>OZ012740.1:205654995-208137867 GCA_963859935.3 Lathyrus sativus | reverse complement strand
CGGTGATGTCAGATACCTTTGCGGTCGATGCTTACTTTTATTTAGCGAATGCCTGGAGGCGATGTCAGATGTTTGTACCTTTGGGTTTGTTGTTCGCTTTTATTTAACGAAGGCCTGGCGGCGATGTCAGATACCTTTGGGTTCAATGCTCGCTTTTATTTAGAGAATGCGTGACAACGATGTGAGATGTCCGTACCTTTGGGTTTGTTGTTCACTTTTATTTAGCAAAGGTCTGGTGGCGATCTCAGATACCTTTGCGTTCAATGCTCGCTTTTATTTAGCAAATGCCTGGCGGCGATGTCAAATATCCGTACCTTTAGGTTTGTTGTTCGCTTTTATTTAGCAAAGGCTTGGCGGCGATGTCAGATACCTTTGGATTCGATGCTCGCTTTTATTTGGAGAATGCTTGGCGGCGATGTCAGATGTCCGTACCTTTGGGTTTGTTGTTCGCTTCTATTTAGCGAAGGCCTAGCGGTGATGTCAGATACCTATTGATGCTCTCTTTTATTTAGTGAAGGCCTGGCAACGATGTCAGATGTTTGTACCTTTGGGTTTGTTGTTCGCTTTTATTTAGCGAAGGCCTAGCGGCAATGTCAGATTCCTTTAGGTTCGATGCTCGCTTTTATTTAGCGAATGCCTGGCGGCGATATCAAATTTTCGTACCTTTAGGTTTGTTGTTTGCTTTTATTTAGCGAAGGCCTGGCGGCGATGTCAGCTACCTTCGGGTTCGATGCTCACTTTTATTTAATGAATTCCTGGCGGCGATGTTCGATGTTCGTACCTTTGGGTTTTTTGTTCGCTTTTATTTAGCGAAGGTCTGGCGGCGATGTCAGATACCTTTGGGTTCGATGCTCGCTTTTATTTAGCGATTGCCTGACGGCATTGTCAGATGTCCGTACCTTTGGGTTTGTTGTTCAGTTTTATTTAGCGAAGGCCTAACGGTGAAGTTAGATACCTTTGGGTTCGTTGCTGGCTTTTATTTAGTGAATGCCTGGCGGCGATGTCAGATGTCCGTACCATTGGGTTTGTTGTTCGCTTTTATTTAGCGAAGGCCTGGCGGCGATGTCAGATACCTTTAGGTTTGATGCTCGCTTTTATTTAGCGAATTCCTGGCGGCGATGTCAAATATCTGTACCTTTAGGTTTGTTTTTCGCTTTTATTTAGCGAAGGCCTGGCTGCAATGTCAGATACCTTCGGGTTCGATGCTCGCTTTTATTTAGCGAATGTCTGGCGGTGATGTCAGATGTTCGTACCTTTGGGTTTGTTGTTCACTTTTATTTAACGAAGGCCTGGCGGCAATGTCAGATACCTTTGGGTTCGATGCTCGCTTTTATTTAGCGAATGCCTGGCGGCGATGTCAGATGTCCATACCTTTGGGTTTGTTGTACGCTTTTGTTTAGCGACAGCCTGGCGGTGATGTCAGATACCTTTGGGGTCGATGCTCGCTTTTATTTAGCGAATGCCTGGAGGCGATGTCAGATGTTTGTACCTTTGGGTTTGTTGTTCGCTTTTATTTAACGAAGGCCTGGCGGCGATGTCAGATACCATTGGGTTCAATGCTCGCTTTTATTTAGATAATGCGTGACAGCGATGTGAGATGTCCGTACCTTTGGGTTTGTTGTTCACTTTTATTTAGAAAAGGTCTTGTGGCGATGTCAGATACCTTTGCGTTCAATGCTCGCTTTTATTTAGCAAATGCCTGGCGCCGATGTCAAATATCCGTACCTTTAGGTTTGTTGGTCGCTTTTATTTAGCAAAGGCATGGCGGCGATGTCAGATACCTTTGGATTCAATGCTCGCTTTTATTTGAAGAATGCCTGGCGGCGATGTCAGATGTCCGTACCTTTAGGTTTGTTGTTCGCTTCTATTTAGCGAAGGCCTAGCGGTGATGTCAGATACCTTTGGGTTCGATGCTCTCTTTTATTTAGTGAAGGCCTGGCGGCGATGTCAGATGTCTGTACCTTTGGGTTTGTTGTTCGCTTTTATTTAGCGAAGGCCTGGCGGCGATGTCAGATTCCTTTAGGTTCGATGCTCGCTTTTATTTAGTGAATGCCTGGCGGCGATGTCAAATTTTCGTACCATTAGGTTTGTTGTTTGCATTTATTTAGCGAAGGCCTGGCGGCGATGTCAGATACCTTCGGGTTCGATGCTCACTTTTATTTAGTGATTGCCTGGCGGCGATGTTCGATGTTCGTACCTTTGGGTTTTATTGTTCGCTTTTATTTAGCAAAGGTCTGGCGGTGATGTCAGATACCTTTGGGTTCGATACTCGCTTTTATTTAGCGATTGCCTGACGGCATTGTCAGATGTCCGTACCTTTGGGTTTGTTGTTCACTTTTATTTAGCGAAGGCATGGCGGTGAAGTTAGATACCATTGGGTTCGATGCTGGCTTTTATTTAGTGAATGCCTGGCGGCGATGTTCGATTTTCGTACCTTTGGGTTTGTTGTTTGCTTTTATTTAGCGAAGGTCTGGCGGCGATGCCAGATACCTTTGGGTTCGATGTTCGCTTTTATTTAGCGATTGCCTGACGACATTGTTAGATGTCCGTACCTTTGGGTTTGTTGTTCACTTTTATTTAGCGAAGGCCTGGCAGTGATGTTAGATACCTTTGGGTTTGTTGCTGGCTTTTATTTAGTGAATGCCTGGCGGCGATGTCAGATGTCCGTACCTTTGGGTTTGTTGTTCGCTTTTATTTAGCGAAGGCCTGGCGGCGATGTCAGATACCTTTAGGTTTGATGCTCGCTTTTATTTAGCGAATTCCTTGCGGCGATGTCAAATATCCGTACCTTTAGGTTTGTTGTTCGCTTTTATTTAGCGAAGGTCTGGCTGCTATGTCAGATACCTTCAGGTTCGATGCTCGCTTTTATTTAGTGAATGCTTGGCGGTGATATCAGTTGTTCGTACCTTTGGGTTTGTTGTTCACTTTTATTTAACGAAGGTCTGGCGGCAATGTCAGATACCTTTAGGTTCGATGCTGGCTTTTATTCAGCGAATGCCTGGCGGCGATTTCAGATGTCCATACCTTTGGGTTTGTTGTTCGCTTTTGTTTAGCGACAGCCTGGCGTTGATGTCAGATACCTTTGGGGTCGATGCTCGCTTTTATTTAGCAAATGCCTGGAGGAGATGTCAGATGTTTCTACGTTTGGGTTTGTTGTTCGCTTTTATTTAACAAAGGCCTGGCGGCGATGTCAGATACCTTTGGGTTCAATGCTCGCTTTTATTTAGAGAATGCGTGACAGCAATGTGAGATGTCCGTACCTTTGGGTTTGTTGTTCACTTTTATTTAGCAAAGGTCTGGTGGCGATGTCAGATACCTTTGCGTTCAATGCTCGCTTTTATTTAGCAAATGCTTGGCGGCGATGTCAAATATCTGTACCTTTAGGTTTGTTGTTCGCTTTTATTTAGCCAAGGCTTGGCGGCGATGTCAGATACCTTTGGATTCTATGCTCGCTTTTATTTGGCTAATGCTTGGCGGCGATGTCAGATGTCCGTACCTTTGGGTTTGTTGTTCGCTTCGATTTAGCGAAGGCCTAGCGGTGATGTCAGATACCTATTGGTTTGATGCTCTCTTTTATTTAGTGAAGGCCTGGCGGCGATGTCAGATGTCTGTACCTTTGGGTTTGTTGTTCGCTTTTATTTAGCGAAGGCCTGGCGGCGATGTCAGATTCCTTTAGGTTCGATGCTCGCTTTTATTTAGCGAATGCCTGGCGGCGATGTCAAATTTTAGTACCTTTAGGTTTCTTGTTTGCTTTTATTTAGCGAAGGCCTGGCGGCGATGTCAGATACCTTCGGGTTCGATGCTCACTTTTATTTAGTGAATGCCTGGCGGCGATGTTCGATGTTCGTACCTTTGGGTTTGTTGTTCGCTTTTATTTAGCGAAGGTCTGGCGGCGATGTCAGATACCTTTGGGTTCGATGCTCGCTTTTATTTAGCGATTGCCTGACGGCATTGTCAGATGTCTGTACCTTTGGGTTTGTTGTTCACTTTTATTTAGTGAAGGGCTGGCGGTGATGTTAGATACCTTTGGGTTTGTTGCTGGCTTTTATTAAGTGAATGCCTGGCGGCGATGTCAGATGTCAGTACCTTTGGGTTTGTTGTTTGCTTTTATTTAGCAAAGGCCTGGCGGCGAAGTCAGATAACTTTAGGTTTGATGCTCGCTTTTATTTAGCGAATTCCTGGCGGCGATGTCAAATATCCGTACCTTTAGGTTTGTTGTTCGCTTTTATTTAGCGAAGGCCTGGATGCAATGTCAGATACCTTCGGGTTCGATGCTTGCTTTTATTTAGTGAGTGTCTGGCGGTGATGTCAGATGTTCGTATTTTAGGTTTCTTGTTCCCTTTTATTTAACGAAGGTATGGCGGCAATGTTAGATACCTTTGGGTTCGATGCTGGCTTTTATTTAGCGAATGCCTGGCGGCGATTTCAGATGTCCATACCTTTGGGTTTGTTGTTCGCTTTTGTTTAGCGACAGCCTGGCGGTGATGTCAGATACCTTTGGAGTCGATGCTCGCTTTTATTTAGCAAATGCCTGGAGGCGATGTCAGATGTTTCTACCTTTGGGTTTGTTGTTCGCTTTTATTTAACAAAGGCCTGGCGGCGATGTCAGATACCTTTGGGTTCAATGCTCGTTTTTATTTAGAGAATGCGTGACAGAAATGTGAGATGTCCGTACCTTTGGGTTTGTTGTTCACTTTTATTTAGCAAAGGTCTGGTGGCGATGTCAGATACCTTTGCGTTCAATGCTCGCTTTTATTTAGCAAATGCCTGGCGGCGATGTCAAATATCCATACCTATAGGTTTGTTGTTCGCTTTTATTTAGCCAAGGCTTGGAGGCGATGTCAGATACCTTTGGATTCGATGCTCGCTTTTATTTGGCAAATGCTTGGCGGCGATGTCAGATGTCCGTACCTTTGGGTTTGTTGTTCGCTTCGATTTAGCGAAGGCCTAGCGGTGATGTCAGATACCTATTGGTTCGATGCTCTCTTTTATTTAGTGAAGGCCTAGCGGCGATGTCAGATGTTTGTACCTTTGGGTTTGTTGTTCGCTTTTATTTAGCGAAGGCCTGGCGGCGATGTCAGATTCCTTTAGGTTCGATGCTCGCTTTTATTTAGCGAATGCCTGGCGGCGATGTCAAATTTTCGTACCTTTAGGTTTGTTGTTTGCTTTTATTTAGCGAAGGCCTGGCGGCGATGTCAGATACCTTCGGGTTCGATGCTCACTTTTATTTAGTGAATGCCTGGCGGCGATGTTCGAAGTTCGTACCTTTGGGTTTGTTGTTCGCATTTATTTAGCGAAGGTCTGGCGGCGATGTCAGATACCTTTAGGTTCGATGCTCGCTTTTATTTAGCGATTGCTTGACGACATTGTCAGATGTCTGTACCTTTGGGTTTGTTGTTCACTTTTATTTAGTGAAGGCCTGGCGGTGATGTTAGATACCTTTGGGTTCGTTGCTGGCTTTTATTTAGTGAATGCCTGGCGGCGATGTCAGATGTCAGTACCGTTGGGTTTGTTGTTCGCTTTTATTTAGCGAAGGCCTGGCGGCGATGTCAGATACCTTTAGGTTTGATGCTCGCTTTTATTTAGCGAATTCCTGGCGGCGATGTCAAATATCCGTACCTTTAGGTTTGTTGTTCGCTTTTATTTAGCGAAGGCCTGGCTGCAATGTCATATACCTTCGGGTTCGATGCTTGCTTTTATTTAGTGAATGTCTGGCGGTGATGTCAGATGTTCGTATTTTGGGTTTGTTGTTCACTTTTATTTAACGAAGGCCTGGCGACAATGTCAGATACCTTTGGGTTCGATGCTCGCTTTTATTTAGCAAATTCCTGGCGGCGATGTCAGATGTCCATACCCTTGGGTTTGTTGTTCGCTTTTGTTTAGCGACAGCCTGGCGGTGATGTCAGATACCTTTGCGGTCGATGCTCACTTTTATTTAGCGAATGCCTGGAGGCGATGTCAGATGTTTGTACCTTTGGGTTTGTTGTTCGCTTTTATTTAACGAAGGCCTAGCGGCGATGTCAGATACCTTTAGGTTCAATGCTCGCTTTTATTTAGAGAATGCGTGACAACGATGTGAGATGTCCGTACCTTTGGGTTTTTTGTTCACTTTTATTTAGCAAAGGTCTGGTGGCGATCTCAGATACCTTTGCGTTCAATGCTCGCTTTTATTTAGCAAATGCCTGGCGGCGATGCCAAATATCCGTACCTTTAGGTTTGTTGTTCGCTTTTATTTAGCAAAGGCTTGGCGGCGATGTCAGATACCTTTGCGTTCAATGCTCGCTTTTATTTAGCAAATGCCTGGCGGCGATGTCAAATATCCATACCTTTAGGTTTGTTGTTCGCTTTTATTTAGCAAAGGCTTGGCGGCGATGTCAGATACCTTTGGATTCGATGCTCGCTTTTATTTGGCGAATGCTTGGCGGCGATGTCAGATGTCCGTACCTTTGGGTTTGTTGTTCGCTTCTATTTAGCGAAGGCCTAGCGGTGATGTCAGATACCTATTGATGCTCTCTTTTATTTAGTGAAGTACTGGCGGCGATGTCAGATGTCTGTACCTTTGGGTTTGTTGTTCGCTTTTATTTAGCGAAGGCCTGGCGGCGATGTCAGATTCCTTTAGGTTCGATGCTCGCTTTTATTTAGCGAATGCCTGGCGGCGATATCAAATTTTCGTACCTTTAGGTTTGTTGTTTGCTTTTATTTAGCGAAGGCCTGGCGGCGATGTCAGATACCTTCGGGTTCGATGCTCACTTTTATTTAGTGAATGCTTGGCGGCGATGTTCGATGTTCGTACCTTTGGGTTTGTTGTTCGCTCTTATTTAGCGAAGGTTTGGCGGCGATGTCAGATACCTTTGGGTTCGATGCTCGCTTTTATTTAGCGATTGCCTGACGGCATTGTCAGATGTCTGTACCTTTGGGTTTGTTGTTCACTTTTATTTAGTGAAGGCCTGGCTGTGATGTTAGATACCTTTGGGTTCGTTGCTGGCTTTTATTTAGTGAATGCCTGGCGGCGATGTCAGATGTCAGTACCTTTGGGTTTGTTGTTCGCTTTTATTTAGCGAAGGCCTGGCGGCGATGTCAGATACCTTTAGGTTTGATGCTCGCTTTTATTTAGCGAATTCCTTGAGGCGATGTCAAATATCCGTACCTTTAGGTTTGTTGTTCGATTTTATTTAGCGAAGGCCTGGCTGCAATGTCAGATACCTTCGGGTTCGATGCTCGCTTTTATTTAGCGAATGTCTGGCGGTGATGTCAGATGTTCGTACCTTTGGGTTTGTTGTTCACTTTTATTTAACGAAGGCCTGGCGACAATGTCATATACCTTTGGCTTTGATGCTCGCTTTTATTTAGCGAATGCATGGCGGCGATGTCAGATGTCCATACCTTTGGGTTTGTTGTACGCTTTTGTTTAGCGACAGCCTGGCGGTGATGTCAGATACCTTTGGGGTCGATGCTCGCTTTTATTTAGCGAATGCCTGGAGGCGATGTCATATGTTTGTACCTTTGGGTTTGTTGTTCGCTTTTATTTAACGAAGGCCTGGCGGCGATTTCAGATACCTTTGGGTTCAATGCTCGCTTTTATTTAGAGAATGCGTGACAGCGATGTGAGATGTCCGTACCTTTGGGTTTGTTGTTCATTTTTATTTAGCAAAGGTCTGGTGGCGATGTCAGATACCTTTGCGTTCAATGCTCGCTTTTATTTAGCAAATGCCTGGCGGCGATGTCAAATATCCGTACCTTTAGGTTTGTTGTTCGCTTTTATTTAGCAAAGGCTTGGCGGCGATGTCAGATACCTTTGCGTTCAATGCTCGCTTTTATTTAGCAAATGCCTGGCGGCGATGTCAAATATCCATACCTTTAGGTTTGTTGTTCGCTTTTATTTAGCAAAGGCTTGGCGGCGATGTCAGATACCTTTGGATTCGATGCTCGCTTTTATTTGGCGAATGCTTGGCGGCGATGTCAGATGTCCGTACCTTTGGGTTTGTTGTTCGCTTCTATTTAGCGAAGGCCTAGCGGTGATGTCAGATACCTATTGATGCTCTCTTTTATTTAGTGAAGTACTGGCGGCGATGTCAGATGTCTGTACCTTTGGGTTTGTTGTTCGCTTTTATTTAGCGAAGGCCTGGCGGCGATGTCAGATTCCTTTAGGTTCGATGCTCGCTTTTATTTAGCGAATGCCTGGCGGCGATATCAAATTTTCGTACCTTTAGGTTTGTTGTTTGCTTTTATTTAGCGAAGGCCTGGCGGCGATGTCAGATACCTTCGGGTTCGATGCTCACTTTTATTTAGTGAATGCTTGGCGGCGATGTTCGATGTTCGTACCTTTGGGTTTGTTGTTCGCTCTTATTTAGCGAAGGTTTGGCGGCGATGTCAGATACCTTTGGGTTCGATGCTCGCTTTTATTTAGCGATTGCCTGACGGCATTGTCAGATGTCTGTACCTTTGGGTTTGTTGTTCACTTTTATTTAGTGAAGGCCTGGCTGTGATGTTAGATACCTTTGGGTTCGTTGCTGGCTTTTATTTAGTGAATGCCTGGCGGCGATGTCAGATGTCAGTACCTTTGGGTTTGTTGTTCGCTTTTATTTAGCGAAGGCCTGGCGGCGATGTCAGATACCTTTAGGTTTGATGCTCGCTTTTATTTAGCGAATTCCTTGCGGCGATGTCAAATATCCGTACCTTTAGGTTTGTTGTTCGATTTTATTTAGCGAAGGCCTGGCTGCAATGTCAGATACCTTCGGGTTCGATGCTCGCTTTTATTTAGCGAATGTCTGGCGGTGATGTCAGATGTTCGTACCTTTGGGTTTGTTGTTCACTTTTATTTAACGAAGGCCTGGCGACAATGTCATATACCTTTGGCTTTGATGCTCGCTTTTATTTAGCGAATGCCTGGCGGCGATGTCAGATGTCCATACCTTTGGGTTTGTTGTACGCTTTTGTTTAGCGACAGCCTGGCGGTGATGTCAGATACCTTTGGGGTCGATGCTCGCTTTTATTTAGCGAATGCCTGGAGGCGATGTCATATGTTTGTACCTTTGGGTTTGTTGTTCGCTTTTATTTAACGAAGGCCTGGCGGCGATTTCAGATACCTTTGGGTTCAATGCTCGCTTTTATTTAGAGAATGCGTGACAGCGATGTGAGATGTCCGTACCTTTGGGTTTGTTGTTCATTTTTATTTAGAAAAGGTCTGGTGGCGATGTCAGATACCTTTGCGTTCAATGCTCGCTTTTATTTAGCAAATGCCTGGCGGCGATGTCAAATATCCGTACCTTTAGGTTTGTTGTTCGCTTTTATTTAGCGAAGGCTTGGCGGCGATGTCAGATACCTTAGGATTTGATGCTCGCTTTTATTTGGCGAATGCTTGGCGGCGATGTCAGATGTTCGTACCTTTGGGTTTGTTGTTCACTTCTATTTAGCGAAGGCCTAGCGGTGATGTCAGATACCTATTGGTTCGACGCTCACTTTTATTTAGTGAATGCCTGGCGGCGATGTTCGATGTTCGTACCTTTGGGTTTGTTGTTCGCTTTTATTTAGCGAAGGTCTGGCGGCGATGTCAGATACCTTTGGGTTCGATGCTCGCTTTTATTTAGCAATTTCCTGACGGCATTGTCAGATGTCTGTACCTTTGGGTTTGTTGTTCACTTTTATTTCGTGAAGGCCTGGCGGTGATGTTAGATACCTTTGGGTTCGTTGCTGGCTTTTATTTAGTGAATGCCTGGTGGCGATGTCAGATGTCCGTACCTTTGGGTTTGTTATTCGCTTTTATTTAGTGAAGGCCTGGCGGCGATGTCAGATACCTTTAGGTTTGATGCTCGCTTTTATTTAGAGAATTCCTGGCGGCGATGTCAAATATCTGTACCTTTAGGTTTGTTGTTCGCTTTTATTTAGTGAAGGTCTGGCTGCAATGTCAGATACCTTCGGGTTCGATGCTCGCTTTTATTTAGTAAATGTCTGGCGGTGATGTCAGGTGTTCGTATTTTGGGTTTGTTGTTCACTTTTATTTAACAAAGGCTTGGCGACAATGTCAGATACCTTTGGGTTCGATGCTCGCTTTTATTTAGCAAATGCCTGGCGGCGATGTCAGATGTCCATACCTTTGGGTTTGTTGTTCGCTTTTGTTTAGCGACAGCCTGGCGGTGATGTCAGATACCTTTGGGGTCGATGTTCACTTTTATTTAGCGAATGCCTGGAGGCGATGTCAGATGTTTGTACGTTTGGGTTTGTTGTTCGCTTTTATTTAACGAAGGCCTGGCGGCGATGTCAGATACCTTTGGGTTCAATGCTCGCTTTTATTTAGAGAATGCATGACAGCGATGTGAGATGTCCGTACCTTTGGGTTTGTTGTTCACTTTTATTTAGCAAAGGTCTGGTGGCGATCTCAGATACCTTTGCATTCAATGCTCGCTTTTATTTAGCAAATGCCTGGCGGCGATGTCAAATATTCGTACCTTTAGGTTTGTTGTTCGCTTTTATTTAGCAAAGGCTTGGCGGCGATGTCAGATACCTTTGCGTTCAATGCTCGCTTTTATTTAGCAAATGCCTGGCAGCGATGTCAAATATCCGTACCTTTAGGTTTGTTGTTCGCTTTTATTTAGCAAAGGCTTGGCGGCGATATCAGATACCTTTGGATTCGATGCTCGCTTTTATTTGGCGAATGCTTGTCGGTGATGTCAGATGTCCGTACCTTTAGGTTTGTTGTTCGCTTCTATTTAGCGAAGGCCTAGCGGTGATGTCAGATACCTATGGGTTCGATGCTCTCTTTTATTTAGTGAAGGCCTGGAGGCGATGTCAGATGTCTGTACCTTTGGGTTTGTTGTTCGCTTTTATTTAGCGAAGGCCTGGCGGCGATGTCAGATACCTTTGGGTTCAATGCTCGCTTTTATTTAGGGAACGCCTGACGGTGATGTGAGATGTCCGTACCTTTGGGTTTGTTATTCACTTTTATTTAGCGAAGGCCTTGCGGCGATGTAAGATACCTTTGCGTTCCATGCTCGCTTTTATTTAGCAAATGCCCGGCGACGATGTTAGATACCTTTGGGTTATATGCTCGCTTTTATTTAGCGAATGCCTGGCTGCGATTTCATATGTTCGTACCTTTGGGTTTGTTGTTCGCTTTTATTTAGCGATGGCCTGGCGGCGATGTCAGATACCTTTGGGTTCGATGCTCGCTTTTATTTTGCGAATTCCTGACAGCGATGTCAGATGTCTGTACCTTTGGGTTTCTTGTTTGCTTTTATTTAGCGAAGGCCTGGCGGCAATGTCAGATACCTTCGGGTTCGATGCTCTCTTTTATTTAGTGAATTTCTGTCGGCGATGTCAGATGTTCGTACCTTTGGGTTTGTTGTTCACTTTTATTTAACGAAGGCTTGGCGGCGATGTCGAATACCTTTGGGTTTGATGCTCGCTTTTATTTAGCGAATGCCTGGTGGCGATGTCAGATGTGCATACCTTTGGGTTTGCTGTTTGATTTTATTTAGCGAAGGCCTGGCGGCGATGTTAGATACCTTTGGGTTCGATGCTCGCTTTTATTTAGCGAATTCCTGGCGGCAATGTCAGATGTCCAGATGTTTGGGTTTTTTGTTCGCTTTTATTTAGCAAAGGCTTGGCGGCGATGTCAGATACCTTTGGGTTCGATGCTCACTTTTATTTTGCAAATGCCTGGCGGCGATGTCAGATATCCGTACCTTTGGGTTTGTTGTTCGCTTTTATTTAGCGAAGGCCTGACGGCGATGTCAGATACCTTTGGGGTTCGATGATCGCTTTTATTTAGCGAATGCTTGGAGGCGATGTCAAATGTCTATACCTTTATGTTTGTTGTTCGGTTTTATTTAGCGAAGGCCTGGCGGCGATGTCAGATACCTTTGGGTTCAATCCTCGCTTTTATTTAGGGAACGCCTGACGGCTATGTGAGATGTCCGTACCTTTGGGTTTGTTATTCACTTTTATTTAGCGAAGGTATTGCGGTGATGTAAGATACCTTTGCATTCCATGCTCGCTTTTATTTAGCAAATGCCCGGCGACGATGTCAGATACCTTTGGGTTCGATGCTTGCTTTTATTTTGCGAATGCCTGACAGCGATGTCAGATGTCTGTACCTTTGAGTTTGTTGTTCGCTTTTATTTAGCGAATGTCTGGGGGCGATGTCATATACCTTTCGGTTCGATGCTCGCTTTTATTTAGCGAATGCCTGGCGGCGATGTCAAATATTCGTACGTTTAGGTTTGTTGTTTGTTTTTATTTTGCGAAGGCCTGGCGGCGATGTCAGATACCTTTGGGTTCGATGCTCGCTTTTATTTAGTGAATGCCTGGCGACGATGTTAGATGTCCGTACCTTTGGGTTCGTTTTTTACTTTTATTTAGCGAAGGCCTGGCGGCGATGTCAGATACCTTTGCGTTCAATGATCGCTTTTATTTAGCGAATGCCTGGTGGCGATGTCAAATTTCCGTACCTTTAGGTTTGTTGTTAGATTTTATTTAGCAAAGGCCTGGTGGTGATGTCAGATACCTTTGGGTTTGATGCTCGGTTTTATTTAGTGAATGCCTGGCGTTGATGTCAGATGTCCGTACCTTTGGGTTTGTTGTTCGCTTTTATTTAGCGAAGGTTTGGCAGAGATGTCATATACCTTTGGGTTGGATGCTCGCTTTTATTTAGAGAATTTCGGCGGCGATGTCAGATGTCTGTACCTTTGGGTTTGTTGTTCGCTTTTATTTAGCGAAGGCCGGGCGACGATGTCAGATACCTTTAGGTTCGATGCTCGCTTTTATTTAGAGAATTCCTGGCGGCAATTTCAAAAATCTGTACCTTTAGGTTTGTTGTTCGCTTTTATTTAGCGAAGGCCTGGCGGCAATGTCAGATACCATCGGGTTCGATGCTTGCTTTTATTTAGTGAATGTCTGGCGGCGATGTCAGATGTTCGTACCTTTGGGTTTGTTGTTCACTTTTATTTAACGAAGGCCTGATGGCGATGTCAGATACCTTTGGGTTCGATGCTCGCTTTTATTTAGCGAATGCCTGGTGGCGATGTCAGATGTCCATACCTTTGGGTTTGTTGTTTGATTTTATTTAGCGATTGCCTGGCGGCAATGTCAGATACCTTTGGGTTCGATGCTCGCTTTTATTTAGTGAATTCCTGGCGGCAATGTCAGATGTCTGAACCTTTGGGTTTATTGTTCGCTTTTATTTAGCGAAGGCCTGGCGGCGATGTCAGATACCTTTGGGTTCGGTGCTCGCTTTTATTTTGCAAAGGCGATGTCAGATATCCGTACCTTTGGGTTTGTTGTTCGCTTTTATTTAGCGAAGGCCCGACGGCGATGTCAGATACCTTTGGGTTCGATGCTCGTTTTTATTTAGGGAACGCCTGACGGCGATGTGTGATGTCCGTACCTTTGGGTTTGTTATTCACTTTTATTTAGCAAAGGCCTTGCGGCGATGTAAGATACCTTTGCGTTCGATGCTCGCTTTTATTTAGCAAATGCCCGGCGAAGATGTCAAATAACCGTACCTTTAGGTTTTTTGTTTGCTTTTATTTAGCAAGGGCTTGGCAGCGATGTCAGATACGTTTGCATTCAATGCTCGCTTTTATTTAGCAAATGCCTGGTGGCGAATTCAGATGTTCGTACCTTTGGGTTTGTTGTTCGCTTTTATTTAGCAAAGGCTTGGCGGCGATGTCAGATACCTTTGCGTTCAATGCTCGCTTTTATTTAGCAAATGCCTGGCGGCGATGTCAAATATCCATACCTTTAGGTTTGTTGTTCGCTTTTATTTAGCAAAGGCTTGGCGGCGATGTCAGATACCTTTGGATTCGATGCTCGCTTTTATTTGGCGAATGCTTGGCGGCGATGTCAGATGTCCGTACCTTTGGGTTTGTTGTTCGCTTCTATTTAGCGAAGGCCTAGCGGTGATGTCAGATACCTATTGATGCTCTCTTTTATTTAGTGAAGGCCTGGCGGCGATGTCAGATGTCTGTACCTTTGGGTTTGTTGTTCGCTTTTATTTAGCGAAGGCCTGGCGGCGATGTCAGATTCCTTTAGGTTCGATGCTCGCTTTTATTTAGCGAATGCCTGGCGGCGATATCAAATTTTCGTACCTTTAGGTTTGTTGTTTGCTTTTATTTAGCGAAGGCCTGGCGGGGATGTCAGATACCTTCGGGTTCGATGCTCGCTTTTATTTAGTGAATGCCTGGCGGCGATGTTCGATGTTCGTACCTTTGGGTTTGTTGTTCGCTCTTATTTAGCGAAGGTTTGGCGGCGATGTCAGATACCTTTGGGTTCGATGCTCGCTTTTATTTAGCGATTGCCTGACGGCATTGTCAGATGTCTGTACCTTTGGGTTTGTTGTTCACTTTTATTTAGTGAAGGCCTGGCGGTGATGTTAGATACCTTTGGGTTCGTTGCTGGCTTTTATTTAGTGAATGCCTGGCGGCGATGTCAGATGTCAGTACCTTTGGGTTTGTTGTTCGCTTTTATTTAGCGAAGGCCTGGCGGCGATGTCAGATACCTTTAGGTTTGATGCTCGCTTTTATTTAGCGAATTCCTGGCGGCGATGTCAAATATCCGTACCTTTAGGTTTGTTGTTCGCTTTTATTTAGCGAAGGCCTGGCTGCAATGTCAGATACCTTCGGGTTCGATGCTCGCTTTTATTTAGCGAATGTCTGGCGGTGATGTCAGATGTTCGTACCTTTGGGTTTGTTGTTCACTTTTATTTAACGAAGGCCTGGCGACAATGTCATATACCTTTGGCTTTGATGCTCGCTTTTATTTAGCGAATGCCTAGCGGCGATGTCAGATGTCCATACCTTTGGGTTTGTTGTACGCTTTTGTTTAGCGACAGCCTGGCGGTGATGTCAGATACCTTTGGGGTCGATGCTCGCTTTTATTTAGCGAATGCCTGGAGGCGATGTCATATGTTTGTACCTTTGGGTTTGTTGTTCGCTTTTATTTAACGAAGGCCTGGCGGCGATTTCAGATACCTTTGGGTTCAATGCTCGCTTTTATTTAGAGAATGCGTGACAGTGATGTGAGATGTCCGTACCTTTGGGTTTGTTGTTCACTTTTATTTAGAAAAGGCCTGGTGGCGATGTCAGATACCTTTGCGTTCAATGCTCGCTTTTATTTAGCAAATGCCTGGCGGCGATGTCAAATATCCGTACCTTTAGGTTTGTTGTTCGCTTTTATTTAGCGAAGGCTTGGCGGCGATGTCAGATACCTTTGGATTTGATGCTCGCTTTTATTTGGCGAATGCTTGGCGGCGATGTCAGATGTTCGTACCTTTGGGTTTGTTGTTCACTTCTATTTAGCGAAGGCCTAGCGGTGATGTCAGATACCTATTGGTTCGATGCTCACTTTTATTTAGTGAATGCCTGGCGGCGATGTTCGATGTTCGTACCTTTGGGTTTGTTGTTCGCTTTTATTTAGCGAAGGTCTGGCGGCGATGTCAGATACCTTTGGGTTCGATGCTCGCTTTTATTTAGCGATTTCCTGACGGCATTGTCAGATGTTTGTACCTTTGGGTTTGTTGTTCACTTTTATTTCGTGAAGGCCTGGCGGGGATGTTAGATACCTTTGGGTTCGTTGCTGGCTTTTATTTAGTGAATGCCTGGTGGCGATGTCAGATGTCCGTACCTTTGGGTTTGTTATTCGCTTTTATTTAGTGAAGGCCTGGCGGCGATGTCAGATACCTTTAGGTTTGATGCTCGCTTTTATTTAGCGAATTCCTGGCGGCGATGTCAAATATCTGTACCTTTAGGTTTGTTGTTCGCTTTTATTTAGTGAAGGCCTGGCTGCAATGTCAGATACCTTCGGGTTCGATGCTCGCTTTTATTTAGTAAATGTCTGGCGGTGATGTCAGATGTTCGTATTTTGGGTTTGTTGTTCACTTTTATTTAACAAAGGCTTGGCGGCAATGTCAGATACCTTTGGGTTCGATGCTCGCTTTTATTTAGCAAATGCCTGGCGGCGATGTCAGATGTCCATACCTTTGGGTTTGTTGTTCGCTTTTGTTTAGCGACAGCCTGGCGGTGATGTCAGATACCTTTGGGGTCGATGTTCACTTTTATTTAGCGAATGCCTAGAGGCGATGTCAGATGTTTGTACGTTTGGGTTTGTTGTTCGCTTTTATTTAACGAAGGCCTGGCGGCGATGTCAGATACCTTTGGGTTCAATGCTCGCTTTTATTTAGAGAATGCATGACAGCAATGTGAGATGTCCGTACCTTTGGGTTTGTTGTTCACTTTTATTTAGCAAAGGTCTGGTGGCGATCTCAGATACCTTTGCATTCAATGCTCGCTTTTATTTAGCAAATGCCTGGCGGCGATGTCAAATATTCGTACCTTTAGGTTTGTTGTTCGCTTTTATTTAGCAAAGGCTTGGCGGCGATGTCAGATACCTTTGCGTTCAATGCTCGCTTTTATTTAGCAAATGCCTGGCAGCGATGTCAAATATCCGTACCTTTAGGTTTGTTGTTCGCTTTTATTTAGCAAAGGCTTGGCGGCGATATCAGATACCTTTGGATTCGATGCTCGCTTTTATTTGGCGAATGCTTGTCGGTGATGTCAGATGTCCGTACCTTTAGGTTTGTTGTTCGCTTCTATTTAGCGAAGGCCTAGCGGTGATGTCAGATACCTATGGGTTCGATGCTCTCTTTTATTTAGTGAAGGCCTGGAGGCGATGTCAGATGTCTGTAACTTTGGGTTTGTTGTTCGCTTTTATTTAGCGAAGGCCTGGCGGCGATGTCAGATACCTTTGGGTTCAATGCTCGCTTTTATTTAGGGAACGCCTGACGGTGATGTGAGATGTCCGTACCTTTGGGTTTGTTATTCACTTTTATTTAGCGAAGGCCTTGCGGCGATGTAAGATACCTTTGCGTTCCATGCTCGCTTTTATTTAGCAAATGCCCGGCGACGATGTTAGATACCTTTGGGTTATATGCTCGCTTTTATTTAGCGAATGCCTGGCTGCGATTTCATATGTTCGTACCTTTGGGTTTGTTGTTCGCTTTTATTTAGCGATGGCCTGGCGGCGATGTCAGATACCTTTGGGTTTGATGCTCGCTTTTATTTTGCGAATTCCTGACAGCGATGTCAGATGTCTGTACCTTTGGGTTTCTTGTTCGCTTTTATTTAGCGAAGGCCTGGCGGCAATGTCAGATACCTTCGGGTTCGATGCTCTCTTTTATTTAGTGAATTTCTGTCGGCGATGTCAGATGTTCGTACCTTTGGGTTTGTTGTTCACTTTTATTTAACGAAGGCTTGGCGGCGATGTCGAATACCTTTGGGTTTGATGCTCGCTTTTATTTAGCGAATGCCTGGTGGCGATGTCAGATGTGCATACCTTTGGGTTTGCTGTTTGATTTTATTTAGCGAAGGCCTGGCGGCGATGTCAGATACCTTTGGGTTCGATGCTCGCTTTTATTTAGCGAATTCCTGGCGGCAATGTCAGATGTCCAGACGTTTGGGTTTGTTGTTCGCTTTTATTTAGCAAAGGCTTGGCGGCGATGTCAGATACCTTTGGGTTCGATGCTCACTTTTATTTTGCAAATGCCTGGCGGCGATGTCAGATATCCGTACCTTTGGGTTTGTTGTTCGCTTTTATTTAGCGAAGGCCTGACGGCGATGTCAGATACCTTTGGGGTTCGATGATCGCTTTTATTTAGCGAATGCTTGGAGGCGATGTCAAATGTCTATACCTTTATGTTTGTTGTTCGGTTTTATTTAGCGAAGGCCTGGCGGCGATGTCAGATACCTTTGGGTTCAATCCTCGCTTTTATTTAGGGAACGCCTGACGGCGATGTGAGATGTCCGTACCTTTGGGTTTGTTATTCACTTTTATTTAGCGAAGGCATTGCGGTGATGTAAGATACCTTTGCATTCCATGCTCGCTTTTATTTAGCAAATGCCCGGCGACGATGTCAGATACCTTTGGGTTCGATGCTTGCTTTTATTTTGCGAATGCCTGACAGCGATGTCAGATGTCTGTACCTTTGAGTTTGTTGTTCGCTTTTATTTAGCGAATGTCTGGGGGCGATGTCATATACCTTTCGGTTCGATGCTCGCTTTTATTTAGCAAATGCCTGGCGGCGATGTCAAATATTCGTACGTTTAGGTTTGTTGTTCGTTTTTATTTTGCGAAGGCCTGGCGGCGATGTCAGATACCTTTGGGTTCGATGCTCGCTTTTATTTAGTGAATGCCTGGCGACGATGTTAGATGTCCGTACCTTTGGGTTCGTTTTTCACTTTTATTTAGCGAAGGCCTGGCGGCGATGCCAGATACCTTTGCGTTCAATGATCGCTTTTATTTAGCGAATGCCTGGTGGCGATGTCAAATTTCCGTACCTTTAGGTTTGTTGTTAGATTTTATTTAGCAAAGGCCTGGTGGTGATGTCAGATACCTTTGGGTTCGATGCTCGGTTTTATTTAGTGAATTCCTGGCGTTGATGTCAGATGTCCGTACCTTTGGGTTTGTTGTTCGCTTTTATTTAGCGAAGGTCTGGCAGAGATGTCATATACCTTTGGGTTGGATGCTCGCTTTTATTTAGAGAATTTCGGCGGCGATGTCAGATGTCTGTACCTTTGGGTTTGTTGTTCGCTTTTATTTAGCGAAGGCCAGGCGACGATGTCAGATACCTTTAGGTTCGATGCTCGCTTTTATTTAGAGAATTCCTGGCGGCAATTTCAAAAATCTGTACCTTTAGGTTTGTTGTTCGCTTTTATTTAGCGAAGGCCTGGCGGCAATGTCAGATACCATCGGGTTCGATGCTTGCTTTTATTTAGTGAATGTCTGGCGGCGATGTCAGATGTTCGTACCTTTGGGTTTGTTATTCACTTTTATTTAACGAAGGCCTGATGGCGATGTCAGATACCTTTGGGTTCGATGCTCGCTTTTATTTAGAGAATGCTTGGTGGCGATGTCAGATGTCCATACCTTTGGGTTTGTTGTTTGATTTTATTTAGCGATTGCCTTGTGGCAATGTCAAATACCTTTAGGTTCGATGCTCGCTTTTATTTAGCGAATTCCTGGCGGCAATGTCAGATGTCTGAACCTTTGGGTTTATTGTTCGCTTTTATTTAGCGAAGGCCTGGCGGCGATGTCAGATACCTTTGGGTTCGGTGCTCGCTTTTATTTTGCAAAGGCGATGTCAGATATCCGTACCTTTGGGTTTGTTGTTCGCTTTTATTTAGCGAAGGCCCGACGGCGATGTCAGATACCTTTGGGTTCGATGCTCGTTTTTATTTAGGGAACGCCTGACGGCGATGTGTGATGTCCGTACCTTTGGGTTTGTTATTCACTTTTATTTAGCAAAGGCCTTGCGGCGATGTAAGATACCTTTGCGTTCGATGCTCGCTTTTATTTAGCAAATGCCCGACGAAGATGTCAAATAACCGTACCTTTAGGTTTTTTGTTTGCTTTTATTTAGCAAGGGCTTGGCAGCGATGTCAGATACGTTTGCATTCAATGCTCGCTTTTATTTAGCAAATGCCTGGCGGCGAATTCAGATGTTCGTACCTTTGGGTTTGTTGTTCGCTTTTATTTAGCGATGGCCTGGCGGTGATGTCAGATACCTTTGGGTTCGATGCTCGCTTTTATTTTGCGAATGCCTGGCAGCGATGTCAGGTGTCTGTACCTTTGGGTTTGTTGTTCGCTTTTATTTAGCGAAGGCCTGGCGACGATGTCAGATACCTTTGGGTTCGATGCTCGCTTTTATTTAGCGAATGCCTGGCGGCGATGTCAAATATCCGTTCCTTTAGGTTTGTTGTTCGCTTTTATTTAGCGAAGGCCTGGCGGTGATGTCAGATACCTTTGGGTTCGATGCTCGCTTTTATTTAGTGAATGCCTAGCGGCGATGTCATATATTCGTACCTTTGGGTTTGTTGTTCCCTTTTATTTAGTGTAGGTCTGGCAGCGATGTCAGATACCTTTGGGTTCGATGCTCGCTTTTATTTAGGGAATGCCTGGCGGCAATGTCAGATGTCTGTACCTTTGGGTTTGTGGTTCGTTTTTATTTAGCAAAGGCCTGGCGACGATGTCAGATACCTTTGGGTTCGATGCTCGCTTATATTTTGCGAATGCCTGACAGCGATGTCAGATGTCCGTACCTTTGGGTTTGTTGTTCGCTTTTATTTAGCAAAGGCCTGACGGCGATGTCAGATACCTTTGGGTTCGATGCTCGCTTTTATTTTGCAAATGCCTAGCGGCGATGTCAGATATCCGTACCTTTGGGTTTGTTGTTCACTTTTATTTAACAAAGGCCTGACGGCGATGTCAGATACCTTTGGGATTCGATGCTCGCTTTTATTTAGCGAATGCTTGGAGGCGATGTGAGATGTCTATACCTTTGGGTTTGTTGTTCGGTTTTATTTAGCGAAGGCCTGGCGGCGTTGTCAGATACCTTTGGGTTCAATGCTCGCTTTTATTTAGGGAATGCCTGACGGCGATGTGAGATGTCCGTACCTTTGGGTTTGTTATTCACTTTTATTTAGAGAAGGCCTTACGACGATGTAAGAAACCTTTGCGTTTGATGCTCGCTTTTATTTAGCAAATGCCCGGCGGCGATGTCAAATAACCGTACCTTTAGGTTTGTCGTTCGCTTTTATTTAGCAAGGGCTTGGCGGCAACGTCAGATACCTTTGGGTTATATGCTCGCTTTTATTTAGCGAATGCCTGGCGGCGATTTCAATTGTCCGTACCTTTGGGTTTGTTGTTCGCTTTTATTTAGCGATGGCCTGGCGGCGATGTCAGATACCTTTGGGTTCGATGCTCGCTTTTATTTTGCGAATACCTGGCAGCGATTTAGATGTCTGAATCCTTGGGTTTGTTGTTCGCTTTTATTTAGCGAATGTCTGGCGGCGATGTCAGATACCTTTCGGTTCGATGCTCGCTTTTATTTAGCGAATGCCTGCCGGTGATGTCAAGTATTCGTACGTTTAGGTTTGTTGTTCGCTTTTATTTTGCGAAGGACTGGCGGCGATGTCAGATACCTTTGGGTTCGATGCTCGCTTTTATTCAATGAATTCCTGGCGGCGATGTCAGATGTCCGTACCTTTGGGTTTATTGTTCGCTTTTATTTAGCGAAGGCCTGGTGGCGATGTAAGATACCTTTGGGTTCGATGCTCGCTTTTATTTAGCAAATGTCTGGCGGTAATGTCAGATATCTGTACCTTTGGGTTTGTGGTTCGCTTTTATTTAGCAAAGGCCTACCGGCGATGTCAGATACCTTTGGGTTCGATGCTCGCTTTTATTTAGCAAATGCTTGGCGGCAATGTCAGATGTCCGTACCTTTGGGTTTGTTGTTCGCTTTTATTTTGCAAAGGCCTGGCGGCGATGTCAGATACCTTTGGGTTCGATGCTCGCTTTTATTTTGCAAATGCGTTGCGGCGATGTCAAATATCCATACCTTTGGGTTTTTTCGTTCGCTTTTATTTAGCGAAATCCTGATGGCGATGTCAGATATCATTGGGGTTCGATGATCGCTTTTATTTAACGAATGCTTGGAGCCGATGTCAGATGCCTATACCTTTGGGTTTGTTGTTCGCTTTTATTTAGCAAAGGCCTGGCGGCGATGTCAGATACCTTTGGGTTCAATGCTCGCTTTTATTTAGGGAATGCCTAACTGCGATGTGAGATGTCTGTACATTTGGGTTTGTTATTCACTTTTATTTAGTGAAGTCCTGGCGGCGATGTAAGATACCTTTTCGTTCGATGCTCTCTTTTATTTAGAAAATGCCTGGCGGCGATGTCAAATATCCGTACCTTTAGGTTTGTTTTTCGCTTTTATTTGGCAAGGGCTTGACGGCGATGTCAGATACCTTTGGGTTCGATGCTCGCTTTTATTTAGGGTGTGCCTGGAGGCGATGTCAAATGTCTGTACCTTTGGGTTTATTGTTCGCTTTTATTTAGCGATGGCCTGGCGGCGATGTCAGATACCTTTGGGTTCGATGCTCGCTTTTATTTTGCAAATGCCTGGTGGCGATGTCAGATATCCGTACCTTTGGGTTTGTTGTTCACTTTTATTTAGCGAAGGCCTGACGGCGATGTCAGATACCTTTGGGGTTCGATGATCGCTTTTATTTAGCGAATGCTTGGAGGCGATGTCAGATGTCTATACCTTTGGGTTTGTTGTTTGGTTTTACTTAGCGAAGGCCTGGCGGCGATGTCAGATACCTTTGGGTTCAATGCTCGCTTTTATTTATGGAATGCCTGACGGCGATGTGAGATGTCTGTACCTTTGGGTTTGTTATTCACTTTTATTTAGCGAAGGCCTTACGACGATGTAATATACCTTTGCGTTCGATGCTCGCTTTTATTTAGCAAATGCCCGACGGCGCTGTCAAATAACCGTACCTTTAGGTTTGTTGTTCGCTTTTATTTAGCAAGGGCTTAGCGGCAATGTCAGATACCTTTGGGTTCGATGCTCGCTTTTATTTAGGGAATGCCTGGCGGCAATGTCAGATGTCTGTACCTTTGGGTTTGTGGTTCGTTTTTATTTAGCAAAGGCCTGGCGACGATGTCAGATACCTTTGGGTTCGATGCTCGCTTATATTTTGCGAATGCCTGACAGCGATGTCAGATGTCCGTACCTTTGGGTTTGTTGTTCGCTTTTATTTAGCAAAGGCCTGACGGCGATGTCAGATACCTTTGGGTTCGATGCTCGCTTTTATTTTGCAAATGCCTAGCGGCGATGTCAGATATCCGTACCTTTGGGTTTGTTGTTCACTTTTATTTAACAAAGGCCTGGCGGCGATGTCAGATACCTTTGGGATTCGATGCTAGCTTTTATTTAGCGAATGCTTGGAGGCGATGTGAGATGTCTATACCTTTGGGTTTGTTGTTCGGTTTTATTTAGCGAAGGCCTGGCGGCGTTGTCAGATAACTTTGGGTTCAATGCTCGCTTTTATTTAGGGAATGCCTGACGGCGATGTGAGATGTCCGTAACTTTGGGTTTGTTATTCACTTTTATTTAAAGAAGGCCTTACGACGATGTAAGAAACCTTTGCGTTCGATGCTCGCTTTTATTTAGCAAATGCCCGGCGGCGATGTCAAATAACCGTACCTTTAGGTTTGTCGTTCGCTTTTATTTAGCAAGGGCTTGGCGGCAACGTCAGATACCTTTGGGTTATATGCTCGCTTTTATTTAGCGAATGCCTGGCGGCGATTTCAATTGTCCGTACCTTTGGGTTTGTTGTTCGCTTTTATTTAGCGATGGCCTGGCGGCGATGTCAGATACCTTTGGGTTCGATGCTCGCTTTTATTTTGCGAATACCTGGCAGCGATTTAGATGTCTGAATCCTTGGGTTTGTTGTTCGCTTTTATTTAGCGAATGTCTGGCGGCGATGTCAGATACCTTTCGGTTCGATGCTCGCTTTTATTTAGCGAATGCCTGCCGGTGATGTCAAGTATTCGTACGTTTAGGTTTGTTGTTCGCTTTTATTTTGCGAAGGACTGGCGGCGATGTCAGATACCTTTGGGTTCGATGCTCGCTTTTATTCAATGAATTCCTGGCGGCGATGTCAGATGTCCGTACCTTTGGGTTTATTGTTCGCTTTTATTTAGCGAAGGCCTGGTGGCGATGTAAGATACCTTTGGGTTCGATGCTCGCTTTTATTTAGCAAATGTCTGGCGGTAATGTCAGATATCTGTACCTTTGGGTTTGTGGTTCGCTTTTATTTAGCAAAGGCCTACCGGCGATGTCAGATACCTTTGGGTTCGATGCTCGCTTTTATTTAGCAAATGCTTGGCGGCAATGTCAGATGTCCGTACCTTTGGGTTTGTTGTTCGCTTTTATTTTGCAAAGGCCTGGCGGCGATGTCAGATACCTTTGGGTTCGATGCTCGCTTTTATTTTGCAAATGCGTTGCGGCGATGTCAAATATCCATACCTTTGGGTTTTTTCGTTCGCTTTTATTTAGCGAAATCCTGATGGCGATGTCAGATATCATTGGGGTTCGATGATCGCTTTTATTTAACGAATGCTTGGAGCCGATGTCAGATGCCTATACCTTTGGGTTTGTTGTTCGCTTTTATTTAGCAAAGGCCTGGCGGCGATGTCAGATACCTTTGGGTTCAATGCTCGCTTTTATTTAGGGAATGCCTAACTGCGATGTGAGATGTCTGTACATTTGGGTTTGTTATTCACTTTTATTTAGTGAAGTCCTGGCGGCGATGTAAGATACCTTTTCGTTCGATGCTCTCTTTTATTTAGAAAATGCCTGGCGGCGATGTCAAATATCCGTACCTTTAGGTTTGTTTTTCGCTTTTATTTGGCAAGGGCTTGACGGCGATGTCAGATACCTTTGGGTTCGATGCTCGCTTTTATTTAGGGTGTGCCTGGAGGCGATGTCAAATGTCTGTACCTTTGGGTTTATTGTTCGCTTTTATTTAGCGATGGCCTGGCGGCGATGTCAGATACCTTTGGGTTCGATGCTCGCTTTTATTTTGCAAATGCCTGGTGGCGATGTCAGATATCCGTACCTTTGGGTTTGTTGTTCACTTTTATTTAGCGAAGGCCTGACGGCGATGTCAGATACCTTTGGGGTTCGATGATCGCTTTTATTTAGCGAATGCTTGGAGGCGATGTCAGATGTCTATACCTTTGGGTTTGTTGTTTGGTTTTACTTAGCGAAGGCCTGGCGGCGATGTCAGATACCTTTGGGTTCAATGCTCGCTTTTATTTATGGAATGCCTGACGGCGATGTGAGATGTCTGTACCTTTGGGTTTGTTATTCACTTTTATTTAGCGAAGGCCTTACGACGATGTAATATACCTTTGCGTTCGATGCTCGCTTTTATTTAGCAAATGCCCGACGGCGCTGTCAAATAACCGTACCTTTAGGTTTGTTGTTCGCTTTTATTTAGCAAGGGCTTAGCGGCAATGTCAGATACCTTTGGGTTCGATGCTCGCTTTTATTTAGGGAATGCCTGGCGGCAATGTCAGATGTCTGTACCTTTGGGTTTGTGGTTCGTTTTTATTTAGCAAAGGCCTGGCGACGATGTCAGATACCTTTGGGTTCGATGCTCGCTTATATTTTGCGAATGCCTGACAGCGATGTCAGATGTCCGTACCTTTGGGTTTGTTGTTCGCTTTTATTTAGCAAAGGCCTGACGGCGATGTCAGATACCTTTGGGTTCGATGCTCGCTTTTATTTTGCAAATGCCTAGCGGCGATGTCAGATATCCGTACCTTTGGGTTTGTTGTTCACTTTTATTTAACAAAGGCCTGGCGGCGATGTCAGATACCTTTGGGATTCGATGCTAGCTTTTATTTAGCGAATGCTTGGAGGCGATGTGAGATGTCTATACCTTTGGGTTTGTTGTTCGGTTTTATTTAGCGAAGGCCTGGCGGCGTTGTCAGATAACTTTGGGTTCAATGCTCGCTTTTATTTAGGGAATGCCTGACGGCGATGTGAGATGTCCGTAACTTTGGGTTTGTTATTCACTTTTATTTAAAGAAGGCCTTACGACGATGTAAGAAACCTTTGCGTTCGATGCTCGCTTTTATTTAGCAAATGCCCGGCGGCGATGTCAAATAACCGTACCTTTAGGTTTGTCGTTCGCTTTTATTTAGCAAGGGCTTGGCGGCAATGTCAGATACCTTTGGGTTATATGCTCGCTTTTATTTAGCGAATGCCTGGCGGCGATTTCAGTTGTCTGTACCTTTGGGTTTGTTGTTCGCTTTTATTTAGCGATGGCCTGGCGGCGATGTCAGATACCTTTGGGTTCGATGCTCGCTTTTATTTTGCGAATACCTGGCAGCGATTTAGATGTCTGAATCCTTGGGTTTGTTGTTCGCTTTTATTTAGCGAATGTCTGGCGGCGATGTCAGATACCTTTCGGTTCGATGCTCGCTTTTATTTAGCGAATGCCTGCCGGTGATGTCAAGTATTCGTACGTTTAGGTTTGTTGTTCGCTTTTATTTTGCGAAGGACTGGCGGCGATGTCAGATACCTTTGGGTTCGATGCTCGCTTTTATTTAATGAATTCCTGGCGGCGATGTCAGATGTCCGTACCTTTGGGTTTGTTGTTCGCTTTTATTTAGCGAAGGCCTGGTGGCAATGTAAGATACCTTTGGGTTCGATGCTCGCTTTTATTTAGCGAATGTCTGGCGGTAATGTCAGATATCTGTACCTTTGGGTTTGTGGTTCGCTTTTATTTAGCAAAGGCCTACCGGCGATGTCAGATACCTTTGGGTTCGATGCTCGCTTTTATTTAGCAAATGCTTGGCGGCAATGTCAGATGTCCGTACCTTTGGGTTTGTTGTTCGCTTTTGTTTTGCAAAGGCCTGGCGGCGATGTCAGATACCTTTGGGTTCGATGCTCGCTTTTATTTTGCAAATGCGTTGCGGCGATGTCAAATATCCATACCTTTGGGTTTTTTCGTTCGCTTTTATTTAGCGAAGGCCTGATGGCGATGTCAGATATCATTGGGGTTCGATGATCGCTTTTATTTAACGAATGCTTGGAGCCGATGTCAGATGCCTATACCTTTGGGTTTGTTGTTCGCTTTTATTTAGCAAAGGCCTGGCGGCGATGTCAGATACCTTTGGGTTCAATGCTCGCTTTTATTTAGGGAATGCCTAACTGCGATGTGAGATGTCTGTACATTTGGGTTTGTTATTCACTTTTATTTAGTGAAGGCCTGGCGGCGATGTAAGATACCTTTTCGTTCGATGCTCTCTTTTATTTAGAAAATGCCTGGCGGTGATGTCAAATATCCTTACCTTTAGGTTTGTTTTTCGCTTTTATTTCGCAAGGGCTTGACGGTGATGTCAGATACCTTTGGGTTCGATGCTCGCTTTTATTTAGGGTGTGCCTGGAGGCGATGTCAAATGTCTGTACCTTTGGGTTTGTTGTTCGCTTTTATTTAGCGATGGCCTGGCGGCGATGTCAGATACCTTTGGATTCGATGCTCGCTTTTATTTAGTGAATGCTTGGCGGTGATATCAGTTGTTCGTACCTTTGGGTTTGTTGTTCACTTTTATTTAACGAAGGTCTGGCGGCAATGTCAGATACCTTTAGGTTCGATGCTGGCTTTTATTCAGCGAATGCCTGGCGGCGATTTCAGATGTCCATACCTTTGGGTTTGTTGTTCGCTTTTGTTTAGCGACAGCCTGGCGGTGATGTCAGATACCTTTGGGGTCGATGCTCGCTTTTATTTAGCAAATGCCTGGAGGCGATGTCAGATGTTTCTACGTTTGGGTTTGTTGTTCGCTTTTATTTAACAAAGGCCTGGCGGCGATGTCAGATACCTTTGGGTTCAATGCTCGCTTTTATTTAGAGAATGCGTGACAGCAATGTGAGATGTCCGTACCTTTGGGTTTGTTGTTCACTTTTATTTAGCAAAGGTCTGGTGGCGATGTCAGATACCTTTGCATTCAATGCTCACTTTTATTTAGCAAATGCTTGGCGGCGATGTCAAATATCCGTACCTTTAGGTTTGTTGTTCGCTTTTATTTAGCCAAGGCTTGGCGGCGATGTCAGATACCTTTGGATTCGATGCTCGCTTTTATTTGGCAAATGCTTGGCGGCGATGTCCAGATGTCCGTACCTTTGGGTTTGTTGTTCGCTTCGATTTAGCGAAGGCCTAGCGGTGATGTCAGATACCTATTGGTTCGATGCTCTCTTTTATTTAGTGAAGGCCTGGCGGCGATGTCAGATGTCTGTACCTTTGGGTTTGTTGTTCGCTTTTATTTAGCGAAGGCCTGGCGGCGATGTCAGATTCCTTTAGGTTCGATGCTCGCTTTTATTTAGCGAATGCCTGGCGGCGATGTCAAATTTTAGTACCTTTAGGTTTGTTGTTTGCTTTTATTTAGCGAAGGCCTGGCGGCGATGTCAGATACCTTCGGGTTCGATGCTCACTTTTATTTAGTGAATGCCTGGCGGCGATGTTCGATGTTCGTACCTTTGGGTTTGTTGTTCGCTTTTATTTAGCGAAGGTCTGGCGGCGATGTCAGATACCTTTGGTTCGATGCTCGCTTTTATTTAGCGATTGCCTGACGGCATTGTCAGATGTCTGTACCTTTGGGTTTGTTGTTCACTTTTATTTAGTGAAGGGCTGGCGGTGATGTTAGATACCTTTGGGTTTGTTGCTGGCTTTTATTTAGTGAATGCCTGGCGGCGATGTCAGATGTCAGTACCTTTGGGTTTGTTGTTTGGTTTTATTTAGCAAAGGCCTGGCGGCGAAGTCAGATAACTTTAGGTTTGATGCTCGCTTTTATTTAGCGAATTCCTGGCGGCGATGTCAAATATCCATACCTTTAGGTTTGTTGTTCGCTTTTATTTAGCGAAGGCCTGGCTGCAATGTCAGATACCTTCGGGTTCGATGCTTGCTTTTATTTAGTGAATGTCTGGCGGTGATGTCAGATGTTCGTATTTTAGGTTCGTTGTTCCCTTTTATTTAACGAAGGTATGGCGGCAATGTCAGATACCTTTGGGTTCGATGCTGGCTTTTATTTAGCGAATGCCTGGCGGCGATTTCAGATGTCCATACCTTTGGGTTTGTTGTTCGCTTTTGTTTAGCGACAGCCTGGCGGTGATGTCAGATACCTTTGGGGTCGATGCTCGCTTTTATTTAGCAAATGCCTGGAGGCGATGTCATATGTTTCTACCTTTGGGTTTGTTGTTCGCTTTTATTTAACAAAGGCCTGGCGGCGATGTCAGATACCTTTGGGTTCAATGCTCGCTTTTATTTAGAGAATGCGTGATAGCAATGTGAGATGTCCGTACCTTTGGGTTTGTTGTTCACTTTTATTTAGCAAAGGTCTGGTGGCGATGTCAGATACCTTTGCGTTCAATGCTCGCTTTTATTTAGCAAATGCCTGGCGGCGATGTCAAATATCCGTACCTTTAGGTTTGTTGTTCGCTTTTATTTAGCCAAGGCTTGGAGGCGATGTCAGATACCTTTGGATTCGATGCTCGCTTTTATTTGGCAAATGCTTGGCGGCGATGTCAGATGTCCGTACCTTTGGGTTTGTTGTTCGCTTCGATTTAGCGAAGGCCTAGCGGTGATGTCAGATACCTATTGGTTCGATGCTCTCTTTTATTTAGTGAAGGCCTAGCGGCGATGTCAGATGTTTGTACCTTTGGGTTTGTTGTTCGCTTTTATTTAGAGAAGGCCTGGCGGCGATGTCAGATTCCTTTAGGTTCGATGCTCGCTTTTATTTAGCGAATGCCTGGCGGCGATGTCAAATTTTCGTACCTTTAGGTTTGTTGTTTGCTTTTATTTAGCGAAGGCCTGGCGGCGATGTCAGATACCTTCGGGTTCGATGCTCACTTTTATTTAGTGAATGCCTGGCGGCGATGTTCGATGTTCGTACCTTTGGGTTTGTTGTTCGCATTTATTTAGCGAAGGTCTGGCGGCGATGTCAGATACCTTTAGGTTCGATGCTCGCTTTTATTTAGCGATTGCCTGACGGCATTCTCAGATGTCTGTACCTTTGGGTTTGTTGTTCACTTTTATTTAGTGAAGGCCTGGCGGTGATGTTAGATACCTTTGGGTTCGTTGCTGGCTTTTATTTAGTGAATGCCTGGCGGCGATGTCAGATGTCAGTACCTTTGGGTTTGTTGTTCGCTTTTATTTAGCGAAGGCCTGGCGGCGATGTCAGATACCTTTGGGTTCGATGCTCGCTTTTATTTAGCGAATTCCTGGCGGCGATGTCAAATATTCGTACCTTTAGGTTTGTTGTTCGCTTTTATTTAGCGAAGGCCTGGCTGCAATGTCAGATACCTTCGGGTTCGATGCTCGCTTTTATTTAGCGAATGTCTGGCGGTGATGTCAGATGTTCGTACCTTTGGGTTTGTTGTTCACTTTTATTTAACGAAGGCCTGGCGACAATGTCATATACCTTTGGCTTTGATGCTCGCTTTTATTTAGCGAATGCCTGGCGGCGATGTCAGATGTCCATACCTTTGGGTTTGTTGTACGCTTTTGTTTAGCGACAGCCTGGCGGTGATGTCAGATACCTTTGGGGTCGATGCTCGCTTTTATTTAGCGAATGCCTGGAGGCGATGTCATATGTTTGTACCTTTGGGTTTGTTGTTCGCTTTTATTTAACGAAGGCCTGGCGGCGATTTCAGATACCTTTGGGTTCAATGCTCGCTTTTATTTAGAGAATGCGTGACAGCGATGTGAGATGTCCGTACCTTTGGGTTTGTTGTTCACTTTTATTTAGAAAAGGTCTGGTGGCGATGTCAGATACCTTTGCGTTCAATGCTCGCTTTTATTTAGCAAATGCCTGGCGGCGATGTCAAATATCCGTACCTTTAGGTTTGTTGTTCGCTTTTATTTAGCGAAGGCTTGGCGGCGATGTCAGATACCTTTGGATTTGATGCTCGCTTTTATTTGGCGAATGCTTGGCGGCGATGTCAGATGTTCGTACCTTTGGGTTTGTTGTTCACTTCTATTTAGCGAAGGCCTAGCGGTGATGTCAGATACCTATTGGTTCGATGCTCACTTTTATTTAGTGAATGCCTGGCGGCGATGTTCGATGTTCGTACCTTTGGGTTTGTTGTTCGCTTTTATTTAGCGAAGGTCTGGCGGCGATGTCAGATACCTTTGGGTTCGATGCTCGCTTTTATTTAGCGATTTCCTGACGGCATTGTCAGATGTCTGTACCTTTGGGTTTGTTGTTCACTTTTATTTCGTGAAGGCCTGGCGGTGATGTTAGATACCTTTGGGTTCGTTGCTGGCTTTTATTTAGTGAATGCCTGGTGGCGATGTCAGATGTCCGTACCTTTGGGTTTGTTATTCGCTTTTATTTAGTGAAGGCCTGGCGGCGATGTCAGATACCTTTAGGTTTGATGCTCGCTTTTATTTAGCGAATTCCTGGCGGCGATGTCAAATATCCGTACCTTTAGGTTTGTTGTTCGCTTTTATTTAGTGAAGGCCTGGCTGCAATGTCAGATACCTTCGGGTTCGATGCTCGCTTTTATTTAGTAAATGTCTGGCGGTGATGTCAGATGTTCGTATTTTGGGTTTGTTGTTCACTTTTATTTAACAAAGGCTTGGCGGCAATGTCAGATACCTTTGGGTTCGATGCTCGCTTTTATTTAGCAAATGCCTGGCGGCGATGTCAGATGTCCATACCTTTGGGTTTGTTGTTCGCTTTTGTTTAGCGACAGCCTGGCGGTGATGTCAGATACCTTTGGGGTCGATGTTCACTTTTATTTAGCGAATTCCTGGAGGCGATGTCAGATGTTTGTACGTTTGGGTTTGTTGTTCGCTTTTATTTAACGAAGGCCTGGCGGCGATGTCAGATACCTTTGGGTTCAATGCTCGCTTTTATTTAGAGAATGCATGACAGCGATGTGAGATGTCCGTACCTTTGGGTTTGTTGTTCACTTTTATTTAGCAAAGGTCTGGTGGCGATCTCAGATACCTTTGCATTCAATGCTCGCTTTTATTTAGCAAATGCCTGGCGGCGATGTCAAATATTCGTACCTTTAGGTTTGTTGTTCGCTTTTATTTAGCAAAGGCTTGGCGGCGATGTCAGATACCTTTGCGTTCAATGCTCGCTTTTATTTAGCAAATGCCTGGCAGCGATGTCAAATATCCGTACCTTTAGGTTTGTTGTTCGCTTTTATTTAGCAAAGGCTTGGCGGCGATATCAGATACCTTTGGATTCGATGCTCGCTTTTATTTGGCGAATGCTTGGCGGTGATGTCAGATGTCCGTACCTTTAGGTTTGTTGTTCGCTTCTATTTAGCGAAGGCCTAGCGGTGATGTCAGATACCTATGGGTTCGATGCTCTCTTTTATTTAGTGAAGGCCTGGAGGCGATGTCAGATGTCTGTACCTTTGGGTTTGTTGTTCGCTTTTATTTAGCGAAGGCCTGGCGGCAATGTCAGATACCTTTGGGTTCAATGCTCGCTTTTATTTAGGGAACGCCTGACGGTGATGTGAGATGTCCGTACCTTTGGGTTTGTTATTAACTTTTATTTAGCGAAGGCCTTGCGGCGATGTAAGATACCTTTGCGTTCCATGCTCGCTTTTATTTAGCAAATGCCCGGCGACGATGTTAGATACCTTTGGGTTATATGCTCGCTTTTATTTAGCGAATGCCTGGCTGCGATTTCATATGTTCGTACCTTTGGGTTTGTTGTTCGCTTTTATTTAGCGATGGCCTGGCGGCGATGTCAGATACCTTTGGGTTCGATGCTCGCTTTTATTTTGCGAATTCTTGACAGCGATGTCAGATGTCTGTACCTTTGGGTTTCTTGTTCGCTTTTATTTAGCGAAGGCCTGGCGGCAATGTCAGATACCTTCGGGTTCGATGCTCTCTTTTATTTAGTGAATTTCTGGCGGCGATGTCAGATGTTCGTACCTTTGGGTTTGTTGTTCACTTTTATTTAACGAAGGCTTGGCGGCGATGTCGAATACCTTTGGGTTTGATGCTCGCTTTTATTTAGCGAATGCCTGGTGGCGATGTCAGATGTGCATACCTTTGGGTTTGCTGTTTGATTTTATTTAGCGAAGGCCTGGCGGCGATGTCAGATACCTTTGGGTTCGATGCTCGCTTTTATTTAGCGAATTCCTGGCGGCAATGTCATATGTCCAGACGTTTGGGTTTGTTGTTCGCTTTTATTTAGCAAAGGCTTGGCGGCGATGTCAGATACCTTTGGGTTCGATGCTCACTTTTATTTTGCAAATGCCTGGCGGCGATGTCAGATATCCGTACCTTTGGGTTTGTTGTTCGCTTTTATTTAGCGAAGGCCTGACGGCGATGTCAGATACCTTTGGGGTTCGATGATCGCTTTTATTTAGCGAATGCTTGGAGGCGATGTCAAATGTCTATACCTTTATGTTTGTTGTTCGGTTTTATTTAGCGAAGGCCTGGCGGCGATGTCAGATACCTTTGGGTTCAATCCTCGCTTTTATTTAGGGAACACCTGACGGCGATGTGAGATGTCCGTACCTTTGGGTTTGTTATTCACTTTTATTAAGCGAAGGCATTGCGGTGATGTAAGATACCTTTGCATTCCATGCTCGCTTTTATTTAGCAAATGCCCGGCGACGATGTCAGATACCTTTGGGTTCGATGCTTGCTTTTATTTTGCGAATACCTGACAACGATGTCAGATGTCTATACCTTTGAGTTTGTTGTTCGCTTTTATTTAGCGAATGTCTGGGGGCGATGTCATATACCTTTCGGTTCGATGCTCGCTTTTATTTAGCGAATGCCTGGCGGCGATGTCAAATATTCGTACGTTTAGGTTTGTTGTTCGTTTTTATTTTGCGAAGGCCTGGCGGCGATGTCAGATACCTTTGGGTTCGATGCTCGCTTTTATTTAGTGAATGCCTGGCGACGATGTTAGATGTCCGTACCTTTGGGTTCGTTTTTCACTTTTATTTAGCGAAGGCCTGGCGGCGATGTCAGATACCTTTGCGTTCAATGATCGCTTTTATTTAGCGAATGCCTGGTGGCGATGTCAAATTTCCGTACCTTTAGGTTTGTTGTTAGATTTTATTTAGCAAAGGCCTGGTGGTGATGTCAGATACCTTTGGGTTCGATGCTCGGTTTTATTTAGTGAATGCCTGGCGTTGATGTCAGATGTCCGTACCTTTGGGTTTGTTGTTCGCTTTTATTTAGCGAAGGTCTGGCAGAGATGTCATATACCTTTGGGTTGGATGCTCGCTTTTATTTAGAGAATTTCGGCGGCGATGTCAGATGTCTGTACCTTTGGGTTTGTTGTTCGCTTTTATTTAGCGAAGGCCGGGCGACGATGTCAGATACCTTTAGGTTCGATGCTCGCTTTTATTTAGAGAATTCCTGGCGGCAATTTCAAAAATCTGTACCTTTAGGTTTGTTGTTCGCTTTTATTTAGCGAAGGCCTGCCGGCAATGTCAGATACCATCGGGTTCGATGCTTGCTTTTATTTATTGAATGTCTGGCGGCGATGTCAGATGTTCGTACCTTTGGGTTTGTTGTTCACTTTTATTTAACGAAGGCCTGATGGCGATGTCAGATACCTTTGGGTTCGATGCTCGCTTTTATTTAGCGAATGCCTGGTGGCGATGTCAGATGTCCATACCTTTGGGTTTGTTGTTTGATTTTATTTAGCGATTGCCTGGCGGCAATGTCAGATACCTTTGGGTTCGATGCTCGCTTTTATTTAGCGAATTCCTGGCGGCAATGTCAGATGTCTGAACCTTTGGGTTTATTGTTCGCTTTTATTTAGCAAAGGCCTGGCGGCGATGTCAGATACCTTTGGGTTCGGTGCTCGCTTTTATTTTGCAAAGGCGATGTCAGATATCCGTACCTTTGGGTTTGTTGTTCGCTTTTATTTAGCGAAGGCCCGACGGCGATGACAGATACCTTTGGGTTCGATGCTCGTTTTTATTTAGGGAACGCCTGACGGCGATGTGTGATGTCCGTACCTTTGGGTTTGTTATTCACTTTTATTTAGCAAAGGCCTTGCGGCGATGTAAGATACCTTTGCGTTCGATGCTCGCTTTTATTTAGCAAATGCCCGGCGAAGATGTCAAATAACCGTACCTTTAGGTTTTTTGTTTGCTTTTATTTAGCAAGGGCTTGGCAGCGATGTCAGATACGTTTGCATTCAATGCTCGCTTTTATTTAGCAAATGCCTGGCGGCGAATTCAGATGTTCGTACCTTTGGGTTTGTTGTTCGCTTTTATTTAGCGATGGCCTGGCGGTGATGTCAGATACCTTTGGGTTCGATGCTCGCTTTTATTTTGCGAATGCCTGGCAGCGATGTCAGGTGTCTGTACCTTTGGGTTTGTTGTTCGCTTTTATTTAGTGAAGGCCTGGCGACGATGTCAGATACCTTTGGGTTCGATGCTCGCTTTTATTTAGCGAATGCCTGGCGGCGATGTCAAATATCCGTTCCTTTAGGTTTGTTGTTCGCTTTTATTTAGCGAAGGCCTGGCGGTGATGTCAGATACCTTTGGGTTCGATGCTCGCTTTTATTTAGTGAATGCCTAGCGGCGATGTCATATATTCGTACCTTTGGGTTTGTTGTTCCCTTTTATTTAGTGTAGGTCTGGCAGCGATGTCAGATACCTTTGGGTTCGATGCTCGCTTTTATTTAGGGAATGCCTGGCGGCAATGTCAGATGTCTGTACCTTTGGGTTTGTGGTTCGTTTTTATTTAGCAAAGGCCTGGCGACGATGTCAGATACCTTTGGGTTCGATGCTCGCTTATATTTTGCGAATGCCTGACAACGATGTCAGATGTCCGTACCTTTGGGTTTGTTGTTCGCTTTTATTTAGCAAAGGCCTGACGGCGATGTCAGATACCTTTGGGTTCGATGCTCGCTTTTATTTTGCAAATGCCTAGCGGCGATGTCAGATATCCGTACCTTTGGGTTTGTTGTTCACTTTTATTTAACAAAGGCCTGACGGCGATGTCAGATACCTTTGGGATTCGATGCTCGCTTTTATTTAGCGAATGCTTGGAGGCGATGTGAGATGTCTATACCTTTGGGTTTGTTGTTCGGTTTTATTTAGCGAAGGCCTGGCGGCGTTGTCAGATACCTTTGGGTTCAATGCTCGCTTTTATTTAGGGAATGCCTGACGGCGATGTGAGATGTCCGTACCTTTGGGTTTGTTATTCACTTTTATTTAGAGAAGGCCTTACGACGATGTAAGAAACCTTTGCGTTCGATGCTCGCTTTTATTTAGCAAATGCCCGGCGGCGATGTCAAATAACCGTACCTTTAGGTTTGTCGTTCGCTTTTATTTAGCAAGGGCTTGGCGGCAACGTCAGATACCTTTGGGTTATATGCTCGCTTTTATTTAGCGAATGCCTGGCGGCGATTTCAGTTGTCCGTACCTTTGGGTTTGTTGTTCGCTTTTATTTAGCGATGGCCTGGCGGCGATGTCAGATACCTTTGGGTTCGATGCTCGCTTTTATTTTGCGAATACCTGGCAGCGATTTAGATGTCTGAATCCTTGGGTTTGTTGTTCGCTTTTATTTAGCGAATGTCTGGCGGCGATGTCAGATACCTTTCGGTTCGATGCTCGCTTTTATTTAGCGAATGCCTGCCGGTGATGTCAAGTATTCGTACGTTTAGGTTTGTTGTTCGCTTTTATTTTGTGAAGGACTGGCGGCGATGTCAGATACCTTTGGGTTCGATGCTCGCTTTAATTCAATGAATTCCTGGCGGCGATGTCAGATGTCCGTACCTTTGGGTTTGTTGTTCGCTTTTATTTAGCGAAGGCCTGGTGGCGATGTAAGATACCTTTGGGTTCGATGCTCGCTTTTATTTAGCGAATGTCTGGCGGTAATGTCAGATATCTGTACCTTTGGGTTTGTGGTTCGCTTTTATTTAGCAAAGGCCTACCGGCGATGTCAGATATCTTTGGGTTCGATGCTCGCTTTTATTTAGCAAATGCTTAGCGGCAATGTCAGATGTCCGTACCTTTGGGTTTGTTGTTCGCTTTTATTTTGCAATGGCCTGGCGGCGATGTCAGATACCTTTGGGTTCGATGCTCGCTTTTATTTTGCAAATGCGTTGCGGCGATGTCAAATATCCATACCTTTGGGTTTTTTCGTTCGCTTTTATTTAGCGAAGGCCTGATGGCGATGTCAGATATCATTGGGGTTCGATGATCGCTTTTATTTAACGAATGCTTGGAGCCGATGTCAGATGCCTATACCTTTGGGTTTGTTGTTCGCTTTTATTTAGCAAAGGCCTGGCGGCGATGTCAGATACATTTGGGTTCAATGCTCGCTTTTATTTAGGGAATGCCTAACTGCGATGTGAGATGTCTGTACATTTGGGTTTGTTATTCACTTTTATTTAGTGAAGGCCTGGCGGCGATGTAAGATACCTTTTCGTTCGATGCTCTCTTTTATTTAGAAAATGCCTGGCGGCGATGTCAAATATCCGTACCTTTAGGTTTGTTTTTCGCTTTTATTTGGCAAGGGCTTGACGGCGATGTCAGATACCTTTGGGTTCGATGCTCGCTTTTATTTAGGGTGTGCCTGGAGGCGATGTCAAATGTCTGTACCTTTGGGTTTATTGTTCGCTTTTATTTAGCGATGGCCTGGCGGCGATGTCAGATACCTTTGGGTTCGATGCTCGCTTTTATTTTGCAAATGCCTGGTGGCGATGTCAGATATCCGTACCTTTGGGTTTGTTGTTCACTTTTATTTAGCGAAGGCCTGACGGCGATGTCAGATACCTTTGGGGTTCGATGATCGCTTTTATTTAGAGAATGCTTGGAGGCGATGTCAGATGTCTATACCTTTGGGTTTGTTGTTTGGTTTTACTTAGCGAAGGCCTGGCGGCGATGTCAGATACCTTTGGGTTCAATGCTCGCTTTTATTTATGGATAGCCTGACGACGATGTGAGATGTCTGTACCTTTGAGTTTGTTATTCACTTTTATTTAGCGAAGGCCTTACGACGATGTAATATACCTTTGCGTTCGATGCTCGCTTTTATTTAGCAAATGCCCGACGGCGCTGTCAAATAACCGTACCTTTAGGTTTGTTGTTCGCTTTTATTTAGCAAGGGCTTAGCGGCAATGTCAGATACCTTTGGGTTCGATGCTCGCTTTTATTTAGGGAATGCCTGGCGGCAATGTCAGATGTCTGTACCTTTGGGTTTGTGGTTCGTTTTTATTTAGCAAAGGCCTGGCGACGATGTCAGATACCTTTGGGTTCGATGCTCGCTTATATTTTGCGAATGCCTGACAACGATGTCAGATGTCCGTACCTTTGGGTTTGTTGTTCGCTTTTATTTAGCAAAGGCCTGACGGCGATGTCAGATACCTTTGGGTTCGATGCTCTCTTTTATTTTGCAAATGCCTAGCGGCGATGTCAGATATCCGTACCTTTGGGTTTGTTGTTCACTTTTATTTAACAAAGGCCTGGCGGCGATGTCAGATACCTTTGGGATTCGATGCTAGCTTTTATTTAGCGAATGCTTGGAGGCGATGTGAGATGTCTATACCTTTGGGTTTGTTGTTCGGTTTTATTTAGCGAAGGCCTGGCGGCGTTGTCAGATACCTTTGGGTTCAATGCTCGCTTTTATTTAGGGAATGCCTGACGGCGATGTGAGATGTCCGTACCTTTGGGTTTGTTATTCACTTTTATTTAGAGAAGGCCTTACGACGATGTAAGAAACCTTTGCGTTCGATGCTCGCTTTTATTTAGCAAATGCCCGGCGGCGATGTCAAATAACCGTACCTTTAGGTTTGTCGTTCGCTTTTATTTAGCAAGGGCTTGGCGGCAATGTCAGATACCTTTGGGTTATATGCTCGCTTTTATTTAGCGAATGCCTGGCGGCGATTTCAGTTGTCCGTACCTTTGGGTTTGTTGTTCGCTTTTATTTAGCGATGGCCTGGCGGCGATGTCAGATACCTTTGGGTTCGATGCTCGCTTTTATTTTGCGAATACCTGGCAGCGATTTAGATGTCTGAATCCTTGGGTTTGTTGTTCGCTTTTATTTAGCGAATGTCTGGCGGCGATGTCAGATACCTTTCGGTTCGATGCTCGCTTTTATTTAGCGAATGCCTGCCGGTGATGTCAAGTATTCGTACGTTTAGGTTTGTTGTTCGCTTTTATTTTGCGAAGGACTGGCGGCGATGTCAGATACCTTTGGGTTCGATGCTCGCTTTTATTCAATGAATTCCTGGCGGCGATGTCAGATGTCCGTACCTTTGGGTTTGTTGTTCGCTTTTATTTAGCGAAGGCCTGGTGGCGATGTAAGATACCTTTGGGTTCGATGCTCGCTTTTATTTAGCGAATGTCTGGCGGTAATGTTAGATATCTGTACCTTTGGGTTTGTGGTTCGCTTTTATTTAGCAAAGGCCTACCGGCGATGTCAGATACCTTTGGGTTCGATGCTCGCTTTTATTTAGCAAATGCTTGGCGGAAATGTCAGATGTCCGTACCTTTGGGTTTGTTGTTCGCTTTTATTTTGCAAAGGCCTGGCGGCGATGTCAGATACCTTTGGGTTCGATGCTCGCTTTTATTTTGCAAATGCGTTGCGGCGATGTCAAATATCCATACCTTTGGGTTTTTTCGTTCGCTTTTATTTAGCGAAGGCCTGATGGCGATGTCAGATATCATTGGGGTTCGATGATCGCTTTTATTTAACGAATGCTTGGAGCCGATGTCAGATGCCTATACCTTTGGGTTTGTTGTTCGCTTTTATTTAGCAAAGGCCTTGCGGCGATGTCAGATACCTTTGGGTTCAATGCTCGCTTTTATTTAGGGAATGCCTAACTGCGATGTGAGATGTCTGTACATTTGGGTTTGTTATTCACTTTTATTTAGTGAAGGCCTGGCGGCGATGTAAGATACCTTTTCGTTCGATGCTCTCTTTTATTTAGAAAATGCCTGGCGGCGATGTCAAATATCCTTACCTTTAGGTTTGTTTTTCGCTTTTATTTCGCAAGGGCTTGACGGCGATGTCAGATACCTTTGGGTTCGATGCTCGCTTTTATTTAGGGTGTGCCTGGAGGCGATGTCAAATGTCTGTACCTTTGGGTTTGTTGTTCGCTTTTATTTAGTGATGGCCTGGCGGCGATGTCAGATACCTTTGGGTTCGATGCTCGCTTTTATTTTGCAAATGCCTGGTGGCGATGTCAGATATCCGTACCTTTGGGTTTGTTGTTTACTTTTATTTAGCGAAGGCCTGACGGCGATGTCAGATACCTTTGGGGTTCAATGATCGCTCTTATTTAGCGAATGCTTGGAGGCGATGTCAGATGTCTATACCTTTGGGTTTGTTATTTGGTTTTATTTAGCGAAGGCCTGGCGGCGATGTCAGATACCTTTGGGTTCAATGCTCGCTTTTATTTATGGAATGCCTGACGGCGGTGTGAGATGTCTGTACCTTTGGGTTTGTTATTCACTTTTATTTAGCGAAGGCCTTACGACGATGTAAGATACCTTTGCGTTCGATGCTCGCTTTTATTTAGCAAATGCCCGACGACGCTGTCAAATAACCGTACCTTTAGGTTTGTTGTTCGCTTTTATTTAGCAAGGGCTTAGCGGCAATGTCAGATACCTTTGGGTTCGATGCTCGCTTTTATTTAGCGAATGCCTGGCGGCGATTTCAGTTGTCCGTACCTTTGGGTTTGTTGTTCGCTTTTAATTAGCGATCGCCTGGCGGCGATGTCAGATAACTTTGGGTTCGATGCTCGCTTTTATTTTGCGAATACCTGGCAGCGATGTCAGATGTTTGTACCTTTGGGTTTGTTGTTCGCTTTTATTTAGCGAATGTCTGGCGGCGATGTCAGATACCTTTCGGTTCGATGCTCGCTTTTATTTAGCGAATGCCTGGCGGTGATGTCAAGTATTCGTATGTTTAGGTTTGTTGTTCGCTTTTATTTTGCGAAGGACTGGAGGCGATGTCAGATACCTTTGGGTTCGATGCTCGCTTTTATTCAATGAATGCCTGGTGGTGATGTCAGATGTCCGTACCTTTGGGTTTGTTGTTCGCTTTTATTTAGCGAAGGCCTGGTGGCAATGTCAGATACCTTTGGGTTCGATGCTCGCTTTTATTTAGCGATTATCTATTATTACGGCGTAAAGCTAAGGCTATTGGAATTAGGAAAGTTGAATGCGAATGAAATTAAATGCAAAGAAATAAAGATAATTGGTTTATGGAAAGGATGGTAAAGGGATATCGGTATGCAAGGACTTAGTTATCGGGGATTCGACAGGTCACCGGTGCTTTCTACTCTTTGCAAACACTTTTAAGAAGAAAATAACGGTTTAAAGATCTTTGTCTCACGATGGTTGTTGACGCTAGTCGCAACTCTAAGGCGGAACGTATGCTGTCGCTATTCCGTTCGGGGTTAAAATTACTTTTTGAAAACTATTAAGTTCTAATCCCTTTTAAAGCGTTGTCGCTGTTTTTAAAAGGAATGTCTAGTTTTTACTATCTGGTCTTAGCCGCAGTTGTCGCTTGTTTGTTCGTACCTTAATATGGTTTCCCACTGTCGTGGCAAAACCACCGTAAATAGCTTCTCACTGTCGTGACAAAGGTTTATTTAGAATTTAGATTAAAAACTACGGCCAGAAAGGTTGTTTGTAAAAAGGGAAGATGTCGTTTACTATCGAATCCTATCCTACTAATTCGGTTACATACCGATAAAACTAACTTAGCTAGACATGATAATTAATGCAATCGGAAATAAAAATAAACAACAGAATAGTAAAATATGCATTATGACAGAAATAAAGCAGTAATTTAATTAATAAGAACCTGGAAAGTAGTACTGATATTGAAGAGTAGTCCTCCACAATGTCGGCAGGATTCTACTTTGTCCAATTGGCCAAATAAAATTGCAGAAAGAAAAATACAAAGCTCTGAACAAAAAGGGAAAAAGGAAAAGAAATAAAAGTAACGATGACATCAATAGAACTTTGGCAGTCCTTCGGGATGAAGAATCCACACCCCTTTTCTCTGTGAATCTCTTGTCTATTTATAGGAGATATTTCATTCTTCAACTTCCAGAGATCATGGGTGAGTTATGGAGGGAGTGGGAGTAACTTCCAGTAGTGGGCAGTGAGTGGAGAAAGTGTAGGAAGAAATTAAGTTAAGATTGATCGTGACTTCAGATTCTGCGTTTTTGTCTGCATGACGGTCGTCATGATATGTGACATTCGTCACCCGTGTGACGGTCGTCAGGACTGTGTGACGGTCGTCACAGCAGCAAAATCTGTATCTGCTGTTTTTCATCTGTTTTCCTTCTATTTCTTCTTCTTTTCTTTCTTTAGCCCAAATTCTCCCCAATCTGCTAAACGGAGTGAATTAATCATATAATATAACATAAATCAAGATAAATTAATAAAAGTCACAAATAAATGCATGTAAATCAAGCCAAATAAACAATTTGATTTCGCGTTATCAAACACCCCCACACTTAAACCATTGATTGTCCTCAAGCAATCAACCAACACGGTGAAAAGAAATAAGCATAGTTCGAAACAGAGACACGATGAGACTCTAATCATACGTGGCTGCTAGGCTAATGTTAGATCGATAGGTACTAAATATCGATACCAAGGATAACGTAACAACATAATTTCAAAAACTCCCTACTTATGCAAACCAATCGGAATCATGCCATTATAACTCAACCTATAACTCATGCTCTCTTTCACCCCATTTCATTATAGTGCAATCACATTAAGCCCGTTATCCATACACATTCATGGCAAGTAAACCTGTTAGTGACTATGATCTCATTATTATTTCATTTTTCTCTGCAAATATGCTTAAGCATCAATTGGACTTAAAGAGTTTGTACCGTTAGGTTAAATGCTCGGGTGAGGAGCACCTAACATAGAAGGAACATGTCTTTTTCTTCATAATTTTTTTTTTCTTTCTTAGTTTCTCATTTTAAACTAGATATCATACACTTATTTGCATCGGTTTCTTACTTAGTGTGTTTAGGATGGTGCTGACTGCTTAAATAAACTACTTAGGGATTACTACAAGAACTTGGAGCTTTAAGGTCTCGGCATAATGGGTACTCAAATTGATTTTGCATATTCAGGGGGTTAAGGTTGTCAGGACGATATCAATTTTATCAAAACTTTCCCAAGTTTTTCTAACATAGTCTAAACAACCTATATACTTTCAGAGTACCATGTCATGAATCGAAGCAAAAATTTTGTTGGAGGTTAAAATTTTGAAAATTTTGAAATTTTGAAATTTCGGGGAGATTGAATAACAAGCGAAAACCACGCATAAAGACTCGACATCACATGCAAAGACCTTGACATAGCATTAAAAGTAGATAAAAACAATAAATCAAACTAAAAGGCAATAAAATGAAAGCGATAGAGTTCCTCCCCCACACTTAAACCAAACATTGTCCTCAATGTTTTAGTAAAAGGTGGAAAAGGAAAGATAGAACCTGTATGAATGTTACTGATCTTGCTATCCTTGTCTTCGTTGATCACTTCTACTTCGGCGGCGGGCATTTTGAGACACTTTGTTTGTGTAATTCTCGAACCATCTCATCATGTTGCTCGCCTTCAGAGGAAGTACTCATCATCAGTGTCCCCACCAGCAGCGACACTCGTAGGAATGTCAGTGGGTATAGCTCATCTTCTCAGATCGTCATCTAGACATTTTTCGCCTAGAAATAGCTAAAGCGTAACAAGCGATACATTTCTTTATTTTCTGCAAATTTAAACAAACAAATTAAAATAAAGACCTTGTGGGTTGCCTCCAACACAGCGCTTTGTTTAGCTTCGATAGCTCGACGGCTAAGGAGCGCAAGTACTCATGGCGGTTCTTTCGAGAATGGTTCCTCGATCGAACTTTGAATAGTCTTCGGTTTCCATGGCCACTTATCAAGCCATCTCTCATATCCCTCACCTTTTCGTTTCTTTCTTCTGTAGGGTGGTTCCTTGTTTTGAACGCGTGGTGGTGGTTCTGGATCTATCCTGCATATCAGCTTTTCAAATTTGGGCATAGTTATTTCATCCACCACCTCAAAAGTTAATCGTACCCTTTTAACAGTAATAATGACCTTAGTTTCACGGTCCTCAAATTTTCTTTTCCTATGAGGGACCTTAGACAAAGGTGCATTGGTGTGGGAATTTTCCAGTACCTCCACATGTGTTTTGGATTGGGAGTCTACCCTGGCTTCCGCAACCAATTGTGAGAAAGAATTAGGTGGGGTATAGGGAGGAGGAGCAACAATGGGTGCTTCCTTCTCTACCTCTTCGACAACCTCCCTTTCGGGTGGTGTCGGTGGGTTTTTCTCAATATTTGTGCTTTTCTCACCAAAACTCTCCTCGGACTCATCATCACTCTCCCTAAGATTTTCTATTTGTTCTTCATTACTGGTTGTTACAACATTCACATGGCCTTCTGGGACGGGTCCTAAAGGTGTTTGTCTAAGCAGGGAGGTTTGTGCCTCCAAAGCCTCACTGTGAGTTGCGAAGGAATCGACAATAACGTTCATTTGCTTAAGATCTTCATTAATTTGGAGATTTTGTTTTCTAAAGTCTTCGTTTTGGAGAGTTTGTGCCTCCACAAAATGCTCCATCATAGATTCTATCCTAGAGTGAGTAAACGTCTCTTCGAATTCTTCTAGTAATAGTTCAAGGTTGGACGTGTCGAATTCTTGCGTTTCCTCATAATATTGGGAGTGGTCATCATAGAGGGAATTTGGTCGAGAATGCGTCGTATTGAAATCTTCTAATAATATTTCGAGGTCAGATTTAAGCGGATCTTGTGGTTCCTCAAAATACTGGGGGTGGTAGCTATAATAATGGGGATGGTAGTTATAAGGGAAATTTGGGTTATACATAGTAATTGATGATAAGAGTGCCTTAGTTTATACTATGCAACAATGGAATCACAATATTGACTGTTGGTCCCCGGCAATGGCGCCAAAAACTTGATGCGTACGCAAGTGCACGGAAATATCGAAGTAATATAAAAGATTGTCGAACCCATAGAGACCAATGTCAATCTACCGTTATCTATTATTACGGTGTAAATCTAAGGATATTGGAATTAGGAAAGTTGAATGCGAATGAAATTAAATGCAAAGAAATAAAGATAATTGGTTTATGGAAAGGATGGTAAAGGGATATCGGTATGAAAGGACTTAGTTATTGGGGATTCGACAGGTCACCGGTGCTTTCTACTCTTTGCAAACACTTTTAAGAAGAAAATAACGGTTTAAAGACCTTTGTCTCACGATGGTTGTTGACGCTAGTCGCAACTCTAAGGCGGAACGTATGCTGTCGCTATTCCGTTCGGGGTTAAAATTACTTTTTGAAAACCATTAAGTTCTAATCCCTTTTAAAGCGCTGTCGCTGTTTTTAAAAGGAATGCCTAGTTTTTACTATCTGGTCTTAGCCGTAGCTGTCGCTTGTTGGTTCGTACCTTAATATGGTTTCCCACTGTCGTGGCAAAACCACCGTAAATAGCTTCTCACTGTCGTGACAAAGGTTTATTTAGAATTTAGATTAAAAACTACGGCCAGAAAGGTTGTTTGTAAAAAGGGAAGATGCCGGTTACTATCGAATCCTATCCTACTAATTCGGTTACACACCGATAAAACTAACTTAGCTAGACATGATAATTAATGCAAACGGAAATAAACATAAACAACAGAATAGTAAAATATGCATTATGACAGAAATAAAGTAGTAATTTAATTAATAAGAACCTGGAAAGTAGTACTGATATTGAAGAGTAGTCCTCCACAATGTCGGCAGGATTCTACTTTGGCCAATTGGCCAAATAAAATTGCAGAAAGAAAAATACAAAGCTCTGAACAAAAAGGGAAAAAGGAAAAGAAATAAAAGTAACGATGACTTCAATAGAACTTTGGCAGTCCTTCGGGATGAAGAATCCACACCCCTTTTCTCTGTGAATCTCTTGTCTATTTATAGGAGATATTTCATTCTTCAACTTCCAGAGATCATGGGTGAGTTATGGAGGGAGTGGGAGTAACTTCCAGTAGTGGGCAGTGATTGGAGAAAGTGTAGGAAGAAATTAAGTTAAGATTGATCGTGACTTCAGATTCTGCGTTTTTGTCTGCATGACGGTCGTCATGATATGTGACGTTCGTCACCCGTGTGACGGTCGTCAGGACTGTGTAACGGTCGTCACAGCAGCAAAATTCGTATCTGCTATTTTTCATCTGTTTTCCTTCTATTTCTTCTTCTTTTCTTTCTTTAGCCCAAATTCTCCCCAATTTGCTAAACGGAGTGAATTAATCATATAATAGAACATAAATCAAGATAAATTAATAAAAGTCACAAATAAATGCATGTAAATCAAGCCAAATAAACGATATGATTTCGCGTTATCAGATGTCCGCACCTTTGGGTTTGTGGTTCGCTTTTATTTAGCAAAGGCCTAGCGGCGATGTCAGATACCTTTGGGTTCGATGCTCGCTTTTATTTAGCGAATGCCTGGCGGCAATATCAGATGTCCGTACCTTAGGGTTTGTTGTTCGCTTTTATTTTGCAAAGGCCTGGCGGCGATGTCAAATACCTTTGGGTTCGATGCTCATTTTTATTTTGCAAATGCCTGGCGGCGATGTCAGATATCCGTACCTTTGGGTTTGTTGTTCGCTTTTATTTAGCGAAGGCCTGATGGAGATGTCAGATACCTTTGGGGTTCGATGATCGCTTTTATTTAACGAATGCTTGGAGCCGATGTCAGATGACTATACCTTTGGGTTTGTTGTTCGCTTTTATTTAGCGAAGGCCTGGCGGCGATGTCAGATACCTTTGGGTTCAATGCTCGCTTTTATTTAGGGAATGCCTAACGGCAATGTGAGATGTCTGTACGTTTGGGTTTGTTATTCACTTTAATTTAGCGAAGGCCTGGCGGCGATGTAAGATACCTTTTCGTTCGATGCTCTCTTTTATTTAGCAAATGCCTGGCGGCGATGTCAAATATCTGTACCTTTATGTTTGTTTTTCGCTTTTATTTAGCAAGGGCTTGACGGTGATATCAGTTACCTTTGGGTTCGATGCTCGCTTTTATTTAGCGAGTGCCTGGAGGCGATGTCAAATGTCCGTACCTTTGGGTTTGTTGTTCACTTTTATTTAGCGATGGCCTGGCTGCGATGTCAGATACCTTTGGGTTCGATGCTCGCTTTTATTTGGCGAATGCCTGGTAGCGATGTCAGATGTCTGTACCTTTGGATTTTTTGTTCGCTTTTATTTAGCGAATGTCTGACGGCGATCTCAGATACCTTTCGGTTCGATGCTCGCTTTTATTTAGCGAATGCCTGGAGACAATGTCAAATATTCGTATGTTTAGGTTTTTTGTTCGCTTTTATTTTGTGAAGGCCTGGCGGCGATGTCAGATACCTTTGGGTTCGTTGCTCGCTTTTATTTAGTGAATGCCTGTGTTGCACCCCAAAATTTGACCAACATTTCTTTACCTAGCTTGTGTTCACTAGAATTATCATCTTCTATGATCACCAATCAAGAGATATACAAGACTTTGAAGCTAGCCAAGAAGGTTACTCAAGTGTTCAAGGGTTGATATCCTTGTCAGAGAAGTTAAGAAATCCTCAGAGCGATTGGTTGAAACCAAGGTTGTGTGCCTCATAACTTGAGAGTTGTGGGGGCTCCTCAGATGATTCTGAGGCTATGAGGATGGACTTGAAGCTTTGATAGAGCTTATGAGATGTCTTGAAATCCATCATGGGGCCTGGAGAGGTCATTGTACAAGAATAAGAAGACTCAGCCATGAGTGGTGCAATTAGGGTTTGATTGGGTCAACCCTAGGTCAACTGATGATTTGGAGAAGGTTGAGACCTAATCGAAGAGCCATGTGATCATGGATTGATGCATTGAGATTCTATAAGGATGATTCCAAGGTCAACTCATCATGATTGAAGAGTTTGAGAAGTTTTAAGCTAGGGTTTCTAAGGCTTGACAGTGTAAAATCCCCTAGTTTGGTCCCTATCGTCAAGGCAGTTTAGCTCAAGATGTGATTGTCATCTCATCTTACCCCCAACATGAATGTTATAGAGCTTGCTCTTAGCTTTAATTTGAGTACTAGAAGTCCTTGATAGGATTTGTAGAGCTCAAGTTATGACTTTGACAAGTTACAGGTCATCTGAGGTATGTGAATCTGGGGCCTTGAAAGTCACCCAACTTGCATCCAACTTTTGCCCAAGAAGGATGATTCCTATGAACTTTTGGTCAACATGAATGTTGTTCCTCATCTTCTTAGCTTTCTATAGAGTACTAGAAGTATTTGATAGGATTTGTATAACTCAAGTTATGGCTTTGACAAGTCAAGGGCATTTTGGTCATTTGGATATTATAGGTCATTTCAAGCATAAGGCCATATCTCCTATTTCCAAGCTTCAAATGGAAAAATCTTCAACATCAAACTTTCTTAAAATGATGTTTTAAGGCTAGTAGGAAGGTCATGAGATGTTGAAAAGGCTTGTAGCAAAAAGTGATAAAAATGACTTAAAATGGAGGCATAAGTTAAATAAGTTCAAGTTGGAAATTGAAATTTCCAAGTTACACATCCAAACCATGGCATATAATATGTCATTTTGACTCTAAAGAACATTTTAGAAACAATGGTTCAGCCACATTTTTGAATTGAGGCCTAGATCATGGGGTTGCTTTGGAAAATGCTTGCTTGCAGAATAAGGCACAAATGCAAAACTCAAGGAAAGGCAATGTACAAGCTAGTAAAGTGTTTTAACACATCCCATATCTCATCTAAGGAGAATTTCAGGTCAAGGCAAGTTGCTGCAAGAGGCTTGGCATGAGATGAGGCATGAGATGAGATGAATCCATAAACTCATGGCATGAGAATTCCAAATTCTCATTGGATAATTCCAGATGGTTCTAGAGAGGTCCAATGCATCCTATATAGTGTATAGAACTTGCTCAGATGCAAGGTTGGTGAGAGATTTGAGAGAAGAGAGAGATATCCATTTCACTTGCTTCTATTGCAAGTTGAAATCAAATTCTACATTCTGATTCATTTCCATTCCTTCTTTCAATCCAAACACATTCCTTTGATCATACTGAAGCTATGCAGACCAAATTGAAGGCAAGATCATGGAGAATTGAAGAGATAGCTTTTGGATTTTTAAGGTTACAAGTCACCATCGGGTTTGGAGATTCAAGCTTTCTTGTTCCAATCTTTTGCAAACAGAAGCTTTATCATCATTCAAGGATTGATTCTGAAGAGTTTGGGAGCTTGAAGTGGAGGATTACCCTATCTGGTGTTCAAGATTTGACAGGTTAGTAAAATTTCTTCTACATCATGATTTAATTGATTTTCTGATGGAAACTGGGCCTGGCGCGCATTGATATCCCCACCCCCATTTTAAGCCCATATGGAATTTGTACTGAATATAGTTGCTATTCACACCAATGTTTTCCCATTTTAATTTCTTTTTCTCCATTTTCATTAATCTTTGGAAAATCATAATAAATAGAAAATTAATGATTTTTGCGTGGGGATTTTTTCTCCCATTTCATGTTCATGTCTAGAAAATTATAAAATCAAAATATTTGCCGTTTATGCATTTTTAATATTTTTTGTGTATTTTCTCTTTTAATAGCATTTTAATTCTTTTATGTTGATGCATAGATTTGTAGAATTTTGTTTAGCTAGTTCCCTTTGAATTTTTAGGCCATTCTTTTTAGGATAGTTAGATTAGGACTTTAGCTCCCCCCTGGATTTATTCCATAATTTTTTGATTAATTTTTTATTAGTTTTGCTTAGATGATTTTAGGTTGTGTAGATTTAGGTTAATCTTTAACATAGGTCCACAATAACACTAGAATTTTGGGTTTCTAGGTCAAGATAGATATTGGGACATATAGGGTATTAAGGGTAGGTATATAGGATCCCCTAGAAATTATATTAGATTTTAATATAGTAGTATACTATTTTCAGATGATTTTTGTAGTTGATGGTTGTTTGTATTGCCCTTGTGGGCTTGTATTTTTGTTTGCCTTGCTTTGAGGGTTTGTGCTTGGCTTGGTGAGCTTGGCCTTGCTTTGAGGAGCATGGAGGAGCATAGTAGAAGACTTCAGGATTGAATAAGGAGCTTGAGAGCTTGGGAATCTTGTTTGTTTTGTTGTTGTCTTAGGGTTAGGGATTAAGAAGAGCTTAGACCTAGTTGATTTCTTTCTTAAACATGGATGGTATCTTTCACCTCCATTCTTCCCCCATGATTCAAGGTCCTTCCATGGTACTCACCTCTCTCCTTAGGAGGGATAAGTGACGGTACCTAGGAAGTAGAACTTTTGAGGGAACCATGCTCCTGATGTTAAACCCTTATAGGTCACCTTTGGTGATCAATAAGCAGTTTAACACCCCAGTTTATCCAGTTAAGTGATTTCCTCTAGTTTGAGTATCTTGAGAGATGTTGGGCTTGAAGAGGAAGAATTCATTGAGGAGTGTGGAAGAGGATGATTCCTTGAGCATTGCCATTCCAGCTGAAGCTTGAAGAGCAACAAGAGCAAGTTGATACTTGAAGACCCAATGAAGATCCAGTAAAGACTGAATGAAGAGCTGAGGCTTAAAGACTGAAGGATGAAGTTGACACTTCTAAGTGATTAAAGGTTACTCTGAGAAGCTGAGGCTTACAGGAAGAGAAGACCAAGTTGAGACTGGTAAAGCAAAGAGAGCTTGAGATCTTGAAGACTAAGTTGATACTTGTGAAGAATACCAAATTGAGATTGAGTGTAGAGCTGAAGCTTGAAGATCAAAGGAAGTTGATACTTACTTTGATGTTTGGAGACCCTGAAGGAATCAAGTTGGTACTTGTGGTTAATAGTGAAGCCTGAAGGGGGAACTGATTAAGGAGCTGAAGCTTAGAGAAGAGAAGATAAGTTGAAACTTATGTGGAAGGGTTGGAACCTGGAGAAGCAAATTGATATTTGTTAATAGTGATGGAAGTCTGAAGACTGAGTTGCTGTTAGAAGAGCTGAGGCTTGAGGAGAGAGGAGTTGATCTGCTTTCTCTGTTTTCTTTGCTGTATTGATGTGCCTTGTTTGACTTGCTTGATGCATTAGAATATGTTCATATCTAGACTAGGTAGAATCTAGGAGCATGATTGCACTAGAGGTTGAGTTGCTCCCTCTGCTTGTACTGTTACTGTATGGCTTTGCTTGCGGGTATTCGGTAGAGCCCAGCTCCCTTACCCATGTGGTTTGTTTTGCTTGATAGCATGACTTTATTTCTTCTGTATGACTGCAGTTTACTATATTTTGCTTGATAGCATGTTTTATCTTCCTCGGTATGATTGCTGTTATTCATTTTAGCTTGAGGTTGAGATGAGCCTGTGGAGGCTGATACCCCACACACATTTCCTCCCTCACTTGCATTGCATGCATTTTACAATCGTTCACTGTTTACTGTTTAAGCTGATGCTTTATCTGTTTCTGTGTATCATTGACATGATCCCTTAGGACTCTCATTTCCTTTGATAAGGAAGTGATGATAGAACTTTAGGTTGAAACCTATGCATGATAACTTCTAGGAGTTCCCTGTTCAAACCTCAACCATAGGATGAATCCTTGGCATGACAACATTAGGACTTGATAGTCTCCCGATAGTTGAGCCCGTTCTCTTGTCATCTCAAAACAGCTTAAGATACAGTAATCATGAATGATTTCTTTCGTACGTTACGAGCCTTAAGCTATCTGAGAAAGGATTGTGGGAGAGTTTCTTTTCCACAGTCTGGATGTTTAGTATGGTACCTTTGGGTGACATGCGACGCATTTACTCTCAGATCATAGTCTCTAGTGCGATTGAAATTGCAAACACAATAAAAAACACTTCTTCCGTAAAAGACAGAAAATAATGCGTAGTGTCCCGAACTACGTAAGCTCTGATCTCTCATACCTGTCGAGAGTACGTAGGCACAATACTGATGTATTGGTGAGCTACCTTCCCCGTATCCCGTCGTAGGTCGAACTACGTTGACTCTGATTTCTCGTTCTCTGATGAGAATACGTAGGCATAAAGTGCGACGCTTTGCCGAGTCATTTTCTTTTCTGTTTAAACCAGCCTTGATAGGTAGATAGATAAAACCAACCCTTCCAGTAAACACAACAAGCATGGATCCCGTCGAGTACGACGGACGTGAGGGGTGCTAATACCTTCCCCTTGCGTAACCGACTCCCGAACCCAGACAATGGTTGCGACGACCTTGTCTTATTCCTTTTCGTCAGGTTTTTCCGATCGTTTCCTTTCCCGTTCTGAGGGATAAATAACGAAAGATGGCGACTCTTCTGTTGTGCCGGCACCTTATTTTCGCGTAAGCGACAGCTGGCGACTCTGCTGGGGATCGAACCCAGAATCTCTGGTTCTCCGGTTCCCCACGCGAGTCAATCCTAGCGCTTGTATGATTACTTGTTGGGTTGTGTTTAGTTATCGCATTTTATTTCCCGCATTTTATTTTCAGTATGATATGATTATCTGTGCTGTTGTGGGAGGGGCATTATGATGAGTGAGAAGCCAGACCCAGGCTTGAGTGAACATAGCATTAGTTGTGGAAATTAATGGGCACGTGCTTGCTTTGCAGGCACTAGTGTCTCATGAAATCCACGCTCAGACGAGGTTCTCCCGGTTGGCTTCTCTTTCAACCCTTTGGGTTGAGACGGTTGCTGGTTTGGTGGATTGTCAACTCTGGGGACCGATCATTTGTGATTCAGCCGAGTGAGGCCGCTTCATGAGCTGGTGATGCCACACCTTCTGGGTATCGTATCACCCCTCTTGAATGTCTGTGACGCTGATGAACGCATAGGATGCCGAACTTGAGTCAGTTTAGGTCCATACCTGTGAGCAGGGTTGGGTTTATTGCAGGAAACTTTGACCTTCAGACCACCTGGTTTTCTTGATAGTGGATCAGTGTTGTTGGGATTTGAGGATCTTATCTGCAGACATATGTTTGTTCTTGATAGAACAGGTTTTGATCAGAGGATCTTATCATCAGATGTGTATTTGTTCTTGATAGAACAGGTTTTGATCAGAGGATCTTATCATCAGATGTGTGTTTGTTCTTGACAGAGCAAGTTTATGACTGGGGTCTGAGGATCTCAATATCAGGTGTCTGTTCTTGATAGAGCAGAGTTTTATTACCAGATGCTTGTTCTTGATAGAGCAGAGTTTCGGTCATCAGATGTTTGTTCTTGACAGAGCAGATTTATGATTGGGGTCTGAAGATCTCATCAGCAGATGTATGTTTGTTCTTGATAGAACAGAGTTTTATTATCAGATGTTTGTTCTTGATAGAGCAGATTTCTTGGTCCTATATCAGAGGTCTTTATTATCAGACGTTTGTTCTTGATAGAGCAGGATTATGATCTTGGGTATATGGCCCTATCAGATGGTTGTTCTTGATAGAGCAGATGTGTGGTTCGACACCAGGGTTTCCTTATTATCAGATGCAGTGGTTGTTCTTGATAGAGCAGGATTATGGTTTTGTTGATGCAGAATCTCCACAGCACAGTTGCCTCGATCTCCTGCTGCATGATTGCATTTTACATTGTGCTGCATACATTTGCATTTCATTAACGTGTGTTTGTGTTGCAGGTACCGTTTTCCCCGATCCAGGATTTCTTGCCTCCTATTGTATTGTTATGGGTTCTCTGAGGAAGACTGTGGCTTACAAGTTCCCTGCACCTGATGTGGTTAAGTTGACTGGTTTGATAGCTTTAGTAGATGATTCTGTGAGGGATGAGTTCAGAAAATCTTACGGCAGGTTGCTCAGTTTGGTTCGTAAACCTTCTGCGTTCGAGGTGAATGGGTTGCACGCTCTGCTGCAGTTCTACGACCCTCCGTTGAGATGTTTCACTTTCCAGGATTTTGTTCTCGCACCCACACTGGAAGAATATGCTGATCTGCTAGGTGTGCCTATCAAAAGGCAGACGCCTTTTGTTCATATGGATGCTGAGCCTGAGCTGGCTGGTTTAGCTCCTTCACTTCATCTGGATGCCTCCGAGTTGGTATTGACTAGTTGAAACAAGGTTCCCGGGTTCTCCTTGTAGTTTTTAGTGGGAAAGGCTCAGCAGTGCGCCAAAGAAGGATGTTGGGTCGCGTTCAATGCCATCCTTGCTCTGTGCATATATGGCATCATTCTGTTCCCTAATATGCCCGATTTTGTAGACTTGGATGCATTTCACATCTTCGCATCAGGGAATCCAGTCCCTACCTTGATAGGAGATGTCTACCATTCTATCCACTACAAAAACGAGAACAGGAGGGGCAAGAATGTTTCATGCTGCGTACCCTTGCTTTACAAATGGCTTCATAGCCATCTGCCCAAGAGGGGTCCTTTTGTCTCGTCTGCAGCCACAGCTGAGTGGTCCGAGCGTCTGATGAGCTTATCTGTAGAGGATATTGATTGGTTTGACAGAGATAGGTTGGGTACTGAGGTGATCTTCAGCTGCAGCGGGTTTCCAAAATGTGCCTTTGATATGCAGGAAGGGCTGTATAAACTACAATTCGTCGTTGTTGGTCCGACAGTTCGCGTATGCTTTGAGAGCTCCGCCGAAGGATGAAGAGGTACAGGAATCTCTGTACCTCACTGGTCTTCTAGAGGGGGATCTGTTATCCAAGCTTCAGCGCGCGTGGAATGGTATCAGTAAGCGAGGAAAACCATTGCTGGGAAGAAGCAACAATCAAGCCTACCCTCCGTATGCGACTTGGATCAGAGCCAGGGCAGATGCTATAGGGATGCCGTTTCCTCGTGCCATGCCGGAAAGCCCTCTGGTGATTGAAGAGCCTACTACTGTGCCCATACAGCAGCATAATCAGGTGTTAGCTGAGCGAGATGAATTGAAGCGGGCAAATGAGGAACTGAAGAAAGAATTGGCTCAGCTCCGAAGCGAGAGGAACGAAGCCGTTCATTCCTTCAAAAGGCAGACAGAGCTGGTGAACCGGCTGGGGACAGACCTGACTAAGTAGATAGCCGAGCGTGAGCGCATGGGTCAAGACTTCAAAGCTGTCAACGACGTACTGGCTACGAAGAAGCAGCACTTGGACGAAGCGTATCGGAGGATATCCAAGTTCAACCAGCACTGGAAGGCTTCCCTAGCCACCAGGAAAGAGCGGGAGGATAAGCTGATGCTACAAATCGCCAAGCTGGAAGCCCAGGTGAAGGACAGTGAGAAGAGGTTTGATGAGGAAACCGCTCGCAGATACGCCACCGAAGGCCAGCTCAACAAAGCTCTCGCCAACCTGAAGGAGCGCAAACTGACGTTTGAGTCCAAGAAGCGGAAGTTAGAAGATTGCTTCGGCGAAGGAGCATGAGAAGGTTCGGTCGAAGGACTTCAGTACACCATTGTGCAAAGGGAGTTACTCGTCGAGGGGTTACTCACTCTGCCAGATCATCCAGAAACGAAGGAGTTGTTGGAAGAGTATCGCACCCGTGGCCATACTTGACTATTTGTATTCCTTTTGTTTTGATCATTGTTGTATGCTGACCATCACCAGGCTTGTTGGCTGAGGTCACACTATTGATTCATCTAGTACTCGCTGATGCTATGTACTGCCTTGATGGGCTTTCTTTATATATGAGATTGTTATTTCCATGATTGGACTCAGACTCCTCCTTATTATCAGCACTGGCACTCAGGCACTAGGATCGGGGGAGATCCCTCTAACGCACAGACACACGTTTGCATTTGCATGAAGCATTTGCATAACGAGCATTTTGTTGTCTTTCCTAACCCTTTTGTGTTTCCAGGTTTTCCAGGTTGTTTCAGGTTGTTTCAGGTGGTTCCAGGATTGATCAGAGACCTATTCACCGCTATCCGACTAGAGCTAATCAGACCAGGATCATGGAGCAAGTGCAAACTGATGTTCAGGAACTCCGCGGAAGAATGGATCGCTTCATGGAGCTCATGCAAGCAGTCGCCAATGGCCAGGATCAGCTCAGAACTTTGGTTCAGCCTTTGATTTCCAGGGTTGATAGCAATGGCGTACTCCATGGTGGGACTGTGCCTACTCCTCCACCAGTTGAAACTCCGCATAATGGTGTTCCCGTGACCGGGGGCAACGGCAGTGCTAACGGAAATGTAATGGCCAACATAGGACTCAATACGACGGGCGTCGGTAATGGGAGTTTGGGAGCTAATGTCAACGTCGGGCCGGGCAACGGCAATGCAGGCGTCGGGAATCTGTTTGTGCCTCAGCCATGGCTAGAGGATCGTCAAGACGATGTGTTCTCTCAGGGAGGCGCTGAAGGGGAGCTGAATGCTGAAGCACGGCTTAGATTCAAGGCACTTGAAGATAAGATGAGAGACATCGAGAATCAGAATACTTTGGGCGTTGATATGTCCAAGTTGGGGTTAATTGCTGATTTCAAGGTGCCTCCTAAGTTCAAGGTACCTGACTTCGAAAAGTATAAGGGCACCACTTGCCCTCGTGTCCACCTGAGATCGTATTATAGGAAGATGTCTGCTCATTCCGAAGATGAGAAGTTGCTGATGCACTTCTTCCAAGACAGTCTTTCCGGGCCGTCCCTTGAGTGGTACATGAGTCTGGAGCCCACTAGTGTGCGCACATGGAAGGACCTTGCTGAAGCATTTGTGCACCACTACCAATACAATAGCGACTTGGCCCCGAACCGAGTTCAGCTGCAGAATCTGTCGCAGAGGAACAATGAAGGGTTTAAGGAATACGCCCAACGGTGGCGTGAGTTGGCAGCCAGGGTTCAGCCGCCGATGGTTGAGCGGGAGCTCGTGCAGATGTTTGTGGCCACCCTCCCAGGGGTTTACTATGAAAAGTTAGTCAGCGGTATGTCTGGCACCTTCTCGGATCTCATTATCATGGGTGAGCACGTCGAGAATGGGATCAAGATCGGGAAAATTCAAGGTGAGTCGTCCTCAGCTGGAGGAGGTGGAGAGAAACCTTATACTGGCAAAAGGCGAGAAGGAGAAGCGAGCGCTGTGACCAACGCTCAAAGGAAGGGTAAAGGTCCTCACCAGCAGGTGGCCGGTATAAATATCCCGGCAGCTCCGCAGCAGCAGCAGCAACCGAATCAACAGGGATACAGAAAGTACCAGAATCGGGCACCTTTGGCGAACCGTCACTTCGAGACACCGCCCATGTCGTACGCGCAACTCTTGCAGACTTTGCTTCAGCTACAGTTGATCCAGAAGAGAACTCTGGCTCCCTTGACAGGGGCACCTCCGCTAGGGTACGACGCGAATGCCACTTGTGAGTTCCACTCAGGGGCACCAGGCCACATAATCGAGAACTGCAAAGCCTTCAAGCATAAGGTGCAGGACATGGTGGATGCCAAGATCATCAACTTCTCCGATAATGGGCCCAATGTCACGAAGAATCCTATGCTGAATCATAGGGGAGGCGGAGTGAACGCCATTATCGAAGACGAGAGTTCGGATTTGTTGACTGACGTTAGAGATTTGAAGACGCCGCTTAGCTTCGTTAAAGCTAAGTTGATGAAAAGGGGTTTCTTTCCAGGTTGCGGAGAGCTATGTATGGACTGTGCCACACGTTCTGATAGATGTGAGCAGTTGGTAGAAGGAATTCAAAGTCTGATGACTGAAGGGATTCTGCAGTTTAGCCGGAGGGCTGAAAGTGGATCAGGGGAGGTAGTGCTGAAGCAGGCCGATGAAGTCGCCACCATCACCATCCCTCGCCGGTCGATAACCATTTCTGCGCCCCGACCGCCCACAATTACCATCACCCGAGCTGGGTCGATACCCTTCGAGAGCACTAACGTTGTTCCGTGGCATTATGGGGCTGAAGTCTACTGCAACGGACAGAGGTTGGAGCTGGAACCATTTGGGTCGACTGTGGAGAACCTTGCGGGAATCAGTGGTATTACTCGCAGCGGAAGAGTGTTTGCACCACCAGAGGTCGTGGCGGATAAAGCGGTCAGAGCTGATGCGGCCGATAAAGGCCAAAGTAAAGTCGTTGAAGAGGTCCCGTGTGGGGTAGAAAAAGATTTGCTTGTTAAAGATGCCGAGGAGTTTATGCGGTTGATTAAAAAGAGTGACTACAAGATTGTAGACCATCTCCATCAGACGCCCTCGAAGATTTCCATCCTGAACTTGTTGCTGTGTTCTGAAGCACACCGCAACGCGCTGCTGAAGGTTTTGAACGCCGCCTATGTACCGCAGGAAATATCGGTGAATCAGCTAGAAGAGGTTGTAGCCCACGTTAATGCTGGAAATGGGCTAGGTTTCACAGACCTGGAGCTGACGCCGAAGGGGAGAAATCACAATAACGCTCTGCACATCTCGATAGAGTGTAGGGGCACGATTATGTCGCACGTATTGGTGGACACGGGTTCGTCACTTAATGTTCTTCCGAAGAAGGCATTAATGAAGTTGGATACTCGTGGAGTGATCTGCACACCCAGTGATCTGGTTGTGAAGGCGTTCGATGGGACTAAACGCCACGTTTTCGGGGAGGTGACCCTGCCGATCCAAGTCGGTCCGGAAACGTTCGATGCGGTCTTTTATATTATGGACATCATGCCTGCCTACAGTTGTCTCTTGGTCCGGCCATGGATCCATGTTGCTGGTGCTGTGACCTCCACGTTGCACCAAAAGCTCAAATATGCTGTCGGAGGAAGCATCGTAATCATTTGCAGCGAGGAAGACATAATGGTGAGCCATTTGTCGTCCTTCAAGTATGTGGAGATGGATGGCGAAATCCATGAGACTCTGTGCCAAGCGTTCGAAGCTGTCAAGGTGAAAGACGTAGCCACAGAAAAGCCAGAGATGACTCTCTCCTCGTTCAAGGAAGCTCGGGCCGTTGTCCAAGCCGGATCTACCCCAGGCTGGGGGCGAATTCGGGAGATACCTAACAAGCAAGACAGGTTTGGGTTGGGATATTCTCCTGGGGCTGAAGCTTCTTCTTCTTCTAGCAGTGCGTCTCGAGGTAAAGGGCCGATCCATTTTACCAGTGGCGGAATGATTTTCGAAAGCATCAACGCAGTGTCTGAAGACAGCGGAGATAGCGACTGTGACCTCGACTCTTGGATCCAGCCAAGCAAGCCAGGCGAGGGCCTTAACAATTGGTCCGTCAAGGATATCATCCAGATGACAAGCGAAGAGTAATGATTTACTTTTTCCAATCATTATACAACCCTGTGTCCTACCCGGGGCATAGCGGTTTTATTGTCAGGGCCTTGTTGGATTATGTACATGCATTTTGTTAATAAATCAAAGGCGTTTTCTTCGTATTCAAATATTGTGATCTCTGTTATTCCTGTTTTATATTTGTTTTGAAAAACAATAAAATGGCAATAGGGTTTGTGCTAACCTGCACATCCTTGTTTAAACTTAACCCTTGTTATTGCAGGATCCACATAACAGATGACATCGAATCTGGACCTTCTACGGCTCACTTTGACTTCGATTGCCCGATCTATCAAGCCGAAGAAGAGATTGACGAGGACGAAGACCTTCCTGAAGAGTTGGCCCGCTTGTTGAAACAAGAGGAGAAAGTTATTCTGCCTCATGAAGAGGAGATCGAGATCGTGAATCTGGGTTCTGAAGAGCTCGTCAGAAACGTCAGGATAGGGGCCGCATTGCAGAATGATATCAAGCAGAGATTGGTCGAGATGCTAAGAGAGTATAGGGACGTCTTTGCTTGGTCATACGAAGATATGCCTGGACTTGACACGGACATCGTAGTCCACCACTTGCCGCTGCGAGAAGATTGCCCTCCCGTTAAGCAGAAGCTTAGGAGGACGAGACCAGATATGGCCGTTAAGATCAAAGAAGAAGTGCAAAAATAGCTTGATGTTGGCTTCTTAGCGGTCACTACTTACCCTCCGTGGGTCGCCAACATAGTGCCTGTACCGAAGAAGGACGGTAAGGTATGCATGTGTGTCGCTACTGCGAAAATCGGCGCCGGCTGAACAGAAGAGTCGCCACCGTGCGTTATTTATCCCACGGGAGGGAAAGGAAACGCTCAGAGTAAACCTCGCACAACACGGGAAAGGTATGGTCGTCGCAACCAAAACCTGGATTCGGGAGTCGGTTACGCAAGGGGAAGGTATTAGCACCCCTCACGTCCGTCGTACTCGACGGGATCCACGCTTGTTTTCGGGTATGGATTGTTATTCTATCTACTCTAAAGGTCAGGGGTTAAAAAGAAAAGAGAATGAAAATAAAATGACTCGGCAAAGTATCGCACTTTATGCCTACGTATTCTCGTCTGGAACGAGAAATCAGAGTCAACGTAGTTCGCCTACCTACGGGAAAGGAGGGGAAGGTTGCTCGCTAGGATATCGCATCCTATGCCTACGTACTTTCATACAGCATGAAAGATCAGAGCAAACGTAGTTCGGGCCACGTACGACACAAGCTTGCCTTGATTGATTTTATTCCTTCTGAAAAAGGTTTTTCTGATTAACAGTCCCAGCGGACAAAAATGACGTCTTGATGAGTTCACATTCTTTTACGGAAGAAGTGTCTTTTATTGTGTTTGAAATCTTTATGTGTTTTTCTGTTTGTTTTGAGAAAGAAAGAGACAGAACTCTAACCTACGGTTGCGAAGGGAAACAAACTATCCTAATGTTATCATGCATGGGTTAAGGCCTAGTGTCTATCATGCTCCTCTCTTGCACAGAGAGAAACAGAGATCCTACGGGATAGGCAGAAACAGAAACAATATCAGATATATACAGTAAAGCAGTAAAATGCATGGATGCAACAACACAAGCGAGGCAAGGGAGTCCCACTCAACCTCGAACCTAGAAAACAATAGGCAAAAGTGAATCGGCTTCACTTTCAACCCAACAGGGTAAACAGCAAACAATACAGTTCAGAAAACCAATCAATACATCAGCAAATGAAATACAACAGCAAAAGAAACAGCAGCAGCTCTGAATCAACATCTGGCTTCCAAGTAATCTCCAATCAGCTACAGGCTTCAACAAGCATCAATCTCCATCTTCAAGGCCTTCAGGTAAGGGCTTTGATCATCAGTCTTCTATCTGCAGTGGCTTTTCTTCAAGCTCAAACCTCCAGGATGAGGGATCAGTCACAAGAGTGAATTGGGTGTTAAGCAATCAGTTGACTACCGAAGGTGGTGAACAGACTGCTTCTAACACAAGAGACATTTTCTCTCAAGAGTTCTATCTCATAGACACTATCACCAAGCCTTCCAAAGGAAGGGGGTGAGTGTGTTAGAGAGACTCTGAATCACAGAGAAGAATGGATGCAGACAAGGCAAGCCATGTTTGAGAAACAAACTTTCTAACCTAGAGCTCTGCCTAGCTCCTAAACCCTAGTTCCTCAGCATCTGCTAGCAAGAATATTCTCTTCAACTCTGGAAGTTGATCTTCAGTCTCTGGATCTCCAATGGTCTTCATCACCTCAAGTCTTCAGCTCTCCCAAGGCCCCAGACAAACCCAATACCCAAGCAAGCAAGCAATAATCCCCAGAGGGCACACCACACCAGACAATCAGATATACAGACAGTATTAATAGCAGTAGGGGAATCCTGACTTTTTCTAAGGGATCTAATAGCTACCCATAGCCCTTATAGCCCCATAACTAATCTATTCAAACCCTAAGTCCTAAGGGAAATGAAATCAAACTTCCTAAGTCATCACCTAAAAACCCTAATTTGTTCATGATGTTCAAGCCTACATTAATCACCTAAAATTAATTCCTAAAAATGGGAACTAAATTGTTTCTACAAGTTGAATGTCTAATCTAAACAATATAAAAAGAATGAACAAAAAATATGAAAGCATGTAATAGAACAAAAATTAGTAAAACCATGCATGAAATGAATCTATCTAAAATGACATTTATTTAGAAAATATGGAAAAAATATGAAATAAAAATAAAAATGCAATTTTATTTTCCTACAATTTTCTAGACATCTCAAAGAAAATGATGTAAAAAGAATGAAGTGAAAATGATTTTTTATGAATTTGTTATGAATTTATGAAAATTGGTAAAAAATTAAGAGAAATAAAAAACAAAATGCAAGAAATAAATGGGAGAGGGGTGTATTTAGTAGGCGCGCTTAGTTCAATTCAGGATGGGCCACACAGACAGGGGGTGCGCATAGCACATTGATTAAGGCCCAGAAAACTAGCTCAGAATACAATACAAGCTGGGGGTGAAAATAGAAGGGAAATCACGTGCAAATTGGAAATGGGCTTAAACCTGGGGGTGGGGATATCAATCTCATTCAGGCCCGCCCGTTTCAATTAATGAAACGGTGCGTTTTGGCCAACTCACTTCCCTCCAACACAGAATTGAATATGAGCCACACGATGGGCTTCCAAGTCAAAGGTCTAACATGAATTGGACCGTCCAGATTATGTCTTCTCCATTGAATCCTGAAACTTAGGGTTTCCTCTCCCATGGCAGCCATGCACGAGCAACATTCAACTCATCTGTTCTCCATCTCTAGTCCATGAATCAACACGACGCCAACATGAAAAATGCTCAGAACCTCTCCCTCTATAATCCTATGGCACTAGTTTGCTTTGAAACTCACTAGATCAACAAACACGATAGCAACAAGCTCTGGTCACCATGAACATACTCTGAGATGCATCATCACAATTCTCCCTCAAACCTAGACTAAACTAATCTATGCATAATGGTGATTAACCTGCACTATCAAGCTAAGATTCTAATGCATTCTACTACAAGTTTCAAACCCTAACAGTTTCTACATCCTGCTAACAATTGTCTCTATTCAGCCTCAAATTCATCCTAATTACTCTACTAACCACCTAGGTCATATCTAAACTAACAACAACATGCCAAACCAACTAGATCAAGCTGTGTGAATGAAAACACACCTGGTGCAAAAGCTTGAAAACAGCTATGGAAGATTGAGGATCTGAGGCTTCCAAGGCTTGGATCTCGATCAATTTACTCAGTGATTGATTCTGTATGCAATGCTTTGAGGATTCCTGGCTTGAATTGTGCTGTCCAATGGAGATTGCAGTTTTGATGTTCTTGAAGAAAGTGCTCGAAAATGGATTCTAACCACCTTGTTCTTGATTGAATTATGATCTATGATGATGAAACAGTATCATGAAGTTGATTTTGATGATGATTTGGTGAAGAATTTGTGAGATTGGAATGAAACTTCAATGAAAAAGAATGAGAAAGTTTGTGAAATTCTTGGTGAAAATGAAGCAAACCCTTGATCAATCCTCATTTCATGAATATATAGTGTGCACATGAACATTCTAGATCCATCTTACACATTCCCTTGCCTTCCAACTTTGATCCATTTTGGTTATGTTTCTTCAATTACAAGTAACCAAAGATAACTTTCTTTTTTCCTTCTAAACTCAAAAAAGTGTTTGAACCATTGTTCTTAGAATTGCTTTTCCATTCAAAATCATATATTGGAAGTCTCCATTTGGACTCATAAATCTCCCAAACCATTTTCCATCTTGAATTTCTTTGAATTATAAGCCATTTTAGTTCAACTTTTGACCAATTATGCAACTTCATGTTATGAGCTTCTCCAATAATTTGTGACCTTCTTTCTAGACTTAAAATCCCATTTGGAGCAAGTTTGATGTTGTAAGTTTTTCCATTTGAGGCCTCCTTGTATGAGTTTTGGACATAGGTTAAAATGACCTGTAATTCACAAATGCCCAAAATACCCTTTGCTTGCCAAGACCATAAGTTGAGTTCCACACATCATATGAAGGCATGCTATACCATTCTAGAAAGCTAAGACAATGAGGAACAATTCTTATGTTGACAAAGAATTCATTTGAAATCTCCTTGAGGGGTAGAAATTGCTTGGAAGTCAAGTCACTTTCATAGACAAAATTTCAGATACCTCAGATGACCTGTAACTTGCAAGGACCATAACTTGAGTTCTATAAATCTCCTTGATGTCTTCCACCACTCAAATTAAAGGTCTTGAGATCCTCTACAAATTTCATGTTGGCCAAGAAGCCATTTGAAGCTAGCATTTTGACGTATCTTGCTTGGAAATTTGACCTAAACTAGGGGATTTTACACAGAAACCCTAATTTAGAAACTCCTCTTCTCCTTGATTTCTCTTGAATTCTCCTTGGCATATCTCCATATCCTTCTTTATATATCCAATGATGAACCCCACACCTCTCCAATAGACTTGAATGCCCCTTTAAGTCAGTCAATTGACCTAGGGTTGACCTAGGGTTGACCCAGATGAAACCCTAGTTGACTATCTTCAACTGTAGCTCTTGTGCTCTCATCAATGACTTGTCTCCTTCTCCAAATGACTTTTCTAAGCCTCTCATAATGTCTAGATACTCTCCATGCCTTCAGTTCACAGCTCACAATCCTCTGGTTGACCCTCAGACACCCTCAGCTAGGAGATGGACTCAAGGCTTGATCTGCTGAACTCTTTGCTTTCCAATTCTTTCCTGATGACTTGAATAAGATTGAATTGGGATAATAACCTCTTGATAGGCCTCTAGAGATGAAAATAATGATTGGTCCCCTGTTGAGTGACTTGTTATGCTTATGTTATGCAGATGGTTAGTCTATGTACATGCTTCTATATGCAAATGCTAATGATATTGAAACATAAACCCAAGTGAATAAGGCTGGGCAAATTTTAGGGTGCAACAGCTGCCCCTATTCAAGCGACTTGGACCCGATTGGGTGAAGAGCCCGGAGCCTTCAGACATTCGCAGTACGAGACGGTTGAATACTAGTGAAACCATAAATTTGCCAACCGCAAACTAGATTGCGCTCATGCTTGAGGAACGACATTCATCAGCTGAATCTGACTGTTACGGTAACCCACTGATCTCGTGCGACTGTGCTGGGGACTGTCTTCATCGTTCTGAAGAGGATTCTGTCATAACAACTTGCTTGCTTGTCCTCGTTAGGACTCTGTCCGTCATCAATACGAAGAAATCTCAACTAAAACCGGTCCGCGTTAGGACTCCACTTACCGTTAACCCAGAAAAATCTCGGCAACTCTGCTGGGGATAACTCGTCTGCATTTCCATAAACTGAATCGTCCACGTTAGGAATAACACTCTTCCACGTTAGGAGTAACACTTATCCATGTTAGGAATCATTTCTTCTGCATCTGTCCACGCCAGGACTAACCCTTTCATCTTTCCACGTCAGGAAGCAATCTTCTTTCCACATAAGGAGAACTATATCAATCTGTCCACGTAAGGACTCCAATACCACTTGACATGTCCGCGTCAGGACTCCAATCTCTCCACGTAATGAACTCACCTTTGGTTCTAAACCTGTCCACGTCAGGACTCAACTCTTCACGCATCTGTCCACGTAAGGACCCCAATTTCTCCGCGTAAGGAATAAACTTCTTCTTCCACGTTAGGAATATCTTCTTTGATCTGTCCGCGTCAGGACTAAACTCTTCCACGTCAGGAATAATCCATTTCTTTCCCCGTCAGGAATCAATCTTGATATGTCCGCGTGAGGACTCTGATCCTTCCACGTCAGGAATAAACTCGTCTTTCCACGTAAGGAAACCATTTTTCTTCCACGTAAGGAATGCTCTTGATATGTCCACGTAAGGACTTTGATCTTTCCACGTCAGGAATACCGACTTTCCGATATGTCCGCGTCAGGACTACATTTTTCCACGTAAGGAATGCCATCTTAATCTGTCCACGTAAGGACTCCACTCTTTCCACGTTAGGAATCTTCTCTTTCCACGTAAGGAATCCAACTTGATATGTCCGCGTAAGGACTACATCTTTCCACGTAAGGAATCTCCATCTTTCCACGTTAGGAATAATAATCTCTTGGATTTGTCCACGTCAGGACACTGATCTCGTCTTGATTTGTCCACGTTAGGACTCAGGCGTCTTCAACCCGCTGAGGAAATAAGACTTGTCCGCGTAAGGACTCACACCCTTTTCTGCTCTGTCCGCGTCAGGACATCAACACCAAGAGTAACCACTTTTGTCAACGTCATGACCTCCCATTCCACTAATTTCGAGAACTCGAATCTGCCCACGATAGGACTAACACACCTCACCAATCTAGGGAAATAAACCTGTCCACGTTAGGACGCCCACTTCTGAAGAAAACCCGTCAATCTAGGAATAAATTGTCCACGTCAGGACTTAGTTCTCCACTGATCCCAACCCACAAACTTCTTAGCACTGACGTGACAGCGACTTTGAGGCGGACTTTACTGGGGATGTCTGGAACCCCACTATCGGACGCCTGTTCTGATAACCGGCGGTGGCCTCTGGAATTCTGATTCATGGGACCCGTTGATGACAAACAAACTCTGCTTGGGGATAAGGAGACACTTGTCCTGGCAACTCTGGTGGGGAAAATAAGAGACATTTGCATAAATGACTCTGTTAGAGGCAAAGAGAATCTCATCATGCTGACTCTGTGGGGGAATACCGCCGAAACTGACATTATCATTGAATATCTCATGCCGAGATCTTGAGAGTTGGATTGTTCATTTGAGCAAGAGCTCTCTTCGCCTGAACTATTAGAGTACATAACTGCTTCAGCAAAATAAATGCTGGAAGTATAATGCCGACTCCGCTGGGGATAGCCAGATGCTACAAAATTATTCCAGCAAAATAAATGCTGGCAGGGCGAAGTCGACCCTGCTGGGAAGTTGGGAACTCAAACCACACGCCTTGTTGAAGTAACCCCCTGCTGGGGAAAATAACCCTGCTGGGGAATAGCAGATGCGCATAGTACGATCGGACTTTCTGCTGGAACGTGAACTGATATCACACAGTATCTCTGACAAAATAAATGACAGGGCCCACCATCAACTCTGCTTTGGAGCGTCTTAATCTTCGAGTTCCACTGGAAGGAATGAAAACACTTGCAAAGAGAATTCCGCTGGGGATGGGGGAATTCTCTCGGGGAAAATCCACTGGCTCCGCTGGGGGAGAGTGCCTGACCCTGCGGGGAAAGATGAACCTGTCTGAATACAGCCTTACGATCTTAGAATCGCCAAACTCTGCTGAGGACGAATAACTTTTCTGGAGCACGTCCTTTGGATAAGCTACGGCTAGCTGGGGAATTCCATCCTTCTTTAGGAAAAAACATGCATGCCCTGCATGGGGACTGAGTCTTTCGTTATTGCAATCTTTTGATCACCTTCTTCGTATGGTTATGAAACCTGTAACAACACAAACAAGACACGACAAGTCTATGCAATCAAATCAATTCAGGTTAGTGACGTTACACTCAGTTAATTCAAAGCTTTAACAATTGTTGGCAAGGGCCAGTGGTGTTATACTCATGCTAGCTTCAATAAACTTAGGCGTTTTACCATGCACAAAACAGTAAAGAACAGGCATCAAGTACTGAATAATGTATTTTCATTGATCGGGCCCCTGAATGGGCGGAGTTTTTGTACACGGGATGTAACTCCTGAAAAGAGGAAGCTACGCAAAGCAAATACATAAGTATGCACAAGAAACATGAATATTTTGACAAATTAAATTTTGTACACATGTCGGCAACGGGATGCAGATGAACACCACGAACTGATCCTCCCATGACTCGTCCGACTCTAATACTTTCCCGGTATCCCCACTTCTGAAGAGGTTGTATCCGATAACTAGCTCCTCAAGTATATTCTCCCGCATTGATGCTCATTGCAATATCAAATTCGGACCGCAGTCATTTGCTTTTCACATCCCTAACTTTTGCGTGAACCGCCCTTTACGGGTTTTCAGTTCACCGGGATACCCTTTTTTGCCGAAGCCGCCCAGTGTAGGTTTTCAACTTCGCGGGTGTACATTTTTTCAATTTTATCCCTAACTTTTGCCCGAACCTTCCATTCTGTTTTTGGTTCGCCAGGATGCCCCATTTTTGCCTGGACTCTCTTTTTTTGTCCAGCGGGTCAATTTCAAGCAAAGTATTTTTTAACTGCGTCCGAATTCACAGGTGACGCAAAGTCTTCTCCGTCCATGGTGGACAACAACAACGCTCCTCCTGAAAAGACCTTACTGACAACGTACGGCCCTTCGTAGTTGGGGGTCCACTTGCCCCTGTGATCTGCTTGCGGCGGGAGAATCCTTTTCAGCACAAGGTCGCCCGTCTGAAAGCTTCGCGGAAGTATCTTCTTGTCGTACGCTTTCTTCATTCGTCTTTGGTACAAACGACCATATGCCAGAGAAGCTAGCCTCTTTTCATCCATCAAACTCAGTTGGTTCAATCTATTCGTTACCCATTCTGCCTCGTCCAGCTGAACGTCTCGCAACACCCTCAGAGAAGGGATCTCAACTTCCAATGGTAGTACCGCTTCCATTCCGTATACCAACGAGAACGGAGTTGCCCCGGTTGATGTCCGTACCGTCGTACGATAACCGTGCAAAGCGAAAGGTAGCATTTCATGCCAATCTTTATAAGTCACCACCATTTTCTGAACAATTTTCTTGATATTCTTATTGGCCGCTTCGACAGCGCCATTCATCTTGGGTCGGTAAGGGGAGGAGTTGTGATGTTCGATCCTGAAATTCTGACAGAGCTCCTTCATCATTTTGTTGTTCAGATTAGAACCGTTATCCGTGATTATCCGCTCGGGGATCCCATATCGGCAGATGATATCTCTCTTGATGAATCTGGCCACCACTTGCTTCGTTACATTTGCGTAAGACGCCGCTTCCACCCACTTGGTGAAGTAATCGATTGCTACTAGAATAAACCGGTGCCCATTAGAAGCCGTCGGCTCGATCTTCCCAATCATATCGATTCCCCACATTGAGAATGGCCATGGAGATGACATCACATTTAGAGGACTCGGAGGCACGTGTATCTTGTCAGCATAGATTTGGCACTTGTGGCACTTTCTCGCGAACTTGAAACAATCAGTTTCCATTGTCAGCCAAAAGTAACCTGCCCTCAGCAACTTTCTCGTCATAGCATGTCCACCAGCATGCGTACCAAAGGCACCTTCGTGAATTTCCTCCATGAGAAGCTTTGCCTCTCTTTCGTCTACACAACGCAACAACACCAAATCGTGGTTTCTTCTGTACAAGACACCATCCGGGTTCAAGTAGAAATTGCCCGCTAATCTCCTGAGAGTCTTCTGATCTTGACTGGATGCCCCAGCCGGATACTCTTTATTCTTCAGGAAATTAAGGATATCAAAATACCACGGTTTGTCATCAGATGCTTCATCAATAGCAAATACATAAGCTGGCCTGTCCAACCGAGAGATAGTGATTTGGGGAGCTTCGTTCCAGAAGTTGACCTTGTACATGGAAGACAAAGTGGCAAGAGCGTCAGCCATTTGATTTTCTGCCCGCGGCACGTGATGCAATTCAACCTTGTCGAAGAAAGGCAACAATCTCCTTGCATAATTCATGTAATGTATCAAATTAGGCTGCCGTGTCTCCCATTCCCCTTTGATTTGATTCACTACCAGAGCTGAGTCTCCGTATACGTCTAAATGTTTGATTCGCAAATCAATGGCTTCTTCAAGCCCCATTATACAAGCTTCGTATTCGGCCTCATTGTTGGTAACGGCAAAGGTCAATCGGGCAGTAAACGGGATGTGCGACCCGTGTGGCGTGGTGATAATTGCCCCTATTCCGCTACCGTAAGCATTCACAGCTCCGTCAAATATCATCTTCCACTGGGACCCCGGCTCTGGTCCTTCGTCTGGCAACGGCTCTTCGCAATCTTTCATCTTGAGGTACATGATATCCTCGTCAGGAAAATCAAATCTCATTGATTGGTACTCTTCAATAGTCTGCTCCGCCAGATACTCAGACAGCACACTCCCCTTTATAGCCTTTTGCGAGACGTATTGAATGTCATATTCAGTCAAGACCATCTGCCAACGGGCAATTCTTCCTGACAACGCCTGCTTTTCGAATATATATTTGATTGGATCCATCTTCGAGATGAGCATGGTTGTATGATTCAGCATGTACTGCCTCAAACGCTTGGCGGCCCAGGCTAGCGCGCAACAAGTTTTCTCCAGCATTGAGTATCGAGATTCACAGTCTGTAAATTTCTTACTCAAGTAATAGATCGCATGCTCTTTTCTCCCTGTCTCGTCGTGTTGACCGAGAACACAACCCATGCTTCCCTCAAGAACCGTCAAATACATTATCAAGGGTCTCCCTGCCACTGGGGGTATCAAAATAGGAGGCTCCTGCAGATACTTCTTTATTTTATCGAACGCCTTTTGACAATTTTCGTTCCACGTTACAGCTTGATCTTTCTTTAGCAGCTTGAATAACGGCTCACACGTGGCCGTTAGGTGAGATATGAACCGAGCAATGTAGTTCAATCTCCCTAAAAACCCGCGCACCTCTTTCTCTGTTTTAGGCGTCGGCATTTCTTGAATCGCTTTTATTTTAGCAGGATCGACCTCTATTCCTCTTTCGCTTACGATAAACCCCAGCAGTTTACCCGATCTCACCCCGAAGGTGCATTTGTTAGGGTTCAGCCTTAGCCTGAACTTCCTAAGTCTTTTAAACAACTTCAACAGATTCACCAGATGCTCTTCCTCCGTCTGGGATTTGGCAATCATATCGTCAACATAAACTTCGATCTCTTTATGCATCATGTCATGAAAGAGAGTCGTCATCGCACGCTGATATGTTGCCCCAACATTTTTCAAACCAAAGGGCATCACTTTATAGCAAAATGTTCCCCAAGGTGTTATGAAAGTAGTCTTCTCCATATCCTCTGGCGCCATTTTAATCTGATTATAGCCTGAAAAGCCATCCATGAAGGAAAATACGGAGTACTGAGCAGTATTATCAACTAACACGTCAATGTGAGGAAGTGGAAAATCGTCTTTTGGGCTTGCTTTATTCAAATCTCTATAATCCACGCACATCCGAACCTTGCCATCTTTCTTTGGCACTGGTACGATGTTGGCAACCCATGAAGGATACTTTGTCACAGCCAGGAAACCAGCGTCCCACTGTTTCTGAACCTCCTCTTTGATCTTCATTGCCATATCTGGTCGAGTTCTGCGAAGCTTTTGTTTGACCGGCGGGCATTCTTCCTTTAGTGGCAGGCGGTGCACAACCATATCTGTATCGAGCCCTGGCATATCTTCATACGACCACGCGAATACATCATTATACTCTCGGAGCATTTCAACCAGTCTTCGCTTGATATCACTCTGCAGTGCGGCTCCGATACGAATATTCTTCTCAACCCCTTCCGACCCCAAATTGATAATTTCGATGACCTCATCGTGAGGCAGAATGGCTCTTTCCTCTTGCTTCACCAACCAAGACAGTTCTTCAGGAACGTCGCTATCTTCGACAACCTCTTCTTCGGTCTGGAATACCGGGTGATCGAAGTCGGGACGAGTCATAGGCGGTTCAAGGATGTCATCTGAAAATGTTATCCTGCAAAAGGAAGGGTTAAGTGCTTCAAAATGCGTATAAAGCGAATAACCACATTGCCATTTTATTGAAAAATACAAAACAAGAAAGACAGGGATTACGGTATTTGCACATGAAAAACGCCATTTATTTAATGATTAACACGCAATGTTTATAACACACAGCCCTAAGCAAATCCTGATGCCCCGGGCAAGACATCAGATTATTCAACAATTAATAAAGCAAAGCATTACTGTTTAAAAGTCACAGGAACAAGCTCCTGAATAGACCAGTTGCACAGTCCTTGTCCTGGCGTGCTTGGCTGAATCCAGGCATCCATATCACAGTCGCTGTCTCCTTCATCAGACTCTGAAGCAGCATTGACAGTTTCATGACATACTCCACTGGCAGAGATGGTGATTGACTTTCTGAAATGGGGGGCCCCCACAGAAGGAGTTGATGACGACGGTCGGTACCCCAGTCCGAACCGGTCCATTTTCACAGGAATGTCCAGCACTTTGCCCCAGCCCTTGGCTTCTCCTGCTTCGACTAGAGCTCGAGCTTCTTTATACGACGAGACAGCTATCTCTGGCACTTTGCTCGGCCCGGGACCTTTGTCCTTGATGCGCAAACCTTCGAATGCCTGGCATGGTGTCTCGTGGATCTCCCCGTCGACTTCCACATATTTAAACGAAGATAGATGGCTGACCAGGATGTCTTCTTCTCCGCACACGGTGACTACGCTGTCTCCGACCATATACTTTAACTTCTGATGCAGGGTAGGCGTGACTGCCCCTGCCCCGTGAATCCAGGGTCTTCCCAGCAAGCAGCTGTACGCAGGCTGTATATCCATGATATAAAACTCAGTTGCAAACACTTCCGGCCCCACTTGCAGAGGCAAAGTAATCGATCCGAAGACTGTTCTCCGCGTGCCGTCAAATGCTCTGACTACCAAATCGCTAGGTGTACACAAAATCCCTCAAACATCCAGCTTCATCATCGCCTTCTTGGGCAGCACATTCAAAGATGACCCGGTGTCAACCAATACGTGCGACATCACCGATCCCCTACACTCAACAGATACGTGTAGTGCCATATTATGATCTCTCCCTTTCGGAGTCAAGTCAAAATCAGTAAAGCCCAGACTGTGGCCTGCATTCACATGTGCCAATACTCCTTCTAGCTGATTCACGGAGACGTCCTGGGGTACAAAAGAAGTGTCCAGGACTTTAAGCAAAGCGTTTCTGTGGGCTTCCGAACACAACAGCAATGACAAGATAGATATTTTGGACGGTGTCTGCTGCAGATGCTCCACAATCTTATAATCACTTTTCCGAATCAAGCGCATGAACTCTTCTACATCCTTAGATGCTGCTTCTTTTTCATTTGCTTGTACCGGAACATTCTCAACCGCTTTCCCTTTTCCTTTCGCTAGCCTTTCAGCCTCCACTTCAGGAGATATAAAGATCCTGCCACTCCTCGTCATGCCTCCTGAGCCAACAACATTATCCACAATCTCCGTTGACTGCCTGTTAACGTCGATCTTAATCCCATCACAATACACCTCTAGCCCATATGACCATGGGACTGCTTTCGTGTTCTCATACGGGATTGGCCCGACCTTAGTTATGATAATCGGTGGGCGCTGAGCTGGTGCTGCAATAGTGATCGTCTTCCGCGGAATCGTCACTGTGGCCACATCACTCCGATTATCCACTACTGCCCCTGCAGGCTCGTCAGTTGCCGCTCGATCAAACTGCAATACACCTTCATCAATTAAGGCCTGAATGCCTTTCTTCAAATCCTCACACCCCCCAGCTAGGGTCCAGCAATCTAAGCAATACTCGTTACATCCTGGGTAAACACCTCCTTGCAACAGCCGGCTCTTTATCTCGCTCAGCGGCGTCTTTAAATCTTCAACATTCATGATAAGATTCAGACCTTCCTCAACCAGAACGGCGTTCGCCCCATGATTTGGCATGGGTTTCTGGACTATATTCGGACCTGCCGTTCCGAAATTGATAGTCTTGTTGTCTAAGAGATCCTGCACAACGTGCTTAAAAGCATGACAACCTTCTATATCGTGGCCCGGGGCCCCAGAATGAAACTCACAGTGCCTACTCGCATCGTAGCCGAACGGGGGAGCCCCCGTTATCGGCGCCAGAGTTCTTTTCTCTACCAGATTCAATCCCAACAATGTCTGCAATAAATCAGCATAGGTTGAGGGAGGTTTCTCAAACACTCTTCTCGGCTTGTTACCCTGGAATCTTCGCTGAGCTTGCTGTGCCCCCTGCTGAGGCTGCTGCTGCTGTGGCATTGGTTGCTGCTGAACCGGTTGTTGTTGCTGGATTGGTTGTGGCTGATAGGGAATAGTAACACTCGACACCTGCTGCTGCTGACAATATTGACCTCTTCCCCTGCCTCGGCCTCCAAATACGGCGCTAGCTTCGCCCTGACGGCGCCCACCATAAGCTTTTCTATTACTGCCAGATGCAGTTGATTCCTCGACTTGGAACTTTCCTTGCTTAATATTACGCTCAATCTTTTCCCCCATCAGAATCAGGTCTGAAAAACTGGCCAGAGACGTATGAAACAGCATATCATGAAACAGCCCGGTGAAGGTACCGACAAACATATCATTCATTTCCTTATCTTCCACAGGAGGACGGACCCTGGCAGCCATATCGCGCCACCTTTGCGCGTACTCCTTAAAACTCTCCCCCTTCTTCTGCGAAAGCCCGGCCAACTGGACCCGATTGGGTGCCAGGTCGCTGTTATACTTGTAGTGGGCTACGAACGCCTCCGCTAATTGCTTCCATGTCTTGATATCAGTCGGCTCCAACCCCATGTACCACTCTAGGGAAGGGCCCGACAGACTATCCTGAAAGAAATGCATTAGCATTCTTTCATCAGTGGAGTATGCAGACATCTTTCTGTAATAAGCTCGCACATGCACTTTCGGACATGTGTCTCCTTTATACTTGTCGAACGCAGGCGCTTTGAATTTAATTGGCACCCTCAAGCCAGGTACCAAGCCCATTGTTGCCATGTCCAAACCCACAGCACTCTGGTTTAGGACTCCCTTCATCTGCTCTTCCAGCATTCTAATCTTTTGGGAATCATCCATCGCCCCTTCAAAACCTCCTCCGGAGAAGGCGTCATCCTGTTGATCCTCTTGCCACATACCATTTCCAGCCCCGTACCCGTCATATGCATTATTACGTCCAGCTCTGATCTGATTCATCCCCGGACCTCGGCCTCTGTTGCCATACCCTTGAACACCTCCAGCAGGACCACAAGCCATAAATCCAGCACCGTTTCCGTTTCCAAAGCCTCCGTAACCCTGATTGACCATACCATAACCATCTTGCCCAAAGCCTTGAGCATTAAAGCCATACTTGCCAGTGTTTTCAAATCCCTGATCGTTGAATCCGAATCCAGTATTGACAAAGCCGTTGCCTCCTAGATTATCTGCCAAATTGACATCACCCAGCCCAACATTATGGACAGCAGTCTCATTTCCGACTCCGACGTTACCATTCACAGCAGCGGTAGCGTTGTTGACATTAGCAGCAGGTATATTGATCACAGGCGGAGCCACTGGCGTAGGAGTGTCGTCTCCATGAGCAGTATCAACCCGGACAGACTGATGATCTTCGTTACCATGACCAGCGTTGCGAGCCAACAGAGGCTGGACCATGGCCTGCAAATTCTCCTGCCCTTTTGCTATAGCTTCCATGGTCTGCATGAAGAGGGCGAGCTTCTCGCGCACATCTTGCATCTCGTTCTGAATTTGGTCCATGATTTTCCGACAGTTGGAGCGTGTAGAATAGCGGTGCGGATGTTGATCTGGAATCCTGTTAAGTACCTGGTACAGAGCAGGAGATAAGACACCATTCAAAGATTACCTGTAATGCAATATGAATATGAATGCAATGCAATGTGTCTGTGCATTAGGGAAGTTCATTCCCCCAGTTCTAGTGCGAAGGTGCCGGTGCAGTGACAGTACTGACAATAGGAATATCGGAGCTGAATCATAGAAAGCCTCATATATTGCAGGGAGAACCAATAAACCCAGGGTACAATATCACTGAGAGTATAAAGAAGGCATGACCTCAACCAACAATCCTGGTGATGGTCAGCACTATGCAAATAAAGCATACAAGTTACTACATGAAATGATCAGATCCTCCCAAAAGTCTGGTACTCCTCTATCAACTTTTTGGTCTCCGGATGACTTGGTCGATCAAGGAGCCCTTCAACAAGCTGGTTTCTCCTCTTAAGGACACGGCGTACATCTTCAGCAGTTTCTTCCCATGTTGCTTCTCCGAAGCAATCTTCTAACTTTCGCTTCTGAGATACTGCTTCATCTCTGGATTTGATGGCCTTGTTCAGAGCATGCTGGACATTATACCGGGTCATCACTTCCTCCTCACACTTCTTGATGCTAGACTTCAACTTCTCTTCGAGGTCGGAAATTTGCTGCTTCAGCTTATCTTCCCTCTTCTTGTTGTTAGTGAGTGTAGCATTCCAAGTCTTATTGCAAGAGGAGATTTCTCGGTGTGCTGCGTCGAGCGCCTTCTTTTTGGCTTCCAGCATGTCATGGGAGCTTCTGAACTCTTGCCCCAGACGTTCACGCTTTTTCTTTTCCTCGGTCAACTCAGCTCCTAACCTGTTTACCAGCTCGATCTGTTGTTGGAAAGCATATACGGCCTTGTTTTTCTCACTGCGTACCTGAGCTAGCTCTTGCTCTAACCCTTCATTAATCTTCATCAAGGCTTCTTTCTCCTTCATAACTTGTTCATAGACTCCTCTAGAAACAGTAGTTGGCTCTGCTACCGGAACGGGAACAAGAATTGGTGCATCTGGAAACGGCATCCTCAACTGACTTGTTCTTTCCTGAATCCAAACTCTATAAGGTGTATATGCCTGACAGTCATTCTTTCCTAACAGTGGCTTCCCTTTGCGGTTAATACGCGTCCAGGCATGCTGCAACTTGGCTAATAACTCCCCCTTCACGTCTCCCGTGAAGTACAGAGATTCCTGTACTTCTTCCTCCTGAGGTGGATTCTTCAGCGCATATCCGAACTGACGAATGAACAGAGAAGGGTTGTAGTTGATACACCCTTTTCTTCCTATCAGCGGCACATTAGGGTACCCAGAACAGCTGAAGATGAGCTCAGATCCCAACAAATCTCGATCAAACCACTCCATATCTTCCGACGATAGCCTCATCAGGCGCTCTGGCCAACCAGCTGGAACTGTAGTCTCTGCAGCAGATCTTCCCTTAGGAAGGTGACTCTCAAACCACATACTCAACAAGGGCACACACAGGTGAACATTCTTCCCTCTTCCCTTCTCATTCTTGTAATGCAGTGAGTGGTAGAGATCTCCGAGTAAGGTAGGTACAGGATTACCAGCGGCGAACAAGTAGAAAGCATCAAAGTCCACAAAATCCGGTATATTGGGGAATAAAACTATGCCATAAATGCACAAAGCCAACACAGCATTGAAAGCAACCCAGCACCCGCTCTTGGCATACTCTTGGGCTTTACCAACTAAGAATTGGAGTGAGAAGCCTGGAACTCCACGGGAAACAGTAGTCACAAGTTCAGAAGCATCAATATGCAAGGCTTTTGCCAATTCCTCAGGCTTGGGCTTGGTGCCATAATGAATGAATGGAACTTGGTTCTGCACGGGCAGCTCAACATACTCAGCGTATTCCTCCAGGGTTGGTCCCATAATGAAGTCAGATAACGTAAAGCACCTCAAAGCAGGGTCGTAGAATTGCATCAAAGCATACAGCCCATCTAACTCTACCTCTGTAGGCTTGCACACCAATCTCAGTAGTCTACCATAACTCATCCGGAAACTCCTACGAACACCCTCATCAGCAAGAGAGATCAACCCAAGTAAAGGAACAATATCAGGAGTAGGTAATTTGTAAGCAACCGTTCTCCTTAAGCTAGTCATGATCAAACACTCAGAAGTCTGGGCACTAGAACTAGGGAAATGCAAATGCACCTGCAGCACAGACACACGTTAGTGAAATGCAAATGGTGATGGATATGCAGGCAATGCAATGCAAGTAACATGCAACAGGGGCCAAAGCTGTATCTGAGTAGCCTAAACCCAATCAAGAAAGGTCTCAGATAGACCATCCGGAAGTCATCAAACCCTGGTCTCAGATAGACCTAACACAAAGCTCCAATACTGGTCTCTGACAGACCTCAAACCATAACTCCCACTGGTCTCTGGTAGACCTCAAATCACATCTATAATTGGCCTCTGACAGACCTCAGAACACATCTCCAAATGGTCTCTGACAGACCTCATAACTCTCCATAAATAACCAGGATCTCTGATCAAGAAATAACCGGTAGTCTGGAGGTCTAGTTACCTGCATGACCCCAAAATCCCCTCACAGGTGGGTGGCCCTATAACTGGCACAAGGTACGGCATCCTATGCGGTCGTCGGCGTCACAGACTTTCAGGGTTGATGATACGATTCCCAGAAGGAGTGGCATCATCAATTCCTGAAGAGGCCTCACTTAGCCAACTTCCAAATGATCGGTCCCCAGAGTCGACAATCCAACTAACCAGCAACCCACGCCAACCAAAGGAAGGGGCAGGAGGCCAACCAGAGGAACCTCGTCTGAGTGTAGATTTCATGGGACACCAAAGCAAGCAAAGCAAGCGGGCGCCCACTAATTTCTACTCTAATTCTAGGTGCACTCAAGCCCAGGTCCGGCTTCTCACTCAATATCAGAACACCCGTCACACCCCAGATACAGCAATAATAATCAATATATAAAGCTGAAAAATAGAAGGTCAGAAATATAAAATAACTCCATACAAAATCCTCGACGGGAAAACAAGCGCTAGGATTGACTCTCTCAAGGGACGTTGGATCCCAAATGCATAAGAACCATCGCAGTCCTTAGCAGCCAGGGGACGTTGGATCCCCAGCAGAGTCGCCAGCTGTCGCTACTGCGAAAATCGGCGCCGGCTGAACAGAAGAGTCGCCACCGTGCGTTATTTATCCCACGGGAGGGAAAGGAAACGCTCAGAGTAAACCTCGCACAACACGGGAAAGGTATGGTCGTCGCAACCAAAACCTGGATTCGGGAGTCGGTTACGCAAGGGGAAGGTATTAGCACCCCTCACGTCCGTCGTACTCGACGGGATCCACGCTTGTTTTCGGGTATGGATTGTTATTCTATCTACTCTAAAGGTCAGGGGTTAAAAAGAAAAGAGAATGAAAATAAAATGACTCGGCAAAGTATCGCACTTTATGCCTACGTATTCTCGTCTGGAACGAGAAATCAGAGTCAACGTAGTTCGCCTACCTACGGGAAAGGAGGGGAAGGTTGCTCGCTAGGATATCGCATCCTATGCCTACGTACTTTCATACAGCATGAAAGATCAGAGCAAACGTAGTTCGGGCCACGTACGACACAAGCTTGCCTTGATTGATTTTATTCCTTCTGAAAAAGGTTTTTCTGATTAACAGTCCAAGCGGACAAAAATGACGTCTTGATGAGTTCACATTCTTTTACGGAAGAAGTGTCTTTTATTGTGTTTGAAATCTTTATGTGTTTTTCTGTTTGTTTTGAGAAAGAAAGAGACAGAACTCTAACCTACGGTTGCGAAGGGAAACAAACTATCCTAATGTTATCATGCATGGGTTAAGGCCTAGTGTCTATCATGCTCCTCTCTTGCACAGAGAGAAACAGAGATCCTACGGGATAGGCAGAAACAGAAACAATATCAGATATATACAGTAAAGCAGTAAAATGCATGGATGCAACAACACAAGCGAGGCAAGGGAGTCCCACTCAACCTCGAACCTAGAAAACAATAGGCAAAAGTGAATCGGCTTCACTTTCAACCCAACAGGGTAAACAGCAAACAATACAGTTCAGAAAACCAATCAATACATCAGCAAATGAAATACAACAGCAAAAGAAACAGCAGCAGCTCTGAATCAACATCTGGCTTCCAAGTAATCTCCAATCAGCTACAGGCTTCAACAAGCATCAATCTCCATCTTCAAGGCCTTCAGGTAAGGGCTTTGATCATCAGTCTTCTATCTGCAATGGCTTTTCTTCAAGCTCAAACCTCCAGGATGAGGGATCAGTCACAAGAGTGAATTGGGTGTTAAGCAATCAGTTGACTACCGAAGGTGGTGAACAGACTGCTTCTAACACAAGAGACATTTTCTCTCAAGAGTTCTATCTCATAGACACTATCACCAAGCCTTCCAAAGGAAGGGGGTGAGTGTGTTAGAGAGACTCTGAATCACAGAGAAGAATGGATGCAGACAAGGCAAGCCATGTTTGAGAAACAAACTTTCTAACCTAGAGCTCTGCCTAGCTCCTAAACCCTAGTTCCTCAGCATCTGCTAGCAAGAATATTCTCTTCAACTCTGGAAGTTGATCTTCAGTCTCTGGATCTCCAATGGTCTTCATCACCTCAAGTCTTCAGCTCTCCCAAGGCCCCAGACAAACCCAATACCCAAGCAAGCAAGCAATAATCCCCAGAGGGCACACCACACCAGACAATCAGATATACAGACAGTATTAATAGCAGTAGGGGAATCCTGACTTTTTCTAAGGGATCTAATAGCTACCCATAGCCCTTATAGCCCCATAACTAATCTATTCAAACCCTAAGTCCTAAGGGAAATGAAATCAAACTTCCTAAGTCATCACCTAAAAACCCTAATTTGTTCATGATGTTCAAGCCTACATTAATCACCTAAAATTAATTCCTAAAAATGGGAACTAAATTGTTTCTACAAGTTGAATGTCTAATCTAAACAATATAAAAAGAATGAACAAAAAATATGAAAGCATGTAATAGAACAAAAATTAGTAAAACCATGCATGAAATGAATCTATCTAAAATGACATTTATTTAGAAAATATGGAAAAAATATGAAATAAAAATAAAAATGCAATTTTATTTTCCTACAATTTTCTAGACATCTCAAAGAAAATGATGTAAAAAGAATGAAGTGAAAATGATTTTTTATGAATTTGTTATGAATTTATGAAAATTGGTAAAAAATTAAGAGAAATAAAAAACAAAATGCAAGAAATAAATGGGAGAGGGGTGTATTTAGTAGGCGCGCTTAGTTCAATTCAGGATGGGCCACACAGACAGGGGGTGCGCATAGCACATTGATTAAGGCCCAGAAAACTAGCTCAGAATACAATACAAGCTGGGGGTGAAAATAGAAGGGAAATCACGTGCAAATTGGAAATGGGCTTAAACCTGGGGGTGGGGATATCAATCTCATTCAGGCCCGCCCGTTTCAATTAATGAAACGGTGCGTTTTGGCCAACTCACTTCCCTCCAACACAGAATTGAATATGAGCCACACGATGGGCTTCCAAGTCAAAGGTCTAACATGAATTGGACCGTCCAGATTATGTCTTCTCCATTGAATCCTGAAACTTAGGGTTTCCTCTCCCATGGCAGCCATGCACGAGCAACATTCAACTCATCTGTTCTCCATCTCTAGTCCATGAATCAACACGACGCCAACATGAAAAATGCTCAGAACCTCTCCCTCTATAATCCTATGGCACTAGTTTGCTTTGAAACTCACTAGATCAACAAACACGATAGCAACAAGCTCTGGTCACCATGAACATACTCTGAGATGCATCATCACAATTCTCCCTCAAACCTAGACTAAACTAATCTATGCATAATGGTGATTAACCTGCGCTATCAAGCTAAGATTCTAATGCATTCTACTACAAGTTTCAAACCCTAACAGTTTCTACATCCTGCTAACAATTGTCTCTATTCAGCCTCAAATTCATCCTAATTACTCTACTAACCACCTAGGTCATATCTAAACTAACAACAACATGCCAAACCAACTAGATCAAGCTGTGTGAATGAAAACACACCTGGTGCAAAAGCTTGAAAACAGCTATGGAAGATTGAGGATCTGAGGCTTCCAAGGCTTGGATCTCGATCAATTTACTCAGTGATTGATTCTGTATGCAATGCTTTGAGGATTCCTGGCTTGAATTGTGCTGTCCAATGGAGATTGCAGTTTTGATGTTCTTGAAGAAAGTGCTCGAAAATGGATTCTAACCACCTTGTTCTTGATTGAATTATGATCTATGATGATGAAACAGTATCATGAAGTTGATTTTGATGATGATTTGGTGAAGAATTTGTGAGATTGGAATGAAACTTCAATGAAAAAGAATGAGAAAGTTTGTGAAATTCTTGGTGAAAATGAAGCAAACCCTTGATCAATCCTCATTTCATGAATATATAGTGTGCACATGAACATTCTAGATCCATCTTACACATTCCCTTGCCTTCCAACTTTGATCCATTTTGGTTATGTTTCTTCAATTACAAGTAACCAAAGATAACTTTCTTTTTTCCTTCTAAACTCAAAAAAGTGTTTGAACCATTGTTCTTAGAATTGCTTTTCCATTCAAAATCATATATTGGAAGTCTCCATTTGGACTCATAAATCTCCCAAACCATTTTCCATCTTGAATTTCTTTGAATTATAAGCCATTTTAGTTCAACTTTTGACCAATTATGCAACTTCATGTTATGAGCTTCTCCAATAATTTGTGACCTTCTTTCTAGACTTAAAATCCCATTTGGAGCAAGTTTGATGTTGTAAGTTTTTCCATTTGAGGCCTCCTTGTATGAGTTTTGGACATAGGTTAAAATGACCTGTAATTCACAAATGCCCAAAATACCCTTTGCTTGCCAAGACCATAAGTTGAGTTCCACACATCATATGAAGGCATGCTATACCATTCTAGAAAGCTAAGACAATGAGGAACAATTCTTATGTTGACAAAGAATTCATTTGAAATCTCCTTGAGGGGTAGAAATTGCTTGGAAGTCAAGTCACTTTCATAGACAAAATTTCAGATACCTCAGATGACCTGTAACTTGCAAGGACCATAACTTGAGTTCTATAAATCTCCTTGATGTCTTCCACCACTCAAATTAAAGGTCTTGAGATCCTCTACAAATTTCATGTTGGCCAAGAAGCCATTTGAAGCTATCATTTTGACTTATCTTGCTTGGAAATTTGACCTAAACTAGGGGATTTTACACAGAAACCCTAATTTAGAAACTCCTCTTCTCCTTGATTTCTCTTGAATTCTCCTTGGCATATCTCCATATCCTTCTTTATATATCCAATGATGAACCCCACACCTCTCCAATAGACTTGAATGCCCCTTTAAGTCAGTCAATTGACCTAGGGTTGACCTAGGGTTGACCCAGATGAAACCCTAGTTGACTATCTTCAACTGTAGCTCTTGTGCTCTCATCAATGACTTGTCTCCTTCTCCAAATGACTTTTCTAAGCCTCTCATAATGTCTAGATACTCTCCATGCCTTCAGTTCACAGCTCACAATCCTCTGGTTGACCCTCAGACACCCTCAGCTAGGAGATGGACTCAAGGCTTGATCTGCTGAACTCTTTGCTTTCCAATTCTTTCCTGATGACTTGAATAAGATTGAATTGGGATAATAACCTCTTGATAGGCCTCTAGAGATGAAAATAATGATTGGTCCCCTGTTGAGTGACTTGCTATGCTTATGCTATGCAGATGGTTAGTCTATGTACATGCTTCTATATGCAAATGCTAATGATATTGAAACATAAACCCAAGTGAATAAGGCTGGGCAAATTTTAGGGTGCAACAATGTGCGTCGATTATCGGGATTTGAATAGGGCGAGCCCTAAGGATGATTTCCCGCTGCCTCATATCGATGTGTTGGTCGACAACACAGCCCAGTTCTCCGTGTTTTCGTTCATGGATGGCTTCTCCGATTACAATCAGATCAAGATGGCGCCGGAGGACATGGAGAAAACGACGTTTATCACTCCCTGGGGAACATTTTGCTACAAGGTAATGCCCTTCGGTCTGAAGAGCGCAGGGGCCACTTACCAACGAGCAATGGTAACTTTGTTTCATGACATGATTCATCATGAGATTGAAGTCTATGTTGATGACATGATTGCGAAGTCCCAAACGAAGGAGGGACATCTGGTCAATTTGCTGAAGCTTTTTGAGAGGCTTAGGAAGTTCAGGTTGAGGCTGAATCCTAACAAATGTACTTTTGGAGTACGGTCCGGAAAGTTACTGGGGTTTATCGTGAGTGAAAGAGGCATCGAGGTTGATCCTGCGAAGATAAAAGCCATACAAGAAATGCCAGTTCCAAAAACAGAAAAAGAAGTTCGTGGTTTCTTGGGCAGAATAAACTACATTGCAAGGTTTATCTCTCAGCTCACGGCCACGTGTGAACCGATGTTCAAGCTTTTAAAGAAAGATCAGTCGATTATCTGGAACGAGGATTGCCAGAAGGCATTCGACAAGATAAAGCAGTATCTTCAGGAACCTCCAATCTTGATACCCCCAGTGGCTGGACGGCCATTAATCATGTACTTGACAGTTCTTGAGAATAGTATGGGGTGTGTTCTCGGTCAGCACGACGAGACGGGCAGAAAGGAGCATGCCATTTACTACTTGAGTAAAAAGTTCACAGACTGTGAATCTCGCTACTCGATGCTGGAGAAGACGTGTTGTGCACTAGCCTGGGCTGCCAAACATTTACGACAGTACATGCTCAATCACACCACCATGCTAATTTCGAAGATGGATCCGATCAAGTACGTCTTCGAGAAGCAGGCTCTCTCGGGCAGGATTGCCAGATGGCAAATGGTGTTGACAGAATATGATATTCAGTACGTGTCCCAGAAGGCCATCAAGGGAAGCGTATTGTTTGATTACCTTGCCGAACAGCCGATCGAGGATTACCAGCTGATGAAATTTGAATTCCCTGATGAGGATATCATGTTTCTCAAAGCGAAGGATTGCAATGAGTCGTTGCCCGACGAGGGGCCAGATAGGAAATCCCAGTGGAAATTGATATTCGACGGGGCGGTTAATTCCTATGGAAGTGGCATAGGGGCGATCATCACGACTCCCCACGGATCCCATATCCCGTTCACTGTGAGATTGACGTTTCCAGTCACCAATAATGAAGCGGAGTACGAAGCATGCATCATGGGTCTAGAAGAGGCAATTGATTTGAGAATCAAGAATATAGACGTATATGGTGACTCGGCACTTGTGATCAACCAAATTAAAGGGGAGTGGGAGACTCGTCAATCGAATTTGGTGCCGTACATGAATTATGCCAGAAGGCTGCTTCCGTTCTTTGATCGAGTGGAACTCCATCATGTGCCCAGAGCAGAAAATCAGATGGCTGATGCCTTAGCCACGTTGGCTTCAATGTATAAAGTCAATTTTTGGAATGAGGCTCCAAGAATTGTCCTTTCCCGTCTTGATAGACCTGCGTTCGTCTTTGCGATCGAGGAAGCCGCCGACGGCAAGCCATGGTTCCATGACATCCAGACCTTCCTTATGACTAAGGAATATCCTGCGGGTGCGTCAGCCCAGGATAAGAAGACTCTGAGGAGGCTATCTGGAAATTTTTATCTCAATCCTGATGGAGTTTTGTATAAGAGAAACCATGATCTCGTGCTACTCAGATGCATAGATGAGAAAGAGGCGAGTATGCTCATGGAAGAAGTCCATGAAGGCACATTTGGTACGCACGCCGGCGGGCATGCTCTGACGAGAAAGATCCTGAGAGCAGGGTACTCTTGGCTGACGATGGAATCGGATTGTTTTAAATTCGCGAAGGGATGTCATAAATGCCAGATTTATGCTGATAAAGTTCATGTGCCGCCGTGCCCGTTGAATGTCATGTCCTCCCCGTGGCCGTTCTCCATGTGGGGCATCGACATGATAGGCAAGATCGAGCCCACTGCATCTAACGGTCATCGCTTCATTCTAGTAGCCATCGACTACTTCACCAAGTGGGTGGAGGCAGCCTTGTATGCTAACGTGACCAAGCAGGTGGTGGCTAAATTCATAAAGAGGGGCATCATCTGTCGTTACGGAATTCCTGAGCGGATCATTACTGATAATGGTTCGAATCTGAATAACAAGATGATGAAGGAGCTGTGCCAGAGTTTCAAGATTGAACACCACAACTCATCTCCTTACCGGCCGAAGATGAATGGCGCCGTTGAAGCGGCCAATAAGAACATAAAGAAGATTGTTCAGAAGATGGTTGTGACCTACAAAGATTGGCACGAGATGCTGCCATTTGCACTGCACGGTTATCGTACGAAGGTACGTATGTCGATCGGGGCAACTCCTTTCTCCTTGGTGTACGGTATGGAAGTTGTCCTACCGTTAGAAGTGGAGATCCCTTCTTTGCGAGTTTTAGTTGATGTGAAACTCGACGAGGCATAATGGATTACGAACCGACTGAACCAACTCAGCCGGATGGACGAGAAGAGGTTAGCATCGATTGCGTTTGGTCGTCTGTACCAAAGCCGAATGAAGAAAGCGTATGACAAGAAGGTGCGTCCTAGAAGCTTTCAGATGGGTGATCTCGTCCTGAAGAAGATTCTTCCTCCATACTCCGATCACCGGGGCAAGTGGACTCCGAATTATGAAGGTCCGTACGTCGTCAGCAAGGTCTTCTCGGGAGGAGTTTTGTTGTTATCCACGATGGATGGTGAAGATTTTGCATCCCCGGTGAACGCGGACGCAGTTAAAAAATACTTTTCTTGAAAGCGACCCGCTGGACAGTAAAAAGAGAGTCCAGGAAAAAATGGGGCATCCCGGCGAACCATAAAAAAGGAAAAAGGTTCGGGCAAAAATTAGGGATATAAATTGAAAAAAATGTACACCCGCAAAGTCGAAAACCCGGATGGGCGACTTTGGCAAAAAAGGGTATCCCGGTGAACTGAAAACCCGCAAAGGGCGGTTCACGCAAAAGTTAGGGATTTGAAAAAGCAAATGACTGCGTTCCGCGTGTGGACTTTCTTTGTTTAGTGGTTTGGAAGACCTGAGGGCCGTTTATCTGAATCAATCTCTTCTGAAGTTGAAACGTCGGAGAAGTATCGAAGTCGAGTGGGTCATAGAGGGATCAACTCATGGTGTTCGTCTACGCCTCGTTGCCGACATTTGTATATACTGATGTATATTTATGTTTTATTTTTGCGCGGCTTCCTCATTCCAGGAGCTTGCATCTGTTGTAAAACATTTTTACCCATTCAGGGGTTCGTTATCAATAAAATGTATACTATTCAGCAATTCAGTTTTTCTGTTTAGCATTCATCTGTTTTGTTTGCGAAAAAGAACGCCGATGTTTTTGATAAAATGCGCATACATAAACTTACTGGCCTAGGCCACTGATTGTTGAAACAATGAATTACTTGAACATTGTCACAAGATGATAACTTTGATAGGTCCCTTTGAGAAGGGTATCTTGTCTGTTTGTTTGTGTTGTTACAAGTGTAACATATTCCAGACAGTACGCCGTGCGTATCTCCAAGCAGGATGATTCCTCTTTCTCCAGCAAAGTTCAACAGCCTCTCCCCGCAGAGTCTAAACGCGAGATCATGAGCATTGATATGTCTCCCCAGGCAGAGAAGATTCTCTCCCCAACCAGATGCATCCTGAAGGAACGTCATCTCATCAGCTGAGTCATTCGCTGAAGTGTGCAGCAACTATTGGTTCAAGGCTAAAGTCTCCAGCGGAATTGAGATTCCCCACCAGAGTCGTACTCTTCCCCGAAGCCGGATGATTCCTTCTTCCCCAGCGGAATTGAGATTCCCCACAGAGTCGTACTCTCCAGCAAGCAGAATGATTTCTCCTTCCACAGCCGAGTTTGCAGATACCCAAGAGAGCCGAGTCCTTGGAAGCCGCTCGGCCCATGATTGGTTTTCCCTAGTGGAATGTTGAATAGCTGATGATGTGTTTCCCCGCCAGAGTCGTTATCTCCAGGGAAGTAGCCGTGAAGGCCATGCAGTTTATTCCCGCGATTGACATCGCTTTCCCTTAGCAGGTCCAGGTTCTCGTAGAGCTCCGTCCCCCCTGCGGCAGTCAACTGAAGTTCACTTCCACTGCGGAGTCCAATTGAGATTGGCGTGACCTTGTTCTCCTCAGCAGGATGATTCCTCTATTTGAGTAGTTCTTTCTCCTTGACAGGAGGATTCTCCCTTCGACATTTATTTTGCTGACGGGATCGCATCATTGTGCATGACTGCATAGCATTTATCATAAACGCATAGCATTTCCACCGTGTGGAGCATTGCGCCATTGTCGAAGCATACGCATGCTAAGCATGATCTAGGTTGTTACCATTCTTGTTTTACAGGTGTTCCGCCGCATAATTGACTGCTCAAGATGATTCTTGAAGTCCCCAGCGAAGTCTTCCTGCTCGAGATGATTCTTTAATTCTCCCCAACGGAGTCGCTTGCTCAAGATGATTCTTGAATTCTCCAGCAAGGCCGTTTGCTTAAGATGATTCTTAAATCCCCAGTACAGTCGCCAGAGTTGGTTGCTCAAGTTGATACTTAGAGTCCCCGACAGAGTGTTTGCTCAGGAAGACTCCTGAAATCTCCAGCAGGGTTATCGGTTCAAGATGATTCTTGAAGCCCCCGACGGAGTTATTTGTCCAAGATGATTCTTGAAGTCCTCAGCAGAGTTGATTCATCCAGAATGATTTTTGGATCCCCGAGGCGGAGTTACTTGATAGTTCTCTAGAATCCCCAGCGGAGGTGCGTCATCCCTAGCAGGTTTCCACCAGCGGAGTTACTTGATGATTCTTGAAGCCCCCGGCGGTGTTAACGAAGCAGTTCTCTCAGCTGATGCGGAGTTCCTCATGGCAGAAGTTTGGGTATCCCCAACTGGTTCATGATTGACCTAGAATTCTATTCCCGACTTACTAATGAAGTTTGGCTGATGCCCGAAAGCTCTTTGAATGCCCGATGGCATGATCAACATGATTGTTGACCTGATGAGTCCCAAGGAATCTTGATGCCTGACGGCATGATCGACCATTTACTACCGGTTACCGTGTGACCAATTCCCCAGCTAGTTGCCGTGCAGCCAGTATTTCAGTTTTCGAAGACTTGTTCCCATCAGAGTACTGTGTACTTGTGCAGTTGGCAAATTTTCGGGTTTATCGGTATTCAACCGTCTCTCACCTTGATTGGTTGAGAGCCGTTCGGTCCTCACCCAGTCAGGTTCAAGCCGTTTGAATAGGGCCAACTGTTGCACCCCAAAATTTGACCAACATTTCTTTACCTAGCTTGTGTTCACTAGCATTATCATCTGCTATGATCACCAATCAAGAGCTATACAAGACTTTGAAGCTAGCCAAGAAGGTTACTCAAGTGTTCAAGGGTTGATATCCTTGTCAGAGAAGTTAAGAAATCCTCAGAGAGATTGGTTGAAACCAAGGTTGTGTGCCTCATAACTTGAGAGTTGTGGGGGCTCCTCAGATGATTCTGAGGCTATGAGGATGGACTTGAAGCTTTTAGAGAGCTTATGAGATGTCTTGAAAGCCATCATGGGGCCTGGAGAGGTCATTGTACAAGAATAAGAAGACTCAGCCATGAGTGGTGCAATTAGGGTTTGACTGGGTCAACCCTAGGTCAACTGATGATTTGGAGAAGGTTGAGACCTAATCCAAGAGCCATGTGATCATGGATTGATGCATTGAGATGCTATAAGGATGATTCCAAGGTCAACTCGTCATGATTGAAGAGTTTGAGAAGTTTTAAGCTAGGGTTTCTAAGGCTTGATAGTGTAAAATCCCCTAGTTTGGTCCCTATCTTCAAGGCAGTTTAGCTCAAGATGTGATTGTCATCTCATCTTACCCCCAACATAAATGTTATATAGCTTGATCTTAGCTTTAATTTGAGTACTAGAAGTCCTTGATAGGATTTGTAGAGCTCAAGTTATGACTTTGACAAGTTACAGGTCATCTGAGGTATGTGAATCTGGGGCCTTGAAAGTCACCCAACTTGCATCCAACTTTTGCCCAAGAAGGAAGATTCCTATGAACTTTTGGTCAACATGAATGTTGTTCCTCATCTTCTTATCTTTCTATAGAGTACTAGAAGTCCTTGATAGGATTTGTAGAACTCAAGTTATGGCTTTGACAAGTCAAGGGCATTTTGGTCATTTGGATATTATAGGTCATTTCAAGCATAAGGCCATATCTCCTATTTCCAAGCTTCAAATGGAAATATCTTCAACATCAAACTTGATTAAAATGATGTTTTAAGGCTAGTAGGGAGGTCATGAGATGTTGAAAAGGCTTGTAGCAAAAAGTGATAAAAATGACTTAAAATGGAGGCATAAGTTAAATAAGTTCAAGTTGGAAATTGAAATTTCCAAGTTACACATCCGAACCATGGCATATAATAGGTCATTTTGACTATAAAGAACATTTTAGAAACAATGGTTCAGCCACATTTTTGAATTGAGGCCTAGATCATGGGGTTGCTTTGGAAAATGCTTGCTTGCATAATAAGGCACAAATGCAAAACTCAAGGAAAGGCAATGTACAAGCTAGTAAAGTGTTTTAACACATCCCATATCTCATCTAAGGAGAATTTCAGGTCAAGGCAAGTTGCTGCAAGAGGCTTGGCATGAGATGAGGCATGAGATGAGATGAATCCATAAACTCATGGCATGAGAATTCCAAATTCTCATTGGATGATTCCAGATGGTTCTAGAGAGGTCCAATGCATCCTATATAGTGTATAGAACTTGCTCAGATGCAAGGTTGGTGAGAGATTTGAGAGAAGAGAGAGATAGCCATTTCACTTGCTTCCATTGCAAGTTGAAATCAAATTCTACATTCTGATTCATTTCCATTCCTTCTTTCAATCCAAACACATTCCTTTGATCATACTGAAGCTGTGCAGACCAAATTGAAGGCAAGATCATGGAGAATTGAAGAGATAGCTTTTGGATTTTTAAGGTTGCAAGTCACCATCGGGTTTGGAGATTCAAGCTTTCTTGGTCCAATCTTTGGCAAACAGAAGCTTTATCATCATTCAAGGATTGATTCTGAAGAGTTTGGGAGCTTGAAGTGGAGGATTACCCTATCTGGTGTTCAAGATTTGACAGGTTAGTAAAATTTCTTCTACATCATGATTTAAGCATAATTAGGTAGAATTGTTAGGTTAGAACGGTTAGAGACAATTAGGTGATGGATTCTGGGAAGTTTGAGATCAATTGGTGAGGTTTCAGTTGGTGACACCATTTTTGTTTTGACCAAGAACATGAGATATAGTGAGCTATAGCATGAATTAGATATCAAGAATTAACCAGTGTGAAGTGGTGATCATTCTGAGGTAATCAATTTCAAGAATGGTGAACTTTGATTCCTGAGCATATTTGGAGGTTTGATTCGTGTTTTAGGTTTGAGGAGGTTTCAGTTGATTTTGATACCATGGTTAGATTCAGGGTGAAATTCTGGACAGATTAGGGTTTTGAATTTCAGTTTTTCATGGAGAATTGATGAGGTTCGAATCGGAGAAGGTGAGCTTGAAGCTCTGAGCTTCCATGGTTGTTCTTCCCTCCAAGCCCCATTCAAATGAAGAAGACAATGCCATGGTCGTTTGATCATGCGTAGACCTTTGACTAAGGGAGGATCGTGTGGCTGAGATTCCATATCGTGTGTGAAGAGAAGTCTGAAGACATCCATGAAACGCAGCGTTTCATTTAACTATGGTATTGGGCTCATTTGATATTCACACCCTAAGTCATGGCCCATTGAGATTTTTAACTGACTTTTGTTACTAACTACACCGTTCATTTTTCTTTTTCTTTGTGATTTTTAATTGATTTTCTGATGGAAACTGGGCCTGGCGCGCATTGATATCCCCACCCCCATTTTAAGCCCATCTGGAATTTGTACTGAATATAGTTGCTATTCACACCAATGTTTTCCCATTTTAATTTCTTTTTCTCCATTTTTCATTAATCTTTGGAAAATCATAATAAATAGAAAATTAATGATTTTTGCATGGGGATTTTTTCTCCCATTTCATGTTCATGTCTAGAAAATTATAAAATCAAAATATTTGCAGTTCATGCATTTTTAATATTTTTTGTGTATTTTCTCTTTTAATAGAATTTTAATTCTTTTATGTTGATGCATAGATTTGTAGATTTTTATTTAGCTAGTTCCCTTTGAATCTTTAGGCCATTCTTTTTAGGATAGTTAGATTAGGACTTTAGCTCCCCCCTGGATTTATTCCATAATTTTGTGATTAATTTTTGATTAGTTTTGCTTAGATGATTTTAGGTTGTGTAGATTTAGGTTAATCCTTAACATAGGTCCACAATAACACTAGAATTTTGGGTTTCTAGGTCAAGATAGATATTGGGACATATAGGGTATTAAGGGTAGGTATATAGTATCCCCTATAAATTATATTAGATTTTAATATAGTAGTATACTATTTTCAAATGATTTTTGTAGTTGATGGTTGTTTGTGTTGCCCTTGTGGGCTTGTATTTTTGTTTGCCTTGCTTTGAGGGTTTGTGATTGGCTTGGTGAGCTTGGTCTTGCTTTGAAGAGCATGGAGGAGCATAGTAGAAGACTTGAGGATTGAAGAAGGAGCTTGAGAGCTTGGGAATCTTGTTTGTTTTGTTGTTGTCTTAGGGTTAGGGATTAAGAAGAGCTTAGACCTAGTTGATTTCTTTCTTAAACATGGATGGTATCTTTCACCTCCATTCTTCCCCCATGATTCAAGGTCCTTCCATGGTACTCACCTCTCTCCTTAGGAGGGATAAGTGATGGTACCTAGGAAGTAGAACTTTTGAGGGAACCATGCTCCTGATGTTAAACCCTTATAGGTCACCTTTGGTGATCAATAAGCAGTTTAACACCCCAGTTTATCCAGTTAAGTGATTTCCTCTGGTTTGAGTATCTTGAGAGATGTTGGGATTGAAGAGGAAGAATTCATTGAGGAGTGTGGAAGAGGATGATTCCTTGAGCATTGTCATTCCAGCTGAAGCTTGAAGAGCAACAAGAGCAAGTTGATACTTGAAGACCCAATGAAGATCCAGTAAAGACTGAATGAAGAGCTGAGGCTTAAAGACTGAAGGATAAAGTTGACACTTCTAAGTGATTAAAGGTTACTCTGAGAAGCTGAAGCTTGCAGGAAGAGAAGACCAAGTTGAGACTGGTAAAGCAAAGAGAGCTTGAGATCTTGAAGACTAAGTTGATACTTGTGAAGAAGACCAAATTGAGATTGAGTGTAGAGCTGAAGCTTGAAGATCAAAGGAAGTTGATACTTACTTTGATGTTTGGAGACCCTGAAGGAATCAAGTTGGTACTTGTGGTTAATAGTGAAGCCTGAAGGGGGAACTGATTAAGGAGCTGAAGCTTAGAGAAGAGAAGATAAGTTGAAACTTATGTGGAAGGGTTGAAACCTGGAGAAGCAAATTGATATTTGTTAATAGTGATGGAAGTCTGAAGACTGAGTTGCTGTTAGAAGAGCTGAGGCTTGAGGAGAGAGGAGTTGATATGCTTTCTCTGTTTTCTTTGCTATATTGATGTGCCTTGTTTGACTTTCTTGATGCATTAGAATAAGTTCATATCTAGACTAGGTAGAATCTAGGAGCATGATTGCAATAGAGGTTGAGTTGCTCCCTCTGCTTGTACTGTTACTGTATGGATTTGCTTGCGGGTATTCGGTAGAGCCTAGCTCCCTTACCCATGTGGTTTGTTTTGCTTGATAGCATGACTTTATTTCTTCTGTATGACTGCAGTTTACTATATTTTGCTTGATAGTATGTTTTATCTTCCTCGGTATGATTGCTGTTATTCATTTTGGCTTGAGGTTGAGATGAGATTGTGGAGGCTGATACCCCACACACATTTCCTCCCTCACTTGCATTGCATGCATTTTACAATCGTTCACTGTTTACTGTTTAAGTTGATGCTTTATCTGTTTCTGTGTATCATTGACATGATCCCTTAGGACTCTCATTTCCTTTGATAAGGAAGTGATGATAGAACTTTAGGTTGAAACCTATGCATGATAACTTCTAGGAGTTCCCTGTTCAAACCTCAACCATAGGATGAATCCTTGGCATGACAACATTAGGACTTGATATTCTCCGGATAGTTGAGCCCGTTCTCTTCTCATCTCAAAACAGCTTAAGATACAGTAATCATGAATGATTTCTTTCGTACGTTACGAGCCTTAAGCTATCTAAGAAAGGATTGTGGGAGAGTTTCTTTTCCACAGTCTGGATGTTTAGTATGGTACCCTTTGGGTGACATGCGACGCATTCACTCTCAGGTCATAGTCTCTAGTGCGATTGAAATTGCAAACACAATAAAAAACACTTCTTCCGTAAAAGACAGAAAATAATGCATAGTGTCCCGAACTACGTAAGCTCTGATCTCTCATACCTGTTGAGAGTACGTAGGCACAATACTGATGTATTGGCGAGCTAACTTCCCCGTATCCCGTCGTAGGTCGAACTACGTTGACTCTGATTTCTCGTTTTCTGATGAGAATACGTAGGCATAAAGTGTGACGCTTTGCCGAGTCATTTTCTTTTCTGTTTAAACCAGCCTTGATAGGTAGATAGATAAAACCAACTCGTCCAGTAAAAACAACAAGCGTGGATCCCGTCGAGTACGACGGACGTGAGGGGTGCTAATACCTTCCCCTTGCGTAACCGACTCCCGAACCTAGACAATGGTTGCGACGACCTTGTTTTATTCCTTTTCGTCAGGTTTTTCCGATCGTTTCCTTTCCCGTTCTGAGGGATAAATAACGAAAGGTGGCGACTCTTCTGTTGTGCCGGCACCTTATTTTCGCGTAAGCGACAGCCTAGCGGCGATGTTAGATGTCCGTACCTTTGGGTTTGTTGTTCGCGTTTATTTAGCGAAGGACTGGTAGCGATGTCAGATTCCTTTGGGTTCGATGCTCGCTTTTATTTAGCGAATGCCTTGCGGCGATGTCAAATATCCTTACCTTTAGGTTTGTTGTTCGCTTTTATTTAGCAAAAGCCTGACGGCGATGTCAGATACCTTTGGGTTTGATGCTCACTTTTATTTAGCGAATGCCTGGCGGCAATGTCAGATGTTCGTACCTTTGGATTTGTAGTTTGCTTTTATTTAGCAAAGGCCTAGCGGCGATGTCAGATACCTTTGAATTCGACGCTCGCTTTTATTTAGCGAATGCCTGGCGGCATTGTCAGATGTCCGTACCTTTGGGTTTGTTGTTTGCTTTTATTTAGCAAAGGCCTGGCGACAATGTCAGATACCTTTGGGTTCGATGCTCGCTTTTATTTTGCGAATGCCTGGCGGCGATGTCAGATGTCTGTACCTTTGGGTTTGTTGTTTGCTTTTATTTAGCGAAGACCTGGCGGCGATGTCATATACCTTTGGGGTTCGATGCTCGCTTTTATTTAGCGAATGCCTGGAGGCGATGTCAGATGTATGTACCTTTGGGTTTGTTGTTCGCTTTTATTTAGCGAAGGCCTGGCGGCGATGTCAGATACCTGTGGGTTCAATGCTCGCTTTTATTTAGAGAATTTCTGGCGGCGATGTCAAATATCCGTACCTTTAGGTTTGTTGTTCGCTTTTATTTAGCAAAGGCCTGGTGGTGATGTCAGATACCTTTGGGTTCGATGCTCGCTTTTATTTAGTGAATTCATGGCGGCAATGTCAGATGTCTGTACCTTTGGGTTTGTTGTTCGCTTTTATTTAGTGAAGGCCTGGCGGCGATGTCAGATACCTTTGGGTTTGATGCTCGCTTTTATTTAGAGAATGCCTGGCGGCGATGGCAGATGTCCGTACCTTTGGGTTTGTTGTTTGCTTTTATTTAGCAAAGGCCTGGCGGCGATGTCAGATACCTTTGGGTTCGATGCTCGCTTTTATTTAGCGAATGCGTGGCGGCGATGTCAAATATCCATACCTTTGGGTTTGTTGTTCGCTTTTATTTAACGAAGGCCTGGAGGCGATTTTAGATACCTTTGGGTTCGATGCTCGCTTTTATTTAGCGAATGCCTTGCGGCAATTTCAGACCTCCGTACCTTTGGGTTTGTTGTTCGATTTTATTTAGCGAAGGTTTGGCGGCGATGTCAGATACCTTTGGGGTTCGATGTTCGCTTTTATTTAGCGAATGCCTGGCGGCGATGTCAGATGTCTGTACCTTTGGGTTTGTTGTTCGCTTTTATTTAATGAAGGCCTGGCGGCGATGTCAGATACCTTTGTGTTCAATGCTCGCTTTTATTTAGAGAATGCCTGGCAGCGATGTGAGATGTCCGTACCTTTGGGTTTGTTGTTCACTTTTACTTAGCGAAGGCCTGACGGCGATGTCAGATACCTTTGCGTTCAATGCTCGCTTTTATTTAGCGAATGCCTGGCGGCGATGTCAAATATCCGTACCTTTAGGTTTGTTGTTTGCTTTTATTTAGCAAAGGCTTGGCGGCGATGTCAGATACCTTTGGGTTCGATGCTCGCTTTTATTTAGCGAATTCCTGGCGGCGATGTCAGATGTCCGTACCTTTGGGTATGTTGTTCGCTTTTATTTACCGAAGGCCTGGCGGCGATGCCAGATACCTTTAGGTTCGATGCTCGCTTTTACTTAGCGAATGCCTGGCGGCGATGTCAGATGTCCGTACCTTTAGGTTTGTTGTTCGCTTTTATTTAGCGAAGGTCTGGCGGCAATGTCAGATACCTTCGGAGTCGATGCTCGCTTTTATTTAGTGAATGCCTGGCGGTAATCTCAGATGTTTGTACCTTTGAGTTTGTTGTTCACTTTTATTTAACGAAGGCCTGGCGGCGATGTCAGATACCTTTGGGTTCAATGCTCGCTTTTATTTACCGAATGCCTGGCGGCGATGTCAAATATCTGTACCTATAGGTTTGTTGTTTGCTTTTATTTAGCGAAGGTCTTGCGGCGATGTCAGATACCTTTGAGGTCGATGCTCGCTTTTATTTATCGAATGTCTGGAGGCGATGTCAGATATCTGTACCTTTGATGTTCGCTTTTATTTAGCGAATGCCCGGCGGCGATGTTAGATGCCTTTGCGTTTAATGCTCGCTTTTATTTAGGGAATGCCTGACGGCGATGTTAGATATCCGTACGTTTGGGTTTGTTATTCACTTTTATTTAGCAAAGGCCTGGCGGCAATGTAAGATACCTTTGCGTTCGATGCTCGCTTTTATTTAGCAAATGTCTGGCGGCAATGTAAGATGTCCGTACCTTTGGGTTTGTTGTTCGCTTTTATTTTGCAAAGGCCTGGCGGCGATGTCAGATACCTTTGGGTTCGATGCTCGCCTTTATTTTGCAAATGCCTGGCGGCGATGTCAGATATCCGTACCTTTTGGTTTGTTGTTCGCTTCTATTTAGCGAAGGCTTGATGGCGATGTCAGATACCTTTGGGGTTCGATGATCGCTTTTATTTAACGAATGCTTGGAGGCGATGTCTGATGTCTATACCTTTGGGTTTGTTTTTCGCTTTTATTTAGCGAAGGCTTGGCAGCGATGTCAGATACCTTTGGGTTCAATGCTCGCTTTTATTTAGGGAATGCCTGACGGCGATGTGAGATGTCCGTAAGTTTGGGTTTGTTATTCACTATTATTTAGCGAAGGCCTGGCGGCGATGTAAGATACCTTTGCGTTCGATGCTCACTTTTATTTAGCAAATGCCTGGCGGGAATGTCAAATATTCGTACCTTTAGGTTTGTTGTTTGCTTTTATTTAGCAAGGGCTTGGCGGCGATGTCAGATACCTTTGGGTTCAAGGCTCGCTTTTATTTAGCGAATGCCTGGAGGCGATGTCAAATGTCCGTACCTTTGGGTTTGTTGTTCACTTTTATTTAGCGATGGCCTGGATGCGATGTCAGATACCTTTGGGTTCGATGCTCGCTTTTATTTGGCGAATGCCGGGCAGCGATGTCAGATGTCTGTACGTTTGGGTTTTTTGTTCGCTTTTATTTAGCGAATGTCTGGTGGCCATGTCAGATACCTTTCGGTTTGATGCTCGCTTTTATTTAGCGAATGCCAAGAGACGATGTCAAATATTCATACGTTTAGGTTTGTTGTTCGCTTTTATTTTGCGAAGGCCTGGCGGCGATGTCAGATACCTTTGAGTTTGATGCTCGCTTTTATTTAGTGAATGCCTGGCGGCAATGTCAGATGTCCGTACCTTTGGGTTTGTTGTTCGCTTTTATTTAGCGAAGGCCTAGTAGCGAAGTCAGATTCCTTTGGGTTCGATGCTCGCTTTTATTTAGCGAATGCCTGGCGGCAATGTAAGATGTCCGTACCTTTGGGTTTATTGTTAGCTTTTATTTAGCAAAGGCCTGGCGGCGATGTCAGATACCTTTGGTTTCGATGCTCGCTTTTATTTTGCAAATGCCTGGCGGCGATGTCAGATATTCGTACATTTGGGTTTGTTGTTCGCATTTATTTAGCGAAGGCCTGATGGCGATGTCAGATACCTTTGGGGTTCGATGATCGCTTTTATTTAACGAATGCTTGGAGGCGATGTCAGATGTCAATACCTTTGGGTTTGTTGTTCGCTTTTATTTAACGAAGGTCTGACCGCGATGTCAGATACCTTTGGGTTCAATGCTCGCTTTTATTTAGGGAATGCCTGACGGCGATGTGAGATGTCCGTACGTTTGGGTTTGTTATTCACTTTTATTTAGCGAAGGCCTGGCGGCGATGTAAGATACCTTTGCGTTCGATGCTCGCTTTTATTTAGAAAATGCCTGGCGGCGATGTCAATTATCCGTACCTTTAGGTTTGTTGTTCGCTTTTATTTAGCAAGGGCTTGGCGGCGATGTCAGATACCTTTGGGTTCGATGCTCGCTTTTATTTAGCGAATGCCTGGAGGCGATGTCAAATGTCCGTACCTTTGGGTTTGTTGTTCGCTTTTATTTAGCGATGGCCTGGCGGCGATGTCAGATACCTTTGGGTTCGATGCTCGCTTTTATTTTGCGAATGCCTGGCGGCGATGTCAGATGTGTGTACCTTTGGGTTTGTTGTTCGCTTTTATTTAGAGAAGACATGGCGGCGATGTCATATACCTTTGGGGTTCGATGCTCGCTTTTATTTAGCGAATGCCTGGAGGCGATGTCAGATGTTTGTACCTTTGGGTTTGTTGTTCGCTTTTATTTAGCGAAGTCCTGGTGGTGATGTCAGATACCTTTGGGTTCGATGCTCGCTTTTATTTAGTGAATGCCTGGCGGCAATGTTAGATGTCCACAACTTTGGGTCTGTTGTTTGCTTTTATTTAGCAAGGGCTTGACGGCGATGTCAGATACCTTTGGGTTCAATGCTCGCTTTTATTTAGCGAATGCCTGGAGGCGATGTAAAATGTCTGTACCTTTGGGTTTGTTGTTCGCTTTTATTTAGCGATGGCCTGGCGGTGATGTCTAATACCTTTTGGTTCGATGCTCGCTTTTATTTGGCGAATGTCGGGCAGCGATGTCAGATGTCTGTACCTTTGGGTTTTTTGTTCGCTTTTATTTAGCGAATGTCTGGTGGCCATGTCAGATACCTTTCGGTTCGATTCTCGCTTTTATTTAGCGAATGCCAAGAGACGATGTCAAATATTCGTACGTTTAGGTTTATTGTTTGCTTTTATTTTGCGAAGGTCAGGCGGCGATGTCAGATACCTTTGGGTTTGATGCTCGCTTTTATTTAGTGAATGCCTGGCGGCAATGTAATATGTCCGTACCTTTGGGTTTGTTGTTCGCTTTTATTTAGCGAAGGCGTAGTAGCGAAGTCAGATTCCTTTGGGTTCGATGCTCGCTTTTATTTAGCGAATGCCTGGCGGCAATGTAAGATGTCTGTACCTTTGGGTTTATTGTTAGCTTTTATTTAGCAAAGGCCTGGCGGCGATGGCAGATACCTTTGGTTTCGATGCTCGCTTTTATTTTGCAAATGCCTGGCGGCGATGTCAGATATTCGTACATTTGCGTTTGTTGTTCGCTTTTATTTAGCGAAGGCCTGATGGCGATGTCAGATACCTTTGGGGTTCGATGATCGCTTTTATTTAACGAATGCTTGGAGGCGATGTCAGATTTCAATACCTTTGGGTTTGTTGTTCGCTTTTATTTAGCGAAGGTCTGGCCGCGATGTCAGATACCTTTGGGTTCAATGCTCGCTTTTATTTAGAGAATTCCTGACAGCGATGTGAGATGTCCGTACCTTTGGGTTTGTTGTTTACTTTTACTTAGCGAATGCCTGACGGCGATGTCAGATACCTATGCGTTCAATGCTCGCTTTTATTTCGCGAATGCCTGGAGGCGATGTCAAATATCTGTACCTTTAGGTTTGTTGTTTGCTTTTATTTAGCAAAGGCTTGGCGGCGATGTCAGATACCTTTGGGTTCGATGCTCGCTTTTATTTAGCGAATTCCTGGCGGCGATGTCAGATGTCCGTACCTTTGGGTATGTTGTTCGCTTTTATTTACCGAAGGCCTGGCGGCGATGCCAGATACCTTTAGGTTCGATGCTCGCTTTTACTTAGCGAATGCCTGGCGGCGTTGTCAGATGTCCGTACCTTTAGGTTTGTTGTTCGCTTTTATTTAGCGAAGGTCTGGCGGCAATTTCAGATACCTTCGGAGTCGATGCTCGCTTTTATTTAGTGAATGCCTGGCGGTAATGTCAGATGTTTGTACCTTTGAGTTTGTTGTTCACTTTTATTTAACGAAGGCCTGGCGGCGATGTCAAATACCTTTGGGTTCAATGCTCGCTTTTATTTACCGAATGCCTGGCGGCGATGTCAAATATCTGTACCTATAGGTTTGTTGTTTGCTTTTATTTAACGAAGGTCTGGCGGCGATGTCAGATACCTTTGAGGTCGATGCTCGCTTTTATTTAGCGAATGTCTGGAGGCGATGTCAGATGTCTGTACCTTTGGGTTTGTTGTTCGCTTTTATTTAGCAAATGCCCGGCGGCGATGTTAGATGCCTTTGGGTTCAATGCTCGCTTTTATTTAGGGAATGCCTGACGGCGATGTTAGATGTCTGTACGTTTGGGTTTGTTATTCACTTTTATTTAGCAAAGGCCTGGCGGCAATGTAAGATACCTTTGCGTTCGATGCTCGCTTTTATTTAGTAAATGTCTGGCGGCAATGTCAGATGTCCGTACCTTTGGGTTTGTTGTTTTCTTTTAATTTGCAAAGGCCTGGCGGCGATGTCAGATACCTTTGGGTTCGATGCACGCCTTTATTTTGCAAATGCCTGGCGGCGATGTCAGATATCCGTACCTTTCGGTTTGTTGTTCGCTTCTATTTAGCGAAGGCTTGATGGCGATGTTAGATACCTTTGGGGTTCGATGATCGCTTTTATTTAGCGAAGGCTTGGAGGCGATGTCAGATGTCAATACCTTTGGGTTTGTTGTTCGCTTTTATTTAGCGAAGGTCTGTCCGCGATGTCAGATACCTTTGGGTTCAATGCTCGCTTTTATTTAGGGAATGCCTGACAGCGATGTGAGATGTCCGTACGTTTGGGTTTGTTATTCACTTTTATTTAGCGAAGGCCTGGCGGCGATGTAAGATACCTTTGCGTTCGATGCTCGCTTTTATTTAGAAAATGCCTGGCGGCGATGTCAATTATCCGTACCTTTAGGTTTGTTGTTCGCTTTTATTTAGCAAGGGCTTGGAGGCGATGTCAGATACCTTTGGGTTCGATGCTCGCTTTTATTTAGCGAATGCCTGGAGGCGATGTCAAATGTCCGTACCTTTGGGTTTGTTGTTCGCTTTTATTTAGCGATGGCCTGGCGGCGATGTCAGATACCTTTGGGTTCGATGCTCGCTTTTATTTTGCGAATGCCTGGCGGCGATGTCAGATGTGTGTACCTTTGGGTTTGTTGTTCGCTTTTATTTAGAGAAGACATGGCGGCGATGTCATATACCTTTGGGGTTCGATGCTCGCTTTTATTTAGCGAATGCCTGGAGGCGATGTCAGATGTTTATACCTTTGGGTTTGTTGTTCGCTTTTATTTAGCGAAGTCCTGGTGGTGATGTCAGATACCTTTGGGTTCGATGCTCGCTTTTATTTAGTGAATGCCTGGCGGCAATGTTAGATGTCCACAACTTTGGGTCTGTTGTTTGCTTTTATTTAGCAAGGGCTTGGCGGCGATGTCAGATACCTTTGGGTTCAATGCTCGCTTTTATTTAGCGAATGCCTGGAGGCGATGTAAAATGTCTGTACCTTTGGGTTTGTTGTTCGCTTTTATTTAGCGATGGCCTGGCGGTGATGTCTAATACCTTTTGGTTCGATGCTCGCTTTTATTTGGCGAATGCCGGGCAGCGATGTCAGATGTCTGTACCTTTGGGTTTTTTGTTCGCTTTTATTTAGCGAATGTATGGTGGCCATGTCAGATACCTTTCGGTTCGATTCTCGCTTTTATTTAGCGAATGCCAAGAGACGATGTCAAATATTCGTACGTTTAGGTTTGTTGTTTGCTTTTATTTTGCGAAGGTCAGGCGGGGATGTCAGATACCTTTGGGTTTGATGCTCGCTTTTATTTAGTGAATGCCTGGCGGCAATGTCAGATGTCCGTACCTTTGGGTTTGTTGTTCGCTTTTATTTAGCGAAGGCCTAGTAGCGAAGTCAGATTCCTTTGGGTTCGATGCTCGCTTTTATTTAGCGAATGCCTGGCGGCAATGTAAGATGTCCGTACCTTTGGGTTTATTGTAAGCTTTTATTTAGCAAAGGCCTGGCGGCGACGTCAGATATCTTTGGTTTCGATGCTCGCTTTTATTTTGCAAATGCCTGGCGGCGATGTCAGATATTCGTACATTTGCGTTTGTTGTTCGCTTTTATTTAGCGAAGGCCTGATGGCGATGTCAGATACCTTTGGGGTTCGATGATCGCTTTTATTTAACGAATGCTTGGAGGCGATGTCAGATTTCAATACCTTTGGGTTTGTTGTTCGCTTTTATTTAGCGAAGGTCTGGCCGCGATGTCAGATACCTTTGGGTTCAATGCTCGCTTTTATTTAGAGAATTCCTGACAGCGATGTGAGATGTCCGTACCTTTGGGTTTGTTGTTTACTTTTACTTAGCGAATGCCTGACGGCGATGTCAGATACCTATGCGTTCAATGCTCGCTTTTATTTCGCGAATGCCTGGAGGCGATGTCAAATATCCGTACCTTTAGGTTTGTTGTTTGCTTTTATTTAGCAAAGGCTTGGCGGCGATGTCAGATACCTTTGGGTTCGATGCTCGCTTTTATTTAGCGAATTCCTGGCGGCGATGTCAGATGTCCGTACCTTTGGGTATGTTGTTCGCTTTTATTTACCGAAGGCCTGGCGGCGATGCCAGATACCTTTAGGTTCGATGCTCGCTTTTACTTAGCGAATGCCTGGCGGCGATGTCAGATGTCCGTACCTTTAGGTTTGTTGTTCGCTTTTATTTAGCGAAGGTCTGGCGGCAATGTCAGATACCTTCGGAGTCGATGCTCGCTTTTATTTAGTGAATGCCTGGCGGTAATGTCAGATGTTTGTACCTTTGAGTTTGTTTTTCACTTTTATTTAACGAAGGCCTGGCGGCGATGTCAAATACCTTTGGGTTCAATGCTCGCTTTTATTTACCGAATGCCTGGCGGCGATGTCAAATATCTGTACCTATAGGTTTGTTGTTTGCTTTTATTTAGCGAAGGTCTGGCGGCGATGTCAGATACCTTTGAGGTCGATGCTCGCTTTTATTTAGCGAATGTCTGGAGGCGATGTCAGATGTCTGTACCTTTGGGTTTGTTGTTCGCTTTTATTTAGCGAATGCCCGGCGGCGATGTTAGATGCCTTTGGGTTCAATGCTCGCTTTTATTTAGGGAATGCCTGACGGCGATGTTAGATGTCCGTACGTTTGGGTTTGTTATTCACTTTTATTTAGCAAAGGCCTGGCGGCAATGTAAGATACCTTTGCGTTCGATGCTCGCTTTTATTTAGTAAATGTCTGGCGGCAATGTCAGATGTCCGTACCTTTGGGTTTGTTGTTTTCTTTTATTTTGCAAAGGCCTGGCGGCGATGTCAGATACCTTTGGGTTCGATGCACGCCTTTATTTTGCAAATGCCTGGCGGCGATGTCAGATATCAGTACCTTTTGGTTTGTTGTTCGCTTCTATTTAGCGAAGGCTTGATGGCGATGTTAGATACCTTTGGGGTTCGATGATCGCTTTTATTTAGCGAAGGCTTGGAGGCGATGTCAGATGTCAATACCTTTAGGTTTGTTGTTCGCTTTTATTTAGCGAAGGTCTGTCCGCGATGTCAGATACCTTTGGGTTCAACGCTCGCTTTTATTTAGGGAATGCCTGACGGCGATGTGAGATGTCCGTACGTTTGGGTTTGTTATTCACTTTTATTTAGCGAAGGCCTGGCGGCGATGTAAGATACCTTTGCGTTCGATGCTCGCTTTTATTTAGAAAATGCCTGGCGGCGATGTCAATTATCCGTACCTTTAGGTTTGTTGTTCGCTTTTATTTAGCAAGGGCTTAGCGGCGATGTCAGATACCTTTGGGTTCGATGCTCGCTTTTATTTAGCGAATGCCTGGAGGCGATGTCAAATGTCCGTACCTTTGGGTTTGTTGTTCGCTTTTATTTAGCGATGGCCTGGCGGCGATGTCAGATACCTTTGGGTTCGATGCTCGCTTTTATTTTGCGAATGCCTGGCGGCGATGTCAGATGTATGTACCTTTGGGTTTGTTGTTCGCTTTTATTTAGAGAAGACCTGGCGGCGATGTCATATACCTTTGGGGTTCGATGCTCGCTTTTATTTAGCGAATGCCTGGAGACGATGTCAGATGTCTGTACCATTGGGTTTGTTGTTCGCTTTTATTTAGCGAAGGCCTGGCGGCGATATCAGATAACTGTGGGTTCAATGCTCGCTTTTATTTAGAGAATGCCTGGCGGCGATGTCAAATATCCGTACCTTTAGGTTTGTTATTCACTTTTATTTAGCGAAGTCCTGGTGGTGATGTCAGATACCTTTGGGTTCGATGCTCGCTTTTATTTAGTGAATGCCTGGCGGCAATGTCAGATGTCCACAACTTTGGGTCTGTTGTTAGCTTTTATTTAGCAAAGGCCTGGCGGCGATGTCATATACCTTTGGGTTCTATGCTCGCTTTTATTTAGCGAATGCCTGGCGGCGATGTCAGATATCCGTACCTTTGGGTTTGTTGTTCGCTTTTATTTAGCGAAGGCCTGATGGCGATGTCAGATACCTTTGGGGTTCGATGATCGCTTTTATTTAACGAATGCTTGGAGGCGATGTCAGATGTCTATACCTTTGGGTTTGTTGTTCGCTTTTATTTAGCGAAGGCCTGGCGGCGATGTCAGATACCTTTAGGTTCAATGCTCTCTTTTGTTTAGGGAATGCCTGACGGCGATGTGAGATGTCTGTACGTTTGGGTTTGTTATTCACTTTTATTTAGCGAAAGCCTGGCGGCGATGTAAGATACCTTTGCGTTTGATGCTCGCTTTTATTTAGCAAATGCCTGGCGGCGATGTCAAATATTTTTACCTTTAGGTTTGTTGTTCGCTTTTATTTAGCAAGGGCTTGGCGGCGATGTCAGTTACTTTTGGGTTCGATGCTCGCTTTTATTTAGCGATGGCCTGGCGGCGATGTCAGATACCTTTGGGTTTGATGCTCGCTTTTATTTGGGGAATGCCTGGCAGCGATATCAGATGTCCGTACCTTTGGGTATGTTGTTCGCTTTTATTTACCGAAGGCCTGACGGCGATGTCAGATACCTTTAGGTTCGATGCTCGCTTTTACTTAGCGAATGGCTGGCGACGATGTCAAATATATGTACCTTTAGGTTTGTTGTTCGCTTTTATTTAGCGAAGCTCTCGCGGCAATGTCAGATACCTTCGGAGTCGATGCTCGCTTTTATTTAGTGAATGCCTGTCGGTGATGTCAGATGTTCGTACCTTTGGGTTTGTTGTTCACTAATATTTAACGAAGGCCTGGCGGCGATGTCAGATACCTTTGGGTTCGATGCTCGCTTTTATTTACCGAATGCCTGGCGACGATGTCAAATATCTGTACCTTTAGGTTTGTTGTTTTCTTTTATTTAGCGAAGGCCTGGCGGTGATGTCAGATACCTTTGAGGTCGATGCTCGCTTTTATTTAGCGAATGCCTGGAGGCGATGTCGAATGTCTGTACCTTTGGGTTTGTTGTTCGCTTTTATTTAGCGAAGGCCCGGCGGCGATGTTAGATACCTTTGGGTTCAATGCTCGTTTTTATTTAGGGAATGCCTAACGGCGATGTTAGATGTCCGTACGTTTGGGTTTGTTATTCACTTTTATTTAGCAAAGGCCTGGCGGCAATGTAAGATACCTTTGCGTTCAATGCTCGCTTTTATTTAGCAAATGCCTGGTGGCAATGTCAGATGTCCGTACCTTTGGGTTTGTTGTTCGCTTTTATTTTGCAAAGGCCTGGCGGCTATGTCAGATACCTTTGGGTTCGATGCTCGCCTTTATTTTGCAAATTCCTGGCGGCGATGTCAGATATCCGTACCTTTTGGTTTGTTGTTCGCTTTTATTTAGAGAAGGCCTAATGGCGATGTCAGATACCTTTGGGGTTCGATGATCGCTTTTATTTAACGAATGCTTCGAGGCGATGTCAGATGTCTATACCTTTGGGTTTGTTCTTCGCTTTTATTTAGCGAAGGCTTGGCAGCGACGTCAAATACCTTTGGGTTCAACGCTCGCTTTTATTTAGGGAATGCCTGACGGTGATGTGAGATGTCCGTACGTTTAGGTTTGTTATTCACTTTTATTTAGCGAAGACCTGGCGGCATGTAAGATACCTTTGCGTTCGATGCTCGCTTTTATTTAGAAAATGTATGGCGGCGATTTCAAATATCCGTACCTTTAGGTTTGTTGTTTGCTTTTATTTAGCAAGGGCTTGGCGGCGATGTCAGATACCTTTGGGTTCAATGCTCGCTTTTATTTAGCGAATGCCTGGAGGCGATGTCAAATGTCCGTACCTTTGGGTTTGTTGTTCGCTTTTATTTAGTGATGGCCTGGCGGTGATATCTAATACCTTTGGGTTCGATGCTCGCTTTTATTTGGCGAATGCCTGGCAGCGATGTCAGATGTCTGTACCTTTGGGTTTTTTGTTCGCTTTTATTTAGCGAATGTCTGGTGGCGATGTCAGATACCTTTCGGTTCGATGCTCGCTTTTATTTAGCGAATGCCTCGAGACGATGTCAAATATTCGTACGTTTAGGTTTGTTGTTCGCTTTTATTTTTAGAAGGCCTGGCGGCGATGTCAGATACCTTTGGGTTCGATGCTCGCTTTTATTTAGTGAATGACTGGCGGCGATGTCAGATGTCCGTACCTTTGGGTTTGTTGTTCGCTTTTACTTAGCGAAGGCCTGGTAGCAAAGTCAGATTCCTTTGGGTTCGATGCTCGCTTTTATTTAGCGAATGCCTGGCGGCAATGTCAAATGTCCGTACCTTTGGGTTTATTGTTAGCTTTTATTTAGCAAAGGCCTGGCGGCGATGTCAGATACCTTTGGGTTAGATGCTCGCTTTTATTTTGCAAATGCCTGGCGGCGATGTCATATATTCGTACCTTTGGGTTTGTTGTTCGCTTTTATTTAGCGAAGGCCTGATGGCGATGTCAGATACCTTTGGGGTTCGATGATCGCTTTTATTTAACGAATGTTTGGAGGCGATGTCAGATGTCTATACCTTTGGGTTTGTTGTTCGCTTTTATTTAGCGAAGGCCTAGTGGCGATGTCAGATACCTTTGGGTTCAATGCTCGCTTTTATTTAGGGAATGCCTTACGGCGATGTGAGATGTCCGTACGTTTGGGTTTGTTATTCACTTTTATTTAGCGAAGGCATGGTGGCGATGTAAGATACCTTTGCGTTCGATGCTCGCTTTTATTTAGCAAATGCCTGGCGGCGATGTCAAATATCCGTACCTTTAGGTTTGTTGTTCGCTTTTATTTAGCAAGGGCTTGGCAGCGATGTCAGCTACCTTTGGGGTTTGATGCTCGCTTTTATTTAGCGAATGCTTGAAGGCGATGTCAAATGTTCGTACCTTTGGGTTTGTTGTTCGCTTTTATTTAGCGATGGCCTGGCGGCGATGTCAGATACCTTTGGGTTCGATGCTCGCTTTTATTTGGCGAATGCCTGGCAGCGATGTCAGATGTCTGTACCTTTGGGTTTTTTGTTCGCTTTTATTTAGCGAATTTCTGGCGGCGATGTCAGATACCTTTCAATTCGATGCTTGCTTTTATTTAGCGAATGCCTGGAGATGATGTCAAATATTCGTACGTTTAGGTTTGTTGTTCGCTTTTATTTTACGAAGGTCTGGCGGCGATGTTAGATACCTTTAGGTTCGATGCTCGCTTTTATTTAGTGAATGCCTGGCGGCGATGTCAGATGTCTTTACCTTTGGGTTTGTTGTTCTTTTTTATTTAGCGAAGGCCTGGTAGCGGTATCAGATTCCTTTGGGTTCGATGCTCGCTTTTATTTAGCGAATGCCTGGCGGCAATGTCAGATGTCCGTACCTTTGGGTTTGTTGTTAGCTTTTATTTAGCAAAGGCCTGGCGGTGATGTCAGATACCTTTGGGTTCGATGCTCGCTTTTATTTTGCAAATGCCTGGCGGCGATGTCAGATATCCGTACCGTTGGGTTTGTTGTTCGCTTTTATTTAGCGAAGGCCTGATGGCGATGTCATATACCTTTGGGGTTTGATGATCGCTTTTATTTAACGAATGCTTGGAGGCGATGTTAGATGTTTATACCTTTGGGTTTTTTGTTCGCTTTTATTTAGCGAAGGCCTGGCAGCGATGTCAGATACCTTTGGGTTTAATGCTCGCTTTTATTTAGGGAATGCCTGACGGCGATGTGAGATGTCCGTACGTTTGGGTTTGTTATTCACTTTTATTTAGCGAAGGCTTGGCGGCGATGTAAGATACCTTTGCGTTTGATGCTCGCTTTTAGTTAGCAAATGCCTGGCGGCGATGTCAAATATCCGTACCTTTAGGTTTGTTGTTCGCTTTTATTTTGCAAGGGCTTGGCGGCAATGTTAGATACCTTTAGGTTCGATGCTCGCTTTTATTTAGCGAATGCCTAGAGGCGATGTCAAATGTCCGTACCTTTGGGTTTGTTGTTCGCTTTTATTTAGCGATGGCCTGGCGGCGATGTCAGATACCTTTGGGTTCGACGCTCGCTTTTATTTTGTGAATGCCTGGCAACGATGTCAGATGTCTGTACCTTTGGGTTTTTTGTTCGCTTTTATTTAGCGAATGTCTGGCGGCGATGTCAGATACCATTCGGTTCGATGCTCGCTTTTATTTAGCGAATACCGGGAGACGATGTTAAATATTCTTACGTTTAGGTTTGTTGTTCGCTTTTATTTTTCAAAGGCCTGGCGGCAATGTCAGATACCTTTGGGTTTGATGCTCGCTTTTATTTAGCGAATGCCTGGCGGCGATGTCAGATGTCCGAACCTTTGGTTTTGTTGATCGCTTTTATTTAGCTAAGGCCTGGTAGCGATGTCAGATTCCTTTGGGTTCGATGCTCACTTTTATTTAGCGAATGCCTGGCGGCAATGTCAGATGTCCGTACCTTCGGGTTTGTTGTTAGCTTTTATTTAGCAAAGGCCTGGCGGCGATGTCAGATACTTTTGGGTTCGATGCTCGCTTTTATTTTGCAAATGTCTGGCGGCGATGTCAGATATTCGTACCATTGGGTTTGTTGTTCGTTTTTATTTAGCGAATGCCTGATGGCGATGTCAGATACCTTTGGGGTTCAATGATCGCTTTTATGTTGCGAATGCCTGGCGGCGATGTCAAATGTCCGTACACTTTGGGTTTGTTGTTCGCTTTTATTTAGCAAAGGCCTGACGGTGATGTCGGATACCTTTGGGTTCGATGCTCGCTTTTATTTAGAGAATGCGTGGCGGCGATGTCAAATATCCATACCTTTGGGTTTGTTGTTCGCTTTTATTTAGCGAAGGACTGGAGGCGATTTTAATACCTTTGGGTTCGATGCTCGCTTTTATTTAGCGAATGCATGGCGGCGATTTTAGACGTCCGTACCTTTGGGTTTATTGTTCGATTTTATTTAGCGAAGGTTTGGTGGTGATGTCAGATACCTTTGGGGTTCGATGCTCGCTTTTATTTAGCGAATGCCTGGCGGCGATGTCAAATATCCGTATCTTTAGGTTTGTTTTTCGCTTTTATTTAGCAAAGGCTCGGCGGCGATGTCAGATACCTTTGAATTCGATGATTGCTTTTATTTGGAGAATGCCTGGCGGTGATGTCAGATGTCTATACCTTTGGGTTTGTTGTTCGATTTTATTTAGAGAAGGCCTGGCGGCGATGTCATATACCTTTGGGTTCGATGCTCGCTTTTATTTAGTGAAGGCCTGGCTGCGATGTGAGATGTCCGTACCTTTGGGTTTCTTGTTCGCTTTTATTTAGCGAAGGCCTGACGGCGATGTCAGATACCTTTAAGTTCGATGCTCGCTTTTATTTAGCGAATGCCTGGCGGCGATGTCAAATATCCGTACCTTTAGGTTTGTTGTTCGCTTTTATTTAGCGAAGGCCTGGTGGCAATGTCAGATACCTTCGGGTTCGATGCTTGGTTTTATTTAGTGAATGCCTGGCGGTGATGTCATATGTTCGTACCTTGAGGTTTGTTGTTCACTTTTATTTAACGAAGGCCTGACTGCGATGTCAGATACCTTTGGGTTCGATGCTCACTTTTATTTAGCAAATGCCTGGCGGCGATGTCAGATATCCATACCTTTAGGTTTGTTTTTCGCTTTTATTTAGCGAAGGCCTAGAGGTGATGTCAGATACCTTTGGGATTGATGCTTTCTTTTATTTAGCGAATGCCTGGAGGCGATGTCAGATGTATGTACCTTTGGGTTTGTTATTCGCTTTTATTTAACGAAGGCTTGGCGGCGATGTCAGATACCTTTGGGTTCAATGCTTGCTTTTATTTAGAGAATGCCTGACGGCGATGTGAGATGTCCGTACGTTTGGGTTTGTTATTCACTTTTATTTAGCGAAGGCATGGTGGTGATGTAAGATACCTTTGCGTTCGATGCTCGCTTTTATTTAGCAAATGCCTGGCGGCGATGTCAAATATCCGTACCTTTAGGTTTGTTGTTCGCTTTTATTTAGCAAGGGCTTGGCGGCGATGTCAGATACCTTTGGGGTTCGATGCTCGCTTTTATTTAACGAATGCTTGTAGGCGATGTCAAATGTTCGTACCTTTGGGTTTGTTGTTCGCTTTTATTTAGCGATGGCCTGGCGGCGATGTCAGATACCTTTGGGTTCGATGCTCGCTTTTATTTGGCGAATGCCTGGCAGCGGCGTCAGATGTCTGTACCTTTGGGTTTTTTGTTCGCTTTTATTTAGAGAATTTCTGGCGGCGATGTCAGATACCTTTCAATTCAATGCTCGCTTTTATTTAGCGAATGCCTGGAGATGATGTCAAATATTCGTAGGTTTAGGTTTGTTGTTCGCTTTTATTTTACGAAGGTCTGGCGGCGATGTTAGATACCTTTGGGTTCGATGCTCGCTTTTATTTAGTGAATGCTTGGCGGCGATGTTAGATGTCCTTACCTTTGGGTTTGTTGTTCTCTTTTATTTAGCGAAGGCCTGGTAGCGGTATCAGATTACTTTGGGTACGATGCTCGCTTTTATTTAGCGAATGCCTGGCGGCAATGTCAGATGTCCGTACCTTTGGGATTGTTGTTAGCTTTTATTTAGCAAAGGCCTGGCGGTGATGTCAGATACCTTTGGGTTCGATGCTCGCTTTTATTTTGCAAATGCCTGGCGGCGATGTCAGATATCCGTACCGTTGGGTTTGTTGTTCGCTTTTATTTACCGAAGGCCTGATGGCGATGTCAGATACCTTTGGGGTTTGATGATCGCTTTTATTTAACGAATGCTTGGAGGCGATGTCAGATGTTTATACCTTTTGGTTTTTTGTTCGCTTTTATTTAGCGAAGGCCTGGCGGCGATGTCAGATACCTTTGGGTTTAATGCTCGCTTTTATTTAGGGAATGCCTGACGGCGATGTGAGATGTCTGTACGTTTGGGTTTGTTATTCACTTTTATTTAGCGAAGGCTTGGCGGCGATGTAAGATACCTTTGCGTTTGATGCTCGCTTTTAGTTAGCAAATGCCTGGCGGCGATGTCAAATATCCGTACCTTTAGGTTTGTTGTTCGCTTTTGTTTTTGCAAGGGCTTGACGGCAATGTCAGATACCCTTAGGTTCGATGCTCGCTTTTATTTAGCGAATGCCTAGAGGCGATGTCAAATGTCCGTACCTTTGGGTTTGTTGTTCGCTTTTATTTAGCGATGGCCTGGCGGCGATGTCAGATACCTTTGGGTTCGACGCTCGCTTCTATTTTGCAAATGCCTGGCAGCGATGTCAGATGTCTGTACCTTTGGGTTTTTTGTTCGCTTTTATTTAGCGAATGTCTGGCGGCGATGTCAGATACCATTCGGTTCGATGCTCGCTTTTATTTAGCGAATACCGGGACACGATGTTAAATATTCTTACGTTTAGGTTTGTTGTTCGCTTTTATTTTGCGAAGGCCTGGCGGCGATGTCAGATACCTTTGGGTTTGATGCTCGCTTTTATTTAGTGAATGCCTTGCGGCGATGTCAGATGTCCGTACCTTTGGTTTTATTGATCGCTTTTATTTAGCGAAGGCCTGGTAGCGATGTCAGATTCCTTTGGGTTCGATGCTCACTTTTATTTAGCGAATGCCTGGCGGCAATGTCAGATGTTCCTTACCTTCGGGTTTGTTGTTAGCTTTTATTTAGCAAAGGCCTGGCGGCGATGTCAGATACTTTTGGGTTCGATGCTCGCTTTTATTTTGCAAATGTCTGGCGGCGATGTCAGATATCCGTACCATTGGGTTTGTTGTTCGTTTTTATTTAGCGAATGCCTGATGGCGATGTCAGATACCTTTGGCGTTCGATGATTGCTTTTATTTTGCGAATGCCAGGCGGCGATGTCAAATGTCCGTACACTTTGGGTTTGTTGTTCGCTTTTATTTAGCAAAGGCCTGACGGTGATGTCGGATACCTTTGGGTTCGATGCTCGCTTTTATTTAGCGAATGCGTGGCGGCGATGTCAAATATCCATACCTTTGGGTTTGTTGTTCGCTTTTATTTAGCGAAGGCCTGGAGGCGATTTTAATACCTTTGGGTTCGATGCTCGCTTTTATTTAGCGAATGTATGGCGGCGATTTTAGACGTCCGTACCTTTGGGTTTATTGTTCGATTTTATTTAGCGAAGGTTTGGCGGTGATGTCAGATACCTTTGGGGTTCGATGCTCGCTTTTATTTAGCGAATGCCTGGCGGCGATGTCAAATATCCGTATCTTTAGGTTTGTTGTTCGCTTTTATGTAGCAAAGGCTCGGCGGCGATGTCAGATACCTTTGAATTCGATGATCGTTTTTATTTGGAGAATTCCTGGCGGTGATGTCAGATGTCTATACCTTTGGGTTTGTTGTTCGATTTTATTTAGCGAAGGCCTGGCGGCGATGTCATATACCTTTGGGTTCGATGCTCGCTTTTATTTAGTGAAGGCCTGACGGCGATGTGAGATGTCTGTACCTTTGGGTTTCTTGTTCGCTTTTATTTAGCGAAGGCATGGCGGTGATGTAAGATACCTTTGGGTTCGATGCTCGCTTTTATTTAGGGAATGCCTGGCGGCGATGTTAGATGTCCGTACCTTTGGGTTTGTTGTTCGCTTTTATTTAGCGAAGGCCTGACGGCGATGTCAGATGCCTTTAGGTTCGATGCTCGCTTTTATTTAGCGAATGCCTGGCGGCGATGTCAAATATTCGTACCTTTAGGTTTGTTGTTCGCTTTTATTTAGCGAAGGCCTGGTGGCAATGTCAGATACCTTCGGGTTCGATGTTTGGTTTTATTTAGTGAATGCCTGACGGTGATGTCATATGTTCGTACCTTGGGGTTTGTTGTTCACTTCTATTTAACGAAGGCCTGGCTGCGATGTCAGATACGTTTGGGTTCGATGCTCACTTTTATTTAGCAAATGCCTGGCGACGATGTCAGATATCCGTACCTTTAGGTTTGTTTTTCGCTTTTATTTAGCGAAGGCCTGGCGGTGATGTCAGATACCTTTGGGGTCGATCCTCTCTTTTATTTAGCGAATGCCTGGAGGCGATGTCAGATGTCTGTACCTTTGGGTTTGTTATTAGCTTTTATTTAACGAAGGCTTGGCGGCGATGTCAGATACCTTTGGGTTCAATGCTCACTTTTATTTAGAGAATGCCTGACAGCGATGTGAGATGTCCATACCTTTGGGTTTGTTGTTCGCTTTTATTTACCGAATGCCTGGCGATGATGTCAAATCTCCGTACCTTTAGGTTTGTTGATCCCTTGTATTTAGGAAAGGCTTGGCGGCGATGTCAGATACCTTTGGGTTCGATGCTCACTTTTATTTAGTGAATGCCTGGCGGCGATGTCAGATGTCCGTACCTTTGGGTTTGTTGTTCGCTTTTATTTACCGAAGGCCTGGCGGCAATGTCAGATACCTTTAGGTTTGATGCTCGCTTTTATTTAGCGAATTCCTGGCGGCGATGTCAAATATCCATACCTTTAGGTTTGTTGTTCGCTTTTATTTAGCAAAGGCCTGGCGGCGATGTCAGATACCTTTGGGGTCGATGCTCGCTTTTATTTATCGAATTCTTGGAGGCGATGTTAGATGTTTGTACCTTTGGGTTTGTTGTTCGCTTTTATTTTGTAAAGGTCTGGCGGCGATGTCAGATACCTTTGGGTTCGATGCTCGCTTTTATTTAGAGAATGCCTGACGGGGATGTGAGATGTCTGTACCTTTGGGTTTGTTGTTAGCTTTTATTTAGCAAAGGCCTGGCGGTGATGTCAGATACCTTTGGGTTCGATGCTCGCTTTTATTTTGCAAATGCCTGGCGGCGATGTCAGATATCCGTACCGTTGGGTTTGTTGTTCGCTTTTATTTAGCGAAGGCCTGATGGCGATGTCATATACCTTTGGGGTTTGATGATCGCTTTTATTTAACGAATGCTTGGAGGCGATGTCAGATGTTTATACCTTTGGGTTTTTTGTTCGCTTTTATTTAGCGAAGGCCTGGCAGCGATGTCAGATACCTTTGGGTTTAATGCTCACTTTTATTTAGGGAATGCCTGACGGCGATGTGAGATGTCCGTACGTTTGGGTTTGTTATTCACTTTTATTTAGCGAAGGCTTGGCGGCGATGTAAGATACCTTTGCGTTTGATGCTCGCTTTTAGTTAGCAAATGCCTGGCGGCGATGTCAAATATCCGTACCTTTAGGTTTGTTGTTCGCTTTTATTTTGCAAGGGCTTGGCGGCAATGTTAGATACCTTTAGGTTCGATGCTCGCTTTTATTTAGCGAATGCCTAGAGGCGATGTCAAATGTCCGTACCTTTGGGTTTGTTGTTCGCTTTTATTTAGCGATGGCCTGGCGGCGATTGCAGATACCTTTGGGTTCGACGCTCGCTTTTATTTTGTGAATGCCTGGCAACGATGTCAGATGTCTGTACCTTTGGGTTTTTTGTTCGCTTTTATTTAGCGAATGTCTGGCGGCGATGTCAGATACCATTCGGTTCGATGCTCGCTTTTATTTAGCGAATACCGGGAGACGATGTTAAATATTCTTACGTTTAGGTTTGTTGTTCGCTTTTATTTTTCAAAGGCCTGGCGGCAATGTCAGATACCTTTGGGTTTGATGCTCGCTTTTATTTAGCGAATGCCTGGCGGCGATGTCAGATGTCCGAACCTTTGGTTTTGTTGATCGCTTTTATTTAGCTAAGGCCTGGTAGCGATGTCAGATTCCTTTGGGTTCGATGCTCACTTTTATTTAGCGAATGCCTGGCGGCAATGTCAGATGTCCGTACCTTCGGGTTTGTTGTTAGCTTTTATTTAGCAAAGGCCTGGCGGCGATGTCAGATACTTTTGGGTTCGATGCTCGCTTTTATTTTGCAAATGTCTGGCGGCGATGTCAGATATCCGTACCATTGGGTTTGTTGTTCGTTTTTATTTAGCGAATGCCTGATGGCGATGTCAGATACCTTTGGGGTTCAATGATCGCTTTTATGTTGCGAATGCCTGGCGGCGATGTCAAATGTCCGTACACTTTGGGTTTGTTGTTCGCTTTTATTTAGCAAAGGCCTGACGGTGATGTCGGATACCTTTGGTTTCGATGCTCGCTTTTATTTAGAGAATGCGTGGCGGCGATGTCAAATATCCATACCTTTGGGTTTGTTGTTCGCTTTTATTTAGCGAAGGACTGGAGGCGATTTTAATACCTTTGGGTTTGATGCTCGCTTTTATTTAGCGAATGCATGGCGGCGATTTTAGACGTCCGTACCTTTGGGTTTATTGTTCGATTTTATTTAGCGAAGGTTTGGTGGTGATGTCAGATACCTTTGGGGTTCGATGCTCGCTTTTATTTAGCGAATGCCTGGCGGCGATGTCAAATATCCGTATCTTTAGGTTTGTTTTTCGCTTTTATTTAGCAAAGGCTCGGTGGCGATGTCAGATACCTTTGAATTCGATGATTGCTTTTATTTGGAGAATGCCTGGCGGTGATGTCAGATGTCTATACCTTTGGGTTTGTTGTTCGATTTTATTTAGAGAAGGCTTGGCGGCGATGTCATATACCTTTGGGTTCGATGCTCGCTTTTATTTAGTGAAGGCCTGGCTGCGATGTGAGATGTCCGTACCTTTGGGTTTCTTGTTCGCTTTTATTTAGCGAAGGCATGGCGGTGATGTAAGATACCTTTGGGTTCGATGCTCGCTTTTATTTAGGGAATGCCTGGCGGCGATGTTAGATGTCCGTACCTTTGGGTTTGTTGTTCGCTTTTAATTAGCGAAGGCCTGACGGCGATGTCAGATACCTTTAAGTTCGATGCTCGCTTTTATTTAGCGAATGCCTGGCGGCGATGTCAAATATCCGTACCTTTAGGTTTGTTGTTCGCTTTTATTTAGCGAAGGCCTGGTGGCAATGTCAGATACCTTCGGGTTCGATGCTTGGTTTTATTTAGTGAATGCCTGGCGGTGATGTCATATGTTCGTACCTTGAGGTTTGTTGTTCACTTTTATTTAACGAAGGCCTGACTGCGATGTCAGATACCTTTGGGTTCGATGCTCACTTTTATTTAGCAAATGCCTGGCGGCGATGTCAGATATCCATACCTTTAGGTTTGTTTTTCGCTTTTATTTAGCGAAGGCCTGGAGGTGATGTCAGATACCTTTGGGATTGATGCTTTCTTTTATTTAGCGAATGCCTGGAGGCGATGTCAGATGTATGTACCTTTGGGTTTGTTATTCGCTTTTATTTAACGAAGGCTTGGCGGCGATGTCAGATACCTTTGGGTTCAATGCTCGCTTTTATTTAGAGAATGCCTGACGGCGATGTGAGATGTCCGTACGTTTGGGTTTGTTATTCACTTTTATTTAGCGAAGGCATGGTGGTGATGTAAGATACCTTTGCGTTCGATGCTCGCTTTTATTTAGCAAATGCCTGGCGGCGATGTCAAATATCCGTACCTTTAGGTTTGTTGTTCGCTTTTATTTAGCAAGGGCTTGGCGGCGATGTCAGATACCTTTGGGGTTCGATGCTCGCTTTTATTTAACGAATGCTTGTAGGCGATGTCAAATGTTCGTACCTTTGGGTTTGTTGTTCGCTTTTATTTAGCGATGGCCTGGCGGCGATGTCAGATACCTTTGGGTTCGATGCTCGCTTTTATTTGGCGAATGCCTGGCAGCGGCGTCAGATGTCTGTACCTTTGGGTTTTTTGTTCGCTTTTATTTAGAGAATTTCTGGCGGCGATGTCAGATACCTTTCAATTCAATGCTCGCTTTTATTTAGCGAATGCCTGGAGATGATGTCAAATATTCGTAGGTTTAGGTTTGTTGTTCGCTTTTATTTTACGAAGGTCTGGCGGCGATGTTAGATACCTTTGGGTTCGATGCTCGCTTTTATTTAGTGAATGCTTGGCGGCGATGTTAGATGTCCTTACCTTTGGGTTTGTTGTTCTCTTTTATTTAGCGAAGGCCTGGTAGCGGTATCAGATTACTTTGGGTACGATGCTCGCTTTTATTTAGCGAATGCCTGGCGGCAATGTCAGATGTCCGTACCTTTGGGATTGTTGTTAGCTTTTATTTAGCAAAGGCCTGGCGGTGATGTCAGATACCTTTGGGTTCGATGCTCGCTTTTATTTTGCAAATGCCTGGCGGCGATGTCAGATATCCGTACCGTTGGGTTTGTTGTTCGCTTTTATTTACCGAAGGCCTGATGGCGATGTCAGATACCTTTGGGGTTTGATGATCGCTTTTATTTAACGAATGCTTGGAGGCGATGTCAGATGTTTATACCTTTTGGTTTTTTGTTCGCTTTTATTTAGCGAAGGCCTGGCGGCGATGTCAGATACCTTTGGGTTTAATGCTCGCTTTTATTTAGGGAATGCCTGACGGCGATGTGAGATGTCTGTACGTTTGGGTTTGTTATTCACTTTTATTTAGCGAAGGCTTGGCGGCGATGTAAGATACCTTTGCGTTTGATGCTCGCTTTTAGTTAGCAAATGCCTGGCGGCGATGTCAAATATCCGTACCTTTAGGTTTGTTGTTCGCTTTTGTTTTTGCAAGGGCTTGACGGCAATGTCAGATACCTTTAGGTTCGATGCTCGCTTTTATTTAGCGAATGCCTAGAGGCGATGTCAAATGTCCGTACCTTTGGGTTTGTTGTTCGCTTTTATTTAGCGATGGCCTGGCGGCGATGTCAGATACCTTTGGGTTCGACGCTCGCTTCTATTTTGCAAATGCCTGGCAGCGATGTCAGATGTCTGTACCTTTGGGTTTTTTGTTCGCTTTTATTTAGCGAATGTCTGGCGGCGATGTCAGATACCATTCGGTTCGATGCTCGCTTTTATTTAGCGAATACCGGGACACGATGTTAAATATTCTTACGTTTAGGTTTGTTGTTCGCTTTTATTTTGCGAAGGCCTGGCGGCGATGTCAGATACCTTTGGGTTTGATGCTCGCTTTTATTTAGTGAATGCCTTGCGGCGATGTCAGATGTCCGTACCTTTGGTTTTATTGATCGCTTTTATTTAGCGAAGGCCTGGTAGCGATGTCAGATTCCTTTGGGTTCGATGCTCACTTTTATTTAGCGAATGCCTGGCGGCAATGTCAGATGTTCCTTACCTTCGGGTTTGTTGTTAGCTTTTATTTAGCAAAGGCCTGGCGGCGATGTCAGATACTTTTGGGTTCGATGCTCGCTTTTATTTTGCAAATGTCTGGCGGCGATGTCAGATATCCGTACCATTGGGTTTGTTGTTCGTTTTTATTTAGCGAATGCCTGATGGCGATGTCAGATACCTTTGGCGTTCGATGATTGCTTTTATTTTGCGAATGCCAGGCGGCGATGTCAAATGTCCGTACACTTTGGGTTTGTTGTTCGCTTTTATTTAGCAAAGGCCTGACGGTGATGTCGGATACCTTTGGGTTCGATGCTCGCTTTTATTTAGCGAATGCGTGGCGGCGATGTCAAATATCCATACCTTTGGGTTTGTTGTTCGCTTTTATTTAGCGAAGGCCTGGAGGCGATTTTAATACCTTTGGGTTCGATGCTCGCTTTTATTTAGCGAATGTATGGCGGCGATTTTAGACGTCCGTACCTTTGGGTTTATTGTTCGATTTTATTTAGCGAAGGTTTGGCGGTGATGTCAGATACCTTTGGGGTTCGATGCTCGCTTTTATTTAGCGAATGCCTGGCGGCGATGTCAAATATCCGTATCTTTAGGTTTGTTGTTCGCTTTTATGTAGCAAAGGCTCGGCGGCGATGTCAGATACCTTTGAATTCGATGATCGTTTTTATTTGGAGAATTCCTGGCGGTGATGTCAGATGTCTATACCTTTGGGTTTGTTGTTCGATTTTATTTAGCGAAGGCCTGGCGGCGATGTCATATACCTTTGGGTTCGATGCTCGCTTTTATTTAGTGAAGGCCTGACGGCGATGTGAGATGTCTGTACCTTTGGGTTTCTTGTTCGCTTTTATTTAGCGAAGGCATGGCGGTGATGTAAGATACCTTTGGGTTCGATGCTCGCTTTTATTTAGGGAATGCCTGGCGGCGATGTTAGATGCCCGTACCTTTGGGTTTGTTGTTCGCTTTTATTTAGCGAAGGCCTGACGGCGATGTCAGATGCCTTTAGGTTCGATGCTCGCTTTTATTTAGCGAATGCCTGGCGGCGATGTCAAATATTCGTACCTTTAGGTTTGTTGTTCGCTTTTATTTAGCGAAGGCCTGGTGGCAATGTCAGATACCTTCGGGTTCGATGTTTGGTTTTATTTAGTGAATGCCTGGCGGTGATGTCATATGTTCGTACCTTTGGGTTTGTTGTTCACTTCTATTTAACGAAGGCCTGGCTGCGATGTCAGATACGTTTGGGTTCGATGCTCACTTTTATTTAGCAAATGCCTGGCGACGATGTCAGATATCCGTACCTTTAGGTTTGTTTTTCGCTTTTATTTAGCGAAGGCCTGGCGGTGATGTCAGATACCTTTGGGGTCGATCCTCTCTTTTATTTAGCGAATGCCTGGAGGCGATGTCAGATGTCTGTACCTTTGGGTTTGTTATTAGCTTTTATTTAACGAAGGCTTGGCGGCGATGTCAGATACCTTTGGGTTCAATGCTCACTTTTATTTAGAGAATGCCTGACAGCGATGTGAGATGTCCATACCTTTGGGTTTGTTGTTCGCTTTTATTTACCGAATGCCTGGCGATGATGTCAAATCTCCGTACCTTTAGGTTTGTTGATCCCTTGTATTTAGGAAAGGCTTGGCGGCGATGTCAGATACCTTTGGGTTCGATGCTCACTTTTATTTAGTGAATGCCTGGCGGCGATGTCAGATGTCCGTACCTTTGGGTTTGTTGTTCGCTTTTATTTACCGAAGGCCTGGCGGCAATGTCAGATACCTTTAGGTTTGATGCTCGCTTTTATTTAGCGAATTCCTGGCGGCGATGTCAAATATCCATACCTTTAGGTTTGTTGTTCGCTTTTATTTAGCAAAGGCCTGGCGGCGATGTCAGATACCTTTGGGGTCGATGCTCGCTTTTATTTATCGAATTCTTGGAGGCGATGTTAGATGTTTGTACCTTTGGGTTTGTTGTTCGCTTTTATTTTGTAAAGGTCTGGCGGCGATGTCAGATACCTTTGGGTTCGATGCTCGATTTTATTTAGAGAATGCCTGACGGGGATGTGAGATGTCTGTACCTTTGGGTTTGTTGTTCGCATTTATTTAGCGAAGGCCTGGCGGCGCTGTCAGATACCTTTGGGGTTCGATGCTCGCATTTATTTAGCGAATGCCTGGCGGCGATGTCAGATCTCTGTACCTTTGGGTTTGTTGTTCGCTTTTAATTAGCGAAGGCCTGGCGGCGATGTCAGATACCTTTGGGTTCGATGCTCGCTTTTATTTAGTGAATGCCTGGCGGCGATGTCAAATGTTCGTCCCTTTGGGTTTGTTGTTCACTTTTATTTTGTAAAGGTCTGGCGGCGATGTCAGATACCTTTGCGTTCGATGCTCGCTTTTATTTAGCAAATGCCTGGCGGCATTGTCAGATGTCCGTACCTTTGGGTTTGTTGTTCGCTTTTATTTAGCAAAGGCCTGGCGGCGATGTCAGATACCTTTGGGTTCGATGCTCGCTTTTATTTTTTGACTGCCTGGCGGCATTGTCAAATGTCTGTACCTTTGGGTTTGTTGTTCGCTTTTATTTAGCGAAGGTCGGGCGGTGATGTCATATTTCTTTGGGGTTCGATGGTCGCATTTATTTAGCAAATGCCTGGCAGCAATGTCAAATTTCCATACCATTGGGTTTGTTGTTCACTTTTATTTAGCGAAGGTCTGGCGGCAATGTCATATACCTTTGGTTTGGATGCTCGCTTTTATTTAGCGAATTCTGACGGCGATGTCAGATGTCTGTACCTTTGGGTTTGTTGTTCGCTTTTATTTAGCAAAGGCCGAACGGCGATGTCAGATACCTTTGTGTTCGATGCTCGATTTTATTTAGCGAATCCCTTGCGGCGATGTCAAATATCTGTACCTTTAGGTTTGTTGTTCGCTTTTATTTAGAAAAGGCCTGGTGGCTATGTCAGGTACCTTTGGGTTCAATGCTCGCTTTTATTTAGTGAATGCCTGGCGGCGATATCAGATGTCCGTACCTTTGGGTTTGTTGTTTGCTTTTATTTAGCAAAGGCCTGGGGATGATGTCAGATACTTTTGGCTTCGATGCTCGCTTTTATATAATGAATACCTGGCGGCGATGTCAGATGTTCGTACCATTGGGTTTGTTGTTCACTTTTATTTAGCGAAGGTTTGGTGGCGTCAGATACCTTTGGGTTCGATCCTTGCTTTTATTTAGCGAATGCCTGGCTGTAATGTCAGATGTCCATACCTTTCAGTTTGTTGTTCGCTTTTATTTAGCAAAGGCCTGGCGACGTGTCAGATACCTTTGGGTTCGATGCTCGCTTTTATTTTGCAAATGCCTGGTGGCGATGTCAGATATCCGTACCTTTGGGTTTGTTGTTCGCTTTTCTTTAGCGAAGGCCTGACAGCGATGTCAGATACCTTTGGCGTTCGATGATCGCTTTTATTTAGGGAATGCTTGGACGCGATATCAGATGTTTGTACCTTTGGGATTGTTGTTCGCTTTTATTTAGCAAAGGCCATGCGGCGATGTCAGATACCTTTGGGTTCGATGCTCGCTTTTATTTTTTGAATGCCTGGCGGCAATGTCAAATGTCTGTACCTTTGGGTTTGTTGTTCGCTTTTATTTAGCGAAGGTCGGGCGGTGATGTCATATACCTTTGGGGTTCGATGGTCGCATTTATTTAGCAAATGCCTGGCAGCAATGTCAAATTTCCATACCATTGGGTTTGTTGTTCGCTTTTATTTAGCGAAGGTCTGGCGGCAATGTCATATACCTTTGGGTTGAATGCTCGCTTTTATTTAGCGAATTCCGGCGGCGATGTCAGATGTCTGTACCTTTGGGTTTGTTGTTCGCTTTTATTTAGCAAAGGCCTAGCGGCGATGTCAGATACCTTTGCGTTCGATACTCGATTTTATTTAGCGAATCTCTTGCGGCGATGTCAAATATCTGTACCTTTAGGTTTGTTGTTCGCTTTTATTTAGAAAAGGCCTGGTGGCTATGTCAAGTACCTTTGGGTTCAATGCTCGCTTTTATTTAGTGAATGCCTGGCGGCGATATCAGATGTCCGTACATTTGGGTTTGTTGTTCGCTGTTATTTAGCGAAGGTCTGGTGGCGATGTCAGATACATTTGGGTTCGATGCTCGCTTTTATTTAGCGAATGCCTGGAGGCGATGTCAGTATTCCGTACCTTTGGGTTTGTTGTTTGCTTTTATTTAGCAAAGGCCTGGGGATAATGTTAGATACTTTTGGCTTCGATGCTCGCTTTTATATAATGAATGCCTGGCGGCGATGTCAGATGTTCATACCATTGGGTTTGTTGTTCACTTTTATTTAGCGAAGGTATGGTGGCGTCAGATACCTTTGGGTTCGATCCTTGCTTTTATTTATCGAATGCCTGGTAGAAATGTCAGATGTCCATACCTTTCAGTTTGTTGTTCGCTTTTATTTAGCAAAGGCCTGGCGACGTGTCAGATACCTTTGGGTTCGATGCTCGCTTTTATTTTGCAAATGCTTGGTGGCGATGTCAGATATCCGTACCTTTTGGTTTGTTGTTCGCTTTTCTTTAGCGAAGGCCTGACAGCGATGTCAGATACCTTTGGGGTTCGATGATCGCTTTTATTTAGGGAAGCCTTGAGGCGATATCAGATGTTTGTACCTTTGGGATTGTTGTTCGCTTTTATTTAGCGAAGGCCTGGCGGCGATGTCAGATACCTTTGGGTTCGATGCTCGCTTTTATTTAGCAAACGCCTAGCGGCAATGACAGATGTATGTACCTTTGGGTTTCTGGTTTGCTTTTATTTAGCAAAGGCCTGGCGGCGATGTCAGATACCTTTGGGTTCGATGCTCGCTTTTATTTATCGAATTCTTGGAGGCGATGTTAGATGTTTGTACCTTTGGGTTTGTTGTTCGCTTTTATTTTGTAAAGGTCTGGCGGCGATGTCAGATACCTTTGGGTTCGATGCTCGCTTTTATTTAGAGAATGCCTGACGGGGATGTGAGATGTCTGTACCTTTGGGTTTGTTGTTCGCATTTATTTAGCGAAGGCCTGGCGGCGCTGTCAGATACCTTTGGGGTTCGATGCTCGCATTTATTTAGCGAATGCCTGGCGGCGATGTCAGATCTCTGTACCTTTGGGTTTGTTGTTCGCTTTTAATTAGCGAAGGCCTGGCGGCGATGTCAGATACCTTTGGGTTAGATGCTCGCTTTTATTTAGTGAATGCCTGGCGGCGATGTCAAATGTTCGTCCCTTTGGGTTTGTTGTTCACTTTTATTTTGTAAAGGTCTGGCGGCGATGTCAGATACCTTTGCGTTCGATGCTCGCTTTTATTTAGCAAATGCCTGGCGGTATTGTCAGATGTCCGTACCTTTGGGTTTGTTGTTCGCTTTTATTTAGCAAAGGCCTGGCGGCGATGTCAGATACCTTTGGGTTCGATGCTCGCTTTTATTTTTTGACTGCCTGGCGGCAATGTCAAATGTCTGTACCTTTGGGTTTGTTGTTCGCTTTTATTTAGCGAAGGTCGGGCGGTGATGTCATATACCTTTGGGGTTCGATGGTCGCATTTATTTAGCAAATGCCTGGCAGCAATGTCAAATTTCCATACCATTGGGTTTGTTGTTCACTTTTATTTAGCGAAGGTCTGGCGGCAATGTCATATACCTTTGGTTTGGATGCTCGCTTTTATTTAGCGAATTCTGACGGCGATGTCAGATGTCTGTACCTTTGGGTTTGTTGTTCGCTTTTATTTAGCAAAGGCCGAACGACGATGTCAGATACCTTTGTGTTCGATGCTCGATTTTATTTAGCGAATCCCTTGCGGCGATGTCAAATATCTGTACCTTTAGGTTTGTTGTTCGCTTTTATTTAGAAAAGGCCTGGTGGCTATGTCAGGTACCTTTGGGTTCAATGCTCGCTTTTATTTAGTGAATGCCTGGCGGCGATATCAGATGTCCGTACATTTGGGTTTGTTGTTCGCTGTTATTTAGCGAAGGTCTGGTGGCGATGTCAGATACATTTGGGTTCGATGCTCGCTTTTATTTAGCGAATGCCTGGAGGCGATGTCAGATGTCCGTACATTTGGGTTTGTTGTTTGCTTTTATTTAGCAAAGGCCTGGGGATGATGTCAGATACTTTTGGCTTCGATGCTCGCTTTTATATAATGAATACCTGGCGGCGATGTCAGATGTTCGTACCATTGGGTTTGTTGTTCACTTTTATTTAGCGAAGGTCTGGTGGCGTCAGATACCTTTGGGTTCGATCCTTGCTTTTATTTAGCGAATGCCTGGCTGTAATGTCAGATGTCCATACCTTTCAGTTTGTTGTTCGCTTTTATTTAGCAAAGGCCTGGCGACGTGTCAGATACCTTTGGGTTCGATGCTCGCTTTTATTTTGCAAATGCCTGGTGGCGATGTCAGATATCCGTACCTTTGGGTTTGTTGTTCGCTTTTCTTTAGCGAAGGCCTGACAGCGATGTCAGATACCTTTGGCGTTCGATGATCGCTTTTATTTAGGGAATGCTTGGACGCGATATCAGATGTTTGTACCTTTGGGATTGTTGTTCGCTTTTATTTAGCAAAGGCCATGCGGCGATGTCAGATACCTTTGGGTTCGATGCTCGCTTTTATTTTTTGAATGCCTGGCGGCAATGTCAAATGTCTGTACCTTTGGGTTTGTTGTTCGCTTTTATTTAGCGAAGGTCGGGCGGTGATGTCATATACCTTTGGGGTTCGATGGTCGCATTTATTTAGCAAATGCCTGGCAGCAATGTCAAATTTCCATACCATTGGGTTTGTTGTTCGCTTTTATTTAGCGAAGGTCTGGCGGCAATGTCATATACCTTTGGGTTGAATGCTCGCTTTTATTTAGCGAATTCCGGCGGCGATGTCAGATGTCTGTACCTTTGGGTTTGTTGTTCGCTTTTATTTAGCAAAGGCCTAGCGGCGATGTCAGATACCTTTGCGTTCGATACTCGATTTTATTTAGCGAATCTCTTGCGGCGATGTCAAATATCTGTACCTTTAGGTTTGTTGTTCGCTTTTATTTAGAAAAGGCCTGGTGGCTATATCAAGTACCTTTGGGTTCAATGCTCGCTTTTATTTAGTGAATGCCTGGCGGCGATATCAGATGTCCGTACATTTGGGTTTGTTGTTCGCTGTTATTTAGCGAAGGTCTGGTGGCGATGTCAGATACATTTGGGTTCGATGCTCGCTTTTATTTAGCGAATGCCTGGAGGCGATGTCAGTATTCCGTACCTTTGGGTTTGTTGTTTGCTTTTATTTAGCAAAGGCCTGGGGATAATGTCAGATACTTTTGGCTTCGATGCTCGCTTTTATATAATGAATTCCTGGCGGCGATGTCAGATGTTCATACCATTGGGTTTGTTGTTCACTTTTATTTAGCGAAGGTATGGTGGCGTCAGATACCTTTGGGTTCGATCCTTGCTTTTATTTAGCGAATGCCTGGTAGCAATGTCAGATGTCCATACCTTTCAGTTTGTTGTTCGCTTTTATTTAGCAAAGGCCTGGCGACGTGTCAGATACCTTTGGGTTCGATGCTCGCTTTTATTTTGCAAATGCTTGGTGGCGATGTCAGATATCCGTACCTTTTGGTTTGTTGTTCGCTTTTCTTTAGCGAAGGCCTGACAGCGATGTCAGATACCTTTGGGGTTCGATGATCGCTTTTATTTAGGGAAGCTTGGAGGCGATATCAGATGTTTGTACCTTTGGGATTGTTGTTCGCTTTTATTTAGCGAAGGCCTGGCGGCGATGTCAGATACCTTTGGGTTCGATGCTCGCTTTTATTTAGCAAACGCCTAGCGGCAATGACAGATGTATGTACCTTTGGGTTTCTGGTTTGCTTTTATTTAGCAAAGGCCTGGCGGCGATGTCAGATACCTTTGGGTTCGATGCTCACTTTTATTTTGCGAATGCCTGGCGGCGATGTCATATGTCTGTACCTTTGGGTTTGTTGTTCGCATTTATTTAGAGAAGGCCTGGCGGCGCTGTCAGATACCTTTGGGGTTCGATGCTCACTTTTTTTTAGCGAATGCCTGGCGGCAATGTCAGATCTCTGTACCTTTGGGTTTGCTGTTCGATTTTATTTAGCTAAGGCCTGGCTGCGATGTCAGATACCTTTGGGTTCGATGCTCGCTTTTATTTAGCGAATGTCTGGCGGCGATGTCAGATATCCGTACCTTTAGGTTTGTTTTTCGCTTTTATTTAGCGAAGGCCTGGCGGAGATGTCAGATACCTTTGGGATCGATGCTCGCTTTTATTTAGCGAATGCCTGGAGACGATGTCAGATGTCTGTACCTTTGGGTTTGTTGTTCGCTTTTATTTAACGAAGGCCTGGCGGCGATGTTAGATACCTTTGGGTTCAATGCTTGCTTTTATTTAGAGAATGCCTGACAGTGATGTGAGATGTCCATACCTTTGGGTTTGTTGTTCACTTTTATTTAGAGAAAGCCTGGCGGCGATGGCAGATACCTTTTCGTTCGTTGCTCGCTTTTATTTAGTGATTGCCTGGCGGAGAAGTCAAATATCCGTACCTTTAGGTTTGTTGATCCCTTGTATTTAGCAAAGGCCTGGTGGTAATGTTGATACCTTTGGGTTCAATGCTCGCTTTTATTTAGTGAATTCCTGGCGGCGATGTCAGATGTCCGTACCTTTGGGTTTGATGTTTGCTTTTATTTAGTGAAGGCCTAGCGGCGATGTACGATACCTTTGGATTCGATGCTCGCTTTTAGAGACTTCCTGGCGGCGATGGCAGATGTCCGTACGGTTGGTTTTGTTGTTCTCTTTTATTTAGAAAAGGCCTGGCTGCGATGTCAGATACCTTTGGGTTCGATGCTCGCTTTTATTTAGCGAATGCCTAGGGGCGATGTCAAATATCCGTATCTTAGGGTTTGTTGTTCGCTTTTATTTAGCGAAAGCGTGGCGGCGATGTTAGATACCTTTGGGTTCGATGCTCGCTTTTATTTAGCGAATGCCTAGCGCCGATGTCAGATGTCTGTACCTTTGCGTTTGTTGTTTGCTTTTATTTAGAGAAGGCCTGGCGGCGATGTGAGATACCTTTGGAGTTCGATGCTCACTTTTATTTAGCGAATGCCTGGCGGCGATGTCAGATGTCCGTACCTTTGGGTTTGATGTTTGCTTTTATTTAGTGAAGGCCTAGCGGCGATGTACGATACCTTTGGATTCGATGCTCGCTTTTAGCGACTTCCTGGCGGCGATGGCAGATGTCCGTACGGTTGGTTTTGTTGTTCTCTTTTATTTAGAAAAGGCCTGGCTGCGATGTCAGATACCTTTGGGTTCGATGCTCGCTTTTATTTAGCGAATGCCTAGGGGCGATGTCAAATATCCGTATCTTTGGGTTTGTTGTTCGCTTTTATTTAGCGAAAGCGTGGCGGCGATGTCAAATACCTTTGGGTTCGATGCTCGCTTTTATTTAGCGAATGCCTGGCGGCGAAGTCAAATGTATGTACCTTTGGGTTTTTTGTTCGCTTTTATTTAGCAAAGGCCTGGTGGTGATGTCAGATACCGTTGGGTTCGATGCTCGCATTTATTTAGCGAATGCCTGGAGGTGATGTCAGATGTCTGTACCTTTGGGTTTGTGGTTCTCTTTTATTTAGCGAAGGTCTGGCGGCGATGTCAAATACCTTTGGGTTCGATGCTCGCTTTTATTTAGAGAATGCTTGATGGCGATGTGAGATGTATGTACCTTTGGGTTTGTTGTTCTCTTTTATTTAGCAAAGGCCTGGCGGCGATGTCAGATACCTTTGGGTTCTATGCTCGCTTTTATTTAGTGAATGCCTGGCGGCAATGTCAGATGTCTGTACCTTTGGGTTTGTTGTTCGCTTTTATTTAGTGAAGGCCTGGCGGCAATGTACGATACCTTTGGATTCGATACTCGCTTTTATTTAGCGACTGCATGGCGGCGATGGCAGATGTCCGTACCTTTTGTTTTGTTGTTCGCTTTTATTTAGCAAATGCCTGGCGGCGATGTCAGATACCTTTGTGTTCGATTCTCGCTTTTATTTAGCGAATGCCTGGTGGCGATGTCAAATATCCGTATCTTTGGGTTTGTTGTTCGCTTTTATTTAGCGAAGGCGTGGCGGCGATGTTAGATACCTTTGGGTTCGATCCTCGCTTTTATTTAACGAATGCCAGGCGGCGATGTCAGATGTCTGTACCTTTGGGTTTGTTGTTCGCTTTTATTTAGCGAAGGCCTGGCGGCGATGTCAGACACCTTTGGGGTTCGATGCTGACTATTATATACCGAATGCCTGGCGGTGATGTCAGATGTCTGTACCTTTGGGTTTGTTGTTTGCTTTTATTTAGTAAATGCCTGGTGACGATGTCAGATGTCCATACCTTTGGGTTTGTTGTTTGTTGTTATTTAGCAAAGGTCTGGCGGCGGAATCAGATACCTTTGGGTGTGATGCTCGCTTTTATTTAGCGAATTCCTGGCGGCGATGTCAGATGTCTGCACCTTTGGGTTTGTTGTTCGCTTTTATTTAGCAAAGGCCTGGTGGTGATGTCTGATACCTTTGGGTTCGATGCTCTCTTTTATTTAGTGAATGCCTGGCGGGATGTTAGATGTTCGTACCTTTGGGTTTGTTATTCACTTTTATTTAGCAAAGGTCTGGCGGCGATGTAAGATACCTTTGGGTTTGATGCTCGCTTTTATTTAGCGAATGCCTGGCGGCAATGTCAGATGTCTGTACCTTTGGGTTTGTTGTTCGCTTTTATTTAGCAAGGGCTTAGCGGCGATGTCAGATACCTTTGGGTTTGATGCTCGCTTTTATTTTGCGAATGCTTGGCAGCGATGTCAGATGTCCGTACCTTTGGGCTTCTTGTTCGCTTTTATTTAGCGAAGGCCTGACGGCGATGTCGGATATCTTTGGGGTTCGATGCTCGCTTTTATTTAGCGAATGCCTGTAGGAGATGTCAGATGTCTGTACCTTTAAGTTTGTTGTTCGCTTATATTTAGCGAAGGCCTGGCGGCGATGTCAGATACCTTTGGGGTTCGATGCTCTCTTTTATTTAGCGAATGCCTGGAGGCGATGTCAAATGTCTGTACCTTTGGGTTTGTTGTTCGCTTTTATTTAGCGAAGGCCTGGCGGCGATGTCAGATACCTTTGCGTTCGATGCTCGCTTTTATTTAGCGAATCCCTTGCGGCGATGTCAAATATCTGTAACTTTAGGTTTGTTGTTCGCTTTTATTTAGAAAAGGCCCGGTGGCTATGTCAGATACCTTTGGGTTCAATGCTCGCTTTTATTTAGTGAATTCCTGGAGGCGATATCAGATGTCTGTACATTTGGGTTTGTTGTTCGCTGTTATTTAGCGAAGGTCTGGTGGCGATGTCAGATACCATTGGGTTCGATGCTCGCTTTTATTTAGCGAATTCCTGGAGGCCATGTCAGATGTCCGTACCTTTGGGTTTGTTGTTAGCTTTTATTTAGCAAAGGCCTGGGGGTGATGTCAGATACCTTTGGCTTTGATGTTCGCTTTTATATAATGAATGCCTGGCGGCGATGTCAGATGTTCGTACCATTGGGTTTGTTGTTCACTTTTATTTAGCGAAGGTCTGGTGGCGTCAGATACCTTTGGGTTCGATCCTTGCTTTTATTTAGCGAATTCCTGGCAGCAATGTCAAATGTCCATACCTTTGGGTTTGTCGTTCGCTTTTATTTAGCAAAGGCCTGGCGACGTGTCAGATACCTTTGGGTTCGTTGCTCGCTTTTATTTTGCAAATGCCTGGTTGCGATGTCAGATGTCCGTACCTTTGGGTTTGTTGTTCGCTTTTCTTTAGCGAAGGCCTGACAGCGATTTCAGATACCTTTGGGGTTCGATGATCGCTTTTATTTAGCGAATGCTTGGAGGCGATATTAGATGTTTGTACCTTTGGGATTGTTGTTCGCTTTTATTTAGCGAAGGCCTGGCGGAGATGTCAGATACCTTTAGGTTCGATGCTCGCTTTTATTTAGCCAACGCCTAGCGGCAATGACAGATGTCCGTACCTTTGGGTTTGTGGTTTACTTTTATTTAGCAAAGGCCTGGCGGCGATGTCAGATACCTTTGGGTTCGATGCTCTCTTTTATTTTGCAAATGTCTGGCGGCGATGTCAGATGTCTGTACCTTTGGGTTTGTTGTTCGCATTTATTTAGCGAAGGCCTGGCGGCGCTGTCAGATACCTTTGGGGTTCGATGCTCACTTTTATTTAGCGAATGCCTGGCGGCAATGTCAGATCTCTGTACCTTTGGGTTTGTTGTTCGTTTTTAGTTAGTAAATGCCTGGCGGCGATGTCAGATGTCCATACCTTTAAGTTTGTTGTTTGTTGTTATTTAGCGAAGGACTGGCGGCGATGTCAGATACCTTTGGGTTCGATGCTCGCTTTAATTTAGCGAATGCCTGGCGGCGATGTCAGATGTTCGTACCTTTGGGTTTGTTGTTCACTTTTATTTAGCGAAGGTCTGGCGGCGCTGTCAGATACCTTTGGGTTCGATGCTTGCTTTTATTTAGTGAATGTCTGGCGCCAATGTAAAATGTCTGTACCTTTGGGTTTGTTGTTCGCTTTTATTTAGCAAAGGCCTGGCGGCGATGTCAGACACCTTTGGGTTCGATGCTCGCTTTTATTTTGCGAATGCTTGGCGGGGATGTGAGATGTGTGTACCTTTGGGTTTCTTGTTCGCTTTTATTTAGCGAAGGCATGGCGGCAATGTCAGATACCTTTGGGGTTCGATGCTCGTTTTTATTTAGCGAATGCCTGTAGATGATGTTAGATGTCCGTACCTTTGGGTTTGTTGTTCGCTTTTATTTAGCGAAGGTCTGACGGTGATGTCAGATACCTTTGCGTTCAATGCTCGCTTTTATTTAGCGAATGCCTGGCGGCGATGTCAAATATACATACCTTTAGGTTTGTTGTTCGCTTTTATTTAGCGAAGGCCTGGCGGCAATGTCCGATACCTTTGCGTTCGATGCTCGCTTTTATTTAGGGAATGCCTGGCGGTGATGTCATATGTTCGTACCTTTGGGTTTGTTGTTCACTTTTATTTAACGAAGGCCTGGCTGCAATGTCAGATACCTTTGGGTTCGATGCTCGCTTTTATTTAGCGAATGCCTGGCGGCGATGTCAGATATCCGTACCTTTCGGTTTGTTTTTCGCTTTTATTTAGTGAAGGCCTGGCGGAGATGTCAGATACCTTTGGGATCGATGCTCGCTTTTATTTAGCGAATGCCTAGAGGCGATGTCAGATGTCTGTACCTTTGGGTTTGTTGTTCGCTTTTATTTAACGAAGGCCTGGCGGCGATGTTAGATACCTTTGGGTTCAATGCTCGTTTTTATTTAGAGAATGCCTGACAGCGATGTGAGATGTCCATACCTTTTGGTTTGTTTTCACTTTTATTTAGCGAAAGCCTGGCGGCGATGTCAGATACCTTTGCGTTCGATGCTCGCTTTTATTTAGCGAATGCCTGGCGGAGAAGTCAAATATCCGCTATACAATTACATCCTGTCTTTGCTCAATGGATACAAAATACCCATGCTTTAGCACCTGGCACAACAGCCCCTGGTGCAACAACAAATACCAGTTTGACTTGGGGCGGTGGTGATTTAGTGGCAGTGGGCGGCAAAGTAGCTTTGTTACCTATTCCATTAGGAACCGCATATTTTTTGGTACATCATATTCATGCATTTACAATTCATGTGACGGTATTGATACTCTTAAAAGGTGTTCTATTTGCTCGTAGCTCACGCTTGATACCGGATAAAGCAAATCTTGGTTTTCGGTTCCCTTGTGATGGCCCGGGAAGAGGGGGGACATGCCAAGTATCCGCTTGGGATCATGTCTTCCTAGGATAATTTTGGTACCTTTAGGTTTGTTGATCCCTTGTATTTAGCAAAGGCCTGGTGGTAATGTCTGATACCTTTGGGTTCGATGCTCGCTTTTATTTAGTGAATGCCTGGCGGCGATGTCAGATGTCCATACCTTAGGGTTTGATGTTCGCTTTTATTTAGTGAAGGCCTGGCGGCGATATACGATACCTTTGGATTCGATGCTCGGTTTTAGCGACTGCCTGGAGGCGATGGCAGATGTCCGTACCGTTGGTTTTGTTGTTCGCTTTTATTTAGCAAAGGCCTGACGGCGATGTCAGATACCTTTGGGTTCGATGCTCGCTTTTATTTAGCGAATGCCTAGGGGCGATGTCAAATATCCGTATCTTTGGGTTTGTTGTTCGCTTTTATTTAGCGAAGGAGTGGCGGCGATGTTAGATACCTTTGGGTTCTATGCTCGCTTTTATTTAGCGAATGCCTGGCGGCGATGTCAGATGTCTGTACCTTTGCGTTTGTTGTTCGCTTTTATTTAGCGATGGCCTGGCGACGATGTCAGATACCTTTGGGGATCTATGCTCACTTTTATTTAGCGAATGCCTGGCGGCGATGTCAGATGTCTGTACCTTTGGGTTAGTTGTTCGCTTTTATTTAGTGAATGTCTGGCGGCGATGTCAGATGTCCATACCTTTCGGTTTGTTGTTTGGTGTTATTTAGCGAAGGTCTGGCGGCGATGTCAGATACCTTTGGGTTTGGCGCTCGCTTTTATTTAGCGAATGCCTGGCGGCGAAGTCAGATGTATGTACCTTTGGGTTTTTTGTTCGCTTTTATTTAGCAAAGGCCTGGTGGTGATGTCAGATACCTTTGGGTTCGACGCTCGCATTTATTTAGAGAATGCCTGGAGGGGATGTCAGATGTCTGTACCTTTGGGTTTGTGGTTCGCTTTTATTTAGCGAAGGTCTGGCGGCGATGTCAAATACCTTTGGATTTGATGCTCGCTTTTATTTAGAGAATGCTTGATGGCGATGTGAGATGTATGTACCTTTGGGTCTGTTGTTCGCTTTTATTTAGCAAAGGCCTGGCGGCGATGTCAGATACCTTTGGGTTCGATGCTCGCTTTTATTTAGCGAATGCCTGGCGGCGAAGTCAAATATCCATACCTTTAGGTTTGTTGTTCGCTTTTATTTAGCAAAGGCCTGGTGGTAATGTCAGATACCTTTGGGTTCGATGCTCGCTTTTATTTAATGAATGCCTGGCGGCAATGTCAGATGTCTGTACCTTTGGGTTTGTTGTTCGCTTTTATTTAGTGAAGGCATGGCGGCAATGTACGATACCTTTGGATTCAATGCTCGCTTTTATTTAGCGACTGCATGGCGGCGATGGCAAATGTTCGTACCTTTGGTTTTGTTGTTCGCTTTTATTTAGCAAATGCCTAGCGGCGATGTCAGATACCTTTGGGTTCGATGCTCGCTTTTATTTAGCGAATGCCTGGTGGCGATGTCAAATATCCGTATCTTTTGGTTTGTTGTTCGCTTTTATTTAGCGAAGGCGTGGCGGCGATGTTAGATACCTTTGGGTTCGATGCTAGGTTTTTTTTAACGAATGCCAGGCGGCGATGTTAGATGTCTGTACCTTTGGGTTTGTTGTTCGCTTTTATTTAGCGAAGGCCTGGCGGCGATGTCAGATACCTTTGGGGTTTGATGCTCACTATTATATAGCGAATGCCTGGCGGTGATGTCAGATGTCTGTACCTTTGGGTTTGTTGTTCGTTTTTATTTAGCAAGGGCTTAGCGGCGATGTCAGATACCTTTGGGTTTGATGCTCGCTTTTATTTTGCGAATGCTTGGCGGCGATGTCAGATGTCCGTACCTTTGGGCTTCTTGTTCGCTTTTATTTAGCGAAGGCCTGACGGCGATGTCGGATATCTTTGGGGTTCGATGCTCGCTTTTATTTAGCGAATGCCTGTAGGAGATGTCAGATGTCTGTACCTTTAAGTTTGTTGTTCGCTTATATTTAGCGAAGGCCTGGCGGCGATGTCAGATACCTTTGGGGTTCGATGCTCTCTTTTATTTAGCGAATGCCTGGAGGCGATGTCAAATGTCTGTACCTTTGGGTTTGTTGTTCGCTTTTATTTAGCGAAGGCCTGGCGGCGATGTCAGATACCTTTGCGTTCGATGCTCGCTTTTATTTAGTGAATCCCTTGCGGCGATGTCAAATATCTGTACCTTTAGGTTTGTTGTTTGCTTTTATTTAGAAAAGGCCCGGTGGCTATGTCAGATACCTTTGGGTTCATGCTCGTTTTTATTTAGTGAATGCCTGGCGGCGATATCAGATGTCTGTACATTTGGGTTTGTTGTTCGCTGTTATTTAGCGAAGGTCTGGTGGCGATGTCATATACCATTGGGTTCGATGCTCGCTTTTATTTAGCGAATTCCTGGAGGCCATGTCAGATGTCCGTACCTTTGGGTTTGTTGTTAGCTTTTATTTAGCAAAGGCCTGGGGGTGATGTCAGATACCTTTGGCTTCGATGTTCGCTTTTATATAATGAATGCCTGGTGGCGATGTCAGATGTTCGTACCATTGGGTTTGTTGTTCACTTTTATTTAGCGAAGGTCTGGTGGCGTCAGATACCTTTGGGTTCGATCCTTACTTTTATTTAGCGAATGCCTGGCAGCAATGTCAAATGTCCATACCTTTGGGTTTGTCGTTCGCTTTTATTTAGCAAAGGCCCGGCGACGTGTCAGATACCTTTGGGTTCGATGCTCGCTTTTATTTTGCAAATGCCTGGTTGCGATGTCAGATGTCCGTACCTTTGGGTTTGTTGTTCGCTTTTCTTTAGCGAAGGCCTGACAACGATTTCAGATACCTTTGGGGTTCGATGATCGCTTTTATTTAGCGAATGCTTGGAGGCGATATCAGATGTTTGTACCTTTGGGATTGTTGTTCGCTTTTATTTAGCGAAGGCCTGGCGGAGATGTCAGATACCTTTAGGTTCGATGCTCGCTTTTATTTAGCGAACGCCTAGCGGCAATGACAGATGTCCGTACCTTTGGGTTTAAGGTTTGCTTTTATTTAGCAAAGGCCTGGCGGCGATGTCAGATACCTTTGGGTTCGATGCTCTCTTTTATTTTGCAAATGCCTGGCGGCGATGTCAGATGTCTGTACCTTTGGGTTTGTTGTTCGCATTTATTTAGCGAAGGCCTGGCGGCGCTGTCAGATACCTTTGGGGTTCGATGCTCACTTTTATTTAGCGAATGCCTGGCGGCAATGTCAGATCTCTGTACCTTTGGGTTTGTTGTTCGTTTTTAGTTAGTAAATGCCTGGCGGCGATGTCAGATGTCCATGCCTTTAAGTTTGTTGTTTGTTGTTATTTAGCGAAGGACTGGCGGCGATGTCAGATACCTTTGGGTTCGATGCTCGCTTTAATTTAGCGAATGCCTGGCGGCGATGTCAGATGTTCGTACCTTTGGGTTTGTTGTTCACTTTTATTTAGCGAAGGTCTGGCGGCGCTGTCAGATACCTTTGGGTTCGATGCTTGCTTTTATTTAGTGAATGTCTGACGCCAATGTAAAATGTCTGTACCTTTGGGTTTGTTGTTCGCTTTTATTTAGCAAAGGCCTGGCGGCGATGTCAGACACCTTTGGGTTCGATGCTCGCTTTTATTTTGCGAATGCTTGGCGAGGATGTGAGATGTCTGTACCTTTGGGTTTCTTGTTCGCTTTTATTTAGCGAAGGCATGGCGGCAATGTCAGATACCTTTGGGGTTCGATGCTCGTTTTTATTTAGCGAATGCCTGTAGATGATGTTAGATGTCTGTACCTTTGGGTTTGTTGTTCGCTTTTATTTAGCGAAGGTCTGACGGTGATGTCAGATACCTTTGCGTTCAATGCTCGCTTTTATTTAGCGAATGCCTGGCGGCGATGTCAAATATACATACCTTTAGGTTTGTTGTTCGCTTTTATTTAGCGAAGGCCTGGCGGCAATGTCCGATACCTTTGCGTTCGATGCTCGCTTTTATTTAGGGAATGCCTGGCGGTGATGTCATATGTTCGTACCTTTGGGTTTGTTGTTCACTTTTATTTAACGAAGGCCTGGCTGCAATGTCAGATACCTTTGGGTTCGATGCTCGCTTTTATTTAGCGAATGCCTGGCGGCGATGTCAGATATCCGTACCTTTCGGTTTGTTTTTCGCTTTTATTTAGTGAAGGCCTGGCGGAGATGTCAGATACCTTTGGGATCGATGCTCGCTTTTATTTAGCGAATGCCTAGAGGCGATGTCAGATGTCTGTACCTTTGGGTTTGTTGTTCGCTTTTATTTAACGAAGGCCTGGCGGCGATGTTAGATACCTTTGGGTTCAATGCTCGCTTTTATTTAGAGAATGCCTGACAGCGATGTGAGATGTCCATACCTTTTGGTTTGTTTTCACTTTTATTTAGCGAAAGCCTGGCGGCGATGTCAGATACCTTTGCGTTCGATGCTCGTTTTTATTTAGCGAATGCCTGGCGGAGAAGTCGAATATCCGCTATACAATTACAACCTGTCTTTGCTCAATGGATACAAAATACCCATGCTTTAGCAGCTGGCACAACAACCCCTGGTGCAACAACAAGTACCAGTTTGACTTGGGGCGGTGGTGATTTAGTGGCAGTGGGCGGCAAAGTAGCTTTGTTACCTATTCCATTAGGAACCGCAGATTTTTTGGTACATCATATTCATGCATTTACAATTCATGTGACGGTATTGATACTCCTAAAAGGTGTTCTATTTGCTCGTAGCTCACGCTTGATACCGGATAAAGCAAATCTTGGTTTTCGGTTCCCTTGTGATGGCCCGGGAAGAGGGGGGACATGCCAAGTATCCGCTTGGGATCATGTCTTCCTAGGATTATTTTGGTACCTTTAGGTTTGTTGATCCCTTGTATTTAGCAAAGGCCTGGTGGTAATGTCTGATACCTTTGGGTTCGATGCTCGCTTTTATTTAGTGAATGCCTGGCGGCGATGTCAGATGTCCGTACCTTTGGGTTTGATGTTCGCTTTTATTTAGTGAAGGCCTGGCAGCGATGTACGATACCTTTGGATTCGATGCTCACTTTTAGCGACTGCCTGGAGGCGATGGCAGATGTCCGTACCGTTGGTTTTGTTGTTCGCTTTTATTTAGCAAAGGCCTGGCGGCGATGTCAGATACCTTTGGGTTCGATGCTCGCTTTTATTTAGCGAATGCCTAGGGGCGATGTCAAATATCCGTATCTTTGGGTTTGTTGTTCGCTTTTATTTAGCGAAGGAGTGGCGGCGATGTTAGATACCTTTGGGTTCTATGCTCGCTTTTATTTAGCGAATGCCTGGCGGCGATGTCAGATGTCTGTACCTTTGCGTTTGTTGTTCGCTTTTATTTAGCGATGGCCTGGCGACGATGTCAGATACCTTTGGGGTTCTATGCTCACTTTTATTTAGCGAATGCCTGGCGGCGATGTCAGATGTCTGTACCTTTGGGTTAGTTGTTCGCTTTTATTTAGTGAATGTCTGGCGGCGATGTCAGATGTCCATACCTTTCGGTTTGTTGTTTGCTGTTATTTAGCGAAGGTCTGGCGGCGATGTCAGATACCTTTGGGTTTGGCGCTCGCTTTTATTTAGCGAATGCCTGGCGGCGAAGTCAGATGTATGTACCTTTGGGTTTTTTGTTCGCTTTTATTTAACAAAGGCCTGGTGGTGATGTCAGATACCTTTGGGTTCGACGCTCGCATTTATTTAGCGAATGCCTGGAGGTGATGTCAGATGTCTGTACCTTTGGGTTTGTGGTTCGCTTTTATTTAGCGAAGGCCTGGCGGCGATGTCAGATACCTTTGGGGTTCGATGCTCACTATTATATAGCGAATGCCTGGCGGTGATGTCAGATGTCTGTACCTTTGGGTTTTTTGTTCGCTTTTATTTAGTAAATGCCTGACAACGATGTCAGATGTCCATACCTTTGGGTTTGTTGTTTGTTGTTATTTAGCGAAGGTCTGGCGGCAATGTCAGATACCTTTGGGTGCGATGCTCGCTTTTATTTAGCGAATTCCTGGCGGCGATGTCAGATGTCTGCACCTTTGGGTTTGTTGTACGCCTTTATTTAGCAAAGGCCTGGTGGTGATGTCAGATACCTTTGGGTTCGATGCTCGCTTTTATTTAGTGAATGCCTGGCGGAGATGTCAGATGTTCGTACCTTTGGGTTTGTTGTTCACTTTTATTTAGCAAAGATCTGGCGGCGATGTAAGATACCTTTGGGTTCGATGCTCGCTTTTATTTAGAGAATGCCTGGCGGCAATGTCAGATGTCCGTACCTTTGGGTTTGTTGTTCGCTTTTATTTAGCAAAGGCTTAGCGACGATGTCAGATACCTTTGGGTTTGATGCTCGCTTTTATTTTGCGAATGCTTGGCGGCGATGTCAGATGTCCGTACCTTTGGGTTTGTTGTTCGCTTTTATTTAGCGAAGGCCTGACGGCGATGTCGGATATCTTTGGGGTTCGATGCTCGCTTTTATTTAGCGAATGCCTGTAGGAGATGTCAGATGTCCGTACCTTTAAGTTTGTTGTTCGCTTTTATTTAGCGAAGGCCTGGCGGCGATGTCAGATACCTTTGCGTTCGATTCTCGCTTTTATTTAGCGAATCCCTTGCGGCGATGTCAAATATCTATACCTTTAGGTTTTTTGTTCGCTTTTATTTAGAAAAGGCCTGGTGGCTATGTCAGATACCTTTGGGTTCAATGCTCGCTTTTATTTAGTGAATGCCTGGCGGCGATATCAGATATCCGTACATTTGGGTTTGTTGTTCGCTGTTATTTAGAGAAGGTCTGGTGGCGATGTCAGATACCATTGGGTTCGATGCTCGCTTTTATTTAGCGAATGCCTGGAGGCGATGTCAGATGTCCGTACCTTTGGGTTTGTTGTTCGCTTTTATTTAGCAAAGGCCTGGGGGCGATGTCAGATACCTTTGGCTTTGATGCTCGCTTTTATATAATGAATGCCTGGCGGCGATGTCAGATGTTCGTACCATTGGGTTTGTTGTTCACTTTTATTTAGCGAAGGTCTGGTGGCGTCATATACCTTTGGGTTCGATCCTTGCTTTTATTTAGCGAATGCCTTTCAACAATGTCAGATGTCCATACCTTTGGGTTTGTTGTTCGCTTTTATTTAGCAAAGGCCTGGCGATGTGTCAGATACCTTTGAGTTCAATGCTCGCTTTTATTTTGCAAATGCCTGGTGGCGATGTCATATGTCCGTACCTTTGGGTTTGTTGTTCGCTTTTCTTTAGCGAAGGTCTGACAGCGATGTCAGATACCTTTGGGGTTCGATGATCGCTTTTATTTAGCGAATGCTTGGAGGCGATATCAGATGTTTGTACCTTTGGGATTGTTGTTCGCTTTTATTTAGCGAAGGCCTGGCGGCGATGTCAGATACCTTTGGGTTCGATGCTCGCTTTTATTTAGCGAACGCCTAGCGGCAATGACAGATGTCTGTACCTTTGGGTTTGTGGTTTGCTTTTATTTAGCAAAGGCCTGGCGGCGATGTCAGATACCTTTGGGTTCGATGCTCGCTTTTATTTTGCGAATGTCTGGCGGCGATGTCAGATGTCTGTACCTTTGGGTTTGTTGTTCGCATTTATTTAGCGTAGGCCTGGCGGCGCTGTCAGATACCTTTGGGGTTCAATGCTCACTTTTATTTAGCGAATGCCTGGCGGTGATGTCAGATGTCTGTACCTTTGCGTTTGTTGTTCGCTTTTATTTAGCGATGGCCTGGCGGGGATGTTAGATACCTTTGTGTCGCTACTGCGAAAATCGGCGCCGGCTGAACAGAAGAGTCGCCACCGTGCGTTATTTATCCCAACGGAGGGAAAGGAAACGCTCGAAGTAAACCTACCGCAAAGACGGGAAAGGAATGGTCATCGCAACCAAATCCTAGATTCGGGAGTCGGTTACGCAAGGGGAAGGTATTAGCACCCCTCACGTCCGTCGTACTCGACGGGATCCACGCTTGTTTTCTAGTATGGATTGTTATTCTATCTACTCTACAGGTCTGGGGTTAAAAAGAAAATAAAATGACTCGGCAAAGTATCGCACTTTATACCTACGTATTCCCATCTGGAACGAGAAATCAGAGTCAACGTAGTTCACCTACCTACGGGAAAGGAGGGGAAGATTGCTCGCTAGGATATCGCATCCTATGCCTACGTACTTTCATACAGCATGAAAGATCAGAGCAAACGTAGTTCGGGCTACGAATGACACAAGTCTGTCTTGATTGTTTTTATTCCTTCTGAAAAAGGGTTTTTCTGATTATCGGTCCAAGCGGACAAAAATGACGTTTTGATGAGTTCACATTCTTTTACGAAAGAAGTGTCTTTTATTGTGTTTGAAATATTACTGTGTTTTTCTATTTGTTTTGAGAAAGAAGAGACAGAACTCTAACCTACGGTTGAAAAGGGGAATCAAACTAACCTAATGTTATCATGCATGGGTTAAGAGCTAATGTCTATCATGCTCCTCTCTTGCACAGAGAGAAACAGAGATCCTAAGGGAATAGACGGAAACAGAAACAACAGCAAATATAATAAAGCAGGAAAATGCATGGATGCAGCAATACAAGCGAGGCAAGGGAGTCCCACTCAACCTCAAACCTATAAAACAATAGGCAAAAGTGAACAAAATTCACTTTCAACCTAACAGGTTAAACAGCAAGCAATACAGTCAGGGAAATTCAATCAATACATCAAGAATTATAAACAGCAAAAGCAGTCTTCATCAACAACTGTCTTCAAGTCATCTCCAAACAGCTACAAGCTTCAAGCATTCATCAATCTTTATCTTCACAACCCTCAAGCAAGGTCTTTGTCTTCAATCTTCAAGCCTTCAGTCAAGGTCTCTATCATCAGTCTGCCATGGCTTTTCTTCAAGTCTCAATCTCCAAGATGAATATCAGTCAACAAGATGAATTGGGGTGTTAAGCAATTAGTTGACCACCAAGGGTGGCAAACAGACTGCTGACAACACATAGAATATTTCTCTCAAGAGTTCTATCTCTTAGACACTATCACCAAGCCTTCCAAAGGAAGGGGGTGAATGTCTTAGAGAGACTCTGCATCATAGAGAGGGATGGAGGCAACCAAGACCTTCCATGTTTGTGAATCAAGTTTTCTACTCTAGAGCTCTGCCTAACTCCTAGATCCTATAACCTTCAACAGCTGCCAGCAAGAGATACTCCTCATCAACTCTGGAAGTTGGTCTTCAATCTCTTTAATCTCCAATGGGTTTCATCATCAAAGTCTTCAGCTCAACCCCCAAGCCCCAAGCAAGCCCAATACCCCACACAGACAAATAATAACCCTAGAGAGGGCACACCACACAGTCAAGCAAGTACAAGCAGTATACTAATAGTAATAGTAGAATAGGGGAAACCTAGTAATTTCTAAGGGATCTATTATCTACCCCTAACCCCTATAGTCCCATACCCCAATATTCAAACTACAACTCCTAAAAGAAAGGATTCATCACACCTATGTTATCTCTAAACCCTATTTTTGATTCTTCTAATCACACCTAAACAAATCACCTAAAAATTAATCCTAATATTATGAATTAAATTTTATATACAAGCTAAAGTTCTAAGTTAATCACCCTAAAAAGAATGGATCCAAAATGTTAAAGGAAAGTCCTAAACTAAAATCAACAATATCATGCATCAAACTAAACATTATTTACAACCTATTTAAAAGAAAAATATACTAAAAATATAAAAATAAAATGAAATGCCAATTTTTTATATGATAATTTTCTTAACAAAAATATGAAAAGGATGCAAAAACAACCATTAAAAAATATGCAATTTTCTATTTGTTATGATTTTTCAAAGAATTAAAATGAAATGGATGAAATTAAATTAAGTTATGTTTGGATGGGGTGCAGCTAGTATTTATTCTAGTTAAAACATGATGATGGGCCCAGACTGGGGGGCGCACATAGCAAAGCGCGTCTGGGCCCAGTTGATCAGAAAAAACTCACAAAAAAAAACTAAAAGGGTGCATATAGTAAAAAATAATAGTGCAAATGATTGGGCCTTGGCGCTTGGGGGTGTGAAAAGCAGGAATGCAATAAGCCCAGTCAGAAAGGTTTAATGAAACGGTGCGTTTGGCACCCAGAGTTCCCTCCAAATTCATCTTTGAATCCTGGCCATGCGATCAAGGCTTCAGTCAACAAAGGAGACCTCATCTAACGGTCTTCATGCGTCTTCTCCACAGAATTAGGGTTTCGCCATTGATGAACCCTGCATGCAGCTCGCGCGAACCAGAATTCTACACACTCCTACACCTTCATTTCTCCATGAAACTCACATCTGCAAAGAGCAAAATTTCTCTACTTCTTCCCCTCTACACAGCCATGGTAATATCTTCCTCTAAAACTCAATCAAAGTTCAAACCCGATAGGTAGAAAGTACTGACTCCACCATTTTACACTGATATCCATCATGCTAATTCCTTCTAATTCTTACCCTAACACGATCTACACACTTTGCTGATCATTCTCATATATCTAACCAGTATTATCAAGCCCTAAACTAGGAGTTCTAAGCACTAACAGCTTTGGTGCACCAATGGCAACCTCCATGAATTGTCTTCAAACTCAACAGAAATGATCATCTAACCAATCCTAACCATTCTAACCTAATAATTCTCTAACACGCTAACTAATCTAGCCAATTCGAAAGGAAAACTAACCTGGTGTAAATGATGAAAACAGGTGTAGAATTCTTTGGATCCAAGGCTTGCAATGTTCTGGACTTGCTCAATACACTTGATTCTTGGTTCTGTATGCAATATTTCTTGCTCACACGCCTTAGATTCTTGTAACCGTTTCTTCTTGCACTTTGGATGATGAAGATGGATAGCACGAGTTCTACCTCAATTGAGCCAAATCTTGATTGAAGCTTGATCTTGAATGAAGGTAGATGATGATAGGATCAAGAATTTTGGAAATTGGTGAAGATTTGATAGAGTTTGAAATGGTTTTGCAAAATGGAAGAATGAGATGAAACTATGTGTTATGAACAAAATGAATCACCAACCCTTGAATGAAGCCTCTCAATTCAATATATAGATGAAATTAGAAAGCTCTAGAACTTTGTAGAAACTTCTTGTGCACACTTTCCTTGAATTTTGGATATGTTAACTTCATACATAAGTAACCAAGCATAACTTCCAAATTTTGAACCAAACTCAAAAATCCACTTTTGCCAATGTTCTTAAAACATTTTTTCCAATCAAAACGACCTATAATTTCATCCCATTTGGCCAAATTATGAAAAATCTCAATTTTAGGTAACTTTTATTCATTAAATTCCCTTTTAAATGACCAATTTTGAAACCTTGAGCTATGAACATTTCCAATCTTTCATGATCACTTTTCTAGACTCAAAATGTCATTTGGATCAAGTTTGATGTTTTGAAGTTTTTCATTTGAAGCTTCCTTGTATGAGTTTTGGGGATAGGTTTGAAATGACCTGTAATTCCCAGATGACCAAAATACCCTTTGCTTGCCAAGACCATAAGTAGAGTTCCACATATAATATGAAGGCATACCATAACTTTCTAGAAAGCTAAGACAATGAGGAACAACTCTTATGTTGACCAGAAATTCATTTGAAATCTCCTTGAGGGGTAAAAGTTGCTTGGAAGACAAGTAACTTTCTCAGACAAAATTTCAGATACCCCAGATGACCTGTAACTTGCAAGGACCATAACTTGAGTTCTATAAATCTCCTTGATGTCTTCCACCACTAAAATTAAAGGTCTTGAGATCCTATACAAGTTTCATGTTGGCCAAGGATCCATTTGAAGCTATCATTTTGACTTATCTTGCTTGGAAGTTTGACCTAAATCAGGGGATTTTACACAGAAACCCTAATTTAGAAACCTCTCTTCTTCTTGATTTCTATTGATTTATTCTTGGCATAACACCACATCCTTCTATACATGTCAAATGATGAACCCCACATCTCTCCAATAAACCTTAATGCCTTTCAATCAATCATTTGACCTAGGGCTGACCCAGGGTTGACCCAGATGAAACCCTAGTTGACTGTCTTCAACTGCAACTCTTGTGACCACACCAATGACTTGTCTCACTTTCAAAATGACTCTCTAGATCCTCCATGATGCCTATATACTCTCCATGCTCAATTCACAACTTACCACTTCTTTGATGATCTTCAAATACCCTCAAGATAGGAGAGAGACCCACTGCTTGATCCACTGACCTCTCTGGTTTCAATTTCTTTCTGATGACTTGGATAAGATTGAATTTGAATAATAACCTCTTGATAGGCTCATAGAGATGAGAATAGTACTTGGTCACTTGTTGGATAACTTGCTATGCTATGCTATGCAGATGAATAGACTATGTACATGACTCTATATGCAAATGCTAATGTAATTGAAACATAAACCAAATGAAGCAGGTTGAGCAAATTTTAGGGTGCAACAGCTGCCCCTATTCAAGCGACTTGGACCCGATTGGGTGAAGAGAGAACGGCCTTCAAACATTCGAGGTACGAGACGGTTGAATACTAAGAACCCGGAAATTTGCCAACCGCAGAAATAAACTGCACAACTGCTTGGGGAACGACATTCATCAACTGAATCTAACTGTTACGGCAACCAACTGATCCATTAGCGACCGTGCTGGGGATTGTTTTCATCAGCCTGAAAAGATTCTATCATCGCAGGGATAGAACTTTGTCCATGTTAGGACGCCTGTTTCGTCAACACGAAGAAATCTCAACTAAACTTGCCCACATTAGGACTCCACCTGCCGTCAATACGGAAAAATCTCGGCGACTTTGCTGGGGATGACTCGTCTGCATTTCATCAACACGGGGGGGATTCTATCAACATAGGGATGAATTGTCCACGTTAGGACTAGCACATCTTGTCAGGAATAAATCGTCCACGTTAGGAATAAACTCTTCCACGTTAGGAATACACTTGTCCACGTCAGGAATAAAACTTCGTCTGGATCTGTCCACGTCAGGACTAAACTTTCCACGTCAGGAATAAACTTTCCACGTCAGGAATCCATCTTTCCACTTAAGGAATCCATCTTTCCACGTAAGGAATCACATCTTTTCCACGTAAGGAATCACATCTTTTCCACGTAAGGAATACATCTCTTTCCACGTAAGGAATCACATCTTTTCCACGTAAGGAATACATCTCTTTCCACGTAAGGAATCACATCGTTCACGTTAGGAATACATCTTTTCCACGTAAGGAATCACATCTTTTCCACGTAAGGAATACATCTCTTTCCACGTAAGGAATACATCGTTCACGTTAGGAATACCTCGTCCACGTAAGGAATACCTCGTCCACGTTAGGACCCACCTTTCCACATCAGGAATAAACTTCTTTCCACGTTAGGAATAAACTTCTTTCCACGTTAGGAGTAAGACTTCCTTCCACGTAAGGAACTAAAACTTGTCCACGTCAGGACTCACGTTTCGTCTTGATTTGTCCACGTCAGGACTCACATCTTCGACCTTCTGAGGAAATAAAACTTGTCCACGTCAGGACTCACGCCTCGCCAACACGAAGAGAGATAAACTTGTCCACGCCAGGACTCGCGCATCTTGACAACACGAATAAAGATAAACTTGTCCACGTCAGGACTCGCGCATCTTGACAACACGAAGAACTATAAACTTGTCCACGTCAGGACACGTATTCCACCATTGCGAAGGAAGATATCTACTGGGAATAAATGGTCCACGTCAGGACACCAACACGAAGAGTAACCAACTTTGTCCACGTCACGACTTCACATTCAATCAATACGAAGAAATCAAATCTGTCCACGTTAGGACTAGCACTTCTTATCAACCCGGGGAAATAAAACTGTCCACGTTAGGACACCCACTTCTCTAGCACGAAGAAATCCCGTCCATATAGGAATAAATTGTCCACGTCAGGACCCATTTCTCCATTGGTCCCAACCCACAAACCTTTTAGCACTGACGTGACAGCGACTTTGGGGCGGACTCTACTGGGGATATTTGGAAACCAAACTACCGGACGCCTGTTTTGATAACCGGCGGCAGCCTCTGAAATTCTGATTCATGAAACCCTTTGATGACAAATAACTCTGCTTGGGGACAAAGAGAAATTTTGCCTACTAACTCTGTGGGGAATAAGGCCAAAACTGACATTATCGTTGAATGTCTCACGCCGAGATCTTGAATGTTTGGTAATTCATTTGAGCAAGAGCTCCTTCCACCTGTAAGGGAAACAATACCTGAAACAAACAGGTAACCAACCTGGTTTATGTTTCAAAATGCATATGTTTGACGATGGCATAATGCTCCATTTGACATGGAAATGCTACGCTTTTATTTGGTGGATGCAAGTATGACACTATATGCCGATGCAAATGCAGACAGAGACCGCTTCAGCGAAATAAATGCTGAAGACAATGCCAACTCCGCTGGGGATAGCCAGGCGTCACAAAATTATTCCAGAAAAATAAATGCTGGAAGAGTGAAATCAACTCCGCTGGGAAATTGGGAACTTAACCAAGCACCTCGTTGAAGTAACACCCTGCTGGGGAATATAACTCTGCTGGGGAATAGCAGATGTGCCCAGTATGATTGGGCTTCTGCTGGGGAATGAACAGATATCCCACGGTATTCTGACAAAATAAATGCCTGGATACACAACCAACTCTGCCGGGGAGAGTCTTAATCTTCGAGTTTCACTGGGAGGAAAGACAACACTTGCTAGAAAGAGAACTCCGCTGGGGACGAAACGATTCTGTTGGGGAAAATCAACTAACTCCGCTGGGGGAGAGTAAATGACCCTACTGGGAAGGGTAGATTGTCTAAGTACAGCTCACAAGTTGGAAATGTTAATCTTCTGAGGCTAAACCACTCTGCTTGAGATGGGGGAATCCTTCTGGGGGACACCACACTGTCTGAATACAACCTACAATCTTGGAATCGTCAAACTCTGCTGAGGATAAATGACTTTGCTGGAGAATGTCCTTCGGCATAAGCTACGAGTTGCTGGGGAATTCGATCCTTCTTCAGTAAGGAACAGTGTTATCTTGGAAGCGCGACCTGCATGGGATCGAGTCTTTCGTTACGAGCTTCTGGTCCATACTGCACTCTTTTGATCGTCCACTTCATGCGGCTATGAACCCTGCAACACCGCAAACAAGACAAGACAAGTCTATGCAACCAAATCTATTCAGGTTAGCGTTAGTGACATCATTTTCAGTTAATTCAAAGTTTTAGCAATTATTGGCAAGGGCCAGCGATGTTATACACATGCTAGTTTCATCAAACCTAGGCGTTTATCATGCACAAAACAGTAAAGAACCAGCATCAAGTACTGAATGACATATTTTATTGATAGGGCCCCTGAATGGGCAGAGTTTTGTACACGGGATGTAACTCCTGAAAAGAGGAAGCTACGCACAACAAATATACAGGTATGCACAAGAAGCATAAATATAATGACAAATCAAATTTGTACACATGTTGGCAACGGGATGCAGACGAACATCATGAACTGATCCTCCTATGACTCGCCCGACTCTAATGCTTTTCCCGGTATCCACACTTCCGAAGAGATTGTATCTAATAATCGACCACTCGAGTATATTCTCCCGCACCAACGTTTAATGCAGTATCAAATTCGGACCGCAGTCATTTGCTTTTCAAATCCCTAACTTTTGCGTGAACCACCCTTTACGGGTTTTCAGTTCACCGGGATACCCTTTTTTGCCGAAGCCGCCCAGTGTAGGTTTTCAACTTCGCGGGTGTACATTTTTCCATTTTATCCCTAACTTTTGCCCGAACCTTTCATTCTGTTTTTGATTCGCCAGGATGCCCCATTTTTGCCTGGACTCTCTTTTTTCTGTCCAGCGGGTCAATTTCAAGCAAAGTATTTTTTAACTGCGTCCGAATTCACAGGCGACGTAAAGTCTTCACCGTCCATGGTGGACAACAACAACGCTCCTCCTGAAAAGACTTTCCTGACAACGTATGGCCCTTCGTAGTTGGGGGTCCACTTGCCCCTGTGATCTGCCTGCGGCGGGAGAATCCTTTTCAGCACATGGTCGCCCGTCTGAAAGCTCCGAGGATGTATCTTCTTATCATATGCTTTCTTCATTCGGCTCTGGTACAAACGACTGTATGCTAGAGAAGTTAGCCTCTTCTCATCCATTAAACTCAGTTGGTTCAACCTGTCTTTCACCCATTCTGCCTCGTCTAGTTGGACATCTCGTAATACTCTCAGAGAAGGAATCTCGACTTCCAGTGGTAGCACTGCTTCCATCCCATATACTAACGAGAACGGGGTTGCCTCGGTCGATGTGCGTACCGTCGTACGATAACCGTGCAAAGCAAAAGGTAGCATCTCGTGCCAATCCTTATAGGTCACCACCATCTTCTGGACAATCTTCTTTATATTCTTATTGGCCGCTTCAACAGCGCCATTCATCTTGGGTCGGTAAGGGGAGGAGTTGTGATGCTCGATCTTGAAATTCTGACAGAGCTCCTTCATCATTTTGTTGTTCAGGTTTGAACCGTTGTCAGTGATTATCCGCTCGGGGATTCCATATCTGCAAATGATATCTCTCTTGATGAATCTGGCTACCATCAGCTTAGTCACATTTGCATAAGACGCCGCTTCCACCCATTTGGTGAAATAATCGATTGCTACTAGAATGAACCGATGTCCATTAGAAGCCGTCGGCTCGATCTTTCCAATCATATCGATTCCCCACATCGAGAATGGCCATGGCGATGACATCACATTCAGAGGACTCGGAGGCACATGGATCTTATCTGCATATATTTGGCACTTGTGGCACTTCCTCGCAAACTTGAAACAATCAGTTTCCATAGTAAGCCAAAAATAACCTGCCCGCAGCAACTTCCTCGTCATGGCATGCCCACCAGCATGCGTACCAAAGGTACCTTCATGTATTTCCTCCATGAGCAACTTCGCCTCTTTTTCGTCTATGCAACGCAGCAGCACCAAGTCATGATTTCTTCTGTATAAGACACCATCCGGATTCAAATAGAAATTACCCGCTAATCTCCTGAGAGTCTTCTGATCTTGACTGGATGCCCCGGCCGGATACTCTTTGGTCTTCAAAAATTAAGGATATCGAAATACCACGGTTTGTCGTCAGAAGCTTCGTCAATGGCAAACACGAAGGCGGGTCTGTCAAGCCGAGAGATAACGATTCTGGGAGCCTCATTCCAGAAGTTGACCTTGTACATGGAAGACAAAGTGGCCAGGGCGTCAGCCATCTGATTCTCCGCTCGCGGTACATGATGCAATTCAACCTTGTCAAAGAAAGGCAATAATCTCCTTGCGTAATTCATGTAAGGTATCAAATTAGGCTGACGTGTCTCCCATTCCCCTTTTATTTGATTCACCACCAGAGCTGAGTCTCCGTATACGTCCAGATTTTTGATTCGCAAATCAATGGCTTCTTCAAGCCCCATGATACAAGCTTCGTATTCGGCTTCATTATTGGTAACTAGAAAGGTCAATCGAGCAGTAAACGGGATGTGCGACCCGTGTGGAGTAGTAATGATTGCCCCTATTCCGCTACCGTAAGCGTTTACAGCCCCGCCAAAGATCAACTTCCATTTGGAACCCAATGTTGGTCCTTCGTCTGGCAACGGCTCTTCACAATATTTCATCTTTAGGTACATGATATCCTCGTCAGGAAAATCAAACCTCATCGATTGGTAATCTTCAATAGGCTGCTATGCCAAGTACTCAGACAGTACACTCCCCTTTATAGCCTTCTGCGAGACATACTGGATGTCGTATTCAGTCAAGACCATCTGCCAACGGGCAATTCTCCCCGATAACGCCTGCTTTTCGAATACATATTTGATGGGATCCATCTTCGAGATGAGCATGGTTGTATGATTCAGCATGTATTGCCTCAAACGCTTGGCGGCCCAGGCCAGCGCGCAACAAGTTTTTTCGAGCATTGAATATCGAGATTCACATTCAGTAAATTTCTTACTCAAGTAATAGATCGCATGCTCTTTTCTTCCTGTCTCGTCGTGTTGACCGAGGACACAACCCATACTTCCCTCAAGAACTGTCAAATACATAATCAAGGGTCTCCCTGCCACTGGGGGTATCAAAATAGGAGGCTCCTGCAAATACTGCTTTATTCTATCGAACGCCTTTTGACAATTTTCATTCCACGTTACCGCTTGGTCTTTTTTCAACAGCTTGAATAACGGTTCACACGTAGTCGTTAGGTGAGATATGAACCGAGCGATGTAGTTCAACCTCCCTAAAAACCCGCGCACCTCTTTTTCTGTTCTAGGCGTCGGCATCTCTTGTATTGCTTTTATTTTTGCAGGATCAACCTCTATTCCTCTTTCGCTCACGATAAACCCCAGCAGTTTACCCGATCTCACCCCGAAGGTGCACTTGTTAGGGTTCAGTCTCAGCCTGAACTTCCTAAGCCTTTTGAATAACTTCAGCAGATTCACCAAATGCTCCTCCTCCGTCTGGGATTTGGCAATCATATCATCGACATAAACTTCGATCTCTTTATGCATCATATCATGGAAAAGAGTCGTCATTGCACGCTGATACGTTGCCCCAACATTCTTCAATCCGAAGGGCATCACTTTATAACAAAATGTTCCCCAAGGCGTTATGAAAGTAGTCTTCTCCATGTCTTCTGGTGCCATTTTAATCTGATTATAGCCCGAGAAGCCATCCATGAAGGAGAATACGGAGAATTGAGCAGTGTTGTCAACCAGCACATCGATGTGAGGAAGCGGAAAATCATCTTTCGGGCTCGCTTTATTTAAATCACGGTAATCTACGCACATTCTCACTTTACCGTCTTTCTTTGGCACGGGTACAATGTTAGCGACCCATGAGGGATATTTTGTCACAGCTAGGAAACCAGCATCCCACTGTTTTTGAACCTCCTCCTTAATTTTCACTGCCATATCTGGTCTAGTTCTGCGAAGCTTCTGCTTGACCGGCGGGCATTCTTCTTTCAACGGCAGACGGTGCACAACCATATCTGTATCAAGCCCTGGCATATCTTCATACGACCAAGCGAACACATCATTATACTCTCTGAGCATTTCAACCAGTCTTCGCTTGACGTCGCTCTGCAGCGCGGCTCCTATACGGATGTTCTTTTCAACCCCTTCCGACCCCAGGTTAATAATTTCGATGACCTCCTCGTGAGGCAGAATGACTCGTTCTTCTTGCTTCACCAACCAAGACAATTCTTCGGGAACGTCACCATCTTCAACAATCTCTTCTTCGGCCTGAAATACCGGGTGCTCAAAGTCGAGACGAGTCATAGGTGGTTCAATGGTGTCATCTGAAAATGTTATCCTGCAAAAGGAATGGTTAAATGCTTCAAAATGCGTATAAAGCGAATAACCACGTTGCCATTTTATTGTAAAACACAAAACAGGAAAAACAGGGATCGCAATATTTGCACATGAAAAAGAACGCCTTTTATTTAATGATTAAACACGCAATGTATATAACAACGCAACCCCAAGCAAAATCACGATGCCCCGGGCAAGACATCAGATTGTTCAACAATTAAAAAAACAAAGCATTACTGTTTAAGAGTCACAGGAACAATCTCCTGAATAGACCAATTGCATAATCCTTGTCCTGGCACGCTCGGCTGAATCCAGGCGTCCATATCACAATCGCTGTCTCCTTCGTCAAACTCTGAAGCAGCGTTGATGGTCTCATGACATACTCCACTAGCATTGATGGTTATTGGTCCTCTGAAACGGGGTGCCCCCACAGCAGGTGTTGATGACGACGGTTGATATCCCAGCCCAAACCGGTCCATCTTCACGGGAATATCCAGCACTTTGCCCCAGCCCTTTGTCTCACCGGTCTCTACTAGAGCTTGAGCTTCCTTATATGACGAGACGGCTACCTCTGACACTTTACTCGGCCCGGGACCTTTGTCTTTGATGCGCAACCCTTCAAATGCCTGACAGGGTGTTTCATGAATCTCGCCGTCGACCTCCACATACTTAAATGATGACAGATGGCTGACCAGTATATCTTCTTCTCCACATACAGTGACCACGCTGTCCCCTACCATGTATTTCAACTTTTGATGCAAGGTAGACGTGACTGCCCCAGCACCATGAATCCAGGGTCGTCCGAGAAGGCAGCTGTATGCAGGCTGGATGTCCATGATATAAAATTCAGTTGCGAAAACCTCCGGCCCCACCTGTAGAGGTAATGTTATGGATCCAAAAACTGTTCTTCGCGTACCATCAAATGCCCTGACCACCAAGTCACTGGGCGTGCACAGGATTCCTCTGACATCTAATTTCATCATCGCTTTCTTGGGCAGCACGTTCAAAGACGATCCGGTATCGACCAGCACGTGAGACATGACTGATCCTCTACACTCCATAGAGACGTGCAACACCATATTATGCTCTCTCCCTTTAGGGGTCAAATCAAAATCGGTAAAGCCCAAGCTATGGCCTGCGTTCACATGTGCCAACACCCCCTCCAGCTGATTCACGGAAACATCTTGGGGTACGAAGGAAGTATCCAGGACTTTCAACAATGCATTTCTGTGAGCTTCAGAACACAATAGCAACGACAGTATAGATATCTTTGACGGCGTCTGTTGCAGATGCTCAACAATCTTATAATCACTTTTACGAATTAAGCGCATGAACTCTTCCACATCTTTCGATGCCGTTTCTTTGTCGTTTCCCTGTACAGGGACAATTTCATTCATCTTTCCTTTCCCCTTTGCCAGTCGTTCAACCTCTACCTCAGGCGATATGAAGATTCTCCCACTTCTTGTCATACCTCCGGTACCGACAACATTGTCTACAATCTCAGCTGGCTGCTTATTGACATCAATCTTCACCCCATCACAATACACTTCCAACCCATAGGACCAGGGGACTGCCTTGGTGCTCTCATAAGGGATTGGCCCTGCCTTGGTGATGGTGATCGGTGGTCGCTTGGCCGGTGCCGTTATAGTGATCGTTTTTCGAGGAATCGTCCCAGTATCCACATCGCTTTGCTTGTCTGCTAATACCCCTGCAGGCTCTTCAATTGCTGCTCGGTCAAATTGCAATGTGCCGCCATCTATTAAAGTCTGAATACCCTTCTTTAAGTCATCACAACCCCCAGCTAGGGTCCTGCACTCTAAACAATACTCGTCACATCCAGGATACACACCCCCTTGCAATAGTCTGCTCTTTATCTTGCACAACGGCGTCTTGAGGTCATCAACATGCATAATCAAGTTCAAATCCTCCTTGGTTAAAATGGCGTTTTCCCCATGGTTGGGCACGGGCTTTTGCACTATATTCGGACCCGTTGTTCCAAAATTGATAGCCTTACTATCCAATAGATCCTGCACTACATGCTTGAATGCATGGCAACCCTCTACATCATGGCCGGGAGCCCCGAAATGGAATTCACAGTGCCTGTTTGCATCATACCCGTACGAAGGAGTGCCCGTTATTGGCGCCAGAGTTCTCTTCTCCACCAAGTTCAAACCCAGTAGTGTCTGTAGCAAATCTGCATACGTTGAAGGAGGCTTTTCAAACACCCTCCTTGGTTTGCCCCCCTGGAATCTGCGCTGAGCCGGTTGTGCCCCCTGTTGTGGCTGCTGTTGCTGTTGTTGTTGTTGAAATGGTTGTTACTGGAATGGAATAGTAACGCTTGCCACCTGTTGCGGCTGATTGTACTGGTTTCGACCTCTGCCCCGACCTCGGCCTCGGCCCCCAAACACTGCGCTTGCATCGCCCTGACGGCGCCCACCAAAAGCCCTTCTATTATTGCCAGCTGAAGTGGATTCCTCAGCTTGGAATCTTCCCTGTTTAATGTTACTTTCAATCTTTTCTCCCATCAGAATTAAGTCTGAGAAACTGCCCAAAGAAGTGTGAAACAACTTGTCATAAAATATGCCGGTGAATGTTCCTATGAACATGTCATTCATTTCCTTGTCCTCCAAAGGGGGATGAACCCTAGCAGCCATGTCGCGCCATCTCTGCCAGCTGCTTCCATGGGTATGATGCAAACGTACTTCCACACGGCATGGAAGATCAGAGCAAACGTAGTTCAACTAACTACGGCTAAACAGGGTGTTCTCACATAGCAGTGAGAAATTAAACTGGTTTTAAGGGTTCGGGAACCTACAACTACGGTCTGGTCTCAAATGCCCTCGGGCGAGAGAAAAGGGTAATATCAGTCGTCAGTGGGAAAGTCTCGATCGCACAGCCGCGAGAGAAAAAAAGGTTAGTTGTTAGTGTGCTCGCTAGGATATCGCATCCTATGCCTACATATTCTCGTCTGGTACGAGAAATCAGAGTAGCTGTAGTTCGGCTAACTACGACACAAGCTACTCAAGTGCTTTTCTATTGCTTTGAGAAAAGAAAGAGACACCCTAAAACTATGGTTGAAAAGGGGAATCTACCTATTGTTATCATGCCTGGTTGACCCACATAATGTCTATCATAACTCCTCCGCAGCGGAGAAGTTAGAGCTCCTAAGGGATCATGGAAACAGGACTAAACAGCAAACAGGAATCAACTGCGAAGTAAAGAAATACTGGAAATATGCATGAATGCAACAACCAAACAAGCAAGGCACAAAGGCCGCAAACCACAGAGGTAAGGGAGCTCAGCTCTACCAAATACCGGCAAGCAAAGCCACTCAATAACAAACAAGCAGAAGGAGGACCACCTCAACTTCTCATGCACACAAAGCCTACTTCTAAGATGCACCTACCAAAAATATCTAGATGAACCCCTAAGTCTAATGCAGCACAGCACCACACAAGTCAAGCAACACAAAGAGAAGGCAAACCAGCCTGACAAGCCCCTATCTAAAACTTAAACAAAAACCCTGAGCAGGACCCCTAAACAACCCTAAAACAAAACCCTAATCTACCTCTAAGCAAAACCCTAATCGAATCTCTAAGCAAAACCCTAATCAAATCTCTAAGCAAAACCCTAATCAAATCTCTAAGCAAAACCCTAATCAAATCTCTAAGCAAAACCCTACACAAGAGAAATCAATCCCAATCTTCAAGCTTCAAAACAAGCTTACCAAAGGGAGCTAAGTAGGCAGACTCATAGTGCCTTCCTCAGGAAAGTACCAGGAGGTTACCACTCAGGAATCATATCCTATGCGGCTCAACAACTGTGAATGGTTTACATTCCTCCTCAGGAGAAACTAAACTCACATGAAGGCTCCGACATCAATGGATACTTAAGGAATCCTACATGAACTAAGGGAACTAAGTGAACAGACTCATAGTGCCTTCCTCAGGAAAGTACTAGGAGGCTTCCACTTAGGAATCATATCCCATGTGGCTCAACAACTGTGATCAGTTTACATTCCTCCTCAGGAGAAACTAAACTCACATGAAGGCTCCAACATCATTGGATACTTAAGGAATCCTACATGAACTAAGGGAACTAAGTGAACAGACTCATAGTGCCTTCCTCAGGAAAGCACTAGGAGGCTTCCACTTAGGAATCATATCCCATGTGGCTCAACAACTGTGATCAGTTTACATTCCTCCTCAGGAGAAACTAAACTCACATGAAGGCTCCAACATCATTGGATACTTAAGAAAGAGATGAGAAGAAAGAATGAAAGACATCCATAGTGCCTTCCTCAAAAAAGTACCATGAATTTCCCTCAAACTTCAAGGTCTCAAACCTCACAAACAGAGAACAAGCTCCTAGACTAGGTCTTCAATCTATGCATCCCTGCAAGCTCCATCAAGACTTCATCCAGCCTCCACTTCCAAGAAGAAACCACAGGTCCTCAATCCAAAGGGAACTAACTCTGAAATTCAACTACAGTTGAACTTCAAAGTCAGAAGCCTATCAAGACTTCTCCTAATCTCAGGCTCAATCAGAAATAACAGAACACCCTATAAAAACCTACCAAAAATCTAGGGGAAACCTATATGGCTCTATGATCCCAAGATCAAATCTCAAAGCCTAAGTCAACTTCTAAGGCTACTAAACAATCCCTAATATATGAATGGTCAAGGGTTAACCAGCAAGTTATGAGGTCTCTATTCTCTAACCCTAAAACAATGTCAATCAATCTCTAAAAAATCCACTAAAATCCTATGGGGAACATGCATTAGTCTAGTATAAAATACTAAAAAACTAGAGAAAAATTCAATACCAAATGAGAGAAATAAAATCAGCAAGGCAGACACATCACAAACCAATCATTCAGTATCAATTAAAATACAAAAATGCAAATGAAAATGAAAATGCATGATCAAATTAATATTTTTGCATTATAAAATTCTACATTGAAATATGAGTCTACATAAAAAAGAAGGGAATTAATTCATCAATCCTACTATTTTTTAAGCCTTAATTTCTAACATGAACAAACAAAGAAAATTAAAAAAAAAATAAAATAAAATGGGGGGGTGCAGTAATAGCAAAAACTCAGTTATTTATCCACTGGGCCCATACACGGGGGGGGGGGGGGGGGGGGGGGGGGGCGCATAGCAAATAGGGTAAAGGCCCAATCCAGAATCATTCTATATTCTCACACGAAGGGGGGGGGGATACGAGTAATTGGAGGGGTGCTTCAGTAAATCAAACTTGGGCCTTGACCCAATCCAACCCTAACCCACACGATCAACCAACAAAACCAGACTTCTCCTCACAAGTCTGGCTACTGTTCACCACCAAAAAACCCTAACGCTGTCTGCAACTCAACCTTTCTCCTCTCTGCAATTCCTCTCTAGAATCCTCTAACAAACTTTCACAAATCTCAAACAAAACTTTATTCCCAAATTCAAAACCATTCAACCCTAACCTAAACTCTAACCGAAACAAAACTGACATTCAAATCTCCAAACACGAGCCCTAATTCAGCGAAAGAACAAACAATGGAGGCGAGAAGAAACGAACCTGGAGCGAAGCCACGGAGACGATGGGATTTCTGGAGAACGCTTCTTGAAGACGGAGCTAACGATGAAGTTCTTGAGGCCTTCAACGGAGATCTGGAAAATACCGTTGGGGGAGCTTCTTGAACGCTCTGGGAATTGACGAACACCGCGTAGACGAAGATGAATGGAAGAAAATCTGGAAAACTGAGTATGAACACGGTGAAGGTTCGAAGATTCTTCTGAAGGTTGATGAAAGATCTGGGCGAGATGATGAACGTCTATGAGGAACTAGATGAAGATTCAAGTAGATCTTGATGAATCTGGGGATTTGATGGGGATTCGTATGAATCTGGATGATGATGACGAACGGATAACGAGGAACGCCAAGAACAACACGATCAAGCTGGAAAATCTTGATCAAATCTGGAGATTTCTGGAAAATGATGGATGTTCACGGTGAGAAGGATGAAGATTGGTGGCGATTGATGATCGGAGAAGAGGAAGAGCTTCGTGAAATTCGCAGTTTCCGGCGAGATCACCAGCTTCCGGTGACTGGTGCGGTGGAGGGGAGCGGTCCGGTGGGCGTTTGCATGGCCGACGACGAGGTACTCCGGCGAGGATGAGGTGATGCCACGTGCGTTGGGAGGTGGCAGGGTGATCCTTGCATGCGCTACACGTGGCCTGGCGTGGAGAGAGAGAAAGAGATAGTGGAGTCTGAGTGGGAGACGTGGCAAGAGGAGAGAGTGGAGTCAAAATGAGGTGGGGTCCTCATGGGTGAACGCGTGGATCAGCTTTATAGCTGACAAGTGGCACCTGCAAATTTTCTGGACTGCAAATGACCAAAAACGGACTGAAATTGCTGGGCCTCCAAAAACTCATTCTGGGCCCACGAAAATGGCCAATTGGACTGAATAAAATGGACCAAGAAAAATCGGAATTAAAAATGATTAAGAAATTCTGAAAAATGATTAAACCTAATTAAAAACTAATCAAAGATTAAACCTACTTAATTCTAAAAACAATTAACTAAATGAAAACTCAATTAACCCTAATTAGAATCTAAACAAAATATTAAATCCTAATTAACCTCTAATAACCTCTATTATCCAAAAATCATTAAAACTCTACTACTTCTAATAAAATCTATAGTATTTATTTAAAACTATTAAAATCTATTATTAATAAAAGAAAAAACTATATTCTCTCTATATTATTCTAAAACATTTAAAAGCTATTTAAAATCTATTATATTCTAAAAATGATTAAAAAACTATTAAATCTATTAAAAATTCTATAAAGCTCTAAAAAAAAGATTTAAAACTATTAAAAAATGTTAAAAAATCTATTTAAATCCTAAAAAATCTAAAAAGCCTATTAAAAATCCACAAAAAACTATTAAACCTTAAAAAATGCAAACAGAGGCCAATAACCAACATGAAAGAGCGTGCGAACAGATTAAAGCAAACAGTAAACCCCTGGCATCAGAATATCCCGAAAACCACCATGTAAGCTGAAAACACCGAGAAGTGCACAATTTCCCGAAAAATAAAACCCTGATGATCTGGACTGGATCTGAAATATCCGGTAAAGGAAACCCAAGTTGTAACCCTGACATCCTCTATCTGTGCACAAATGTCATGCATCTGATATGCGAATACGAATTGAACCATGAACCAGATAAGAGAACCGGTTGGTCAAATTTTAGGGTGCAACACTTTGAATTTGATTGGCACCCTCAAGCCAGGCACCAGACCCATTGTTGACATATCTAAGCCAACAGCACTTTGATTTACGACCCCCCTCATCTGCTCCTCGAGCATCCTGATCCTCTGAGAGTCATCCATAGGCCCTTCGAAACCTCCACCGGAGAAAGCATCCTCTTGCTGGTCTTCTTGCCAATTACCATTCCCAGCTCCATACCCATCGTATCCGTTGTTACGGCCAGCTCTAATCTGATTCATGACCGGGCCTCGCCCCCTGTTGCCGTACCCCGGAGCGACCCCAGCAGGTCCAAAAGCCATTAACCCAGTGCCATTTCCATTTCTGAATCCGCCGTAACCCTGATTAGTCATACCAAATCCGTCCTGCCCGAAGCCTTGAGCATTGAAACTGTACTTCCCAGTATTATCGAATCCCTGGTCATTGAACCCGAATCCAGCATTACCGAAGCCATTGCCTCCCATATTATCACCCAGGTTAACATCGCCGAGCCCAACATTGTTGACAACGGTCTCGTTCCCAATTCTAACGTTACCGTTCCCGGCAGCAGCGCCGTTGTTGACATTACCAGCAGGTATGTTGACTACAGGTGGAGCCACTGGTGTGGGAGTACCATCCCCGTGAATGGTGTCGACTCGCGCAGACTGATGATCCTCATTTCCATGCCCAGCATTTCTTACCAACATAGGCTGCACCAAGGCTTGCAAATTCTCCTGTCCTTTCGCAATGGTCTCCATTGTCTGCATGAAGAGCGCCAGCTTCTCACGCATGTCTTGCATCTCATTCTGCATTTGATCAATGATTCTTCGGCAGTTGGTACGAGTGGAGTATCGGTGCGGGCGCTGATCTTCAATCCTGAAAAGACCTGGTACAGTGCAAGAAATAAGATACCATCCGATAATCACCTGTAATGCAATATGAGTATGAATGCAATGCAATATGTGTCTGTGCATTAGGGAACATCATTCCTCGATTCTAGTGTGAATGTGTCAGTGCAGTGACAGTGCTAACAATACGGTGATCGGAGCCGAATCATGGAAAACACCTCATATATTGCAGAGAAATCCATTAAGCCAAGAATACAATATCACTGAGTACAATAAGAAGGCATGACCTCAACCAACAATCCTGGTGATGGTCAGCACTATGCAAATAAAGCACCAATACATGAAACGGTCAAGTACACTCATAAGCCTGATACTCTTCTAGTAACTTCTTAGTCTCTGGATGACTTGGTCGGGTAAGCAGACCCTCCACAAGTTGGTTTCTTCTCTTGAGAACACGTCGCACGTCACCAGCGGTTTCTTCCCATGCCCCTTCTCCGAAGCGATCCTCTAGCTTCCGCTTCTGAGACACAGCTTCGTTCCTGCCTTCGATGGCCTTGTTCAATGCATTCTGGAGACTATATCTGGCCATCACCTCTTCTTCGTACTTCTTAATGCTAGCCTTCAACTGCTCTTCGAGTTCAGAGATTTGCTGCTTCAATTTGTCTTCCCTCTTTTTGTTGTTGGTTAACGTAGCATTCCAAGTCTTGTTACAAGAAGAGATTTCTCGGTGAGCGGCATCGAGCGCTTTCTTTTTGGACTCCAACATGTCATGAGAGCTTCTGAACTCTTGACCCAGACGTTCGCGCTTCTTTTTCTCCTCAGTCAATTCAGCCCCCAGCCTGTTTACTAGCTCGATCTGCTGTTGGAAAGCATGCACAGCCTTGTTTTTCTCGCTACGCATCTGAGCCAGTTCCTTTTCTAACCCTTCATTGATCTTCATCAAGGCTTCTTTTTCTTTTACAACTTGCTCGTAGGCCTCCCTAGTAACAGTAGTTGGTTCTTCCACTGGAATATGAACGGGGACCGGTGCAGCTGGAAATGGCATCAGCAACTGCCTTGCTCTCTCTTGGATCCATACTTTGTAGGGTGCATAAGCCTGACAATCATTCTTCCCTAACAGTGGCTTCCCTCTTCTGTTAATACGCATCCATGCGTGCTGAAGCTTGGTTAATAACTCTCCCTTCAAATCACCGGTGAAGTATAGAGATTCCTGCACTTCTTCCTCCTGAGGTGGGTTCTTCAACGCGTATCCAAACTGGCGAACGAACAAAGATGGGTTGTAATTGATACACCCTTTCCTTCCTATTAACGGAACATTAGGATACCCCGAACAACTGAAAATAAGCTCAGACCCCAACAAGTCTCGATCAAACCACTCGATGTCTTCAGAAGATAGCCTCATCATGCGCTCTGGCCAGCCAGCTATAGTTGCACTCTCCACAAAAGGTCCCTTCAGGGGAAGATGGCTCTTAAACCACATGTACAGCAAAGGCACGCAGCAAGAAACGTTCTTGCCTCTCCTGTTCTCATTTCTGTAGTGCATCGAATGGTAGAAGTCTCCGATCAATGTGGTACCGGGTTGCCAGCAGCAAACAAATGAAATGCATCCATGTCCACGAAGTTCGGGAAATTGGGAAACAGCACTATCCCATAAATGCATAGAGCCAAAACAGCGTTAAAGACCACCCAACATCCATTCTTGGCGTATTCTTGAGCCTTACCAACCAGAAACTGGAGAGAGAAACCTGGAACCCCTCGCCAAGAAGTCATCAACAGTTCAGAAGCATTCATGTGCAAGGCCTTAGCCAAGTCCTCCAACTTGGGCTCAGCGGCAGAGTGAATAAAGGGAACTTTATTCTGTACTGGCAGCTCAGTAAACTCTACATACTCCTCCATGGTAGGCCCCACAATAAAGTCAGCAAATGTGAAACACCTCAAAGCAGGGTCATAGAATTGCATCACCGTGTACAGCCCATTCAGTTCATCATCAGTGGGTTTGCGAACCAATCTCAACAACCGTCCATAACTCTGCCTGAAACTTCTACGGAAATCCTCATCAGCAAGAGAGATCAGACCCAGGAGGGGAGTAATATCAGGGATAGGTAGCTTGTAGGCAACTGTCATCCTCAAACCAGCCATGATCAATACTCAGAAGTCCGAACACTAGAACCAGGGAATATGCAAATGCACCTGCAGCACAGACACACGTTAATGAGATGCAATGATAATGATTGTGCAAACAATGCAATGCAAGTAACATGCAACAGGGACCAAATGCCATAGCTGAGAAGCCTGAACCATATCAACAAGTCTCAGATAGACCCTCCAGAATTCCTCAAATTCCGGTCTCAGATAGACCCCATACAAAGCTCCCACACTGGTCTCTGATAGACCCCATAACATAATTCCAACTGGTCTCTGATAGACCTCCACCATAACTCTGACTGGTCTCGGATAGACCTCACAACTGTCCATAAATACTCAGGATCTCAGATCAAGAAATAACCGGTATCTGAAAGTCTAGTTACCTGCATAACCCCAAACCCTCTCACAGGTGGATGTCCTAGTAACTGACAAAAGCATGGCATCCTATGCGGTCGTCGGTGTCACAAACTTTCAGGGTTGATGATACGATTCCCAGAAGGAGTGGCATCATCAAATCCTGAAGAGGCCTCACTTAGCCAACTTCGAAATGATCGGTTCCCAGAGTCGACAATCCAACTAACCAGCAACCCGAGCCACTCAAGGGGCAGGACAGGAGGCCAACCAGAAGAACCTCGTCTGAGTGTGGATTTCGTGGGACACTAGGACATGCAAAGCACGTGCGCGCCCACGAATTTCCACTCTAATTCTAGGTGCACTCAAGCCCAGGTCCGACTTATCTCTCAATCATGGAACACCCGTCACACCTCAATACAGCAATAATAACAATAATATACTGCTGAAAGTAAATGGCAGAAATATAAATCCATACAAAATCCTCGACGGGAAAACAAGCGCTAGGATTGACTCTCTTAAGGGATGTTGGATCCCAAATGCATAAGGAACTATCGCAGTCCTTAGCAGCCAGGGGACGTTGAATCCCCAGCAGAGTCTCCAGCTGTCGCTACTGCGAAAATCGGCGCCGGCTGAACAGAAGAGTCGCCACCGTGCGTTATTTATCCCAACGGAGGGAAAGGAAACGCTCGAAGTAAACCTACCGCAAAGACGGGAAAGGAATGGTCATCGCAACCAAATCCTGGATTCGGGAGTCGGTTACGCAAGGGGAAGGTATTAGCACCCCTCACGTCCGTCGTACTCGACGGGATCCATGCTTGTTTTCTAGTATGGATTGTTATTCTATCTACTCTACAGGTCTGGGGTTAAAAAGAAAATAAAATGACTCGGCAAAGTATTGCACTTTATGCCTACGTATTCCCGTCTGGAACGAGAAGTCAGAGTCAACGTAGTTCGCCTACCTACGGGAAAGGAGGGGAAGATTGCTCGCTAGGATATCGCATCCTATGCCTACGTACTTTCATACAACATGAAAGATCAGAGCAAACTTAGTTCGGGCTACGGATGACACAAGTCTGTCTTGATTGTTTTTATTCCTTCTGAAAAAGGGTTTTTCTGATTACCGGTCCAAGCGGACAAAAATGACGTTTTGATGAGTTCACATTCTTTTACGAAAGAAGTGTCTTTTATTGTGTTTGAAATATTACTGTGTTTTTCTATTTGTTTTGAGAAAGAAGAGACAGAACTCTAACCTACGGTTGAAAAGGGGAATCAAACTAACCTAATGTTATCATGCATGGGTTAAGACCAAATGTCTATCATGCTCCTCTCTTGCACAGAGAGAAACAGAGATCCTAAGGGAATAGACGGAAACAGAAACAACAGCAAATATAATAAAGCAGGAAAATGCATGGATGCAGCAATACAAGCGAGGCAAGGGAATCCCACTCAACCTCGAACCTAGAAAATAATAGGCAAAAGTGAACAGAATTCACTTTCAACCTAACAGGTTAAACAGCAAGCAATACAGTCAGGGAAATTCAATCAATACATCAAGAATTATAAACAGCAAAAATAAACAGCAAAAGCAGTCTTCATCAACAATTGTCTTCAAGTCATCTCCAAACAGCTACAAGCTTCAAGCATGCATCAATCTTTATCTTCACAACCCTCAAGCAAGGTCTTTGTATTCAATCTTCAAGCCTTCAGTCAAGGTCTCTATCATCAGTCTGCCATGGCTTTTCTTCAAGTCTCAATCTCCAAGATGAATATCAGTCAACAAGATGAATTGGGGTGTTAAGCAATTAGTTGACCACCAAGGGTGGCAAACAGACTGCTGACAACACATAGAATATTTCTCTCAAGAGTTCTATCTCTTAGACACTATCACCAAGCCTTCCAAAGGAAGGGGGTGAATGTATTAGAGAGACTCTGCATCATAGAGAGGGATGGAGGCAACCAAGACCTTCCATGTTTGTGAATCAAGTTTTCTACTCTAGAGCTCTGCCTAACTCCTAGATCCTATAACCTTCAACAGCTGCCAGCAAGAGATACTCCTCATCAACTCTGGAAGTTGGTCTTCAATCTCTTTAATCTCCAATGGGCTTCATCATCAAAGTCTTCAGCTCAACCCCCAAGCCCCAAGCAAGCCCAATACCCCACACAGACAAATAATAACCCTAGAGAGGGCACACCACACAGTCAAGCAAGTACAAGCAGTATACTAATAGTAATAGTAGAATAGGGGAAACCTAGTAATTTCTAAGGGATCTATTATCTACCCCTAACCCCTATAGTCCCATACCCCAATATTCAAACTACAACTCCTAAAAGAAAGGATTCATCACACCTATGTTATCTCTAAACCCTATTTTTGATTCTTCTAATCACACCTAAACAAATCACCTAAAAATTAATCCTAAAATTATGAATTAAATTTTATATACAAGCTAAAGTTCTAAGTTAATCACCCTAAAAAGAATGGATCCAAAATGTTAAAGGAAAGTCCTAAACTAAAATCAACAATATCATGCATCAAACTAAACATTATTTACAACCTATTTAAAAGAAAAATATACTAAAAATATAAAAATAAAATGAAATGCCAATTTTTTTATATGATAATTTTCTTAACAAAAATATGAAAAGGATGCAAAAATAACCATTAAAAAATATGCAATTTTCTATTTGTTATGATTTTTTAAAGAATTAAAATGAAATGGATGAAATTAAATTGAATTATGTTTGGATGGGGTGCAGCTAGTATTTATTCTAGTTAAAACATGATGATGGGCCCAGACTGGGGGGCGCGCATAGCAAAGCGCGTCTGGGCCTAGTTGATCAGAAAAAACTCACAAAAAAAAACTGAAAGGGTGCATATAGTAAAAAATAATAGTGCAAATGATTGGGCCATGGCGCTTGGGGGTGTGAAAAGCAGGAATGCAATAAGCCCAGTCAGAAAGGTTTAATGAAACAGTGCGTTTGGCACCCAGAGTTCCCTCCAAATTCATCTTTGAATCCTGGCCACGCGATCAAGGCTTCAGTCAACAAAGGAGACCTCATCTAACAGTCCTCATGCGTCTTCTCCACAGAATTAGGGTTTCGCCATTGATGAACCCTGCATGCAGCTCGCGCGAACCAGAATTCTACACACTCCTACACCTTCATTTCTCCATGAAACTCACATTGCTCTACTTCTTCCCCTCTACACAGCCATGGTAATATCTTCCTCTAAAACTCAATCAAAGTTCAAACCCGATAGGTAGAAAGTACTGACTCCACCATTTTACACTGATATCCATCATGCTAATTCCTTCTAATTCTTACCCTAACACGATCTACACACTTTGCTGATCATTCTCATATATCTAACCAGTATTATCAAGCCCTAAACTAGGAGTTCTAAGCCCTGACAGCTTTGTTGCACCAATGGCAACCTCCATGAATTGTCTTCAAACTCAACAGAAATGATCATCTAACCAATCCTAACCATTCTAACCTAATAATTCTCTAACACGCTAACTAATCTAGCCAATTCAAAAGGAAAACTAACCTGGTGTAAATGATGAAAACAGGTGTAGAATTCTTTGGATCCAAGGCTTGCAATGTTCTGGACTTGCTCAATACACTTGATTCTTGGTTCTGTATGCAATATTTCTTGCTCACACGCCTTAGATTCTTGTAACCACTTCTTCTTGCACTTTGGATGATGAAGATGGATAGCACGAGTTCTACCTCAATTGAGCCAAATCTTGATGGAAGCTTGATCTTGAATGAAGGTAGATGATGATAGGATCAAGAATTTTGGAAATTGGTGAAGATTTGATAGAGTTTGAAATGGTTTTGCAAAATGGAAGAATGAGATGAAACTATGTGTTATGAACAAAATGAATCACCAACCCTTAAATGAATCCTCTCAATTCAATATATATATGAAATTAGAAAGCTCTAGAACTTTGTAGAAACTTCTTGTGCACACTTTCCTTGAATTTTGGATATGTTAACTTCATACATAAGTAACCAAGCATAACTTCCAAATTTTGAACCAAACTCAAAAATACACTTTTGCCAATGTTCTTAAAACATTTTTTCCAATCAAAATGACCTATAATTTCATCCCATTTGGCCAAATTATGAAAAATCTCAATTTTAGGTCACTTTTATTCATTAAATTCCCTTTTAAATGACCAATTTTGAAACCTTGATCTATGAACATTTCCAATCTTTCATGATCACTTTTCTAGACTCAAAATGTCATTTGGAGAAAGTTTTATGTTGTGAAGTTTTTCATTTGAAGCTTCCTTGTATGAGTTTTGGGCATAGGTTTGAAATGACCTGTAATTCTCAGATGACCAAAATACCCTTTCCTTGCCAAGACCATAATTAGAGTTCCACAAATCATATGAAGGAATACCATACCTTTCTAGAAATCTAAGACAATGTGGAACAACTCTTATGTTGACCAGTAATTCATTTGAAATCTCCTTGAGGGGTAAAAGTTGCTTGGAAGACAAGTAACTTTCTCAGACAAAATTTCAGATACCCCAGATGACCTGTAACTTGCAAGGACCATAACTTGAGTTCTATAAATCTCCTTGATGTCTTCCACCACTCAAATTAAAGGTCTTGAGATCCTCTACAAGTTTCATGTTGGCCAAGGATCCATTTGAAGCTTTAAATTTGACTTATCTTGCTTGGAAGTTTGACCTAAATCAGGGGATTTTACACAGAAACCCTAATTTAGAAACCTCTCTTCTTCTTGATTTCTCTTGATTTCTTCTTTGCATAACACCACATCCTTCTCTACATGTAAAATGATGAACCCCACATCTCTCCATTAAACCTTAATGCCTTTGAATCAATCATTTGACCTAGGGCTGACCCAGGGTTGACCCAGATGAAACCCTAGTTGACTGTCTTCAACTGCAACTCTTGTGACCACACCAATGACTTGTCTCACTTTCAAAATGACTCTCTAGATCCTCCATGATGCCTATATACTCTCCATGCTCAATTCACAGCTTACCACTTCTTTGATGATCTTCAAATACCCTCAAGATAGGAGAGAGACCCACTGCTTGATCCACTGACCTCTCTGGTTTCAATTTCTTTCTGATGACTTGGATAAGATTGAATTTGAATAATACCCTCTTGATAGGCTCATAGAGATGAGAATAGTACTTGGTCACTTGTTGGATAACTTGCTATGCTATGCTATGCAGATGAATAGACTATGTACATGACTCTATATGCAAATGCTAATGTAATTGAAACATAAACCAAATGAAGCAGGTTGAGCAAATTTTAGGGTGCAACACTTTGGGGTTCGATGCTCACTTTTATTTAGCGAATGCCTGGCGGCGATGTCAGATATTTGTACCTTTGGGTTTGTTGTTCGCTTTTATTTAGTGAATGTCTGGCGGCGATGTCAGATGTCCATACCTTTCGGCTTGTTGTTTGCTGTTATTTAGCGAAGGTCTGGCGGTGATGTCAGATACCTTTGGGTTCGATGCTCGCTTTTATTTAGCGAATGCCTGGCGGCGAAGTCAGATGTATGTACCTTTGGGTTTTTTGTTCGCTTTTATTTAGCAAAGGCCTGGTGGTGATGTCAGATATCTTTGGGTTCGATGCTCGCATTTATTTAGCGAATGCCTGGAGGTGATGTCAGATGTCTGTACCTTTGGGTTTGTGGTTCGCTTTTATTTAGCGAAGGCCTAACGGCGATGTCAGATATCTTTGTGGTTCGATGCTCGCTTTTATTTAGCAAAGGCCTGGCGGCGATGTCAGATACCTTTGAAGTTCGATGCTCGCTTTTATTTAGCGAATGCCTGGAGGCGATGTCAGATGTCTGTACCTTTGGGTTTGTGGTTCGCTTTTATTTAGCGAAGGCCTAACGGCGATGTCAGATATCTTTGTGGTTCGATGCTCGCTTTTATTTAGCAAAGGCCTGGCGGCGATGTCAGATACCTTTGAAGTTCGATGCTCGCTTTTATTTAGCGAATGCCTGGAGGCGATGTCAGATGTCTGTACCTTTGGGTTTGTTGTTCGCTTTTATTTAGCGTAGGCCTGGAGGCGATGTCAGATACCTTTGGGTTCAATGCTCGCTTTTATTTAGAGAATGCCTGACGGCGATGTTAGATGTCTGTACCTTTGGTTTTCTTGTTCACTTTTATTTGGCGAAGGCCAGGAGGCGATGTCAAATATCTTTGCGTTCGATGCTCGCTTCTTTTTAGCGAATTCCTGGCGACGATGTCAAATATCCATACCTTTAGGTTTGTTGTTCGCTTTTATTTAGCAAAGGCCTGGTGGTGATGTCCGATACCTTTGCGTTCGATGCTCACTTTTATTTAGTGAATGCTTGGAGGCGATGTCAGATGTTCGTACCTTTGGGTTTGTTGTTCACTTTTATTTAGCGGAGGTCTGGTGGCGATGTCAGATATCTTTGGGTTCGGTGCTCAGTTTTATTTAGCGAATGCCTGGCGTCAAGGTCAAATGTTCGTACCTTTGGGTTTGTTGTTCGCTTTTATTTAGCAAAGGCCTGGCGGCGATGTCAGATACCTTTGGGTTCGACGCTCGCTTTTATTTTGCGAATGCCTGGGGGCGATGTCAGATGTGTGTACCTTTGGGTTTGTTGTTCGCTTTTATTTAGCGAAGGCCTGACGGCGATGTCAGATACCTTTGGGGTTTGATGTTCGCTTTTATTTAGCGAATGCCTGGAGGAGATGTCAGATGTCCGTACCTTTGGGTTTGTTGTTATCTCATATTTAGCGGAGGCCTGACGGCGATGTCAGATACCTTTGGGGTTCGATACTCGTTTTTATTTAGCGAATGCCTGGAGGCGATGTCAGATGTCTGTACCTTTGGGTTTGTGGTTTTCTTTTATTTAAAGAAGGCCTGGCGGCGATGTCAGATACCTATGGGTTCAATGCTCGCTTTTATTTAGAGAATGCCTGATGGGGATGTGAAATGCCCGTATCTTTGGGTTTGTTGTTCACTTTTATTTAGCGAATGCCTGGCCGCGATGTAAGATACCTTTGCGTTCGATGCTCGCTTTTATTTAGAGAACGCCTGGTGACGATGTAAGATGTCCGTACCTTTGGGTTTGTTGTTCGTTTTTATTTAGCGAAGGCCTGGCGGCGATGTCCGATACCTTTGGGTTCGATGCTCGCTTTTATTTAGCGAATGCCTGGCGGTGATGGCAGATGTCCGTACATTTGGGTTTGTAGTTCGCTTTTTTTAGTGAAGGCTTGGCGGTGATGTCAGATACCTTTGGTTCGATGCTCGCTTTTATTTAGCGAATGCTTGGCAGCGATGTTAAATATTCGTCCTTTTAAGTTTGTTGTTCGCTTTTATTTAGCGAAGGCCAGGCGGAGATGTCAGATACCTTTGGGTTCGATGCTCGCTTTTATTTAGTGAATGCCTGGCGATGATGTCAGATATCCGTACCTTTGGGATTGTTGTTCGCTTTTATTTAGCGAAGGCCTGCCGGTGATGTCAGATATCTTTGGGTTCGATGCTCGGTTTTATTTAGCGAATGCCTGGCGACAATGTCACATGTTCGTACCTTTGGGTTTGTTGTTCGCTTTTATTTGGCAAAGGCCTGGCGGCGATGTCAGATACCTTTGGGTTCGATGCTCACTTTTATTTTGCGAATGCCTGGCGACGATGTCAGATGTATGTACCTTTGGGTTTGTTGTTCGCTTTTATTTAGCGAAGGCCTAACGGCGATGTCAGATACCTTTGGGGTTTGATGCTCGCTTTTATTTAACGAATGCTTGGAGGAGATGTCAGATGTCCGTACCTTTGGGTTTGTTGTTCACTTATATTTAGCGAAGGCCTGACGGCAATGTCAGATACCTTTGGGGTTCGATACTCGCTTTTATTTAGCAAATGCCTGGAAGCGATGTCAGATGTCTGTACCTTTGGGTTTGTGGTTTGCTTTTATTTAGAGAAGGCCTGGCGGCGATGTCAGATACCTTTGGGTTCCATGCTTGCTTTTATTTAGAGAATGCCTGACGGCGATGTGAAATGTCTGTACCTTTGGGTTTGTTGTTCACTTTTATTTAGCGAATGCCTGGCGGCGATGTAAGATACCTTTGTGTTCGCTGCTCGCTTTTATTTAGAGAATGCCTGGCGATGATGTAATATGCCCGTACATTTGGGTTTGTTGTTTGCTTTTATTTAGTGAAGGCCTGGCGGCGATGTCAGATACCTTTGGTTCGATGCTCGCTTTTATTTAGCGAATGCCTGGCAGCAATGTTAAATATTCAAACCTTTAGGTTTGTTGTTCACTTTTATTTAACGAAGGCCAGGAGGAGATGTCAGATACCTTTGGGTTCGATGCTCGCTTTTATTTAGTGAATGCCTGGCGATGATGTTAGATGTCCGTACCTTTGGGTTTTTTGTTCGCTTTTATTTGGCAAAGGCCTGGCGGCGATGTCAGATACCTTTTTGCTTCGATGCTCGCTTTTATTTAGCGAATGCCTGGAGGCGATGTCAGATGTCTGTACTTTAGGTTTATTGTTCGCTTTTATTTAGCAAAGGCCTGGCGGCGATGTCAGATGCCTTTGGGGTTCGATGCTCGCTTTTATTTAGCGAATGCCTGGAGGCGATGTCATATGTCCGTACCTTTGGGTTTGTTGTTCGCTTTTATTTAGCGAAGGCCTGGCGGCGATCTCTGATACCTTTGGGGTTCGATGCTCGCTTTTATTTAGCGAATGCTTGGAGGCGATTTCAAATGTCTGTACCTTTGGGTTTGTTGTTCAATTTATTTAGCGAAGGCCTGGCGGCGATGTCAGATACCTTTGGGTTCAATGCTCACTTTTATTTAGAGAATGCCTGACGGCGATGTGAGATGTCCGTACCTTTGGGTTTGTTGTTTGCTGTTATTTAGCGAAGGTCTGGCGGCGATGTCAGATACCTTTGGGTTCGATGCTCGCTTTTTTTTAGAGAATCCCTGGCGGCGATGTCAGATGTTCGTACCTTTGGGTTTGTTGTTCACTTTTATTTAGCGAAGGTCTGGCGGCGATGTCAGATACCTTTGGGTTCGATACTCGCTTTTATTTAGAGAATGCCTGGCGGCAATGTCATATGTCCGTACCTTTGGGTTTGTTGTCCGCTTTTATTTAGCAAAGGCCTGGCGGCGATGTCAGATACCTTTGGGTTCGATGCTCGCTTTTATTTTGCGAATGCTTGGCGGCGATGTCAGATGTCCGTACATTTGGGTTTGTTGTTCTCTTTTATTTAGCGAAGGCCTGACGGCGATGTCAGATACCTTTGGGGTTCGATGCTCGCTTTTATTTAGTGAATGCCTGTAGGCGATGTCAGATGTCCGTACCTTTATGTTTGTTGTTCGCTTTTATTTAGCGAAGGCCTGGCGGTGATGTCAGATACCTTTGGGGTTCGATGCTCGCTTTTATTTAGCGAATGCCTGGAGGCGATGTCAGATGTTTGTACCTTTGGGTTTGTTGTTCGATTTTATTTAGCGAAGGCCTGGCGGCGATGTTAGATACCTTTGGGTTTAATGCTCGCTTTTATTTAGAGAATGCCTGACAGCGATGTGAGATGTCCGTACCTTTGGGTTTGTTGTTCACTTTTATTTGACGAAGGCCTACAGGCGATGTCAAATATCTTTGCGTTCGATGCTCACTTTTTTATAGCGAATGCCTGGCGACGATGTCAAATATCCATACCTTTAGGTTTGTTGTTCGCTTTTATTTAGCAAAGGCCTGGTGGTGATGTCCGATACCTTTGCGTTTGATGCCCGCTTTTATTTAGTGAATGCGTGGCGACGATGTCAGATGTTCGTACCTTTGGGTTTGTTGTTCACTTTTATTTAGCGAAGGTATGGCAGCGATGTCAGATATCTTTAGGTTCGATGCACGATTTTATTTAGCGAATGCCTGGCGATAATGTCAAATGTTCTTACCTTTGGGTTTGTTGTTCGCTTTTATTTAGCAAAGGCCTGACAGCGATGTCATATACCTTTGGGTTCGATGCTCGCTTTTATTTTGCGAATGCCTGGCGGCGATGTCAGATGTATGTACCTTTGGGTTTGTTGTTCTCTTTTATTTAGAGAAGGCCAGACGGCGATGTCAGATACCTTTGGGGTTTAATGCTCCCTTTTATTTAGCGAATGCCTGGAGGAGATGTCAGATGTCCGTACCTTTGGGTTTGTTGTTCACTTATATTTAGCGAAGGCCTGACGGCGATGTCAGATACCTTTGGGGTTCGATACTCGCTTTTATTTAGCGAATGCCTGGAGGCGATGTCAGATGTCTGTACCTTTGGGTTTGTGGTTCGCTTTTATTTAGAGGAGTTCTGGCCGCGATGTCAGATACCTTTGGGTTCAATGCTCGCTTTTATTTAGAGAATGCCTGACGGCGATGTGAAATGTACCTTTGGGTTTGTTGTTCACTTTTATTTAGCGAATGCCTGGCAGAGATGTTCGATACCTTTGGGTTGGATGCTCGCTTTTATTTAGCGAATGCCTGGAGGCGATGGCAGATGTCCGTACATTTGGGTTTGTTGTTCGCTTTTATTTAGTGAAGGCCTGGCGGCGATGTCAGATACCTTTGGTTCGATGCTCGCTTTTATTTAGCAAATGCCTGGCGGCGATGTTAAATATCCATACATTTAGGTTTTTTGTTCGCTTTTATTTAGTTAAGGCCTGGCGGAGATATCATATACCTTTGGGTTCGATGCTCGCTTTTATTTAGTGAATGCCTGGCGGCGATGTCAGATGTCCATACCTTTGGGTTTGTTGTTGGCTTTTATTTAGCGAAGGCCTAGCGGTGATGTCATATACCTTTGGGTTCGATGCTCGCTTTTATTTAGTGAATGCCTGGAGGCGATGTTAGATATCCGTACCTTTAAGTTTGTTGTTCGCTTTTATTTAGCGAAGGCCTGGCAGCGATGTTAGATACTTTTGGGTTCGATGCTCGCTTTTATTTAGTGAATGACTAGCGGCGATGTCAGATGTCCGTACCTTTGGGTTTGTTGTTCGCTTTTATTTAGCGAAGGCCTGGCGACAATATCAGATACCTTTGGGTTTGATGCTCGCTTTTATTTAACGAATGTCAGGCGGCTATGTCAGATGTAAGTACCTTTGGGTTTGTTGTTCGCTTTTATTAAGCGAAGGCCTGGCGGTGATGTCAGATACCTTTGGGTTCGATGCTCGCTTTTATTTAGTGAATGTCTGATGGCTATGTCAGATGTCTGTACCTTTAGGTTTGTTGTTCGCCTTTATTTAGCAAAGGCCTGACAGCGATGTCTGATACCTTTGGGTTCGATGCTCGCTTTTATTTTGCGAATGCCTGGCGGCGATATTAGATATTCGTACCTTTGGGTTTGTTGTTCGCTTTTATTTGGCGAAAGCCTGGCGGCGATGTCAGATACCTTTAGGGTTCGATGCTCGCTTTTATTTAGCGAATGCCGGGAGGCGAAGTCAGAAGTCTGTACCTTTGGATTTGTTGTTCGCTTTTATTTAGCGAAGGCCTGGCGGCGATGTCAGATACCTTTGGGGTTCGATGCTCGCTTTTATTTAGCGAATGCCTGGAGGCGATGTCAGATGTCCGTACCTTTGGGTTTGTTGTTCGCTTATATTTAGCGAAGGCCGGACGACAATGTCAGATACCTTTGGGGTTCGATCCTCGCTTTTATTTAGGGAATGCCTGGAGGCGATGTCAGATGTCTATACCTTTGGGTTTGTGGTTTGCTTTTGATTAGAGAAGGCCTGGCAGCAATGTCAGATACCTTAGGGTTCCATGCTCGCTTTTATTTAAAGAATGCATGACGGCGATGTGAAATGTCCGTACCTTTGGGTTTGTTGTTCACTTTTATTTAGCGAATGCCTGGCGGCGATGTAAGATACTTTGCGTTCGATGCTCGCTTTTATTTAGAGAATGCCTGGCGACGATGTAAGATGTCCGTACCTTTGGGTTTGTTGTTCGCTTTTATTTAGCGAAGGCCAGGCGGAGATGTCCGATACCTTTGGGTTCGATGCTCGCTTTTATTTAGCGAATGCCTGGCGGTGATGGTAGATGTCCGTACATTTGGGTTTGTTGTTCGCTTTTATTTAGTGAAGGCCTTGCGGCGATGTCAGATACCTTTGGTTCGATGCTCACTTTTATTTAGCGAATGCCTGGCAACAACGTTAAATATTTGTACCTTTAGGTTTGTTGTTCGCTTTTATTTAGCAAAGGCCAGGAGGAGATGTCAGATACCTTTAGGTTCGATACTCGCTTTTATTTAGTGAATGCCTGGCGGTGATGTCAGATGTCCGTATCTTTGGGTTTTTTGTTCGCTTTTATTTGGCGAAGGCCTGGCGGCGATGTCAGATACCTTTTGGGTTCGATGCTCGCTTTTATTTAGCGAATGCCTGGAGGCGATGTCAGATGTCTGTACCTTTGGGTTTGTTGTTCGCTTTTATTTAGCGAAGGCCTGGCGGCGATGTCAGATACCTTTGGGGTTCGATGCTCTCTTTTATTTAGCGAATGCCTGGAGGAGATGTGAAATGTCCGTACCTTTGGGTTTGTTGTTCGCTTTTATTTATCGAAGGCTTGGCGGCGATCTCAGATACCTTTGGGATTCGATGCTCGCTTTTATTTAGCGAATGCCTGGAGGCGATTTCAAATGTCTGTACCTTTGAGTTTGTTGTTCGCTTTATTTAGCGAAGGCCTGTCGGCGATGTCAGATACCTTTGGGTTCAATGCTCGCTTTTATTTAGAGAATGCCTGACGGCGATGTGAGATGTCCGTACCTTTGGGTTTATTGTTTGCTGTTATTTAGCGAAGGTCTGGCGGCGATGTCAGATACCTTTGGGTTCGATGCTCACTTTTATTTAGAAAATGTCTGGCGACGATGTCAGATGTCTGTACCTTTGGGTTTGTTGTTCGCTTTTATTTAGCAATGGCCTGGTGGTGATGTGAGATACCTTTGGATTCGATGCTCTCTTTTATTAAGTGAATGCCTAGCGGCGATTTCAGATGTTCGTACCTTTGGGTTTGTTGTTCATTTTTATTTAGCGAAGGTCTGGCGGCGATGTCAGATATCTTTGGGTTCGATGCTCGCTTTTATTTAGCGAATGCTTGGCGGCAATGTCAGATGTCCGTACCTTTGGGTTTGTTGTTCGCTTTTAATTAGCAAAGGCCTGGCGGCGATGTCAGATACCTTTGGGTTCGATGCTCGCTTTTTTTTTGCGAATACTTGGCAGCGATGTCAGATGTCCGTACCTTTGGGTTTGTTGTTCGCTTTTATTTAGCGAAGGCCTGACGGCGATGTCAGATACCTTTGGGGTTCGATGCTCGCTTTTATTTAGCAAATGCCTGTAGGCGATGTCAGATGTCCGTACCTTTATGTTTGTTGTTCGCTTTTATTTAGCGAAGGCCTGGCGGCGATGTCCGATACCTTTGGGGTTCGATGCTCGCTTTTATTTAGCGAATGCCTAGAGGCGATGTCAGATGTCTGAACCTTTGGGTTTGTTGTTCGCTTTTATTTAGCGAAGGCCTGGCGACGATCTCAGCTACCTTTGGGGTTCGATGCTCGGTTTTATTTAGCGAATGCCTGGAGGAGATGTCAGATGTCTGAACCTTTGGGTTTGTTGTTCACTTTTGTTTAGCGAAGGCCTGGCAGCGATGTCAGATACCTTTGGGTTCAATGCTCGCTTTTATTTAGAGAATGCTTGACGGTGATGTGAGATGTCCGTACCTTTGGGTTTGTTGTTCACTTTTATTTGGGGAAGGCCTGGAGGCGATGTCAAATATCTTTGCGTTCGTTGTTCGCTTTTATTTAGCGAATGCCTGGCGACGATGTCAAATATCCATACCTTTAGGTTTGTTGTTTGCTTTTATTTAGTGAATGCCTGGCAGCGATGTCAGATGTTCGTACCTTTCGGTTTGTTGTTCACTTTTATTTAGCGAAGGTCTGGCGGCGATGTCAGATACCTTTGGGGTTCGATGCTCGCTTTTATTTAGCGAATGCCGGGAGGCGAAGTCAGATGTCTGTACCTTTGGGTTTGTTGTTCACTTTTATTTAGCAAAGGCCTGTTGATGATGTCAGATACCTTTGGGTTCGATGCTCGCTTTTATTTAGTGAATGCCTGGCGGCGATGTTAGATGTCCGTACCTTTGGGTTTGTTGTTCACTTTTATTTAGCGATGGTCCAGCGGTGATGTCAGATACCTTTGGGTTTGATGCTCGCTTTTATTTAGCGAATGCCTGGAGACAATGTCAGATGTCCGTACCTTTGGGTTTGTTGTTCGCTTTTATTTAGAAAAGGTATGGCGGCGATGTCAGATACCTTTGGGTTTGATGCTCGCTTTTATTTTGTGAATGCTTGGCGGCGATGTCAGATGTCCGTACCTTTGGGTTTGTTGTTCGCTTTTATTTAGTGAAGTCCTGACGGCGATGTCAGATACCTTTGGGTACGATGCTCGCTTTTATTTAGCGAATGCCTGTAGGCGATGTCATATGTCCGTACCTTTATGTTTGTTGTTCGCTTTTATTTAGCGAAGGCCTGGCGGCGATGTCATATACATTTGGGGTTCGCTGCTCGCTTTTATTTAGCGAATGCCTGGAGGCGATGTCAGATGTCTGTACCTTTGGGTTTGTTGTTCGCTTTTATTTAGCGAAGGCCTGGCGGCGATATTAGATACCTTTGGGTTTAATGCTCGCTTTTATTTAGAGAATGCCTGACGGCGATGTGAGATGTCCGTACCTTTGGGTTTGTTGTTCACTTTTATTTGACGTAGGCCTGGAGGCGATGTCAAATATCTTTGCGTTCGATGCTCGCTTTTTTTTAGGGAATGCCTGGCGACGAAGTCATATATCCATACCTTTAGGTTTGTTGTTCGCTTTTATTTAGCAAAGGCCTATTGGTGATGTCCGATACCTTTGCGTTCGATGCTCGCTTTTATTTAGTGAATGCCTGGCGGCGATGTCAGATGTTCGTACCTTTGGGGTTTTTGTTCACTTTTATTTAGCGAAGGTCTGGCGGCGATGCTCGCTTTTATTTTGCGAATGCCTGGCAGCGATGTCAGATATATGTACCATTGGGTTTGTTGTTCGCTTTTATTTAGAGAAGGCTAGACGGCAATATCAGATACCTTTGGGGTTTGATGCTCGCTTTTATTTAGCGAATGCCTGCAGGAGATGTCAGATGTCCGTACCTTTGGGTTTGTTGTTCACTTTAATTTAGCGAAGGCCTGGCGGCGATGTCAGATACCTTTGGGGTTCGATGCTCGCTTTTATTTAGCGAATGGCTGGAGGCGATGTCAAATGTTTGTACCTTTGGGTTTGTTGTTCGCTTTTATTTTGCGAAGGCCTGGCGGCGATATCAGATACTTTTGGGTTCAATGCTCGCGTTTATTTAGAGAATGCCTGACAGCGATGTGAGATGTCCGTACGTTTGGGTTTGTTGTTCACTTTAATTTAGCGAAGGCCTGGAGGCGATGTCAAATACCTTTGCGTTCGATGCTCGCTTTTTTTTAGTGAATGCCTGGAGGCGATGTCAGATGTACGTACCTTTGGGTTTGTTGTTCACTTTTATTTAGCAAAGGTCTGGCGGGGATGTCAGATATCTTTTGGTTCGATGCTCGGTTTTATTTAGAGAATACCTGGCGGCAATGTCATATGTTCGTACCTTTGGGTTTGTTGTTCGCTTTTATTTAGCAAAGGCCTGGCGGCGATGTCAGATACCTTTGGGTTCGATGCTCGCTTTTATTTTGTGAATGCCTGGCGGCGATGTCAGATGTCTGTACGTTTGGGTTTGTTGTTCACTTTTATTTAGCAAAGGCCTGACGGCGATGTCAGATACCTTTGGGGTTTGATGCTCGCTTTTATTTAGCGAATGCGTGGAGGCGATGTCAGATGTTCGTACCTTTGGGTTTTTTGTTTGATTTTATTTAGCGAAGGCCTGACGGCGATGTCAAATACCTTTGGGGTTCGATACTCGCTTTTATTTAGCGAATGCCTGGAGGCGATCTCAGATGTCTATACCTTCGGGTTTGTGGTTCGCTTTTATTTAGCGAAGGCCTAGCGGCGATGTCAGATACCTTTGGGTTGAATGTTCGCTTTTATTTAGAGAATACCTGACGGCGATGTGAAATTTCCGTACCTTTGGCTTTATTGTTCGCGTTTATTTAGCGAAGGCCTTGCGGCGATGTCCGATACCTTTGGGTTCGATGCTCGCGTTTATTTAGCAAATGCCCGGCGGCGATGGCAAATGTCCGTACATTTGGGTTTGTTGTTCGCTTTTATTTTGTGAAGGCCTGGCGGCGATGTCAGATACCTTTGGTTCGATGCTCGCTTTTATTTAGCGAATGCCTGGCGGCGATGTTAAATATTCATACCGTTAAGTTTGTTGTTCGCTTTTATTTAGCGAAGGCCTGGCGGCGATGTCAGATACCTTTGGGGTTTGATGCTCACTATTTTTTAACGAATGCGTGGAGGCGATGTCAGATGTCCGTACCTTTGGGTTTGTTGTTCGCTTTTATTTAGTGAAGGCCTGGCGGCGATGTCAGATACTTTTGGGTTCGATGCTCGCTTTTATTTAGTGAATGACTAGCGGCGATGTCAGATGTCCGTACCTTTGGGTTTGTTGTTTGCTTTTATTTAGCGAAGGCCTGGCGACGTCATCAGATACCTTTGGGTTCGATGCTCGCTTTTATTTAGTGAATTCCAGGCGGCTATGTCAGATGTCCGTACCTTTTGGGTTTGTTGTTCCCTTTTACTTAGCGAAGGCCTGGCGGTGATGTCAGATACCTTTGGGTTCGATGCTCGCTTTTTTTTAGCGAATGCCTGGCGACGATGTCAAATATCCATACCTTTAGGTTTGTTGTTCGCTTTTATTTAGCAAAGGCCTGGTGGTGATGTCCGATACTTTTGCGTTCGATGCTCGCTTTTATTTAGTGAATGCCTGAAGGCGATGTCAGATGTACGTACCTTTGGGTTTGTTGTTCACTTTTATTTAGCGAAGGTCTGGCGGCGATGTCAGATATCTTTGGGTTCGATGCTCGGTTTTATTTAGAGAATTCCTGGCGGAAATGTCATATGTACGTACCTTTGGGTTTGTTGTTCGCTTTTATTTAGCAAAGGCCTGGCGGCGATGTCAGATACCTTTGGGTTCGATGCTCGCTTTTATTTTGCGAATGCCTGGCGGCGATGTCAGATGTCTGTATGTTTGGGTTTGTTGTTCACTTTTATTTAGCAAAGGCTTGACGGCGATGTCAGATACCTTTGGGGTTTGATGCTCGCTTTTATTATGCGAATGCGTGGAGGCGATGTCAGATGTTCGTACCTTTGGGTTTTTTGTTTGCTTTTATTTAGCGAAGGCGTGACGGCGATGTCAAATACCTTTGGGGTTCGATACTCGCTTTTATTTAGCGAATGCCTGGAGGCTGTCGCTACTGCGAAAATCGGCGCCGGCTGAACAGAAGAGTCGCCACCGCGCGTTATTTATCCCACAGGAGGGAAAGGAAACGCTCAGAGTAAACCTACCGCAAAGACGGGAAAGGAATGGTCATCGCAACCAAAACCTGGATTCGGGAGTCGGTTACGCAAGGGGAAGGTATTAGCACCCCTCACGTCCGTCGTACTCGACGGGATCCACGCTTGTTTTCGGGTATGGATTGTTATTCTATCTAAACTAATGGTCAGGGGTTAAAAGAAAAGAAAATGACTCGGCAAAGTATCGCACTTTATGCCTTCGTATTCCCGTCTGGAATGAGAAATCAGAGTCAACGTAGTTCGCCTACCTACGGGAAAGGAGGGAAGGTTGCTCGCTAAGACATCGCGTCTTATGCCTATGTACTTTCACACGGCATGAAAGATCAGAGCAAACGTAGTTCGGGCCACGTGCGACGCAAGTCTGTTTTGATTGTTTTTATTCCTTCTGAAAAAGGGGTTTTCTGATTACAGGTCCCAGCGGACAAAAATGATGTTTTGATGAGTTCACATTCTTTTACGGAAGAAGTGTCTTTTATTGTGTTTGAAATCTTATTGTATTTTTCTGTTTGTTTTGAGAAAGAAGAGACAGAACTCTAACCTATGGTTGAAAAGGGAATCTGACCTAATGTTATCATGCGTGGGTTAAGACCTAATGTCTATCATGTTCCTCTCTTGCACAGAGAGAAACAGAGATCCTAAGGGAATAGACGGAAACAGAAACAATAGCAAATATACAATAAAGCAGTAAAATGCATGGATGCAGCAATACAAGCGAGGCAAGGGAGTCCCACTCAACCTCGAACCTAGAAAACAACAGGCAAAAGTGAACAGAATTCGCTTTCAACCTAACAGGGTAAACAACAAACAATACAGTCACGGAAAACCAAACAATACATTAGAAATTAACAACAGCAAAAAGAAACAGCCACAGCAGCTCTGCATCAACATCTGTCTTCAAGTCATCCCAACTATCCACCAGCTTCAAGCAAGTCTCAATCTTCATCTTCAAGCCTTCAGGCAAAGTCTCTGTCATCAATCTTCCATCTACAATGGCTTTTCTTCAAGTCTCAATCTCCAAGAGGAATATCAGTCAACAAGATAGAGTGAATGTTAAACAGTCAACTGCATACCAAGGGTGGCTCATCAACGGTTAACATTATACAGACAATTTTCTCTCAAAAGTTCTATCTTTCAAATACATTCAATGATCCTTCCAAAGGAAGGAGGTGGATATTTGAAAGAGACTTTGAATCATAGAGAAAGGATGGAGGCAAACAAGACCTTCCATGTTTGTGAATCAAGTTTTCTACTCTAGAGCTCTGCCTAGCTCCTAAATCCTATACTCCTCAACAGCTGCCAGCAAAGGAATCTCCTCATCAACTCTGGAAGTTGGTCTTCACCCTTTTGATCTCCAATGGTCTTCATCATCCAAGTTTTCAGCTCTCCCAATCCCCAAACAAACCCAATACCCCACACAGACAAATGAAATAACCCTAGAGAGGGCACACCATACAGTCAAACAAATATAAGCAGTATACTGATAGTAATAATAGAATAGGGGAAACCTAGCAATTTCTAAGGGATCTATTATCTACCCATAATCCCTATAGTCCCATACCCCAAAGATTCAAACTCATACTCCTAAGGGAAATGATATCTCACACTTATAGTATCTCCTAAACCCTAGTTTTGATCATGTTATTCACACCTAAACAAATCATCTAAAATTAGTCCTAAAATTATGAAGTAAATTTTATATACAAGCTAACATTCTATACTAATCAACCTAAAAAGAATGGATCAAAAATATAAAAGCATTTAATCAAACTAAAATCACCAAATTCATGCACTAAACTACACATTATTTAAACCTATTTAATAGAAAAATATGCTAAAAATATAAAAATAAAATGAAATGCCAAATTTTTTATGTGATAATTTTCTTGCCAGAAATGTGAAAAGGATGCAAAAACAACCAATGAAAAATATGCAATTTTCAATTATTTATGATTTTTTGAAGAAATGAAATGAATTAAGAAAATAATGAATGAATTAATTTGGCTGAGGGGTGCAGGGAGTAAGTAAACCAATTGAAATAAAAGGATGGGCCCAGACTGGGGGGCGCGCATAGCAAGCGCGTCTGGGCCCAGTAACTCAGAAAATATAACAAAAATTAAAAAACAATAAACGGTGCAGTTAGCAAGATTTTTAGTTCATTTTAGTTTGGGCCTGCATTTGGGGGGTGGCATTAGCAAGTGAAACCAAAGCCCAGTCTGATAGAATTAGTGAAACGGTGCGTTTGGCACCCCAGAGTCTCCCTCCAAATTCCAATTGAATCAAGGCCATTGGATCTAGCTCTGAGTCCAAGTCAACCTGATCATCCAACGGCATCCATTCATCGTCTACCTCTAGAAACCCTAGGTTCTGAAACAACCTCCCCATGCACGAACTTTCAACAGCTCTGTTCTCTCTCAATCTTCCATGAAATTACACGATGTAAAAGCCAAACATGATCTACTTCTTCCCCTCTACACAGCCATGCCATCAGTTCTTTCCAACACTCAGTCAATAACCAAACCCGATAGGTTGAACATTCTGACTCCATTACTTTGCACTGAGATCAAACATGAGGATTCTCACTAATTCTTACCCTAACCTAATCTACACTTCATGCTGATCAACCTGAGCTATTCATTCAAGATTATAGTGCAATAAACTATGAGTTACAAACCCTAACAGTCTTGGTACACCTATGGCAAACCTCATGAAACTTCCTCAAACTTTGTGAAATCCATCCTCTAACCTATCTTAACAGTTCTAACCTAACAAATCTCTATGATTCTAACTAAAACAAGCAAATCGAATGAGAAACCAACCTGGTGTAAATGGTGAAAACAATTGTGGAATTCTCTTGATCCAATGCTTTCAATGCTCTGAACTTGATCCACACACTCAATTCTTGATTCTGTATGCAATGGATCTTGTGCAAACTCCTTGAATCTTGCAATTGAAACTTTCTTGCACCTTGGATGATGAAGTTGTATGGCACGATTCCTCTTCAATTCAACCAAGTTCTTGTGTGAATTTTGATCCTTGAATGATCTAGATGATGATCAGATCAAGAAAATTGGAAATTGATAGAGATTTTATGGAGTTTGAGATGCTTTTGCAAATTGGAAGATTGAAGTGTAACTTGGTATTATGAGCACAATGAATCACCAACCATGGCATGAAGCTATTCAATTCAATATATAGATGACCTTGGAAAGTCCTAGAACTTTGGAGAAACTTCCCATGCACACTTTCCCTTGGATTTGGATTATGTAACTTCTTTTGTAAGTAACCAAGCATAACTTCTAAATCTTGAACCAAACTCAAAAATACACTTTTTCCAATGTTCTTAAAACATTTTTTCCAATCAAAATAACCTATAATTTCACCTCATTTGGCCAAGTTATGAAAAATCTCCATTTTAGGTCACTTTTTATTCATTAAATTCACCAATTTTGAAACCTTGAGCTATGAGCCTTTCCAATCTTTAATGGTCACTTTTCTAGACTCAAAATGTCATTTGGAGCAAGTTTGATGTTGTGAAGTTTTCCATTTGAAGCTTCCTTGTATGAGTTTTTGGCATAGGCTTGAAATGACCTGTAATTCTCAGATGACCAAAATACCCTTTTCTTGCCAAGACCATAAGTAGAGTTCCACAAATCATATGAAGGCATACCATACCATTATAGAAAGCTAAGACAATGAGGAACAACTCTTATGTTGACCAGAAATTCATTTGAAATCTCCTTGAGGGGTAAACGTTGCCTGGAAGTCAAGTAACTTTCACAGACAAAAATTCAGATACCTCAGATGACCTGTAACTTGCAAGGACCATAACTTGAGTTCTATAAATCTCATTGATGTATTCCACCACTCAAATTAAAGGTCTTGAGATCCTCTACAAGTTTCATGTTGGCCAAGGATCCATTTGAAGCTTGCATTTTGACTTATCTTGCTTGGAAGTTTGACCTAAATCAGGGGATTTTACACAGAAACCCTAATTTAGAAACTCCTCTTCTCCTTGATTTCTCTTGATTTCTTCTTAGCACATCACCATATCCTTCCCTACATGTCAAATGATGAACCCCACATCTCTCCAATAGACCTTAATGCCTTTCAATCAATCAATTGACCTAGAGTTGACCCAGGGTTGACCCAGATGAAACCCTAGTTGACTGTCTTCAACTGCAACTCTTGTGACCACATCAATGACTTTCCTCCTTCTCCAAATGACTTTCTAAGTCTCCCATGATGTCCACATACTCTCCATGCTCAATTCACAGCTCACAACTTCTTTGATGACCTTCAGATACCCTCAGATAGGAGATAGATGCACTGCTTGATCCACTGACTTCTTAGGTTTCAATTTCTTTCTGATGACTTGAATATGCTTGAATTTGAATAATAACCTCTTGATAGACTCATAGAGATGAGAATAATGCTTGGTCCCTTGTTGGATGATTTGTTATGCTATACCATGCAGATGATTAGACTATGTACATGACTCTATATGCAAATGTTAATGCAATTGAAACATAATCCAAGTGAAGAAGGTTGAGCAAATTTTAGGGTGCAACAGAGGCGATATCAGATGTCTGTACCTTCGAGTTTGTGGTTCACTTTTATTTAGCGAAGGCCTGGCGGCGATGTCAGATACCTTTGGGTTGAATGCTCGCTTTTATTTAGAGAATACCTGACGGCGATGTGAAATTTCCGTACCTTTGGGTTTATTGTTCGCGTTTATTTAGCGAAGGCCTTGCGGCGATGTCCGATACCTTTGGGTTCGATACTCGCGTTTATTTAGCAAATGCCTGGCGGCGATGGCAGATGTCTGTACATTTGGGTTTGTTGTTCGCTTTTATTTTGTGAAGGCCTGGCGGCGATGTCAGATACCTTTGGTTCGATGCTCGCTTTTATTTAGCGAATGCCTGGCGGCGATGTTAAATATTCATACCGTTAAGTTTGTTGTTCGCTTTTATTTAGCGAAGGCCTGGCGGCGATGTCAGATACCTTTGGGGTTTGATGCTCACTATTATTTAGCGAATGCGTGGAGGCGATGTCAGATGTCCGTACCTTTGGGTTTGTTGTTCGCTTTTATGTAGTGAAGGCCTGGCGGCGATGTCAGATACTTTTGGGTTCGATGCTCGCTTTTATTTAGTGAATGACTAGCGGCGATGTCAGATGTCCGTACCTTTCGGTTTGTTGTTTGCTTTTATTTAGCGAAGGCCTGGCGACGTCATCAGATACCTTTGGGTTCGATGCTCGCTTTTATTTAGTGAATGCCAGGCGGCTATGTCAGATGTCCGTACCTTTTGGGTTTGTTGTTCCCTTTTACTTAGCGAAGGTTTGGCGGTGATGTCAGATACCTTTGGGTTCGATGCTCGCTTTTATTTAGCGAATGCCTGGCGGCTATGTCAGATGTCCGTACCTTTGGGTTTGTTGTTCGATTTTATTTAGCAAAGGCCTGGCAGCGATGTCAGATACCTTTGGGTTCGATGCTCGCTTTTATTTTGAGAATGCCTGGCAGCGATGTCAGATGTCCGTACCTTTGGGTTTGTTGTTCGCTTTTATTTGGAGAAAGCCTGGCGGCGATGTCAGATATCTTAGGGGTTCGATGCTCGCTTTTATTTAGCGAATGCCTGGAGGCGATGTCAGATGTCTGTACCATTGGGTTTGTTGTTCGCTTTTATTTAACGAAGGCCTAGCGGGGATGTCAGATACCTTTGGGGTTCGATTCTCGCTTTTATTTAGCGAATGCCTGGAGACGGTGTCAGATGTCCGTACGTTTGGGTTTGTTGTTCGCTTTTAATTAGCGAAGGCCTGGCGACGATCTCAGATACCTTTGGGGTTCGATGCTCTCTTTTATTTAGCGAATGCCTGGAGGTGATGTCAAATGTCTGTACCTTTGGGTTTGTTGTTCGCTTTTATTTAGCGAAGGCCTGGCGGCGATGTCAGATACCTTTGGGTTCAATGCTCGCTTTTATTTAGAGAATGCCCGACGGTGATGTGAGATGTCCGTACCTTTGGGTTTGTTGTTCACTTTTATTTAGCGAAGGCCTGGAGGCGATGTCAAATACCTTTGCATTCGATGCTCGCTTTTTTTTTAGCGAATGCCTGGCGACGATGTCAAATATCCATACCTTTAGGTTTGTTGTTCGCTTTTATTTAGCAAATGCCTGGTGGTTATGTCCGATAACTTTGCGTTCGATGTTCGCTTTTATTTAGTGAATGCCTGGCGGCGATGTCAGATGTTCGTACCTTTGGGTTTGTTGTTCACTTTTATTTAGCGAAGGTCTGGCGGCGATGTCAGATATCTTTGGGTTCGATGCTCGGTTTTATTTATAGAATGCCTGGCGGCAATGTCAGATGTTCGTACCTTTGGGTTTTTTGTTTGCTTTTATTTAGCAAAGGCCTGGCAGCGATGTCAGATACCTTTGGGTTCGATGCTCGCTTTTATTTTGCGAATTCCTGGCGGCGATGTCAGATGTCTGTACGTTTGGGTTTGTTGTTCGCTTTTATTTAGCAAAGGCCTGACGGCGATGTCAGATACCTTTGGGGTTTGATGCTCGCTTTTATTTAGCGAATGCGTGGAGGCGATGTCAGATGTCCGTACCTTTGGGTTTGTTGTTCGCTTTTATTTAGCGAAGGCCTGACGGCGATGTCACATACCTTTGGGGTTCGATACTCGCTTTTATTTAGCGAATGCCTGGAGGCGATGTCAGATGTCTGTACCTTCGGGTTTGTGGTTCGCTTTTATTTAGAGAAGGCCTGGTGTTGCACCCCAAAATTTGCTCAACTTTTCTTTACCTAGCTTGTGTTTCATTTCATTCACATTAGCATTATCATTTGCATTTCATTGACATGTATGCAGGAGATCAAGAGGTATGATCACCAATTAAGAGCTACACAAGACTGGGAAGCTAGCTAAGAAGGTTATTCAGGTGCTCAAGGGTTGATATCCTTGTCAGAGAAGTTTAAAGATCCTCAGAGTGAGTGGTTGAAACCAAGGTTGTGTGCCTCCCAACTTGAGAGTTGTGGGAGCTCCTCAGATGATTCTGAAGCCAAGAATGTGGACTTGAGGTATTGAGAGAACTCATGAGAAGTTTTGAAGATCACTTTGAAGCCTAGACAGGTCATTGTGCAAGATTAAGAAGCCTCAGCCATGATTGGTGCAGCTAGGGTTTGAATGGGTCAACCCTAAGTCAACTGATGATTTGAAGAAGGTTGAGACCTAATTCAAGAGACATGTGATCATGGATTGGCACATTGAGATATTATAAGGATGATTACAAGGTCAACTCATCATGATTGAAGAGTTTGAGAAGTTTCAAGCTAGGGTTTCTAAGGCTTGACAATGTAAAATCCCCTTGTTTGACCCCTATCTTCAAGGAAATGTAGCTCAAGATGTGATTGTCATCTCATCTTACCCCCAACATGAATGTTTTAGGGCATTATCTTAGCTTTAATTTGAGTGCTAGAATTCCTTGATAGGATTTGTAGAACTCAAGTTATGACTTTGACAAGTTACAGGTCACCTGAGGTATGTGAATTTGGGGGCTTGAAAGTTATCCAACTTGCATGAAACGTTTGCCCTAGAAGTATGACTCCTTTGAACTTTTGGTCAACATGAATGTTGTTCCTTATTCTCTTAGCTTTCTAGAGAGTACTAGAAGTCATTGATAGGATTTGCAGAACTCAAGTTATGGCTTTGACAAGTCAAGGGCATTTTGGTCATTTGGAGATTATAGGTCATTTCAATCATAAGGCCATAACTCCTATTTGCAAGCTTCAAATGGGAAAATGTTCAACATCAAAATTGTTCAAAATGATGTTTTAAGGCTATTTAAGAGGTCATGAGACGTTGGAATTTCTTGTAGCTCAAAGTTGCAAAAATGACCTAAAATAAGGGTATAAGTTAAATGAACCAAAGTTGGAAATTGATATTTTTGATCTACATGTCCAAAACAAGGCATGTAATATATCATTTTGATTCTAAAAAACATTTTAAGAACATTGGTTTAGCCACATTTTTTAATTGAAATTCAATTTGTGGACTTGCTTTGAAAAGTAGTTACTTACATCATAAGTAACATTGGCAAAACCTAAGTTCAAGGCATAATCAAGGTACCTTGCAAGCCAAACACTTCCAAAATGTCATGAGGGGAGAAATTGGGAGGAATTGAGAGTGATTTCAAGCTGTTAGCAGAACTATGCATACCATGACATGTGATTGAAATTCTCATGACATGAGAGATTGAAACTCTCATTAGAAGGATCTAGAGGTTTCTAGATCATCCACACAGGTTCTATATATGATAATGAGTTGATCCAAGGCCAAGGTTGGTGATGATTGAGAGAGAAAACTGAGATTGCACTTTGAGATTTCACATTGCAAATCAAAATCGGTTACAAGGTTAGAGGCCATTGCAGTCCAAGAAATTGATCTCAATAGCTTGCTCTGAGGTTGGTGATCAATTCCAGATTAAATTCAAGGCATTGTGGTGGAAGAATCGTGAAGCAGCCATTGGAGTTGGAAGCTTGCAACTCAGAATCGGATTTGATAATTCAAGAAGATTCAACTCTTTTCTTTGCATACAGAAGATTGATTGGAGGCTAGTGAAGGATTCTGCAAGTTCTTGAGGGTTGATTTGAGGATTCAACCACTCTGTTTGCTCAATTTTACCAGGTATGCAACTCTTGTTCCATGGCTTAAATTAGTTAGAATTAAGATGAATTGTTATGGTAGATGCATAGGGGAATGGTGTAGGAAGATTTCTGGATCATAAATTTGAAGATTAGTGACCAATTAGGGTTTATGGAATTTTCGGTCGAGATTGTTATTCTTGGATTCTTGAACTGTTAGCATGATTAAATGGCATAGGAAGACTCCTTGTGAAAATCGGGGTGAGTTTCATGTAGAGACCTCTTGGAATGGAGGCCTGTGGAGAGAATTAGGGTTGGGGACGATGACTGGAGCACCACCGGCGACGGCCATGGCTGCGCGCGTGTTTCAGAGATTTCAAATGAAGAAGATGACTTGATAGCCATCAGATTGAGGTTGGACTTTGACTGAGGGCATGATCCAATGGCCACAAATGTTTCTCATTTTGTGAAGAAGTCTGAACTAATTGAAACAATGCGTTTCATTAATCAGTGGTTTTTGGGCTTAAGGATCCAAGCGCTACTCACACCCCCCTGATGGCCCAATTACTTTAATGAACTGATTTTGCTTACTATCTGCACCGTGTGTTTATCATTTTAATTTGATTTTCTTTATTTTTTTCATTTTTATTCATGGCTCTTGATAAAATCATAAAAAATGGAAAAATAATTCAATTGATCCCATTCTTTTTGCATTGGATTCATGATAGGATCTAGTATTTTTTAGATAAAAAATATTATTATTTCATGAATTTTATGATTTTATGGGAATTTTTACATTTTAATTGATATTAAAATAGTCATGTTTGATGCTTGATATTGGTGAATTTGGTTTGATCATGTGATGATGATTTTGGCCTTGATTTTTTGTGAGTAGTTAGCATAGATATGCATGCTCCCCATAGATTTTTCTCACATTTTTGTGATGAATATAAGTGGTAGTTTAGGTTGAAACCTTTAAGAGCTCCATTTTTAGGGTTTATGGTTGATACCTTGTGGTTTAGATTTTATTTTTAGGACTTGGTGGATGATTCAACCTCTGATTTTTGTATGGTAGATTCATGATTGAATTAGGATCCCTTAGGAATTTTTGTAGGAATTTTCAAGATATTTTTCTATTTTTTTGTTTGATTTTAGCTTAGGTGCTAGTTTTAGATGATTCTAGTGCCCTAATTCAACTAGATTGACTTCTTTAGTTCCCTTAGATTAGGGTTTTGCTTTGCTTGTGCTTGGATGATGTTGAAGACAAGTTGAAGATGCATTGGATTGCTTGAAGAGGCTTGGATGTGAGGATCTTTCCTTCTTTTGGTGTAGTTTTGTTTAGGTGTTAAGATTAGGGTTTTGTAGGCAGAGCTTCTAGATAGATTCTCTTCCTTCATAAACATGGATGATGTTGATCACTTCCATTATTCCCTATGATGTAAGGTCCCCTTGTAAAGGCCTCATCCCTCCTTTGGTAGGATGTGTGGCTCCTTACAAGTTGGTAGAACCTTTGAGGGTCCTTTCTCTGATGATAGGATGCTTAGTGGTGACCTTTGGTCTTCACTCTGCTACCAATCACCCAAACATTGCTCTTGATAGATGAATCTTTCTCCCTTGCTAGAGGATGGAGTTCCTTGCTTGAAGAAGATTGAAGGATCAAGTTGATACTTCTTTGTGTTTGAAGATTACTCTGAGAAGCTGAAGCTTGTGGATGAAGAGGAACAAGTTGATACTTGTGAAGAAGATCAAATTGAGATTGAGTGAAGAGCTGAGGCTTGAGGAATAAAGGATAAGTTGATACTTATGTTGATGCACTGAGTCCCTGAAGGAACAAGTTGATACTTGTAGTTATGAGTGAAGCCTGAAGGTGGAGCTGACTGAAGAGCTGAGGCTTGGAGAGGGAACAAGTTGATACTTGCAATTGGGATTCAAGCCTGAAGGTGGAGTCTGTTTTAGAGCTGAGGCTTGAAGAGGATAAGTTGATACTTATGTTTGATGTACTGAAACCTTGGAGAAGCAAGTTGATACTTACTATTGAAGATGATAGCCCTGAAGAGCTGTTGAAGACTGCCATTGGAGCTGAAGCTTGACCCCCAAGAAGAACAAGTTAACACTTGTGAAGAAAAGCCAGTTGGGATCAAATGAAGAGCTTAAGCTTGAAGTTAAAGGATAAGTTGATACTTATGTTGATGCATTGAGAGCCTGAAGGAGCCATGTTGATACTTGATTTTAGGAGTGAAGCCTGAAGGTGGAATTGACTGGAGAGCTGAAGCTTGAAGAAGAAAGAATGGATTGATACTTATGCTTGAGGTGTTAGAAACTTGAAGAAGTAAGTTGATACTTGCTATTGAAGATGAAAGACTTGAAGAGCAGTTACAGACTAAGGACTGAATTGCTGTCAGAAGAGCTGAAGCTTGAAATTGAAGGAGGGGTTGATCTGCTTTCTTTCCTGTCTGTTTTCCTTCTGTACAACTGTATTGATGTGACTTGTGTGATTTGCCTGATGCATTAGAATAAGTTCATATTTAGACTAATTTGAGCTAGGAGCATGATTGCACTAGAGGTTGAGTTGCTCCCTCTACTTGTATTTTTACTGTGTGGCTTTGCTTGCGGGTATTCGGTAGAGCCCAGCTCCCTTGCCTATGTGGTTTGTGTTGCTTGATAGCATTTTACTTCCTCTGTATGATTGCAGTTGCTCATTATTTTGCTTGATAGCATGTTATTTCTTCTGTATGATTGCAGTTATCATCTTTTGCTTGATAGCATGTTTTATTTTCCTTTATGATTGCAGCTATTCATATCTGGCTTGAGGTTGAGATGAGCTTGTGGAGGCTGATGCCCCACACATATTTCCTCCCTCACTTGCATTGCATGCATTTTACAGTCGTTTACTGTTTACTGTTTAAGCTAATGCTTTACCTGTTTCTGTTTATCATTGACATGATCCCCTAGGAATCTCATCTCCTTTGATAAGGAAGTGATGATTAGAACTTTAGGTTGAAACCTATGCATGATAACTTCTAGGAGTTCCCTGTTTAAAACCTCAACCATAGGATGAATCCTTGGTATGACAACATTAGGACTTGATAGTTTCCCTTTAGTTGAGCCTGTTCTCTCTTCTCATCTCAAAACAAATTAAAACACAGTAATAAAGGTTAACTGACGTCGTACGTTACGAGCCTTAAGCTATCTGAGAAAGGGTTGTCGGAGAGTTTCTTTTCGACAGCTTGGATGTTTAGTATGGTACCCTTTGGGTGACATGCGACGCATTCACTCTCAGGTCATAGTCCCTAGTGCGATACTAGTTGCAAATAACCATAAAAAACAGTTCTTCCGTAAAAGACAGAAAACAAACTTCAAACCTTTTTGCCCCGTGGGCCCATAATTCAAAGGAAAGCTTTTCTGAAGAAGAGAGTGTCGTTAACTCTCAGTTCTACTGCAAACGGTAACGCCTAAGTCTCCAAGGGTCGAGCTGCGTACGCCAAACTGCGGGAACTGTTTGTTAACCCTACTCGATAAAAACAGATGAATCTGAATCCCCGTAATCCGTATTATCCCGAACTACGTAAGCTCTGATCTCTCATGCCTGTTGAGAGTACGTAGGCATAATAGTGACGTATTAGCGAGCCACCTCCCCCGTAACCCGTAGTTAGCCGAACTACGTTGACTCTGATTTCTCATTCTCCGATGAGAATACATAGGCATAAAGCGCGACGCTTTGCCGAGTCATTTTCGTTTCTTTTTAAGCCAGCCTTGATAGGTAGATAGTAAAACCAACCCGTCAGATAAACACAACAAGCGTGGATCCCATCGAGTACGATGGACGTGAGGGGTGCTAATACCTTCCCCTTGCGTAACCGACTCCCGAACCCAGACAATGGTTGCGATGACCTTGTCTTATACCTTTTTTGTCAGGTTTTTACGATCGTTTCCTTTCCCGTTCTGAGGGATAAATAACGAAAGGTGGCGACTCTTCTGTTTTTCCGGCAACTTATTTTCGCGGAAGCGACACCTGGCGGCGATGTCAGATACCTTTAGGTTCAATGCTAGCTTTTATTTAGAGAATACCTGACGACGATGTGAAAATGTCCGTACCTTTGGGTTTGTTGTTCACTTTTATTTAGCGAATGCCTTGCGGCGATGTAAGATACCTTTGCGTTTGATGCTCGCTTTTATTTAGAGAATGCCTGACGGCGATGTAAGATGTCTGTAGCTTTGGGTTTGTTGTTCGCTTTTATTTAGTGAAGGCCTTGCGGCGATGTCTGATACCTTTGGGTTCGATGCTCGCGTTTATTTAGCGAATGCCTGGCGGCAATGGCAGATGTCCGTACATTTGGGTTTGTTGTTCGCTTTTATTTAGTGAAGGCTTGGCGACGATGTCAGATTCCTTTGGTTCGATGCTCGCTTTTATTTAGCGAATGCCTGACGGCGATGTTAAATATTCGTACCTTTAAGTTTGTTGTTCGCTTTTATTTAGAGAAGGCCTGGCGGCGATGTCAGATACCTTTGGGTTCGATGCTCGCTTTTATTTAGTGAATGCCTGGCGGCGATGTCAGATGTCCGTACCTTTGGGTTTGTTGTTGGCTTTTATTTAGCGAAGGCTTAGCGGCGATGTCAGATACCTTTGGGTTCGATGCTCGCTTTTATTTAGTGAATGCCTGGAGGCGATGTCAGATATCCGTACCTTTAAGTTTGTTGTTCTCTTTTATTTAGCGAAGGCCTGGCGGCAATGTCAGATACTTTTGGGTTCGATGCTCGCTTTTATTTAGTGAAAGACTAGTGACGATGTCAGATGTCCGTACCTTTGGGTTTGTTGTTCGCTTTTATTTAGCGAAGGCCTGGCGACGATGTCAGATACCTTTGGGTTCGTTGCTCGCTTTTATTTAGAAAATGCCAGGCGGCTTTGTCAGATGTCCGTACCTTTGGGTTTGTTGTTCGCTTTTATTTAGCGAAGGTCTGGCGGCGATGTCAGATACCTTTGGGTTCAATGCTCGCTTTTATTTAGAGAATGCCTGACGGCGATGTAAGATGTATGTACCTTTGGGTTTGTTGTTCACTTTTATTTAGCGAAGGCCTGGAGGCGATGTCAAATACCTTTGCGTTCGATGCTCGCTTTTTTTTAAGCGAATGCTTGGCGACGATGTCAAATATCCATACCTTTAGGTTTGTTCTTCGCTTTTATTTAGCAAAGGCCTGGTGGTGATGTCCGATACCTTTGCGTTCGTTGCTCGCTTTTATTTAGTGAATGACTGGCGGCGATGTCAGATGTTCGTACCTTTGGGTTTGTTTTTCACTTTTATTTAGCGAAGGTGTGGCGGCGATGTAAGATATCTTTGGGTTCGATGCTCGGTTTTATTTCGAAAATGCTTGGTGGCAATGTCAGATGTTCGTACCTTTAGGTTTGTTGCTCGGTTTTATATAGCAAAGGCCTGGCGACGATGTCAGATACCTTTGGGTTCGATGCTCGCTTTTATTTTGCGAATGCCTGGCGGCGATGTGAGATGTCTGTACCTTTGGGTTTGTTGTTCGCTTTTATTTAGTAAAGGCCTGACGGCGATGTCAGATACCTTTGGGGTTTGAAGCTCACTTTTATTTAGCGTATGCATGGAGGCGATGTCAGATGTCCGTAACTTTGGGTTTGTTGTTCGCTTTTATTTAGCGAAGGTCTGGCGGCGATGTCAGATACTTTTGGGTTCGATGCTCGCTTTTATTTAGTGAATGACTAGCGGCGTTGTCAGATGCCCGTACCTTTGGGTTTGTTGTTTGCTTTTATTTAGCGAAGGCCTGGCGACGATATCAGATACCTTTGGGTTCAATGCTCGCTTTTATTTAGTGAATGCCAGGCGGCTATGTCAGATGTCCGTACCTTTTGGGTTTGTTGTTCCCTTTTACTTAGCGAAGGCCTAGCGGTGATGTCAGATACCTTTGGGTTCGATGCTCGCTTTTATTTAGCGAATGCCTGACGGCTATGTAAGATGTCCGTACCATTGGGTTTGTAGTTCGCTTTTATTTAGCAAAGGCCTAGCAGCGATGTCAGATACCTTTTGGTTCGATGCTCGCTTTTATTTTGAGAATGCCTGGCGGCGATGTCAGATGTTCGTACCTTTGGGTTTGTTGTTCGCTTTTATTTGGCGAAAGCCTGGCGGTGATGTTAGATATCTTAGGGGTTCGATGCTCGCATTTATTTAGCGAATTCCTGGAGGCGATGTCAAATGTCTGTACCTTTGGGTTTGTTGTTCGCTTTTATTTAGCGAAGGCCTAGCGGCGATGTCAGATACCTTTGGGGTTCGATGCTCGCTTTTATTTAGCGAATGCCTGGAGGCGATGTCAGATGTCCGTACATTTGGGTTTGTTGTTCGCTTTTATTTAGCGAAGCACTGGCGACGATCTCAGATACCTTTGGGGTTCGATGCTCGCTTTTATTTAGCGAATGCCTGGAGGCGATGTCAAATGTCTGTACCTTTGGGTGTTGTTCGCTTTTATTTAACGAAGGCCTGGTGGCGATGTCTGATACCTTTGGGTTCAATGCTCGCTTTTATTTAGAGAATGCCTAACGGCGATGTGAGATGCCCGTACCTTTGGGTTTGTTGTTCACTTTTATTTAGCGAAAGCCTGGAGGCGATGTCAAATACCTTTGCATTCGATGCTCGTTTTTTTTAGCGAATGCCTGGCGACGATGTCAAATATCCATACCTTTAGGTTTGTTGTTCGCTTTTATTTAGCAAAGGCCTGGTGGTTATGTCCGATACCTTTGCGTTCGATGCTCGCTTTTATTTAGTGAATGCCTGGCGGCGATGTCAGATGTTCGTACCTTTGGGTTTGTTGTTCACTTTTATTTAGAGAAGTCCTGGTGGCGATGTCAGATATCTTTGGGTTCGATGCTCGGTTTTATTTATAGAATGCCTGGAGGCAATGTCAGATGTTCGTACCTTTGGGTTTGTTGTTCGCTTTTATTTAGCAAAGGCCTGGCAGCGATGTCAGATACCTTTGGGTTCGATGCTCGCTTTTATTTTGCGAATTCCTGGCGGCGATGTCAGATGTCTGTACCTTTGGGTTTGTTGTTCGCTTTTATTTGGCGAAGGCCTGACGGCGATGTCAGATACCTTTGGTGTTCGATGCTCGCTTTTATTTAGCGAATTCCTGGAGGCGATGTCAGATGTCTGTACCTTTGGGTTTGTTGTTCGCTTTTATTTAGCAAAGGCCTGACGGTGATGTCAGATACCTTTGGGGTTTGATGCTCGCTTTTATTTAGCGAATGCGTGGAGGCGATGTCAGATGTCCGTACCTTTGGGTTTGGTTTTCGCTTTTATTTAGCGAAGGCCTGACGGCGATGCCAGATACCTTTGGGGTTCAATACTCGCTTTTATTTAGCGAATGCCTGGAGGCGATGTCATATGTCTGTACCTTCGGGTTTGTGGTTCGCTTTTATTTAGCGAAGGCCTGGCGGCGATGTCAATTACCTTTGGGTTCAATGCTCGCTTTTATGTAGAGAATACCTGACGGCGATGTGAAATTTCTGTACCTTTGGGTTTGTTGTTCACTTTTATTTAGCGAATGCCTGGCGGCGATTAAAGATACCTTTGCGTTTTATGCTCGCTTTTATTTAGAGAATGCCTGGCGGCAATGTAAGATGTCCGTACCTTTGGGTTTGTTGTTCGCTTTTATTTAGCGAAGGCCTTGCGGCGATGTCCGATACCTTTGGGTTCGATGCTCGCGTTTATTTAGCGAATGCCTGGCGGCGATGGCAGATGTCCGTACATTTGGGTTTGTTGTTCGCTTTTATTTAGCGAAGGCCTGGCGGCGATGTCAGATACCTTTGGGTTCGATGCTCGCTTTTATTTAGCGAAGGCCTGGCGGCGATGTCAGATACCTTTGGGTTCGATGCTCGCTTTTATTTAGTGAATGCCTAGAGGCGATGTCAGATATCCGTACCTTTAAGTTTGTTGTTCGCTTTTATTTTGCGAAGGCCTGACGGCGATGTCAGATACTTTTGGGTTCGATGCTCGCTTTTATTTAGTGAAAGACTAGCGACGATGTCAGATGTCCGTACCTTTGGGTTTGTTGTTCGCTTTTATTTAGCGAAGGCCTGGCGACGATGTCATATTCCTCTGGGTTCGATGCTCGCTTTTATTTAGAAAATGCGAGGCGGTTTTGTGAGATGTCAGTACCTTTGGGTTTGTTGTTCGCTTTTACTTAGCGAAGGCCTGGCGGCGATGTCAGATACCTTTGGGTTCGATGCTCGCTTTTATTTAGCGAATGCCTGGAGGCTATGTCAGATGTCCGTACCTTTGGGTTTGTTGTTTGCTTTTATTTAGCAAAGGCCTGGCGGCGATGTCAGATACCTTTGGGTTTGATGCTCGCTTTTATTTTGCGAATGCCTGGCGGCGATGTCAGATGTTTGTACCTTTGGGATTGTTGTTCGCTTTTATTTGGCGAAGGCCTGGCGGCGATGTCAGATACCTTTGGGGTTCGATGCTGGCTTTTATTTATCGAATGCCTGTAGGCGATGTCAGATGTATGTACCTTTTGGTTTCTTGTTCGCTTTTATTTAGCGAAGGCCTGGCGGCGATGTCCAATGCCTTTACGTTCGATGCTCGCTTTTTTTTTGCGAATGCCTGGCGACGATGTCAAATATCCATACCTTTAGGTTTGTTGTTCGCTTTTATTTAGCAAAGGCCTGGTGGTGATGTCCGATACCTTTGCGTTCGATGCTCGCTTTTATTTAGTGAATGCCTGACGGCGATGTCAGATGTTCGTACCTTTGGGTTTGTTGTTCACTTTTATTTAGCGAAGGTCTGGCGGCGATGTCAGAAATCTTTGGGTTCGATGCTCGGTTTTATTTAGCGAATGCGTGGCGGTAATGTCAGATGTTCGTACCTTTGGGTTTGTTGTTCGCTTTTATTTAGCAAAGGCCTGGCGGCGATGTCAGATACCTTTGGATTCGATGCTCGCTTTTATTTTGCGAATGCCTGGCGGCGATGTCAGATGTCTGTACCTTTGGGTTTGTTGTTCGCTTTTATTTAGCGAAGGCCTAGCGGCGATGTCAGATACCTTTGGGGTTCGATGCTCGCTTTTATTTAGCGAATGCCTGGAGGCGATGTCAGATGTCCGTACATTTGGGTTTGTTGTTCGCTTTTATTTAGCGAACGACTGGCGACGATCTCAGATACATTTGGGGTTCGATGCTCGCTTTTATTTAGCGAATGCCTGGAGGCGTTGTCAAATGTCTGTACCTTTGGGTTTGTTGTTCGCTTTTATTTAACGAAGGCCTGGCGGCGTTGTCTGATACCTTTGGGTTCAATGCTCGCTTTTATTTAGAGAATTCCTGACGGCGATGTGAGATGTCCGTACCTTTGGGTTTGTTGTTCACTTTTATTTAGCGAAAGCCTGGAGGCGATGTCAAATACCTTTGCATTCGATGCTCGCTTTTTTTTTAGCGAATGCCTGGCGACGATGTCAAATATCCATACCTTTAGGTTTGTTGTTCGCTTTTATTTAGCAAAGGCCTGGTGGTTATGTCCGATACCTTTGCGTTCGATGCTCGCTTTTATTTAGTGAATGCCTGGCGGCGATGTCAGATGTTCGTACCTTTGGGTTTGTTGTTCACTCTTATTTAGAGAAGTCCTGGCGGCGATGTCAGATATCTTTGGGTTCGATGCTCGGTTTTATTTATAGAATTCCTGGAGGCAATGTCAGATGTTCGTACCTTTGGGTTTGTTTATCGCTTTTATTTAGCAAAGGCCAGGCAGCGATGTCAGATACCTTTGGGTTCGATGCTCGCTTTTATTTTGCGAATTCCTGGCGGCGATGTCAGATGTCTGTACCTTTGGGTTTGTTGTTCGCTTTTATTTAGCAAAGGCCTGACGGTGATTTCAGATACCTTTGGGGTTTGATGCTCGCTTTTATTTAGCGAATGCGTGGAGGCGATGTCAGATGTCCGTACCTTTGGGTTTGTTGTTCGCTTTTATTTAGCGAAGGCCTGACGGCGATGCCAGATACCTTTAGGGTTCGATACTCGCTTTTATTTAGCGAATGCCTGGAGGCGATGTCAGATGTCTGTACCTTCGGGTTTGTGGTTCGCTTTTATTTAGAGAAGGCCTGGCGGCGATGTCAAATACCTTTGGGTTCAATGCTCGCTTTTATGTAGAGAATACCTGACGGGGATGTGAAATTTATGTACCTTTGGGTTTGTTGTTCACTTTTATTTAGCGAATGCCTGGCGGCGATTAAAGGTACCTTTGCGTTTTATGCTCGCTTTTATTTAGAGAATGCCTGGCGGCGATGTAAGATGTCTGTACCTTTGGGTTTGTTGTTCGCTTTTATTTAGCGAAGGCCTTGCGGCGATGTCCGATACCTTTGGGTTCGATGCTCGCGTTTATTTAGCGAATGCTTGGCGGCGATGGCAGATGTCCGTACATTTGGGTTTGTTGTTCGCTTTTATTTAGCGAAGGCCTGGCGGCGATGTCAGATACCTTTGGGTTCGATGCTCGCTTTTATTTAGCGAAGGCCTGCCGGCGATGTCAGATGTCCGTACCTTTGGGTTTGTTGTTGGCTTTTATTTAGCGAAGGCCTAGCGGCGATGTCAGATACCTTTGGGTTCGATGCTCGCTTTTATTTAGTGAATGCCTAGAGGCGATGTCAGATATCTGTACCTTTAAGTTTGTTGTTCGCTTTTATTTAGCGAAGGCCTGGCGGCGATGTCAGATACTTTTGGGTTCGATGCTCGCTTTTATTTAGTGAAAGACTAGCGACAATGTCAGATGTCCGTACCTTTGGGTTTGTTGTTCGCTTTTATTTAGAGAAGGCCTGGCGACGATGTCAGATTCCTCTGGGTTCGATGCTCGCTTTTATTTAGAAAATGCGAGGCGGCTTTATCAGATGTCCGTACCTTTGGGTTTGTTGTTCGCTTTTACTTAGCGAAGGCCTGGCGGCGATGTCAGATACCTTTGGGTTCGATGCTCGCTTTTATTTAGCGAATGCCTGGAGGCTATGTCAGATGTCCGTACCTTTGGGTTTGTTGTTTGCTTTTATTTAGCAAAGGCCTGGCGGCGATGTCAGATACCTTTGGGTTCGATGCTCGCTTTTATTTTGCGAATGCCTGGCGGCGATGTCAGATGTTTGTACCTTTGGGATTGTTGTTCGCTTTTATTTGGCGAAGGCCTGGCGGCGATGTCAAATACCTTTGGGGTTCGATGCTGGCTTTTATTTATCGAATGCCAGTAGGCGATGTCAGATGTATGTACCTTTTGGTTTCTTGTTCGCTTTTATTTAGCGAAGGCCTGGCGGCGATGTCAAATGCCTTTACGTTCGATGCTCGCTTTTTTTTTAGCGAATGCCTGGCGACGATGTCAAATATCCATACCTTTAGGTTTGTTGTTCGCTTTTATTTAGCAAAGGCCTGGTGGTGATGTCCGATACCTTTGTGTTCGATGCTCGCTTTTATTTAGTGAATGACTGACGACGATGTCAGATGTTCGTACCTTTTGGTTTGTTGTTCACTTTTATTTAGCGAAGGTCTGGCGGCGATGTCAGAAATCTTTGGGTTCGATGCTCGGTTTTATTTAGCGAATGCGTGGCGATAATGTCAGATGTTCGTACCTTTGGGTTTGTTGTTCGCTTTTATTTAGCAAAGGCCTGGCGGCGATGTCAGATACCTTTAGATTCGATGCTCGCTTTTATTTTGCGAATGCCTGGCGGCGATGTCAGATGTCTGTACCTTTGGGTTTGTTGTTCGCTTTTATTTAGCGAAGGCCTGTCGGCAATGTCAGATACCTTTGGGTTCAATGCTCGCTTTTATTTAGAGAATGCCTGACGGCAATGTGAAATGTCCGTACCTTTGGGTTTGTTGTTCACTTTTATTTAGTGAATGCCTGGCGGCGATTTAAGATACCTTTGCGTTCGATGCTCGCTTTTATTTAGAGAATGCCTGGCGCCGATGTAAGATGTCTGTACCTTTGGATTTGTTGTTCGCTTTTATTTAGCGAAGGCCTGGCGGCGATGTCCGAAACCTTTGGGTTCGATGCTCGCTTTTATTTAGCGAATGCCTGGCGGCGATCGCAAATGTCCGTACATTTGGGTTTGTTGTTCGCTTTTATTTAGTGAAGGCCTGGCGGCGATGTCAGATACCTTTGGTTCGATGCTCGCTTTTATTTAGCGAATGCCTGGCGGCGATGTTAAATATTCATACCTTTAGGTTTGTTGTTCGCTTTTGTTTAGCGAAGGCCTGGCGGCGATGTCAGATACCTTTAGGATTGATGCTCGCTTTTATTTAGTGAAAGACTAGCGACGATGTCAGATGTCCGTACCTTTGGGTTTGTTGTTCGCTTTTATTTAGCGAAGGCCTGGCTACGATGTCAGATACCTCTGGGTTCGATGCTCGCTTTTATTTAGAAAATATCAGGCGGCTTTGTCAGATGTCCGTACCTTTGGGTTTGTTGTTCGCTTTTACTTAGCGAAGGCCTGGCGGCGATGTCAGATACCTTTGGGTTCGATGCTCGCTTTTATTTAGAGAATGCCTGGAGGCTATGTCAGATGTCCGTACCTTTGGGTTTGTTGTTTGCTTTTATTTAGCAAAGGCCTGGTGGCAATGTCAGATACCTTTGGGTTCGATGCTCGCTTTTATTTTGCGAATGCCTGGCGGCGATGTCAGATGTTTGTACCTTTGGGATTGTTGTTCGCTTTTATTTGGCGAAGGCCTGGCGGCGATGTCAGATACCTTTGGGGTTTGATGCTGGCTTTTATTTATCGAATTCCTGTAGGCGATGTCAGATGTATGTACCTTTTGGTTTCTTGTTAGCTTTTATTTAGCGAATGCCTGGCGGCGATGTCAGATACCTTTGGGGTACGATGCTCACTTTTATTTAGCGAATTCCTAGAGGCAATATCAGATGTCTGTACCTTTGGGTTTGTTGTTCGGTTTTATTTAGCGAAGGTCTGGCGGCGATGTCAGATACCTTTGGGTTCAATGCTCGCTTTTATTTAGAGAATGCCTGACGGCGATGTGAGATGTCCGTACCTTTGGGTTTGTTGTTCACTTTTATTTAGCGAAGGCCTGGTGGCGATGTCAAATACCTTTGCGTTCGATGCTCGCTTTTTTTTAGCGAATGCCTGTCGACGATGTCAAATATCCATACCTTTAGGTATGTTGTTCGCTTTTATTTAGCAAAGGCCTGGTGGTGATGTCCGATACCTTTGCGTTCGATGCTCGCTTTTATTTAGTGAATGCCTGACGGCGATGTCAGATGTTCGTACCTTTGGGTTTGTTTTTCACTTTTATTTAGCGAAGGTCTGGCGGCGATGTCAGAAATCTTTGGGTTCGATGCTCGGTTTTATTTAGCAAATGCGTGGCGGCAATGTCAGATGTTCGTACCTTTGGGTTTGTTGTTCGCTTTTATTTAGCAAAGGCCTGGCGGCGATGTCAGATACCTTTGGGTTCGATGCTCGCTTTTATTTTGCGAATGCCTGGCGGTGATATTAGATGTCTGTACCTTTGGGTTTGTTGTTCGCTTTTATTTAGCGAAGGCCTGGCGGCGATGTCAGATACCTTTGGGTTCAATGCTCGCTTTTATTTAGAGAATGCCTGACGGCAATGTGAAATGTCCGTACCTTTGGGTTTGTTGTTCACTTTTATTTAGCGAATGCCTAGCGGCGATTTAAGATACCTTTGCGTTCGATGCTCGCTTTTATTTAGAGAATGCCTGGCGGCGATGTAAGATGTCTGTACATTTGGGTTTGTTGTTCGCTTTTATTTAGCGAAGGCCTGGCGGCGATGTCCGATACCTTTGGGTTCGATGCTCTCTTTTATTTAGCGAATGCCTGGCGGTGATTGAAATGTCCGTACATTTGGGTTTGTTGTTCGCTTTTATTTAGTGAAGACCTGGCGGCGATATCAGATACCTTTGGTTCGATGCTCGCTTTTATTTAGCGAATGCCTGGCGGCGATGTTAAATATTCATACCTTTAGGTTTGTTGTTCGCTTTTACCTAGCGAAGGCCTGGCGGCGATGTCAGATACCTTTGGGTTCGATGCTCGCTTTTATTTAGCGAATGCCTGGCGGCTATGTCAGATGTCCGTACCTTTGGGTTTGTTGTTCACTTTTATTTAGCTAAGTCCTGGCGGCGATGTCAAATACCTTTGGGTTTGATGCTCGCTTTTATTTTGCTAATGCTTGGCGGCGATGTCAGATGTCCGTACCATTGGGTTTGTTGTTCGCTTTTATTTGGCGAAGGCTTGGCGGCGATGTCAGATACCTTTGGGGTTCGATGCTCGCTTTTATTTATCGAATTCCTGGAGGCGATGTCAGATGTCTGTACCTTTGGGTTTGTTGTTCGCTTTTATTTGGCGAAGGCCTGGCGGTAATGTCAGATACCTTTGGGTTCAATGTTCGCTTTTATTTAGAGAATGCCTGACGGCGATGTGATATCTCTGTACCTTTGGGTTTGATCTTCAGTTTTATTTAGAGAAGGCCTGGCGGCGATGTCAGATACCTTTGTGTTCGATGCTCGCTTTTATTTAGCGAATGCCTGGAGGCGATGTCAAGTATCTGTACCTTTAGGTTTGTTGTACGCTTTTATTTAGCAAAGGCCTGGTGGTGATGTCAGATACCTTTGGGTTCGATGCTCGCTTTTATTTAGTGAATGCCTGGCGGCAATGTCAGATGTCCGTAACTTTAGGTTTGTTGTTCGCTTTTATTTAGCGAAGGCCTGGCGGCGATGTCAGAATCCTTTGGGTTCGATGCTCGCTTTTATTTAGCGAATGCCTGGCAGCGATGGCAGATGTCCGTAACTTTGGGTTTGTTGTTCGCTTTTATTTAGCGAAGGCCTGAAGGCGATATCAGATACCTTTGGGTTCGATGCTCGCTTTTATTTAGCGAATGCCTCGAGGCGATGTAAAATATCCGTACCTTTGGGTTTGTTGTTCACTTTTATTTAAAGAAGGCATGGCGGCGAGGTTTGATACCTTTGGGTTCGATGCTTGCTTTTATTTAGTGAATGCCTGGCGGCGATGTCAGATGTCCGTACCATTGTGTTTGTTGTTTGCTTTTATTTAACGAAGGCCTACGGCGATGTCAGATACCTTTGGGTTCGATGCTCGCTTTTATTTAGTGAATACTTGGAGGCGATGTCAGATATCCGTACCTTTAAGTTTGTTGTTCGCTTTTATTTAGCGAAGGCCTGGCGGCGATGTCAGATACTTTTGGGTTCGATGCTCGCTTTTATTTAGTGAATGACTAGCGGCGATGTTAGATGTCCGTAGCTTTGGGTTTGTTGTTCGCTTTTATGTAGCGAAGGCCTGGCGACGATGTCAGATACCTTTGGGTTCGATGCTCGCTTTTACTTAGCGAATGTCAGGCGGCTATGTCCGATATCCGTACCTTTGGGTTTGTTGTTTGCTTTTACTTAGCGAAGGCCTGGCGGAGATGTCAAATACCTTTGGGTTCGATGCTCGCTTTTATTTAGCGAATGCCTGGCGGCTATGTCAGATGTCCGTACCATTGGGTTTGTTGTTCGCTTTTATTTAGCAAAGGTCTGGCGGCGATGTCAGATACCTTTGGGTTCGATGCTCGCTTTTATTTTGCGAATGCCTGGCGGCGATGTCAGATGTCCGTACCATTGGGTTTGTTGTTCGCTTTTATTTGGCGAAGGCCTGGCGGGGATGTTAGATACCTTTGGGGTTCAATGCTCGCTTTTATTTATCGAATTTCTAGAGGCGATGTCAGATGTCTGTACCTTTAAGTTTGTTGTTCGCTTTTATTTAGCGAATGCTTGGCGGCGATGTCAGATACCTTTGGGTTCAATGCTCGCTTTTATTTAGAGAATGCCTGACGGCGATGTGATATGTCTGTACCTTTGGGTTTGATGTTCACTTTTATTTAGCGAAGGTCTGGCGGCGATGTCAGATACCTTTGTGTTCGATGCTCGCTTTTATTTAGCGAATGCCTGGAGGCGATGTCAAATATCTGTACCTTTAGGTTTGTTGTTCGCTTTTATTTAGCAAAGGCCTGGTGGTAATGTCAGATACCTTTGGGTTCGATGCTCGCTTTTATTTAGTGAATGCCTGGCGGCAATGTCAGATGTCCGTACCTTTGGGTTTGTTGTTCGCTTTTATTTAGCGAAGGCCTGGCGGCGATGTCATACTCCTTTGGGTTCGATGTTCGCTTTTATTTAGCGAATGCCTGGCAGCGATGGCAGATGTCCGTAACTTTGGGTTTGTTGTTTCGCTTTTATTTAGCGAAGGCCTCGAGGCGATATCAGATACCTTTGGGTTCAACGCTCGCTTTTATTTAGAGAATGCCTCGAGGCGATGTAAAATATCCGTACCTTTGGGTTTGTTGTTCACTTTTATTTAGAGAAGGCCTGGCGGCGATGTCAGATACCTTTGGGTTCGATGCTTGCTTTTATTTAGTGAATGCCTGGCGGCGATTTCAGATGTCCGTACCTTTGGGTTTGTTGTTCGCTTTTATTTAGCAAAGGCCTGGTGGCGATGTCAGATACCTTTGGGTTCGATGCTCCCTTTTATTTAGCGAATGCCTGGAGGCGATGTCAGATATCCGTACATTTGGGTTTGTTGTTCGCTTTTATTTAGCGAAGGCCTGGCGGCGATGTCAGATACCTTTGGGTTTCATGCATGCTTTTATTTAGTGAATGCTTGGCGGCGATGTCAGATGTCTGTACCATTGGGTTTGTTGTTGGCTTTTATTTAATGAAGGCCTAGCGACGATATCAGATACCTTTGGGTTCGATGCTCGCTTTTATTTAGTGAATACCTGGAGGCGATGTCAGATATCCGTACCTTTAAGTTTGTTGTTCGCTTTTATTTAGCGAAGGCCTGGCGACGATGTCAGATACTTTTGGGTTCGATCTTCGCTTTTATTTAGTGAATAACTAGCGGCGATGTTAGATGTCTGTAGCTTTGGGTTTGTTGTTCGCTTTTATTTAGCGAAGGCCTAGCGACGATGTCAGATACCTTTGGGTTCGATGCTCGCTTTTATTTAGCGAATGCCAGACGGCTATGTCAGATGTCTGTACCTTTGGGTTTGTTGTTCGCTTTTACTTAGCGAAGGCCTGACGGCGATGTCAAATACCTTTGGGTTCGATGCTCGCTTTTATTTAGCGAATGCCTGGCGGCTATGTCAGATGTTCGTACCATTGGGTTTGTTGTTCGCTTTTATTTAGCAAAGGCCTGGCAACGATGTCAGATACCTTTGGGTTCGATGCTCGCTTTTATTTAGCGAATGCCTGGAGGCGATGTCAGATGTTTGTACCTTTGGGTTTGTTGTTCGCTTTTATTTCGCGAAGGCCTGGCGGCAATGTCAGATACCTTTGGGTTCAATGCTCGCTTTTATTTAGAGAATGCCTGACGGCGATGTGAGATGTTCGTACCTTTGGGTTTGTTGTTCACTTTTATTTAGCGAAGGCCTGGAGGCGATGTCAAATACCTTTGCGTTCGATGCTTGCTTTTTTTTAGCGAAGGCCTGGCGACGATGTCAAATATCCATATTGTCGCTACTGCGAAAATCGGCGCCGGCTGGACAGAAGAGTCGCCACCGTGCGTTATTTATCCCAATGGAGGGAAAGGAAACGTTCGAAGTAAACCTCGCAAAAAACGGGAAAGGTATGGTCGTCGCAACCAAAACCTGGATTCGGGAGTCGGTTACGCAAGGGGAAGGTATTAGCACCCCTCACGTCCGTCGTACTCGACGGGATCCGCGCTTGGTGTTTATAAGGAAAAGGGTGTGTTTATCTATCTACGCTAGTGGTCAGTCTGAAAAGAAAAGAAAAGGACAGGACTCGACAGAACATACGCTGTCCTGGGCCTACGTACTCCCTCGTGCAATGGGAAAGTCAGAGTCAACGTAGTTCGACTACCTACGTCTAGACGGGGGGGAAGGTTGCTCGCCAGGACATCGCGTCCTGTGCCTACGTACTTCCACACGGCATGGAAGATCATAGCAAACGTAGTTCGGGCTACGCACGACACAAGCTGTTCAAGTGTTTTTTATGGGAAAATGCACCTTAACCAAGGGTTTTCACAGTCCAGGAGGACAAAAGGTTTTGATGTTTGTTCAAATCTTTTGACGGAAGAAATGAATTCAGTTTTGTTTTATCCTTTATTAAGTGTTTTTCTGTTGTTTTGAGAAAGGAAAGAGACACCCTAAAACTTTGGTTGAAAAGGGGAATCTACCTAATGTTATCATGCCTGGTTAACCGACCTAATGTCTATCATAACTCCCCCACAGCAGAGAAGTTAGAGCTCCTAAGGGGTCAAGGCAAAAGCACTAAACAGCAAATAGGAATCACTGCAAAGTAAAGAAATACTGGAAATATGCATGAATGCAACAACCAAACAAGCAAGGCACAAAGGCCACACACCACAGAGGCAAGGGAGCTCAGCTCTACCAAATACCAACAAGAAAAGCCACTCAATAACAATCAAGCAGAAGGAGGACCACCTCAACTTCTCATGCACACGAGCAGGCTTATTTCTAAGATGCACCTATCTCAGAAATATCTATATGAACCCCTAAGTCTAATGCAGCACAGCACCACACAAGTCAAACAACACACAGAGAAGGAAAGGGCTAACCAGCCTGGCAAATTCCTATCCAAAAACTTAAGCCAAAACCCTGAGCAGGACCCCTAGACAAAACCATAATCAAACCCCTGAACAAAGCCCCTAATCAAACCCCTGAGCAAAAACCCTACACAAAACCTTAATCAAATCTCTAAGCAAAGCCCTAAAGCAAAACCCTACACAAGAGAAATTAATCCCAGTCTTCAAGCTTCAAGACAAGCTTACCAAAGAAAGGGAGCTAAGTAGGCAGACTCATAGTGCCTTCCTCAGGAAAGTACTAGGAGGCTCCTACTTAGGAATCATATCCCATGCGGCTCAACAACTGTGAACGGTTTACATTCCTCCTCAGGAGAAACTAAACTCACATGAAGGCTCCAACATCATTGGATACTTAAGAACTCCTACATGAACTAAGGGAACTAAGTGAGCAGACCCACAGTGCCTTCCTCTGGAAAATACTAGGGGGCTTCTACTTAGGAGTCATATCCCATGTGGCTCAACAACTGTGAATGGTTTACATTCCTCCTCAGGAGAAACTAAACTCACATGAAGGCTCCAACATCTTTGTATACTTAAGAAATCCTACATGAATTAAGGGAACTAAGTGAACAGACCCATAGTGCCTTCCTCTGGAAAATACTAGGGGGCTTCCACTTAGGAATCATATCCCATGTGGCTCAACAACTGTGAACGGTTTACATTCCTCCTCAGGAGAAACTAAACTCACATGAAGGCTCCAACATCATTGGATACTTAAGAAAGAGGTGAGAAGAAAGAATGAAAGACATCCATAGTGCCTTCCTCAGGAAAGTACCAAGAATTTCTCTCAAACTTCAGGATCTCAAACCTCACAGAAAGAGAGCAAGCTCCTAGACTAGGTCTTCAATCCATGCATCCTTGAAAGCTCCATCAAGTCTTCATCCAGCCTCCATCTTCAAGAAGAAACCATAGGCCCTCAAGCCACAAGAAACTATCTCTAAAGTTCACCCACAGTTGAACTTCAAAGTCAGAAGCCCTCAAGACTTCTCCTATTCTCAAGCTCAAGCAAAAATAGCAAAACAACTTCTAAAAATCCACCAAAAAAATCTAGAGGAAACCTACATGGCTCTATGATCCCAAAATCAAATCTCAAAGCCTAAGTCAACTTCTAAGGCTACTAAACAATCCCTATTATATGAATGGTCAAGGGTTAACCAGCAAGTTATGAGGTCTCTACTCTCTAACCCTAAAACAACATCAATCAATTTCTAAAAAATCTATGAAAAATCTATGGGGAGCATGCATTAGTCTAGTACAACATACTAAAAAACTAAAGCAAAATTCACAACCAACCGAGAGAAATAAAATCAGCAAGGCAGACACATCACAAATCAATTACTCAATACCAATTAAAATACAAAAATGCAAATAAAAATGAAAATGCATGATCAATTTAATATTTTTGCACCATAAAATTCTAAATTGAACTATGAACCTATAGAAAAAAGAAGGGAATTAATTGGATAATCCTACTATTTTTTAGGAATTATTTTCTAACAAGGATAAAACAAAGAATTTAAAAAAGAAAATAAAACCAGGGGGTGGCGATAGGAAAACCCTAGTTGCCCCAGACTGGGCCCAAATATGGGGGGGGGGGGGGTGCGCGTAGCAATTGGGACAAAGCCCAAACCAAATCTCAATATTCTTTTCACATTCAGGGGGGGGGGGGGGGTATAGCGAGTAACAGGGGATGATTCACAGCAATTTCATTGTTTGGGCCCAGCCCAAACTCAAACCCTAACCCAATCAGACAACTAACAAAACCATCCCCACCCCAAAAAAAATCGTTCACTGTTCATTAAGCCAAACCCTAGCGTCGTTCGTCTCTCAAACGCTCTCTCTGAAACCCTCTCATTCTCCTCTCAAACTCCCTTTGAAGCTCTCAACATTCTCTCAAACTCTCTAAACGAAAACACTAAACAAACAAACAAACTCAACGATACACTCTTAATCCACGCCTAAAATCAAAATCAAACCCTAACCAAATCCACATCTCAGCGAAACAAAATGCAAGCTAAGCCATGTCGTTCACTCAGAATCAACAAGAAATGAGTCTCGTGAACGTGTACCTGGAGATGAAGCAAGAGGAACTGGAAGATTTGGAGCCTTTTCTGTAGATTCTATGAAGGTTGCTGACGGAAACGAGGATGAGAAATCCCTAAGACGCTGAGAACTCCATGGACGATCTGGAAAGCACGCGAAGACGGATGAAGATCTAAGCCGTTTCTTGATGAAATTATGGAGGAGATCAAGAGATCCGTGAGTTCTGGAAAGAGGATTGAAGAAGCTGTTCTTGAGGATTCTGGGAAGTGTATGAACACTATGAAGATCCGATGAATCTTGATGAAAGTGTCATTACTGGAACTGAGAGATCTATGAAGATCTTGAAAGATGTCGTTGAATATGACGATTCTGATGAATCTGTGCTTTCCGGCGAGATACGAACGGAGGAGATCAGAGGAGATTGGAGGAGAAAACGATGAAGCTCTTAAGAATCTGCGAATTTTGTAGATCCCGGCGAGATGAGCGGCGACCAGAGGTCGTTAGGGCGGCCGGCGGTGGGAGGTTAGGGTGTTTGCATGCCCGGCGGTAGGGTGTTCCGGTGAGATGCGAGGCGAGGACAAGTGGCCTGAGGGATACTTGCATGCAACACACGTGTGCTGGAGAGAGAGTGAGTGGGGCTGTGACGTGGCGAGAGCTGGGGGGCCTGAAGTGCGTGCTGGCGAGCCTATTTAAAGCCACGTGGATACTCTGGACCTTCAAACTGGGCTCTGACTGAACTGGCCCATTAAGGATTAAAACATGATTAGCATGATTAAATGAGGATTAAAGGGCTAATTGGACTGACCATGGATTAATGACGTGATTAACTTGGATAAATGCTGACTAATGATGATTAAAACTAATGGACTCAGTAAAACGAAAATGGTCAATGATGATTAACTAAAAAAAAACTGAATAATAGAAACATCAATCAAAATGGTGCCACGTTAATGGACTCAATTAGGACTAATTAAAGAACTAGTTAGACCTATATTAAAACCTATTTAACCGAAAAACTAATATATCTAACAATTAACTCTAACAAATTATTATTCTAAAAACCCAATTAAAATCTATTAATTTCTATATTATGATTAAAACTATGTTAATATCTATTAAAAATTCTACCAATTAGGATATTAAAAGAAACCATTAATTTCTATAGCTAAAACTAACTAATCAAAGCCACTAACATCTATATTAATTTCTATTTAATCTCTAATGAAGCCTATATTAAACTATATTAATTCCTACTTAACAAATTCTAATAAAAGAAATATTCTATTAAACTATTAAAAATATTAAAAATAATCAAAACTCTAAACTAATATCTATTAAAACTATTAAAACCTATATTAAAAATATCTAAAAACTATTATATTCTATAAAAGAAAATCTATTAATTTTCTATTAAACCCTATTATCCATTTCAAAGAAATACATTCTATCTATTTGAACCGATTAAAAAACACCTGAAATGCGAGGAGAGGGCTGTGATCCCGATAAAATCAAAACAACTGAAAAAATGCACTGTACGCGATATGCGGATGCGAATGCGAAAATGAGCCGAAACGTAAATCAGGAGCGGGACCCGGTTGGTCAAATTTTAGGGTGCAACAGCTGCCCCTATTCAAACGGCTTGGACCCGACTGGATGAAGAGCGAACGGCCTTCAGATAATCGAGGTACGAGACGGTTGAATACCAATAAACCCGGAAATTTGCCAACCGCAAGATAAATTGCACACACCACTGCTTGGGGAGAATTAACCAGGGAACTGATTTCCGTTGTCACAGCGACAACTAAACACCTATCCATCAACCTGTTTATGAAATAATCTGATATTGTCCATAGACCATCCCATTCCGAAGAAGAGGGTATACACTAACCAGTGAGAAATTGTTGATCTCTCTTATCAACCTTCCGTATCCGAAAGAAACGAGCAAACACTAACCAGCAAGGCAATGCTGATTTCACTTATCAACCTTTCGCATCCGAAAAAACGAGCAAACGCTAAACAGCGAGGAAATGTTGATTTCACTTACCAACCTCTGTTGATCTCACTTATCAACCGATCACACGCTAACCAGCGGGAAAATATTGACTTTGCTTGTCATATTGATTTCACTGATCAACCTTTCGTATCCGAAGAAACGAGCAAACGCTTAACCAAGCGGGACGATGTTCCGAAGACTTGAGCAAACAACTCTGCGGGGAAATGAGAAACTTAACCAAGTAACTCTGAAGGTAATCTGACGACAATCATCACACGCCTACTCTGACCGTAGGTAATATATTCCGAATCGACATTCCAAAGAATACCCTGCTAGATGAAACGAGTAGCTTAACCAAGCAACTCAGTGGGGAAAACTCTGTTGGAGAATACGAGAGACTTAATCAAGCAGCCCGTTGACGAACACTCCGCTGGGGAATACAAGCAACTTAACCAAGCAACTTGTTGAAGCATACCCTGCCGGGGATCATGAGGAACTTAACCAAGCAACTCGTTGAAGAATACCCTGCAGGGGATTATATCTCTACTGGGGAAACTGCGGGTAATCCCCCAAACATCTGTATAATGCCATCTTCCGATGCTGATACCACAACATCCTGAGAAAGACTCAACTGGGGAAAAGAGGTGCTTGACCAAGCAACTTTGCTAGGGGAACATATGGCATGACGAACACGATCACTACGTGTATTACACCACCAATCCTTATGACAAGAAGAACACGATCACTGCGCGTTGCATTACAACATAACCACATAATAAGACAAACACGATCACTGCGTGCTTCAAGCCACAACCCTCTTGACAGGAGGAACCATGATTACTACGCGTGTTAGACGAAATAAACGGGCATGATCACTGCGTACTCCGACCACAAACATGATGAACACGATCACTGCGTGTTCTACAAACAACACCAAATACAGGACGAACACGATCACTGCGCATCTCGACCGACAAACCCCGGGGTAATATCAACACGATCACTGCGTGTGTCACAAAACCAACCCATGTAACTGGACGAATACGATCACTGCGTATCCAGACCGACAACCTCCCATGATACGACAGACACGATCACTGCGTACTTCGTATCACAAGTTCAAATGATACTATCAACACGATCACTGTGTGCCATACGAATACGATCACTGCGTATCTTGAACACGATCACTGCGTGTTCTGAGCCACGACCCTCGTGACAGGAGGAAACACGATCACTGCGCGTCTTGGCGTTGCAAATAAAACCACATATAGGACAAATACGATCACTGTGTATCTCTTCCGCAAATCCCCACAACCTAACGATGACCACGATCACTGCGTGCCCTGCGCCACAACTCTCTTGACAGGAGAAAACACGATCACTGCGCGTCCTGTGTCACAAACAAAACCATAGGATGAATACGATCACTGCGTACTCTACCACAAATCCCCACAACATAACGATGACCACGATTACTGCGTGCCCTGCGCCACAACTCTCTTGACAGGAGAAAACACGATCACTGCGCGTCTTGTGCCACAAACCACAGGATGAATACGATCACTGCGTACTCTACCACAAATCTCCACAACATAACGATGGCCACGATCACTGTGTGCCCTGCGCCACAACCCTCTTGACAGGAGGAAACACGATCACTGCGCGTCTTGTGTCGCAAACAAAACATATGCACATCTCTGCGAACCACGATCTCACTTATCGACAGAGAAAATACCTGGGGCTGGACGGGTAATCAATCCTGCTTACGCTTCCAAATGCACATGTTTGATGATGCCGTAATGCTTCCATACTGCATGGAAATGCTACGTATTCGTGTAAAATGCAAGTGCTTATGATGCATGCTTATGCAAAGAGTTACTTCAGCAAAATAAATGCTGAAGACAAACTGGATCCGCTGGGGATAACCGGAATACTACCGATACGGTTCCAACAAAATAAATGCTGGAAAGATGAACTAACTCCGTTGGGGATGACCATCCTGCTGGGAAAGTAGCTCACAAACTCATAACTTCAAACTCTGCTGAAAAATGATCGTCCTGACGAGGAAGGATCAACCTGTTGGGGCAAGAGAAAAGCAATCCTGGAAACTGCTTTCAAAAGGTATCAACACTCTGATTACGCCCTGTAGGGATAATTCATCCTGCTATCACTGAGCTGGGGATTGACCGGTGTGCTCTGATTCGCACTACACAAGAAACTCTTTGGGGAAGTTAATCATATCCGTCTCGACCCTTGCTGAGGAGGACTCTGCTCTGCTTGATAAGCCAATTCTGAACTACTGAAGATACATTGATCTTTTCCTTTGACGCAATCTCCACTTTCCTGGGGAGACAACATTCAATTTTGCTTGGGGCGACTTCACTGGGGAAAGACCCAACATTCATCCTCTGGAGAGGGTACTAGCCTGCCATGGACTCTGGCGGGGAACTTTGCGAGCTTTTGAATACCTGCAAAAGTCAACAAGCAAACACGAAACAATCTATGCAAAAAGGAACATCTTGGTAATCACCCATGACAACCATTCAGGTAATTTCCGGTCTTAACAATCATCGGCTGAGGCCCGCCTGTTTACACACATGTAAGTTTATCAAAAACATCGGTGTTTTTTACAAACAAAACTGTAAAAGTTAAAACCAAAGTCACACACTACACTGAATAACACACTTTATTGATAACGGCCTGAAAATAGGCAGGATTTGTACATCAGATGCAACTCCTGAAAAGAGGTAGTCACACATAAATAAAATGCAGAAATGTACAAAGATACATAATAAAATTTGTACACATGTCGGCAACGTGTTACAGACGAACACCATGAGTTGATCCTCCTATGACTCGCCGGACTCCGACGCTTTCCTGATCTCTGTCTTTGGAAGAGATTGTTTTGGATAGTTGACCCCCGGATGCTCCCAAACCACTAGATAATCTAACTTGGACCACAGTCATTTGCTTCTCAAATCCCTAACTTTTGCGTGAATCGCCCTTTGCGGGTTTTCAATTCACCGGGATACCCTTTTTTGCCGAAGCCGCCCAGTGTAGGTTTTCAACTTCGCGGGTGTACATTTTTTCCATTTTATCCCTAACCTTTGCCCGAACCTTTTTATTCTGTTTTTTTGGTTCGCCGGGATGCCCCATTTTTGCCTGGACTCTCTTTTTACTGCCCAGCGGGTCAATTTTTAAGCAAAGTATTTTTTGACTGCGTCCGAGTTCACAGGGGACGAAAAGTCTTCACCATCCATGGTGGATAACAATAAGGCTCCTCCGGAGAAGACCTTTCTCACGACGTATGGACCTTCATAATTGGGAGTCCATTTGCCCTTGTGATCCGATTGCGGTGGGAGAATCTTCTTCAGCAGAAGATCACCCGTCTGAAAGCTTCGAGGTCGAATCTTCTTGTCGAACGCTTTCTTCATCCGGCTCTGATACATCCTACCATGTGCAATTGATGCCAGTCTCTTCTCATCTATCAAGCTCAGCTGGTTCAATCTATTTCTCACCCATTCTGCCTCATTAAGCTGAACATCAAGCAAAACCCTCAAAGATGGTATCTCAACCTCCAATGGCAGGACTGCCTCCATGCCATACACCAATGAGAATGGAGTTGCCCCGGTTGATGTACGCACCGTCGTGCGATAACCGTGCAAAGCAAACGGCAACATCTCATGCCAATCCTTATACGTTACCACCATCTTCTGAACAATCTTCTTTATGTTCTTGTTGGCTGCTTCAACAGCGCCATTCATCTTGGGTCTGTACGGAGATGAATTATGATGCTCGATCTTAAACTCCCGACAAAGATCCTTCATCATCTTATTATTCAGGTTCGAACCATTATCAGTAATGATCCGTTCAGGAATACCGTATCTGCAGATTATATCCCTCTTGATAAATCTGGCCACCACCTGTTTCGTCACATTGGCGTAAGATGCTGCTTCCACCCACTTGGTAAAATAATCAATCGCGACCAGGATGAGGCGATGCCCATTAGAAGCAGTAGGCTCAATCTTGCCAATCATATCGGCCCCCCACATGGAGAAAGGCCACGGAGAAGCCATAACATTCAGTGGACTGGGTGGCACATGGATCTTATCAGCATAGATCTGGCACTTGTGACACCGCTTGGCGAACTTGAAACAGTCCATTTCCATCGTTAACCAGTAATACCCTGCCCGCAACAACTTTCGGGTCATAGCATGCCCACCAGCATGTGTACCAAAAGTTCCTTCATGGACCTCTTCCATGAGTAAATTGGCTTCCTTCTCGTCTACACACCGGAGGAGTACCAAATCATGGTTCCTTCTATACAGAACGCCGTCGGGATTCAGATAGAAGTTGCCTGATAATCTCCTTAGAGTCTTCTGATCACGACTGGATGCCCCAGCCGGATATTCCTTGTTCTTCAGGAAATTCTGTATGTCGAAATACCAAGGTTTACCGTCCGATGCTTCATCAATTGCAAACACAAAGGCCGGCCTATCAAGGCGAGATATGACAACACTGGGAGCCTCATTCCAGTAGTTGACCTTATACATCGAGGATAATGTTGCAAGGGCGTCTGCCATTTGATTCTCCGCCCGAGGTACATGATGAAACTCCACTTTATCAAAGAAAGGTAACAACCTTCTCGCATAATTCATGTACGGTACCAGGTTAGGTTGGCGTGTCTCACACTCTCCCTTAATCTGATTCACAACCAATGCTGAATCCCCATATACGTCCAGATTCTTGATCCTCAGATCGACAGCCTCCTCTAACCCTATAATACAAGCTTCGTACTCGGCTTCGTTATTCGTCACTGGAAAAGTCAATCTGGCAGTAAACGGGATGTGCGACCCGTGGGAAGTTGTAATGATTGCCCCAATCCCACTACCGTACGAATTGACAGCCGCATCAAAAATCAATTGCCACTGGGAACTCCGCTCAGGATCCTCATCAGGCAACGGCTCATCACAATCTTTAGCCTTCAAGTACATTATGTCCTCATCAGGAAACTCAAACTTCATAGGCTGATAATCCTCAATCGGCTGTTCGGCAAGATATTCGGACAGAACACTTCCCTTAATGGACTTCTGGGAAACATACTGGATATCGTATTCTGTCAATACCATTTTCCATCTAGCAATCCTTCCAGAGAGGGCTTGCTTTTCAAACACATACTTGATCGGATCCATCTTCGATATCAGCATGGTTGTATGGTTCAGCATGTACTGTCTTAGACGTTTGGCAGCCCACGCCAATGCACAACACGTCTTTTCGAGCATAAAGTATCGAGATTCACAATCCGTGAACTTTTTACTCAAGTAGTAGATTGCATGCTCTTTCCTTTCTGTCTCGTCATGTTGACCGAGAACACAACCCATACTGTTCTCAAGAACCGTCAGATACATAATCAGCGGCCGTCCTGCTAATGGGGGTATCAACACCGGAGGTTCCTGCAAGTATTCTTTTATCTTTTCAAACGCCCTTTGGCAATTGTCGTTCTAGACCACCGCTTGATCTTTCTTCAACAGTTTGAACAAAGGTTCACACGTGGTCGTTAGGTGAGAGATGAACCTAGCAATGTAGTTCAATCTCCCTAAGAATCCACGGACCTCTTTTTCTGTTCTCGGTGCTGGCATCTCTTGTATTGCTTTTATTTTTGCCGGATCGACCTCGATTCCTTTCTTGCTCACAATGAACCCCAGTAGCTTCCCGGATCTCACTCCGAAGGTACACTTGTTAGGGTTCAGCCTCAGCCTGAACTTCCTCAGCCTTTTGAACAACTTCAGCAGATTAACCAGATGTTCTCCCTCTGTTTGAGACTTGGCAATCATGTCATCGACATACACCTCAATTTCTTTGTGCATCATGTCGTGAAAGAGCGTTGTCATAGCCCGCTGGTACGTTGCCCCAACATTTTTCAAACCAAAGGGGATCACCTTATAACAGAAGGTTCCCCACGGGGTGATAAAGGTCGTTTTTTCCATATCCTCCGGAGCCATTTTGATCTGGTTGTACCCCGAAAATCCATCCATGAAAGAGAAAACCGAAAACTGAGTTGTGTTGTCAACTAACACATCAATATGCGGCAGCGGGAAATCATCTTTCGGGCTCGCTTTATTTAGATCCCTATAATCAACACACATTCGAACCTTGCCATCTTTCTTTGGCACAGGCACGATATTAGCGACCCAAGTGGGATAGGTGGTGACAGCCAGGAATCCAGCATCCCATTGCTTCTGCACTTCTTCCTTTATCTTTACAGCCATGTCAGGACGAGTCCTTCTGAGTTTCTGCTTCACAGGCGGGCAATCTTCCCTCAACGGCAGACGATGAACAACCATATCGGTATCCAAACCCGGCATGTCCTCGTAGGACCAGGCAAATATATCGCTGTATTCGCGCAGCATCTCAATAAGCTCTTGCTTGATGTCAACCTACAACGCGGCCCCTATACGGATATTCCTGACGCATTCTTCAGACCCTAAATTGACAATATCAATCTCTTCCTGGTGAGGCAGAATGACTCTCTCCTCTTGCTTCAACAACCGACTCAGCTCTTCTGGTAAGTCACTATCCTCAACAATCTCCTCCTCAGCTTGGAAGATCGGATGCTCGAAGTCTAAACGAGTCATAGGAAGTCTTTGGTCGATGTCATCTGAAAATTCATGAATCCTGCGAGGGAAACGGTTAAGTGCTTCAAATGATATACAAGCAAAATACATAACCACGCTGCCATTTTATTGAAAAATAAAAAACAGAAAGAAAAGGATCACAACATTTGAATGTAAAAAACATCATCATTTATTGATCATACAAACATACAGGTAAACAGTTAGGCCCTAAGACGAGATCAACGATGCCCCGGGCAAGGCATGTGATCATACAATGATTGAAAAAACAATGCATTACTGTTTGGTGACTTGGATGACATCCTGGATGGACCAGTTGCATAGGCTTTGCCCCGGCGTGCTGGGTCGAATCCATGCGTCCATGTCGCAGTCGCTATCCACTTCCTCCGTATCAGACACGACATTAATCCTTTCAAAGCTAACCCCTCCGGGCGTGAACACCACAGGTCCCTTGTACTTAGGCGCACTCTGTGAGGGAGATGGGCGGTACCCCAAGCCATACCTATCTTGCTTCACTGGGATGTCCAGAACCTGCCCCCACTTCTGAGTCTCTCCTGCTTGCACCAACGCCTTGGCTTCTTTATATGAGGAGACGACCACCTCTTTCCCTTTACTCTTCACCGGCGCTTCTTCTTTAACCTTCACCCCTTCGAACGCCTGACACAGCGTTTCATGAATCACTCCATCTACCTCCACGTATTTGAAGGAAGACAAATGACTGACTAGGATATCCTCTTCGCCACACACCGTCACGATACTCCCCTCAACCATATACTTCAGCTTCTGATGGAGCGTAGAAGTTACTGCCCCAGCGGCATGAATCCAAGGTCTCCCGATCAAACAGCTATATGCAGGCTGGATGTCCATGATGTAAAACACTGTATCAAACACCTCCGGACCTACCTGGATGGGTAATGTTACTGACCCAAATACCGACCTCCTCGTTCCGTCAAAGGCCCTCACCACCAAATCACTAGGTGTGTACAACAACCCACGGGTATCCAATTTCAACAGGGCTTTCTTTGGTAACACATTCAACGAGGACCCAGTGTCTACCAGCACATGGGATAAAATAGTGCCCCGGCATTCGATAGAGATGTGCAAGGCATTATTGTGATCACGCCCTCGAGGCGTTAGGTCAAAATCCGTGAATCCCAGACCATGCCCAGCATTAACATGTGCCATAACCCCCTCCAGCTGATTAACTGAAATCTCTTGCGGCACGAAGGATGTCTCAAGTACCTTCAACAGGACATTTCTATGCGCCTCAGAACACAACAACAGCGATAATATGGAGATCTTTGACGGGGTCTGCTGCAGGTGTTCTACAATCTTGTAGTCACTTTTGCGAATCAATCTCATGAATTCTTCCACATCTTTGGTTATCGGTTCTTTCTCCTTACTCCCCGAAGGTTCCCCCTCAACAACTTTGTTCTTACCCCTAGCGAGCCTCTCTGCCTCGACCTCAGGTGAAGTGAAAATTCTCCCGCTCCGGGTTATACCACACGCGCCCACTATGTTATCTACGGATCCCGCTGGCGGATCATTCAAGTCAATCTTTTCCCCATTGCAATACACTTCAGCACCGTAGCTCCACGGGACTGCCTTTGTGCCCTCATAAGGGATTGGTTTAGCCTTGGTAATAGTAATGGTCGGCCTTTTCGATGATGCCGAAATCGTCACTGATTTGAACGGAATGGTGATCGTAGCAACCTCACTGCGCTCTTTTTCAGATTCTGTCTCAACAGACTTCTCTCGCCCCATAGACCTGTCAAATTGCAAGATTCCTTCATCAATCAAACCTTGAACTCCCCTTTTCAACTTCTCACAGCCCCCAAGTTGAACCAAACAGTCAGCACACTCTTCACTGCATCCGGGATAGACACCTCCTTTCAATAAGCGCTGCTTTACGTAACTCAAAGGGGTTTTCAGCTTGCTCACTTCCGAAACCAAGTCCAACTCATCATCTGCCAGGATTGCATTGGCCCCAGCCCCGCCATGCTTGGGCATTGGCTGTTGCGTGATATTGGGACCGTCCTTCCCGAAGTTAATAGCCGTACTATCAAGCAAATCCTGTACTTTATGCTTGAAAGCTAGGCAATTTTCAATATTGTGCCCTGGTGCACCCGAATAGAAGTCACAATGCTCATTAATATCATACCCGACTGGTGGCTGGCCGGTTGGTGGTGCTAAGGTCCTCTTCTCGACTAGCTGCAATTTCAACAAAGCTTGAAGAAGTTCTGCATATGATACCGGCGGTACCTCGAATACTCTCCTCGGACGCGGGTTCTAAAATCTGCGCTGATTATTATTTGGCTGCTGCTGAGCTTGCTGCTGAGGTTGTTGTCTCTGCTGCTGAGAAGGCCCTGGAATGGTTACACTTGCAACCTGCGACTGCTGATGCCAGTTCTGACCTCTATTCCTCCGTCGAGCATTGTATACAGCGTTGGTATCACCCTGCCTTTTACCACCAAACATCTTCTTATTACCTCCTGCGGAACTGGACTCACCCGCTTGAATTTTACCAATCTTCACCCCGTTTTCAATGCGCTCCCCCATCAGGATCAACTCAGAGAAGGTACTCATCGAAAAATTGAGCAACCGGTCATAGTACATTCCAGAAAAAGTTCCTATGAACATATCCATCATTTCGCGCTCCACCATCGGAGGGTGTACCCTAGCAGCCAGATCTCGCCATCTCTGGGCGTATTCCTTAAAGCTCTCGCTAGACTTTTGAGACATGCTCTGCAGCTGGACTCGGTTAGGGGCGAGATCACTATTATATTGATAATGTCGAACAAAAGCCTCTGCCAGCTCTTTCCAACTCCTGATCTGAGTAGGCTCCAAGCTCATGTACCACTCCAGCGATGGCCCTGACAGGCTATCCTGGAAAAAGTGCATTAGCATCTTTTCATCCTCAGAATACGCGGACATACGCCTGTAAAACGCGCGCACATGCACCCTAGGGCATGTATCCCCTTTTTACTTATCAAATGACGGCGCTTTGAATTTCAGCGGGACCCTTAGCCCTGGGACCAGCCCCATATTTGACATATCCAACCCAAGAGCATTCTGGCTGGCTAATCCGTTCACTTTCTCTTCTAGCAATCTCATCCGATGGTTGTTATCCCTAGCTCTTTCATAACCCTCATTCTGACCAGAGAACACATCCTCCTGACGATCCTCCCAGCGAGGTACTGCATCGTATCCAACATAATCTGCATCACGGCCCAGACCCGTTTGGAAGTACCTGGGGTCGTACCTCAGATTGCCCATCTCTTAAGCGTTGTACGCACCAGTTCCATATCCAAGATTACCATAACCATAGTCACCAAACCCAGCCTTGGCGCCAGCAATGTTGCTATACCCCCTGTTCACACCATTGAAGCCCTGGTTACCATTATTACCATTCATTCCGATGTTCTCAGCGCCTCCATTGAAACCCTGGTTGACATTACCCACAAATACTCCAGCAGTATCTGCATTGGCATTCATATTACCGGCGTTCCCACCTCCGCCTGCAGGACCAGTTTCTCCAGCATTCAAACTGGTTACGGGAATAGCATCAGCACTTTGACGATTCTCAATTCGGGGAGAAGCAGCAATATTTTCACCATGCGGTGTCCCATTGTTTTCAGCCCGTGCGACCAACGGTTGAACCAGAGTCTGCAGCTGCTATTGTCCTTTGGCGATGGTCTCCATGGTTTGCATGAGCATGGCCATCCTGTCACGCATTTCTTGCATTTCACCCTGCACGTTGTCCATGATCTTCTTGTGATTAGTTCTGGTAGAGTAACGGTGGACCCGCTTTTCTGCAATCCTGAAAATACCTGGATATGGATGAAGAATGATAAGGGACATGGATCACAAACCTGTAATGCAATGTGATTTATGCAAACAACAATGCAAAAATGCTAACGTGCATGTGCGCGTTGGGGATATTTCCCCTCCGATTCCAGTGTCAAGGTAGCAAGACAAGAGAAACCATAAAGACAATATTTAGAAAAACCCTCATATATTTATTGGAATAACAGTCTCGTCAAGGCGTTACACAACTATGTTCCACACAACTGATATGATAAAGGAGGATCCCAACCAACATGCCTGGTGGTGATCTCAACACATAGAATACAAGAAAGAAATCAAGTGCGGGTACGGTCGCAGAAATCCTCAAACAGCTTCTTCGTCTCTGGGTGATCGGGTCGATAAATCAAGCCTTCTATCAACTGATCCCTTTTCCTGACTGTTCCTTGGATATCTCTGACAAAATCTTCCCAAGCCTTATCCTGGGCACCATCCTCAGGTTTGGGCCTCTTGGTGTCTGCTCTGCGCTGACAATCTTCTAGATTCTTTACGGCATCAATCAGTTTGCGTTCGGCCTCGTATCGACGGCAGGCTTCTTCTTCAAGCTCTTCAGTTTTCACTTTAACTTGTCCTCCCAACTGAGCAACCTGTATCTTTAGCTTTTCTTCCCGTTCTTTGCGTTTGGCCATAGTAAGGTCCCAATGCTCTCTGAACTTAGCTAACTTCGTGTAGGCCCTTTCCAGTTCTTGTTTCTTAGTAGCCAATACACTGCTAACTGAGTCTACATCTAACTCCAGACGCTTCTTGGTTTCAGTCAACTCCAATAAAGTAGTCTTCAGATGTTTCAAAGTTTCAGCCTGTTGCTTGGAAGAATATCCTGTTTCAATCTTTTCATGACGAAGCTGGGCATTCTCTTTCTCTAAGGCTTCTTTAGCCTTTGCTAACTCTTCTTTCTCTGCCATCAGCTGCTTGTATACCTATATGTCTATAGTGGTGGGCTCCTCCACCGGAGAGGGATACAATGGCAGAACTGCAGGATAAGGCATAAGGAATTTCGTAGCTCGTTCACGAATCCATTCCACATACGGACCAAGAACTCGAGTACCCCCTTTGCTATATGAAGACTTTCCTCTCTTATGCAGGTTCTTCCATGCTTTCTTAAGCTTGATCAACATCTTTTCCTCTATTGCCCCAGTAAGATACAGAGATTCCTGTATCTCCTCGGGCTTCGGCGCTTCCTGACGTGCATATCCAAATTGTCTGATTAATAAGGAAGGGTTGTAATTGACACACCCTCTCCTTCATATCAAAGGAACATTAGGGAATCCTTCGCATCTGTATATGACCTCAACTCCTAACACCTCCTCATTAACCCACACCACATTCTCAGAAGTCAGCCCCATCAAGCGCTCAGGCCATCCTAAAGAATCAATAGAAGTGACGAAAGGCCCTGACTTCGGCATATGACTAGTAAACCACCTGTACAGTAGAGGTACACAGCAAGAGACATTCTTTCCTCGCCGTTTTTCATTTTTGTAGTGAGTAGAATGGTGAATGTCTCCCAACAAGGTAGGAACTGGGTTCCTTGCAGCCAGAATATAGAAAGCATCCGCGTCAACAAAATCAGGTTGGTTTGGGAACAATACAATGCCACAAACACACACAACAAGGATGGCATCAAAAACAACCCAGCCACCCTTCTTAGCATACTCCCGAGCCTTCTCTACCAAAACACCCAATGGAACTCCCCATACATCTCCTTTTCTGATCATCTTCCTTGTCAGCTCAAACTCTCCTAAGTACAGAATAGCCGAAAGCTTAGCCAGATTAGGCTTAGCGTCCGTGTGATAGAAAGGCATCTGCTCGCGAATCGGTATATCCAAAAGTGCAGAATACTCCTCCAGGGTAGGAGCCAAGACAAAGTCAGGAAATAAGAAACACCTGAGCTCAGCATCATAAAACTGCAACAGGGTGTAAATGCCGCTGAGCTCATAAGCCGAGGGCTGGTAAACATAAGTCAGGATCCTCCCATATGTCTTCCTGAAATCTCCCATCACCTTCTTCCCAGCAATAGTAATTAACTCTGACAACAGACTGATATCTGGAGACGGGAATCTGTAGGGTAACACTCTCTTCATGGCTTCCATGTCTGCTAGGAAACAATCACCGGAACTGGGAGAGAAAATATGTACCTGCAATACACACACGTTAGTTGGATGCAAATGGTAATGCAATAATGCAATATGATAAATGATGCAATCAGTGAACACAGAGGCCATGTTGTAGCCTGAAGAGGAACATCTCCGTGATGTCAAGAACAGAAAACCACCACAGTCACCAGAACCTCATGACACTGACTATCATCTGACACCCAAAATACCAATACCCTGGTAAGAAATCCATCTGAACCTCTGTCTCTGACGAGAAACCATCTAATAATAGTATCAACCTCAGACAAGAAATCCAGCTGATCCAAACAACACACCTGTTAACGAGCTAAGAAAACCATCTGATAAATACTGAATCAAGGTTTCTGAAGGCCAGTTTTCCTGCAATAACCCAATCCCTCTCACAGGTATGGACCTAATCCACGGACAAAGGTATGGCGTCCTATGCGGTCATCAGCGTCACAGACTTTCATGAGTGACGATACGATTCCCAAAAGGAGTGGCATCATCAAGTCATGAAGAGGCCTCACTTAGCCGACTTCCAATTGATCGGTCCCCAGAGTCGACAATCCTCACGTCTGGACTCCCCTCAGATCCTCAGGATCGGAAAGGAGCACCTCGGAGAGAACCTCGTCTGAGCGCAGATTTCGTAGGGAACTGTGTCTGCTTAGCAAACAGGTTCGTCTACTACTCTCCGCAACTATGTCTAGGTGCGTACTCAAGCCCAGGTCCGGCTTCTCGCTCACAGTAACCTCCCTTTCCCACAGCAATAACCACAATAATATAGTGCTGAAAGTAAATGCGGAAAGGTAAAGGTGCGGAAAAGTAAAGTGCGGAAAGGTAAAACACACATGCACAACACCCAACAGATAAACACCCAAGCGCTAGGATTGACTCGCGTAGGGGATGGGAAACGGTCCCAGCATAAGGGATGAGAAAAGTACCTAGATGCTAAATCGTCCCCAGCAGAGTCGCCAGCTGTCGCTACTGCGAAAATCGGCGCCGGCTGGACAGAAGAGTCACCACCGTGCGTTATTTATCCCAATGGAGGGAAAGGAAACGCTCGAAGTAAACCTCGCAAAAAAAGGGAAAGGTATGGTCGTCGCAACCAAAACCTGGATTCGGGAGTCGGTTACGCAAGGGGAAGGTATTAGCACCCCTCACGTCCGTCGTACTCGACGGGATCCGCGCTTGGTGTTTATAAGGAAAAGGGTGTGTTTATCTATCTACGCTAGTGGTCAGTCTGAAAAGAAAAGAAAAGGACAGGACTCGACAGAACATACGCTGTCCTGGGCCTACGTACTCCCTCGTGCAATGGGAAATTCAGAGTCAACGTAGTTCGACTACCTACGTCTAGACGGGGGGGAAGGTTGCTCGCCAGGACATCGCGTCCTGTGCCTACGTACTTCCACACGGCATGGAAGATCAGAGCAAACGTAGTTCGGGCTACGCACGACACAAGCTGTTCAAGTGTTTTTTATGGGAAAATGCACCTTAACCAAGGGTTTTCACAGTCCAGGAGGACAAAAGGTTTTGATGTTTGTTCAAATCTTTTGACGGAAGAAATGAATTCACTTTTGTTTTATCCTTTATTAAGTGTTTTTCTGTTGTTTTGAGAAAGGAAAGAGACACCCTAAAACTTTGGTTGAAAAGGGGAATCTACCTAATGTTATCATGCCTGGTTAACCGACCTAATGTCTATCATAACTCCCCCACAGCAGAGAAGTTAGAGCTCCTAAGGGATTAAGGTAAAAGCACTAAACAGCAAATAGGAATCACTGCAAAGTAAAGAAATACTGGAAATATGCATGAATGCAACAACCAAACAAGCAAGGCATAAAGACCACACACCACAGAGGCAAGGGAGCTCAGCTCTACCAAATACCAACAAGCAAAGCCACTCAATAACAATCAAACAGAAGGAGGACCACCTCAACTTCTCATGCACACGAGCAGGCTTATTTCTAAGATGCACCTATCTCAGAAATATCTATATGAACCCCTAAGTCTAATGCAGCACATCACCACACAAGTCAAACAACACACAGAGAAGGAAAGGGCTAACCAGCCTGGCAAATTCCTATCCAAAAACTTAAGCCAAAACCCTGAGCAGGAGCCCTAGACAAAACCATAATCAAACCCCTGAACAAAGCCCCTAATCAAACCCCTGAGCAAAAACCCTACACAAAATCTTAATCAAATCTCTAAGCAAAGCCCTAAAGCAAAACCCTACACAAGAGAAATCAATCCCAGTCTTCAAGCTTCAAGACAAGCTTACCAAAGAAAGGGAGCTAAGTAGGCAGACTCATAGTGCCTTCCTCAGGAAAGTACTAGGAGGCTCCTACTTAGGAATCATATCCCATGCGGCTCAACAATTGTGAACGGTTTACATTCCTCCTCAGGAGAAACTAAACTCACATGAAGGCTCCAACATCATTGGATACTTAAGAACTCCTACATGAACTAAGGGAACTAAGTGAGCAGACCCACGGTGCCTTCCTCTGGAAAATACTAGGGGGCTTCTACTTAGGAGTCATATCCCATGTGGCTCAACAACTGTGAATGGTTTACATTCCTCCTCAGGAGAAACTAAACTCACATGAAGACTCCAACATCATTGGATACTTAAGAAATCCTACATGAATTAAGGGAACTAAGTGAACAGACCCATAGTGCCTTCCTCTGGAAAATACTAGGGGGCTTCCACTTAGGAATCATATCCCATGTGGCTCAACAACTGTGAACGGTTTACATTCCTCCTCAGGAGAAACTAAACTCACATGAAGGCTCCAACATCATTGGATACTTAAGAAAGGGGTGAGAAGAAAGAATGAAAGACATCCATAGTGCCTTCCTCAGGAAAGTACCAAGAATTTCTCTCAAACTTCAGGATCTCAAACCTCACAGAAAGAGAGCAAGCTCCTAGACTAGGTCTTCAATCCATGCATCCTTGCAAGCTCCATCAAGTCTTCATCCAGCCTCCATCTTCAAGAAGAAACCATAGGCCCTCAAGCCACAAGAAACTATCTCTAAAGTTCACCCACAGTTGAACTTCAAAGTCAGAAGCCCTCAAGACTTCTCCTATTCTCAAGCTCAAGCAAAAATAGCAAAACAACTTCTAAAAATCCACCAAAAAAATCTAAGGGAAACCTACATGGCTCTATGATCCCAAGATCAAATCTCAAAGCCTAAGTCAACTTCTAAGGCTACTAAACAATCCCTAACATATGAATGGTCAAGGGTTAACCAACAAGTTATGAGGTCTCTACTCTCTAACCCTAAAACAACATCAATCAATTTCTAAAAAATCTATGAAAAATCTATGGGAAGCATGCATTAGTCTAGTACAACATACTAAAAAACTAAAGCAAAATTCATTACCAAGCGAGAGAAATAAAATCAGCAAGGCAGACACATCACAAATCAATTACTCAATACCAATTAAAATACAAAAATGCAAATAAAAATGAAAATGCATGATCAATTTAATATTTTTGCACCATAAAATTCTAAATTGAATTATGAACCTATAGAAAAAAGAAGGGAATTAATTGGATAATCCTACTATTTTTTAGGAATTATTTTCTAACAAGGATAAAACAAAGAATTTAAAAAAGAAAATAAAACCAGGGGGTGGCGATAGCAAAACCCTAGTTGCCCCAGACTGGGCCCAAATATGGGGGGGGGGGGTGCACGTAGCAATTGGGACAAAGCCCAAACTAAATCTCAATATTCTTTTCACATTCAGGGGGGGTATAGCGAGTAACAGGGGATGATTCACAACAATTTCATTGTTTGGGCCCAGCCCAAACTCAAACCCTAACCCAATCAGACAACTAACAAAACCATCCCCACCCCAAAAAAAATCGTTCATTGTTCATTAAGCCAAACCCTAGCGCCGTTAGTCTCTCAAACGCTCTCTCTGAAACCCTCTCATTCTCCTCTCAAACTCCCTCTGAAGCTCTCAACATTCTCTCAAACTCTCTAAACGAAAACACTAAACAAACAAACAAACTCAACGATACACTCTTAATCCACGCCTAAAATCAAAATCAAACCCTAACCAAATCCACATCTCAGCGAAACAAAATGCAAGCTAAGCCATGTCGTTCACTCAGAATCAACAAGCAATGAGTCTCGTGAACGTGTACCTGGAGATGAAGCAAGAGGAACTGGAAGATATGGAGCCTTTTCTGGAGATTCTATGAAGGTTGCTGACAGAAACCAGGATGAGAAATCCCTAAGACGCTGAGAACTCCATGGACGATCTGGAAAGCACGCGAAGACGGATGAAGATCTAAGCCGTTTCTTGATGAAATTATGGAGGAGATCAAGAGATCCGTGAGTTCTGGAAAGAAGATTGAAGAAGCTGTTCTTGAGGATTCTGGGAAGTGTATGAACACTATGAAGATCCGATGAATCTTGATGAAAGTGTCATTGCTGGAACTGAGAGATCTATGAAGATCTTGAAAGATGTCGTTGAATATGACGATTCTGATGAATCTGTGCTTTCCGGCGAGATACGAACGGAGGAGATCAAAAGAGATTGGAGGAGAAAACGATGAAGCTCTTGAGAATCTGCGAATTTTGCAGATCCCGACGAGATGAGCGGCGGCTGGAGGTCGTTAGGGCGGCCGGCGGTGGGAGGTTAGGGCGTTTGCATGCCCGGCGGTAGGGTGTTCCGGCGAGATGCGAGGCGAGGACAAGTGGCCTGAGGGATACTTGCATGCAGCACACGTGTGCTGGAGAGAGAGTGAGTGGGGCTGTGACGTGGCGAGAGCTGGGGGCCTGAAGTGCGTGCTGGCGAGCCTATTTAAAGCCACGTGGACACTCTGGACCTTCAAACTGGGCTCTGACTGAACTGGCCCATTAAGGATTAAAACATGATTAGCATGATTAAATGAGGATTAAAGGGCTAATTGGACTGACCATGGATTAATGACGTGATTAACTTGGATAAATGCTGACTAATGATGATTAAAACTAATGGACTCAGTAAAACGAAAATGGTCAATGATGATTAACTAAAAAAAAACTGAATAATAGAAACATCAATCAAAATGGTGCCACGTTAATGGACTCAATTAGGACTAATTAAAGAACTAGTTAGACCTATATTAAAACCTATTTAACCGAAAAACTAATATATCTAACAATTAACTCTAACAAATTATTATTCTAAAAACCCAATTAAAATCTATTAATTTCTATATTATGATTAAAACTATGTTAATATCTATTAAAAATTCTACCAATTAGGATATTAAAAGAAACCATTAATTTCTATAGCTAAAACTAACTAATCAAAGCCACTAACATCTATATTAATTTCTATTTAATCTCTAATGAAGCCTATATTAAACTATAGTAATTCCTACTTAACAAATTCTAATAAAAGAAATATTCTATTAAACTATTAAAAATATTAAAAATAATCAAAACTCTAAACTAATATCTATTAAAACTATTAAAACCTATATTAAAAATATCTAAAAACTATTATATTCTATAAAAGAAAATCTATTAATTTTCTATTAAACCCTATTATCCATTTCAAAGAAATACATTCTATCTATTTGAACCGATTAAAAAACACCTGAAATGCGAGGAGAGGGTTGTGATCCCGATAAAATCAAAACAACTGAAAAAAATGCACTGTATGCGATATGCGGATGCGAATGCGAAAATGAGCCGAAAAGTAAATCAGGAGCGGGACTCGGTTGGTCAAATTTTAGGGTGCAACACATACCTTTAGGTTTGTTGTTCGCTTTTATTTAGCAAAGGCCTGGTGGTGATGTCCGATACCTTTGCGTTCGATGCTCGCTTTTATTTAGTGAATGCCTGACAGCGATGTCAGATGTTCGTACCTTTGGGTTTGTTGTTCACTTTTATTTAGCGAAGGTCTGGCGGCGATGTCATAAATCTTTGGGTTCGATGCTCGGTTTTATTTAGCGAATGCGTGGCGGCAATGTCAGATGTTCGTACCTTTGGGTTTGTTGTTCGCTTTTATTTAGCAAAGGCCTGGAGGCGATGTCAGATACCTTTGGGTTCGATGCTCGCTTTTATTTTGCGAATGCTTAGCGGCGATGTCAGATGTTTGTACCTTTGGGTTTGTTGTTCGCTTTTATTTAGCGAAGGCCTGGCGGCGATGTCAGATACCTTTGGGTTCAATGCTCGCTTTTATTTAGAGAATGCCTGACGGCAATGTGAAATGTCCGTACCTTTGGATTTGTTGTTCACTTTTATTTAGCGAATTCCTGGCGGCGATTTAAGATACCTTTGCGTTCGATGCTCGCTTTTATTTAGAGAATGCCTGGCGGCGATGTAAGATGTCTGTACCTTTGGGTTTGTTGTTCGCTTTTATTTAGCGAAGGCCTGGCGGCGATGTCCGATACCTTTGGGTTAGATGCTCGCTTTTATTTAGCGAATGCCTGGCGGCGATCGCAAATGTCCGTACATTTGGGTTTGTAGTTTGCTTTTATTTAGTGAAGGCCTGACGGCGATGTCAGATACCTTTGGTTCGATGCTCGCTTTTATTTAGGGAATGCCTGGCGGCGATGTTAAATATTCATACCTTTAGGTTTGTTGTTCGCTTTTGTTTAGCGAAGGCCTGGCGGCGATGTTAGATACCTTTGGGATTGATGCTCGCTTTTATTTAGTGAATGTCAGGCGGCGATGTCAGATGTCCGTACCTTTGGTTTTATTGTTGAATTTTATTTAGCGAAGGCCTAGCGGCGTGGTCAGATACCTTTGGGTTCGATGCTCACTTTTATTTAGTGAATACCTGGAGGCGATGTCAGAAATCCATACCTTTAAGTTTTTTGTTTGCTTTTATTTAGCGAAGTCCTGGCGGCGATGTCAAATACTTTTGGGTTCGATGTTCGCTTTTATTTAGTGAATGACTAGCAACGATGTCAGATGTCCGTACCTTAGGGTTTGTTGTTCGCTTTTACTTAGCGAAGGCCTGGCGGCGATGTCAGATACCTTTGGGTTCGATGCTCGCTTTTATTTAGCGAATGCTTGGCGGCTATGTCAGATGTCCATACCTTTGGGTTTGTTGTTCACTTTTATTTAGCAAAGGCCTGGCGGCGATGTCAGATACCTTTGGGTTCGATGCTCGCTTTTATTTTGCGAATGCTTGGCGGCGATGTCAGATGTCTGTACCATTGGGTTTGTTGTTCTCTTTTATTTGGCGAAGGCCTGGCGGCGATGTCAGATACCTTTGGGGTTCGATGCTCGCTTTTATTTAGCGAATTCCTGGAGGCGATGTCAGATGTCTGTACCTTTGGGTTTGTTGTTCGCTTTTATTTAGCGAAGGCCTGGCGGCAATGTCAGATACCTTTGGGTTCAATGCTCGCTTTTATTTAGAGAATGCCTGACGGCGATGTGATATCTCTGTACCTTTGGGTTTGATCTTCACTTTTATTTAGCGAAGGCCTGGAGGCGATGTCAGATACCTTTGTGTTCGATGCTCGCTTTTATTTAGCGAATGCCTGGAGGCGATGTCAAATATCTGTACCTTTAGGTTTGTTGTTCGCTTTTATTTAGCAAAGGCCTGGTGGTGATGTCAGATATCTTTGGGTTCGATGCTCGCTTTTATTTAGTGAATGCTTGGCGGCAATGTCAGATGTCCGTACCTTTGGGTTTGTTGTTCGCTTTTATTTAGCGAAGGCCTGGCGGCGATGTCAGACTCCTTTGGGTTCGATGCTCGCTTTTATTTAGCGAATGCCTGGCAGCGATGGCAGATGTCCGTAACTTTGGGTTTGTTGTTCGCTTTTATTTAGCGAAGGCCTGGAGGCGATATCAGATACCTTTGGGTTAGATGCTCGCTTTTATTTAGCGAATGCGTCGAGGCGATGTTAAATATCCGTACCTTTGGATTTGTTGTTCACTTTTATTTAGAGAAGGCATGGCGGCGATTTCAGATACCTTTGGGTTCGATGTTTGCTTTTATTTAGTGAATGCCTGGCGGCGATGTTAGATGTCCGTACCATTGTGTTTGTTGTTTGCTTTTATTTAACGAAGGCCTAGCGGCGATGTCAGATACCTTTGGGTTCGATGCTCGCTTTTATTTAGTGAATACCTGGAGGCGATGTCAGATATCCGTACCTTTAAGTTTGTTGTTCGCTTTTATTTAGCGAAGGCTTGGCGGCGATGTCAGATACTTTTGGGTTCGATGCTCGCTTTTATTTAGTGAATGACTAGCGGCGATGTTAGATGTACGTAGCTTTTGGTTTGTTGTTCGCTTTTATTTAGCGAAGGCCTGGCGACGATGTCAGATACCTTTGGGTTCGATGCTCGCTTTTATTTAGCGAATGTCAGGCGGCTATGTTAAATATCCGTACCTTTGGGTTATTTGTTCGCTTTTACTTAGCGAAGGCCTGGAGGCGATGTCAAATACCTTTGGGTTCGATGCTCGCTTTTATTTAGCGAATGCCTGGTGGCTATGTCAGATGTCCATACCATTGGGTTTGTTGTTTGCTTTTATTTAGCAAAGGCCTGGCGGCGATGTCAGATACCTTTGGGTTCGATGCTCGCTTTTATTTTGCGAATGCCTGGCGGCGATGTCAGATGTCCGTACCATTGGGTTTGTTGTTCGCTTTTATTTGGTGAAGGCCTGGCGGGGATGTTAGATACCTTTGGGGTTCGATCCTCGCTTTTATTTAGCGAATTCCTATAGGCGATGTCAGATGTCTGTACCTTTAAGTTTGTTGTTCGCTTTTATTTAGCGAAGGCCTGGCGGCGATGTCAGATACCTTTGGGTTCAATGCTCGCTTTTATTTAGAGAATGCCTGACGGCGATGTGATATGTCTGTACCTTTGGGTTTGATGTTCACTTTTATTTAGCGAAGGCCAGGCGACGATGTCAGATACCTTTGTGTTCGATGCTCGCTTTTATTTAGTGAATGCTTGGAGGCGATATCAAATATCTGTACCTTTAGGTTTGTTGTTCGCTTTTATTTAGCAAAGGCCTGGTGGTGATGTCAGATACCTTTGGGTTCGATGCTCGCTTTTATTTAGTGAATGCCTGGCGGCAATGTCAGATGTCCGTACCTTTGGGTTTGTTGTTCTCTTTTATTTAGCAAAGGCCTGGCGGCGATGTCATACTCCTTTGGGTTCGATGCTCGCTTTTATTTAGCGAAGGCCTGGCGGCGATGTCATACTCCTTTGGGTTCGATGCTCGCTTTTATTTAGAGAATGCCTGGCAGCAATGGCAGATGACCGTAACTTTGGGTTTGTTGTTTCGCTTTTATTTAGCGAAGGCCTGGAGGCGATATCAGATACCTTTGGGTTCGATGCTCGCTTTTATTTAGCGAATGCCTCGAGGCGATGTAAAATATCCGTTACTTGGGTTTGTTGTTCACTTTTATTTAGAGAAGGCCTGGCGGCGATATCAGATACCTTTGGGTTCGATGCTTGCTTTTATTTAGTGAATGCCTGGCGGCGATTTCAGATGCCCGTACCTTTGGGTTTGTTGTTCGCTTTTATTTAGCAAAGGCCTGGTGGCGATGTCAGATACCTTTGGATTCGATGCTCCCTTTTATTTAGCGAATGCGTGGAGGCGATGTCAGATATCCGTACATTTGGGTTTGTTGTTCGCTTTTATTTAGCGAAGGCCTGGCGGCGATGTCAGATACCTTTGGGTTTTATGCACGCTTTTATTTAGTGAATGCTTGGCGGCGATGTCAGATGTCTGTACCATTGGGTTTGTTGTTGGCTTTTATTTAACGAAGGCCTAGCGACGATATCAGATACCTTTGGGTTCGATGCTCGCTTTTATTTAGTGAATACCTAGAGGCGATGTCAGATACCCATACCTTTAAGTTTGTTGTTCGCTTTTATTTAGCGAAGGCCTGGCGGTGATGTCAGATACTTTTGGGTTCGATGCTCGCTTTTATTTAGCGAAGGCCTGGCGGCGATGTCAAATGCCTTTGGGTTCGATGCTCGCTTTTATTTAGAGAATGCCAGACGGCTATGTCCGATGTCCGTACCTTTGGGTTTGTTGTTCGCTTTTACTTAGCGAAGGCCTGGCGGCGATGTCAAATACCTTTGGGTTCGATGCTCGCTTTTATTTAGCGACTGCCTGGAGGCTATGTCAGATGTTCGTACCATTGGGTTTGTTGTTTGCTTTTATTTAGCAAAGGCCTGGCAGCGATGTCAGATACCTTTGGGTTCGATGCTCGCTTTTATTTAGCGAATTCCTGGAGGCGATGTCAGATGTCTGTACCTTTGGGTTTGTTGTTCGCTTTAATTTCGCGAAGGCCTGACAGCAATGTCAGATACCTTTGGGTTCAATGCTCGCTTTTATTTAGAGAATGCCTGATGACGATGTGATATGTCTGTACCTTTGGGTTTGTAGTTCACTTTTATTTAGCGAAGGCCTGGCCGCGATGTCAGATACCTTTGCGTTCGATGCACGCTTTTATTAAGCGAATGCCTGGAGGCGATGTCAAATATCTGTACCTTTAGCTTTGTTGTTCGCTTTTATTTAGCAAAGGCCTGGTGGTGATGTCAGATAGCTTTGGGTTCGATGCTCGCTTTTATTTAGTGAATGCCTGGCGGCAATGTCAGATGTGCATACCTTTGGGTTTGTTGTTCGCTTTTATTTAGCGAAGGCCTGGTGGCGATGTCAGATACCTTTGGGTTCGATGCTCGCTTTTATTTAGTGAATGCTTGGCTGCAATGTCAGATGTCCGTACCTTTGGGTTTGTTGTTCGTTTTAATTTAGCAAAGGCTTGGCGGCGATGTCAGATACCTTTGGGTTCTATGCTCGCTTTTATTTTGCGAATGCTTGGCGGCAATGTCAGATGTCCGTACCATTGGGTTTGTTGTTCACTTTTATTTGGCGAAGGCTTGGCGGCGATGTCAGATACCTTTGGGGTTCGATGCTCACTTTTATTTAGCGAATTCCTGGAGGCGATGTCAGATGTTTGTACCTTTGGGTTTGTTGTTCGCTTTTATTTAGCGAAGGCCTGGCGGCGATGTAAGATACCTTTGGGTTCAATGCTCGCTTTTATTTAGAGAATGCCTGAAGGAGATGTGATATGTCTGTACCTTTGGGTTTGTTGTTCACTTTTATTTAGCGAAGGCCTGGCTGCAATGTCAGATACCTTTGTGTTCAATGCTCGCTTTTATTTAGCGAATGCCTGGAGGCGATTTCAAATATCTATACCTTTAGGTTTGTTGTTCGCTTTTATTTAGCAAAGGCCTGGTGGTGATGTCAGATACCTTTGGGTTCGATGCTCGCTTTTATTTAGTGAATACCTGGCGGCAATGTCAGATGTCCGTACCTTGGAGTGTGTTGTTCGCTTTTATTTAGCGAAGGTCTGGCGGCGATGTCAGGTACCTTTGGGTTCGATGCTCGCTTTTATTTAGTGAATGTCTGGCAGCGATGGCAGATGTCCGTAACTTTGGGTTTGTTGTTCGCTTTTATTTAGCGAAGGCCTAGAGGCGATATCAGATACCTTTGGGTTCGATGCTCGCTTTTATTTAGAGAATGCCTCGAGGAGATGTAAAATATCCGTACCTTTGGGTTTGTTGTTCTCTTTTATTTAGAGAAGGTCTGGCGGCAATGTCAGATACCTTTGGGTTCGATGCTTGCTTTTACTTAGTGAATGCCTGGCGGCGATTTCAGATGTCCGTACCTTTGGGTTTGTTGTTCTCTTTTATTTAGCAAATGCCTGGTGGCGATGCCAGATACCTTTGGGTTCGATGCTCCATTTTATTTAGCGAATGCCTAGAGGCGATGTCAGATATCCATATATTTGGGTTTGTTGTTCGCTTTTATTTAGCGAAGGCCTGGCGGCGATGTCAGATACCTTTGGGTTTGATGCTCGCTTTTATTTAGTGAATGCCTGGCGGCGATGTCAGATGTCCGTACCATTGGGTTTGTTGTAGGCTTTTATTTAGAGAAGGCCTAACGGCGATGTCAGATACCTTTGGGTTCGATGCTCGCTTTTATTTAGTGAATACCTGGAGGTGATGTCAGATATTCGTACCTTTAAGTTTGTTGTTCGCTTTTATTTAGTGAATGCCTGGCGGCGATGTCAGATGTCCGTACCATTGGGTTTCTTGTTGGCTTTTATTTAGAGAAGGCCTAACGACGATGTCAGATACCTTTGGGTTCGATGCTCGTTTTTATTTAGCGAATTCCTGGAGGCGATGTCAGATGTCTGTACCTTTGGGTTTGTTGTTCGCTTTAATTTCGCGAAGGCCTGACAGCAATGTCAGATACCTTTGGGTTCAATGCTCGCTTTTATTTAGAGAATGCCTGATGACGATGTGATATGTCTGTACCTTTGGGTTTGTAGTTCACTTTTATTTAGCGAAGGCCTGGCCGCGATGTCAGATACCTTTGCGTTCGATGCACGCTTTTATTAAGCGAATGCCTGGAGGCGATGTCAAATATCTGTACCTTTAGCTTTGTTGTTCGCTTTTATTTAGCAAAGGCCTGGTGGTGATGTCAGATAGCTTTGGGTTCGATGCTCGCTTTTATTTAGTGAATGCCTGGCGGCAATGTCAGATGTGCATACCTTTGGGTTTGTTGTTCGCTTTTATTTAGCGAAGGCCTGGTGGCGATGTCAGATACCTTTGGGTTCGATGCTCGCTTTTATTTAGTGAATGCTTAGCTGCAATGTCAGATGTCCGTACCTTTGGGTTTGTTGTTCGTTTTAATTTAGCAAAGGCTTGGCGGCGATGTCAGATACCTTTGGGTTCTATGCTCGCTTTTATTTTGCGAATGCTTGGCGGCAATGTCAGATGTTCGTACCATTGGGTTTGTTGTTCACTTTTATTTGGCGAAGGCTTGGCGGCGATGTCAGATACCTTTGGGGTTCGATGCTCACTTTTATTTAGCGAATTCCTGGAGGCGATGTCAGATGTTTGTACCTTTGGGTTTGTTGTTCGCTTTTATTTAGCGAAGGCCTGGCGGCGATGTAAGATACCTTTGGGTTCAATGCTCGCTTTTATTTAGAGAATGCCTGAAGGAGATGTGATATGTCTGTACCTTTGGGTTTGTTGTTCACTTTTATTTAGCGAAGGCCTGGCTGCAATGTCAGATACCTTTGTGTTCGATGCTCGCTTTTATTTAGCGAATGCCTGGAGGCGATTTCAAATATCTATACCTTTAGGTTTGTTGTTCGCTTTTATTTAGCAAAGGCCTGGTGGTGATGTCTGATACCTTTGGGTTCGATGCTCGCTTTTATTTAGTGAATACCTGGCGGCAATGTCAGATGTCCGTACCTTGGAGTGTGTTGTTCGCTTTTATTTAGCGAAGGTCTGGCGGCGATGTCAGGTACCTTTGGGTTCGATGCTCGCTTTTATTTAGTGAATGTCTGGCAACGATGGCAGATGTCCGTAACTTTGGGTTTGTTGTTCGCTTTTATTTAGCGAAGGCCTAGAGGCGATATCAGATACCTTTGGGTTCGATGCTCGCTTTTATTTAGAGAATGCCTCGAGGAGATGTAAAATATCCGTACCTTTGGGTTTGTTGTTCTCTTTTATTTAGAGAAGGTCTGGCGGCAATGTCAGATACCTTTGGGTTCGATGCTTGCTTTTACTTAGTGAATGCCTGGCGGCGATTTCAGATGTCCGTACCTTTGGGTTTGTTGTTCTCTTTTATTTAGCAAATGCCTGGTGGCGATGCCAGATACCTTTGGGTTCGATGCTCCATTTTATTTAGCGAATGCCTAGAGGCGATGTCAGATATCCATATATTTGGGTTTGTTGTTCGCTTTTATTTAGCGAAGGCCTGGCGGCGATGTCAGATACCTTTGGGTTTGATGCTCGCTTTTATTTAGTGAATGCCTGGCGGCGATGTCAGATGTCCGTACCATTGGGTTTGTTGTAGGCTTTTATTTAGAGAAGGCCTAACGGCGATGTCAGATACCTTTGGGTTCGATGCTCGCTTTTATTTAGTGAATACCTGGAGGTGATGTCAGATATTCGTACCTTTAAGTTTGTTGTTCGCTTTTATTTAGTGAATGCCTGGCGGCGATGTCAGATGTCCGTACCATTGGGTTTCTTGTTGGCTTTTATTTAGAGAAGGCCTAACGACGATGTCAGATACCTTTGGGTTCGATGCTCGCTTTTATTTAGCGAATTCCTGGAGGCGATGTCAGATGTCTGTACCTTTGGGTTTGTTGTTCGCTTTAATTTCGCGAAGGCCTGGCAGCAATGTCAGATACCTTTGGGTTCAATGCTCGCTTTTATTTAGAGAATGCCTGATGATGATGTGATATGTCTGTACCTTTGGGTTTGTTGTTCACTTTTATTTAGCGAAGGCCTGGCGGCGATGTCAGATACCTTTGCGTTCGATGCACTCTTTTATTAAGCGAATGCCTGGAGGCGATGTCAAATATCTGTACCTTTAGATTTGTTGTTCTCTTTTATTTAGCGAAGGCCTGGTGGCGATGTCAGATACCTTTGGGTTCGATGCTCGCTTTTATTTAGCGAATGTTTGGCGGCTATGTTAGATGTCCGTACCTTTGGGTTTGTTGTTAGCTTTTATTTAGCGAAGGCCTGGCAGCAATGTCAGATACCTTTGGTTTTGATGCTCGCTTTTATTTATCGAATGCATGGCAGCAATGTCAGAAGTCCGTACCTTTTGGTTTGTTGTTCGTTTTTACTTAGCAAAGGCTTGGCGGCAATGTCAGATACCTTTGGGTTCAATGCTCGCTTTTATTTTGCGAATTCTTGGCGGCGATGTCAGATGTCCGTACCATTGGGTTTGTTGTTCACTTTTATTTCGCGAAGGCTTGGCGGCGATGTCAGATACCTTTGGGGTTCGTTGCTCGCTTTTATTTAGCGAATTCCTGGAGGCGATGTCAGATGTCTGTACCTTTGGGTTTGTTGTTCGCTTTTATTTAGCGAAGGCCTGGCGGTGATGTAAGATACCTTTGGGTTCAATGCTCGCTTTTATTTAGAGAATGCCTGACAGCGATGTGATATGTCTGTACCTTTGGGTTTGTTGTTCACTTTTATTTAGCGAAGGCCTGGCTGCAATGTCAGATACCTTTGTGTTCGATGCTCGCTTTTATTTAGCGAATGCCTGGAGGCGATGTCAAATATCTGTACCTTTAGGTTTGTTGTTCGCTTTTATTTAGCAAAGGCCTGGTGGTGATGTCAGATACTTTTGGGTTCGATGCTCGCTTTTATTTAGTGAATACCTGGCGGCAATGTCAGATATCCGTACCTTTGAGTTTGTTGTTCGCTTTTATTTAGCGAAGGCCTGGCGGCGATGTCAGGTACCTTTGGGTTCAATGCTCGCTTTTCTTTAGTGAATGCCTGGCAGCGATGGCAGATGTCCGTAACTTTGGGTTTGTTGTTCGCTTTTATTTAGCGAAGGCCTGGAGGCGATATCAGATACCTTTGTGTTCGATGCTCGCTTTTATTTAGCGAATGCCTCGAGGAGATGTAAAATATTCGTACCTTTGGGTTTGTTGTTCTCTTTTATTTAGAGAAGGCCTGGCGGCAATGTCAGATTCCTTTGGGTTTGTTGTTCACTTTTATTTCGCGAAGGCTTGGCGGCGATGTCAGATACCTTTGGGGTTTGATGCTCGCTTTTATTTAGTGAATGCCTGGAGGCGATGTCAGATGTCTGTACCTTTGGGTTTGTTGTTCGCTTTTATTTAGCGAAGGCCTGGCGGCAATGGGTTCAATGCTCGCTTTTATTTAGAGAATACCTGGCGGAGTTGTCAGATGTCCGTACCTTTGGGTTTGTTGTTCGCTTTTATTTAGCGAAGGCGTTGTGGCGATGTCAGATACCTTTGGGGTTCGATGCTCACTGTTGCACCCCAAAATTTGACCAACATTTCTTTACCTAGCTTGTGTTTCATTTCATTCACATTAGCATTATCATTTGCATTTCATTGACATGTATGTAGGAGATCAAGAGGTATGATTACCAATCAAGGGCTACACAAGGCTTTGAAGCTAGCTAAGAAGGTTATTCAGATGTTCAAGGGTTGGTATCCTTGTCAGAGAAGTTGAAAGAGCCTCAGAGAGAGTGGTTGAAACCAAGAGGGTGTGTCTCCTAACTTGAGAATTGTGGGAAACCATCAGATGATTCTGAGGTCATGGATATGGACTTGAGGTCTTGAGAGAGCTTATGTGAAGTGTTGAAGATCACTCTGAGGCCTAGACAGGTCATTGGGCAAGAATAAGAAGACTTAGCCATGAGTGGTGCAGCTAGGGTTTGACTGGGTCAACCCTAAGTCAACTGAAGACTTGGAGGAGGTTGAGACCTAATCCAAGAGCCATGTGATCATGGATGGATGCATTGAGATGTTATAAGGATTATTCCAAGGTTAACTCATCATGATTGAAGAGTTTGAGAAGTTTCAAGCTAGGGTTTCTAAGACTTGACAGTGTAAAATCCCCTAGTTTGACCCCTCTCTTCAAGGCAGTGTAGCTCAAGATGGGATTGTCACCTCATCTTGCCCCCAACATGAATGTTGTAGAGCATGATCTTAGCTTTAATTTGAGTGCTAGAAGTCCTTGATAGGATTTGTAGAACTCAAGTTATGACTTTGACAAGTTATAGGTCATCTGAGGTATGTGAATTTGGAGCTTGAAAGTTGTCCAACTTGCATGAAACGTTTGCCCTAGAAGGATGATTCCTATAAACATTTGGTCAACATGAATGTTGTTCCTTATCCTCTTAGATTTCTATAGAGTACTAGAAGTCCTTGATAGGATTTGTAGAACTCAAGTTATGGCTTTGACAAGTCAAGGGCATTTTGGTCATTTGGAGATTATAGGTCATTTCAACCATAAGGCCATAACTCCTATTTGCAAGATTCAAATGGGAAAATGTTCAACATCAAACTTGTTCAAAATGATGTTTTAAGGCTAACCAAGAGGTAATGAGAGGTTGGAATTGCTTGTAGCTCAAAGTTGCAAAAATGGCCTAAAATAAGGGTGATTTTCAAATGAACCAAAGATGGAAATTGGGATTTTTGACCTACATGTCCAAACCAAGGCATGTAATATGTCATTTTGATTCTAAAACACATTTTAAGAACATTGAAATAGACACAATTTTGACTTGAGGTTTAATTTGTGGACTTGCTTTGAAAAGTAGTTACTTACATCTTAAGTAACATTTGCCAAACCAAAATTCAAGGCATGACCAAGGCTTCTTCCAATCCAAACACATCCAAAATACCATTAGGAGAGAAATTGGAAGAGAATGAGGGTGAATACAAGCTGCTAGCAGAATTGGTATGACCATGGCATGAGATTGAAATTTCCATGAAGTGAGATATTGAATTTCTCATTAGAAGGATCTAGAGCTTTCTAGATCATCCATACATGTTCTATATAAGCATATGAGGTGATCCAAGGCCAAGGTTGGTGATGATTGAAGGAGAGAATAGAGATTGAGATTGAAAAATTCTTGTTTGCAACTGAATTCGGTTACACCATTTTCTTCACTTTCCATCCATTTTCTTGATTGCAATCACTTCCATGGATGCTAGTGAATGATTCCAGATCATAATCAAGGCAAATTCGTGGCTGAATAGTGTTCTTGATCTCAGATTTTGTCACCTGCAACTCAGAGTTGGTTCCAAGAATCCATAGCATTTCCATCCATTTCATTGCATACAGAAGCTTGGAATTGATTCATTGAAGGAGTCTGGAGCATTTGAGAGCTTGATTTGAAGGTTTACTACCTCTGTGCACACGAAATTCTCAGGTTAGTAACTTTCAATCTCCAGCTTAAATTAGGTAGAATTAAGAGGAATTAGGATGTTAGATGCATAGTAGAATGGTGTAGGAAGGTTTAGGGATCATTAATTTGAGAATTAGTGACCAATTAGGGTTGTTACCATTTTCGGTTGAGATGGTGTTCTTGCGAATCTTGAGGATTTAGATTGAATTAAGGGCATGAATGGATTCCTTGTGAGATTTGGGACAAGATTCATCAAGGAATCGTGGCCTATGGTGGATTCTATAGCAAGTTAGGGTTGTGAGATGATGACCCGAGAAAGTCATCGGCGGTGACTATGGCGCGCAGGTGACCTGAGTTGTAGAGATTCAAATTGGGGAAGATGATCCCAGAGCCCTTGGATCAAGGTAGGACCTTTGACCAGATGAAGATCCAATGGCCATGCGCGCAGGAAAAGTTGTGAAGGATTTCTGAGTAAAATGAAACGCAGCGTTTCATTTAAGTTGTGGTTTTGGGCTTAAGTCAGAATTGATAACCACACCCCCCTTATGGGCCAATTGCTAAAATGAACTGGATTGCCTTGCTATCTACACCACGCGTTTGTTTATTTTCCTTTGATTTTCTTTTATTTTCCATTTTATTCATGGTTAGTGATTAATTCATAAAAAATGGAAAAATAACTCAATTGATCCCATACTTTTTGCCATGGATTCATGATTGAATCTAGCTTTTTTTAGATAAAAAATATTATTATTTCATGCATTTTCTGAATTTATGGGATTTTTTACATTTTAATTGATATTAAAATAATCATGTTTGATGGTTGATTTTGTTGAATTTGGTTTGATCATGTGATGATCATTTTGGCCTTGATTTTTTGTGAGTAGTTAGCATAGATATGCGTGCTCCCCATAGAGTTTTCTCACATTTTTGTGATGAATTTAAGTGGTAGTTCTAGGTTGAAACTTTAGGAGCTCCATTTTTAGGGTTTATGGTTGATACCTTGTGGTTTAGATTTTATTTTTAGAACTTGGTAGATGATTCAACCTCTGTTCTTTGTAGGGTAGATTCATGATTGAATTAGGATACCTTAGGAATTTTTGTAGGAATTTTCAGTATAGCTTTCTATTTTTGTTTGATTTTAGCTTAGGTGCTAGTTTTAGATGATTCTAATGCACTAATTCAACTAGATTAACTTCTTTAGTTCCCTTAGATTAGGGTTTTCTCTCTCTTGCTCTTGGGTGATGATGAAGACAAGTTGAGGATGCATTGGTTTTCTTGAAGAAGCTTGGATGTGGAGATCTTTCCTTCTTTTGGTGTTGTGTTGATTAGGTGTTAAGATTAGGGTTTTGTAGGCAGAGCTTCTAGATAGATTCTCTTCCTTCATAAACATGGAACATGTTGATCACTTCCATTCTTCCCTATGATGTAAGGTCCCCTTGTAAAGGCCTCATCCCTCCTTTGGTAGGATGTGTGGCTCTTTACAAGTTGGTAGAACCTTTGAGGGTCCCTTTCTCTGATGATAGGAGGCTTAGTGGTGACCTTTGGTCTTCACTCTGCTACCAATCATCCAAACTTTTCTCTTGATAGATGAATCTTTCTCCCTTGCTAGAGGATGGAGTTCCTTGTTAGAAGATTGAAGGATGAAGTTGATACTTCTTTGTGTTTGAAGATTACCCTTAGGAGCTGAAGCCTGTAGATGAAGAGGAACAAGTTGATATTGGTGAAGAAGAGAGAGCTGAAGCTTGAAGACCAAGTTGACACTTGTGAAGAAGATCAAATTGAGATTGAGTGAAGAGCTGAGGCTTGAGGAATAAAGGACAAGTTGATACTTATGTTTGGTGCACTGAGAGTCTGAGGGAGCCAAATTGATACTTGATATTAGGGTTGAAGCCTGAAGGTGGAATTTACTGAAGAGCTGAGGCTTGAGGGAGAGAGAATAAGTTGATACTTATGTTGATGGGTTGGAAGCTCAGAGAAGCAAGTTGACACTTGCTATTGAAGATGAAAGCCTTGAAGAGTAGTTGGAGGCAGAAGACTGAACTGCTGTCAGAAGTTTGCTTTGCTGTGAAGCTGTGGAAGCTGTTGATCTGCTTTCTTTCCTGTCTGTTTGCTTGCTGTGCAACTGTACTGGTGTGACTTGTTTGATTTGCTTGATGCATTATAATAAGTTCATATCTAGATTGACTTGGACTAGGAGCATGATTGCACTAGAGGTTGAGTTGCTCCCTCTGCTTGTATTTTTACTGTATGGCTTTGCTTGCGTGTATTCGGTAGAGCTCAGCTCCCTTGCCTTTGTGGTTTGTGGTTTGCCTGATGGCACTTTATTTTATTCTTCTGTATGATTGCAGTTATTCATGTCTAGCTTGAGGTCGAGATGAGCTTGTGGAGGCTGATGCCCCACACACATTTCCTCCCTCACTTGCATTGCATGCATTTTATAGTCGTTTACTGTATATCTGTTTACTGTTTAAGCTGATGCTTTATCTGTTTCTGTTTATCATTGACATGATCCCCTAGGAATCTCACTTCCTTTGATAAGGAAGTGATGATTAGAACTTTAGGTTGAAACCTATGCATGATAACTTCTAGGAGTTCCCTGTTTCAAACCTCAACCATAGGATGAATCCTTGGTATGACAACATTAGGACTTGATAGTCTCCCCTTAGTTGAGCCTGTTCTCTCTTCTCATCTCAAAGCAAATCAAAATACAGTAATAAAGGTTAACTGACGTCCTACGTTACGAGCCTTAAGCTATCCGAGAAAGGTTGTTGGAGAGTTTCTTTTCAACAGCTTGGATGTTTAGTATGGCACCCTTTGGGTGACATGCGACGCATTCACTCTCGGGTCATAGTGTCTAGTGCCATATTAGTTGCAAACAACCATAAAAAATAGTTCTTCCGTTAAAGTCAGAAAACAAACTTCAAACCTCTTTGCCCCGTGGGCCCATAATTTAAAGGAAAATTTTTCTGAAGAAAAGAGTGTTGTTAACTCTCAGTTCTACCGCAAACGGTAACGCCTAAGTCTCCAAGGGTCGAGCTGCGTACACCAAACTGCTGGAACTGTTTGTTAACCCTACTCGATAAAATAGATGAATCTGCATCCCCGTAATCCATATTATCCCGAACTACGTAAGCTCTGATCTCTCATACCTGTTGAGAGTACGTAGGCATAATACTGACGTATTGGCGAGCCACCTTCCCCGTAACTCGTAGTTAGGCGAACTACGTTGACTCTGATTTCTCATTCTCTAATGAGAATACGTAGGCATAAAGTGTGACGCTTTGCCGAGTCATTTTCTTTTCTTTTTAAGCCAGCCTTGATAGGTAGATAGATAAACCAACCCGTCTGATAAACATAACAAGCGTGGATCCCATCGAGTACGATGGACATGAGGGGTGCTAATACCTTCCCCTTGCGTAACCGACTCTCGAACCCAGACAATGGTTGCGACGACCTTGTCTTATACCTTTTTCGTCAGGTTTTTCCGATCGTTTCCTTTCCCGTTCTGAGGGATAAATAACGAAAGGTGGCGACTCTTCTGTTTTGCCAACACCTTATTTTCGCGGAAGCGACAGCTGGCGACTCTGCTGGGGACTTCATAGTTTCCTGGGATCCAACGTCCCTTATGCGAGTCAGTTTGGGGATCCAACGTCCCCTGCGAGAGTCAATCCTAGCGCTTGTATGATTACTTATTGGGTTGTGTTTATTTATCGCACTTTATTTCCCACATTTTATTTTCAGTATGATATGATTATCTGTGCTATTGTGGGAGGGGCATTCTGATGAGTGAGAAGCCAGACCCAGGCTTGAGTGTACATAGCATTAGTTGGGGAAATTATTGGGCGCATGCTTGCTTTGCAGGCACTAGTGTCTCATGAAATCCACGCTCAGACGAGGTTCTCCCGGTTGACTTCTTTTTCAACCCTTTGGGTTTAGGGGGTTGTTGGTTTGGAGGATTGTCGACTCTGAGGACCGATCATTTGGAATTCAGCTGAGTGAGGCCGCTTCAGGAGACGGTGATGCCACACCTTCTGGGTATCGTATCACCCCTCTTGAATGTCTGTGACGCTGATGACCGCATAGGATTCCGAACTTGTGTTAGTTTAGGTCCATACCTGTGAGCAAGGTCGGGTTTGTTGCAGGAAACCTTAACCTTCAGACTACCTGGTTTTCTTGATAGTGAATCAGTTTTGTTGGTACCGGAGGTTCTCATCATCAGATATATGATTGTTCTTGACAGAGCAGAGTTTTGGTTCTGTATCAGAAGTCCTTATTGTCAGATGTATGTGTTCTTGACAGAGCAGAGTTATGGTATTGTGACAGAGGTCCTTATTGTCATATGTATGTTTGTTCTTGATAGAGCAGATTTATGGTCCTGTATCAGAGGTTCTCATCATCAGATATGTGTGTGTTCTTGATAGAGCAGATTTATGGTCCGATATCAGGGTTTTCTTCTCATCAGAGATGGGGTTGTCCTTGATTGAGCAGTATTGTGGTTTTGTTGATACAGAATCTTCATCTCTTTACCAGCACAGTCATCTTGATCTCCTGCGGCATGATTGCATTTTACATTGCTTTGCATACTCATTTGCATTTCATTAACGTGTGTATGTGTTGCAGGTACCGTTTCCCCCGATTCAGGATTTCTTGCCTTCTATTGTGCTATCATGGGTTCCCTAAGGAAGACTGTGGCTTACAAGCTCCCCACTCCTGATGTTGTCCAGCTGACTGGTTTGATTGCTTTAGCAGATGATTCTGTGAGAGATGAATTCATAAAGTCTTACGGTAAACTGCTCAGTTTGGTTCGTAAACCCTCTGTGTTTGAGTTGAATGGGTTGCACGCCCTGCTGCAGTTCTACGATCCTCCGTTGAGATGCTTTACTTTCCAGGATTTTGTTCTCGCTCCCACACTAGAGGAGTATGTTGATCTGTTAGGTGTGCCTATCAAGAGTCAGACGCCCTTTGTTCATATGGATGTTGAGCCTAATCTGGCTAGTCTAGCTCCCTCACTTCATCTGGATGCCTCCGAGCTGGTTTTGTCTAGTTGGAACAAGGTCCCTGGCTTCTCCTTGCAGTTCTTAGTGGGAAAAGCTCAGCAGTGCGCCAAAGACGGATGTTGGGTCGTGTTCAACGCCATCCTCGCTCTGTGCATATACGGCATCATTCTGTTCCCCAATATGCCTGACTTTGTAGACTTCGACGCATTTCACATCTTTGCATCAGGGAATCCAGTCCCTACCTTGATAGGAGATGTCTACCATTCCGTCCACTACAAAAACAAGAACAGAAGGGGTAAGAATGTCTCATGCTGTGTGCCCCTACTCTATAGATGGCTTGATAGTCACCTACCCAAGAAGGCTCCCTTTGCTTCGTCTGCAGCCACAGCTGAGTGGCCCGAGCGTTTGATGAGTCTGTCAGCGGAGGATATTGATTGGTTTGATAGAGATAGGTTGGGTACTGAGATTATCTTCAGCTGCAGCGGGTTTCCGAACGTGCCTTTGATAGGCAGGAAGGGTTGTATCAATTATAATCCATCTCTGCTGGTCCGACAGTTTGCTTATGCTTTGAGAGCTCCGCCGAAGGATGAAGAGGTGCAAGAATCTCTGTACCTCACTGGTCTTCTAGAGGGGGATATATTATCTAAGCTTCAGCGCGCTTGGAATGGTATTTGTAAGCGGGGAAAACCATTGCTGGGAAAGAGTAATAGCCAGGCCTACGCTCCATATGTGACTTGGATCAGAGCCAGAGCAAATGCTATAGGGATGCCGTTTCCTCCTGCCAAGCCAGAAAGCCCTCCAGTGATTGAAGAGCCTACCACCGTGCCTATTCAGCAGCATAATCAGGTGTTAGCTGAGAAAGATGAGCTGAAAAAGGCAAATGAAGAACTGGAGAAAGAATTGGCTCAGCTCAGAAGCGAGAGAAGCGAAGTCGTTCATTCCTTCAAGAGGCAAACAGAGCTGGTGATCCAGTTGGGGAAAGATTTGACTAAGCAGATAGCTGAGCGCGAGCACATGGGTCGAGACTTCAAAGCTGTCAACGATGTACTGGCCACTAAGAAGCAGCACTTGGATGAAGCGTACCAGAGGATATCCAAGTTTAACCAGCATTGGAAGGCCACCCTAGCTAACGGCAAGGAACGGGAGGATAAGCTGAAGCAACAGATCTCCAAGCTGAAAGCCCAGGTGAAGGCTAGTGAGAAAAGGTTTGATGAAGAAACCGCTCGTAGATATGCCGCTGAAGGCCGGCTCAACAAAGCTCTTGCTAACCTGAAGGAGCGCAAGCTGATGTTTGAATTCAAGAAGCGGAAGTTAGAAGATTGTTTCGGCGAAGGAGCATGGGAAGACTCAGTTGAAGGTCTTCAATACACTATTACGCAGAGGGAATTACTCGTCGAAGGGTTGCTCACTCAGCCTGATCATCCAGAAACGAGGAATCTGTTAGAAGAGTTTCGAGCCCGTGGCCGTACTTGACTATGCTTGTAATCCTTTTGTGTTGATCATTGTTGTATGCTGACCATCACCAGGCTTGTTGGTCGAGGTCATGCTATTGATTCATCTTGTACTCGGTGACGTTGTGTACTGCCTTGATGGGCTTTCTTTATATATGAGATGTTATTTCCATGATTGGACTCGGACTCCTTATTATCAGCACTGACACTCAGGCACTAGGATCGAGGGGAACCTCCCCAACGCACAGATACACGTTTGCATTTGCATGAAGCATTTGCATAACGAGCACTTTGTTGTTTTTTCTAACCCTTTTGTGCATACAGGTTGTTTCAGGTTGTTCCAGGATTGATCAGAGACCTATCTACCGCTATCCGACCAGAGCAAATCAAACCAGAGTTATGGAGCAAATGCAAACTGACGTTCAAGAACTCCGAGAAAGGATGGACCGCTTCATGGAGCTCATGCAAGCGGTCGCCAACGGCCAGGATCGGCTCAAAACCTTGGTTCAGCCTCTGATTTCAAGGGTCGACAGCAATGGTATACTCCATGGTGGGACTGTGCCAACCCCTCCTCCTGTTGAAACTCCTCAGAATGGCGTCCCCGTAACAGAGGGGAATGGCAGTGCCAACGGCAATGTGATAGCTAGCATGGGACTCAACGGTAATACGACTGACGTCGGTAATGGGAATTTTGAAGCTAATGTCAATGCTGGACTGGGCAACGGCAATGCAGGTGTAGGAAATCTGTATGGGCCTCAACCATGGTTAGAAGACCGTCAAGATGATGTGTTCTTACAGAAAGGTGCTGAAGGAGAGCTGACTGCTGAAGCACGACTAAGGTTTAAGGCACTCGAGGACAAGATGAGGAATTTCGGGAACCAGAACACCATGGGTGTTGACATGTCCAAGTTGGGACTGATTGCTGATTTCAAGGTGCCTCCCAAGTTCAAGGTACCTGACTTTGAAAAGTACAAGGGCACCACTTGCCCTCGCGTCCATCTGAGATCATATTACAGAAAAATGTTCGCTCACTCTGAGGACGAGAAGTTGCTGATGCACTTCTTTCAGGACAGTCTGTCCGGGCCATCCCTCGAATGGTACATGAGTCTGGAACCTACCAGTGTGCGCACGTGGAAGGAATTTGCTGAAGCATTCGTGCACCACTACCAATATAACAGTGACTTGGCTCCGAACCGAGTCCAACTGCAGAATCTGTCACAAAGGAACAACGAAGGGTAAAAGGAATACGCCCAGCGGTGGCGTGAATTGGCAGCTAGGGTTCAGCCGCCGATGGTTGAACGGGAGCTTGTGGAAATGTTCGTAGCCACCCTCCCAGGGGTTTACTATGAGAAATTGGTCAGAAGTATGTCTGGAAGCTTCTCATATCTCATTATCACGGGTGAGCACGCTGAAAATGGGATCAAACTGGGGAAAATTCAAGGTGATCTGTCCTCGGATGGAGGAGGAAAGAAACCTTATAGTGACAAAAGGAGGGAAGGAGAGACGAGCGCCGTGTCCAACGCTCGAAGGAAAGGCAAGGGCCAGCACCAGCAGGTAGCCAGCATAACTATCCCGGCAACCCAGCAGCCACAACAGCAGCAGCCGAATCAACAAGGGTACAAGAAGTATCAGAACAGGGCACCTCTGTCCAGTCGTCACCTCGAGACTCCGCCCATGTCTTATGCTCAGCTATTACAAACTCTGCTCCAGTTACAGCTGATCCAGAAGAGAACCTTGGCTCCCTTGACAGGGGCACCCCCGCCAGGTTATGATGCGAATGCGACTTGCGAATTTCACTCAGGGGCACCAGGCCACACAATAGAAAATTGCAAAGCCTTCAAGCACAAGGTGCAGGACATGGTGGATGCTAAGATCATCAATTTCTCAGATAATGTGCCGAACGTCACGAAGAACCCTATGCCGAATCATCGGGGAGTGGAGTAAATGCCATTATTGAAGACGAGAGCTTGGATTTGTTGACTGACGTCAGAGATCTGAAGACACCGCTTAGCTTCGTTAAAGCTAAGCTGATGAAAAGGGGTTTCTTTCCATGTTGTGGAGAGCTATGTATGGGCTGTGCGACTAGTCCTGATGGATGCGAACAGTTGATAGAGGGGATTCAAAGTCTGATGACCGAAGGAATCCTGCAGTTTAGCCGAAGGGCCGAAGGCAGATCGGGAGAGGTAATGCTGCAGCAAGATGATGAGGTTGCCACCATCACCATCCCTCGCCGGAAGATAACTATTTCTGCACCCAGGCCGCCCATGATTACCATCACCAAAGCTGGACTGATACCTTTTGAAAGCACTAATGTTGTCCCATGGCACTATGGAGCAGAGGTCTACTGCAACGGACAGAAGTTGGAATTGGAACCATCAGGGTCGTCTGTGGAGAACCTAGTGGGCGTTAGCGGAATTACTCATAGCGGGAGAGTGTTTGCGCCACCTGAGGTCGTGGCGGACAAAGCGGACAGAGCTTACGCAACTGATAAAGGGAAGAGTAAAGTCGTTGAGGAAACTCCTCGTGGGGTAGAGAAATACTTACTTCTTAAAGACGCCGAAGAGTTTATGAGGTTGATTAAAAAGAGTGACTACAAGATCGTGGATCATCTCCATCAAACACCCTCGAAAATTTCCATCCTGAATTTGTTGCTGTGTTATGAGGCACATCGCAACGCGCTGCTGAAGGTTTTGAATGCCACGTATGTACCGCAGGAAATATCAGTCAACCAGTTAGAAGGGGTCGTAGCCCACGTGAATGCTGGAAACGGGTTAGGGTTCACCGACCTGGAGCTGACGCCGAAGGGAAGAAACCACAATAGTGCTCTGCACATCTCGATAGAGTGTAGGGGAACGATTATGTCTCACGTGTTGGTGGACACGGGGTCGTCACTCAATGTTCTTCCGAAGAAAGCATTGATGAAGTTGGATACTCGGGGATTGATCTGCACACCTAGTGATCTGGTTGTGAAAGCGTTCGATGGAACCAAACGTCATGTTTTCGGGGAAGTGACCTTACCAATCCAAGTTGGGCCGGAAACGTTCGATGCAATTTTCTACATTATGGACATCATGCCTGCCTACAGCTGTCTCTTAGGCCGGCCATGGATCCATTCTGCTGGCGCCGTGACCTCCACGTTGCACCAGAAGCTCAAGTATGCTGTCGGAGGTAGCATCGTGACTGTATGTGGCGAGGAAGATATAATGGTGAGCCATTTGTCGTCCTTCAAGTATGTTGAGATGGATGGGGAAATCCACGAAACCCTATGTCAAGTATTCGAAGCTGTTAAAGTCAAGAACGTAGCTCCTGTAGTCACTGAGAAGCCAGAGATGATTCTCTCTTCCTTCAAGGAAGCCCGGGCCGTTGTTCAAGCCGGATCTACCCCAGGCTGGGGGCGAATTCTAGAGATACCTAACAAGCAAGACAAGTTTGGGTTGGGGTATTCTCCTGCGGCTGAAGCCTCCTCTTCTAGCAGTGCGTCGCGATGTAAAGGGCCGATCCAGTTTACCAGTGGCGGGGTGATATTTGAAAGCGTCAACGCAATGTCTGAAGACGGCGAAGACAGTGATTGCGATCTAGACTCTTGGATCCAGCCAAGCAAACCAGGCGAGAGCCTCAACAACTGGTCCGTCAGGGATATCATCCAAGTGACAAGCAAAGAGTAATGATTTACTTTTTCCAATCGTTGTACAACCCTATGTCTTACCCGGGGCATAGTGGTTTTATTGTCAGGGCTTTGTTTGATTATGTACATGCATTTTACCAATAAATCAAAAGGCGTTCTTCTTCGTATTCAAATGTTGTGATCTCTGTTATTCCTGTTTTATATTTGTTTTGAAAAACAATAAAATGGAAATGGGGTTTGTGCTAACCTGCATATCCTTGTTTTAAGCTTAACCCTTGTTATTGCAGGATCCACATAGCAGATGACATCGACTCTGGACCTTCTACGACTCACTTCGACTTCGATTGCCCGATCTATCAAGCCGAAGAAGAGATTGATGAAGATGAAGATCTTCTCGAAGAGTTGGCCCGCTTGTTGAACCAAGAAGAGAAAGTTATTCTGCCTCACGAAGAAGAGATCGAGATTGTGAATCTGGGTTCTGAAGAACTTGTCAGGAACGTCAGGATAGGGGCTGCATTGCAGAGTGATGTCAAGCAGGGATTGGTCGAGATGCTAAGAGAGTATAGTGACATCTTTGCTTGGTCATACGAAGATATGCCCGGACTTGATACTGACATTGTGGTCCACCACTTGCCGCTGCGAGAAGATTTCCCTCCCGTTAAGCAGAAGCTTAGGAGGACGCGACCAGATATGGCCGTTAAGATCAAAGAAGAAGTGCAAAAGCAGCTTGATGCTGGCTTCTTAGCGGTCACTACTTACCCTCCGTGGGTCGCCAACATAGTGCATGTACCGAAGAAGGACGGTAAAGTGCGAATGTGCGTCGATTATCGGGATTTGAATAAGGCGAGCCCTAAAGATGATTTCCCGCTGCCTCATATTGATGTGTTGGTCGACAATACAGCTCAGTTCTCTGTGTTTTCGTTCATGGATGGCTTCTCCGGCTACAATCAGATCAAGATGGCGCCGGAGGACATGGAGAAGACTACGTTCATCACACCCTGGGGAACATTTTGCTACAAGGTAATGCCTTTCGGTCTGAAGAACGCAGGGGCCACTTACCAAAGAGCAATGGTTACTTTGTTTCATGATATGATTCATCATGAGATTGAAGTCTATGTTGATGACATGATTGCGAAGTCCCAAACAGAGGAGGGACATCTGGTCAATTTGCTGAAGCTTTTTGAGAGGCTTAGGAAGTTCAGGTTGAGGCTGAATCCTAACAAATGTACTTTCGTAGTACGGTCCGGAAAACTACTGGGGTTTATCGTGAGTGAAAGAGGCATTGAGGTTGATCCTGTGAAAATAAAAGCAATACAAGAGATGCCTGCGCCAAAAACAGAAAAAGAAGTTCGTGGTTTCCTGGACAGAATAAACTACATTGCAAGGTTTATCTCTCAGCTCACAGCCACGTGTGAACCGATGTTCAAACTGCTAAAGAAGAATCAGGCGATTATCTGGAACGAGGATTTCCAGAAGGCATTTGATAAGATAAAACAGTATCTATAGGAACCTCCGATCTTGATACCCCCAGTGGCCGGAAGACCCTTAATCATGTACTTGACAGTTCTTGAGAATAGTATGGGGTGTGTTCTCGGTCAGCACGACGAGACGGGCAGAAAGGAGCATGCCATTTATTACTTGAGTAAAAAGTTCACATATTGTGAATCTCGTTACTCAATGCTGGAGAAGACGTGTTGTGCACTAGCCTGGGCCGCCAAACGTTTACGATAGTACAGGCTCAATCACACAACCATGCTAATTTCAAAGATGGATCCGATCAAGTACGTCTTCGAGAAGCAAGCGCTTTTGGGCAGGATTGCCAGATGGCAAATGGTGTTGACGGAATATGACATTCAGTACGTTTCCCAGAAGGCCATCAAGGGTAGCGTATTGTCTGAATATTTGGCCGAACAGCCGATCAAGGATTATCAACCGATGAAATTTGAATTCCCTGATGAGGACATCATGTTTCTCAAAGTGAAAGATTGCGATGAACCGTTGCCCGACGAGGGTCCAGATAGGAAATCCCAGTGGAAATTGATATTTGACGGGGCGATTAATTCTTACGGAAGTGGCATTGGGGCAATCATCACGACTCCCCACGGATCCCATATCCCGTTTACCGCGAGACTGACGTTTCCAGTCACCAATAATGAAGCGGAGTACGAAGCATGCATCATGGGTCTAGAAGAGGCAATTGACTTGAGAATCAAGAACCTAGATGTATATGGTGACTCGGCACTTGTGATTAACCAGATTAAAGGGGAGTGGGAGACTCGTCAATCAAATTTGGTGTCGTACATGAACTATGCCAGAAGGCTACTTCCGTTCTTTGATCGAGTGGAACTCCATCATGTGCCCAGAGCAGAGAATTAGATGGATGATGCCCTAGCCACGTTGGCTTCGATGTATAAAGTCAATTTTTGGAATGAAGCTCCAAGAATTGTCCTTTCTCGTCTTGATACACCTGCATTCGTCTTTGCGATCGAGGAAGCCTCCGACGGCAAGCCATGGTTCCATGACATCCAGACCTTCCTTATGACTAAGGAGTATCCTGCGGGAGCGTCAACCCAGGATCAAAAGACTCTGAGGAGGCTTTCTGGAAATTCTTATCTCAATCCTGATGGAGTTTTGTACAAGAGAAACCACGATCTCGTGCTACTCAGATGTGTAGATGAGAAAGAAGCGAGCATGCTCATGGAAGAAGTCCATGAAGGCACATTTGGTACGCACGCCGGCGGGCATGCTATGACAAGAAAGATCCTGAGAGCAGGATATTACTGGCTGACGATGGAGTCAGATTGCTTTAAATTTGCGAAGAGATGTCATAAATGCCAGATTTATGCTGATAAGATTCATGTGCCGCCGTGCCCGTTGAATGTCATGTCCTCCCCGTGGCCGTTCTCCATGTGGGGCATCGACATGATAGGCAAGATCGAGCCTACTGCATCTAACGGTCATCGCTTCATTCTAGTAGCTATCGACTACTTCACCAAGTGGGTGGAGGCAGCCTCATACGCTAATGTGACCAAGCAGGTGGTGGCTAAATTCCCGAGCGGATCATTACTGATAATGGTTCAAATCTGAATAACAAGATGATGAAGGAGCTGTGCCAGAGTTTCAAGATTGAACACCAAAACTCATCTCCTTACCAGCCGAAGATGAATGGCGTTGTTGAAGCGGCCAATAAAAACATCAAGAAGATTGTACAGAAGATGGTTGTGACCTACAAGGATTGGCACGAGATGTTGCCATTTGCGCTGCACAGTTATCGTACGACAGTACGTACATCAACCGGGGCAACTCCCTTCTCACTGGTGTACGATATGGAAGCTGTCCTACCGTTAGAAGTTGAGATTCCTTCTTTGCGAGTTTTGGTTGACGTGAAACTTGATGAGGCAGAATGGATTAAGAACCGACTAAACCAACTCAGCCTGATGGACGAGAAGAGGTTAGAATCGATTGCACATGGTCGTCTGTACCAAAGCCGAATGAAGAAAGCTTATGATAAGAAGGTGCGTCCTAGAAGCTTTCAGACGGGTGATCTTGTCCTGAAGAAGATTCTTCCTCCACACTCCGATCACCGGGGCAAGTGGACTCCCAATTACGAAGGTCTGTACGTCGTCAACAAGGTCTTTTCGGGAGGAGCCTTGTTGTTATCCACGATGGATGGCGAAGACTTTGCATCCCCGGTGAACGCGGACGCAGTTAAAAAATACTTTGCTTAAAAAATGACCCGCTGGAAAGAAAAAGAAGATCCAGGCAAAAAGGGGCATCCCGGCGAACCATAAAAAAGGAAAAGGTTCGGGAAAAAATTAGGGATATAAAAGAAAAGAATGTACACCCGCAAAGTCGAAAACTCGGAAGGGCGACTTTGGCAAAAAAGGGTATCCCGGTGAATCGAAAACCTGAAAGGGCGATTCAGGCAAAAGTTAGGGATTTGAAAAAGCAAATGACTGCGTTCCGCGTGTGGACTTTCATTGTTTCATGGTTTGGAAGACCTGAGGGCCGTTTATCTAAATCAATATCTTCTGAAGCTGAAGCATCGGAGAAGTATCGAAGTCGAGTGGGTCATAGAGGGATCAACTCATGGTGTTCGTCTACGCCTCATTGCCGACATTTGTGTATATATTGATGTATATTTATGTTTTATATTTGCGCAGCTTCCTCATTCCAGGAGCTTGCTTCTATTGTAAAACATTTTTACCCATTCAGGGGTTCGTTATCAATGAAATGTATACTATCCAGCAATTCTGTTTGTTTGTTTAACATCTATCTGTTTTGTTTGCGAAAAAGAACGCCGATGTTTTTGATAAAATGCGCATACATAAACTTACTGGCCTAGGCCACTGATTGTTGGAACAATGAATTACTTGAACATTGTCACAAGATGATGACCTTGATAGGTCCCTTTGAGAAGGGTATCTTGTCTGTTTGTTTGTGTTGTTACAGGTAGCACATTCCAGATGGTACGCTGTATGTTTCCCAAGCAGGATGATTCCTTCTCCTCCAGCAAGTCCAGTAGCGTCTCCCCCGTGGAGTTTGAACATGAGATCGTAGGCATTTATATGTCTCCCCAACCAGAGAAGATTCTCTCCCCAATCAGATGTATCCTGAAGGATCATCATCTCCCCAGCTGAGTCATATGCTGAAGCGTGCATCACCCGATAGTACAGACTGAAGTCTCTAGGAGAATTGAAGTTCCCCACAGAGTCGTACTCTCCCCTGTAAGCAGGATGAGTCCTTCTTCCCCAGCCGAGTTGGCAGTTCCCCAAGAGAGCCGAGTCCTTGGAAGTCGTTCAGATCATGATTGGTTTTCCCCAGTAGAGTGTTGAATAGCTGATGCTGTATTTCCCTACCAGAGTCGTTATCTCCAGGAAAGCTTGGCTGCGAATGTCGTGCAGTTTATTTCTGCGATTGATATCATTTCCTCGACAGGTTGTGGTTCGTATACCCAGATGAGCAGGTTCAGGTTCTCGTAGAGCTTTATTCCCCTGCAGCAGTTAGCTGAAGATCGTTTCCCCAGGCGGAGTCCAATTGAGATTGGCGTGACTTTTTCTCCTCGGCAGGATGAGTCCTTCCTCCACCAGAATGGTTCTTTCTCCTTGACAGAAGGATTTTTCCCTCCAGCATTTATTTTGCTGATGGGGTCGTGGCATTTTGCATGATTGCATAGCATTTACCCTAAAACGCGTAGCATTTCCACCGTGTGGAGCATTGCGCCATTGTCGAACCATACGCATATGAAACATGAGTTAGGTTGTTACCGTTCTTGTTTTGCAGGTGTTCCTCCGCAGAATGGTTTGCTCAAGATGATTCTTGAATTCCTCAGTGAAGTCGCCAGAGAGGGTCGCTCAAGTTGATGCTTAGAGTCCCCGGCAGAGTGTTTGCTCAGGATGATTCCTGAAATCTCCAGCGGAGTTATTGGTTCAAGATGATTCTTGAAGCCTCCGGCGGAGTTATTTGTCCAAGATGATTCTTGTTTTCCTCAGCAGATATGATTCACCCAGAATGATTTCTGGATCCCCGAAGCAGAGTCACTTGATAGTTCTCCAGAATCCCCAGCAGAGATGCGTCATCCCCAACATGTTTTCAACAGAGTAGTTGAAATTCCCTTGAAGACTTGATGATGAAATCTAATTACGAGGTCAAAGTAGTCTGCCTAGCTGACGCAGGGCGCCTGATGGCAAAAGAATGTCTATCCTTATTGGTACGAGATGGATTAAGGATTCCATTTTAAGACTTACTGATGAAGTCTAACTGTGATGTCGTAGCAGTTCTCTCAGCTGATGCGGAGCGCCTGATGGTAGAAGTTTGGATATCTCTATTTGGTTCATGATTGACTGAGAATTCTATTCCCGACTTAGTGATGAAGTTCGGCTGACGCCCGAGAGTTTCTGTGAATGCCCGACGACATGATTAACTTGATTGTTAAAAAGTTCCTAATGACCTGATGAGTCCCGAGGAATTCTTCTGCCACAGTGTCACAGAATGCATGACGGTAATATCAGTTATGTATCGCCAATTACCGCGTAACCGGTGACCCCTTGATGACTTGAGGACGAAGCTTCAGCATAATCAGATGATCATCCTGACGGAGACTTAAAATCAGACCTTTCACCGGTTACCGTGTGACCAATTCCCCAACAGAGTTGTCGTGCAACTGTCATGCTCAGTTTTGATGTTCCTACCAATCAGAGTATCGTTTACTTGTGCGGTCGGAAAATCACTAGTTACCATACAACCAGTTATCCCTCGATGATTTGAGGACACAATGATATTAGATAAATCAGAGAATCATCCTGACGGAGATTCAGATCAGTATTTCTCCAGCTAGTTGCCATGCAGCTACTGTTTCAGTTTTCGAAGATTTGTTCCCATCAGAGTACCGTGTACTTGTGCAGTTGGAAAATTTCTGGGTTTGTTGGTATTCAACCGTCTTTCACCCTGATTGTTTGAGAGTTGTTCGCTTCTCACCCAGTCAGGTCCAAGCCGTTTGAATAGGGGCAGCTGTTGCACCCCAAAATTTGACCAACATTTCTTTACCTAGCTTGTGTTTCATTTCATTCACATTAGCATTATCATTTGCATTTCATTGACATGTATGCAGGAGATCAAGAGGTATGCTTACCAATCAAGGGCTACACAAGGCTTTGAAGCTAGCTAAGAAGGTTATTCATATGTTCAAGGGTTGGTATCCTTGTCAGAGAAGTTGAAAGAGCCTCAGAGAGAGTGGTTGAAACCAAGAGGGTGTGTCTCCTAACTTGAGAATTGTGGGAAACCATCAGATGATTCTGAGGTCATGGAGATGGACTTGAGGTCTTGGGAGAGCTCATGTGAAGTGTTGAAGATCACTCTGAGGCCTAGACAGGTCATTGGGCAAGAATAAGAAGACTCAGCCATGAGTGGTGCAGCTAGGGTTTGACTGGGTCAACCCTAAGTCAACTGAAGACTTGGAGGAGGTTGATACCTAATCCAAGAGCCATGTGATCATGGATGGATGCATTGAGATGTTATAAGGATTATTCCAAAGTTAACTCATCATGATTGAAGAGTTTTAGAAGTTTCAAGCTAGGGTTTCTAAGACTTGACAGTGTAAAATCCCCTAATTTGACCCCTCTCTTCAAGGCAGTGTAGCTCAAGATGGAATTGTCACATCATCTTTCCCCCAACATGAATGTTGTAGAGCATGATCTTAGCTTTAATTTGAGTGCTAGAAGTCCTTGATAGGATTTGTAGAACTCAAGTTATGACTTTGACAAGTTACAGGTCATCTGAGGTATGTGAATTTGGAGCTTGAAAGTTGTCCAAATTGCATGAAACGTTTGCCCTAGAAGGATGATTCCTATGAACTTTTGGTCAACATGAATGTTGTTCCTTATCCTCTTAGCTTTCTAGAGAGTACTAGAAGTCCTTTATAGGATTTGTAGAACTCAAGTTATGGCTTTGACAAGTCAAGGGCATTTTGGTCATTTGGAGATTATAGGTCATTTCAACCATAAGGCCATAACTCCTATTTGCAAGCTTCAAATGGGAAAATGTTCAACATAAAACTTGTTCAAAATGATGTTTTAAGGCTAACCAAGAGGTCATGAGAGGTTGCAATTGCTTGTAGCTCAAAGTTGCAAAAATGGCCTAAAATAAGGGTGATTTTCAAATGAACCAAAGATGGAAATTGGGATTTTTGACCTACATGTCCAAACCAAGGCATGTAATATGTCATTTTGATTCTAAAACACATTTTAAGAACATTGACATTGCCATAATTTTGACTTGAGGTTTAATTTGTGGACTTGCTTTGAAAAGTAATTACTTACATCTTAAGTAACATTTGTCAAACCAAAATTCAAGGCATGACCAAGGCTTCTTCCAATCCTAACACATCCAAAATACCATTAGGAGAGAAATTGGAAGAGAATGAGGGTGAATACAAGCTGCTAGCAGAATTGGTATGACCATGGCATGAGATTGAAATTTCCATGAAGTGAGATATTGAATTTCTCATTAGAAGGATCTAGAGCTTTCTAGATCATCCATACATGTTCTATATAAGCATATGAGGTGATCCAAGGCCAAGGTTGGTGATGATTGAAGGAGAGAATAGAGATTGAGATTGAAAAATTCTTATTTGCAACTGAATTCGGTTACACCATTTTCTTCACTTTCCATCCATTTTTTTGATTGCAATCACTTCCATGGATGCTAGTGAATGATTCCAGATCATAATCAAGGCAAATTCGTGGCTGAATAGTGTTCTTGATCTCAGATTTTGTCACCTGCAACTCAGAGTTGGTTCCAAGAATCCAGAGCATTTCCATCCATTTCATTGCATACAGAAGCTTGGAATTGATTCATTGAAGGAGTCTGGAGCATTTGAGAGCTTGATTTGAAGGTTTACTACCTCTGTGCACACGAAATTCTCAGGTTAGTAACTTTCAATCTCCAGCTTAAATTAGGTAGAATTAAGAGGAATTAGGATGTTAGATGCATAGTAGAATGGTGTAGGAAGGTTTAGGGATCATTAATTTGAGAATTAGTGACCAATTAGGGTTGTTACCATTTTCGGTTGAGATGGTGTTCTTGCGAATCTTGAGGATTTAGATTGAATTAAGGGCATGAATGGATTCCTTGTGAGATTTGGGACAAGATTCATCAAGGAATCGTGGCCTATGGTGGATTCTATAGCAATTTAGGGTTGTGAGATGATGACCGGAGAAAGTCACCGATGGTGACTATGGCGCGCAGGTGACCTGAGTTGCAGAGATTCAAATTGGGGAAGATGATCCCAGAACCCTTGGATCAAGGTAGGACCTTTGACCAGATGAATATCCAATGGCCATGCGCGCAGGAAAAGTTGTGAAGGATTTCTGAGTAAAATGAAACGCAGCGTTTCATTTAAGTTGTGGTTTTGGGCTTAAGTCAGAATTGATAACCACACCCCCCTTATGGCCCAATTGCTAAAATGAACTGGATTGCCTTGCTATCTACACCACGCGTTTGTTTATTTTCCTTTGATTTTCTTTTATTTTCCATTTTATTCATGGTTAGTGACTAATTCATAAAAAATGGAAAAATAACTCAATTGATCCCATACTTTTTGCCATGGATTCATGATTGAATCTAGCTTTTTTTAGATAAAAAATATTATTATTTCATGCATTTTCTGATTTTATGGGATTTTTTACATTTTAATTGATATTAAAATAATCATGTTTGATGGTTGATTTTGTTGAATTTGGTTTGATCATGTGATGATGATTTTGGCCTTGATTTTTTGTGAGTAGTTAGCATAGATATGCGTGCTCCCCATAGATGTTTCTCACATTTTTGTGATGAATGTAAGTGGTAGTTCTAGGTTGAAACTTTAGGAGCTCCATTTTTAGGGTTTATGGTTGATACCTTGTGGTTTAGATTTTATTTTTAGAACTTGGTGGATGATTCAACCTCTGTTATTTGTAGGGTAGATTCATGATTGAATTAGGATCCCTTAGGAATTTTTGTAGGAATTTTCAATATAGCTTTCTATTTTTGTTTGATTTTAGCTTAGGTGCTAGTTTTAGATGATTCTAATGCACTAATTCAACTAGATTAACTTCTTTAGTTCCCTTAGATTAGGGTTTTCTCTCTCTTGTTGTTGGGTGATGATGAAGACATGTTGAGGATGCATTGGTTTGCTTGAAGAAGCTTGGATGTGGAGATCTTTCCTTCTTTTGGTGTAGTGTTGATTAGGTGTTAAGATTAGGGTTTTGTAGGCAGAGCTTCTAGATAGATTCTCTTCCTTCATAAACATGGAACATGTTGATCACTTCCATTCTTCCCTATGATGTAAGGTCCCCTTGTAAAGGCCTCATCCCTCCTTTGGTAGGATGTGTGGCTCTTTACAAGTTGGTAGAACCTTTGAGGGTCCATTTCTCTGATGATAGGAGGCTTAGTGGTGACCTTTGGTCTTCACTCTGCTCCCAATCATCCAAACATTGCTCTTGATAGATGAATATTTCTCACTTGCTAGAGGATGGAGTTCCTTGTTAGAAGATTGAAGGATGAAGTTGATACTTCTTTGTGTTTGAAGATTACCCTTAGGAGCTGAAGCCTGTAGATGAAGAGGAACAAGTTGATACTGGTGAAGAAGAGAGAGCTGAAGCTTGAAGACCAAGTTGACACTTGTGAAGAAGATCAAATTGAGATTGAGTGAAGAGCTGAGGCTTGAGGAATAAAGGACAAGTTGATACTTATGTTTGGTGCACTGAGAGTCTGAGGGAGCCAAATTGATACTTGATATTAGGGTTGAAGCCTGAAGGTGGAATTTACTGAAGAGTTGAGGCTTGAGTGAGAGAGAATAAGTTGATACTTATGTTGATGGGTTGGAAGCTCAGAGAAGCAAGTTGACACTTGCTATTGAAGATGAAAGCCTTGAAGAGTAGTTGGAGGCTGAAGACTGAACTGCTGTCAGAAGTTTGCTTTGCTGTGAAGCTGTGGAAGCTGTTGATCTGCTTTCTTTCCTGTCTGTTTGCTTGCTGTGCAACTGTACTGGTGTGACTTGTTTGATTTTCTTGATGCATTAGAATAAGTTCATATCTAGATTGACTTGGACTAGGAGCATGATTGCACTAGAGGTTGAGTTGCTCCCTCTGCTTGTATTTTTACTGTATGGCTTTGCTTGCGGGTATTCGGTAGAGCTCAGCTCCCTTGCCTATGTGGTTTGTGGTTTGCCTGATGGCACTTTATTTTATTCTTCTGTATGATTGCAGTTATTCATGTCTGGCTTGAGGTCGAGATGAGCTTGTGGAGGCTGATGCCCCACACACATTTCCTCCCTCACTTGCATTGCATGCATTTTACAGTCGTTTACTGTATATCTGTTTACTATTTAAGCTGATGCTTTATCTGTTTCTGTTTATCATTGACATGATCCCCTAGGAATCTCACTTCCTTTGATAAGGAAGTGATGATTAGAACTTTAGGTTGAAACCTATGCATGATAACTTCTAGGAGTTCCATGTTTCAAGCCTCAACCATAGGATGAATCCTTGGCATGACAACATTAGGACTTGATAGTCTCCCCTTAGTTGAGCCTGTTCTCTCTTCTCATCTCAAAGCAAATCAAAATACAGTAATAAAGGTTAACTGACGTTGTACGTTATGAGCCTTAAGCTATCCGAGAAAGGTTGTTGGAGAGTTTCTTTTCAACAGCTTGGATGTTTAGTATGGCACCCTTTGGGTGACATGCGACGCATTCACTCTCGGGTCATAGTCTCTAGTGTGATATTAGTTGCAAACAACCATAAAAAACAGTTCTTCCGTAAAAGACAGAAAACAAACTTCAAACCTTTTTGCCCCGTGGGCCCATAATTCAAAGGAAAATTTTTCTGAAGAAAAGAGTGTTGTTAACTCTCAGTTCTACCACAAACGGTAACGCCTAAGTCTCCAAGGGTCGAGCTGCGTACACCAAACTGTTGGAACTGTTTGTTAACCCTACTCGATAAAATAGATGAATCTGCATCCCCGTAATCCGTATTATCCTGAACTACGTAAGCTCTGATCTCTCATACCTGTTGAGAGTACGTAGGCACAATACTGACGTATTGGCGAGCCACCTTCCCCGTAACCCGTAGTTAGGTGAACTACGTTGACTCTTATTTCTCATTCTCTGATGAGAATACGTAGGCATAAACTGCGGCGCTTTGCCGAGTCATTTTCTTTTCTTTTTAAGCCAGCCTTGATAGGTAGGTAGATAAAACCAACCTGTCCGATAAACATAACAAGCGTGGATCCCATCGAGTACGATGGACGTGAGGGGTGCTAATACCTTCCCCTTGCGTAACCGACTCCCGAACCCAGACAATAATTGCGACGACCTTGTCTTATACCTTTTTCGTAAGGTTTTTCAGATCGTTTCCTTTCCCGCTCTGAGGGATAAATAACGAAAGGCGGCGACTCTTCTGTTTTTCCGACACCTTATTTTCGCGGAAGCGACACTCGCTTTTATTTAGCGAATGCCTGGCGGCGATGTCAGATGTCTGTACCTTTGGGTTTGCTGTTCGCTTTTATTTAGCGAAGGCCTGGCAGCGATGTCAGATACCTTTGGGTTTGATGCTCGCTTTTATTTAGTCAATGCCTAGCGGCGATGTCAGATGTTTTTACCTTTAGGTTTGTTGTTCACTTTTATTTAGCGAAGGTATGGCGGCGATGTCAGATACCTTTGGGTTCAATGCTCGCTTTTATTTAGCGAATGCTTGGCTTCAATGTCACATGTCTGTAAGTTTGGGTTTGTTGTTAGCTTTTATTTAGCGAAGGCCTGGCGGCGATGTCAAATACCTTTGGGGTTCGATGCTCGCTTTTATTTAGTGAATGCCTGGAGGCGATGTCAGATGTCTGTACCTTTGGGTTTGTTGTTCGCTTTTATTTAGCGAAGGCCTGGCGGCGATGTCAGATACCTTTGGGTTCGATGCTCGCTTTTATTTAGCGAATGCTTGGCAGCGATGTCAAATATATGTACCTTTGGGTTTGTTGTTCGCATTTATTTAGCGAAGGCCTGTCCGCGATGTCAGATACCTTTGCGTTCGATGCTCGCTTTTATTTAGCGAATGCCTGGCGACGATGTTAAATATATGTACCTTAGAGTTTGTTGATCGCTTTTATTTAGCGAAGGCATGGTGGCGATGTCAGATACCTTTGCGTTCGATGCTCGCTTTTATTTAGTCAATGCCTAGCGGCGATGTCAGATATCCGTAGATTTGGGTTTGTTGTTCACTTTTATTTAGCGAAGGCATGACGGCGATGTCAGATACCTTAGGGTTTGATGCTCTCTTTTATTTAGTGAATGACTAGCGGCGATGTCAGATGTCCGTACCTTTGGTTTTGTTGTTCGCTTTTATTTAGCGAAGGTCTGGCGGCGATGTCAGATACCTCTGGGTTCGATGCTCGCTTTTATTTAGCGAATGCCTGACGACTATGTCAGATGTTCGTACCTTTGGGTTTGTTGTTCGCTTTTATTTAGAGAAGGCCTGGCGACGATGTCAGAAACCTTTGGGTTCGATGCTCGCTTTTATTTAGCGAATGCCTGACGGCGATGTCAGATGTCCTTACCTTTGGGTTAGTTGTTCTCTTTTATTTAGCGAAGGCCTGGCGACGATGTAAGATACCTTTGGGGTTCGATGCTCTCTTTTATTTAGCGAATGCCTGGCGGCGATGTCAGATGTCTGTACCTTTGGGCTTGTTGTTCGCTTTTATTTAGCGAAGGCCTGGCGGCGATGTCAGATACCTTTGGGTTCGATGCTCGCTTTTATTTAGCGAATGCCTGATGGCAATGTCAGATGTCCGTACCTTTTGGTTTGTTGTTCGCTTTTATTTAGCGAAGGCCTGGCGGCGATGTCAGATACCTTTAGGTTCGATGCTCGCTTTTATTTATCTAATGCCTGGCGACAATGTCAGATGTTCGTACCTTTGGGTTTTTTGTTCGCTTTTATTTAGCGAAGGCCTGACGGCGATGTCAAATACCTTTGGGGTTCGATGCTCGCTTTTATTTAGCGAATGCGTGGAGGCGATGTCAGATGTCTGTACCTTTGGGTTTGTTGTTCGCTTTTATTTAGCGAAGGCCTGACGGCGATGTCAGATACCTTTGGGTTTTATGCTCGCTTTTATTTAGCGAATGTATGGCGGCGATATAAATTATATGTACCTTTGGGTTTGTTGATCGTTTTATTAGCGAAGGCCTGGCGGCGATGTCAGATACCTTTGGGTTCGATGCTCGCTTTTATTTAGCGAATGCCTGGCGGCGATGTCAGATGTCCTTACCTTTGGGTTTGTTGTTTGCTTTTATTTAGCGAAGGCCTGGCGGCGATGTAAGATACCTTTGGGGCTCGATGCTCTCTTTTATTTAGCGAATACCTGGCGGTGATGTCAGATGTCTGTACCTTTGGGTTTGTTGTTTGCTTTTATTTAGCGAAGGCCTGGCGAAGATGACAGATACCTTTGGGTTCGATGCTCGCTTTTATTTAGTGAATTCATGGCGGCGAGGTCAGATGTTCGTATCTTTGGGTTTGTTATTCACTTTTATTTAGCGAAGGTCTGGCGGCAATGTCAGATACCTTTGGGTTTGTTGTTCGCTTTTATTTAGCGAAGGCCTGACGACGATGTCAAATACCTTTGGGGTTCGATGCTCGCTTTTATTTATCGAATGCCTGGAGGCGATGTGAGATGTGTGTACGTTTGGGTTTGTTGTTCGCTTTTATTTAGCGAAAGCCTGGCGGCGATGTCAGATACCTTTGGGTTCGATGCTCGCTTTTATTTAGAGAATTCCTGGCGGCAATGTCAGATGTCCGTACCTTTGGGTTTGTTGTTCGCCTTTATTTAGCGAAGGCCTGGTGACGATGTCAGATACCTTTGGGGTTCGATGCTCGCTTTTATTTAGCGAATACCTGACGACTATGTCAGATGTTCGTACCTTTGGGTTTGTTGTTCGCTTTTATTTAGCGAATGCCTGGCGACGATGTCAGATACCTTTGGGTTCGTTGCTCGCTTTTATTTAGCGAATGCCTGGCGGCGATGTCAGATGTCCTTACCTTTGGGTTTGTTGTTCTCTTTTATTTAGTGAAGGCCTGGCGGCGATGTAAGATACCTTTGGGGTTCGATGCTCTCTTTTATTTAGCGAATGCCTAGCGGCGATGTCAGATGTCTGTACCTTTGGGCTTATTGTTCGCTTTTATTTAGCGAAGGCTTGGCGGCGATGTCAGATACCTTTGGGTTCGATGCTCGCTTTTATTTAGCGAATGCCTGGCGGCAATGTCAGATGTCCGTAATTTTTGGTTTGTTCTTCGCTTTTATTTAGCGAAGGCCTGGCGGCGATGTCAGATACCTTTAGGTTCGATGCTTGCTTTTATTTAGCTAATGCTTGGCGGCAATGTCAGATGTTCGTACCTTTGGGTTTTTTGTTCGCTTTTATTTAGCGAAGGCCTGTCGGCGATATAAAATACCTTTGGGGTTCGATGCTCGCTTTTATTTAGCGAATGCGTGGAGGCGATGTCAGATGTCTGTACCTTTGGGTTTGTTGTTCGCTTTTATTTAGAGAAGGCCTGGCGGCGATGTCAGATACCTTTGGGTTTTATGCTCGCTTTTATTTAGCGAATGTGTGGCGGCGATATCAAATATATGTACCTTTGGGTTTATTGGTCGTTTTATTAGCGAAGGCCTGGCAGCGATGTCAGATACCTTTGGGTTCGATGCTCGCTTTTATTTAGCGAATGCCTGGCGGCGATGTCAGATGTCCTTACCTTTGGGTTTGTTGTTCGCTTTTATTTAGCGAAGGCCTGGCGGCGATGTAAGATACCTTTGGGGTTCGATGCTCTCTTTTATTTAGCGAATACCTGGCGGTGATGTCAGATGTCTGTACCTTTGGGTTTGTTGTTCGCTTTTATTTAGCGAAGGCCTGGCGACGATGACGGATACCTTTGGGTTCGATGCTCGCTTTTATTTAGTGAATGCCTGGCGGCGAGGTCAGATGTTCGTATCTTTGGGTTTGTTATTCACTTTTATTTAGCGAAGGTCTGGCGGCAATGTCAGTTACCTTTGGGTTTGTTGTTCGCATTTATTTAGCGAAGGCCTGACGACGATGTCAAATACCTTTGGGGTTCGATGCTCGCTTTTATTTAGCGAATGCCTGGAGGCGATGTGGGATGTCTGTACCTTTGGGTTTGTTGTTCGCTTTTATTTAGCCAAAGCCTGGCGGCAATATCAGATACCTTTGGGTTCGATGCTCGCTTTTATATAGCGAATGCCTGGCGGCAATGTCAGATGTCCGTACCTTTGGGTTTGTTGTTCGCCTTTATTTAGCGAAGGCCTGGTGACGATGTCAGATACCTTTGGGGTCGATGCTCGCTTTTATTTTTCGAATGCCTGGCGGCGATGTGAGATGGTTGTACCTTTGGGTTTGTTGTTCGCTTTTATTTAGCGAAGGCCTGGCGGCGATGTCAAATACCGTTGGGGTTGGATGCTCGGTTTTATTTAGCGAATGCCTGGAGGCGATGTCTAATGTTTGTACCTTTGGGTTTGTTGTTCGCTTTTATTTAGAAAAGGCCTGGCGGCGATGTCAGATACCGTTGGGTTCGATGCTTGCTTTTATTTAGCGAATGCCTGGCGGCAATGTCAGATGTCCATACCTTTGGGTTTGTTGTTCGCTTTTATTTAGCGAAGGCCTGGCGGCGATATCAGATACCTTTGGGTTCGATGCTCGCTTTTATTTAGCGATTGCCTGAAGGCGATGTCAAATATCCGTACCTTTGGGTTTGTTGTTCGCTTTTATTTAGCGAAGGCCTGACGACGATGTCAAATACCTTCAGGGTTCGATGCTCACTTTTATTTAGCGAATTCCTGGAGGCGATGTGAGATGTCTGTACCTTTGGGTTTGTTGTTCGCTTTTATTTAGCGAAAGCCTGGCGGCGATGTCAGATATCTTTGGGTTCGATGCTCGCTTTTATTTAGCGAATGCCTGGCGGCAATGTCAGATGTCCGTACCTTTGGGTTTGTTGCTCGCCTTTATTTAGCGAAGGCCTGGTGACGATGTCAGATACCTTTGGGGTCAATGCTCGCTTTTATTTTTCGAATGCCTGGCGGCGATGTGAGATTTTTGTACCTTTGGGTTTGTTGTTCGCTTTTATTTAGCGAAGGCTTGGCGGCGATGTCAAATACCTTTGGGGTTCGATGCTCGGTTTTATTTAGCGAATGCCTGGAGGCGATGTCTAATGTCGGAACCTATGGGTTTGTTGTTCGCTTTTATTTAGCGAAGGCCTGGCGGCGATGTCAGATACCTTTGGGTTCGATGCTCGCTTTTATTTAGCGAATGCCTGGCGGCAATGTCAGATGTCCGTACCATTGGGTTTGTTGTTCGCTTTTATTTAGCGAAGGCCTGGTGACGATGTCAGATACCTTTGGGTTCGATGCTCGCTTTTATTTAGCGAATGCCTGGCAGCGATGGCAGATGTCCGTAACTTTGGGTTTGTTGTTCGCTTTTATTTAGCGAAGGCCTGGCGGCGATATCAGATACCTTTGGGTTCAATGCTCTCTTTTATTTAGCGATTGCCTGAAGGCAATGTCAAATATCCGTACCTTTGGGTATGTTGTTCGCTTTTATTTAGCGAAGGCCTGGCGGCGATGTCAGATACTTTTAGGTTCGATGCTCGCTTTTATTTAGCGAATGCATTGAGGCGATGTCAGATACCTTTGGGTTTGATGCTCGCTTTTATTTAGTGAATGACTAGGGGGGATGTCAGATACCTTTGGGTTCGATGCTCGCTTTTATTTAGCGAATGCCTTGAGGCGATGTCAGATACCTTTGGGTTTGTTGTTCGCTTTTATTTAAAGAAGGTATGGCGGCAATGTCAGATACCTCTGGGTTCAATGCTCGCTTTTATTTAGCGAATGCTTGACGGCTATGTCAGATGTTCGTACCTTTGGGTTTGTTGTTCGCTTTTAGTTAGCGAAGGTCTGGCGGCGATGTAAGATACCTTTGGGTTCGATGCTCGCTTTTATTTAGCGAATGCCTGGCGGCGATGTCAGATGTCCTTACCTTTGGGTTTGTTGTTCGCTTTTATTTAGCAAAGGCCTGGCAGCGATGTAAGATACCTTTGGGGTTCGATGCTATCTTTTATTTAGCTAATGCCTGACGGCGATGTCAGATGTATGTACCTTTGGGTTTGTTGTTCGCTTTTATTAAGCGAAGGCCTGACGGCGATGTCAGATACCTTTGGGTTCGATGCTCGCTTTTATTTAGCGAATGCTCGGCGGGTATGTTAGATGTCCGTACCTTTGGGTTTGTTGTTAGCTTTTATTTAGCGAAGGCGTGGCGGCAATGTCAGATACCTTTGGGTTCGATGCTCGCTTTTATTTAGCGAATGCTTGGCTGCAATGTCAGATGTCCGTACCTTTGGGTTTGTTGTTCGCTTTTATTTAGCAAAGGCCTGGCGGCGATGTCAGATACCGTTGGGTTCGATGCTCGCTTTTACTTTGCGAATGCCTGGTGGCGATGTCAGATGTCTGTACCTTTGGGTTTGTTGTTCGCTTTTATTTAGTCAATGCCAGACGGCGATGTCAAATACCTTTGGGGTTCGATGCTCGCTTTTATTTAGCGAATGCTTGAAGGCGATGTCAAATATCTGTACCTTTGGGTTTGTTGTTTGCTTTTATTTAGCGAAGTCCTGGCGGCGATATCAGATACTTTTAGGTTCGATGCTCGCTTTTATTTAGCGAATACCTTGAAACGATGTCAGATATCCGTACATTTGGGTTTGTTGTTCGCTTTTATTTAGCGAAGGCATGGCGGCGATGTCAGATACCTTTGGGTTTAATGCTTGCTTTTATTTAGTGAATGACTAGCGGCGATGTCAGATGTCCTTACCTTTGGTTTTGTTGTTCGCTTTTATTTAAAGAAGGTCTGGTGGCAATGTCAGATACCTCTGGGTTCGATGCTCGCTTTTATTTAGCGAATGCCTAACAGCTATGTAAGATGTTCGTACCTTTGAGTTTGTTGTTCGCTTTTAGTTAGCGAAGGCCTGGCGGCGATGTCAGATACCTTTGGGTTCGATGCTCGCTTTTATTTAGCGAATGCCTGGCGGCGATGTCAGATGTCCTTACCTTTGGGTTTGTTGTTCGCTTTCATTTAGCGTAGGCCTGGCAGCGATGTCAGATACCTTTGGGTTTGATGCTCGCTTTTATTTGGTGAATGACTAGCGGCGATGTCAGATGTCCGTACCTTTCGTTTTGTTGTTCGCTTTTATTTAAAGAAGGTCTGGCGGCAATGTCAGATACCTCTGGGTTCGATGCTCGCTTTTATTTAGCCAATGCCTGACGGCTATGTCAGATGTTCGTACCTTTGGGATTGTTGTTTGCTTTTAGTTAGCGAAGGCCTGGCGGTGATGTCAGATACCTTTGGGTTCGATGCTGGCTTTTATTTAGCGAATGCCTGGCGGCGATGTCAGATGTCCTTACCTTTGGGTTTGTTGTTCGCTTTTATTTAGAGAAGGCATGGCGGCGATGTCAGATACTTTTAGGGTCGATGCTCGCTTTTATTTAGCGAATACCTTGAGGCGATGTCAGATATCCGTACATTTGTGTTTGTTGTTCGCTTTTATTTAGGGAAGGCATGGCGGTGATGTCAGATACCTTTGGGTTTGATGCTCGCTTTTATTTAGTGAATAACTAGCGGCGATGTCAGATGTCCGTACCTTTGGTTTTGTTGTTCGCTTTTATTTAAAGAAGGTCTGGCGGTGATGTCAGATACCTCTGGGTTCAATGCTCGCTTTTATTTAGCGAATGCCTGACGGCTATGTCAGATGTTCGCTTTTAGTTAGCGAAGGCCTGGCGGCGATGTCAGATACCTTTGGGTTCGATGCTCACTTTTATTTAGCGAATGCCTGGCGGCGATGTCAGATGTCCTTACCTTTGGGTTTGTTGTTCGCTTTTATTTAGCGAAGGCCTGACAACGATGTAAGATACCTTTGGGGTTCGATGCTCTCTTTTATTTAGCGAATGCCTGGCGGCAACTTTAGATGTCTGTACCTTTGGGTATGTTGTTCGCTTTTATTAAGCGAAGGCCTGGGGTCGATGTCAGATGCCTTTGGGTTCGATGCTCTCTTTTATTTAGCGAATGCCTGGCGGCTATGTTAGATGTTCGTACCTTTGGGTTTGTTGTTCGCTTTTATTTAGCGAAGACCTGGCGGCAATGTCAGATACCTTTGGGTTCGATGCTCGCTTTTATTTAGCGAATGCATGGCTGCAATGTAAGATGTCCGTACCTTAGGGTTTGTTGTTCGCTTTTATTTAGCAAAGGCTTGGCGGCGATGTCAGATACCTTTGGGTTCGATGCTCGCTTTTACTTTGCGAATGCTTGGCGGCGATGTCAGATGTCTGTACCTTTGGGTTTGTTGTTCGCTTTTATTTAGCGAAGGCCTGGCGGCTGTGTCAAATACCTTTGGGGTTCGATGCTCGCTTTTATTTAGCGAATGCCTGGAGGCGATGTCAGATGTATGTACCTCTGGGTTTGTTGTTCGCTTTTATTTAGCGAAGGCCTGGCGGCGATGTCAGATACCTTTGGGATTCGATGCTTGCTTTTATTTAGCAAATGCCTGGCGGCAATGTCAGATGTCCGTACATTTGGGTTTGTTGTTCGCTTTTATTTAGCGAAGGCCTGGCAGCGATGTCAAATAACTTTGGGGTTCGATGCTCGCTTTTATATAGCGAATGCCTGAAGGCGATGTCAGATGTCAGTACCTTTGAGTTTGTTGTTCGCTTTTATTTAGCGAAGGCCTGACGGCGATGCCAGATACCTTTGCGTTCGAGGCTCACTTTTATTTAGCGAATACCTGGCGGCGATGTCAGATGTCCGTAACTTTGGGTTTGTTGTTCGCTTTTATTTAGCGAAGGCCTGGCGGCGATGTCAAATAACTTTGGGGTTCGATGCTCGCTTTTATTTAGCGAATGCCTGGAGACGATGTCAGATGTTTGCACCTTTGAGTTTGTTGTTCGCTTTTATTTAGCGAAGGCCTGGCGGCGTTGTCAGATACCTTTGGGTTTGATGCTCGATTTTATTTAGCTAATGCCTGGCGGCGATGTCAAATATATGTAACTTTGGGTTTGTTGATCGCTTTTATTTAGCGAAGGCCTGGCGGCGATGTCAGATACCTTTGCGTTTGATGCTCGCTTTTATTTAGCGAATTCCTGGCGGCGATGTCAGATGTCCTTACCTTTGGGTTTGTTGTTCTCTTTTATTTAGCGAAGGCCTGGCAGCGATGTAAGATACCTTTGGGGTTCGATGCTCTCTTTTATTTAGCGAATGCCTGGCGGCAATGTCAGATGTCTGTACCTTTGGGTATGTTGTTCGCTTTTATGAAGCGAAGGCCTGGCGGCGATGTCAGATACCTTTGGGATTCGATGCTTGCTTTTATTTAGCAAATGCCTGGCGGCAATGTCAGATGTCCGTACGTTTGGGTTTGTTGTTCGCTTTTATTTAGCGAAGGCTTGGCGGACATGTCAAATAACTTTGGGGTTCGATGCTCGCTTTTATTTAGCGAATGCCTGGAGGCGATGTCAGATGTCTGTACCTTTGAGTTTGTTGTTCGCTTTTATTTAGCGAAGGCCTGACGGCGATGCCAGATACCTTTGGGTTCGATAATCGCTTTTATTTTGCGAATGCCTGGCGGCGATGTCAGATGTCTGTACCTTTGGGTTTGTTGTTCGCTTTTATTTAGCGAAGGCCTGGCGGCGATGTCAAATACCTTTGGGGTTCGATGCTCTCTTTTATTTAGCGAATGTCTGGCGGCGATGTCAGATGTCCGTACCTATGGGTTTGTTGTTCGCTTTTATTTTGCGAAGGCCTGGCGGCGATGTCAAATAACTTTGGGGTTCGATGCTCGCTTTTATTTAGCGAATGCCTGGAGGCTATGTCAGATGTCTGTAGCTTTGAGTTTGTTGTTCGCTTTTATTTAGCGAAGGCCTGGCGGCGTTGTCAGATACCTTTGGGTTTGACGCTCGCTTTTATTTAGCTAATGCCTGGCGGCGATGTCAAATATATGTACCTTTGGGTTTGTTGATCGCTTTTATTTAGCGAAGGCCTGGCGGCGATGTCAGATACCTTTGGGTTCGATGCTTGCTTTTATTTAGCGAATGCCTGGCGGCAATGTCAGATGTTCGTACCTTTGGGTTTGTTGTTCGCTTTTATTTAGCGAAGGCCTGACGGCGATATCAGATACCTTTGGGTTCGATGCTCGCTTTTATTTAGCGATTGCCTGAAGGCGATGTCAAATATCCGTACCTTTGGGTTTGTTGTTCGCTTTTATTTAGCGAAGGCCTGACGACGATGTCAAATACCTTTGGGGTTCGATGCTCGGTTTTATTTAGCGAATGCCTGAAGGCGATGTCTAATGTCTGTAGCTTTGGGTTTGTTGTTCGCTTTTATTTAGCGAAGGCCTGGCGGCGATGTCAGATACCTTTGGGTTCGAAGCTCGCTTTTATTTAGCGAATGCCTGGTGGCAATGTCAGATGTACGTACCATTAGGTTTGTTGTTCGCTTTTATTTAGCGAAGGCCTGGTGACGATGTCAGATACCTTCGGGTTCGATGCTCGCTTTTATTTAGCGAATGCCTGGCAGCGATGGCTGATGTCCGTAACTTTGGGTTTGTTGTTCGCTTTTATTTAGCGAAGGCCTGGCGGCGATATCAGATACCTTTGGGTTCGATGCTCGCTTTTATTTAGCGATTGCCTGAAGGCGATGTCAAATATCCGTACATTTGGGTATGTTGTTCGCTTTTATTTAGCGAAGGCCTGGCGGTGATGTCAGATACTTTTAGGTTCGACGCTCGCTTTTATTTAGCGAATGCATTGAGGCGATGTCAGATACCTTTGGGTTTGATGCTCGCTTTTATTTAGTGAATGACTAGGGGGGATGTCAGATACCTTTGGGTTCGATGCTCGCTTTTATTTAGCGAATGCCTTGAGGCGATGTAAGATACCTTTGGGTTTGTTGTTAGCTTTTATTTAAAGAAGGTATGGCGGCAATGCCAGATACCTCTGGGTTCAATGCTCGCTTTTATTTAACGAATGCCTGACGGCTATGTCAGATGTTCGTACCTTTGGGTTTGTTGTTCGCTTTTAGTTAGCGAAGGTCTGGCGGCGATGTCAGATACCTTTGGGTTCGATGCTCGCTTTTATTTAGCGAATGCCTGGCGGCGATGTCATATGTCCTTACCTTTGGGTTTGTTGTTCGCTTTTATTTAGCAAAGGCCTGGCAGCGATGTAAGATACCTTTGGGGTTCGATGCTCTCTTTTATTTAGCGAATGCCTGGCGGCGATGTCAGATGTCTGTACCTTTGGGTTTGTTGTTCGCTTTTATTAAGCGAAGGCCTGGCGGCGATGTCAGATACCTTTGGGTTCGATGCTCGCTTTTATTTAGCGAATGCTCGGCGGGTATGTTAGATGACCGTACCTTTGGGTTTGTTGTTAGCTTTTATTTAGCGAAGGCGTGGCGGCAATGTCAGATACCTTTGGGTTCGATGCTCGCTTTTATTTAGCGAATGCTTGGCTGCAATGTGAGATGTCCGTACCTTTGGGTTTGTTGTTCGCTTTTATTTAGCAAAGGCCTGGCGGCGATGTCAGATACCGTTGGGTTCGATGCTCGCTTTTACTTTGCGAATGCCTTACGGCGATGTCAGATGTCTGTACCTTTGGGTTTGTTGTTCGCTTTTATTTAGCTAATGCCAGACGGCGATGTCAAATACCTTTGGGGTTCAATGTTCGCTTTTATTTAGCGAATGCTTGAAGGCGGTGTCAAATATTCGTACCTTTGTGTTTGTTGTTTGCTTTTATTTAGAGAAGGCCTGGCGGCGATATCAGATACTTTTAGGTTCGATGCTCGCTTTTATTTAGCGAATACCTTGAAGCGATGTCAGATATCCGTACATTTGGGTTTGTTGTTCGCTTTTATTTAGCGAAGGCATGGTGGCGATGTCAGATACCTTTGGGTTTAAAGCTCGCTTTTATTTAGTGAATGACTAGCGGCGATGTCAGATGTCCTTACCTTTGGTTTTGTTGTTCGCTTTTATTTAAAGAAGGTTTGGCGGCAATGTCAGATACCTCTGGGTTCGATGCTCGCTTTTATTTAGCGAATGCCTAACAGCTATGTAAGATGTTCGTACCTTTGAGTTTGTTGTTCGCTTTTAGTTAGCGAAGGCCTGGCGGCGATGTCAGATACCTTTGGGTTCGATGCTCTCTTTTATTTAGCGAATGCCTGGCGGCGATGTCAGATGTCCTTACCTTTGGGTTTGTTGTTCGCTTTCATTTAGCGTAGGCCTGGCAGCGATGTTAGATACCTTTGTGTTTGATGCTCGCTTTTATTTAGTGAATGACTAGCGGCGATGTCAGATGTTCGTACCTTTCGTTTTGTTGTTCGCTTTTATTTAAAGAAGGTCTGGCGGCAATGTCAGATACCTCTGGGTTCGATGGTCGATTTTATTTAGCGAATGCTTGACGGCTATGTCAGATGTTCGTACCTTTGGGTTTGTTGTTCGCTTTTAGTTAGCGAAGGCCTGGCGGCGATGTCAGATACCTTTGGGTTCGATGCTGGCTTTTATTTAGCGAATGCCTGGCGGCGATGTCAGATGTCCTTACCTTTGGGTTTGTTGTTCGCTTTTATTTAGCGAATGCATGGCGGCGATGTCAGATACTTTTAGGTTCGATGCTCGCTTTTATTTAGCGAATACCTTGAGGCGATGTCAGATATCCGTACATTTGTGTTTGTTGTTCGCTTTTATTTAGCGAAGGCATGGCGGCGATGTCAGATACCTTTGGGTTTGATGCTCGATTTTATTTAGTGAATGACTAGCGGCGATGTCAGATGTCCGTACCTTTGGTTTTGTTGTTCACTTTTATTTAAAGAAGGTCTGGCGGCGATGTCAGATACCTCTGGGTTCAATGCTCGCTTTTATTTAGCGAATGCCTGACGGCTATGTCAGATGTTCGTACCTTTGGGTTTGTTGTTCGCTTTTAGTTAGCGAAGGTCTGGCGGCGATGTCAGATACCTTTGGGTTCGATGCTCGCTTTTATTTAGCGAATGCCTGGCGGCGATGTCAGATGTCCTTACCTTTGGGTTTGTTGTTCGCTTTTATTTAGCAAAGGCCTGGCAGCGATGTAAGATACCTTTGGGGTTCGATGCTCTCTTTTATTTAGCGAATGCCTGGCGGCGATGTCAGATGTTTGTACCTTTGGGTTTGTTGTTCGCTTTTATTAAGCGAAGGCCTGGCGGCGATGTCAGATACCTTTGGGTTCGATGCTCGCTTTTATTTAGCGAATGCTCGGCGGGTATGTTAGATGTCCGTACCTTTGGGTTTGTTGTTAGCTTTTATTTAGTGAAGGCGTGGCGGCAATGTCAGATACCTTTGGGTTCGATGCTCGCTTTTATTTAGCGAATGCTTGGCTGCAATGTCAGATGTCCGTACCTTTGGGTTTGTTGTTCGCTTTTATTTAGCAAAGGCCTGGAGGCGATGTCAGATACCGTTGGGTTCGATGCTCGCTTTTACTTTGCGAATGCCTGGCGGCGATGTCAGATGTCTGTACCTTTGGGTTTGTTGTTCGCTTTTATTTAGCTAATGCCAGACGGCGATGTCAAATACCTTTGGGGTTCGATGTTCGCTTTTATTTAGCGAATGCTTGAAGGCGGTGTCAAATATCCGTACCTTTGTGTTTGTTGTTTGCTTTTATTTAGCGAAGGCCTGGCGGCGATATCAGATACTTTTAGGTTCGATGCTCGCTTTTATTTAGCGAATACCTTGAAGCGATGTCAGATATCCGTACATTTGGGTTTGTTGTTCGCTTTTATTTAGTGAAGGCATGGCGGCGATGTCAGATACCTTTGGGTTTAAAGCTCGCTTTTATTTAGTGAATGACTAGCGGCGATGTCAGATGTCCTTACCTTTGGTTTTGTTGTTCGCTTTTATTTAAAGAAGGTCTGGCGGCAATGTCAGATACCTCTGGGTTCGATGCTCGCTTTTATTTAGCGAATGCCTAACAGCTATGTAAGATGTTCGTACCTTTGAGTTTGTTGTTCGCTTTTAGTTAGCGAAGGCCTGGCGGCGATGTCAGATACCTTTGGGTTCGATGCTCTCTTTTATTTAGCGAATGCCTGGCGGCGATGTCAGATGTCCTTACCTTTGGGTTTGTTGTTCGCTTTCATTTAGCGTAGGCCTGGCAGCGATGTTAGATACCTTTGTGTTTGATGCTCGCTTTTATTTAGTGAATGACTAGCGGCGATGTCAGATATCCGTACCTTTCGTTTTGTTGTTCGCTTTTATTTAAAGAAGGTCTGGCGGCAATGTCAGATACCTCTGGGTTCGATGGTCAATTTTATTTAGCGAATGCTTGACGGCTATGTCAGATGTTCGTACCATTGGGTTTGTTGTTCGCTTTTAGTTAGCGAAGGCCTGGCGGCGATGTCAGATACCTTTGGGTTCGATGCTGGCTTTTATTTAGCGAATGCCTGGCGGCGATGTCAGATGTCCTTACCTTTGGGTTTGTTGTTCGCTTTTATTTAGCGAATGCATGGCAGCGATGTCAGATACTTTTAGGTTCGATGCTCGCTTTTATTTAGCGAATACCTTGAGGCGATGTCAGATATCCGTACATTTGTGTTTGTTGTTCGCTTTTATTTAGCGAAGGCATGACGGCGATGTCAGATACCTTTGGGTTTGATGCTCGATTTTATTTAGTGAATGACTAGCGGCGATGTCAGATGTCCGTACCTTTGGTTTTGTTGTTCGCTTTTATTTAAAGAAGGTCTGGCGGCGATGTCAGATACCTCTGGGTTCAATGCTCGCTTTTATTTAGCGAATGCCTGACGGCTATGTCAGATGTCCTTACCTTTGGGCTTGTTGTTCGCTTTTATTTAGCGAAGGCCTGGCAGCGATGTAAGATACCTTTGGGGTTCGATGCTCTCTTTTATTTAGCGAATGCCTGGCGGCAATGTCAGATGTTTGTACCTTTGGGTATGTTGTTCGCTTTTATTAAGCGAAGGACTGGGGCCGATGTCAGATGCCTTTGGGTTCGATGCTCTCTTTTATTTAGCGAATGCCTGGCGACTATGTTAGATGTCCGTACCTTTGGGTTTGTTGTTCGCTTTTATTTAGCGAAGACCTGGAGGCAATGTCAGATACCTTTGGGTTTGATGCTCGCTTTTATTTAGCGAATGCATGGTTGCAATGTCAGATGTCCGTACCTTTGGGTTTGTTGTTCGCTTTTATTTAGCAAAGGCCTGGCGGCGATGTCAGATACCTTTGGGTTCGATGCTCGCTTTTACTTTGCGAATGCCTGGCGGCGATGTCAGATGTCTGTACCTTTGGGTTTGTTGTTCGCTTTTATTTAGCGAAGGCCTGGAGGCAATGTCAAATACCTTTGGGGTTCGATGCTCGCTTTTATTTAGCGAATGCCTGGAGGCAATGTCAGATGTATGTACCTCTGGTTTTGTTGTTCGCTTTTACTTAGTGAAGGCTTGGCGGCGATGTCAGATACCTTTGCGTTTGATGCTCGCTTTTATTTAGAAAATGCCTGGAGGCAATGTCAGATGTCCGTACGTTTGGGTTTGTTGTTCGCTTTTATTTAGCGAAGGCCTGGCGGCGATGTCAAATAACTTTGGGGTTCGATGCTCGCTTTTATTTAGCGAATGCCTGGAGGCGATGTCAGATGTCTGTACCTTTGAGTTTGTTGTTCGCTTTTATTTAGTGAAGGCCTGACGGCGATGCCAGATACCTTTGCGTTCGATGCTCGCTTTTATTTAGCGAATACCTGGCGGCGATGTCAGATGTCCGTACCTTTGGGTTTGTTGTTCGCTTTTATTTAGCGAAGGCCTGGCGGCGATGTCAAATAACTTTGGGGTTCGATGCTCGCATTTATTTAGCGAATGCCTGGAGGCGATGTCAGATGTCTGTACCTTTGAGTTTGTTGTTCGCTTTTATTTAGAGAAGGCCTGGCGGCGTTGTCAGATACCTTTGGGTTTGATGCTCGATTTTATTTAGCTAATGCCTGGCGGCGATGTCAAATATATGTACCTTTGGGTTTGTTGATCGCTTTTATTTAGCGAAGGCCTGGCGGCGATGTCAGATACCTTTGCGTTTGATGCTCGCTTTTATTTAGCGAATGCCTGGCGGCGATGTTAGATGTCCTTACCTTTGGGTTTGTTGTTCTCTTTTATTTAGCAAAGGCCTTGCGGCGATGTCAGATACGTTTGGGTTCGATAATCGATTTTATTTTGCGAATGCCTGGCGGCGATGTCAGATGTCTGTACCTTTGGGTTTGTTGTTCGCTTTTATTTAGCGAAGGCCTGGCGGCGATGTCAAATACCTTTGGGGTTCGATGCTCTCTTTTATTTAGCGAATGCCTGGCGGGGATGTCAGATGTCTCTACCTTTGGGTTTCCTGTTCGCTTTTATTTAGCGAAGGCCTGGCGGCGATGTCAGATACCTTTGGGATTCGATGCTCGCTTTTATTTAGCAAATGCCTGGCGGCAATGTCAGATGTCCGTACGTTTGGGTTTGTTGTTCGCTTTTATTTAGCAAAGGCCTGGCGGCGATGTGAAATACCTTTGGGGTTCGATGCTCGCTTTTATTTAGCGAATGCCTGGAGGCGATGTCAGATGTTTGTACCTTTGGGTTTGTTGTTTGCTTTTATTTAGCGAAGGCCTGACGGCGATGTCAGATACCTTTGCGTTCGATGCTCGCTTTTATTTAGCGAATACCTAGCGGCGATGTCAGATGTTCGTGCCATTGGGTTTGTTGTTCGCTTTTATTTAGCGAAGGCCTGGCTGCGATGTCAAATAACTTTGGGGTTCGATGCTCGCTTTTATTTAGCGAATGCCTAGACGCGATGTCAGATGTCTGTACCTTTGAGTTTGTTGTTCGCTTTTATTTAGCGAAGGCCTGACGGCGATGTCAGATACCTTTCGGTTCGATGCTCGCTTTTATTTAGCTAATGCCTGGCGGCGATGTCAAATATATGTACCTTTGGGTTTGTTGATCGCTTTTATTTAGCGAAGGCCTGGCGGCGATGTCAGATACCTTTGCGTTTGATGCTCGCTTTTATTTAGCGAATGCCTGGCGGCGATGTCAGATACCTTTGCGTTTGATGCTCGCTTTTATTTAGCAAATGCTTGGCGGCAATGTCAGATGTCCGTACGTTTGGGTTTGTTGTTCGCTTTTATTTAGCGAAGGCCTGGCGGCGATGTCAAATAACTTTGGGGTTCGATGCTCGCTTTTATTTAGCGAATGCCTGGAGGCGATGTCAGATGTCTGTACCTTTGAGTTTGTTGTTCGCTTTTATTTAGCGAAGGCCTGACGGCGATGCCAGATACCTTTGCGTTCGATGCTCGCTTTTATTTAGCGAATACCTGGCGGCGATGTCAGATGTCCGTACCTTTGGGTTTGTTGTTCGCTTTTATTTAGCGAAGGCCTGGCGGCGATGTCAAATAACTTTGGGGTTCGATGCTCGCTTTTATTTAGCGAATGCCTGGAGGCGATGTCAGATGTCTGTACCTTTGAGTTTGTTGTTCGCTTTTATTTAGCGAAGGCCTGGCGGCGTTGTCAGATACCTTTGGGTTTGATGCTCGATTTTATTTAGCTAATGCCTGGCGGCGATGTCAAATATATGTACCTTTGGGTTTGTTGATCGCTTTTATTTAGCGAAGGCCTGGCGGCGATGTCAGATACCTTTGCGTTTGATGCTCGCTTTTATTTAGCGAATGTCTAGCGGCGATGTCAGATGTCCTTACCTTTGGGTTTGTTGTTCTCTTTTATTTAGCAAAGGCCTTGCGGCGATGTCAGATACGTTTGGGTTCGATAATCGATTTCATTTTGCGAATGCCTGGCGGCGATGTCAGATGTCTGTACCTTTGGGTTTGTTGTTTGCTTTTATTTAGCGAAGGCCTGGCGGCGATGTCAAATACCTTTGGGGTTCGATGCTCTCTTTTATTTAGCGAATGCCTGGCGGCGATGTCAGATGTCTCTACCTTTGGGTTTCCTGTTCGCTTTTATTTAGCGAAGGCCTGGCGGCGATGTCAGATACCTTTGGGATTCGATGCTCGCTTTTATTTAGCAAATGCCTGGCGGCAATGTCATATGTCCGTACGTTTGGGTTTGTTGTTCGCTTTTATTTAGCAAAGGCATGGCGGCGATGTGAAATACCTTTGGGGTTCGATGCTCGCTTTTATTTAGCGAATGCCTGGAGGCGATGTCAGATGTTTGTACCTTTGGGTTTGTTGTTTGCTTTTATTTAGCGAAGGCCTGACGGCGATGTCAGATACCTTTGCGTTCGATGCTCGCTTTTATTTAGCGAATACCTAGCGGCGATGTCAGATGTTCGTGCCATTGGGTTTGTTGTTCGCTTTTATTTAGCGAAGGCCTGGCGGCGATGTCAAATAACTTTGGGGTTCGATGCTCGCTTTTATTTAGTGAATGCCTGGACGTGATGTCAGATGTCTGTACCTTTGAGTTTGTTGTTCGCTTTTATTTAGCGAAGGCCTGGCGGCGATGTCAGATACCTTTCGGTTCGATGCTCGCTTTTATTTAGCTAATGCCTGGCGGCGATGTCAAATATATGTACCTTTGGGTTTGTTTATCGCTTTTATTTAGCGAAGGCCTGGCGGCGATGTCAGATACCTTTGCGTTTGATGCTCGCTTTTATTTAGCGAATGCCTGGCGGCGATGTCAGATACCTTTGCGTTTGATGCTCGCTTTTATTTAGAAAATGCTTGGCGGCAATGTCAGATGTCCGTACGTTTGGGTTTGTTGTTCGCTTTTATTTAGCGAAGGCCTGGCGGCGATGTCAAATAACTTTGGGGTTCGATGCTCGCTTTTATTTAGCGAATGCCTGGAGGCGATGTCAGATGTCTGTACCTTTGAGTTTGTTGTTCGCTTTTATTTAGCGAAGGCCTGACGGCGATGCCAGATACCTTTGCGTTCGATGCTCGCTTTTATTTAGCGAATACCTGGCGGCGATGTCAGATGTCCGTACCTTTGGGTTTGTTGTTCGCTTTTATTTAGCGAAGGCCTGGCGGCGATGTCAAATAACTTTGGGGTTCGATGCTCGCTTTTATTTAGCGAATGCCTGGAGGCGATGTCAGATGTCTGTACCTTTGAGTTTGTTGTTCGCTTTTATTTAGAGAAGGCCTGGCGGCGTTGTCAGATACCTTTGGGTTTGATGCTCGATTTTATTTAGCTAATGCCTGGCGGCGATGTCAAATATATGTACCTTTGGGTTTGTTGATCGCTTTTATTTAGCGAAGGCCTGGCGGCGATGTCAGATACCTTTGCGTTTGATGCTCGCTTTTATTTAGCGAATGCCTGGCGGCGATGTCAGATGTCCTTACCTTTGGGTTTGTTGTTCTCTTTTATTTAGCAAAGGCCTTGCGGCGATGTCAGATACGTTTGGATTCGATAATCGATTTTATTTTGCGAATGCCTGGCGGCGATGTCAGATGTCTGTACCTTTGGGTTTGTTGTTCGCTTTTATTTAGCGAAGGCCTGGCGGCGATGTCAAATACCTTTGGGGTTCGATGCTCTCTTTTATTTAGCGAATGCCTGGCGGCGATGTCAGATGTCTCTACCTTTGGGTTTCCTGTTCGCTTTTATTTAGCGAAGGCCTGGCGGCGATGTCAGATACCTTTGGGATTCGATGCTCGCTTTTATTTAGCAAATGCATGGCGGCAATGTCATATGTCCGTACGTTTGGGTTTGTTGTTCGCTTTTATTTAGCAAAGGCCTGGCGGCGATGTGAAATACCTTTGGGGTTCGATGCTCGCTTTTATTTAGCGAATGCCTGGAGGCGATGTCAGATGTTTGTACCTTTGGGTTTGTTGTTTGCTTTTATTTAGCGAAGGCCTGACGGCGATGTCAGATACCTTTGCGTTCGATGCTCGCTTTTATTTAGCGAATACCTAGCGGCGATGTCAGATGTTCGTGCCATTGGGTTTGTTGTTCGCTTTTATTTAGCGAAGGCCTGGCGGCGATGTCAAATAACTTTGGGGTTCGATGCTCGCTTTTATTTAGTGAATGCCTGGACGCGATGTCAGATGTCTGTACCTTTTAGTTTGTTGTTCGCTTTTATTTAGCGAAGGCCTTGCGGCGATGTCAGATACCTTTGGGTTCGATGCTCGCTTTTATTTAGCTAATGCCTGGCGGCGATGTCAAATATATGTACCTTTGGGTTTGTTTATCGCTTTTATTTAGCGAAGGCCTGGCGGCGATGTCAGATAGCTTTGCGTTTGATGCTCGCTTTTATTTAGCGAATGCCTGGCGGCGATGTCAGATGTCCTTACCTTTTGGTTTGTTGTTCGCTTTTATTTAGCGAAGGCCTGGCAGTGATGTAAGATACCTTTGGGGTTCGATGCTCTCTTTTACTTAGCGAATGCCTGGCGGCGATGTCAGATGTTTGTACCTTTGGGTTCGATGCTCGCTTTTATTTATCGAAGACCTGGCAGCGATGTCAGATACCTTTGGGTTCGATGCTCGCTTTTATTTAGCGAATGCCTGGCGGCTATGTTAGATGCCTGTACCTTTGGGTTTGTTGTTCGCTTTTATTTAGCGAAGGCCTGGCGGCAATGTCAGATACCTTTGGGTTCGATGCTCGCTTTTATTTATTGAATGCTTAGATGCAATGTCAGATGTCCGTACCTTTGGGTTTGTTGTTTGCTTTTATTTAGCAAAGGCCTGGCGGCGATGTCAGATACCTTTGGGTTCGATGCTCGCTTTTACTTTGCGAATGCCTGGCGGTGATGTCAGATGTTTGTACCTTTGGGTTTGTTCTTTGCTTTTATTTAGCGAAGGCCTGGCGGCGATGTCAAATACCTTTGGGGTTCGATGCTCGCTTTTATTTAGCGAATGCCTGGAGGCGATGTTAGATGTCTGTACCTTTGGGTTTGTTGTTCGCTTTTATTTAGCGAAGGCCTGGCGGTGATGACAGATACCTTTGGGTTCGATGCTCACTTTTATTTAGCAAATGACTGGCGGCAATGTCATATGTCCGTATGTTTGGGTTTGTTGTTCGCTTTTATTTAGCGAAGGCCTGGCGGCGATGTCAGATACCTTTGGGGTTTGATGCTCGCTTTTATTTAGCGAATGCCTGGAGGCGATGTCAGATGTCTGTACCTTTGGGTTTGCTGTTTGCTTTTATTTAGCGAAGGCCTGGCGGCGATGTCAGATACCTTTGCGTTCAATGCTTACTTTTATTTAGCGAATGCTTGGCGGCGATGTCAAATATATGTACCTTTGGGTTTGTTGATCGCTTTTATTTAGCGAAGGCCTAGCGGCGATGTCAGATACCTTTGCGTTCGATGCTCGCTTTTATTTAGCGAATACCTGGCGGCGATGTCAGATGTCTGTACCTTTGGGTTTGTTGTTCGCTTTTATTAAGCGAAGGTCTGGCGGCGATGTCAGATACCTTTGGGCTTGATGCTCGCTTTTATGTAGTGAATGACTAACGTCGATGTCAGATGTTCGTACCTTTGGTTTTGTTGTTCGCTTTTATTTAGCGAAGGTCTGGCAGCGATGTCAGATACCTTTGGGTTCGATGCTCGCTTTTATTTAGCGAATGCCTGGCAGCGATGGCAGATGTCCGTAACTTTGGGTTTATTGCTCGGTTTTATTTAGCGTAGGCCTGGCGGCGATATCAGATACCTTTGGGTTCGATGCTCGCTTTTATTTAGCGAATGCCTGGAGGCGATGTCAAATATCCATACCTTTGGGTTTGTTGTTCGCTTTTATTTAGCGAAGGCCTGACGGCAATGTCAGATACCTTTAGGTTTGATGCTCACTGAATGTCTTGAGGCGATGTCAGATATCCGTACATTTGGGTTTGTTGTTCGCTTTTTTAGCGAAGGCATGGCGGCGATGTCATATACCTTTGGGTTTAATGCTAGCTTTTATTTAGTGAATGACTAGCGGCGATGTCAGATGTCCGTACCTTTGGTTTTGTTGTTCGCTTTTATTTAGCGAAGGTCTGGCAGCAATGTCAGATACCGTTGGGTTCGATGCTCGCTTTTATTTAGCGAATGCCTGACGACTATGTCCGATGTCCATACCTTTGGGTTCGATGCTCGCTTTTATTTAGCGAAGGCCTGGTGGCAAAGTCATATACCATTGGGTTCGATGCTCGCTTTTATTTAGCGAATGCCTGGCAGCGATGGCAGATGTCCGTAATGTAAAAACAGAGTATGCCTAAGAGGGGGGGGGGTCAATTAAGCTTTTAGGGACTTTTACCGGTTTTTCTGTATTCTTGAAATTTTACTGGTTAGGTTCTTGGTGATTAATGCAGTAGAAAGTAAAAGGACAGTGAACACCAAGATTTATAGTGGTTCCCTTCACAATCCGAGAGTACTCCACTCCCCTTTCAACATGAAAGAGAGTTTTCACTATTGTTTAATAAAGTACAACCTATCACACCATCAACCGGTGAGGCCTACTATCAAACAATAAAAATCAACAAGTGTACAAGAACAATCCTCTTGTAAACACTCACCCTTGTGTCCAACAAACCTGGATCACAAGTCAAAAACAAGTAACCTGAATACTTTGATTTTAGAGTAATAATGGTAATGTCAATGCTGAGATTGATCTTCTCCTTCTGATCAAAATTCACTCATTTAATTTCAACACAAGTTATCAATGCTATGCATATGAAAGATATGATCAATATGAACACTTTTAAAAAATTTGAAAAGTATTTGAAAGTGGTGAATTTGATTCAAAGAATTGTTTTGAAATTGATTATTGGAGGATTGTTTTTCAATTTGAAAAACTCAGAATTTATGTGTAAACACACCTTTTCCAACAGGTATATTTGAGTATAATTCAAAATATGAACTGGTATAATTTTCAAACCATTTTTGAACTTGAAACAAAGCCATTTTTCAAAATATGTTCAGTGTTAATCGGTTAACCTATATGGTTAATCGGTTAACACTTGAATGTTATACCAAAATATTCAAAATTTGAAATGGTTAACCGGTTAACCTATATGGTTAATCCGTTAACACTGCTATTTTTCAGAAAAATGCTTATAAAAATAGTGTTATACCAATTCTAATAGTTTAAAAAGTATGCTAATGCAATGTGATCAAATGATAAAGATGTTGAACACTTGTATATCAATTAAATTAATGGATTTTGATATACCATAGCTGGTGTCCAAAACTTGAAAGTTGATCAGTCAAATGTTCATGAAGCTTTGAATGTTGATCACTTCCATTCCACTTGATCTTGGTCTTTTAAAAGCGTTTGCCTTTTTGCACAAATGAATTATTCTTGTTCTTGATGTTGACGTCATCAAAACTTTGAGATGAAGCTTACTTCTACAGTCTCCCCATTTTTGATGATGACAACCAAAATGATCTTGTGCAATTTTTGACGATGATTAGCAGTGATCTTGTTTTCTCCCCCTATGTCCATGAGCTCCCCCTATCGAATACATAAGCAAAAATTCTGCACACATAGACATAAGAAAGTCAAAGCTCTTCTCCCCCTTTGTCATAAGCAAAAAGGAAGGAGCTTTCAAGAAAGAAAACTAAATAGACCAATAATGCAAGCAATCACAAGAATATGGAAGCAAAGCATACTGAAATTAAAAGACAGCAATACTACGAATATTGTACGAGTTACAATGCCAAATAAAAACAGAGTTCAAACATAAATGAAAGCATAAAACATCAAAAACTAGAAAACAATGCAATAAAAGACATCAAAAGCAACATATTCTCTAAAGATCCTCATCAGGCATATCTACATCTTCTTCTTCTTCTTCACTATCATCCTCTTCTTCAATCTCTTCGTCCACAACTCGGGTGTTGGAATGTGGAGGGTTAAGAATGAGGTTTCTAAGGGAGGCAATGGCTCAGGAGGTCTCTCTATGCATATTCATTGACTCTCGATGCTGGTTCATCATGGTTGTATAGAGAAACTCACTTGTAAGACCCCCTTCAGGCATTGGATACGCGTGATGGACAGGACCGTCATCGGTATACCTGTAGGTACCGTCAGCCGCTTTGATGATACCAGTATTTTTGACAATATTAATCTCATTGATCTCATTAGTTGTAGGTTTCATCTTGGAGTACGGTTCCCTGTTGAGGTCTAGTTCAGTTAATTCCAGGATTCTCGAAATCAACCGAGCATACGGTAACCGTGTGATGCACTGAAGTTACTGCTGCAGATGATACATGATGGTCAGAATCCAATTGACCCTTATGCGATTCTTGATTGCGTACAAAAGCTGCATCTCTAAGTCATTAATCTGAGAGTGGTTGGAATCCTTTGGGATGAGGACATAGCAGATAATGTAATGAAGCATTCGATCAGATACCGTTAGATTCTTGGCATAGCACAGCATACGAGCGGTGCGAGAGTTTGCAATAACTGTTTCTTTTGGGAACCTGCAAATCTGATAGTAATACTCCATTTTATCATAATTTGCCCAAGGTCCATCTACATGGTTTACACCTTTCCTCAGGAAGCAGCCTTTTGATGGAATATTAAGGTGTCTAGCAAGGGTGGATAATTTCTCAACAAACTCATGGTCTCTAATAGTGGAACGGATCATGTGGTTCTCATCCATGTCCAGATATACAACCATCTTACTCATAAAAGCTTTAACAAGATCAGGATAAATAATACCAGAGTCGGTGACGAACTTGTCGATGCGCTGATATTCCAATAGTGTAGGAAAGTCAAAAGAAATTGCAGGAAAAGCTCGAAGATTTACGTACTTTATCGGCAGAAGTTGACGAACACGAACTTTGAAATCCATGCGCCTCTTTTTGGTGGTTTCCATTGGAATGCTGTCATCATCAGATTCTGATGCATACTCAGGAAGCTTTCCCTTTCCTTTGCGTGAGGATGCCATGAATGAAAGTTTGAGAGAACTTAAGTTGTGGGTTCTGAGGAAGTTAGGGTTTGAGAAGTTGTGGGGATGGTTATGAGGAGTTATCCAACTTTAGAGAGTGGGAGAGAGAAGTTAGGGTTTGAAGAGGGAAGTTTCACAAAACTCTTTAAGAGGAGATAGGATTTTGGATATGGATTTGGACTCTTAAGAGAATATGGACCACATAAAAAATGCATTTATCATATATAATATTTTCAAAATTTTAATTAATTTTCGTTTCTAATTTTTAGAAAATTTAACAGTGTTAATCGGTTAACCATATAGGTTAATCGGTTAACACATTAAAAAATTGAGTCAGAATTGAAAATTTAACAGTGTTAATCGGTTAACCCATATGGTTAATCGATTAACACTCGAATTTTTGAAAAATACTTAAAAACAGAATGCATACACATGAAAACACAACACAAATAATGCATACACATATTAGAGAAAAGGTCAGATGTCACCTTCATCAAGAATCCCAAGTTCTCGCCGAATTTTGTAGAATGGTTCTTTCGCCAAAGGTTTGGTGAAGATGTCGGTGAGTTGATTGTGCGTGTCGACGAAAGTAACATCTACATCTCCATTCAATACGTGATCTCGAAGGAAGTGATGTCAGATATCTATATGTTTTGTTCTTGAATGCATGACCGGGTTCTTTGTAATATTGATGGCACTTGTATTATCACATCTAAGAGGAATGCAGCCGAGATCTATACCGTAATCGAGGAGTTGTTGCTTGAGCCACCGAATTTGTGCACAGCAACTTCCTGCTGCAATATATTCCGCTTCGGATGTACTGAGTGCCACACACGCTTGCTTCTTGCAGGCCCATGACACTAATGCATTCCCGAGAATGTGACATGTACCGCTTGTGCTTTTTCTATCGGTCTTACATCCTGCATAGTCAGCGTCAGAGTAACCAACTAAAGAACAAATACTACCTTTAGGATACCATAATCCGACGTTCATTGTCCCTTTGAGATACTTTATGATTCTCTTTACGGCTGTGAGATGCGATTCCTTCGGACTTGCTTGAAAACGTGCACACAAACAAACGCTAAACATAATGTCAGGACGGCTTGCCGTCAAATATAGTAATGAGCCGATCATACCTCGATATTTTGTTATATCAACTGGAGTACCGAATTCATCTTGATCAACGTATGTTCCGGATCCCATAGGAGTGGACATCACCTTGCAACAGTCCATATCGAATTTCTTCAACAATTCCTTGCAATACTTGGATTGGTTGAGGAAGATGCCATCCTTAGTTTGCTTGCTACCGGAGCGAACGTTTCATCAAAATCAATTCCTTCCTCCTGGTTGTAGCCTTGTGCAACCAATCTTGCTTTGTTACGAACTATGATCCCATTCTCGTCAAGTTTGTTCTTGAACACCCATCTTGTTCCTATGATGTGCTTATGGTCTGGTCATGTTACAAAACTCCAAACTTGATTCCTTTTGAATTGGTTGAGTTCTTCTTGCATCGCTAAAATCCATTGGTCGTCGCCTAAGGCTTCATCAATCTTGGTTGGTTCAATTTGAGATACAAAAGCCATGTTGGGAGAAGCTTCCTTAAGATTAAGTCGAGTTGCAACGCCTTGGCTAATATCACCAATAACTTTATCTATCGGGTGATCTCTATGTGTTCTCCATTCCTTCGGAAGATCTTGATGTTCTTCAATGATTTGAGTGACATCTTCTTGTGGTATTTCTTGATTCTTTGAAATCTCTTCTTGTTGTTGTGGAGAACCTACTATATCATCATCATCATTCATAATAATATTATCCTCTTTCGAGGGGTTAGTCTCATCAAATGAAACATGAATGGATTCTTCAATAGTAAGTGTTCTCTTATTAAAAATTCTAAATGCTTTACTATAAAGAGAGTAACCAAGAAATATACCTTCGTCGGATTTCTCATCAAACTTATCGAGATTATCTTTGTTGTTGTTGAGAACAAAGCATTTGCATACGAATATGTGGAAGAATGCTATATTTGGTTTTCTACCCTTGAACAACTCATACGGAGTCTTTTTGAGGAGTGGTCGAATATTGACACGGTTGCTTACGAAGCATGTTGTACTAACTGCATCTGCCCAAAAATATTTAGGAAGATTTGCGTCGTTGAGCATTGTCCTTGCAAGCTCTACCAATGATCTATTCTTCCGTTCTACGACACCGTTTTGTTGACGCGTCCTTGGTGCTGAAAAATTATGAGAAATTCCATACTCTTCGCAAAATTCTTCAAAGTCTGAATTTTAGAATTATCCATCGTGATCGCTTCTTATAGAGGCTATGGTGAGTGATTTCTCATTCTGAATTTGCTTTGCATATTTCTTGAATGCTTTAAAAGCATCACTTTTCTGCACTAAAAATAATGTCCAAGTGTATCGAGAGAAATCATCAACAATAACTAAGGCGTAGAAATTACCTCCGAAGCTTTTTTTTCTCGATGGACCAAAAAGATCCATATGCAACAATTGAAGTGGTCTTGATGTAGAAACCACTTGCTTGGATTTGAAAGTTGTCTTGATCTGTTTTCCCTTTTGACATGCATCGCATAACTTATCCTTGATGAATTTTATCTTCGGAAGACCAACAACTAGATCATGCTTTATCAACTTGTTTAAATGCTCCATGTGAATGTGAGCAAATCTTTTATGCCAAAGCCATGCCTCGTTGTTGTTTGCCATAAGACATTTTACCAAGCTTCTTTACTAGAAGCATGAAATTTTTTTCTTCGGAAGATTCGTCATTTTTGTCATCCCTTGTGTCAATCTTCAAGGCAATTCCTTTGGACTTCTTGTCTTGACTTTCATGCTTCTCAAGCCTACCAAGTTCCAGTTCATGCTCTTGAAGTTTGCCAAATAATGAATCGGATGTCATCGTTGAAAGACTCTTCTTTTCGGAAATAGCGGTCACCTTCGGTTGCCATTCTCTTGTTAAGGATCTTAGGAATTTCAAGTTGAGATCATCATTGGTGAAGGTCTTCCCGAGAGAAATCAGATGATTAGTTAGATGAACGAATCTCTTTTGTAAGGCAACAATGGATTCACCAGGCTGCATACGGAACATTTCATATTCTTGACTTAAAGTATTAAGTCTTGATCTTTTTACTTCGGCTGTCCCTTCATGCGTTTCTACCAGGGTGTCCCAAATTTCCTTTGCTGATTTACACTGTGATATACGGAAGAATTCATCCATGCTGAGAGCGCTTTGAAGTATGTTGATTGCTTTCTTCTTATTCAAAATTCTCTTCTTGTCATCTTCATCATATGAGGATTTTATCTTTGGAGTTCCAACACCATTTACCACACTTGTAGGAACATGTGGACCAGTTTCTATGGTTTCCCATATACCATCTCCTTGAGCCTCAAGATGTGCCTTCATACGGATTTTCCAAAAATCGAAGTATTCTCCAGAAAAGAGTGGTGGCTTGTTACTGCTTCCACCATCTTTGAAAACCGGGTTAGTACTAGCGGAAGCCATTAGGATCGATAGGAACAGGTTACCTTAACCTGCTCTGATGCCAATTGTAAGTACAAAGTATGCCTAAGAGGGGGGGGGGGTGAATTAGGCTTTTAGGGACTTTTTCCGGTTTTTCGGTATTCTTGAAATTTTACTGGTTAGGTTCTTGGTGATTAATGCAGTAGAAAGTAAAAGGACAGTGGACACCAAGATTTATAGTGGTTCCCCTCACAATCCGAGAGTACTCCACTCCCCTTTCAACACGAAAGAGAGTTTTCACTATTGTTTAATAAAGTACAACCTATCACACCATCAACCGGTGAGGCCTACTATCAAACAATAAAAATCAACAAGTGTACAAGAACAATCCTTTTGTAAACACTCACCCTTGTGTCCAACAAACCTGGATCACAAGTCAAAAACAAGTAATCTGAATACTTTGATTTGAGAGTAATAATGGTAATGTCAATGCTGAGATTGATCTTCTCCTTCTGATCAAAATTCACTCATTTAATTTCAACACAAGTGTTCAATGTTATGCATATGAAAGATATGATCAATATGAACACTTTTGAAAAATTTGAAAAGTATTTGAAAGTGGTGAATTTGATTCAAAGAAATGTTTTGAAATTGATTATTGGAGGATTGTTTTTCAATTTGAAAAACTCAGAATTTATATGTGTAAACACACCTTTTCCAACAGGTATATTTGAGTATAATTCAAAATATGAACTGGTATAATTTTGAAACCATTTTTGAACTTGAAACAAAGCCATTTTTCAAAATACGTTCAGTGTTAATCGATTAACACTTGAACGTTATACCAAAATATTCAAAATTTGAAATGGTTAACCGGTTAACCTATATGGTTAATCGGTTAACACTGCTATTTTTTAGAAAAATGCTTATAAAAATAGTGTTATACCAATTCTAATAGTTTAAAAAGTATGCTAATGCAATGTGATCAAATGATAAAGATGTTGAACACTTGTATATCAATTAAATTAATGGATTTTGATATACCATAGCTGGTGTCCAAAACTTGAAAGTTGATCAGTCAAATGTTCATGAAGCTTTGAATGTTGATCACTTCCATTCCACTTGATCTTGGTCTTTTGAAATCGTTTGCCTTTTTGCACAGATGAGTTATTCTTGATCTTGATGTTGACGTCATCAAAACTTTGAGATGAAGCTTGCTTCTACACGTAACTTTGGGTTTGTTGTTCGCTTTTATTTAGCGTAGGCCTGGCGGCGATATCAGATACCTTTCGGTTCGATGCTCGCTTTTATTTAGCGAATTCCTGGAGGCGATGTCAAATATCCATACCTATGGGTTTGTTGTTCGCTTTTATTTAGCGAAGGCCTGGCGGCGATGTCAGATATCTTTAGGTTCGATGCTCGCTTTTATTTAGCGAATGCCTTGAGGCGATGTCAGATATCCGTACATTTGGGTTTGTTGTTCGCTTTTTTAGCAAAGGCATGGCGGCGATGTCAGATACCTTTGGGTTTAATGCTTGCTTTTATTTAGTGAATGACTAGCGGCGATTTCAGATGTCCGTACCTTTGGTTTTGTTGTTCGCTTTTATTTAGCGAAGGTCTGGCGGCGATGTCAGATACCGTTGGGTTCGATGCTCGCTTTTATTTAGCGAATGCCTGACGAGTATGTCAGATGTCCGTACCTTTGGGTTTGTTGTTCACTTTTATTTAGAGAAGGCCTGGCGGCGATGCCAGATACCTTTGGGTTCGATGCTCGCTTTTATTTTGCGAATGCTTGGCGGCGACGTCAGATGTCCGTACCTTTGGGTTTGTTGTTCGCTTTTATTTAGCGAAGGCCTGGCGCCGATGTCAGATACCTTTGGGGTTCGATGCTCGCTTTTATTTAGTGAATTCCTAGCGGCGATGTCAGATGTCTCTACCTTTGAGTTTGTTGTTCGCTTTTATTTAAAGAAGTTCGGGCGGCGATGTTAGATCCCTTTGGGTTCAATGCTCGCTTTTATTTAGTGAATGCCTGGCGGCAATGTCAAATGTTCGTATATTTGGGTTTGTTGTTCACTTTTATTTAGCGAAGGTCTGGCAACGATGTCAGATACCTTTGGGTTCGATGCTCGCTTTTATTTATCGAATGCTTGGCTGCAATGAAAGATGTTCGTACCTTTGGGTTTGTTGTTCGCTTTTATTTAGCAAAGCCCTGGGGGTGACGTCAGATACCTTTGGGTTCGATGCTCGCTTTTATTTTGCGAATGCCTGGCGGCGATGTCAGATGTCCGTACCTTTGGGTTTGTTGTTCGCTTTTATTTAGCGTAGGCCTGGCGGCGATATCAAATACCTTTGAGTTCGATGCTCGCTTTTATTTAGCGAATGCCTGGAGGCGATGTCAGATGTCTGTACCTTTGGGTTTGTTGTTCGCTTTTATTTAGCGAAGGCCTGGTGGCGATGTCAGATACCTTTAGGTTCGATGCTCGCTTTTATTTAGCGAATGCCTTGAGGCGATGTCAGATATCCGTACATTTGGGTTTGTTGTTCGCTTTTTTAGCGAAGGCATGGCGGCGATGTCAGATCAATTTGGGTTTAATGCTCGCTTTTATTTAGCGAATGACTAGCGGCGATGTCAGATGTCCGTACCTTTGGTTTTGTTGTTCACTTTTATTTAGCGAAGGTCTAGCGGCGATGTCAGATACCGTTGGGTTCGATGCTCGCTTTTATTTAGCGAATGCCTGACGACTATGTCAGATGTCCGTACCTTTGGGTTTGTTGTGCGATTTTATTTAGCGAAGGCCTGGCGGCGATGCCAGATACCTTTGGGTTCGATGCTCTATTTTATTTAGCGAATGCTTGGCGGCGACGTCAAATGTCCGTACCTTTGGGTTTGTTGTTCGCTTTTATTTAGCGAAGGCCTGGCGGCGATGTCAGATACCTTTGGGGTTTGATGCTTGCTTTTATTTAGCGAATGCCTGGCGGCGATGTCAGATGTCTGTACCTTTGGGTTTGTTCGCTTTTATTTAAAGAAGGTTGGGCGGCGATGTCAGATACCTTTGGGTTCAATGCTCGCTTTTATTTAGTGAATGCCTGGCGGCGATGTCAAATGTTCGTATTTTTGGGTTTGTTGTTCACTTTTATTTAGCGAAGGTCTGGCGACGATGTCAGATACCTTTGGGTTCGATGCTCGCTTTTATTTATCGAATGCTTGGCTGCAATGTCAGATGTCCGTACCTTTGGGTTTGTTGTTCGCTTTTATTTAGCAAAGCCCTAGGGGTGACGTCAGATACCTTTGGGTTCGATGCTCGCTTTTATTTTGCGAATGCCTGGCGGCGATGTCAGATGTCCGTACCTTTGGGTTTGTTGTTTGCTTTTATTTAGTGTAGGCCTGACGGCGATATCAAATACCTTTGGGTTCGATGCTCGCTTTTATTTAGCGAATGCCTGGAGGCGATGTCAGATGTCTGTACCTTTGGGTTTGTTGTTCGCTTTTATTTAGCGAAGGCCTGGCGGCGATGTCAGATACCTTTAGGTCCGATGCTCGCTTTTATTTAGCGAATTCCTTGAGGCGATGTCAGATATCCGTACATTTGGGTTTGTTGTTCGCTTTTTTAGCGAAGGCATGTCGGCGATGTCAGATACCTTTGGGTTTAATGCTCGCTTTTATTTAGCGAATGACTAGCGGCGATGTCAGATGTCCGTACCTTTGGTTTTGTTGTTCGCTTTTATTTAGCGAAGGTCTGGCGGCGATGTTAGATTCCGTTGGGTTCGATGCTCGCTTTTATTTAGCGAATGCCTGACGACTATGTCATATGTCCGTACCTTTGGGTTTGTTGTTTGCTTTTATTTAGCGAAGGCCTGGCGGCGATGCCAGATACCTTTGGGTTTGATGCTCTCTTTTATTTAGCGAATGCTTGGCGGCGACGTCAGATGTTTGTACCTTTGGGTTTGTTGTTCGCTTTTATTTAGCGAAGGCCTGGCGGCGATGTCAGATACCTATGGGGTTTGATGCTCGCTTTTATTTAGCGAATGCCTGGCGGCGATGTCAGATGTCTGTACCTTTGGGTTTGTTGTTCGCTTTTATTTAGAGAAGGCCGGGCGGCGATGTCAGATACCTTTGGGTTCAATGCTCGCTTTTATTTAGTGAATGCCTGGCGGAGATGTCAAATGTTCGTATCTTTGGGTTTGTTGTTCACTTTTATATAGCGAAGGTCTGGCGACGATGTCAGATACCTTTGGGTTCGATGCTCGCTTTTATTTATCGAATGATTGGCTGCAATATCAGATGTCCGTACCTTTGGGTTTGTTGTTCGCTTTTATTTAGAAAAGACCTGGCGGTGACGTCAGATACCTTTGGGTTTGATGCTCGCTTTTATTTTACGAATGCCTGGCGGCGATGTCAGATGTCCGTACCTAAGGGTTTGTTGTTCGCTTTTATTTAGCGTAGGCCAGGCGACGATATCAGATACCTTTGGGTTCGATGCTCGCTTTTATTTTGCGAATGCCTGGCGGCGATGTCAGATGTCCGTACCTTTGGGTTTGTTGTTCGCTTTTATTTAGCGTAGGCCTGGCGGCGATATCAAATACCTTTGAGTTCGATGCTCGCTTTTATTTAGCGAATGCCTGGAGGCGATGTCAGATGTCTGTACCTTTGGGTTTGTTGTTCGCTTTTATTTAGCGAAGGCCTGGTGGCGATGTCAGATACCTTTAGGTTCGATGCTCGCTTTTATTTAGCGAATGCCTTGAGGCGATGTCAGATATCCGTACATTTGGGTTTGTTGTTCGCTTTTTTAGCGAAGGCATGGCGGCGATGTCAGATCAATTTGGGTTTAATGCTCGCTTTTATTTAGCGAATGACTAGCGGCGATGTCAGATGTCCGTACCTTTGGTTTTGTTGTTCACTTTTATTTAGCGAAGGTCTAGCGGCGATGTCAGATACCGTTGGGTTCGATGCTCGCTTTTATTTAGCGAATGCCTGACGACTATGTCAGATGTCCGTACCTTTGGGTTTGTTGTGCGATTTTATTTAGCGAAGGCCTGGCGGCGATGCCAGATACCTTTGGGTTCGATGCTCTATTTTATTTAGCGAATGCTTGGCGGCGACGTCAAATGTCCGTACCTTTGGGTTTGTTGTTCGCTTTTATTTAGCGAAGGCCTGGCGGCGATGTCAGATACCTTTGGGGTTTGATGCTTGCTTTTATTTAGCGAATGCCTGGCGGCGATGTCAGATGTCTGTACCTTTGGGTTTGTTCGCTTTTATTTAAAGAAGGTTGGGCGGCGATGTCAGATACCTTTGGGTTCAATGCTCGCTTTTATTTAGTGAATGCCTGGCGGCGATGTCAAATGTTCGTATTTTTGGGTTTGTTGTTCACTTTTATTTAGCGAAGGTCTGGCGACGATGTCAGATACCTTTGGGTTCGATGCTCGCTTTTATTTATCGAATGCTTGGCTGCAATGTCAGATGTCCGTACCTTTGGGTTTGTTGTTCGCTTTTATTTAGCAAAGCCCTAGGGGTGACGTCAGATACCTTTGGGTTCGATGCTCGCTTTTATTTTGCGAATGCCTGGCGGCGATGTCAGATGTCCGTACCTTTGGGTTTGTTGTTTGCTTTTATTTAGTGTAGGCCTGACGGCGATATCAAATACCTTTGGGTTCGATGCTCGCTTTTATTTAGCGAATGCCTGGAGGCGATGTCAGATGTCTGTACCTTTGGGTTTGTTGTTCGCTTTTATTTAGCGAAGGCCTGGCGGCGATGTCAGATACCTTTAGGTCCGATGCTCGCTTTTATTTAGCGAATTCCTTGAGGCGATGTCAGATATCCGTACATTTGGGTTTGTTGTTCGCTTTTTTAGCGAAGGCATGTCGGCGATGTCAGATACCTTTGGGTTTAATGCTCGCTTTTATTTAGCGAATGACTAGCGGCGATGTCAGATGTCCGTACCTTTGGTTTTGTTGTTCGCTTTTATTTAGCGAAGGTCTGGCGGCGATGTTAGATTCCGTTGGGTTCGATGCTCGCTTTTATTTAGCGAATGCCTGACGACTATGTCATATGTCCGTACCTTTGGGTTTGTTGTTTGCTTTTATTTAGCGAAGGCCTGGCGGCGATGCCAGATACCTTTGGGTTTGATGCTCTCTTTTATTTAGCGAATGCTTGGCGGCGACGTCAGATGTTTGTACCTTTGGGTTTGTTGTTCGCTTTTATTTAGCGAAGGCCTGGCGGCGATGTCAGATACCTATGGGGTTTGATGCTCGCTTTTATTTAGCGAATGCCTGGCGGCGATGTCAGATGTCTGTACCTTTGGGTTTGTTGTTCGCTTTTATTTAGAGAAGGCCGGGCGGCGATGTCAGATACCTTTGGGTTCAATGCTCGCTTTTATTTAGTGAATGCCTGGCGGAGATGTCAAATGTTCGTATCTTTGGGTTTGTTGTTCACTTTTATATAGCGAAGGTCTGGCGACGATGTCAGATACCTTTGGGTTCGATGCTCGCTTTTATTTATCGAATGATTGGCTGCAATATCAGATGTCCGTACCTTTGGGTTTGTTGTTCGCTTTTATTTAGAAAAGACCTGGCGGTGACGTCAGATACCTTTGGGTTTGATGCTCGCTTTTATTTTACGAATGCCTGGCGGCGATGTCAGATGTCCGTACCTAAGGGTTTGTTGTTCGCTTTTATTTAGCGTAGGCCAGGCGACGATATCAGATACCTTTGGGTTCGATGCTCGCTTTTATTTAGCGAATGCCTGGAGGCGATGTCAGATGTTTGTACCTTTGGGTTTGTTGTTTGCTTTTATTTAGCGAAGGCCTGGCGGCGATGTCAGATACCTTTAGGTTCGATGCTCGCTTTTATTTAGCGAATGCCTTGAGGCGATGTCAGATATCCGTACATTTGGGTTTGTTGTTCGCTTTTTTAGAGAAGGCATGTCGGCGATGTCAGATACCTTTGGGTTTAATGCTCGCTTTTATTTAGCGAATGACTAGCGGCGATGTCAGATGTCCGTACCTTTGGTTTTGTTGTTCGCTTTTATTTAGTGAAGGTCTGGCGGCAAAGTCAGATACCGTTGGGTTCGATGCTCGCTTTTATTTAGCGAATGCTTGGAGGCGACGTCAGATGTCTGTACCTTTGGGTTTGTTGTTCGCTTTTATTTAGCGAAGGCCTGGCGGCGATGTCAGATGTCCGTACCTTTGGTTTTGTTGTTCGCTTTTATTTATCGAAGGCCTGGCGGCGATGCCAGATACCTTTGGGTTCGATGCTCTCTTTTATTTAGCGAATGCTTGGCGGCGACGTCAGATGTCTGTACCTTTGGGTTTGTTGTTCGCTTTTATTTAGCGAAGGCCTGGCGGCGATGTCAGATACCTATGGGGTTTGATGCTCGCTTTTATTTAGCGAATGCCTGGCGGCGATGTCAGATGTCTGTACCTTTGGGTTTGTTGTTCGCTTTTATTTAGAGAAGGTCGGGCGGCGATGTCAGATACCTTTGGGTTCAATGCTCGCTTTTATTTAGTGAATGCCTGGCGGAGATGTCAAATGTTCGTATCTTTGGGTTTGTTGTTCACTTTTATATAGCGAAGGTCTGGCGACGATGTCAGATACCTTTGGGTTCGATGCTCGCTTTTATTTATCGAATGATTGGCTGCAATATCAGATGTCCGTACCTTTGGGTTTGTTGTTCGCTTTTATTTAGAAAAGCCCTGGCAGTGACGTCAGATACCTTTGGGTTCGGTGCTCGCTTTTATTTTGCGAATGCCTGGCAGCGATGTCAGATGTCCGTACCTAAGGGTTTGTTGTTCGCTTTTATTTAGCGTAGGCGTGGCGACGATATCAGATACCTTTGGGTTCGATGGTCGCTTTTATTTAGCGAATGCTTGGAGGCGATGTCAGATGTCTGTACCTTTGGGTTTGTTGTTCTCTTTTATTTAGCGAAGGCCTGGCGGCGATGTCAGATACCTTTAGGTTTGATGCTCGCTTTTATTTAGCGAATGCCTTGAGGTGATGTCAGATATCCGTACATTTGGGTTTGTTGTTCGCTTTTTTAGAGAAGGCACGTCGGCGATGTCAGATACCTTTGGGTTTAATGCTCGCTTTTATTTAGCGAATGACTAGCGGTGATGTCAGATGTCCGTACCTTTGGTTTTGTTGTTCGCTTTTATTTAGCGAAGGTCTGGCGGCGAAGTCAGATACCGTTGGGTTCGATGCTCGCTTTTATTTAGCGAATGCCTGACGACTATGTCAGATGTCCTTACCTTTAGGTTTGTTGTTCGCTTATATTTAGCGAAGGCCTGGCGGCGATGCCAGATACCGTTGGGTTCGATGCTCGCTTTTATTTAGCGAATCCTTGGCGGCGACGTCAGATGTTCGTACCTTTGGGTTTGTTGTTCGCTTTTATTTAGCGAAGGCCTGGCGGCGATGTCAGATACCTTTGGGGTTCGATGCTCGCTTTTATTTAGCGAATGCCTGGCGGTGATGTCAGATGTCTGTACCATTGGGTTTGTTATTCGCTTTTATTTAAAGAAGGCCGGGCGACGATGTCAGATACCTTTGGGTTCAACGCTCGCTTTTATTTAGTGAATGCCTGGCGGCGATGTCAAATGTTCGTATCTTTGGGTTTGTTGTTCACTTTTATTTAGCGAAGGTCTGGCGACGATGTCAGATACCTTTGGGTTCGATGCTCGCTTTTATTTATCGAATGCTTGGCTGCAATGTCAGATGTCTGTACCTTTGGGTTTATTGTTCGCTTTTATTTAGCAAAGCCCTGGCAGTGACGTCAGATACCTTTGGGTTCGATGCTCACTTTTATTTTGCGAATGCCTGGCGGCGATGTCAGATGTCCGTACCTTTGGGTTTGTTGTTCGCTTTTATTTATCGAAGGCCTGGCGGCGATGTCAAATACCTTTGGGTTTGATGCTTGCTTTTATTTAGCGAATACCTGAAGGCGATGTCAGATGTCTGTACCTTTGGGTTTGTTGTTCGCTTTTATTTAGCGAAGGCCTGTCGACTATGTCAGATACCTTTGAGATCGATGCTCGCTTTTATTTAGCAAATGCCTGGCGGCGATGTCAAATATATGTACCTTTGGGTTTGTTGTTCGCTAATATTTCGCGAAGGCCTGACGACGCTGTTAGATACCTTTGCGTTCGATGCTCGCTTTTATTTAGCGAATGCCTGGCGGAGATGTCAAATATCCTAACCTTTAGGTTTGTTGTTCACTTTTATTTAGCAAAGGCCTGGTGGTGATGTCAGATACCTTTGGGTTCGATGCTGGCTTTTGTTTAGTGAATGCCTGCCGGCAATGTCAGATGTCCGTACCTTTGGGTTTGTTGTTCGCTTTTATCTAGCGAAGGCCTGGTGGTGATGTCAGATACCTTTGGGTTCGATGCTCGCTTTTATTTAGCGAATGCCTGGCGGCGATGGCAGATGTCCGTACCTTTGGGTTTGTTGTTCGCTTTTATTTAGCGAAGGCTTGGCAGCGATGTCAGATACCTGGGTTCGATGCTCGCTTTTATTTAGCGAATGCCTGGCGGAGATGTCAAATATATGTACCTTTGGGTTTGTTGTTCACTTTTATTTAGCGAAGGCCTGGCGGCTATGCTAGATACCTTTAGGTTCGTTGCTCGCTTTTATTTAGGGAATGCCTGGCGGCGATGTCTGATGTCCGTACCTTTGGGTTTGTTGTTCGCTTTTATATAGCGAAGGCCTGACGGCCATGTCAAATACCTTTGGGTTCGATGCTCACTTTTATTTAGTGAATGCCTGGAGGCGATGTCAGATATCCGTACCTTTGGGTTTGTTGTTCGCTTTTATTTAGCGAAGGCCTGACGGCCATGTCAGATACCTTTGGGGTTCGATGCTCACTTTTATTTAGCGAATGCCTGGCGGCGATGTCAAATATTCGTACCTTTAGGTTTGTTGTTTGCTTTTATTTAGCGAAGGTCTGGCGGCGATGTCAGATACCTTTGGGTTCGATGCTTGCTTTTATTTAGAGAATGCCTGGCGGCGATTTCATATGTCCGTACCTTTGGGTTTGTTGTTCACTTTTATTTAGTGAAGGCCTGGCGGTGATATCAGATACCTTTGGGTTCGATGCTCGGTTTTATTTAGCGAATGCCTGACGGCGACGTCAAATATCCGTACCTTTAGGTTTGTTTGTTCGCTTTTATTTAGCGAAGGTCTGGCAGCAATGTCTGATACCTTTGGGTTCGATGCTCATTTTTGTTTAGTGAATGCCTAGCGGCGATGTCAGATGTTCATACCTTTGGGTTTGTTGTTCGCTATTATTTAGCGAAGATCTGGCGGCGATGTCAGATGTCTGTACCTTTGGGTTTGTTGTTCGCTTTTATTTAGAGAAGGTCGGGCGGCGATGTCAGATACCTTTGGGTTCAATGCTCGCTTTTATTTAGTGAATGCCTGGCGGAGATGTCAAATGTTCGTATCTTTGGGTTTGTTGTTCACTTTTATATAGCGAAGGTCTGGCGACGATGTCAGATACCTTTGGGTTCGATGCTCGCTTTTATTTATCGAATGATTGGCTGCAATATCAGATGTTCGTACCTTTGGGTTTGTTGTTCGCTTTTATTTAGAAAAGCCCTGGCAGTGACGTCAGATACCTTTGGGTTCGGTGCTCGCTTTTATTTTGCGAATGCCTGGCAGCGATGTCAGATGTCCGTACCTAAGGGTTTGTTGTTCGCTTTTATTTAGCGTAGGCGTGGCGACGATATCAGATACCTTTGGGTTCGATGGTCGCTTTTATTTAGCGAATGCCTGGAGGCGATGTCAGATGTCTGTACCTTTGGGTTTGTTGTTCTCTTTTATTTAGCGAAGGCCTGGCGGCGATGTCAGATACCTTTAGGTTTGATGCTCGCTTTTATTTAGCGAATGCCTTGAGGTGATGTCAGATATCCGTACATTTGGGTTTGTTGTTCGCTTTTTTAGAGAAGGCACGTCGGCGATGTCAGATACCTTTGGGTTTAATGCTCGCTTTTATTTAGCGAATGACTAGCGGTGATGTCAGATGTCCGTACCTTTGGTTTTGTTGTTCGCTTTTATTTAGCGAAGGTCTGGCGGCGAAGTCAGATACCGTTGGGTTCGATGCTCGCTTTTATTTAGCGAATGCCTGACGACTATGTCAGATGTCCTTACCTTTAGGTTTGTTGTTCGCTTATATTTAGCGAAGGCCTGGCGGCGATGCCAGATACCGTTGGGTTCGATGCTCGCTTTTATTTAGCGAATCCTTGGCGGCGACGTCAGATGTTCGTACCTTTGGGTTTGTTGTTCGCTTTTATTTAGCGAAGGCCTGGCGGCGATGTCAGATACCTTTGGGGTTCGATGCTCGCTTTTATTTAGCGAATGCCTGGCGGTGATGTCAGATGTCTGTACCATTGGGTTTGTTATTCGCTTTTATTTAAAGAAGGCCGGGCGACGATGTCAGATACCTTTGGGTTCAACGCTCGCTTTTATTTAGTGAATGCCTGGCGGCGATGTCAAATGTTCGTATCTTTGGGTTTGTTGTTCACTTTTATTTAGCGAAGGTCTGGCGACGATGTCAGATACCTTTGGGTTCGATGCTCGCTTTTATTTATCGAATGCTTGGCTGCAATGTCAGATGTCTGTACCTTTGGGTTTATTGTTCGCTTTTATTTAGCAAAGCCCTGGCAGTGACGTCAGATACCTTTGGGTTCGATGCTCACTTTTATTTTGCGAATGCCTGGCGGCGATGTCAGATGTCCGTACCTTTGGGTTTGTTGTTCGCTTTTATTTATCGAAGGCCTGGCGGCGATGTCAAATACCTTTGGGTTTGATGCTTGCTTTTATTTAGCGAATACCTGAAGGCGATGTCAGATGTCTGTACCTTTGGGTTTGTTGTTCGCTTTTATTTAGCGAAGGCCTGTCGACTATGTCAGATACCTTTGAGATCGATGCTCGCTTTTATTTAGCAAATGCCTGGCGGCGATGTCAAATATATGTACCTTTGGGTTTGTTGTTCGCTAATATTTCGCGAAGGCCTGACGACGCTGTTAGATACCTTTGCGTTCGATGCTCGCTTTTATTTAGCGAATGCCTGGCGGAGATGTCAAATATCCTAACCTTTAGGTTTGTTGTTCACTTTTATTTAGCAAAGGCCTGGTGGTGATGTCAGATACCTTTGGGTTCGATGCTGGCTTTTGTTTAGTGAATGCCTGCCGGCAATGTCAGATGTCCGTACCTTTGGGTTTGTTGTTCGCTTTTATCTAGCGAAGGCCTGGTGGTGATGTCAGATACCTTTGGGTTCGATGCTCGCTTTTATTTAGCGAATGCCTGGCGGCGATGGCAGATGTCCGTACCTTTGGGTTTGTTGTTCGCTTTTATTTAGCGAAGGCTTGGCAGCGATGTCAGATACCTGGGTTCGATGCTCGCTTTTATTTAGCGAATGCCTGGCGGAGATGTCAAATATATGTACCTTTGGGTTTGTTGTTCACTTTTATTTAGCGAAGGCCTGGCGGCTATGCTAGATACCTTTAGGTTCGTTGCTCGCTTTTATTTAGGGAATGCCTGGCGGCGATGTCTGATGTCCGTACCTTTGGGTTTGTTGTTCGCTTTTATATAGCGAAGGCCTGACGGCCATGTCAAATACCTTTGGGTTCGATGCTCACTTTTATTTAGTGAATGCCTGGAGGCGATGTCAGATATCCGTACCTTTGGGTTTGTTGTTCGCTTTTATTTAGCGAAGGCCTGACGGCCATGTCAGATACCATTGGGGTTCGATGCTCACTTTTATTTAGCGAATGCCTGGCGGCGATGTCAAATATTCGTACCTTTAGGTTTGTTGTTTGCTTTTATTTAGCGAAGGTCTGGCGGCGATGTCAGATACCTTTGGGTTCGATGCTTGCTTTTATTTAGAGAATGCCTGGCGGCGATTTCATATGTCCGTACCTTTGGGTTTGTTGTTCACTTTTATTTAGTGAAGGCCTGGCGGTGATATCAGATACCTTTGGGTTCGATGCTCGGTTTTATTTAGCGAATGCCTGACGGCGACGTCAAATATCCGTACCTTTAGGTTTGTTTGTTCGCTTTTATTTAGCGAAGGTCTGGCAGCAATGTCTGATACCTTTGGGTTCGATGCTCATTTTTGTTTAGTGAATGCCTAGCGGCGATGTCAGATGTTCATACCTTTGGGTTTGTTGTTCGCTATTATTTAGCGAAGATCTGGCGGCGATGTCAGATACCTCTGGGTTCGATGCTTGGTTTTATTTAACGAACGCCTGGCGGTGATGTCAGATGTCCGTACCTTTGGGTTTGTTGTTCGCTTTTATTTAGCGTAGGCCTGACGGCGATGTCAGATACCTTTGGGTTCGATGCTCGCTTTTATTTAGCGAATGCTTGGAGGCGATGTCAGATATCCGTACCTTTGGATGTGTTGTTCGCTTTTATTTAGCAAAGGCCTGGCGGCGATGTCAGATACCTTTGGGTTCATTGCTCGCTTTTATTTAGTGAATGAGTAGCGGCGATGTCAGATGTGCATACCTATAGTTTTATTGTTCGCTTTTATTTAGCAAAGGTCTGGCTGCGATGTCAGATACCGTTGGGTTCGATGCTCACTTTTATTTAGCGAATGCCTGACGGCTATGTCAATTGTCTGTACCTTTGGGTTTGTTGTTCCCTTTTATTTAGCGAAGGCCTGGCGGCGATGTGAGATACCATTGGGTTCGATGCTCGCTTTTATTTAGCAAAAGCCTGGCGGCGATGTCAGATGTCTGTACCTTTGGGTTTGTTGTTCGCTTTTATTTAACAAAGGCTTGGCTGCAATGTCAAATACCTTTAGGTTCGACGCTCGCTTTTATTTTGCGAATGCCTGCCGACGATATCAGATATCCGTACCTTTGGGTTTGTTGTTCGCTTTTATTTATCGAAGGCCTGGCGGCGATATCAAATACCTTTGGGGTTGATTGCTCGGTTTTATTTAGCGAATGCCTGGAGGCGATGTCAGATGTCTGTACCTTTGGGTTTGTTGTTCGCTTTTATTTAGCGAAGGCCTGGCTGCGAAGTCAGATACCTTTGGGTTCGATGCTCGCTTTTATTTAGAGAATTCCTGGCGGCGATTGCAAATATATGTACCTTTGGGTTTGTTGTTCGCTTTTATTTAGTGAAGGCCTTGCGGCGATGTCAGATACCTTTGCGTTCGATGCTCGCTTTTATTTAGCGAATGCCTGGCGGCGATGTCAAATATCCTTATCTCTAGGTTTATTGTTCACTTTTATTTAGCAAAGGCCTGGTGGTGATGTCAGATACCTTTGGGTTCGATGCTCGCTTTTATTTCGTGAATGCCTGGCGGCAACATCAGATGTCCGTAACTTTGGGTTTGTTGTTCGCTTTTATCTAGCGAAGGCCTGACGGCGATGTCAGATACCTTTGGGTTCGATGCTCGCTTTTATTTAGAGAATGCTTGGCCGAGATGTCAAATATATGTACCTGTGGGTTTGTTGTTCGCTTTTATTTAGCAAAGGCCTGGCGGCTATGTCAGATACCCTTGGGTTCGATGCTCGCTTTTATTTAGCGAGTGCTTGGAGGCGATGTCAGATATCCGTACCTTTGGGTTTGTTGTTCACTTTTATTTAGCGAAGGCCTGGTAGCGATGTCAGATACCTTTAGGTTCGATGCTCACTTTTATTTAGCGTATGCCTGGCGGCGATGTCAAATATTCGTACCTTTAGGTTTGTTGTTTGCTTTTATTTAGCGAAGGTCTGGCGGCGATGTAAGATACCTTTGGGTTCGATGCTTGCTTTTATTTAGAGAATTCCTGGCGGCGATGTCAGATGTCCGTACCTTTCGGTTTGTTGTTCACTTTTATTTAGTGAAGGCCTGGCGGCGATATCAGATACCTTTGGGTTCGAATCTCGCTTTTATTTAGCGAATGCCTGACGGCGACGTCAAATATCCGTACCTTTAGGTTTGTTTGTTCGCTTTTATTTAGCGAAGGTCTGGCGGCAATGTCTGATACCTTTGGGTTCGATGCTCGTTTTTATTTAGTGAATTCCTGGCGGCGATGTCAGATGTTCGTACCTTTGGGTTTGTTGTTCGCTATTATTTAGCGAAGATCTGGCGGCGATGTCAGATACCTTTGGGTTCTATGCTTGCTTTTATTTAGCGAACGCCTGGCGGTGATGTCAGATGTCCGTACCTTTGGGTTTGTTGTTCGCTTTTGTTTAGCGAAGGCCTGACGGCGATGTCAGATACCTTTGGGTTCGATGCTCGCTTTTATTTAGCGAATGCCTAGAGGCGATGTCAGATATCCGTACCTTTGGGTTTGTTGTTCGCTTTTATTTAGCAAAGGCTTGGCGGTGATGTCAGATACCTTTGGGTTCAATGCTCGCTTTTATTTAGTGAATGACTAGCGGCGATGTCAGATGTTCGTAACTTTGGTTTTGTTGTTTGCTTTTATTTAGCGAAGGTCTGGCGGCGATGTCAGATACCTTTGGGTTCGATGCTTGCTTTTATTTAGAGAATTCCTGGCGGCGATATCAGATGTCCGTACCTTTCGGTTTGTTGTTCACTTTTATTTAGTGAAGGCCTGGCGGCGATATCAGATACCTTTGGGTTCGATGCTCGCTTTTATTTAGCGAATGCCTGACGGCGACGTCAAATATCCGTACCTTTAGGTTTGTTTGTTCGCTTTTATTTAGCGAAGGTCTGGTGGCAATGTCTGATACCTTTGGGTTCGATGCTCGTTTTTATTTAGTGAATTCCTGGCGGCGATGTCAGATGTTCGTACCTTTGGGTTTGTTGTTCGCTATTATTTAGCGAAGATCTGGCGGCGATGTCAGATACCTTTGGGTTCGATGCTTGCTTTTATTTAGCGAACGCCTGGCGGTGATGTCAGATGTCCGTACCTTTGGGTTTGTTGTTCGCTTTTGTTTAGCGAAGGCCTGACGGCGATGTCAGATACCTTTGGGTTCGATGCTCGCTTTTATTTAGCGAATGCCTAGAGGCGATGTCAGATATCCGTACCTTTGGGTTTGTTGTTCGCTTTTATTTAGCAAAGGCTTGGCGGTGATGTCAGATACCTTTGGGTTCAATGCTCGCTTTTATTTAGTGAATGTCTAGCGGCGATGTCAGATGTTCGTACCTTTGGTTTTGTTGTTCGCTTTTATTTAGCGAAGGTCTGGCTGCGATGTCAGATACCGTTGGGTTCGATGCTCACTTTTATTTAGCGAATGCCTGACGGCTATGTCAATTGTCCGTACCTTTGGGTTTGTTGTTCGCTTTTATTTAGCGAAGGCCTGGCGGTGATGCCAGATACCATTGGGTTCGATGCTCGCTTTTATTATCGAATGCCTGGCGGCGATGTCAGATGTCCGTACCTTTGGGTTTGTTGTTCGCTTTTATTTAGCAAAGGCCTGGCGGCGATGTTAGATACCTTTAGGTTCGATGCTCGCTTTTATTTTACGAATGCATGCCGGCGATATCAGATATCCGTACCTTTGGGTTTGTTGTTCGGTTTTATTTAGCGAAGGCCTGGCGGCGATGTCAAATACCTTTGGGGTTCGATGCTCGCTTTTATTTAGCGAATGCCTGGAGGCGATGTCAGATGTCTGTACCTTTGGGTTTGTTTTTCGCTTTTATTTAGCGGAGGCCTGGCAGCGAAGTCAGATACCTTTGGGTTCGATGCTCGCTTTTATTTAGAGAATGCCTGGCAGCGATGTCAAATATATGTACCTTTGGGTTTGTTGTTCGCTTTTATTTAGCGTAGGCCTTGCGGCGATGTCAGATACCTTTGCGTTCGATGCTCGCTTTTATTTAGCGAATGCCTGGCGGCGATGTCAAATATCCTTAGCTTTAGGTTTGTTGTTCACTTTTATTTAGCAAAGGCCTGGTGGTGATGTCAGATACCTTTGGGTTAGATGCTCGCTTTTATTTAGTGAATGCCTGGCGGCAATGTCAGATGTCCGTAACTTTGGGTTTGTTGTTCGCTTTTATCTAGCGAAGGCTTGGCGGCGATGTCAGATACCTTTGGGTTCGATGCTCGCTTTTATTTAGAGAATGCCTGGAAGAGATGTCAAATATATGTACCTTTGGGTTTATTGTTCGCTTTTACTTAGCAAAGGCCTGGCGGCTATGTCAGATACCCTTGGGCTCGATACTGGTTTTTATTTAGGGAATTCCTGGTGTCAGATGTCCGTAACTTTGGGTTTGTTGTTAGGTTTTATATAGTGAAGGCCTGACGGCCATGTCAGATACCTTTGGGTTTGATGCTCGCTTTTATTTAGCGAATGCATGGAGGCGATGTCAGATATCCGTACCTTTGGGTTTGTTGTTCTCTTTTATTTAGCGAAGGCCTGGCGGCGATGTCAGATACCTTTGGGTTCGATGCTCGCTTTTACTTAGCGAATGCCTGGCGATGATGTCAAATGTCCGTACCTTGGGGTTTGTTGTTCGCTTTTATTTAGCGAAGGCCTGGTGGCGATGTCAGATACCTCTGGGGTTCGATGCTCGCTTTTATTTAACGAATGCTTGTCGGCGATGTCAGATGTTCGTACCTTTGGGTTTGTTGTTCGCTTTTATTTATCGACGGCCTGACGGAGATGTCAGATACCATTGGATTCAATGCTCGCTTTTATTTAGAGAATGTCTGGCGGAGATGTCAGATGTCAGATACCTTTGGGTTTGTTGTTCGCTTTTATTTAGCAAAGTCCTGGCGGCAATGTCAGATACCTTTGCGTTCGATGCTCGCTTTAATTAGAGAATGCCTGGCGGCGATGTCAATTGTCTGTACCTTTGGGTTTGTTGTTCGCTTTTATTTAGCGAAGGCCTGGCGGCGATGCGAGATACCATTGGGTTCGATGCTCGCTTTTATTTAGCAAAAGCCTGGCGGCGATGTCAGATGTCTGTACCTTTGGGTTTGTTGTTCGCTTTTATTTAACAAAGGCTTGGCTGCAATGTCAAATACCTTTAGGTTCGACGCTCGCTTTTATTTTGCGAATGCCTGCCGACGATATCAGATATCCGTACCTTTGGGTTTGTTGTTCGCTTTTATTTATCGAAGGCCTGGCGGCGATATCAAATACCTTTGGGGTTGATTGCTCGGTTTTATTTAGCGAATGCCTGGAGGCGATGTCAGATGTCTATACCTTTGGATTTGTTGTTCGCTTTTATTTAGCGAAGGCCTGGCTGCGAAGTCAGATACCTTTGGGTTCGATGCTCGCTTTTATTTAGAGAATTCCTGGCGGCGATTGCAAATATATGTACCTTTGGGTTTGTTGTTCGCTTTTATTTAGTGAAGGCCTTGCGGCGATGTCAGATACCTTTGCATTCGATGCTCGCTTTTATTTAGCGAATGCCTGGCGGCGATGTCAAATATCCTTATCTCTAGGTTTATTGTTCACTTTTATTTAGCAAAGGCCTGGTGGTGATGTCAGATACCTTTGGGTTCGATGCTCGCTTTTATTTCGTGAATGCCTGGCGGCAACATCAGATGTCCGTAACTTTGGGTTTGTTGTTCGCTTTTATCTAGCGAAGGCCTGACGGCGATGTCAGATACCTTTGGGTTCGATGCTCGCTTTTATTTAGAGAATGCTTGGCCGAGATGTCAAATATATGTACCTGTGGGTTTGTTGTTCGCTTTTATTTAGCAAAGGCCTGGCGGCTATGTCAGATACCCTTGGGTTCGATGCTCGCTTTTATTTAGCGAGTGCTTGGAGGCGATGTCAGATATCCGTACCTTTGGGTTTGTTGTTCACTTTTATTTAGCGAAGGCCTGGTAGCGATGTCAGATACCTTTAGGTTCGATGCTCACTTTTATTTAGCGTATGCCTGGCGGCGATGTCAAATATTCGTACCTTTAGGTTTGTTGTTTGCTTTTATTTAGCGAAGGTCTGGCGGCGATGTAAGATACCTTTGGGTTCGATGCTTGCTTTTATTTAGAGAATTCCTGGCGGCGATGTCAGATGTCCGTACCTTTCGGTTTGTTGTTCACTTTTATTTAGTGAAGGCCTGGCGGCGATATCAGATACCTTTGGGTTCGAATCTCGCTTTTATTTAGCGAATGCCTGACGGCGACGTCAAATATCCGTACCTTTAGGTTTGTTTGTTCGCTTTTATTTAGCGAAGGTCTGGCGGCAATGTCTGATACCTTTGGGTTCGATGCTCGTTTTTATTTAGTGAATTCCTGGCGGCGATGTCAGAAGTTCGTACCTTTGGGTTTGTTGTTCGCTATTATTTAGCGAAGATCTGGCGGCGATGTCAGATACCTTTGGGTTCTATGCTTGCTTTTATTTAGCGAACGCCTGGCGGTGATGTCAGATGTCCGTACCTTTGGGTTTGTTGTTCGCTTTTGTTTAGCGAAGGCCTGACGGCGATGTCAGATACCTTTGGGTTAGATGCTCGCTTTTATTTAGCGAATGCCTAGAGGCGATGTCAGATATCCGTACCTTTGGGTTTGTTGTTCGCTTTTATTTAGCAAAGGCTTGGCGGTGATGTCAGATACCTTTGGGTTCAATGCTCGCTTTTATTTAGTGAATGACTAGCGGCGATGTCAGATGTTCGTAACTTTGGTTTTGTTGTTTGCTTTTATTTAGCGAAGGTCTGGCGGCGATGTCAGATACCTTTGGGTTCGATGCTTGCTTTTATTTAGAGAATTCCTGGCGGCGATATCAGATGTCCGTACCTTTCGGTTTGTTGTTCACTTTTATTTAGTGAAGGCCTGGCGGCGATATCAGATACCTTTGGGTTCGATGCTCGCTTTTATTTAGCGAATGCCTGACGGCGACGTCAAATATCCGTACCTTTAGGTTTGTTTGTTCGCTTTTATTTAGCGAAGGTCTGGCGGCAATGTCTGATACCTTTGGGTTCGATGCTCGTTTTTATTTAGTGAATTCCTGGCGGCGATGTCAGATGTTCGTACCTTTGGGTTTGTTGTTCGCTATTATTTAGCGAAGATCTGGCGGCGATGTCAGATACCTTTGGGTTCGATGCTTGCTTTTATTTAGCGAACGCCTGGCGGTGATGTCAGATGTCCGTACCTTTGGGTTTGTTGTTCGCTTTTGTTTAGCGAAGGCCTGACGGCGATGTCAGATACCTTTGGGTTCGATGCTCGCTTTTATTTAGCGAATGCCTAGAGGCGATGTCAGATATCCGTACCTTTGGGTTTGTTGTTCGCTTTTATTTAGCAAAGGCTTGGCGGTGATGTCAGATACCTTTGGGTTCAATGCTCGCTTTTATTTAGTGAATGTCTAGCGGCGATGTCAGATGTTCGTACCTTTGGTTTTGTTGTTCGCTTTTATTTAGCGAAGGTCTGGCTGCGATGTCAGATACCGTTGGGTTCGATGCTCACTTTTATTTAGCGAATGCCTGACGGCTATGTCAATTGTCCGTACCTTTGGGTTTGTTGTTCGCTTTTATTTAGCGAAGGCCTGGCGGTGATGCCAGATACCATTGGGTTCGATGCTCGCTTTTATTATCGAATGCCTGGCGGCGATGTCAGATGTCCGTACCTTTGGGTTTGTTGTTCGCTTTTATTTAGCAAAGGCCTGGCGGCGATGTTAGATACCTTTAGGTTCGATGCTCGCTTTTATTTTACGAATGCATGCCGGCGATATCAGATATCCGTACCTTTGGTGTTGTTGTTCGGTTTTATTTAGCGAAGGCCTGGCGGCGATGTCAAATACCTTTGGGGTTCGATGCTCGCTTTTATTTAGCGAATGCCTGGAGGCGATGTCAGATGTCTGTACCTTTGGGTTTGTTTTTCGCTTTTATTTAGCGAAGGCCTGGCAGCGAAGTCAGATACCTTTGGGTTCGATGCTCGCTTTTATTTAGAGAATGCCTGGCAGCGATGTCAAATATATGTACCTTTGGGTTTGTTGTTCGCTTTTATTTAGCGTAGGCCTTGCGGCGATGTCAGATACCTTTGCGTTCGATGCTCGCTTTTATTTAGCGAATGCCTGGCGGCGATGTCAAATATCCTTAGCTTTAGGTTTGTTGTTCACTTTTATTTAGCAAAGGCCTGGTGGTGATGTCAGATACCTTTGGGTTAGATGCTCGCTTTTATTTAGTGAATGCCTGGCGGCAATGTCAGATGTCCGTAACTTTGGGTTTGTTGTTCGCTTTTATCTAGCGAAGGCTTGGCGGCGATGTCAGATACCTTTGGGTTCGATGCTCGCTTTTATTTAGAGAATGCCTGGAAGAGATGTCAAATATATGTACCTTTGGGTTTATTGTTCGCTTTTACTTAGCAAAGGCCTGGCGGCTATGTCAGATACCCTTGGGCTCGATACTGGTTTTTATTTAGGGAATTCCTGGTGTCAGATGTCCGTAACTTTGGGTTTGTTGTTAGGTTTTATATAGTGAAGGCCTGACGGCCATGTCAGATACCTTTGGGTTCGATGCTCGCTTTTATTTAGCGAATGCATGGAGGCGATGTCAGATATCCGTACCTTTGGGTTTGTTGTTCGCTTTTATTTAGCGAAGGCCTGGCGGCGATGTCAGATACCTTTGGGTTCGATGCTCGCTTTTACTTAGCGAATGCCTGGCGATGATGTCAAATGTCCGTACCTTGGGGTTTGTTGTTCGCTTTTATTTAGCGAAGGCCTGGTGGCGATGTCAGATACCTCTGGGGTTCGATGCTCGCTTTTATTTAGCGAATGCTTGTCGGCGATGTCAGATGTTCGTACCTTTGGGTTTGTTGTTCGCTTTTATTTATCGACGGCCTGACGGAGATGTCAGATACCATTGGATTCAATGCTCGCTTTTATTTAGAGAATGTCTGGCGGAGATGTCAGATGTCAGATACCTTTGGGTTTGTTGTTCGCTTTTATTTAGCAAAGTCCTGGCGGCAATGTCAGATACCTTTGCGTTCGATGCTCGCTTTAATTAGAGAATGCCTGGCGGCGATGTCAAATATCCTTACCTTTAGGTTTGTGGTTCGCTTTTATTTAGCAAAGGCCTGGCGGCGGTGTCTGATACCTTTGGGTTCGATGCTCACTTTTATTTAGTGAATGCCTGGCGGCGATGTCAGATGTCCATACCTTTGGGTTTGTTGTTCGCTTTGATTTAGCGAAGATCTGGAGGCGATGTCAGATACCATTGGGTTCGATGCTCGCTTTTATTTAGCGAATGCCTGATGGCGATGTCAGATGTCCGTTCCTTTGGGTTTGTTGTTCGCTTTTATTTAGTGAAGGCCTAGCGACAATGTCAGATACCTTTGGGTTCGATGCTCGCTTTTATTTAGCGAATGCCTGGAGGCGATGTCAGATATCTGTACCTTTGGGTTTGTTGTTCACTTTTGTTTAGCGAAGGCCCAGCAGTAATGTCAGATACCTTTGGGTTCGATGCTCGCTTTTATTTAGCGAATGCCTGGTGTCGCTACTGCGAAAATACGGGGCCGGGAAGACAGAAGATTCGCCACCTTTCGTTATTTATCCCTCAGAACGGGAAAGGTAACGATCGGAAAAACATGACGAAAAGGTATAAGACAAGGTCATCACAACCATTGTCTAGATTCGGGAGTCGGTTACGCAAATGGAAGGTATTAGCACCCCTTACGTCCATCGTACTCGATGGGATCCATGCTTGTTGTGTTTATCTGATGGGTGTGTTTAAACTATCTACGCTAAAAGTCTGGTCTAAAAAGAAAAGAAAATGACTTGGAAAAGTGTCGCACGTTATGCCTACGTATTCCCATCTGGCACGAGAAATCAGAGTCAACGTAGCTCGCCTAACTACGGGTAAGAAAGGGGGGAAGGTTGCTCACCAAGATATCGCATCTTGTGCCTACGTACTCTCAACAGGCTTGAGAGATCAGAGCTTACGTAGTTCGGGAAACGACGGAACACAGGTTTGTTCAGCTGTTTTTTATCCAAGTAAAGTTAACAGACAGTTCCAGCAGTTGGTGGTTGCAGCTCGACCTTTGGAGACTTAGGCATTACCGTTTTGCGATAGAACTGAAAGTTAACAGAACTTTCCTTTAAGAAAAGGGTTTTCCTGATTAAGGGTCCAAGAGGACAAAAAGGATTTGAATGTTTGTTTTCTGTTTTTTACGGAAGAAGTGTTTTTTAGTTGTCTGTAGTTTGTACAGCACTAGAGACTATGACTTAGGAGCGAATGCGTCGCATATCGTCCAAAGGACATATACTAAACACTCTAGATGATTGAGAGGAGACCGCTCAATCATCATTTCCCAAGTAGCTTAAGGCTCGTAACGCGCTTGTACTAACTTTCCTTTATTACGTTTTTTACTGTTGTTTGAGATAAGAAGAGATAGGGAACAACTAAAGGGAAATTGACTCTATCCTACAGTTGTCATGCAATGTTTGTCCTATGGTTGAGGTTAGAGGGGAAACTAACTAATGTTATCATGCATGGTTAGAATCCTAATGTCTGTCATAACTTCTCTTGAACAAGAGAAGTCAGAGCTCCTAGGGGAACATGGCAATGGAAAGTAAACAGTAAAAGAAATAACTGTAAAGAAATTACTATAAAGATGCTTGCAATGCAAATGAGGGAGGAAATATGTGTGGGGCAGAATCCTCCACAAGCTCATCTCAACCTCAAGCCAGATATGAATAACTGCAAAGATAATAGAAGAAAGTAAATGCAATCAAACAGACCACACACCACACAGGCAAGGGAGCTGAGCTCTACCAAATACCAGCAAGCAAAGCCACACAGTAAAAATACAAGCAGAGGGAGAAACTCAACCTCTAATGCAATACAAGCAAGGGGAGAAGCTCAACCCTTACGATGCTCTTAGGCCTATGATCATCTACATGAAGCCTACTACTAATGCAACACTCCAAGCAAGTCACATCAATACAGTTGAACAAGAAGAAAATAGACAAACAGGGAAAACAAGCCAGCAATCTCCACAGCAGAGCAGTATTTTGAAAGCAATCCAATCCAAGGTCTGTAACTGTTCTTCAAGTCCACACCATCTTCAAGAGAAGGAAAGGAATTTACGACAAGTAAGGGATTCAATCCCACAAGTAATCAAACAAGCTTCTATCCTATGGAAGGAAAATGAAAGTTGGGAGGCTAGGGTAAGGTCCACAGGAACTTATCCCAGGCACTCAACCAACTAAGATTTTTGGGGAAACCTAAAGGTTTGGCTCCTTCAAGAGGTGTGCAATATTCCCTCCACATGAGGGACTGTGCTACCTCAAGGAGGTTCCTAAAAAGAATGAGTGAGGAATTTGTTTAGGAGAATGGAGGTGAGAATCAAGGTAAGTTCCACAGGAACCTACCACAGACACTCACCCAAATGCATTTCCTTTAGAGAGCTTGCTTAGGCTCAACTTCAATGTGAAAGGCAGGGAATTCCTCCACAGGAGGAATTATACTCACAATGAAGGATCCTAATTAAGCAAAGGAATATTTGAAAGGGGAATTAATCCTAGGGAAAGATCATCCACCTACTTGAATCTCTAAAGAAACTCAAATGTTATCTCCTAATGATCACCTATACTAAGGCCAATTTGCAAAATGGGGAACTAATGGAAAATTGTTCCTAAAAATTCTAAGGAAAATACTATATTATCCTATATATGTCAACATTCTATGGTGCAAAAATCAGGGGCTACACCTAAACCAAAAGGTTCAAATTAAATCCAAAACTTCAAGGGCACACTAAGGGGATCCTTTCATGAACACTCCTAAGCAACTACCCTAAAACCTTATTTAAAATCATCTAAAAATCATAACAAAAATTACACAATACCATCAACATGTGTGCAATCAGCATACAAAGTTTCAAGATCAAACTCAGAAGTATGGATGAGAAATAAAATGAACAAAATCAGCACACAATTATTCCATCATTAAAAATACACTAAAAGAGAAAATATGAAATAAATGGAAAATGCATGGAAAATTAAAATAAAAAGCATGGAAATATTCTAGACATCTAAATCTATATCCACCAATTTTCTCAGAATTTATTACCAACATTTACTATTTTTTATGAATTAAATCTAACAAACATTAAAACAAAAAAAAAAAAAAAGAAAAAGGAAATTAAAAACATGAACAGGGAGGGGTGTAATCAGCAGGAAGAGCAAGTGTTTATTCGCCTGGGCCCAAGAATGGGGGGTGCTGATAGCGCGTGGGCGCTAGGCCCAGTCTGATTATTAATTCAGTTTAATTCATTCGCACTAAAACACGCCCAGGGGGGTTCATTAAGCAAGTCCTCTAAGTGTATTTCATGCTGGGCCTGCTAGGGAGGGGTGAGGATAGCACAAGCCCAGAACCCTTAATCAATTACATGCATCTCTCACAATTAACAAAAGCAACCATACGCGGGATTGAACCCACGCTCACTAGGTGTACATAGCGAATTGAAGAAGCTTGGTACAAGTCACTAATTGAAACGACGCCGTTTTGGAATGGATGATGTGGCGCGTCCTGCAGCGTAGGATTGATGACTTGGTCTCCATCTTCCACATGCTTGAACGGTGGTGATTACGTCTTCTTCATTTTGAAATAACAAGGGAGGAAAAACGCAGATTCCGGCCGCGAATGGCCGGAGCTTCGCCGGAAAAACTCACGAACTTCTATCTCTCTCAATACTCAACCAATCAACACGATTCTTGAACGAAAATTGAAGGAAATTCCATGAGGATTACAAATATACCACTCAATCACGCTGAAACCTCAAGACCAGAGAAATCTATGTCCAAACCTAATTTGCCACTAAACCTCAAATTTACTATCCATAATCCATCTACACCTTAATTACAACCTAGCCACATGAATCTAAGATGATAAAAACGTGTAAATTAAGTGCAACTTTGAGAAATGGAAACCTGAGTTAGAGCTTCAATTACAGGTGGTTTCAGGCCTCAATTCTTCTCCAACAAGTGCAGATTGCTTCAGGGAATGATGATGAATGTTTCTTGATACCCAATTCCTGCGGAAACTCTCTGAATCTCCAAAACCGAAAATCAAGTTTCAAGCTCTTTCACAACATTGCTCCAATGGATTCTCAACTGAATTTGCCACCAAAAGCTTCTCAGAATGATCCACATGCAATTTATATTCAGTTTGACAACTTTGGAGGCCCAAACAAAGCCCAATTTGGGATTTTCAATTTTCACTCCTTCTAAAATTTCAGTGATGGTGTGCCCGTTTTAGCCTTGCTCTTACTTCAAATTCAGTCTAATTCACTTGCCTGACAGTTGTGGAGTACAATTGAATAGTTTTCCCTCCTTGATTCCAATCAAAGGGAGGCATGTGGTGTGTTTCTTCATAATGAAGTAAGACTCCATATGGCCATGTTATGAGCTTCAATTCAAAAATGTGATGATGCCAAAGTCTTTAGAATGTCCATTACAATCAAAATGATCACAAATTTGGCCTGAAAACATCCCATTTCCAATTGTTTTGAATTTTTACATTTTTATCCATTAAAATGGTCTTTTTGGGAATTTTCTTCAACCAATGCTTGATACATTCCATATCCATGGACTCTTGATACTTGGCTAAGCTAAAAACATCATTTTGAGCAACTTTCATGTTGAACAAAAATCCATTTGAAGCTTGCAAGATAGTGAAATTGACCTATAATGCCAAATGACCTATAATCTTACTTTCCCAAAATACCCCTAACTTGTAAACCTCATAACTTGAGTTCTACAAATCATATGGAAGACTTCTAATACAATTTGGAAATCTAAGATCAAGACCTACAATTTTCATGTTGGCCAAAAGTTTATTAGAAACACCCTTCTAGGTCAAACGTTCCTTTGAAGTTGGTGAACTTTCACAGACAAATTTCACATTCCTCAGATGACCTGTAACTTGTCTGGACCATAACTTGAGTTCTATAAATCCAATGGAGGACTTATAGTACTCAAATTAAAGATAAGAGCATGCTCTACAAGTTTCATGTTGGCAAAAAGTGGAGATGAAACTTGTAACGTGAGATAAGTGGTCTTGAAGTCAGGCACTAAATAGGGGATTTTACCCTGAGAACCCTAATTTAGCAACTCCTCACACTCTTGATCCTTGATGAATTGATCTTGAAATATTATCTCATGTGTCTCAACAAAACTATTCATGGTTACAGAGACCTATAATTGAGCTTTGATCCTCTTCAGTTGCCCAATTGACTTGGAATTACTCAGATGAAAACCCTACTTGCAACACCCTCAACTGTGACTTTCCACACCTGGCATAATGACTTGATTGAGCTCCACCATGACCTTAAAGGCACTTCAATTAGCTCTACTCACACTCCCTTACCTTAGTCAAGACCTCACCACCCCTTGATCTTCAACTGGTCCTCAAATTAGGAGACTAACCCCATACAAGCAAATGAACTTCTTAAGAACCCAACCCCCTTCCTGATGATTATGGTGACTTCTCAAACATGCGTAAGTCCTCTAGATAGGCTTCTCTTGATATAAACCCCACTTGATCCCCTGCACAAGTGAACAATGCTATGCTATACAAATGTTGGATCAATGATATGCTAATGTAATGAAACATAAACCAAGTAAGAAAAGGTTAGGCAAATTTTGGGGTGCAACACCTGGCGGCTATGTCAGATGTACGTACCTTTGGGTTTGTTGTTTGCTTTTATTTAGTGAAGGTCTGGCGGCGATGTCAGGTACCTTTGGGTTCGATGCTAGCTTTTTTTTAGTGAATGCCTGGTAGCGATGTCAGATGTCGGTACCTTTGGGTTTGTTGTTCGCTTTTATTTAGCGATGGCCTGGCGGTGATGTCAGATACCTTTGGGTTCAATGCTCGCTTTTATTTAGTGAATGCCTGGAAGCGATGTCAGATGTCCATACCTTTGAGTTTGTTGTTCGCTTTTATTTCGGGAAGGCCTGGCGGTGATGTCAGGTAACTTTGGGTTCGATGCTTGCTTTTATTTAGCGAATGCTTGGCGACAATGTCAGATGTCCATACCTTTGGGTTTGTTGTTCGCTTTTATTTAGCGAAATCCTGGCGGCGATGTCAAACACCTTTGGGTTCGACGCTCGCTTTTATTTATCGAATGCCTAACGACGATGTCAAATATCTGTACCTTTAGGTTTGTTGTTCGCTTTTATTTAGCGAAGGCCTGACGGAGATGTCAGATACCTTTGGGTTCGATGCTCGCTTTTATTTAAAGAATTCCTGGCGGCGATGTCAGATGTCCGTACCTTTGGGTTTGTTGTTCACTTTTATTTAGAGAAGGCCTGGCGGCGATGTCAGATACCTTTGAGTTCGATGCTCGCTTTTATTTAGTGAATGCTTGGCGTCGAAGTCAGATGTTCGTACCTTTGGGTTTGCTGTTCGTTTTTATTTAGCGAAGGCCTGGCGGCGATGTCAGATACCTTTGGGGATTGATGCTCGCTTTTATTTAGCGAATGACTGGTGGCGATGTCAAATGTCCGTACCTTTGGGTTTGTGGTTCGCTTTTATTTAGCGAAGGCCTGGCGGCGATGTCAGATACCATTGGGTTCAATGCTCGCTTTTATTTAGCGAATGCCTGGGGGCGATGTCAGATGTCCGAACCTTTGGGTAAGTTGTTCGCTTTTATTTAGTGAAGGCCTAGAGGCAATGTCAGATACCTTTAGGTTCGATGCTCGCTTTTATTTAGAGAATGCCTGGCGGCGATGTCAAATATCCGTACCTTTATTTAATGAAGGTCTGGCGGCGATGTTAGATACCTTTAGGTTCGATGCTCGCTTTTTTTTAGTGAATGCCTGACAGCGATGTCAGATGTCGGTACCTTTGGGTTTGTTGTTCACTTTTATTTAGCGAAGGCCTGGCGGCGATGTCAGATAACTTTGGGTTCGATGCTCGCTTTTATTTAGGAAATGCCTGGCGGCGATTTCAGATGTCCGTACCTTTGGGTTTGTTGTTCGCTTTTATTTGGCGAAGGTCTGGCGGTGATGTCAGATACCTTTGGGTTCGATGCTCACTTTTATTTAGCGAATGCCTGGCGGCGATGTCAAATATCCGTACCTTTATGTTTGTTGTTTGCTTATATTTAGCGAAGGTCTGGCGGCGATGTCAGATACCTTAGGGTTCGATGCTTGCTTTTATTTAGAGAATGCCTGGCAGCGATGTCAGATGTCCGTACCTTTGGGTTTGTTGTTCGCTTTTATTTAGTGAAGGCCTAGAGGAGATATCAGATACCTTTGGGTTCGATGCTCACTTTTATTTAGCGAATGCCTGACGGTGATGTTAAATATTCGTACCTTTGGGTTTGTTTGTTCGCTTTTATTTAGCGAAGGCCTGGCGGCAATGTCAGATAACTTTGGGTTCGATGCTCGCTTTTATTTAGGAAATGCCTGGCGGCGATTTCAGATGTCCGTACCTTTGGGTTTGTTGTTCGCTTTTATTTGGCGAAGGCCTGGCGGTGATGTCAGATACCTTTGGGTTCGATGCTCACTTTTATTTAGCGAATGCCTGGCGGCGATGTAAAATATTCGTACCTTTAGGTTTGTTGTTTGCTTATATTTAGCGAAGGTCTGGCGACGATGTCAGATACCTTAGGGTTCGATACTTGCTTTTATTTAGAGAAAGCCTGGCGGCGATGTCAGATGTCCGTACCTTTGGGTTTGTTGTTCGCTTTTATTTAGTGAAGGCCTAGCAGCGATATCAGATACCTTTAGGTTCGATGCTCACTTTTATTTAGCGAATGTCTGACGGTGATGTAAAATATTCGTACCTTTGGGTTTGTTTGTTCGCTTTTATTTAGCGCAGGCCTGGCGGCGATGTCTAATACCTTTGGGTTCGATGCTCGCTTTTATTTAGTGAATGCCTGGCGGCGATGCCAAATGTCTGTACCTTTGGGTTTGTTCGCTATTATTTAGCGAAGATCTGGCGGTGATGTCAGATACCTTTGGGTTCGATGCTCGCTTTTATTTAGTGAATGCCTGGCGGCGAAGTCAGATGTTCGTACTTTTAGGTTTATTGTTCGCTTTTATTTAGCAAAGGCCTGGCAGCGATGTCAGATACCTTTAGGGTTCGATGCTCGCTTTTATTTAGCGAATGACTGGCGGCGATGTCAAATGTCCGTACCTTTGGGTTTGTTGTTCGCTTTTATTTAGAGAAGGCCTGGCGGCGATGTCAGATACCTTTGGGTTCGATGCTCGCTTTTATTTAGTGAATGCTTGGCGGCGAAGTCAGATGTTCGTACCTTTGGGTTTGCTGTTCGTTTTTATTTAGCGAAGGCCTGGCGGCGATGTCAGATACCTTTGGGGTTCGATGCTCGCTTTTATTTAGCGAATGACTGGTGGCGATGTCAAATGTCCGTACCTTTGGGTTTGTGGTTCGCTTTTATTTAGCGAAGGCCTGGCGGCGATGTCAGATACCATTGGGTTCAATGCTCGCTTTTATTTAGCGAATGCCTGGCGGCGATGTCAGATGTCCGAACCTTTGGGTAAGTTGTTCGCTTTTATTTAGTGAAGGCCTGGAGGCAATGTCAGATACCTTTAGGTTCGATGCTCGCTTTTATTTAGAGAATGCCTGGCGGCGATGTCAAATATCTGTATCTTTAGGTTTATTGTTCGCTTTTATTTAATGAAGGTTTGGCGGCGATGTTAGATACCTTTAGGTTCGATGCTCGCTTTTTTTTAGTGAATGCCTGACAGCGATGTCAGATGTCGGTACCTTTGGGTTTGTTGTTCACTTTTATTTAGCGAAGGCCTGGCGGCGATGTCAGATAACTTTGGGTGCGATGCTCGCTTTTATTTAGGAAATGCCTGGCGGCGATTTCAGATGTCCGTACCTTTGGGTTTGTTGTTCGCTTTTATTTGGCGAAGGCCTGGCGGTGATGTCAGATACCTTTGGGTTCGATGCTCACTTTTATTTAGCGAATGCCTGGCGGCGATGTAAAATATCCGTACCTTTAGGTTTGTTGTTTGCTTATATTTAGCGAAGGTCTGGCGGCGATGTCAGATACCTTAGGGTTCGATGCTTGCTTTTATTTAGAGAAAGCCTGGCGGCGATGTCAGATGTCCGTACCTTTGGGTTTGTTGTTCGCTTTTATTTAGTGAAGGCCTAGCGGCGATATCAGATACCTTTGGGTTCGATGCTCACTTTTATTTAGCGAATGCCTGACGGTGATGTAAAATATTCGTACGTTTGGGTTTGTTTGTTCGCTTTTATTTAGCGAAGGCCTGGCGGCGATGTCTAATACCTTTGGGTTCGATGCTCGCTTTTATTTAGTGAATGCCTGGCGGCTATGTCAAATGTCTGTACCTTTGGGTTTGTTGTTCGCTATTATTTAGCGAAGATCTGGCGGTGATGTCAGATACCTTTGGGTTCGATGCTCGCTTTTATTTAGTGAATGCCTGGCGGCGAAGTCAGATGTTCGTACTTTTAGGTTTATTGTTCGCTTTTATTTAGCAAAGGCCTGGCAGCGATGTCAGATACCTTTAGGGTTCGATGCTCGCTTTTATTTAGCGAATGACTGGCGGCGATGTCAAATGTCCGTACCTTTGGGTTTGTTGTTCGCTTTTATTTAGCGAAGGCCTGGCGGCGATGTCAGATACCATTGGGTTCAATGCTCGTTATTATTTAGCGAATGCCTGGCGGCGATGTCAGATGTCCGAACCTTTGGGTAAGTTGTTCGCTTTTATTTAGTGAAAGCCTCGAGGCAATGTTAGATACCTTTAGGTTCGATGCTCGCTTTTATTTAGAGAATTCCTGGAGACGATGTCAAATATCCGTATCTTTAGGTTTATTGTTCGCTTTTATTTAGTGAAGGTCTGGCGGCGATGTTAGATACCTTTAGGTTCGATGCTCGCTTTTTTTCAGTGAATGCCTGGCAGCGATGTCAGATGTCGGTACCTTTGGGTTTGTTGTTCATTTTTATTTAGCGAAGGCCTGGCGGCGATGTCAGATAACTTTGGGTTCGATGCTCGCTTTTATTTAGCAAATGCCTGGCGGCGATTTCCGATGTCTGTACCTTTGGGTTTGTTGTTCGCTTTTATTTAGCGAAGGCCTGGCGGTGATGTCAGATACCTTTGGGTTTGATGCTCACTTTTATTTAGAAAATGCCTGGTGGCGATTTCAGATATCCGTACCTTTAGGTTTGTTGTTCGCTTTTATTTAGCGAACGCCTGACGGGGATGTCAGATACCTTTGGGTTCAATGCTCACTTTTATTTAGAGAATTCCTGGCGGCGATGTCAGATGTCCGTACCTTTGGGTTTGTTGTTCGCTTCTATTTAGAGAAGGCCTGGCGGCGATGTCAGATACCTTTGGGTTCGATGCTCGCTTTTATTTAGTGAATGGTTGGTGGCGAAGTCAGATGTTCGTACCTTTGGGTTTGTTGTTCGTTTTTATTTAGCGAAGGCCTGGCGGCGATATCAGATACCTTTGGGGTTCGATGCTCGCCTTTATTTAGCAAATGACTGGCGGCGATGTCAAATGTCCGTACCTTTGGGTTTGTTGTTCGCTTTTATTTAGCGAAGGCTTGGCGGCAATGTCAGATACGATTGGGTTCAATGCTCGCTTTTATTTAGCGAATGCCTAGCGGCGATCTCAGATGTCCGAACCTTTGGGTAAGTTGTTAGCTTTTATTTAGTGAAGGCCTGGAGGCAATGTCAGATACCTTTAGGTTCGATGCTCGCTTTTATTTAGCCAATGCCTGGCGGCGATGTTAGATGTCTGTACCTTTGGGTTTGTGGTTCGCTTTTATTTAGCGAAGGCCTGACATCGATGTCAGATATTTCTAGGTTCAATGCTCGCTTTTATTTAAAGAATGCCTGGCGGAGATGTCAGATGTCCGTACCTTTGGGTTTGTTTTTGGCTTTTATTTAGCGAAGGCTTGGAGGCGATGTCAGTTGTCTGTACCGTTGGGTTTGTTGTTCGCTTTTATTTAGCGAAGGCCTGGCGGCAATGTCAGATACCTTTGGGGTTCGATGCTCTCTTTTATTTAGTGAAGGCTTCCATACCTTTTAGTTTGTTGTTCGCTTTTATTTAGGGAAGGCCTGGCGGTGAAGTCACACACCTTTGGGTTCGATGCTCGCTTTTATTTAGCGATTGCCTAACGGCGTTGTCAAATATCCGTACCTTTAGGTTTGTTATTCGCTTTTATTTAGCGAAGGCCTGACGGCGATGTCAGATACCTTTGGGTTCGATGCTCGTTTTTATTTAGAGAATTCCTAGCGGCGATGTCAGTTGTCCGTACCTTTGGGTTTCTTGTTCGCTTTTATTTAGAGAAGGCCTGGCGGCGATGTCAGATACCTTTGGGTTCGATGCTCGCTTTTATTTAGTGAATGCCTGGAGGCGAAGTCAGATGTTCGTAACTTTGGGTTTGTTGTTCGCTTTTATTTAGTGAAGGACTGGCGGCGATGTCAGATACCTTTGGGGTTCGATGCTCGCTTTTATTTAGCGAATGACTGGAGGCGATGTCAAATGTACGTACCTTTGGGTTTGTTGTTCGCTTTTATTTAGCGAAGGCCTGGCGGCGATGTCAGATACCATTGGGTTCAATGCTCGCTTTTATTTAGCGAATGCCTGGAGGCGATGTTAGATGTCCGAACCTTTGGGTAAGTTGTTTGCTTTTATATAGTGAAGGTCTGGAGGCAATGTCAGATACCTTTAGGTTCGATGCTCGCTTTAATTTAGAGAATGCCTGGCGGCGATGTCAAATATCGGTATCTTTAGGTTTATTGTTCGCTTTTATTTAGCGAAGGTCTAGCGGCGATGTTAGATACCTTTAGGTTCGATACTCGCTTTTTTTTAGTGAATGCCTGGCAGCGATGTCAGATGTCGGTACCTTTGGGTTTATTGTTCGCTTTTATTTAGCGAATGCCTGGCGGTGATGTCAGATAAGTTTGGGTTTGATGCTCGCTTTTATTTAGCGAATTCCTGGTGGCGATTTTAGATGTTTGTACCTTTGGGTTTGTTGTTCGCTTTTATTTAGCGAAGGCCTGGCGGTGATGTCAGATACCTTTGGGTTCGATGCTCACTTTTATTTAGCGAATGCCTGGCGACGATGTCAAATATCCGTACCTTTAGGTTTGTTGTTTGCTTTTATTTAGTGAAGGTCTGGCGGCGATGTCAGATACCTTAGGGTTCAATGCTTGCTTTTATTTAGAGAATGCATGGCGGCGATGTCAAATGTCCGTACCTTTGGGTTTGTTGTTCACTTTTATTTAGTGAAGGCCTAGCGGCGATATCAGATACCTTTGGGTTCGATGCTCACTTTTATTTAGCGAATGCCTGACGGTGATGTCAAATATTCGTACCTTTGGGTTTGTTTGTTCGCTTTTATTTAGCGAAGGCCTGGCGGCGATGTCTAATACCTTTGGGTTCGATGCTCGCTTTTATTTAGTGAATGCCTGACGGCGATGTCAGATGTCCGTACCTTTGGGTTTGTTGTTCTCTATTATTTAGCGAAGATCTGGCGGCGATGTCAGATACCTTTGGGTTCGATGCTCGCTTTTATTTAGCGAATGCCTGGTGGCGATGTCAGATGTCCGTACCTTTGGGTTTGTTGTTCACTTTTATTTGGCGAAGGCCTGACGGTGATGTGAGATACCTTTGGGTTCGATGCTGGCTTTTATTTACTGATGCCTGGAGGCGATGTCAGATATCCGTACCTTTGGGTTTGTTGTTCGCTTTAATTTAGCGAAATCCTGGCGGCGATGTCAGATACCATTGGGTTCAATGCTCGCTTTTATTTAGAGAATTCCTGGCGGTGATGTCATATGTCCGTACCTTTGGGTTTGTTGTTCGTTTTTATTTAGCGAAGGCCTGGCGGCGATGTCAGATACCTTTGGGTTCGATGCTCTCTTTAATTTAGCGAATGCCTGGAGGCGATGTCAGATGTTCGTACCTTTGGGTTTGTTGTTCTCTTTTATTTAGCGAAGGCCTGGCGTCGATGTCAGATACCTTTTGTGTTTGTTGTTTGCTTTTATTTAGCGAATGACTGGCGTCGATGTCAGATGTCCGTACCTTTGGGTTTGTTGTTCGCTTTTATTTAGCGAATGCCCAGCGGTGAGGTCAGATGTCTATACCTTTGGTTTTGTTGTTCGCTTTTATTTAGTGAAGGCCCGGTGGCGATGTCAGATACCTTTAGGTTCGATGCTCGCTTTTATTTAGCAAATGCCTGACGGCGATGTCAAATATTTGTACCTTTAGGTTTTTTGTTTGCTTTTATTTAGCGAAGGCTTGGCGGAGATGTTAGATACCATTGGGTTCGATGCTCGCTTTTTTTTAGTGAATGTCTAACGGCGATGTCAGATGTCGGTAACTTTGGGTTTGTTGTTCACTTTTATTTGCTGATGGCCTGGCGGCGATGTCAGATACTTTGGGTTCGATGCTCGCTTTTATTTAGTGAATTCCCGGCGGCGATGTCAGATATCTGTACCTTTGGGTTTGTTGTTCGCTTTTATTTAGTGAAGGCCTGGCGGGAATGTCAGATACCTTTGGGTTTGATGCTCACTTTTATTTAGTGATTACCTGGCGGCGATGTCAAATATCCGTACCTTTAGGTTAGTTGTTCACTTTTATTTAACGAAGGCCTGGCGACGATGTCAGATACCTTTGGGTTCGATGCTCTCTTTTATTTAGCGAATGCCTTGCGGCGATTTCAGATGTCCGTACCTTTGGGTTTGTTGTTCGCTTTTATTTAGTGAAGGCCTGGTGGCGATATCAGATACATTTGGGTTCGATGCTCGCTTTTATTTAGAGAATGTCTGGCGGCGATGTCAGATGTCCGTACCTTTGGGTTTGTTGTTCACTTTTATATAGCGAAGGCCTGACGACGATGTCAGATACCTTTTGGGTTTGTTGTTCGCTTTTATTTAGCGAATGCCTGGCGGCGATGTCAGATGTCCGTACCTTTGGGTTTGTTGTTCGATTTTATTTAGCGAAGGCCTGGTGGCGATGTCAGATATCTTTGGGTTCGATGCTCGCTTTTATTTAGCGAATGCCTGGCGGTGATGTCAGATTTCTGTACCTTTGGGTTTGTTGTTCGCTTTTATTTAGCGAAGGCCTGGCGGCGATGTCAGATATATTTGGGTTCGATGCTCGCTTTTATTTAGCGAATGCCTGGCGGTGATGTCAGATGTCCGTACCTTTGGGTTTGTTGTTCGCTTTTATTTAGCGAAGGCCTGGCGGTGATGTTAGATACCTTTGGGTTCGATGCTCTCTTTTTTATAGCGAATGCCTGGCGGCGATGTCAGATGTCCGTACCTTTGGGTTTATTGTTCGAATTTACTTAGCGAATGCCTTGCGGCGATGTCAGATACCTTTGGGGTTCGATGCTCGCTTTTATTTAGCGAATGCCTGGCGGCGATGTTAGATGTCCGAACCATTGGGTAAGTTGTTCGCTTTTATTTAATGAAGGCCTGGCGGCGATGTCAGATGTCCGTACCATTGGGTTTGTTGTTCGCTTTTATTTAGCGAAGGCCTGACGGCTATGTCAGATACCTTTGGGATTCGATGCACGCTTTTATTTAGCGAATGCCTGGCGGCGATGTCAGATGTCCGTACCTTTGGGTTTGTTGTTCGCTTTTATTTAGTGAAGGCCTGGCGGCGATGTCAAATACCTTTGGGTTCGATGCTCGCTATTATTTAGAGAATGCCTGGCGGCGATGTCAGATGTCCGTACCTATGGGTTTGTTGTTCGCTTTTATTTAGCGAAGGCCATACGGCGATGTCAGATACCTTTGGGTTCAATGCTCGCTTTTATTTAGAGAATGCCTAGCAGTGATGTCAGATGTATATACCTTTGGTTTTGTTGTTCGGTTTTATTTAGTGAAGGCCTGGTGGCGATGTTAGATACCTTTAGCTTCGATGCTCACTTTTATTTAGCGAATGCCTGACGGTGATGTCAAATATCCGTAACTTTAGGTTTATTATTCGCTTTTACTTAGTGACGGTGACGTCAGATACCTTTGTGTTCGATGCTCGCTTTTATTTAGAGAATTCCTTTCGGCGATGTTAAACATTCGTAACTTTAGGTTTGTTCTTCGCTTTTATTTAGCGAAGGCCTGCCGGCGATGTCAGATACCTTTGGGTTCGATGCTCGCTTTTATTTAGCGAATGTCAGGCGGCGATGGCAGATGTCCATACCTTTGGGTTTGTTATTCACTTTTATTTACCAAAGGCCTGGCGGCAATGTCAGATGTCTTTGGGTTCGATGCTCGCTTTTATTTAGCGAATGCCTGGCGGCGATGTCAGATATCCGTACCTTTGGGTTTGTTGTTCGCTTTTATTTATCTTATACCTTTGGCTTCGATGCTCGTTTTTATTTAGCGAATGCCTGGCGGCGATGTCAGATGTCCGTACCTTTGGGTTTGTTGTTCGCATTTACTTAGCAAAGGCCTGGCGGCGATGTCAGATACCTTTGGGGTTCGATACTCGCTTTTTTTTAGTGAATGCCTGGCAGCGATGTCAGATATCGGTACCTTTGGGTTTATTGTTCGCTTTTATTTAGCGAATGCCTGGCGTTGATGTCAGATAAGTTTGGGTTTGATGCTCGCTTTTATTTAGCAAATTCCTGGTGGCGATTTTAGATGTCTGTACCTTTGGGTTTGTTGTTCTCTTTTATTTAGCGAAGGCCTGGCGGTGATGTCAGATACCTTTGGGTTCGATGCTCACTTTTATTTAGCGAATGCCTGGCGGCGATGTCAAATATCCGTACCTTTAGGTTTGTTGTTTGCTTTTATTTAGCGAAGGTCTGGCGGCGATGTCAGATACCTTAGGGTTCAATGCTTGCTTTTATTTAGAGAATGCCTGGCGGAGATGTCAAATGTCCGTACCTTTGGGTTTGTTGTTCACTTTCATTTAGTGAAGGCCTAGCGGCGATATCAGATACCTTTTGGGTTCGATGCTCGCTTTTATTTAGCGAATGCCTGACGGCGATATCAAATATTTGTACCTTTGGGTTTGTTTGTTCGCTTTTATTTAGCGAAGGCCTGGCGGCAATGTCTGATTCCTTTGGGTTCGATGCTCGCTTTTATTTAGTGAATGCCTGGCGGCGATGTCAAATCTCCGTACATTTGGGTTTGTTGTTCGCTATTATTTAGCGAAGATCTGGCGGCGATGTCAGATACCTTTGGGTTCGATGCTCGCTTTTATTTAGCGAATTTCTGGTGGCGATGTCAGATGTCCATACCTTTGGGTTTGTTGTTCGCTTTTATTTAGCGAAGGCCTGACGGCGATGTCAGATACCTTTGGGTTCGATGCTCGCTTTTATTTAGCGAATTCCTGGAGGCGATATCAGATGTCCGTACCTTTGGGTTTGTTGTTCTCTTTTATTTAGTGAAGGCCTGGCGGCGATGTCAGATACCTTTTGGGTTTGTTGTTCGCTTTTATTTAGCGAATGCCTGGCGGCGATGTCAGATGTCCGTACCTTTGGGTTTGTTGTTCGCTTTTATTTAGCGAAGGTCAGGCGACGATGTCAGATGCCTTTGGGTTCGATGCTCGCTTTTATTTAGAGAATGCCTAGCGGCGATGTTAGATGTCTATACCTTTGGTTTTGTTGTTCACTTTTATTTAGCGAAGGTCTGGTGGCGTTGTCAGATACCTATAGGTTCGATGCTCGCTTTTATTTAGTGAATTCCTGGCGGCGATTGCAAATATCTGTACCTTTAGGTTTGTTGTCCGCTTTTATTTAGCGAAGGCTTGGCGGCGATGTCAGATACCTTTGGGTTCGATGCTCGCTTTTTTTTAGTGAATGTCTAGCGGCGATGTCAGATGTCGGTACCTTTGGGTTTGTTGTTCGCTTTTATTTAGTGAAGGCCTGGCGGCGATGTCAGATACCTTTGGGTTCGATGCTCAGTTTTATTTAGTGATTGCATGGCGGCGATGTCAAATATCCGTACGTTTAGGTTTGTTTTTCACTTTTATTTAACGAAGGCCTGGCGATGATGTCTGATACCTTTGGGTTCGATGCTCTCTTTTATTTAGCAAATGCCTGGCGGCGATGTCAGATGTCCGTACCTTTGGGTTTGTTGCTCGCTTTTATTTAGCGAAGGCCTGGCGGCGATATCAGATACCTTTGGGTTCGATGCTCGCTTTTACTTAGGGAATGACTGGCGGCCATGTCAGGTATCCGTAGCTTTCGGTTTGTTGTTCGCTTTTATTTAGCGAAGGCCTGGCGGCGATGTCAGATACCTTTGGGTTCGATGCTCCCTTTTATTTAGCGAATGCCTGGCGAAGATGTCAGATATTCGTACCTTTGGGTTTTATGTTTTTATTTATTTAGCGAAGGCATGGCGGCGATGTCATATACCTTTGGGTTCGATGCTCGCTTTTATTTAGCGAATGCTTGGAGGAGATGTCATATGTCCGTACCTTTGGGTTTGTTGTTCTCTTTTATTTTGCGAAGGCCTGACGACGTTGTCAGATACCTTTTGGGATTGTTGTTCGTTATTATTTAGCGAATGCCTGGCGGCAATGTCAGATGTCCTACATTTGGGTTTGTTGTTCGCTTTTATTTAGCGAAGGCCTGGCGGCGATGTCAGATGTTCTTTGGGTTCGATGCTCGCTTTTATTTAGCGAATTCCTGGCGGCGATGTCAGATGTCCGTACCATTGGGTTTGTTGTTCGCTTTTATTTAGCGAAGGCCTGGCGGTGATGTCAGATACCTTGGGTTCAATGCTCTATTTTTTTAGCGAATGCCTGGCGGCGATGTCAGATGTCCGTACCTTTGGGTTTGTTGTTCGCATTTACTTAGCGAAGGCCTGGCGGCGATGTCAGATACCTTTGGGGTTCGATGCTCGCTTTTATTTAGCGAATGCCTGGCGGCGATGTTAGATGTCATTACCTTTGCGTTTGTTTTTAGATTTTATTCAATAAAGGCCTGGCGGCGATGTCAGATGTCCGTACCTTTGGGTTTGTTTTTCGCTTTTATTTAGCCAAGGCCTGGCGGCGATGTCGGATACCTTTTGCGTTTGTTGTTCGCTTTTATTTAGCGAATTCCTGGCGGCGATGTCAGATGTCCGTACCTTTGGTTTTGTTGTTCGCTTTTATTTAGCGAAGGCCAAACGGCAATGTCATATACCTTTGGGTTCAATGCTCGCTTTTATATAGAGAATGCCTGGTGGCGATGCCAAATATCCGTACCTTTAGGTTTGTTGTTCGCTTTTATTTAGCGAAGGCTTGGCGGCAATGTCAGATACCTTTGGATTCGATGCTCGCTTTTTTTTAGTGAATGTCTAGCGGCGATGTCAGATGTCGGTACCTTTGGGTTTGTTTTTCGCTTTTATTTAGCGAAGGCCTGGCGGCGATGTCAGATACTTTCGGTTCAATGTCGCTTTTATTTAGTGAATTCCTGGCGGCGATGTCAGATATCTGTACCTTTGGGTTTGTTGTTCGCTTTTATTTAGTGAAGGCCTGGCGGCAATGTCAGATACCTTTGGGTTCGATGCTCACTTTTATTTAGTGATTGCCTAGCGGCGATGTCAAATATCCGTACGTTTAGGTTTGTTATTCACTTTTATTTAACGAAGGCCTGGCGACGATGTCAGATACCTTTGGGTTCGATGCTCTCTTTTATTTAGCGTATGCCTGGCGGCGATGTCAGATGCCCGTACATTTGGGTTTGTTGTTCGCTTTTATTTAGCAAAGGCCTGACGGCGATATCAGATACCTTTGGGTTCGATGCTCGCTTTTACTTAGGGAATGACTGGCAGCAATGTCAAGTATCCGTACCTTTCGGTTTGTTGTTCGCTTTTATTTAGCAAAGGCCTGGCGGCGATGATAGATATCTTTGGGTTTGATGCTCGCTTTTAGTTAGCGAAGGCCTGGTGGCGATGTAAGATGTCAGTACCTTTGGGTTTTATGTTCGTCTTTATTTAGCGAAGGCATGGCGGATATTCAGATACCTTTGGGTCCGATGCTCGCTTTTATTTAGCGAATGCTTGGAGGAGATGTCAGATGTCCGTACCTTTGGGTTTGTTGTTCTCTTTTATTTAGCGAAGGCCGGACGACATTGTCAGATACCTTTTGGGTTTGTTGTTCGCTATTATTTAGCGAATGCCTAGCGGCGATGTCAGATGTCTGTACCTTTGGGTTTGTTGTTCGCGTTTATTTAGCGAAGGCCTGGCGACGATGTCAGATATCCGTACGTTTAGGTTTGTTGTTCGATTTTATTTAGCGAAGGCTTGGCGGCAATGTCAGTTACCTTTGGATTCGATGCTCCCTTTTTTTTAGTGAATGTCTAGCGGCGATGTCAAATGTCGGTACCTTGGGGTTTGTTGTTCGCTTTTGTTTAGCGAAGGCCTGGCGCCGATGTCAGATACTTTGGGTTCAATGCTCGCTTTTATTTAGTGAATTCCTGGCGGCGATGTCAGATATCTGTACCTTTGGGTTTGTTGTTCGCTTTTATTTAGTGAAGGCCTGGCGGCAATGTCAGATACCTTTGGGTTCGATGCTCACTTTTATTTAGTGATTTCCTGGCGGCGATGTAAAATATCCGTACCTTTAGGTTTGTTGTTTGTTTTTATTTAGCGAAGGTCTGGCGACGACGTCAGATACCTTTGGGTTCGATGCTCTCTTTTATTTAGCGAATGCTTGGCGGCGATGTCAGATGTTCGTACCTTTGGGTTTGTTGTTCGCTTTTATTTAGCGAAGGCCTGGCGGCGATATCAGATACCTTTGGGTTCGATGCTCGCTTTTAATTAGGGAATGGCTGGCGGTGATGTCAGGTATCCGTACCTTTTGGTTTGTAGTTCGCTTTTATTTAGCGAAGGCCTGGCGGCGATTACATATACCTTTGGGTTCGATGGTCGCTTTTATTTAGCAAATGCCTGGCGGCGATGTCAGATGTCCGTACCTTTGGGTTTTATTTTCGTCTTTATTTAGCGATGGCACGACGGCGATGTCAGACACCTTTGGGTTCGATGCTCGCTTTTATTTAGCGAATGCTTGGAGGAGATGTCAGATGTCCGTAACTTTGGGTTTGTTGTTCTCTTTTATTTAGCGAAGGCCTAACGACGATGTCAGATACCTTTTCGGTTTGTTGTTCGCTTTTATTTAGCGATTGCCTGGTGGCGATGTCAGATGTCCGTACCTTTGGGTTTGTTGTTCGCTTTTATTTAGCGAAGGCCTGGCGGCAATGTCAGATATCTTTGGGTTCGATGCTCGCTTTTATTTAGCGAATGTCTGGCGGTGATGTCAGATGTCCGTACCTTTGGGTTTATTGTTCGCTTTTATTTAGCGAAGGCCTGGCGGTGATGTCAGATACCTTTGGGTTCCATGCTCTCTTTTTTTTAGCGAATGCCTGGCGGCGATGTTAGATGTCCGTACCTTTGGGTTTGTTGTTCGCATTTACTTAGCGAAGGCATGGCGGCGATGTCAGATACCTTTAGGGTTCGATGCTCGCTTTTATTTAGCGAATGCCTGGCGGCGATGTCAAATGTCTGTACCTTTGCGTTTCTTTTTCGCTTTTATTCACTGAAGGCCTGGAGGCGATGTCAGATGTCCGTACCTTTGGGTTTGTTGTTCGCTTTTATTTAGCGAAGGCCGGGCGGCGATGTCAGTTACCTTTGGGATTCGATGCACGCTTTTATTTAGCAAATGCCTGGCGGCGATGTCAGATGGCCGTACCTTTGGGTTTGTTGTTCGCTTTTATTTAGCGAAGGCCTGGCGGTGATGTCAGATACCTTTGGGTTCGATCCTCGCTTTTATTTAGAGAATGCCTGGCGGCGATGTCAGATGTCTGTACCTTTGGGTTTGTTGTTCGCTTTTATTTAGCGAAGGCCATACGACGATGTCAGATACCTTTGGGTTCAACGCTCGCTTTTATTTAGAGAATGCCTGGCATTGATGTCAGATGTCTATACCTTTGGTTTTATTGTTCGCTTTTATTTAGTGAAGGCCTGGTGGCGATGTTAGATACCTTTAGCTTCGATGCTCACTTTTATTTAGCAAATGCCTGGCGGCGATGTCAAATATCCGTAACTTTAGGTTTGTTCTTCGCTTTTATTTAGTGAAGGCCTGGCGGCGATGTCAGATACCTTTGGGTTCGATGCTCGCTTTTATTTAGCGAATGCTTGGCGGCGATGGCAGATGTCGGTACCTTTGGGTTTGCTATTCCCTTTTATTTACCGAAGGCCTGGCGGCTATGTCAGATATCTTTGGGTTCGATGCTCGCTTTTATTTAGCGAATGCCTGGCGGCGATGTCAGATATCCATACCTTTGTGTTTGTTGTTCGCTTTTATTTATCTTATACCTTTGGGTTCGATGCTCGCTTTTATTTAGTGAATGTCTGGCGGCGATGTCAGTTGTCCGTACCTTTGGGTTTGTTGTTCGCATTTACTTAGCGAAGGCCTGGCGGCGATGTCAGATACCTCTGGGGTTCGATGCTCGCTTTTATATAGAGAATGCCTGGAGGCGATATCAGAAGTCTGTACCTTTGGGTTTGTTGTTCGCTTTTATTTACCGAAGGCCTGACATCGATGTCAGATACTTTTTGGTTCAATGCTCGCTTTTATTTACTGAATTCCTGCCGGCGATGTCAGATATCTGTACCTTTGGGTTTATTGTTCGCTTTTATTTAGTGAAGGTCTGGCGGCAATGTCAGATACCTTTGGGTTCGATGCTCACTTTTATTTAGTGATTTCCTGGCGGCGATGTCAAATATCCGTACCTTTAGGTTTGTTGTTCGCTTTTATTTAGCGAAGGCCAGGCGACGACGTCAGATACCTTTGGGTTCGATGCTCTCTTTTATTTAGCGAATGCCTGGCTGCGATGTCAGATGTTCGTACCTTTGGGTTTGTTGCTCGCTTTTATTTAGCGAAGGCCTGGCGGCGATATCAGATACCTTTGGGTTCGATGCTCGCTTTTACTTAGGGAATGACTGGCGGCCATGTCAGGTATCCGTAGCTTTCGGTTTGTTGTTCGCTTTTATTTAGCGAAGGCCTGGCGGCGATGTCAGATACCTTTTGGTTCGATGCTGCCTTTTATTTAGCGAATGCCTGGCGAAGATGTCAGATATCCGTACCTTTGGGTTTTATGTTTTTATTTATTTAGCGAAGGCATGGCGGCGATGTCATATACCTTTGGGTTCGATGCTCGCTTTTATTTAGAGAATGCTTGGAGGAGATGTCATATGTCCGTACCTTTGGGTTTGTTGTTATCTTTTATTTTGCGAAGGCCTGACGACATTGTCAGATACCTTTTGGGTTTGTTGTTCGTTATTATTTAGCGAATGCCTGGCGGCAATGTCAGATGTCCTACATTTGGGTTTGTTGTTCGCTTTTATTTAGCGAAGGCCTGGCGGCGATGTCAGATGTTCTTTGGGTTCGATGCTCGCTTTTATTTAGCGAATGCCTGGCGGCGATGTCAGATGTCCGTACCATTGGGTTTGTTGTTCGCTTTTATTTAGCGAAGGCCTGGCGGTGATGTCAGATACCTTGGGTTCGATGCTCTATTTTTTTAGCGAATGCCTGGCGGCGATGTCAGATGTCCGTACCTTTGGGTTTGTTGTTCGCATTTACTTAGCGAAGGCCTGGCGGCGATGTCAGATACCTTTGGGGTTCGATGCTCGCTTTTATTTAGCGAATGCCTGGCGGCGATGTTAGATGTCCGTACCTTTGCGTTTGTTTTTAGATTTTATTCAATAAAGGCCTGGCGGCGATGTCAGATGTCCGTACCTTTGGGTTTGTTTTTCGCTTTTATTTAGCCAAGGCCTGGAGGCGATGTCGGATACCTTTTGCGTTTGTTGTTCGCTTTTATTTAGCGAATGCCTGGCGGCGATGTCAGATGTCCGTACCTTTGGTTTTGTTGTTCGCTTTTATTTAGCGAAGGCCAAACGACAATGTCATATACCTTTGGGTTCAATGCTCGCTTTTATATAGAGAATGCCTGGTGGCGATGCCAAATATCCGTACCTTTAGGTTTGTTGTTCGCTTTTATTTAGCGAAGGCTTGGCGGCAATGTCAGATACCTTTGGATTCGATGCTCGCTTTTTTTTAGTGAATGTCTAGCGGCGATGTCAGATGTCGGTACCTTTGGGTTTGTTGTTCGCTTTTATTTAGCGAAGGCCTGGCGGCGATGTCAGATACTTTCGGTTCAATGTCGCTTTTATTTAGTGAATTCCTGGCGGCGATGTCAGATATATGTACCTTTGGGTTTGTTGTTCGCTTTTATTTAGTGAAGGCCTGGCGGAAATGTCAGATACCTTTGGGTTCGATGCTCACTTTTATTTAGTGATTGCCTAGCGGCGATGTCAAATATCCGTACGTTTAGGTTTGTTATTCACTTTTATTTAACGAAGGCCTGGCGACGATGTCAGATACCTTTGGGTTCGATGCTCTCTTTTATTTAGCGTATGCCTGGCGGCGATGTCAGATGTCCGTACATTTGGGTTTGTTGTTCGCTTTTATTTAGCAAAGGCCTGGCGGCGATATCAGATACCTTTGGGTTCGATGCTCGCTTTTACTTAGGGAATGACTGGCGGCAATGTCAGGTATCCGTACCTTTCGGTTTGTTGTTCGCTTTTATTTAGCAAAGGCCTGGCGGCGATGATAGATATCTTTGGGTTTGATGCTCGCTTTTAGTTAGCGAAGGCCTGGTGGCGATGTCAGATGTCAGTACCTTTGGGTTTTATGTTCGTCTTTATTTAGCGAAGGCATGGCGGATATTCAGATACCTTTGGGTCCGATGCTCGCTTTTATTTAGCGAATGCTTGGAGAAGATGTCAGATGTCCGTACCTTTGGGTTTGTTGTTCTCTTTTATTTAGCGAAGGCCGGACGACATTGTCAGATACCTTTTGGGTTTGTTGTTCGCTATTATTTAGCGAATGCCTAGCGGCGATGTCAGATGTCTGTACCTTTGGGTTTGTTGTTCGTGTTTATTTAGCGAAGGCCTGGCGGCGATGTCAGATATCCGTACGTTTAGGTTTGTTGTTCGCTTTTATTTAGCGAAGGCTTGGCGGCAATGTCAGTTACTTTTGGGTTCGATGCTCCCTTTTTTTTAGTGAATGTCTAGCGGCGATGTCAAATGTCGGTACCTTGGGGTTTGTTGTTCGCTTTTGTTTAGCGAAGGCCTGGCGCCGATGTCAGATACTTTGGGTTCAATGCTCGCTTTTATTTAGTGAATTCCTGGCGGCGATGTCAGATATCTGTACCTTTGGGTTTGTTGTTCGCTTTTATTTAGTGAAGGCCTGGCGGCAATGTCAGATACCTTTAGGTTCGATGCTCACTTTTATTTAGTGATTTCCTGGCGGCGATGTAAAATATCCGTACCTTTAGGTTTGTTGTTCGTTTTTATTTAGCGAAGGTCTGGCGACGACGTCAGATACCTTTGGGTTCGATGCTCTCTTTTATTTAGCGAATGCTTGGCGGCGATGTCAGATGTTCGTACCTTTGGGTTTGTTGTTCGCTTTTATTTAGCGAAGGCCTGGCGGCGATATCAGATACCTTTGGGTTCGATGCTCGCTTTTAATTAGGGAATGGCTGGCGGTGATGTCAGGTATCCGTACCTTTTGGTTTGTAGTTCGCTTTTATTTAGCGAAGGCCTGGCGGCGATTACATATACCTTTGGGTTCGATGGTCGCTTTTATTTAGCAAATGCCTGGCGGCGATGTCAGATGTCCGTACCTTTGGGTTTTATTTTCGTCTTTATTTAGCGATGGCACGACGGCGATGTCAGACACCTTTGGGTTCGATGCTCGCTTTTATTTAGCGAATGCTTGGAGGAGATGTCAGATGTCCGTAACTTTGGGTTTGTTGTTCTCTTTTATTTAGCGAAGGCCTAACGACGATGTCAGATACCTTTTGGGTTTGTTGTTCGCTTTTATTTAGCGATTGCCTGGTGGCGATGTCAGATGTCCGTACCTTTGGGTTTGTTGTTCGCTTTTATTTAGCGAAGGCCTGGCGGCAATGTCAGATATCTTTGGGTTCGATGCTCGCTTTTATTTAGCGAATGCCTGGCGGCGATGTCAGATGTCCGTACCTTTGGGTTTATTGTTCGCTTTTATTTAGCGAAGGCCTGGCGGTGATGTCAGATACCTTTCGGTTCCATGCTCTCTTTTTTTTAGCGAATGCCTGGCGGCGATGTTAGATGTCCGTACCTTTGGGTTTGTTGTTCGCATTTACTTAGCGAAGGCATGGCGGCGATGTCAGATACCTTTAGGGTTCGATGCTCGCTTTTATTTAGCGAATGCCTGGCGGCGATGTCAAATGTCTGTACCTTTGCGTTCCTTTTTAGCTTTTATTCACTGAAGGCCTGGAGGCGATGTCAGATGTCCGTACCTTTGGGTTTGTTGTTCGCTTTTATTTAGCGAAGGCCTGGCGGCGATGTCAGATACCTTTGGGATTCGATGCACGCTTTTATTTAGCAAATGCCTGGCGGCGATGTCAGATGGCCGTACCTTTGGGTTTGTTGTTTGCTTTTATTTAGCGAAGGCCTGGCGGCGATGTCAGATACCTTTGGGTTCGATCCTCGCTTTTATTTAGAGAATGCCTGGCGGCGATGTCAGATGTCTGTACCTTTGGGTTTGTTGTTCGCTTTTATTTAGCGAAGGCCAGACGGCGATGTCAGATACCTTTGGGTTCAACGCTCGCTTTTATTTAGAGAATGCCTGGCAGTGATGTCAAATGTCTATACCTTTGGTTTTGTTGTTCGCTTTTATTTAGTGAAGGCCTGGTGGCGATGTTAGATACCTTTAGCTTCGATGCTCACTTTTATTTAGCAAATGCCTGGCGGCGATGTCAAATATCCGTAACTTTAGGTTTGTTCTTCGCTTTTATTTAGTGAAGGCCTGGCGGCGATGTCAGATACCTTTGGGTTCGATGCTCGCTTTTATTTAGCGAATGCCTGGCGGCGATGTCAGATATCCGTACCTTTGTGTTTGTTGTTCGGTTTTATTTATCTTATACCTTTGGGTTCGATGCTCGCTTTTGTTTAGCGAATGTCTGGCGGCGATGTCAGGTGTTCGTACCTTTGGGTTTGTTGTTCGCATTTACTTAGCGAAGGCCTGGCGGCGATGTCAGATACCTCTGGGGTTCGATGCTCGCTTTTATATAGAGAATGCCTGGCGGCGATGTCAGAAGTCTGTACCTTTGGGTTTGTTGTTCGCTTTTATTTACCGAAGGCCTGGCATCGATGTCAGATACTTTTGGGTTCAATGCTCGCTTTTATTTACTGAATTCCTGCCGGCGATGTCAGATATCTGTACCTTTGGGTTTGTTGTTCGCTTTTATTTAGTGAAGGTCTGGCGGCAATGTCAGATACCTTTGGGTTCGATGCTCACTTTTATTTAGTGATTTCCTGGCGGCGATGTCAAATATCCGTACCTTTATGTTTGTTGTTCGCTTTTATTTAGCGAAGGCCAGGCGACGACGTCAGATACCTTTGGGTTCGATGCTCTCTTTTATTTAGCGAATGTCTGGCTGCGATGTCAGATGTTCGTACCTTTGGGTTTGTTGCTCGCTTTTATTTAGCGAAGGCCTGGCGGCGATATCAGATACCTTTGGGTTCGATGCTCGCTTTTAATTAGGCAATGACTGGCGGTGATGTCAGGTATCCCGACCTTTTGGTTTGTTGTTCGCTTTTATTTAGCGAAGGCCTGGCGGCGATTACAGATACCTTTGGGTTCGATGTTCGCTTTTATTTAGTGAATGCCTGGCGGTGATGTCATATGTCCGTACCTTTGGGTTTTATGTTCGTCTTTATTTAGCGAAGGCACGGCGGCGATGTCAGATACCTTTGGGTTCGATGCTCGCTTTTATTTAGCGAATGCTTAGAGGAGATGTCAGATGTCCGTACCTTTGGGTTTGTTGTTCTCTTTTATTTAGCGAAGGCCTGACGATGATGTTAGATACCTTTTGGGTTTGTTGTTCGCTTTTATTTAGCGAAGGCTTGGCGGCAATGTCAGATACCTTTGGGTTCGATGCTCGCTTTTTTTTAGTGAATGTCTAGCGGAGATGTCAGATGTCGGTACCTTGGGGTTTGTTGTTCTCTTTTATTTAGCGAAGGCCTGGCGGCGATGTCAGATACTTTCGGTTCAATGTCGCTTTTATTTAGTGAATTCCTGGCGGCGATGTCAGATATCTGTACCTTTGGGTTTGTTGTTCGCTTTTATTTAGTGAAGGCCTGGCGGCAATGTCAGATACCTTTGGGTTCGATGCTCACTTTTATTTAGTGATTGCCTAGCGGCGATGTCAAATATCCGTACGTTTAGGTTTGTTGTTCACTTTTATTTAACGAAGGCCTGGCGACGATGTCAGATACCTTTGGGTTCGATGCTCTCTTTTATTTAGCGTATGCCTGGCGGCGATGTCAGATGTCCGTACCTTTGGGTTTGTTGTTCGCTTTTATTTAGCAAAGGCCTGGCGGCGATATCAGATACCTTTGGGTTCGATGCTCGCTTTTACTTAGGGAATGACTGGCGGCAATGTCAGGTATCCGTACCTTTCGGTTTGTTGTTCGCTTTTATTTAGCGAAGGCCTGGCGGCGATGATAGATATCTTTGGGTTTGATGCTCGCTTTTAGTTAGCGAAGGCCTGGTGCCGATGTCAGATGTCAGTACCTTTGGGTTTTATGTTCGTCTTTATTTAGCGAAGGCATGGCGGAGATTCAGATACCTTTGGGTCCGATGCTCGCTTTTATTTAGCGAATGCTTGGAGGAGATGTCAGATGTCCGTACCTTTGGGTTTGTTGTTCTCTTTTATTTAGCGAAGGCCTGACGACATTGTCAGATACCTTTTGGGTTTGTTGTTCGCTATTATTTAGCGAATGCCTAGCGGCGATGTCAGATGTCTGTACCTTTGGGTTTGTTGTTCGCGTTTATTTAGCGAAGGCCTGGCGGCGATGTCAGATATCCGTACGTTTAGGTTTGTTGTTCGCTTTTATTTAGCGAAGGCTTGGCGGCAATGTTAGTTACCTTTGGGTTCGATGCTCCCTTTTTTTTAGTGAATGTCTAGCGGCGATGTCAAATGTCGGTACCTTGGGGTTTGTTGTTCGCTTTTGTTTAGCGAAGGCCTGGCGCCGATGTCAGATACTTTGGGTTCAATGCTCGCTTTTATTTAGTGAATTCCTGGCGGCGATGTCAGATATCTGTACCTTTGGGTTTGTTGTTCGCTTTTATTTAGTGAAGGCCTGGCGGCAATGTCAGATACCTTTGGGTTCGATGCTCACTTTTATTTAGTGATTTCCTGGCGGCGATGTAAAATATCCGTACCTTTAGGTTTGTTGTTCGCTTTTATTTAGCGAAGGCCTGGCGACGATGTCAGATACCTTTGGGTTCGATGCTCTCTTTTATTTAGCGAATGCTTGGCGGCGATGTCAGATGTTCGTACCTTTGGGTTTGTTGTTCGCTTTTATTTAGCGAAGGCCTGGCGGCGATATCAGATACCTTTGGGTTCGATGCTCGCTTTTAATTAGGGAATGAATGGCGGTGATGTCAGGTATCCGTACCTTTTGGTTTGTAGTTCGCTTTTATTTAGCGAAGGCCTGGCGGCGATTACATATACCTTTGGGTTCGATGCTCGCTTTTATTTACCAAATGCCTGGCGGCGATGTCAGATGTCCGTACCTTTGGGTTTTATTTTCGTCTTTATTTAGCGAAGGCACGACGGTGATGTCAGACACCTTTGGGTTCGATGCTCGCTTTTATTTAGCGAATGCTTGGAGGAGATGTCAGATGTCCGTAACTTTGGGTTTGTTGTTCTCTTTTATTTAGCGAAGGCCTAACGACGATGTCAGATACCTTTTGGGTTTGTTGTTCGCTTTTATTTAGCGATTGCCTGGTGGCGATGTCAGATGTTCGTACCTTTGGGTTTGTTGTTCGCTTTTATTTAGCGAAGGCCTGGCGGCAATGTCAGATATCTTTGGGTTCGATGCTCGCTTTTATTTAGCGAATGCCTGGCGGCGATATCAGATGTCCGTACCTTTGGGTTTATTGTTCGCTTTTATTTAGCGAAGGCCTGGCGGTGATGTCAGATACCTTTGGGTTCGATGCTCTCTTTTTTTTAGCGAATGCCTGGCGGCGATGTTAGATGTCCGTACCTTTGGGTTTGTTGTTCACATTTACTTAGTGAAGGCATGGCGGCGATGTCAGATACCTTTGGGGTTCGATGCTCGCTTTTATTCAGCGAATGCCTGGCGGCGATGTCAGATGTCCGTACCTTTGCGTTTCTTTTTCGCTTTTATTCACTGAAGGCCTGGAGGCGATGTCAGATGTCCGTACCTTTGGGTTTGTTGTTCGCTTTTATTTAGCGAAGGCCTGGCGGCGATGTCAGATACCTTTGGGATTCGATGCACGCTTTTATTTAGCAAATACCTGGCGGCGATGTCAGATGGCCGTACCTTTGGGTTTGTTGTTCGCTTTTATTTAGCGAAGGCCTGGCGGCGATGTCAGATACCTTTGGGTTCGATCCTCGCTTTTATTTAGAGAATGCCTGGCGGCGATGTCAGATGTCTGTACCTTTGGGTTTGTTGTTCGCTTTTATTTAGCGAAGGCCAGACGGCGATGTCAGATACCTTTGGGTTCAACGCTCGCTTTTATTTAGAGAATGCCTGGCAGTGATGTCAAATGTCTATACCTTTGGTTTTGTTGTTCGCTTTTATTTAGTGAAGGCCTGGTGGCGATGTTAGATACCTTTAGCTTCGATGCTCACTTTTATTTAGCAAATGCCTGGCGGCGATGTCAAATATCCGTAACTTTAGGTTTGTTCTTCGCTTTTATTTAGCGAAGGCCTGGCGGCGATGTCAGATACCTTTGGGTTCGATGCTCGCTTTTATTTAGCGAATGCTTGGCGGCGATGGCAGATGTCGGTACCTTTGGGTTTGCTATTCCCTTTTATTTACCGAAGGCCTGGCGGCTATGTCAGATATCTTTGGGTTCGATGCTCGCTTTTATTTAGCGAATGCCTGGCGGCGATGTCAGATATCCGTACCTTTGTGTTTGTTGTTCGCTTTTATTTATCTTATACCTTTGGGTTCGATGCTCGCTTTTATTTAGAGAATGTCTGGCGGCGATGTCAGGTGTCCGTACCTTTGGGTTTGTTGTTCGCATTTACTTAGCGAAGGCCTGGCGGCGATGTCAGATACCTCTGGGGTTCGATGCTCGCTTTTATATAGAGAATGCCTGGCGGCGAAGTCAGAAGTCTGTACCTTTGGGTTTGTTGTTCGCTTTTATTTACCGAAGGCCTGGCATCGATGTCAGATACTTTTGGGTTCAATTCTCGCTTTTATTTACTGAATTCCTGTCGGCGATGTCAGATATCTGTACCTTTAGGTTTGTTGTTCGCTTTTATTTAGTGAAGGCCTGGCGGCAATGTCAGATACCTTTGGGTTCGATGCTCACTTTTATTTAGTGATTTCCTGGCGGCGATGTCAAATATCCGTACCTTTAGGTTTTTTGTTCGCTCTTATTTAGCGAAGGCCAGGCGACGACGTCAGATACCTTTGGGTTCGATGCTCTCTTTTATTTAGCGAATGCCTGGCTGCGATGTCAGATGTTCGTACCTTTAGTTTTGTTGCTCGCTTTTATTTAGCGAAGGCCTGGCGGCGATATCAGATACCTTTGGGTTCGATGCTCGCTTTTAATTAGGCAATGACTGGCGGTGATGTCAGGTATCCGTACCTTTTGGTTTGTTGTTCGCTTTTATTTAGCGAAGGCCTGGCGGCGATTACAGATACCTTTGGGTTCGATGCTCGCTTTTATTTAGTGAATGCCTGGCGGTGATGTCATATGTCCGTACCTTTGGGTTTTATGTTCGTCTTTATTTAGCGAAGGCACGGCGGCGATGTCAGATACCTTTGGGTTCGATGCTCGATTTTATTTAGCGAATGCTTGGAGGAGATGTCAGATGTCCGTACCTTTGGGTTTGTTGTTCTCTTTTATTTAGCAAAGGCCTGACGATGATGTTAGATACCTTTTGGGTTTGTTGTTCGCTTTTATTTAGCGATTGCCTGGCGGCGATGTCAGATGTCCGTACCTTTGGGTTTGTTGTTCGACTTTATTTAGCGAAGGCCTGGCGGCGATGTCAGATATCTTTTGGTTCGATGCTCGCTTTTATTTAGCGAATGCCTGGTGGCGATGTCAGATGTCCGTACCTCTGGGTTTGTTGTTCGCTTTTATTTAGCGAAGGCCTGGCGGTGATGTCAGATACCTTTGGGTTCGATGCTCTCTTTTTTTTAGCGAATGCCTGGCGGCGATGTCAGATATCCGTACCTTTGGGTTTGTTATTCGCATTTACTTAGCGAAGGCTTGGCGGCGATGTCAGATACCTTTGGGGTTCGATGCTCGCTTTTATTTAGCGAATGCCTGGCAGCGTTGTCAGATGTCCGTACCTTTGCGTTTGTTTTTCGCTTTTATTCAATGAAGGCCTGGAGGCGATGTCAGATGTCCGTACCTTTGGTTTGTTGTTCGCTTTTATTTAGCGAAGGCCTGGCGGCGATGTCAGATACCTTTGGGATTCGATGCACGCTTTTATTTAGCAAATGCCTGGCGGCGATGTCAGATGGCCGTACCTTTCGGTTTGTTGTTCGCTTTCATTTAGCGAAGGGCTGGCGGCAATGTCAGATACCTTTGGGTTCGATGCTCACTTTTATTTAGAGAATGCCTGGAGGCGATGTCAGATGTTTGTACCTTTGGGTTTGTTGTTGGCTTTTATTTAGCGAAGGCCAGACGACGATTTCAGATACCTTTGGGTTCAATGCTCGCTTTTATTTAGAGAATGCCTGGCAGTGATGTCAGATGTCTATACCTTTGGTTTTGTTGTTCGCTTTTATTTAGTGAAGGCCTGGTGGTGATGTTAGATACCTTTAGCTTCGATGGTCACTTTTATTTAGCGAATGCCTGGCGGCGATGTCAAATATCCGTAACTTTAGGTTTGTTCTTCGCTTTTATTTAGCGAAGGCCTGGCGGCGATGTCAGATACCTTTGGGTTCGATGCTCGCTTTTATTTAGCGAATGCCTGGCGGCGATGGCAGATGTCTGTACCTTTGGGTTTGCTATTCCCTTTTATTTACCGAAGGCCTGGCGGCTATGTCAGATATCTTTGGGTTTGATGCTCGCTTTTATTTAGAGAATGCCTGGGGGCGATGTCAGATATCCGTACCTTTGTGTTTGTTGTTCGCTTTTATTTACCTTATACCTTTGGGTTCGATGCTCGCTTTTATTTAGCAAATGCCTGGCGGCGATGTCAGGTGTCCATACCTTTGGGTTTGTTGTTCGCATTTACTTAACTAAGGCCTGGCGGCGATGTTAGATACCTCTGGGGTTCGATGCTCGCTTTTATTTAGAGAATGCGTGGCGGCGATGTCAGAAGTCTGTACCTTTGGGTTTGTTGTTCGCTTTTATTTAGTGAAGGCCTGGCATCGATGTCAGATACTTTTAGGTTCAATGCTCGCTTTTATTTAGTGAATTCCTGGCGGCGATGTCAGATATCTGTACCTTTGGGTTTGTTGTTCGCTTTTATTTAGTGAAGGCCTGGCGGCAATGTCAGATACCTTTGGGTTCGATGCTCACTTTTATTTAGTGATTTCCTGGCGGCGATGTCAAATATCCATACCTTTAGGTTTGTAGATCGCTTTTATTTAACGAAGGCCTGGCGACAACGTCAGATACCTTTGGGTTCGATGCTCGCTTTTATTTAGCGAATGCCTGGCGGCGATGTCAGATGTCCGTATCTTTGGGTTTGTTGTTCGCTTTTTTTTAGCGAAGGCCTGGCGGCGATATCAGATACCTTTGGGTTCGATGCTCGTTTTTAATTAGTGAATGAATGGCGGCGATGTCAGGTATCCGTACCTTTAGGTTTATTGTTCGCTTTTATTTAGCGAAGGCCTGGCGGCGATGTCAGATACCTTTGGGTTCGATGCTCGCTTTTATTTAGCGAATTCCTGGAGGCGATGTCAGATGTCCGTACCTTTGGGTTTCATGTTCGTCTTTATTTAGCGAAGGCACGGCGGCGATGTCAGATACCTTTGGGTTCGATGCTCGCTTTTATTTAGCGAATGCTTGGAGGAGATGTCAGATGTCCGTACCTTTGGGTTTGTTGTTCTCTTTTATTTAGTGAAGGCCTGACGACGATGTTAGATACCTTTTGGGTTTGTTGTTCGCTTTTATTTAGCGAATGCCTGGCGGCGATGTCAGATGTTCGTACCTTTGGGTTTGTTGTTCGCTTTTACTTAGCGAAGGCCTGGCAGCGATATCAGATATCTTTGGGTTCGATGCTCACATTTATTTAGCGAATGCCTGGCGGCGATGTCAGATGTCCGTACCTTTGGGTTTGTTGTTCGCTTTTATTTAGCGAAGGCCTGGCGGTGATGTCAGATACCTTTGGGTTCGAGGCTCTCTTTTTTTTAGCGAATGCCTGGCGGCGATGTCAGATGTCCGTACCTTTGGGTTTGTTGTTCGCATTTACTTAGCGAAGGCCTGGCGGCGATGTCAGATACCTTTGGGGTTCGATGCTCGCTTTTATTTAGCGAATGCCTGGCGGCGATGTCATATGTCCGTACCTTTGCGTTTGTTTTTCGCTTTTATTTAATGAATACCTCGCGGCGATGTCAGATGTCCGTACCTTTGGATTTGTTGTTTGCTTTTATTTAGCGAAGGCGTGGCGGCGATGTCAGATACCTTTGGGATTCGATGCACGCTTTTATTTAACAAATCCCTGGCGGCGATGTCAGATGTCCGTAGCTTTGGGTTTGATGTTCGGTTTTATTTAGCGAAGGCCTGGAGGCGATGTCAGATACCTTTGGGTTCGATGCTCGTTTTATTTAGAGAATGCCTGGCGGCGATGTCAGATGTCTGTACCTTTGGGTTTGTTGTTCGCTTTTATTTAGCGAAGGCCAGACGGCGATGTCAGATACCTTTGGGTTCAACGCTCGCTTTTATTTAGAGAATGCCTGGCAGTGATGTCAGATGTCTATACCTTTGATTTTGTTGTTCGCTTTTATTTAGTGAAAGCCTGGTGGCGATGTTAGATACCTTTAGCTTCGATGCTCACTTTTATTTAGCAAATGCCTGGCGGCGATGTCAAATATCCGTAACTTTAGGTTTGTTCTTCGCTTTTATTTAGCGAAGGCCTGGCGGCGATGTCAGATACCTTTGGGTTCGATGCTCGCTTTTATTTAGCGAATGCCTGGCGGCGATGGCAGATGTCCGTACCTTTGGGTTTGCTATTCCCTTTTATTTACCGAAGGCCTGGCGGCTATGTTAGATATCTTTAGGTTCGATGCTCTCTTTTATTTAGCAAATGCCTGGCGGTGATGTCAAGTGTCCGTACCTTTGGGTTTGTTGTTCCCATTTACTTAGCGAAGGCCTGGCGGCGATGTCAGATACCTCTGGGGTTCGATGCTCGCTTTTATTTAGAGAATGCCTGGCGGCGATAGCAGAAGTCTGTACCTTTGGGTTTGTTTTTCGCTTTTATTTAGCGAAGGCCTGGCATCGATGTCAGATACTTTTGGGTTCAATGCTCGCTTTTATTTAGTGAACTCCTGGCGGCGATGTCAGATATCTGTACCTTTGGGTTTGTTGTTCGCTTTTATTTAGTGAAGGCCTGGCGGCAATGTCAGATACCTTTGGGTTCGATGCTCACTTTTATTTAGTGATTTCCTGGCGGCGATGTCAAATATCCATACCTTTAGGTTTGTTGTTCGCTTTTATTTAACGAAGGCCTGGCGACGACGTCAGATACCTTTGGGTTCGATGCTCGCTTTTATTTAGCGAATTCCTGGCGGCGATGTCAGATGTCCGTACCTTTGGGTTTTATGTTCGTCTTTATTTAGCGAAGGCACGGCGGCGATGTCAGATACCTTTGGGTTCGATGCTCGCTTTTATTTAGCGAATGCTTGGAAGAGATGTCAGATGTCCGTACCTTTGGGTTTGTTGTTCTCTTTTATTTAGTGAAGGCCTGACGACGATGTTAGATACCTTTTGGGTTTGTTGTTCGCTTTTATTTAGCGAATGCCTGGCGGCGATGTCAGATGTTCGTACCTTTGGGTTTGTTGTTCGCTTTTACTTAGCGAAGGCCTGGCAGCGATATCAGATATCTTTGGGTTCGATGCTCACATTTATTTAGCGAATGCCTGGCGGCGATGTCAGATGTCCGTACCTTTGGGTTTGTTGTTCGCTTTTATTTAGCGAAGGCCTGGCGGTGATGTCAGATACCTTTGGGTTCGAGGCTCTCTTTTTTTTAGCGAATGCCTGGCGGCGATGTCAGATGTCCGTACCTTTGGGTTTGTTGTTCGCATTTACTTAGCGAAGGCCTGGCGGCGATGTCAGATACCTTTGGGGTTCGATGCTCGCTTTTATTTAGCGAATGCCTGGCGGCGATGTCATATGTCCGTACCTTTGCGTTTGTTTTTCGCTTTTATTTAATGAATACCTCGCGGCGATGTCAGATGTCCGTACCTTTGGATTTGTTGTTTGCTTTTATTTAGCGAAGGCGTGGCGGCGATGTCAGATACCTTTGGGATTCGATGCACGCTTTTATTTAACAAATCCCTGGCGGCGATGTCAGATGTCCGTAGCTTTGGGTTTGATGTTCGGTTTTATTTAGCGAAGGCCTGGAGGCGATGTCAGATACCTTTGGGTTCGATGCTCGTTTTATTTAGAGAATGCCTGGCGGCGATGTCAGATGTCTGTACCTTTGGGTTTGTTGTTCGCTTTTATTTAGCGAAGGCCAGACGGCGATGTCAGATACCTTTGGGTTCAACGCTCGCTTTTATTTAGAGAATGCCTGGCAGTGATGTCAGATGTCTATACCTTTGATTTTGTTGTTCGCTTTTATTTAGTGAAAGCCTGGTGGCGATGTTAGATACCTTTAGCTTCGATGCTCACTTTTATTTAGCAAATGCCTGGCGGCGATGTCAAATATCCGTAACTTTAGGTTTGTTCTTCGCTTTTATTTAGCGAAGGCCTGGCGGCGATGTCAGATACCTTTGGGTTCGATGCTCGCTTTTATTTAGCGAATGCCTGGCGGCGATGGCAGATGTCCGTACCTTTGGGTTTGCTATTCCCTTTTATTTACCGAAGGCCTGGCGGCTATGTTAGATATCTTTAGGTTCGATGCTCTCTTTTATTTAGCAAATGCCTGGCGGTGATGTCAAGTGTCCGTACCTTTGGGTTTGTTGTTCCCATTTACTTAGCGAAGGCCTGGCGGCGATGTCAGATACCTCTGGGGTTCGATGCTCGCTTTTATTTAGAGAATGCCTGGCGGCGATAGCAGAAGTCTGTACCTTTGGGTTTGTTTTTCGCTTTTATTTAGCGAAGGCCTGGCATCGATGTCAGATACTTTTGGGTTCAATGCTCGCTTTTATTTAGTGAACTCCTGGCGGCGATGTCAGATATCTGTACCTTTGGGTTTGTTGTTCGCTTTTATTTAGTGAAGGCCTGGCGGCAATGTCAGATACCTTTGGGTTCGATGCTCACTTTTATTTAGTGATTTCCTGGCGGCGATGTCAAATATCCATACCTTTAGGTTTGTTGTTCGCTTTTATTTAACGAAGGCCTGGCGACGACGTCAGATACCTTTGGGTTCGATGCTCGCTTTTATTTAGCGAATTCCTGGCGGCGATGTCAGATGTCCGTACCTTTGGGTTTTATGTTCGTCTTTATTTAGCGAAGGCACGGCGGCGATGTCAGATACCTTTGGGTTCGATGCTCGCTTTTATTTAGCGAATGCTTGGAAGAGATGTCAGATGTCCGTACCTTTGGGTTTGTTGTTCTCTTTTATTTAGTGAAGGCCTGACGATGATGTTAGATACCTTTTGGGTTTGTTGTTCGCTTTTATTTAGCGAATGCCTGGCGGCGATGTCAGATGTTCGTACCTTTGGGTTTGTTGTTCGCTTTTATTTAGCGAAGGTCTGGCAGCAATATCAGATATCTTTGGGTTCGATGCTCACATTTATTTAGCGAATGCCTGGCGGCGATGTCAGATGTCCGTACCTTTGGGTTTGTTGTTCGCTTTTATTTAGCGAATGCCTGGCGGTGATGTCAGATACCTTTGGGTTCGAGGCTCTCTTTTTTTTAGCGAATGCCTGGCGGCGATGTCAGATGTCCGTACCTTTGGGTTTGTTGTTCGCATTTACTTAGCAAAGGCCTGGCGGCGATGTCAGATACCTTTGGGGTTCGATGCTCGCTTTTATTTAGCGAATGCCTGGCGGCGATGTCATATGTCCGTACCTTTGCGTTTGTTTTTCGCTTTTATTTAATGAATACCTGGCGGCGATGTCAGATGTCCGTACCTTTGGGTTTGTTGTTTGCTTTTATTTAGCGAAGGCGTGGCGGCGATGTCAGATACCTTTGGGATTCGATGCACGCTTTTATTTAACAAATCCCTGGCGGCGATGTCAGATGCCCATAGCTTTGGGTTTGATGTTCGGTTTTATTTAGCGAAGGCCTGGAGGCGATGTCAGATACCTTTGGGTTCGATGCTCGTTTTATTTAGAGAATGCATGGCGGCGATGTCAGATATCTGTACCTTTGGGTTTGTTGTTCGCTTTTATTTAGCGAAGGCCAGACGGCGATGTCAGATACCTTTGGGTTCAACGCTCGCTTTTATTTAGAGAATGCCTGGCAGTGATGTCAGATGTCTATACCTTTGGTTTTGTTGTTCGCTTTTATTTAGTGAAAGCCTGGTGGCGATGTTAGATACCTTTAGCTTCGATGCTCACTTTTATTTAGCAAATGCCTGGCGGCGATGTCAAATATTCGTAACTTTAGGTTTGTTCTTCGCTTTTATTTAGCGAAGGCCTGGCGGCAATGTCAGATACCTTTGGGTTCGATGCTCGCTTTTATTTAGCGAATGCCTGGCGGCGATGGCAGATGTCCGTACCTTTGGGTTTGCTATTCCCTTTTATTTACCGAAGGCCTGGCGGCTATGTTAGATATCTTTAGGTTCGATGCTCTCTTTTATTTAGCGAATGCCTGGCGGCGATGTCAAGTGTCCGTACCTTTGGGTTTGTTGTTCGCATTTACTTAGCGAAGGCCTGGCGGCGATGTCAGATACCTCTGGGGTTCGATGCTCGCTTTTATTTAGAGAATGCCTGGAGGCGATGTCAGAAGTCTGTACCTTTGGGTTTGTTGTTCGCTTTTATTTAGCGAAGGCCTGGCATCGATGTCAGATACTTTTGGGTTCAATGCTCGCTTTTATTTAGTGAACTCCTGGCGGCGATGTCAGATATCTGTACCTTTGGGTTTGTTGTTCGCTTTTATTTAGTGAAGGCCTGGCGGCAATGTCAGATACCTTTGGGTTCGATGCTCACTTTTATTTAGTGATTTCCTGGCGGCGATGTCAAATATCCATACCTTTAGGTTTGTTGTTCGCTTTTATTTAACGAAGGCCTGGCGACGACGTCAGATACCTTTGGGTTCGATGCTCGCTTTTATTTAGCGAATTCCTGGCGGCGATGTCAGATGTCCGTACCTTTGGGTTTTATGTTCGTCTTTATTTAGCGAAGGCACGGCGGCGATGTCAGATACCTTTGGGTTCGATGCTCGATTTTATTTAGCGAATGCTTGGAGGAGATGTCAGATGTCCGTACCTTTGGGTTTGTTGTTCTCTTTTATTTAGCAAAGGCCTGACGATGATGTTAGATACCTTTTGGGTTTGTTGTTCGCTTTTATTTAGCGATTGCCTGGCGGCGATGTCAGATGTCCGTACCTTTGGGTTTGTTGTTCGACTTTATTTAGCGAAGGCCTGGCGGCGATGTCAGATATCTTTTGGTTCGATGCTCGCTTTTATTTAGCGAATGCCTGGTGGCAATGTCAGATGTCCGTACCTCTGGGTTTGTTGTTCGCTTTTATTTAGCGAAGGCCTGGCGGTGATGTCAGATACCTTTGGGTTCGATGCTCTCTTTTTTTTAGCGAATGCCTGGCGGCGATGTCAGATATCCGTACCTTTGGGTTTGTTGTTCGCATTTACTTAGCGAAGGCTTGGCGGCGATGTCAGATACCTTTGGGGTTCGATGCTCGCTTTTATTTAGCGAATGCCTGGCAGCGATGTCAGATGTCCGTACCTTTGCGTTTGTTTTTCGCTTTTATTCAATGAAGGCCTGAAGGCGATGTCAGATGTCCGTACCTTTGGTTTGTTGTTCGCTTTTATTTAGCGAAGGCCTGGCGGCGATGTCAGATACCTTTGGGATTCGATGCACGCTTTTATTTAGCAAATGCCTGACGGCGATGTCAGATGGCCGTACCTTTCGGTTTGTTCGCTTTCATTTAGCGAAGGGCTGGCGGCAATGTCAGATACCTTTGGGTTCGATGCTCACTTTTATTTAGAGAATGCCTGGAGGCGATGTCAGATGTCTGTACCTTTGGGTTTGTTGTTGGCTTTTATTTAGCGAAGGCCAGACGACGATGTCAGATACCTTTGGGTTCAATGCTCGCTTTTATTTAGAGAATGCCTGGCAGTGATGTCAGATGTCTATACCTTTGGTTTTGTTGTTCGCTTTTATTTAGTGAAGGCCTGGTGGTGATGTTAGATACCTTTAGCTTCGATGGTCACTTTTATTTAGCGAATGCCTGGCGGCGATGTCAAATATCCGTAACTTTAGGTTTGTTCTTCGCTTTTATTTAGCGAAGGCCTGGCGGCGATGTCAGATACCTTTGGGTTAGATGCTCGCTTTTATTTAGCGAATGCCTGGCGGCGATGGCAGATGTCTGTACCTTTGGGTTTGCTATTCCCTTTTATTTACCGAAGGCCTGGCGGCTATGTCAGATATCTTTGGGTTCGATGCTCGCTTTTATTTAGAGAATGCCTGGGGGCGATGTCAGATATCCGTACCTTTGTGTTTGTTGTTCGCTTTTATTTACCTTATACCTTTGGGTTCGATGCTCGCTTTTATTTAGCAAATGCCTGGCGGCGATGTCAGGTGTCCATACCTTTGGGTTTGTTGTTCGCATTTACTTAACTAAGGCCTGGCGGCGATGTTAGATACCTCTGGGGTTCGATGCTCGCTTTTATTTTGGGAATGCGTGGCGGCGATGTCAGAAGTCTGTACCTTTGGGTTTGTTGTTCGCTTTTATTTAGCGAAGGCCTGGCATCGATGTCAGATACTTTTAGGTTCAATGCTCGCTTTTATTTAGTGAATTCCTGGCGGCGATGTCAGATATCTGTACCTTTGGGTTTGTTGTTCGCTTTTATTTAGTGAAGGCCTGGCGGCAATGTCAGATACCTTTGGGTTCGATGCTCACTTTTATTTAGTGATTTCCTGGCGGCGATGTCAAATATCCATACCTTTAGGTTTGTAGATCGCTTTTATTTAACGAAGGCCTGGCGACAACGTCAGATACCTTTGGGTTCGATGCTCGCTTTTATTTAGCGAATGCCTGGCGGCGATGTCAGATGTCCGTACCTTTGGGTTTGTTGTTCGCTTTTTTTTAGCGAAGGCCTGGCGGCGATATCAGATACCTTTGGGTTCGATGCTCGTTTTTAATTAGTGAATGAATGGCGGCGATGTCAGGTATCCGTACCTTTAGGTTTATTGTTCGCTTTTATTTAGCGAAGGCCTGGCGGCGATGTCAGATACCTTTGGGTTCGATGCTCGCTTTTATTTAGCGAATTCCTGGAGGCGATGTCAGATGTCCGTACCTTTGGGTTTTATGTTCGTCTTTATTTAGCGAAGGCACGGCGGCGATGTCAGATACCTTTGGGTTCGATGCTCGCTTTTATTTAGCGAATGCTTGGAGGAGATGTCAGATGTCCGTACCTTTGGGTTTGTTGTTCTCTTTTATTTAGTGAAGCCCTGACGACGATGTTAGATACCTTTTGGGTTTGTTGTTCGCTTTTATTTAGCGAATGCCTGGCGGCGATGTCAGAGGTTCGTACCTTTGGGTTTGTTGTTCGCTTTTACTTAGCGAAGGCCTGGCAGCGATATCAGATATCTTTGGGTTCGATGCTCACATTTATTTAGCGAATGCCTGACGGCGATGTCAGATGTCCGTACCTTTGGGTTTGTTGTTCGCTTTTATTTAGCGAAGGCCTGGAGGTGATGTCATATACCTTTGGGTTCGAGGCTCTCTTTTTTTTAGCGAATGCCTGGCGGCGATGTCAGATGTCCGTACCTTTGGGTTTGTTGTTCGCATTTACTTAGCGAAGGCCTGGCGGCAATGTCAGATACCTTTGGGGTTCGATGCTCGCTTTTATTTAGCGAATGCCTGGCGGCGATGTCATATGTCCGTACCTTTGCGTTTGTTTTTCGCTTTTATTTAATGAATACCTGGCGGCGATGTCAGATGTCCGTACCTTTGGGTTTGTTGTTTGCTTTTATTTAGCGAAGGCGTGGCGGCGATGTCAGATACCTTTGGGATTCGATGCACGCTTTTATTTAACAAATCCCTGGCGGCGATGTCAGATGTCCGTAGCTTTGGGTTTGATGTTCGGTTTTATTTAGCGAAGGCCTGGAGGCGATGTCAGATACCTTTGGGTTCGATGCTCGTTTTATTTAGAGAATGCCTGGCGGCGATGTCAGATGTCTGTACCTTTGGGTTTGTTGTTCGCTTTTATTTAGCGAAGGCCAGACGACGATGTCAGATACCTTTGGGTTCAACGCTCGCTTTTATTTAGAGAATGCCTGGCAGTGATGTCAGATGTCTATACCTTTGGTTTTGTTGTTCGCTTTTATTTAGTGAAAGCCTGGTGGCGATGTTAGATACCTTTAGCTTCGATGCTCACTTTTATTTAGCAAATGCCTGGCGGCGATGTCAAATATCCGTAACTTTAGGTTTGTTCTTCGCTTTTATTTAGCGAAGGCCTGGCGGCGATGTCAGATACCTTTGGGTTCGATGCTCGCTTTTATTTAGCGAATGCCTGGCGGCGATGGCAGATGTCCGTACCTTTGGGTTTGCTATTCCCTTTTATTTACCGAAGGCCTGGAGGCTATGTTAGATATCTTTAGGTTCGATGCTCTCTTTTATTTAGCGAATGCCTGGCGGTGATGTCAAGTGTCCGTACCTTTGGGTTTGTTGTTCCCATTTACTTAGCGAAGGCCTGGTGGCGATGTCATATACCTCTGGGGTTCGATGCTCGCTTTTATTTAGAGAATGCCTGGCGGCGATGTCAGAAGTCTGTACCTTTGGGTTTGTTTTTCGCTTTTATTTAGCGAAGGCCTGGCATCGATGTCAGATACTTTTGGGTTCAATGCTCGCTTTTATTTAGTGAACTCCTGGCGGCGATGTCAGATATCTGTACCTTTTGGTTTGTTGTTCGCTTTTATTTAGTGAAGGCCTGGCGGCAATGTCAGATACCTTTGGGTTCGATGCTCACTTTTATTTAGTGATTTCCTGGCGGCGATGTCAAATATCCATACCTTTAGATTTGTTGTTCGCTTTTATTTAACGAAGGCCTGGCAACGACGTCAGATACCTTTGGGTTTGATGCTCGCTTTTATTTAGCGAATTCCTGGCGGCGATGTCAGATGTCCGTACCTTTGGGTTTTATGTTCGTCTTTATTTAGCGAAGGCACGGCGGCGATGTCAGATACCTTTGGGTTCGATGCTCGCTTTTATTTAGCGAATGCTTGGAAGAGATGTCAGATGTCCGTACCTTTGGGTTTGTTGTTCTCTTTTATTTAGTGAAGGCCTGACGATGATGTTAGATACCTTTTGGGTTTGTTGTTCGCTTTTATTTAGCGAATGCCTGGCGGCGATGTCAGATGTTCGTACCTTTGGGTTTGTTGTTCGCTTTTATTTAGCGAAGGCCTGGCAGCGATATCAGATATCTTTGGGTTCGATGCTCACATTTATTTAGCGAATGCCTGGCGGCGATGTCAGATGTCCGTACCTTTGGGTTTGTTGTTCGCTTTTATTTAGCGAATGCCTGGCGGTGATGTCAGATACCTTTGGGTTCGAGGCTCTCTTTTTTTTAGCGAATGCCTGGCGGCGATGTCAGATGTCCGTACCTTTGGGTTTGTTGTTCGCATTTACTTAGCGAAGGCCTGGCGGCGATGTCAGATACCTTTGGGGTTCGATGCTCGCTTTTATTTAGCGAATGCCTGGCGGCGATGTCATATGTCCGTACCTTTGCGTTTGTTTTTCGCTTTTATTTAATGAATACCTGGCGGCGATGTCAGATGTCCGTACCTTTGGGTTTGTTGTTTGCTTTTATTTAGCGAAGGCGTGGCGGCGATGTCAGATACCTTTGGGATCCGATGCACGCTTTTATTTAACAAATCCCTGGCGGCGATGTCAGATGGCCGTAGCTTTGGGTTTGATGTTCGGTTTTATTTAGCGAAGGCCTGGAGGCGATGTCAGATACCTTTGGGTTCGATGCTCGTTTTATTTAGAGAATGCCTGGCGGCGATGTCAGATGTCTGTACCTTTGGGTTTGTTGTTCGCTTTTATTTAGCGAAGGCCAGACGGCGATGTCAGATACCTTTGGGTTCAACGCTCGCTTTTATTTAGAGAATGCCTGGCAGTGATGTCAGATGTCTATACCTTTGGTTTTGTTGTTCGCTTTTATTTAGTGAAAGCCTGGTGGCGATGTTAGATACCTTTAGCTTCGATGCTCACTTTTATTTAGCAAATGCCTGGCGGCGATGTCAAATATTCGTAACTTTAGGTTTGTTCTTCGCTTTTATTTAGCGAAGGCCTGGCGGCGATGTCAGATACCTTTGGGTTCGATGCTCGCTTTTATTTAGCGAATGCCTGGCGGCGATGGCGGATGTCCGTACCTTTGGGTTTGCTATTCCCTTTTATTTACCGAAGGCCTGGCGGCTATGTTAGATATCTTTAGGTTCGATGCTCTCTTTTATTTAGCGAATGCCTGGCGGCGATGTCAAGTGTCCGTACCTTTGGGTTTGTTGTTCGCATTTACCTAGCGAAGGCCTGGCGGCGATGTCAGATACCTCTGGGGTTCGATGCTCGCTTTTATTTAGAGAATGCCTGGAGGCGATGTCAGAAGTCTGTACCTTTGGGTTTGTTGTTCGCTTTTATTTAGCGAAGGCCTGGCATCGATGTCAGATACTTTTGGGTCCAATGCTCGCTTTTATTTAGTGAACTCCTGGCGGCGATGTCAGATATCTGTACCTTTGGGTTTGTTGTTCGCTTTTATTTAGTGAAGGCCTGGCGGCAATGTCAGATACCTTTGGGTTCGATGCTCACTTTTATTTAGTGATTTCCTGGCGGCGATGTCAAATATCCATACCTTTAGGTTTGTTGTTCGCTTTTATTTAACGAAGGCCTGGCGACGACGTCAGATACCTTTGGGTTCGATGCTCGCTTTTATTTAGCGAATTCCTGGCGGCGATGTCAGATGTCTGTACCTTTGGGTTTTATGTTCGTCTTTATTTAGCGAAGGCACGGCGGCGATGTCAGATACCTTTGGGTTCGATGCTCGCTTTTATTTAGCGAATGCTTGGAAGAGATGTCAGATGTCCGTACCTTTGGGTTTGTTGTTCTCTTTTATTTAGTGAAGGCCTGACGACGATGTTAGATACCTTTTGGGTTTGTTGTTCGCTTTTATTTAGCGAATGCCTGGCGGCGATGTCAGATGTTCGTACCTTTGGGTTTGTTGTTCGCTTTTATTTAGCAAAGGCCTGGCAGCGATATCAGATATCTTTGGGTTCGATGCTCACATTTATTTAGCGAATGCCTGGCGGCGATGTCAGATGTCCGTACCTTTGGGTTTGTTGTTCGCTTTTATTTAGCAAAGGCCTGGCGGTGATGTCAGATACCTTTGGGTTCGAGGCTCTCTTTTTTTTAGCGAATGCCTGGCGGCGATGTCAGATGTCCGTACCTTTGGTTTGTTGTTCGCATTTACTTAGCGAAGGCCTGACGGCGATGTCAGATACCTTTGGGGTTCGATGCTCGCTTTTATTTAGCGAATGCCTCGCGGCGATGTCAGATGTCCGAACCTTTGCGTTTGTTTTTCGCTTTTATTTAATGAATGCCTGGCGGCGATGTCAGATGTCCGTACCTTTGGGTTTGTTGTTCGCTTTTATTTAGCGAAGGCGTGGCGGCGATGTCAGATACCTTTGGAATTCGATGCACGCTTTTATTTAACAAATCCCTGGCGGCGATGTCAGATGTCCGTAGCTTTGGGTTTGTTGTTCGGTTTTATTTAGCGAAGGCCTGGCGGCGATGTCAGATACCTTTGGGTTCGATGCTCGTTTTATTTAGAGAATGCCTGGCGGCGATGTCAGATGTCTGTACCTTTGGGTTTGTTGTTCTCTTTTATTTAGCGAAGGCCAGACGGCGATGTCAGATACCTTTGGGTTCAACGCTCGCTTTTATTTAGAGAATGCCTGGCAGTGATGTCAGATGTCTATACCTTTGGTTTTGTTGTTCGCTTTTATTTAGTGAAAGCCTGGTAGCGATGTTAGATACCTTTAGCTTCGATGCTCACTTTTATTTAGCAAATGCCTGGCGGCGATGTCAAATATCCGTAACTTTAGGTTTGTTCTTCGCTTTTATTTAGCGAAGGCCTGGCGGCGATGTCAGATACCTTTGGGTTCGATGCTCGCTTTTATTTAGCGAATGCCTGGCGGCAATGGCATATGTCCGTACCTTTGGGTTTGCTATTCCCTTTTATTTACCGAAGGCCTGGCGGCTATGTCAGATATCTTTAGGTTCGATGCTCTCTTTTATTCAGCGAATGCCTGGCGGCGATGTCAGGTGTCCGTACCTTTGGGTTTGTTGTCCGCATTTACTTAGCGAAGGCCTGGCGGCGATGTAAGATACGTCTGGGGTTCGATGCTCGCTTTTATTTAGAGAATGCCTGGCGGCGATGTCAGAAGTCTGTACCTTTGGGTTTGTTGTTCGCTTTTATTTAGCGAAGGCCTGGCATCGATGTCAGATACTTTTGGGTTCAATGCTCGCTTTTATTTACTGAATTCCTGGCGGCGATGTTAGATATCTATACCTTTGGGTTTGTTGTTCGCTTTTATTTAGTGAAGGCCTGACAGCAATGTCAGATACCTTTGGGTTCGATGCTCACTTTTATTTAGTGATTTCCTAGCGGCGATGTCAAATATGCGTACCTTTAGGTTTGTTGTTCACTTTTATTTAGCGAAGTCCAGGCGACGACGTCAAATACCTTTGGGTTCGATGCTCTCTTTTATTTAGTGAATGCCTGGCTGCGATGTCAGATGTTCGTACCTTTGGGTTTGTTGCTCGCTTTTATTTAGCGAAGGCCTGGCGGCGATATCAGATACCTTTGGATTCGATGCTCACTTTTAATTAGGGAATGACTGGCGGTGATGTCAGGTATCCGTACCTTTTGGTTTGTTGTTCGCTTTTATTTAGCGAAGGCCTGGCGGCGATTACATATACCTTTGGGTTCGATGCTCGCTTTTATTTAGTGAAGGCCTGGCCGCGATGTCAGATACCTTTGGGTTCGATGCTCGCTTTTATTTAGCGAATGCTTGGAGGAGATGTCAGATGTCCGTACCTTTGGGTTTGTTGTTCTCTTTTATTTAGCGAAGGCCTGACGACGATGTCAGATACCTTTTAGGTTTGTTGTTCGCTTTTATTTAGCGATTGCCTGGCGGCGATGTCAGATGTCCGTACCTTTGGGTTTGTTGTTCGCTTTTATTTAGCGAAGGCCTGGCGGTGATGTCAGATATCTTTGGGTTCGATTCTCGCATTTATTTAGCGAATGCCTGCCAGCGATGTCAGATGTCTGTACCTTTGGGTTTGTTGTTCGCTTTTATTTAGCGAAGGCCTGGCGGTGATGTCAGATACCTTTGGGTTTGATGCTCTCTTTTTTTTAGCGAATGCCTGGCGGCGATGTCAGATGTCCGTACCTTTGGGTTTGTTGTTCGCATGTACTTAGAGAAGGCCTGGCGGCGATGTCAGATACCTTTGGGGTTCGAGGCTCGCTTTTATTTAGCGAATGCCTGGCGGCGATGTCAGATGTCCGTACCTTTGCGTTTGTTTTTCGCTTTTATTCAATGAAGGCCTGGAGGCGATGTCAGATGTCCGTACCTTTGGGTTTGTTGTTCGCTTTTATTTAGCGAAGGCCTAGGGGCGATGTCAGATACCTTTGGGATTCGATGCACGCTTTTATTTAGCAAATGTCTGGCGGCGATGTCAGATGGCCGTACCTTTGGGTTTATTGTTCGCTTTTATTTAGCGAAGGCCTGGCGGTGATGTCAGATACCTTTGGGTTCGAGGCTCTCTTTTTTTTAGTGAATGCCTGGTGCCGATGTCAGATGTCCGTTCCTTTGGGTTTGTTGTTCGCATTTACTTAGCGAAGGCCAGGCGTTGATGTCAGATACCTTTGGGGTTCGATGCTCGCTTTTATTTAGCGAATGCCTGGCGGCGATGTCAGATGTCCGTACCTTTGCGTTTGTTTTTCGCTTTTATTTAATGAATGCCTGGCGGAGATGTCAGATGTCCGTACCTTTGGGTTTGTTGTTCGCTTTTATTTAGTGAAGGCCTGGCGGCGATGTCAGATACCTTTGGGATTCGATGCACGCTTTTATTTAACAAATCCCTGGCGGCGATGTCAGATGTCCGTAGCTTTGGGTTTGTTGTTCGCTTTTATTTAGTGAAGGCCTGACGGCGATGTCAGATACCTTTGGGTTCGATGCTCGCTTTTATTTAGAGAATGCCTGGCGGCGATGTCAGATGTCTGTACCTTTGGGTTTGTTGTTCGCTTTTATTTAGCGAAGGCCAGACGACGATGTCAGATACCTTTGGGTTCAATGCTTGCTTTTATTTAGAGAATGCCTGGCAGTGATGTCAGATGTCTATACCTTTGGTTTTGTTGTTCGCTTTTATTTAGTGAAGGCTTGGTGGCGATGTTAGATAACTTTAGCTTCGATGCTCACTTTTATTTAGCGAATGCTTGTCGGCGATGTCAAATATCTGTAACTTTAGGTTTGTTCTTCGCTTTTATTCAGCGAAGGCCTGGCGGCGATGTCAGATACCTTAGGGTTCGATGCTCGCTTTTATTTAGCGAATGCCTAGCGGCGATGGCAGATGTTCGTACCTTTGGGTTTGCTATTCCCTTTTATTTACCGAAGGCCTGACGGCTATGTCAGATATCTTTGGGTTCGATGCTCGCTTTTATTTAGCGAATGCCTGGCGGCGATGTCAGATATTCGTACTTTTGTGTTTGTTTTTCGCTTTTATTTATCTTATACCTTTGGGTTCGATGCTCGCTTTTATTTAGCGAATGTCTGGCGGCGATGTCAGGTGTCCGTACCTTTGGGTTTATTGTTCGCATTTACTTAGCGAAGGCCTGGCGGCGACGTCAGATACCTCTGGGGTTCGATGCTCGCTTTTATTTAGAGAATGCCTGGCGGCGATGTCAGAAGTATGTACCTTTGGGTTTGTTGTTTGCTTTTATTTAGCGAAGGCCTGACATCGATGTCAGATACTTTTGGGTTCAATGCTCGCTTTTACCTTTGGGTGTGTTTTTGGATTTTATTTAGCGAAGGCCTGGAGGCGATGTCAGATGTTCGTACCTTTGGGTTTGTTAGTCGCTTTTATTTAGCAAAGGCCTGGCGCGATGTCGGATACCTTTGGGGTTCGATGCTCGCTTTTATTTAGCGAATGCCTGACGGTAATGTCAAATATCTGTACCTTTAGGTTTGTTGTTCGCTTTTATTTAGCGAAGGCTTGGCGGCGATGTCAGATACCTTTGGGTTCGATGCTCGCTTTTTTTTTAGTGAATGTCTAGCGGCGATGTCAGATGTCGGTACCTTTGGGTTTGTTGTTCGCTTTTATTTAGCGAAGGCCTGGCGGCGATGTCAGATAGTTTAGGTTCGATGCTCGCTTTTATTTAGTGAATTCCTGGCGGCGATGTCAGATATCTGAACCTTTGGGTTTGTTGTTCGCTTTTATTTAGTGAAGGCCTGGCGGCAATGTCAGATACCTTTGGGTTCGATGCTCACTTTTATTTAGTGATTGCTTGGTGGCGATATCAAATATCCGTACCTTTAGGTTTGTTGTTCACTTTTATTTAACGAAGGCCTGGCGACGATGTCAGATACCTTTGGGTTCGATGCTCTCTTTTATTTAGCGAATGCCTGACGGCGATGTCATATGTCCGTACCTTTGGGTTTGTTGTTCGCTTTTTTTTGGCGAAGGCCTGGCGGCGATATCAGATACCTTTGGGTTCGATGCTCGCTTTTACTTAGGGAATGACTGGCGGTGAGGTCAGGTATCCGTACCTTTAGGTTTATTGTTCGCTTTTATTTAGCGAAGGCCTGGCGGCGATGTCAGATACCTTTGGGTTCGATGCTCGCTTTTATTTAGCGAATGCCTGGCTGCGATGTCAGATGTCCGTACGTTTGGGTTTTATGTTCGTCTTTATTTAGCGAAGGCCTGGCGGAGATGTCAGATACCTTTGGGTTCGATGCTCGCTTTTATTTAGAGAATGTCTGGAGGCGATGTCAGATGTCCGTACCTTTGGGTTTGTTGTTCTCTTTTATTTAGTGAAGGCCTGACGACGATGTCGGATACCTTTTGGGTTTGTTGTTCGCTTTTATTTTGCGAATGCCTGGCGGCGATGTCAGATGTCCGTACCTTTGGGTTTGTTGTTCGCTTTTATTTAGTGAAGGCCTGGTGGCGATGTTAGATACCTTTAGCTTCGATGCTCACTTTTATTTAGCGAATGCCTGACAGCGGTGTCAAACATACGTAACTTTAGGTTTGTTCTTCGCTTTTATTTAGCGAAGGCCTGGCGGCGATGTCAGATACCTTTGGGTTCGAGGCTCTCTGTTTTTTAGAGAATGCCTGGCGGCGATGTCAGATGTCCGTACCTTTGGGTTTGTTGTTCGCATTTACTTAGCGAAGGCCTGGCGGCGATGTCAGATACCTTTGGGGTTCGATGCTCGCTTTTATTTAGAGAATGCCTGGCGGCGATGTCAGATGTCCGTACCTTTGCGTTTGTTTTTCGCTTTTATTTAATGAATGCCTGGCGGCGATGTCAGATGTCCGTACCTTTGGGTTTGTTGTTCGCTTTTATTTAGCGAAGGCCTGGCGGCGATGTCAGATACCTTTGGGATTCGATGCACGCTTTTATTTAACAAATCCCTGGCGGCGATGTCAGATGTCCGTAGCTTTGGGTTTGTTGTTCGCTTTTATTTAGCGAAGGCCTGGCGGCGATGTCAGATACCTTTGGGTTCGATGCTCGCTTTTATTTAGAGAATGCCTGGCGGCGATGTCAGATGTCTGTACCTTTGGGTTTGTTGTTCGCTTTTATTTAGCGAAGGCCAGACGGCGATGTCAGATACCTTTGGGTTCAATGCTCGCTTTTATTTAGAGAATGCCTGGCAGTGATGTCAGATGTCTATACCTTTGGTTTTGTTGTTTGCTTTTATTTAGTGAAGGCCTGGTGGCGATGTGAGATACCTTTAGCTTCGATGCTCACTTTTATTTAGCGAATGCCTGGCGGCGATGTCAAATATCCGTAACTTTAGGTTTGTTCTTCGCTTTTATTTAGGGAAGGCCTGGCGGCGATGTCAGATACCTTTGGGTTCGATGCTCGCTTTTATTTAGCGAATGCCTGGCGGCGATGGCAGATGTCCGTACCTTTGGGTTTGCTATTCCCTTTTATTTACCGAAGGCCTGACGGCTATGTCAGAAATCTTTGGGTTCGCTGCTCGCTTTTATTTAGCGAATGCCTGGCGGCGATGTCAGATATCCGTACCTTTGTGTTTGTTGTTCGCTTTTATTTATCTTATACCTTTGGGTTCGATGCTCGCTTTTATTTAGCGAATGTCTGGCGGCGATGTCAGGTGTCCGTACCTTTGGGTTTGTTGTTCGCATTTACTTAGCAAAGGCCTGGCGGCGATGTCAGAATTCTGTACCTTTGGGTTTGTTGTTCGCTTTTATTTAGCGAAGGCCTGGCATCGATGTCAGATACTTTTGGGTTCAATGCTCGCTTTTACCTTTGGGTTTGTTTTTGGATTTTATTTAGCGAAGGCCTGGAGGCGATGTCAGATGTCCGTACCTTTGGGTTTGTTGTTCGCTTTTATTTAGCGAATGCCTGGCGCGATGTCAGATACCTTTGGGGTTCGATGCTCGCTTTTATTTAGCGAATTCCTGACGGTAATGTCAAATATCCGTACCTTTAGGTTTGTTGTTCGCTTTTATTTAGCGAAGGCTTGGCGGTGATGTCAGATACCTTTGGGTTCGATGCTTGCTTTTTTTTAGTGAATGTCTAGCGGCGATGTCAGATGTCGGTACCTTTGGGTTTGTTGTTCGCTTTTATTTAGCGAAGGCCTGGCGGCGATGTCAGATAGTTTGGGTTCGATGCTCGCTTTTATTTAGTGAATTCCTGGCGGCGATGTCAGATATCTGTACCTTTGGGTTTGTTGTTCGCTTTTATTTAGTGATGGCCTGGCGGCAATGTCAGATACCTTTGGGTTCGATGCTCACTTTTATTTAGTGATTGCCTGGTGGTGATGTCAAATATCCGTACCTTTAGGTTTGTTGTTCACTTTTATTTAACGAAGGCCTGACGACGATGTCAGATACCTTTGGGTTCGATGCTCTCTTTTATTTAGAGAATGCCTGGCGGCGATGTCATATGTTCGTACCTTTGGGTTTGTTGTTCGCTTTTTTTTAGTGAAGGCCTGGCGGCGATATCAGATACCTTTGGGTTCGATGCTCGCTTTTCCTTAGGGAATGACTGGCGGCGAGGTTAGGTATCCGTACCTTTAGGTTTATTGTTCGCTTTTATTTAGCGAAGGCCTGACGGCGATGTCAGATACCTTTGGGTTCGATGCTCGCTTTTATTTAGAGAATGCCTGGCGGCGATGTCAGATGTCCGTACGTTTGGGTTTTATGTTCGTCTTTATTTAGCGAAGGCCTGGCGGAGATGTCAGATACCTTTGGGTTCGATGCTCGCTTTTATTTAGCGAATGTCTGGAGGCAATGTCAGATGTCCGTACCTTTGGGTTTGTTGTTCTCTTTTATTTAGTGAAGGCCTGACGACGATGTCAGATACCTTTTGGGTTTGTTGTTCGCTTTTATTTAGCGAATGCCTGGCGGCGATGTCAGATGTCCGTACCTTTGGGTTTGTTGTTCGCTTTTATTTAGTGAAGGCCTCGTGGCGATGTTAGATACCTTTAGCTTCTATGCTCACTTTTATTTAGCGAATGCCTGACGGCGATGTCAAATATACGTAACTTTAAGTTTGTTCTTCGCTTTTATTTAGTGAAGGCCTGGCGGCGATGTCAGATACCTTTGGGTTCGATGCTCGCTTTTTTTTAGTGAATGTCTGGCGGCGATGTCAGATGTCGGTACCTTTGCGTTTGTTGTTCGCTTTTATTTAGCGAAGGCCTGGCGGCAATGTCAGATACCTTTGGGTTCGATGCTCGCTTTTATTTAGCGAATTCCTGGCGGCGATGTCAAATATCCGTAACTTTAGGTTTGTTCTTCACTTTTATTTAGCGAAGGCCTGGCGGCGATGTCAGATACCTCTGGGTTCGATGCTCGCTTTTATTTAGCGAATGCCTGGCGGCGATGGCAGATGTCCGTACCTTTGGGTTTGTTGTTTGCTTTTATTTACCGAAGGCCTGGCGGCTATGTCAGATATCTTTGGGTTCGATGCTCGCTTTTATTTAGCGAATGCCTGGTGGCGATGTCAGATATCCGTACCTTTGGGTTTGTTGTTCGCTTTTATTTAGCGAAGGCCTGGCATCGATGTCAGATACTTTTGGGTTCAATGCTCGCTTTTATTTAGAGAATGCATGGCGGAGATGTCAGATGTCCGTACCTTTGGCTTTGTTTTTGGCTTTTATTTAGCGAAGGCCTGGAGGCGATGTCACATGTCCGTACCTTTGGGTTTGTTATTCCCTTTTATTTAGCGAAGGCCTGGCGGCGATGTCAAATACCTTTGGGGTTCGATGCTCGCTTTTATTTAGTGAATGCCTGGCGCCAATGTCAGATGTCCGTACCTTTGGGTTTTTTGTTCACTTTTATTTAGTGAAGACCTGGAGACGATGTCAGATACCTTTGGGTTTGATGCTCGCTTTTATTTAGAGAATGCCTGGCGGCGATGTCAGATGTCCGTACCTTTGGGTTTTTTGTTAACTTTTATTTAGCGAAAGCCTGACGGCGATGTCAGATACCTTTGGGTTTGATACTCGCTTTTATTTAGCGAATGCCTGGCGACGATGTCAAATATCCATACTTTTAGGTTTGTTCTTCGGTTTTATTTAGGGAAGGCCTGGCGGCGATGTCAGATACCTTTGGGTTTGATGCTCACTTTTATTTAGCGAATGCCTGGCGGCAATGTCAGATGTCCGTACCTTTGGGTTTGTTGTTCGCTTTTATTTAGCGAAGGCCTGGCGGCGATGTCAGATACCTTTGGGTTCGATGCTCGCTTTTATTTAGCGAATGCCTGGCGGCGATGGCAGATGTCCGTACCTTTGGGTTTGTTGTGTGCTTTTATTTACCGAAGGCCTGGCGGCTATGTCAGATATCTTTGGGTTCGATGCTCGCTTTTATTTAGCGAATTCCTGGTGGCGATGTCAGATATCCGTACCTTTGGGTTTGTTGTTCGCTTTTATTTAGCGAAGGCCTGGCATCGATGTCAGATACTTTTTGGTTCAATGCTCGCTTTTATTTAGAGAATGCCTGGCGGAGATGTCAGATGTCCGTACCTTTGGCTTTGTTTTTGGCTTTTATTTAGCGAAGGCCTGGAGGCGATGTCACATGTCCGTACCTTTGGGTTTGTTATTCCCTTTTATTTAGCGAAGGCCTGGCGGCGATTTCAGATACCTTTGGGGTTCGATGCTCGCTTTTATTTAGCGAATGCCTGACGCCAATGTCAGATGTCCGTACCTTTGGGTTTTTTGTTCACTTTTATTTAGTGAAGACCTGGAGACGATGTCAGATACCTTTGGGTTTGATGCTCGCTTTTATTTAGAGAATGCCTGGCGGCGATGTCAGATGTCCGTACCTTTGGGTTTTTTGTTCACTTTTATTTAGCGAAGGCCTGAAGGTGATGTCAGATACCTTTGGGTTTGTTACTCGCTTTTATTTAGCGAATGCCTGGTGACGATGTCAAATATCCGTACTTTTAGGTTTGTTATTCGCTTTTATTTGGGGAAGGCCTGGCGGCGATGTCAGATACCTTTGGGTTTGATGCTCGCTTTTATTTAGAGAATGCCTGGCGGCAATGTCAGATGTCCGTACCTTTGGGTTTGTTGTTCGCTTTTATTTAGCGAAGGCTTGGCGGCGATGTCAGATACCTTTGGGTTCGATGCTCGCTTTTATTTAGCGAATGCCTGGCGGCGATGTCAGATGTCCGTACCTTTGGGTTTGTTGTCCGCTTTTATTTAGTGAAGGCCTGGCGGCGATATCCGCTACCTTTGGGTTCGATGCTCGCTTTTACTTAGGGAATGACTGGCGGCGATGTCAGGTATCCGTACCTTTGGATTTGTTGTTCTCTTTTATTTAGCGAAGGCCTGGAGGCGATGTCAGATACCTTTGGGTTCGATGCTCGCTTTTATTTAGCGAATTCCTGGCGGCTATGTCAAATGTCCGTACCTTTGGGTTTGTTGTTCGCTTTTATTTAGCGAAGGCCTGGCGGCGATGTCAGATACCTTTGTGTTTGATGCTCGTTTTTTTTTAGCGAATATCCTGGCGACAATGTCAGATGTCCGTGCCTTTGGGTTTGTTCTTTGCTTTTATTTAGCGAAGGCCTGGCGGCGATGTCAGATACCTTTGGGGTTCAATGCTCGCTTTTATTTAGCGAAGGCCCGACGGCGATGTCAGATGTCTGTACCTTTGGGTTTGTTGTTCGCTTTTATTTAGCGAAGGCCTGGCGGCGATGTCAGATGTCCGTACCTTTGGGTTTTTTGTTCACTTTTATTTAGCGAAGGCCTGACGGCAATGTCAGATACCTTTGGGTTTGATACTCGCTTTTATTTAGCGAATGCCTGGCGACGATGTCAAATATCCGTACTTTTAGGTTTGTTCTTCGCTTTTATTTAGGGAAGGCCTGGCGGCGATGTCAGATACCTTTGGGTTCGATGCTCGCTTTTACTTAGCGAATGCCTGGCGGCAATGTCAGATGTCCGTACCTTTGGGTTTGTTGTTCGCTTTTATTTAGCGAAGGCCTGGCGGCGCTGTCAGATACCTTTGGGTTCGATGCTCGCTTTTATTTAGCGAATGCCTGGCGGCGATGTCAGATGTCCGTACCTTTGGGTTTGTTGTCCGCTTTTATTTAGTGAAGGCCTGGCGGCGATATCCGCTACCTTTGGGTTCGATGCTCGCTTTTACTTAGGGAATGACTGGCGGCGATGTCAGGTATCCGTACCTTTGGATTTGTTGTTCTCTTTTATTTAGCGAAGGCCTGGCGGCGATGTCAGATACCTTTGGGTTCGATGCTCGCTTTTATTTAGCGAATTCCTGGCGGCTATGTCAAATGTCCTTACCTTTGGGTTTGTTGTTCCCTTTTATTTAGCGAAGGCCTGGCGGCGATGTCATATACCTTTGTGTTTGATGCTCGTTTTTTTTTAGCGAATATCCTGGCGACAATGTCAGATGTCCGTGCCTTTGGGTTTGTTTTTTGCTTTTATTTAGCGAAGGCCTGGCGGCGATGTCAGATACCTTTGGGGTTCAATGCTCTCTTTTATTTAGCGAAGGCCCGACGGTGATGTCCGATGTCTGTACCTTTGGGTTTGTTGTTCGATTTTATTTAGCGAAGGCCTGGCGGCGATGTGACATACCTTTGGGTTCAATGCTCGCTTTACTTTAGAGAATACCTGCAGGCGATGTCAGATGTTCGTACCTTTTGGTTCGATGCTCGCTTTTATTTAGCGAATGCCTAGCGACAATGTCAAGTATCCGTACCTTTAGGTTTGTTGTTCACTTTTATTTAGCAAAGGCCTAGCGGCGATGTCAGATACCTTTGGGTTCGATGCTCGCTTTCATTTAGTGCATGCTTGGCTGCGGTGTCAGATGTCCGTACCCATGGGTTTGTTGTTCGCTTTAATTTAGCGAAGGCCTGGCGGCGATGTCAGATACCTCTGGGTTCGATGCTAGCTTTTATTTTGTGAATGCCTGGCGGCGATGTCAGATGTCCATACCTTTGGGTTTATTGGTCACTTTTATTTAGCGAAGACCTGGCGGCGATGTCAAATACCTTTGGGTTCGATGCTCTCTTTTTTTTAGCAAATGCCTGGCGGCGATGTCAAATATTCGTACGATTGGGTTTGTTGTTCGCTTTTATTTAGCGAAGGCCTAGCGGCGATGTCAGATACGTTTGGGTTTGATGCTCGCTTTTATTTATCGAATGCCTGTCGGCGATGTCAGATATCTGTACGTTTGGGATTGTTGTTCGCTTTTATTTAGCGAAGGCCTAGCGGCGATGTCAGATACCATTGGGTTCGATGCTAGCTTTTATTTAGCGAATGCCTGGCGGCGATGTCAGATGTCCGTACCTTTGGGTTTATTGTTCACTTTTATTTAGCGAATGTCTGGCGGCAATGTCAGATGCCTTTGGGTTCGATGCTCGCTTTTATTTAACGAATGCCTGGCGGCAATGTCAGATGTCTGTACCTTTGGGTTTGTTGTTCGCTTTTATTTAGCGAAGGCCTGACGTCGATGTCAGATACCTTTGGGTTCGACGCTCGCTTTTATTTAGCGAATGCCTAGCGGCGATGTAAGATGTCCGTACCTTTGGGTTTGTTGTTCGCTTTTATTTAGCGAAGGCCTGACGGTTATGTCAGATACCTTTGGGTTTGATGCTCGCTTTTATTTAGCGAATGCTTGGCAGCGATGTCAGATGTCCGTACCTTTGGGTTTGTTGATCGCTTTTATTTAGTGAAGGCCTGGCGGCGATGTCAGATACCTTTGGGGTTCGATGCTCGCTTTTATTTAGCGAAGGCCTGGGGGCGATGTCAGATGTCCGTACCTTTGGGTTTGTTGTTCGCTTTTATGAAGCGAAGGCCTGGCGGCGATGTCAGATACCTTTGGGTTCGATGCTAGCTTTTATTTTAAGAATGCCGGCCGGCGATGTCAGATGTCCGTACCGTTGGGTTTGTTGTTCGCTTTTATTTCGCGAAGGCCTGTCGGCGATGTCAGATACCTTTGGGTTCAATGCTCGCTTTTATTTTGAGAATGCCTTCCGGCGATGTTAGATGTCCGTACCTTTGCTTTTGTTGTTCGCTTTTATTTAGCGAAGGTCTGGCGGCGATGTCAAATACCTTTGGGTTCGATGCTCTCTTTTTTTTAGTAAATGCCTGGAGGCGATTTCAAAAATTCGTACCTTTGGGTTTGTTGTTCGCTTTTATTTAGCGAAGGCCTGGCGGCGATGTCAGATACCTTTGGGTTCGATGCTCGCTTTTATTTATCGAATGCCTGGCGGCGATGTCAGATATCTGTACATTTGGGATTGTTGTTTGCTTTTATTAACGAAGGCCTGGCGGCGATGTCAGATACCTTTGGGTTCGATGCTCGCTTTCATTTAGCGAATGCCTGGAGGCGATGTAAAATGTCCGTACCTTTGGGTTTGTTGTTCGCTTTTGTTTAGCGAAGGCCTGATGGCGATGTAAGATACCTTTGGGTTCGATGCTCGCTTTTATTTAGCGAATGCCTGGAAACGATGTCAGATGTCCGTACCTTTGGGTTTGTTGTTCGCTTTTATTTAGTGAAGGTCTGTGGGCGATGACAAATACCTTTGGGTTCGATGCTCGCTTTTATTTAGTGAATGCCTGGCGGCGATGTCAGATGTCCATACCTTTGGGTTTGTTGTTCGCTTTTATTTAGCGAAGGCATGGCGGCGATGTCAGATACCTTTGGGTTCGATGCTCACTTTTATTTAGGGAATGCCTGGTGGCGATGTCAAATATCCATACCTTTAGGTTTGTTGTTCGCTTTTATTTAGAGAAGGCCTGGCGGTGATGTCAGATACCTTTGGATTTGATGCTCGCTTTTATTTAGTGAATGCCTGGCGGCGATGTCACATATCCGTACCTTTGGGTTTGTTGTTCGCTCTTATTTAGTGAAGGTCTCACGACGATGTCAGATACCTTTAGGTTCGATGCTCGCTTTTATTTAGCAAATGCCTGGCGGCGATGTCAGATGTCCGTACCTTTGGGTTTGTTGTCCGCTTTTATTTAGCGAAGGCCTGATGGCGATGTCAGATACCTTTGGGTTCGACTCTCGCTTTTATTTAGCGAATGCCTGGCAGCGATGTAAGATGTACGTACCTTTGGGTTTTTTGTTCACTTTTATTTAGAGAAGGCCTGGCGGCGATGTCAGATACCTTTGGGTTCGATGCTCGCTTTTATTTAGCGAATGCCTGGCGGTGATGTCACATATCTGTACCATTGGGTTTGTTGTTCGCTTTTATTTAGAGAAGGTCCGGCGGAGATGTCAGATACCTTTGGGTTTGATGCTCGCTTTTATTTAGCGAATGCCTGGGGCGATGTCAGATGTCTGTACCTTTGGGTTTGTTGTTCGCTTTTATTTAGCGAAGGCCTGGCGGCGATGTCGGCTACCTTTGGATTCAATGCTTGCTTTTATTTAGAGAATGCCTGACGACGATGTGAGATGTCCGTACCTTTGGGTTTGTTGTTCACTTTTATTTAACGAAGGCCTTGCGGCGATGTCAAATACCTTTGCGTTCGATGCTCGCTTTTATTTAGCGAAAGCCTGGCGGCGATGTCAAACGTCCATACCTTTGGGTTTTTTATTCGCTTTAATTTAGAGAAGGCCTGACGGCGATGTCAGATCCCTTTGGGTTCGATGCTCGCTTTTATTTAGCGAATGCCTGGCGGCGATATCAGATATCCTTACCTTTGGGTTTGTTGTTCGCTTTTATTTAGGGAAGGTCTGACGGCGATGTCAGATACCTTTGGGTTCGATGCTTGCTTTTATTTAGCGAATGCCTGGCGGCGATGTCAGATGTCCGTACCTTTGGGTTTGTTGTTCGCTTTTATTTAGTGAGGGCCTGGCGGCGATGTCAGATACCATTGGGTTTGATGCTCGCTTTTATTTAGCGAATGCCTGGCGGCGATGTCAGATGTTTATACCTTTGTGTTTATTGTTCACTTTTATATAGCGAAGGCCTGGCGGCGATGTAAAATACCTTTGGGTTCGATACTCTCTTTTTTTTTTGCAAATGCCTGAAGGCGATGTCAAATATCCGTACCTTTGGGTTTGTTGTCGCTTTTATTTAGCGAAGGCCTGGCGGCGATGTCAGATACCTTTGGGTTCGATGCTTGCTTTTATTTATCGAATGCCTGGCGGCGATGTCAGATATATGTACATTTGGGATTCTTGTTCGCTTTTATTTAGCGAAAGCCTGGCGGTGAAGTCAGATACCTTTGAGTTCGATGCTCGCTTTTATTTAGCGAATGTCTGGCGGCGATGTCAGATGTCCGTACCTTTGGGTTTGTTGTTCGCTTTTGTTTAGTGAAGGCCTGATGGCGATGTCAAATACCTTTGGGTTCGATGCTTACTTCTATTTAGCGAATGCTTGGAAGCGATGTCAGATGTCGGTACCTTTGGGTTTGTTGTTCTCTTTTATTTAGCGAAGGCCTGGCGGCGATGTCAAATACCTTTGGGTTTGATGCTCGCTTTTATTTAGTGAATGCCTGGCGGCGATATTAGATGTTCATACCTTTGGGCTTTTTGTTCGCTTTTATATAGCGAAGTCCTAGCGGCGATGGCAGATACCTTTGGGTTCGATGCTCGCTTTAATTTAGCGAATACCTGGCGGCGATGTCAAATATCCGTACCTTTAGGTTTGTTGTTCGCTTTTATTTAGAGAAGGCCTGGAGGCGATGTCAGATACTTTTGAGTTCGATGCTCGATTTTATTTAGCGAATTCCTGGCAGCGATGTCACATATCCGTACCTTTGGGTTTGTTGTTCGCTTTTATTTAGCGAAGGTCTGACGGCGATGTCAGATACCTTTGGGTTCAATGTTCGCTTTTATTTAGCGAATGCCTGGCGGCGATGTCAGATATCCGTACCTTTGGGTTTTTTGTTTGCTTTTATTTAGCGAAGGCCTGATGGCGATGTCAGATACCTTTTTGTTCGATGCTCGTTTTAATTTAGAGAATACCTGCAGGCGATGTCAGATGTTCGTACCTTTTGGTTCGATGCTCGCTTTTATTTAGCGAATGCCTAGCGACAATGTCAAGTATCCGTAACTTTAGGTTTGTTGTTCACTTTTATTTAGCAAAGGCCTAGCGGCGATGTCAGATACCTTTGGGTTCGATACTCGCTTTCATTTAGTGCATGCTTGGCTGCGGTGTCAGATGTCCGTACCCATGGGTTTGTTGCTCGCTTTAATTTAGCGAAGGCCTGGCGGCGATGTCAGATACCTCTGGGTTCGATGCTAGCTTTTATTTTGTGAATGCCTGGCGGCGATGTCAGATTTCCATACCTTTGGGTTTATTGGTCACTTTTATTTAGCGAAGGCCTGGCGGTGATGTCAAATGCCTTTGGGTTCGATGCTCGCTTTTATTTAACGAATGCCTGGCGGCAATGTCAGATGTCCGTACCTTTGGGTTTGTTGTTCGCTTTTATTTAGCGAAGGCCTGACGTCGATGTCAGATACCTTTGGGTTCGACGCTCGCTTTTATTTAGCGAATGCCTAGCGGCAATGTCAGATGTCCGTACCTTTGGGTTTGTTGTTCGCTTTTATTTAGCGAAGGCCTGACGGTTATGTCAGATACCTTAGGGTTTGATGCTCGCTTTTATTTAGCGAATGCTTGGCAGCGATGTCAGATGTCCGTACCTTTGGGTTTGTTGATCGCTTTTATTTAGTGAAGGCCTGGCCGCGATGTCAGATACCTTTGGGGTTCGATGCTCGCTTTTATTTAGCGAAGGCCTGGGGGCGATGTCAGATGTCCGTACCTTTGGGTTTGTTGTTCGCTTTTATGAAGCAAAGGCCTGGCGGCGATGTCAGATACCTTTGGGTTCGATGCTCGCTTTTATTTATCGAATGCCTGGCGGCGATGTCAGATATCTGTACATTTGGGATTGTTGTTTGCTTTTATTAACGAAGGCCTGGCGGCGATGTCAGATACCTTTGGGTTCGATGCTCGCTTTCATTTAGCGAATGCCTGGAGGCGATGTAAAATGTCCGTACCTTTGGGTTTGTTGTTCGCTTTTGTTTAGCGAAGGCCTGATGGCGATGTAAGATACCTTTGGGTTCGATGCTCGCTTTTATTTAGCGAATGCCTGGAAACAATGTCAGATGTCCGTACCTTTGGGTTTGTTGTTCGCTTTTATTTAGTGAAGGTCTGTGGGCGATGACAAATACCTTTGGGTTCGATGCTCGCTTTTATTTAGTGAATGCCTGGCGGCGATGTCAGATGTCCATACCTTTGGGTTTGTTGTTCGCTTTTATTTAGCGAAGGCATGGCGGCGATGTCAGATACCTTTGGGTTCGATGCTCACTTTTATTTAGGGAATGCCTGGTGGCGATGTCAAATATCCATACCTTTAGGTTTGTTGTTCGCTTTTATTTAGAGAAGGCCTGGCGGTGATGTCAGATACCTTTGGATTCGATGCTCGCTTTTATTTAGTGAATGCCTGGCGGCGATGTCACATATCCGTACCTTTGGGTTTGTTGTTTGCTCTTATTTAGTGAAGGTCTCACGACGATGTCAGATACCTTTAGGTTCGATGCTCGCTTTTATTTAGCAAATGCCTGGCGGCGATGTCAGATGTCCGTACCTTTGGGTTTGTTGTCCGCTTTTATTTAGCGAAGGCCTGATGGCGATGTCAGATACCTTTGGGTTCGATTCTCGCTTTTATTTAGCGAATGCCTGGAAGCGATGTAAGATGTACGTACCTTTGGGTTTTTTGTTCACTTTTATTTAGAGAAGGCCTGGCGGCGATGTCAGATACCTTTGGGTTCGATGCTCGCTTTTATTTAGCGAATGCCTGGCGGTGATGTCACATATCTGTACCATTGGGTTTGTTGTTCGCTTTTATTTATAGAAGGTCCGGCGGCGATGTCAGATACCTTTGGGTTTGATGCTCGCTTTTATTTAGCGAATGCCTGGGGCGATGTCAGATGTCTGTACCTTTGGCTTTGTTGTTCGCTTTTATTTAGCGAAGGCCTGGCGGCGATGTCGGCTACCTTTGGATTCAATGCTTGCTTTTATTTAGAGAATGCCTGACGACGATGTGAGATGTCCGTACCTTTGGGTTTGTTGTTCACTTTTATTTAACGAAGGCCTTGCGGCGATGTCAAATACCTTTGCGTTCGATGCTCGCTTTTATTTAGCGAAAGCCTGGCGGCGATGTTAAATGTCCATACCTTTGGGTTTTTTATTCGCTTTAATTTAGAGAAGGCCTGACGGCGATGTCAGATCCCTTTGGGTTCGATGCTCGCTTTTATTTAGCGAATGCCTGGCGACGATATCAGATATCCTTACCTTTGGGTTTGTTGTTCGCTTTTATTTAGGGAAGGTCTGACGGCGATGTCAAATACCTTTGGGTTCGATGCTTGCTTTTATTTAGCGAATGCCTGGCGGCGATGTCAGATGTCCGTACCTTTGGGTTTGTTGTTCGCTTTTATTTAGTGAGGGCCTGGCGGCGATGTCAGATACCATTGGGTTTGATGCTCGCTTTTATTTAGCGAATGCCTGGCGGCGATGTCAGATGTTTATACCTTTGTGTTTATTGTTCACTTTTATATAGCGAAGGCCTGGCGGCGATGTAAAATACCTTTGGGTTCGATACTCTCTTTTTTTTTTGCAAATGCCTGAAGGCGATGTCAAATATCCGTACCTTTGGGTTTGTTGTCGCTTTTATTTAGCGAAGGCCTGGCGGCGATGTCAGATACCTTTGGGTTCGATGCTTGCTTTTATTTATCGAATGCCTGGCGGCGATGTCAGATATATGTACATTTGGGATTCTTGTTCGCTTTTATTTAGCGAAAGCCTGGCGGTGAAGTCAGATACCTTTGAGTTCGATGCTCGCTTTTATTTAGCGAATGTCTGGCGGCGATGTTAGATGTCCGTACCTTTGGGTTTGTTGTTCGCTTTTGTTTAGTGAAGGCCTGATGGCGATGTCAAATACCTTTGGGTTCGATGCTTACTTCTATTTAGCGAATGCTTGGAAGCGATGTCAGATGTCGGTACCTTTGGGTTTGTTGTTCTCTTTTATTTAGCGAAGGCCTGGCGGCGATGTCAAATACCTTTGGGTTTGATGCTCGCTTTTATTTAGTGAATGCCTGGCGGCGATATTAGATGTTCATACCTTTGGGCTTTTTGTTCGCTTTTATATAGAGAAGTCCTAGCGGCGATGGCAGATACCTTTGGGTTCGATGCTCGCTTTAATTTAGCGAATGCCTGGCGGCGATGTCAAATATCCGTACCTTTAGGTTTGTTGTTCGCTTTTATTTAGAGAAGGCCTGGCGGCGATGTCAGATACCTTTGAGTTCGATGCTCGATTTTATTTAGCGAATTCCTGGCAGCGATGTCACATATCCGTACCTTTGGGTTTGTTGTTCGATTTTATTTAGCGAAGGTCTGACGGCGATGTCAGATACCTTTGGGTTCGATGTTCGCTTTTATTTAGCGAATGCCTGGCGGCGATGTCAGATATCCGTACCTTTGGGTTTTTTGTTTGCTTTTATTTAGAGAAGGCCCGATGGCGATGTCAGATACCTTTTTGTTCGATGCTCGCTTTAATTTAGAGAATACCTGCAGGCGATGTCAGATGTTCGTACCTTTTGGTTCGATGCTCGCTTTTATTTAGCGAATGCCTAGCGACAATGTCAAGTATCCGTACCTTTAGGTTTGTTGTTCACTTTTATTTAGCAAAGGCCTAGCGGCGATGTCAGATACCTTTGGGTTCGATACTCGCTTTCATTTAGTGCATGCTTGGCTGCGGTGTCAGATGTCCGTACCCATGGGTTTGTTGCTCGCTTTAATTTAGCGAAGGCCTGGCGGCGATGTCAGATACCTCTGGGTTCGATGCTAGCTTTTATTTTGTGAATGCCTGGAGGCGATGTCAGATTTCCATACCTTTGGGTTTATTGGTCACTTTTATTTAGCAAAGGCCTGGCGGTGATGTCAAATGCCTTTGGGTTCGATGCTCGCTTTTATTTAACGAATGCCTGGCGGCAATGTCAGATGTCCATACCTTTGGGTTTGTTGTTCGCTTTTATTTAGCGAAGGCCTGACGTCGATGTCAGATACCTTTGGGTTCGACGCTCGCTTTTATTTAGCGAATTCCTAGCGGCGATGTCAGATGTCCGTACCTTTGGGTTTGTTGTTCGCTTTTATTTAGCGAAGGCCTGACGGTTATGTCAGATACCTTAGGGTTTGATGCTCGCTTTTATTTAGCGAATGCTTGGCAGCGATGTCAGATGTCCGTACCTTTGGGTTTGTTGATCGCTTTTATTTAGTGAAGGCCTGGCCGCGATGTCAGATACCTTTGGGGTTCGATGCTCGCTTTTATTTAGCGAAGGCCTGGGGGCGATGTCAGATGTCCGTACCTTTGGGTTTGTTGTTCTCTTTTATGAAGCGAAGGCCTGGTGGCGATGTCAGATACCTTTGGGTTCGATGCTAGCTTTTATTTTAAGAATGCCGGCCGGCGATGTCAGATGTCTGTACCTTTGGGTTTGTTGTTCGCTTTTATTTCGCGAAGGCCTGGCGGCGATGTCAGATACCTTTGGGTTCAATGCTCGCTTTTATTTTGAGAATGCCTTCCGGCGATGTTAGATGTCCGTACCTTTGCTTTTGTTGTTCGCTTTTATTTAGCGAAGGTCTGGCGGCGATGTCAAATACCTTTGGGTTCGATGCTCGCTTTTATTTAGTGAATGCCTGGCGGGGATGTCAGATGTCTATACCTTTGGGTTTATTGTTCACTTTTATTTAGCGAAGGTCTGGCGGCGATGTCAAATACCTTTGGGTTTGATGCTCTCTTTTTCTTAGTAAATGCCTGGAGGCGATTTCGAAAATTCGTACCTTTGGGTTTGTTGTTCGCTTTTATTTAGCGAACGCCTGGCGGCGATGTCAGATACCTTTGGGTTCGATGCTCGCTTTTATTTATCGAATGCCTGGCGGCGATGTCAGATATCTGTATATTTGGGATTGTTGTTCGCTTTTATTAACGAAGGCCTGGCGGCGATGTCATATACCTTTGGGTTCGATGCTCTCTTTCATTTAGCGAATGCCTGGCGGCGATGTAAAATGTCCGTACCTTTAGGTTTGTTGTTCGCTTTTGTTTAGCGAACGCCTGATGGCGATGTAAGATACCTTTGGGTTCGATGCTCGCTTTTATTTAGCGAATGCCTGGAAACGATGTCAGATGTCCGTACCTTTGGGTTTGTTGTTCGCTTTTATTTAGCGAAGGTCTGGGGGCGATGACAATACCTTTGGGTTTGATGCTCGCTTTTATTTAGTGAATGCCTGGCGGCGATGTCAGATGTCCATACCTTTGGGTTTGTTGTTCGCTTTTATTTAGCGAAGGCATGGCGGCGATGACAGATACCTTTGGGTTCGATGCTCGCTTTTATTTAGGGAATGTCTGGTGGCGATGTCAAATATCCATACCTTTAGGTTTGTTGTTCGCTTTTATTTAGAGAAGGCCTGGCGGTGATGTCAGATACCTTTGAATTCGATGCTCGCTTTTATTTAGTGAATGCCTGGCGGCGATGTCACATATCCGTACCTTTGGGTTTGTTGTTCGCTCTTATTTAGTTAAGGTCTCACGACGATGTCAGATACCTTTAGGTTCGATGCTCGCTTTTATTTAGCGAATGCCTGGCGGCGATGTCAGATGTCTGTACCTTTGGGTTTGTTGTTCGCTTTTATTTAGCGAAGGCCTGATGGCGATGTCAGATACCTTTGGGTTCGATTCTCGCTTTTATTTAGCAAATGCCTGGCAGTGATGTAAGATGTACGTACCTTTGGGTTTTTTGTTCACTTTTATTTAGAGAAGGCCTGGCGGCGATGTCAGATACCTTTGGGTTCGATGCTCGCTTTTATTTAGCGAATGCCTGGCGGTGATGTCACATATCTGTACCATTGGGTTTGTTGTTCGCTTTTATTTAGAGAAGGTCCGGCGGCGATGTCAGATACCTTTGGGTTTGATGCTCGCTTTTATTTAGCGAATGCATGGGGCGATGTCAGATGTCTGTACCTTTGGGTTTGTTGTTCGCTTTTATTTAGCGAAGGCCTGGCGGTGATGTCCGCTACCTTTGGATTGAATGCTTGCTTTTATTTAGAGAATGCCTGACGACGATGTGAGATGTCCGTACCTTTGGGTTTGTTGTTCACTTTTATTTAACGAAGGCCTTGCGGCGATGTCAAATACCTTTGCGTTCGATGCTCGCTTTTATTTAGCGAAAGCCTGGCGGCGATGTCAAATGTCCATACCTTTGGGTTTTTTATTCACTTTAATTTAGAGAAGGCCTGACGGCGATGTCAGATCCCTTTGGGTTCGATGCTCGCTTTTATTTAGCGAATGCCTGGCGGCGATATCAGAAATCCTTACCTTTGGGTTTGTTGTTCGCTTTTATTTAGCGAAGGTCTGACGGCGTTGTCAGATACCTTTGGGTTCGATGCTTGCTTTTATTTAGCGAATGCCTGGCGGCGATGTCAGATGTCCGTACCTTTGGGTTTGTTGTTCGCTTTTATTTAGCGAGGGCCTGGCGGCGATGTCAGATACCATTGGGTTCGATGCTCGCTTTTATTTAGCGAATGCCTGGCGGCGATGTCAGATGTCTATACCTTTGTGTTTATTGTTCACTTTTATATAGCGAAGGCCTGACGGCGATGTAAAATACCTTTGCGTTCGATACTCTCTTTTTTTTTTGCAAATGCCTGGAGGCGATGTCAAATATCCGTACCTTTGGGTTTGTTGTTCGCTTTTATTTAGCGAAGGCCTGGCGGCGATGTCAGATACCTTTGGGTTCGATGCTTGCTTTTATTTATCGAATGCCTGGCGGCGATGTCAGATATATGTACATTTGGGATTCTTGTTCGCTTTTATTTAGCGAAAGCCTGGCGGTGAAGTCAGATACCTTTGAGTTCGATGCTCGCTTTTATTTAGCGAATGTCTGGCGGCGATGTCAGATGTCCGTACCTTTGGGTTTGTTGTTCGCTTTTGTTTAGCGAACGCCTGATGGCGATGTCAAATACCTTTGGGTTTGATGCTTACTTTTATTTAGCGAATGCTTGGAAGCGATGTCAGATGTCGGTACCTTTTGGTTTGTTGTTCTCTTTTATTTAGCGAAGGCCTGGCGGCGATGTCAAATACCTTTGGGTTGGATGCTCGCTTTTATTTAGTGAATGCCTGGCGGCGATGTTAGATGTTCATACTTTTGGGCTTTTTGTTCGCTTTTATATAGCGAAGTCCTAGCGGCGATGGCAGATACCTTTGGGTTCGATGCTCGCTTTAATTTAGCGAATGCCTGGCGGCGATGTCAAATATCCGTACCTTTAAGTTTGTTGTTCGCTTTTATTTAGAGAAGGCCTGGCCGCGATGTCAGATACCTTTGAGTTCGATGCTCGATTTTATTTAGCGAATTCCTGGCAGCGATGTCACATATCCGTACCTTTGGGTTTGTTGTTCGCTCTTATTTAGCGAAGGTCTGACGGTGATGTCAGATACCTTTGGGTTCGATGTTCGCTTTTATTTAGCGAATGCCTGGCGGCGATGTCAGATATCCGTACCTTTGGGTTTTTTGTTTGCTTTTATTTAGCGAAGGCCTGATGGCGATGTCAGATACCTTTTTGTTCGATGCTCGCATTTATTTAGCGAAAGCCTGGCAGCGATGTCAGATGTCCGTACCTTTGGGTTTGTTGTTCACTTTTATTTAGCGAAGGCCTGGTGGCGAATCATATACCTTTGGGTTCAATGCTTGCTTTTTTTTAATGAATTCCTGGCGATGATGTCAAATATCCGTACCTTTGGGTTTGTTGTTCGCTTTTATTTAGTGAGTGCCTAGCGGCGATGTCAGATATCCGTACCTTTCAGATTGTTGTTCGCTTTTATTTAGCGAAGGCCTGGCGGCGATGTCAAATACCATTGGGTTCGATGCTGGCTTTTATTTAGCGAATGCCTGGCAGCGATGTCTATTATTCGTACCTTTGGGTTTATTGTTCACCTTTATTTAGCGAAGCCCTGGCGGCGATGTCAAATACCTTTGGGTTCGATGCTCTCTTTTATTTAGCAAATGCCTGGCGGCGATTTCAAATATCCGTACCTTTGGGTTTGTTGTTCGCTTTTATTTAGCGAAGCCCTGGCGGCGATGTCAGATACCTTTGGGTTTGGTGCTCGCTTTTATTTAGCGAATGCATGGCGACGATGTCAGATGTCCATACCTTTGGGTTTGTTGTACGCTTTTATTTTGCGAAGGACTGACGGCAATGTCCGATACCTTTGGGTTCGATGCTTGCTTTTATTTAGCGAATGCCTGGCAGAGATGTCAGATGTCCGTACCTTTGGGTTTGTTGTTCGCTTTTATTTAGAGAAGGCCTGGCCGCGATGTCAGATACCTTTGAGATCGATGCTCGATTTTATTTAGCGAATTCCTGGCAGCGATGTCACATATCCGTACCTTTGGGTTTGTTGTTCGCTCTTATTTAGCGAAGGTCTGACGGCGATGTCAGATACCTTTGGGTTCGATGTTCGCTTTTATTTAGCGAATGCATGGCGGCGATGTCAGATATCTGTACCTTTGGGTTTTTTGTTTGCTTTTATTTAGCGAAGGCCTGATGGCGATGTCAGATACCTTTTTGTTCGATGCTCGCATTTATTTAGCGAAAGCCTGGCAGCGATGTCAGATGTCCGTACCTTTGGGTTTGTTGTTCACTTTTATTTAGCGAAGGCCTGGTGGCGAATCATATACCTTTGGGTTCGATGCTTGCTTTTTTTTAATGAATGCCTGGCGATGATGTCAAATATCCGTACCTTTGGGTTTGTTGTTCGCTTTTATTTAGTGAGTGCCTAGCGGCGATGTCAGATATCCGTACCTTTCAGATTGTTGTTCGCTTTTATTTAGCGAAGGCCTGGCGGCGATGTCAGATACCATTGGGTTCGATGCTGGCTTTTATTTAGCGAATGCCTGGCAGCGATGTCTATTATTCGTACCTTTGGGTTTATTGTTCACTTTTATTTAGCGAAGCCCTGGCGGCGATGTCAAATACCTTTGGGTTCGATGCTCTCTTTTATTTAGCAAATGCCTGGCGGCGATTTCAAATATCCGTACCTTTGGGTTTGTTGTTCGCTTTTATTTGGCGAAGCCCTGGCGGCGATGTCAGATACCTTTGGGTTTGGTGCTCGCTTTTATTTAGCGAATGCATGGCGACGATGTCAGATGTCCATACCTTTGGGTTTGTTGTACGCTTTTATTTTGCGAAGGCCTGACGGCAATGTCCGATACCTTTGGGTTCGATGCTTGCTTTTATTTAGCGAATGCCTGGCAGAGATGTCAGATGTCCGTACCTTTGGGTTTGTTGTTCGCTTTTATTTAGAGAAGGCCTGGTCGCGATGTCAGATACCTTTGAGTTCGATGCTCGATTTTATTTAGCGAATTCCTGGCAGCGATGTCACATATCCGTACCTTTGGGTTTGTTGTTCGCTCTTATTTAGCGAAGGTCTGACGGCGATGTCAGATACCTTTGGGTTCGATGTTCGCTTTTATTTAGCGAATGCCTGGCGGCGATGTCAGATATCCGTACCTTTGGGTTTTTTGTTTGCTTTTATTTAGCGAAGGGCTGATGGCGATGTCAGATACCTTTTTGTTCGATGCTCGCATTTATTTAGCGAAAGCCTGGCAGCGATGTGAGATGTCCGTACCTTTGGGTTTGTTGTTCACTTTTATTTAGCGAAGGCCTGGTGGCGAATCATATACCTTTGGGTTCGATGCTTGCTTTTTTTTAATGAATGCCTGGCGATGATGTCAAATATCCGTACCTTTGGGTTTGTTGTTCGCTTTTATTTAGTGAGTGCCTAGCGGCGATGTCAGATATCCGTACCTTTCAGATTGTTGTTCGCTTTTATTTAGCGAAGGCCTGGTGGCGATGTCAGATACCATTGGGTTCGATGCTGGCTTTTATTTAGCGAATGCCTAACAGCGATGTCTATTATTCGTACCTTGGGGTTTATTGTTCACTTTTATTTAGCGAAGCCCTGGCGGCGATGTCAAATACCTTTGGGTTCGATGCTCTCTTTTATTTAGCAAATGCCTGGCGGCGATTTCAAATATCTGTACCTTTGGGTTTGTTGTTCGCTTTTATTTAGCGAAGCCCTGGCGGCGATGTCAGATACCTTTGGGTTTGGTGCTCGCTTTTATTTAGCGAATGCATGGCGACGATGTCAGATGTCCATACCTTTGGGTTTGTTGTACGCTTTTATTTTGCGAAGGCCTCACGGCAATGTCCGATACCTTTGGGTTCGATGCTTGCTTTTATTTAGCGAATGCCTGGCAGAGATGTCAGATGTCCGTAACTTTGGGTTTGTTGTTCGCTTTTATTTAGCGAAGGCCTGGCGGCGATGTCAGATACCTTTGGGTTCGATGCTCGCTTTTATTTAGTGAATGCCTGGGGGCGATGTTAGATGTCCGTACCTTTGGGTTTATTGATCGCTTTTATTTAGCGAAGGCCTGGCGGCGATGTCAGATACCTTTGGGTTCGATGCTCGCTTTTATTTAGTGAATGCCTGGCGGCGATGTCAGATACCTTTGGGTTCAATGATCGCTTTTATTTAGCGAATTCCTGGCGGCGACGTCAAATATCCGTACCTTTAGGTTTGTCGTTCTCTTTTATTTAGAGAAGGCCTGGAGGCGATGTCAGATACCTTTGGGTTCGATGCTCACTTTTATTTAGCGAATGCCTGGCGACGATGTCAAATATTCGTACCTTTGGGTTTGTTGTTCGCTTTTATTTAGCGAAGGTCTGACGGTGATGTCAGATACCTTTGGGTTCGATTCTTGCTTTTATTTAGCGAATGCGTGGGGCGAAGTCAGATGTCTGTACTTTTGGGTTTGTTGTTCGCTTTTATTTAGAGAAGGCCTGGAGGCGATGTCAGATACCTTTGGGTTCGATGCTCGCTTTTATTTAGCGAATGCCTGGCGACGATGTCAAATATTCGTACCTTTGGGTTTGTTGTTCGCTTTTATTTAGGGAAGGTCTGACGGCGATGTCAGATACCTTTGGGTTCGATTCTTGCTTTTATTTAGCGAATGCGTGGGGCGAAGTCAAATGTCTGTACTTTTGGGTTTGTTGTTCGCTTTTATTTAGCGAAGGCCTGACGGCAATGTCAAATACCATTGGGTTCGATGCTCGCTTTTATTTAGTGAATGCCTGGTAGCGATGTCAGATGCCCGTACCTTTGGGTTTGTTGTTCGCTTTTATTTAGCGAAGGCCTGGCGGCGATGTTAGATACCTTTGCGTTCGACGCTCGCTTTTATTTAGTGAATTCCTGGCGACGATGTCAGATGTCCGTACGTTTGGGTTTGTTGTTCGCATTTATTTAGCGAAGGCCTGGCGGCGATGTCAGATACCTTTGCATTCGATGCTCGCTTTTCTTTAGCGAATGCATGGCGGCGATGTCAGATATCCGCACCTTTGGGTTTGTTATAAGCTTTTATTTAGAGAAGGCCTGGCGGCGATGTCAGATACCTTTGGGTTTGTTGTTCGTTTTTATTTAACGAAGGTCTGGCGGCGATGTTAGATACCTTTGGGTTCGATGCTCGCTTTTATTTACCGAATGCCTGGCGAGGATGTCAAATATCCGTACCTTTGGGTTTGTTGTTCGCTTTTATTTAGCGAAAGTCTGACGGCGATGTCAGATACCTTTGGGTTCGATGCTTGCTTTTATTTAGCGAATGCGTGGGGGGATGTCAGATGTATGTACCTTTGGGTTTTTTGTTCGCTTTTATTTAGCGAAGGCCTAGCGGCGATGTCAGCTACCTTTGGGTTCGATGCTCGCTTTTATTTAGTGAATGCCTGGCAGCGATGTCAGATGTCCGTACCTTTGGGTTTGTTGTTCACTTTTTTTTAGAGAAGGCCTGGCAGCGATGTCAGATCCCTTTGGGTTCGATGCTCGCTTTTAATTAGCGAATGCCTGGCGGCGATATCAGATATCCGTACCTTTGGGGTTTTATGTTCGCTTTTATTTAACGAAGGTTTGGCGGCGATGTTAGATACCCTTGGATTCGATGTTCGCTTTTATTTAGCGAATGCCTGACGGCGATATCAGATGTCTGTACCTTTAGGTTTGTTGTTCGCTTTTATATAGAGAAGGCCTGGCGGCGATGTCAGATACCTTTGGGTTCGAAGCTCGCTTTTATTTAGTGAATGCCTGGCAGCGATGTCAGATATTCGTACCTTTGGGTTTGTTGTTCGCTTTTATTTAGCGAAGGCCTGGCGGCGATGTCAGATTCCTTTGCATTCGATGCTCGCTTTTATTTAGTGAACTCCTGGCAACGATGTCAGATGTCCATACCTTTGGGTTTGTTGTTCGCTTTTACTTAGCGAAGGCCTGGCAGCGATGTCAGATACCTTTGCGTTCGATGCTCGCTTTTATTTAGTGAATTCCTGGCAGCGATGTCAGATGTCCGTACCTTTGGGTTTGTTGTTCGCATTTATTTAGCGAAGGCGTGGCGGCGAGGTCAGATATATGCACCTTTGGGTGTGTTATTCGCTTTAATTTGGAGAATGCCTAGCGGCGATGTCAGATCCCTTTGAGTTTGATTAACGCTTTTATTTAGCAAATGCCTGGCGGCGATATCAGATATCTGTACCTTTGGGTTTGTTGTTCGCTTTTATTTAACGAAGGTCTGGCGGCGATGTCAGATACCTTTGCGTTCGATGCTCGCTTTCATTTAGCGAATTCCTGGCGGCAATGTCAGATATCCACACCTTTGGGTTGTTATTCGCTTTTATTTAGAGAAGGCCTAGTGTCGATGTCAGATCCCTTAGGGTTCGATGCTCGCTTTTATTTAGCGAATGCCTGGAGGCAATATCAGATATCCGTACCTTTGGGTTTGTTGTTCGCTTTTATTTAATGAAGGTCTGGCGGCGATGTTAGATACCCTTGGGTTCGATGCTCGATGTCAAATATCCGTACCTTTGGGTTTGTTGTTCGCTTTTATTTAGCAATGGTCTGTCGGCGATGTCAGATACCTTTGGGTTCGATGCTTGCTTTTATTTAGCGAATGCGTGGGGGATGTCAGATGTTTGTACCTTTGGGTTTCTTGTTCGCTTTTATTTAACGATGGCCTGGCGGCGATGTGAGCTACCTTTGGGTTTGATGCTCGCTTTTATTTAGTGAATGCTTGGCAGCGATGTCAGATGTCTGTACCTTTGGGTTTGTTGTTCACTTTTATTTAGTGAGGGCCTGGCGGCGATGTCAGATACCTTTGCGTTCGATGCTCGCTTTTAATAGCGAATGCCTGGCGGCGATGTCAGATGTCTGCACCTTTGGGTTTGGTATTCGCTTTTATTTAGAGAAGGCCTGGCGTCGATGTCAGATCCCCTTGGGTTCGATGCTCGCTTTTATTTAGCGAATGCCTGGCGGAGACGTCAAATATCCGTACCTTAGCGTTTGTTGTTCTCTTTTATTTAGCGAACGCCTGGCGGCGATGTCAGCTACCTTTGGGTTCGATGCTCGCTTTTATTTAGTAAATGCCTGGCAGCGATGTCAGATGTCCGTACCTTTGGGTTTGTTGTTCACTTTTATTTAGCGAAGGCCTGGCGGCGATGTCAAATACCTTTGCGTTTAATGCTCGCTTTTATTTAGAGAAGGCCTGGCAGTGATGTCAGATCCCTTTGGGTTCGATGCTCGCTTTTATTTAGCGAATGCCTGGCGGCGATATCAGATATCCGCACCTTTGGGTCTGTTGTTCGCTTTTATTTAACGAAGGTTTCGCGACGATGTTAGATACCCTTGGATTCGATCCTCGATTTTATTTAGCGAATGCCTGACGGCGATGTCAAAGATCCGTACCTTTAGGTTTGTTGTTCGCTTTTATATAGAGAAGGCCTGACGGCGATGTAAGATACCTTTGGGTTCAAAGCTCGCTTTTATTTAGCGAACGCCTGGCGGCGATGTCAAATATCCGTACCTTTGTGTTTGTTGTTCGCTTTTATTTAGTGAAGGTCTGACGGCGATGTCAGATACCTTTGGGTTCGATGCTTGCTTTTATTAAGCGAATGCGTGGGGCCATGTCAGATGTCTGTACCTTTGGGTTTGTTGTTTGCTTTTATTTAGCGAAGGCCTGGCAGCGATGTCAAATACCTTTGGGTTTGATGCTCGCATTTATTTAGTGAATGCCTGGCAGCGATGTCAGATATCCGTACCTTTGGGTTTGTTGTTCGCTTTTATTTAGCGAAGGCCTGTCGGTGATGTAAGATACCTTTGCATTCGATGCTCGCTTTTATTTAGTGAATTCCTGGCAACGATGTCAGATGTCCATACCTTTGGGTTTGTTGTTCGCTTTTACTTAGCGAAGGCCTGGCAGCGATGTCAGATACCTTTGCGTTCGATGCTCGCTTTTATTTAGTGAATTCCTGGCAGCGATGTCAGATGTCTGTACCTTTGGGTTTGTTGTTCGCATTTATTTAGCGAAGGCCTGGCGGCGAGGTCAGATACCTTTGGGGTTCGATGTTCGCTTTTATTTAGCGAAGCCCTGGAGGCGATGTCAGATAACTTTGCGTTCGATGCTCGCTTTTATTTAGCGAATGCCTGGCGGAGATGTCAGATGTCTGCACCTTTGGGTGTGTTATTTGCTTTAATTTAGAGAATGCCTAGCGGCAATGTCAGATCCCTTTGAGTTTGATTGTCGCTTTTATTTAGCGAATGCCTAGCGGCGATGTCAGATCCCTTTGAGTTTGATTAACGCTTTTATTTAGCAAATGCCTGGCGGCGATATCAGATATCTGTACCTTTGGGTTTGTTGTTCGCTTTTATTTAACGAAGGTCTGGCGGCGATGTCAGATACCTTTGCGTTCGATGCTCGCTTTCATTTAGCGAATTCCTGGCGGCAATGTCAGATATCCACACCTTTGGGTTGTTATTCGCTTTTATTTAGAGAAGGCCTGGCGTCGATGTCAGATCCCTTAGGGTTCGATGCTCGCTTTTATTTAGCGAATGCCTGGCGGCAATATCAGATATTCGTACCTTTGGGTTTGTTGTTCGCTTTTATTTAATGAAGGTCTGGCGGCGATGTTAGATACCCTTGGGTTCGATGCTCGCTTTTATTTAGCGAATGCCTGGCGGTGATGTCAAATATCCGTACCTTTGGGTTTGTTGTTCGCTTTTATTTAGCAAAGGTCTGTCGGCGATGTCAGATACCTTTGGGTTCGATGCTTGCTTTTATTTAGCGAATGCGTGGGGGATGTCAGATGTTTGTACCTTTGGGTTTCTTGTTCGCTTTTATTTAGCGATGGCCTGGCGGCGATGTGAGCTACCTTTGGGTTTGATGCTCGCTTTTATTTAGTGAATGCTTGGCAGCGATGTCAGATGTCTGTACCTTTGGGTTTGTTGTTCACTTTTATTTAGTGAAGGCCTAGCGGCGATGTCAGATACCTTTGCGTTCGATGCTCGCTTTTAATAGCGAATGCCTGGCGGCGATGTCAGATGTCCGCACCTTTGGGTTTGGTATTCGCTTTTATTTAGAGAAGGCTTGGCGTCGATGTCAGATCCCCTTGGGTTCGATGCTCGCTTTTATTTAGCGAATGCCTGGCGGAGACGTCAAATATCCGTACCTTTGGGTTTGTTGTTCTCTTTTATTTAACGAAGGTCTGGCGGCGATGTCAGATACCTTTGGGTTCGATGCTTGCTTTTATTTAGCGAATGCGTGGGGCGATGTCAGATGTATGTACCTTTGGGTTTGTTGTTCTCTTTTATTTAGCGAAGGCCTAGCGGCGATGTCAGCTACCTTTGGGTTCGATGCTCGCTTTTATTTAGTAAATGCCTGGCAGCGATGTCTGATGTCCGTACCTTTGGGTTTGTTGTTCCCTTTTATTTAGCGAAGGCCTGGCGGCGATGTCAAATACCTTTGCGTTTGATGCTCGCTTTTATTTAGAGAAGGCCTGGCAGTGATGTCAGATCCCTTTGGGTTCGATGCTCGCTTTTATTTAGCGAATGCCTGGCGGCGATATCAGATATCCGCACCTTTGGGTTTGTTGTTCGCTTTTATTTAACGAAGGTTTGGCGGCGATGTTAGATACCCTTGGATTCGATCCTCGATTTTATTTAGCGAATGCCTGACGGCGATGTCAAATATCCGTACCTTTAGGTTTGTTGTTCGCTTTTATATAGAGAAGGCCTGGCGGCGATGTAAGATACCTTTGGGTTCGAAGCTCGCTTTTATTTAGCGAATGCCTGGCGGCGATGTCAAATATCCGTACCTTTGGGTTTGTTGTTCGCTTTTATTTAGTGAAGGTCTGTCGGCGATGTCAGATACCTTTGGGTTCGATGCTTGCTTTTATTTAGCGAATGCGTGGGGCCATGTCAGATGTCTGTACCTTTGGGTTTGTTGTTCGCTTTTATTTAGCGAAGGCCTGGCAGCGATGTCAAATACCTTTGGGTTCGATGCTCGCATTTATTTAGTGAATGCCTGGCAGCGATGTCAGATATCCGTACCTTTGGGTTTGTTGTTCGCTTTAATTTAGCGAAGGCCTGGCGGCGATGTCAGATACCTTTGCATTCGATGCTCGCTTTTATTTAGTGAATTCCTGGCAACGATGTCAGATGTCCATACCTTTGGGTTTGTTGTTCGCTTTTACTTAGCGAAGGCCTGGCAGCGATGTCAGATACCTTTGCGTTCGATGCTCGCTTTTATTTAGTGAATTCCTGGCAGCGATGTCAGATGTCCGTACATTTAGGTTTGTTGTTCGCATTTATTTAGCGAAGGCCTGGCGGCGAGGTCAGATACCTTTGGGGTTCGATGTTCGCTTTTATTTAGCGAAGGCCTGGAGGCGATGTCAGATAACTTTGCGTTCGATGCTCGCTTTTATTTAGCGAATGCCTGGCGGAGATGTCAGATGTTTGCACCTTTGGGTGTGTTATTCGCTTTAATTTAGAGAATGCCTAGCGGCGATGTCAGATCCCTTTGAGTTTGATTAACGCTTTTATTTAGCAAATGCCTGGCGGCGATATCAGATATCTGTACCTTTGGGTTTGTTGTTTTTTATTTAACGAAGGTCTGGCGGCGATGTCAGATACCTTTGCGTTCGATGCTCGCTTTCATTTAGCGAATTCCTGGCGGCAATGTCAGATATCCACACCTTTGGGTTGTTATTCGCTTTTATTTAGAGAAGGCCTGGAGTCGATGTCAGATCCCTTAGGGTTCGATGCTCGCTTTTATTTAGCGAATGCCTGGCGGCAATATCAGATATCCGTACCTTTGGGTTTGTTGTTCGCTTTTATTTAACGAAGGTCTGGCGGCGATGTTAGATACCCTTGGGTTCGATGCTCGCTTTTATTTAGCGAATGCCTGGCGGCGATGTCAAATATCCGTACCTTTGGGTTTGTTGTTCGCTTTTATTTAGCAAAGGTCTGTCGGCGATGTCAGATACCTTTGGGTTTGATGCTTGCTTTTATTTAGCGAATGCGTGGGGGATGTCAGATGTGTGTACCTTTGGGTTTCTTGTTCGCTTTTATTTAGCGATGGCCTGGCGGCGATGTGAGCTACCTTTGGGTTTGATGCTCGCTTTTATTTAGTGAATGCTTGGCAGCGATGTCAGATGTCCGTACCTTTGGGTTTATTGTTCACTTTTATTTAGTGAAGGCCTGGCGGCGATGTCAGATACCTTTGCGTTCGATGCTCGCTTTTAATAGCGAATTCCTGGCGGCGATGTCAGATGTCCGCACCTTTGGGTTTGGTATTCGCTTTTATTTAGAGAAGGTCGGGCGGCGATGTCAGATCCCTTTGGGTTAGATGCTCGCTTTTATTTAGTGAATGTCTGGCGGCGATATCAGATATCCGTACCTTTGTGTTTGTTGTTCGCTTTTATTTAACGAAGGTCTGACGGCGATGTTAGATACCCTTGGGTTCAATGCTCGCTTTTATTTAGCGAATGCCTGGCGGCGATGTCAAATATTTGTACCTTTGGGTTTGTTGTTCGCTTTTATTTAGCGAAGTTCTGACGGCGATGTCAGATACCTTTGGGTTCGATGCTTGCTTTTATTTAGCAAATGCGTGGGGCGATGTCAGATGTATGTACCTTTGGGTTTGTTGTTCGCTTTTATTTAGCGAAGGCCTATCGGCGATGTCAGCTACCTTTGGGTTCGACGCTCGCTTTAATTTAGTGAATGTGTGGCAGTGATGTCAGATATCCGTACCTTTGGGTTGTTATTCGCTTTTATTTAGAGAAGGCCTGGCGGCGATGTCAGATCCCTTTGGGTTCGATGCTCGCTTTTATTGAGCGAATGCCTGGCGTCGATATCATATATCCGTACCTTTGGTTTGTTGTTCGCTTTTATTTAACGAAGGTCTGGCGGCGATGTTAGATACCCTTGGGTTCGATGCTCGCTTTTATTTATCGAATACCTGGCGGAGACGTCAAATATCCGTACCTTTGGGTTTGTTGTTCGCTTTTATTTAGCGAAGGTCTGACGGCGATGTCAGATACCTTTGGGTTCGATGCTTGCTTTTATTTAGCGAATGCGTGGGGCGATGTCAGATGTATGTACCTTTGGGTTTGTTGTTCTCTTTTATTTAGCGAAGGCCTAGCGGCGATGTCAGCTACCTTTGGGTTCGATGCTCGCTTTTATTTAGTAAATGCCTGGCAGCGATGTCAGATGTCCGTACCTTTGGGTTTGTTGTTCACTTTTATTTAGTGAAGGCCTGGCGGCGATGTCAAATACCTTTGCGTTTGATGCTCGCTTTTATTTAGAGAAGGCCTGGCAGTGATGTCAGATCCCTTTGGGTTCGATGCTCGCTTTTATTTAGCGAATGCCTGGCGGCGATATCAGATATCCGCACCTTTGGGTCTGTTGTTCGCTTTTATTTAACGAAGGTTTCGCGACGATGTTAGATACCCTTGGATTCGATCCTCGATTTTATTTAGCGAATGCCTGACGGCGATGTCAAATATCCGTACCTTTAGGTTTGTTGTTCGCTTTTATATAGAGAAGGCCTGGCGGCGATGTAAGATACCTTTGGGTTCAAAGCTCGCTTTTATTTGGCGAACGCCTGGCGGCGATGTCAAATATCCATACCTTTGGGTTTGTTGTTCGTTTTATTTAGTGAAGGTCTGACGGCGATGCCAGATACCTTTGGGTTCGATGCTTGCTTTTATTAAGCGAATGCGTGGGGCCATGTCAGATGTCTGTACCTTTGGGTTTGTTGTTCGCTTTTATTTAGCGAAGGCCTGGCAGCGATGTCAAATACCTTTGGGTTCGATGCTCGCATTTATTTAGTGAATGCCTGGCAGCGATGTCAGATATCCGTACCTTTGGGTTTGTTGTTCGCTTTTATTTAGCGAAGGCCTGTCGGTGATGTCAGATACCTTTGCATTCGATGCTCGCTTTTATTTAGTGAATTCCTGGCAACGATGTCAGATGTCCATACCTTTGGGTTTGTTGTTCGCTTTTACTTAGCGAAGGCCTGGCAGCGATGTCAGATACCTTTGCGTTCGATGCTCGCTTTTATTTAGTGAATTCCTGGCAGCGATGTCAGATGTCCGTACCTTTGGGTTTGTTGTTCGCATTTATTTAGCGAAGGCCTGGCGGCGAGGTCAGATACCTTTGGGGTTCGATGTTCGCTTTTATTTAGCAAAGCCCTGGAGGCGATGTCAGATAACTTTGCGTTCGATGCTCGCTTTTATTTAGCGAATGCCTGGCGGAGATGTCAGATGTCTGCACCTTTGGGTGTGTTATTTGATTTAATTTAGAGAATGCCTAGCGGCAATGTCAGATCCCTTTGAGTTTGATTGTCGCTTTTATTTAGCGAATGCCTGGCGGCGATATCAGATATCCGTACCTTTGGGTTTGTTATTCGCTTTTATTTAACGAAGGTCTGGCGGCGATGTCAGATACCTTTGCATTCGATGCTCGCTTTCATTTAGCGAATTCCTGGCGGCGATGTCAGATGTCCACACCTATGGGTTGTTATTCTCTTTTATTTAGAGAAGGCCTGGCGTCGATGTCAGATCCCTTTGGGTTCGATGCTCGCTTTTATTTAGTGAATGCCTGGCGGCGATATCAAATATCCGTACCTTTGGGTTTGTTGTTCGCTTTTATTTAACGAAGGTCTGGCGGCGATGTTAGATACCCTTGGGTTCGATGCTCGCTTTTATTTAGCGAATGCCTGGCGGCGATGTCAAATATCCGTACCTTTGGGATTGTTGTTCGCTTTTATTTAGCGAAGGTCTGTCGGCGATGTCAGATACCTTTGGGTTCGATGCTTGCTTTTATTTAATGAATGCGTGGGGGATGTCAGATGTTTGTACCTTTGGGTTTCTTGTTCGCTTTTATTTAGCAATGGTCTGGCGGCGATGTGAGCTACCTTTGGGTTTGATGCTCGCTTTTATTTAGTGAATGCTTGGCAGCGATGTTAGATGTCCATACCTTTGGGTTTGTTGTTCACTTTTATTTAGCGAAGGCCTGGCGGCGATGTCAGATACCTTTGTGTTCGATGCTCGCTTTTATTAGCGAATTCCTGGCGGCGATGTCAGATGTCCGCACCTTTGGGTTTGGTATTCGCTTTTATTTAGAGAAGGTCGGGCGGCGATGTCAGATCCCTTTGGGTTCGATGCTCGCTTTTATTTAGCGAATGTCTGGCGGCGATATCAGATATCCGTACCTTTGGGTTAGTTGTTCGCTTTTATTTAACGAAGGTCTGGCGGCGATGTTAGATACCCTTGGGTTCAATACTCACTTTTATTTAGCGAATGCCTGGTGGCGACGTCAAATATCCGTACTTTTGGGTTTGTTGTTCGCTTTTATTTAGCGAAGGTCTGACGGCGATGTCAGATACCTTTAGGTTCGATGCTTGCTTTTATTTAGCGAATGCATGGGGCGATGTCAGATGTATGTACCTTTGGGTTTGTTGTTCGCTTTTATTTAGCGAAGGCCTAGCAGCGATGTCAGCTACCTTTGGGTTCGATGCTCGCTTTTATTTAGTAAATGCTTGGCAGCGATGTCAGATGTTCGTACCTTTGGGTTTGTTGTTCACTTTTATTTAGCGAAGGCCTGGCGGCGATGTCAAATACCTTTGCGTTTGATGCTCGCTTTTATTTAGGGAAGGCCTGGCAGCGATGTCAGATCCCTTTTGGTTCGATGCTCGCTTTTATTTAGCGAATGCCTGGCGGCGATATCAGATATCCGCACCTTTGGGTTTGTTGTTCGCTTTTATTTAACGAAGGTTTGGTGGAGATGTAAGATACCTTTGGGTTCGATGCTTGGTTTTATTTAGCGAATGCCTGGCGGCGATGTCAAATATCCGTACCTTTGGGTTTGTTATTCGCTTTTATTTAGAGAAGTCCTGGCGGCGATGTCAGATACCTTTGCATTCGATGCTCGCTTTTATTTAGTGAATTCCTGGCAACGATGTCAGATGTCCGTACCTTTGGGTTTGTTGTTCGCTTTTATTTAGCGAAGGCCTGGCAGCGATGTCAGATACCTTTGCATTCGATGCTCGCTTTTATTTAGTGAATTCCTGGCAGCGATGTCAGATGTCCGTACCTTTGGGTTTGTTGTTCGCATTTATTTAGCGAAGGCCTGGCGGCGAGGTCAGATACCTTTGGGGTTCGATGTTCGCTTTTATTTAGCGAAGGCCTGGAGGCGATGTCAGATAACTTTGCATTCGATGCTCGCTTTTATTTAGCGAATGCCTGGCAGCGATGTCAGATGTCTGCACCTTTGGGTGTGTTATTCTCTTTTATTTAGAGAAGGCCTAGCGGCGATGTCAGATCCCTTAGAGTTCGATTATCGCTTTTATTTAGCGAATGCCTGGCGGCGATATCAGATATCTGTACCTTTGGGTTTGTTGTTCGCTTTCATTTAGCGAATGCCTGGCGGCGATGTCAGATACCTTTGCGTTCGATGCTCGCTTTTATATAGCGAATGCCTAGCGGCGATATCAGATATCCGTACCTTTGGGTTTGTTGTTCGCTTTTATTTAACGAAGGTCTGGCCGCGATGTTAGATACCCTTGGGTTCGATGCTCGCTTTTATTTAGCGAATGCCTGGCGGCTATGTCAAATATCCGTACCTTTGGGTTTGTTGTTCACTTTTTATAGCGAAGGTCTGTCGGCGATGTCAGATACCTTGGGGTTCGATGCTTGCTTTTATTTAGCGAATGCGTGGGGAGATGTCAGACGTATGTACCTTTGGGTTTGTTGTTCGCTTTTATTTAGCGAAGGCCTATCAGCGATGTCAGCTACCTTTGGGTTCGATGCTCGCTTTTATTTAGTGAATGTGTGGCAGTGATGTCAGATATCCGTACCTTTGGGTTGTTATTCGCTTTTATTTAGAGAAGGCATAGCGGCGATGTCAGATCCCTTTGGGTTCGATGCTCGCTTTTATTTAGCGAATGCCTGGCGGCGATATCAGATATCCGTACCTTTGGGTTTGTTGTTTGCTTTTATTTAACGAAGGTCTGGCGGCGATGTTAGATACCCTTGGGTTCGATGCTCGCTTTTATTTAGCGAATGCCTGGCGGCGATGCCAAATATTCGTACCTTTGGGTTTGTTGTTCGCTTTTATTTAGCGAAGGTCTGACGGCAATGTCAGATACCTTTGGGTTCGATGCTTAATTTTATTTAGCGAATGCGTGGGGCGATGTCAGATGTATGTACCTTTGGGTTTGTTGTTTGCTTTTATTTAGCGAAGGCCTAGCGGCAATGTCAGCTACCTTTGGGTTCGATGCTCACTTTTATTTAGTAAATGCCTGGCAGCGATGTCAGATGTCCGTACCTTTGGGTTTGTTGTTCACTTTTATTTAGCGAAGGCCTGGCGGCGATGTCAAATACCTTTGCGTTTGATGCTTGCTTTTATTTAGAGAATGCCTGGCGGCGATGTCAAATGTCCGCACCTTTGGGTTTGTTATTCGCTTTTATTTAGAGAAGGCCTGGCAGCGATGTCAGATCCCTTTGGGTTCGATGCTCGCTTTTATTTAGCGAATGCCTGGCGGCGATATCAGATATCCGCACCTTTGGGTTTGTTGTTCCCTTTTATTTAACAAAGGTTTGGCGGCGATGTTAGATACCCTTGGATTCGATGCTCGCTTTTATTTAGCGAATGCCTGACGGCGATGTCAAATATCCGTACCTTTAGGTTTGTTGTTCGCTTTTATATAGAGTAGGCCTGGCGGCGATGTAAGATACCTTTGGGTTCGATGCTCGGTTTTATTTAGCGAATGCCTGGCGGCGATGTCAAATATCCGTACCTTTGGGTTTATTGTTCGCTTTTATTTAGTGAAGGTCTGACGACGATGTCAGATACCTTTGGGTTCGATGCTTGCTTTTATATAGCGAATGCGTGGGGCCATGTCAGATGTCTGTACCTTTGGGTTTGTTGTTCGCTTTTATTTAGCGAAGGCCTGGCGGCAATGTCAAATACCTTTGGGTTTGATGCTCGCTTTTATTTAGTGAATGCTTGGCAGCGATGTCAGATATCCGTACCTTTGGGTTTGTTGTTCGGTTTTATTTAGCGAAGTCCTGGCGGCGATGTCAGATACCGTTGCATTCGATGCTCGGTTTTATTTAGTAAATTCCTGGCAACGATGTCAAATGTCCGTACCTTTGGGTTTGTTGTTCGCTTTTATTTAGCGAAGGCCTGGCAGCGATGTCAGATACCTTTGCGTTTGATGCTCGCTTTTATTTAGTGAATTCCTGGCGGCGATGTCAGATGTTCGTACCTTTGGGTTTGTTGTTCGCATTTATTTAGCGAAGGCCTGGCGGCGAGGTCAGATACCTTTTGGGTTCGATGTTCGCTTTTATTTAGCAAAGGTCTGGAGGGGATGTCATATAACTTTGCGTTCGATGCTCGCTTTTATTTAGCGAATGCCTAGCGGAGATGTCAAATGTCTGCACCTTTGGGTGTGTTATTCGCTTTTATTTAGAGAAGGCCTAGTGGTGATGTCAGATCCCTTTGAGTTTGATTGTCGCTTTTATTTAGCGAATGCCTGGCGGCGATATCGGATATCCGTACCTTTGGGTTTATTGTTCGCTTTTATTTAACGAAGGTCTGGTAGCGATGTCAGATACCTTTGCGTTTGATGCTCGCTTTCATTTAGCGAATGCCTGGCGGCAATGTCAAATATCCGTACCTTTGGGTTTGTTGTTCGCTTTTATTTAGCGAAGGTCTGTCGGCGATGTCAGATACCTTTGGGTTCGATGCTTGCTTTTATTTAGCGAATGCGTGGGGGGATGTCAGATGTTTGTACCTTTGGGTTTGTTGTTCGCTTTTATTTAGCGAAGGCCTGGCGGCGATGTGAGCGACCTTTGGGTTCGATGCTCGCTTTTATTTAGTGAATTCCTGGCAGAGATGTCAGATGTCTATACCTTTGGGTTTGTTGTTCACTTTTATTTAGCGAAAGCCTGGCGGCGATGTCAGATACCTTTGCGTTCGATGCTCGCTTTTAATAGCGAATGCCTAGCGGCGATGTCAGATGTCCGCACCTTTGGGTTTGTTATTCGCTTTTATTTAGAGAAGGCCTGACAGCGATGTCAGCTCCCTTTGGGTTCGATGCTCGCTTTTATTTAGCGAATGCCTGGAGGCAATATCAGATATCCGTACCTTTGAGTGTTATGTTCGCTTTTATTTAACGAAGGTTTGGCGGCGATGTTCGATACCCTTGGATTCGATGCTTGCTTTTATTTAGCGAATGCCTGACGATGATGTCATATATCCGTACCTTTAGGTTTGTTGTTCGCTTTTATATAGAGAAAGCCTGGCGGCGATGTCAGATACCTTTGAGTTCGATGCTCGCTTTTATTTAGCGAATGCCTGGCGGCGATGTCAAATATCCGTACCTTTGGGTTTGTTGTTCGCTTTTATTTAGTGAAGGTCTAACGGCGATGTCAGATACCTTTGGGTTCGATGCTTGCTTTTATTTAGCGAATTCGTGGGGCCATGTCAGATGTCTGTACCTTTGGGTTTGTTGTTCGCTTTTACTTAGCGAAGGCCTGGCGGCGATGTCAAATACCTTTGCGTTCGAAGCTCGCTTTTATTTAGTGAATGCCTAGAAGCGATGTCAGATATCCGTACCTTTGGGTTTGTTGTTCGCTTTTATTTAGCGAAGGCTTGACGGCGATGTCAGATACCTTTGCATTCGATGCTCGCTTTTATTTAGTGAATTCCTGGAAACGATGTCAGATGTCCGCACCTTTGGGTTTGTTGTTCGCTTTTATTTAGCGAAGGCCTGGAGGCGATGTCAGATACCTTTGCGTTCGATGCTCGCTTTTATTTAGTGAATTCCTGGCAGCGATGTCAGATGTCCGTACCTTTGGGTTTGTTGTTCGAATTTATTTAGCGAAGGCCTGGCGGCGAGGTCAGATACCTTTGGGGTTCGATGTTCACTTTTATTTAGCGAATGCCTGGAGGCGATGTCAGATAACTTTGCGTTCGATGCTCGCTTTTATTTAGCGAATGCCTGGCGGAGATGTCAGATGTCTGCATCTTTGGGTGTGTTATTCAGTTTTATTTAGAGAAGGCCTAGCGGCGATGTCAGATCCCTTTGAGTTTGATTGTCGCTTTTATTTAGCGAATGCCTGGCGGCGATATCAAATATCCGTACCTTTGGGTTGGTTGTTCGCTTTTATTTAACGAAGGTCTGGCGGCAATGTCAGATACCTTTGTGTTCGATGCTCTGTTTCATTTAGCGAATGCCTGGCGGCGATGTCAGATGTCCACACCTTTGGGTTGTTATTCGCTTTTATTTAGAGAAGGCCTGGCGGCGATGTCAGATCCCTTTGAGTTTGATTGTCGCTTTTATTTAACGAATGCCTGGCAGCAATATCAGATATCCGTACCTTTGGGTTTGTTGTTCGCTTTTATTTAACAAAGGTCTGGCGGCAATGTCAGATACCTTTGCGTTCGATGCCCACTTTCATTTAGCGAATGCCTGGCGGCGATGTCAAATATCCACACCTTTGGGTTGTTATTCGCTTTTATTTAGAGAAGGCCTGGCGGCGATGTCAGATCCCTTTGGGTTCGATGCTCGCTTTTATTTAGCGAATGCCTGGCGGCGATATCAGATATCCGTACCTTTGGGTTTGTTGTTCGCTTTTATTTAACGAATGCCTAGCGGCGATGTCAAATATCCGTACCTTTGGGTTTGTTGTTCGCTTTTATTTAGCGAAGGTCTGTCGGCGATGTCAGATACCTTTGGGTTCGATGCTTGCTTTTATTTAGCGAATGCGTGGGGGGATGTCAGATGTTTGTACCTTTGGGTTTGTTGTTCTCTTTTATTTAGCGATGGCCTGGCGGCAATGTGAGCTACCTTTGGGTTCGATGCTCGCTTTTATTTAGTGAATGCCTGGCAGCGATGTCAGATGTCCGTACCTTTGGGTTTGTTGTTCACTTTTATTTAGCGAAGGCCTGGCGGCGATGTCAGATACCTTTGCGTTCGATGCTCGCTTTTAATAGCGAATTCCTGGCAGCGATGTCAGATGTCCGCACCTTTGGGTTTGGTATTCGCTTTTATTTAGAGAAGGCCAGGCGACGATGTCAGATCCCTTTGCGTTCGATGCTCGCTTTTATTTAGTGAATTCCTGGCAGCGATGTCAGATGTCCGTACCTTTGGGTTTGTTGTTCGAATTTATTTAGCGAAGGCCTGGCGGCGAGGTCAGATACCTTTGGGGTTCGATGTTCGCTTTTATTTAGCGAATGCCTGGAGGCGATGTCAGATAACTTTGCGTTCGATGCTCGCTTTTATTCAGCGAATGCCTGGCGGAGATGTCAGATGTCTGCACCTTTGGGTGTGTTATTCACTTTTATTTAGAGAAGGCCTAGCGGCGATGTCAGATCCCTTTGAGTTGGATTGTCGCTTTTATTTAGCGAATGCCTGACGGCGATATCAAATATCCGTACCTTTGGGTTTGTTGTTCGCTTTTATTTAACCAAGGTCTGGCGGCAATGTCAGATAACTTTGTGTTCGATGCTCGCTTTCATTTAGCGAATGCCTGGCGGCGATGTCAGATGTCCACACCTTTGGGTTGTTATTCGCTTTTATTTAGAGAAGGCCTGGCGGCGATGTCAGATCCCTTATGGTTCGATGCTCGCTTTTATTTAGCAAATGTCTGGCGGCGATATCAGATTTCCGTACCTTTGGGTTTGTTGTTCGCTTTTATTTAGCGAAGGTCTGTCGGCGATGTCAGATACCTTTGGGTTCGATGCTTGCTTTTATTTAGCGAATGCGTGGGGGGATGTCAGATGTTTGTACCTTTGGGTTTGTTGTTCGCATTTATTTAGCGATGTCCTGGCGGCGATGTGAGCTACCTTTGGGTTCGATGCTCGCTTTTATTTAGTGCATGCCTGGTAGCGATGTCAGATGTCCGTACCTTTGGGTTTGTTGTTCACTTTCATTTAGCGAAGGCCTGGCGGTAATGTCAGATACCTTAGCGTTCGATGCTCGCTTTTAATAGCGAATGCCTAGCGGCGATGTCAGATGTCCGCACCTTTGGGTTTGGTATTCGCTTTTATTTAGAGAAGGCCAGGCGGCGATGTCAGATCCCTTTGGGTTCGATGCTCGCTTTTATTTAGCGAATGTCTGGCGGCGATATCAGATATCCGTACCCTTGGGTTCGATGCTCGCTTTTATTTAGCGAATGTCTGGCGACGATGTTAGATACCCTTGGGTTCGATGCAGGCTTTTATTTAGCGAATGCCTGGCGGTGATGTCAAATATCCGTACCTTTGGGTTTGTTGTTCGCTTTTATTTAGCGAAGGTCTGACGGCGATGTTAGATACCTTTTGGTTTGATGCTTGCTTTTATTTAGCGAATGCGTGGGGCGATGTCAGATGTATGTACCTTTGGGTTTGTTGTTCGCTTTTATTTAGCGAAGGCCTATTGGCGATGTCAGCTACCTTTGGGTTCGATGCTCGCTTTTATTTAGTGAATGTGTGGCAGTGATGTCAGATATCCGTACCTTTGGGTTGTTATTCGCATTTATTTAGAGAAGGCCTGGCGGCGATGTCAGATCCCTTTGGGTTCGATGCTCGCTTATATTTAGCGATTGCCTGGCGGCGGTATCAGATATCCGTACCTTTGGGTTTGTTGTTCGCTTTTATTTAACGAAGGTCTGGCGGCGTTGTTAGATACCCTTGGGTTCGATGCTCGCTTTTATTTAGCGAATGCCTGGCGGCAATGTCAAATATCCGTACCTTTGGGTTTGTTGTTCGCTTTTATTTAGCGAAGGGCTGTCGGCGATGTCAGATACCTTTGGGTTCGATGCTTGCTTTTATTTAGCGAATGCATGGGGGGATGTCAGATGTTCGGACCTTTGGGTTTGTTGTTCGCTTTTATTTAGCGAAGGTCTGGCGGCGATGTGAGCTACCTTTGGGTTCGATGCTCGCTTTTATTTAGTGAATTCCTGGCAGCGATGTCAGATGTCCGTACCTTTGGGTTTGTTGTTCACTTTTATTTAGCGAAGGCCTGGCGGCGATGTCAGATACCTTTGCGTTCCATGCTCGCTTTTAATAGCGAATGCCTGGCGGCGATGTCAGATGTCCGCACCTTTGGGTTTGTTATTCGCTTTTATTTAGAGAAGGCCTGACAACGATGTCAGATCCCTTTGGGTTCGATGCTCGCTTTTATTTAGCGAATGCCTGGCGGCAATATCAGATATCCGTACCTTTGGGTTTTATGTTCGCTTTTATTTAACGAAGGTTTGGCGGCGATGTTCGACACCCTTGGATTCGATGCTCGCTTTTATTTAGCGAATGCCTGACGGTGATGTCATATATCCGTACCTTTAGGTTTGTTGTTCGCTTTTATATAGAGAAGGCCTGGCGGCGATGTCAGATACCTTTGGGTTCGATGCTCGCTTTTATTTAGCGAATGCCTGGCAGCGATGTCAAATATCCGTACCTTTGGGTTTGTTGTTCGCTTTTATTTAGTGAAGGTCTGACGGCGATGTCAGATACCTTTGGGTTCGATGCTTGCTTTTATTTAGCGAATTCGTGGGGCCATGTCAGATGTCTGTACCTTTGGGTTTGTTGTTCGCTTTTATTTAGCGAAGGCCTGGAGGCGATGTCAAATACCTTTGCGTTTGAAGCTCGCTTTTATTTAGTGAATGCCTGGAAGCGATGTCAGATATCCGTACCTTTGGGTTTGTTGTTCGCTTTTATTTAGCGAAGGCCTGACGGCTATGTCAGATACCTTTGCATTCGATGCTCGCTTTTATTTAGTGAATTCCTGGCAACGATGTTAGATGTCCGTACCTTTGGGTTTGTTGTTCGCTTTTATTTAGCGAAGGCCTGACGACGATGTCAGATACCTTTGTGTTCGATGCTCGCTTTTATTTAGTGAATTCCTGGAAGCGATGTCAGATGTCCGTACCTTTGGGTTTGTTGTTCGAATTTATTTAGCGAAGGCCTGGCGGCGAGGTCAGATACCTTTGGGGTTCGATGTTCGCTTTTATTTAGCGAATGCCTGGAGGCGATGTCAGATAACTTTGCGTTCGATGCTCACTTTTATTTAGCGAATGCCTGGCGGAGATGTCAGATGTCTGCACCTTTGGGTGTGTTATTCACTTTTATTTAGAGAAGGCCTAGCGGCGATGTCAGATCCCTTTGAGTTTGATTGTCGCTTTTATTTAGCGAATGCCTGGCGGCGATATCAAATATCCGTACCTTTGGGTTTGTTGTTCGCTTTTATTTAACGAAGGTCTGGCGGCAATGTCAGATACCTTTGTGTTCGATGCTCGCTTTCATTTAGCGAATGCCTGGCGGCGATGTCAGATGTCCACACCTTTGGGTTGTTATTCGCTTTTATTTAGAGAAGGCCTGGCGGCGATGTCAGATCCCTTATGGTTCGATGCTCGCTTTTATTTAGCAAATGTCTGGCGGCGATATCAGATTTCCGTACCTTTGGGTTTGTTGTTCGCTTTTATTTAGCGAAGGTCTGTCGGCGATGTCAGATACCTTTGGGTTCGATGCTTGCTTTTATTTAGCGAATGCGTGGGGGGATGTCAGATGTTTGTACCTTTGGGTTTGTTGTTCGCATTTATTTAGCGATGTCCTGGCGGCGATGTGAGCTACCTTTGGGTTCGATGCTCGCTTTTATTTAGTGCATGCCTGGTAGCGATGTCAGATGTCCGTACCTTTGGGTTTGTTGTTCACTTTCATTTAGCGAAGGCCTGGCGGTAATGTCAGATACCTTTGCGTTCGATGCTCGCTTTTAATAGCGAATGCCTAGCGGCGATGTCAGATGTCCGCACCTTTGGGTTTGGTATTCGCTTTTATTTAGAGAAGGCCAGGCGGCGATGTCAGATCCCTTTGGGTTCGATGCTCGCTTTTATTTAGCGAATGTCTGGCGGCGATATCAGATATCCGTACCCTTGGGTTCGATGCTCGCTTTTATTTAGCGAATGTCTGGCGACGATGTTAGATACCCTTGGGTTCGATGCAGGCTTTTATTTAGCGAATGCCTGGCGGTGATGTCAAATATCCGTACCTTTGGGTTTGTTGTTCGCTTTTATTTAGCGAAGGTCTGACGGCGATGTTAGATACCTTTTGGTTCGATGCTTGCTTTTATTTAGCGAATGCGTGGGGCGATGTCAGATGTATGTACCTTTGGGTTTGTTGTTCGCTTTTATTTAGCGAAGGCCTATTGGCGATGTCAGCTACCTTTGGGTTCGATGCTCGCTTTTATTTAGTGAATGTGTGGCAGTGATGTCAGATATCCGTACCTTTGGGTTGTTATTCGCATTTATTTAGAGAAGGCCTGGCGGCGATGTCAGATCCCTTTGGGTTCGATGCTCGCTTATATTTAGCGATTGCCTGGCGGCGGTATCAGATATCCGTACCTTTGGGTTTGTTGTTCGCTTTTATTTAACGAAGGTCTGGCGGCGTTGTTAGATACCCTTGGGTTCGATGCTCGCTTTTATTTAGCGAATGCCTGGCGGCAATGTCAAATATCTGTACCTTTGGGTTTGTTGTTCGCTTTTATTTAGCGAAGGGCTGTCGGCGATGTCAGATACCTTTGGGTTCGATGCTTGCTTTTATTTAGCGAATGCGTGGGGGGATGTCACATGTTCGGACCTTTGGGTTTGTTGTTCGCTTTTATTTAGCGAAGGCCTGGCGGCGATGTGAGCTACCTTTGGGTTCGATGCTCGCTTTTATTTAGTGAATTCCTGGCAGCGATGTCAGATGTCCGTACCTTTGGGTTTGTTGTTCACTTTTATTTAGCGAAGGCCTGGCGGCGATGTCAGATACCTTTGCGTTCCATGCTCGCTTTTAATAGCGAATGCCTGGCGGCGATGTCAGATGTCCGCACCTTTGGGTTTGTTATTCGCTTTTATTTAGAGAAGGCCTGACAACGATGTCAGATCCCTTTGGGTTCGATGCTCGCTTTTATTTAGCGAATGCCTGGCGGCAATATCAGATATCCGTACCTTTGGGTTTTATGTTCGCTTTTATTTAACGAAGGTTTGGCGGCGATGTTCGACACCCTTGGATTCGATGCTCGCTTTTATTTAGCGAATGCCTGACGGTGATGTCATATATCCGTACCTTTAGGTTTGTTGTTCGCTTTTATATAGAGAAGGCCTGGCGGCGATGTCAGATACCTTTGGGTTCGATGCTCGCTTTTATTTAGCGAATGCCTGGCAGCGATGTCAAATATCCGTACCTTTGGGTTTGTTGTTCGCTTTTATTTAGTGAAGGTCTGACGGCGATGTCAGATACCTTTGGGTTCGATGCTTGCTTTTATTTAGCGAATTCGTGGGGCCATGTCAGATGTCTGTACCTTTGGGTTTGTTGTTCGCTTTTATTTAGCGAAGGCCTGGAGGCGATGTCAAATACCTTTGCGTTTGAAGCTCGCTTTTATTTAGTGAATGCCTGGAAGCGATGTCAGATATCCGTACCTTTGGGTTTGTTGTTCGCTTTTATTTAGCGAAGGCCTGACGGCTATGTCAGATACCTTTGCATTCGATGCTCGCTTTTATTTAGTGAATTCCTGGCAACGATGTTAGATGTCCGTACCTTTGGGTTTGTTGTTCGCTTTTATTTAGCGAAGGCCTGACGGCGATGTCAGATACCTTTGCGTTCGATGCTCGCTTTTATTTAGTGAATTCCTGGAAGCGATGTCAGATGTCCGTACCTTTGGGTTTGTTGTTCGAATTTATTTAGCGAAGGCCTGGCGGCGAGGTCAGATACCTTTGGGGTTCGATGTTCGCTTTTATTTAGCGAATGCCTGGAGGCGATGTCAGATAACTTTGCGTTCGATGCTTACTTTTATTTAGCGAATGCCTGGCGGAGATGTCAGATGTCTGCACCTTTGGGTGTGTTATTCACTTTTATTTAGAGAAGGCCTAGCGGCGATGTCAGATCCCTTTGAGTTAGATTGTCGCTTTTATTTAGCGAATGCCTGGCGGCGATATGAAATATCCGTACCTTTGGGTTTGTTGTTCGCTTTTATTTAACGAAGGTCTGGCGGCAATGTCAGATACCTTTGTGTTCGATGCTCGCTTTCATTTAGCGAATGCCTGGCGGCGATGTCAGATGTCCACACCTTTGGGTTGTTATTCGCTTTTATTTAGAGAAGGCCTGGCGGCGATGTCAGATCCCTTATGGTTCGATGCTCGCTTTTATTTAGCAAATGTCTGGCGGCGATATCAGATTTCCGTACCTTTGGGTTTGTTGTTCGCTTTTATTTAGCGAAGGTCTGTCGGCGATGTCAGATACCTTTGGGTTCGATGCTTGCTTTTATTTAGCGAATGCGTGGGGGGATGTCAGATGTTTGTACCTTTGGGTTTGTTGTTCGCATTTATTTAGCGATGTCCTGGCGGCGATGTGAGCTACCTTTGGGTTCGATGCTCGCTTTTATTTAGTGCATGCCTGGTAGCGATGTCAGATGTCCGTACCTTTGGGTTTGTTGTTCACTTTCATTTAGCGAAGGCCTGGCGGTGATGTCAGATACCTTTGCGTTCGATGCTCGCTTTTAATAGCGAATGCCTAGCGGCGATGTCAGATGTCCGCACCTTTGGGTTTGGTATTCGCTTTTATTTAGAGAAGGCCAGGCGGCGATGTCAGATCCCTTTGGGTTCGATGCTCGCTTTTATTTAGCGAATGTCTGGCGGCGATATCAGATATCCGTACCCTTGGGTTCGATGCTCGCTTTTATTTAGCGAATGTCTGGCGACGATGTTAGATACCCTTGGGTTCGATGCAGGCTTTTATTTAGCGAATGCCTGGCGGTGATGTCAAATATCCGTACCTTTGGGTTTGTTGTTCGCTTTTATTTAGCGAAGGTATGACGGCGATGTTAGATACCTTTTGGTTCGATGCTTGCTTTTATTTAGCGAATGCGTGGGGCGATGTCAGATGTATGTACCTTTGGGTTTGTTGTTCGCTTTTATTTAGCGAAGGCCTATTGGCGATGTCAGCTACCTTTGGGTTCGATGCTCGCTTTTATTTAGTGAATGTGTGGCAGTGATGTCAGATATCCGTACCTTTGGGTTGTTATTCGCATTTATTTAGAGAAGGCCTGGCGGCGATGTCAGATCCCTTTGGGTTCGATGCTCGCTTATATTTAGCGATTGCCTGGCGGCGGTATCAGATATCCGTACCTTTGGGTTTGTTGTTCGCTTTTATTTAACGAAGGTCTGGCGGCGATGTTAGATACCCTTGGGTTCGATGCTCGCTTTTATTTAGCGAATGCCTGGCGGCAATGTCAAATATCCGTACCTTTGGGTTTGTTGTTCGCTTTTATTTAGCGAAGGGTTGTCGGCGATGTCAGATACCTTTGGGTTCGATGCTTGCTTTTATTTAGCGAATGCGTGGGGGGATGTCAGATGTTCGGACCTTTGGGTTTGTTGTTCGCTTTTATTTAGCGAAGGCCTGGCGGCGATGTGAACTACCTTTGGGTTCGATGCTCGCTTTTATTTAGTGAATTCCTGGCAGCGATGTCAGATGTCCGTACCTTTGGGTTTGTTGTTCACTTTTATTTAGCGAAGGCCTGGCGGCGATGTCAGATACCTTTGCGTTCGATGCTCGCTTTTAATAGCGAATGCCTGGCGGCGATGTCAGATGTCCGCACCTTTGGGTTTGTTATTCGCTTTTATTTAGAGAAGGCGTGACAACGATGTCAGATCTCTTTGGGTTCGATGCTCGCTTTTATTTAGCGAATGCCTGGCGGCAATATCAGATATCCGTACCATTGGGTTTTATGTTCGCTTTTATTTAACGAAGGTTTGGCGGCGATGTTCGAAACCCTTGGATTCGATGCTCGCTTTTATTTAGCGAATGCCTGACGGTGATGTCATATATCCGTACCTTTAGGTTTGTTGTTCGCTTTTATATAGAGAAGGCCTGGCGGCGATGTCAGATACCTTTGGGTTCGATGCTCGCTTTTATTTAGCGAATGCCTGGCGGCGATGTCAAATATTCGTACCTTTGGGTTTGTTGTTCGCTTTTATTTAGTGAAGGTCTGACGGCGATGTCAGATACCTTTGGGTTCGATGCTTGCTTTTATTTAGAGAATTCGTGGGGCCATGTCAGATGTCTGTACCTTTGGGTTTGTTGTTCGCTTTTATTTAGCGAAGGCCTGGAGGCGATGTCAAATACCTTTGCGTTTGAAGCTCGCTTTTATTTAGTGAATGCCTGGAAGCGATGTCAGATATCCGTACCTTTGGGTTTGTTGTTCGCTTTTATTTAGCGAAGGCCTGACGGCTATGTCAGATACCTTTGCATTCGATGCTCGCTTTTATTTAGTGAATTCCTGGCAACGATGTTAGATGTCCGTACCTTTGGGTTTGTTGTTCGCTTTTATTTAGCGAAGGCCTGACGGAGATGTCAGATACCTTTGCGTTCGATGCTCGCTTTTATTTAGTGAATTCCTGGAAGCGATGTCAGATGTCCGTACCTTTGGGTTTGTTGTTCGAATTTATTTAGCGAAGGCCTGGCGGCGAGGTCAGATACCTTTGGGGTTCGATGTTCGCTTTTATTTAGCGAATGCCTGGAGGCGATGTCAGATAACTTTGCGTTCGATGCTCACTTTTATTTAGCGAATGCCTGGCGGAGATGTCAGATGTCTGCACCTTTGGGTGTGTTATTCACTTTTATTTAGAGAAGGCCTAGCGGCGATGTCAGATCCCTTTGAGTTTGATTGTCGCTTTTATTTAGCGAATGCCTGGCGGCGATATCAAATATCCGTACCTTTGGGTTTGTTGTTCGCTTTTATTTAACGAAGGTCTGGCGGCAATGTCAGATACCTTTGTGTTCGATGCTCGCTTTCATTTAGCGAATGCCTGGCGGCGATGTCAGATGTCCACACCTTTGGGTTGTTATTCGCTTTTATTTAGAGAAGGCCTGGCGGCGATGTCAGATCCCTTATGGTTCGATGCTCGCTTTTATTTAGCAAATGTCTGGCGGCGATATCAGATTTCCGTACCTTTGGGTTTGTTGTTCGCTTTTATTTAGCGAAGGTCTGTCGGCGATGTCAGATACCTTTGGGTTCGATGCTTGCTTTTATTTAGCGACTGCGTGGGGGGATGTCAGATGTTTGTACCTTTGGGTTTGTTGTTCGCATTTATTTAGCGATGTCCTGGCAGCGATGTGAGCTACCTTTGGGTTCGATGCTCGCTTTTATTTAGTGCATGCCTGGCAGCGATGTCAGATGTCCGTACCTTTGGGTTTGTTGTTCACTTTCATTTAGTGAAGGCCTGGCGGCGATGTCAGATACCTTTGCGTTCGATGCTCGCTTTTAATAGCGAATGCCTAGCGGCGATGTCAGATGTCCGCACCTTTGGGTTTGGTATTCGCTTTTATTTAGAGAAGGCCAGGCGGCGATGTCAGATCCCTTTGGGTTCGATGCTCGCTTTTATTTAGCGAATGTCTGGTGGCGATATCAGATATCCGTACCCTTGGGTTCGATGCTCGCTTTTATTTAGCGAATGCCTGGCGGCGATGTCAAATATTCGTACCTTTGGGTTTGTTGTTCACTTTTATTTAGCAAAGGTCTGACGGCGATGTCAGATACCTTTGGGTTCGATGCTTGCTTTTATTTAGCGAATGCGTGGGGCGATGTCAGATGTATGTACCTTTGGGTTTGTTGTTCGCTTTTATTTAGCGAAGGCCTATCGGCGATGTCAGCTACCTTTGGGTTCGATGCTCGCTTTTTATTTAGTGAATGTGTGGCAGTGATGTCAGATATCCGTACCTTTGGATTTGTTGTTCACTTTTATTTAGCGAAGGCCTGGCGGTGATGTCACATACCTTTGCGTTTGATGCTCGCTTTTGATTAGCGAATGCCTGGCGGCGATGTCAGATGTCCGCACCTTTGGGTTTGTTATTCGCTTTTATTTAGAGACGGCCTGACGGAGATGTCAGATCCCTTTGGGTTCGACGCTCGCTTTTATTTAGCGAATGCCTGGCGGCGATATCAGATATCCGTACCTTTGGGTTTTATGTTCGCTTTTATTTAACGAAGGTTTGGCGGCGATGTTAGATACCCTTGGATTCGATGCTCAATTTTATTTAGCGAATGCCTGACAGCGATGTCAAATATCCGTACCTTTAGGTTTGTTGTTCGCTTTTATATAGCGAAGGCATGGCGGCGATGTCAGATACCTTTGGGTTCGATGCTCGCTTTTATTTAGCGAATGCCTGGTGGCGATGTCAAATATCCGTACCTTTGGGTTTGTTGTTCGCTTTTATTTAGTGAAGTTCTGACGACGATGTCAGATACCTTTGGGTTCGATGCTGGCATTTATTTAGCGAATGCGTGGGGCCATGTCAGATGTCTGTACTTTTGGGTTTGTTGTTCGATTTTATTTAGCGAAGGCCTCGCGGCGATGTCAAATACCTTTGGGTTCGATGCTCGCTTTTATTTAGTGAATGCCTGGTAGCGATGTCAGATATCCGTACCTTTGGGTTTGTTGTTCGCTTTTATTTAGCGAAAGCCTGGCGGCAATGTCAGATACCTTTGCATTCGATGCTCGCTTTTATTTAGTGATTTCCTGGAAACGATGTCAGATGTCCGTACCTTTGGGTTTGTTGTTGGCTTTTATTTAGCGAAGGCCTGGCGGCGATGTCAGATACCTTTGCGTTCGATGCTCGCTTTTATTTAGTGAATTCCTGGCAGCAATGTCAGATGTCCGTACCTTTGGGTTTGTTGTTTGCATTTATTTAGCGAAGGCCTGGCGGTGAGGTCAAATACCTTTGGGGTTCGATGTTCGCTTTTATTTAGCGAAGGCCTGGAGGCGATGTCAGATTACTTTGCGTTCGAAGCTCGCTTTTATTTAGCGAATGCTTGGCGGAGATGTCAGATGTCTGCACCTTTGGGTGTGTTATTCGCTTTTATCTGGAGAAGGCCTAGCGGGGCTGTCAGATCCCTTTGAGTTTGATTGTCGCTTTTATTTAGCGAATTCCTGGCGGCGATATCAGATATCCGTACCTTTGGGTTTGTTGTTCGCTTTTATTTAACGAAGGTCTGGCGGCGATGTCAGATACCTTTGCGTTCGATGCTCGCTTTAATTTAGCGAATGCCTGGCGGCGATGTCAGATGTCCATACCTTTGGGTTGTTATTCGCTTTTATTTAGAGAAGGCCTGGCGGCGATGTCAGATCCCTTTGGGTTCGATGCTTGCTTTTAATTAGCGAATGCCTGACGGCGTTATCAGATATCCGTACCTCTGGGTTTGTTGTTCGCTTTTATTTAACGAAGGTCTGGCGGCGATGTTAGATACCCTTGGGTTCGATGCTTACTTTTATTTAGCGAATGCCTGGCGGCGATGTCAAATATCCGTACCTTTGGGTTTGTTGTTCGCTTTTATTTAGCGAAGGTCTGTCAGCGATGTCAGATACCTTTGGGTTCGATGCTTGCTTTTATTTAGCGAATGCGTGGGGGGATGTCTGATGTTTCTCCCTTTGGGTTTGTTGTTCGCTTTTATTTAGCGAAGGCCTGGCGACGATGTGAGCTACCTTTGGGTTCGATGTACGCTTTTATTTAGTGAATGCCTGGCAGCGATGTCAGATGTCCGGACCTTTGGGTTTGTTGTTCACTTTTATTTAGCGAAGGCCTGGCGGCGATGTCAGATACCTTTGCGTTCGATGCTCGCTTTTAATAGAGAATGCCTGGCGGCGATGTCAGATGTCCGCGGCTTTGGGTTTGGTATTCGCTTTTATTTAGAGAAGGCCTGGTGGCGATGTCAGATCCCTTTGGGTTCGATGCTCGCTTTTATTTAGCGAATGTCTGGCGGCGATATCAGATATCCGTACCTTTGGGTTTGTTGTTCGATTTTATTTAACGAAGGTCTGGCGACGATGTTAGATACCCTTGGGTTCGATGCTCGCTTTTATTTAGCGAATGCCTGGCGGCGATGTCAAATATTCGTACCTTCGGGTTTGTTGTTCGCTTTTATTTAGCGAAGGTCTGACGGCGATGTCAGATACCTTTGGGTTCGATGCTTGCTTTTATTTAGCGAATGCATGGGGCGATGTCAGATGTATGTACCTTTGGGTTTGTTGTTCGCTTTTATTTAGCGAAGGCCTATCGGTGATGTCATCTACCTTTGGGTTCGATGCTCGCTTTTATTTAGTGAATGTGTGGCAGTGATGTCAGATATCCGTACCTTTGGGTTTGTTGTTCACTTTTATTTAGCGAAGGCCTGGCGGCGATGTCAGATACCTTTGCATTTGATGCTCGCTTTTGATTAGCGAATGCCTGGCGGCGATGTTAGATGTCCGCACCTTTGGGTTTGTTATTCGCTTTTATTTAGAGACGGCCTGACGGAGATGTCAGATCCCTTTGGGTTCGATGCTCGCTTTTATTTAGCGAATGCCTGGCGGCGATATCAGATATCCGTACCTTTGGGTTTGTTGTTCGCTTTTATTTAACGAAGGTTTGGCGGCGATTTTAGATACCCTTGGATTTGATGCTCGCTTTTATTTAGCGAATGCCCGGCAGCGATGTCAGATGTCCGTACCTTTGGGTTTGTTGTTTGCTTTTATTTAGCGAAGGCTTGGCGGCAATTTCAGATACCTTTGCGTTTGATGCTCGCTTTTATTTAGCGAATGCCTGGCGGCGATGTCAGATGTCCGCACCTTTGGGTTTGTTATTCGCTTTTATTTAGAGAAGGCCTGGCAGCGATGTCATATCCCTTTGGGTTTGATGCTCGCTTTTATTTAGCGAATGCCTGGCGGAGATATCAAATATCCGTACCTTTGGGTTTTATGTTTGCTTTTATTTAACGAAGGTTTGGCGGCGATGTTAGATACCCTTGGATTCGATGCTCACTTTTATTTAGCGAATGCCTGACAGCGATGTCAAATATCCGTACCTTTAGGGTTGTTGTTCGCTTTTATATAGCGAAGGCCTGGGGGCGATGTCAGATACCTTTGGGTTCGATGCTCGCTTTTATTTAGCGAATGCATGGCGGCGATGTCAAATATCCGTACCTTTGGGTTTGTTGTTCGCTTTTATTTAGTAAAGTTCTGACGGCGATGTCAGATACCTTTGGGTTTGATGCTTGCTTTTATTTAGCGAATGCGTGGGGCCATGTCAGATGTCTGTACTTTTAGGTTTGTTGTTCGCTTTTATTTAGCGAAGGCCTGGCGGCGATGTCAAATACCTTTGGGTTTGATGCTCGCTTTTATTTAGTGAATGCCTGGCAGCGATGTCAGATATCCGTACCTTTGGGTTTGTTGTTCGCTTTTATTTAGCGAAGGCCTGGCGGCGATTTCAGATACCTTTGCATTCGATACTCGCTTTTAGTTAGTGAATTCCTGGAAACGATGTCAGATGTCCGTACCTTTGGGTTTGTTGTTCGCTTTTTTTTAGCGAAGGCCTGACGGCGATGTCAGATACCTTTGCGTTCGATGCTCGCTTTTATTTAGTGAATTCCTGGCAGCGATGTCAGATGTCCGTACCTTTGGGTTTGTTGTTTGCATTTATTTAGCGAAGGCCTGGCGGTGAGGTCAGATACCTTTGGGGTTCGATGTTCGCTTTTATTTAGCGAAGGCCTGGAGGCGATGTCAGATTACTTTGCGTTCGATGCTCGCTTTTATTTAGAGAATGACTGGCGGAGATGTCAGATGTCTGCACCTTTGGGTGTGTTATTCGCTTTTATTTAGAGAAGGCCTAGCGGCGATGTCAGATCCCTTTGAGTTTGATTGTCGCTTTTATTTAGCGAATTCCTGGCGGCGATATCAGATATCCGTACCTTTGGGTTTGTTGTTCGCTTTTATTTAACGAAGGTCTGGCGGCGATGTCAGATACCTTTGCGTTCGATGCTCGCTTTAATTTAGCGAATGCCTGGCGGCGATGTCAGATGTCCACACCTTTGGGTTGTTATTCGCTTTTATTTAGAGAAGGCCTGGCGGCGATGTCAGATCCCTTTGGGTTCGATGCTCTCTTTTATTTAGCGAATGCCTGGCGGTGTTATCAGATATCCTTACCTCTGGGTTTGTTGTTCGCTTTTATTTAACAAAGGTCTGGCGGCGATGTTAGATACCCTTGGGTTCAATGCTCACTTTTATTTAGCGAATGCCTGGCGGCGATGTCAAATATCCGTACCTATGGGTTTGTTGTTCGCTTTTATTTAGCGAAGGTCTGTCAGCGATGTCAGATACCTTTGGGTTCGATGCTTGCTTTTATTTAGAGAATGCGTGGGGGGATGTTTGATGTTTGTCCCTTTGGGTTTGTTGTTCGCTTTTATTTAGCGAAGGCCTGGCGGCGATGTGAGCTACCTTTGGGTTCGATGCTCGCTTTTATTTAGTGAATGCCTGGCAGCGATGTCAGATGTCCGTACCTTTGGGTTTGTTGTTCACTTTTATTTAGCGAAGGCCTGGCGGCGATGTCAGATACCTTTGCGTTTGATGCTCGCTTTTAATAGCGAATGCCTGGCGGCGATGTCAGATGTCCGCGCCTTTGGGTTTGTTATTCGCTTTTATTTAGAGAAGGCCAGGCGGCGATGTCAGATCCCTTTTGGTTCGATGCTCGCTTTTATTTAGAGAATGTCTGGCGGCAATATCAGATATTCGTACCTTTGGGTTTGTTGTTCGCCTTTATTTAACGAAGGTCTGGCGGTGATGTTAGATACCCTTGGGTTCGATGCTCGCTTTTATTTAGCGAATGCCTGGCGGCGATGTCAAATATCCGTACCTTTGGGTTTGTTGTTCGCTTTTATTTAGTGAAGGTCTGACGGCGATGTCAGATACCTTTGGGTTCGATGCTTGCTTTTATTTAGTGAATGCGTGGGGCGATGTCAGATGTATGTACCTTTGGGTTTGTTGTTCGCTTTTATTTAGCGAAGGCCTAGCGGCGATGTCAGCTACCTTTGGGTTCGATGCTCGCTTTTATTCAGTGAATGCGTGGCAGCGATGTCAGATATCCGTACCTTTGGGTTTGTTGTTCACTTTTATTTAGCAAGGCCTGGCGGCGATGTCAGATACCTTTGTGTTTGATGCTCGCTTTTATTTAGCGAATGCTTGACGGCGATGTCAGATGTCCGCACTTTTGGGTTTGTTATTCGCTTTTATTTAGAGACGGCCTGGCGGCGATGTCAGATCGCTTTGGGTTTGATGCTCGTTTTTATTTAGCGAATGCCTGGCGTCGATATCAGATATCCGTACCTTTGGGTTTGTTGTTCGCTTTTATATAGCGAAGGCCTGGCGGCGATGTGAGATACCTTTGGGTTCGATGCTCGCTTTTATTTAGCGAATTCCTAGCGGCGATGTCAGATACCTTTGCGTTTGATGCTCGCTTTTATTTAGTGAATTCCTGGCAACGATGTCAGATGTCCGTACCTTTGGGTTTGTTGTTCGCTTTATTTATCGAAGGCCTGGCGGCGATGCCAGATACCTTTGCGTTCGATGCTCGCTTTTATTTAGTGAATTCCTGGCAGCGATGTCAGCTGTCCGTACCTTTGGGTTTGTTGTTCGCATTTATTTTGCGAAGTTCTGGCGGCGAGGTCAGATACCTTTGGGGTTCGATGTTCGCTTTTATTTAGCAAAGGCCTGGAGGCGATGTCAGATAACTTTGCGTTCGATGCTCGCTTTTATTTAGCGAATGACTGGCGGCGATGTCAGATGTCTGCACCTTTGGGTTTGTTATTCGCTTTTATTTAGAGAAGGCCTGGGAGCGATGTCAGATCCCTTTGGGTTCGATGCTCGCTTTTATTTAGCGAATGCCTGGCAGCGATATCAGATATCTGTACCTTTGGGTTTTATGTTTGCTTTTATTTAACGAAGGTTTGGCGGCAATGTTAGATACCCTTGGATTCGATGCTCACTTTTATTTAGCGAATGCCTGACAGCGATGTCAAATATCCGTACCTTTAGGTTTGTTGTTCGCTTTTATATAGCGAAGGCCTGGGGGCGATGTCAGATACCTTTGGGTTTGTTGTTCGCTTTTATTTAGTGAAGTTCTGACGGCGATGTCAGATACCTTTGGGTTCGATGCTTGCTTTTATTTAGCGAATGCGTGGGGCCATGTCAGATGTCTGTACTTTTGGGTTTGTTGTTCGCTTTTATTTAGCGAAGGCCTGGCGGCGATGTCAAATACCTTTGGGTTCGATGCTCGCTTTTATTTAGTGAATGCCTGGCAGCGATGTCAGATATCCGTACCTTTGAGTTTGTCGTTCGCTTTTATTTAGCGAAGGCCTGGCGGCGATGTCAGATACCTTTGCATTTGATGCTCGCTTTTAGTTAGTGAATTCCTGGCAACGATGTCAGATGTCTGTACCTTTGGGTTTGTTGTTCGCTTTTATTTAGCGAAGGCCTGGCGGCGATGTCAGATACCTTTGCGTTCGATGCTCGCTTTTATTTAGTGAATTCCTGGCAGCGATGTCAGATGTCCGTACCTTTGGGTTTGTTGTTTGCATTTATTTAGCAAAGGCCTGGCGGTGAGGTCAGATACCTTTGGGGTTCGATGTTCGCTTTTATTTAGCAAAGGCCTGGAGGCGATGTCAGATGTATGTACCTTTGGGTTTGTTGTTCGCTTTTATTTAGCGAAGGCCTAGCAGCGATGTCAGCTACCTTTGGGTTTGATGCTCGCTTTTATTCAGTGAATGCGTGGCAGCGATGTCAGATATCCATACCTTTGGGTTTGTTGTTCACTTTTATTTAGCGAAGGCCTGGCGGCGATGTCAGATACCTTTGCATTTGATGCTCGCTTTTGATTAGCGAATGTCTGGCGGCGATGTCAGATGTCCGCACCTTTGGGTTTGTTATTCGCTTTTATTTAGAGACGGCCTGACGGAGATGTCAGATCCCTTTGGGTTCGATGCTCGCTTTTATTTAGCGAATGCTTGGCGGCGATATCAGATATTCGTACCTTTGGGTTTGTTGTTCGCTTTTATTTAACGAAGGTTTGGCGGCGATTTTAGATACCCTTGGATTTGATGCTCGCTTTTATTTAGCGAATGCCCGGCAGCGATGTCAGATGTCCGTACCTTTGGGTTTGTTGTTTGCTTTTATTTAGCGAAGGCTTGGCGGCAATGTCAGATACCTTTGCGTTTGATGCTCGCTTTTATTTAGCGAATTCCTGGCGGCGATGTCAGATGTCCGCACCTTTGGGTTTGTTATTCGCTTTTATTTAGAGAAGGCCTGGCAGCGATGTCATATCCCTTTGGGTTTGATGCTCGCTTTTATTTAGCGAATGCCTGGCGGAGATATCAAATATCCGTACCTTTGGGTTTTATGTTTGCTTTTATTTAACGAAGGTTTGGCGGCGATGTTAGATACCCTTGGATTCGATGCTCACTTTTATTTAGCGAATGCCTGACAGCGATGTCAAATATCCGTACCTTTAGGTTGGTTGTTCGCTTTTATATAGCGAAGGCCTGGGGGCGATGTCAGATACCTTTGGGTTCGATGCTCGCTTTTATTTAGCGAATGCATGGCGGCGATGTCAAATATCCGTACCTTTGGGTTTGTTGTTCGCTTTTATTTAGTAAAGTTCTGACGGCGATGTCAGATACCTTTGGGTTCGATGCTTGCTTTTATTTAGCGAATGCGTGGGGCCATGTCAGATGTCTGTACTTTTAGGTTTGTTGTTCGCTTTTATTTAGCGAAGGCCTGGCGGCGATTTCAAATACCTTTGGGTTTGATGCTCGCTTTTATTTAGTGAATGCCTGGCAGCGATGTCAGATATCCGTACCTTTGGGTTTGTTGTTCGCTTTTATTTAGCGAAGGCCTGGCGGCGATTTCAGATACCTTTGCATTCGATACTCGCTTTTAGTTAGTGAATTCCTGGAAACGATGTCAGATGTCCGTACCTTTGGGTTTGTTGTTGGTTTTTTTTAGCGAAGGCCTGACGACGATGTCAGATACCTTTGCGTTCGATGCTCGCTTTTATTTAGTGAATTCCTGGCAGCGATGTCAGATGTCCGTACCTTTGGGTTTGTTGTTTGCATTTATTTAGCGAAGGCCTGGCGGTGAGGTCAGATACCTTTGGGGTTTGATGTTCGCTTTTATTTAGCGAAGGCCTGGAGGCGATGTCAGATTACTTTGCGTTCGATGCTCGCTTTTATTTAGCGAATGACTGGCGGAGATGTAAGATGTCTGCACCTTTGGGTGTGTTATTCGCTTTTATTTAGAGAAGGCCTAGCGGCGATGTCAGATCCCTTTGAGTTTGATTGTCGCTTTTATTTAGCGAATTCCTGGCGGCGATATCAGATATCCGTACCTTTGGGTTTGTTGTTCGCTTTTATATAGCGAAGGCCTGGCGGCGATGTGAGATACCTTTGGGTTCGATGCTCGCTTTTATTTAGCGAATTCCTAGCGGCGATGTCAGATACCTTTGCGTTTGATGCTCGCTTTTATTTAGTGAATTCCTGGCAACGATGTCAGATGTCCGTACCTTTGGGTTTGTTGTTCGCTTTATTTATCGAAGGCCTGGCGGCGATGCCAGATACCTTTGCGTTCGATGCTCGCTTTTATTTAGTGAATTCCTGGCAGCGATGTCAGCTGTCCGTACCTTTGGGTTTGTTGTTCGCATTTATTTTGCGAAGTTCTGGCGGCGAGGTCAGATACCTTTGGGGTTCGATGTTCGCTTTTATTTAGCAAAGGCCTGGAGGCGATGTCAGATAACTTTGCGTTCGATGCTCGCTTTTATTTAGCGAATGACTGGCGGCGATGTCAGATGTCTGCACCTTTGGGTTTGTTATTCGCTTTTATTTAGAGAAGGCCTGGGAGCGATGTCAGATCCCTTTGGGTTCGATGCTCGCTTTTATTTAGCGAATGCCTGGCAGCGATATCAGATATCTGTACCTTTGGGTTTTATGTTTGCTTTTATTTAACGAAGGTTTGGCGGCAATGTTAGATACCCTTGGATTCGATGCTCACTTTTATTTAGCGAATGCCTGACAGCGATGTCAAATATCCGTACCTTTAGGTTTGTTGTTCGCTTTTATATAGCGAAGGCCTGGGGGCGATGTCAGATACCTTTGGGTTTGTTGTTCGCTTTTATTTAGTGAAGTTCTGACGGCGATGTCAGATACCTTTGGGTTCGATGCTTGCTTTTATTTAGCGAAGGCGTGGGGCCATGTCAGATGTCTGTACTTTTGGGTTTGTTGTTCGCTTTTATTTAGCGAAGGCCTGGCGGCGATGTCAAATACCTTTGGGTTCGATGCTCGCTTTTATTTAGTGAATGCCTGGCAGCGATGTCAGATATCCGTACCTTTGAGTTTGTCGTTCGCTTTTATTTAGCGAAGGCCTGGCGGCGATGTCAGATACCTTTGCATTTGATGCTCGCTTTTAGTTAGTGAATTCCTGGCAACGATGTCAGATGTCTGTACCTTTGGGTTTGTTGTTCGCTTTTATTTAGCGAAGGCCTGGCGGCGATGTCAGATACCTTTGCGTTCGATGCTCGCTTTTATTTAGTGAATTCCTGGCAGCGATGTCAGATGTCCGTACCTTTGGGTTTGTTGTTTGCATTTATTTAGCAAAGGCCTGGCGGTGAGGTCAGATACCTTTGGGGTTCGATGTTCGCTTTTATTTAGCAAAGGCCTGGAGGCGATGTCAGATGTATGTACCTTTGGGTTTGTTGTTCGCTTTTATTTAGCGAAGGCCTAGCAGCGATGTCAGCTACCTTTGGGTTTGATGCTCGCTTTTATTCAGTGAATGCGTGGCAGCGATGTCAGATATCCATACCTTTGGGTTTGTTGTTCACTTTTATTTAGCGAAGGCCTGGCGGCGATGTCAGATACCTTTGCATTTGATGCTCGCTTTTGATTAGCGAATGTCTGGCGGCGATGTCAGATGTCCGCACCTTTGGGTTTGTTATTCGCTTTTATTTAGAGACGGCCTGACGGAGATGTCAGATCCCTTTGGGTTCGATGCTCGCTTTTATTTAGCGAATGCTTGGTGGCGATATCAGATATTCGTACCTTTGGGTTTGTTGTTCGCTTTTATTTAACGAAGGTTTGGCGGCGATTTTAGATACCCTTGGATTTGATGCTCGCTTTTATTTAGCGAATGCCCGGCAGCGATGTCAGATGTCCGTACCTTTGGGTTTGTTGTTTGCTTTTATTTAGCGAAGGCTTGGCGGCAATGTCAGATACCTTTGCGTTTGATGCTCGCTTTTATTTAGCGAATTCCTGGCGGCGATGTCAGATGTCCGCACCTTTGGGTTTGTTATTCGCTTTTATTTAGAGAAGGCCTGGCAGCGATGTCATATCCCTTTGGGTTTGATGCTCGCTTTTATTTAGCGAATGCCTGGCGGAGATATCAAATATCCGTACCTTTGGGTTTTATGTTTGCTTTTATTTAACGAAGGTTTGGCGGCGATGTTAGATACCCTTGGATTCGATGCTCACTTTTATTTAGCGAATGCCTGACAGCGATGTCAAATATCCGTACCTTTAGGTTGGTTGTTCGCTTTTATATAGCGAAGGCCTGGGGGCGATGTCAGATACCTTTGGGTTCGATGCTCGCTTTTATTTAGCGAATGCATGGCGGCGATGTCAAATATCCGTACCTTTGGGTTTGTTGTTCGCTTTTATTTAGTAAAGTTCTGACGGCGATGTCAGATACCTTTGGGTTCGATGCTTGCTTTTATTTAGCGAATGCGTGGGGCCATGTCAGATGTCTGTACTTTTAGGTTTGTTGTTCGCTTTTATTTAGCGAAGGCCTGGCGGCGATTTCAAATACCTTTGGGTTTGATGCTCGCTTTTATTTAGTGAATGCCTGGCAGCGATGTCAGATATCCGTACCTTTGGGTTTGTTGTTCGCTTTTATTTAGCGAAGGCCTGGCGGCGATTTCAGATACCTTTGCATTCGATACTCGCTTTTAGTTAGTGAATTCCTGGAAACGATGTCAGATGTCCGTACCTTTGGGTTTGTTGTTGGTTTTTTTTAGCGAAGGCCTGACGACGATGTCAGATACCTTTGCGTTCGATGCTCGCTTTTATTTAGTGAATTCCTGGCAGCGATGTCAGATGTCCGTACCTTTGGGTTTGTTGTTTGCATTTATTTAGCGAAGGCCTGGCGGTGAGGTCAGATACCTTTGGGGTTTGATGTTCGCTTTTATTTAGCGAAGGCCTGGAGGCGATGTCAGATTACTTTGCGTTCGATGCTCGCTTTTATTTAGCGAATGACTGGCGGAGATGTAAGATGTCTGCACCTTTGGGTGTGTTATTCGCTTTTATTTAGAGAAGGCCTAGCGGCGATGTCAGATCCCTTTGAGTTTGATTGTCGCTTTTATTTAGCGAATTCCTGGCGGCGATATCAGATATCCGTACCTTTGGGTTTGTTGTTCGCTTTTATTTAACGAAGGTCTGGCGGCGATGTCAGATACCTTTGCGTTCGATGCTCGCTTTAATTTAGCGAATGCCTGGCGGCGATGTCAGATGTCCACACCTTTGGGTTGTTATTCGCTTTTATTTAGAGAAGGCCTGGCGGCGATGTCAGATCCCTTTGGGTTCGATGCTCGCTTTTATTTAGCGAATGCCTGGCGGTGTTATCAGATATCCTTACCTCTGGGTTTGTTGTTCGCTTTTATTTAACAAAGGTCTGGCGGCGATGTTAGATACCCTTGGGTTCAATGCTCACTTTTATTTAGCGAATGCCTGGCGGCGATGTCAAATATCCGTACCTATGGGTTTGTTGTTCACTTTTATTTAGCGAAGGTCTGTCAGCGATGTCAGATACCTTTGGGTTCGATGCTTGCTTTTATTTAGAGAATGCGTGGGGGGATGTCTGATGTTTGTCCCTTTGGGTTTGTTGTTCACTTTTATTTAGCGAAGGCCTGGCGGCGATGTGAGCTACCTTTGGGTTCGATGCTCGCTTTTATTTAGTGAATGCCTGGCAGCGATGTCAGATGTCCGTACCTTTGGGTTTGTTGTTCACTTTTATTTAGCGAAGGCCTGGCGGCGATGTCAGATACCTTTGCGTTTGATGCTCGCTTTTAATAGAGAATGCCTGGCGGCGATGTCAGATGTCCGCGCCTTTGGGTTTGTTATTCGCTTTTATTTAGAGAAGACAAGGCGGCGATGTCAGATCCCTTTGGGTTCGATGCTCGCTTTTATTTAGAGAATGTCTGGCGGCAATATCAGATATTCGTACCTTTGGGTTTGTTGTTCGCCTTTATTTAACGAAGGTCTGGCGGTGATGTTAGATACCCTTGGGTTCGATGCTCGCTTTTATTTAGCGAATGCCTGGCGGCGATGTCAAATATCCGTACCTTTGGGTTTGTTGTTATCTTTTATTTAGTGAAGGTCTGACGGCGATGTCAGATACCTTTGGGTTCGATGCTTGCTTTTATTTAGTGAATGCGTGGGGCGATGTCAGATGTATGTACCTTTGGGTTTGTTGTTCGCTTTTATTTAGCGAAGGCCTAGCGGCGATGTCAGCTACCTTTGGGTTCGATGCTCGCTTTTATTCAGTGAATGCGTGGCAGCGATGTCAGATATCCGTACCTTTGGGTTTGTTGTTCACTTTTATTTAGCAAGGCCTGGCGGCGATGTCAGATACCTTTGTGTTTGATGCTCGCTTTTATTTAGCGAATGCTTGACGACGATGTCAGATGTCCGCACCTTTGGGTTTGTTATTCGCTTTTATTTAGAGACGGCCTGGCGGCGATGTCAGATCGCTTTGGGTTTGATGCTCGCTTTTATTTAGCGAATGCCTGGCGTCGATATCAGATATCCGTACCTTTGGGTTTGTTGTTCGCTTTTATATAGCGAAGGCCTGGCGGCGATGTGAGATACCTTTGGGTTCGATGCTCGCTTTTATTTAGCGAATGCCTAGCGGCGATGTCAAATATCCGTACCTTTGGGTTTGTTGTTTGCTTTTATTTAGTGAAGGTCTGACGGCGATGTTAGATACCTTTGGGTTCGATGCTTGCTTTTATTTAGCGAATGTGTGGGGCGATGTCATATGTCTGTACCTTTGGGTTTGTTGTTCGCTTTTATTTAGCGAAGGCCTGGCGGCGATGTCAAATACCTTTGGGTTCGATGCTCGCTTTTATTTAATGAATGCCTGGCAGCGATGTCAGATACTCGTACCTTTGGGTTTGTTGTTCGCTTTTATTTAGCGAAGGCCTGGCGGCGATGTCAGATACCTTTGCGTTCGATGCTCGCTTTTATTTAGTGAATTCCTGGCAACGATGTCAGATGTCCGTACCTTTGGGTTTGTTGTTCGCTTTTATTTATCGAAGGCCTGGCGGCGATGCCAGATACCTTTGCGTTCGATGCTCACTTTTATTTAGTGAATTCCTGGCAGCGATGTCAGCTGTCCGTACCTTTGGGTTTGTTGTTCGCATTTATTTTGCGAAGGTCTGGCGGCGAGGTCAGATACCTTTGGGGTTCGATGTTCGCTTTTATTTAGCAAAGGCCTGGAGGCGATGTTAGATAACTTTGCGTTCGATGCTCGCTTTTATTTAGCGAATGCCTGGCGGCGATGTCAGATGTCTGCACCTTTGGGTTTGTTATTCACTTTTATTTAGAGAAGGCCTGGGAGCGATGTCAGATCCCTTTGGGTTCGATGCTCGCTTTTATTTAGCGAATGCCTGGCAGCGATATCAGATATCTGTACCTTTGGGTTTTATGTTTGCTTTTATTTAACGAAGGTTTGGTGGCGATGTTAGATACCCTTGGATTCGATGCTCACTTTTATTTAGCGAATGCCTGACAGCGATGTCAAATATCCGTACCTTTAGGTTTGTTGTTCGCTTTTATATAGCGAAGGCCTGGGGGCGATGTCAGATACCTTTGGGTTTGTTGTTCGCTTTTATTTAGTGAAGTTCTGACGGCGATGTCAGATACCTTTGGGTTCGATGCTTGCTTTTATTTAGCGAATGCGTGGGGCCATGTCAGATGTCTGTACTTTTGGGTTTGTTGTTCGCTTTTATTTAGCGAAGGCCTGGCGGCGATGTCAAATACCTTTGGGTTCGATGCTCGCTTTTATTTAGTGAATGCCTGGCAGCGATGTCAGATAGCCGTACCTTTGGGTTTGTCGTTCGCTTTTATTTAGAGAAGGCCTGGCGGCGATGTCAGATACCTTTGCATTTGATGCTCGCTTTTAGTTAGTGAATTCCTGGCAACGATGTCAGATGTCCGTACCTTTGGGTTTGTTGTTCGCTTTTATTTAGCGAAGGCCTGGCGGCGATGTCAGATACCTTTGCGTTCGATGCTCGCTTTTATTTAGTGAATTCCTGGCAGCGATGTCAGATGTCCGTACCTTTGGGTTTGTTGTTTGCATTTATTTAGCAAAGGCCTGGCGGTGAGGTCAGATACCTTTGGGGTTCGATGTTCGCTTTTATTTAGCAAAGGCCTGGAGGCGATGTCAGATGTATGTACCTTTGGGTTTGTTGTTCGCTTTTATATAGCGAAGGCCTAGCGGCGATGTCAGCTACCTTTGGGTTTGATGCTCGCTTTTATTCAGTGAATGCGTGGCAGCGATGTCAGATATCCGTACCTTTGGGTTTGTTGTTCACTTTTATTTAGCAAGGCCTGGCGGCGATGTCAGATACCTTTGTGTTTGATGCTCGCTTTTATTTAGCGAATGCTTGACGGCGATGTCAGATGTCCGCACCTTTGGGTTTGTTATTCGCTTTTATTTAGAGACGGCCTGGCGGCGATGTCAGATCGCTTTGGGTTTGATGCTCGCTTTTATTTAGCGAATGCCTGGCGTCGATATCAGATATCCGTACCTTTGGGTTTGTTGTTCGCTTTTATTTAACGAAGGTTTGGCGGCGATGTTAGATACCCTTGGATTCAATGCTCGCTTTTATTTAGTGAATGCTTGACGGCGATGTCAAATATCCGTACCTTTAGGTTTGTTGTTCGCTTTTATATAGCGAAGGCCTGACGGCGATGTGAGATACCTTTGGGTTCGATGCTCGCTTTTATTTAGCGAATGCCTAGCGGAGATGTCAAATATCCGTACCTTTGGGTTTGTTGTTCGCTTTTATTTAGTGAAGGTCTGACGGTGATGTTAGATACCTTTGGGTTCGATGCTTGCTTTTATTTAGCGAATGTGTGGGGCGATGTCAGATGTCTGTACCTTTGGGTTTGTTGTTCGCTTTTATTTAGCGAAGGCCTGGCGGCGATGTCAAATACCTTTGGGTTCGATGCTCGCTTTTATTTAGTGAATGCCTGGCAGCGATGTCAGATACTCGTACCTTTGGGTTTGTTGTTCGGTTTTATTTAGCGAAGGCCTGGCGGCGATGTCAGATACCTTTGCGTTCGATGCTCGCTTTTATTTAGTGAATTCCTGGCAACGATGTCAGATGTCCGTACCTTTGGGTTTGTTGTTCGCTTTTATTTATCGAAGGCCTGGCGGCGATGCCAGATACCTTTGCGTTCGATGCTCGCTTTTATTTAGTGAATTCCTGGCAGCGATGTCAGATGTCCGTACCTTTGGGTTTGTTGTTCGCATTTATTTTGCGAAGGTCTGGCGGCGAGGTCAGATACCTTTGGGGTTCGATGTTCGCTTTTATTTAGCAAAGGCCTGGAGGCGATGTCAGATAACTTTGCGTTCGATGCTCGCTTTTATTTAGCGAATGCCTGACGGCGATGTCAGATGTCTGCACCTTTGGGTTTGTTATTCTCTTTTATTTAGAGAAGGCCTGGCAGCGATGTCAGATCCCTTTGGGTTCGATGCTCGCTTTTATTTAGCGATTGCCTGGCAGCGATATCAGATATCCGTACCTTTGGGTTTTATGTTTGCTTTTATTTAACGAAGGTTTGGCGATGTTAGATACCCTTGGATTCGATGCTCACTTTTATTTAGCGAATGCCTGACAACGATGTCAAATATCCGTACCTTTAGGTTTGTTGTTCGCTTTTATATAGCGAAGGCCTGGGGGCGATGTCAGATACCTTAGGGTTCGATGCTCGCTTTTATTTAGCGAATGCCTGGCGGCGATGTCAAATATCCGTACCTTTGGGTTTGTTGTTCGCTTTTATTTAGTGAAGTTCTGACGGTGATGTCAGATACCTTTGGGTTCGATGCTTGCTTTTATTTAGCGAATGCGTGGGGCCATGTCAGATGTTTGTACTTTTGGGTTTGTTGTTCGCTTTTACTTAGCGAAGGCCTGGCGGCGATGTCAAATACCTTTGGGTTCGATGCTCGCTTTTATTTAGTGAATGCCTGGCAGCGATGTCAGATATCCGTACCTTTGGGTTTGTCGTTCGCTTTTATTTAGCGAAGGCCTGGCGGCGATGTCACATACCTTTGCGTTCGATGCTCGCTTTTATTTAGTGAATTCCTGGCAGCGATGTCAGATGTCCGTACCTTTGGGTTTGTTGTTTGCATTTATTTAGCGAAGGCCTGGCGGTGAGGTCAGATACCTTTGGGGTTCTATGTTCGCTTTTATTTAGCAAAGGCCTGGAGGCGATGTCAGATTACTTTGCGTTCGATTCTCGCTTTTATTTAGCGAATGACTGGCGGAGATGTCAGATGTCTGCACCTTTGGGTGTGTTATTCGCTTTTATTTAGAGAAGGCCTAGCGGCGATGTCAGATCCCTTTGAGTTTGATTGTCGCTTTTATTTAGCGAATTCCTGGCGGCGATATCAGATATCCGTACCTTTGGGTTTGTTGTTCGCTTTTATTTAACGAAGGTCTGGCGGCGATGTCAGATACCTTTGCGTTCGATGCTCGCTTTAATTTAGCGAATGCCTGGCGGCGATGTCAGATGTCCACACCTTTGGGTTGTTATTCGCTTTTATTTAGAAAAGGCCTGGCGGCGATGTCAGATCCCTTTGGGTTCGATGCTCGCTTTTATTTAGCGAATGCCTGGCGGTGTTATCAGATATCCGTACCTCTGGGTTTGTTGTTCGCTTTTATTTAACGAAGGTCTGGCGGCGATGTTAGATACCCTTGGGTTCGATGCTCACTTTTATTTAGCAAATGCCTGACGGCGATGTCAAATATCCGTACCTTTGGGTTTGTTGTTCGCTTTTATTTAGCGAAGGTCTGTCAGCGATGTCAGATACCTTTGGGTTCGATGCTTGCTTTTATTTAGCGAATGCGTGGGGGGATGTCTGATGTCTGTACCTTTGGGTTTGTTGTTCGCTTTTATTTAGCGAAGGCCTGGCGGCGATGTGAGCTACCTTTGGGTTCGATGCTCGCTTTTATTTAGTGAATGCCTGGCAGCGATGTCAGATGTCCGTACCTTTGGGTTTGTTGTTCACTTTTATTTAGCGAAGGCCTGGCGGCGATGTCAGATACCTTTGCGTTCGATGCTCGATTTTAATAGCGAATGCCTGGCGGCGAAGTCAGATGTCCGCGCCTTTGGGTTTGTTATTCGCTTTTATTTAGAGAAGGCCAGGCGGCGATGTCAGATCCCTTTGGGTTCGATGCTCGCTTTTATTTAGCGAATGTCTGGCGGCAATATCAGATATTCGTAGCTTTGGGTGTGTTGTTCGCCTTTATTTAACGAAGGTCTGGCGGTGATGTTAGATACCCTTGGGTTCGATGCTCGCTTTTATTTAGCGAATGCCTGGCGGCGATGTCAAATATCCGTACCTTTGGGTTTGTTGTTCGCTTTTATTTAGCGAAGGTCTGACGGCGATGTCAGATACCTTTGGGTTCGATGCTTGCTTTTATTTAGAGAATGCGTGGGGCGATGTCAGATGTATGTACCTTTGGGTTTGTTGTTCGCTTTTATTTAGCGAAGGCCTGGCGGCGATGTGAGCTACCTTTAGGTTCGATGCTCGCTTTTATTTAGTGAATGCCTGGCAGCGATGTCAGATGTCCGTACCTTTGGGTTTGTTGTTCACTTTTATTTAGCGAAGGCCTGGCGGCGATGTCAGATACCTTTGCGTTCGATGCTCGCTTTTAATAGCGAATGCCTGACGGCGATGTCAGATGTCCGCGCCTTTGGGTTTGTTATTCGCTTTTATTTAGAGAAGGCCAGGCGGCGATGTCAGATCCCTTTGGGTTCGATGCTCGCTTTTATTTAGCGAATGTCTGGCGGCAATATCAGATATTCGTACCTTTAGGTTTGTTGTTCGCTTTTATATAGCGAAGGCCTGGGGGCGATGTCAGATACCTTTGGGTTCGATGCTCGCTTTTATTTTGCGAATGCCTGGCGGCGATGTCAAATATCCGTACCTTTGGGTTTGTTGTTCGCTTTTATTTAGTGAAGGTCTCACGGCGATGTCAGATACCTTTGGGTTCGATGCTTGCTTTTATTTAGTGAATGCGTGGGGCGATGTCAGATGTATGTACCTTTGGGTTTGTTGTTCGCTTTTATTTAGCGAAGGCCTAGCGGCGATGTCATCTACCTTTGGGTTCAATGCTCGCTTTTATTCAGTGAATGCGTGGCAGCGATGTCAGATATCCGTACCTTTGGGTTTGTTGTTCACTTTTATTTAGCAAGGCCTGGCAGCGATGTCAGATACCTTTGTGTTTGATGCTCGCTTTTATTTAGCGAATGCTTGACGGCGATGTCAGATGTCTGCACCTTTGGGTTTGTTATTCGCTTTTATTTAGAGACGGCCTGGCGGCGATGTCAGATCGCTTTGGGTTTGATGCTCGCTTTTATTTAGCGAATGCCTGGCGTCGATATCAGATATCCGTACCTTTGGGTTTGTTGTTCGCTTTTATTTAACGAAGGTTTGGCGGCGATGTTAGATACCCTTGGATTCGATGCTCGCTTTTATTTAGCGAATGCCTGACAACGATGTCAAATATCCGTACCTTTAGGTTTGTTGTTCGCTTTTATATAGCGAAGGCCTGAGGGCGATGTCAGATACCTTTGGGTTCGATGCTCGCTTTTATTTAGCGAATGCCTGGCGGCGATGTCAAATATCTGTACCTTTGGGTTTGTTGTTCGCTTTTATTTAGTGAAGTTCTGACGGCGATGTCAGATACCTTTGGGTTCGATGCTTGCTTTTATTTAGCGAATGCGTGGGGCCATGTCAGATGTCTGTACTTTTGAGTTTGTTGTTCGCTTTTATTTAGCGAAGGCCTGGCGGCGATGTCAAATACCTTTGGGTTCGATGCTCGCTTTTATTTAGTGAATCCCTGGCAGCGATGTCAGATATCCGTACCTTTGGGTTTGTCGTTCGCTTTTATTTAGCGAAGGCCTGGCGGCGATGTCAGATACCTTTGCATTCGATGCTCGCATTTAGTTAGTGAATTCCTGGTAACGATGTCAGATGTTCGTACCTTTGGGTTTGTTGCTCGCTTTTATTTAGCGAAGGCCTGGCGGCGATGTCAGATACCTTTGCGTTCGATGCTCGCTTTTATTTAGTGAATTCCTGGCAGCGATGTCAGATGTGCGTACCTTTGGGTTTGTTGTTTGCATTTATTTAGCGAAGGCCTGGCGGTGAGGTCAGATACCTTTAGGGTTCGATGTTCGCTTTTATTTAGCAAAGGCCTGGAGGCGATGTCAGATTACTTTGCGTTCGATGCTCGCTTTTATTTAGCGAATGACTGGCGGAGATGTCAGATGTCTGCACCTTTGGGTGTGTTATTCGCTTTTATTTAGAGAAGGCCTAGCGGCAATGTCAGACCCCTTTGAGTTTGATTGTCTCTTTTATTTAGAGAATTCCTGGTGGCGATATCAGATATCCGTACCTTTGGGTTTGTTGTTCGCTTTTATTTAACGAAGGTCTGGCGGCGATGTCAGATACCTTTGCGTTCGATGCTCGCTTTAATTTAGCGAATGCCTGGCGGCGATGTCAGATGTCCACACCTTTGGGTTGTTATTCGCTTTTATTTAGAGAAGGCCTGGCGGCAATGTCAGATCCCTTTGGGTTCGATGCTCGCTTTTATTTAGCGAATGCCTGGCGGTGTTATCAGATATCCGTACCTCTGGGTTTGTTGTTTGCTTTTATTTAACGAAGGTCTGGCGGCGATGTTAGATACCCTTGGGTTCGATGCTCACTTTTATTTAGCGAATGCCTGGCGGCGATGTCAAATATCCGTACCTTTGGGTTTGTTGTTCGCTTTTATTTAGCGAAGGTCTGTCAGCGATGTCAGATACCTTTGGGTTCGATGCTTGCTTTTATTTAGCGAATGCGTGGGGGGATGTCTGATGTCTGTACCTTTGGGTTTGTTGTTCGCTTTTATTTAGCGAAGGCCTGGCGGCGATGTGAGCTACCTTTAGGTTCGATGCTCGCTTTTATTTAGTGAATGCCTGGCAGCGATGTCAGATGTCCGTACCTTTGGGTTTGTTGTTCACTTTTATTCAGCGAAGGCCTGGCGGCGATGTCAGATACCTTTGCGTTCGATGCTCGCTTTTAATAGCGAATGCCTGGCGGCGATGTCAGATGTCCGCGCCTTTGGGTTTGTTATTCGCTTTTATTTAGAGAAGGTCAGGCGGCGATGTCAGATCCCTTTGGGTTCGATTCTCGCTTTTATTTAGCGAATGTCTGGCGGCAATATCAGATATTCGTACCTTTGGGTGTGTTGTTCGCCTTTATTTAACGAAGGTCTGGCGGTGATGTTAGATACCCTTGGGTTCGATGCTCGCTTTTATTTAGCGAATGCCTGGCGGCGATGTCAAATATCCGTACCTTTGGGTTTGTTGTTCGCTTTTATTTAGCGAAGGTCTGACGGTGATGTCAGATACCTTTGGGTTCGATGCTTGCTTTTATTTAGTGAATGCGTGGGGCGATGTCAGATGTATGTACCTTTGGGTTTGTTGTTCGCTTTTATTTAGCGAAGGCCTATCGGCGATGTCATCTACCTTTGGGTTCGATGCTCGCTTTTATTTATTGAATGCCTGGCAGCGATGTCTGATGTCCGTACCTTTGGGTTTGTTGTTCACTTTTATTTAGCGAAGGCCTGGCGGCAATGTCAGATACCTTTGTGTTCGATGCTCGCTTTTAATAGCGAATTCCTGGTGGCGATGTCAGATGTCCGCACCTTTGGGTTTGTTATTCGCTTTTATTTAGAGAAGGCCAAGCGGTGATGTCAGATCCCTTTGGGTTCGATGCTCGCTTTTATTTAGCGAATGTCTGGCGGCGATATCAGATATCTGTACCTTTGGGTTTGTTGTTCGCTTTTATTTAACGAAGGTCTGGCGGCGATGTTAGATACCCTTGGGTTCGATGCTCGCTTTTATTTAGCGAATGCCTGGCGGCGATGTCAAATATTCGTACCTTTGGGTTTGTTGTTCGCTTTTATTTAGCGAATGTCTGACCGCGATGTCAGATACCTTTGGGTTCGATGCATGCTTTTATTTAGCAAATGCGTGAGGCGATGTTAGATGTATGTACTTTTGGGTTTGTTGTTCGCTTTTATTTAGCGAAGGCCTAGCGGCGATGTCAGCTACCTTTGGGTTCGATGCTCGCTTTTATTTAGTGAATTCCTGGCAGCGATGTCAGATGTCCGAACCTTTGGGTTTATTGTTCACTTTTATTTAGCGAAGGCCTGGAGGAGATGTCAGATTCCTTTGCGTCTGATGCTCGCTTTTATTTAGTGAATGCCTGGCGGCGATGTCAGATGTCCGCACCTTTGGGTTTGTTATTCGCTTTTATTTAGAGAAGGCCTGGCGGCGAAGTTAGATCCCTTTGGGTTCGATGCTCGCTTTTATTTAGCGAATGCCTGACGGAGATATCAGATATCAGTACCTTTGGGTTTGTTGTTTGCTTTTATTTAACGAAGGTTTGGCGGCGATGTTAGATACCCTTGGAATCGATGCTCGCTTTTATTTAGCGAATGCCTGACCGCGATGTCAAATATTCGTACCTTTAGGTTTGTTGTTCGCTTTTATATAGCAAAGGCCTGGCGGCGATGTCAGATACCTTTGGGTTCGATGCTCGCTTTTATTTAGCGAATGCCTGGCGGCGATGTCAAATATCCGTACCTTTGGGTTTGTTGTTCGCTTTTATTTAGTGAAGGTCTGACGGCGATGTCAGATACCTTTGGGTTCGATGCCTGCTTTTATTTAGCAAATGCGTGGGGCGATGTCAGATGTCTGTACCTTTGGGTTATTGTTCGCTTTTATTTAGCGAAGGCCTGGCGGCGATGTCAAATAACTTTGGGTTCGATGCTCGCTTTTATTTAGTGAATGCCTGGCAGCGATGTCAGATGTCCGTACCTTTGGGTTTGTTGTTCGCTTTTATTTAGCGAAGGCCTGGCGGCGATGTCAAATACCTTTGCGTTCGATGCTCGATTTTATTTAGTGAATTCCTGGCAACGATGTCAGATGTCCGTACCTTTGGGTTTGTTGTTCGCTTTTATTTAGCGAAGGCCTGGCGGCGATGTCAGATCCCTTTGGGTTTGATGCTCGCTTTTATTTAGCGAATGCCTGACGGCGATATCAGATATCCGTACCTTTGGGTTTGTTGTTCGCTTTTATTTAACGAAGGTTTGGCGCGATGTTAGATACCCTTGGAATCGATGCTCGCTTTTATTTAGCGAATGCCTGACGGCGATGTCAAATATTCGTACCTTTAGGTTTGTTGTTCGCTTTTATATAGCGAAGGCCTGGCGGCGATGTCAGATACCTTTGGGTTCGATGCTCGCTTTTATTTAGCGAATGCCTGGCGGCGATGTCAAATATCCGTACCTTTGGGTTTGTTGTTCGTTTTTCTTTAGTGAAGGTCTGACGGCGATGTCAGATACCTTTGGGTTCGATGCTTGCTTTTATTTAGCAAATGCGTGGGGCGATGTCAGATGTCTGTACCTTTGGGTTTATTGTTCGCTTTTATTTAGCGAAGGCCTGGCGGCGATGTCAAATAACTTTGGGTTCGATGCTCGCTTTTATTTAGTGAATGCCTGACAGCGATGTCAGATGTCCATACCTTTGGGTTTGTTGTTCGCTTTTATTTAGCGAAGGCCTGGCGGCGATGTCAGATACCTTTACGTTCGATGCTCGATTTTATTTAGTGATTTCCTGGCAACGATGTCAGATGTCCGTACCTTTGGGTTTGTCGTTCGCTTTTATTTAGCGAAGGCCTGGCGGCGATGTCAGATACCTTTGCATTCGATGCTCGCTTTTAGTTAGTGAATTCCTGGTAACGATGTCAGATGTCCGTACCTTTGGGTTTGTTGCTCGCTTTTATTTAGCGAAGGCCTGGCGGCGATGTCAGATACCTTTGCGTTCGATGCTCGCTTTTATTTAGTGAATTCCTGGCAGCGATGTTAGATGTGCGTACCTTTGGGTTTGTTGTTTGCATTTATTTAGCGAAGGCCTGGCGGTGAGATCAGATACCTTTAGGGTTCGATGTTCGCTTTTATTTAGCAAAGGCCTGGAGGCGATGTCAGATTACTTTGCGTTCGATGCTCGCTTTTATTTAGCGAATGACTGGCGGAGATGTCAGATGTCTGCACCTTTGGGTGTGTTATTCACTTTTATTTAGAGAAGGCCTAGCGGCGATGTCAGATCCCTTTGAGTTTGATTCTCGCTTTTATTTAGAGAATTCCTGGTGGCGATATCAGATATCCGTACCTTTGGGTTTGTTGTTCGCTTTTATTTAACGAAGGTCTGGCGGCGATGTCAGATACCTTTGCGTTCGATGCTCGCTTTAATTTAGCGAATGCCTGGCGGCGATGTCAGATGTCCACACCTTTGGGTTGTTATTCGCTTTTATTTAGAGAAGGCCTAGCGGCGATGTCAGATCCCTTTGGGTTCGATGCTCGCTTTTATTTAGCGAATGCCTGGCGGTGTTATCAGATATCCGTACCTCTGGGTTTGTTGTTCGCTTTTATTTAACGAAGGTCTGGCGGCGATGTTAGATACCCTTGGGTTCGATGCTCACTTTTATTTAGCGAATGCCTGGCGGCGATGTCAAATATCCGTACCTTTGGGTTTGTTGTTCGCTTTTATTTAGCGAAGGTCTGTCAGCGATGTCAGATACCTTTGGGTTCGATGCTTGCTTTTATTTAGCGAATGCGTGGGGGGATGTCTGATGTCTGTACCTTTGGGTTTGTTGTTCGCTTTTATTTAGCGAAGGCCTGGCGGCGATGTGAGCTACCTTTGGGTTCGATGCTCGCTTTTATTTAGTGAATGCCTGGCAGCGATGTCAGATGTCCGTACCTTTGGGTTTGTTGTTCACTTTTATTTAGCGAAGGCCTGGCGCCGATGTCAGATACCTTTGCGTTCGATGCTCGCTTTTAATAGCGAATGCCTGGCGGCGATGTCAGATGTCCGCGCCTTTGGGTTTGTTATTCGCTTTTATTTAGAGAAGGCCAGGCGGCGATGTCAGATCCCTTTGGGTTCGATTCTCGCTTTTATTTAGCGAATGTCTGGCGGCAATATCAGATATTCGTACCTTTGGGTGTGTTGTTCGCCTTTATTTAACGAAGGTCTGGCGGTGATGTTAGATACCCTTGGGTTCGATGCTCGCTTTTATTTAGCGAATGCCTAGCGGCGATGTCAAATATCCGTACCTTTGGGTTTGTTGTTCGCTTTTATTTAGCGAAGGTCTGACGGTGATGTCAGATACCTTTGGGTTCGATGCTTGCTTTTATTTAGTGAATGCGTGGGGCGATGTCAGATGTATGTACCTTTGGGTTTGTTGTTCACTTTTATTTAGCGAAGGCCTATCGGCGATGTCAGCTACCTTTGGGTTCGATGCTCGCTTTTATTTATTGAATGCCTGGCAGCTATGTCTGATGTCCGTACCTTTGGGTTTGTTGTTCACTTTTATTTAGCGAAGGCCTGGCGGCGATGTCAGATACCTTTGTGTTCGATGCTCGCTTTTAATAGCGAATTCCTGGTGGCGATGTCAGATGTCCGCACCTTTGGGTTTGTTATTCGCTTTTATTTAGAGAAGGCCAAGCGGTGATGTCAGATCCCTTTGGGTTCGATGCTCGCTTTTATTTAGAGAATGTCTGGCGGCGATATCAGATATCTGTACCTTTGGGTTTGTTGTTCGCTTTTATTTAACGAAGGTCTGGCGGCGATGTTAGATACCCTTGGGTTCGATGCTCGCTTTTATTTAGCGAATGCCTGGCGGCGATGTCAAATATTCGTACCTTTGGGTTTGTTGTTCGCTTTTATTTAGCGAATGTCTGACGGCGATGTCAGATACCTTTGGGTTCGATGCATGCTTTTATTTAGCAAATGCGTGAGGCGATGTTAGATGTATGTACTTTTGGGTTTGTTGTTCGCTTTTATTTAGCGAAGGCCTAGCGGCGATGTCAGCTACCTTTGGGTTCGATGCTCGCTTTTATTTAGTGAATGCCTGGCAGCGATGTCAGATATCTGAACCTTTGGGTTTATTGTTCACTTTTATTTAGCGAAGGCCTGGAGGAGATGTCAGATTCCTTTGCGTCTGATGCTCGCTTTTATTTAGCGAATGCCTGGCGGCGATGTCAGATGTCCGCACCTTTGGGTTTGTTATTCGCTTTTATTTAGAGAAGGCATGGCGGCGAAGTTAGATCCCTTTGGGTTCGATGCTCGCTTTTATTTAGCGAATGCCTGACGGCGATATCAGATATCAGTACCTTTGGGTTTGTTCTTTGATTTTATTTAACGAAGGTTTGGCGGCGATGTTAGATACCCTTGTAATCGATGCTCGCTTTTATTTAGCGAATTCCTGACCGCGATGTCAAATATTCGTACCTTTAGGTTTGTTGTTCGCTTTTATATAGCAAAGGCCTGGCGGCGATGTCAGATACCTTTGGGTTCGATGCTCGCTTTTATTTAGCGAATGCCTGGCGGCGATGTCAAATATCCGTACCTTTGGGTTTGTTGTTCGCTTTTATTTAGTGAAGGTCTGACGGCGATGTCAGATACCATTGGGTTCGATGCCTGCTTTTATTTAGCAAATGCGTGGGGCGATGTCAGATGTCTGTACCTTTGGGTTATTGTTCGCTTTTATTTAGCGAAGGCCTGGCGGCGATGTCAAATAACTTTGGGTTCGATGCTCGCTTTTATTTAGTGAATGCCTGGCAGCGATGTCAGATGTCTGTACCTTTGGGTTTGTTGTTCGCTTTTATTTAGCGAAGGCCTGGCGGCGATGTCAGATAACTTTGCGTTCGATGCTCGATTTTATTTAGTGAATTCCTGGCAACGATGTCAGATGTCTGTACCTTTGGGTTTGTTGTTCGCTTTTATTTAGCGAAGGCCTGGCGGCGATGTCAGATCCCTTTGGGTTTGATGCTCGCTTTTATTTAGCGAATGCCTGACGGCGATATCAGATATCCGTACCTTTGGGTTTGTTGTTCGCTTTTATTTAACGAAGGTTTGGCGCGATGTTAGATACCCTTGGAATCGATGCTCGCTTTTATTTAGCGAATGCCTGACGGCGATGTCAAATATTCGTACCTTTAGGTTTGTTGTTCGCTTTTATATAGCGAAGGCCTGGCGGCGATGTCAGATACCTTTGGGTTCGATGCTCGCTTTTATTTAGCGAATGCCTGGCGGCGATGTCAAATATCCGTACCTTTGGGTTTGTTGTTCGTTTTTCTTTAGTGAAGGTCTGACGGCGATGTCAGATACCTTTGGGTTCGATGCTTGCTTTTATTTAGCAAATGCGTGGGGCGATGTCAGATGTCTGTACCTTTGGGTTTATTGTTCGCTTTTATTTAGCGAAGGCCTGGCGGCGATGTCAAATAACTTTGGGTTCGATGCTCGCTTTTATTTAGTGAATGCCTGGCAGCGATGTCAGATGTCCATACCTTTGGGTTTGTTGTTCGCTTTTATTTAGCGAAGGCCTGGCGGCGATGTCAGATACCTTTGCGTTCGATGCTCGATTTTATTTAGTGATTTCCTGGCAACGATGTCAGATGTCCGTACCTTTGGGTTTGTTGTTCGCTTTTATTTAGCGAAGGCCTGGCGGCGATGTCAGATACCTTTGCGTTCGATGCTCGATTTTATTTAGTGAATTCTTTGCAGCGATGTCAGATGTTCGTACCTTTGGGTTTGTTGTTCGCATTTATTTAGCGAAGGCCTGGCGGCGAGGTCAGATACCTTCGGGGTTCGATGTTCGCTTTTATTTAGCGAAGGCCTAGAGGCGATGTTAGATAACTTTGCGTTCGATGCTGGCTTTTATATAGCAAATGCCTGGCGGCGATGTCAGATGTCTACACCTTTGGGTTTGTTATTCGCTTTTATTTAGTGAAGGCCTAGCGGCGATGTCAGATCCCTTGGGGTTCGATGCTCGCTTTTATTTAGCGAATGCCTGGCGGCGATATCAGATATCCGTACCTTTGGGTTTGTTGTTCGCTTTTATTTAACGAAGGTCTGGCGGCGATGTTAGATACCCTTGGGTTCGATGCTCGCTTTTATTTAGCGAATGCCTGGCGGCGATGTCAAATATCCGTACCTTTGGGTTTGTTGTTCGCTTTTATTTAGCGAAGGTCTGACGGCAATGTCAGATACCTTTGGGTTCGATGCTTGCTTTTATTTAGCGAATGCGTGGGGCGATGTCAGATGTATGTACCTTTGGGTTTGTTGTTCGCTTTTATTTAGCGAAGGCCTAGCGGCGATGTCAGCTACCTTTGGGTTCGATGCTCACTTTTATTTAGTAAATGCCTGGCAGCGATGTCAGATGTCCGTACCTTTGGGGTTGTTGTTCACTTTTATTTAGCAAAGGCCTGGCGGCGATGTCAAATACCTTTGCGTTCGATGCTCGCTTTTATTTAGCGAATGCCTGGCAGTGATGTCAGATGTCCGCACCTTTGGGTTTGTTATTCGCTTTTATTTAGAGAAGGCCTGGCGGCGATGTCAGATCCCTTTGGGTTCGATGCTCGCTTTTATTTAGCGAATGCCTGGCGGCGATATCAGATATCCGCACCTTTGGGTTTGTTGTTCGCTTTTATTTAACAAAGGTTTGGCGGCGATGTTAGATACCCTTGGGTTCGATGCTCGCTTTTATTTAGCGAATGCCTGGCGGCGATGTCAAATATCCGTACCTTTAGGAGGACGCGACCAGATATGGCCGTTAAGATCAAAGAAGAAGTGCAGAAACAGCTTGATGCTGGCTTCTTAGCAGTCACTACTTACCCTCCGTGGGTCGCCAACATTGTGCCTGTACCGAAGAAGGACGGTAAGGTACGAATGTGCGTCGATTATCGGGATTTGAATAGGGCGAGCCCTAAAGATGATGACATGATTGCGAAGTCCCAAATAGAGGAGGGACATCTGGTCAATCTGCTGAAGCTTTTTGAGAGGCTTAGGAAATTCAGGTTGAGGCTGAATCCTAACAAGTGTACTTTCGGAGTACGGTCTGGAAAACTACTGGGGTTCCTCGTGAGTGAAAGAGGCATTGAGGTTGATCCTGCGAAGATAAAAGCAATACAAGAAATGCCAGCGCCAAAAACCGAAAAAGAAGTTCGTGGTTTCCTGGGCAGAATAAACTACATTGCAAGGTTTATCTCTCAACTCACGGCCACGTGTGAACCGATGTTCAAACAGCTAAAGAAAGAATAGGCGATTATCTGGAATGAGGATTGCCAGAAGGCATTTGATAAGATAAAACAGTATCTACAGGAACCTCCGATCTTGATACCCCCAGTGGCCGGAAGACCCTTAATCATGTACTTGACAGTTCTTGAGAATAGTATGGGGTGTGTTCTCGGTCAACATGACGAGACGGGAAGAAAGGAGCATGCCATCTATTATTTGAGTAAAAAGTTCACAGATTGTGAATCTCGTTACTCAATGCTGGAGAAAACGTGTTGCGCACTAGCCTGGGCTGCCAAACGTTTACGACAGTACATGCTCAATCACACAACCATGCTAATTTCGAAGATGGATCCGATCAAGTATGTCTTCGAGAAGCAAGCGTTTTCGGGCAGGATTGCCAGAGGGCAAATGGTGTTGACGGAATATGACATTCAGTATGTTTCCCAGAAGGCCATCAAGGGAAGTGTATTGTCTGAATACCTTGCCGAACAGCCGATCGAGGATTATCAGCCGATGAAATTTGAATTCCCTGATGAGGATATCATGTTTCTCAAGGTGAAAGATTACGATGAACCGTTGCCCGACGAGGATCCAGACAGGAAATCCCAGTGGAAATTGATATTTGACGGGGCGGTTAATTCTTACGGAAGTGGCATAGGGGCGGTCATCACAACTCCCCATGGATCCCACATCCCGTTTACTGCTAGACTGACGTTTCCGGTCACTAATAATGAAGCAGAGTACGAAGCATACATTATGGGTCTAGAAGAAGCAATTGATTTGAGAATCAAGAACCTAGATGTATATGGTGACTCAGCGCTTGTGATCAATCAGATTAAAGGGGACTGGGAGACTCGTCAATCGAATTTGGTGCCGTACATGAACTATGCCAGAAGGCTGCTTCCGTTCTTTGATCGAGTGGAACTCCATCATGTGCCCAGGGCTGAAAACTAGATGGCTGATGCCTTAGCCATGTTGGCTTCGATGTATAAAGTCAATTTTTAGAATGAAGCTCCAAGAATTGTCCTTTCTCGTCTTGATAGACCTGCATTCGTCTTTGCGATCGAGGAAGCCTCCGATGGTAAGCCATGGTTCCATGATATCCAGACCTTCCTTATGACTAAGGAATATCCTGCGGGAGCGTCAACCCAAGATAAGAAGACTCTGAGGAGGCTGTCTGGAAATTTTTATCTCAATCCTGATGGAGTTGTGTACAAGAGAAACCACGATCTCGTGCTACTCAGATGTGTAGATGAGAAAGAAGGGAGTATGCTCATGGAAGAAGTCCATGAAGGCACATTTGGTACGCACGCCGGCGGACACGCTATGACGAGAAAGATCTTGAGAGCAGGATACTATTGGCTGACGATGGAATCGGATTGCTTTAAATTCACGAAGAGATGTCATAAATGCCAGATTTATGCTGATAAGATTCATGTGCCGCCGTGCCCATTAAATGTCATGTCCTCCCCGTGGCCGTTCTCCATGTGGGGCATCGACATGATAGGCAAGATCGAGCCCACTGCCTCTAATGGTCATCACTTCATTCTAGTAGCTTCTCCTTCATGCATTCGCTAAATAAAAGGGAGCATCGAACCCAAAGGTATCTGACATCGCCGCCAAGACTTTGCTAAATAAAAGCGAACAACAAACCCAAAGGTATGGACATCTGACATCGCCACCCGACATTCGCTAAATAAAAGGGAGCATCGAACCCAAAGGTATCTGACATTTGACATCGCCTCCAGGCATTCCTTAAATAAAAGCTAGCATCCAACCCAAAGGTATCTAATATCACCGACATGCCTTCGCTAAATAAAGGCGAATAACAAACCCAAAGGTACGGATATCTGACATCGCCGCCAGGCATTCACTAAATAAAAGCGAGCATTGAACCCAAAGGTATCTGACATCGCCGCCAGGCCTTCACTAAATAAAAGCGAACAACAAACCCAAAGGTACGGACATCTGATATCGCCGCCAGGCATTCGCTAAATAAAAGCGAACATCGAACCCAAAGGTATCGGACATCGCCGCTAGGCCTTCGCTAAATAAAAGTGAACAACAAACCCAAAGGTACAAATATCTGACATCGCTGCCAGACATTCGCAAAATAAAAGCGAGTATCGAACCCAAATGTATCTGACATCGCTGCCAGGCCTTCGCTAAATAAAAGCGAACAACAAACCCAAAGGTACAGACATCTGACATCATCCCAGGCATTCGCTAAATAAAAGCGAACATCCAACCCCAAAGGTATCTGACATCGCCGTCAGGCCTTCGCTAAATAAAAGAAAACAACAAACTCAAAGGTATAGACATCTGACATCGCTGCCAGACATTCGCAAAATAAAAGCGAGCGTCGAACCCAAAGGTATCTGACATAGCCGCCAGGCCTTCACTAAATAAAAGCGAACAACAAACCCAAAGGTACAGACATCGGACATCGCCCCAGGCATTCGCTAAATAAAAGCGAACATCCAACCCCAAAGGTATCTGACATCGCCGTCAGGCCTTCGCTAAATAAAAGTGAACAACAAACTCAAAGGTATAGACATCTGACATCGCTGCCAGACATTCGCAAAATAAAAGCGAGCATCGAACCCAAAGGTATCTGACATCGCCACTAGGCCTTCGCTAAATAAAAGCGAAAAACAAACCCAAAGGTACGGACATCTGACATCGCTGCCAAGCATTTGCTAAATAAAATCGAGCATCAAACGCAAAGGTATCCGACATCGCCGCCAGGCCTTCGCTAAATAAAAGCAAACAACAAACCCAAAGGTACGGACATCTGACATTGTCGCCAGGCATTCACTAAATAAAAGCGAGCATCGAACCCAAAGGTATCGTACATCGCCGCCAGGCCTTCGCGAAATAAAAGCGAACAACAAACCTAACGGTACAGATAATAGACATCGCCGTCAGACATTTGCTAAATAAAAGGGAGCATCGAACCCAAAGGTATCTGACATCGCCGCCAAGACTTCGCTAAATAAAAGCGAACAACAAACCCAAAGGTACGGACATCTGACATCGCCACCCGGCATTCGCTAAATAAAAGCGAGCATCGAACCCAAAGGTATTTGACAATGCCGTTAGGCCTTCGCTAAATAAAAGTGAACAACAAACCCAAAGGTACGAACATTTGACATCGCCTCCAGGCATTCCCTAAATAAAAGCGAGCATCGAACCCAAAGGTATGTAACATCGCCGACACCCCTTCGCTAAATAAAAGCGAATAAGAAACCCAAAGGTACGGATATCTGACATTGCCGCCAGGCAGTCGCTAAATAAAAGCGAGCATCGAACCCAAAGGTATCTGACATTGCGGCCAGGCCTTCGCTAAATAAAAGCGAACAACAAACCCAAAGGTACAGACATCTGACATTGCCGCCAGGCATTCACTAAATAAAAGCGAGCATCGAAAACAAAGGTATCGGACATCGCCGCCAGACCTTCGCTAAATAAAAGCGAATAACAAACCCAAAGGTACAGATATCTGACATCACCGCCAGGCATTCACAAAATAAAAGCGAGCATCGAACCCAAAGGTATCTGACATCGCCGCCAGGCCTTCACTAAATAAAAGCGAACAACAAACCCAAAGGTACAGACATCTGACATCGCCCCAGGCATTCTCTAAATAAAAGCGAACATCCAACCCCAAAGGTATCTGACATCGCCGTCAGGCCTTCGCTAAATAAAAGTGAACAACAAACTCAAAGGTATAGACATCTGACATCGCTGCCAGACATTCGCAAAATAAAAGCGAGCATCGAACCCAAAGGTATCTGACATCGCCACTAGGCCTTCGCTAAATAAAAGCGAAAAACAAACCCAAAGGTACGGACATCTGACATCGCTGCCAGGCATTTGCTAAATAAAATCGAGCATCAAACGCAAAGGTATCCGACATCGCCGCCAGGCCTTCGCTAAATAAAAGCAAACAACAAACCCAAAGGTACGGACATCTGACATTGTCGCCAGGCATTCACTAAATAAAAGCGAGCATCGAACCCAAAGGTATCGTACATCGCCGCCAGGCCTTCTCTAAATAAAAGCGAACAACAAACCTAACGGTACAGATAATAGACATCGCCGTCAGACATTTTCTAAATAAAAGGGAGCATCGAACCCAAAGGTATCTGACATCGCCGCCAAGACTTCGCTAAATAAAAGCGAACAACAAACCCAAAGGTACGGACATCTGACATCGCCACCCGGCATTCGCTAAATAAAAGCGAGCATCGAACCCAAAGGTATTTGACAATGCCGTTAGGCCTTCGCTAAATAAAAGTGAACAACAAACCCAAAGGTACGGACATTTGACATCGCCGCCAGGCATTCCCTAAATAAAAGCGAGCATCGAACCCAAAGGTATGTAACATCGCCGACAGGCCTTCGCTAAATAAAAGCGAATAAGAAACCCAAAGGTACGGATATCTGACATTGCCGCCAGGCAGTCGCTAAATAAAAGCGAGCATCGAACCCAAAGGTATCTGACATCGCCGCCAGGCCTTCGCTAAATAAAAGCGAACAACAAACCCAAAGGTACAGACATCTGACATTTCCGCCAAGGATTCACTAAATAAAAGCGAGCATCGAAAACAAAGGTATCGGACATCGCCGCCAAACCTTCGCTAAATAAAAGCGAATAACAAACCCAAAGGTACAGATATCTGACATCACCGCCAGGCATTCGCTAAATAAAAGCGAGCATCGAACCCAAAGGTATCTGACATCGTTGTCAGGCCTTCGCTAAGTAAAAGCGAACAACAAACCCAAAGGTACAGACATCTGACATCGCCCCAGGCATTCGCTAAATAAAAGCGAACATCTAACCCCAAAGGTATCTGACATCGCCATCAGGCCTTCGCTAAATAAAAGTGAACAAAAAACTCAAAGGTATAGACATCTGACATCGCTGCCAGACATTCGCAAAATAAAAGCGAGCATCGAACCCAAAGGTATCTGACATCGCCGCCAGGCCTTCACTAAATAAAAGCGAACAACAAACCCAAAGGTACAGACATCTGACATCGCCCCAGGCATTCTCTAAATAAAAGCGAACATCCAACCCCAAAGGTATCTGACATCGCCGTCAGGCCTTCGCTAAATAAAAGTGAACAACAAACGCAAAGGTATAGACATCTGACATCGTTGCCAGACATTCGCAAAATAAAAGCGAGCATCGAACCCAAAGGTATCTGACATCGCCGCAAGGCCTTTGCTAAATAAAAGTGAACAACAAACGCAAAGTTACGAATATCTGACATCGCTGTCACGAATTCTCTAAATAAAAGCGAGCATTGAACCCAAAGGTATCTGACATCGCCGCCAGGGCTTTGCGAAATAAATGTGAACAACAAACCCAAAGGTATAGACATCTGACATCGCCCCAGGCATTCGCTAAATTAAAGCGTGCATCGAACCCCAAAGGTATCTGACATCGCCGCCAGGCCTTCACTAAATAAAAGCGAACAACAAACCCAAAGGTATAGACATCTGACATCGCTGCCAGACATTCGCAAAATAAAAGCGAGCATCGAACCCAAAGGTATCTGACATCGCCGCCAGGCCTTTGCTAAATAAAAGCGAACAACAAACCCAAAGGTACGGACATCTGACATTCCGCCAGGCATTCACTAAATTAAAGCATGCATCGAACCCAAAGGTATCTGACATCGCCGCCAAGACTTCGCTAAATAAAAGCGAACAACAAACCCAAAGGTACGGACATCTGACATTGGGACAAGGCATTCTCTAAATATAAGCGAGCATCGAACGCAAAGGTATCTGACATCGTCACCAAGCTTTCGCTAAACACAAGTGAACAACAAACCTAAAGGTACGGATATTTGACACCACCGCCAGGCATTCGCTAAATAAAAGGGAGCATCGAACCCAAAGGTATCTGACATCGCCGCCAAGACTTCGCTAAATAAAAGAGAACAACAAACCCAAAGGTACAGACATCTGACATCGCCACCAGGCATTTGCTAAATAAAAGAGAGCATCGAACCCAAAGGTATCTGACATTGCCGCTAGGCATTCGCTAAATAAAAGCGAGTATCGAACCCAAAGGGATATGACATCGCTGCCAGGCCTTCGCTAAATTAATGCGAACAACAAACCCAAAGGTACAGACACCTGACATCACTGCAAGGCATTCTCTAAATAAAAGCGAGCATCGAACCCAAAGGTATCTGACATCGCCGCTAGGCCTTCACTAAATAAAAGCGAACAACAAACCCAAAGGTACGGACATCTGACATTGCCGCCAGACATTCGCTAAATAAAAGCGAACAACAAACCTAAAGGTACAGATAATAGACATCGCCGTCAGGCATTCGCTAAATAAAAGGGAGCATCGAACCCAAAGGTATCTGACATCGCCGCCAAGACTTCGCTAAATAAAAGCGAACAACAAACCCAAAGGTACGAACATCTGACATCGCCACCCGGCATTCGCTAAATAAAAGCGAGCATCAAACCCAAAGGTATGTAACATCGCCGACAGGCCTTTGCTAGATAAAAGTGAATAACAAACCCAAAGGTACGGATATCTGACATTGCCGCCAGGCAGTCGCTAAATAAAAGCGAGCATCTAACCCAAAGGTATCTGACATCGCCGCCAGGCTTTCGCTAAATAAAAGCGAACAACAAACCCAAAGGTACGGACATCTGACATCGCCGCCAGGCATTCGCTAAATAAAAGCGAGCATCGAACCCAAAGGTAGCGGACATCGCCGCCAGGCCTTCGCTAAATAAAAGTGAATAACAAACCCAAAGGTACGTATATCTGACATCGCCGCCACGCATTCGCAAAATAAAAGCGAGCATCAAACCCAAAGGTATCTGACATCGCCGCCAGGCCTTCGCTAAAAAAAAGCGAACAACAAGCCCCAAGGTACGAACATCTGACATCGATGCTAGGAATTCGCTAAATAAAACCGAGCATCAAACGCAAAGGTATCCGACATCGCCGCCAGGCCTTCGCTAAATAAAAGTGAACAACAAACGCAAAGGTACGGACATCTGACATCGCTGTCAGGTATTCTCTAAATAAAAGCGAGCATTGAACCCAAAGGTATCTGACATCGCCGCCAGGCCTTTGCTAAATAAAAGTGAACAACAAACCCAAAGGTATAGACATCTGACATCGCCCCAGGCATTCGCTAAATTAAAGCGTGCATCGAACCCCAAAGGTATCTGACATCGCCGCCAGACCTTCACTAAATAAAAGCGAACAACAAACCCAAAGGTACGGACATCTGACATCGCTGCCAGACATTCGCAAAATAAAAGCGAGCATCGAACCCAAAGGTATCTGACATTGCCGCCAGGCCTTTGCTAAATAAAAGCGAACAACAAACCCAAAGGTACAGACATCTGACATTGCCGCCAGGCATTCGCTAAATTAAAGCGTGCATCGAACCCAAAGGTATCTGACATTGCCGCCAACACTTTGCTAAATAAAAGCGAACAATAAACCCAAAGGTACGGACATCTGACACTGCCGTCAGGCATTCTCTAAATAAAAGCGTGCATCGAACCCTGAGGTATCCGACATCGCCGCCAGACCTTTGCTAAATAAAAGCGAACAACAAACCCAAAGGTACGGATATTTGACATCGCCGCCAGGCATTCGCTAAATATAAGCGAGAGTCGAACCCAAAGGTATCTGACATCGCCGCCAGGCCTTCGCTAAATAAAAGCGAACAACAAACACAAAGGTACGGAAATCTGACATCGCCGCCAGGCATTCACTAAATAAAAGCGAGCATCAAACCCAAAGGTATATGACATCGCCGCCAGACCATTGCGAAATAAAAGCGAACAACAAACCTAAAGGTACGGATATTTGACATCTTCGTCAGGCATTTGCCAAATAAAAGCAGGCATCGAACGGAAAGGTATCTGATATCGCCGCCAGGACTTCGCTAAATAAAAGTTAACAACAAACCCAAACGTACAGACATCTGACATCGCCGCCAGGCATTCTCTAAATAAAGGCGAGCATCGAATGCAAATGTACCTGACATCGCCGCCGGGCCTTCGCTAAATAAAAGCGAACAATAAACCCAAAGGTACGGACATCTGACATCGCCGCCAAGAATTCGCTAATTAAAAGCGAGCATCGAACGCAAAGGTATCTGACATCGCCGCCAGGCCTTCACTAAATAAAAGTGAACAACAAACGCAAAGGTACGGACATCTGACATCGCTGTCAGGCATTCACTAAATAAAAGCGAGCATTGAACCCAAAGGTATCTGACATCACCGTCAGGCCTTTTCTATATAAGAGCGAACAACAAACCCAAAGGTATAGACATATGACATCGCCCTAGGAATTCGCTAAATAAAAGCGAACAACGAACCCCAAAGGTATCTGACATCGCTGCCAAGCCTTCACTAAATAAAAGCGAACAACAAACCCAAAGGTATAGACATCTGACATCGCTGCCAGACATTCGCAGAATAAAAGCGAGCATGGAACCTAAAGGTATCTGACATCGCCGCCAGGCCTTTGCTAAATAAAAGCGAACAACAAACCCAAAGGTACGGACATCTGACATTACCGCCAGGCATTCGCCAAATTAGAGCGTGCATCAAACCCAAAGGTATCTGACATCGCCGCCAAGACTTCGCTAAATAAAAGCGAACAACAAACCGAAAGGTACGGACATCTGACATCGCCACCAGGCATTCGCTAAATAAAAGCGAGCATCGAACCCAAAGGTATCTGACAATGCCGCTAGGCCTTCGCTAAATAAAAGTGAACAACAAACCCAAAGGTATGAAAATTTGACATCGCCGCCATGCATTCCCTAAATAAAAGCGAGCATCGAACCCAAAGGTATGTAACATCGCCGACAGGCCTTTGCTAAATAAAAGTGAATAACAAACCCAAAGGTACGGATATCTGACATCGCCGCCAGGCATTCGCTAAATAAAACCGAGCATCGAACCCAAAGGTAGCGGTCATCGCCGCCAGACCTTCACTAAATAAAAGTGAATGACAAACCCAAAGGTACGTATATCTGACATCCCCGCCAAGCATTCGCAAAATAAAAGCGAGCATCAAACCCAAAGGTATCTGACATCGCCGCCAGGCCTTCGCTAAATAAAAGCGAACAACAAACCCCAAGGTACGGACATCTGACATCGCTGCCAGGCATTCGCTAAATAAAACCGAGCATAAAACGCAAAGGTATCCGACATCGCCGCCAGGCCTTCGCTAAATAAAAGTGAACAACAAACACAAAGGTACGGACATCTGACATCGCTGTCAGGCATTCTCTAAATAAAAGCGAGCATTGAACCCAAAGGTATCTGACATCGCCGCCAGGCCTTTGCTAAATAAAAGTGAACAACAAACCCAAAGGTATAGAAATCTGACATCGCCCCAGGCATTCGCTAAATTAAAGCGTGCATCGAACCCCAAAGGTATCTGACATCGCCGCCAAACCTTCACTAAATAAAAGTGAACAACAAACCCAAAGGTACGGACATCAGACATCGCTGCCAGACATTCGCAAAATAAAAGCGAGCATCAAACCCAAAGGTATCTGACATCGCCGCCAGGCCTTTGCTAAATAAAAGCGAACAACAAACCCAAAGGTACGAACATCTGACATTGCCGCCAGGCATTCACCCAATTAACGCGTGCATCGAACCCAAAGGTATCTGACATTGCCGCCAACACTTTGCTAAATAAAAGCGAACAACAAACCCAAAGGTACGGACATCTGACATTGCCGTCAGGCATTCGCTAAATAAAAGCGTGCATCGAACCCTGAGGTATCCGACATTGCCGCCAGACCTTTGCTAAATAAAAGCGAACAACAAACCCAAAGGTACGGATATTTGACATCGCCGCCAAGCATTCGCTAAATATAAGCGAGAGTCGAACCCAAAGGTATCTGTCATGCCGCCAGGCCTTCGCTAAATAAAAGCGAACAACAAACCCAAAGGTACGGACATCTGACATCGCCGCCGGGCATTCACTAAATAAAAGCGAGCATCAAACCTAAAGGTATATGACATCGCCGCCAGACCTTTGCGAAATAAAAGCGAACAACAAACCTAAAGGTACGGATATTTGACATCTTTGTCAGGCATTTGCCAAATAAAAGCAGGCATCAAACGGAAAGGTATCTGATATCGTCGCCAGGCCTTCGCTAAATAAAAGCGAACAACAAACCCAAACGTACAGACATCTGACATCGCCGCCAGGCATTCGCTAAATAAAGGCGAGCATCGAACACAAATGTACCTGACATCGCCGCCAGGCCTTCGCTAAATAAAAGCGAACAATAAACCCAAAGGTACGGACATCTGACATCGCCGCCAAGAATTCGCTAATTAAAAGCGAGCATCGAACGCAAAGGTATCTGACATCGCCGCCAGGCCTTCACTAAATAAAAGTGAACAACAAACGGAAAGGTACGGACATCTGACATCGCTGTCAGGCATTCTCTAAATAAAAGCGAGCATTGAACCCAAAGGTATCTGACATCACCGCCAGGCCTTTGCTAAATAAATGCGAACAACAAACCCAAAGGTATAGACATATGACATCGCCCTAGGCATTCGCTAAATAAAAGCGAACAATGAACCCCAAAGGTATCTGACATCACTGCCAGGCCTTCACTAAATAAAAGCGAACAACAAACCCAAAGGTATAGACATCTGACATTGCTGCCAGGCATTCGCCAAATTAGAGCGTGCATCAAACCCAAAGGTATCTGACATCGCCGCCAAGACTTCGCTAAATAAAAGCGAACAACAAACCCAAAGGTACGGACATCTGAAATCGCCGCCAGGCATTCGCTAAATAAAAGCGAGCATCGAACGCAAAGGTATCTGACATCGCCGCCAGGCCTTCGCTAAATAAAAGTGAACAACAAACGCAAAGGTTCAGACATCTGACATCGCTGTCAGGCATTCTCTAAATAAAAGAGAGCATTGAACCCATAGGTATCTGACATCGCCGCCAGGCCTTTGCTAAATATAAGCGAACAAGAAAACCAAAGGTACAGACATCTGACATCACCCAGGAATTTGCTAAATAAAAGCGAACATCCAAACCCAAAGGTATATGACATTGCCGCCAGGACTTCGCTAAATAAAAGCGAACAACAAACCCAAAGGTATAGACATTTGACATCGCTGCCAGACATTCGTAAAATAAAAGCGAGCATCGAACCCAAAGGTATCTGACATTGTCGCCAGGCCTTCGCTAAATAAAAGCGAACAACAAACCCAAAGGTACAGACATCTGACATCACCGCCAGGCATTCGCTAAATAAAAGCGAGCATCGAAGGCAAAGGTATCTGACATCGCCGCCAGGCCTTCGCTAAATAAAAGCGAGCATCGAACGCAAAGGTATCTGACATCGCCGCCAGGCCTTCGCTAAATAAAAGTGAACAACAAACGCAAAGGTACGGACATCTGACATCGTTGTCAGGCATTCTCTAAAGAAAAGCGAGCATTGAACCCAAAGGTATCTGACATCGCCGCCAGGCCTTTGCTAAATAAAAGCGAACAACAAACCCAAAGGTATAGATATATGACATCGCCCCAGGCATTCGCTAAATAAAAGCGAACATCGAACCCCGAAGGTATCTGACATCGCTGCCAGGCCTTCACTAAATAAAAGCGAACAACAAACCCAAAGGTATAGACATCTGACATCGCTGCCAGACATTCGCAAAATAAAAGCGAGCATCGAACCCAAAGGTATCTGACATCGCCGCCAGGCCTTTGCTAAATAAAAGCGAACAACAAACCCAAAGGTACGAACATCTGACATTGCCGCCAGGCATTCGCTAATTAAAAGCGAGCATCGAACGCAAAGGTATCTGACATCGCCGCCAGGCCTTCACTAAATAAAAGTGAACAACAAACGCAAAGGTACGGACATCTGACATCGCTGTCAGGCATTCACTAAATAAAAGCGAGCATTGAACCCAAAGGTATCTGACATCACCGTCAGGCCTTTTCTATATAAGAGCGAACAACAAACCCAAAGGTATAGACATATGACATCGCCCTAGGAATTCGCTAAATAAAAGCGAACAACGAACCCCAAAGGTATCTGACATCGCTGCCAAGCCTTCACTAAATAAAAGCGAACAACAAACCCAAAGGTATAGACATCTGACATCGCTGCCAGACATTCGCAGAATAAAAGCGAGCATGGAACCTAAAGGTATCTGACATCGCCGCCAGGCCTTTGCTAAATAAAAGCGAACAACAAACCCAAAGGTACGGACATCTGACATTACCGCCAGGCATTCGCCAAATTAGAGCGTGCATCAAACCCAAAGGTATCTGACATCGCCGCCAAGACTTCGCTAAATAAAAGCGAACAACAAACCGAAAGGTACGGACATCTGACATCGCCACCAGGCATTCGCTAAATAAAAGCGAGCATCGAACCCAAAGGTATCTGACAATGCCGCTAGGCCTTCGCTAAATAAAAGTGAACAACAAACCCAAAGGTATGAAAATTTGACATCGCCGCCATGCATTCCCTAAATAAAAGCGAGCATCGAACCCAAAGGTATGTAACATCGCCGACAGGCCTTTGCTAAATAAAAGTGAATAACAAACCCAAAGGTACGGATATCTGACATTGCCGCCAGGCAGTCCCTAAATAAAAGCGAGCGTCGAACCCAAAGGTATCTGACATCGCCGCCAGGCCTTCGCTAAATAAAAGCGAACAACAAACCCAAAGATACGGACATCTGACATCGCCGCCAGGCATTCGCTAAATAAAACCGAGCATCGAACCCAAAGGTAGCGGTCATCGCCGCCAGACCTTCGCTAAATAAAAGTGAATGACAAACCCAAAGGTACGTATATCTGACATCCCCGCCAAGCATTCGCAAAATAAAAGCGAGCATCAAACCCAAAGGTATCTGACATCGCCGCCAGGCCTTCGCTAAATAAAAGCGAACAACAAACCCCAAGGTACGGACATCTGACATCGCTGCCAGGCATTCGCTAAATAAAACCGAGCATAAAACGCAAAGGTATCCGACATCGCCGCCAGGCCTTCGCTAAATAAAAGTGAACAACAAACACAAAGGTACGGACATCTGACATCGCTGTCAGGCATTCTCTAAATAAAAGCGAGCATTGAACCCAAAGGTATCTGACATCGCCGCCAGGCCTTTGCTAAATAAAAGTGAACAACAAACCCAAAGGTATAGAAATCTGACATCGCCCCAGGCATTCGCTAAATTAAAGCGTGCATCGAACCCCAAAGGTATCTGACATCGCCGCCAAACCTTCACTAAATAAAAGTGAACAACAAACCCAAAGGTACGGACATCTGACATCGCTGCCAGACATTCGCAAAATAAAACCCAAAGGTATCTGACATCGCCGCCAGGCCTTTGCTAAATAAAAGCGAACAACAAACCCAAAGGTACGAACATCTGACATTGCCGCCAGGCATTCACCAAATTAACGCGTGCATCGAACCCAAAGGTATCTGACATTGCCGCCAACACTTTGCTAAATAAAAGCGAACAACAAACCCAAAGGTACGGACATCTGACATTGCCGTCAGGCATTCGCTAAATAAAAGCGTGCATCGAACCCTGAGGTATCCGACATTGCCGCCAGACCTTTGCTAAATAAAAGCGAACAACAAACCCAAAGGTACGGATATTTGACATCGCCGCCAAGCATTCGCTAAATATAAGCGAGAGTCGAACCCAAAGGTATCTGTCATGCCGCCAGGCCTTCGCTAAATAAAAGCGAACAACAAACCCAAAGGTACGGACATCTGACATCGCCGCCGGGCATTCACTAAATAAAAGCGAGCATCAAACCTAAAGGTATATGACATCGCCGCCAGACCTTTGCGAAATAAAAGCGAACAACAAACCTAAAGGTACGGATATTTGACATCTTTGTCAGGCATTTGCCAAATAAAAGCAGGCATCAAACGGAAAGGTATCTGATATCGTCGCCAGGCCTTCGCTAAATAAAAGCGAACAACAAACCCAAACGTACAGACATCTGACATCGCCGCCAGGCATTCGCTAAATAAAGGCGAGCATCGAACACAAATGTACCTGACATCGCCGCCAGGCCTTCGCTAAATAAAAGCGAACAATAAACCCAAAGGTACGGACATCTGACATCGCCGCCAAGAATTCGCTAATTAAAAGCGAGCATCGAACGCAAAGGTATCTGACATCGCCGCCAGGCCTTCACTAAATAAAAGTGAAAAACAAACGGAAAGGTACGGACATCAGACATCGCTGTCAGGCATTCTCTAAATAAAAGCGAGCATTGAACCCAAAGGTATCTGACATCACCGCCAGGCCTTTGCTAAATAAATGCGAACAACAAACCCAAAGGTATAGACATATGACATTGCCCTAGGCATTCGCTAAATAAAAGCGAACAATGAACCCCAAAGGTATCTGACATCACTGCCAGGCCTTCACTAAATAAAAGCGAACAACAAACCCAAAGGTATAGACATCTGACATTGCTGCCAGGCATTCGCCAAATTAGAGCGTGCATCAAACCCAAAGGTATCTGACATCGCCGCCAAGACTTCGCTAAATAAAAGCGAACAACAAACCCAAAGGTACGGACATCTGAAATCGCCGCCAGGCATTCGCTAAATAAAAGCGAGCATCGAACGCAAAGGTATCTGACATCGCCGCCAGGCCTTCGCTAAATAAAAGTGAACAACAAACGCAAAGGTTCAGACATCTGACATCGCTGTCAGGCATTCTCTAAATAAAAGAGAGCATTGAACCCATAGGTATCTGACATCGCCGCCAGGCCTTTGCTAAATATAAGCGAACAAGAAAACCAAAGGTACAGACATCTGACATCACCCAGGAATTTGCTAAATAAAAGCGAACATCCAAACCCAAAGGTATATGACATTGCCGCCAGGACTTCGCTAAATAAAAGCGAACAACAAACCCAAAGGTATAGACATTTGACATCGCTGCCAGACATTCGTAAAATAAAAGCGAGCATCGAACCCAAAGGTATCTGACATTGTCGCCAGGCCTTCGCTAAATAAAAGCGAACAACAAACCCAAAGGTACAGACATCTGACATCACCGCCAGGCATTCGCTAAATAAAAGCGAGCATCGAAGGCAAAGGTATCTGACATCGCCGCCAGGCCTTCGCTAAATAAAAGCGAGCATCGAACGCAAAGGTATCTGACATCGCCGCCAGGCCTTCGCTAAATAAAAGTGAACAACAAACGCAAAGGTACGGACATCTGACATCGTTGTCAGGCATTCTCTAAAGAAAAGCGAGCATTGAACCCAAAGGTATCTGACATCGCCGCCAGGCCTTTGCTAAATAAAAGCGAACAACAAACCCAAAGGTATAGATATATGACATCGCCCCAGGCATTCGCTAAATAAAAGCGAACATCGAACCCCGAAGGTATCTGACATCGCTGCCAGGCCTTCACTAAATAAAAGCGAACAACAAACCCAAAGGTATAGACATCTGACATCGCTGCCAGACATTCGCAAAATAAAAGCGAGCATCGAACCCAAAGGTATCTGACATCGCCGCCAGGCCTTTGCTAAATAAAAGCGAACAACAAACCCAAAGGTACGGACATCTGACATTGTCGCCAGGCATTCGATAAATTAGAGCGTGCATCGAACCTAAAGGTATCTGACATCGCCGCCAAGACTTCGCTAAATAAATGCGAACAACAAACCCAAAGGTACGGACATCTGACATCGCCGCAAGGCATTCGCTAAATAAAAGCGAGCATCGAACTCAAAGGTATCTAACATCGCCGCCAGGCCTTCGCTAAATAAAAGTGAACAACAAACGAAAAGGTTCAGACATCTGACATCGCTGTTAGGAATTCTCTAAATAAAAGCGAGAATTGAACCCAAAGGTATCTAACATCGCCGCCAGGCCTTTGCTAAATAAAAGCGAACAACAAACCCAAAGGTACAGACATCTGACATCGCCCCAGGCATACGCTAAATAAAAGCGAACATCCAACCCCAAAGGTATATGACATCGCCGCCAGGCCTTCGCTAAATAAAAGCGAACAACAAACCCAAAGGTATAGAAATCTGACATCGCCGCCAGGAATTCGCTAAATAAAAGCGAGCATCGAACGCAAAGGTATCTGACATCGCCTCCAGGCCTTCGCTAAATAAAAGTGAACAACACACGCAAAGGTACGGTCATCTCACATCACTGTCAGGCATTCTCTAAATAAAAGCGAGCATTGAACACAAAGGTATCTGACATCGCCGCCAGGCCTTTGCTAAATAAAAGCGAACAACAAACCCAAAGGTATAGATATATGACATTGCCCTAGGCATTCGCTAGATAAAAGCAAACATCGAACCTCAAAGGTATCGGACATCGCCGCCAGGCCTTCACTAAATAAAAGCGAACAACAAACCCAAAGGTATAGACATCTAACATCGCTGCCAGACATTCGCAAAATAAAAGCGAGCATCGAACCCCAGGGTATCTAACATCGTCGCCAGGCCTTTGCTAAATAAAAGCGAACAACAAACCCAAAGGTACGGACATCTAACATTGCCGCCAGGCATTCGCTAAATTAGAGTGTGCATCGAACCCAAAGGCATCTGACATCGCCTCCAAAACTTCTCTAAATAAAAGCGAACAACAAACCCAAAGGTACGGACATCTGACATCGCCGCCCGACATTCACTAAATAAAAGCGAGCATCGAACGCAAAGGTATCTGACATCGCCGCCAGGCCTTCGCTAAATAAAAGTGAACAACAAACGCAAAGGTTCAGACATCTGACATCGCTGTCAGGCATTCTCTAAATAAAAGAGAGCATTGAGCCCAAAGGTATCTGACATCGCCGCCAGGCCTTTGCTAAATAAAAGCGAACAACAAACCCAAAGGTACAGACATCTGACATCGCCCCAGGCATTCGCTAAATAAAAGCGAACATCCAAACCCAAAGGTATATGACATTGCCGCCAGGCCTTCGCTAAATAAAAGCAAACAACAAACCCAAAGGTATAGACATTTGACATCGCTGCCAGACATTCGTAAAATAAAAGCGAGCATCGAACCCAAAGGTATCTGACATCGTCGCCAGGCCTTCGCTAAATAAAAGCGAACAACAAACCCAAAGGTACAGACATCTTACATCGCCGCCAGGCATTCGCTAAATAAAAGCGAGCATCGAAGGCAAAGGTATCTGACATCGCCGCCAGGCCTTCGCTAAATAAAAGCGAGCATCGAACGCAAAGGTATCTGACATCGCCGCCAGGCCTTCACTAAATAAAAGCAAGCAACAAACCCAAAGGTATAGACATCTAACATCGCTGCCAGACATTCTCAAAATAAAAGCGAGCATCGAACCCCAAGGTATCTAACATCGTCGCCAGGCCTTTGCTAAATAAAAGCGAACAACAAACCCAAAGGTACGGACATCTAACATTGCCGCCAGGAATTCGCTAAATTAGAGTGTGCATCGAACCCAAAGGCATCTGACATCGCCTCCAAAACTTCTCTAAATAAAAGCGAACAACAAACCCAAAGGTACGGACATCTGACATCGCCGCCCGACATTCACTAAATAAAAGCGAGCATCGAACGCAAAGGTATCTGACATCGCCGCCAGGCCTTCGCTAAATAAAAGTGAACAACAAACGCAAAGGTTCAGACATCTGACATCGCTGTCAGGCATTCTCTAAATAAAAGAGAGTATTGAGCCCAAAGGTATCTGACATCGCCGCCAGGCCTTTGCTAAATAAAAGCGAACAACAAACCCAAAGGTACAGACATCTGACATCGCCCCAGGCATTCGCTAAATAAAAGCGAACATCCAAACCCAAAGGTATATGACATTGCCGCCAGGCCTTCGCTAAATAAAAGCAAACAACAAACCCAAAGGTATAGACATTTGACATCGCTGCCAGACATTCGTAAAATAAAAGCGAGCATCGAACCCAAAGGTATCTGACATCATCGCCAGGCCTTCGCTAAATAAAAGCGAACAACAAACCCAAAGGTACAGACATCTTACATCGCCGCCAGGCATTCGCTAAATAAAAGCGAGCATCGAAGGCAAAGGTATCTGACATCGCCGCCAGGCCTTCGCTAAATAAAATCGAGCATCGAACGCAAAGGTATCTGACATCGCCGCCAGGCCTTCACTAAATAAAAGCGAACAACAAACCCAAAGGTATAGACATCTAACATCGCTGCCAGACATTCGCAAAATAAAAGCGAGCATCGAACCCCAAGGTATCTAACATTGTTGCCAGGCCTTTGCTAAATAAAAGCGAACAACAAACCCAAAGGTACGGACATCTAACATTGCCGCCAGGCATTCTCTAAATTAGAGTGTGCATCGAACCCAAAGGCATCTGACATCGCCTCCAAAACTTCTCTAAATAAAAGCGAACAACAAACCCAAAGGTACGGACATCTGACATCGCCGCCCGACATTCACTAAATAAAAGCGAGCATCGAACGCAAAGGTATCTGACATCGCCGTCAGGCCTTCGCTAAATAAAAGTGAACAACAAACGCAAAGGTTCAGACATCTGACATCGCTGTCAGGCATTCTCTAAATAAAAGAGAGCATTGAGCCCAAAGGTATCTGACATCGCCGCCAGGCCTTTGCTAAATAAAAGCGAACAACAAACCCAAAGGTACAGACATCTGACATCGCCCCAGGCATTCGCTAAATAAAAGCGAACATCCAAACCCAAAGGTATATGACATTGCCGCCAGGCCTTCGCTAAATAAAAGCAAACAACAAACCCAAAGGTATAGACATTTGACATCGCTGCCAGACATTCGTAAAATAAAAGCGAGCATCGAACCCAAAGGTATCTGACATCGTCGCCAGGCCTTCGCTAAATAAAAGAGAACAACAAACCCAAAGGTACAGACATCTTACATCGCCGCCAGGCATTCGCTAAATAAAAGCGAGCATCGAAGGCAAAGGTATCTGACATCGCCGCCAGGCCTTCGCTAAATAAAAGCGAGCATCGAACGCAAAGGTATCTGACATCGCCGCCAGGCCTTCACTAAATAAAAGCGAACAACAAACCCAAAGGTATAGACATCTAACATCGCTGCCAGACATTCGCAAAATAAAAGCGAGCATCGAACCCCAAGGTATCTAACATTGTCGCCAGGCCTTTGCTAAATAAAAGCGAACAACAAACCCAAAGGTACGGACATCTAACATTGCCGCCAGGCATTCGCTAAATTAGAGTGTGCATCGAACCCAAAGGCATCTGACATCGCCTCCAAAACTTCTCTAAATAAAAGCGAACAACAAACCCAAAGGTACGGACATCTGACATCGCCGCCCGACATTCACTAAATAAAAGCGAGCATCGAACGCAAAGGTATCTGACATCGCCGTCAGGCCTTCGCTAAATAAAAGTGAACAACAAACGCAAAGGTTCAGACATCTGACATCGCTGTCAGGCATTCTCTAAATAAAAGAGAGCATTGAGCCCAAAGGTATCTGACATCGCCGCCAGGCCTTTGCTAAATAAAAGCGAACAACAAACCCAAAGGTACAGACATCTGACATCGCCCCAGGCATTCGCTAAATAAAAGCGAACATCCAAACCCAAAGGTATATGACATTGCCGCCAGGCCTTCGCTAAATAAAAGCAAACAACAAACCCAAAGGTATAGACATTTGACATCGCTGCCAGACATTCGTAAAATAAAAGCGAGCATCGAACCCAAAGGTATCTGACATCGTCGCCAGGCCTTCGCTAAATAAAAGCGAACAACAAACCCAAAGGTACAGACATCTTACATCGCCGCCAGGCATTCGCTAAATAAAAGCGAGCATCGAAGGCAAAGGTATCTGACATCGCCGCCAGGCCTTCGCTAAATAAAAGCGAGCATCGAACGCAAAGGTATCTGACATCGCCGCCAGGCCTTCACTAAATAAAAGCGAACAACAAACCCAAAGGTATAGACATCTAACATCGCTGCCAGACATTCGCAAAATAAAAGCGAGCATCGAACCCCAAGGTATCTAACATTGTCGCCAGGCCTTTGCTAAATAAAAGCGAACAACAAACCCAAAGGTACGGACATCTAACATTGCCGCCAGGCATTCGCTAAATTAGAGTGTGCATCGAACCCAAAGGCATCTGACATCGCGTCCAAAACTTCTCTGAATAAAAGCGAACAACAAACCCAAAGGTACGGACATCTGACATCGCCGCCCGTCATTCACTAAACAAAAGCGAGCATCGAACGCAAAGGTATCTGACATCGCCGCCAGGCCTTCGCTAAATAAAAGTGAACAACAAACGCAAAGGTTCAGACATCTGACATCGCTGTCAGGCATTCTCTAAATAAAAGAGAGCATTGAGCCCAAAGGTATCTGACATCGCCGCCAGGCCTTTGCTAAATAAAAGCGAACAACAAACCCAAAGGTACAGACATCTGACATCGCCCCAGGCATTCGCTAAATAAAAGCGAACATCCAAACCCAAAGGTATATGACATTGCCGCCAGGCCTTCGCTAAATAAAAGCAAACAACAAACCCCAAAGGTATAGACATTTGACATCGCTGCCAGACATTCGTAAAATAAAAGCGAGCATCGAACCCAAAGGTATCTGACATCGTCGCCAGGCCTTCGCTAAATAAAAGCGAACAACAAACCCAAAGGTACAGACATCTTACATCGCCGCCAGGCATTCGCTAAATAAAAGCGAGCATCGAAGGCAAAGGTATCTGACATCGCCGCCAGGCCTTCGCTAAATAAAAGCGAGCATCGAACGCAAAGGTATCTGACATCGCCGCCAGGCCTTCGCTAAATAAAAGTGAACAACAAACGCAAAGGTACGGACATCTGACATCGTTGTCAGGCATTCTCTAAAGAAAAGCGAGCATTGAACCCAAAGGTATCTGACCTCGCCGCCAGGCCTTTGCTAAATAAAAGCGAACAACAAACCCAAAGGTATAGATATATGACATCGCCCCAGGCATTCGCTAAATAAAAGTGAACATCGATCCCCGAAGGTATCTGACATTGCTGCCAGGCCTTCACTAAATAAAAGCGAACAAAAAACCCAAAGGTATAGACATCTGACATCGCTGCCAGACATTCGCAAAATAAAAGCGAGCATCGAACCCAAAGTTATCTGACATCGCCGCCAGGCCTTTGCTAAATAAAAGCGAACAACAAACCCAAAGGTACGGACATCTGACACTGTCGCCAGGCATTCGCTAAATTAGAGCGTGCATCGAACCTAAAGGTATTTGACATCGCCGCCAAGACTTTGCTAAATAAAAGCGAACAACAAACCCAAAGTTACGGACATATGACATCGCCGCCAGGCATTCGCTAAATAAAAGCGAGCATCGAACGCAAGGGCATCTGACATCGCCTCCAAAACTTCTCTAAATAAAAGCGAACAACAAACCCAAATGTACGGACATCTGACATCGCCGCCCGACATTCACGTAATAAAAGCGAGCATCGAACACAAAGGTATCTGACATCGCCGCCAGGCCTTCGCTAAATAAAAGTGAACAACAAACGCAAAGGTTCAGACATCTGACATCGCTGTCAGGCATTCTCTAAATAAAACAGAGCATTGAGCCCAAAGGTATCTGACATCGCCGCCAGGCCTTTGCTAAATAAAAGCGAACAACAAACCCAAAGGTACAGACATCTGACATCTCCCCAGGCATTCGCTAAATAAAAGCGAACATCCAAACCCAAAGGTATATGACATTGCCGCCAGGCCTTCGCTAAATAAAAGCAAACAACAAACCCAAAGGTATAGACATTTGACATCGCTGCCAGAAATTCGTAAAATAAAAGCGAGCATCGAACCCAAAGGTATCTGACATCGTCGCCAGGCCTTCGCTAAATAAAAGCGAACAACAAACCCAAAGGTACAGACATCTTACATCGCCGCCAGGCATTCGCTAAATAAAAGCGAGCATCGAAGGCAAAGGTATCTGACATCGCCGCCAGGCCTTCGCTAAATAAAAGCGAGCATCGAACGCAAAGGTATCTGACATCGCCGCCAGGCCTTCGCTAAATAAAAGTGAACAACAAACGCAAAGGTACGGACATCTGACATCGTTGTTAGGCATTCTCTAAAGAAAAGCGAGCATTGAACCCAAAGGTATCTGACCTCGCCGCCAGGCCTTTGCTAAATAAAAGCGAACAACAAACCCAAAGGTATAGATATATGACATCGCCCCAGGCATTCGCTAAATAAAAGCGAACATCGATCCCCGAAGGTATCTGACATCGCTGCCAGGCCTTCACTAAATAAAAGCGAACAAAAAACCCAAAGGTATAGACATCTGACATCGCTGCCAGACATTCGCAAAATAAAAGCGAGCATCGAACCCAAAGTTATCTGACATCGCCGCCAGGCCTTTGCTAAATAAAAGCGAACAACAAACCCAAAGGTACGGACATCTGACACTGTCGCCAGGCATTCGCTAAATTAGAGCGTGCATCGAACCTAAAGGTATCTGACATCGCCGCCAAGACTTTGCTAAATAAAAGCGAACAACAAACCCAAAGTTATGGACATATGACATCGCCACCAGGAATTCGCTAAATAAAAGCGAGCATCGAAAGCAAAGGTATCTGACATCGCCGCCAGGCCTTCGCTAAATAAAAGTGAACAACAAACGCAAAGGTACGGTCATCTGACATCGCTGTCAGGCATTCTCTAAATAAAAGCGAGCATTGAACCCAAAGGTATCTGACATCGCCGCCAGGCCTTTGCTAAATTAAAGCGAACAACAAACCCAAAGGTATAGATATATGACATTGCCCTAGGAATTCGCTAGATAAAAGCGAACATCGAACCTCAAAGGTATCTGACATCGCCGCCAGGCCTTCACTAAATAAAAGCGAACAACAAACCCAAAGGTATAGACATCTAACATCGCTGCCAGACATTTGCAAAATAAAAGCGAGCATCGAACCCAAAGGTATCTGACTTCGCCGCCAGGCCTTTTGCTAAATAAAAGCAAACAACAAACCCAAAGGTACGGACATCTGACATTGTCGCCAGGCATTCGCTAAATTAGAGCGTGCATCGAACCCAAAGGTATCTGACATCGTCGCCAGGCCTTCGCTAAATAAAAGCGAACAACAAACCCAAAGGTACAGACATCTTACATCGCTGCCAGGCATTCGCTAAATAAAAGCGAGCATCGAATGCAAAGGTATCTGACATCGCCGCCAGGCCTTCGCTAAATAAAAGTGAACAACAAACGCAAAGGTACGGACATCTGACATCGCTGTTAGGCATTCTCTAAAGAAAAGCGAGCATTGAACCCAAAGGTATCTGACATCGCCGCCAGGCCTTTGCTAAATAAAAGGGAACAACAAACCCAAAGGTACAGACATCTAACATCGCCCCAGGCATTCGCTAAATAAAAGCGAGCATCGAACCCAAAGGTATCTGACTTCGCCGCCAGGCCTTTTGCTAAATAAAAGCAAACAACAAACCCAAAGGTACGGACATCTGACATTGTCGCCAGGCATTCGCTAAATTAGAGCGTGCATCGAACCCAAAGGTATCTGACATCGTCGCCAGGCCTTCGCTAAATAAAAGCGAACAACAAACCCAAAGGTACAGACATCTTACATCGCTGCCAGGCATTCGCTAAATAAAAGCGAGCATCGAATGCAAAGGTATCTGACATCGCCGCCAGGCCTTCGCTAAATAAAAGTGAACAACAAACGCAAAGGTACGGACATCTGACATCGCTGTTAGGCATTCTCTAAAGAAAAGCGAGCATTGAACCCAAAGGTATCTGACATCGCCGCCAGGCCTTTGCTAAATAAAACCGAACAACAAACCCAAAGGTATAGACATATGACATCGCCCCAGGCATTCGCTAAATAAAAGCGAACATCGAACCCCAAAGGTATCTGACATCGCTGCCAGGCCTTCACTAAATAAAAGCGAACAACAAACCCAAAGGTATAGACATCTGACATCGCTGCCAGACATTCGCAAAATAAAAGCGAGCGTCGAACCCAAAGGTATCTGACATCGCCGCCAGGCCTTTGCTAAATAAAAGAGAACAACAAACCCAAAGGTACGGACATCTGACATTGCCGCCAGGCATTCGCTAAATTAGAGCGTGCATCGAACCCAAAGGTATCTGACATCGCCGCCAAGACTTTGCTAAATAAAAGCGAACAACAAACCCAAAGTTACGGACATATGACATCGCCGCCAGGCATTCGCTAAATAAAAGCGAGCATCGAACGCAAGGGTATCTGACATCGCCGCCAGTCCTTCGCTAAATAAAAGTGAACAACAAACGCAAAGGTTCAGACATCTGACATCGCCCCAGGCATTCGCTAAATAAAAGCAAACATCCAACCCCAAAGGTATATGGCATCGCCTCCAGGCCTTCGCTAAATAAAAGCGAAACAAACCCAAAGGTACAAACATCTAACATCGCCGCCAGGCATTCGCTAAATAAAAGCGAGCATCGAACGCAAAGGTATCTGACATCGCCGCCAGGCCTTCGCTAAATAAAAGTGAACAACAAACGTAAAGGTACGGACATCTGACATCGCTGTCAGGCATTCTCTAAAGAAAAGCGAGCATTGAACCCAACGGTATCTGACATTGCCGCCAGGCCTTTGCTAAATAAAAGCGAACAACAAACCCAAAGGTAGAGACATATGACATCGCCCCAGGCATTGGCTAAATAAAAGCGAACATCGAACCCAAACGTATCTGACATCGCTGCCAAGCCTTCACTAAATAAAAACGAACAACAAACCCAAAGGTATAGACATCTGACATCGCTGCCAGACATTCGCAAAATAAAAGCGAGCATCGAACCCAAAGGTATCTGACATCGCCGCCAGGCCTTTGCTAAATAAAAGCGAACAACAAACCCAAAGGTACGGACATCTGACATTGCCGCCAGGCATTCTCTAAATTAGAGCGTGCATCGAACCCAAAGGTATCTGACATCGCCGCCAAGACTTTGCTAAACAAAAGCGAACAACAAACCCAAAGATACGAACATCTGACATCGCCGCCTGGAATTAGCTAAATAAAAAAGAGCATCGGACGCAAAGGTATCTGACAACGCCGCCAGGCCTTCGTTAAAGTGAACAACAAACCCAAAGGTACAGACATCTGACATCGCCCCAGGCATTCGTTAAATAAAAGCGAACATCCAACCCCAAAGGTATCTGACATCGCTGCCAAGCCTTCGCTAAATAAAAGCGAACAACAAACCCAAAGGTATAGACATCTGACATCGCTGCCAGACACTCGCAAAATAAAAGCGAGCATCAAACCCAAAGGTATCTGACATCGCCGCCAGGCCATCGCTAAATAAAAGCGAACAACAAACCCAAAGGTACTGACATCTGACATTCCCGCCAGGCATTCGCTAAATTAAAGTGAACAACAAACGCAAAGTTACAGACATCTGACATCGCTGTTAGGCATTCTCTAAATAAAAGCGAGCATTGAACCCAAAGGTATCTAACATCGCCGCCAGGCCTTTGCTAAGTAAAAGCGAACAACAAACCCAAAGGTATAGACATCTGACATTGTCCCAGGCATTCGCTAAATAAAAGCGAACATCGAACCCCAAAGGTTTTTAACATCGCCGTCAGGCCTTCACTAAATAAAAGCGATCAACAAACCCAAAGGTACAGACATCTGACATCGCCCCGGGCATTCGCTAAATAAAAGCGAACATCCAACCCCAAAGGTATCTGACATCACCGCCAGGCCTTCGCTAAATAAAAGCGAACAACAAACCCAAAGGTATAGACATCTGACATCGCTGCCAGACATTCGCAAAATAAAAGCGAGCATCGAACCCAAAGGTATCTGACATCGCCGCCAGGCCTTCGCTAAATAAAAGCAAACAACAAACCCAAAGGTACGGACATCTGACATCGCTGCCAGGCGTTTGCTAAATAAAAGCGAGCATCGAACGCAAAGGTATCTGACATCGTCGCCAGGCCTTCGTTAAATAAAAGTGAACAACAAACACAAAGGTACGGACATCTGACTTCGCTTCCCAGCATTCGCTAAATAAAACCGAGCATCAAACCCAAAGGTATCTGACATCGCCGCCAGGCCTTCGCTAAATAAAAGTGAACGACAAACCCAAAGGTACGGACATCTGACATCGCCACAAGGCATTCGCTAAATAAAAGCGAGCACCGAACCCAAAGGTATCTAACATCCTCGCCAGACCTTCGCTAAATAAAAGCGAACAACAAACACAAAGGTACGAATATCTGATATCGCCGACAAGCATTCGCTAAATATAAGCGAACATCGAACCCAAAGGTATCTGACATCGCCGCCAGGCCTTCGCTAAATAAAAGCGAACAACAAACCCAAAGGTATAGACATCTGACATCGCTGCCAGACATTCGCAAAGTAAAAGCGAGCATCGAACCCAAAGGTATCGGACATCGCCGCCAGGCCATTGCTAAATAAAAGCGAACAACAAACCCAAAGGTACGGACATCTGACATTGCCGCCAGGCATTCGCTAAATTAAAGCGTGCATCGAACCCAAAGGTATATGACATCGCCGCCATGACTTTGCTAAATAAAAGCGAACAACAAACCCAAAGGTACGGACACCTGACATTGGCACAAGGCATTCTCTAAATATAAGCGAGCATCGAACGCAGAGGTATCTGACATCGTCGCCAAGCTTTCGCTAAACATAATCGAACAACAAACCTAAAGGTACGGATATTTGACACCACCGCCAGGCATTCGCTAAATAAAAGGGAGCATCGAACCCAAAGGTATCTGACATCGCCGCCAAAACTTCGCTAAATAAAAGCCAACAACAAACCCATAGGTACAGACATATGACATCGCCACCAGGCATTTGTTAAATAAAAGCGAGGATCGAACCCAAAGGTATATGACATTGCGGCCTGGCATTCGCTAAATAAAAGCGAGCATCGAACCCAAAGGGATATGACATCGCCACCAGGCCTTCGCTAAATTAATGCGAACAACAAACCCAAAGGTACGGACATCTGACATCGCCGCAAGGCATTCGCTAAATAAAAGCGAGCATCAAACGCAAAGGTATCTGACATCGCCCCCAGGCCTTCGCAAAATAAAAGCGAACAACAAACCCAAAGGTACGGATATTTGATATCGCCGACAGGCATTCGCTAAATATAAGCGAGCATCGAACCCAAAGTTATCTGACATCGCCGCCAGGCCTTCGCTAAATAAAAGTGAACAACAAACCCAAAGGTACATACATCTGACATTGCCGCCGGGAATTCACTAAATAAAAGCGAGCATCGAACCCAAAGGTATCGGACATCGCCGCCAGGCCTTCACTAAATAAAAGCGAACAACAAACCTAAAGGTACAGATAATAGACATCGCCGTCAGGCATTCGCTAAATAAAAGGGAGCATTGAACCCAAAGGTATTTGACATCGCCGCCAAGACTTTGCTAAATAAAAGCGAACAACAAACCCAAAGGTACGGACATCTGACATCGCCACCCGGCATTCGCTAAATAAAAGCGAGCATCGAACCCAAAGGTATCTGACATCACCGCCAGGCCCTTGCTAAATAAAAGCGAACAACAAACCCAAAGGTACAGACATCTGACATAGACGCCAGGCATTCGCTAAATAAAAGCGTGCATCGAACCCAGAGGTATCTGACATCGCCGCCAGACCTTCGCTAAATTAAAGCGAACAACAAACCCAAAGGTACGAATATTTGACATCGCCGTCAGGCATTCGCTAAATATAAGCGAGCATCGAACCCAAAGGTATCTGACATCGCCGCCAGGCCTTCGCTAAATAAAAGCGAACAACAAACCCAAAGGTACGGACATCTGACATCGCCGCCAGGCATTCACTAAATAAAAGCGAGCATCAAACCCAAAGGTATATGACATCGTCGGCAGACCTTTACTAAATAAAAGCGTACAACAAACCTAAAGGTACGGATATTTGAAATCTTCGTCAGGCATTTGCTAAATAAAAGCAGGCATCGAACCCAAAGGTATCTAACATCACCGCCAAGACTTCGCTAAATAAAAGAGAACAACAAACCCAAAGGTATGGACATCTGACATCGCCACCAGGCATTCACTAAATAAAAGCGAGCTCGAACCCAAAGGTATCTGACATCGCCGCTACACCTTCTCTAAATAAAAGTGAACAACAAACTCAAAGGTACGGACATCTGACATCGCCGCCAGGCATTCGCTAAATAAAAGCGAGCATCGAACGCAAAGGTATCTGACATCGCCACCAGGCCTTCGCTAAATAAAAGCGAACAACAAACCTAAAGGTACGGACATCTGACATTGCCGCCAGGCATTCGCTAAATAAAAGCGAGCATCGAACGCAAATGTATCTGACATCGCCGCCAGGCCTTCGCTAAATAAAAGTGTACAACAAACGCAAAGGTACGAATATCTGACATTGCTGTCAGGCATTCTCTAAATAAAAGCGAGCATTGAACCTAAAGTTAGCTGACATCGCCGCCAGTCCTTTGCTAAATAAAAGCGAACAACAAATCCAAAGGTACAGACATGTGACATCGCCCCAGGCATTCGCTAAATAAAAGCGAGCATCAAAACCAAAGGTACGGACATCTGACATTACCGTCAGGCATTCGCTAAATAAAAGCGAACATCGAACCCAGAGGTATCTGACATCGCCGCCAGACCTTCGCTAAATAAATGCGAACAACAAACCCAAAGGTACGGATATTTGACATCGCCGCCAGGCATTCACTAAATAAAAGCGAGCATCAAACCCAAAGGTATATGACATCGCCGCCAGACCTTTGCTAAATAAAAGCATGCATTGAACCCAAAGGTATCTGACATCGCCGCCAAGATTTCGCTAAATAAAAGCGAACAACAAACTCAAAGGTATGGACATCTGACATCACCGACAGGCATTAGCTAAATAAAAGCGAGCATCGAACCCAAAGGTATCTGACATCGCCGCTACGCCTTCGCTAAATAAAAGTTAACAACAAACCCAAAGGTACAGACTTCTGACATCGCCGCCAGGCATTCCCTAAACAAAAGCGAGCATCGAACCCAAAGGTATCTGACATTGCCGCCAGGCCTTCGCTAAATATAAGCGAACAACAAACCCAAATGTACGGCTATTTGACACCGCCGCCAGGCATTCGCTAAATAATAGCGAGCATCGAACCCAAAGGGATCTGACGTCGCCGCCAGGCCTTCGCTAAATATAAGCGAACAACAAACCCAAACGTACGGACATCTGACATCGCCGCCAGGCATTCGCTAAATAAAAGCGAGGATCGAATGCAAAGGTATCTGACATCGCCGTCAGGCCTTCGCTAAATAAAAGTGAACAACAAACCCAAAGGTACGAACATCTCACATCGTCGTCAAGCATTCTCTAAGTAAAAGCTAGCATTGAACCCAAAGATATCTGACATCGCTGACAGGCCTTCACTAAATAAAAGCGAACAACAAACCCAAAGGTACGGACATCTAACATCGCAGCCAGGCATTCACTAAATAAAAGCGAGCGTCAAACCCAAAGGTATATGACATCGCCGCCAGACCTTTGCTAAATAAAAGCGAACAACAAACCTAAAGGTACGGATCTTTGACATCTTCTTCAGGCATTTGCTAAATAAAAGCATGCATTGAACCCAAAGGTATCTGACATCGCCGCCAAGATTTCTCTAAATAAAAGCGAACAACAAACTCAAAGGTATGGACATCTGACATCACCGTCAGGCATTCGTTAAATAAAAGCGAGCATCGAACCCAAAGGTATCTGACATCGCCGCTACACCTTCGCTAAATAAAAGTTAACAACAAACCCAAAGGTACGGACTTCTGACATCGCCGCCAGGCATTCCCTAAATAAAAGCGAGCATCGAACCCAAAGGTATCTGACATCGCCGCCAGGCCTTCGCTAAATATAAGCGAACAACAAACCCAAATGTACGGATATTTGACACCGCCGCCAGGCATTCGCTAAATAAAAGCGAGCATCGAACCCAAAGGGATCTGACATCGCCGCCAAGCCTTCGCTAAATATAAGCGAACAACAAACCTAAAGTTACGGACATCTGACATCGCCGCCAGGCATTCGCTAAATAAAAGCGAGGATCGAACGCAAAGGTATCTGACATCGCCGTCAGGCCTTCGCTAAATAAAAGTGAACAACAAACCCAAAGGTACGAATATCTCACATCGTCGTCAAGCATTCTCTAAATAAAAGCGAGCATTGAACCCAAAGATATCTGACATCGCCACCAGGCCTTCACTAAATAAAAGCGAACAACAAACCCAAAGGTACAGACATCAGACATCGCCCCAGGCATTCGCTAAATAAAAGCGAGCATCGAACCCCAAAGGTATTTGACATCGCTGCCAGGCCTTCGATAAATAAAAGCGAACAACAAACCCAAAGGTACAGACATCTGACATCGCCTCCAAGCATTCACAAAAAAAAAAGCGAGCATTGAACCCAAAGGTATCTGACATCGCCGCCACGCCTTCTCTAAATAAAAGCGAACAACAAACCCTAAGGTACGGATATCTGACATCGCCGCCAGGCATTCGATAAATAAAAGCGAGCATCGAACCCAAAGGTATCTGACATCACCGCCAGGCCTTCGCTAAATAAAAGCAAACAACAAACCCAGAGGCACGGACATCTGACATCGTCGCCAGGCATTCACTAAATAAAAGCGAGCATCAAACCCAAAGGTATATGACATCGCCGCCGGACCTTTGCTAAATAAAAGCGAACAACAAACCTAAAGGTACAGATATTTGACATCTTCGTCAGGCATTTGCTAAATAAAAGCAGGCATCGAACCCAAAGGTATCTGACATCGCCGCCAGGCCTTTGCTAAATAAAAGCGAATAACAAACCCAAAGGTATGGACATCTGACATCACCGCCAGGCATTCGCTAAATAAAAGCGAGCATCGAACGCAAAGTTATCTGACATCGCCGCTACGCCTTCGCTAAATAAAAGTGAACAACAAACCCAAAGGTACGGACATCTGACATAGCCTCCAGGCATTCCCTAAGTAAAAGCGAGCATCGAACCCAAAGGTATCTAACATCGCCGCCAGGCCTTCGCTAAATATAAGCGAACAACAAACCCAAATATACAGATATTTGACATCGCCGCCAGGCATTCGCTAAATAAAAGCGAGCATATAAACCCAAAGGGATCTGACATCACCGCCAGGCCTTCGCTTAATAGAAGCGAACAACAAACCCAAAGGTACGGACATCTGACATCGCCGCCAGGAATTCGCTAAATAAAAGCGAGGATCAAACGCAAAGGTATCTAACATCGCCGTCAGGCCTTCCCTAAATAAAAGTGAACAACAAACCCAAAGGTAAGGACATCTCACATCGTCGTCAGGCATTCTCTAAATAAAAGTGTGCATTGAACCAAAAGGTATCTGACATTGCCACCAGGCCTTCGCTAAATAAAAGCGAACAACAAACCTAAAGGTACAGACATCTGACATCGCCGCCAGGCATTCACTAAATAAAAGCGAGCATCAACCCAAAGGTATATGACATCGCCGCCAGACCTTTGCTAAATAAAAGCGAACAACAAACTTAAAGGTACAGATCTTTGACATCTTCGTCAGGCATTTGCTAAATAAAAGCATGCATTGAACCCAAAGGTATCTGACATCGCCGCCAAGATTTCTCTAAATAAAAGCGAACAACAAACTCAAAGGTATGGACATCTAACATCACCGTCAGGCATTCGTTAAATAAAAGCGAGCATCGAACCCAAAGGTATCTGACATCGCCGCTACGCCTTCGCTAAATAAAAGTTAACAACAAACCCAAAGGTACGGACTTCTGACATCGCCGCCAGGCATTCCCTAAACAAAAGCGAGCATCGAACCCAAAGGTATCTGACATCGCCGCCAGGCCTTCGCTAAATATAAGCGAACAACAAACCCAAATGTACGGATATTTGACACCGCCGCCAGGCATTCGCTAAATAAAAGCGAGCATCGAACCCGAAGGGATCTGACATCGCCGCCAAGCCTTCGCTAAATATAAGCGAACAAAAAACCCAAAGGTACGGACATCTCACATCGTCGTCAGGCATTCTCTAAATAAAAGCGTGCATTAAACCCAAAGGTATCTGACATCGCCGCCAGGCCTTCGCTAAATAAAAGCGAACAACAAACCTAAAGGTACAGACATCTGACATCGCTGCCTGGCATTCACTAAAAAAAAGCGAGCATCGAACCCAAAGGTATCTGACATCGCTGCCAAGCCTTCGCTAAATAAAAGCGAACAACAAACACTAAGGTACGAATATCTGACATCGCCGCCAGGCATTCGCTAAATAAAAGCGAGCATCAAACCCAAAGATATCTGACATCGGCGCCAGGCCTTCGCTAAATAAAGGCGAACAACAAACCCAAAGGTACAGATATTTGACATTTTCGTCAGGCATTTGCTAAATAAAAGATGGCATCGAACCCATGGTATCTGACATCGCCACCAAGACTTTGCTAAATGAAAGAGAACAACAAACCCAAAGGTATGGACATCTGACATCGCCGACAGGAATTCACTAAATAAAAGCGAGCATCGAACCCAAAGGTATCTGACATTGCTGTTACGCCTTCGGTAAATAAAAGTGAACAACAAACCCTAAGGTACGGACATCTGTCATCGCCGCCAGGCATTCCCTAAATCAAAGCATCGAACCCAAAGGTATCTGACATCTCCGTCAGGCCTTTGCTAAATAAAAGCGAACAACAAACCCAAAGGTACGAACATTTGACATCGCCGCCAGGCATTCGCTAAATAAAAGCGAGCATCGAACGCAAAGGTATCTGACATCGCCGCCAGGCCTTCGCTATATAAAAGTGAACAACAAACGCAAAGGTACGGACATCTGACATTGCTGTCAGGCATTCTCTAAATAAAAGCGAGCATTGAACCTAAAGTTATCTGACATCGCCGCCTGGACTTTGCTAAATAAAAGCGAACAACAAACCCAAAGGTACAGACATCTGACATCGCCCCAGGGATTCGCTAAATAAAATTGAGCATCGAACCCCAAAGGTATCTGACATTGCTGCTAGGCCTTCGCTAAATAAAAGCGAACAACAAACCCAAAGGTATATACATCTGACATTGCCGCCATGCATTCGCAAAATAAAAACGAGCATCGAACCCAAAGGTATCTGACATCACCGCCAGGCCTTTGCTAAATAAAAGTGAACAACGAACCCAGTGGTACGGACATCTGACATTGCCGCCAGGCATTCGCTAAATAAAAGCTTGCATCGAACCCAAAGGTATCTGACATCGCCGCCAGGCCTTCGCTAAATAAAAGCGAACAACAAACCCAAAGGTACGAACATCTCACATCCTCGTCAAGCATTCTCTAAATAAAATCGAGCATTGAACCCAAAGATATCTGACATCGCCACCAGGCCTTCGCTAAATAAAAGCGAACAACAAACCCAAAGGTATAGACATCAAACATCGCCCCAGGCATTCGCTAAATAAAAGCGAGCATCGAACCCCAAAGGTATTTGACATCGCTGCCAGGCCTTCGATAAATAAAAGCGAACAACAAACCCAAAGGTACAAACATTTGACATCGCCGCCAGACCTTCGCTTAATAACAGCGAGCATGAAACCCAAGGGTATATGACATTGCCGCCAGACCTTTGCTAAATAAAAGCGAACAACAAACCTAAAGGTACAGATATTTGACATTTTCGTCAGGCATTTGCTAAATAAAAGCAGGTACCGAAATCAAAGGTATCTAACATCGCCGCCAAGACTTCGCTAAATAAAAGTGAACAACAAACCCAAAGGTACGGATATCTGACGCCGCCAGGCATTCCCTAAATAAAAGCGAGCATCGAACCCAAAGGTATCTGACATTGCCGCCAGGCCTTCGCTAAATAAAAGCGAACAACAAACCCATAGTACGGACATCTGACAGCTCCGCCAAGCATTCGCTAAATAAAATCGAGCATCGAACGCAAAGGTATTTGACATCGCCGCCAGGCCTTCGCTAAATAAAAGTGAACAACAAACGCAAAGGTACGGGCATCTGACATTGCTGTCAGGAATTCTCTAAATAAAAGCGAGCATTGAACCTAAAGTTATCTGACATCGCCGCCAGGCCTTTGCTAAATAAAAGCGAACAACAAACCCAAAGGTACAGACATCTGACATCGCCCCAGGCATTCGCTAAATAAAAGCGAGCATCGAACCCCAGAGGTATATGACATCCCCGCTAGTCCTTCGCTAAATAAAAGCGAACAACAAACCCAAAGGTATAGACATCTGACATCGCCGCCAGGCATTCGCAAAATAAAAGCGAGCATCGAACCCAAAGGTATTTGACATCGCCGCCAGGCCTTTGCTAAATAAAAGCGACAACAAACCCAAAGGTACGGACATCTAACATTGCCGTCAGGCATTCGCTAAATAAAAGCATGCATCGAACCCAGAGGTATCTGACATCGCCGCCAGACCTTCGCTAAATAAATGCGAACAACAAACCCAAAGGTACGAATATTTGACATCGCCGCCAGGCATTCACTAAATAAAAGCGAGCATCAAACCCAAAGGTATATGACATCGCCGCCAGACCTTTGCTAAATAAAAGCGAACAACAAACCTAAAGGTACGGATATTTGACATCTTCGTCAGGCATTTGCTAAATAAAAGCATGCATTGAACCCAAAGGTATTTGACATCGCCGCCAAGATTTCGCTAAATAAAAGCGAACAACAAACTCAAAGGTATGGACATCTGACATCACCGCCAGGCATTCGCTAAATAAAAGCGAGCATCGAACCCAAAGGTATCTGACATCGCCGTTACGCCTTCGCTAAATAAAAGTTAACAACAAACCCAAAGGTACGGACTTCAGACATCGCCGCCAGGCATTCCCTAAACAAAAGTGAGCATCGAACCCAAAGGTATCTGACATCGCCGCCAGGCCTTCGCTAAATATAAGCGAAAAACAAACCCAAATGTACAGATATTTGACATCGCCGCCAGGCATTCGCTAAATAAAAGCGAGCATCTAACCCAAAGGGATCTGACATCGCCGCCAGGCCTTCGCTAAATATAAGCGAACAACAAACCCAAACGTACGGACATCTGACATCGCCGCCAGACATTCGCTAAAAAAAAGCGAGGATCGAACGCAAAGGTATCTGACATCGCCGCCAGGCCTTCGCTAAATAAAAGTGAACAACAAACCCAAAGGTACGAACATCTCACATCGTCGTCAAGCATTCTCTAAGTAAAAGCGAGCATTGAACCCAAAGATATCTGACATTGCTGACAGGCCTTCACTAAATAAAAGCGAACAACAAACCCAAAGGTACGGACATCTAACATCGCAGCCAGGCATTCACTAAATAAAAGCGAGCATCAAACCCAAAGGTATATGACATCGCCGCCAGACCTTTGCTAAATAAAAGCGAACAAAAAACCTAAAGGTACGGATCTTTGACATCTTCGTCAGGCATTTGCTAAATAAAAGCATGCATCGAACCAAAAGGTATCTGACATCGCCGCCAGGCCTTCGCTAAATATAAGCGAACAACAAACCCAAATGTACGGATATTTGACACCGCCGCCAGGCATTCGCTAAATAAAAGCGAGGATCGAACGCAAAGGTATCTGACATCGCCGTCAGGCCTTCGCTAAATAAAAGTGAACAACAAACCCAAAGGTACGAACATCTCATATCGTCGTCAAGCATTCTCTAAATAAAAGCGAGCATTGAACCCAAAGATATCTGACATCGCCACCAGGCCTTCGCTAAATAAAAGCGAGCATCGAACCCCAAAGGTATTTAACATCGCTGCCAGGCCTTCGATAAATAAAAGCGAACAACAAACCCAAAGGTACAGACATCTGACATCGCCGCCAAGCATTCACACAAAAAAAGCGAGCATCGAACCCAAAGGTATCTGACATCGCCGCCACGCCTTCGCTAAATAAAAGCGAACAACAAACCCTAAGGTACGGATATCTGACATCGCCGCCAGGCATTCGATAAATAAAAGCGAGCATCGAACCCAAAGGTATCTGACATCGCCGCCAAGCCTTCGCTAAATATAAGCGAACAACAAACCCAAAGGTACGGACATCTGACATCGCCGCCAGGCATTTGCTAAATAAAAGCGAGGATCGAACGCAAAGGTATCTGACATCGCCGTCAGGCCTTCGCTAAATAAAAGTGAACAACAAACCCAAAGGTACGAACATCTCATATCGTCGTCAAGCATTCTCTAAATAAAAGCGAGCATTGAACCCAAAGATATCTGACGTCGCCACCAGGCCTTCGCTACATAAAAGCGAGCATCGAACCCCAAAGGTATTTAACATCGCTGCCAGGCCTTCGATAAATAAAAGCGAACAACAAACCCAAAGGTACAGACATCTGACATCGCCGCCAAGCATTCACACAAAAAAAGCGAGCATCGAACCCAAAGGTATCTGACATCGCCGCCACGCCTTCGCTAAATAAAAGCGAACAACAAACCCTAAGGTACGGATATCTGACATCGCCGCCAGGCATTCGATAAATAAAAGCGAGCATCGAACCCAAAGGTATCTGACATCGCCGCCAGGCCTTCGCTAAATAAAAGCAAACAACAAACCCAGAGGCACGGACATCTGACATCGTCGCCAGGCATTCACTAAATAAAAGCGAGCATCAAACCCAAAGGTATATGACATCGCCGCCGGACCTTTGCTAAATAAAAGCGAACAACAAACCTAAAGGTATAGATATTTGACATCTTCGTCAGGCATTTGCTAAATAAAAGCAGGCATCGAACCCAAAGGTATCTGACATCGCCGCCAAGACTTTGCTAAATAAAAGCGAACAACAAACCCAAAGGTATGGACATCTGACATCACCGCCAGGCATTCGCTAAATAAAAGCGAGCATCGAACGCAAAGTTATCTGACATCGCCGCTACGCCTTCGCTAAATAAAAGTGAACAATAAACCCAAAGGTACGAACATCTGACATAGCCGCTAGGTATTCCCTAAGTAAAAGCGAGCATCGAACCCAAAGGTGTCTAACATAGCCGCCAGGCCTTCGCTAAATATAAGCGAACAACAAACCCAAATGTACGGATATTTGACATCGCCGCCAGGCATGCGCTAAATAAAAGCGAGCATCGAACCCAAAGGGATCTGACATCACCGCCAGGCCTTCGCTTAATAGAAGCGAACAACAAACCCAAAGGTACGGACATCTGACATCGCCGCCAGGCATTCGCTAAATAAAAGCGAGGATCGAACGCAAAGGTATCTGACATCGCCGTCAGGCCTTCGCTAAATAAAAGTGAACAACAAACCCAAAGGTACGGACATCTCACATCGTCGTCAGACATTCTCTAAATAAAAGCGTACATTGAACCCAAAGGTATCTGACATCGCCGCCAGGCCTTCGCTAAATAAAAGCAAACAACAAACCTAAAGGTACAGACATCTGACATCGCCGCCTGGCATTCACTAAAAAAAAGCGAGCATCGAACCCAAAGGTATCTAACATCGCTGCCAAGCCTTCGCTAAATAAAAGCGAACAACAAACACTAAGGTACTAATATCTGACATCGCCGCCAGGCATTCTCTAAATAAAAGCGAGCATCAAACCCAAAGATATCTGACATCGCCGCCAGGCCTTTGCTAAATAAAACCGAACAACAAACCCAAAGGTACGGATATTTGACATTTTCGTCAGGCATTTGCTAAATAAAAGATGGCATCGAACCCAAGGTATCTGACATTGCCGCCAAGACTTTGCTAAATAAAAGAGAACAACAAACCCAAAGGTATGGACATCTGACATCGCCGCCAGGAATTAACTAAATAAAAGTGAGCATCGAACCCAAAGGTATATGACATCGCTGCTACGCCTTCGGTAAATAAAAGTGAACAACAAACCCTAAGGTACGGACATCTGACATCGCCGCCAGGCATTCCCTAAATCAAAGCATCGAACCCAAAGGTATCTGACATCTCCGCCAGGCCTTCGCTAAATAAAAGCGAACAACAAACCCAAAGGTACGAACATCTGACATCGCCGCCAGGCATTCGCTAAATAAAAGCGAGCATCGAACGCAAAGGTATCTGACATCGCCGCCAGGCCTTCGCTATATAAAAGTGAACAACAAACGCAAAGGTACGGACATCTTACATTGCTGTCAAGCATTCTCTAAATAAAAGCGAGCATTGAACCTAAAGTTATCTGACATCGCCGCCTGGACTTTGCTAAATAAAAGCGAACAACAAACCCAAAGGTACAGACATCTGACATCGCCCCAGGGATTCGCTAAATAAAAGCGAGCATCGAACCCGAAAGGTATCTGACATTTCTGCTAGGCCTTCGCTAAATAAAAGCGAACAACAAACCCAAAGGTATATACATCTGACATTGCCGCCAGGCATTCGCAAAATAAAAGCGATCATCGAACCCAAAGGTATCTGACATCACCGCCAGGCCTTTGCTAAATAAAAGCGAACAACGAACCCAGTGGTACGGACATCTGACATTGCCGCCAGGCATTCGCTAAATAAAAGCGTGCATCGAACCCAGAGGTATATGACATCGCCGCCAGACCTTCGCTAAATAAAAGCGAACAACAAACCCAAAGGTACGGATATTTGACATCGCCGCCAGGCATTCGCTAAATATAAGCGTGCATCGAACCCAAAGGTATCTGACATCGCCGCCAAGCCTTCGCTAAATAAAAGAGAACAACAAACCCAAAGGTACGAACATCTCACATCCTCGTCAAGCATTCTCTAAATAAAAGCGAGCATTGAACCCAAAGGTATCTGACATCGTCGCCAGGCCATTGCTAAATAAAAGCGAACAACAAACCCAAAGGTACGGACATCTGACATTGCCGCCAGGCATTTGCTAAATAAAAGCGTGCATTGAACCCAGAGGTATCTGACATCGCCGCCAGGCCTTCACTAAATAAAAGTGAACAACAAACGCAAAGGTACCAACATCTGACATTGCTGTCAAGCATTCTCTAAATAAAAGCGAGCATTGAACCTAAAGTTATCTGACCTCGCCGCCAGGCCTTTGCTGAATAAAAGCGAACAACAAACCCAAAGGTACAGACATTTTACATCGCCCCAGGCATTCGCTAAATAAAAGCGTGCATCGAACCCAGAGGTATCTGACATTGCCGTCAGACCTTCGCTAAATAAAAGCGAAAAACAAACCCAAAGATACGAATATTTGACATCGCGCAAGGCATTCGCTAAATATAAGCGTGCAATGAACCCAAAGGTATCTGACATCCCCGCCAGGCCTTCGCTAAATAAAAGCGAACAACAAACCCAAAGGTACGGACATCTGACATCGCCGTCAGGCATTCACTAAATAAAAGCGAGCATCAAACCTAAAGGTATATGACATCGCCGCCAGGCCTTTGCTAAATAAAAGCGAACAACAAACCTAAAGGTACAGATATTTGACATCTTCGTTAGGCATTTGCTAAATAAAAGCAGGCATCGAACCCAAAGGTATCTGACATCGCCGCTACGCCTTCGCTAAATAAAAGTGAACAACAAACCCAAAGGTACGGACATCTGACATCGCCGCCAGGCATTCCCTAAGTAAAAGCGAGCATCGAACCCAAAGGTATCTAACATCGCCGCCAGGCCTTCGCTAAATATAAGCGAACAACAAACCCAAATGTACGGATATTTGACATCGCTGCCAGGCATTCGCTAAATAAAAGCGAACATCGAACCCATAGGGATCTGACATCACCAAAAGGCCTTCGCTAAATAGAAGCGAACAACAAACCCAAAGGTACGGACATCTGACATCGCCGTCAGGCATTCGCTAAATAAAAGCGAGGATCGAACGCAAAGGTATCTAACATCGCCGTCAGACCTTCGCTAAATAAAAGTGAACAACAAACCCAAAGGTACGGACATCTCACATCGTCGTCAGACATTCGCTAAATAAAAGGGTGCATTGAACCTAAAGGTACAGACATCTGACATCGCCGCCAGGCATTCACTAAAAAAAAGTGAGCATCGAACCCAAAGGTATCTGACATCGCCGCCAAGCCTTCGCTAAATAAAAGCGAACAAAAAACACTAAGATACGGATATTTGACATCGGCGTCAGGCATTCGCTAAATAAAAGCGAGCATCAAACCCAAAGGTATATGACATCGCCGCCAGACCTTTGATAAGTAAAAGCGAACAACAAACATAAAGGTATGGATATTTTCGTCAGGCATTTTCTAAATAAAAGCAGGCGTCGAACCCAAAGGTATCTAACATCGCCGCCAAGACTTTGCTAAATAAAAGCGAACAACAAGCCCAAAGGTATGGACATCTGACATCGCAGCCAGGAATTCGCTAAATAAAAGCGAGCATCAAACCCAAAGGTATCTGACATCGCTGCTACGCCTTCGGTAAATAAAAGTGAACAACAAACCCTAAGGTACGGACATTTGACATCGCCGCCAGGCATTCCCTAAATCAAAGCATCGAACCCAAAGGTATCTGACATCGCCGCCAGGCCTTCGCTAAATAAAAGCGAACAACAAACCTAAAGGTACGGACATCTGACATTGCCGCCAGGCATTCGCTAAATAAAAGCGAGCATCGAACGCAAAGGTATCTGACATCGCCGCCGGGCCTTCTCTATATAAAAGTGAACAACAAATGCAATGGTACAGACATCTGACATTGTTGTCAGGCATTCTCTAAATAAAAGCGAGCATTGAACCTAAAGTTATCTGACATCGCCGCCAGGCCTTTGCTAAATAAAAGCGAACAACAAACCCAAAGGTACAGACATCTGACATCGCCCCCGGCATTCGCTAAATAAAAGCGAGCATCGAACCCCAAAGGTATCTGACATTGCTGCTAGGCCTTCGCTAAATAAAAGCGAACAACAAACCCAAAGGTATAAACATCTGACATTGCCGCCAGGCATTCACAAAATTAAAGCGAGCATCGAACCCAAAGGTATCTGACATCACCGCCAGGCCTTTGCTAAATAAAAGCGAACAACAAACCCAATGGTACGGACATCTGACATTGCCGCCAGGCATTCGCTAAATAAAAGCGTGCATCCAACCCAGAGGTATCTGACATTGCCGTCAGACCTTCGCTAAATAAAAGCGAACAACAAACCCAAAGGTACGGATATTTGACATTGCCGCCAGGCATTCGCTAAATATAAGCGTGCATCGAACCCAAAGGTATCTGACATCGTCGCCAGGCCTTCGCTAAATAAAAGCGAACAACAAACCCAAAGGTACGGACATATGACATCGCCGCCAGGCATTCACTAAATAAAAGCGAGCATCAAACCCAAAGGTATATGACATCGCCGCCAGACCTTTTCTAAATAAAAGCGAATGACAAACCTAAAGGTACATATATTTGACATCTTCGTCAGACATTTGTTAAATAAAAGCAGGCATCGAATCCAAAGGTATCTGACATCACCGCCAAGACTTCACTAAATAAAAGCGAACAACAAACTCAACGGTACGGACATCACACATCGCCGCCAAGCATTCGCTAAATAAAAGCGAGGATCGAACGCAAAGGTATCTAACATCGCCGTCAGACCTTCGCTAAATAAAAGTGAACAACAAACCCAAAGGTATGGACATCTCACAGTGTCGTCAGGCATTCTCTAAATAAAAGCGTGCATTGAACCCAAAGGTATCTGACATCGCCGCCAGGCCTTCGCTAAATAAAAGCGAACAACAAACCTAAAGGTACAGACATATGACATCGCGCCAGGCATTCGCTAAATAAAAGCGAGCATCGAACCGCAAAGGTATCTTACATCGCTGCCAGGCCTTCGATAAATAAAAGCGAACAACAATCCCAAAGGTACAGACATCTGACATCGCCGCCAGGCATTCACTAAAAAAAAGCGAGCATCGAACCGAGAGGTATCTCACATCGCCGCCAGGCTTTCGCTAAATAAAAGCGAACAACAAACCCTAAGGTACAGATAAATGACATCGCCGTCAGGCATTCGCTAAATAAAAGCGAGCATCGAACCCAAAGGTGTCTGACAACGACGCCAGGCCTTCGCTAAATAAAAGCGAACAACAAACCCAAAGGTACGGACATCTGACATCACCGCCAGGCATTCGCTAAATAAAAGTGAGGATCGAACGCAAAGGTATCTGACATCGCTGCTAGGCCTTCGCTAAATAAAAGTGAAAAACTAACGCAAAGGTACGGACATCTGACATTGCTGTCAGGCATTCTCTAAATAAAAGCGAGCATTGAACCTAAAGTTATCTGACATCGCCGCCAGGCCTTTGCTAAATAAAAGCGAACAACAAATCCAAAGGTACAGATATCTGACATCACCCCTGGCGTTCGCTAAATAAAAGCGAGCATCAAACCCGAAAGGTATCTGACATCGCCGCCAGGCCTTCGCTAAATAAAAGCGAACAACAAACCCAAAGGTATAGACATCTGACATCGCCACCAGGCATTCGCCAAATAAAAGTGAGCATCGAACCCAAAGGTATCTGACATCGCCGCCAGGCCTTTGCTAAATAAAAGCGAACAACAAACCTAAACGTACGGACATTTGACATTTCCGCCATGTATTCGCTAAATAAAAGCGTGCATCGATCCAAAGGTATCTGACATCGCTGCCAGACCTTCGCTAAATAAAACCGAACAACAAACCCAAAGGTACGGATATTTGGCATCGCCGCCAGGCATTCGCTAAATATAAGCGAGCATCAAACCCAAAGGTATCTGATATCGCCGCCAGGCCTTCGCTAAATAAAAGCGAACAAAAAACCCAAAGGTACGGACATCTGACATCGCTGCCAGGCATTCACTAAATAAAAGCGAGCATCAAACCCAAAGGTATATGACATCGCCACCTGACCTTCGCTAAATAAAAGCGAACAACAAACCTAAAGGTACAGATAGTTGACATCTTCGTCAGGCATTCGCTAAATAAAACGGGCATCGAACCCAAAGGTATCTGACATCGCCGCCAAGACTTCGCTAAATAAAAGCGAACAACAAACCCAAAGGTACGAACATCTGACATCGCCGCCAGGCATTCGCTAAATAAAAGCGAGCATCGAACCCAAACGTATCTGACATCGCTGCTACGCCTTTGCCAAATAAAAGTGAACAACAAACCCAAAGGTACGGACATCTGACATCGCCACTAGGCATTCCCTAAATAAAAGCGAGTATTGAACCCAAAGGTATCTGACATCGCCGCCAGGCCTTCGCTAAATATAAGCGAACAACAAACCCAAATGTACGGATATTTGACATCGCCGCTAGGCATTCGCTAAATAAAAGCGAGCATCGAACCCAAAGGGATCTGACATCGCTTCCAGGCCTTCGCTAAATAGAAGCGAACAACAAACCCAAAGGTACGGACATCTAACATCGCCGCCAGATATTTAATAAATAAAAGCGAGGATTGAACGCAAAGGTATCTGACATCGCCGTCAGGCCTTCGCTAAATAAAAGTGAACAACAAACCCAAAGGTACGGACATCTCACATCGTCTTCAGGCATTCTCTAAATAAAAGCGAGCATTGAACCCAAAGGTATCTGACATCGCCGCCAGGCCTTCGCTAAATAAAAGCAACCAACAAACCCAAAGGTACAGAAATCTGACATCGCCCCAGGCATTCGCTAAATAAAAGCGAGCATCGAACCCCAAAGGTATCTGACATCGCTGCCAGGCCTTCGATAAATAAAAGCGAACAACAAACCCAAAGGTACAGACATCTGACATCGCCGCCAGGCATTCACTAAAAAAAAGCGAGCATCGAACCGAGAGGTATCTGACATCGCCGCCAAGCCTTCGTTAAATAAAAGCGAACAAAAAACCCTAAGGTACGGATATCTGACATCGCCGTCAGGCATTCGCTAAATAAAAGCGAGCATCGAACCCAAAGGTATTTGACATCGCCGCCAGGCCTTCGCTAAATAAAAGCGAATAACAAACCCAAAGGTATAGACATCTGACATCGCCATAAGGCATTCTCTAAATATAAGCGAGCATCGAACCCAAAGGTATCTGACATCGTCGCCAAGCTTTCGCTAAACACAAGCGAACAACAAACCTAAAGGTACAATATTTGACACCACCACCAGGCATTCCCTAAATAAAAGGGATCATCGAACCCAAAGGTATTTGACATAGCCGGCAAGACATCGCTAAATAAAAGCGAACAACAAACCCAAAGGTACAGACATCTGACATCGCCACCAGACATTTGCTAAATAAAAGCAAGCATCAAACCCAAAGGTATCTGAATCGCCGCCAGGCATTCGCTAAATAAAACCAAGCATCGAACCCAAAGGGATCTGACATCACCGCCAGGCCTTTGCTCAATTAATGCGAACCACAAACCCAAAGGTACGGACATCTGACATCGCCGATAGGCATTCTCTAAATAAAAGCGAGCATTGAACCCAAAGGTATCTGACATCGCCGCCAGACCTTAACTAAATAAAAGCGAACAACAAACCCAAAGGTACAGACATCTGACATCGCCGCTAGGCCTTCGCTAAATAAAAGCGAGCATCGAACCCCAAAGGTATCTGACATCGCCGCCAGGCCTTCGCTAAATAAAAGAGAACAACAAATCCAAAGGTACGGACATCTGACATCGCTGCCAGGCCTTCGCTAAATAAAAGCGTGCATCGAACCCAAAGGTATCTGACATCTTCGCCAAGCCTTCGCTAAATAAAAGTGAACAACAAACCCAAAGGTACTAACATCTGACATCGCCGCCAAGCATTCGCTAAAAAAAAGCGAGCATCGAACCCAAAGGTATCTGACATCGCCGTCAGGCCTTCGCTAAATAAAAGCGAACAACAAACCCAAAGGTATGGACATCTGACATCGCTGCAAGGGATTCTCTAAATAAAAGCGAGCATCGAACCCAAAGGGATCTGACATCGCCGCCAATCCTTCGCTAAATAAAAGCGAATAACAAACCCAAAGTTACGGACATATGACATCGCCGCAAGGCATTCTCTAAATAAAAGCGAGCATCGAACCCAAAGGTATCTAAAATTATCGTCAGACATTCGCTAAACAAAAGCGAACAACAAACCTAAAGGTACGGATATTTGACACCGCCGTCAGGCATTTGCTAAATAAAAGCGAGCATCGAACCCAAAGGTATCTGACATTGCCGCCAGGCCTTTACTAAATAAAAGCGAACATCAAACCCAAAGGTACGGATATCTGACATCGCCGCCAGGAATTCGCTAAACTAAAGCGAGCATCTAACCCAAAGGTATCTGACATCGCCGCCAGGCCTTCGCTAAATAAAAGTTAACAACAAACCCAAAGGTACGGACATCTGACATCGCCTCCAGGCATTCACTAAATAAAAGCTAGCATCGAACCCAAAGGTATCTGACATCGCCGCCAGCTGTCGCTACTGCGAAAATCGGCGCCGGCCATGACAGAAGAGTCGCCACCGTGCGTTATTTATCCCAAAAGAGGGAAAGGAAACGCTCAGAGAAAACCTAATGCAAAGAGGGAAAGGAATGGTCATCGCAACCAAATCCTGGATTCGGGAGTCGGTTACGCAAGGGGAAGGTATTAGCACCCCTCACGTCCGTCGTACTCGTCGGGATCCACGCTTGTTTTCTATCTAAGGGTGTGTTTATCTATCTACTCTAAAGGTCTGGTCTAAAAAGAAAAGAAAATGACTCGGCAAAGTATCGCACTTTATGCCTACATATTCCTGTCTGGAACGAGAAATCAGAGTCAATGTAGTTCGCCTAACTACGGGTTATGGGGGAAGGTTGCTCGCCGAGATATCGCATCTTGTGCCTACGTACTTTCATACGGCATGAAAGATCAGAGCAAACATAGTTCGGGCTACGGAAGACACAAGTTTGTTTGACAGTTTTTATATCTCCTTATGAAAGGGTTTTCCAGATTAAGGGTCCAAGAGGACAAAACAGAGTTTGAATGTTTGTTTGAATCTTTTACGAAAGAATTGTTTTTTTTTTATGTTCGCAATCTCCGTCGCACTAGAGACTATGACCTAGGAGTGAATGCTTCGCATGTCACCCAAAGGGTACCACACTAAACATCCAGATTACTGGAGAGAGACCCTCCACCAACCTTTTCCTAGATAGCTTAAGGCTCGTAACGTACGACTTCGATTAACCTTATTACTGTATTTTTGAATTGTTTTGAGATGAGAAGAGAAAGACGCCCTAAAACTATGGTTGAAAGGGAATCTACCTACAGTTATCATGCATGGTTTAGAAACCTAATGTCTGTCAGAATTCCCTCTTGAACAGAGGAAATCAGAGATCCTAGGGGAAAACAGCAAGAGAAAGCAAGCAGTAAACAGTAAACAGTAAAATGCATGCTATGCAACATTACAAGCGAGGCAAGGGAGTCCTGCTCAACCTCAAACCTAAGAAAACAACAGGCAAGGGGAGACAAGCTCCACCTCAAACCTAAAGGTAAGCAACACAAACAAACAAACAAACACAGCAAAAGAAAGACAGAGGAAGCAGCCCAAGCAGCAGCAACAATCTTCTACAGACAGCAACTTCAACCTTTAGCAGCAACTCTTGTCAGCAAAGTTGAATTGACAGCAAAGAGTCTTCATCTTCAAGTTAGCTCCTATCTTCAAGCTTCTTCAATTCTTCATCTTCAAACTCTAGCAAGCTTCACAAGAAGAGAAATCATCATTGAGATCAAGTTACAATGCTAAGAAACCTAATGAAGACCAAAGGAATTCATCAGGAACCAACGTTGGAAAGAAAGTGCATCCTCAAAAGTTCTACTCATTGAGGCATGCCACTCATCCCTCCAAAGGAGAGATGGGGCTTCCTTAAGAGGAATTTGCATCATAGGATGAGAATAGAAGCAAATAATTCATTCTATTTTTGAAAGGAAAAGAACTAGTTCTAATGGTTCTTCCTAAAACCTTAAACCAATAAGCTTCTAAAAAGCTCCTAAAAGAGAAAAAAAAAAAAGCTCCAAACTAAGCTCCCCAAGCCAATCCATAGCATCTACAAGATGTCCAGCACCTCCTCCAAAAAGGAAACCAAGCTCTTCAATCTCCAAAGCCACCAACAAGATCAAACAAGGCAAGGCACCAAAGAAGGAACACCAAAGGCAACACCTACTTGTGAATTATATCTAAAATAGAAAACTAATTTGTAAAAATCTAAGAATTTTCCTAAGGGGACATGCATGTTCTAACATTCTAGGGTTCAAATATCAGGGCCTAAATCAACTTCTAGGTCCACTAAATAAATCCTAAGTTGAATTTTGTCAAGATAAACCATAAGTTGGGAAGGCTCTAAACATCTCACCTAAAACAGAACCTACAATTATTGAAAAAATCTAATAAAAATCCTAAGGGAGCATGCCCATCTAACCTACAACATACTCAAAAATCAAATTCAGAAACCAAACCAAATGATCAAACCAAAATCAACAAAACAGATAGGCAACTATGCAAAATTAAAGAAATAACATAAAAGAGAAAAATGCAAATTAAATTGAAAAATACAGGAAAATGCAATTTATTGATCCTAGAAAATCGCAAATTGAAAGAGGAGCATGGACATATTTTTAAAATATTTTTCTGATCAAAGATGAAATTATTATGATTTTTGGAATCAATATGCATTTAAAATAAAACTAAAATGAAATAAAAGAAATTAAAACCAAGAAAAAACGTGGAGCGCAGGATCTGGAGACTAGTCAAACAATCCAATGACTCAGGGGCGTGCCACCTCATTTAATGGAACGGTGCGTTTTGAGGTTAAAGTCAGCCAAAAATAAAACATAACACAGCCGTTAGATCTGCGTACAAAGTCGTTGGTTTCACAAGATCTGATGGCTCAGACTTCATCTTCCTCAATTCAAATTCAGATGGAGGGAACTCAGGTGTGGTGGCCGGAGAAGACCTCCGGTCGTCTTCTCTGGCAAGGTGATGGTCTCAGGCAGCCAAAACACATCAAGCCTTATATCAAATTCATCAGAATTTCACAAGGATCTCAGATATCCTATTCATTTACTCTAGTTCTGGCTAGGTTTCAAATCACGATCCAAAGTTCAGATGACACCTCAAAATTGATCAACACCAAATTCAAATCTAAAACCATAGAAATGATCCTTACTCTTCCTACATTAACCTAATCTATTCAAATCATGTTGAAACCTTAAGATCAGATCAAACCGTGCTCAAATAGAAATCTCAAGTCCACTTAATTTGTCTCTAATTGCTCCAATTCTTAACCAGAAACGATCTACACTTCAACTAGATCCTAACCACATGCTCACTATGATCTACATCTTGCTATAATCAGTGGAATTTGGAAGTTTACATACCTGGTGTAGATCTGTTAACAGAGGTGTCTAGAGCTCGATTCAGCCTTCAAAACTTTCCAAAAACACTCAAGGATGCAAGAGGAAGCTAAAGAAACCTTCAATTTGATTTGAATTTGCTTAGAAATGAAAACACGATTTCAGTTTGCTTTCTTGCAACTCCAACTTCTATCTCTGCTTTCACCACGAAATGAGCTCCAAAAGGATCATGGAATCAATGAAAGACTTATATAGTGTATTCATGGGCTTTAGGAGTCCAATTCAAGCCTAAACTAGTAGTTTCAATTTTCTGTTTTGCTTTCAAAAGTTGCACATGACAGTCGTGAATTTGGCAATGTAGCTTGCTCTAGAAGCTTCCAACTTGTTGCAAAATGCCTTGTGAACGAAATTGGACCAAAAGGACTGCTTGAAATGCCTTGGTAAGTGATTTGGCTATGTAACTTGCATATGAAGTAACAACATTGTATTTAAAATGCCTTGGTAAGTGATTTGGCCTTGGTAAGTGATCTGCCCCAACTCAAAAATCCAACAATGCCATTGTGTTTGAAATACCTTTTCTACTCAAAATGAGTATCTACTTGTCATATTTTGGTCACTTTACCATTAAATTGAATTTTTCAACTTTGAATCCTTTTAAAATCTTCCTTTTTAAGCCATTTCAAACCAAATCTTGATATGAGCCAAATCAATTCACCATGAGTTCTTGGTTAGCCTAAAAACCACATTTTGAACAAGTTCCGTGTTGAACAAAAATCCATTTGACAAGTGCAAGTTGGAGATTTTGACCTTTGATTGAAAATGGCCTATAATCTCACTTTCCCAAAATACCCCTGACTTGTAAACCTCATAACTTGAGTTCTACAAATCATATGGAAGACTTATAATACAATTTGGAAAGATAAGATCATAAGGAACAACTCTTATGTTGGCCAAAAGTTCAGGAGAAACACCCTCCTAGGTCAAAAGTAGCTTGGAAGTCAGATAATTTTCACAGACAAATTTCAGAGGCATCTGAGGACCTGTAACTTGTCTGGACCATAACTTGAGTTCTATAGATACAATGGAGGAATTCTAGTACTCAAATTAAAGGTATTGAGATTCTCTACACGTTCCATGTTGGCCAAATATCCATTTGAAACATGTATCTTGACTTATGTGGTCTTGAAGTTAGGCACTAAACATGGGATTTTACACTGAAACCCTAATTTAGCTACTTCCCACATTCTTGACTCTTCTTGACTTGATCTTGGCACAACACCACAAATGTCTCAACATATCATTTCATGAACTCCATGAACTAAAAGTAGGCTTTGATACTCTTCAATTGCACAGTTGACCTAGGATTGACACAGATGAACCCTAATTGCTTGCACTTCAACTGTGGCTCTTACATTTGACACAATGATTTGATTGAGCTCTCCCATGGCCCTCTAGGTATTCCATGAGCTCCATACACATCCTCTATTTATATTCAAGACTTCACATCCCTCTGATGGTCTTCAATTGATCCTCAAGTTAGGAGAAAATCTACATGCAAGCATCTAAACTCTTAGGCACTCAAATCACCTCCTAATGACCTTGATAACTTCTCTAGCTTGAATAAAACCTCTTGCTAGGCTCCTCTTGATAAGAATCACACTTGATCCCCTTCTATATGAATGATACCATGATATGCAAATGTTAATGCAATGAAACATAAACCAAACAAGAAAAGAGGTTGGGCAAATTTTGGGGTGCAACAGCTGCCCCTATTCAAACGGCTTGGACCCGACTGGGTGAAGAGCGAACGACTTTCAAATAATCGAGGTATAATATGGTTGAATACCAAGAAGCCCAGAAATTTGCCAACCACAGAAATAAACTGCGAAAACTGCTTGGGGGGAACAACATTCGTTACACTGAACCCAGTTGTTACGGCAACAACTGATCAATCATCTGATAAAAACTTTGATTTCAACATCAACCCCCTGTGTGACGCCACAGGCATCAAATTAACTTTGCAAGAAACAACTCCGTCCACAACTAGAAAAATTTCGCCAACACGAAGAGAGACTCCATCACCACAGGTACAACTCCGTCTACAACTAGACTAAATTCGTCACGAGGAGAGACTCCATCACCACGGGTACGAATCCATCAACACGGATAACAATCTCTGTCAACACAGGTAACAACTCCGTCGACACGGATAACAATCACCGTCAATACAGGTAACAACTTCGTCAACACGAATACAATTACTATCAACACAGGTAACAACTCCGTCAACACGGATAACAATCACTGTCAACACAGGTAACAACTCCGTCAACACGGATAACAATTACTGTCAACACAGGTAACAACTCCGTCAACACGGATAACAATCACTGTCAACACAGGTAACTTCTTCAAGATTTTCAAAACTGTTGTACGACAGTCTGAAGAATACTTTGCTGGGGAATACGAGAAACCTAACCAAACAACTCTGTGGGGAAAAACTCTACTGGGGAAATCACTAGTGATAACTCCAAAAGTTTAAGCCATGAAATCTTTTAACGCTTATGTAACAGCAACCTGAGAAGAATTCCGCTGGGGGAAGAAGAGAAACTTAACCAAGCAACTCTGTTAGGGAAGCATACGATGGGACGAACGTTATCATCACCTATATCACGCTAAGAATTTGAATATCTAGAAATCCTTCCGAGCAAGAATCCCACTCCTCTGCAGGGAATAACACCTGAAAACAAAAAGGTAACCAACCTGGCTTATGTTTCAAAATGCGTATGTTTGACAATGGTGTAATGCTTCATACGGCATGGAAATGCTACGCGTTTGGGTAGATGCAAATATGATGATATATGTACAATGCAAAGATGCCAAGAGGCACTTCAGCAAAATAAATGCTGAAGACAAGACCAAATCCGCTGGGGATAAACAGGTATCACAAAGTATTCCAGCAAAATAAATGCCGGGAGCCAAGTCAACTCTGTCGGGGAGAGACCAGACATCACATAATTATTCCATCAAAATAAATGCTGGAAAGGTGAGAACAACTTCCACTGGAAGGAAGAAAACAAACCCTGCTAGGAATAGCTCACAAACTCGGAGTTACGAACTCTGCTAAGGATGATTATCCTGACGAAAGAATGACAACCCGCTGGGGAGAAGGAAAAAACAGTCCTGCACGGGGATAATCCTTCTGAACCAAAGACGACTTCGTTATATTCTGCGGGAGTTACCCATGCTGGAGATTGATTGTGTACATACTCACTGCTGGGAATGCACCTTCTGTTGGGGACATCAAGATCCACTGAGGAAACTCTCTTGGCAGCTTTCCTGGGGATACTCTTTTGGGGAGGACAACCCCACATCCAGTAGGGATAAGTTCCATCTCAACTCTCTCTGGGATAAGATGTGACTTCCATCTGCTGAGGAGTGATACAATCACTATGTCACGGGTGGCTGGGGAAACACAAATTCCCTGACTGTTTGCTTCAAAGGTGAGAACCCTGCAAAATACAAATGAGACAAAACAAATCTACACAACAAGATCTATCTCGATTAGTATCCGTGACATTCGTTCAGTCAATTCGAAGTTTTAGCAATTATTGGCAAGGGCCAGCAAGTTTATGTACATGCAAGTTCATCAAAAACATCGGCGTTTTTCACAAACAAAACAGTAAAGAACAAGCATCAAGTACTGAATAACTTCACAAACAAAACAGTAAAGAACAAGCATCAAGTACTGAATAACATGCTTTATTGACAACGGGCCTGTAAATACGCAAAAGTTTGTACACTGGATGCAACTCCTGAAAAGAGGAAGTTACGCACAAGCAAATACAAATATCACAGAAGCACAAAGAAAATTTGTATACATGTCGGCAACGTGGTACAGACAAACACCATGAGTTGATCCTCCTATGACTCGCCTGACTCTGACGCTTTCCCTATACTCGATCTTCGGAAGAGATTGTTTTGGATATACGACCCTCAGGTACTCCCAAACCACTAAGAAACGCAGTATCAAACTCGGACCGCAGTCATTTGCTTTTTCAAATCCCTAGCTTTTGCGTGAACCGCCCTGTGCGGGTTTTCAATTCACCGGGATACCCTTTTTTGCCGAAGTTGCCCTTTTCAGGTTTTCAACTTCACGGGTGTACATCTTTTTTTCAATTTTATCCCTAACTTTTGCCCGAACCTTTTATTCTTTTTTATGGTTCGCCGGGATGCCCCCATTTTTGCCTGGATATTCTTTTTCTTTCCAGCGGGTCATTTTAAGCAAAGTATTTTTTAACTGCGTCCGAGTTCACAGAGGATGTAAAATCCTCACCATCCAGGGTGGATAACAATAAGGCTCCTCCAGAGAAAGCCTTTCTAACGACATATGGACCTTCATAGTTGGGAGTCCATTTGCCCCTGTGATCTGATTATGGTGGGAGAATCTTTTTCAGCACAAGATCGCCCCTCTAAAAGCTTCGAGGGCACACCTTCTTATCATAAGCTTTCTTCATCCGACTTTGATACAGCCGACCATATGCTAGAGAAGCCAATTTCTTCTCATCCATTAAACTGAGCTGATTCAGTCTATCTTTTACCCATTCTGCCTCATCAAGTTGAACATCGCGCAAAACCCTCAAAGAAGGAATCTCAACCTCCAATGGTAGGACATCCTTCATACCATATACCAGTGAAAAAGGAGTTGCCCCGGTTGATGTGCGTACCGTCGTACGATAACCGTGCAAAGCAAAAGGCAACATCTCATGCCAATCCTTGTAGGTCACAACCATCTTCTGAACGATCTTCTTTATGTTTTTATTGGCCGCTTCAACAGCACCATTCATCTTGGGCCGATAAGGGGAAGAGTTGTGATGTTCAATCTTGAAATTCTGGCACAATTCCTTCATCATCTTATTATTCAAATTTGAACCGTTGTCAGTGATGATCCGCTCCGGGATTCCATATCTGCAGATAATATCCTTTTTGATAAATCTGGCTACCACCTGCTTGGTAACATTAGCATATGATGCCGCTTCGACCCATTTGGTGAAGTAATCAATAGCTACCAAGATAAAACGATGTACGTTGGATGCGATGGGCTCAATTTTCCCAATCATATCGATTCCCCACATGGAAAAAGGCCAAGGTGATGACATAACATTCAGAAGGCTCGGACGAACATGAATCTTGTCCGCATAAATCTGGCATTTATGACACCTCTTTGCAAACTTGAAACAATCTGTTTCCATCGTCAGCCAATAATACCCTGCTCGTAATAACTTTCTCGTCATTGCATGTCCGCCAGCATGCGTGCCAAATGTACCCTCGTGGATCTCTTCCATGAGCAACTTAGCCTCTTTCTCATCCACACACCGCAACAACACCAAGTCATGGTTTCTCTTGTACAAAACACCATCTGGATTCAAATAGAAATTTCCAGCCAATCTCCTAAGAGTCTTCTGATCACGATTGGATGCCCCAGCCGGATACTCTTGGTTCTTCAGGAAATTCTGGATATCATAATACCATGGTTTGCCATCGGAAGCTTCCTCAATGGCGAATATGAAAGCGGGCCTATCAAGGCGAGAGATAACTATCCTGGGAGCCTTATTCCAGAAGTTAACTTTATACATTGAAGACAACGTTGCGAGAGCGTCTGCCATCTGATTTTCTGCTCGTGGTACATGGTACAATTCCACCTTGTCAAAGAAAGGTAACAACCTCCTTGCATAATTCATATAGGGTATCAGATTGGGCTGATGAGTCTCCCACTCTCCCTTGATCTGGTTCACAACTAGAGCAGAGTCCTCGTACACATCAAGATTTTTAATTGTCAGATCAATAGCTTCTTCGAGACCCATAATACATGCTTCATATTCGGCCTCATTGTTGGTAACTGGAAAGGTCAATCTGGCAGTAAATGGGATGTGCAACCCATGGGGAGTAGTAATGATTTCCCGTATTCCACTTCTGTATGAATTAACGGCACCGTCAAATATCAATTGCCATTTGGAACCCAACTCTGGACCTTCATCCGGCAACGGCTCTTCACAGTCCTTCATTTTTAAGTACATGATATCCTCATCAGGAAAATCAAACCTCATCGGCTGGTAATCATCAATTGGCTGCTCAGCTAGGTACTCTGACAGAACATTACCTTTAATAGCCTTTTGAGAAACATACTGAATATCGTATTCTGTCAGTACCATCTGCCATCAGGCAATCCTTCCGGAAAGTGCTTGCTTTTCAAACACATATTTGATCGGATCCATCTTTGAAATTAGCATGGTTGTATGATTTAGCATGTATTGCCTCAAACGTTTGGCAGCCCAGGCTAGTGCACAACACGTCTTTTCGAGCATTGAGTAACGGGACTCACAATCTGTGAACTTTTTACTCAAGTAATAAATCGCATGCTCTTTACGTCCAGTCTCGTCATGTTGACCGAGAACACAACCCATGCTTTTCTCAAGAACCGTCAAATACATAATCAATGGTCTCCCGGCTACTGGGGGTATCAATATTGGAGGTTCCTGCAAATACTCTTTTATTTTTTCAAACGCCTTTTGAAAATCTTCATTCCAGGTCACAGCCTGATCTTTTTTCAATAACTTGAATAATGGCTCACACGTGGCCGTTAGATGAGATATGAACCGAGCAATGTAATTCAATCTCCCTAAAAAGCCACGAACCTCTTTTTCTATTTTCGGCGTTGGCATTTCTTGTATTGCTTTTATCTTAGCAGGATCAACCTCAATTCCTTTTTGGCTAACAATAAACCCCAATAGCTTACCAGATCTCACCCCGAAGGTGCACTTGTTAGGATTCAACCTCAGCGTGAATTTCCTAAGCCTCTTGAACAATTTCAGAAGATTGACCAGATGCTCTTCCTCCGTCTGGGATTTGGCATTCATATCGTCAACATAGACTTTGATCTTTTTATGCATCATGTCATGAAAGAGTGTTGTCATAGCTCGCTGATATGTTGCCTCGACGTTCTTCAAACCAAAGGGCATCACTTTGTAGAAGAACGTTCCCCACGGGGCAATAAAAGTTGTTTTCTCCATATCCTCCGGCGCCATCTTTATCTGATTATAGCCCGAAAAGCCGTCCATGAAGGAAAACACGGAGAATTGAGCGGTGTTGTCGACCAACACATCAATATGAGGAAGCGGAAAGTCATCTTTTGGGCTCGCCCTATTCAAATCTCGATAGTCCACGCACATCCGCACCTTACCATCCTTCTTTGGTACAGGTACTATATTGGCGACCCATGAGGGATAAGTTGTAACAGCCAGAAAACCGGCGTCCCACTGTTTCTGAACTTCCTCTTTAATTTTCGCAGCCATATCTGGTCTAGTTCTTCTGAGTTTTTGCTTAACCGGCGGACATTCCTCACGCAATGGCAAACGGTGAACCACCATATCGGTATCCAACCCAGGCATGTCTTCGTAAGACCAAGCAAAGATATCACCATACTCTCGAAGCATCTCGATCAAACTTTGCTTGATATCGCTTTGCAGTGCAGCCCCTATCTGGATATTCTTGACAACCTCTTCGGACCCCACGTTGATAATTTCAATTTCCTCCTGATGAGGCAGAATAATTCTCTCTTCTTGTTTCAAAAGTCGAGTCAGCTCTTCTGATAAGTCATCATCCTCAATAATCTCTTCTTCTGCTTGAAATATTGGGTGCTCGAAGTCGAAGCGAGTCATAGGAAGTTCGTGATCGGTGTCGTCTGAAATATGAATCCTGCAATGAGAATGGTTAAATGCTTCAAATAACGCAAACAAAGCACATAACCACGTTGCCATTTTATTGTTAAAGCAAAAACAGGAAAAACAAAGATCACAAAATTTGCATGAGAAAAACGCATTTCTTAATGATTAAGCAAAGCACACACATAAGCAGGTAGCCCTGAAAACAGAATCACTATGCCCCGGGTAGGACACAGGATTATACAATAATCGAGAAAACAAATCATTACTGTTTTGTAGTCACTTGGACAAGTTCCTGGGTAGACCAGTTGCATAGGCTCTGTCCTGGCACGCTGGGCTTGATCCACGAGTCCATATCGCAGTCATTGTCTCCATCTTCGGCATCGGAAACAACATTAATCGTTTCATAACAGACTCCACCTGGAGTGATCACCACTGGTCCTTTGAACTTTGGCATGCCTGATGCGGAAAATGACGACGTCGGGCGATACCCCAACCCAAACTTGTCCATCTTGACAGGAATTTCCAAGACTTGGCCCCATCCTTTGGTTTTTCCGGCCTGAACCACTGCCTGAGCGTCTTGGTATGAAGACATGGCCACCTTTGGCCCTTTGCTGGGGACATGAGACTTGTCCTTGATTTGCAACCCTTCAAAGGCTTGGCATGGCGTCTCGTGGATCTTCCCATCCACTTCGACGTACTTGAATGACGAAATATGACTAACCAGAATGTCCTCATATACGCAAATAGTAACAACACTGTCACCGACCATGTACTTAAGCTTCTGATGCAGCGTGGACGTCACAACCCTTGCAGAATGTATCCATGGTCTCCCAAGTAAACAGTTGTAAGCTGGATGTATGTCCATGATGTAGAACACAGTGTCAAACACTTCTGGCCCGACCTGGAGTGGCAACGTTATGGACCCAAACACCGACCTTCTGGTCCCATCAAAAGCTCTCACGACCAAGTCACTCGGCGTGCATATGATTCCTCGGATATCTAGCTTCATCATAGCCTTCTTAGGCAACACATTCAAAGATGATCCGGTGTCTACAAGAACATGCGACATAACAGTGCCCCGATATTCCACTGAAATGTGCAAAGCCATATTATGATCCCGACCTCTAGGCGTCACATCAAAGTCAGTAAATCCCAAGATGTGTCCGGCATTCACATGCGCCAGTACCCCCTCAAGCTGATTAACAGATACTTCCTGAGGTACAAAAGATGTGTCCAAGACTTTCAACAAGGCATTCTGATGAGTCTCGGAACAAAGCAACAAAGATAGTATTGAAATTTTGGAGGGCGTCTGCTGCAAGTGCTCCACAATCTTATAGTCGCTTTTGTGAATTAACCTCATAAACTCTTCTACATCCTTGATTGATGTTTCTTTCTCTCTCGCCTGGGAAGGTCCTCCTTCATTCACTTTGTCTTTGCCTTTAGCAATCCTCTCAGCCTCAATTTCAGGTGAAGTGAAAATTCTACCACTGCGGGTCATGCCTCCTGCTCCAACAAGATTGCCCACTGCCCCTGTCGGCTGGCTATCCACCTTAATCTTTTCCCCATTGCAAAAAGCTTCCAACCCATAATTCCACGGAATGGCTTTCGTACTTTCATAAGGAATGGGCCCTGCTTTCGTTATTGTGATGGTTGGTCGCTTGACGGGCGCTGATATCGTAATAGTCTTTTGTGGAATTGTAACTGTTGCGACTTCACCCTGCTTTTCAAATCTTACCTCACCAGGTTTCTCAACAACAGTACGGTCGAACTGTAAAGTTCCCTCATCAATCATGGCCTGAATACCTCTCTTCAAATCAATACAGTCCTCTGGTCGGGTCCAACAATCAAAACAGTACTCATCACATCCAGGGAGAACCCCCCTTCAAAAATCTGCTTTTAACATAGCTTAAAGGCATCTTCAGATCATTTACGTCCATAACCAAATCCAAATCTTCTTCTGTCAGAATAGCATTCGCTCCATGATTCGGCATTGGTTGATGTACAATGTTAGGACCATCATGACTGAAGTTAATGACCTTACTATCAATCAAATCTTGGACTTTGTGTTTAAAAGCATGACAACTCTCGATATCCTGTCCGGGTGCCCCAGAATGAAATTCACAATGCTTACTAGTATCATACCCATAAGGAAGCGTTCCTGTGAGTGGGTCCAACATTCTCTTTTCAATCAGATTCAAACCTAACAGCGTTTGAAGCAGTTCTGCATACGTTGACGGAGGTGTATCAAATACCCTCTTTGGCTTCCCATTCTGAATCCTTCTCTGAGCAGGATTATGCCTTTGTTATTGTTGTTGTTGTTGTTGTTGTGGTTGTTGTCGTTGTTGAGGTATAGGAATCGTCACACTAGCAACCTGTTGTTGAATATACTAATTCCTACCTCTACCTCGTCCTCGACCACCATACACTACGCTGGCGTCTCCTTGTCTTCTACCACCAAAGACCTTTTTTGCACCTCCAGCTGAGGTCGATTCACCAGCTTGAATCTTACCAATCTTAATGCCATTTTCAATCCGTTCTTCCATGAGTATCATGTCAGAGAAACTACCCATCGAGCAATTGAGCAATTTATCATAATACATCCCAGAGAATGTTCCAACAAAAATATCAATCAATTCCCTTTCAACCATAGGTGGGTGTACTCTCGCCGCAAGATCACGCCAACGCTGGGCGTACTCCTTGAAACTCTCCCCGTTCTTCTGAGAAAGACTTTGAAGCTGAACCCTATTTGGCGCAAGGTCACTGTTGTATTGGTAGTGTCTGACGAAAGCATCCGCCAACTCTTTCCAACTTTCGATCTGTGCAGGCTCTAGTCCCATGTACCATTCCAGTGATGGTCCCGACAAACTATCCTGGAAAAAATGCATAAGCATCTTCTCGTCATCAGAGTATGCAGACATCCTCCGGTAATATGAACGCACATGAACCCGTGGGCATGTATCCCATTTATATTTATCGAAAGTAGGAGCTTATAACTTCAATGGCACTCTCAGCCCAGGAACCAACCCCTTGGTAGCCATGTCCAAACCTGTAGAGTTTTGATTGGCTATACCTCTTATCTGTTCTTCCAGCATTTTAATCCTCCGATCATTATCAGTGGGACCTTCAAAACCCATGCCTTGCCCAGAAAAGGCATCTTCCTGACAATCTCTGTCCCAACACATACCCTCATTACCATATCCGTCATAAGCAGCATTCGACCATATCCTTGTTGATTAAAGTTAGGACCACGTCCTCTATTACCAAATCCTTGATTAGCCCCGCCTGGTCCGAAACCAACATTGAAAGGACCCATCCCAGCACCATTGGTATTCACATTGCCAAACCCAGCATTGCCGTAGCCATTATTACCATAACCTTGATTGTTATCGCCAAACCCTTTGTTGTCGGAGCCCTGATTATTAAAGCCATCATTGCCATCCTGATTGCCAAAGCCAAAACCCTGATTATTGTCACCGAAACCAGTATTGATACCAACATTCCTGTTGGTTTCCACATTCCCATTGCCATTATCAGCATTCTCGTTACCAGCGTTGCCGTTGCCATTGTTGGTACCAGTCTCACCAGCATTTGGTATCACTTCCTCCCTGCGAGGGGTCTCAACATGAACTGAGTTATATTCAGTATTACCAGCTGCTCGCACCAGTAGCGGTTGCACCAGAGTTTGAAGATGTTCCTGGCCCTTGGCCACAACCTCCATAGCATGCATGAATTGTGCCAATCTATCCCGGATCTCCTGCATCTCAGCTTGTACCTGGTCCATGATCTTCTTACAGTTGCTTCTTGTAGCGTACCGGTGAGTTCTATGTTCGTCAATCTTGAAACAACCTGAAAGATGCAGGAGATAAGATTCGAGCTCAAAAAAGTACCTGCCATGCAATATGAAGATGCAAATGCACACATGTAAATATGCAACAGGTTAATTTCCCCTCTGATTCTAGTTCCGGAGAAGAAGCCATAACGACAATGGAGTCCCAAGTAAGCAAGCACAAAATCAGAAACCTCATACATAAACAAATGCCAAGAGGCAAAGTATAAAAGTAAAACCGAATACAACTGAAAAGACCTCGGCCAACAAGCCTGGCGATGGTCAAAATACAAGCACGAATAACACACTACAAGAGAAAAACAAAGATAAATCGGGACGAATGGCGCGCCCGGACATCTCCCAATAGCCTCAACGTCTCCGGATGACCTGGTCTGGAGAGTAGTTCCTGTATCAGTAATGCGTGTCGCCTAACAGTGGATCTCAGCTTTTTGGCATCCTCTACACAGGCTCCCTTGCCAAAACACTCATCAAGCCTGCATCTCTTGAAGCCAGCCTTCAATTCACAACCCCTCATTTCTTTGATCATGTCGCTCACTCTAAACTCAGCGTCACGTCTAAGAGATGCCTCTTCAGTAATCTTCACATCCTTAGCGCTGAGTTGCTCCTCTAACCGGGAAATCTGCAGCTTCAACTCATCTTCACGCTCCTTCCGGCTAGTAAGCGTGGCATTCCACAAAAATTCCCATTTGGAAAGTCGAGAATAAGCCTTGTTCAGAAACTCTTTCTTAGTAGCAAGCACACTACTAACACCATTCAGAGCTACTCCCACCTTCTCTCTCCTGTTGGTCTCTTCAGTCAAATTTGAACCCAACCTATTAATCATCTCAGTCTGCTTCTTCAAAGTGAAGGTTGCCTCACTCTTCTCACGCCGAAGCTGGAATATCTCTTTCTCTAACTCTTCATTTGCTCTTTGCAATTCTTCCTTTTCAGCTAGCAGCTTGTTATACTTCTCAATCTCTACTGAAGTAGGTTCCTCACTCACCGGAAGATACAAAGGCTCTACAGCAGGATACGACATCGAAGACTTTTCAACTCTTTCATGGATCCAGAGCCGATAAGGATTATAAGCTCGACTGTCACTCTTGCCAAGCAATGTCTTTCCTCTTCTGTGAATATTACCCCAAGCATGCCTCAATCTGACCAAAACATCTTCATCTAATAAACCCGTGAGATACAGAGATTCCTGTATCTCGTCCTGAACCGGAGAATCCCTTAAAGCATACCCAAATTGTCTCACAAGCAAAGAAGGATTATAGTTAATACAACCTTTCTGTCCAATCAAAGGAACGTTCGGAAAGCCACTGCAACTATATATAATATTCACTCCGAGCAGGTTCCGATCAAACCAAACAATGTTCTCAGCACACAATCCCATAAATCGGGAAGACCAATCTAAAGTACCAGCAGTATCAACAAAAGGTCCCGTCTTAGGAAGATGTCCCTGAAACCACCTGTATAGAAGAGGTACACAGCAAGAAACATTCTTTCCCCGACGCTTCTCATTCTTATAGTGAATAGAATGATAAACGTCACCCAAGAGAGTAGGCACCAGATTCTTCAAGGCAAGAATAAAGAAAGCATCAGAGTCAACAAAATCAGGCAAGTTGGGGAACAATACAATCCCATAAATGCAAACAACCAGAATAGCATTGAAGACAATCCAACATCCATCCTTCGCACACTGCGTAGCCTTCTCAACCAAGCAAGAAAGATGAAAACCATAAAATCCATTCAGCTTGACCAAACCTCCAGGGAACTCAAAAGCATCTAAACTGAGAATCTCAGCAAGCTTAGGCAACTCAGGCTCAGTATCCTCGTGAATAAAAGGCATCTGATCTAACACAGGAACTCCTAGCTGTCGCTTCCGCGAAAATAAGGTGCCGGCAAAACAGAAGAGTCGCCACCTTTCGTTATTTATCCCTCAGAGCGGGAAAGGAAACGATCGGAAAAACCTGACGAAAAGGGTATAAGACAAGGTCATCGCAACCGTTGTCTGGGTTCGGGAGTCGGTTACGCGAGGGGAAGGTATTAGCACCCCTCACGTTCGTCGTACTCGACGGGATCCACGCTTGTTGTGTTTACTGGACGAGTTGGTTTTATCTATCTACCTATCAAGGCTGGCTTAAAAAGAAAAGAAAATGACTAGGCAAAGCGTCGCGCTTTATGCCTACGTATTCTCATCAGAGAATGAGAAATCAGAGTCAATGTAGTTCGACTAACTACGGGTTACAGGGAAGGTGGCTCGCCAATACATCAGTATTGTGCCTACGTACTCTCAACAGGCTTGAGAGATCAGAGCTTACGTAGTTCGGGATAATATGGATTACGGGAATTCAGATTCATCTGTTTTATCGAGTAGGGTTAAACATCAGTTCCAGCAGTTAGGGACAAAGACTGTTTACGTTGGCGCTGAAATTTAACGATACTCTTTTCTTCAGAAAATCTTCCTTTGAGTTATGGGCCCACGGGGCAAAAAGGTATGAAGTTTGTTTTCTGTCTTTTACGGAAGAACTGTTTTTTATTGTGTTTGCAATTTCAATCGCACTAAAGACTATGACCTGAGAGTGAATGCGTCGCATGTTACCCAAAGGGTACCATACTAAACATCCGGACTGTTGAAAAGAAACTCTCCAACAATCCTTTCTCAGATAGCTTAAGGCTCGTAACGTACGAAAGAAATCATTCATGATTACTGTATCTTAAGCTGTTTTGAGATGAGAAGAGAACAGGTTCAACTAAAGGGAGACTATCAAGTCTTACTGTTGTCATGCCAAGGATTCATCCTATGGTTGAGGTTTGAAACAGGGAACTCCTAGAAGTTATCATGCATAGGTTTCAACCTAAAGTTCTATCATCACTTCCTTATCACAGGAAGTGAGATTCCTAAGGGATCATGTCAATGATAAACAGAAACAGATAAAGCATCAGCTTAAACAGTAAACAGATATACAGTAAAATGCATGCAATGCAAGTGAGGGAGGAAATGTGTGTGGGGCAGCAGCCTCCACAAGCTCATCTCAACCTCAAGCCAGAATGAATAACAGTAATCATACAGCAGAAACAACATGCTATCAAGCAGAATATAAGATGCTATCAAGCAAAATAAACCACATGGGCAAGGGAGCAGGGCTCTACCGAATACCCGCAAGCAAAGCCATACAGTAACAATACAAGCAGATGGAGCAACTCAACCTCTAGTGCAATCATGCTCCTAATTTAAAGTCAGTCTAATCATGGACTTATTCTAATGCATCAAGCAAGTCAAACAAGGCACATCAATACAGAAAAGAAAATAGACAAGAAAGCAGATCAACAACTCTCTCAATTCCAAACTTCAGCTCTTCTGACAGTCACTCAGTCTTCATACTTCAATCACCCTTCAAGGATATCAGCTTCACTGGCAAGTATCAACTTACTTCTCCAGGTTTCAATCCATCACACATAAGTTTCAACTTATCTTCCTTTCTCCAAGCTTCAGCTCTTCAGTCAATTCTACCTTCAGGCTCCACTGTTAACTGCAAGTATCAACTTGATTCCTTCAGGCTCTCAATGCATCAGTGTGAATATCAACTCATCTTATTCCTCAAGCTTCAGCTCTACACTCAATCTCAATTGAATCCTCTTCATAAGTATCAACTTAGTTCTCAAGCTTCAGCTCTCTTTGCTTCACCAGTCTCAACTTGGTCTTCTTCTTCTACAAGCTTCAGCTTCTCAGGGTAGTCTTTAATCACATAGAAGTGTCAACTTCATCCTTCAATCTTTTCAAGCAAGGAACTCCTCACTCTTCATTCAATCTCCCTTGGGTCTTCAAGTATCAACCTGCTCTTCTTGCTCTTCAAGCTTCAGCTGCAATGGTAATGCTCAAGGAATCATCCTCTTCCTCCCTCTTCAATGAAGTTCTCATCTTCAAACTCAAGTCCAACATCTTTCAAGATACTCAAACCATAATACAATTGATTTAACAGGATGAGGGGAAATGATAAACAGCTTACTGACAACCAAAGGAAGCCTGTAAGGGTTCATCATTATGAGAGACTGGTTCCCTCAAAGTTCTACTTCCCAGATAAAGCCACTCATCCCTCCAAAGGAGGGATGTGAATATCTGAGAAGGACTTTTAGTTATTGGGAGGAATGGAAGCACAAGATGTTTTCCATGTTTGTGAAAGAAATCATTCTAACTACAAGGCTCTCCCTATGTCCTATCTCCTAATCCTCATCAGACACCTTCAGGCACAAACAAATCCAAAGCTCTAAGCAACTTCAAGCAACTTCAAGCATCCTCACCTTGTCTTCAACTTGTCTTCAATCTCAACCAAAGTCAAACCAAGCACAAACCCTAATCTAAGGGGACTAAGGAAGTTAAACTAGTTGAATTAGTAAGTTAGGATCACCTAAAACCTAGTATTAAAGTTAGTCCTAACTAAAATACTAAAACCAATTGTAAAATCCTACAAAAATATCTATGGGAACCTAGGTCAATCATGACTCTACCACATTAGTTTCAAAGATCAAACCATCAAATTAGACCTAGAAACAAATTCTACATTACAAGGTATCCAACCTAAAACCTAAAAGGAAGCATCTAAATATCAATCTAGAAAGCACACCTATTTTCATCACAAAAATGTGAGAAAAATTATATGGGATAATACATGTCTAACCTAATCACACACAAAAAATTAGGATCAAAATCATCACCAATTAATCACACTAAATTCCACAAAGATATGCATCAAACATAATCATTTTAATATCAATTAAAATGTAAAATTCCCATTAAATCAGAAATTACATTAAATGAAAATATTTTTTCTCTAAAAAATACTAGACTCAATCATGAGTAGAATGCAAAAAGAATGGGGTTGATTGGATTAATTTTCAATTTTATATGAATTTTACAAGAACCATGAATAAAATGAAAATTAAAAGAAAATCAAACAAAAATAAACAAGCGCGCGGTGCAAATAGTAATCAGAATCAGTTTAAACAATGGGTTGGGCCATCAGGGGGGGGTGTGGATAACACGTAATTCACTAAGCCCAAAACGCCTGAATAAATGAATTGGTGCGTTTCATTCATCAGAATCCTTCACAAATCAAGTTTAAAACGTGGCCGTTGGATGAGCCTCAAAGTCCAAGTCAAAACAAGATCCAATGGTATCAGGGTCATCTTCAACCTTTCAAACATCTGAGCTTTGCGCCCAGCTCCGGCCACCAACGGTGGAGCTCCGGTCACCATCCCCAACCCTAGTTCTCTCTACAGGCCTCCATTGCAAGTGGTCAAAACGTGAAACTCATCCCAAATCTTGCCACGAATTCAACCATACCCTTAGTTTCCTCTGAAACCTCAAGATTCATCATATCCCAATCTCAACCGAAAATGGTGATTCCCCTATTTTGTCTCTAATTCTCCAATTAACTATCTGAAATCCATCCTACACCATTCTACAATAAATCTAACACCTTAATTCAACCTAATTCTACCTAAATCATGCTAGGGGAAGAAAGTTACCAACCTGGAAATCTTGGATGAACAGATGCACTAAACCTCTAATTCAAGCTCTACAATCTTGCAGACACGATCAATGAACCTCCTCCTTGCTTCTGTATGCAAAAGAACCAGTTGAAAGTGCTTGAATCTTGAATCCCGATGGTGAGTTGCAGGTGGAGAAATTCACTTGCTGAGACACGATTTAGCCACCAATTCTTCTTGAAAATGATCTGGAATCACTCCTTGACATCCATGGAAGGAGTATCAATCAAGAAAATGGATGGAGAATGAGGAATTTGGTGAAACCGATTTCAATTGCAATCCAAGAAAACTCAATCTCAAGCCATGCTCTCTCCTTCAATCAGCACCAACCTCTGCAATGGATCAACTCTATTCCTTATATAGATGAAGTTTGGATGATCTAGAACCCTCTAGATCCTTCTAATGAGAGTTTCTACTTCTCATGTCATGAGATTTTCAAACATATCTCATGCTATGCCCAATTCTGTTTGCAGCTTGAAAACCATCCTCATTCACTTCCAATTTCTCCCCTAGTGACATTTTGGAAGAGTTTAGCTTGCAAAGACCCTTGCTTATGCCTTGATTTTGAGTTTTGCAAGTGTTACTTAATATGCAAGCAAGTGCTTTTCAAAGCAAGTCCACAAATCGAATCTCAACTCAAAAATGTGGCTAAACCAATGTTCTTAAAATGTTTTCTAGAGTCAAAATGATATATTACATGCCATGGTTTGGATGTGTAGGTTGAAAATATCAATTTCCAACTTTGGTTTATTTAACTTATGCCCTTATTTTAGGTCATTTTTGCAACTTTGAGCTACAAGCCTTTCCATCATCTCATGACCTCCTTAATAGCCTTAAAACATCAGTTTGAACATGTTTGATGTTGAAGGTTTTTCCATTTGAAGGTTGGAAATAGGAGTTATGGCTTTATGGTTGAAATGACCTGTAATCTCCAAATAACCAAAATGCTTTTGACTTGTCAAAGCCATAACTTGAGTTCTACAAATCATATCAAGGACTTATAGTACTCTATAGAAAGCTAAGAAGATAAGGAACAACATTCATGTTGACCAAAAGTTCATAGGAATCATCCTTCTTGGGCAAACGTTTGATGCAAGTTGGGTAACTTTCAAGGCCCCAGATTCACATACCTCAAATGACCTGTAACTTGTCAAAGTCATAACTTGAGTTCTAAAAATCCTATCAAGGACTTATAGCACTCAAATTAAAGCTAAGAACAAGCTCTACAACATTCATGTTGGGGGTAAGATGAGATGACAATCACATCTTGAGCTAAATTGCCTTGAAGATAGGGGTCAAACTAGGGGATTTTACACTGTCAAGCCTTAGAAACCCTAGCTTGAAACTTCTCAAACTCTTCAATCATGATGAGTTGACCTTGGAATCATCCTTATAGCATATAAATGCATCAATCCATGATCACATGGCTTTTGGGTCAAGTCTCAACCTTCCCCAAATCATCAGTTGACTTAGGGTTGACCCAGTCAAACCCTAATTGCACCACTCATGGCTGAGCCTTCTTAATCTTGCACAATGACATGTCTAGGCCTCATGATGGCTTTCAAGACATCTCATAAGCTCTCTCAAGGCTTCAAGTCCACATTCTTGGCTTCAGAATCATCTGAGGGCTTCGCACAACTCTCAAGCTAGGAGGCCTACACACTTGGCTTCAACCACTATCTCTGAGGATCTTCTGACTTCTCTGACAAGGATATCTACCCTTGAATTGAATAACCTTCTTAGCTAGCTTCATGGTCTTGTATAGCTCTTGATTGGTACTCATACCTCTTGATCTCCTGCATACATGTCAATGAAATGCAAATGATAATGCTAATGTGACTGAAATGAAACACAAGCTAGGTAAAGAAATGTTGGTCAAATTTTGGGGTGCAACAGCTGCCCCTATTCAAGCGGCTTGAACCTGACTGGGTAAGAAGCGAACGGCTCTCAACCAATCAAGGTGCGAGACGGTTGAATACCAACAAACCCGGAAATTTGCCAACTGCACGAGTACACGGTACTCTGATGGGAACACATCTTCGGAAACTGAAATATTAGCTGCACGACAACTAGCTGGAGAATTGGTCACGCGGTAACCGGTGATACATGGTCGATCATGCCGTCAGGCATCATAATTCCTCGGGAATCATCAGGTCAACAATCACATTAATCATGTCATCAGGCATTCAAAGAAATTTTCGAGCATCAGTCGGACTTCATCAGTAAGTCGGGAATAGCATTCTCAGTCAATCATGACCCGATTAGGGATATCCAAACTTCTACCATCAGGCACTCCGCATCAGCTGGGAGAACTGCTTCGTTAATACGGTTGGACTTCAATCATCAAGTCTTCAAGGGAAGTTTTGACTCCGCTGCCGGACTTCAATCATCAAGTCTTTCAAGGAAAGTTCAACTTCTATGTTCAGAAACCTGCTGGGGATGACGCATCTCCGCTGGGGATTCTGGAGAACTATCAAGTAACTCTGCTTCGGGGATCCAGAAATCATTCTGGGTGAATCATCTCTGCTGAGGACATCAAGAATCATCTTGAACAAATAACTTCGTGGGGACTTCAAGAATCGTCCTGAACCGATAACTCTGCTGGAGATTTCGAGAACCATCCCGAGCAAACACTCTGCCGGGGACTCTAAGCATCAACTTGAGCAACCAAATCTGGCGACTGCATTGGGGATTTTAAGAATCATCTTAAGCAAACGACCTTGCTGGGGAGAATTCAAGAATCATCTTGGGCAAGCGACCTTGCGGAGGAACACCTGCAAAACAAGAACAGTAACGACCTAGCTCATGTTTAGTATGCATATGCTTCGACAATGGCGCGATGCTCCACACGGTGGAAATGCTACGCATTTATGATAAATGATATGCAATCATGCAAAATGTTGCGAACCGTCAGCAAAATAAATGCTGAAGGGAGAATCCTCCTGTCAAGGAGAAAGAACCACTCTGGTGGGGGAGGACTCATCCTGCCAAGGAGAAGAAGTCACACCAATCTCAATCGGACTCCGCATGGGGAAGCAAACTTCAGTCGACTGCTGCAGGGGGACGAAGCTCTGCGAGAACCCAGACCTGCAAAGGAAAACGATGTCAATCGCAGAAATAAATTGCGCGGCCCTCGCGACTATTTCCCTGGAGATAACGACTCCGGCGGGGAAATACGGCATCAGCTATTCAACACTCTATTGGGGAAAACCAATCATGGCCCGAACTGCTTCCAAGGACTCGGCTCTCTTGGGGATCTGCAAACTCGCCTGGGGAAGAAGGAATCGTCCTGCTTGGGGGAGAGTACGACTCTGTGGGGAATCTCAATTCCGCTAGAGACTTCAGTCTGGAACTATCAATTGCTGCACACTTCAGTGTATGACTCAGCTAGGGAGACGACATTCCTTCAGGATGTCTCTGATTGGGGAGAGAATCTTCTCTGCTGGGGAGACATATCAATGCTTACGGTCTCACGTTCAGACTCTGTGGGGAGAGACTGCTGAACTTGCTGGAGGAGGAGGAATCATCCTGCTCGGGGACGCGTACGGCGTACTGCCTGGAATATGCTACACCTGCACTAACACAAACAAACAGACAAGATACCCTTCTCAAAGGGACCTATCAAGGTTATCATCTTGTGACAATGTTCAGGTAATTTATTGTTTCAACAATCAGTGGCCTAGGCCAGTAAGTTTATGTATGCGCATTTTGTCAAAAACATCGGCGTTCTTTTTCGCCAACAAAACAGATAAATGCTAAACAGATAAACAAAATTGCTGAATAGTATACATTTTATTGATAATGAACCCCTGAATGGGTAAAAATGTTTTACAACAAAGGCAAGCTCCTGGAATGAGGAAGCCGCGCAAAAATAAAACATAAATATACATCAGTATATACAAATGTCGGCAACGAGGTGTAGACGAACACCATGAGTTAATCCCTCTATGACCCACTCGACTTCGATACTTCTCCGACGCTTCAGCTTCAGAAGAGATTGATTCAGATAAACGGCCCTCAGGTCTTCCAAACCACTAAACAATGAAAGTCCATACGCGGAACGCAGTCATTTGCTTTTGCAAATCCCTAACTTTTGCGTGAACCGCCCTTTGCGGGTTTTCGATTCACCGGGATACCCTTTTTTGCCAAAGTCGCCCATCCGGGTTTTCGACTTTGCGGGTGTACATTTTTTCAATTTATATCCCTAATTTTTCCCGAACCTTTTTCCTTTTTTATGGTTCGCCGGGATGCCCCATTTTTGCCTGGATCTTCTTTTTCTTTCCAGCGGGTCGTTTTTAAGCAAAATATTTTTTAACTGCGTCCGCGTTCACCGGGGATGCAAAATCTTCACCATCCATCGTGGATAACAACAAAGCTCCTCCCGAGAAGACCTTGCTGACGATGTACGGACCTTCGTAATTGGGAGTCCACTTGCCCCAGTGATCGAAGTGTGGAGGAAGAATCTTCTTCAGGACGAGATCACCCGTCTGAAAGCTTCTAGGACGCACCTTCTTATCATAAGCTTTCTTCATTCGGCTTTGATACAGACGACCATGCGCAATCGATGCTAACCTCTTCTCGTCCATCAGGCTGAGTTGGTTTAGTCGGCTCTTAATCCATTATGCCTCGTCGAGTTTCACGTCAACCAAAACTCGCAAAGAAGGGATCTCCACTTCTAACGGTAGGACAACCTCCATACCGTACACTAAGGAGAAAGGAGTTGCCCCGGTTGATGTACGTACCGTCGTACGATAACCGTGCAGTGCAAATGGCAACATCTCGTGCCAATCTTTGTAGGTCACAACCATCTTCTGAACAATCTTCTTGATGTTCTTATTGGCCGCTTCAACGGCGTCATTCATCTTCGGCCGATAAGGAGACGAGTTGTGATGTTCAATCTTGAAACTCTGGCACAGCTCCTTCATCATCTTGTTAGTCAAATTCGAACCATTATCGGTAATGATCCGCTCAGGAATTCCGTAACGACAGATGATATCCCTCTTTATGAATTTAGCCACCACCTGCTTGGTCACATTAGCATACGAGGCTGCCTCCACCCACTTGGTGAAGTAGTCGATAGCTACTAGAATGAAGCGATGACCGTTAGATGCAGTAGGCTCGATCTTTCCTATCATGTCGATGCCCCACATGGAGAACGGCCACGGGGAGGACATGACATTCAATGGGCACGGCGGCACATGAACTTTATCAGCATAAATCTGGCATTTATGACATCTCTTCGCGAACTTAAAGCAATCTGATTCCATCGTCAGCTAGTAGTATCCTGCTCTCAGGATCTTTCTCGTCATAGTGTGCCCGCCGGCGTGCGTACCAAATGTGCCTTCATGGACTTCTTCCATGAGCATACTCGCCTCTTTCTCATCTACACATCTGAGTAGCACGAGATCGTGGTTTCTTTTATACAACACTCCATCACGATTGAGATAGAAATTTCCAGACAGCCTCCTCAGAGTATTCTTATCCTGGGTTGACGCTCCCGCAAGATACTCCTTAGTCATAAGGAAAGTCGGGATATCATGGAACCATGGCTTGCCGTCGGCGGCTTCCTCGATTGCAAAGACGAATGCCGGTCTATCAAGACGGGAAAGGACAATCCTTGGAGCTTCATTTCAAAAATTATTTTATACATTGAAGCCAACGTGGCTAAGGCATCAGCCATCTGGTTTTCGGCCCTGGGCACATGATGGAGTTCCACTCGATCAAAGAACAGAAGTAGCCTTCTGGCATAGTTCATGTACGGCACCAAATTCGATTGACGAGTCTCCCACTCCCCTTTAATCTGGTTAATCACAAGCGCCGAGTCACCGTATACGTCTAGGTTCTTGATTCTCAAATCAATTGCTTCTTCTAGACCCATGATGCATGTTTCGTACTCCGCTTCATTATTGGTGACTGGAAACGTCAGTCTCGCAGTGAACGGGATGTGGGATCCATGGGGAGTCGTGATGACCACCCCAATACCACTTCAATAGGAGTTAACCGCCCCGTCAAATATCAATTTCCACTGGGATTTCCTATCTGGCCCCTCGTCGGGCAACGGTTCATCGCAATCCTTCGCTTTGAGAAACATAATATCCTCATCAGGGAATTCAAATTTCATCGGCTGATAATCCTCGATCGGCTGTTCAGCAAGGTACTCAGACAATACGCTTCCCTTGATGGCCTTCTGGGAAACGTACTGAATATCATATTCCGTCAACACCATTTGCCATCTGGAAATCCTGCCCGAAAGCGCTTGCTTCTCAAAGACGTACTTGATCGGATCCATCTTCGAAATTAGCATGGTGGTGTGGTTGAGCATGTACTGTCGTAAACGTTTGGCAGCCCAGGCTAGTGCACAACACGTCTTCTCCAGCATCGAGTAGCGAGATTCAAAGTCCGTGAACTTTTTACTCAAGTAGTAAATGGCATGCTCCTTTCTGCCCGTCTCGTCATGTTGACCGAGAACACACCCCATACTATTCTCAAGAACTGTCAAGTACATGATTAGAGGTCGTCCAGCCGCTGGGGGTATCAAGATTGGAGGTTCCTGCAGATACTGTTTTATCTTATCGAATGCCTTTTGGCAATCCTCGTTCTAGATAATCGCCTGATCTTTCTTTAATAGTTTGAACATCGGTTCACACGTGGCCGTGAGCTGAGAAATAAACCTTGCAATGTAGTTTATTCTGCCCAAGAAACCACGAACTTCTTTTTCTGTTTTTGGCACTGGCATTTCTTGTACCGCTTTTATCTTCGCAGGATCGACCTTGATGCCTCTTTCACTCACGATAAACCCCAATAACTTTCTGGACCGTACTCCGAAAGTACACTTGTTAGGATTCAGCCTCAACCTGAACTTCCTAAGCCTCTCAAAAAGCTTCAGCAAATTGACTAGATGTCCCTCCTCCGTTTGGGACTTCGCAATCATGTCATCAACATAGACTTCAATCTCATGATGAATCATGTCATGAAACAAAGTAACCATTGCTCGTTGGTAAGTGGCCCTTGCGTTCTTCAGACCGAAAGGCATTACCTTGTAGCAGAATGTTCCCCAGGGAGTGATAAACGTAGTTTTCTCCATGTCCTCCGGCGCCATCTTGATCTGGTTGTAACCGGAGAAGCCATCCATGAACGAAAATACGGAGAACTGAGCGGTATTGTCGACCAACACATCAATATGAGGGAGCGGGAAATCATCTTTAGGGCTCGCCCTATTCAAATCCCGATAATCGACGCACATTCGCACCTTACTGTCGCTACTGTGAAAATCGGCGCCGGCTGAACAGAAGAGTCACCACCGTGCGTTATTTATCCCAAAGGAGGGAAAGGAAACGCTCAGAGTAAACCTACCGCAAAGCCGGGAAAGGAATGGTCATCACAACCAAATCCTGGATTCGGGAGTCAGTTACGCAAGGGGAAGGTATTAGCACCCCTCACGTCCGTCGTACTCGACGGGATCCACGCTTGTTTTCTAGTACGGATTGTTATTCTATCTATTCTACAGGTCTGGGGTTAAAAGAAAATAAACTGACTCGGCAAAGTATCGCACTTTATGCCTACGTATTCCCGTCTGGAACGAGAAATCAGAGTCAACGTAGTTCGCCTACCTACTGGAAAGGAGGGGAAGGTTGCTCGCTAGGATATCGCATCCTATGCCTATGTACTTTCATACAACATGAAAGATCAGAGCAAACGTAGTTCGGGCCACAGAAGACACAGATTCGTTTGTTGTTTTTTATCCTTCTGAAAAAGGTTTTCTCCTGATTACGTGTCCAAGCGGACAAAAATGACTCTTTGATTGGTTTACAGTCTTTTACGCAAGAACTGTCTTTTATTGATGTTTAACCTTTTATTGTGTTTTTTGATTGTTTTGAGAAAGAAGAGAAAGAACTCTAAAAACTAGGGTTAAAAAGGGAATCAAAACTATCCTATTGTTGTCATGCATGGATGAGAGCCTAATGTCTGTCATATTTCTCTCTTGCGCAGAGAGAAACAAAGATCCTAAGGGGATAAACGGAAAAGAAACAACATATATACAGTAAAGCAGTAAAATGCATGAAATGCAGCAATACAAGCGAGGAAAGGGAGTTCCACTCAACCTCGAACCTAGAAAACAATGGGCAAAGTGAAACAACTTCACTTCAACCTTATGGGAAAATTAACAAACAATACAGCAAAAAAATGAAACCCAAAACCAGCCCTGACAGCACACCAGCTCCTACAGCAGCAGCTCTGAAAGACAGCAAAACAGCAATCTTCAAATGAACCCCAAAGTCAATCTTCAAATGATATCCAAGCTACAACAAGCTTCCATCTCCAAGAAATCACCAAGCTCAATCAAGCACAGAATCTTAACCAGTTGACAGCATCAGACGGCAGATAGCTCCAGACAGCAGTAAACCCTAGCTTTAACAGCTGCACAGTTTTGACATGAATAATCTTCATCTTTGTCAATCTTTGATCTTTATCTCCATCTTCAATGGCTTCTTTCTTCAAGGTAAGCACTCCATCAAAGAATTGATTTATCAGAATAAATTGAATGTCAAACAGTTCATTGACAACCAAAGGAAGTCTATGAACAGTTGACATTGTAACAGACTGTTTCCCTCAAAGTTCTACCTCTTAGATAAAACCACTTATCCCTCCAAAGGAGGGAGGTGAATACCATAGAGGGACTTTATGTCATAGAGAGGAATGGAAGCACATGAAGCTATCCATGCTTGTACAAAAAATTCAGTCTATTCTAAGGCTCTGCTTATTCCTACTGTTTCCTATGCCTGCAAAACATCTTCAATCCAGGCAATCTTCATGCACAAAGCTTTGATTATTATTCTCAATCTTCTCCTTTGATGTCTTCATGCTCCACAAGCTCAGACCAAGCCCCATACCCCATAGAAAAGCCCATAAACCCAAGCAGACAAATATGAACCCCAAGTGGGAACACCAAACAAACACTTCATTTGCAAAATATACTAAAAATAGCAAAATAGTATTTAAAATTCTAGGATTTATTCTAAGGGGATTTCTATATCTACCCTACATACCCTATATGTCCCATGACCTAATTCCTGCTAAAAACCCCCCAAACAAAATGTTATAATGCACCTATGTTGAGTTTGAACCCTAATTATACTGACCTAATGTCTTCTAATCAAAACTAATCAAGATCAATCCACAAAAAATGTGGAATAAATTTCTAAGGGAACTTAGACTTCTAATCTAACTAGGACAAAAGGAATGGAATCAAAATATGAAAGGAAATGGTTAAACAAAATTCACCAAGTAATATGTACAACCAAAATGAAAATAAAAAGCAATTAAATGTGAAAATTCACCATAAATGGAAAATGCCTAAAATAATATTTTTATTTTCTTATAATTTTCTTGAAACAATTATTAAAATGAGGGAAAAAATCCCATGTCAAAATGATGATTTTTGAATTTTATATTCATTTTATAGTAAACTATATGCATATAATAAAAGAAAAAGAAAATTCAATTTAAATTGCAAAACAGGGGGTGGTAACAGCATTTATTCACACTTCAAAATATATTGGGCCCAGGAGGGAGGGGGGGTGCAGCCAGCAATGCGCTCGGCCCATTTTTGCTTAAGAAAAAAAAAACCATACAAAACAATAAACCAAAGGGGTGCTGATAGCGAGAATCCCTTTGTATTCTAGGTTTGGGCCCCAACGGGGGGTGTTAGCAGCAACAAGGCTTAGAGCCCAAACCAAAATCACACCAGGGGAGGAGGTACGAACGGTAAACGGGGGATTGGATTCAGCACACGAGCAAATGGGCCTAAGGCCCAGATCCATTACAATCCACCTTCAACAAAAAATCAAAACCCTAAGTTTCCTCTAACACTCCAATCCCCTACCACTGTTCATCTTCTCAAACCTGAAACCCTAGCCGGCGCCTCTCCTTCCATCTCTCTCACTGAAACCTTCTCACCTTTAAGATCTCTGCTCCCAAATCCCTCACCACAAAGCAAGCATCAACCACAACCTAAACTCGCTCCAACCAAACCTCTATAACACTCAACTAAACTAAATCCTCAACTAACAACAAGAAAGATACGAGAAAGGATAGTTCAGAAGGGGAACCTGGATGGCGATGAGGCTTCGGGTGATTGACGAGCACAAAGAATCGAAGATGCGTGTTCTGGAGCAGCTTTAAAGAACCTGGAAACTTTTTGTTGACATTTGAAGAGGTTCGACGTTGGTGAAGCTTTGGTGGCGAACAGATGAAGATTTCTGGATTTTGATGATGTTCATTGAAAACTTCAGTTGAAGGTTCTTGAAGCCGCTTGAAGAACACTTGAAGGTTACCGATGAAGATCCTTGCGTTTCTGGAGATGATCTTGAATCCTGAAGACCGTTGATGATTTGTGATGTTCGTCGATGAAGATTCTGGAAGATCTATGAACCTGATGAAGTACTGATGACGATGAAGATTCACCAATATTGTTGATGAGATCTGGAAAATCTTGAAGAACTCTTGATCCAGATCTAAAGGACGGTTATGGATATGATTATTGAATTTTCTGGAAAAAGTAGATGATGAAGGTGCTGAAGATGGACGTGTTGAATCTGGAGATTTTGGTGAAGCATGTTGATGAGTATTGATGTAGAAGATGAAGATTGATGGTGGTTTCTGGGAGTAGCATGAAGATTCCGGCGGGTAGTTTGGTCTTCTGGTGGTAGTTGCGGTGGCCGGAGTTGGTTAGGGTTAGCTTGTCGGTGAAGTTGATTGAAGAGGATGAACAGAGAGGACGAAATGCAGTTTTTCCGGCGAGTGTTTGGCCGTGTGCGCTGCCGCTGGATTTCTCTGGTGATGTCCTCAGTGTGTTTGCATGGCCGGCCGGCGATGTCTCTGGCGAGGGTTAGTGGAGTGTGCGTTGGCGCACATGCAAGGTGGGGAAGTGTGTGGTGGCGAAACGTGGCAGGGGTAGGGGCTGCATGGGAGCCACGTGTGATGTGGAGAGGAAAGTGGAAATTGGTGATGTGGCTGGTTCTGGGTGAACTGAAAAGTGAGGTGGCGGAGAGCTGGGACGTACGCGTGGCATGGCTATATATAGGACACGTGGCCTGGACTTTGAATTGGGCTTTTCTGAACTCTGGATAATTGGCCCAATAAGTCCTAATACTGATTAAAACATGATTAACTGCATTTAAACTCTGATTAACTCTAAAACAAAATTTAATACTGAAAATTAAGACCTAATTAATTCTGAAAACGAAAATTAAACATAAACCTAATTAAAATCTCTAATAAACCCTAATTAAACCTAATGAAATCCTAAAACGAAAATTAAAATAAAATTCTATCATTAATCCTAATTAATCCTAAAACAAAAATAAAATCCTAATTAATCAGAAAAAAATATCTAAAAACTATTTTAAAAAACTAATTAAATCTGAAAAAAACTAATAAACTCTAAAAAAATCTAAAACAATTAATCCTCTTTTTTTTTTTATAAAACTATTCTATTATTTTTGAAAAAAACAATTAAAACTTAATAAAATCTAAAAAACATTAAATTCTATTTTTTTAACCTATTCTATTAAAAGAAAAATGAAATTTACTTATATCTACTTTTTAAAATCTATTCTTTTAAAAGAAAAAATAATATCTATTTTTTTTAAATCTATTCTCATTTAATTTTGAAAAATCAATTGAAACTTAATAAAATCTAAAAAAACATTACTATCTATTTTTTTAAAAATCTATTCTCATTTGAGAAAAGATAATATCTATTTTTCTATTTTTTTAAAAAACTATTAAAAGGAAAATAATGTCTAAAAAAACTCTATTAAAACTATTCTATTAAAAGAAAATTAATATCTAATTATCTATCTTTTTTTTAAAAGAAACTATTAAAAGGAAAATACTATCTAAAATTTTTTATTATCTATTAAATATCTTAAAAAAAGAAAATATATTTAAAACTCTAAAAAATATAAAAAAATCTATTAAATCCAGAAAAATCCATTTAAATGCATTAAAAATCCTGAAAAATAAAAGAAAAATCCTAAAAATGCCAGGAGGCCGATTAACCCGATTGGAGAACGATTGCGCAACCGTAGCGAAACCCGGGCACCGAGATGGCCTGAAAACACAAGGAACGAGCACCAATTCTCAACAGACTTTTATTCCAACCGGCCTGAACTGCCTGAAACGCCAGGGGCTGCAATCCCGATAAAAATCAATCTGACTGAGGAAAATGCCATGCACGCAATATGCGAATGCAAATGCAAAATGTGTCGAAACATAAACCAGATATGGGGATCGGTTGGTCAAATTTTAGGGTGCAACAGCTGCCCCTATTCAAGCGGCTTGGACCTAAAGGGTTGAAGAGCGAACAACCTTCAAACATTCAAAGGTAGAAGACGGTTGAATACAAAATAAACCCGAAAATTTGCCAACCGCAGAAATAAGTTGCACCCTCGCTTGGGGAACACCATCCAGAGAACTGAATCCAATTATTATGGTAACAAACTGATCGATCACCTGATAAAGACCTTGATTGTAGTCCCCAGTTACCTGTGTGACACCACAGATAACAAACCCGAAGGTTGGATCAACATGCACTTAATCACTTCCAATCGTCTAATGATAGACGGAGACACCATCCCGCAGGAAAACAAATATCCATACTCACATTGTCTAAAGATAGACAGAAAGACCCCATCCCAAAGGAAAACCATATTCATACTCACATTGTCTAAGGATAGACAGAAAGACCCCATCCCAAAGGAAAACTATATCCATACTCACATTGTCTAAGGATAGACAGAAAGGCACCATCCCGAAGGAAAACCATACCCATACTCACATTGTCTAAAGATAGACAGCAAGACTCCATCCCGAAGGAAAACCATACCTATACTCACATCGTCTATAGATAGACAGAAAGACCCCATCCCGAAGGAAAACCATATCCATACTCACACTGTCTAAGGATAGACAGAAAGGCACCATCCCGAAGGAAAACCATATCCATACTCACATTGTCTAAGGATAGACAGAAAGGCACCATCCTGAAGGAAAACCCGTCAGCGAAAAGAGAACCATATTCATCACCACCCATCAAATTTCAGAATCCTTTCTTCTATAGGAATTGATGGAAAGAATAATATCTTCAAAGGGGCCACATCATCAATAAGGATTGACAGGAAGAAAACCCACCTCCAAAGAGCCATGCCGTTGATAAGGATCAACAACTAGGAAAACCAAACATTCTTCAAAGAGCCTCGACGTTAATAAGGATCAACGGTCAGAAAAACCTTCTTGAAAGGCCATCTCGTCCAATACACAGAAAGAACGCCAATATCTGAAAGATCGCCTTGAAACCTCTCAACGTCTAAGGATAGACGGAGAAAACCATACCCAAACTCCCGACGTCTAATGATAGACGGAGAAGGCCCGCTGGGGGAAACCCATCGTCAATGTGAACTGACGGGAAGAGAAGTCTGTCAATATCAGCCGATCGTTGAATAAAGCATAACCGTTGCATGATCTGAGAATCGAATACCAAAGAGCTATCTGAATAAAGCTGCTGGATAAATGCCCCTGAACTGATTACAGAGTACTTCATATTGCCACTGAAGGCTGATAGAAAAACTGGCTTATGCTTCGTATGCATATGCGTATGTTTGAATTTTTCTATGGCGTAATGCTCCATATAGGATGGAAATGCTACGCATTTGAGGATGAAATGCAAGTATGATGCAAATATGATGATATATGCAAATGCAAATGCAGGCTCGGGTCACTGGAGACATTGGATACAGAAAACCGCTTCAGCAAAATAAATGCTGAAGACAAAGCCAACTCCGCTGGGGATAACCAAGCATCACAGAATTATTCCAGCAAAATAAATGCTGGAAAAGTGAAGCCAACTTCGCTGGGGAATAACTGAATGCGCCAAGCATGATTGGACTTCTGCCAGGGACAGCTTACCCGTGCCAATGAAAAATGGACTTGCGCTGGGGAAAACAGACGGAGCCTTCCTGCGTACCAATGAATATTGAATTTTGAAACTGATGCGCCAACCTGGATGGGCCTCACAATGATTTCCAATAGGGATTGGGCTTCTTGAAAATTGCCAATAAGGATTGGGCTTTAGGCTATCCGTGATGGGTCAGGTATGACTGACACTGAACAACATCCTGTCTGAATTCACAGCTTCTGATTGAAGGGTCACGAGTCGGTAACACGACTTCCCGACATTCGACTCACACTTGGAGATTAGCTGAATCTGCTCGAATAGCTCTGAGTAACTCTGATGATACGGAGAAGAACCATTCCTTCGCTTCTGATATGCCCCAGCTTGTGGGACCTCTGTGGGTATAGTCCTCAAAAGGAGATCTGAAAATCTTTACCCTGATGGTCTGATATGAAATTCCCCAACATTTTGAACCTCTGAGATATACTTCTGATCAAATGCCCCTCAGGCAAGAAACAACTTCTGCGCGCTTAGGATGGTCTGCCCCTGTCTGCGATGACTTTGCCCCTGATTGGCTGATTCAGTGTAGTGACTCTGGCTACGAGAGATTTACCAATTCTCGACCTGATTGCCCCGGAATAACGACTTTGGATGGCTGACCTCACTGGGGATCACTTGATGATAGCTTGCCCCGGCTCTCGGACCGTTCGGGCATCTTGCATTCTATCCTGATCAGACTTTCCACTGTAGGAAACTTTCCTGCTGTCAAGCGCTTACTCGTAAGTAAAACCAGTTGTTCTGCATAAAAGATATATTAATGCAATGCATATGACAGTTTTAACATCCAATTTGTTCACTGGAAAAATGAAAAAAACCGTTTATGACACATAATGCACAAATCATTTATCAAAATATTGACATCAGTACCAACATGGTAAGAAGAACCCTTTTAGGAGTCAGCTTCGACGCGATCTTTACCGATATATGCCTTCGAACAACCCTGCTTCAATTAGGACTTTGGAAGGTTGTAACGTGGTCAGGTTCACGGTTTTGCAAGAAAGGATAACGGCTCAAAGTCTAATTTTAACCCACCCATTCTCCTTGATGTTCTCCGATCCTACGTTCAGCTAATTCGACCTTAGCACTCACCTCTTAGAGGTTGAAATATAGGAGTGATAGTTCGAGAAACTATGCGCTTTTGGAGTGACAGCCACTCACTCTTCGTCTTTGACACTTGGGGTCACACAACTCGTATTTCATTTGAGGATTTTTCTTTTGTAATCCTTTTCATCTTTTCTTTCCCTAATGTTTGCATGGACTGACTCTTTTGAGTTTCTTTTGATTTTCCAGTCCAGTGGGATACCCTTATTTTTGCCTAAGTCGTTTGCTTTCAAGTTTTGACTTAGCGGGCTTTTGATTCTTTTCGCTTTTCGTTTTTTCGAACAAGTCGTGTGACACTGGTTGTCTGACTTTTTGGGGAATAATGTGACTGTCTCACTCCTGAAATTTTAACCCTTGTGGCTCTTTAGGCACGACCTATAGAGGTGTGATTGATCCTCGAACAGACACTCCTTTTGCAATTTGGACGCTCGGTCAAACTAGCTAACACCTACCCTGCCCCAGTTTGAGATTGAGGGTTTTTCATTCTCAGAAAGAACTCCTACTACTAGGCTCAAAGGGGTTGACAAGGGATTATCTTCCTTATGTCTCCGGTGTTTAGGGATTTGAAACAATGCCTGTACATCATCAGCAGGTTTTATTTCAAAAGCATACAATATCGGAAGCTTGCATGTCGTTCATTTTCGTCATCCTCCCCAGATTCCACTTAACCAAGCGTTGGATATCTGTAAAAATCAATTAGTGAACACGAATGGATTTAATCAAAACATGCATACTCATTTCATTATCATTAATTGAATGAAAACAACAAGTTTTACAAACAAGATTGCAATTTAACAAGAAAGAAACTACAAACATAAAGAAATGACAAGATGAAACACAGGAAAACGTCAGCTTCCGAGAATCGGGCCTTCACATCTGACTTGCTGCTGAACCAATCATCTTCAAAGTTGCCTTTTGAGACCATACTGCTTAAAACGGATGCCGGGTGAATTGCCTTCCTGACTTCAGTGGGCTCTGTCTAGCACGCAGGTTTGACCGATAACGATAAGGCTGCTGACTCTGGAAAGGATCTGACGTCTGTTGCGAAGACTGGACAGATTGTTGGCTTTGATCAGTCGAACCACTTGGAGGTCGAGTCTGAATTATCAGGGACTCCTTTTGTTCAAGCGCTTTCATCCTCAGGCTTGGTCTAGGCAGCAACTGAGGACAGGGGGATTCTGACACCAATGATTGCAGAATATACTTCTGATCTACGGCAGCTTCGGGAACGTCCATTGTTTTAGCACCAACTGGGGTAAGACCATTAGGTACAATTACACCACCCGGCGTGAGTTCAATAACTTTTGCGTCAATCAAGTCCTGAACGTTGTGCTTAAAAGCGTGACAACTTTCCACATCATGTCCGGATGCCCCGGAATGAAATTCACACTGCTTACTAGTGTCATACCCATAAGGAAGCGTCGTTCCTGTGAGGGGTTCCAATGTTCTTTTTTCAACCAGCTTCAAACTCAATAAAGTCTGAAAGAGCTTAGCATATGTTGAAGGCGGCGCCTCGAATATCCTCCTTGACCTTCGCCGAACCGGATGTATCTTTTGTTGTTGTTGTTGGTGTCGATCAATACGTCTTTTATGCTCAGGCTCCACAGGCACGAGCCCCACAGGCACAGGTGGAACAAACTCCTTCACTGCGGCTTCAGATAGCTGATCATCCTCTTTCCTAATCACATTCTTGACTACTTCCATGATCAAGCTCATTTGAGTCTTCAACTGATTATTTTCCTCTTTGAGTATCTTCTGGTCCAGACGCAACTCTTGCATGTCTTTCATCATCTGCCCTAGCTGGCTTCGGACTTCAATCAATTCAGCCTGATTCTGTTCCATATCTCTGAGGAATTCCTGCAACAAACTGGATGATCAGGAAATAAGACCCACGGTTATGATGTACCTGTTATGTGAGAATGCAATGCAGAAATCAAACACATATTCAAGACAAGACAAAGAAACCCCAAGCTATAAACACGGAGATAAACACCTCACACCATTATGGACAGCCAACAAGAACAACAAACAAGCGCACCCAAGTACAAAATACAATGACCCCAGCCAACAAGCTTGGTGGTGGTCAGCAAACAACAATGCACGAAAGCTAAGCAGGCAGCAGAGAAAAACAGATGCGACACCCGGCGCAGAAACCTCTAGCAACTTCCTCCATATTCAATTGAGCCCTCAGTTGGACATTCTTCCAAACATACACTCTCAGTGGAGTATTCCATAATATTGACTGACGAACCCACACAACTGGATGAAGGAGAATCAATAATCTGAACAAAACCCTGAGGTCACTACGCCAGAATTGACTTTTAGCAGCGCATAAAAAGACAGTGCTTTATAACAAAGCGCTGCTAAATAGTCAGTAAAAAAAAAGAAAAAAAATTACATACCAAAGACAACGCTTTTAAAAAAGTGCTGCTAACAGGGGAGCCTAAAACAACGCTTTTTAAAAAGCGCTGCTAAAAGGGGATCCTAAGAAAGCGCTTTTAAAAAGCGCTGCTAAAGGAGGACCCTTTGAAAGCGCTTTTTAAAAGCGCTGCTAAAGGGGGACCCTACGAGAGCGCTTTTTCTATAAAGCGCTGCTATATGTCATTGCTAAGGCACCCTATGAAAGCGCTTTTTAAAGCGCTGCTAAAGGCCTTTAAAAAGTGCTGCTAAAGGTATTAGTATAATAATTTTTATATACCCTCCAGAATTTTAAGAGAAACAGAAGTCGCGAGTTTCTTTTTTTCTTTCTTTCTCCTCTGCTCTGGCGAACGAACTTTGCCCTATATACCCTCCAGAACCATTCCGTTGCCGTCGCCCTCCCTCCGACCGTTGCCGTCGCCCTCCCTCCGACCGTTGCCGTCGCCGTCTTCCGTTCACCGTCCGTTTTCGAGTGCCTCCGTCCATTGCATTTCCAAAATTGTTACGGTATGTGTAGTTGTACTATGGTTTTCTTTTTTATTGATCTTTTCACCATTGTTATATATTTCTTTGAACCTTGATATATGATATATGATAGATTTATTGGAAAATATTTGCTGTCGCTTTATTGGAAAATATTGGAAAATATATGATAGATTTATTGGAAAATATTTTTGTTGATGAAACTTTTGGTATTAAAATTGAAACAATCTGTTTGTAGAGAGAAGGAATGTGCTTCATGTTTTATATATATATATATATATATATATATATATATATATATATATATATATATATATATATATATATATATATATATATATATATATATATATATATATATATATATATATATATATATGTTGTTATGGTTTTATATGTTGATGGTTTTATATGTTGATATGGTTTTATATGTTGATGGTTTTATATGTTGATGGATTATCTAGTATTTTTAATATGATATATTTTGGTGGATTATCTAGTATTTTTGTTTTGTAAATTATTAATATGATTTTAATAAAATATATATTTTGTCTGTTATAGGGGTTACCTGTGAAGAGCAAGGTTGTGATCGTTTCCAAGCATCCTACTGTATAGCTTTCTTAGAAGTTAGTGATTTCTTTACAGGTATTATCTGTTTTTGCTTAGACTACTCAATTATTATGGATAAAAATTGGATGTCTGTTAATCGATTGTCAAAAGAGTACGAGAATGGGGTATCGAACTTCGTTAAGTTTGTTGTTGAACACGCCAAAGACCCCAGTAGGATCACATGTCCTTGCTTAGGTTGCTGTTATGGGCGTCGAATTGACGCGGTTCAGTTGGAATCTCATTTAATGAGACATGGAATTGATCGAAGTTACACATGTTGGACATTACACGGTGAGATAAGTAACGAGAATGTTGAACCCCAGAACAATACGACCTCTACTTCAAAGGACAATGGTAGGGATACATACGATTGTGATCGAGTCGAAGATATTGCAGAAGCACTTGAAGAAGATCTTCAAGATTGTCCAAAGATGTTTGAGAGGTTGGTAAGCGATGCAGAGAAGCCGTTGTATAAAGGTTGCACTACTTTCACAAGATTGTCTGCGGTATTAAAGTTGTACAACTTAAAGGCGGGTAATGGATGGACGGTCTGCAAAGTATCTCCCATTCCACCTGGCCTGTAATTCTTATGATTTATAACCTACCTCCATGGCTATGTATGAAGCGTAAGTACATGATGTTATCTATGTTAATTTCTGGCCCTAAACAACCAGGAAACGACATAGACGTATACCTGACACCTTTAATCGAAGACTTAAAAAGTTTGTGGGATAACGGTGTGGAGGTTTATGATGGATATAGGAAAGAAAGTTTTAATTTGAGGGCCATGTTGTTTGGCACAATTAATGATTTCCCAGCATACGGAAATCTATCGGGGTATAGCATTAAAGGTCAATGTGCGTGTCCTATCTGTGAAGAAAACACAGATTGGACGCGGTTGGAATTTGGTCAGAAGAATGTCTTTCTTGGTCATCGTAGATTCTTAAGTTCTAATCATCAGTACCGTGGGTGAGACAAGAATTCAATGGAAATTCAGAACAACGTAGAGCACCACCTACATTGACCGGCGATCAAATTTTTGCAAAGGTGAAAGATGTGAGTACTCAGTTTGGCAAGCCTTTTGCTCATACGCTTACCACGCGTGGGTGGAAGAAGAGGTCAATTTTGTTTGAGTTGCCGTATTGGAAGTCGTTGTATGTACGACATTTTCTTGATGTTATGCATATTGAAAAAAATGTATTTGAAAGTGTTATTGGTACGTTACTCAATATACAAGGAAAGTCTAAGGATGGCCTTAAAGCAAGAAAAGACTTGGTAGCAATGGGAATAAGAAATGAATTAGGACCCCAGAAGAAAGGAAATCGCACTTATCTACCACCTGCTGCATATACTTTGTCTAGAAAGGAGAAAAAGATAATGTGTAAGTTTCTGAGTGAAGTTAAAGTTCCAGAAGGATACTCTTCAGATATTAGAAGACTTGTTTCTATGAAAGACCTAAAGTTAAAGAGTTTAAAGACACATGATTGCCATGTTCTTATGGAACACTTTCTACCAATAGGTATACGTTCTATTTTTCCAAAAAAAGTGAGAGGCGCAATAACAAAATTGTGTTTCTTTTTCAGATCTATTTGTAGTAAGGTGATCGATCCTGCGATCTTACCAACATTGCAAAAAGATATAATTATTACTTTGTGTGAGCTTGAAATGTATTTTCCTCTGTCATTCTTTGACATAATGGTACATCTAGTTGTGCATCTCGTGAAAGAGACACAACTGTGTGGACCTGCATATATGAGATAGATGTATCCAGTTGAACGTTATATGAAAATATTGAAAGGGTATGTGAAAAACCGAAGTCGACCAGAGGGATGTATTGTTGAACGATACATTGTTGAAGAAGCTATTGAGTTTTGTACTGAATATTTGTCCAACGTTCAATCCATTGGCCTCCCAAAATCTGATGTTGTTGAAAAAGTAGTAGGTAAACAGTTAATTGGAAATAAAGTTGTGACAGTTTCAAGGGATGAACGGGAGCAAGTGCATTTATATGTTCTGCACAATGACATTGAGGTTGAGCAGTACGTTAAATTACACAAGGACGTTCTCCGAGGTTTAAATCTGAATAGAAATGAAAATTGGATAGTACGTGAGCACAATCAAAGTTTTATAACATGGTTCAAAGAGCATATTTATTCAAAGTTTTATTCAGATCCCGCTTCAATAACAGAAAGGTTGAGATGTTTAGCATATGGTCCAACTTTGCATGTGTTTTCTTATAGCGCATACGCAATTAATGGATACACATTTTATACCAAGGAGCAAGATGATAAAAGTACAATGCAAAATAGTGGTGTCACTGTGCTTGCCGAATCAATGCACATTTCCTCGTATTTTGGGGTAATCAAGCGCATTTGGGTGTTTGATTATGAGAAGTTTCAGATTCCTATCTTTGGATGCAAGTGGGTTGAAAGTAATAGTGGCATACGTATGGATAAGTCAGGTTTTTTGCAAGTGGATCTTAATAAGGTGGGGTACAAAGATGAGCCTTTTATTCTAGCCACACAAGCTAAACAAGTGTTCTATGTCACTGATCCGAAAAGTACGAAATGGTTTATAGTTCTTTTTTCCAACAAAGTAATCAACGATAACATTGGAGAAAAGGGGGAGGTTGATGTTGAGAATGAATCTTATGTTAGGGATGATCCAGATGAGAATATTATAGCAGACGAATCATATATTAGAAATGATCATAGCGAGGGAATTTGGATCAATCCATCCGTCCGTGTTGTTAAGAGACAAGTAAAGCACCTTCGAACTAAAAAAAGAAAAAGATGTTAAAGGTACTTGTAAAATTACATATTGTCACATTCAATAAAATAACATATTATTTCTTATTTATACGTTTCTTATGTGTATATATATATATATATTTCTTATTTACATATTTGAATGTCATTCATTTGATACTTTAGTTTTCCTGAATTACAGGTATATTATGGCCAGCAATAAAGATTGGAAGAAATTAAAGTAGAATTGTATAATTTGTGATGTTGAATTTCGAGTTGAGAATTGTATATAATTTGTGATGTTGAATTGTGAAGCTTTTGAATTATATATATTAAAGTGGAATTGTATATAATTTGTGATGTTGAATTGTGCATATAATGCCAAAGTGTTGAATTGTGCACATAATGCCAAAGTGTTGAATTGTGTATATAAAGCCAAAGTGCTGAAATAAAGGGCTAAATTATATAAGCAGGTATTGTAATATAAGCAGGTTTATTGAAAAATATATAAAAAATGCCATTAATCAGGAAATTTTTTTTTTCAAAACGTGCACATTAGACAGCGCTTTTATGTATAAGCGCTGCTAAAGGGGACAGAGAAACTGCTAAAAAAGCGCTGCTATAGGTGGGGAAAGAGGGGTCTAAGACAGCGCTTTCATAAAGTGCTGCTATAGGGGGGTCTAAGACAGCGCTTTAATAAAGCGCTGCTAAAGGGGGGGAGGGGGGGGGGGGGAGATTAGGCAGCGCTTTAAAAAGCGCTGCTAAAGGGGTAAAAAAGCGCTGCTAAAGGTGATGTCTTTAGCAGCGCTTTTTCCACAAAAAAAGCGTTGCCTTTACCTTTAGCAGTGCCACTTTAGGCAGCGCTTTAAAGCGCTGCTAAAGGTCAAAAAAAGCGCTGCTAAAGGTCTGTTTTGGCATAGTGGGTGTGATAAAGATCCTGTTAGAGTCTAGTAGATTCTGAACTTGACTTCTAAGCACTTTACAATCATCTGTCGAATGCCCCTGTACCCTAACATGGTACTCACAGCGGGCGCTGGCATAAGAACCTGGAGGATAAGGCGGGATCATTGAATTAGTCTCTTTCGGCACTATTAATCAACTTTCGACCAAATATGGCAACAACTGACTGTACGATACCGGTAGCTGAGTAAACTGCCTTTCAGGCTTCCTTGGTCTTTGTCGGGCGTGACGACGCGGCTGACGATAATATGACTGCTGGTTTGAAGTGTCTGAAAACTGAGCCTGAGACGCTAGGGATTCTGAGACAACATCGCTTCCCTCTTCCCACTCTTCTTGAGAACTGATAACTGATTCATTCTTATCAACTGGGATACAAGGAGCATCTCGAATCTTTCCATTTTTGAGTCCTCTCTCAACAAGCTCCCCCATTCTCATCAAGCCTTCAAAGCTTGTACAAGTGAACATCATGTCGTAATAACGGCCCTTCAGAGTACCCAAAAAGAGGCTAACCATTTCTCTCTCCTGAATCGGTGGGTGAACACGAGCAGCCACTTCTCTCCATCTTTGCACATACCCCCTAAAGGATTCATTCTCCGCACGAGATAATTCTTGCAACTGCACGCGAAAAGGAGCCATTTCCAGGTTGTAGTCGTACTGCTTCACGAAGGCATTGGCTAAGTCCGACCATGATTTAATACTATCACTCTTCAAGTGCATGTACTAGTCCAAAGATGCTCCGATCAAACTATCTTGGAAACAATGAATCATGAGCTTGTCATTGGTGATATGCGGAGTCATTCTTCTGCAGAACATAACCAAATGTAGCTTCGGACAACTATCCCCTTTATACTTCTCAAAATTGGGCATCTTGAACTTCGGAGGTAATACAAGACCTGGCACCAAACACATGCCTGCAGCATTCAGATCAAGCGTATTCTTATTCACCAGGGCAGCAATCTGATCTTCCAACGTCTGAAGTCTTCTCATATACTCAGCAGTCCTTGGGTCCTGAATATTAACCTGCGGAACAACTCTTGGAGATGGAACAATCCTTGGAGAATCTGGCGTAGAGAAAGTGGAATTGTGACACTATGCGTCATTGAAGGAATATAGGCCTCTGCCAGGGGTTTGCACGGGCTGAGCAACATTGTTCATCTGAGCTCTTTGACCATTGTTTCCTCCTCCATTTATAGCTGTTATGGCTTCCATGACCTGACTCACCTGGTACTTCAACAATTCAAACTCCGCCCGAGTAACAACCAAGTTCTGCTCTTCTTAAGCCATGATCTTTTCAGATGCTAACTCAAGTCCAATACGAATGTCGGGAAATCAACTGATGAAGCGGACAAAAACGGGTAAGCTCCCTGTTCCGGCAGAGGATGAATATGCAAAATGAAATGCAAATGCAAACAGTCATGCAACATGCAAAATGCACACACAAGGGACCAAGTGCTGTTGAGAAGAATCCACCATACTGGTCTTAATCAGACCCATAACACTGCTCGAGCCTGGTCTCAGCAAACCAAATAAGTACTCCAACCTGGTCTCCAACAGACCCCGTAACGCTGTCCTCAAATACCACTGAATCTCAATCAAGAAAACCGGTAATCTGGAGGTCAAGTTACCTGCATGCCCCAACCCCTCTCACAGGTAGGTGTCCTAATAACTGACACAAGGTATGGCATCCTATGCGGTCGTCGGCGTCACAGACTTTCAAGACTGATGATACGATACCCAGAAGGTGTGGCATCATCATGTCCTGAAGAGGCCTCACTTAGCCAACTTCCAAATGATCGGTCCCCAGAGTCGACAGTCCAACTAACCAACAACCCCCTCAACCCAAAGGGTTGAAAAAGAAGTCAACCAGAAGAACCTCGTCCGAGCGTGGATTTCATGAGACACTAGTGCCTGCAAAGCAAGCACGCGCCCACTAATTTCCACTCTAATTCTAGGTGCACTTAAGCCCAGGTCCGACTTATCTCTCAATCATAAAACCCCCTCATACCCACAAAAATAATAACGGTAATATAATGCTGAATGTAAAATACAGAAACGTAAATCCATACAAAGTCCTCGACGGGAAAACAAGCGCTAGGATTGACTCTCTTGAGAGACGTTGGATCCCAAATGCATGAGGAACCATCGCAGTCCCCAGCAGAGTCGCCAGCTGTCGCTACTGTGAAAATCGGCGTCGGCTGAACAGAAGAGTCGCCACCGTGCGTTATTTATCCCAAAGGAGGGAAAGGAAACGCTCAGAGTAAACCTACCGCAAAGCCGGGAAAGGAATGGTCATCGCAACCAAATCCTGGATTTGGGAGTCAGTTACGCAAGGGGAAGGTATTAGCACCCCTCACGTCCGTCGTACTCGACGGGATCCACGCTTGTTTTCTAGTACGGATTGTTATTCTATCTATTCTACAGGTCTGGGGTTAAAAGAAAATAAACTGACTCGGCAAAGTATCGCACTTTATGCCTACATATTCCTGTTTGGAACGAGAAATCAGAGTCAACGTAGTTCGCCTACCTACTGGAAAGGAGGGGAAGGTTGCTCGCTAGGATATCGCATCCTATGCCTACGTACTTTCATACAGCATGAAAGATCAGAGCAAACGTAGTTCGGGCCACGGAAGACACAGATTCGTTTGTTGTTTTTTATCCTTCTGAAAAAGGTTTTCTCCTGATTACGGGTCCAAGCAGACAAAAATGACTCTTTGATTGGTTTACAGTCTTTTACGCAAGAACTGTCTTTTATTGATGTTTAACCTTTTATTGTGTTTTTTGATTGTTTTGAGAAAGAAGAGAAAGAACTCTAAAACCTAGGGTTAAAAAGGGAATCAAAACTATCCTATTGTTGTCATGCATGGATGAGAGCCTAATGTCTGTCATATTTCTCTCTTGCGCAGAGAGAAACAGAGATCCTAAGGGGATAAACGGAAAAGAAACAGCATATATACAGTAAAGCAGTAAAATGCATGAAATGCAGCAATACAAGCGAGGCAAGGGAGTCCCACTCAACCTCGAACCTAGAAAACAATGGGCAAAGTGAAACAACTTCACTTCAACCCTATGGGAAAATTAACAAACAATACAGCAAAAAAATGAAACCCAAAACCAGCCCTGACAGCACACCAGCTCCTACAGCAGCAGCTCTGAAAGACAACAAAACATCAATCTTCAAATGAACCCCAAAGTCAATCTTCAAATGATATCCAAGCTACAACAAGCTTCCATCTCCAAGAAATCACCAAGCTCAATCAAGCACAGAATCTTAACCAGTTGACAGCATCAGACGACAGATAGCTCCAGACAGCAGTAAACCCTAGCTTTAACAGCTGCACAGTTTTGACATGAATAATCTTCATCTTTGTAAATCTTTGATCTTTATCTCCATATTCAATGGCTTCTTTCTTCAAGGTAATCACTCCATCAAAGAATTGATTTATTAGAATAAATTGAATGTCAAACAGTTCATTGACAACCAAAGGAAGTCTATGAACAGTTGACATTGTAACAGACTGTTTCCCTCAAAGTTCTACCTCTTAGATAAAACCACTTATCCCTCCAAAGGAGGGAGGTGAATACCATGGAGGGACTTTATGTCATAGAGAGGAATGGAAGCACATGAAGCTATCCATGCTTGTACAAAAAATTCAATCTATTCTAAGGCTCTGCTTATTCCTACTGTTTCCTATGCCTGCAAAACATCTTCAATCCAGGCAATCTTCATGCACAAAGCTTTGATTATTATTCTCAATCTTCTCCTTTGATGTCTTCATGCTCCACAAGCTCAGACCAAGCCCCATACCCCATAGAAAAGCCCATAAACCCAAGCAGACAAATATGAACCCCAAGTGGGAACACCAAACAAACACTTCATTTGTAAAATATACTAAAAATAGCAAAATAGTATTTAAAATTCTAGGATTTATTGTAAGGGGATTTCTATATCTACCCTACATACCCTATATGTCCCATGACCTAATTCATGCTAAAAACCCAACAAAAAAAATGTTATAATGCACCTATGTTGAGTTTGAACCCTAATTATACTAACCTAATTCTTATAATCAAAACTAATCAAGATCAATCCACAAAAAATGTGGAATAAATTTCTAAGGGAACTTAGACTTCTAATATAACTAGGACAAAAGGAATGAAATCAAAATATGAAAGGAAATGGTTAAACAAAATTCACCAAGTAATATGTACAACCAAAATGAAAATAAAAAGCAATTAAATGTGAAAATTCACCATAAATGGAAAATGCCTAAAATAATATTTTTATTTTCTTATAATTTTCTTGAAACAATTATTAAAATGAGGGAAAAAATCCCATGTCAAAATGATGATTTTTGAATTTTATATTCATTTTATAGTAAACTATATGCATATAATAAAAGAAAAAGAAAATTCAATTTAAATTGCAAAACAGGGGGTGGTAACAACATTTATTCACACTTCAAAATATATTGGGCCCAGGAGGGAGGGGGGGTGCAGCCAGCAATGCGCTCGGCCCATGTTTGCTTAAGAAAAAAAAAACCATACAAAACAATAAACCAAGGGGGTGCTGATAGCGAGAATCCCTTTGTATTCTAGGTTTGGGCCCCAACGGGGGGTGTTAGCAGCAACAAGGCTTAGAGCCCAAACCAAAATCACACCAGGGGAGGAGGTACGAACGGTAAACGGGGGATTGGATTCAGCACACGAGCAAATGGGCCTAAGGCCCAGATCCATTACAATCCACCTTCAGCAAAAAATCAAAACCCTAAGTTTCCTCTAACACTCCAATCCCCTACCACTGTTCATCTTCTCAAACCTGAAACCCTAGCCGGCGCCTCTCCTTCCATCTCTCTCACTGAAACCTTCTCACCTTTAAGATCTCTGCTCCCAAATCCCTCACCACAAAGCAAGCATCAACCACAACCTAAACTCGCTCCAACCAAACCTCTATAACACTCAACTAAACTAAATCCTCAACTAACAACAAGAAAGATACGAGAAAGGATAGTTCAGAAGGGGAACCTGGATGGCGATGAGGCTTCGGGTGATTGACGAGCACAAAGAATCGAAGATGCGTGTTCTGGAGCAGCTTTAAAGAACCTGGAAACTTTTTGTTGACATTTGAAGAGGTTCGACGTTGGTGAAGCTTTGGTGGCGAACAGATGAAGATTTCTGGATTTTGATGATGTTCATTGAAAACTTCAGTTGAAGGTTCTTGAAGCCGCTTGAAGAACACTTGAAGGTTACCGATGAAGATCCTTGCGTTTCTGGAGATGATCTTGAATCCTGAAGACCGTTGATGATTTGTGATGTTCGTCGACGAAGATTCTGGAAGATCTATGAACCTGATGAAGTACTGATGACGATGAAGATTCACCAATATTGTTGATGAGATCTGGAAAATCTTGAAGAACTCTTGATCCAGATCTAAAGGATGGTTATGGATATGATTATTGAATTTTCTGGAAAAAGTAGATGATGAAGGTGCTGAAGATGGACGTGTTGAATCTGGAGATTTTGGTGAAGCATGTTGATGAGTATTGATGGAGAAGATGAAGATTGATGGTGGTTTCTGGGAGTAGCATGAAGATTCCGGCGGGTAGTTTGGTCTTCCGGTGGTAGTTGCAGTGGCCGGAGTTGGTTAGGGTTAGCTTGCCGGTGAAGTTGATTGAAGAGGATGAACGGAGAGGACGAAATGCAGTTTTTCCGGCGAGTGTTTGGCCGTGTGCGCCGCCGCTGTATTTCTCTGGTGATGTCCTCAGTGTGTTTGCATGGCCGACCGACGATGTCTCCGGCGAGGGTTGGTGGAGTGTGCGTTGGCGCACATGCAAGGTGGGGAAGGGTGTGGTGGCGAAACGTGGCAGGGGTAGGGGCTGCATGGGAGCCACGTGTGATGTGGAGAGGAAAGTGGAAATTGGTGATGTGGCTGGTTCTGGGTGAACTGAAAAGTGAGGTGGCGGAGAGCTGGGACGTACGCGTGGCATGGCTATATATAGGACACGTGGCCTGGACTTTGAATTGGGCTTTTCTGAACTCTGGATAATTGGCCCAATAAGACCTAATACTGATTAAAACATGATTAACTGCATTTAAACTCTGATTAACTCTAAAACAAAATTTAATACTGAAAATTAAGACCTAATTAATTCTGAAAACGAAAATTAAACATAAACCTAATTAAAATCTCTAATAAACCCTAATTAAACCTAATGAAATCCTAAAACGAAAATTAAAATAAAATTCTATCATTAATCCTAATTAATCCTAAAACAAAAATAAAATCCTAATTAATCAGAAAAAAATATCTAAAAACTATTTTAAAAAACTAATTAAATCTGAAAAAAACTAATAAACTCTAAAAAAATCTAAAACAATTAATCCTCTTTTTTTTAAAAACTATTCTATTATTTTTGAAAAAAACAATTAAAACTTAATAAAATCTTAAAAACATTAAATTCTATTTTTTTAACCTATTCTATTAAAAGAAAAATGAAATCTACTTATATCTACTTTTTAAAATCTATTCTTTTAAAAGAAAAAAATAATATCTATTTTTTTTTAAATCTATTCTCATTTAATTTTGAAAAATCAATTGAAACTTAATAAAATCTAAAAAAACATTACTATCTATTTTTTTAAAAATCTATTCTCATTTGAGAAAAGATAATATCTATTTTTCTATTTTTTTAAAAAACTATTAAAAGGAAAATAATGTCTAAAAAAACTCTATTAAAACTATTCTATTAAAAGAAAATTAATATCTTATTATCTATCTTTTTTTTAAAAGAAACTATTAAAAGGAAAATACTATCTAAAAATCTTTATTATCTATTAAATCTCTTAAAAAAAAATCTATTTAAAACTCTAAAAAATATAAAAAAAATCTATTAAATCCAGAAAAATCCATTTAAATGCATTAAAAATCCAGAAAAATAAAAGAAAAATCCTAAAAATGCCAGGAGGCCGATTAACCCGATTGGAGAATGATTGCGCAACCGTAGCGAAACCCGGGCACCGAGATGGCCTGAAAACACAAGGAACGAGCACCAACTCTCAACAGACTTTTATTCCAACCGGCCTGAACTGCCTGAAACGCCAGGGGCTGCAATCCCGATAAAAATCAATCTGACTGAGGAAAATGCCATGCATGTAATATGCGAATGCGAATGCAAAATGTGTCGAAACATAAACCAGATATGGGGACCGGTTGGTCAAATTTTAGGGTGCAACACTTACCGTCCTTCTTCGGTACAGGCACTATGTTGGCGACCCACGGAGGGTAAGTAGTGACCGCTAAGAAGCCAGCATCAAGCTGTTTCTGCACTTCTTCTTTGATCTTAACGGCCATATCTGGTCTCATCCTTCTAAGCTTCTGCTTAACGGGAGGGCAATCTTCTCGTAGCGGCAAGTGGTGGACCACGATGTCAGTATCAAGTCCGGGCATATCTTCGTATGACCAAGCAAAGACGTCACTATACTCTCTTAGCATCCCGACCAATCTCTGCTTGACATCACTCTGCAATGCAGCCCCTATCCTGACGTTTCTGACGAGTTCTTCAGAACCCAGATTCACAATCTCGATCTCCTCTTCATGAGGCAGAATAACTTTCTCCTCTTGTTTCAACAAGCGGGCCAACTCTTCGGGAAGGTCTTCGTCTTCATCAATCTCTTCTTCGACTTGATAGATCGGGCAATCGAAGTCGAAGTGAGTCGTAGAAGGTCCAGAGTCGATGTCATCTGTCATGTGGATCCTGCAATAACAAGGGTTAAGCTTAAAACAAGGATATGCAGGTTAGCACAAACCCCATTGCCATTTTATTGTTTTTCAAAACAAATATAAAACAGGAATAACAGAGATCACAATATTTGAATACGAAGAAAAACGCCTTTTGATTTATTGATAAAATGCATGTACATAATCCAACAAGGCCCTGACAATAAAACCACTATGCCCCGGGTAGGACATAGGGTTGTACAATGATTGGAAAAAGTAAATCATTACTCTTCGCTTGTCATCTGGATGATATCCTTGACGGACCAATTGTTGAGGCTCTCGCCTGGCTTGCTTGGCTGGATCCAAGAGTCTAGGTCACAGTCGCTATCTCCGCTGTCTTCAGACACCGCGTTGACGCTTTCAAATATCACCCCGCCACTGGTAAACTGGATCGGCCCTTTACCTCGTGACGTACTGCTAAAAGAAGAAGCTTCAGCTCCAAGAGAATATCCCAACCCAAACTTGTCTTGCTTGTTAGGTATCTCCAAAATTCGCCCCCAACCTGGGGTAGATCCGGCTTGGACAACGGCCCGGGCTTCCTTGAAGGAGGAGAGAGTCATCTCTGGCTTCTCAGTGACTATAGGAGCTACGTCCTTCACTTTAACGGCTTCGAATGCTTGGCATAGGGTCTCGTGGATCTCCCCATCCATCTCAACATACTTGAAGGACGACAAATGGCTCACCATTATGTCTTCCTCGCCACAAACGGTCACGATGCTACCTCCGACAGCATACTTGAGTTTCTGGTGCAACGTGGAGGTTACGGCTCCAGCAGCATGGATCCACGGCCGGCCCAAGAAACAGCTGTAGGCAGGCATGATGTCCATAATGTAAAAGACCGCGTCGAACGTTTCCGGCCCGACTTTGATTGGCAGGGTCACCTCCCCGAAAACATGGCGTTTGGTTCCATCGAATGCCTTCACAACCAGATCACTGGGTGTGCAAATCACTCCACGAGTATCTAACTTCATCAATGCTTTCTTCGGAAGAACATTGAGCGACGACCCCGTGTCCACCAACACGTGAGACATAATCGTTCCCCTACACTCTATCGAGATATGCAGAGCGCTATTGTGATTCCTCCCCTTCGGCGTCAACTCTAGGTCAGTGAAACCTAACCCATTTCCAGCATTCACGTGGGCTACGACCTCTTCCAGCTGGTTTACCGATATTTCCTGCGGTACATACGCGGCGTTCAACAACGTGTTGCGGTGTGCTTCAGAACACAGCAACAGATTCAGGATGGAAATCTTCGAGGGTGTCTGATGGAGATGATCTACAATCTTGTAGTCACTCTTTTTAATCAACCTCATAAATTCCTCGGCGTCTTTAACGAGTAAGTCTTTTTCTGCCCCACGTGGGAACTCTTCAACGACTTTACTTTTACCTTTATCAGTTGCATCAGCTCTGTCCGTTTTATCCGCCACGACCTCGGGTGGTGCAAACACTCTTCCGCTGCGAGTAATACCACTGATTCCCGCAAGGTTCTCCACAGACGACCCAAACGGTTCTAGTTCCAACTTCTGTTCGTTGCAGTAGACTTCAGCCCCGTAATGCCATGGGACAGCATTAGTGCTTTCGAACGGTACCGACCCAGCTTTGGTGATGGTAATCGTAGGCGGTCTGGGTGCAGAAATAGTTATCGTCTGGCGAGGGATGGTGATGGTGGCGACCTCATCATCTTGCTTCAGCACTACCTCTCCCGATCCACATTCGGCCCTCCGGCTAAACTGTAAAATCCCTTCAGTCATCAGACTTTGAATTCCTTCTATCAACTGTTCACATCCATCAGGACTAGTAGCACAGTCCATACACAGCTCTCCGCAACCTGGGAAGAAACCTCTTTTCATCAGCTTAGCTTTAACTAAGCTAAGTGGTGTCTTCAAATCTCTGACGTCAGTCAACAAATCTAAGCTCTCGTCTTCAATAATGGCGTTCACTCCACCTCCCCTATGGTTCGGCATAGGGTTCTTCGTGACGTTTGGCACATTATCGGAGAAGTTGATGATCTTAGCGTCCACCATGTCCTGCACCTTGTGCTTGAAGGCTTTGCAATTCTCTATTGTGTGGCCTGGTGCCCCTGAGTGAAACTCACAAGTTGCATTCGCGTCATAACCTAGCGGAGGTGCCCCTGTCAAGGGAGCCAGGGTTCTCTTCTGGATCAACTGTAGCTGAAGCAAAGTCTGCAATAATTGCGCGTACGACATGGGCGGTGTCTCGAGGTGACAGCTCGACAGAGGTGCCCTATTCTGATACTTTATGTACCCTTTCGGTTGTTGCTGCTGCTGCTGCTGCTGTGGCTGTTGAACTGCCGGGATAGTTATGCTGGCCACCTGTTGGTGAGGGCCTTTACTCTTCCTTCGAGCGTTGTTCACAGTGCTCGTTTCTCCTTCCCGTCTTTTGCCACCATAAGGTTTATTTCCGCCTCCTCCAGCTGAGGATGACTCACCTTGAATTTTCCCAAGTTTTATCCCATTTTCAATGTGCTCACCCGTGATAATGAGATCCGAGAAGGTTCCGGACATACCACTGACCAATTTTTCATAGTAAACCCCTGGGAGGGTGGCTACGAACATCTGCACAAGCTCACGTTCAACCATCGGCGGCTGAACCCTGGCTGCCAATTCACGCCACCGTTGGACGTATTCCTTGAACCCTTCATTGTTCCTTTGCAACAGATTCTGCAGTTGGACTCGGTTAGGGGCCAAGTCGCTGTTGTATTGGTAGTGGTGCACAAATGCTTCAGCAAGGTCCTTCCACGTGCGCACACTGGTCGGTTCCAGACTCATGTACGATTCGAGGGATGGCCCGGAGAGACTGTCCTGAAAGAAGTGCATCAGCAACTTCTCGTCATCAGAATGAGCGGACATTTTCCTGTAATACGATCTCAGGTGGACGCGAGGGCAAGTGGTGCCCTTATACTTTTCAAAGTCCGGTACCTTGAACTTGGGAGGCACCTTGAAATCAGCAATCAGTCCCAACTTGGACATGTCAACACCCAACGTGTTCTGGTTCTCGATATTCCTCATCTTATCCTCGAGTGCCTTGAACCTTAGACGTGCTTCAGCAGTCAGCTCCCCTTCAGCACCTCTCTGAGAGAACACATCGTCCTGACGATCTTCTAACCACGGCTGAGGCCCATACAGATTCCCAACACCTGCATTGCCGTTGCCCAGCCCAACATTGACATTAGCTTCAAGACTCCCATTACCGACGCCCGTTGTATTACCATTGAGTCCCATGTTAGCTATCACATTGCCGTTGGCACTGCCGTTCCCCCCGGTCACGGGGACGCCATTCTGTGGAGTTTCAACTGGTGGAGGGGTAGGCACAGTCCCACCATGGAGTACCCCATTGCTATCGACCCTTGAAATCAGAGGCTGAACCAAGGTTCTGAGCTGATCCTGGCCATTGGCGACCACTTGCATGAGCTCCATGAAGCGGTCCATTCTTTCGCGGAGTTCCTGAACATCAGTTTGCACTTGCTCCATGATTCTGGTTTGATTTGCTCTGGTCGGATAGCGGTGAATAGGTCTCTGATCAATCCTGGAACAACCTGAAACAACCTGAAGACACAAAAGGGTTAGGAAAAACGAAAAAGTGCTCATTATGCAAATGCTTCATGCAAATGCAAACGTGTGTCTGTGCGTTAGGGAGATCTCCCCCGATCCTAGTGCCTGAGTGCCAGTGCTGATAATAAGAAGTCGGAGTCCAGTCATAGAAATAACAATCTCATATATAAAGAAAGCCCATCAAGGCAGTACACGACATCAGTGAGTACAAGCAGAATCAATAGCGTGACCTCGACCAACAAGCCTGGTGATGGTCAGCATACAACGATGATCAAACAAAAGGAATACAAATATAGTCAAGTATGGCCACAGGCGCGAAACTCTTCTAACAACCCCTTCGTTTCCGGATGATCAGGACGAGTGAGTAACCCTTCGACGAGTAGCTCCCTCTGCACAATGGTGTATTAAAGACCTTCGACCGAATCTTCCCATGCTCCTTCGCCGAAACAATCTTCTAACTTCCGCTTCTTGGACTCAAACGTCTGTTTGCGCTCCTTCAGGTTAGCGAGAGCTCTGTTGAGCTGGCCTTCAGCGGCATATCTGCGAGCGGTTTCTTCATCAAACCTCTTCTCACTAGCCTTCAGCTTGGAGATCTGTTGCATCAGCTTATCCTCCCGCTCTTTCCTGTTGGCTAGGGAGGCCTTCCAGTGCTGGTTGAACTTGGATATCCTCTGATACGCTTCGTCCAAGTGCTGCTTCTTCGTGGCCAGTACATCGTTGTCAGCTTTGAAGTCTCGACCCATGCGCTCTCGCTCAGCTATCTGCTTAGTCAAATCTGTCCCCAACTGGTTCACCAGCTCGGTCTGCCTCTCGGTCTGCCCCAGCAATGGTTTTCCCTTCTTACTGATGCCATTCCAAGCGCGCTGAAGCTTGGATAACAGATCCCCCTCTATAAGACCAGTGAGGTACAGAGATTCCTGCACCTCTTCATCCTTCGGTGGAGCTCTCAAAGCATATGCGAACTGTCGGACCAGTAGAGATGGATTATAATTTATACAGCCTTTCCTGCCTATCAAAGGCACATTCGGAAACCCGCTGTAGCTGAAGATGATCTCGGTACCCAACCTTTCTCTGTCAAACCAGTCAATATCCTCTGCAGATAAACTCATCAAACGCTCGGACCACTCAGCTGTGGCTGCAGACGAAACAAAGGGACCCCTCTTGGGTAGATGACTATCAAGCCATCTATAAAGCAGGGGCACACAGCACGAGACATTCTTACCCCTTCTGTTCTCGTTTTTGTAGTGGATAGAATGGTAGACGTCTCCTATCAAGGTAGGGACTGGATTCCCTGAAGCAAATATGCGGAAGGCGTCGAAGTCTACAAAGTCGGGCATATTGGGGAACAGAATGATGCCATGTATGCACAGAGCAAGGATGGCGTTGAACACGACCCAACATCCGTCTTTGGCGCACTGCTGAGCTTTTCCCACTAAGAACTGCAAGGAGAAACCGGGAACCTTGTTCCAACTAGACAATACCAATTCGGAGGCATCCAGATGAAGTGAATGAGCTAGACTAGCCAGATCAGGCTCAGCATCCATATGAACAAAAGGCATCTGCCTCTTGATAGGCACACCTAACAAATCAGCATATTCCTCTAGCGTGGGTGCGAGAACAAAATCCTGGAAAGTAAAACATCTCAACGGAGGATCGTAGAACTGCAGCAGAGTGTGCAACCCATTCAACTCGAACGCAGAAGGTTTACGAACCAAACCGAGCAATTTGCCGTAAGATTTTCTAAACTCATCTCTCACAGAATCATCTGCTAAAGCAATCAAACCAGTCAGCTGAACCACATCAGGGGCAGGGAGCTTGTAAGCCACGGTCTTCCTCAGAGAACCCATAACAATACAACAAAAGGCCAGAAATCCTGAATCGGGGGAAACGGTACCTGCAACACAGACACACGTTAATGAAATGCAAATGAGTATGCAAAACAATGTAAAATGCAATCATGCAGCAGGAGATCAAGGCAACTGTGCTGTGGAGATTCTGCATCAACAAAACCATAATCCTGCTCTATCAAGAACAACCACTTTCTCTGATAAGAAGAAAACCCTGGTATCGGGCCACAAATCTGCTCTGTCAAGAACACACACATATAGGAACATAAATCTGCTCTGTCAAGAACAAACATCTAATAATAAGGACCTCTGATGCAGGACCAAAACCCTGCTCTGTCAAGAACAAACATCTGATGACCAAAACTCTGCTCTGTCAAGAACAACCATACATTTGCTAATGAGATCCTCAGACCCCAATCATAAATCTACTCTGTCAAGAACACACATATATATCTTTGAATATAAGGTCCTCTAATACAGGACCAAAGCTCTGCTCTATCAAGAACAATCATGTATCTGATGATGAGAACCTCTGGTACCAACAAAACTGATTTACTATCAAGAAAACCAGGTAGTCTGAAGGTCAAAGTTTCCTGCAATAAACCCAACCCTGCTCACAGGTATGGACCTAAACTGACTCAAGTTCGGCATCCTATGCGTTCATCAGCGTCACAGACATTCAAGAGGGGTGATACGATACCCAGAAGGTGTGGCATCACCAGCTCGTGAAGCGGCCTCACTCGGCTGAATCACAAATGATCGGTCCCCAGAGTCGACAATCCTCCAAACCAACAACCCCCTCAACCTAAAGGGTTGAAAAAGAAGCCAACCGGGAGAACCTCGTCTGAGCGTGGATTTCATGAGACACTAGTGCCTGCCAAGCAAGCACGCGCCCACTAATTTCCACAACTAATGCTATGTTCACTCAAGCCTGGGTCTGGCTTCTCACTCATCAGAATGCCCCTCCCACAACAGCACAGATAATCATATCATACTGAAAATAAAGTGCGGGAAATAAAATGCGATAAATAAACACAACCTAACAAGTAATCATACAAGCGCTAGGATTGACTCTCGCAGGGGACGTCGGATCCCCAAACTGACTCGCATACGGGACGTTGGATCCCAGGAAACTATAGAGTCCCCAGCAGATTCGCCAGCTGTCGCTTCTGCGAAAATAAGGTGTCGGTAAAACAGAAGAGTCGCCACCTTTCGTTATTTATCCCTCAGAGCGAGAAAGGAAACGATCGGAAAAACCTAACGAAAAGGGTATAAGACAAGGTCATCGCAACCGTTGTCTGGGTTCGGGAGTCGGTTACGCGAGGGGAAGGTATTAGCACCCCTCACGTCCGTCGTACTCGACGGGATCCACGCTTGTTGTGTTTACTGGACGAGTTGGTTTTATCTATCTACCTATCAAGGCTGGCTTAAAAAGAAAAGAAAATGACTCGGCAAAGCGTCGCGCTTTATGCCTACGTATTCTCATCAGAGAATGAGAAATCAGAGTCAACGTAGTTCGACTAACTACGGGTTACGGGGAAGGTGGCTCGCCAATACATCAGTATTGTGCCTACATACTCTCAACAGGCTTGAGAGATCAGAGCTTACGTAGTTCGGGATAATACGGATTACGGGAATTCAGATTCATCTGTTTTATCGAGTAGGGTTAAACAGCAGTTCCAGCAGTTAGGGACAAAGCCTGTTTGCGTTGGCGCTGAAATTTAACGATACTCTTTTCTTCAGAAAAGCTTCCTTTGAGTTATGGGCCCACGGGGCAAAAAGGTTTGAAGTTTGTTTTCTGTCTTTTACGGAAGAATTGTTTTTTATTGTGTTTGCAATTTCAATCGCACTAAAGACTATGACCTGAGAGTGAATGCGTCGCATGTCACCCAAAGGGTACCATACTAAATATCCGAACTGTTGAAAAGAAACTCTCTAACAATCCTTTCTCAGATAGCTTAAGGCTCGTAACGTACGAAAGAAATCATTCATGATTACTGTATCTTAAGCTGTTTTGAGATGAGAAGAGAACAGGCTCAACTAAAGGGAGACTATCAAGTCCTACTGTTGTCATGCCAAGGATTCATCCTATGGTTGACGTTTGAAACAGGGAACTCCTAGAAGTTATCATGCATAGGTTTCAACCTAAAGTTCTATCATCACTTCCTTATCAAGGAAGTGAGATTCCTAAGGGATCATGTCAATGATAAACAGAAATAGATAAAGCATCAGCTTAAACAGTAAACAAATATACAGTAAAATGCATGCAATGCAAGTGAGGGAGGAAATGTGTGCGGGGCAGCATCCTCCACAAGCTCATCTCAACCTCAAGCCAGAATGAATAACAGTAATCATACAGTAGAAACAACATGCTATCAAGCAGAATATAAGATGCTATCAAGCAAAATAAACCACATGGGCAAGGGAGCAGGGCTCTACCGAATACCCGCAAGCAAAGCCATACAGTAACAATACAAGCAGAGGGAGCAACAACCTCTAGTGCAATCATGCTCCTAATTTAAAGTCAGTCTAATCATGGACTTATTCTAATGCATCAAGCAAGTAAAACAAGGCACATCAATACAGAAAAGAAAATAGACAAGAAAGCAGATCAACAACTCTCTCAATTCCAAACTTCAGCTCTTCTGACAGCCACTCAGTCTTCAGACTTCAATCACCCTTCAAGGATATCAGCTTCACTGGCAAGTATCAACTTACTTCTCCAGGTTTCAATCCATCACACATAAGTTTCAACTTATCTTCCTTTCTCCAAGCTTCAGCTCTTCAGTCAATTCTACCTTCAGGCTCCACTGTTAACTGCAAGTATCAACTTGATTCCTTCAGGCTCTCAATGCATCAGTGTGAATATCAACTCATCTTATTCCTCAAGCTTCAGCTCTACACTCAATCTCAATTGAATCCTCTTCATAAGTATCAACTTAGTTCTCAAGTTTCAGCTCTCTTTGCTTCACCAGTCTCAACTTGGTCTTCTTCTTCTACAAGCTTCAACTTCTCAGGGTAGTCTTTAATCACATAGAAGTGTCAACTTCATCCTTCAATCTTTTCAAGCAAGGAACTCCTCACTCTTCATTCAATCTCCCTTGGGTCTTCAAGTATCAACCTGCTCTTCTTGCTCTTTAAGCTTCAGCTGCAATGGCAATGCTCAAGGAATCATCCTCTTCCTCCCTCTTCAATGAAGTTCTCATCTTCAAACTCAAGTCCAACATCTTTCAAGATACTCAAACCAGAAGACAATTGATTTAACAGGATGAGGGGAAATGATAAACAGCTTACTGACAACCAAAGGAAGCCTGTAAGGGTTCATCATTATGAGAGACTGGTTCCCTCAAAGTTCTACTTCCCAGATAAAGCCACTCATCCCTCCAAAGGAGGGATGTGAATATCTGAGAAGGACTTTTAGTCATTGGGAGGAATGGAAGCACAAGATTCTTTCCATGTTTGTGAAAGAAATCATTCTAACTACAAGGCTCTCCCTATGTCCTATCTCCTAATCCTCATCAGACACCTTCAGGCACAAACAAATCCAAAGCTCCAAGCAACTTCAAGCATCCTCACCTTGCCTTCAACTTGTCTTCAATCTCAACCAAAGGCAAACCAAGCACAAACCCTAATCTAAGGGGACTAAGGAAGTTAAACTAGTTGAATTAGTAAGTTAGGATCACCTAAAACCTAGTATTAAAGTTAGTCCTAACTAAAATACTAAAACCAATTGTAAAATCCTACAAAAATATCTATGGGAACCTAGGTCAATCATGACTCTACCACATTTGTTTCAAAGATCAAACCATCAAATTAGACCTAGAAACAAATTCTACATTACAAGGTATCCAACCTAAAACCTAAAAGGAAGCATCTAAATATCAATCTAGAAAGCACACCTATTTTCATCACAAAAATGTAAGAAACATTCTATGGGATCATACATGTCTAACCTAATCACACACAAAAAATTAGGATCAAAATCATCACCAATTAATCACACTAAATTCCACAAAGATATGCATCAAACATAATCATTTTAATATCAATTAAAATGTAAAATTCCCATTAAATCAGAAATTACATTAAATGAAAATATTTTTTCTCTAAAAAATACTAGGCTCAATCATGAGTAGAATGCAAAAAGAATGGGGTTGATTGAATTAATTTTCAATTTTATATGAATTTTACAAGAGCCATGAATAAAATGAAAATTAAAAGAAAATCAAACAAAAATAAACAAGCGCGCGGTGCAAATAGTAATCAGAATCAGTTTAAACAATGGGTTGGGCCATCAGGGGGGTGTGGATAACACGTAATTCACTAAGCCCAAAACTCCTGAATAAATGAATTGGTGCGTTTCATTCATCAGAATCCTTCACAAATCAAGTTTAAAACGTGGCCGTTGGATGAGCCTCAAAGTCCAAGTCAAAACAAGATCCAATGGTATCAGGGTCATCTTCAACCTTTCAAACATCTGAGCTTCGCGCCCAGCTCCGGCCACCACAGGTGGAGCTCCGGTCACCATCCCCAACCCTAGTTCTCTCTACAGGCCTCCATTGCAAGTGGTCAAAACGTGAAACTCATCCCAAATCTTGCCACGAATTCAACCATACCCTTAGTTTCCTCTGAAACCTCAAGATTCATCATATCCCAATCTCAACCGAAAATGGTGATTCCCCTATTTTGTCTCTAATTCTCCAATTAACTATCTGAAATCCATCCTACACCATTCTACAATAAATCTAACACCTTAATTCAACCTAATTCTACCTAAATCATGTTAGGGGAAGAAAGTTACCAACCTGGAAATCTTGGATGAACAGATGCACTAAACCTCCAATTCAAGCTCTACAATCTTGCAGACACGATCAATGAACCTCCTCCTTGCTTCTGTATGCAAAAGAACCAGTTGAAAGTGCTTGAATCTTGAAACCCGATGGTGAGTTGCAGGTGGAGAAATTCACTTGCTCAGACACGATTTAGCCACCAATTCTTCTTGAAAATGATCTGGAATCACTCGTTGACATCCATGGAAGGAGTATCAATCAAGAAAATGGATGGAGAATGAGGAATTTGGTGAAACCGATTTCAATTGCAATCCAAGAAAACTCAATCTCAAGTTATGCTCTCTCCTTCAATCAGCACCAACCTCTGCAATGGATCAACTCTATTCCTTATATAGATGAAGTTTGGATGATCTAGAACCCTCTAGATCCTTATAATGAGAGTTTCTACTTCTCATGTCATGAGATTTTCAAACACATCTCATGCTATGCCCAATTCTGTTTGCAGCTTGAAAACCATCCTCATTCACTTCCAATTTCTCCCCTAGTGACATTTTGGAAGAGTTTAGCTTGCAAAGACCCTTTCTCATGCCTTGATTTTGAGTTTTGCAAGTGTTACTTAATATGCAAGCAAGTGCTTTTCAAAGCAAGTCCACAAATCGAATCTCAACTCAACAATGTGGCTAAACCAATGTTCTTAAAATGTTTTCTAGAGTCAAAATGATATATTACATGCCATGGTTTGGATGTGTAGGTTGAAAATATCAATTTCCAACTTTGGTTTATTTAACTAATGCCCTTATTTTAGGTCATTTTTGCAACTTTGAGCTACAAGCCTTTCCATCATCTCATGACCTCCTTACTAGCCTTAAAACATCAGTTTGAACAAGTTTGATGTTGAAGGTTTTTCCATTTGAAGCTTGGAAATAGGAGTTATGGCTTTATGGTTGAAATGACCTGTAATCTCCAAATGACCAAAATGCCTTTGACTTGTCAAAGCCATAACTTGAGTTCTACAAATCCTATCAAGGACTTATAGTACTCTCTAGAAAGCTAAGAAGATAAGGAACAACATTCATGTTGACCAAACGTTCATAGGAATCATCCTTCTTGGGCAAATGTTTGATGCAAGTTGGGTAACTTTCAAGGCCCTAGATTCACATACCTCAGATGACCTGTAACTTGTCAAAGTCATAACTTGAGTTCTACAAATCCTATCAAGGACTTATAGCACTAAAATTAAAGCTAAGAACAAGCTCTACAACATTCATGTTGGGGGTAAGATGAGATGACAATCACATCTTGAGCTAAATTGCCTTGAAGATAGGGGTCAAACTAGGGGATTTTACACTGTCAAGCCTTAGAAACCCTAGCTTGAAACTTCTCAAACTCTTCAATCATGATGAGTTGACCTTGGAATCATCCTTATAGCATCTCAATGCATCAATCCGTGATCACATGGCTTTTGGGTCAAGTCTCAACCTTCCCTAAATCATCAGTTGACTTAGGGTTGACCCAGTCAAACCCTAATTGCACCACTCATGGCTGAGCCTTCTTAATCTTGCACAATGACATGTCTAGGCCTCATGATGGCTTTCAAGACATCTCATAAGCTCTCTCAAGGCTTCAAGTCCACATTCTTGGCTTCAGAATCATCTGAGGGCTTCCCACAACTCTCAAGTTAGGAGGCCTACACACTTGGGTTCAACCACTATCTCTGAGGATCTTCTGACTTCTCTGACAAGGATATCTACCCTTGAACACTTGAATAACCTTCTTAGCTAGCTTCATGGTCTTGTATAGCTCTTTATTGGTACTCATACCTCTTGATCTCCTGCATACATGTCAATGAAATGCAAATGATAATGCTAATGTGACTGAAATGAAACACAAGCTAGGTAAAGAAATGTTGGTCAAAATTTTGGGGTGCAACACTAGCATATCAGAATACTCCTCCAAAGTAAGGGCCAAAATATAATCAGGGAACAAGAAGCATCTCAACTGAAGCTCATAAAACTGCATCAAGGTATACAATCCAGTCATCTCAAACACAGAAGGCCTGCACACCAAACTGAGCAGTTTCCCATAAGACTCTCTAAACTCAGCCCTCACTCTCTGATCTGCTAGAGCAACCAACCGTAATAAGGAACTGATATCTGGAGAAGGCAACCTGTAAGAAACTGTCCTCTTCATGGACTCCATGTCTGGCAAGAAGAACACTAGAATCTGAGGGGAAAAAGCACACCTGCAACATAAATACACGTTAATGAAATGCAAACATGAAAATGCAAATGCATATGCAAACAGGGGATCAAGTGCAGTGCTGAAGAACTGTGTTGTGCTGTACTGCAACTTGAGAACCATCAAATCTTCTCCTCAAACCAAACCTACCACAAAAGAATCCTCATAACCAATTCTCACTGACAGAGACAAACCAGGTGTTCTGAGGCCAGAGTTTTCCTGCAAAAAGCCCCACCTACCCCTCACAGGTATGTACTTAACTCGCAAACGAGGTACGACATCCTATGCGGTCATCAGCGTCATAGACTTTCAAGAGCGATGATACGATACCAAGAAGGTGTGGTATCATCGTCCCTTGAAGAAGCCTCACTTAGCCGAATCCCAAATGATAGGTCCCCAGAGTCGACAACCCTCAAATCCAACAACCTGTCGAGCCCAAAGGGCCAGGCAAGATGCCATCAAAGAGAATCTCGTCTGAGTGTAGATTTCGTAGCTAGCTGGTGCGAGCAAAGCAAGCAGGCTAACCACTACTTTCTACTTCTAAGTCTATGTGCACTCAAGCCCAGGTCCGGCTTATCTCTCAAACTAACCCTCTATCCACAGCACAATAACAATAATATATAGTACTGAAAGCAAAGACAGAAAGATAAATACATACAAAACCCCAGACGGGAAAACAAGCGCTAGGATTGACTCGCATAGGGAACCGTTAGAGTCCCCAGCAGAGTCGCCAGCTGTCGCTACTGCGAAAATCGGCGCCGGCCATGACAGAAGAGTCGCCACCGTGCGTTATTTATCCCAAAAGAGGGAAAGGAAACGCTCAGAGAAAACCTAACGCAAAGAGGGAAAGGAGTGGTCATCGCAACCAAATCCTGGATTCGGGAGTCGGTTACGCAAGGGGAAGGTATTAGCACCCCTCACGTCCGTCGTACTCGACGGGATTCACGCTTGTTTTCTATCTAAGGGTGTGTTTATCTATCTACTCTAAAGGTCTGGTCTAAAAAGAAAATAAAATGACTCGGAAAAGTATCGCACTTTATGCCTACGTATTCCCGTCTGGAACGAGAAATCAGAGTCAACGTAGTTCGCCTAACTACGGGTTATGGGGGAAGGTTGCTCGCCAAGATATCGCATCTTGTGCCTACGTGCTTTCATACGGCATGAAAGATCAGAGCAAACATAGTTCGGGCTACGGAAGACACAAGTTTGTCTCACACTTTTTATATCTCCTTATGAAAGGGTTTTCTAGATTAAGGGTCCAAGAGGACAAAGCAGAGTTTGAATGTTTGTTTGAATCTTTTACAAAAGAACTGTTTTTTTTGGGATGTTCGCAATCTCCGTCGCACTAGAGACTATGACCTAGGAGTGAATGCTTCGCATGTCACCCAAAGGGTACCATACTAAACATCCAGATTACTGGAGAGAGACCGTCCACCAACCTTTTCCCAGATAGCTTAAGGCTCGTAACGTACGACTTCGATTAACCTTATTACTGTATTTTTGAATTGTTTTGAGATGAGAAGAGAAAGACGCCCTAAAACTATGGTTGAAAGGGAATCTACCTACAGTTATCATGCATGGTTTAGAAACCTAATGCCTGTCATAATTCCCTCTTGCACAGAGGAAATCAGAGATCCTATGGGAAAACAGCAAGAGAAAGCAAGCAGTAAACAGTAAACAATAAAATGCATGCTATGCAACATTACAAGCGAGGCAAGGGAGTCCTGCTCAACCTCAAACCTAAGAAAACAACAGGCAAGGGGAGACAAGCTCCACCTCAAACCTAAAGGTAAGAAACACAAACAAACAGACAAACACAGCAAAAGAAAGACAGAGGAAGCAGCCCAAGCAGCAGCAACAATCTTCTACAGACAGCAACTTCAACCTTTAGCAGCAACTCTTGTCAGCAAAGTTGAATTGACAGCAAAATTGACAGCAAAGAGTCTTCATCTTCAAGTTAGCTCCTATCTTCAATCTTCTTCAATTCTTCATCTTCAAACTCTAGCAAGCTTCACAAGAAGAGAAATCATCATTGAGATCAAGTTACAATGCTAAGAAACCTGATGAAGACCAAAGGAATTCATCAGGAACCAACATTGGAAAGAAAGTGCATCCTCAAAAGTTCTACTCATTGAGGCATGCCACTCATCCCTCCAAAGGAGATATGGGGCTTCCTTAAGAGGACTTTGCATCATAGGATGAGGATAGAAGCAAACAATGCATTCTATTTTTGAAAGGAAAAGAACTAGTTCTAATGGTTCTTCCTAAAACCCTAAACCTATAAGCTTCTAAAAAGATCCTAAAAGAGGGGAAAAAAAGCTCCAAACTAAGCTCCCCAAGCCAATCCACAACATCTACAAGATGTCCAGCACCTCCTCCAAAAAGGAAACCAAGCTCTTCATGCTCCAAAGCCACCAACAAGATCAAACAAGGCAAGGCACCAAAGAAGGAACACCAAAGGCAACACCTACTTGTGAATTATATCTAAAATAGAAAACTAAGTTGTAAAAATCTAAGAATTTTCCTAAGGGGACATGCATGTTCTAACATTATAGGGTTCAAATATCAGGGCCTAAATCAACTTCTAGGTCCACTAAATAAATCCTAAGTTGAATTGTGTCAAGATAAACCATAAGTTGGGAAGGCTCTAAACATCTCACCTAAAGAAGAACCTACATTTATTGAAAAAATCTAATAAAAATCCTAAGGGAGAATGCACATCTAACCTACAACATACTCAAAAATCAAATTCAGAAACCAAACCAAATGATCAAACCAAAATCAACAAAACAGATAGGCAACTATGCAAAATTAAAGAAATAACATAAAAGAGAAAAATGCAAATTAAATTGAAAAATACAGGAAAATGCAATTTATTGATCCTAGAAAATCGCAAATTGAAATTGGAGCATGGACATATTTTTAAAATATTTTTCTGATCAAAGATGAAATTATTATGATTTTTGGAATCAATATGCATTTAAAATAAAACTAAAATGAAATAAAAGAAATTAAAACCAGGAAAAAACGTGGAGCGCAGGATCTGGAGACTAGTCAAACAATCCAATGACTCAGGGGCGTGCCACCTCATTTAATGGAACGGTGCGTTTTGAGGTTAAAGTCAGCCAAAAATAAAACATAACACAACTGTTAGATCTGCGTACAAAGTCGTTGGTTTCACAAGATCTGATGGCTCAGACTTCATCTTCCTCAATTCAAATTCAGATGGAGGGAACTCAGGTGTGGTGGCCGGAGAAGACCTCCGGTCGTCTTCTCTGGCGAGGTGGTGGTCTGAGGCAGCCAAAACACATCAAGCCTTATATCAAATTCATCAGAATTTCACAAGGATCTCAGATATCCTATTCATTTACTCTAGTTCTGGCTAGGTTTCAAATCACGATCCAAAGTTCAGATGACACCTCAAAATTGATCAACACCAAATTCAAATCTAAAACCATAGAAATGATCCGTACTCTTCCTACATTAACCTGATCTATCCAAATCATGTTGAAACCTTAAGATCAGATCAAACCGTGCTCAAATAGAAATCTCAAGTCCACTTAATTTGTCTCTAATTGCTCCAATTCTTAACCAGAAACGATCTACACTTCAACTAGATCCTAACCACATGCTCACTATGATCTACATCTTCCTATAATCAGTGGAATTTGGAAGTTTACATACCTGGTGTAGATCTGTTAACAGAGGTATCTAGAGCTCGATTCAGCCTTCAAAACTTTCTAGAAACACTCAAGGATGCAAGAGGAAGCTAAAGAAACCTTCAATTTGATCTGAATTTGCTTAGAAATGAAAACACGATTTCAGTTTGCTTGCTTGCAACTCCAACTTCTATCTCTGCTTTCACCATGAAATGAGCTCCAAAATGATCATGGAATCAATGAAAGACTTATATAGAGTGTATTCATGGGCTTTAGGAGTCCAATTCAAGCCCAAACCAGTAGTTTCAATTTTTTGTTTTGCTTTCAAAAGTTGCACATGACAGTCGTGAATTTGGCAATGTAGCTTGCTCTAGAAGCTTCCAACTTGTTGCAAAATGCCTTGTGAACGAAATTGGACCAAAAGGACTGCTTGAAATGCCTTGGTAAGTGATTTGGCTATGTAACTTGCATATGAAGTAACAACATTGTAACTTGTGAAATTCTGCCCCAACTCAAAAATCCAACAATGCCATTGTGTTTGAAATACCTTTTCTACTCAAAATTAGTATCTACTTGCCATATTTTGGTCACTTAACCATTAATTTGAGTTTTTCAACTTTGAATCCTTTTAAAATCTTCCTTTTTAAGCCATTTCAAACCAAATCTTGATATGAGCCAAATTAATTCACCATGAGTTCTTGGTTAGCCTAAAAACCACATTTTGAATAAGTTCCATGTTGAACAAAAATCCATTTGACAAGTGCAAGTTGGAGATTTTGACCTATGATTGAAAATGGCCTATAATCTCACTTTCCCAAAATACCCCTGACTTGTAAACCTCATAACTTGAGTTCTAAAAATCATATGGAAGACTTATAATACAATTTGGAAAGCTATGATTATAAGGAACAACTTTTATGTTTTCCAAAAGTTCAGGAGAAACACCCTCCTAGGTTAAAAGTAGCTTGGAAGTCAGATATCTTTCACAGACAAATTTCAGAGGCATCTGAGGACCTGTAACTTGTCTGGACCATAACTTGAGTTCTATAGATCCAATGGAGGAATTCTAGTACTCAAATTAAAGGTATTGAGATGCTCTACAAGTTCCATGTTTGCCAAAGATCCATTTGAAACTTGTATCTTGACTTATGTGGTCTTGAAGTTAGGCACTAAATAGGGGATTTTACACTAAAACGCTAATTTAGCAACTTCCCACATTCTTGACTCTTCTTGACTTGATCTTGGCACAACACCACAAATGTCTCAACATATCATTTCATGAACTCCATGACCTAAAAATAGGATTTGATACTCTTCAATTGCACAGTTGACTTAGGATTGACCAAGATGAACCCTAATTGCTTGCACTTCAACTGTGGCTCTTGCATTTGACACAATGACTTGATTAAGCTCTCCCATGGCCTTCTAGGCATTCCATGAGATCCATAAACATCCTCTATTTATATTAAAGACTTCACATCCCTGTGATGGTCTTCAATTGATCCTCAAGTTAGGAGAAAATCTACACGCAAGCATCTAAACTCTTAGGCACTCAAATCACCTCCTGATGACCTTGATAACTTCTCTAGCTTGAATAAAACCTCTTGCTAGGCTCCTCTTGATAAGAATCACACTTGATCCCCTTCTATATGAATCATATCATGATATGAAAATGATATAACTATGCAAATGTTAATGCAATGAAACATAAACCAAATAAGAAAAGAGGTTGGGCAAATTTTGGGGTGCAACACCAGGCCTTCGCTATATAAAAGCGAACAACAAACCTAAAGGTACATCTCGCTACCGCGAAAATAAGGTGTCGGCAAAACAGAAGAGTCGCCACCTTTCGTTATTTATCCCTCAGAACGGGAAAGGAAACGATCGGAAAAACCTGATGAAAAGGTATAAGACAAGGTCATCGCAACCGTTGTCTGGGTTCGGGAGTCGGTTACGCAGGGGAAGGTATTAGCACCCCTCACGTCCATCGTACTCGATGGGATCCATGCTTGTTGTGTTTATCTGATGGGCTGGTTTTATCTATCTACCTATCAAGGCCAGTCTGAAAAGAAAAGAAAATGACTCGGCAAAGCGTCGCACTTTATGCCTACGTATTCTCATCAGAGAACGAGAAATCAGAGTCAACGTAGTTCGGCTAACTACGGGTGATGGGGAAGGTGGCTCATCAATACGTCAGTATTGTGCCTACGTACTCTCAATAGGTATGAGAGATCAGAGCTTAACTAAGGGGAGACTATCAAGTCCTAATGTTGTCATGCCAAGGATTCATCCTATGGTTGAGGTTTGAAACAGGAAACTCCTAGAAGTTGTCATGCATAGGTTTCAACCTAAATTTCTATCATCACTTCCTTATCAACAGAAGTGAGATTCCTAGGGGATCATGTCAATGATAAACAGAAACAGATAAAGCATCATCTTAAACAGTAAATAGTAAACGACTGTAAAATGCATGCAATGCAAGTGATGGAGGAAGTGTGTGTGGGGCATCAGCCTCCACAAGCTCATCTCAACCTCAAGCCAGATATGAATAACTGCAATCATACAGGAGAAATAACATGCTATCAAGCAAAATATAATAACTGCAATCATACAGAAGAAATAACATGTTATCAAGCAAAATATAATAACTGCAATCATACAGAAGAAATAACATGCTATCAAGCAAAATATAATAACTGCAATCATACAGAAGAAATAACATGCTATCAAGCAAAATACAAACCACATAGGCAAGGGAGTTGAGCTCTACCGAATACCCGCAAGCAAAGCCATACAATAAAAACACAAGCAGAGGGAGCAACTCAACCTCTAGTGCAATCATGCTCCTAGCTTAAATCAGTCTAAATATGAACTTATTCTAATACATCAAGCAAATCAAACAAGTCACATCAATACAGTTGCACAGAAAGCAAACAGACAGGAAAGAAAGCAGATCAACAGCTTCCCCAGCTTCACAGCAAAGCTCTCCTCTGACAGCAGTTCAGTCCTCAGTCTTCAACTGCTCTTCAAGGCTATCATCTTCAACAACAAATATCAACTTGCTTCTTCAAGCTTTTAACACATCAAACACAAGTATCAACTTGTTTTCCAACTTCAAGCTTCAGCTCTTCCTTCAATCTCAACTGGATATTCTTCACAAGTGTCAACTTGTTCTTCTTGGTCTTCAAGCTTCAGCTCCAATGGCAGTCTTTAAACACAGGCAGTGCAACTTCTAGCATCTTCAATTTTCTAGCAAGGAACTCCATCCTCTAGCAAGGGAGAAAGATTCATCTGACAGGAGCAAGGTTTGGATAATAGACAGCAGAGTGAAGACCAAAGGTCACCACTAAGCACTCCATCATCAAAGAAAGGAACCCTCAAAGGTTCTACCAACTTGTGAAGAGCCACACATCCTACCAAAGGAGGGACGAGGCCTTTACAAGGGTACCTTATATCATAGGGAGGGATGGAAGTGATCAACACCTTCCATGTTTATGAAAGAAGAGAATTCTATCTAGAAGCTCTACCTACAAACCCTAATCTTATCACCTAAACAACACTCAAACCAAAAGAAGGGAAATCTTCACATCCAAGCTTCTTCAAGCACTCCATAGTAGCCCAAGCTTGTCTTCAACACTAGCCAAGAGAAAGAGAGGCAAAACCCTAATCTAAGGGAGCTAAAGAAGTCATTCTAGTTGAGTTAGCAAGTTAGGATCACCTAAAACCTAGTACTAAAGTTAATCCTAACTAAAATACTAAAACCAATTGTAAAATCCTACAAAAATAACTATGGTAACCTAATTCAATCATGAATCTACCATATTAATTCCAGGGGTTGAATCATCCACAAAGTCCTAGAAATAAAACCTAAATCACAAGGTACTAAGCTTAAACCCTAAAATTAGAGCACCTAAAGTTTCAACTTAAAACTAGCCCTAAACTTCTTCACAAAAATGTGAGAAAATTACTAGAGGAACATGCATATCTATGCTAGCTACACCCAAAAAAAATCAAGTCAAGAATCGTCACCAAATGATCAAACAAAATTCAACAAAACAAGGTATCAACCATGGCCATTTTAATATCAATTAATATTAAAAAAATGCAAATAAAATCACAAATGCATGAATTCCTAATATTTTTAATCTATAAAATTCTAGATTCAATCATGAATCAGGGGAAAAAAGTTTGGAATTAATTGAGTTAATTTCCTATTTTTTGTGAATTAATTTCTAAACCATATGAAATGATAAAAAATAAAGAAATTAAATGGAAATTGGTAAACATGCGTGCTGAATAGCAATCCAATGCAGTTCATTTTCTGGATTGGGCCCAGAGGGGGGTGTGAATAACAATCTGAGTCCTAAGCCCAAAACAACCATTAAATGAAACGGTGCGTTTCATTTAGATATTTCTCTTTAGAGCTGAGATGCAATCGTGGTCGTGGAAACGTTGGGCTAGTCAATGGTCCAACCATGATCTGATGGTCACTATTCATCTTCTTCATTCAAACACTCAGGCGTGGGGGGAAACCAGACGATGGCCTGAGTTGCAGCGCCACCGTCTTCTCCGATGAAGTGCTCTTCTCAGGTCAACAAAAATCATGAAATGAATCATCATTTTACTCCATTTTTCATGCTGATCAAGAATATCAATTCCTAATCCTCTGATTCCTTCTCAAATTCAAAACCCGATAGCATTTCCAGAATTTATCAAAATCTTGAATCTCACCATTCTTCAAATTAAAGGTCTCAATCTAATCCTCATCTCATGGTGATCAATTTGCACCATCTAATCTTGATTAACAGTCCAAGAAACCCTAGATTTCAGCCTCAACAGAAATTGATCACACACCTATTTTGTCTCTAATCGTGTAATTAACCATCCTAAATCCATCTAGATCATGAATGGACCCTAACCACATGCCAATTTCTAAGCATCTCCCTATAGTTTAAGCACAAATTCAATGTATACCAACCTGGTTTCAGACGCGTAACAGAAAGTGTTCTTGATCACTTCAACCTCCAAAACAATGCAGACACACTCCAAATTCACTCCTGAAGCCTTTGCACACCTTGATTTAGCTTGATTCTTCCTTGAACTCAAAAACTGATTTCAACTTGCAATGGTGAAACTTCAATCTCACTCTTTGCTTCCAGCACCAATCTCTTCCAAAAAAAGCATTGAATTCACTCAATGACTTATATAGAAGTGTTTAGAATCATCTAGAAACTTCTGGAGCCATCCAAATGAGATTTTGGATTTTCAATTTCTCCTCCAAATATCATTCATGGCATATGCGATATCTCCTCTGTTTGGGCCTCAGCAAGCTTGCTTTGCACTCCTCATGAGCTAAGGAATAGGATGGTGGTGATTGTTTCCTTGTTTGTAATCCAATGGTGTGAGTTTGATTATGTTGCTTCATCATGAAGAAATGAAATGGAGTGGTATGGAAATGACCTCAAATCAAAATTCTGACATTTCCATTGTTTCTAAAATCATTTTTCCAATCAATTTGACCTATAATTTTGCTTCATTTGCTCACAAAATGAATTATTTGAATTTTTGGTCATTTAATCCTTTTAATTCTTCCTTTTTTCAAAATTTCTTGAACCAAATCTCTCCTTGAGCCATTTCAATGCCTCCTTGATGCATGGTCAAGGTTAAAACCCCATTTTGAGCAACTTTCTAGTTGAACAAAATTTCATTTGAGACCTCTAAGTTGGTGAAAATAGCCTATGATCACAAATGACCTATAATCACCAAATGTCCAAAATACCCTTGACTTCTCCAAGCCATAAGTTGAGGTATTCAAATCCTATCAAGGACTTCTAGTACTCTCTAGAAAGCTAAGAGAATAAGGAACAACATTCATGTTGACCAAAAGTTCATAGGAATCATCCTTCTAGGGAAAACGTTTCATGCAAGTTAGGTAACTTTCAAGCTCCACATTCACATACCTCAGATGACTTGTAACTTGTCAAAGCCATAACTTAAGTTCTACAAATCCTATCAAAGACTTCTTGCACTAAAATTAAAGCTAAGATCATGCTCTACAACAATCATGTTAGGGTCAAGATGAGATGACATTCACATCTTGAACTAAATTTCCTTGAAGATAGGGGTCAAACTAGGGGATTTTACACTGTCAAGCCTTAGAAACCCTAGCTTGAAACTTATCAAACTCTTCAATCATGATGAGTTAACCTTGGAATCATCCTTATAACATCTCAATGTATCAATCCATGATCACATGGCTCTTGGATTAGGTCTCAACCTCTTTCAAATCCTAAATTGACTTAGGGTTGACCCAGTCAAACCCTAGTTGCACCACTCATAGCTGAGGCTTCTTATTCTTGCACAATGACCTGCCTAGGCCTCAAAGTGATCTTCAAAACTTCTCATGAGCTCTATCAAGACCTCAAGTCCAACTTCATGGCTTCAGAATCATCTGAGGGCTTTCCACAACTCTCAAGTTAGGAGACACACACTCTTGGTTTCAATCACTCTCTCTAAGGATCTTTTAATTTCTCTGACAAGGATATCAACTCTTGAACACTTGAATAACTTTCTTAGCTAGCCTCATAGTCTTGATTGGTAATCATACCTCTTAATCTCCTGCATACCTGTCAATGAAATGCAAATGATAATGCTAATGTGAATAGAATGAAACATAAGCTAAGTAAAGAAATGTTGGGAAAATTTTGGGGTGCAACAGCTTCCCCTATTCAAACGGCTTGGACCTGCCTGGGTGAGAAGCGAACGGCTCTCATACAATCAAGGTAAAAGACGGTTGAATACCAACAAACTCGGAAATTTGCCAACTGCACAAGTACACGGTACTCTGATGGGGACAAATCTTCGGGAACTGAAATAATAGCTGCGCGACAACTAGCTGGGGAATTGGTCACACGGTGATTGGTGATACATAGCTGATATTGCCGTCAGGAATTCTGCGACACGAGACTCCTCAGGTCATCAGGAGCCTTTTAACAATCAAGTTAATCATGCCGTCAGGCATTCAAAGAACTTTTTTGGGCGTCAGCCGGACTTCGTCAGTAAGTCGGGAATAGAATTCTTGGTCAATCATGAACCAAATAAGGATATACAATCTTTTACCGCCAGGCACTCCGCATCAGCTGAGAGAACTGCTTCGTCAATACAGTTGGACTTCATTAGTAAGTCTGGGGTTTCGGCACCGCTGCCGGACTTCAATCATCAAGTCTTCAAGGAAATTTCAACTTCTCTTTTTAAAACTTGCTGGGGATGACACATCTCCACTGGGGATTCTAGAGAACTGTCAAGTAACTCTGCTTCGGGGGTCCAGAAATCATTCCGGGTGAATCAACTCTGCTGAGGACTTCAAGAACCATCATGGAAAAATAATTCCGCCGGGGACTTCAAGAATCATCCTGAACCAATAACTCTGCTGGAGATTTCAGGAATCATCCTGAGCAAACTCTGCTGGAGATTTTAAGCATCAACTTGAGCAACCAACTCTGGCGACTTCACTGGGGATTTTAAGAATCATCTTAAACAATCAACTTCGCTGGGGAATTCAAGAATCATGTTGAGCAAACCATTCTGCGGAGGAACACCTGCAAAACAAGAACGACAACGACCTAGCTCATGTTTCATATGCATATGTTTGACTATGGCGCAATGCTCCACACGGTGGAAATGCTACACATTTAGGGTAAATGCTATGCAATCATGCAAAATGCTACGACCCCATCAGCAAAATAAATGCTGAAGGGAAGATCCTCCTGTCAAGAACAACTTTGGTGGAGGAAGGACTCATCCTGCCAAGGAGAAGAAGTCACACCAATCTCAATTGGACTCCGCCTGGGGAAATGATCTTCAGTTAACTGTTGCAGGGGAATAAAGCTCTCCGAGAACTTGGACTCGCTCAACCGGGTATTTAAACCACAAACTGTCGAGAGAACGATATCAATCGCAGAAATAAACTGCACGACCTTCGCAGATAAAACTTTCCTGGAGATAACGACTCCGATGGGGAAAACCAGCATCAGCTATTCAACACTCTACTGGGCAAAACCACTCATGGCTTCGACGGCTTCCAAGGACTCAACTCTCTTAGAGCACTGCAAACTCGGCTGGGGAAGAAGGAATCATCCTGCTTGCTGGGGAGAGTATGACTCTGTGGGGGATTTCAATTCTCCTGGAGACTTCATTCTGTACTATCGAGTGCTGCACACTTCAGTGTATGACTCAGCTGGGGAGACGATGATCCTTCAGGATACCTCTGCTTGGGGAGAGAATCTTCTCTGTTTGGGAATACGTATCAATGCTCGCGGTACCATGCTCCAACTCCGTGGGGAGATGCTGCTGAGCTTACTGGAGAAGAAGGAATCATCCTGCTTGGGAAACATACGGCGTACTGCCTGGAATATGCCCTACCTGTAACAACACAAAAAAAACAGACAAGATACCCTTCTCAAAGGGACCTATCAAGGTTATCATCTTGTGACAATGTTCAAGTAATTCATTGTTTCAACAATCAGTGGCCTAGGATAGTAAGTTTATATATGCGCATTTTATCAAAAACATTGGCGTTCTTTTTCGCAAACAAAACAGGTAGATGCTAAACGAACAAAAAAAATTGTTGAATAGTATATTTTTTCATTGATACCAAACCCCTGAATGGGAAAAAATGTTTTACAACAGATGCAAGCTCCTGGAATGAGGAAGCTGCGCAAATATAAAACATAAATATACATCAGTATATACACAAATGTCGGCAATGAGGCGTAGACGAACACCATGAGTTGATCCTTCTATGACCCACTCGACTCCGATACTTCTCCGACACTTCAGCTTCAAAAGAGATTGATTCAGATAAACGGCCCTCAGGCCCTCCAAACCATTAAACAAATACAGTCCACACGCGGAACGCAATCATTTGCTTTTTCAAATCCCTAACTTTTGCCTGAACCGCCCTTCCGTGTTTTCGATTTACCGGGATACCCTTTCTTGCCAGAGTCGCCCTTCCGGGTTTTCGACTTTGCGGGTGTACATTCTTTTCTTTTATATCCCTAATTTTTGCCTGAACCTTTTTCCTTTTTATGGTTCGTCGGGATGCCCCATTTTTGCCTGGATATTCTTTTTCTTTCCAGCGGGTCGTTTTTTTTTTAAGCAAAGTATTTTTTAACTGCGTCCGTGTTCACCGGGGATGTAAAATCTTCGCCATCCATCGTGGATAACAACAAGGCTCCTCCCGAGAAGACCTTGCTGACGATGTACGGACCTTCGTAATTGGGAGTCCACTTGCCCTGGTGATCGGAGTGTGGAGGAAGAATCTTCTTCAGGACGAGATCACCCGTCTGAAAGCTTCTAGGACGCACCTTCTTATCATAAGCTTTCTTCATTCGGCTTTGGTACAGACGACCATATGCAATCGATGCTAATCTTTTCTCGTCCATCAGACTGAGTTGGTTTAGTCGGTTCTTAATCCATTCTGCCTCATCGAGTTTCACATCAACCAAAACTCGTAAAGAAGGAATCTCAACTTCTAACGGTAGGACAGCTTCCATACCGTACACCAGTGAGAAAGGAGTTGCCCCGGTTTATGTACGTACTGTTGTACGATAACCGTGTAGTGCAAATGGCAGCATCTCGTGCCAATCCTTATAGGTCACAACCATCTTCTGCACAATCTTCTTAATGTTTTTATTAGCCGCTTCAACGGCGCCATTCATCTTTGGCCGGTAAGGAGATGAGTTATGGTGTTCAATCTTGAAACTCTGGCACAGCTCCTTCATCATCTTGTTATTCAGATTCGAACCATTATCAGTAATGATTCGCTCGGGAATTCCGTAACGACAGATGATGTCCCTCTTTATGAATTTAGCCACCACCTGCTTAGTCACATTAGCATACGAGGCTGCCTCCACCCACTTGGTGAAGTAGTCGATAGCTACTAGAATGAAGCGATGACCATTAGAGGCAGTGGGCTCGATCTTGCCTATCATGTCGATGCCCTACATGGAAAACGGCCACGGGGAGGACATGACATTTTAATGGGCACGGCGGCACATGAATCTTATCAGCATAAATCTGGCATTTATGACATCTCTTCGCGAATTTAAAGCAATCTGATTCCATCGTCAGCCAATAGTATCCTGCTCTCAGGATCTTTCTCGTCATAGCGTGCCCGCCGGCGTGCGTACCAAATGTGCCTTCATGGACTTCTTCCATGAGCATACTCGCTTCTTTCTCATCTACACATCTGAGTAGCACGAGATCGTGGTTTCTCTTGTACACAACTCCATCAGGATTGAGATAAAAAATTTCCAGATAGCCTCCTCAGAGTCTTCTTATCCTGGGTTGACGCTCCCGCGGGATATTCCTTAGTCATAAGGAAGGTCTAGATATCATGGAACCATGGCTTGCCATCGGAGGCTTCCTCGATCGCAAAGATGAATGCAGGTCTATCAAGACGAGAAAGGACAATTCTTGGAGCTTCATTCCAAAAATTAACTTTATACATCGAATCCAACGTGGCTGAGGCATCAGCCATCTGGTTTTCAGCCCTGGGCACATGATGGAGTTCCACTCGATCAAAGAACGGAAGCAGCCTTCTGGCATAGTTCATGTACGGCACCAAATTCGATTAACGAGTCTCCCACTCCCCTTTAATCTGATTGATCACAAGCGCCGAGTCACCATATACATCTAGGTTCTTGATTCTCAAATTAATTGCTTCTTCTAGACCCATAATGCATGCTTCGTACTCCGCTTCGTTATTGGTGACCGGAAACGTCAGTCTAGCGGAAAATGGGATGTGGGATCCATGGGGAGTTGTGATGACCGCCCCTATGCCACTTCCGTAAGAATTTTCCGCCCCATCAAATATCAATTTCCACTGGGATTTCCTGTCTGGATCCTCGTCGGGCAATGGTTCATCGCAATCTTTCACCTTGAGAAACATGATATCCTCGTCAGGGAATTCAAATTTCATCGGCTGATAATCCTCGATCGGCTGTTCGGCAAGGTATTCAGACAATACGCTTCCCTTGATGGCCTTCTGGGAAACGTACTGAATGTCATATTCCGTCAACACCATTTGCCATCTGGCAATCCTGCCCAAAAGCGCTTGCTTCTCGAAGACGTACTTGATCGGATCAATCTTCGAAATTAGCATGGTTGTGTGATTGAGCATGTACTGTCGTAAACGTTTGGCAGCCCAGGCTAGTGCGCAACATGTTTTCTCCAGCATCGAGTAACGAGATTCACAATCTGTGAACTTTTTACTCAAATAATAGATGGCATGCTCCTTTCTGCCCGTCTCGTCATGTTGACCGAGAACACACCCCATACTATTCTCAAGAACTGTCAAGTACATGATTAAGGGTCTTCCAGCCACTAGGGGTATCAAGATCGGAGGTTCCTGTAGATACTGTTTTATCTTATCAAATGCCTTCTGGAAATCCTCGTTCCAGATAATCGCCTGATCTTTCTTTAGCAGTTTGAACATCGGTTCACACGTGGCCGTGAGTTGAGAGATAAACCTTGCAATGTAGTTTATTCTGCTCAGGAAACCACGAACTTCTATTTCGGTTTTTGGCGCTGGCATTTCTTGTATTGCTTTTATCTTCGCAGGATCAACCTCAATGCCTCTTTCACTCACGAGGAACCCCAGTAGTTTTCCAGACCGTACTCCGAAAGTACACTTGTTAGGATTCAGCCTCAACCTGAATTTCCTAAGCCTCTCAAAAAGCTTCAGCAGATTGACCAGATGTCCCTCCTCTGTTTGGGACTTCGCAATCATGTTATCAACATAGACTTCAATCTCATGATGAATCATGTCATGAAACAAAGTAACCATTGCTCGTTGGTAAGTGGCCCCTGCGTTCTTCAGACCGAAGGGCATTACCTTGTAGCAAAATGTTCCCCAAGGTGTAATAAACGTAGTTTTCTCCATGTCCTCCGGCGCCATCTTAATCTGATTGTAGCCGGAGAAGCCATCCATGAACGAAAATACGGAGAACTGAGCTGTATTGTCAACCAACACATCAATATGAGGGAGCGGGAAATCATCTTTAGGGCTCGCTCTATTCAAATCCCGATAATCGACGCACATTTGTACCTTACCTTCCTTCTTCGGTACAGGCACTATGTTGGCGACCCACGGAGGGTAAGTAGTGACTGCTAAGAAGCCAGCATCAAGCTGTTTCTGCACTTCTTCTTTGATCTTAACGGCCATATCTGGTCGCGTCCTCCTAAGCTTCTGCTTAACGGGAGGACATTCTTCTCACAGCGGTAAGTGATGGACCACAATGTCAGTGTTAAGTCCGGGCATATCTTCGTATGACCAAGCAAAGATATCACCATACTCTCTCAGCATCTCGACCAATCTCTGCTTGACATCACTTTGCAATGCTGCCTCTATCCTGACGTTCCTGACCAGCTCTTCAGAACCTAGATTCACAATCTCAATCTCTTCCTCATGAGGCAGAATAACTTTCTCTTCTTGTTTCAACAAGCGGGCCAACTCTTTGGAAAGGTCTTCGTCTTCATCAATCTCTTCTTCGGCTTGATAGATCGGGCAATCGAAGTCGAAGTGAGTCGTAGAAGGTTCGAGTCGATGTCATCTGCTATGTGGATCCTACAATAACAAGGGTTAAGCTTAAAACAAGGATATGCAGGTTAGCACAAACCCCATTGCCATTTTATTATTTTTCAAAACAAATATAAAACAGGAATAACAGAGATCACAACATTTGAATACGAAAAAAACGCCTTTTGATTTATTGGTAAAATACATGTACATAATCAAACAAGGCCCTGACAATAAAACCACTATGCCCCGGGTAGGACATAGGGTTGTACAATGATTGGAGAAAGTAAATCATTACTCTTTGCCTGTCACTTGGATGGTATCCCTGATGGACCAATTGTCAAGGATCTGGCCTGGTTTGCTTGGCTGGATCCAAGAGTCCAGGTCGCAGTCGCTGTCTTCGCCGTCTTCAGACACTGCGTTGACACTTTCAAATGTAACCCCGCCACTGGTAAACTGGATCGGCCCTTTACCTCGCGACGCACTGTGAGAAGAGGAGGCTTCAGCCGTAGGAGAGTATCCTAACCCAAACTTGTCCTGCTTGTTATGTATTTCTAGAACCTGCCCCCAGCCTGGGGTAGATCCGGCTTGAACAACGGCCCGGGCCTCCTTGAAGGAAGAGAGAGTCATCTCTGGTTTTTCAGTCATTACTGGAGCCACGTCCTTGACCTTAACAGCTTCGAACGCCTGACATAGGGTTTCGTGAATTTCTCCATCCATCTCAACATACTTGAAGGACGACAAATGGCTCACCATTATGTCTTCCTCGCCACAAACAGTTACGATGCTGCCTCCGACAGCATACTTGAGTTTCTGGTGCAACATAGAGGTCACGGCGCCAGCAGAATGGATCCATGGCCGGCCTAAGAGACAGCTGTAGGCTGGCATGATGTCCATAATGTAGAAGACTGCGTCGAAAGTTTCCGGCCCGACTTGGATTGGCAACGTCACCTCCCCAAAAACATGACGTTTGGTTCCATCGAATGCCTTCACAACCAGATCATTGGGTGTGCAGATCAATCCTCGAGTATCTAACTTCATCAATGCCTTCTTCGGAAGAACATTGAGCGACGACCCTGTGTCCACCAACACATGAGACATAATCGTTCCCTTACACTCTATCGAGATGTGCATGGCGCTGTTGTGGTTTCTTCCCTTCAGCATCAGCTCCAGGTCAGTGAACCCTAACCCGTTTCCAGCATTCACGTGGGCTACGACCCCTTCCAACTGGTTGACCGATATTTCCTGCGGTACATACGTGGCATTCAAAACCTTTAACAGCGCGTTGCGATGTGACTCCGAACACAGCAACAAATTCAGGATGGAGATTTTCTAGGGTGTTTGATGAAGATGGTCGATGATCTTGTAGTCACTCTTCTTGATCAACCTCATGAACTCTTCAGCGTCCTTGACAAGTAAGTCCTTCTCTACTCCCTGAGGGGTTTCCTCAACGACTTTACTCTTTCCCTTATCAGTTACTTCAGCTTTGTTCGCCACAACCTCCGGTGGAGCAAATACCCTTCTGCTGCGTGTGATTCCACCAGTGCCCACTAGGTTATCCACAGACTGCCTAGATGGTTCCAGTTCCAACTTATGTCCGTTGCAGTAGACGTCTGGCCCATAGTGCCATGGGACATCATTGGTGCTTTCAAAAGGTATCGGTCCAGCCTTTGTGATGGTAAAAGTGGGCGGTCTGGGTGCAGAAATGGTGATCGTCCGGCGAGGGATGGTGATGGTGGCAACCTCATCATCCTGCCTCAGCATTACCTCTCTAGATCCACATTCGGCCCTTCGGCTAAACTGCAAGATTCCTTCAGTCATCAGACTCTGAATCCCCACTACCAACTATTCACATCCATCGGGACGAGTCGCACAGCCCATACACAATTCTCCACAGCCTGGAAAGAAGCCTTTCTTTATTAGTTTGGCTTTAACGAAGCTAAGCGGTGTCTTCAGATCTTTGACATCAGTCAACACATCTAAATCTTCTTCTTCAATAATGGCATTCACCCCACCTCCCCTATGATTCGACATAGGGTTCTTTGTCACATTCGGCACATTATCTGAGAAATTGATGATCTTAGCATCCATCATATCTTGCACCTTGTGCTTGAAGGCTTTGCAATTTTCTATCGTGTGGCCAGGTGCCCCTGAGTGAAAATCGCATGTTGCATTCACATCATAACCCTGCGGAGGTGCCCCTGTCAAGGGAGCCAGGGTTCTCTTCTGGACTAGTTGTAACTGAAGTAGAGTTTGTAACAGCTGAGCATAAGACATGGGCGGCGTCTCGAGGTGACGACTTGACAGAGGTGCCCTGTTCTGATACCTTCTGTATCCTTGCTGATTTGGCTGCTGCTGCTGCGGCTGGGGTTGTTGGACAACAGGGATGGTTATGCTAGCCACCTATTGGCGTTGGCTTTTACCTTTGCTTCGAGCGTTGGACACGGCGCTCGTCTCTCCTTCACGCCTTTTGCTACCGTAGGGTTTCTTTCCTCCGCCAGCTGAGGATAGATCAACACCCTGAATTTTTCCCAGTTTGATCCCATTTTCAACGTGCTCGCCGGTGATGATGAGATCTGAGAAACTTCCAGACATACCACTGACCAATTTCTCGTAATAAACCCCTGGGAGGGTGGCTACAAACATCTCGACAAGCTCCCATTCAACCATCGGTGGCCGAACTCTAGCTGCCAATTCACGCCACCGCTGGGCGTACTCTTTGAACCCTTCGTTGTTCCTCTGTGACAAATTTGGCAGTTGAACTCGGTTCGGAGCCAAGTCACTGTTATATTGGTAATGGTGCACGAATGCCTCAGCAAGTTCCTTCCACGTGCGCACACTGGTAGGCTCCAAACTCATGTACCATTCCAAGGATGGCCCGAACAAGCTATCCTGAAAGAAGTGCATCAACAACTTCTCGTCTTCAGAGTGAGTGGACATCTTTCGGTAGTATGACCTTAAGTGGACACGAGGGCAGGTGGTGCCCTTGTACTTCTCAAAATCGGGTACCTTGAATTTGGGAGGCACCTTGAAATCAGCAATCAATCCTAATTTAGACATGTCGACACCCATAGTGTTCAGGTTCTTGAAATTCCTCATCTTGTCCTCGAGTGCCTTAAACCTTAGACGTGCTTCAGCGGTCAGCTCTCCTTCAGCACCCTTCTGTGAGAACAAATCTTCTTGACGGTCTTCTAACCATGGCTGAGGCCCATACAGATTTCCAACACCTGTGTTGTCGTTGCCCAGTCCAACATTGACATTAGCTTCAAAATTTCCATTACTGACGCCAGTCGTATTACCATTGGGCCCCATGTTAGCGATCACATTGCTCTTACCACTACCGTTCCCCCCGGTCACGGGGATGCCATTCTGGGGAGTTTCAACAGGTGGAGGGGTTGGAACATTCCCACCATGGAGTACACCATTGCTGTCAACCCTTGAGATCAGAGGCTGGACCAATGTTCTGAGCTGGTCTTGGCCATTGGCAACCATTTGCATGAGCTCCATGAAGCGGTCCATCCTCTCTCGGAGTTCCTGAACGTCAGTTTGCACTTGTTCCATTGCTCTAGCTTGATTTGCTCTGGTCGGATAGCAGTGGATCGGTCTTCGATCAATCCTGGAACAACCTGTATACACAAAGGGTTAGAAAAAACGACAAAGTGCTCGTTATGCAAATGCTTCATGCAAATGCAAACGTGTCATGAAAATAAGAAGTTTGAGTCCAGTCATGGAAATAACATCTCATATATATAAAGAAAGCCCATCGAGGCTGTACACAATGTCACCGAGTACAAGCAGAATCAATAGCGTGACCTCGACCAACAAGCCTAGTGATGGTCAGCATACAACAATGATCAAAACAACAGGGTTACAAATATAGTCAAGTATGGCCACGGGCGCGAAACTCTTCTAACAAACCCTTCGTTCACGGATGATCAGGCCGAGTGAGCAACCCTTCGACGAGTAACTCCCTCTGCCTAATAGTGTATTGGAGACCTTCAACTGAGTCTTCCCATGCTCCTTCGCCGAAACAATCTTCTAACTTCCGCTTCTTGGACTCAAACGTCAATTTGCGCTCCTTCAGGTTAGCAAGAGCCTTGTTGAGCAGGCCTTCAGCGGCGTATCTGCGAGCGGTTTCTTCATCAAACCTCTTCTCACTAGCCTTCACCTGGGCTTTCAACTTAGAGATCTGCTGTTTCAGTTTATCCTCCTGTTCCTTGCCGTTGGCTAGGGTGGCCTTCCAATGCTGATTAAACTTGGATATTCTCCGGTACGCTTCATTCAAGTGTTGCTTCTTAGTGGCCAGTACGTCATTGACAGCTTTGAAGTCCCGACCCAAGCGCTCACGCTCAGCCATCTGCTTAGTCAAATCTGTCCCTAACTGGTTCACCAGCTCTGTTTGCCTCTTGAAGGAATGGACGACTTCGCTTTTCTCGCTTCTGAGTTGAGCCAATTCTTTCTCCAGTTCTTCATTTGCCTTCTTCAGCTCATCTCTCTTCGCTAACACCTGATTATGCTGCTGAATAGGCACGGTGGTAGGCTCTTCAATCACTGGAGGGCTTTCTGACTGGGCAGGTGGAAACGGCATCCCTATAATATCTGCTCTGGCTCTGATCTAGGTCACATACGGAGCGTAGGCTTGGCTATTACTTTTTCCCAGCAACGGTTTTCCCCGCTTACTGATACCATTCCAAGTGTGCTGAAGCTTAGATAATATATCCCCCTCTAGAATACCAGTGAAGTACAGAGATTCATGCACCTCTTCATCCTTCGGCGGAGCTCTCAAAGCATAAGCAAATTGTCGGACCAATAGAGATGGATTATAGTTGATACAGCCCTTGCTGCCTATCAAAGGCACATTCGGAAACCCGCTGCAGCTAAAGATAATCTCAGTACCCAACCTATCTCTATCAAACTAGGCAACGTCTTCTGCTGACAGACTCATCAAACGCTCAGACCACTCAGCTGTGGCTGCAGACGAAGCAAAGGGACCCTTCTTGGGTAGGTGACTATCAAGCCATCTATAGAGTAGGGGCACACAGCACGAGACATTCTTACCCCTTCTGTTCTCGTTTGTGTAATGGATGGAATGGTATACATCTCCTATCAAGGTAGGGACTGGATTCCCTGATGCAAAGATGTGGAAGGCGTCCAAGTCTACAAAGTCGGGCATATTGGGGAACAGAATGATGCCATATATGCATAGAGCAAGGATGGCGTTGAACACGATCCAACATCCGTCTTTGGCGCACTGCTAGGCCTTTCCCACTAAGAACTGCAAGGAGAAACCGGGAACCCTGTTCCAACTAGACAAGACCAACTCGGAGGCATCCAGATGAAGTGAAGGGGCTAGACTAGCCAGATTAGGCGCAACATCCATATGAACAAAGGGCATCTGACTCTTGATAGGCACACTTAACAAATCAGCATACTCCTCTAGTGTAGGTGCGAGAATAAAGTCCGGGAAAGTAAAGCATCTCAAAGGAGGATCGTAGAACTGCAGCAAGGCGTGCTACCCATTCAACTCAAACACAGAAGGTTTACGAACCAAGCTGAGTAGTTTCCCATAAGCCTTTTTGAATTCACCTCTCACAGAATCATCTTCCAAAGCAACCAAACCAGACAGCTGAACAACATCAAGAGTGGGGAGCTTGTAGGCCACAGTCTTCCTCAGAGAACCCATGATAGCGCAATAGAAGGCAAGAAAACCTGAACCGGGGGAAACGGTACCTGCAACACATACACACGTTAATGATATGCAAATGAATATGCAAAGAAATGCAAAATGCAATCATGCAGCAGGGGATCAAGACGGTTGTGCTATTGAAGTGATGAAGGTTCTGTATCAACAAAACCACAATACTGCTCTATCAAGAACAATCATATCTCTGATGAGAAGAAAACCCTGATATCGGACCATAAATCTGCTCTGTCAAGAACACACATATATCTGATGACGAGAACTTCTGATACAGGACCATAAATCTGCTCTGTCAGGAACAAATACACATCTGATAATGAGAAGCCCTGATGTCGGACTATAACTCTGCTCTGTCAAGAACAAACACATCGCTGAAGATAAGGACCTCTGATACAGGACCACAACTCTGCTCTGTCAAGAACAAATACATGTCTGATGATGAGAACCTCTGATACCAACAAAACTAATTCACTATCAAGAAAACCGGGTAGTCTGAAGGTTATGGTTTCCTGCAACAAGTCCGACCCTGCTCACAGGTATGGACCTAAACTGACACAAGTCCGGCATCCTATGCGGTCATCAGCGTCACAGACTTTCAAGAGAGATGATACGATACCCAAAAGGTGTGGCATCATCGTCTCCTAAAGCGGCCTCACTTAGCTGAATCCCAAATGATCGGTTCCCAGAGTCGACAATCCTCCAAACCAACAACCCCTAAGGCCCAAAGGGCCAGAAAAGAAGTCAACCGGGAGAACCTCGTCTGAGCGTGGATTTCATGAGACACTAGTGCCTGCAAAGCAAGCACGCGCCCACTAATTTCCATAACTAATGCTAGGTACACTCAAGCCTGGGTCTGGCTCCTCACTCATCAGAATGCCCCTCCCACAACAACACAGATAATTATATCATACTAAAAATAAAGTGCGGGAAATAAAATGCGATAAATAATCACAACCCAACAAGTAATCATACAAGCGCTAGGATTGACTCTCGCAGGGGACGTTGGATCCCCAAACTGACTCGCATAAGGGACGTTAGATCCCAGGAAACTATCAGAAGTCCCCAGCAGAGTCACCAGCTATCACTACCGCGAAAATAAGGTGCCGGCAAAATAGAAGAGTCGCCACCTTTCGTTATTTATCCCTCAGAACGGGAAAGGAAACGATCGGAAAAACCTGATGAAAAGGTATAAGACAAGGTCATCGCAACCGTTGTCTGGGTTCGGGAGTCGGTTACCTAAGGGGAAGGTATTAGCACCCCTCATGTCCATCGTACTCGATGGGATCCACGCTTGTTGTATTTATCTGACGGGTTGGTTTTATCTATCTACCTATCAAGGCCAGTCTGAAAATAAAAGAAAATGACTCGGCAAAGCGTCACACTTTATGCCTACGTATTCTCATCAGAGAACGAGAAATCAGAGTCAACGTAGTTCGGCTAACTACGGGTGATGGGGAAGGTGGCTCGTCAATACATCAGTATTGTGCCTACGTACTCTCAACAGGTATGAGAGATCAGAGCTTACGTAGTTCGGGATAATACGGATTACGGGGATTCAGATTGATCTGTTTTATCGAGTAGGGTTAACAAACAGTTCCAGCAATTTGGCATACGCAGCTCGACCCTTGGAGACTTAGGCGTTACCATTTGCGGTAGAACTGGGAGTTAACGACACCCTTTTCTTCAGAAAAGCTTCCTTTGAGTTACGGGCCCACGGGGCAAAAAGGTTTGAAGTTTGTTTTCTGTCTTTTATGGAAGAACTGTTTTTTATGGATGTTTGCAACCAATATCGCACTAGAGACTATGACCTGAGAGTAAATGCGTCGCATGTCACCCAAAGGGTACCATACTAAACATCCAGATGTTTGAAAAGAAACTCTCCAACAATCCTTTCTCAGCTAGCTTAAGGCTCGTAATGTACGACGTCGATTAACCTATATTACTGTATTTTAATTTGTTTTGATATGAGAAGAGAGAACAGGCTCAACTAAGGGGAGACTATCAAGTCCTAATGTTGTCATGCCAAGGATTCATCCTATGGTTGAGGTTTGAAACAGGGAACTCCTAGAAGTTGTCATGCATAGGTTTCAACCTAAAGTTCTATCATCACTTCCTTATCAAAGGAAGTGAGATTCCTAGGGGATCATGTCAATGATAAACAGAAACAGATAAAGCATCAGCTTAAACAGTAAACAGTAAATGACTGTAAAATGCATGCAATGCAAGTGAGGGAGGAAGTGTGTGTGGGGCATCAGCCTCCACAAGCTCATCTCAAACTCAAGCCAGATATGAATAACTGCAATCATACAGGAGAAATAACATGCTATCAAGCAAAATATAAAAACTGCAATCATACAGAAGAAATAACATGCTATCAAGCAAAATATAATAACTGCAATCATACAGAAGAAATAACATGCTATCAAGCAAAATATAATCACTGCAATCATACAGAAGAAATAACATGCTATTAAGCAAAATACAAACCACATAGGCAAGGGAGCTGAGCTCTACCGAATACCCGCAAGCAAAGCCATACAGTAAAAACACAAGCAGAGGGAGCAACTCAACCTCTAGTGTAATCATGCTCCTAGCTTAAATCAGTCTAAATATGAACTTATTCTAATACATCAAGCAAATCAAACAAGTCACATCAATACAGTTGCACAGAAAGCAAACAGACAGGAAAGAAAGCAGATCAACAGCTTCCCCAGCTTCACAGCAAAGCTCTCCTCTGACAGCAGTTCAGTCCTCAGTCTTCAACTGCTCTTCAAGGCTATCATCTTCAACAGCAAATATCAACTTGCTTCTTCAAGCTTTTAACACATCAAACACAAGTATCAACTTGTTTTCCAACTTTAAGCTTCAGCTCTTCCTTCAATCTCAACTGGATATTCTTCACAAGTGTCAACTTGTTCTTCTTGGTCTTCAAGCTTCAGCTCCAATGGCAGTCTTCAAACACAGGGAAGTGCAACTCTAGCATCTTCAATCTTCTATCAAGGAACTCCATCCTCTAGCAAGGGAGAAAGATTCATCTGACAAGAGCAAGGTTTGGATAATAGACAGCAGAGTGAAGACCACAGGTCACCACTAAGCACTCCATCATCAAAGAAAGGAACCCTCAAAGGTTCTACCAACTTGTGAAGAGTCACACATCTTACCAAAGGAGGGATGATGCCTTTACAAGGGGACCTTATATCATAGGGAGGGATGGAAGTGATCAACACCTTCCATGTTTATGAAAGAAGAGAATTCTATCTAGAAGCTCTACCTACAAACCCTAATCTTATCACCTAAACAACACTCAAACCAAAAGAAGGGAAATCTTCACATCCAAGCTTCTTCAAGCACTCCATAGTAGCCCAAGCTTGTCTTCATCACTAGCCAAGAGCAAGAGAGGCAAAAACCTAATCTAAGGGAGCTAAAGAAGTCATTCTAGTTGACTTAGCAAGTTAGGATCACCTAAAACCTAGTACTAAAGTTAATCCTAACTAAAATACTAAAACCAATTGTAAAATCCTACAAAAATAACTATGGGAACCTAATTCAATCATGAATCTACCATATTAATTCCAGGGGTTGAATCATCCACAAAGTCCTAGAAATAAAACCTAAATCACAAGGTACTAAGCTTAAACCGTAAAATTAGAGCACCTAAAGTTTCAACTTAAAACTAGCCCTAAACTTCTTCACAAAAATGTGAGAAAATTACTACCATGATCCAACCATGATCTGATGGTCACTACTCATCTTCTTCATTCAAACACTCAGGCGTGGGGGGAAACCAGACGGTGGCCTGAGTTGCAGCGCCACCGTCTTCTCCGGTGAAGTGCTCTTCTCAGGTCAACAAAAATCACGAAATGAATCATCATTTTACTCCATTTTTCATGCTGATCAAGAATATCAATTCCTAATCCTCTGATTCCTTCTCAAATTCAAAACCCGATAGCATTTTCAGAATTCATCAAAATCTTGAATCTCACCATTCTTCAAATTAAAGGTCTCAATCCAATCCTCATCTCATGGTGATTAATTTGCACCATCTAATCTTGATTAACAGTCCAAGAAACCCTAGATTTCAGCCTCAACAGAAATTGATCACACACCTATTTTGTCTCTAATCGTGTAATTAACCATCCTAAATCCATCTAGATCATGAATGGACCCTAACCACATGCCAATTTCTAAGCATCTCCCTATAGTTTAAGCACAAATTCAATGTATACCAACCTGGTTTCAGACGTGTAACAAAAAGTGTTCTTGATCACTTCAACCTCCAAAACAATGCAGACACACTCCAAATTCACTCCTGAAGCCTTTGCACACCTTGATTTAGCTTGATTCTTCCTTGAACTCAAAAACCGATTTCAACTTGCAATGGTGAAACTTCAATCTCACTCTTTGCTTCCAGCACCAATCTCTTTCAAAAAAAGCACTGAATTCACTCAATGACTTATATAGAAGTGTTTAGAATCATCTAGAAACTTCTGGAGCCATCCAAATGAGATTTTGGATTTTCAATTTCTCCTCCAAATATCATTCATGGCATATGCGATATCTCCTCTGTTTGGGCCTCAGCAAGCTTGCTTTGCACTCCTCATGAGCTAAGGAATTGGATGGTGGTGATTGTTTCCTTGTTTGTAATCCAATTGTGTGAGTTTGATTATGTTGCTTCATCATGAAGAAATGAAATGGAGTGGTATGGAAATGACCTCAAATCAAAATTCTAACATTGCCATTGTTTCTAAAATCATTTTTCCAATCAATTTGACCTATAATTTTGCTTCATTTGGTCACAAAATGAATTATTTGAATTTTTGGTCATTTAATCCTTTTAATTCTTCCTTTTTTCAAAATTTCTTGAACCAAATCTCTCCTTGAGCCATTTCAATGCCTCCTTGATGCATGGTCAAAGTTAAAACCCCATTTTTAGCAACTTTCTAGTTGAACAAAATTTCATTTGAGACCTCTAAGTTGGTGAAAATAGCCTATGATCACAAATGACCTATAATCACCAAATGTCCAAAATACCCTTGACTTGTCCAAGCCATAAGTTGAGTTCTACAAATCCTATAAAGGACTTCTAGTACTCTCTAGAAAGCTAAGAGAATAAGGAACAACATTCATGTTGACCAAAAGTTCATAGGAATCATCCTTCTAGGGCAAACGTTTCATGCAAGTTGGGTAACTTTCAAGCTCCACATTCACATACCTCAGATGACTTGTAACTTGTCAAAGCCATAACTTAAGTTCTCCAAATCCTATCAAAGACTTCTAGAACTAAAATTAAAGCTAAGATCATGCTCTACAACAATCATGTTAGGGTCAAGATGAGATGACATTCACATCTTGAGCTAAATTGCTTTGAAGATAGGGGTCAAACTAGGGGATTTTACACTGTCAAGCCTTAGAAACCCTAGCTTGAAACTTATCAAACTCTTCAATCATGATGAGTTAACCTTGGAATCATCCTTATAACATCTCAATGTATAAATCCATGATCACATGGCTCTTGGATTAGGTCTCAACCTCTTTCAAATCCTCAATTGACTTAGGGTTGACCCAGTCAAACCCTAGCTGCACCACTCATGGCTGAGGCTTCTTATTCTTGCACAATGACCTATATAGGCCTCAAAGTGATCTTCAACACTTCTCATGAGCTCTCTCAAGACCTCAAGTCCAACTTCATGGCTTCAGAATCATCTGAGGGCTTTCCACAACTCTCAAGTTAGGAGACACACACTCTTGGTTTCAATCACTCTCTCTAAGGATCTTTTAATTTCTCTGACAAGGATATCAACTCTTGAACACTTGAATAACCTTCTTAGCTAGCCTCATAGTCTTGATTGGTAATCATACCTCTAAATCTCCTGCATACATGTCAATGAAATGCAAATGATAATGCTAATGTGAAAGGAATGAAACATAAGCTAAGTAAAGAAATGTTGGGCAAATTTTGGGGTGCAACAGCTTCCCCTATTCAAACGGCTTGGACCTGCCTGGGTGAAAAGCGAACGGATCTCACACAGTCAAGGTAAAAGACGGTTGAATACCAACAAAGTCGGAAATTTGCCAATTGCACAAGTACATGGTACTCTGACGGGGACAAATCTTCGGGAACTGAAATAATAGCTGCGTGATTACTAGCTGGGGAATTGGTCACACGGTGATTGGTGATACATAGCTGATATTGCCGTCAGGAATTCTGTGACACTGCGGCAGAAGGATTCCTCGAGACTCCTCAGGTCATCAGGAGCCTTTTAACAATCAAGTTAATCATGTCGTCGGGCATTCAAAGAACTTTTTCGGGCGTCAGCCGGACTTCGTCAGTAAGTCGGGAATAGAATTCTTGGTCAATCATGAACCAAATAAGGATATACAATCTTTTACCGTCAGGCACTCTGCATCAGCTGAGATAACTGCTTCGTCAATACAGTTGGACTTCATCAGTAAGTATGGGGTTTCGGCACCACTGCCGGACTTCAATCATCAAGTCTTCAAGGAAATTTCTACTTCTCTTTTTAAAACTTGCTGGGGATGACACATCTCCGCTGGGGATTCTAGAGAACTGTCAAGTAACTCTGCTTCGGGGGTCCAGAAATCATTCCGGGTGAATCAACTCTGCTGAGGACTTCAAGAATCATCTTGGACAAATAATTTCGCCGGGGACTTCAAGAATCATCCTGAACCAATAACTCTGCTGGAGATTTCAGGAATCATCCTGAGCAAACTCTGCTGGAGATTTTAAGCATCAACTTGAGCAACCAACTCTGGCGACTTCACTGGGGATTTTAAGAATCATCTTAAACAATCAACTTCGCTGGGGAATTCAAGAATCACGTTGAGCAAACCATTCTGCGGAGGAACACCTGCAAAACAAGAACGGCAACGACCTAGCTCATGTTTCATATGCATATGTTTGACTATGGCGCAATGTTCCACACGATGGAAATGCTACACATTTAGGGTAAATGCTACGCAATCATGCAAAATGCTACGACCCCATCAGCAAAATAAATGCTGAAGGGAAGATCCTCCTGTCAAGAACAACTTTGGTGGAGGAAGGACTCATCCTGCCAAGGAGAAGAAGTCACACCAATCTCAATTGGACTCCGCCTGGGGAAATGATCTTCAGTTAACTGTTGCAGGGGAATAAAGCTCTCCGAGAACTTGGACTCGCTCAACCGGGTATTCAAACCACAAACTTTTGAGGGAACGATATCAATTGCAGAAATAAACTGCACGGCCTTCGCAGATAAAACTTTCCTGGAGATAACGACTCCGATGGGGAAAACCAGCATCAGCTATTCAACACTCTACTGGGGAAAACCACTCATGGCTTTGACGGCTTCCAAGGACTCGGCTCTCTTGGAGCACTGCAAACTCGGCTGGGGAAGAAGGAATCATCCTGCTTGCTGGGGAGAGTACGAGTCTGTGGGGGATTTCAATTCTCCTGGAGACTTCAGTCTGTACTATCGAGTGCTGCACACTTCAGTGTATGCCTCAGCTGGGGAGACGACGATCCTTCAGGATACCTCTGCTTGGGGAGAGAATCTTCTCTGTTTGGGGATATGTATCAATGCTCGCGGTCCCATGCTCCGACTGCGTGGGGAGATGCTGTTGAACTTACTGGAGAAGAAGGAATCATCCTGCTTGGGAAACATACAGCGTACTGCCTAGAATATGCCATACCTGTAACAACACAAACAAAACAGACAAGATACCCTTCTCAAAGGGACCTATCAAGGTTATCATCTTGTGACAATGTTCAAGTAATTCATTGTTTCAACAATCAGGGGCCTAGGCCAGTAAGTTTATGTATGCGCACTTTATCAAAAACATTGGCATTCTTTTTCGCAAACAAAACAGGTAGATGCTAAACGAACAAACAGAATTGTTGAATAGTATATTTTTTCATTAATACCAAACCCCTGAATGGGAAAAAATGTTTTACAACAGATGCAAGCTCCTAGAATGAGGAAGCTGCGCAAATATAAAACATAAATATACATCAGTATATACACAAATGTCGGCAATGAGGCGTAGAAGAACACCATGAGTTGATCCTTCTATGACCCATTCGACTCCGATACTTCTCCAACGCTTCAGCTTCAGAAGAGATTGATTCAGATAAACGGCCCTCAGGTCCTCCAAACCATTAAACAAATACAGTCCACACGCGGAACGCAGTCATTTGCTTTTTCAAATCCCTAACTTTTGTGTGAACCGCCCTTCCGGGTTTTCGATTCACCGGGATACCCTTTTTTGCCAGAGTCGCCCTTCCGGGTTTTCAACTTTGTGGGTGTACATTCTTTTCTTTTATATCCCTAATTTTTGCCCGAACCTTTTTCCTTTTTATGGTTCGCCGGGATGCCCCATTTTTGCCTGGATATTCTTTTTCATTCCAGCGGGTCGTTTTTGTTTTTGTTTTTTTAAGCAAAGTATTTTTTAACTGCGTCCGCGTTCACCGGGGATGTAAAATCTTCGCCATCCATCGTGGATAACAACAAGGCTCCTCCCGAGAAGACCTTGCTGACGATGTACGGACCTTTGTAATTGGGAGTCCACTTGCCCCGGTGATCGGAGTGTGGAGGAAGAATCTTCTTCAGGACGAGATCACCCGTCTGAAAGGTTCTAGGACGCACCTTCTTATCATAAGCTTTCTTCATTCGGCTTTGGTACAGACGACCATATGCAATCGATGCTATTCTTTTCTCGTCCATCAGGCTGAGTTGGTTTAGTCGGTTCTTAATCCATTCTGCCTCATCGAGTTTCACATCAACCAAAACTCGTAAAGAAGGAATCTCAACTTCCAACGGTAGGACAACTTCCATACCGTACACCAGTGAGAAAGGAGTTGCCCCGGTTGATGTACGTAGTGTTGTACGATAACCGTGCAGTGCAAATGGCAGCATCTCGTGCCAATCCTTGTAGGTCACAACCATCTTCTGCACAATCTTCTTAATGTTTTTATTAGCCGCTTCAACGGCGCCATTCATCTTTGGCCGGTAAGGAGATGAGTTGTGGTGTTCAATCTTGAAACTCTGGCACAACTCCTTCATCATCTTGTTATTCAGATTCGAACCATTATCAGTAATGATTCGCTCGGGAATTCCGTAACGACAAATGATGTCCCTCTTTATGAATTTAGCCACCACCTGCTTGGTCACATTAGCATACGAGGCTGCCTCCACCCACTTGGTGAAGTAGTCGAGATGTTTAATATCTGTACCTTTAGGTTTGTTGTTCGCTTTTATTTAGCGAAGGCCTGGCGGCGATGTCCGATACCTTTGGGTTCGATGCTCGCTTTTATCTAGTGAATGCCTGGCGGCGATGTCAGATGTCAGTACCTTTGGGTATGTTGTTCGCTTTTATTTAGCGAAGGTCTGGCGGCGATGTCAGATACCTTTAGGTTCGATGCTCGCTTATATTTAGCGAATGCCTGGCGGCGATATCAAATATCCGTGCCTTTGGGTTTGTTATTCGCTTTTATTTAGCCAAGGTCTGGCGGGGATGTCAGATACCTTTGGGTTCGGTGCTGGCTTTTATTTAGCGATTTCCTGGCGGCGATGTCAGATGTCCGTACCTTTGGGTATGTTGTTCGCATTAATTTAGCGAAGGCCTAGCGACGATGTCATATCCCTTTGGGTTCGATGCTCGCTTTTATTTAGTGAATGCCTGGCGGCAATGTCAGATACCTTTGGGTTCGATGCTCGCTTTTATTTAGCAAATGCCTGGTGGCGATGTCAGTTGTCTGTACCTTTGGGTTTGTTGTTCGCTTTTATTTAGTGAAGGCCTGGCAGAGATGTCAGATACCTTTGGGTTCGATGCTCGCTTTTATTTAGCGAATGCCTGGCGGCGATGTCAGATATCTGTACCTTTGGGTTGGTTATTCGCCTTTATTTAGCGAAGGCATGTCGGCGATATTAGATACCTTTGGGTTGTATGCTCGCTTTTATTTAGGGATTGCCTGGCGGCGATGTCAAATGTCCGTACCTTTGAGTTTGTTGTTCACTTTTATTTAGCAAAGTCTTGGCGGCGATGTCAAATACCTTTGGGTTCGATGCACACTTTAATTTAGCGAATGCCGGGTGGCGGTGTCAGATGTCCGTACCTTTGGGTTTGTTGTTCGCTTTTATTTAGCGAAGGCCTGGCGGCGATGTCAGATTCCTTTGGGTTCGATGCTCGCTTTTATTTTGCGAATGTCTGGCAGCGATGTCAGATGTCTGTACCTTTGGGTTTGGTGTTCACTTTTATTTAGTGAAGGGCTGGCGGCGATGTCAGATACCTTTGGGTTCAATCCTCGCTTTTATTTAGAGAATACCTGACACTGATGTCAGATGTCCGTACCTTTGGGTTTGTTGTTCGCTTTTATTTAGCGAAGGTCTGGCGGCGATGTCAGATACCTTTGGGTTCGATGCTCGCTTTTATTTAGCGAATGCCTGGCGGCGATATCAAATATCCATACATTTGGGTTTGTTATTCGCTTTTATTTAGTGAAGGTCTGGCGGGATGTCAGATACCTTTGGGTTCGGTGCTCGCTTTTATTTAGCGAATGCCTGGCGGCGATGTCAGATGTCCGTACCTTTGGGTTTGTTGTTCACATTAATTTAGCGAAGGCCTGGTGGCGATGTCATATCCCTTTGGGTTCGATGCTCGCTTTTATTTAGTGAATGCCTGGCGGCAATGTCAGATACCTTTGGGTTCGATGCTCGCTTTTATTTAGCAAATGCCAGGTGGCGATGTCAGTTGTCTGTACCTTTGGGTTTGTTGTTCGCTTTTATTTAGCAAAGTCTTGGCGGCGATGTCAGATACCTTTGGGTTCGATGCTCCCTTTTATTTAGCGAATGCCTGGCGGTGGTGTCAAATATCCGTACCTTTAGGTTTGTTATTCGCTTGTGTTTAGCGAAAGCTTGGCGACGATGTCAGATACGTTTGCGTTCGATGCTCGCTTTTATTTTGCGAAGGCCAGACGGCAATGTCATATACCTTTGGGTTCAATGCTCGCTTTTATTTAGAGAATGCCTGGCAGTGATGTCAAATATCCGTACCTTTAGGTTTGTTGTTCGCTTTTATTTAGCGAAGGCTTGGCGACAATGTCAGAAACCTTTTGGTTCGATGCTCGCTTTTATTTTGCGAATCTCTGGCAGCGATGTCAGATGTCTATACCTTTGGGTTTGTTGTTCACTTTTATTTAGCAAAGGCCTGGCGACGATGTCAGATACCTTTGGGTTCAATGCTCGCTTTTATTTAGAGAATGCCTGACAGCGATGTCAGATGTCTATACCTTTGGGTTTGTTGTTCACTTTTATTTAGCAAAGGCCTGGCGGCGATGTCAGATACCTTTGGGTTCAATGCTCGCTTTTATTTAGAGAATGCCTGACAGCGATGTCAGATGTCCGTAACTTTGCGTTTGTTGTTCACTTTTATTTAGCAAAGGCCTGGCGGCGATGTCGGATACCTTTGCGTTAGATGCTCGCTTTTATTTAGCGAATGCCTGGCAGCGACGTCAGATGTCCGTACCTTTGGGTTTGTTGTTCGCTTTTATTTAGCGAAGGCCTGGCGGCGATGTCAGATACCTTTGGGTTCGATGCTCGCTTTTATTTTGCGAATGTCTGGCAACGATGTCAGATGTCTATACCTTTGAGTTTGTTGTTCACTTTTATTTAGCGAAGGCCTGACGGCGATGTCAGATACCTTTGGGGTTGGATGTTCGCTTTTATTTAGCGAATGCCTGGGGCGATGTCAGATGTCTGTACCTTTGGGTTTGTTGTTCGCTTTTATTTGGTGAAGGCCTGGCGGCGATGTCAGATACCTTTGGGTTCGTTGCTCGCTTTTATTTAGCTAATGCCTGGCGGAGATTTCAGATATCCGTACCTTTGGGTTTGTTATTCGCCTTTATTTAGCGAAGGCATGTCGGCGATATTAGATACCTTTGGGTTGGATGCTCGCTTTTATTTAGGGAATGCCTGGCGGCGATGTCAAATGTCTGTACCTTTGGGTTTGTTGTTCACTTTTATTTAGCGAAGGCCTAGCGGCATTGTCAGATACCTTTGGGTTCGATGCTCGCTTTTATTTAGCGAATGCCGGGTGGCGATGTCAGATGTCCGTACCTTTGGGTTTGTTGTTCGCTTTTATTTAGCGAAGGCCTGGCGGCGATGTCTGATACCCTTGGGGATCGATGTTCGCTTTTATCTAGTGAATGCCTGGCGGCGATGTCAGATGTTCGTACCTTTGGGTTTGTTGTTCGCTTTTATTTAGCGAAGGTCTGGCGGCGACGTCAGATACCTTTGGGTTCGATGCTCGCTTATATTTAGCGAATGCCTGGCGGAGATATCAAATATCCGTACCTTTGGGTTTGTTATTCGCTTTTATTTAGCGAATGTCCGGCGGGGATGTCAGATACCTTTGGGTTTGTTGTTCGCTTTTATTTAGCGAATGTCTGGCGGCGATGTCAGATATCCGTACCTTTGGGTTTGTTGTTCGCATTAATTTAGCGAAGGCCTGGAGGCGATGTCATACCCTTTGGGTTCGATGCTCGCTTTTATTTAGTGAATTCCTGGCGGTAATGTTAGATACCTTTAGGTTCGATGCTCGCTTTTATTTAGCAAATGCGTGGTGGCGATGTCAGTTGTCTGTACCTTTGGGTTTGTTGTTCGCTTTTATTTAGCGAAGTCTTGGCGGCGATGTCAGATACCTTTGGGTTCGATGCTCCCTTTTATTTAGCGAATGCCTGGCGGTGGTGTCAAATATCCGTACCTTTAGGTTTGTTATTCGCTTGTGTTTAGCAAAAGCTTGGCGACGATGTCAGATACGTTTGCATTCGATGCTCGCTCATATTTAGAGAATGCCTTGTGGAGATGTCAGATGTCCGTACTTTTGGGTTTGTTGTTCGCTTTTATTTAGCGAAGTCTTGGCGGCGATGTCAAATAACTTTGGGTTCGATGCACGCTTTAATTTAGCAAATGCCTGGCGGCAATGTCATATGTCCGTACCTTTGGGTTTGTTGTTCGCTTTTATTTAGCAAAGGCCTGGCGGCGATGTCAGATACCTTTGGGTTCGATGCTCGCTTTTATTTTGCGAATGTCTGGCAGCGATGTCAGATGTCCGTACCTTTGGGTTTGTTGTTCGATTCTATTTAGGAAAGGCTTGGCGGCAATGTCAGATACCTTTGGGTTCGATGCTCGCTTTTACTTTGCGAATCTCTGGCAGCGATGTCAGGTGTCTATACCTTTGGGTTTGTTGTTCACTTTTATTTAGCAAAGGCCTGGCGGCGATGTCAGATACCTTTGCGTTAGATGCTCGCTTTTATTTAGCGAATGCCTGGCAGCGACGTCAGATGTCCGTACCTTTGGGTTTGTTGTTAGCTTTTATTTAGCGAAGGCCTGACGGCGTTGTCAGATACCTTTGGGTTCGATGCTCGCTTTTATTTTGCAAATGTCTGGCAACGATGTCAGATGTCTATACCTTTGAGCTTGTTGTTCACTTTTATTTAGAGAAGGCCTGACGACGATGTCAGATACCTTTGGGGTTGGATGTTCGCTTTTATTTAGCGAATGCCTGGGGCGATGTCAGATGTCTGTACCTTTGCGTTTGTTGTTCGCTTTTATTTAGTGAAGGCCTGGCGGCGATGTCAGATACCTTTGGGTTCGTTGCTCGCTTTTATTTAGCTAATGCCTGGCGGCGATGTCAGATATTCGTACCTTTGGGTTTGTTATTCGCCTTTATTTAGCGAAGACATGTCGGCGATATTAGATACCTTTGGGATGGATGCTCGCTTTTATTTAGGGAATGCCTGGCGGCGATGTCAAATGTCTGTACCTTTGGGTTTGTTGTTCACTTTTATTTAGCGAAGGCCTAGCGGCATTGTCAGATACCTTTGGGTTCGATGCTCGCTTTTATTTAGCGAATGCCGGGTGGCGATGTCAGATGTCCGTACCTTTGGGTTTGTTGTTCGCTTTTATTTAGTGAAGTCTTGGCGGCGATGTCAGATACCTTTGGGTTCGACGCTCCTTTTTATTTAGCGAATGCATGACGGCGATGTCTAATATCTGTACCTTTAAGTTTGTTGTTCGCTTTTATTTAGCGAAGGCCTGGAGGTGATGTCTGATACCCTTGGGGATCGATGCTCGCTTTTATCTAGTGAATGCCTGGCGGCGATGTCAGATTTGCGTACCTTTGGGTTTGTTGTTCGCTTTTATTTAGCGAAGGTCTGGCGGCGATGTCAGATACCTTTGGGTTCGATGCTCGCTTATATTTAGCGAATGCCTGGCGGCGATATCAAATATCCGTACCTTTGGGTTTATTATTCTCTTTTATTTAGCGAATGTCTGGCGGGGATGTCAGATACCTTTGGGTTCGGTGCTCGGTTTTATTTAGCGAATGCCTGGCGGCGATGTCAGATGTCCCTACCTTTGGGTTTGTTGTTCGCATTAATTTAGCGAAGGCCTGGAGGCGATGTCATATCCCTTTGGGTTCGATGCTCGCTTTTATTTAGTGAATTCCTGGCGGCAATGTCAGATACCTTTGGGTTCGATGCTCGCTTTTATTTAGCAAATGCGTGGTGGCGATGTCAGTTGTCTGTACCTTTGGGTTTGTTGTTCGCTTTTATTTAGCGAAGTCTTGGCGGCGATGTCAGATACCTTTGGGTTAGATGCTCCCTTTTATTTAGCGAATGCCTGGCGGTGGTGTCAAATATTCGTACCTTTAGGTTTGTTATTCGCTTGTGTTTAGCGAAAGCTTGGCGACGATATCAGATACGTTTGCATTCGATGCTCGCTCATATTTAGAGAATGCCTTGTGGAGATGTCATATGTCCGTACTTTTGGGTTTGTTGTTCGCTTTTATTTAGCGAAGTCTTGGCGGCGATGTCAAATAACTTTGGGTTTGATGCACGCTTTAATTTAGCAAATGCCTGGCGGCAATGTCAGATGTCCGTACCTTTGGGTTTGTTGTTCGCTTTTATTTAGCAAAGGCCTGGCGGCGATGTCAGATACCTTTGGGTTCGATGCTCGCTTTTATTTTGCGAATGTCTGGCAGCGATGTCAGATGTTCGTACCTTTGGGTTTGTTGTTCGATTCTATTTAGCAAAGGCCTGGCGGCGATGTCAGATACCTTTGGGTTCGATGCTCGCTTTTACTTTGCGAATCTCTGGCAGCGATGTCAGATGTCTATACCTTTGGGTTTGTTGTTCACTTTTATTTAGCAAAGGCCTGGCGGCGATGTCAGATACCTTTGGGTTCAATTCTCGCTTTTATTTAGAGAATGCCTGACAGCGATGTCAGATGTCCGTAACTTTGCGTTTGTTGTTCACTTTTATTTAGCGAAGGCCTGGCGGCGATGTCGGATACCTTTGCGTTAGATGCTCGCTTTTATTTAGCGAATCCCTGGCAGCGACGTCAGATGTCCGTACCTTTGGGTTTGTTGTCCGCTTTTATTTAGCGAAGGCCTGGCGGCGATGTCAGATACCTTTGGGTTCGATGCTCGCTTTTTATTTTGCGAATGTCTGGCAACGATGTCAGATGTCTATACCTTTGAGTTTGTTGTTCACTTTTATTTAGCGAAGGCCTGACGGCGATGTCAGATACCTTTGGGGTTGGATGTTCGCTTTTATTTAGCGAATGCCTGGGGCGATGTCAGATGTCTGTACCTTTGGGGTTGTTGTTCGCTTTTATTTAGTGAAGGCCTGGCGGCGATGTCAGATACCTTTGGGATCGTTGCTCGCTTTTATTTAGCGAATGCTTGGCGGCGATGTCAGATATCCGTACCTTTGGGTTTTTTATTCGCCTTTATTTAGCGAAGGCATGTCGGCGATATTAGATACCTTTGGGTTGGATGCTCGCTTTTATTTAGGGAATGCCTGGCGGCGATGTCAAATGTCTGTACCTTTGGGTTTGTTGTTCACTTTTATTTAGCGAAGGCCTAGCGGCATTGTCAGATACCTTTGGGTTCGATGCTCGCTTTTATTTAGCGAATGCCGGGTGGCGATGTCAGATGTCCATACCTTTGGGTTTGTTGTTCGCTTTTATTTAGTGAAGTCTTGGCTGCGATGTCAGATACCTTTGGGTTCGATGCTCCTTTTTATTTAGCGAATGCATGACGGCGATGTCTAATATCTGTACCTTTAGGTTTGTTGTTCGCTTTTATTTAGCGAAGGCCTGGCGGCCATATCCGATACCCTTGGGGATCGATGCTCGCTTTTATCTAGTGAATGCCTGGCGACGATGTCAGATGTCCGTACCTCTGGGTTTGTTGTTCGCTTTTATTTAGCGAAGTTCTGGCGGCGATGTCAGATACCTTTGGGTTCGATGCTCGCTTATATTTAGCGAATGCCTGGCGGAGATATCAAATATCCGTACCTTTGGGTTTGTTATTCGCTTTTATTTAGCGAATGTCCGGCGGGGATGTCAGATACCTTTGGGTTCGGTGCTCGCTTTTATTTAGCGAATGCCTGGCGGCGATGTCTGATGTCCGTACCTTTGGGTTTGAGGTTCGCATTAATTTAGCGAAGGCCTGGAGGCGATGTCATATCCCTTTGGGTTCGATGCTCGCTTTTATTTAGTGAATTCCTGACGGCAATGTCAGATACCTTTGGGTTCGATGCTCGCTTTTATTTAGCAAATGTGTGGTGGCGATGTCAGTTGTCTGTACCTTTGGGTTTGTTGTTTGCTTTTATTTAGCGAAGTCTTGGCGGCGATGTCAGATACCTTTGGGTTCGATGCTCCCTTTTATTTAGCGAATGCCTGGCGGTGGTGTCAAATATCCGTACCTTTAGGTTTGTTATTCGCTTGTGTTTAGCGAAAGCTTGGCGACGATGTCAGATACGTTTGCATTCGATGCTCGCTCATATTTAGAGAATGCCTTGTGCAGATGTCAGCTGTCCGTACTTTTGGGTTTGTTGTTCGCTTTTATTTAGCAAAGTCTTGGCGGCGATGTCAAATAACTTATGGTTCGATGCACGCTATAATTTAGCAAATGCCTGGCGGCAATGTCAGATGTCCATACCTTTGGGTTTGTTGTTCACTTTTATTTAGCAAAGGCCTGGCGGCGATGTCAGATACCTTTGGGTTCGATGCACGCTTTTATTTTGCGAATGTCTGGCAGCGATGTCAGATGTCCGTACCTTTGGGTTTGTTGTTCGATTCTATTTAGCAAAGGCCTGGCGGCGATGTCAGATACCTTTGGGTTCGATGCTCGCTTTTATTTTGCGAATCTCTGGCAGCGATGTCAGATGTCTATACCTTTGGGTTTGTTGTTCACTTTTATTTAGCAAAGGCCTTGCGGCGATGTCAGATACCTTTGGGTTCAATGCTCGATTTTATTTAGAGAATGCCTGACAGCGATGTCAGATGTCCGTAACTTTGCGTTTGTTGTTCACTTTTATTTAGCGAAGGCCTGGCGGTGATGTCGGATACCTTTGCGTTAGATGCTCGCTTTTATTTAGCGAATGCCTGGCAGCGACGTCAGATGTCCGTACCTTTGGGTTTGTTGTTCGCTTTTATTTAGCGAAGGCCTGACGGCGATGTCAGATACCTTTGGGTTCGATGCTCGCTTTTATTTTGCGAATGTCTGGCAACGATGTCAGATGTCTATACCTTTGAGTTTGTTGTTCACTTTTATTTAGCGAAGGCCTGACGGCGATGTCAGATACCTTTGGGGTTGGATGTTCGCTTTTATTTAGCGAATGCCTGGGGCGATGTCAGATGTCTGTACCTTTGCGTTTGTTGTTCGCTTTTATTTAGTGAAGGCCTGGCGGCGATGTCAGATACCTTTGGGTTCGTTGCTCGCTTTTATTTAGCTAATACCTGGCGGCGATGTCAGATATCTGTACCTTTGGGTTTGTTATTCGCCTTTATTTAGCGAAGGCATGTCGGCGATATTAGATACCTTTGGGTTGGATGCTCGCTTTTATTTAGGGAATGCCTGGAGGCGATGTCAAATGTCTGTACCTTTGGGTTTGTTGTTCACTTTTATTTAGCGAATGCCTAGCGGCATTGTCAGATACCTTTGGGTTCGATGCTCGCTTTTATTTAGCGAATGCCGGGTGGCGATGTCAGATGTCCGTACCTTTGGGTTTGTTGTTCGCTTTTATTTAGTAAAGTCTTGGCGGCGATGTCAGATACCTTTGGGTTCGATGCTCCTTTTTATTTAGCGAATGCATGACGGCGATGTCTAATATCTGTACCTTTAGGTTTGTTGTTCGCTTTTATTTAGCGAAGGCCTGGCGGCCATATCCGATACCCTTGGGGATCGATGCTCGCTTTTATCTAGTGAATGCATGGCGGCGATGTCAGATGTCCGTACCTCTGGGTTTGTTGTTCGCTTTTATTTAGCGAAGGTCTGGCGGCGATGTCAGATACCTTTGGGTTCGATGCTCGCTTATATTTAGCGAATGCCTGGCGGAGATATCAAATATCCGTACCTTTGGGTTTGTTATTCGCTTTTATTTAGCGAATGTCCGGCGGGGATGTCAGATACCTTTGGGTTCGGTGCTCGCTTTTATTTAGCGAATGCCTGACGGCGATGTCAGATGTCCGTACCTTTGGGTTTGTTGTTCGCATTAATTTAGCGAAGGCCTGGAGGCGATGTCATATCCCTTTGGGTTCGATGCTCGCTTTTATTTAGTGAACTCCTGGCGGCAATGTCAGATACCTTTGGGTTCGATGCTCGCTTTTATTTAGCAAATGCGTGGTGGCGATGTCAGTTGTCTGTACCTTTGGGTTTGTTGTTTGCTTTTATTTAGCGAAGTCTTGGCGGCGATGTCAGATTCCTTTGGGTTCGATGCTCCCTTTTATTTAGCGAATGCCTGGCGGTGGTGTCAAATATTCGTACCTTTAGGTTTGTTATTCGCTTGTGTTTAGCGAAAGCTTGGCGACGATGTCAGATACGTTTGTGTTCGATGCTCGCTTATATTTAGAGAATGCCTTGTGGAGATGTCAGATGTCTGTACTTTTGGGTTTGTTGTTCGCTTTTATTTAGCAAAGTCTTGGCGGCGATGTCAAATAACTTTGGGTTCGATGCACGCTTTAATTTAGCAAATGCCTGGCGGCAATGTCAGATGTCCGTACCTTTGGGTTTGTTGTTCGCTTTTATTTAGAAAAGGCCTGGCGGTGATGTCAGATACCTTTGAGTTCGATGCTCGCTTTTATTTTGCGAATGTCTGGCAGCGATGTCAGATGTCCGTACCTTTGGGTTTGTTGTTCGCTTCTATTTAGCAAAGGCCTTGCGGCGATGTCAGATACCTTTGGGTTCGATGCTCGCTTTTATTTTGCGAATCTCTGGCAGCGTTGTCAGATGTCTATACCTTTGGGTTTGTTGTTCACTTTTATTTAGCAAAGGCCTGGCGGCGATGTCTGATACCTTTGGGTTCAATGCTCGCTTTTATTTAGAGAATGCCTGACAGCGATGTCAGATGTCCGTAACTTTGCGTTTGTTGTTCACTTTTATTTAGCGAAGGCCTGGCGGCGATGTCGGATACCTTTGCGTTAGATGCTCGCTTTTATTTAGAGAATGCCTGGCGGCGATGTAAGATATCCGTACCTTTGGGTTTGTTATTCGCCTTTATTTAGCGAAGGCATGTCGGCGATATTAGATACCTTTGGGTTGGATGCTCGCTTTTATTTAGGGAATGCCTGGCGGCGATGTCAAATGTTTGTACCTTTAGGTTTGTTGTTCACTTTTATTTAGCGAAGGCCTAGCGACATTGTCAGATACCTTTGGGTTCGATGCTCGCTTTTATTTAGTGAATGCCGGGTGGCGATGTCAGATGTCCGTACCTTTGGGTTTGTTGTTCGCTTTTATTTAGTGAAGTCTTGGCGGCGATGTCAGATACGTTTGGGTTCGATGCTCCTTTTTATTTAGCGATTGCATGATGGCGATGTCTAATATTTGAACCTTTAGGTTTATTGTTCGCTTTTATTTAGCGAAGGCCTGGCGGCAATGTCTGGTACCCTTGGGGATCGATGCTCGCTTTTATCTAGTGAATGCCTGGCGGCGATGTCAGATGTCCGTACCTTTGGGTTTGTTGTTCGCTTTTATTTAGCGAAGGTCTGGCGGCGATGTCAGATACCTTTGGGTTCGATGCTGGCTTATATTTAGCGAATGCCTGGCGGCGATATCAAATATCCGTACCTTTGGGTTTGTTATTCGCTTTTATTTAGCGAATGTCTGGCGGGGATGTCAGATACCTTTGGGTTCGGTGCTCGCTTTTATTTAGCGAATGCCTGGCGGCGATGTCAGATGTCCGTACCTTTGGGTTTGTTTTTCGCATTAATTTAGCGAAGGCCTGGAGGCGATGTCATATCCCTTTGGGTTCGATGCTCGCTTTTATTTAGTGAATTCCTGGCGGCAATGTCAGATACCTTTGGGTTCGATGCTCGCTTTTATTTAGCAAATGCGTGGTGGCGATGTCAGTTGTCTGTACCTTTGGGTTTGTTGTTTGCTTTTATTTAGCGAAGTCTTGGCGGCGATGTCAGATTCCTTTGGGTTCGATGCTCCCTTTTATTTAGCGAATGCCTGGCGGTGGTGTCAAATATTCGTACCTTTAGGTTTGTTATTCGCTTGTGTTTAGCGAAAGCTTGGCGACGATGTCAGATACGTTTGTGTTCGATGCTCGCTTATATTTAGAGAATGCCTTGTGGAGATGTCAGATGTCCGTACTTTTGGGTTTGTTGTTCGCTTTTATTTAGCAAAGTCTTGGCGGAGATGTGAAATAACTTTGGGTTCGATGCACGCTTTAATTTAGCAAATGCCTGGCAGCAATGTCAGATGTCCGTACCTTTGGGTTTGTTGTTCGCTTTTATTTAGCAAAGGCCTGGCGGTGATGTCAGATACCTTTGGGTTCGATGCTCGCTTTTATTTTGCGAATGTCTGGCAGCGATGTCAGATGTCCGTACCTTTGGGTTTGTTGTTCGCTTTTATTTAGCGAAGGCATGTCGGCGATATTAGATACCTTTGGGTTGGATGCTCGCTTTTATTTAGGGAATGTCTGGCAACGATGTCAGATGTCTATACCTTTGAGTTTGTTGTTCACTTTTATTTAGCGAAGGCCTGACGGCGATGTCAGATACCTTTGGGTTCAATGCTCGCTTCTATTTAGAGAATGCCTGACAGCGATGTCAGATGTCCGTAACTTTGCGTTTGTTGTTCACTTTTATTTAGCGAAGGCCTGGCGGTGATGTCAGATACCTTTGCGTTAGATGCTCGCTTTTATTTAGAGAATGCCTGGCGGCGATGTAAGATATCCGTACCTTTGGGTTTGTTATTCGCCTTTATTTAGCGAAGGCATGTCGGCGATATTAGATACCTTTGGGTTGGATGCTCGCTTTTATTTAGGGAATGCCTGGCGGCGATGTCAAATGTTTGTACCTTTAGGTTTGTTGTTCACTTTTATTTAGCGAAGGCCTAGCGACATTGTCAGATACCTTTGGGTTCGATGCTCGCTTTTATTTAGTGAATGCCGGGTGGCGATGTCAGATGTCCGTACCTTTGGGTTTGTTGTTCGCTTTTATTTAGTGAAGTCTTGGCGGCGATGTCAGATACGTTTGGGTTCGATGCTCCTTTTTATTTAGCGAATGCATGATGGCGATGTCTAATATTTGTACCTTTAGGTTTGTTGTTCGCTTTTATTTAGCGAAGGCCTGGCGGCAATGTCTGGTACCCTTGGGGATCGATGCTCGCTTTTATCTAGTGAATGCCTGGCGGCGATGTCAGATGTCCGTACCTTTGGGTTTGTTGTTCGCTTTTATTTAGCGAAGGTCTGGCGGCGATGTCAGATACCTTTGGGTTCGATGCTGGCTTATATTTAGCGAATGCCTGGCGGCGATATCAAATATCCGTACCTTTGGGTTTGTTATTCGCTTTTATTTAGCGAATGTCTGGCGGGGATGTCAGATACCTTTGGGTTCGGTGCTCGCTTTTATTTAGCGAATGCCTGGCGGCGATGTCAGATGTCCGTACCTTTGGGTTTGTTTTTCGCATTAATTTAGCGAAGGCCTGGAGGCGATGTCATATCCCTTTGGGTTCGATGCTCGCTTTTATTTAGTGAATTCCTGGCGGCAATGTCAGATACCTTTGGGTTCGATGCTCGCTTTTATTTAGCAAATGCGTGGTGGCGATGTCAGTTGTCTGTACCTTTGGGTTTGTTGTTTGCTTTTATTTAGCGAAGTCTTGGCGGCGATGTCAGATTCCTTTGGGTTCGATGCTCCCTTTTATTTAGCGAATGCCTGGCGGTGGTGTCAAATATTCGTACCTTTAGGTTTGTTATTCGCTTGTGTTTAGCGAAAGCTTGGCGACGATGTCAGATACGTTTGCATTCGATGCTCGCTCATATTTAGAGAATGCCTTGTGCAGATGTCAGCTGTCCGTACTTTTGGGTTTGTTGTTCGCTTTTATTTAGCAAAGTCTTGGCGGCGATGTCAAATAACTTATGGTTCGATGCACGCTTTAATTTAGCAAATGCCTGGCAGCAATGTCAGATGTCCGTACCTTTGGGTTTGTTATTCGCTTTTATTTAGCAAAGGCCTGGCGGTGATGTCAGATACCTTTGGGTTCGATGCTCGCTTTTATTTTGCGAATGTCTGGCAGCGATGTCAGATGTCCGTACCTTTGGGTTTGTTGTTCGCTTCTATTTAGCAAAGGCCTGGCGGCGATGTCAGATACCTTTGGGTTCGATGCTCGCTTTTATTTTGCGAATCTCTGGCAGCGTTGTCAGATGTCTATACCTTTGGGTTTGTTGTTCACTTTTATTAGGCAAAGGCCTGGCGACGATGTCTGATACCTTTTGGTTCAATGCTCGCTTTTATTTAGAGAATGCCTGACAGCGATGTCAGATGTCCGTAACTTTGCGTTTGTTGTTCACTTTTATTTAGCGAAGGCCTGGCGGCGATGTCGGATACCTTTGCGTTAGATGCTCGCTTTTATTTAGCGAATGCCTGGCAGCGACATCAGATGTCCGTACCTTTGGGTTTGTTGTTCGCATTTATTTAGCGAAGGCCTGGCGGGGATGTCAAATACCTTTGGGTTCGATGCTCGCTTTTATTTTGCGAATGTCTGGCCACGATGTCAGATGTCTATACCTTTGAGTTTGTTGTTCACTTTTATTTAGCGAAGGCCTGACGGCGATGTCAGATACCTTTGGGGTTGGATGTTCGCTTTTATTTTGCGAATGCCTGGGGCGATGTCAGATGTCTGTACCTTTGGGTTTGTTGTTCGCTTTTATTTAGTGAAGGCCTGGCGGCGATGTCAGATACCTTTGGGTTCGTTGCTCGCTTTTATTTAGCGAATGCCTGACGGCGATGTCAGATATCCGTACCTTTGGGTTTGTTATTCTCCTTTATTTAGCGAAGGCATGTCGGCCATATTAGATACCTTTGGGTTGGATGCTCGCTTTTATTTAGGGAATGCCTGGCGGCGATGTCAAATGTCTGTACCTTTGGGTTTGTTGTTCACTTTTATTTAGCGAAGGCCTAGCGGCGTTGTCAGATACCTTTGGGTTTGATGCTCGCTTTTATTTTGCGAATGCCGGGTGGCGATGTCAGATGTCCGTACCTTTGGGTTTGTTGGTCGCTTTTATTTAGCGAAGTCTTGGCGGCGATGTCAGATACCTTTGGGTTCGATGCTCCCTTTTATTTAGCGAATGCATGACGGTGATGTCTAATATCTGTACCTTTAGGTTTGTTGTTCGCTTTTATTTAGCGAATGCCTGGTGGCGATGTCCGATACCTCGGGGTTCGATGCTCGCTTTTATTTAGTGAATGCCTGGAGGCGATGTCAGATATCCGTACCTTTGGGTTTGTTGTTCGCTTTTATTTAGCGAAGGCTTGGCGGCGATGTCAGATACCTTTGGGTTCGATGCTCGCTTATATTTAGCGAATGCCCGGCGGCGATATCAAATATCCGTACCTTTGGGTTTGTTATTCGCTTTTATTTAGCGAAGGTCTGGCGGGGATGTCAGATACCTTTGGGTTCGCTGCTCGCTTTTATTTAGTGAATGCCAGGCGGCGATGTCAGATGTCCTTACCTTTGGGTTTGTTGTTCGCATTAATTTAGCGAAGGCCTGGCGGCGATGTCATATCCCTTTGGGTTCGATGCTCGCTTTTATTTAGTGAATGCCTGGCGGCACTGTCAGATACCTTTGGGTTCGATGCTCGCTTTTATTTAGCAAATGCCTGGTGGCGATGTCAGTTGTCTGTACCTTTGGGTTTGTTGTTCGCTTTTATTTAGCGAAGTCTTGGCGGCGATGTCAGATACCTTTGGCCTCGATGCTCCCTTTTATTTAGCGAATGCCTGGCGGTGGTGTCAAATATCCGTACCTTTAGGTTTGTTATTCGCTTGTGTTTAGTGAAAGCTTGGCGACGATGTCAGATACGTTTGCGTTCGATGCTCGCTTATATTTAGAGAATGCCTTGTGGAGATGTCAGATGTCCGTACTTTTGGGTTTGTTGTTCGCTTTTATTTAGCGAAGTCTTGGCGGCGATGTCAAATAACTTTGGGTTCGATGCACGCTTTGATTTAGCAAATGCCTGGCGGCAATGTCAGATGTCCGTACCTTTGGGTTTGTTGTTCGCTTTTATTTAGCAAAGGCCTGGCGGTGATGTCAGATACCTTTGGGTTCGATGCTCGCTTTTATTTTGTGAATGTCTGGCAGAGATGTCAGATGTCCGTACCTTTGGGTTTGTTGTTCGCTTCTATTTAGCAAAGGCCTGGCGGCGATGTCAGATACCTTTGGGTTCGATGCTCGCTTTTATTTTGCGAATCTCTGGAAGCGATGTCAGATGTCTATACCTTTGGGTTTGTTGTTCACTTTTATTTAGCAAAGGCCTGGCGGCGATGTCAGATACCTTTGGGTTCAATGCTCGCTTTTATTTAGAAAATGCCTGACAGCGATGTCAGATGTCCGTAACTTTGCGTTTGTTGTTCACTTTTATTTAGCGAAGGCCTGGCGGCGATGTCGGATACCTTTGCGTTAGATGCTCGCTTTTATTTAGCGAATGCCTGGCAGCGACGTCAGATGTCCGTACCTTTGGGTTTGTTGTTCACTTTTATTTAGCGAAGGCTTGGCGGCTATGTCAGATACCTTTGGTTCCGATGCTCGCTTTTATTTTGCGAATGTCTGGCAACGATGTCAGATGTCTATACCTTTGAGTTTGTTGTTCACTTTTATTTAGCGAAGGCCTGACGGCGATGTCAGATACCTTTGGGGTTGGATGTTCGCTTTTATTTAGCGAATGCCTGGGGCGATGATAGATGTCTGTACCTTTGGGTTTGTTGTTCGCTTTTATTTAGTGAAGGCCTGGCGGCGATGTCAGATACCTTTGGGTTCGTTGCTCGCTTTTATTTAGCTAATGCCTGGCGGCGATGTCAGATATTCGTACCTTTGGGTTTGTTATTCGCCTTTATTTAGCGAAGACATGTCGGCGATATTAGATACCTTTGGGTTGGATGCTCGCTTTTATTTAGGGAATGCCTGGCGGCGATGTCAAATGTCTGTACCTTTGGGTTTGTTGTTCACTTTTATTTAGCAAAGGCCTAGCGGCATTGTCAGATACCTTTGGGTTCGATGCTCGCTTTTATTTAGCGAATGCCGGGTGGCGATGTCAGATGTCCGTACCTTTGGGTTTGTTGTTCGCTTTTATTTAGCGAAGTCTTGGCGGCGATGTCAGATACCTTTGGGTTCGATGCTCCTTTTTATTTAGCGAATGCATGACGACGATGTCTAATATCTGTACCTTTAGGTTTGTTGTTCGCTTTTATTTAGCGAAGGCCTGGCGGCGATGTCCGATACCCTTGAGGATCGATGCTCGCTTTTATATAGTGAATGTCTGACGGCGATGTCAGATGTCCGTACCTTTGGGTTTGTTGTTCGCTTTTATTTAGCGAAGGTCTGGCGGCGATGTTAGATACCTTTGGGTTCGATGCTCGCTTATATTTAGCGAATGCCTGGCGGCGATATCAAATATCCGTACCTTTGGGTTTGTTATTCGCTTTTATTTAGCGAATGTCTGGCGGGGATGTTAGATACCTTCGGGTTCGGTGCTCGCTTTTATTTAGCGAATGCCTGGCAGCGATGTCAGATGTCCGTACCTTTGGGTTTGTTGTTCGCATTAATTTAGCGAAGGCCTAGAGGCCATGTCATATCCCTTTAGGTTCGATGCTCGCTTTTATTTAGTGAATTCCTGGCGGCAATGTCAGATACCTTTGGGTTCGATGCTCGCTTTTATTTAGCAAATGCGTGGTGGCGATGTCAGTTGTCTGTACCTTTGGGTTTGTTGGTCGCTTTTATTTAGCGAAGTCTTGGCGGCGATGTCAGATACCTTTGGGTTCGATGCTCCCTTTTATTTAGTGAATGCCTGGCAGTGGTGTCAAATATTCGTACCTTTAGGTTTGTTATTCGCTTGTGTTTAGCGAAAGCTTGGCGACGATGTCAGATACGTTTCCGTTCGATGCTCGCTTATATTTAGAGAATGCCTTGTGGAGATGTCAAATGTCCGTACCTTTGGGTTTGTTGTTCGCTTTTATTTAGCGAAGTCTTGGCGGCGATGTCAAATACCTTTGGGTTCGATGCACGCTTTTATTTAGCAAATGCCTGGCGGCAATGTCAGATGTCCTTACCTTTGGGTTTGTTGTTCGCTTTTATTTAGCAAAGGCCTGGCGGCGATGTCAGATACCTTTGGGTCGATACTCGCTTTTATTTTACGAATGTCTGGCAGTGATGTCAGATGTCTATACCTTTGGGTTTGTTGTTCGCTTTTATTTAGTGAAGGCCTGGCGGCGATGTCAGATACCTTTGGGGTTCGATGCACGCTTTAATTTAGCGAATGCCTGGGGCGATGTCAGATGTCTATACCTTTGGGTTTGTATTCACTTTTATTTAGCAAAGGCCTGGCGGCGATGTCAGATACCTTTGGGTTCAATGCTCGCTTTTATTCAGAAAATGCCTGACAACGATGTCAGATGTCCGTAACTTTGCGTTTGTTGTTCACTTTTATTTAGCGAAGGCCTGGCGGCGATGTCGGGTACCTTTGCGTTAGATGCTCGCTTTTATTTAGCGAATGCCTGGCAGTGACGTCAGATGTCCGTACCTTTGGGTTTGTTGTTCGCTTTTATTTAGCGAAGGCCTGGCGGGGATGTCAGATACCTTTGGGTTTGTTGTCCGCTTTTATTTTGCGAATGTCTGGCCACGATGTCAGATGTCTATACCTTTGAGTTTTTTGTTCACTTTTATTTAGCGAAGGCCTGACGGCGATGTCAGATACCTTTGGGGTTGGATGTTAGCTTTTATTTAGCGAATGCCTGGGGCGATGTCAGATGTCTGTACCTTTGGGTTTGTTGTTCGCTTTTATATAGTGAAGGCCTAGCGGCAATGTCAGATACCTTTGGGTTCGATGCTCGCTTTTATTTAGCAAATGCGTGGTGGCGATGTCAGTTGTCTGTACCTTTGGGTTTGTTGTTCGCTTTTATTTAGCGAAGTCTTGGCGGCGATGTCAGATACCTTTGGGTTAGATGCTCCCTTTTATTTAGCGAATGCCTGGCGGTGGTGTCAAATATTCGTACCTTTAGGTTTGTTATTCGCTTGTGTTTAGCGAAAGCTTGGCGACGATATCAGATACGTTTGCATTCGATGCTCGCTCATATTTAGAGAATGCCTTGTGGAGATGTCATATGTCCGTACTTTTGGGTTTGTTGTTCGCTTTTATTTAGCGAAGTCTTGGCGGCGATGTCAAATAACTTTGGGTTTGATGCACGCTTTAATTTAGCAAATGCCTGGCGGCAATGTCAGATGTCCGTACCTTTGGGTTTGTTGTTCGCTTTTATTTAGCAAAGGCCTGGCGGCGATGTCAGATACCTTTGGGTTCGATGCTCGCTTTTATTTTGCGAATGTCTGGCAGCGATGTCAGATGTCCGTACCTTTGGGTTTGTTGTTCGATTCTATTTAGCAAAGGCCTGGCGACGATGTCAGATACCTTTGGGTTCGATGCTCGCTTTTACTTTGCGAATCTCTGGCAGCGATGTCAGATGTCTATACCTTTGGGTTTGTTGTTCACTTTTATTTAGCAAAGGCCTGGCGGCGATGTCAGATACCTTTGGGTTCAATTCTCGCTTTTATTTAGAGAATGCCTGACAGCGATGTCAGATGTCCGTAACTTTGCGTTTGTTGTTCACTTTTATTTAGCGAAGGCCTGGCGGCGATGTCGGATACCTTTGCGTTAGATGCTCGCTTTTATTTAGCGAATGCCTGGCAGCGACGTCAGATGTCCGTACCTTTGGGTTTGTTGTCCGCTTTTATTTAGCGAAGGCCTGGCGGCGATGTCAGATACCTTTGGGTTCGATGCTCGCTTTTTATTTTGCGAATGTCTGGCAACGATGTCAGATGTCTATACCTTTGAGTTTGTTGTTCACTTTTATTTAGCGAAGGCCTGACGGCGATGTCAGATACCTTTGGGGTTGGATGTTCGCTTTTATTTAGCGAATGCCTGGGGCGATGTCAGATGTCTGTACCTTTGGGGTTGTTGTTCGCTTTTATTTAGTGAAGGCCTGGCGGCGATGTCAGATACCTTTGGGATCGTTGCTCGCTTTTATTTAGCGAATGCCTGGCGGCGATGTCAGATATCCGTACCTTTGGGTTTTTTATTCGCCTTTATTTAGCGAAGGCATGTCGGCGATATTAGATACCTTTGGGTTGGATGCTCGCTTTTATTTAGGGAATGCCTGGCGGCGATGTCAAATGTCTGTACCTTTGGGTTTGTTGTTCACTTTTATTTAGCGAAGGCCTAGCGGCATTGTCAGATACCTTTGGGTTCGATGCTCGCTTTTATTTAGCGAATGCCGGGTGGCGATGTCAGATGTCCATACCTTTGGGTTTGTTGTTCGCTTTTATTTAGTGAAGTCTTGGCTGCGATGTCAGATACCTTTGGGTTCGATGCTCCTTTTTATTTAGCGAATGCATGACGGCGATGTCTAATATCTGTACCTTTAGGTTTGTTGTTCGCTTTTATTTAGCGAAGGCCTGGCGGCCATATCCGATACCCTTGGGGATCGATGCTCGCTTTTATCTAGTGAATGCCTGGCGACGATGTCAGATGTCCGTACCTCTGGGTTTGTTGTTCGCTTTTATTTAGCGAAGTTCTGGCGGCGATGTCAGATACCTTTGGGTTCGATGCTCGCTTATATTTAGCGAATGCCTGGCGGAGATATCAAATATCCGTACCTTTGGGTTTGTTATTCGCTTTTATTTAGCGAATGTCCGGCGGGGATGTCAGATACCTTTGGGTTCGGTGCTCGCTTTTATTTAGCGAATACCTGGCGGCGATGTCTGATGTCCGTACCTTTGGGTTTGAGGTTCGCATTAATTTAGCGAAGGCCTGGAGGCGATGTCATATCCCTTTGGGTTCGATGCTCGCTTTTATTTAGTGAATTCCTGACGGCAATGTCAGATACCTTTGGGTTCGATGCTCGCTTTTATTTAGCAAATGTGTGGTGGCGATGTCAGTTGTCTGTACCTTTGGGTTTGTTGTTTGCTTTTATTTAGCGAAGTCTTGGCGGCGATGTCAGATACCTTTGGGTTCGATGCTCCCTTTTATTTAGCGAATGCCTGGCGGTGGTGTCAAATATCCGTACCTTTAGGTTTGTTATTCGCTTGTGTTTAGCGAAAGCTTGGCGACGATGTCAGATACGTTTGCATTCGATGCTCGCTCATATTTAGAGAATGCCTTGTGCAGATGTCAGCTGTCCGTACTTTTGGGTTTGTTGTTCGCTTTTATTTAGCAAAGTCTTGGCGGCGATGTCAAATAACTTATGGTTCGATGCACGCTTTAATTTAGCAAATGCCTGGCGGCAATGTCAGATGTCCATACCTTTGGGTTTGTTGTTCACTTTTATTTAGCAAAGGCCTGGCGGCGATGTCAGATACCTTTGGGTTCGATGCACGCTTTTATTTTGCGAATGTCTGGCAGCGATGTCAGATGTCCGTACCTTTGGGTTTGTTGTTCGATTCTATTTAGCAAAGGCCTGGCGGCGATGTCAGATACCTTTGGGTTCGATGCTCGCTTTTATTTTGCGAATCTCTGGCAGCGATGTCAGATGTCTATACCTTTGGGTTTGTTGTTCACTTTTATTTAGCAAAGGCCTGGCGGCGATGTCAGATACCTTTGGGTTCAATGCTCGATTTTATTTAGAGAATGCCTGACAGCGATGTCAGATGTCCGTAACTTTGCGTTTGTTGTTCACTTTTATTTAGCGAAGGCCTGGCGGTGATGTCGGATACCTTTGCGTTAGATGCTCGCTTTTATTTAGCGAATGCCTGGCAGCGACGTCAGATGTCCGTACCTTTGGGTTTGTTGTTCGCTTTTATTTAGCGAAGGCCTGACGGCGATGTCAGATACCTTTGGGTTCGATGCTCGCTTTTATTTTGCGAATGTCTGGCAACGATGTCAGATGTCTATACCTTTGAGTTTGTTGTTCACTTTTATTTAGCGAAGGCCTGACGGCGATGTCAGATACCTTTGGGGTTGGATGTTCGCTTTTATTTAGCGAATGCCTGGGGCGATGTCAGATGTCTGTACCTTTGCGTTTGTTGTTCGCTTTTATTTAGTGAAGGCCTGGCGGCGATGTCAGATACCTTTGGGTTCGTTGCTCGCTTTTATTTAGCTAATACCTGGCGGCGATGTCAGATATCTGTACCTTTGGGTTTGTTATTCGCCTTTATTTAGCGAAGGCATGTCGGCGATATTAGATACCTTTGGGTTGGATGCTCGCTTTTATTTAGGGAATGCCTGGAGGCGATGTCAAATGTCTGTACCTTTGGGTTTGTTGTTCACTTTTATTTAGCGAATGCCTAGCGGCATTGTCAGATACCTTTGGGTTCGATGCTCGCTTTTATTTAGCGAATGCCGGGTGGCGATGTCAGATGTCCGTACCTTTGGGTTTGTTGTTCGCTTTTATTTAGCGAAGTCTTGGCGGCGATGTCAGATACCTTTGGGTTCGATGCTCCCTTTTATTTAGCGAATGCATGACGGTGATGTCTAATATCTGTACCTTTAGGTTTGTTGTTCGCTTTTATTTAGTGAATGCCTGGTGGCGATGTCCGATACCTCGGGGTTCGATGCTCGCTTTTATTTAGTGAATGCCTGGAGGCGATGTCTGATATCCGCACCTTTGGGTCTGTTGTTCGCTTTTATTTAGCGAAGGCTTGGCGGCGATGTCAGATACCTTTGGGTTCGATGCTCGCTTATATTTAGCGAATGCCTGGCGGCGATATCAAATATCCGTACCTTTGGGTTTGTTATTCGCTTTTATTTAGCGAAGGTCTGGCGGGGATGTCAGATACCTTTGGGTTCGGTGCTCGCTTTTATTTAGCGAATGTCAGGCGGCGATGTCAGATGTCCGTACCTTTGGGTTTGTTGGTCGCATTAATTTAGCGAAGGCCTGACGGCGATGTCATATCCCTTTGGGTTCGATGCTCGCTTTTATTTAGTGAATGTCTGGCGGCAGTGTCAGATACCTTTGGGTTCGATGCTCGCTTTTATTTAGCAAATGCGTGGTGGCGATGTCAGTTGTCTGTACCTTTGGGTTTGTTGTTCGCTTTTATTTAGCGAAGTCTTCGCGGCGATGTCAGATACCTTTGGGTTCGATGCTCCCTTTAATTAGCGAATGCCTGGCGGTGGTGTCAAATATCCGTACCTTTAGGTTTGTTGTTTGCTTGTGTTTAGCGAAAGCTTGGCGACGATGTCAGATACGTTTGCGTTCGTTGCTCGCTTATATTTAGAGAATGCCTTGTGGAGATGTCAGATGTCCGTACCTTTGGGTTTGTTGTTCGCTTTTATTTAGCGAAGTCTTGGCCGCGATGTCAAATAACTTTGGGTTCGATGCACGCTTTAATTTAGCAAATGCCTGGCGGCAATGTCAGATGTCCGTACCTTTGGGTTTGTTGTTCGCTTTTATTTAGAAAAGGCCTGGCGGTGATGTCAGATACCTTTGGGTTCGATGCACGCTTTAATTTAGCGAATGCCTGGCAGCGATGTCAGATGTCCGTACCTTTGGGTTTGTTGTTCTCTTTTATTTAGTAAAGGCCTGGCGGCGATGTCAGATACCTTTGGGTTCGATGCTCGCTTTTATTTTGCGAATGTCTGGCAGCGATGTCAAATGTCTATACCTTTGGGTTTGTTGTTCGCTTTTATTTAGTGAAGGCCTGGCGGCGATGTCAGATACCTTTGGGGTTCGATGCACGCTTTAATTTAGGGAATTTCTGGGGCAATGTCAGATGTCTATACCTTTGGGTTTGTTATTCACTTTTATTTAGCAAAGGCCTGGCGGCGATGTCAGATACCTTTGGGTTCAATGCACGCTTTTATTTAGAGAATGCCTGACAGCGATGTCAGATGTCCGTACCTTATCGTTTGTTGTTCACTTTTATTTAACGAAGGCCTGACGGCGATGTCAGATACCTTTGCTTTCGATGCTCGCTTTTATTTAGCGAATGCCTGGCAGCGATGTCAGATGTCCGTACCTTTGGGTTTGTTGTTCGCTTTTATTTAGCGAAGGCCTGGCGACGATGTCAGATACCTTTGGGTTCGATGCTCGCTTTTATTTTGCGAATGTCTGGCAGCGGTGTCAGATGTCTATACCTTTGGGTTTGTTGTTCGCTTTTATTTAGCGAAGGCCTGACGGTGATGGCAAATACCTTTATGGTTGGATGTTAGCTTTTGTTTAGCGAATGCCTGGGGCGATGTCAGATGTCTGTACCTTTGGGTTTGTTGTTCGCTTTTATTTAGTGAAGGCCTGGCGGCGATGTCAAATACCTTTGGGGTTCGATGTTCGCTTTTATTTAGCGAATGCCTAGGGCGACGTAAGATGTCTATACCTTTGGGTTTGTTGTTCGCTTTTACTTAGAAAAGGCTTGGCGGCGATGTTAGATACCTTTGGGTTCAATGCTCGCTTTTATTTAGAGAATGCCTGACAGGGATGTCAGATGTCCATACCTTTGCGTTTGTTGTTCACTTTTATTTAGCGAATGCCTGGCGGGAATGTCAGATGTCCGTACCTTTGGGTTTGTTGTTCGCTTTTATTTAGCGAAGGCCTGGCGGCGATGTTATATACCTTTGGGTTTGATGCTTTTATTTTGCGAATGTCTGGCAGCAATGTCAGATGTCTATACCTTTGGTTTTGTTGTTCGCTTTTATTTAGTGAAGGCCTGGCGGCGATGTCAGATACCTTTGGGGTTGGATGTTCGCTTTTATTTAACGAATGCCTGGGGCGATGTCAGATGTCTGTACCTTTGGGTTTATTGTTCGCTTTTATTTAGCAAAGGCCTGGCGGCGATGTCAGATACCTTTGGGTTCAATGCTCGCTTTTATTTAGAGAATGCCTGACAGCGATGTCAGATGTCTGTACCTTTGCGTTTGTTGTTCACTTTTATTTAGTGAAGGCCTGGCGGCGATGTCAGATACCTTTGTGTTCGATGCTCGCTTTTATTTAGCGAATGTCTGGCAACGATGTCAGATGTCCGTACCTTTGGGTTTGTTGTTCGCTTTTGTTTAGCAAAGTCTTGGCGGCGATGTCAGATACCTTTGGGTTCGATGCACGCTCTAATTTAGCGAATTCCTGGCGGCAATGTCAGATGTTCGTACCTTTGGGTTTGTTGTTCGCTTTTATTTAGCAAAGGCCTGGAGGCAATGTCAGATACCTTTGGGTTCGATGCTCGCTTTTATTTTGCGAATGTCTAGCAGAGATGTCAGATGCCTATACCTTTGGGTTTGTTGTTAGCTTTTATTTAGTGAAGGCCTGGCAGCGATTTCAGATACCTTTGGGGTTCGATGTTCGCTTTTATTTTGCGAATGCCTGGGGCGATGTCATATGTCTATACCTTTGGGTTTGTTGTTCGCTTTTATTTAGCAAAGGCCTGGCGGCGATGTCAGATACCTTTGGGTTCAATGCTCGCTTTTATTTAGAGAATGCCTGACAGCGATGTCAGATGTCCGTACCTTTGCGTTTGTTGTTCACTTTTATTTAGCGAAGGCCTGGTGGCGATGTCAGATACCTTTGCATTCGATGCTCGCTTTTATTTAGCGAATACCTGGCGGCGATGTCAGATATCCGTACCTTTGGGTTTGTTGTTCGCTTTTATTTAGCGAATACCTAGCGACGATGTCAGATACCTTTGGGTTCGATGCTCGCTTTTATTTTGCGAATGTTTGGCAGCGATGTCAGATGTCTATACCTTTGGGTTTGTTGTTCGTTTTATTTAGCGATGGCCTGGCGGCGATGTCATATACCTTTGGGGTTGGATGTTCGCTTTTATTTTGCGAATGCCTGGTGCGATGTCATATGTCTATACCTTTGGGTTTGTTGTTCGCTTTTGTTTAGCAAAGGCCTGGCGGCGATGTTAGATACCTTTGGGTTCAATGCTCGCTTTTATTTAGAGAATGCCTGATAGGGATGTCAGATGTCCGTACCTTTGCGTTTGTTGTTCACTTTTATTTAGCGAAGGCCTGGCGGCGATGTCAGATACCTTTGCGTTCGATGCTCGCTTTTATTTAGCGAATGCCTGGCAGCGATGTCAGATGTTCATAACTTTGGGTTTGTTGTTCGCTTTTATTTAGCGAAGGCCTAGCGACGATGTCAGATACCTTTGGGTTCGATGCTCGCTTTTATTTGGCGAATGTCTGGCAGCGATGTCAGATGTCTATACCTTTGGGTTTGTTGTTCGCTTTTATTTAGCGAAGGCCTGGCGGCGATGTCATATACCTTTGGGGTTGGATGTTCGCTTTTATTTAGCGAATGCCTGGGGCGATGTATGATGTCTGTACCTTTGGGTTTGTTGTTCGCTTTTATTTAGAAAAGGCCTGGCGGCAATGTCAGATACCTTTGGGTTCAATGCTCGCTTTTATTTAGAGAATGCCTGACAGCGATGTCAGATGTCTGAACCTTTGCGTTTGTTGTTCACTTTTATTTAGCAAAGGCATGACGGCGATGTCAGATACCTTTGCGTTCGATACTCACTTTTATTTAGCGAATGCCTGGCAGCGATGTCAGATGTCCGTACCTTTGGGTTTGTTGTTCGCTTTTATTTAGCGAAAGCCTAGCGACGATGTCAGATACCTTTGGGTTCGATGCTCGATTTTATTTTGCGAATGTCTGAAAGCGATGTCAGATGTCTATACCTTTGGGTTTGTTGTTCGCTTTTATTTAGTGAAGGCCTGGCGGCGATGTCAGATACCTTTGGGGTTCGATGTTCGCTTTTATTTACCGAATGCCTAGGGCGGTGTCATTTGTCTATACCTTTGGGTTTGTTGTTCGCTTTTATTTAGCAAAGGTCTGGCGGCGATGTCAGATACCTTTGGGTTCAATGCTCGCTTTTATTTTGAGAATGCCTGACAGCGATGTCAGATGTCCGTTGTAACATCCATTTTATTTATTTAGTCAGTTTGGTGTTAATTTAATTATTTTATGTTGGTGTGCCCTTAGGTGGGGTGTGTTGGCATGTGATTGGTGAGTATCCTTGATATATAAGGATCATTGGTGGTGTGGAGATAATAATATAATAGTTAATAGTAATATTGGTGGTATTATTATTATTATTATTATTATTATTATTATTATTATTATTATTATTATTATTATTATTATTATTATTATTATTATTATGATTATTATCATCAGTCTGAATATTATTATTGGTGGGTGTCCCTAATGTGGGAGGACTATTGGTGGTTATTTGGGTGTGAAATATAATAATATAAAAATAATAGTAACATTGGTGGGGGTGTTATTATTATTATTATTATTATCATATTTATTATATTTGGTAATATTATTATTATTTTGGTGAAATAATAATATTAGTATTATTATTATTATTATTATTAGTACAAAGTCTTATTATTATTATAATTATCATTATTATTAATAGTATTATAATATCATTAGTATTAATAATAATATTATATATTCTATTAAGTTATTATTATTATTATTATTATTAAGTTATTATTATTATTGGGATTAGAGAATTAAAATAGGAGGTGGAGGGATTATTGGGAAGTTAGACAGAAGTGTGAGAAGTCACGATAGAAAGGAGAAAAGTGAGAAGAACGGAAAAGGGAACGGAAAAGGGAGCGAAGAACGAAGGAACGGGGGAAAATCAGAATTGGCCAAACCTTGGAGGGTTCTTTCATCGATCAACCGATTAACAAGGTAAGGGGGGAGAAACTTGATTGGGATGGTATATACATGTATAGGGTAGAGGGGATTCCTTAACCCCGTAGGAAAATTCCGATCTATGAAGTTTTATATTGGCATGCTTGTTATTGTTGTTGCTAATGCTAAATTGATGCTTGCTATTGATGAATTGTTGATTGGTATTGGTGAATTTGGTATATATATATTATGGTGATGTTAGTGAAATTATATGTTGTTACTGCAGTGTTGATAGTAACTATAAATAGAGTTTTGGTGAGATTCTGTGTTGTTACTGTAGTGTGGGTAATGACCATGATTATAGCTTTGGGGAAAATTATATGTTGTTACTGCAGTGTTGATAGTAAATATAAATAGAGTTTTGGTGAGATTCTGTGTTGTTACTGTGGTGTGAGTAATGACCATGATTATAGCTTTGGGGAAATTTATGTGTTGTTTCCCTATAGTGTCGTTAATGACTATGGTTAGGACCTTGGAGAGATTCAGAGTGACTCTGAAGTGTCGGTAATGTACCGTAATGTTGGTTCTAGAGTAGGAAGTATAGGATAATTGGTAAGTATAATGTTTATTGGTGTGTTTGTGTTTGATGATAACTAGTAATTGATAGTGATGGAGTATAAGTCAATGTTAATGAATTGGTGTTTTGGGTTGATTTGGCATATAGAGCATATAGGGTGTTTTACAGTTTTTAGGGAAAGTTCTGTATGGCTTTTGAGGTATCGATAAAGTGTGTAGGTGATGATTTTGGGAATAGGAATTAGAAACCGATTGCTTACGGTAATAGGCAAGATTGATACTAGAATAGGCTGGGAATCTGAGTTGAGATGTGTTTATATATGGTGTTAGAGTGTGAACTCGTTTAATATCTAATTTAATTAAAATGAATGATGGGTGTATCATGTATATGATTATGGTGCAGTGATCAGTAGGATCGTGTATTCCCCGAGTGTTGGGATGTGTTTATACTTGGTGTTAGAATGTGAGATTGCTCACTGTGTGAATTGATTTATATGGTGTTGGTGTATGTTATATCTGTACATATATGCATTGATGTATGATGATATGATCAGGAGGATCGTGTGCACGTTGAGTGCCTAAATATATTAGTTATGCATTGGTGTGTGCATATCATGGTGTTTTGATGGGATGAATCATGTCTCAGGAGGAGCGTAAGTGATTCATCCGTACTCCTTTGTGGAGAATGGTGGGGGATAGATCATATCTCAGGAGGAGCGTAAGTGATCTATCCAGGTTCGATTGAATGAACCAATGAGTCGGTACCGCATGCATGGTGTTGAGTTGCATATTTGCATTATAATATGTTATATTGTAATTTGAACAGTAGGTTCGTCATATGGAGTTGTTGGGGGTGAATATTGGTGTGTTGGTGTGTTTTACTACCTTATTTACATGTATTACATTACCATTATATTCTGATCATTATTTCTCACCCCTTTGTTGTTGTTGTGGTCTGTGCTTCTTCGGAAGTACAGATAATCCAGGTGTTTAGCTAGCTTGGATATTGGTGTGACCGTCGAGTCTAGGATGCTCTGATACGTAACACGGGATATGGGTGTTGTAATTGTTTTATGTCAAACGTGTTGAAATCCTGTGACGTATCATGTTTTGATGTATTTTACTTTATGAAACAAATTCCGCTGTATTATTTTGAAAAGAATGAATAAAGTATTTTTATAAAATTTGGAGATGTGATATCCCACTTTTTGGCGAAAACTCTGATTATTATTATAATATTTATATTTTATTTAATACGGGAAGTGGGGTGTTACAATTGGTATCAGAGCAGGTCGGTCCGTCCGGCCAGTGTTGTTGAGTTGAGTTGAGTCTGTCCCTTGGGATGGAGACTGTGTGTTGTTTAACCTGGTGTTGTGGTTTAAATCCCTAGTATGCGGCATGTGTGTGAAAACACTGTCGGTACATGTTGTTAACTAACTTCGTTGGCAGGAGAGGAATGATTCCAGTGGGGGAGAAGTTTGTATTCCTCCGGAATGCTACGGTGTGGTGGCTTAGTGTGTTGAGGAATGCTATCATAGTTTGGTAAAGATGGTTTGTACCCCATCATGATTTCGGCTGTCTATTAACAAATTGAGGAACTGATCACCCTTAATCTCTTGTTAATAGTAGACGGGATTGTGTTGGATGGGATAGACGTGTCTTGCAAGCTTGTGTGGCGTGAGCAGTGAATTGTCCTGAGTTAAGCTAAGTGATTAAGGGATTATTTTGAGGAGTTGGCGTAATACGGTGTTGAGATGTTTATTGTGACGGAAACTTCGAATGAGAAGGAAAGTGAGAAAATTGGGATTTGTCAATTAGTTGAAATTGCCAGAGGTTCCCTGAGGAAGTAAGCGATTTACTATTGGAGTGTGAAGTAAAGCTTACACGTTTATTTTGTTTTTGGGACGAGTCTGATATTGATGACTCCATATTGTATGTTTACGTTGGGATTGGAGAAGTTGAAGAGTCAACTTGAAGACCCGCTGGGGGAGAGGTTCTTTTGTTTGAGTGTGTTACCGTAAGGTGCACCAATTTTTGTTGGTTAGACAGACAGAAGGTTTTGTGAAGCTTTGGGTGAACTATAGATAAGTGAACAAGGTGACTGTCAAGGATAAGTGTTCGCTTCCAAGAGTTAATGATTTGATGGATCAATTGATTGAAGGACGTGAGTTTCCGTGTTCGTGAGATCGCGAGTAGAATTATTGTGTTGTGGTGTCGAAGGTCGAAGTGGTATCGTAATAGGAGGCTCCACGATCTGCTGTTGAGATTGGAAGTAATCGGGTTTTAAAATATTTAAAGATTGAAAGTGTGTTGGACGGCCTCCTAAGTATGAAATTGTGGTTATACGTTGAATTCCGAGATCGCAGCTTTTTACGGAATCGAAATCGGACACTCGGAAGTCAGGTAACGGTCGAAAATAGAATTTCGGGACTGTCATGTTCGCCGAGATTCGCCTGGCGAAGTGCCCTGAGCAGAAAAATGTTGTTGTGGTATTTTTGTCGTAACGGGAGAACCGTAACTCGGAATGACGCCCGGTTCGAAGCGTTGGAAAGCTATTGAAATTATCTATGAGATGGTGAAGTATTGACATGGAGTTAAGCTTTTATTATTAAGATCTGACTAGTGATATCCTTGAGAAGAATCAAGAAAGTCAGAAATCTGGGTTGAGTAGTGAATTAGTTGAAATTGATAAATTAGAGTCGAAGAGTGGATTGTCGGGTTTGTGGAAATAACACCACGAGGTGTTATGATAGAGTATGTGTACCAGATGTTGTTGAGGGGAGTAGAAGTACTCGTGAAGAAATACATTGGGGTAGATGGAGTATCCACCCCAGTGCTATGAAGAAGTAACCGAATTTGAGTAGATTGTTTTGGTGACCATAGATAAGGAGAGAAGTGGTTGAGGTTGAATATGCTGGTTAGAATTGCCGAAATTCGAAGAGTGAACATCAGAGACTGTTGAGTCTGATGCAGCCGTGAATATTCCAGAGTGGGAATCGGGTAGTATTTTCGTGGAGTTGGTGTTGAGATTTCCAAAGAATTGGGAAGATATAATTTTAATTTGGATTATTGTTAGTGGATTAACTATTCTACGTTGAGGATATATGAGATGCATATTGGGTAAGTGGCGAAGTTAGATGAGATACTGACGAATATTGTGTCAGATGGGAATTTGAGGTTTATATTGAGATTTCGGAGGGGCTTACAGGAAGCATCGGGTACTAAGTTGAAGTTGAGTTCGACTTACCATCCGCAAACTGATGGTCAGTCAGAGAGGACTATTGAGTCTGTAGAGAATTGGTGAGAGCTTGGGTGTTGGATCGAGGTGGATGGTGGGATGATTAATTACCGTTGATTGAGTTACCTATAATAACGGTTACCATCCTAGTGTCGGAATGGCACTATATGTGGCTTGGTGAAATAGGGAGTGTAGGACTCTACTGTGTTGGAATGGGTCGAGTGAGAGTGTTGTGCTCAGACCTGAAAATTATGTTGAGAGGGCTGAAAAGATCAAGAGGATCCAAGGAAATATGTGTTTGGAAAGTCACACCGGTGACTGATGTTGGTCGAGCTTCGAAGTCTCAGAAGTTCGCACCGTGTTCTGTGGTTTGTATCAGAGTGGCGCAACAGAGGTATGGGAGGAGTAACATGTTAGACCGTTTTTCCCGCTGTTACTATGAATTGGCATGATATGTTTCATGTGTCTTAGTTGAGAAAGTACATTGAACCAGGTGGATGATGTACAAGTGAAAATAATTTGATTGTTGAGGCATTGCTATTTCGTTTGGACGAGCGAGAAACAACTCCGAAGGGAGGAGATATCTTTGGTAAAAGTAACTTGGGGAGGTGCTGCAGAAGGCAGTGTGACCTGTTAGTTGGAATGAAGGATGCGGGAAGCGTATCCGGAAGTGTTCCATCAGGTAATTTTCGAGGACGAAAATACTTAAAGTGGGGGAGAGTTGTAACACCCATTTTATTTATTTAGTCATTTTGGTGTTAATTTAATTATTTTATGTTGGTGTGCCCTTAGGTGGGGTGTGTTGGCATGTGATTGGTGAGTATCCTTGATATATAAGGATCATTGGTGGTGTGGAGATAATAATATAATAGTTAATAGTAATATTGGTGGTATTATTATTATTATTATTATTATTATTATTATTATTATTATTATTATTATTATTATTATTATTATTATTATTATTATTATTATTATTATTATTATTATTATCATCAGTCTGAATATTATTATTGGTGGGTGTCCCTAATGTGGGAGGACTATTGGTGGTATTTTGGGTGTGAAATATAATAATATAAAAATAATAGTAACATTGGTGGGGGTGTTATTATTATTATTATTATCATATTTATTATATTTGGTAATATTATTATTATTTTGGTGAAATAATAATATTAGTATTATTATTATTACTATTATTAGTACAGAGTCTTATTATTATTATAATTATCATTATTATTAATAATATTATAATATCATTAGTATTAATAATAATAGTATATATTCTATTAAGTTATTATTATTATTATTATTAAGTTATTATTATTATTGGGATTAGAGAATTAAAATAGGAGGTGGAGGGATTATTGGGAAGTTAGACAGAAGTGTGAGAAGTCACGATAGAAAGGAGAAAAGTGAGAAGAACGGAAAAGGGAACGGAAAAGGGAGCGAAGAACGAAGGAACGAGGGAAAATCAGAATTGGCCAAACCTTGGAGGGTTCTTTCATCGATCAACCGATTAACAAGGTAAGGGGGGAGAAACTTGATTGGGATGGTATATACATGTATAGGGTAGAGGGGATTCCTTAACCCCGTAGGAAAATTCCGATCTATGAAGTTTTATATTGGCATGCTTGTTATTGTTGTTGCTAATGCTAAATTGATGCTTGCTATTGATGAATTGTTGATTGGTATTGGTGAATTTGGTATATATATATTATGGTGATGTTAGTGAAATTATATGTTGTTACTGCAATGTTGATAGTAACTATAAATAGAGTTTTGGTGAGATTCTGTGTTGTTACTGTAGTGTGGGTAATGACCATGATTATAGCTTTGGGGAAAATTATATGTTGTTACTGCAGTGTTGATAGTAAATATAAATAGAGTTTTGGTGAGATTCTGTGTTGTTACTGTGGTGTGAGTAATGACCATGATTATAGCTTTGGGGAAATTTATGTGTTGTTTCCCTATAGTGTCGTTAATGACTATGGTTAGGACCTTGGAGAGATTCAGAGTGACTCTGAAGTGTCGGTAATGTACCGTAATGTTGGTTCTAGAGTAGGAAGTATAGGATAATTGGTAAGTATAATGTTTATTGGTGTGTTTGTGTTTGATGATAACTAGTAATTGATAGTGATGGAGTATAAGTCAATGTTAATGAATTGGTGTTTTGGGTTGATTTGGCATATAGAGCATATAGGGTGTTTTACAGTTTTTAGGGAAAGTTCTGTATGGCTTTTGAGGTATCGATAAAGTGTGTAGGTGATGATTTTGGGAATAGGAATTAGAAACCGATTGCTTACGGTAATAGGCAAGATTGATACTAGAATAGGCTGGGAATCTGAGTTGAGATGTGTTTATATATGGTGTTAGAGTGTGAACTCGTTTAATATCTAATTTAATTAAAATGAATGATGGGTGTATCATGTATATGATTATGGTGCAGTGATCAGTAGGATCGTGTATTCCCCGAGTGTTGGGATGTGTTTATACTTGGTGTTAGAATGTGAGATTGCTCACTGTGTGAATTGATTTATATGGTGTTGGTGTATGTTATATCTGTACATATATGCATTGATGTATGATGATATGATCAGGAGGATCGTGTGCACGTTGAGTGCCTAAATATATTAGTTATGCATTGGTGTGTGCATATCATGGTGTTTTGGTGGGATGAATCATGTTTCAGGAGGAACGTAAGTGATTCATCCGTACTCCTTTGTGGAGAATGGTGGGGGATAGATCATGTCTCAGGAGGAGCGTAAGTGATCTATCCAGGTTCGATTGAATGAACCAATGAGTCGGTACCGCATGCATGGTGTTGAGTTGCATATTTGCATTATAATATGTTATATTGTAATTTGAACAGTAGGTTCGTCATATGGAGTTGTTGGGGGTGAATATTGGTGTGTTGGTGTGTTTTACTACCTTATTTACATGTATTACATTACCATTATATTTTGATCATTATTTCTCACCCCTTTGTTGTTGTTGTGGTCTGTGCTTCTTCGGAAGTACAGATAATCCAGGTGTTTAGCTAGCTTGGATATTGGTGTGACCGTCGAGTCTAGGATGCTCTGATACGTAACACGGGATATGGGTGTTGTAATTGTTTTATGTCAAACGTGTTGAAATCCTGTGACGTATCATGTTTTGATGTATTTTACTTTATGAAACAAATTCCGCTGTATTATTTTGAAAAGAATGAATAAAGTATTTTTATAAAATTTGGAGATGTGATATCCCACTTTTTGGCGAAAACTCTGATTATTATTATAATATTTATATTTTATTTAATATGGGAAGTGGGGTGTTACATCCGTACCTTTGCGTTTGTTGTTCACTTTTATTTAGCGAAGGCCTGGCGGCGATGTCAGATACCTTTGCGTTCGATGCTCGCTTTTATTTAGCGAATGCCTGGCGGCGATGTCAGATGTCCGTACCTTTGGGTTTGTTGATCGCTTTTATTTAGCGAAGGCCTGGCGGCGATGTCAGATACATTTGGGTTTGATGCTAGCTTTTATTTTGCGAATGTCTGGCAGCGATGTCAGATGTCTATACCTTTGGGTTTGTTGTTCGCTTTTATTTAGCGAAGGCCTGGTGGCGATGTCAGATACCTTTGGGGTTGGATGTTCGCTTTTATATAGCGAATGCCTGGGGCGATGTCAGATGTCTGTACCTTTGTGTTTGTTGTTCCCTTTTATTTAGCAAAGGCCTAGCGGCGATGTCAGATACCTTTAGGTTTAATGCTAGCTTTTATTTATAGAATGCCTGACAACGATGTCAGATGTCTGTACGTTTGTGTTTGTTGTTCACTTTTATTTAGCGAAGGCCAGGCGGCGATGTCAGATACCTTTGCGTTCGATGTTCTCCTTTATTTAGTGAAGCCCTGGCGGCGATGTCAGATACCTTTGGGGTTCGATGTTCGCTTTTATTCAGCGAATGCCTAGGGCGATGTCATACGTCTATACCTTTGGGTTTGTTGTTCGCTTTTATTTAGCAAAGGCCTGGCGGCGATGTCAGATACCTTTGGGTTCAATGCTCACTTTTATTTAGAGAACGCCTGACAGCGATGTCAGATGTCCGTACCTTTGTGTTTGTTGTTCACTTTTATTTAGCGAAGGCCTGGCGGCGATGTCAGATACCTTTGTGTTCGATGCTTGCTTTTATTTAGTGAATGCCTGACGGCGATGTCAGATGTCCGTACCTTTGGGTTTGTTGTTCGCTTTTATTTAGCGAAGGCCTGGCGACGATGTCAAATACCTTTGGGTTCGATGCTCGCTTTTATTTTGCGAATGTCTGGCAGCGTTGTCAGATGTCTATACCTTTGGGTTTCTTGTTCGCTTTTATTTAGCGAAGGCCTGGCGGCGATGTCAGATACCTTTGGGGTTGGATGTTCGGTTTTATTTAGCGAATGCCTGGGGCGATGTTAGATGTCTGTACCTTTGTGTTTGTTGTTCCCTTTTATTTAGCAAAGGCCTGGCGGCGATGTCAGATACCTTTGGGTTCAATGCTCGCTTTTATTTATAGAATGCCTGACAACGATGTCAGATGTCTGTACGTTTGTGTTTGTTGTTCACTTTTATTTAGCGAAGGCCTGGCGGCGATGTCAGATACCTTTGCGTTCGATGTTCGCTTTTATTTAGTGAAGCCTTGGCGGCGATGTCAGATACCTTTGGGGTTCGATGTTCGCTTTTATTCAGCGAATGCCTAGGACGATGTCATATGACTATACCTTTGGGTTTGTTGTTCGCTTTTATTTAGAAAAGGCCTGGCGGCGATGTCAGATACCTTTGGGTTCAATGCTCACTTTTATTTAGAGAATGCCTGACAGCGATGTCAGATGTCCGTACCTTTGCGTTTGTTGTTCACTTTTATTTAGCGAAGGCCTGGCGGCGATGTCAGATATCTTTGCGTTCGATTCTCGCTTTTATTTAGTGAATGTCTGGCGGCGATGTCAGATGTCCGTACCTTTGGGTTTGTTGTTCGCTTTTATTTAGCGAAGGCCTGGCGACGATGTCAAATACCTTTGGGTTCGATGCTCGCTTTTATTTTGAGAATGTCTGGCAGCGTTGTCAGATGTCTATACCTTTGGGTTTGTTGTTCGCTTTTATTTAGCGAAGGCCTGGCGGCGATGTCAGATACCTTTGGGGTTGGATGTTCGCTTTTATTTAGCGAATCCCTGGGGCGATGTCAGATGTCTGTACCTTTGGGTTTGTTGTTCGCTTTTATTTAGCAACGGCCTGGCGGCAATGTCAGATACCTTTGGGTTCAATGCTCGCCTTTATTTAGAGAATGCCTGGCAGCGATGTCAGATGTCTGTACCTTTACGTTTGTTGTTCACTTTTATTTAGTGAAGGCCTTACGGCGATGTCAGATACCTTTGCGTTCGATGCTCGCTTTTATTTAGCGAATACCTGGCGGCGATGTCAGATGTCTGTACCTTTGGGTTTGTTGTTCGCTTTTATATAGCGAATGTCTGGCGGCAATGTCAGATACCTTTGGGTTCGTTGCTCGCTTTTATATAATGAATGCCTGGCGGCGATGTCAGATATTTATACCTTTGGGTTTGTTGTTCTCTTTTATTTAGCGATGGCCTGGCGACAATGTCAGATACCTTTGGGTTCGATGCACGCTTTTATTTAGCGAATGCCTGGCGGCAATGTCAGATGTCCTTAACTTTGGGTTTGTTGTTCGCTTTTATTTAGTAAAGGCCTGGCGGCGATATCAGATACCTTTGGGGTTCGATGCTCGCTTTTATTTAGCGAATGCCTGGGGCGATGTCAGATTTCTAAACCATTGGGTTTGTTGTTCCCTTTTATTTAACAAAGGTCTGGCGGCGATGTCAGATAACTTTAGGTTCAATGCTCGCTTTTATTTAGAGAATGTCCGACAGCAATGTAAGATGTCTGTACCTTTGGGTTTGTTGTACGCTTTTATTTAGCGAAGGTCTGACGGCGATGTCAGATACCTTTGCGTTCGATGCTCGCTTTTATTTAGCGAATGCCTGGCGGCGATATCAGATGTCCGTACCTTTGGGTTTGTTGTTCGCTTTTATTTAGCAAAGGCCTGGCGGCGATGTCAGATACCTTTGGGTTCGATGCTCGCTTTTATTTAGCGAATGCCTGGCGGTGATGTCAGATATCCGTACCTTTGGGTTTGTTGTTCGCTTTTATTTAGGAAAGTCTTAGCGGTGATGTCAGATACCTTTGGGTTCGATGCACGCTTTAATTTAGCGAATGCCTGGCGGCAATGTCAGATGTCCGTACATTTGGGGTTGTTGTTCACTTTTATTTAGCATAGGCCTGGTGGCAATGTCAGACACCTTTGGGTTCGATGCTCGCTTTTATTTTGTGAATGTCTATCAGCGATGTCAGATGTCTATACCTTTGGGTTTATTGTTCGCTTTTATTTAGTGAAGGCCTGGCGGCGATGTCAGATACCTTTGGGGTTCAATGTTCGCTTTTATTTAGCGAATGCCTGGGGCGATGTCAGATGTCTATACCTTTGGGTTTGTTGTTCGCTTTTATTTAGCAAAGGCCTGGCGGCGATGTCAGATACATTTAGGTTCAATGCTCGCTTTTATTTAGAGAATGCTTGACAACGATGTTAGATGTTTGTACCTTTACGTTTGTTGTTCACTTTTATTTAGCGAAGGCCTGGCGGAGATGTCAGATACATTTGCGTTCGATGCTCGCTTTTATTTAGCGAATGCCTGGCGGCGATGTCAGATGTCCGTACCTTTGGGTTTGTTGTTCGCTTTTATTTAGCGAAGGCCTAGCGGCGATGTCAGATACCTTTGGGTTCGATGCTCGCTTTTATATAGAGAATGCCTGGCGGCGATGTCAGATATCCGTACCTTTGGGTTTGTTGTTCGCTTTTATTTAGCGAAGGCCTGGCAGCGATGTTAGATACCTTTGGGTTCGATGCTCGCTTTTATTTAGTGAATGCCTTGCAGCGATGTCAGATATCCGTACGTTTAGGTTTGTTGTTCGCTTTTATTTAGCGAAGGCCTGGCGGCGATGTCAGATAACTTTGGGTTCGATGCACGCTTTTATTTAGCGAATGCCTGGCGGCAATGTCAGATGTCTGTAACTTTGGGTTTGTTGTTCGCTTTTATTTATAAAAGGCCTGGCGGCGATGTCAGATACCTTTGGGGTTCGATGCTCGCTTTTATTTATCGCATGCCTGGGGCGATGTTAGATTTCTAAACCATTGGGTTTGTTGTTCCCTTTTATTTAGCAAAGGCCTGGCGGCGATGTCAGATAACTTTAGGTTCAATGCTCGCTTTTATTTAGAGAATGTCCGACAGCAATGTAAGATGTCTGTAACTTTGGGTTTGTTGTTCGCTTTTATTTAGCGAAGGCCTGGCGGCGATGTCAGATACCTTTGCGTTCGATGCTCGCTTTTATTTAGCGAATGCCTGGCGGCGATGTCAGATGTCCGTACCTTTGGGTTTGTTGTTTGCTTATATTTAGCGAAGGCCTGGCGGCGATGTCAGATACCTTTGGGTTCGATGCTCCCTTTTATTTAGCGAATGCCTGGCGGTGGTGTCAAATATCCGTACCTTTAGGTTTTGTTGTTCGCTTTTATTTAGCAAAGTCTTGGCGGTGATGTCAGATACCTTTGGGTTCGATGCACGCTTTAATTTAGCGAATGCCTGGCGGCAAAGTCAGATGTCCGTACATTTGGGTTTGTTGTTCGCTTTTATTTAGCATAGGCCTGGCAGCAATGTCAGATACCTTTGGGTTCGATGCTCGCTTTTATTTTGCGAATGTCTGGCAGCGATGTCAGATGTCTATACCTTTGGGTTTGTTGTTCGCTTTTATTTAGTGAAGGCCTGGCGGCGATGTCAGATACCTTTGGGGTTCAATGTTCTCTTTTATTTAGCGAATGCCTGGGGCGATGTTAGATGTCTATACCTTTGGGTTTGTTGTTCGCTTTTATTTAGCAAAGGCCTGGCGGCGATGTCAGATACGTTTAGGTTCAATGCTCGCTTTTATTTAGAGAATGCTTGACAATGATTTTAGATGTTTGTACCTTTACGTTTGTTGTTCACTTTTATTTAGCGAAGGACTGGCGGAGATGTCAGATACATTTGCGTTCGATGCTCGCTTTTATTTAGCGAATGCCTGGCGGCGATGTCCGTACCTTTGGGTTTGTTGTTCGCTTTTATTTAGCGAAGGCCTAGCGGCGATGTCAGATACCTTTAGGTTCGATGCTCGCTTTTATATAGAGAATGCCTGGCGGCGATGTCAGATATCCATACCTTTGGGTTTGTTGTTCGCTTTTATTTAGCGAAAGCCTGGCAGCGATGTTAGATACCTTTGGGTTCGATGCTCGCTTTTATTTAGTGAATGCCTTGCAGCGATGTCAGATATCCGTACGTTTAGGTTTGTTGTTCGCTTTTATTTAGCGAAGGCCTGGCGGCGATGTCAGATACCTTTGGGTTCGATGCACGCTTTTATTCAGCGAATGCCTGGCGGCAATGTCAGATCTCCGTAACTTTGGGTTTGTTGTTCGCTTTTATTTAGAAAAGGCCTGGCGGCGATGTCAGATACCTTTGGGGTTTGATGCTCGCTTTTATTTATCGCACGCCTGGGGCGATGTCGGATTTCTAAACCATTGGGTTTGTTGTTCCCTTTTATTTAGCAAAGGCCTGGCGGCGATGTCAGATAACTTTAGGTTCAATGCTCGTTTTTATTTAGAGAATGTCCGACAGCAATGTAAGATACCTGTACCTTTGGGTTTGTTGTACGCCTTTATTTAGCGAAGGTCTGACGGCGATGTCAGATACCTTTGCGTTCGATGCTCGCTTTTATTTAGCGAATGCTTGGCGGCGATGTCAGACGTCCGTACCTTTGGGTTTGTTGTTCGCTTTTATTTAGCGAAGTCCTTGCGGCGATGTCAGATACCTTTGGGTTCGATGCTCGCTTTTATTTAGCGAATGCCTGGCGGCGATGTCAGATATCCGTACCTTTGGGTTTGTTGTTCGCTTTTATTTAGCAAAGTCTTGGGGGTGATTTCAGATACCTTTGGGTTCGATGCACGCTTTAATTTAGCGAATGCCTGGCGGCAATGTCAGATGTCCGTACCTTTGGGTTTGTTGTTCACTTTTATTTAGCATAGGGTTGGCGGCGATGTCAGATACCTTTGGGTTTGATGCTCGCTTTTATTTTGCGAATGTCTGGCAGCGATGTCAGATGTCTATACCTTTGGGTTTGTTGTTCGCTTTTATTTAGTGAAGGCCTGGCGGCGATGTCAGATACCTTTGGGGTTCAATGTTCGCTTTTATTTAGTGAATGCCTGGAGCGATGTCAGATGTCTATACCTTTGGGTTTGTTGTTCGCTTTTATTTAGCAAAGGCCTGGCGGCGATGTCAGATACATTTAGGTTCAATGCTCGCTTTTATTTAGAGAATGCTTGACAACGATGTCAGATGTTTGTACCTTTACGTTTGTTGTTCACTTTTATTTAGCGAAGGCCTGGCGGAGATGTCAGATACCTTTGCATTCGATGCTCGCTTTTATTTAGCGAATTCCTGGCGGCGATGTCAGATGTCCGTACCTTTGGGTTTGTTGTTCGCTTTTATTTAGCGAAGGCCTAGCGGCGATGTCAGATACCTTTGGGTTCGATGCTCGCTTTTATATAGCGAATGCCTGGCGGCGATGTCAGATATCCGTACCTTTGGGTTTGTTGTTCGCTTTTATTTAGCGAAGGCCTGGCAGCGATGTTAGATACCTTTGGGTTCGATGCTCGCTTTTATTTAGTGAATGTCTGGCAGCGATGTCAGATATCCGTACGTTTAGGTTTGTTGTTCGCTTTTATTTAGCGAAGGCCTGGCGGCGATGTCAGATACCTTTGGGTTCGATGCACGCTTTTATTCAGCGAATGCCTGGCGGCAATGTCAGATGTCCGTAACTTTGGGTTTGTTGTTCGCTTTTATTTAGAAAAGGCCTGGAGGCGATGTCAGATACCGTTGGGGTTTGATGCTCGCTTTTATTTATCGCATGCCTGGGGCGATGTCGGATTTCTAAACCATTGGGTTTGTTGTTCCCTTTTATTTAGCAAAGGCCTGGCGGCGATGTCAGATAACTTTAGGTTCAATGCTCGTTTTAATTTAGAGAATGTTCGACAGCAATGTAAGATGTCTGTACCTTTGGGTTTGTTGTACGCTTTTATTTAGCGAAGGTCTGACGGTGATGTCAGATACCTTTGCGTTCGATGCTCGCTTTTATTTAGCGAATGCCTGGCGGCGATGTCAGATGTCCGTACCTTTGGGTTTGTTGTTCGCTTTTATTTAGCGAAGTCCTTGCGGCGATGTCAGATACCTTTGGGTTCGATGCTCGCTTTTATTTAGCGAATGCCTGGCGGCGATGTCAGATATCCGTACCTTTGGGTTTTTTGTTCGCTTTTATTTAGCAAAGTCTTGGGGGTGATGTCAGATACCTTTGGGTTCGATGCACGCTTTAATTTAGCGAATGCCTGGCGGCAATGTCAGATGTCCGTACCTTTGGGTTTGTTGTTCGCTTTTATTTAGCATAGGGCTGGCGGCGATGTCAGATACCTTTGGGTTTGATGCTCGCTTTTATTTTGCGAATGTCTTGCAGCGATGTCAGATGTCTATACCTTTGGGTTTGTTGTTCGCTTTTATTTAGTGAAGGCCTGGCGGCGATGTCAGATACCTTTGGGGTTCAATGTTCGCTTTTATTTAGCGAATGCCTAGGGCGATGTCGGATGTCTATACCTTTGGGTTTGTTGTTCGCTTTTATTTAGCAAAGGCCTGGCGGTGATGTCAGATACATTTAGGTTCAATGCTCGATTTTATTTTGAGAATGCCTGACAACGATGTCAGATGTCTGTACCTTTACGTTTGTTGTTCACTTATATTTAGAGAAGGCCTGGCGGAGATGTCAGATACCTTTGCGTTCGATGCTCGCTTTTATTTAGCGAATGCCTGGTGGCGATGTCAGATGTCCGTACCTTTGGGTTTGTTGTTCGCTTTTATTTAGCGAAGGTCTAGCGGCGATGTCAGATACCTTTGGGTTCGATGCTCGCTTTTATATAGCGAATGCCTGGCGGCGATGTTAGATATCCCTGCCTTTGGGTTTGTTGTTCGCTTTTATTTAGCGAAGGCCTGGCAGCGATGTTAGATACCTTTGGGTTCGATGCTCGCTTTTATTTAGTGAATGCCTGGCAGCGATGTCAGATATCCATACCTTTGGGTTTGTTGTTCGCTTTTATTTAGAGAATGGCCTGGCGGCGATGTCAGATACCTTTGGGTTCGATGCACGATTTTATTTAGCGAATGCCTGGCGGCAATGTCAGATGTACGTAACTTTGGGTTTGTTGTTCGCTTTTATTTAGAAAAGGCCTGGCGGCGATGTCAGATACCTTTGGGGTTCGATGCTCGCTTTTATTTAGCGCATGCCTGGGGAGATGTCAGATTTCTAAACCATTGGGTTTGTTGTTCCCTTTTATTTAGCAAAGGCCTGGCGGCGATGTCAGATAACTTAAGGTTCAATGCTCGCTTTTATTTAGAGAATGTCCGACAGGAATGTAAGATGTCTGTACCTTTGGGTTTGTTGTAAGCTTTTATTTAGCGAAGGTCTGACGGCGATGTCAGATACCTTTGCGGTCGATGCTCTATTTTATTTAGTGAATGCCTGGCGGCGATGTCAGATGTCCGTACCTTTGGGTTTGTTGTTCGCTTTTATTTAGCGAAGGCCTGGTGGCGATGTCAGATACCTTTGGGTTCGATGCTCGCTTTTATTTAGCAAATGCCTGGCGGCGATGTCAGGTATCCGTACCTTTGGGTTTGTTGTTCGCTTTTATTTAGCAAAGTCTTGGCGGTGATGTCAGATACCTTTGGGTTCAATGCACGCTTTAATTTAGCGAATGCCTGGCGGCAATGTCAGATGTCCGTACCTTTGGGTTTGTTGTTCGCTTTTATTTAGCATAGGCCTGGCGGCGATGTCAGATGCCTTTGGGTTCGATGCTCGCGTTTATTTTGCGAATGTCTGGCAGCGATGTCAGATGTTTATACCTTTGGGTTTGTTGTTCGCTTTTATTTAGTGAAGGCCTGGCGGCGATGTCAGATACCTTTGGGGTTCAATGTTCGTTTTTATTTAGCGAATGCCTGGGGAGATGTCAGATGTCTATACCTTTGGGTTTGTTGTTCGCTTTTATTTAGCAAAGTGCTAGCGGCGATGTCAGATACCTTTGGGTTCAATGCTCGCTTTTATTTAGAGAATTCCTGACAGCGATGTCAGAATTCCGTACCTTTGCGTTTGTTGTTCACTTTTATTTAGCGAAGGCCTGGCGACGATGTCAGATACCTTTGCGTTTGATGCTCGCTTTTATTTAGCAAATGTCTGGCGGTGATGTCAGATGTCCGTACCTTTGGGTTTGTTGTTCTCTTTTATTTAGCGAAGGCCTGGCGGTGATGTCAGATGTTTTTGGGTTTGATGCTCGCTTTTATATAACGAATGCCTTGCAGCGATGTCAGATATCCGTACCTTTGGGTTTGTTGTTCGCTTTTATTTAGCGAAGGCCTGGCGGCGATGTCAGATACCTTTGGTTTCTATGCTCGCTTTTATTTAGCGAATGCCTGGCGGCGATGTCAAATATCCGTACCTTTGGGTTTGTTGTTCGCTTTTATTTTGCGAAGGTCTGGCGGCGATGTCAGATACCTTTGGGTTCAATGCTCGCTTATATTTAGCGAATGCCTGGCGGCGATGTCAAATATCCGTACCTTTGGGTTTGTTGTTCACTTTTATTTAGCGAAGGTCTGTCGGTGATGTCAGATACCTTTAGGTTCGATGCACGCTTTTATTTATTGAATGTCTGGCGGCAATGTCAGTTGTCCGTAGCTTTGGGTTTGTTGTTCGCTTTTATTTAGCAAAGGCCTGGCGGAGATGTCAGATACCTTTGGGTTCGACTCTCGCTTTTATTTTGCGAATGCCTGGCGGCGATGTCAAATGTCTATACCTTTGGGTTTGTTGTTCGCTTTTATTTAGCGAAGGCTTGGCGGCCCTGTCAGATACCTTTGGGGTTCGATGCTCGCTTTTATTTAGTGAATGCATGGGGCGATGTCAGATGTCTTTACCTTTGGGTTTGTTGTTCCCTTTTATTTAGCAAAGGCCTGGCGGCGATGTCAGATAACTTTAGGTTCAATGCTCGCTTTTATTTAGAGAATGCCTGACAACAATGTCATATGTCCGTACCTTTGGGTTTGTTGTTCGCTTTTATTTAGCGAAGGTCTGACGGGGATGTTAGATACCTTTGCGTTCGATGCTCGCATTTATTTAGCGAATGCCTGGCGGCGATATCAGATGTCTTTACCTTTGGGTTTGTTGTTCGCTTTTATTTATCGAAGGCCTGGCCGCAATGTCAGATACCTTTGGGTTCGATGATCGCTTTTATTTAGCGAATGCCTGGCGGCGATGTCAGATATCCGTATCTTTGGGTTTCTTGTTCGCTTTTATTTAGCGAAGGCCTGGCAGCGATGTCAGATACCTTTGGGTTCGATGCTCGCTTTTATTTAGTGAATGCCTGGCGACGATGTCAGATATCCGTACCTTTGGGTTTGTTGTTCGCTTTTATTTAGCGAAGGCCTGGAGGCGATGTTAGATACCTTTGGGTTCAATGCTCGCTTATATTTAGCGAATGCCTGGCGGCGATGTCAAATATCCGTACCTTTGGGTTTGTTGTTCGCTTTTATTTTGCGAACACCTGGCGGCGATGTCAGATACCTTTGGGTTCAATGCTCGCTTATATTTAGCGAATGCCTGGCGGCGATGTCAAATATCCGTACCTTTGGGTTTGTTGTTCGCTTTTATTTAGCGAAGGTCTGGCGGTGATATCAGATACGTTTGGGTTCGATGCACGCTTTTATTTATTGAATGTCTGGCGGCAATGTCAGTTGTCCGTAGCTTTGGGTTTGTTGTTCGCTTTTATTTAGCAAAGGCCTGGCGGCGATGTCAGATACCTTTGGGTTCGATTCTCGCTTTTATTTTGCGAATGCCTGGCGGCGATGTCAGATGTCTATACCTTTGGGTTTGTTGTTCGCTTTTATTTAGCAAAGGCCTGGCGGCCATGTCAGATACCTTTGGGGTTCGATGCTCGCTTTTATTTAGTGAATGCATGGGGCGATGTTAGATGTCTTTACCTTTGGGTTTGTTGTTCCCTTTTATTTAGCAAAGGCCTGGCGGCGATGTCAGATAACTTTAGGTTCAATGCTCGCTTTTATTTAGAGAATGCCCGACAACAATGTCATATGTCCGTACCTTTGGGTTTGTTGTTCGCTTTTATTTAGCGAAGGTCTGACGGGGATGTCAGATACCTTTGCGTTCGATGCTCGCTTTTATTTAGCGAATGCATGGCGGCGATGTCATATGTCCGTAACTTTGGGTTTGTTGTTCGCTTTTATTTAGCGAAGGCCTGGCCGCGATGTCAGATACCTTTGGGTTCGATGATCGCTTTTATTTAGCGAATGCCTGGCGGCGATGTCAGATATCCGTATCTTTGGGTTTCTTGTTCGCTTTTATTTAGCGAAGGCCTGGCAGCGATGTCAGATACCTTTGGGTTCGATGCTCGCTTTTATTTAGTGAATGCCTGGCGGCGATGTCAAATATCTGTACCTTTGGGTTTGTTGTTCGCTTTTATTTAGCGAAGGCCTGGCGGCGATGTTAGATACCTTTGGGTTCGATGCTCGCTTATATTTGGCGAATGCCTGGAGGTGATGTCAAATATCCGTACCTTTGGGTTTGTTGTTCGCTTTTATTTAGCAAAGGCCTGGCGGCGATGTCAGATACCTTTGGGTTCGATGCACGCTTTTATTTTGCAAATGCCTGGCGGCGACGTCAGATGTCTATACCTCTGGGTTTGTTGTTCGCTTTTATTTAGCGAAGGCCTGGCGGCGATGTCAGATACATTTGGGATTCGATGCTCACTTTTATTTAGCGAATGCCAGGGGCGATGTCAGATGTCTGTACCTTTGGGTTTGTTGTTCCCTTTTATTTAGCAAAGGCCTGGAGGCGATGTCAGATAACTTTAGGTTCAATGCTCGCTTTTATTTAGAGAATGCCCGACAACAATGTCAGATGTCCGTACCTTTGTGTTTGTTGTTCGCTTTTATTTAGTGAAGGTCTGACGGTGATGTCAGATACCTTTGCGTTCGATGCTCGCTTTTATTTAGCGAAGGCTTGGCGGCGATGTCAGATGTCCGTACCTTTGGGTTAGTTGTTCGCGTTTATTTAGCAGAGGCCTGGCGACAATGTCAGATACCTTTGGGTTCGATGCTCGCTTTTATTTAGCAAATGCCTGGCGGCGATGTCAGATATCCGTACCTTTGGGTTTGTTGTTAGCTTTTATTTAGCGAAGGTCTGGCGGTGATGTCAGATACCTTTGGGTTCGATGCTCGCTTTTATTTAGTGAATGCCTGGCGGCAATGTCAGATATCTGTACCTTTGGGTTTGTTGTTCGCTTTTATTTAGCGAAGGCCTGGCGGCGATGTCAGATACCTTTGGGTTCAATGCTCGCTTATATTTAGCAAATGCCTGGCGGTGATGTCAAATATCCGTACCTTTGGGTTTGTTCTTCGCTTTTACTTAGCAAAGGTCTGGCGGTGATGTCAGATACCTTTGTGTTCGATGCACGCTTTTATTTAGTGAATGTCTAGCGGCAATGTCAGATGTCCACACTTTTGGGTTTGTTGTTCGCTTTTATTAAGCAAAGGCCTGGCGGCGATGTCAGATACCTTTGGGTTTTATGCTCGCTTTTATTTTGCGAATGCCTGGCGGCGATGTCTGATGTCTATACCTTTTTGTTTGTTGTTCGCTTTTATTTAGCGAAGGCCTGGCGGCAATGTCAGATACCTTTGAGGTTCGATGCTCGCTTTTATTTAGCGAATGTTTGGGGGGATGTCAGATGTCTGCACCTTTGGGTTTGTTGTTCCCTTTTATTTATCAAAGGCCTGGCGGCGATGTGAGATAACCTTAGGTTCAATGCTCGCTTTTATTTAGATAATGCCCGACAGCAATGTCAGATGTCCGTACCTTTGGGTTTGTTGTTCGCTTTTATTTAGCGAAGGTCTGACGGCGATGTCAAATACCTTTGCGTTCGATGCTCGCTTTTATTTAGCGAATGCCTGGCGGCTATGTTAGATGTCCGTACCTTTGGGTTTGTTGTTCGCTTTTATTTAACGAAGGCCTGGCGGCGATGTCAGATACCTTTGGGTTCGATGCTCACTTTTATTTAGCGAATGCCTGGAGGCGATGTCAGATATCCGTACCTTAGGGTTTGTTGTTCGCTTTTATTTAGCGATGGCCTGGCGGCGATGTCAGATACCTTTGGGTTCGATGCTCGCATTTATTTAGTGAATGCCTGGTGACGATGTCAGATATCTGTACCTTTGGGTTTGTCGTTCACTTTTATTTAGTGAAGGCCTGGCGGCGATGTCAGATACCTTTGGGTTCAATGCTCGCTTATATTTAGCGAATGCCTGGCGGAGATGTCAAATATCCATACCTTTGGGTTTGTTGTTTGCTTTTATTTAGCAAAGGTATGACGGCGATGTCAGATACCATTGGGTTCGATGCACGCTTTTATTTAGCGAATGGTTGGCGGCAATGTCAGATGTCTGTACCTTTGGGTTTGTTGTTCGCTTTTATTTAGCAAAGGCCTGACGGCGATGTCAGATACCTTTGGGTTCGATGCTCGCTTTTATTTTGCGAATGCCTGGCGGCGATGTGAGATGTCTATACCTTTGGGTTTGTTGTTCGCATTTATTTAGCGAAGGCCTGGAAGCGATGTCAGATACCTTTAGGTTCAATGCTCGCTTTTATTTAGAGAATGCCCGACAGCAATGTCAGATGTCCGTACCTTTGGGTTTGTTGTTCGCTTTTACTTAGCAAAGTTTTGGTAGTGATGTCAGATACCTTTGGGTTCGATGCACGCTCTAATTTAGCGAATGCCTGGCGGTGATGTCAGATATCCGTACCTTTGGGTTTGTTGTTCGCTTTTATTTAGCGAAGGCCTGGCGGCGATGTCAGGTACCTTTGGGTTCGATGCTCGGGTTTATTTAGCGAATGCCTGGCGGCGATGTCAGATATCCGTACCTTTGGGTTTGTTTTTCGCTTTTATTTAGCAAACTCTTGGCGGTGATGTCAGATACTTTTGGGTTCAATGCACGCTTTAATTTAGCGAATGCCTGGCGGCAATGTCAGATGTCGGTACCTTTGGGTTTGTTGTTCGCTTTTATTTTGCGAATGTCTGGTAGCGATGTCAGATGTTTATACCTTTGGGTTTGTTGTTCACTTTTATTTAGCGAAGGCCTGGCGGCGATGTCAGATACCTTTGCCTGGAGGCGATGTCAGATGTCTATACCTTTGGGTTTGTTGTTCGCTTTTATTTAGCGAAGGCCTGGTAGCGATGTCAGATAACTTTGGGTTCGATGCTCGCTTTTATTTTGCGAATGCCTGGAGGCGATGTCAGATGTCTATACCCTTGGGTTTGTTGTTCGCTTTTATTTAGCGAAGGCCTGGTAGCGATGTCAGATAACTTTGGGTTCGATGCTCGCTTTTATTTTGCGAATGTCTGGTAGCGATGTCAGATGTTTATACCTTTGGGTTTGTTGTTCACTTTTATTTAGCGAAGGCCTGGCGGCGATGTCAGATACCTTTGCCTGGAGGCGATGTCAGATGTCTATACCTTTGGGTTTGTTGTTCGCTTTTATTTAGCGAAGGCCTGGTAGCGATGTCAGATAACTTTGGGTTCGATGCTCGCTTTTATTTAGTGAATGCCTGTCGGCGATGTCAAATATCCGTACCTTTGGGTTTGTTGTTCGCTTTTATTTAGCGAAGGTCTGGCGGCGATGTCAGATACCTTTGGGTTCGATGCACGCTTTTATTTAGTGAATGCCTGGCGGCAATGTCACATGTCCGAACCTTTGGGTTTGTTGTTCGCTTTTATTTAGCGAAGTCTTGGCGGCGATGTCAGATACCTTTGGGTTCGATGCTTGGTTTTTTTTAGTGAATGCCTGGCAGCAATGTAAGATGTCTGTACTTTGGCTTTGTTGTTCGCTTTTATTGATCAAAGGCCTGGCAGCGATGTCAGAGACCTATGGGGTTCGATGCTCGCTTTTATTTAGCGAATGCCTGGGGCGATGTCAGATGTCTGTAACTTTGGGTTTGGTGTTCGCTTTTATTTAGCGAAGGCCTGGCGACGATGTCAGATACCTTTGGGTTCAATGCTCGCTTTTATTTAGAGAATGTGTGACGACGATGTGAGATGTCCGTACCTTTGGGTTTGTTGTTCACTTTTATTTAGCGAAGGCCTGATGGCGATGTCAGATACCTTTGTGTTCGATCCTCGCTTTTATTTAGCGAGTTCCTGGCGGCGATGTCAGATGTTCGTACCTTTGGGTTTGTTGTTCGCTTCTATTTAGCGAAAGCCTGGCGGTGATGTCAGATCCCTTTGGGTTCGATGCTCGCTTTTATTTAGCGAATGCGTGGCGGCGATGTCAAATATCCGTACATTTGGGTTTGTTGTTCACTTATATTTAGCGAAGGCCTGGCGGCGATGTCAGATGCCTTTGGGTTCGATGCTTGCTTTTATTTAGGGTATGCCTGGCGGCGATGTCATATGTCCGTACCTTTGGGTTTGTTGTTCCCTTTTATTTAGCAAATGCGTAGCGGCAATGTCAGATACCTTTGGGTTCGATGCTCGCTTTTCTTTTGCGAATGCCTGGCGGCGATGTCAGATGTCCGTATGTTTGGGTTTGTTGTTCGCTTTTATTTAGCAAAGTCTTGGCGGCGATGTCAGATACCTTTGGGTTCGATGCCCGCTTTTATTTAGCGAATGCCTGACGAAGATGTCAAATATTCGTACCTTTAGGTTTGTTGTTCGCTTTTATTTAGCGAAGGTCTGGCGGCGATGTCAGATACCTTTGCGTTCGATGCTCGCTTTTATTTAGCGAATGCCTGGCGGCGATGTCAGATGTCCGTACCTTTGGGTTTGTTGTTCGCTTTTATTTAGCGAAGGCCTGGCGGCGATGTCAGATACCTTTGGGTTCGAGGCACGCTTTTATTTAGCGAATGCCTGGCGGCAATGACAGATGTCCGTACCTTTGGGTTTGTTGTTCGCTTTTATTTAGCAAAGGCCTGGCGGTGATGTCAGATACCTTTGGGTTCGATGCTCGCTTTAATTTAGCGAATTCCTGGCGGCAATGTCAGATGTCCGTACCTTTGGGTTTGTTGTTCGCTTTTATTTAGCATAGGCCTGGCGGCGATGTCAGATACCTTTGGGTTCGATGCTCGCTTTTATTTTGCGAATGTCCGACAGCAATGTAAGAAGTCTGTACCTTTGGGTTTGTTGTACGCTTTTATTTAGCGAAGGTCTGACGGCGATGTCAGATGCCTTTGCGTTCGATGCTCGCTTTTATTTAGCGAATGCCTGGCGGCGATGTCAGATGTCCGTACCTTTGGGTTTGTTGTTCGCTTTTATTTAGCAAACTCTTGGCGGTGATGTTAGATACTTTTGGGTTCAATGCACGCTTTAATTTCGCGAATGCCTGGCGGCAATGTCAGATGTCCGTACCTTTGGGTTTGTTGTTTGCTTTTATTTAGCATAGGCCTGGCGGCGATGTCAGATACCTTTGGGTTCGATGCTCGCTTTTATTTTGCGAATGTCTGGTAGCGATGTCAGATGTTTATACCTTTGGGTTTGTTGTTCACTTTTATTTAGCGAAGGCCTGGCGGCGATGTCAGATACCTTTGCGTTCGATCCTCGCTTTTATTTAGCGAATGCCTGGGGCGATGTCAAATGTCTATACCTTTGGGTTTGTTTTTCGCTTTTATTTAGCAAAGTCCTGGCGGCGATGTCAGATACCTTTGGGTTCAATGCTCGCTTTTATTTAGAGAATATCTGACAGCGATGTCAGAATTCCGTACCTTTGTGTTTGTTTTTCACTTTTATTTAGCGAAGGCCTGGCGGCGATGTCAGATACCTTTGCGTTTGATGCTCGCTTTTATTTAGCGAATGTCTGGCGGTGATGTCCGATGTTCGTACCTTTGGGTTTGTTGTTCTCTTTTATTTAGCGAAGGCCTAGCGGCGATGTCAGATATTTTAGGGTTTGATGCTCGCTTTTATATAACGAATGCCTTGCAGCGATGTCAGATATTCGTACCTTTGGGTTTGTTGTTCGCTTTTATTTAGCGAAGGCCTGGCGGTGATGTCAGATACCTTTGGGTTCGATGCTCGCTTTTATTTAGCGAATGCCTGGCGGCGATGTCAGATATCCGTACCTTTGGGTTTGTTGTTCGCTTTTATTTTTGGAAGGTCTGGCGGCGATGTTAGATACCTTTGGGTTCAATGCTCGCTTATATTTAGCGAATGCCTAGCGGAGATGTCAAATATTCGTACCTTTGGGTTTGGTGTTCGCTTTTATTTAGCGAAGGTCTGGCGGCGATGTCAGATACCTTTGGGTTCGATGCATGCTTTTATTTAGCGAATGCCTGGCGGCAATGTCAGATGTCCGTACCTTTGGGTTTTTTGTTCGATTTTATTTAGCAAAGGCCTGATGGCGATGTCAGATACCTTTGGTTTCGATGCTCGCCTTTATTTTGCGAATGCCTGGTGGCGATGTGAGAAGTCTATACCTTTGGGTTTGTTGTTCGCATTTATTTAGCGAAGGCCTGGAAGCGATGTCAGATACCTTTGGGGTTCGATGCTCGCTTTTATTTAGCGAATGCCTGGGGCGATGTCAGATGTCTGTACCTTTGGGTTTGTTGTTCGCTTTTTTTTAGCAAAGGCCTGGCTGCGATGTCAGATAACTTTAGGTTCAATGCTCGCTTTTGATTAGAGAATGCCCGACAGCAATGTCAGATGTCCGTACCTTTGGGTTTGTTGTTCGCTTTTACTTAGCAAAGTTTTGACAGTGATTTCAGATACCTTTGGGTTCGATGCATGCTTTAATTTAGCGAATGTCTGGCGGTGATGTCAGATGTCCGTACCTTTGGGTTTGTTGTTCGCTTTTATTTAGCGAAGGCCTGGCGGCGATGTCAGGTACCTTTGGGTTCGATGCTCGGTTTTATTTAGCGAATGCCTGGCGGCGATATCAGATATCATTACCTTTGGGTTTGTTGTTCGCTTTTATTTAGCGAAGGCCTGGCGGCGATGTCAGATACCTTTGGGTTCGACGCTCCCTTTTATTTAGCGAATGCTTGGCGGTGGTGTCAAATATCCGTACCTTTAGGTTTGTTGTTCGCTTTTCTTTAGCGAAATCCAGGCGACGATGTCAGATACCTTTGGGTTTGATGCTCGCTTTTATTTAGCGAATGCCAGGCGGCGTTATCAGATATCCGTACCTTAGGGTTTGTTGTTCGCTTTTATTTAGCGAAGGCTTGGTGGCGATGTCAGATACCTTTGGGTTCGATGCTTGCTTTTTTTTAGTGAATGCCTGGCAGCAATGTAAGATGTCTATACTTTGGCTTTGTTGTTCGCTTTTATTGATCGAAGGCCTGGCAGCGATGTCAGATACCTTTGGGGTTCGATGCTCGCTTTGATTTAGCGAATGCCTGGGGCGATGTCAGATGTCTGTACCTTTGGGTTTGGTGTTCGCTTTTATTTAGCGAAGGCCTGGCGGCGATGTCAGATACCTTTGGGTTCAATGCTCGCTTTTATTTAGAGAATGTGTGACGACGATGTGAGATGTCCGTACCATTGGGTTTGTTGTTCATTTTATTTAGCGAAGGCCTGATGGCGATGTCAGATACCTTTGCGTTCGATCCTCGCTTTTATTTAGCGAATTCCTGGCGGCGATGTCAGATGTTCGTACCTTTGGGTTTGTTGTTCGCTTCTATTTAGCGAAAGCCTGGAGGCGATGTCAGATCCCTTTGGGTTCGATGCTCGCTTTTATTTAGCGAATGCCTGGCGGCGATGTCAAATATCCGTACATTTGGGTTTGTTGTTCGCTTATATTTAGCGAAGGCCTGGCGGCGATGTCAGATGCTGTTGGGTTCAATGCTTGCTTTTATTTAGGGTATGCCTGGCGGCGATGTCAGATGTCCGTACCTTTGGGTTTGTTGTTCCCTTTTATTTAGCAAATGCGTAGCGGGGATGTCAGATACCTTTGGGTTCGATGCTCGCTTTTCTTTAGCGAATGCCGGGCGGCGATGTCAGATGTCCGTATGTTTGGGTTTGTTGTTCGCTTTTATTTAGCGAAGTCCTGGCGGCGATGTGAGATACCTTTGGGTTCGATGCCCGCTTTTATTTAGCGAATGCCTGACGAAGATGTCAAATATCCGTACCTTTAGGTTTGTTGTTCGCTTTTATTTAGCGAAGGTCTGGCGGCGATGTCAGATACCTTTGGGTTTGATGCTTGCTTATATTTAGCGAATGCTTGGCGGCGATGTTAAATATCCGTACCTTTGGGTTTGTTGTTCGCTTTTATTTAGCAAAGGTCTGGCGGCAATGTCAGATACCTTTGGGTTCGATGCACGCTTTTATTTAGAGAATGCCTGGTGGCAATAACAGATGTCCGTACCTTTGGGTTTGTTGTTCGCCTTTATTTAGCAAAGGCCTGGCGACTATGTCAGATACCTTTGGGTTCGATGCTCGCTTTTATTTTGCGAATGCCTGGAGGCGATGTCAGATGTCTATACCTTTGGGTTTGTTGTTCGCTTTTATTTAGCGAAGGCCTGGTAGCGATGTCAGATAACTTTAGGTTCGATGCTCGCTTTTATTTAGAGAATGTCCGACAGCAATGTAAGTAGTCTGTACCTTTGGGTTTGTTGTACGCTTTTATTTAGCGAAGGTCTGACGGCGATGTCAGATACCTTCGCGTTCGATGCTCGCTTTTATTTAGCAAATGCCTGGCGGCGATGTCAGATACCTTTGGGTTCGATGCTCACTTTTATTTAGCAAATGCCTCGCGGGGATGTCAGATATCCGTACCTTTGGGTTTGTTTTTCGCTTTTATTTAGCAAACTCTTGGCGGTGATGTCAGATACCTTTGGGTTCGAGGCATGCTTTAATTTAGCGAATGCCTGGCGGCAATGTCAGATGTCCGTACCTTTGGGTTTGTTGTTCGCTTTTATTTAGCATAGGCCTGGCGGCGATGTCAGATACCTTTGGGTTCGATGCTCGCTTTTATTTTGCGAATGTCTGGTAGCGATGTCAGATGTTTATACCTTTGGGTTTGTTGTTCACTTTTATTTAGCGAAGGCCTGGCAGCGATGTCAGATACCTTTGCGTTCGATCCTCGCTTTTATTTAGCGAATGCCTGGGGCGATGTCAGATGTCTATACCTTTGGGTTTGTTGTTCACTTTTATTTAGCAAAGTCCTGGCGGCGATGTCAGATACCTTTGGGTTCAATGCTCGCTTTTATTTAGAGAATTCCTGACAGCGATGTCAGAATTCCGTACCTTTGCGTTTGTTGTTCACTTTTATTTAGCGAAGGCCTGGCGGCGATGTCAGATACCTTTGCGTTTGATGCTCGCTTTTATTTAGCGAATGTCTCGCGGTGATGTCAGATGTCCGTACCTTTGGGTTTGTTGTTCGCTTTTATTTAGAGAAGGCCTAGCGGCGATGTCAGATATTTTTGGGTTTGATGCTCGCTTTTATATAACGAATGCCTTGCAGCGATGTCAGATATTCGTACCTTTGGGTTTGTTGTTCGCTTTTATTTAGCGAAGGCCTGGCGGCGATGTCAGATACCTTTGGGTTCGATGCTCTCTTTTATTTAGCGAATGCCTGGCGGCGATGTCAGATATCCGTACCTTTGGGTTTGTTGTTCGCTTTTATTTTGGGAAGGCCTGGCGGCGATGTTAGATACCTTTGGGTTCAATGCTCGCTTATATTTAGCAAATGCCTAGCGGAGATGTCAAATATCCGTACCTTTGGGTTTGGTGTTCGCTTTTATTTAGCGAAGGTCTAGCGGCGATGTCAGATACCTTTGGGTTCGATGCACGCTTTTATTTAGCGAATGCCTGGCGGCAATGTCAGATGTCCGTACCTTTGGGTTTGTTGTTCGATTTTATTTAGCAAAGGCCTGATGGCGATGTCAGATACCTTTGGTTTCGATGCTCGCTTTTATTTTGCGAATGCCTGGCGGCGATGTGAGATGTCTATACCTTTGGGTTTGTTGTTCGCATTTATTTAGCGAAGGCCTGGAAGCGATGTCAGATACCTTTGGGGTTCGATGCACGTTTTTATTTAGCGAATGCCTGGGGCGATGTCAGATGTCTATACCTTTGGGTTTGTTGTTCGCTTTTATTTAGCGAAGGCCTGGATGCGATGTTAGATGTCTGTACCTTTTAGGTTCAATGCTCGCTTTTATTTAGAGAATGCCCGACAGCAATGTCAGATGTCCGTACCTTTGGGTTTGTTGTTCGCTTTTACTTAGCAAAGTTTTGGCAGTGATGTCAGATACCTTTGGGTTCGATGCATGCTTTAATTTAGCGAATGCCTGGCGGTGATGTCAAATGTCCATACCTTTGGGTTTGTTGTCCGCTTTTATTTAGCGAAGGCCTGGCGGAGATGTCAGGTACCTTTGGGTTCGACGCTCGGTTTTATTTAGCGAATGCCTGGCGCCGATGTCAAATATCCGTACCTTTGGGTTTGCTGTTCGCTTTTATTTTGCGAAGGTCTGGCGGCGATGTCAGATACCTTTGGGTTCCATGCTCGCTTTTATTTAGCGAATGCCAGGCGGCGTTATCAGATATCTGTACCTTAGGGTTTGTTGTTCGCTTTTATTTAGCAAAGGCTTGGCGACGATGTCAGATACCTTTGGGTTCGATGCTTGCTTTTTTTTAGTGAATGCCTGGCAGCAATGTAAGATGTCTGTACTTTGGCTTTGTTGTTCGCTTTTATTGATCGAAGGCCTGGCAGCGCCGTCAGATACCTTTGGGTTCGATGCTCGCATTTATTTAGTGAATTCCTGGAGGCGATGTCAGATATCCGTAGCTTTGGGTTTGTTATTCGCTTTTATTTAGCGAAGGCCTGTCGGCGATGTCAGATACCTTTGGGTTCCATGCTCGCTTTTATTTAGGGAATGCCTGGGTTCGATGTCATATGTCTATACCTTTGGGTTTTTTGTTCGCTTTTATTTAGCGAAGGCCTGTCGGCGATGTCAGATACCTTTGGGGTTCGATGCTCGCTTTTATATAGCGAATGCTTGGGGCGATGTCAGATGTCCGTACCTTTGGGTTTGTTGTTCGCTTTTATTTAGCAAAGGCCTGACGGCGATGTCAGATAACTTAAGGTTCAAAGCTCGCTTTTATTTAGAGAATGCCTGACAGCAATGTCAGATGTTTGTACCTTTGCGTTTGTTGTTCACTTTTATTTAGCGAAGGCCTGGCAGCGATGTCATATATCTTTGGGGTTCGATGGTCACTTTTATTTAGCGAATGCCTGGGGCGATGTCAGATGTTTGTACCTTTGGGTTTGTTGTTCGCTTTTATTTAGCGAAGGCCTGGCGGTGATGTCAGATAACTTTAGGTTCTATGCTCGCTTTTATTTAGAGAATTCCCGACAGCAATGTCAGATGTCCGTACCTTTGGGTTTGTTGTTCGCTTTTACTTAGCAAAGTTTTGGTGGTGATGTCAGATACCTTTGGGTTCGATGCACGCTTTAATTTAGCGAATTCCTGGCGGCGATGTCAGATGTCCGTACCTTTGGGTTTGTTGTTCGCTTTTATTTAGCGAAGGCCTGGCGGCGATGTCAGATACCTTTGGGTTCGATGCTCGCTTTTATTTAGCGAAGGCCTGGCAGCGATGTCAGATACCTTTGGGTTTGATGCTCGTTTTATTTAGTGAATGCCTGGCGGCGATGTCAGATATCCATACCTTTGGGTTTGTTGTTCGTTTTTATTTAGCGAAGGCCTGGCGACGATGTCAAATACCTTTGGGTTCAATGCTCGCTTATATTTAGTGAATGCTTGGCGGCGATGTCAAATATCCGTACCTTTGTGTTTGTTGTTCGCTTTTATTTATCGAAGGTCTGGCGGCGATGTTAGATACCTTTGGGTTCGATGGACGCTTTTATTTAGTGAATTCGTGGCGGCAATGTCACATGTCCGTACCTTTGGGTATGTTGTTCGCTTTTATTTAGCGAAGTCTTGGCGGCGATGTCAGATACCTTTGGATTCGACGCTCCTTTTTATTTAGCGAATGCTTGGCGGTGGTGTCAAATATCCGTACCTTTAGGTTTGTTGTTCGCTTTTGTTTAGCGAAAGCCTTGCGACGATGTCAGATACGTTTGGGTTCGATGCTCGCTTTTATTTAGCGAATGCCAGGCGGCGATGTCAGATATCCGTACCTTAGGGTTTGTTGTTCGCTTTTATTTAGCGAAGGCTTGGCAGCGATGTCAGATACCTTTGGGTTCGATGCTTGCTTTTTTTAGTGAATGCCTGGCAGCAATGTAAGATGTCTGTACTTTGGGTTTTTTTAGTGAATGCCTGGCAGCGATGTCAGATACCTTTGGGGTTTGATGCTCGCTTTTATTTAGCGAATTCCTGGGGCGATGTCAGATGTCTGTACCTTTGGGTTTGTTGTTCGCTTTTATTTAGCGAAGGCCTGGAGGCGATGTCAGATACCTTTGGGTTCAACGCTCGCTTTTATTTAGAGAATGTGTGACGACGATGTGAGAAGTCCGTACCTTTGGGTTTGTTGTTCACTTTTATTTAGCGAAGGCCTGATGGCGATGTCAGATACCTTTGCGTTCGATCCTCGCTTTTATTTAGCGAATTCCTGGCGGCGATGTCAGATGTTCGTACCTTTAGGTTTTGTGTTCGCTTCTATTTAGCGAAAGCCTGGCGGCGATATCAGATCCCTTTGGGTTCAATGCTCTCTTTTATTTAGGGTATGCCTGGCGGCGATGTTAGATATCCGTACCTTTGGGTTTGTTGTTCCCCTTTATTTAGCAAATGCGTAGCGGCGATGTCAGATACCTTTGGGTTCGATGCTCGCTTTTCTTTAGCGTATGCCTGGCGGCGATGTCAGATGTCAAATATCCGTACCTTTGGGTTTGTTGTTCGCTTTTATTTAGCAAAGGTCTGGCGGCAATGTCAGATACCTTTGGGTTCGATGCACGCTTTTATTTAGTGAATGCCTGGCGGCAATGACAGATGTCCGTACCTTTGGGTTTGTTGTTCGCTTTTATTTAGCAAAGGCCTGGCGGCTATGTCAGATACCTTTGGGTTCGATGCTCGCTTTGATTTTGCGAATGCCTGGAGGCGATGTCAGATGTCTATACCTTTGGGTTTGTTGTTCGCTTTTATTTAGCGAAGGCCTGGCAGCGATGTCAGATACCTTTGGGGTTCAATGCTCGCTTTTATTTAGCAAATGCCTGGGGCGATGTCAGATGTCAGTACCTTTGCGTTTGTTGTTCACTTTTATTTAGCAAAGGCCTGGCAGCGATGTCAGATACCTTTGCGATCGATGCTCGCTTTTATTTAGTGAATGCCTGGCGGCGATGTCAGATGTCCGTACTTTTTGGTTTGTTGTTCGCTTTTATTTAGCGAAGGTCTGGCGGCGATGTCAGATACCTTTGGGTTCGATGCTCGCTTTTATTTAGTGAATTCCTGGAGGCGATGTCAGATATCCGTACCTTTGGGTTTGTTATTCGCTTTTATTTAGCGAAGGCCTATCGACGATGTCAGATACCTTTGGGTTCGATGCTCGCTTTTATTTAGGGAATGCCTGGGTTCGATGTCATATGTCTATACCTTTGGGTTTGTTGTTCGTTTTTATTTAGTGAAGGCCTGTCGGCGATGTCAGATACCTTTGGGGTTCGATGCTCACTTTTATATAGCGAATGCTTGGGGCGATGTCAGATGTCCGTACATTTGGGTTTGTTGTTCGCTTTTATTTAGCAAAGGCCTGACGGCGATGTCAGATAACTTAAGGTTCAAAGCTCGCTTTTATTTAGAGAATGCCTGACAGCAATGTCAGATGTTTGTACCTTTGCGTTTGTTGTTCACTTTTATTTAGCGAAGGCCTGGAGGCCATGTCAGATACCTTTGCGTTCGAAACTCGCTTTTATTTAGCGAATGCCTGGAGGCGATGTCAGATGTCCGTACCTTTGGGTTTGTTATTCGCTTTTATTTAGCGAAGGCCTGTCGACGATGTCAGATACGTTTGGGTTCGATGCTCGCTTTTATTTAGGGAATGCCTGGCGGCGATGTCAAATGTCCATACCTTGGGTTTGTTGTTAACTTTTATTTAGCGAAGGCCTAGCGGCGATGTCTGATACCTTTGGGTTTGATGCCCGCTTTTATTTAGCGAATGCCTGACGAAGATGTCAAATATCCATACCTTTAGGTTTGTTGTTCGCTTTTATTTAGCAAAGTCTTGGCGGCGATGTCAGATACCTTTGGGTTCGATGTCCGCTTTTATTTAGCAAATGCCTGACGAAGATGTCAAATATCCGTACCTTTAGGTTTGTTGTTCGCTTTTATTTAGTGAAGGCCTGACGGCGATGTGAGATACCTTTGTGTTTGATCCTCGCTTTTATTTAGCGAATTCCTGACGGCGATGTCAGATATCCGTACCTTTGGGTTTGTTGTTCGCTTCTATTTCGCGAAGGCCTGGCGGCGATGTCAGATCCCTTTGGGTTTGATGCTCGTTTTTATTTAGCAAATGCCTAGCGGCGATGTCAAATATCCGTAGCTTTGGGTTTGTTGTTCGCTTTTATTTAGCGAAGGTATGGGGGCGATGTCAGATACCTTTGGGTTCGATGCACGCTTTAATTTTATTGAATGCCTGGCGGCAATGTCAGATGTTCGTACCTTTGGGTTTGTTGTTCGTTTTTATTTAGCAAAGGCCTGGCGGCTATGTCAGATACCTTTGGGTTCAATGCTCGCTTTTATTTTGCGAATGCCTGGCGGCGGTGTCAGATGTCTATATCTTTGGGTTTGTTATTCGCTTTTATTTAGCGAAGGCTTGGCGGTGATGTCAGATACCTTTGTGGTTCGATGCTCACTTTTATTTAGCGAATGCCTGGGACGATGTCAGATGTTTGTACCTTTGGTTTTGTTGTTCGCTTTTATTTAGCAAAGGCCTAGCGGCGATGTCAGATAACTTAAGGTTCAAAGCTCGCTTTTATTTAGAGAATGCCTGGCGGCGATGTCAAATGTCCGTACCTTTGGGTTTGTTGTTCACTTTTATTTAGCGAAGGCCTGGCGGCGATGTCAGATACCTTTGGGTTCGATGCTCGCTTTTATTTAGCGAATGCCTAGCGGCGATGTCAGATGTCCGTACCTTTGGGTTTGTTGTTCGCTTTTATTTAGCAAAGGCCTGGCGGCGATGTCAGATACCTTTAGGTTCGATGCTCGCTTTTATTTAGCGAATGCCTGGCTGTGATGTCAGATATCCGAACCTTTGGGTTTGTTATTCGCTTTTATTTAGAGAAGGCCTGTCGGCGATGTCAGATACCTTTGGGCTCGATGATCGCATTTATTTAGGGAATGCCTGGCGACGATGTCAGATGTCCGTACCTTTGGGTTTGTTGTTCACTTTTATTTAGCGAAGGCCTGGCGGCGATGTCAGATACCTTTGGGTTCGATGCTCGCTTTTATTTAGTGAATTCCTGGCGGCGATGTCAGATGTCCGTACGTTTGGGTTTGTTGTTCGGTTTTATTTAGCGAAGGTCTGGCGGCGATGTCAAATACCTTTGGGTTCAATGCACGCTTTAATTTAGCGAAATGCCTGGCGGCAATGTCAGATGTCCGTACCTTTGGGTTTGTTATTCGCTTTTATTTAGCAAAGGCCTGACGGCTATGTCAGATACCTTTAAGGTTTGATGCTCGCTTTTATTTAGCGAATTCCTGGGGCGATGTCAGATGCCTGCACCTTTGAGTTTGTTGTTCGCTTTTATTTAGCAAAGGCCTGTCGGCGATGTCAGATAAGTTAAGGTTCAATGCTCGCTTTTATTTATAGATGCCTGACAACAATGTCACTATTTTTTAGCGAAGGCCTGGCGGCGATGTCAGATACCTTTGCGTTCGATGCTCGCTTTTATTTAGCGAATGCCTGGCGGCGATGTCAGATATCCGTACCTTTGGGTTTGCTATTCGCTTTTATTTAGCGAAGGCCTGTCGGCGATGTTAGATACCTTTGGGTTCGATGCTCACTTTTATTTAGGGAATGCCTGGAGGCGATGTCAAATGTCCGTACCTTTGGGTTTGTTGTTCACTTTTATTTAGCGAAGGGCTAGCGGCGGTGTTAGATACCATTGGGTTCGATGCTCGCTTTTATTTAGCGAATGCCTGGTAGCGATGTCAGATGTCCGTACCTTGGGGTTTGTTGTTCGCTTTTATTTAGCGAAGTATTGGCGGCGATGTCAGATACCTTTGGGTTCGATGCTCCCTTTTATTTAGCGAATGCCTGACGGCGATGTCAAATATTCGTACCTTTAGGTTTGTTGTTCGCTTTTATTTAGCGAAGGCCTGGCGGCGATGTCTGATACCTTTGGGTTTGATGCTCACTTTTATTTAGTGAATGCCTGGCGGCGATGTCAGATGTCCGTACCTTTGTGTTTGTTGTTCGCTTTTATTTAGCGAAGGCCTGGCGGCGATGTCAGATACCTTTGGGTTCGATGCTCGCTTTTATTTAGCGAATGCCTGGAGGAAATGTCAGATGTTCGTACCTTTGGGTTTGTTGTTCGCCTTTATTTAGCAAAGGCGTGGCGGCGATGTCAGATACCTTTGGGTCCGATGCTCTCTTTTATTTTGCGAATGCCAGGAGGCGATGTCAGATGTCTATACCTTTGGGTTTGCTGTTCGCTTTTATTTAGCGAAGATCTGGCGGCGATGTCAGTTACCTTTGGGTTCGATGCTCGCATATATTTAGCAAATGCCTGGCGGCGATGTTAGATATCCCTACCTTTGGGTTTTTTGTTCGCTTTTATTTAGCGAAGGCCTGTCGGTGATGTCAGATACCTTTGGGTTCGATGCTCGGTTTTATTTAGGGAATGCCTGGCGGCGATGTCAAATGTCCATACCTTTGGGTTTGTTGTTCACTTTTATTTAGCGAATGCCTGGGGCGATGTCAGATGTCTGTACCTTTGGGTTTGTTGTTCGCTTTTATTTAGCAAAGGCCTGGCGGCGATGTCAGATACCTTTGGGTTCAATGCTCGCTTTTATTTAGAGAATGCTTGACAGCAATGCCAGATGTCCGTACCTTTGTGTTTGTTGTTCACTTTTATTTAGCGAAGGCCTGGCGGCGATGTCAGATACCTTTGGGTTCGATGCTCGCTTTTATTTAGCGAATGCCTAGCAGCGATGTCAGATATCCGTACCTTTGGGTTTGTTATTCTCTTTTATTTAGCGAAGGCCTGTCGGCGATGTTAGATACCTTTGGGTTCGATGCTCACTTTTATTTAGGAAATGCCTGGCGGCGATGTCAAATGTCTGTACCTTTTGGTTTGTTGTTCACTTTTATTTAGCGAAGGCCTAGCGGCGCTGTTAGATACCTTTGGGTTTGATGCTCGCTTTTATTTAGAGAATTCCTGGTAGCGATGTCAGATGTTCGTACCTTGGGGTTTGTTGTTCGCTTTTATTTAGCGAAGGCCTGGCGGTGATGTCAGATAACTTTGGGTTAGATGCTCGCTTATATTTAGCGAATTCCTGTCGGTGATGTCAAATATTCGTACCTTTGGGTTTGTTGTTCGCTTTTATTTTGCGAAGGTCTGGCGGCGATGTCAGATACCTTTGGGTTCGATGCACGCTATTATTTAGCAAATGCCTGGCGGCAATGTCAGATGTCCGTACCTTTGGGTTTGTTGTTCGCTTTTAATTTGCAAAGGTCTGGCGGCGATGTCAGATACCTTTAGGTTCAATGCTGGCTTTTATTTAGAGAATGCCTGACAGCGATGTCAGATATCTGTACCTTTGCGTTAGTTGTTCACTTTTATTTAGCGAAGGCCTGGCGGCGATGTCAGATACCTTTGCGTTTGATGCTCGTTTTTATTTAGCGAATGTCTGGCGGCGATGTCAGATGTCCGTACCTTTGGGTTTGTTGTTCGCATTTATTTAGCGAAGGCCTGGCGGCGATGTCACATACCTTTGGGTTCGATGCTCGCTCTTATTTAGTGAATGCCTGGAGGCGATGTCAGATATCCGTACCTTTGGGTTTGTTGTTCTCTTTTATTTAGCGAACGCCTGGCGGCGTTATCCGATACCTTTGGTTTGATGCTCGCTTTTATTTAGTGAATTTCTGGCGGCGATGTCAGATGTCCGTACCTTTGGGTTTGTTGTTCGCTTTTATTTAGCGAAGGCCTGGCGGCGATGTCGGATACCTTTCGGTTCGATGCTCGCTTATATTTAGAGAATGCTTGGCGGCGATATCAAAAATCCGTACCTTTGGGTTTGTTGTTCGCTTTTATTTAGCGAATGCCTAGGGTGATGTGAGATGTCTGTACCTTTGGGTTTGTTGTTCGCTTTTATTTAGCAAAGGCTTGGCGGCGATGTCAGATACCTTTGGGTTCAATGCTCGCTTTTATTTAGAGAATGCCTGACATCGATGTCAGATGTCCGTACCTTTGCATTTGTTGTTCACTTTTATTTGGCGAAGGCCTGGCGGCGATGTCAGATACCTTTGCGTTTGATGCTCGTTTTTATTTAGTGAATGCCTGGCGGCGATGTCATATGTCCGTACCTTTGGGTTTGTAGTTCGCATTTATTTAGCGAAGGCCTGGTGGCGATGTCAGATACCTTTGGGTTCGATGCTCACTCTTATTTAGTGAATGTCTGGCGGCGATGTCAGATATCCGTACCTTTGGGTTTGTTGTTCGCTTTTATTTAGCGAAGGCCTGGCACGATGTCAGATAACTTTAGGTTCGATGCTCGCTTTTATTTAGTGAATGCCTGGCGGCGATGTCAGATGTTCGTACCTTTGGGTTTGTTGTTCGCTTTTATTTAGCGAAGGCCTGGCGGTGATGTCAGATAACTTTGGGTTAGATGCTCGGTTATATTTAGCGAACTCCTGGCGACGATGTCAAATATTCGTACCTTTGGGTTTGTTGTTCGCTTTTATTTTGCGAAGGTCTGGCGGCGATGTCAGATACCTTTGGGTTCGATGCACGCTATTATTTAGCAAATTCCTGGCGGCAATGTCAGATGTCCGTACCTTTGGGTTTGTTGTTCGCTTTTAATTAGCAAAGGTCTGGCGGCGATGTCAGATACCTTTAGGTTCAATGCTGGCTTTTATTTAGAGAATGCCTGACAGCGATGTCAGATATATGTACCTTTGCGTTTGTTGTTCACTTTTATTTAGAGAAGGCCTGGCGGCGATGTCAGATACCTTTGCGTTTGATGCTCATTTTTATTTAGCGAATGCCTGGAGGCGACGTCAGATGTCCGTACCTTTGGGTTTGTTGTTCGCATTTATTTAGCGAAGGCCTGGCGGCGATGTCAGATACCTTTGGGTTTGTTGTTCGCTTTTATTTAGCAAAGGCTTGGCAGCGATGTCAGATACCTTTGGGTTCAATGCTCGCTTTTATTTAGAGAATGCCTGACAACGATGTCAGATGTCCGTACCTTTGCATTTGTTGTTCACTTTTATTTGGCGAAGGCCTGGCGGCGATGTCAGACACCTTTGCGTTTGATGCTCATTTTTATTTAGTGAATGCCTGGCGGCGATGTCATATGTCCGTACCTTTGGGTTTGTAGTTCGCATTTATTTAGCGAAGGCCTGGCGGCGATGTCAGATACCTTTGGGTTCGATGCTCGCTCTTATTTAGTGAATGTCTGGCGGCGATGTCAGATATCCGTACCTTTGGGTTTGTTGTTCGCTTTTATTTAGCGAAGGCCTGGCACGATGTCAGATAACTTTAGGTTCGATGCTCGCTTTTATTTGGTGAATGCCTGGAGGCGATGTCAGATGTTCGTACCTTTGGGTTTGTTGTTCGCTTTTATTTAGCGAAGGCCTGGCGGTGATGTCAGATAACTTTGGGTTAGATGCTCGGTTATATTTAGCGAACTCCTGGCGGCGATGTCAAATATTCGTACCTTTGGGTTTGATGTTCGCTTTTATTTTGCGAAGGTCTGGCGGCGATGTCAGATACCTTTGGGTTCGATGCACGCTATTATTTAGCAAATGCCTGGCGGCAATGTCAGATGTCCGTACCTTTGGGTTTGTTGTTCGCTTTTAATTAGCAAAGGTCTGGCGGCGATGTCAGATACCTTTAGGTTCAATGCTGGCTTTTATTTAGAGAATGCCTGACAGCGATGTCAGATATCTGTACCTTTGCGTTTGTTGTTCACTTTTATTTAGAGAAGGCCTGGCGGCGATGTCAGATACCTTTGCGTTTGATGCTCATTTTTATTTAGCGAATGCCTGGAGGCGATGTCAGATGTCCGTACCTTTGGGTTTGTTGTTCGCATTTATTTAGCGAAGGCCTGGCAGCGATGTCAGATACCTTTGGGTTTGTTGTTCGCTTTTATTTAGCAAAGGCTTGGCGGCGATGTCAGATACCTTTGGGTTCAATGCTCGCTTTTATTTAGAGAATGCCTGACAACGATGTCAGATGTCCGTACCTTTGCATTTGTTGTTCACTTTTATTTGGCGAAGGCCTGGCGGCGATGTCAGATACCTTTGCGTTTGATGCTCGTTTTTATTTAGTGAATGCTTGGCGGCGATGTCATATGTCCGTACCTTTGGGTTTGTAGTTCGCATTTATTTAGCGAAGGCCTGGCGGCGATGTCAGATACCTTTGGGTTCGATGCTCGCTCTTATTTAGTGAATGCCTGGCGGCGATGACAGATATCCGTACCTTTGGGTTTGTTGTTCTCTTTTATTTAGCGAACGCCTGACACGATGTCAGATAACTTTAGGTTCGATGCTCGCTTTTATTTAGTGAATGCCTGGCGGCGATGTCAGATGTTCATACCTTTGCGTTTGTTGTTCGCCTTTATTTAGCAAAGGCCTGGCGGCGATGTCAGATACCTTTGGGTCCGTTGCTCGCTTTTATTTTGCGAATGCCTGGAGGCGATGTCATATGTCTATACCTTTGGGTTTGTTGTTCGCTTTTATTTAGCGAAGACCTGGCGGCGATGTCAGATACCTTTGGGTTCGATGCTCGCTTTTATTTAGCGAATGACTGGCGGCGATGTCAGATATCCGTACCTTTGGGTTTGTTGTTCTCTCTTATTTAGTGAAGTCCTGGCGGCGATGTCAGATACCTTTGGATTCGATGCTCACTTTTATTTAGGGAATGCCTGGCGGCGATGACATTTGGGTTTGTTGTTCACTTTTATTTAGCGAAGGTCTAGCGACGATGTCAGATACCTTTGGGTCCGATGCTCGCTTTTATTTTGCGAATGCCTGGAGGCGATGTCAGATGTCTATACCTTTGGGTTTGTTGTTCGTTTCTATTTCGCAAAGGCCTGGCGGCGATGTCAGATCCCTTTGGGTTTGATGCTCGCTTTTATTTAGCGAATGCCTAGCGGCGATGTCAAATATCCGTAGCTTTGGGTTTGTTGTTCGCTTTTATTTAGCGAAGGTATGGGGGCGATGTCAGATACCTTTAGGTTCGATGCACGCTTTAATTTTATTGAATGCCTGGGGGCAATGTCAGATGTTCGTACCTTTGGGTTTGTTGTTCGCTTTTATTTAGCAAAGGCCTGGCGGCTATGTCAGATACCTTTGGGTTCAATGCTCGCTTTTATTTTGCGAATGCCTGGCGGCGATGTCAGATGTCTATACCTTTGGGTTTGTTATTCGCTTTTATTTAGCGAAGGCTTGGCGGTGATGTCAGATACCTTTGTGGTTCGATGCTCACTTTTATTTAGCGAATGCCTGGGACGATGTCAGATGTTTGTACCTTTGGGTTTGTTGTTCGCTTTTATTTAGCAAAGGCCTAGCGGCGATGTCAGATAACTTAAGGTTCAAAGCTCGCTTTTATTTAGAGAATGCTTGGCGGCGATGTCAAATGTCCGTACCTTTGGGTTTGTTGTTCACTTTTATTTAGCGAAGGCCTAGCGGAGATGTCAGATACCTTTGGGTTCGATGCTCGCTTTTATTTAGCGAATGCCTAGCGGCGATGTCAGATGTCCGTACCTTTGGGTTTGTTGTTCGCTTTTATTTAGCGAAGGCCTGGCGGCGATGTCAGATACCTTTGGGTTCGATGCTCGCTTGTATTTAGCGAATGCCTGGATGCGATGTCAGATATCCGAACCTTTGGGTTTGTTATTCGCTTTTATTTAGAGAAGGCCTGTCGGCGATGTCAGATACCTTTGGGCTCGATGATCGCATTTATTTAGGGAATGCCTGGCGGCAATGTCAGATGTCCGTACCTTTGGGTTTGTTGTTCACTTTTATTTAGCGAAGGCCTGGCGGCGATGTCAGATACCTTTGGGTTCGATGCTCGCTTTTATTTAGTGAATGCCTGGCGGCGATGTCAGATGTCCGTACGTTTGGGTTTGTTGTTCGCTTTTATTAAGCAAAGTCTTGGCGGCGATGTCAGATACCTTTGGGTTCGATGCCCGCTTTTATTTAGCGAATGCCTGGCGAAGATATCAGATATCCGTACCTTTAGGTTTGTTGTTCATTTTAATTTAGTGAAGGCCTGACGGTGATGTGAGATACCTTTGTGTTCGATCCTCACTTTTATTTAGCGAATTCCTGACGGCGATGTCAGATATCCGTACCTTTGGGTTTGTTGTTCGCTTCTATTTAGCGAAGGCCTGGCGGCGATGTCAGATCCCTTTGGGTTCGATGCTCGCTTTTATTTAGCGAATGCCTGGCGACGATGTCAAATATCCGTACCTTTGGGTTTGTTGTTCGGTTTTATTTAGCGAAGGTCTGGCGGCGATGTCAAATACCTTTGGGTTCGATGCACGCTTTAATTTATCGAAATGCCTGGCGGCAATGTCAGATGTCCGTACCTTTGGGTTTGTTATTCGCTTTTATTTAGAAAAGGCCTGACGGCTATGTCAGATACCTTTAGGGTTCGATGCTCGCTTTTATTTAGCGAATTCCTGGGGCGATGTCAGATGCCTGCACCTTTGAGTTTGTTGTTCGCTTTTATTTAGCAAAGGCCTGGCGGCGATGTCAGATAAGTTAAGGTTCAATGCTCGCATTTATTTATAGAATGCCTGACAACAATGTCAGATGTCTGTACCTTTTTGTTTTTTGTTCACTTTTATTTAGCGAAGGCCTGTCGGCGATGTCAGATACCTTTGCGTTCGATGCTCGCTTTTATTTAGCGAATGCCTGGCGGCGATGTCAGATATCCGTACCTTTGGGTTTGCTATTCGCTTTTATTTAGCGAAGGCTTGTCGGCGATGTTAGATACCTTTGGGTTCGATGCTCACTTTTATTTCGGGAATGCCTGGAGGCGATGTCAAATGTCCGTACCTTTGGGTTTGTTGTTCACTTTTATTTAGCGAAGGGCTAGCGGCGGTGTTAGATACCATTGGGTTCGATGCTCGCTTTTATTTAGCGAATGCCTGGTAGCGATGTCATATGTCCGTACCTTGGGGTTTGTTGTTCGCTTTTATTTAGCGAAGTATTGCCGGCGATGTCAGATACCTTTGGGTTCGATGCTCCCTTTTATTTAGCGAATGCCTGACGACGATGTCAAATATTCGTACCTTTAGGTTTGTTGTTCGCTTTTATTTAGCGAAGGCCTGGCGGCGATGTCTGATACCTTTGGGTTTGATGCTCGCTTATATTTAGAGAATGCCTGACGGCGATATCAAATATTCGTACCTTTGGGTTTGTTGTTCGTTTTTATTTAGCGAAGGCCTGGGGCGATGTCAGATGTCTGTACCTTTGGGTTTATTTAGCAAAGGCCTGGCGGCGATGTCAGATACCTTTGGGTTCAATGCTCGCTTTTATTTAGAGAATGCCTGACAGCAATGTCAGATGTCCGTACGTTTGCATTTGTTATTCACTTTTATTTAGCGAAGGCCTGACGACGATGTCAGATACCTTTGCGTTTGATGCTCGTTTTTATTTAGCGAATGCCTGGAAGCGATGTCAGATGTCTGTACCTTTAGGTTTGTTGTTCGCATTTATTTAGCGAAGGTCTGGCGGCAATGTCAGATACCTCTGGGTTCGATGCTCGCTCTTATTTAGTGAATGCCTGGCGGCGATGTCAGATATCCGTACCTTTGAGTTTGTTGTTCGCTTTTATTTAGCGAAGGCCTGGCACGATGTCAGATAACTTTAGGTTCGATGCTCGCTTTTATTTAGTGAATGCCTGGCGGTGATGTCAGATGTTCGTACCTTTGCGTTTGTTGTTCGCTTTTATTTTAAGAAGGCCTGGCGGCGATGTCAGATACCTTTGGGTTTGATGCTCGCTTTTATTTAGCGAATGCCTGTCGGCGATGTCAGATGTCCGTACCTTTGGGATTGTTGTTCGCTTTTATTTAGCGAAGGCCTGGCGGCGATGTCAGATACCTTTGGGTTCGATGCACGCTTTTATTTAGCGAATGCCTGGAGGAAATGTCAGATGTTCGTACCTTTGGGTTTGTTGTTCGCCTTTATTTAGCAAAGGCCTGGCGGCGATGTCAGATACCTTTGGGTCCGATGCTCGCTTTTATTTTGCGAATGCCTGGAGGCGATGTCAGATGTCTATTATACCTTTGGGTTTGTTGTTCGCTTTTATTTAGCGAAGATCTGGCGGCGATGTCAGTTACCTTTGGGTTCGATGCTCGCTTATATTTAGCAAATGCCTGGCGGCGATGTTAGATATCCCTACCTTTGGGTTTTGTTATTCGCTTTTATTTAGCGAAGGCCTGTCGGTGATGTCAGATACCTTTGGGTTCGATGCTCGGTTTTATTTAGGGAATGCCTGGCGGCGATGTCAAATGTCCATACCTTTGGGTTTGTTATTCACTTTTATTTAGTGAATGCCTGGGGTGATGTGAGATGTTTGTACCTTTGGGTTTGTTGTTCGCTTTTATTTAGCAAAGGCCTGGCGGCGATGTCAGATACCTTTGGGTTCAATGCTCGCTTTTATTTAGAGAATGCCTGACAGCGATGTCAGATGTCCGTACCTTTGCATTTGTTGTTCACTTTTATTTGGCGAAGGCCTGGCGGCGATGTCAGATACCTTTGCGTTCGATGCTCGTTTTTATTTAGTGAATGCCTGGCGGCGATGTCAGATGTCCGTACCTTTGGGTTTGTAGTTCGCATTTATTTAGCGAAGGCCTGGCAGCGATGTCAGATACCTTTGGATTCGATGCTCGCTCTTATTTAGTGAATGTCCGGCGGCGATGACAGATATCCGTACCTTTGGGTTTGTTGTTCACTTTTATTTAGCGAAGGCCTGGAACGATGTCAGATAACTTTAGGTTCGATGCTCGCTTTTATTTAGTGAATGCCTGACGGCGATGTCAGATGTTCGTACCTTTGGGTTTGTTGTTCGCTTTTATTTAGCGAAGGCCTGACGGTGATGTCAGATAACTTTGGGTTAGATGCTCGCTTATATTTAGCGAACTCCTGGCGGCGATGTCAAATATTCGTACCTTTGGGTTTGTTGTTCGCTTTTATTTTGCGAAGGTCTGGCGGCGATGTCAGATACCTTTGGGTTCGATGCACGCTATTATTTAGCAAATGCCTGGCAACAATGTCAGATGTCTGTACCTTTGGGTTTGTTGTTCGCTTTTAATTAGCAAAGCTCTGGCGGCGATGTCAGATACCTTTAGGTTCAATGCTGGCTTTTATTTAGAGAATGCCTGACAGCGATGTCAGATATTTGTACCTTTGCGTTTGTTGTTCACTTTTATTTAGAGAAGGCCTGACGGCGATGTCAGATACCTTTGCGTTTGATGCTCGTTTTTATTTAGCGAATGCCTGGTGGCGATGTCAGATGTTCGTACCTTTGGGTTTGTTGTTCGCATTTATTTAGCGAAGGCCTGGCGGCGATGTCAGATACCTTTGGGTTCGATGCTCGCTCTTATTTAGTGAATGCCTGGCGGCGATGTCAGATATCCGTACCTTTGGGTTTGTTGTTCTCTTTTATTTAGCGAACGCCTGGCACGATGTCAGATAACTTTAGGTTCGATGCTCGCTTTTATTTAGTGAATGCCTGCCGGCGATGTCAGATGTTCATACCTTTGCGTTTGTTGTTCGCCTTTATTTAGCAAAGGCCTGGCGGCGATGTCAGATACCTTTGGGTCCGTTGCTCGCTTTTATTTTGCGAATGCCTGCAGGCGATGTCAGATGTTTATACCTTTGGGTTTGTTGTTCGCTTTTATTTAGCGAAGACCTGGCGGCGATGTCAGATACCTTTGGGTTCGATGCTCGCTTTTATTTAGCGAATGACTGGCGGCGATGTCAGATATCCGTACCTTTGGGTTTGTTGTTCTCTTTTATTTAGTGAAGTCCTTGCGGCGATGTCAGATACCTTTGGGTTCGATGCTCACTTTTATTTAGGGAATGCCTGGCGACGATGACATTTGGGTTTGTTGTTCACTTTTATTTAGCGAAGGCCTAGCGACGATGTCAGATACCTTTGGGTCCGATGCTCGCTTTTATTTTGCGAATGCCTGGAGGCGATGTCAGATGTCTATACCTTTGGGTTTGTTATTCGCTTTTATTTAGCGAAGACCTGGCGGCGATGTCAGATACCTTTGGGTTCGATGCTCGCTTTTATTTAGCGAATGCCTGGAGGCGATGTCAAATATCTGTACCTTTGGGTTTGTTATTCGCTTTTATTTAGCGAAGGCCTGTCGGCGATGTTATATACCTTTCGGTTCGATGCTCGCTTTTATTTATGGAATGCCTGGCGGCTATGTCAAATGTCCGTACCTTTGGGTTTGTTGTTCACTTTTATTTAGCGAATGCCTGGGGCGATGTCAGATGTATGTACCTTTGGGTTTGTTGTTCGCTTTTATTTAGCAAAGGCCTGGCGGCGATGACATTTGGGTTTGTTGTTCACTTTTATTTAGCGAAGGCCTAGTGACGATGTCAGATACCTTTGGGTCCGATAATCGCTTTTATTTTGCGAATGCCTGGAGGCGATGTCAGATGTATATACCTTTGGGTTTGTTGTTCGCTTTTATTTAGCGAAGACCTGGCGGCGATGTCATATACCTTTGGGTTCGATGCTCGCTTTTATTTAGCGAATGCCTGGCAGCGATGTCAGATATCGGTACCTTTGGGTTTGTTGTTCTCTTTTATTTAGCGAAGGCCTGGCGGCAATGTCAGATACCTTTGGGTTCGATGCTCACTTTTATTTAGGGAATGCCTGGCAGCGATGTCAGATGTTCGTACCTTTCGGTTTGTTGTTCACTTTTATTTAGCAAAGTCATGGCGGCGATGTCAGATACCTTTGGATTCGATGCTCCATTTTATTTAGCGAATGCCTGGCGGCGATGTTAAATATCCGTATCTTTAGGTTTGTTGTTCGCTTATATTTAGCAAAGGCCTGGCGGCGATGTCAGATACCTTTGGGTCCGATGCTCGCTTTTATTTTGCGAATGCCTGGCGGCGATGTCAGATGTCCATACCTTTTGGTTTGTTGTTCGCTTTTATTTAGCGAAGACCTGGCGGCAATGTCAGATTCCTTTGGGTTCGATGCTCGCTTTTATTTAGCGAATGCCTAGCTGCGATGTCAGATATCTGTACCTTTGGGTTTGTTGTTCTCTTTTATTTAGCGAAGTCCTGGCGGCGATGTCAGATACCTTTGGGTCCTATGCTCGCTTTTATTTTGCGAATGCTTGGAGGCGATGTCAGATGTCTATACCCTTAGGTTTGTTGTTCGCTTTTATTTAGCGAAGACCTGGCGGCGATGTCAGATACCTTTGGGTTCGATTCTCGCTTTTATTTAGCGAATGCCTGAAGGCGATGTCAGATATCCGTACCTTTGGGTTTGTTGTTCGCTTTTATTTAGCGAAGGTCTGGCGGCGATGTTAGATACCCTTGGGTTCGATGCTCGCTTTTATTTAGCGAATGCTTGACGGCGATGTCAGATGTCCGTACCTTTAGTTTTGTTGTTCTCTTTTATTTAGCGAAGTCCTGGCGGCAATGTCAGATACCTTTGGGTTCGATGCTCACTTTTATTTAGGGAATGCCTGGCAGCGATGACAAATGTCCGTACCTTTTGGTTATTTGTTCACTTTTATTTAGCGAAGGAATAGCAACGATGTCAGATACCTTTGGGTCTGATGGACGCTTTTATTTTGCGAATGCCTGGAGGCGATGTCAGATGTCTATACCTTTGGGTTTGTTGTTCGCTTTTTTTAGCGAAGACCTGGCGGCGATGTTAAATACCTTTGGGTTCGATGCTCGCTTTTATTTAGCGAATGCCTGAAGGCGATGTCAAATATCCGTACCTTTGGGTTTGTTGTTCGATTTTATTTAGCGAAGGTCTGGCGGCGATGTCAGATTCCTTTGGGTTCGATGCTCGCTTTTATTTAGCGAATGCCTAGCTGCGATGTCAGATATCTGTACCTTTGGGTTTGTTGTTCTCTTTTATTTAGCGAAGTCCTGGCGGCGATGTCAGATACCTTTGGGTCCTATGCTCGCTTTTATTTTGCGAATGCTTGGAGGCGATGTCAGATGTCTATACCCTTGGGTTTGTTGTTCGCTTTTATTTAGCGAAGACCTGGCGGCGATGTCAGATACCTTTGGGTTCGATTCTCGCTTTTATTTAGCGAATGCCTGAAGGCGATGTCAGATATCCGTACCTTTGGGTTTGTTGTTCGCTTTTATTTAGCGAAGGTCTGGCGGCGATGTTAGATACCCTTGGGTTCGATGCTGGCTTTTATTTAGCGAATGCCTGACGGCGATGTCAGATGTCCGTACCTTTGGTTTTGTTGTTCTCTTTTATTTAGCGAAGTCCTGGCGGCAATGTCAGATACCTTTGGGTTCGATGCTCACTTTTATTTAGGGAATGCCTGGCAGCGATGACAAATGTCCGTACCTTTTGGTTATTTGTTCACTTTTATTTAGCGAAGGAATAACGACGATGTCAGATACCTTTGGGTCTGATGGACGCTTTTATTTTGCGAATGCCTGGAGGCGATGTCAGATGTCTATACCTTTGGGTTTGTTGTTCGCTTTTATTTAGCGAAGACCTGGCGGCGATGTTAAATACCTTTGGGTTCGATGCTCGCTTTTATTTAGCGAATGCCTGAAGGCGATGTCAAATATCCGTACCTTTGGGTTTGTTGTTCGATTTTATTTAGCGAAGGTCTGGCGGCGATGTCAGATTCCTTTGGGTTCGATGCTCGCTTTTATTTAGCGAATGCCTAGCTGCGATGTCAGATATCTGTACCTTTGGGTTTGTTGTTCTCTTTTATTTAGCGAAGTCCTGGCGGCGATGTCAGATACCTTTGGGTCCTATGCTCGCTTTTATTTTGCGAATGCTTGGAGGCGATGTCAGATGTCTATACCCTTGGGTTTGTTGTTCGCTTTTATTTAGCGAAGACCTGGCGGCGATGTCAGATACCTTTGGGTTCGATTCTCGCTTTTATTTAGCGAATGCCTAAAGGCGATGTCAGATATCCGTACCTTTGGGTTTGTTGTTCGCTTTTATTTAGCGAAGGTCTGGCGGCGATGTTAGATACCCTTGGGTTCGATGCTGGCTTTTATTTAGCGAATGCCTGACGGCGATGTCAGATGTCCGTACCTTTGGTTTTGTTGTTCTCTTTTATTTAGCGAAGTCCTGGCGGCAATGTCAGATACCTTTGGGTTCGATGCTCACTTTTATTTAGGGAATGCCTGGCAGCGATGACAAATGTCCGTACCTTTTGGTTATTTGTTCACTTTTATTTAGCGAAGGAATAGCGAAGATGTCAGATACCTTTGGGTCTGATGGACGCTTTTATTTTGCGAATGCCTGGAGGCGATGTCAGATGTCTATACCTTTGGGTTTGTTGTTCGCTTTTATTTAGCGAAGACCTGGCGGCGATGTCAAATACCTTTGGGTTCGATGCTCGCTTTTATTTAGCGAATGCCTGAAGGCGATGTCAAATATCCGTACCTATGGGTTTGTTGTTCGATTTTATTTAGCGAAGTTCTGGCGACGATGTCAGATACCCTTGGGTTCGATTCTCGCTTTTATTTAGCGAATGCCTGACGGCGATGTCAGATGTCCGTACCTTTGGGTTTGTTGTTCGATTTTATTTAGGGAAGGCCTGGCGGCGATGTCAGATACCTTTGAGGTTCGATGCTCGCTTTTATTTAGCGAATGCCTGGGGCGATGTCAGATGTCTGTACCTTTGGGTTTGTTGTTCGCTTTTAATTAGCAAAGGCCTGGCGGCGATGTCAGATAACTTAAGGTTCAATGCTCGCTTTTATTTAGAGAATGCCTGACAGCAATATCAGATGTCCGTACCTTTGCGTTTGTTGTTCACTTTTATTTAGCGAAGGTCTGGCGGCGATGTCAGATACCTTTGCGTTCGATGATCGCTTTTATTTAGAGAATGCATGGCGACGATGTTAGATGTCCGTAGATTTGGGTTTGTTGTTCGCTTTTATTTAGCGAAGGCCTGGCGACGATGTCAGATACCTTTGGGTTCAATGCTCGCTTTTATTTAGCACATGCCTGGCGGCGATGTCAGATACCCGTACCTTTGGGTTTGTTATTGGCTTTTATTTAGCGAAGGCCTGTCGGTCATGTCAGATACCTTTGGGTTCGAATCTCGCTTTTATTTAGGGAATGCCTGGCGGCGATGACAAATGTCCGTACTTTTGGGTTTGTTGTTCACTTTTATTTAGCGAAGGCCTAGCGACGATGTCAGATACCTTTGGGTCCGATGATCGCTTTTATTTTGCGAATGCCTGGAGGCGATGTCAGATGTCAATACCCTTGGGTTTGTTGTTCGCTTTTATTTAGCGAAGACCTGGCGGCGATGTCAGATACCTTTGGGTTCGATGCTCGCTTTTATTTAGCGAATGCCTGAAGGCGATGTCAGATATCGGTACCTTTGGGTTTGTTGTTCGCTTTTATTTAGCGAAGGTCTAGCGGCGATGTTAGACACCCTTGGGTTCGATGCTCGCTTTTATTTAGCGAATGCCTGACGACGATGTAAGATGTCCGTACCTTTGGTTTTGTTGTTCTCTTTTATTTAGCGAAGTCCTGGCGGCAATGTCAGATACCTTTGGGTTCGATGCTCACTTTTATTTAGGGAATGCCTGGCAGCAATGACAAATGTCCATACCTTTGGGTTTGTTGTTCATTTTTATTTAGCGAAGGCCTAGCGACGATGTCAGATACCTTTGGGTTTGTTGCAAGCTTTAATTTAGCGAATGCCTGGCGGCAATGTCAGATGTCAGTACCTTTGGGTTTATTGTTCGCTTTTATTTAGCAAAGGCCTGACGGCGATGTCAGATACCTTTGGGTTCGATGCTCGCTTTTATTTTCCGAATGTCTGGCAGCGATGTTAGATGTCTATACCTTTGGGTGTGTTGTTCGCTTTTTTTTAGTGAAGGCCTGGCGACGATGTCAGATACCTTTGGGGTTCGATGTTCGCTTTTATTTAGTGAATGCCTGGGGCGATGTCAGATGTCTGTACCTTTGGGTTTGTTGTTCGCTTTTAATTAGCAAAGGCCTGGCGGCGATGTCAGATAACTTAAGGTTTAATGCTCGCTTTTATTTAGATACTGCCTGACAGCAATGTCAGATATCTGTACCTTTGCGTTTATTGTTCACTTTTATTTAGCGAACGCCTGGCGGCGATGTCAGATACCTTTGGGTTCAATGCTCGCTTTTTTTTAGCACATGCCTGGCGGCGATGTCAGATACCCGTACCTTTGGGTTTGTTATTGGCTTTTATTTAGCGAAGGCCTGTCGGCGATGTCAGGTATCTTTGGGTTCGAATCTCGCTTTTAATTAGGGAATGCCTGGCGGCGATGACAAATGTCCGTACTTTTGGGTTTGTTGTTCACTTTTATTTAGCGAAGGCCTAGCGACGATGTCAGATACCTTTGGGTCCGATGCTCGCTTTTATTTTGCGAATGCCTGGAGGCGATGTCAGATGTCTATACCCTTGGGTTTGTTGTTAGCTTTTATTTAGCGAAGACCTAGCGGCGATGTCAGATACCTTTGGGTTCGATGCTCGCTTTTATTTAGCGAATGCCTGAAGGCGATGTCAGATATCGGTACCTTTAGGTTTGTTGTTCGCTTTTATTTAGCGAAGGTCTGGCGGCGATGTTAGACACCCTTGGGTTCGATGCTCGCTTTTATTTAGCGAATGCCTGACGACGATGTCAGATGTCCGTACCTTTGGTTTTGTTGTTCTCTTTTATTTAGCGAAGTCCTGGCGGCAATGTCAGATACCTTTGGGTTCGATGCTCACTTTTATTTAGGGAATGCCTGGCAGCGATGACAAATGTACATACCTTTGGGTTTGTTGTTCATTTTTATATAGCGAAGGCCTAGCGACGATGTCAGATACCTTTGGGTCCGATGGTCGCTTTTATTTTGCGAATGCCTAGAGGCGATGTCAGATGTTTATACCTTTGGGTTTGTTGTTTGCTTTTATTTAGCGAATGCCTGGAGGCGATGTCAGATACCTTTGGGTTAGATGCTCGCTTTTATTTAGCGAATGCCTGAAGGCGATGTCAAATATCCGTACCTTTGGGTTTGTTGTTCGCTTTTATTTAGCGAAGGTCTGGCAGCGATGTCGGATACCCTTGGGTTCGATGCTCACTTTTATTTAGCGAATGCCTGACGGCGATGTCAGATGTCCGTACCTTTGGGTTTGTTGTTCGATTTTATTTAGCGAAGGCCTGGCGGCGATGTCAGATACCTTTGAGGTTCGATGCTCGCTTTTATTTAGCGAATGCCTGGGGCGATGTCAGATGTCTTTACATTTGGGTTTGTTGTTCCTTTTAATTAGCAAAGGCCTGGCAGCGATGTTAGATAACTTAAGGTTCAATGCTCGCTTTTATTTAGAGAATGCCTGATAGCAATGTCAGATATCCGTACCTTTGCGTTTGTTGTTCACTTTTATTTAGCGAAGGCCTGGCGGCGATGTCAGATACCATTGCGTTCGATGCTCGCTTTTATTTAGCGAATGCCTCGCGGCGATTTTAGATGTCCGTACATTTGGGTTTGTTGTTCGCTTTTATTTAGCGCAGGCCTGGCGGCGATGTCAGATACCTTTGGGTTCAATGCTCTCTTTTATTTAGCAAATGCCTGGCGGCGATGTCAGATACCTGTACCTTTGCGTTTGTTATTCGCTTTTATTTAGCGAAGGCCTATGGGCGATGTCCAATACCTTTGGGTTCGATGCTCGCTTTTATTTAGGGAATGCCTGGCGGCGATGTTAAATGTCTGTAGCTTTGGGTTTGTTGTTCACTTTTATTTAGCGAAGGCCAAGCGGCGATGTCAGATACCTTTGGGTTCGATGCTCGCATTTATTTAGCGAATGCCTGGTGGGGATGTCAGATGTCCGTACCTTTAGGTTTGTTGTTCGCTTTTATTTAGCGAAGTCTTGGCGGCGATGTTAGATACCTTTGGGTTCGATGCTCGCTTTTATTTAGCGAATGCCTGGCGGCGATGTCAGATATCCGTACCTTTGGGTTTGTTGTTCGCTTTTATTTAGTGAAGTCTTGGCGGCGATGTCAGATACCTTTGGGTTTGATGCTCGCTTTTAATTAGTGAATGCCTGGCGGCGATGTTAGATGTCTGTACCTTTGGCTTTGTTGTTCGCTTTTATTTAGCTAAGGCCTGGCGGCGATTTCAGATACCTTTGGATTCGATGCTCGGTTATATTTAGCGAATGCGTGATGGCGATATCAAATATCCGTACATTTGGGTTTGTTGTTCGCTTTTATTTAGAGAAGGTATGGCGGCGATGTCAGATACCTTTGTGTTCGATGCAAGCTTTAATTTAGCGAATGTCTGGCGACAATGTCAGATGTTAGTACCTTTGGGTTTATTGTTCGCTTTTATTTAGCAAAGGCCTGACGGCGATGTCAGATACCTTTGGGTTCGATGCTCGCTTTTATTTTCCGAATGTCTGGCAGCGATGTTAGATGTCTATACCTTTGGGTGTGTTGTTCGCTTTTATTTAGTGAAGGCCTGGCAACGATGTCAGATACCTTTGGGGTTCGATGTTCGCTTTTATTTAGTGAATGCCTGGGGCGATGTCAGATGTCTGTACCTTTGGGTTTGTTGTTCGCTTTTAATTAGCAAAGGCCTGGCGGTGATGTCAGATAACTTAAGGTTTAATGCTCGCTTTTATTTAGATACTGCCTGACAGCAATGTCAGATGTCTGTACCTTTGCGTTTATTGTTCACTTTTATTTAGCGAAGGCCTGGCGGAGATGTCAGATACCTTTGCGTTCGATGCTCGCTTTTATTTAGTGAATGCTTGGCTGCGATGTCAGATGTCCGTACCTTTGGGTTTGTTGTTCGCTTTTATTTAGCGAAGGCCTGGCGGCGATGTCAGATACCTTTGGGTTCGATGCTCGCTTTTTTTTAGCGAATGCCTGGCGGCGATGTTAGATACCCGTACCTTTGGGTTTGTTATTCGCTTTTATTTAGCGAAGGCCTGTCTGTGATGTCAGATACCTTTGGGTTCGATGCTCGATTTTATTTAGCGAATGCCTGGCGGCGATGTCAGATATCCGTACCTTTGGGTTTGTTGTTCGCTTTTATTTAGCGATGGCCTAGCGACGATGTCCGATACCTTTGGGTTCGATGCTCGCTTTTGTTTAGCGAATGCCTGGTGGCGACGACAGATGTCTGTACCTTTGGGTTGGTTGTTCGCTTTTATTTAGCGATGTCAGATACCTTTGGGTTCGATGCTCCCTTTTATTTAGCGAATGCCTGACGGCGATGTAAAATATCCGTACCTTTAGGTTAGTTGTTCGCTTTTATTTAGCGAAGGCCTGGCGGCGATGTCCGATACCTTTGGGTTTGATGCTCGCTTTTATTTAGTGAATGTCTGGCGGCGATGTCAGATGTCCGTACCTTTGGGTTTGTTGTTCGCATTTATTTAGCGAAGGCCTAGCGGTGATGTCAGATACCGTTGGATTCGATGCTCGCTTATATTTAGCGAATGCCTGGTGGCGATATCAAATATCCGTACCTTTGGGTTTGTTGTTCGCTTTTATTTAGCGAAGGTCTGGCGGCGATGTCAGATACGTTTGTGTTTGATGCACGCTTTTATTTAGCGAATTCCTGACGGCAATGTCAGATGTCCGTATCTTTAGGTTTGTTGTTCGCTTTTATTTAGGAAAGGCCTGGCGGCGATGTCATATACCTTAGGGTTCGATGCTCGCTTTTATTTTGCAAATGCCTGGCGGCGATTTCAGATGTTCGTACCTATGCGTTTGTTGTTCGCTTTTATTTTGCGAAGGCCTGGCGGTGATGTCAGATACCTTTGAGGTTCGATGCTCGCTTTTATTTAGCGAATTCCTGGGGAGATGTCAGATGTCCGTACCTTTGGGTTTGTTGTTCGCTCTTATTTAGCGAAGCCCTGGCGGCAATGTCAGATACCTTTGGGTTCAATGCACGCTTTTATTTAGCGAATGCTTGGCGGCAATGTCAGATACCTTTGGGTTCGATGCACGCTTTTATTTAGAGAATGCTTGGCGGCAATGTCAGATGTCCATATCTTTGGGTTTGTTGTTCGCTTTTATTTAGCAAAGGCCTGGCGGCGATGTCAGATACCTTTAGGGTTCGATGCTCTCTTTTATTTTGCGAATGCCTGGAGGCGATGTCAGATGTCTATACCTTTGGGTTTGTTGTTCTCTTTTATTTAGCGAAGGTCTGGCGGCGATGTTAGATACCTTTGGGGTTCGATGCTCGCTTTTATTTAGCGAATGCCTGGGGCAATGTCAGATGTTTGTACCTTTGGGTTTGTTGTTCGCTTTTATTTAGCAAAGGCCTGGTGGCGATGTTAGATACCTTTAGGTTCAATGCTCGCTTTTATTTAGAGAATGCCTAACAGCGATGTCAGATGTCCAAACCTTTGCGTTTGTAGTTCACTTTTATTTAGCGAAGGCCTGGCGGCGATGTCAGATACCTTTGCGTTCGATGCTCGCTTTTATTTAGCGAATGCCTGGCGGCGATGTCAGATGTCCGTACCTTTGGGTTTGTTGTTCGCTTTTATTTAGCGAAGGCTTGGCGGCGATGTCAGATACCTTTGGGTTCGATGCTCGCTTTTATTTAGCGAATGTCTGGCGGCGATGTCAGATATCCGTACCTTTGGGTTTGTTGTTCGCTTTTATTTAGCGAAGTCTTGGCGGCGATGTCAGATACCTTTGGGTTTGATGCTCGCTTTTAATTAGTGAATGCCTGGCGGCGATGTTAGATGTCTGTACCTTTGGCTTTGTTTTTCGCTTTTATTTAGCGAAGGCCTGGCGGCGATGTCAGATACCTTTGGGTTCGATGCTCGCTTATATTTAGAGAATGCCTGGAGGCGATATCAAATATCCGTACCTTTGGGTTTGTTGTTCGCTTTTATTTAGCGAATGCCTAGGGTGATGTCAGATGTCTATACCTTTGGGTTTGTTGTTCTCTTTTATTTAGCAATGGCCTGGCGGCGATGTCAGATACCTTTGGGTTCAATGCTCACTTTTATTTAGAGAATGCCTGACAACGATGTCAGATGTCCGTACCTTTGCATTTGTTGTTGACTTTTATTTAGAGAAGGCCTGGCGGCGATGTCAGATACCTTTGGGTTCGAAGCACGCTTTTATTTAGCGAATGTCTGGCGACAATGTCAGATGTCCGTACCTTTGGGTTTGTTGTTCGCTTTTATTTAGCGAAATCTTGGCGGCGATGTCAGAGACCTTTGGGTTCGATGCTCCCTTTTATTTAGTGAATGCCTGACGACGATGTCAAATATTCGTACCTTTAGGTTTGTTGTTCGCTTTTATTTAGCGATGGCCTGGCGGTGATGTCCGATACCTTTGGGTTTGATGCTCGTTTTTCTTTAGTGAATGCCTGGCGGCGATGTCAGATGTCTGTACCTATGGGTTTGTTGTTCGCTTTTATTTAGCGAAGGCCTGGCGGCGATATCAAATATCCGTACCTTTGGGTTTGTTGTTCGCTTTTATTTAGCGAATGCCTAGGGTGATGTCAGATGTCTGTACCTTTGGGTTTGTTGTTCGCTTTTATTTAGCAAAGGCCTGGCGGCGATGTCAGATACCTTTGGGTTCAATGCTCGCTTTTATTTGGAGAATGCCTGACAGCGATGTCAGATGTCCATACCTTTGCATTTGTTGTTCACTTTTATTTAGCGAAGGCCTGACGACGATGTCAAATACCTTTGCGTTCGATGCTCGTTTTTATTTAGCGAATGCATGGCGGCGATGTCAGATGTCCGTACCTTTGGGTTTGTTGTTCGCATTTATTTAGCGAAGGCCTGGCGGCGATGTCAGATACCTTTGGGTTCGATGCTCCCTTTTATTTTGCGAATGCCTGGCGGTGATTTCAGATATCCGTACCTTTGGGTTTGTTGTTCTCTTTTATTTAGCGAAGTCCTGGCGGCGATGTCAGATACCTTTGGGTCCGATGCTCACTTTTATTTTGCGAATGCTTGGAGGCGATGTCAGATTTCTATACCTTTGGATTTGTTGTTCGCTTTTATTTAGAGAATGTCTGGCGGCGATGTTAGATACCTTTGGGTTCGATGCTCGCTTTTATTTAGCGAATGCCTGGCGGCGATGTCAGATGTCCGTACCTTTGGGTTTGTTGTTCTCTTTTATTTAGTGAAGTCCTGGCGCCGATGTCACATTCCTTTGGGTTTGATGCTCACTTTTATTTAGGGAATTCCTGGCGGCGATGACAAATGTCCGTACCTTTGGGTTTGTTGTTCACTTTTATTTAGTGAAGGCCTAGCGACGATGTCAGATACCTTTGGGTCCGATGCTCGCTTTTATTTTGTGAATTCCTAGAGGCGATGTCAGATGTCTATACCTTTGGGTTTGTTGTTCGCTTTTATTTAGCGAAGATCTGGAGGCGATGTCAGATACCTTTGGGTTCGATGCTCGCTTTTATTTAGCGAATGCCTGACGGTGATGTCAGATGTCCGTACCTTTGGGTTTGTTGTTCGCTTTTATTTAGCGAAGGCCTGGCGGTGATGTCAGATGCCTTTGAGGTTCGATGCTCTCCTTTATTTAGCGAATGCCTGGGGCGATGTCAGATGTCTGTACCTTTGGGTTTGTTGTTCGCTTTTAATTAGCAAAGGCCTGGCTGCGATGTCAGATAACTTAAGGTTCAATGCTCGCTTTTATTTAGAGAATGCCTGACAGCAATGTCAGATGTCCGTACCTTTGTGTTTGTTGTTCACTTTTATTTAGCGAAGGCCTGGCGGGGATGTCAGATACCTTTGCGTTCGATGCTCGCTTTAATTTAGCGAATGCCTGGCGGCGATGTCAGATGTACGTACCTTTGGGTTTGTTGTTCGCTTTTATTTAGCGAAGGCCTGGCGGCGATGTCAGATACCTATGGGTTCAATGCTCGCTTTTATTTAGTAAATGCTTAGCGGCGATGTCAGATACCCGTACCTTTGGGTTTGTTATTCGCTTTTATTTAGCGAAGGCCTGTCGGCGATGTCAGATAACTTTGGGTTCGATGCTCGCTTTTATTTAGCGAATGCCTGGCGGCGATGTCAGATATCCGTACCTTTGGGTTTGTTGTTCGCTTTTATTTAGTGAAGTCTTGGCGGCGATGTCAGATACCTTTGGGTTTGATGCTCGCTTTTAATTAGTGAATGCCTGGCGGCGATGTTAGATGTCTGTACCTTTGGCTTTGTTGTTCGCTTTTATTTAGCTAAGTCCTGGCGGCGATTTCAGATACCTTTGGATTCGATGCTCGGTTATATTTAGCGAATGCGTGGTGGCGATATCAAATATCCGTACATTTGGGTTTGTTGTTCGCTTTTATTTAGAGAAGGTCTGGCGGCGATGTCAGATACCTTTGTGTTCGATGCAAGCTTTAATTTAGCGAATGTCTGGCGACAATGTCAGATGTCAGTACCTTTGGGTTTATTGTTCGCTTTTATTTAGCAAAGGCCTGACGGCGATGTCAGATACCTTTGGGTTCGATGCTCGCTTTTATTTTCCGAATGTCTGGCAGTGATGTTAGATGTCTATACCTTTGGGTGTGTTGTTCGCTTTTATTTAGTGAAGGCCTGGCGGCGATGTCAGATACCTTTGGGGTTCGATGTTCGCTTTTATTTAGTGAATGCCTGGGGCGATGTCAGATGTCTGTACCTTTGGGTTTGTTGTTCGCTTTTAATTAGCAAAGGCCTGGCGGTGATGTCAGATAACTTAAGGTTTAATGCTCGCTTTTATTTAGATACTGCCTGACAGCAATGTCAGATGTCTGTACCTTTGCGTTTATTGTTCACTTTTATTTAGCGAAGGCCTGGCGGCGATGTCAGATACCTTTGCGTTCGATGCTCGCTTTTATTTAGGGAATGCCTGGCTGCGATGTCATATGTCCGTACCTTTGGGTTTGTTGTTCGCTTTTATTTAGCGAAGGCCTGGCGGCGATGTCAGATACCTTTGGGTTCGATGCTCGCTTTTTTTTAGCGAATGCCTGGCGGCGATGTCAGATACCCGTACCTTTGGGTTTGTTATTCGCTTTTATTTAGCGAAGGCCTGTCGGTGATGTCAGATACCTTTGGGTTCGATGCTCGCTTTTATTTAGCGAATGCCTGGCGGCGATGTCAGATATCCGTACCTTTGGGTTTGTTGTTCGCTTTTATTTAGCAAAGTCTTGGCGGCGATGTCAGATACCTTTGGGTTTGATGCTCGCTTTTAATTAGTGAATGCCTGGCGGCGATGTTAGATGTTTGTACCTTTGGCTTTGTTGTTCGCTTTTATTTAGCGAAGGCCTGGCGGCGATGTCAGATACCTTTGGGTTCGATGCTCGCTTATATTTAGAGAATGCCTGGAGGCGATATCAAATATCCGTACCTTTGGGTTTGTTGTTCGCTTTTATTTAGCGAATGCCTAGGGTGATGTCAGATGTCTATACCTTTGGGTTTGTTGTTCGCTTTTATTTAGCAAAGGCCTGGCGGCGATGTCAGATACCTTTGGGTTCAATGCTCACTTTTATTTAGAGAATGCCTGACAACGATGTCAGATGTCCGTACCTTTGCATTTGTTGTTCACTTTTATTTAGCGAAGGTCTGGCGGCGATGTCAGATACCTTTGGGTTCGAAGCACGCTTTTATTTAGCGAATGTCTGGCGACAATGTCAGATGTCCGTACCTTTGGGTTTGTTGTTCGCTTTTATTTAGCGAAATCTTGGCGGCGATGTCAGAGACCTTTGGGTTCGATGCTCCCTTTTATTTAGCGAATGCCTGACGACAATGTCAAATATTCGTACCTTTAGGTTTGTTGTTCGCTTTTATTTAGCGATGGCCTGGCGGTGATGTCCGATACCTTTGGGTTTGATGCTCGTTTTTCTTTAGTGAATGCCTGGCGGCGATGTCAGATGTCTGTACCTATGGGTTTGTTGTTCGCTTTTATTTAGCGAAGGCCTGGCGGCGATATCAAATATCCGTACCTTTGGGTTTGTTGTTCGCTTTTATTTAGCGAATGCCTAGGGTGATGTCAGATGTCTGTACCTTTGGGTTTGTTGTTCGCTTTTATTTAGCAAGGGCCTGGCGGCGATGTCAGATACCTTTGGGTTCAATGCTCGCTTTTATTTGGAGAATGTCTGACAGCGATGTCAGATGTCCATACCTTTGCATTTGTTGTTCACTTTTATTTAGCGAAGGCCTGACGACGATGTCAAATACCTTTGCGTTCGATGCTCGTTTTTATTTAGCGAATGCATGGCGGCGATGTCAGATGTCCGTACCTTTGGGTTTGTTGTTCGCATTTATTTAGCGAAGGCCTGGCGGCGATGTCAGATACCTTTGGGTTCGATGCTCCCTTTTATTTTGCGAATGCCTGGCGGTGATTTCAGATATCCGTACCTTTGGGTTTGTTGTTCTCTTTTATTTAGCGAAGTCCTGGCGGTGATGTCAGATACCTTTGGGTCCGATGCTCACTTTTATTTTGCGAATGCCTGGAGGCGATGTCAGATTTCTATACCTTTGGATTTGTTGTTCGCTTTTATTTAGAGAATGTCTGGCGGCGATGTTAGATACCTTTGGGTTCGATGCTCGCTTTTATTTAGCGAATGCCTGGCGGCGATGTCAGATGTCCGTACCTTTGGGTTTGTTGTTCTCTTTTATTTAGTGAAGTCCTGGCGCCGATGTCACATTCCTTTGGGTTTGATGCTCACTTTTATTTAGGGAATTCCTTGCGGCGATGACAAATGTCCGTACCTTTGGGTTTGTTGTTCACTTTTATTTAGTGAAGGCCTAGCGACGATGTCAGATACCTTTGGGTCCGATGCTCGCTTTTATTTTGCGAATTCCTAGAGGCGATGTCAGATGTCTATACCTTTGGGTTTGTTGTTCGCTTTTATTTAGCGAAGATCTGGAGGCGATGTCAGATACCTTTGGGTTCGATGCTCGCTTTTATTTAGCGAATGCCTGACGGTGATGTCAGATGTCCGTACCTTTGGGTTTGTTGTTCGCTTTTATTTAGCGAAGGCCTGGCGGTGATGTCAGATGCCTTTGAGGTTCGATGCTCTCCTTTATTTAGCGAATGCCTGGGGCGATGTCAGATGTCTGTACCTTTGGGTTTGTTGTTCGCTTTTAATTAGCAAAGGCCTGGCTGCGATGTCAGATAACTTAAGGTTCAATGCTCGCTTTTATTTAGAGAATGCCTGACAGCAATGTCAGATGTCCGTACCTTTGTGTTTGTTGTTCACTTTTATTTAGCGAAGGCCTGGCGGGGATGTCAGATACCTTTGCGTTCGATGCTCGCTTTAATTTAGCGAATGCCTGGCGGCGATGTCAGATGTACGTACCTTTGGGTTTGTTGTTCGCTTTTATTTAGCGAAGTCCTGGCGGCGATGTCAGATACCTATGGGTTCAATGCTCGCTTTTATTTAGTAAATGCTTAGCGGCGATGTCAGATACCCGTACCTTTGGGTTTGTTATTCGCTTTTATTTAGCGAAGGCCTGTCGGCGATGTCAGATAACTTTGGGTTCGATGCTCGCTTTTATTTAGCGAATGCCTGGCGGCGATGTCAGATATCCGTACCTTTGGGTTTGTTGTTCGCTTTTATTTAGTGAAGTCTTGGCGGCGATGTCAGATACCTTTGGGTTTGATGCTCGCTTTTAATTAGTGAATGCCTGGCGGCGATGTTAGATGTCTGTACCTTTGGCTTTGTGTTTCGCTTTTATTTAGCTAAGGCCTGGCGGCGATTTCAGATACCTTTGGATTCGATGCTCGGTTATATTTAGCGAATGCGTGGTGGCGATATCAAATATCCGTACATTTGGGTTTGTTGTTCGCTTTTATTTAGAGAAGGTCTGGCGGCGATGTCAGATACCTTTGTGTTCGATGCAAGCTTTAATTTAGCGAATGTCTGGCGACAATGTCAGATGTCAGTACCTTTGGGTTTATTGTTCGCTTTTATTTAGCAAAGGCCTGACGGCGATGTCAGATACCTTTGGGTTCGATGCTCGCTTTTATTTTCCGAATGTCTGGCAGCGATGTTAGATGTCTATACCTTTGGGTGTGTTGTTCGCTTTTATTTAGTGAAGGCCTGGCGGCGATGTCAGATACCTTTGGGGTTCGATGTTCGCTTTTATTTAGTGAATGCCTGGGGCGATGTCAGATGTCTGTACCTTTGGGTTTGTTGTTCGCTTTTAATTAGCAAAGGCCTGGCGGTGATGTCAGATAACTTAAGGTTTAATGCTCGCTTTTATTTAGATACTGCCTGACAGCAATGTCAGATGTCTGTACCTTTGCGTTTATTGTTCACTTTTCTTTAGCGAAGGCCTGGCGGCGATGTCAGATACCTTTGCGTTCGATGCTCGCTTTTATTTAGCGAATGCCTGGCTGCGATGTCATATGTCCGTACCTTTGGGTTTGTTGTTCGCTTTTATTTAGCGAAGGCCTGGCGGCGATGTCAGATACCTTTGGGTTTGATGCTCGCTTTTAATTAGTGAATGCCTGGCGGCGATGTTAGATGTTTGTACCTTTGGCTTTGTTGTTCGCTTTTATTTAGCGAAGGCCTGGCGGCGATGTCAGATACCTTTGGGTTCGATGCTCGCTTATATTTAGAGAATGCCTTGAGGCGATATCAAATATCCGTACCTTTGGGTTTGTTGTTCGCTTTTATTTAGCGAATGCCTAGGGTGATGTCAGATGTCTATACCTTTGGGTTTGTTGTTCGCTTTTATTTAGCAAAGGCCTGGCGGCGATGTCAGATACCTTTGGGTTAAATGCTCACTTTTATTTAGAGAATGCCTGACAACGATGTCAGATGTCCGTACCTTTGCATTTGTTGTTCACTTTTATTTAGCGAAGGTCTGGCGGCGATGTCAGATACCTTTGGGTTCGAAGCACGCTTTTATTTAGCGAATGTCTGGCGACAATGTCAGATGTCCGTACCTTTGGGTTTGTTGTTCGCTTTTATTTAGCGAAATCTTGGCGGCGATGTCAGAGACCTTTGGGTTCGATGCTCCCTTTTATTTAGCGAATGCCTGACGACGATGTCAAATATTCGTACCTTTAGGTTTGTTGTTCGCTTTTATTTAGCGATGGCCTGGCGGTGATGTCCGATACCTTTGGGTTTGATGCTCGCTTTTCTTTAGTGAATGCCTGGCGGCGATGTCAGATGTCTGTACCTATGGGTTTGTTGTTCGCTTTTATTTAGCGAAGGCCTGGCGGCGATATCAAATATCCGTACCTTTGGGTTTGTTGTTCGCTTTTATTTAGCGAATGCCTAGGGTGATGTCAGATGTCTGTACCTTTGGGTTTGTTGTTCGCTTTTATTTAGCAAAGGCCTGGCGGCGATGTAAGATACCTTTGGGTTCAATGCTCGCTTTTATTTGGAGAATGCCTGACAGCGATGTCAGATGTCCATACCTTTGCATTTGTTGTTCACTTTTATTTAGCGAAGGCCTGACGACGATGTCAAATACATTTGCGTTCGATGCTCGTTTTTATTTAGCGACTGCATGGCGGCGATGTCAGATGTCCGTACCTTTGGGTTTGTTGTTCGCATTTATTTAGCGAAGGCCTGGCGGTGATGTCAGATACCTTTGGGTTCGATGCTCCCTTTTATTTTGCGAATGCCTGGCGGTGATTTTAGATATCCGTACCTTTGGGTTTGTTGTTCTCTTTTATTAAGCGAAGTCCTGGTGGCGATGTCAGATACCTTTGGGTCCGATGCTCGCTTTTATTTTGCGAATGCCTGGAGGCGATGTCAGATTTCTATACCTTTGGATTTGTTGTTCGCTTTTATTTAGCGAATGTCTGGCGGCGATGTCAGATACCTATGGGTTCGATGCTCGCTTTTATTTAGCGAATGCCTGGCGGCGATGTCAGATGTCCGTACCTTTGGGTTTGTTGTTCTCTTTTATTTAGTGAAGTCCTGGCGCCGATGTCAGATTCCTTTGGGTTTGATGCTCACTTTTATTTAGGGAATTCCTGGCGGCGATGACAAATTTCCGTACCTTTGGGTTTGTTGTTCACTTTTATTTAGTGAAGGCCTAGCGACGATGTCAGATACCTTTGGGTCCGATGCTCGCTTTTATTTTGCGAATTCCTAGAGGCGATGTCAGATGTCTATACCTTTGGGTTTGTTGTTCGCTTTTATATAGCGAAGATCTGGAGGCGATGTCAGATACCTTTGGGTTCGATGCTCGCTTTTATTTAGCGAATGCCTGACGGTGATGTCAGATGTCCGTACCTTTGGGTTTGTTGTTCGCTTTTATTTAGCGAAGGCCTGGCGGTGATGTCAGATGCCTTTGAGGTTCGATGCTCTCCTTTATTTAGCGAATGCCTGGGGCGATGTCAGATGTATGTACCTTTGGGTTTGTTGTTCGCTTTTAATTAGCAAAGGCCTGGCGGCGATGTCAGATAACTTAAGGTTCAATGCTCGCTTTTATTTATAGAATGCCTGACAGCAATGTCAGATGTCCGTACCTTTGTGTTTGTTGTTCACTTTTATTTAGCGAAGGCCTGGCGGGGATGTCAGATACCTTTGCGTTCGATGCTCGCTTTAATTTAGCGAATGACTGGCGGCGATGTCAGATGTACGTACCTTTGGGTTTGTTGTTCGCTTTTATTTAGCGAAGGCCTGGCGGCGATGTCAGATACCTATGGGTTCAATGCTCGCTCTTATTTAGTAAATGCTTAGCGGCGATGTCAGATACCCGTACCTTTGGGTTTGTTATTCGCTTTTATTTAGCGAAGGCCTGTCGGCGATGTTAGATACCTTTGGGTTCGATGCTCGCTTTTATTTAGCGAATGCCTGGCGGCGATGTCAGATATCCGTACCTTTGGTTTGTTGTTCGCTTTTATTTAGCGAAGTCTTGGCGGCGATGTCAGATACCTTTGGGTTTTATGCTCGCTTTTAATTAGTGAATGCCTGGCGGCGATGTTAGATGTCTGTACCTTTGGCTTTGTTGTTCACTTTTATTTAGCGAAGGCCTGGCGGCGATGTCAGATACCTTTGGGTTCGATGCTCGCTTATATTTAGAGAATGCCAGGAGGCGATATCAAATATCCGTACCTTTGGGTTTGTTGTTCGCTTTTATTTAGCGAATGCCTAGGGTGATGTCAGATGTCTATACCTTTGGGTTTGTTGTTCGCTTTTATTTAGCAAAGGCCTGGCGGCGATGTCAGATACCTTTGGGTTCAATGCTCACTTTTATTTAGAGAATGCCTGACAACGATGTCAGATGTCCGTACCTTTGCATTTGTTGTTCACTTTTATTTAGCGAAGGTCTGGCGGCGATGTCAGATACCTTTGGGTTCGAAGCACGCTTTTATTTAGCGAATGTCTGGCGACAATGTCAGATGTCCGTACCTTTGGGTTTGTTGTTCGCTTTTATTTAGCGAAATCTTGGCGGCGATGTCAGAGACCTTTGGGTTCGATGCTCCCTTTTATTTAGCGAATGCCTGACGACGATGTCAAATATTCGTACCTTTATGTTTGTTGTTCGCTTTTATTTAGCGATGGCCTGGCGGTGATGTCCGATACCTTTGGGTTTGATGCTCGCTTTTCTTTAGTGAATGCCTGGCGGCGATGTCAGATGTCTGTACCTATGGGTTTGTTGTTCGCTTTTATTTAGCGAAGGCCTGGCGGCGATATCAAATATCCGTACCTTTGGGTTTGTTGTTCGCTTTTATTTAGCGAATGCCTAGGGTGATGTCAGATGTCTGTACCTTTGGGTTTGTTGTTCGCTTTTATTTAGCAAAGGCCTGGCGGCGATGTCAGATACCTTTGGGTTCAATGCTCGCTTTTATTTGGAGAATGCCTGACAGCGATGTCAGATGTCCATACCTTTGCATTTGTTGTTCACTTTTATTTAGCGAAGGCCTGACGACGATGTCAAATACATTTGCGTTCGATGCTCGTTTTTATTTAGCGACTGCATGGCGGCGATGTCAGATGTCCGTACCTTTGGGTTTGTTGTTCGCATTTATTTAGCGAAGGCCTGGCGGTGATGTCAGATACCTTTGGGTTCGATGCTCCCTTTTATTTTGCGAATGCCTGGCGATGATTTCAGATATCCGTACCTTTGGGTTTGTTGTTCTCTTTTATTTAGCGAAGTCCTGGTGGCGATGTCAGATACCTTTGGGTCCGATGCTCGCTTTTATTTTGCGAATGCTTGGAGGCGATGTCAGATTTCTATACGTTTGGATTTGTTGTTCGCTTTTATTTAGCGAATGTCTGGCGGCGATGTCAGATACCTTTGGGTTTGATGCTCGCTTTTATTTAGCGAATGCCTGGCGGCGATGTCAGATGTCCGTACCTTTGGGTTTGTTGTTCTCTTTTATTTAGTGAAGTCCTGGCGCCGATGTCAGATTCCTTTGGGTTTGATGCTCACTTTTATTTAGGGAATTCCTGGCGGCGATGACAAATTTCCGTACCTTTGGGTTTGTTGTTCACTTTTATTTAGTGAAGGCCTAGCGACGATGTCAGATACCTTTGGGTCCGATGCTCGCTTTTATTTTGCGAATTCCTAGAGGCGATGTCAGATGTCTATACCTTTGGGTTTGTTGTTCGCTTTTATATAGCGAAGATCTGGAGGCGATGTCAGATACCTTTGGGTTCGATGCTCGCTTTTATTTAGCGAATGCCTGACGGTGATGTCAGATGTCCGTACCTTTGGGTTTGTTGTTCGCTTTTATTTAGCGAAGGCCTGGCGATGATGTCAGATGCCTTTGAGGTTCGATGCTCTCCTTTATTTAGCGAATGCCTGGGGCGATGTCAGATGTATGTACCTTTGGGTTTGTTGTTCGCTTTTAATTAGCAAAGGCCTGGCGGCGATGTCAGATAACTTAAGGTTCAATGCTCGCTTTTATTTAGAGAATGCCTGACAGCAATGTCAGATGTCCGTACCTTTGTGTTTGTTGTTCACTTTTATTTAGCGAAGGCCTGGCGGGGATGTCAGATACCTTTGCGTTCGATGCTCGCTTTAATTTAGCGAATGACTGGCGGCGATGTCAGATGTACGTACCTTTGGGTTTGTTGTTCGCTTTTATTTAGCGAAGGCCTGGCGGCGATGTCAGATACCTATGGGTTCAATGCTCGCTTTTATTTAGTAAATGCTTGGCGGCGATGTCAGATACCCGTACCTTTGGGTTTGTTATTCGCTTTTATTTAGCGAAGGCCTGTCGGCGATGTCAGATACCTTTGGGTTCGATGCTGGCTTTTATTTAGGGAATGCCTGGAGGTGATGTCAAATGCTCGTTGTCGCTACTGCGAAAATCGGCGCCGACTGAACAGAAGAGTCGCCACCGTGCGTTATTTATCCCAAAGGAGGGAAAGGAAACGCTCGAGGTAAACCTACCGCAAAACGGGGAAAGGAATGGTCATCGCAACCAAATCCTGGATTCGGGAGTCGGTTACGCAAGGGGAAGGTATTAGAACCCCTCACGTCCGTCGTACTCGACGGGATCCACGCTTGTTTTCTGTCGAAAGGATTGTATTCTATCTACGCTAAAGGTCAAGGGTTAAAAAGAAAATAAAATGACTCGGCAAAGTATCGCACTTTATGCCTACGTATCCCCGTCTGGAACGAGAAATCAGAGTCAACGTAGTTCGCCTACCTACGGGAAATGAGGGGAAGGTTGCTCGCTAGGATACCGCATCATATGCCTACGTACTTTCATACAACATGAAAGATCAGAGCAAACGTATTTCGGGCCACGTACGACACAGGTCTGTCTTGATTGCTTTTATCTCCTTCTGAAAAAGGTTTTTCTGATTAACAGTCCAGGCGGATAAAAATGACGTTTTGATGAGTTTACATTCTTTTACGGAAGAAGTGTCTTTTATTGTGTTTGAAATATTTATTGTGTTTTTCTGTTTGTTTTGAGAAAGAAGAGACAGAACTCTAACCTATGGTTGAAAAGGGAATCAAACTAACCTAATGTTATCATGCATGGGTTAAGACCTAAGGTCTATCATGTTCCTCTCTTGCGCAGAGAGAAACAGAGATCTTAAGGGATAAACGGAAACAGAACAGCATATATACAGTAAAGCAGTAAAATGCATGGATGCAGCAATACAAGCGAGGCAAGGGAGTCCCACTCAACCTCGAACCTAGAAAACAACAGGCAAAAGCGAACAAGATTCGCTTTCAACCTAACAGATTAATTGGCAAACAATACAGTCCGAGATACTCAAACAATACATCAAAAGCTTATAAACAGCAAAAATAAACAGCAAACAGCAACTCTGCACAGCAAGCTCCATCATCTTCTATCTTCAAGTCATCTTCAGAACATCTACAAGCTTCAAGCAAGCATCAATCTTCATCTTCAAGCAAGGTCTCTATCTTCAACCTTTCATGGCTTTTCTTCAAGTCCCACTCTCCAAGATGAGTAGCAGTTAACAAGATGAATTGGATGTTAAGCAGTCATTTGACCACCAAAGGTGGCAAGCAGACTGTTAACAAAATGTAGAATGTTTCTCTCAAGAGTTCTATCTCTTAGATACTGTCACCAAGCCTTCCAAAGGAAGGGGGTGAGTATCTCAGAGAGACTCTGAATCATAGAGAGGGATGGAGGCAAGCAAGACCTTCCATGTTTATAAAGCAAGTTTCTACTCTAAGCTCTACCTAGCCCCTAGTTCCTATAATCTCCAGCAGCTGCAAGCAAGCTATACTCTTCATCAACTCTTGAAATAGATCTTCACTCCTTTGGTCTTCAATGGCTTCATCAACAAAGCTCTTCACTCAAACCCATACCCCAAACAAGCCCAATACCCCACACAATCAAACAATAACCCTAGAAAGGGCACACCATACAATCAATCAATTACAAGAATATACTAAAAGTATTAATATAATAGGGGGAAGTCTAACATTTTCTAAGGGATCTACTACACTTACCCATAATACCCCTATAGTCCCATCTTCTAATTCAACCTAAAAACCCAAAAAGAAATTGTTTTGGTACACCTATGTTATATTCAAAACCCTAATTGACTAGCCTAATAGTTTCTAACTAAACTACCTAAAATAAAAACCTAGAAAATGTGGTATAAAAACCATGGGCACCTAATATCCATATCTAGTTGTACTAAAAAGAATGGGGTAAAAATCCTAAAGGAAACTCTTAAACTAAATTCAACAAATGGTAGCATCAACTAAAAGAATTAAAAAAAGAAATTAAATATAAAAATATGCAAAAAATGTAAAAGTGAAGTAAAATGACCATTTTATGATTTTATATTTTTCTTGACAAAAAATGGAAAGTGGGAAAAAAAGTCTCATTAAAAAATAATGATTTTTCATTTTTATATGAGTTTTTAAAGTTAAATGAAATTTGGAGGAATTTTAATATGAAAAATGATGCATGGGGGTATGAATAGAAATTAAATGCAGCTATTTTCTCATTTGGGCCCAGATATGGGGGTGCGCATAGCATAGCGCCTGGGCCCAGCTTGAATTCAGAAAACACAAAATAAAATGAAAAGAAAAAAAAAGAAAAAACGGTGCAAATAGCATGGCATCCTAGTACAAATTTGGAATTTGGGCCTGAAGGGGTGGGATTAGCACTGAATTACTCAAAGCCCAGCAAGCGTTTTAATGAAACGTTGCGTTTGCTGGTTTCATTCTCCCTCCAACTCGCGTTTCAAATCTAAGCCGTTGGATTCCTTTTCAGTCAGCGAGTCAACATGCCATCTAACGGTGATGCAATCGTCTTCAACCTTAAGCCTCTAGGGTTTTCAGAATCCATTGAAATGCAAGCTTCATGCATCAACCTTCCACTCCTTCGTTCTTCTTCATATCTTGACCAAATGCCACGATATGAAAAGCAATCTTGTTCTATTTTCCACGTAGAACACAACCATGGTGTTGGTTTGCATTAAAACTCTCTCTATCGCCCAAACCGAAAGGTATAACATCAAGAACTCAACATTTCCTCAGGTTTCGATCATCACCAAACTCACCATTCTTTGCACAACAATAATCCTCATGCTATACTGATTAAGACTAGCCAACTATCTAAGATTCTAACAACTTAATCATCATGTTCTATGCTCAAACCGAATTCACATGCATACATCAACCTCCATGAAATCTTGCCTAAAGCTCCAGAAATGCTCATCTAACCACCTAGAGTATGTTTAACCTAACAAATCTACCTCATGCTACCTAATTCAAACCAAATTGTGAGAAACACTAACCTGGTAAGAAGTTGAAAACAGATGGTGATTCTCTTCACTTCAAAGCCTACAATGCTCCAAGATCCATCAATAGACTATATTCTTGCTTCTGTATGCAATAATTCGTGCTCAAACCACTTGGATCACCCTAACCGATTCTTCTTGCACTTGAAGAAGAGAAACTTGTATAGCACGATTCAGGCACCAATCCACTCAGATCTTGGTTGCAATGTGATCACTGATGATTATTGAATAGAATGGGAACAAAATCTTGAAGAAATGATGAAGAATTGAGAAGATTTGAAGCAATTTGCAAAAAAGCAAGATGAAGTGAAACTATGAGTTTTTGATCAAAATGAAGTTCAACCCTTTTCTGGATCAGTGGGAATGAATATATAGATGATGATGGAAAGTTCTAGAACTTGCTAGATTGATCCCATGAGAAATTGTTTATATCATTGCATGAGAAAATGAAATTGGCCAAGTTGCAAAACCAGTTCTGCATTGCCTTGTTACAGCCCCTCAAAATCCCTTGAATTTCTCTTTTCATGACAATTAGAGAGTGTGTGGATGCTTACTTGCCTTGTGCATTGGTCCTAGCTTGATTTGGCAAATGTATCTTCTCTTACAAGCAACTTATGATAACTCCAATTTCTTGACCTCAAACCAAAAAACTAATATTGCCAATGATCTTAAAATGCAATTTAACTTCAAATTGGTTGGTCATATGCTTGGTTTTGCCTTTGTATCAAAAAATCACAATTTTGGTCATTTAAAAAGGTACTTTTCCCTTTATAATTGGTCAATTTTACAATTCTAAGCTATGAGCATTTCCAACTTGCCACAACAACTTTTCTAGACTCAAAATGCCATTTGGAGCAAGTTTGATGTTGAACATTTCTTCATTTGAAATTTGGAAATAGGAGTTTTGGGCATATGCTTGAAATGACCTGTAATTCCACTTTCCCAAAATACCCCTGGCTTGCCAAGATCATAAGTATAGTTCTACAAATCAGATGAAGGCATACCATACCTTTCTAGAAATCTAAGATCATGAGGGACAACTTTCATGTTGGCCAGAAATCCATTTGAAAATTCCTTGAGGGGTAAAAGTTGCTTGGAAGTCAAGTAACTTTCACTGACAAATTTCAGTGTTCTCAGATGACCTGTAACTTGCAAGAACCATAACTTGAGTTCTATAAATCTCCTTGATGCCTTCCACCACTCAAATTAAAGGTCTTGAGATACTCTACAAGTTTCATGTTGGCCAAGGATCCATTTGAGGCTTGCATTTTGAATTATCTTGCTTGGAAGTTTGCTCTAAATCAGGGGATTTTACCCAGAAACCCTAATTCAGAAACTTCTCTTCTTCTTGATTTCTTTTGATTTCTCCTTGGCACAACACCACATCCATATCCACATTTCAAATGAGGCATCCCACATCTTTCAAACAGGCCTTGATGCCCTTCAATCAAGCATTTGACCTAGGGTTAACCTAGGGTTGACCCAGATGAAACCCTAGTTGACTGTCTTCCACTGCAGCTCTTGTAATCACATAAATGACTTGTCTCACATTCACAATGACCCTTTAGGTCTTCCATGTCCTCAATTCATAGCTCACAACTTCTCTGGTGATCTTCCCATGCCCTCAAGATAGGAGAGAAACCCACTGCTTGGCCTTTGAACTTCCCAGAGCTCCAATTTCTTTCTGATGACTTGGATAGGCTTGAATTTGAATAAGAACCTCTTGATATGCTCATAGAGATAAGAATGACACTTGGTCCCTTGTTGGATGGATTGCCCATGCTATGCTATGCAAATGATTGAATTATGTACATGACTTTTTATGCAAATGACAATGCAATTGAAACATAAACCAAGTGAAGTAGGCTGAGCAAATTTTAGGGTGCAACACTCGTACCTTTGGGTTTTTTGTTAACTTTTATTTAGCGAAGGCCTAGCGGCGATGTCAGATACCTTTTGGTTTGATGCTCGCTTTTATTTAGCGAATGCCTGGTGGCGATGTCAGATGTCCGTACCTTTAGGTTTGTTGTTCGCTTTTATTTAGCGAAGTCTTGGCGGCGATGTCAGATACCTTTGGGTTCGATGCTCCATTTTATTTAGCGAATGCCTGACGACGATGTAAAGTATCCGTACCTTTAGGTTTGTTGTTCGCTTTTATTTAGTGAAGGCCTGGCGGCGATGTCCGATACCTTTGGGTTCGATGCTCGCTTTTATTTAGTGAATGCCTGGCGACGATGTCAGATGTCCGTACCTTTGGGTTTGTTGTTCGCTTTATTTAGCGAAGGCCTGGCGGCGATGTCAGATACCTTTGGATTCGATGCTCGCTTATATTTAGCGAATGCCTGGTGGCGATATCAAATATTCGTACATTTGGTTTTGTTGTTCCCTTTTATTTAGAGAAGGTCTGGCGGCGATGTCAGATACCTTTGTGCTCGATGCAAGCTTTAATTTAGCGAATGCCTGGCGGCAATGTCAGATGTTCGTACCTTTGGGTTTGTTGTTCGCTTTTATTTAGAAAAGGCCTGACGGCGATGTCAGATACCTTTGGGTTGGATGCTCTCTTTTATTTTGCGAATGTCTGGTGTCGCTACTGCGAAAATCGGCGCCGGCTATGACAGAAGAGTCGCCATCGTGCGTTATTTATCCCAAAGGAGGGAAAGGGAACGCTCAGAGTAAACCTAACGCAAAACGGGAAAGGAATGGTCATCGCAACCAAATTCCTGGATTCGGGAGTCGGTTACGCAAGGGGAAGGTATTAGCACCCCTCACGTCCGCCGTACCCGACGGGATCCACGCTTGTTTTCCATCTAAGGGATTATATTCTATCTACACTAAAGGTCAAGGGACAAAGGGAAAGAAAAGAGAAAAGAGACTCGATAGAGCTTCGCCGCTCTATGCCTACGTAATCCCTCGGGCAATGGGAAAGTCAGAGTCTACGTAGTTCGGCTAACTACGGATGAAGGTGGGAAGGTTGCTCGTTAGGATACGACATCCTATGCCTACGTACTTTCATACAACATGAAAGATCAGAGCAAACGTAGTTCGGGCTACGGAAGACACAAGCTTGTCTAACTGTTTTTTATTACCTTATGAAAGGGTTTTTCTTGATTAAGAGTCCAAGCGGACAAAAATGACACTTTGATGTTTGTTTCGAATCTTTTACGAAAGAAGTGTTTTTTAGTTTGTTTGCAATCTCTGACGCACTAGAGACTATGATTTGAGAGTGACTACGTCGCGTGTCACCCAAAGGGTGCCACACTAAGCAGCCAGACTAATGGAAAGAAGCTCTCCAGCAACCCTTTCTCAAATAGCTTAAGGCTCATAACGTACGACATCAATTTACCTTATTATTGTATTTTTGAGTTATTTTGAGATAAGAAGAGAAAGAAGCTCTAAAAAACCTAGGGTTGAAAAGGGAATAAAAAACTAACCTAATGTTGTCATGCATGGATAAGAATCCTAATGTCTGTCATAATTCCCTCATGCACAGAGGAAATCAGAGATCCTAGGGGATAAACAGAAAAGAAAGCAAGCAAATACAGTAAAATGCATGCAATGCAGCAATACAAGCGAGGCAAGGGAGTCCCGCTCAACCTCGAACCTGGGAAAAAAACAGGCAAAGTGAATCAACATTCACTTCAAACCTATGGGGCAAGCTACACAAGCCAACAAACAATACAGAAAACAAAACCCAAAGCAGAGGAGGCAGCCCAAGCAGCAGCACCAAATTCCTACAGCAAACAGCACAAGCAGCAGCTCTGACAGCAACAGTTGATTAAACAGCAAAAAGTTGACAGCAACAACCCTCATCTTCATGAATGCTCCTATCTTCAAGCTCCACTAAACCTTCAATCTTCAACAATCACCAAGCTTCAACAAGCTTCAAACTTCAACCAGTAAACAGCTTCAACAAGCTCCCAACTTCATCTTTAACAAGCAGCAAAACCCTAGCTTCAACAAGCAACCAACTTCAACAAGCACAAACTTTATTCTCAACAAGCTTCAACAAGCACTAAACTCTCTCAACAAGCTTCAACAAGCACCTCCAAGGGAGAATCGTTCAACAAGATCAAGTTGAAGTGTTAAGAAACTCAATGACAACCAAGGGAAGCCATTAAGATCTTAACACTCTGTTAGGAAGGCATCCTCAAAGTTCTACTCTTAAAGCATGCCACTCATCCCTCCAAAGGAGAGATGTGACTTCTTTAGGAGGACTTTATGTCATTGGATTGAATGGAGATGAACAATATACTCCATGTTTGAAGAAACAAGCAAACTAATCTAATGCTCTTCCTAAAACCCTAGTTTCCCTAAGCTCCTGACAAGCATCCACAAGATGAGAAATTCTTCATATCCAAGCTCCTTCAAGCTCTCCAAATCATCTTAAATTGGTCTTCATCTTCATCCAAGCACAAGAGCACCACCACCCTAATCTAAGGGGAACTATCGAATTAAACTAGTCAAGTTAGTTCATTAGAAACACCTAGAAGTTAGTCCTAAAACTAATTCTAACTAAAACACCAAAAATGATTGTAAAATCCTATAAAACATTCTAAGGGTTCCTAAACCTCTTAAGAATAACTCCATACAAAAACCAGGGGGTAAGCCATTCATTAAGACCTAAAACTATGCCCTAAACGTAAGGGTACTATCCTAAAACCGTAAGATTACAACACCTATTGTTCAATGTTCAAACTAGCCTAAATTTATCTCACAAAATTATGATAAAAATACTAAGGTTACATGCATTTCAAAGCTACATAACCCAAAAGGAACCACCTAAAAATTTTACACCAATCATCCATACCAAAATCAGCAAGATCAAGCACCAAACAAATTCAAAATAAAACCAATTAAACTATAAAAAATGCCATTAAAAAATAAAATGCATGAATTATGAATTTTTTAATTCTATTAGATTCTACACTCTTTAAGGAGTCATGGGGAAAAAATCTAGGTTAAAAATGTTAATTTTCCTATTTGTTATGAATTTAATCCTAAACTATATGAAAATATGAAATTAAAAGAAAATAGATGAAAATTGATAAAAGAGCGTGCCAGATAGCAATTATATCCAGTTATTGTCAAGACCTGGGCCCAAAGGTGGGGTGTCAATAGAGAACCTCTTACTAAGCCCAACACAATAAAAGAAAACCAATCAAAATTGGAAAACACGTGTGGTGAATAGCAAGGTTTCCTAGTTCAAATCTTCAACTGGGCCTAAACTGGGGTGTTGATAGCAAGCGAAGAACTAAGCCCATTCAACTCAGTTTAATGAAACGGTGAGTTTCAACAAACTCACTCTCTTCAGAATGTGAAATGAGATCATGGCCATTGGTTCATGTTTTCAGTCAAAGTCAAGCTAGCATCCAACGGCTAAAACTTCATCTTCTACAAAATTTGAAACTGGGAGGGAAAGCTTGGGACGGTGGCCTGAGCTTTGCGCCACCGTCGTCTCCGGTTAGGTCATCCCCAAAGTTAATCAAGCAACAAAACTAAACATCCTATCCTACTCAAAATCAACCCCTGAGCACGAATGTGATCTCCAATTTCAATGATTCTCATCCTAACTTCAAAACCAATCCAAGTTTCAGAAAATTCACCAAGTCTTGAATGTCACGATTCTTGAAATTAACAAGCCTAATGTCCTCTACATGTTTCACTGATCAAAACTAACTATTCAAATGCCATTGAAACCTCAAAAATCCACAGATATCTCTCTCAACAGAAATGGTGTCATGACCTAACATGTCTTTAAACCTCAATCTTTTGCACTGAAATCCTTCCTAGCATCATCACTAACCTAACCCCCTATCAAATCCTACTCAATTATATCTATTCTAAGCCATAGGTTGAAAAATGCAAACCTGGTTTTGAGGGATGAACATAAGGTGGTTTTGCTTGATTCTTCTTCCAATCTTCTCCAGATTCAATCAATAACACCTTCTGAAGCTTCTGAAACAATTGATTTGCCTTGAAATCACCTCTATCCCAGAATTCGATTCTTGATGCAGTTGGGAAAATTTCAATTGCTCTCTCTGGTTTCTCTTCAACTCTTGCCCAAAAAAGGATCTGAACACATTGCATTGGTTATATAGAGAGTGTTAGAACACTATAGAAACTTCTGTAACTAACTGAATGAGATTTTGAATTTCTCATTCTCTTCCAATTTCTCATATGTGCATCTAGTGAATTGCCCTGTTCTTGGCCTTGATTTTTCTTGAATTTCTCACCTCATGACATTTAGAATTGAATTGGATGTGTAGCTTCCTTGTTTTTGATCCCATGGTATGCAATTCAAGTGTTGCTTCAACCTTAAGTTACCAAATGGAAGTGCTTGAAAATGGCCTCAAATGCAAAATGTAACATTGCCAACCTTCTCAAAATACCTTTTCTGATCAAAATGACATATAACATGACCTTGTTTGACCCTAAATCAAAAAATCACATTTTTTGGCCTTTTAATGACTTTAATTTCTTCCTTTTTAAGTCATTTCAAATGATTTTGTGTTCCAAGCCAATCCAAACTCTCATGACCACTTGGTCGCACTCAAAACATCATTTTGAACAAGTTTCATGTTGGACAATTTTCCATTTGAAGCTTGCAAGTTGGAGTTATGGACCTATAATCCAAAGTGACCTATAATCACCAATACCCAAAATACCCCTGGCTTGCAAAGATCATAACTTGAGTTCTACAAATCCTATCAAGGACTTCTAGTACTCTATGGACATCTAAGAGGATAAGGAACAACATTCATGTTCACCAAAAATCCATTTGAAAACTCCTTGAAGGGAAAAATTTGCTTGGAAGTAAAGTGACTTTCACAGATAAATTCCATAGTCATCTGATGACCTGTACCTTGCAAGGACCATAACTTGAGTTCTATAAATCCCCTTGAGGACTTCTAGTACTCAAATTAAAGGTATTGAGATGCTCTACAAGTTTCAAGTTGGCCAAAGATCCATTTGAAACTTGTATTTTGACTTATGTGGCTTTGAAGTTAGGCATTAAATAGGGGATTTTACACTGAAACCCTAATTTAACAACTTCCCACATTCTTGACTCTTCTTTGCTTGATCTTGGCAAAACACCACACATGTATCAACATACCAATCCATGAACCTCATGACCTCAAAGTAGGCTTTGATACTCTTCAATTACTCAATTGACCTAGGATTGACCCAGATGAACCCTAGTTGACTGCACCTCAACTGTGGCTCTCATACTTGAATCAATGACTTGTCTCAGCTTCAATATGGCCCTCTAGGCATTCCATGAGATCCATACACAACTCAAATTCACATTCCGTGTTTCACATCCCACTGATGATTCTCAATATTCCTCAAGATAGGAGCAAAACCCACATGTAGGCACTCAAACTTCTCAAGACTTCAAATCACTTCTTGATGGCCTGGGTGACTTCTCAATCTTGGATAACACCTCTTGCTAGGCTCTTCTCTTGATAGACACCCTTGATCCCTTGTTGGATGCATGCTATGCTATGATGTGCCAATGATTGAACTATGTACATGATGTAACTATGCAAATGAAATGCAATAAAACATATATCAGGCAAGAAAAGGTCGAGAAACATTTTGGGGTGCAACATCTGGCAGCGATGTCAGATGTCTATACCTTTGGGTTTGTTGTTCGCTTTTATTTAGCGAAGGCCTGGAGGCGATGTCAGATACCTTTGGGGTTCGATGTTCGCTTTTATTTAGCGAATGCCTGGGGTGATGTCAGATGTCTGTACGTTTGGGTTTGTGTTTCGCTTTTATACAGCAACGGCCTGGCGGCGATGTCAGATAACTTAAGGTTCAATGCTCGCTTTTATTTAGAGAATACCTGACAACAATGTCAGATGTCCGTACCTTTGCGTTTGTTGTTCACTTTTATTTAGCGAAGGCCTGGCGACGATGTCAAATACCTTTGCGTTCGATGCTCGCTTTTATTTAGCGAATGCCTGGCGGTGATGTCAGATGTCCGTACCTTTGGGTTTGTTGTTCGCTTTTATTTAGCGAAGGCCTGGCGGCGATGTCAGATACCTTTGGGTTCGATGCTCGCTTTTATTTAGCGAATGTCTGGCGGCGATGTCAGATATCCGTACCTTTGGGTTTGTTATTCGCTTTTATTTAGCGAAGGCCTGTCGGCGATGTCAGATACCTTTGAGGTTCGATGCTCGCTTTTATTTAGCGAATGCCTGGGGCGATGTTAGACGTCTGTACTTTTAGGTTTGTTGTTCGCTTTTAATTAGGAATGGCCTGGCGGCGATGTCAGATAACTTAAGGTTCAATGCTCGCTTTTATTTAGATACTGCCTGACAGCAATGTCAGATGTCCGTACCTTTGCGTTTGTTGTTCACTTTTATTTAGCGAATTCCTGGCGGCGATGTAAGATACCTTTGCATTCGATGCTCGCTTTTATTTAGCGAATGCCTGGCGGCGATGTCAGATGTCCTTACCTTTGGGTTTGTTGTTCGCCTTTTATTTAGGGAAGGCCTGGCGGCGAAGTCAGATACCTTTGGGTTCGATGCTCGCTTTTATTTAGCGAATGCCTGGCGGGATGCAAGATACCCGTACCTTTGGGTTTGTTATTCGCTTTTATTTAGCGAAGGCATGTCGACGATGTGAGATACCTTTGGGTACGATGCACGCTTTTATTTAGCGAATGCCTGGCGGCAATGTCAGATGTCCGTACCATTGGGTTTGTTGTTCGCTTTTATTTAGCAAAGGCCTGGCGGCGATGTCAGATACGTTTGGGTTCGATACTCGCTTTTATTTTGCGAATGTCTGGCAGCGATGTCAGATGCCTATACCTTTGGGTTTGTTGTTGGCTTTTATTTAGCGAAGGCCTGACGGCGATGTCAGATACCTTTGGGGTTTGATGTTTGCTTTTATTTAGCGAATACCTGGGGTGATGTGAGATGTCTGTACCTTTGGGTTTGTTGTTCGCTTTTATTTAGCAAAGGCCTGGCGGCGATGTCAGATCACTTAAGGTTCAATGCTCGCTTTTATTTAGAGAATGCCTGACAGCAATGTCAGATATCTGTACCTTTGCGTTTTTTGTTCACTTTTATTTAGCGAAGGTCTGGCGGCGATTTCAGATACCTTTGGGTTCGATGCTCGCTTTTATTTAGCGAATGCCTGGCGTCGATGTCAGATATTCGTACCTTTGGGTTTGTTGTTCGCTTTTATTTAGCGAAGGCCTGGCGGCGATGTCAGATTCCTTTGGGTTCGATGCTCGCTTTTATTTAGCGAATGTCTGGCGGCGATGTCCGATATCCGTACCTTTGGGTTTGTTATTCGCTTTTATTTAGCGAAGGCCTGTCTGCGATGTCAGATACCTTTGAAGTTCGATGTTCGCTTTTATTTAGTGAATGCCTGGGGCGATGTTAGATGTCTGTACCTTTGGGTTTCTTTTTCGCTTTTAATTAGCAATGGCCTGGCGGCGATGTCAGATAACTTAAGGTTCAATGCTCGCTTTTATTTAGATACTGCCTGACAGCAATGTCAGATGTCCGTACCTTTGCGTTTGTTGTTCACTTTTATTTAGCGAAGGCCTGGCGGCGATGTAAGATACCTTTGTGTTCGATGCTAGCTTTTATTTAGCGAATGCCTGGCGGCGATGTCAGATGTCCTTACCTTTGGGTTTGTTGTTCGCTTTTATTTAGCGAAGGCCTGGCGGCGAAGTCAGATACCTTTGGGTTCGATGCTCGCTTTTATTTAGCGAATTCCTGGCAGCGATGCAAGATACCCGTACCTTTAGGTTTGTTATTCGCTTTTATTTAGCGAAGGCCTGTCGACGATGTCAGATACCTTTGGGTTCGATGCTCGCTTTTATTTAGGGAATGCCTGGGGCGATGTCAAATGTCCGTACCTTTGGGTTTGTTGTTAACTTTTATTTAGCGAAGGCCTGACGGCGATGTCCGATACCTTTGGGTTTGATGCTCGCTTATATTTAGTGAATGTCTGGCGGCGATGTTAGATGTCCGTACGTTTGGGTTTATTGTTCACATTTATTTAGCGAAGGCTTGGCGGTGATGTCAGATACTGTTGGATTCGATGCTCGCTTATATTTAGCGAATGCCTGGTGGCGATATCAAATATCCGTACCTTTGGGTTTGTTGTTCGCTTTTATTTAGCGAAGGTGTGGCGGCGATGTCAGATACCTTTGTGTTCGATGCACGCTTTTATTTAGCGAATGCCTGGCGGCAATGTCAGATGTCCGTACCATTGGGTTTGTTGTTCGCTTTTATTTAGCAAAGGCTTGGCGGTGATGTCAGATACGTTTGGGTTCGATACTCGCTTTTATTTTGCGAATGTTTGGCAGCGATGTCAGATGTCTATACCTTTGGGTTTGTTGTTGGCTTTTATTTAGCGAAGGCCTGGCGGCGATGTCAGATACCTTTGGGGTTGGATGTTTGCTTTTATTTAGCGAATACCTGGGGTGATGTCAGATGTCTGTACCTTTGGGTTTGTTGTTCGCTTTTATTTAGCAAAGGCCTGGCGGCGATGTCAGATCACTTAAGGTTCAATGCTCAGTTTTATTTAGAGAATGCCTGACAACAATGTCAGATGTCTGTACCTTTGCGTTTTTTGTTCACTTTTATTTAGCGATGGTCTGGCGGCGATGTCAGATACCTTTGGGTTCGATGAACGCTTTAATTTAGCGATTGCGTGACGGTAATGTCAGATGTTCGTACCTTTGGATTTTTTGTTCTCTTTTATTTAGCGAAGGCCTGGCGGCGATGTTAGATACCTTTGCGTTCGATGCTCGCTTTTATTTAGCGAATGCCTGGAGGCGATGTCAGATATCCGTACCTTTGGGTTTGTTATTCGCTTTTATTAAGCGAAGGCCTGGCGGCGATGTCAGATTCCTTTGGGTTCGATACTCACTTTTATTTAGCGAATGTCTGGCGGCGATGTCAGATATTCGTACCTTTGGGTTTGTGATTCGCTTTTATTTAGCGAAGGCCTGTCGACGATGTCAGATACCTTTGGGTTCGATGCCCGCTTTTATTTAGCGAATCCCTGGTGGCGATGTCAGATGTCCATACCTTTGGGATTGTTGTTCGTTTTTATTTAGCGAAGTCTTGGCGGTGATGTCAGATACCTTTGGGTTCAATGCTCTCTTTTATTTAGCGAATGCCTGACGGCGATGTCAAATATTCGTACCTTTAGGTTTGTTGTTCGCTTTTATTTAGCGAAGGCCTAGCGGCGATGTCTGATACCTTTGGGTTCGATGCTCGCTTTTACTTAGTGAACGCCTGGCGGCGATTTTAGATGTCCATACCTATGGGTTTGTTGTTCGCTTTTATTTAGCGAAGGCGTGGCGGCGATGTCAGATACCTTTGGGGTTCGATGCTCGCTTTTATTTAGCGAATTCCTGGGGAGATGTCAGATGTCCGTACCTTTGGGTTTGTTGTTCGCTTTTATTTAGCAAAGGCCTTGCGGTGATCTCAGATAACTTAAGGTTCAATGCTCGCTTTTATTTAGAGAATACCTAACAGCAATGTCAGATGTTTGTACCTTTGCGTTTGTTGTTCGCTTTTACTTTGCGAAGGTCTGGCGGCGATGTCAGATACCTTTGGGTTCGATGCTCACTTTTATTTAGGGAATGCCTGGCGGCGATGTCAGATGTCCGTACCTTTGGGTTTGTTGTTCGCTTTTATTTAGCGAAGGCCTGGCGGCGATGTCAGATACCTTTGGGTTCGATGCACGCTTTTATTTAGCGAATGCTTGGCGGTGATGTCAGATGTCTGTACCTTTGGGTTTGTTGTTCGCTTTTATTTAGCAAAGGCCTGGCGGCAATGTCAGATAACTTTGCGTTGGATGCTCACTTTTATTTAGCGAATGCCTGGCGGCGATGTCAGATGTCCGTACCTTTGGGTTTGTTGTTTCCTTTTATTTAGCAAAGGCCTGGCGGCGATGTCAGATACCTTTGGGTTTGATGCTTGCTTTTATTTTGCGAATGCCTGGCGACAATGTCAGATGTCTATACCTTTGGGTTTTCTGTTCTCTTTTATTTAGCAAAGGCCTGGCGGCGATGTCAGATACATTTGGGGTTCAATGCTCGCTTTTATTTAGGGAATGACTGGCGGCGATGTCAGATGTCCGTACCTTTGGGTTTGTTGTTCACTTTTATTTAGCGAAGGCCTAGCGACAATGTTAGATACCTTTGGGTTCGATGCTCGCTTTTATTTAGCGAATGCCTGGCGGCGATGTCAGATATCTGTATCTTTGGGTTTGTTGTTCGCTTTTATTTAGCGAAGTCTTGGCGGTGATGTCAGATACCTTTAGGTTCGATGCTTCCTTTTATTTAGCGAATGCCTGACGGCGATGTCAAATATCCGTACCTTTAGGTTTGTTGTTCGCTTTTATTTAGCGAAGGCCTGGCGGCGATGTCCGATACCTTTGGGTTCGATGTTTTCTTTTATTTAGGGAATGCCTGACGGTGATGTCAGATTTCTATACCTTTGGGTTTGTTGTTCGCTTTTATTTAGCGAAGGCCTGGCGGTGATCTCAGATACCTTTGGTGTTCGATGCTCGCTTTTATTTAGCGAATTCCTGGGGCGATGTCAGATGTCTGTACGTTTGGGTTTGTTGTTCGCTTTCATTTAGCAAAGGCCTGGCGGCGATGTCAGATAACTTAAGGTTCAATGCTCGCTTTTATTTAGAGAATGCCTTACAGCAATGTCAGATGTCGGTACCTTTGTGAAATTTGTTCACTTTTATTTAGCGAAGGCCTAGCGGCGATGTCAGATGTGCGTAACTTTTGGTTTGTTGTTCGCTTTTATTTAGCAAAGTCTTGGTGGCGATGTCAGATACCTTTGAGTTCGATGCTCGCTTTTATTTTGCAAATGCCTGGCGGCGATGTCAAATATCCGTACCTTTAGGTTTGTTGTTCGCTATTATTTAGCGAAGGCCTGGCGACGATGTCCGATACCTTTGGGTTCGATGCTCGCTTTTATTTAGTGAATGCCTGGCTGCGATTTCAGATGTCCATACCTATGCGTTTGTTGTTCGCTTTTATTTAGCGAAGGCCTAGCGGCGATGTCAGATACCTTTGGGGTTCGATGCTCGCTTTTATTTAGCGAATTCCTGGGGTGATGTCAGATGTCCGTACCTTTGGGTTTGTTGTTCGCTTTTATTTAGCAAAGGCCTGGCGGCGATGTCAGATACCTTTGGGTTCGATGCTCGCTTTTATTTTGCGAATGCCTGGCGACGATGTCAGATGTCGATACCTTTGGGTTTGTTTTTCGCTTTTATTTACCGTAGGCCTGGCGGCGATGTCAAATACCTTTGCGTTCGATGCTCGCTTTTATTTAGCGAATGCCTGGCGGCGATGTCAGATGTCCGTACCTTTGGGTTTGGTGTTCGCTTTTATTTAGCAAAGGCCTGGCGGCGATGTCAGATACCTTTGGGTTCGATACTCGCTTTTATTTAGCGAATGTCTGGCGGCGATGTCAGATATCCGTACCTTTGGGTTTGTTATTCGCTTTTATTTAGCGAAGGCCTGTCGGCGATGTCAGATACCTTTATGTTCGATGCTCGCTTTTATTTAGCGAATTCCTGGTGGCGATGTCAGATGTCCGTACCTTTGGGTTTGTTGTTCGCTTTTATTTAGCGAAGTCTTGGCGGTGATGTCAGATACCTTTGGGTTCGATGCTCCCTTTAATTTAGCAAATTCCAGACGGCGATGTCAAATATCCGTACCTTTAGGTTTGTTGTTCGCTTTTATTTAGAGAAGGCCTGGCGGCGATATTCGATACCTTTGGGTTCGGTGCTCGCTTTTATTTAGTGAACGCCTGGCGGCGATTTCAGATACCTTTGGGGTTCTATGCTCGCTTTTATTTAGCGAATTCCTGGGGCGATGTCAGATGTCCGTACCTTTGGGTTTGTTGTTCGCTTTTTTTCAGCAATGGCCTGGCGGCGATGTCAGATAACTTAAGGTTCAATGCTCGCTTTTATTTAGAGAATACCTGACAGCAATGTCAGATGTCTGTACCTTTGCGTTTGTTGTTCGCTTTTATTTTGCAAAGGCCTGGCGGCGATGTCTAATACCTTTGGGTTCGATGCTCGCTTTTATTTTGCGAATGCCTGGAGGCGATGTCAGATGTCTATACCTTTAGGTTTGTTGTTCTCTTTTACTTAGCGAATGCCTGGCGGCGATGTCAGATACCTTTGCGTTCGATGCTCGCTTTTGTTTAGCGAATGCCTGGCGGCGATTTCAGATGTCCGTACCTTTTGGGTTCGATGCTCGCTTTTATTTAGCGAATGCCTGGGGCAATGTCAGATGTCTGTACCTTTGGGTTTGTTGTTCGCTTTCATTTAGCAAAGACCTGGCGGCAATGTTAGATACCTTTAGGTTCAATGCTTTCTTTTATTTAGAGAATTCCTGACAGCGATGTCAGATGTCCGTACCTTTGCGTTTGTTGTTCACTTTTATTTAGCGAAGGCCTGGCGACGATGTCAGATACCTTTGCATTCGATGCTTGCTTTTATTTAGCGAATGCCTGGCGGCGATGTCAGATGCCTGTACCTTTGGGTTTGTTGTTCGCTTTTATTTAGCGAAGGCCTGGCGGAGATGTCTGATACCTTTGGCTTCGATGCTCTCTTTTATTTAGCGAATGCCTGGCAGCGGTGTCAGATATCCGTACCTTTGGGTTTGTTGTTCACTTTTATTTAGCGAAGGCCTGGCGGCGATGTCAGATACCTTTGGATTCGATGCTCGCTTTTATTTAGCGAATGCCTCGCGGCGATGTCTGATGTCCGTACCTTTGGGTTTGTTGTTCACTTTTATTTAGCGAAGGCCTGGCGGCGAAGTCAGATACCTTTGGGTTCGATGCTCGCTTTTATTTAGCGAATGCCTGGTGGCGATGTCAGATGTCCGTACCATTGGGTTGGTTGTTCGCTTTTATTTAGCGAAGTCTTGGCGGCGATGTCAGATACCTTTGGGTTCGATGCTCCCTTTTATTTAGCGAATGCCTGACGGCGATGTAAAATATCTGTACCTTTAGGTTTGTTGTTCGCTTTTATTTAGCGAAGGCCTGGCGGCGATATCCGATACCTTTGGGTTCGATGCCCGCTTTTATTTAGCGAATCCCTGGTGGCGATGTCAGATGTCCATACCTTTGGGATTGTTGTTCGTTTTTATTTAGCGAAGTCTTGGCGGTGATGTCAGATACCTTTGGGTTCAATGCTCTCTTTTATTTAGCGAATGCCTGACGGCGATGTCAAATATTCGTACCTTTAGGTTTGTTGTTCGCTTTTATTTAGCGAAGGCCTAGCGGCGATGTCTGATACCTTTGGGTTCGATGCTCGCTTTTACTTAGTGAACGCCTGGCGGCGATTTTAGATGTCCATACCTATGGGTTTGTTGTTCGCTTTTATTTAGCGAAGGCGTGGCGGCGATGTCAGATACCTTTGGGGTTCGATGCTCGCTTTTATTTAGCGAATTCCTGGGGAGATGTCAGATGTCCGTACCTTTGGGTTTGTTGTTCGCTTTTATTTAGCAAAGGCCTTGCGGTGATCTCAGATAACTTAAGGTTCAATGCTCGCTTTTATTTAGAGAATACCTAACAGCAATGTCAGATGTTTGTACCTTTGCGTTTGTTGTTCGCTTTTACTTTGCGAAGGTCTGGCGGCGATGTCAGATACCTTTGGGTTCGATGCTCACTTTTATTTAGGGAATGCCTGGCGGCGATGTCAGATGTCCGTACCTTTGGGTTTGTTGTTCGCTTTTATTTAGCGAAGGCCAGGCGGCGATGTCAGATACCTTTGGGTTCGATGCACGCTTTTATTTAGCGAATGCTTGGCGGTGATGTCAGATGTCTGTACCTTTGGGTTTGTTGTTCGCTTTTATTTAGCAAAGGCCTGGCGGCAATGTCAGATAACTTTGCGTTGGATGCTCACTTTTATTTAGCGAATGCCTGGCGGCGATGTCAGATGTCCGTACCTTTGGGTTTGTTGTTTCCTTTTATTTAGCAAAGGCCTGGCGGCGATGTCAGATACCTTTGGGTTTGATGCTTGCTTTTATTTTGCGAATGCCTGGCGACAATGTCAGATGTCTATACCTTTGGGTTTTCTGTTCTCTTTTATTTAGCAAAGGCCTGGCGGCGATGTCAGATACATTTGGGGTTCAATGCTCGCTTTTATTTAGGGAATGACTGGCGGCGATGTCAGATGTCCGTACCTTTGGGTTTGTTGTTCACTTTTATTTAGCGAAGGCCTAGCGACAATGTTAGATACCTTTGGGTTCGATGCTCGCTTTTATTTAGCGAATGCCTGGCGGCGATGTCAGATATCTGTATCTTTGGGTTTGTTGTTCGCTTTTATTTAGCGAAGTCTTGGCGGTGATGTCAGATACCTTTAGGTTCGATGCTTCCTTTTATTTAGCGAATGCCTGACGGCGATGTCAAATATCCGTACCTTTAGGTTTGTTGTTCGCTTTTATTTAGCGAAGGCCTGGCGGCGATGTCCGATACCTTTGGGTTCGATGTTTTCTTTTATTTAGGGAATGCCTGACGGTGATGTCAGATTTCTATACCTTTGGGTTTGTTGTTCGCTTTTATTTAGCGAAGGCCTGGCGGTGATCTCAGATACCTTTGGTGTTCGATGCTCGCTTTTATTTAGCGAATTCCTGGGGCGATGTCAGATGTCTGTACGTTTGGGTTTGTTGTTCGCTTTCATTTAGCAAAGGCCTGGCGGCGATGTCAGATAACTTAAGGTTCAATGCTCGCTTTTATTTAGAGAATGCCTTACAGCAATGTCAGATGTCGGTACCTTTGTGAAATTTGTTCACTTTTATTTAGCGAAGGCCTAGCGGCGATGTCAGATGTGCGTAACTTTTGGTTTGTTGTTCGCTTTTATTTAGCAAAGTCTTGGTGGCGATGTCAGATACCTTTGAGTTCGATGCTCGCTTTTATTTTGCAAATGCCTGGCGGCGATGTCAAATATCCGTACCTTTAGGTTTGTTGTTCGCTATTATTTAGCGAAGGCCTGGCGACGATGTCCGATACCTTTGGGTTCGATGCTCGCTTTTATTTAGTGAATGCCTGGCTGCGATTTCAGATGTCCATACCTATGCGTTTGTTGTTCGCTTTTATTTAGCGAAGGCCTAGCGGCGATGTCAGATACCTTTGGGGTTCGATGCTCGCTTTTATTTAGCGAATTCCTGGGGTGATGTCAGATGTCAGTACCTTTGGGTTTGTTGTTCGCTTTTATTTAGCAAAGGCCTGGCGGCGATGTCAGATACCTTTGGGTTCGATGCTCGCTTTTATTTTGCGAATGCCTGGCGGCGATGTCAGATGTCGATACCTTTGGGTTTGTTTTTCGCTTTTATTTACCGTAGGCCTGGCGGCGATGTCAAATACCTTTGCGTTCGATGCTCGCTTTTATTTAGCGAATGCCTGGCGGCGATGTCAGATGTCCGTACCTTTGGGTTTGGTGTTCGCTTTTATTTAGCAAAGGCCTGGCGGCGATGTCAGATACCTTTGGGTTCGATACTCGCTTTTATTTAGCGAATGTCTGGCGGCGATGTCAGATATCCGTACCTTTGGGTTTGTTATTCGCTTTTATTTAGCGAAGGCCTGTCGGCGATGTCAGATACCTTTATGTTCGATGCTCGCTTTTATTTAGCGAATTCCTGGTGGCGATGTCAGATGTCCGTACCTTTGGGTTTGTTGTTCGCTTTTATTTAGCGAAGTCTTGGCGGTGATGTCAGATACCTTTGGGTTCGATGCTCCCTTTAATTTAGCAAATTCCAGACGGCGATGTCAAATATCCGTACCTTTAGGTTTGTTGTTCGCTTTTATTTAGAGAAGGCCTGGCGGCGATATTCGATACCTTTGGGTTCGGTGCTCGCTTTTATTTAGTGAACGCCTGGCGGCGATTTCAGATACCTTTGGGGTTCTATGCTCGCTTTTATTTAGCGAATTCCTGGGGCGATGTCAGATGTCCGTACCTTTGGGTTTGTTGTTCGCTTTTTTTCAGCAATGGCCTGGCGGCGATGTCAGATAACTTAAGGTTCAATGCTCGCTTTTATTTAGAGAATACCTGACAGCAATGTCAGATGTCTGTACCTTTGCGTTTGTTGTTCGCTTTTATTTTGCAAAGGCCTGGCGGCGATGTCTAATACCTTTGGGTTCGATGCTCGCTTTTATTTTGCGAATGCCTGGAGGCGATGTCAGATGTCTATACCTTTAGGTTTGTTGTTCTCTTTTACTTAGCGAATGCCTGGCGGCGATGTCAGATACCTTTGCGTTCGATGCTCGCTTTTGTTTAGCGAATGCCTGGCGGCGATTTCAGATGTCCGTACCTTTTGGGTTCGATGCTCGCTTTTATTTAGCGAATGCCTGGGGCAATGTCAGATGTCTGTACCTTTGGGTTTGTTGTTCGCTTTCATTTAGCAAAGACCTGGCGGCAATGTTAGATACCTTTAGGTTCAATGCTTTCTTTTATTTAGAGAATTCCTGACAGCGATGTCAGATGTCCGTACCTTTGCGTTTGTTGTTCACTTTTATTTAGCGAAGGCCTGGCGACGATGTCAGATACCTTTGCATTCGATGCTTGCTTTTATTTAGCGAATGCCTGGCGGCGATGTCAGATGCCTGTACCTTTGGGTTTGTTGTTCGCTTTTATTTAGCGAAGGCCTGGCGGAGATGTCTGATACCTTTGGCTTCGATGCTCTCTTTTATTTAGCGAATGCCTGGCAGCGGTGTCAGATATCCGTACCTTTGGGTTTGTTGTTCACTTTTATTTAGCGAAGGCCTGGCGGCGATGTCAGATACCTTTGGATTCGATGCTCGCTTTTATTTAGCGAATGCCTCGCGGCGATGTCTGATGTCCGTACCTTTGGGTTTGTTGTTCACTTTTATTTAGCGAAGGCCTGGCGGCGAAGTCAGATACCTTTGGGTTCGATGCTCGCTTTTATTTAGCGAATGCCTGGTGGCGATGTCAGATGTCCGTACCATTGGGTTGGTTGTTCGCTTTTATTTAGCGAAGTCTTGGCGGCGATGTCAGATACCTTTGGGTTCGATGCTCCCTTTTATTTAGCGAATGCCTGACGGCGATGTAAAATATCTGTACCTTTAGGTTTGTTGTTCGCTTTTATTTAGCGAAGGCCTGGCGGCGATATCCGATACCTTTGGGTTTGATGCTCACTTTTATTTAGTGAATGTCTAGCGGCGATGTCAGATGTCCGTACCTTTGGGTTTGTTGTTCGCATTTATTTAGCGAAGGCCTGGCGGTGATGTCAGATACCGTTGGATTCGATGCTCGCTTATATTTAGCGAATTCCTGGTGGCGATATCAAATATCCGTACCTTTGGGTTTGTTGTTCGCTTTTATTTAGCGAAGGTCTGGAGGCGATGTCAGATACCTTTGTGTTTGATGCACGCTTTTATTTAGCGAATGCCTGGCGGCAATGTCAGATGTCCGTACCTTTGGGTTTGTTGTTCGCTTTTATTTAGCAAACGCCTGTCGGCGATGTCAGATACCTTTGTGTTCGATGCTCGCTTTTATTTAGCGAATTCCTGGTGGCGATGTCAGATGTCCGTACCTTTGGGTTTGTTGTTCGCTTTTATTTAGCGAACTCTTGGCGGTGATGTCAGATACCTTTGGGTTCGATGCTCCCTTTTATTTAGCGAATGCCTGACGGCGATGTCAAATATCCGTACCTTTAGGTTTGTTGTTCGCTTTTATTTAGCGAAGGCCTGGCGGCGATGTCCGATACCTTTGGGTTCGATGCTCGCTTTTATTTAGTGAACGCCTGGCGGCAATTTCAGATACCTTTGGGGTTCTATGCTCGCTTTTATTTAGCGAATTCCTGGGGCGATGTCAGATGTCCGTACCTTTGGGTTTGTTGTTCGCTTTTATTTAGCAATGGCCTGGCGGCGATGTCAGATAACTTAAGGTTCAATGCTCGCTTTTATTTAGAGAATACCTGACAGCAATGTCAGATGTCTGTACCTTTGCGTTTGTTGTTCGCTTTTATTTTGCGAAGGCCTGGAGGCGATGTCTGATACCTTTGGGTTCGATGCTCGCTTTTATTTAGGGAATGCCTAGCGGCGATGTCAGATGATCGTACCTTTGGGTTTGTTGTTCGCTTTTACTTAGCGAAGGCCTGGCGGCAATGTCAGATACCTTTGGGTTCGATGCACGCTTTTATTTAGCGAATGCCTGGCGGCAATGTCGGATGTCCGTACCTTTGGGTTTGTTATTCGCTTTTATTTAGCAAAGGCCTCGCGGAGATTTCAGATACCTTTGGGTTCGATGCTCACTTTTATTTTGTGAATGCCTGGAGGCGATGTCAGATGTCTATACCTTTGGGTTTGTTGTTCTCTTTTATTTAGCGAAGGCCTGGCGGCGATGTCAGATACCTTTGCGTTCGATGCTCGCTTTTATTTAGCGAATGCCTGGCGGCGATTTCAGATGTCCGTACCTTTTGGTTTCCATGCTTGCTTCTATTTAGAGAATGCTTGGGGCAATGTCAGATGTCTGTACCTTTGGGTTTGTTGTTCGCTTTTATTTAGCAAAGGCCTGGCGGTAATGTTAGATACCTTTAGGTTCAATGCTTGCTTTTATTTAGAGAATGCCTGACAGCGATGTCAGATGTCCGTACCTTTGCGTTTGTTGTTCACTTTTATTTAGTGAAGGCCTGGCGACGATGTCAGATACCTTTGCGTTCGATGCTCGCTTTTATTTAGCGAATGCCTAGGGCGATGTCAGATGCCCGTACCTTTGGGTTTGTTGTTCGCTTTTATTTAGCGAAGGCCTGGCGGCGATGTCTGATACCTTAGGGTTCGATGCTCGCTTTTATTTAGTGAATGCCTGGTAGCGGTGTCAGATATCCGTACCTTTGGGTTTGTTGTTCACTTTTATTTAGCGAAGGCCTGGCGGCGAAGTCAGATACCTTTGGGTTCGATGCTCGCTTTTATTTAGCGAATGCCTGGTGGCGATGTCAGATACCCGTACCTTTGGGTTTGTTATTCGCTTTTATTTAGCGAAGGCCTGTCGGCGATGTCAGATACCTTTGGGTTCGATGCTCGCTTTTATTTAGGGAATGCCTGGGGCGATGTCAAATGTCCGTACCTTTGGGTTTGTTGTTCACTTTTATTTAGTGAAGGCCTAGCGGCGATGTCAAATACCTTTGGGTTCGATGCTCGCTTTTATTTAGCGAATGCCTGGTGGCGAAGTCAGATGTCCGTACCATTGGGTTGGTTGTTCGCTTTTATTTAGCGAAGTCTTCGCGGCGATGTTAGATACCTTTGGGTTCGATGCTCCCTTTTATTTAGCGAATGCCTGACGGCGATCTAAAATATCTGTACCTTTAGGTTTGTTGTTCCCTTTTATATAGCGAAGGCCTGGCGGCGATATCCGATACCTTTGGGTTTGATGCTCACTTTTATTTAGTGAATGTCTGGCGGCGATGTCAGATGTCCGTACCTTTGGGTTTGTTGTTCGCATTTATTTAGTGAAGGCCTGGCGGCGATGTCAGATACCTTTGTGTTCGATGCACGCTTTTATTTAGCGAATGCCTGGCGGCAATGTCAGATGTCCGTACCTTTGGGTTTGTTGTTCGCTTTTATTTAGCAAAGGCCTGGCGGCGATGTCAGATACATTTGGGTTCGATGCTCGCTTTTATTTTGCGAATGTCTGGCAGCGATGTCATATGTCTATACCTTTGGGTTTGTTGTTGGCTTTTATTTAGCGAAGGCCTGGCGGCGATGTCAGATACCTTTGGGGTTCGATGTTTTCTTTTATTTAGCGAATGCCTGGGGTGATGTCAGATGTCTAGACCTTTGGGTTTGTTGTTCGCTTTTATTTAGCAAAGGCCTTGCGGCGATGTCAGATCAATTAAGGTTCAATGCTCGCTTTTATTTAGAGAATGCCTGACAGCAATGTCAGATGTCCGCACCTTTGCGTTTTTTGTTCACTTTTATTTAGCGAAGACCTGGCGGCGATGTCAGATACCTTCGGGTTCGATGCACGCTGTTATTTTGCGAATGCTTGGCGGCGATGTCAGATGTCTATACCTTTGGGTTTGTTGTTCGCTTTTATTTAGCGATGGCCTGGCGGTGATCTCAGATACCTTTGGGGTTCGATGCTCACTTTTATTTAGCAAATGCCTGGGGCGATGTCAGATAACTTAAGGTTCAATGCTCGCTTTTATTTAGAGAATGCCTGACAGCAATGTCAGATGTCCGTACCTTTGCGATTGTTGTTCACTTTTATTTAGCAAAGGCCTGGCGGCAATGTCAGATACCTTTGTGTTCGATGCTCGCTTTTATATAGCGAATGCCTGGCGGCGATGTCAGATGTCCGTACCTTTGGGTTTGTTGTTCGTTTTTATTTAGCGAAGGCCTGGCGGCGATGTCATATTCCTTTGGGTTCGATACTCACTTTTATTTAGCGAATGTCTGGCGACGATGTCAGATATCCGTACCTTTGGGTTTGTTATTCGCTTTTATTTAGCGAAGGCCTGTCGGCGATGTCAGATACCTTTGGGTTCGATGCTCGCTTTTATTTAGCGAATGCCTGGTGGCGATGTCAGATGTCTGTACCTTTGGGTTTGTTGTTCGCTTTTATTTAGCAAAGTCCTGGCGGCGATGTCAGATACCTTTGGGGTTCGATGCTTGCTTTTTTTTAGCGAATTCCTGGGGAGATGTCAGATGTCCGTACCTTTGGGTCTGTTGTCCGCTTTTATTTAGCAAAGGCCTTGCGGCGATGTCAGATAACTTAAGGTTCAATGCTCTCTTTTATTTAGAGAATACCTGACAGCAATGTCAGATGTCTGTACCTTTGTGTTTGTTGTTCGCTCTTATTTTGCGAAGGCCTGGCGGCGATGTCCGATACCTTTAGGTTCGGTGCCTGCTTTTATTTAGGGAATGCCTGGCGGCGATGTCAGATGTTCGTACCTTTGGGTTTGTTGTTCGCTTTTATTTAGCAAAGGCCTGGCGGCGATTTCAGATACCTTTGGGTTCGATGCTCTCTTTTATTTTGCGAATGCCTGGAGGCGATGTTAGATGTCTATACCTTTGGGTTTATTGTTCTCTTTTATTTAACGAAGGCCTGGCGGCGATGTTAGATACCTTTGGGGTTCGATGCTCGCTTTTATTTAGCGAATGCCTGAGGCAATGTCAGATGTCTGTACCTTTGGGTTTGTTGTTCGCTTTTATTTAGCAAAGGCCTGGCGGCGATGTTAGATACCTTTAGGTTCAATGCTCGCTTTTATTTAGAGAATGCCTGACAGCGATGTCAGATGTCCGTACCTTTGCGTTTGTAGTTCACTTTTATTTAGCAAAGGCCTGGCGGCGATGTCAGATACCTTTGCGTTTGATGCTCGCTTTTACTTAGCGAATGCCTGGCGGCGATGTCAGATGTCCGTACCTTTGGATTTGTTGTCGGCTTTTATTTAGCGAAGGCCTGGCGGCGATGTCAGATACCTTTGGGGTTCGATGTTCGCTTTTATTTAGCGAATGCCTGGGGTGATGTCAGATGTCTGTACCTTTGGGTTTGTTATTCGCTTTTATTTAGAAAAGGCCTGGCGGCGATGTCAGATCATTTAAGGTTCAATGCTTGCTTTTGTTTAGAGAATACCTGACAGCAATGTCAGATGTCCGTACCTTTGTGTTTGTTGTTCACTTTTATTTAGAGAAGGCATGGCGGCGATGTCAGATACCTTTCGGTTCGGTGCACACTTTTATTTAGCGAATGCCTGACGACAATGTCAGATTTCCGTACCTTTGGGTTTGTTGTTTCCTTTTATTTAGCAAAGGCCTGGCGGCGATGTCAGATACCTTTGGGTTTGATGCTTGCTTTTATTTTGCGAATGCCTGGCGGCGATGTCAGATGTCTAAACCTTTGGGTTTGTTGTTCGCTTTTATTTAGCGAAGGCCTGGCGGCGATGTCAGATACATTTGGGGTTCGATGCTCGCTTTTATTTAGCGAATGCCTGGGACGATGTCAGATGTCTTTACGTTTGGGTTTGTTGTTCGCTTTTATTTAGCAAAGGCCTTGCGGCGATGTCAGATAACTTAAGGTTCAATGCTCGCTTTTATTTAGAGAATTCCTGACAGCAATGTCAGATGTCCGTACCTTTGCGTTTGTTGTTCACTTTTATTTAGCGAAGGCCTGGCGGCGATGTCAGATACCTTTGCGTTCAATGATCGCTTTTATTTAGCGAATGCCTGGCGGCGATGTCAGATGTCCGTACCTTTGGGTTTGTTGTTCGCTTTTATTTAGCGAAGGCCTGGCGGCGATGTCAGAAACCTTTGGGTTCGATACTCGCTTTTATTTAGCGAATGTCTGGCGGCGATGTCAGATATCCGTACCTTTGGGTTTGTTATTCGCTTTTATTTTTCAAAGGCCTGTCGGTGATGTCAGATACCTTTGGGTTCGATGCTCGCTTTTATTTAGCGAATTCATGGTGGCGATGTCAGATGTCCGTACCTTTGGGTTTGTTGTTCGCTTTTATTTAGCGAATCTTGGCGATGATGTCAGATACCTTTGGGTTCGATGCTCCCTTTTATTTAGCGAATGCCTGACGGCGATGTCAAATATCTGTACCTTTAGGTTTGTTGTTCGCTTTTATTTAGCGAAGGTCTGGCGGCGATGTCCGACACCTTTGGGTTCGATGCTCGCTTTAATTTAGTGAACGCCTGGCGGCGATTTCAGATACCTTTGGGGTTCGATGCTCGCTTTTATTTAGAGAAATCCTGGGGCGATGTCAGATGTCTGTACCTTTGGGTTTATTGTTCGCTTTTATTTAGCAAAGGCCTGGCGGCGATGTCTGTACCTTTGCGTTTGTTGTTCGCTTTTATTTTGCGAAGGCCTGGCGGCGATGTCTGATACCTTTGGGTTCGATGCTCGCTTTTATTTAGGGAATGCCTGGCGGCGATGTCAGATGTTCGTACCTTTGGGTTTGTTGTTCGCTTTTACTTAACGAAGGCCTGGCGGGGATGTCAGATACCTTTGGGTTCGATGCACACTTTTATTTAGCGAATGCCTGGCGGCAATGTCAGATGTCTGTACCTTTGGGTTTGTTGTTCGCTTTTATTTAGCGAAGTCTTGCCGACGATGTCAGATACCTTTGGGTTCGATGCTCCCTTTTATTTAGCGAATGCCTGACGACAATGTCAAATATCCGTACCTTTAGGTTTGTTGTTCTCTTTTATTTAGTGAAGGCCTGGCGGCAATGTCAGATACCTTTGCGTTCGATGCTCGCTTTTATTTAGCGAATGTCTGGCGGCGATTTCAGATGTCCGTACCTTTTGGATTCGATGCTCGCTTTTATTTAGCGAATGCCTGGGGCAATGTCAGATGTCTGTACTTTTGGGTTTGTTGTTCGCTTTTATTTAGCAAAGGCTTGGCGGCAATGTTAGATACCTTTACGTTCAATGCTCGCTTTTATTTAGAGAATGCCTGACAGCGATGTCAGATGTCCGTACCTTTGCGTTTTTCGTTCACTTTTATTTAGCGAAGGCCTGGCGGCGATGTCAGATACCTTTGCGTTCGATGCTCGCTTTTATTTAGCGAATGCCTGGCGGCGATGTCAGATGCCCGTACCTTTGGGTTTGTTGTTCGCTTTTATTTTGCGAAGGCCTAGCAGCGATGTCTGATACCTTTGGGTTCGATGCTCGCTTTTATTTAGCGAATGCCTGGCGGCGATGTCAGATATCCGTACCTTTGGGTTTGTTGTTCGCTTTTATTTAGCGATGTCTTGGCGGAGATGCCAGATACCTTTGGGTTCGATTCTCGCTTTTCATTTGCGAATGCCTGGCGGCAATGTCAGATGTCTATACCTTTGAGTTTGTTGTTCTCTTTTATTTAGCGAAGGCCTGGCGGCGATGTCAGATACCTTTGGGGTTCGATGCTCGCTTTTATTTAGCGAATGCCTGGGCCAATGTAAGATGTCTGTACCTTTGGGTTTGTTGTTCGCTTTTATTTAGCGAAGGCCTGGCGAAGATGTCAGATACCTTTGGGTTCGATGCTCGCTTTTATTTAGGGAATGCCTGGCGGTGATGTCAGATGTCCGTACCTTTGGGTTTGTTGTTCACTTTTATTTAGCGAAGGCCTAGCGACGATGTTAGATACCTTTGGGTTCGATGCTCGCTTTTATTTAGCGAATGCCTGGCAGCGATGTCAGATGTTTGTACCTTTGGGTTTGTTGTTCACTTTTATTTAGCGAAGTCTTGGCGGCGATGTCAGATACCTTTGGGTTCGATGCTCCCTTTTATTTAGCGAATGCCTGACGGCGATGTCAAATATCTGTACCTTTAGGTTTGTTGTTCACTTTTATTTAGCGAAGGTCTGCCGGCGATGTCTGATACCTTTGGGTTCGATGCTCGCTTTTATTTAGGGAATGCCTGGCGGCGATGTTAGATGTTCGTACTTTTGGGTTTGTTGTTCACTTTTATTTAGCGAAGGCCTAGCGACGATGTTAGATACCTTTGGGTTTGATGCTTGCTTTTATATAGCGAATGCCAGGCGACGATGTCAGATGTCCATACCATTGCGTTTGTTGTTCGCTTTTGTTTAGCGAAGTCTTGGCGGTGATGTCAGATACCTTTGGGTTCGATGCTCCCTTTTATTTAGCAAATGCCTGACGGCGATGTCAAATATCCGTACCTTTAGGTTTGTTGTTCGCTTTTATTTAGCGAAGGCCTGGCGGCGATGTCCGATACCTTTGGGTTCAATGCTTGTTTTTATTTAGCGAATGCCTGGGGCGATGTCAGATGTCCGTACTATTGGGTTTGTTGTTCGCTTTTATTTAGCGAAGGCTTGGCGGCGATGTCAGATAACTTAAGGTTCAATGCTCGCTTTTATTTAGAGAATGCTTGACAGCAATGTCAGATGTCCTTACCTTTGCGTTTGTTGTTTGCTTTTATTTTGCGAAGGCCTGGCGGCGATGTCAGATAACTTTGGGTTCGATACTCGCTTTTATTTAGGGAATTCCTGGCGGCGATGTCAGATGTCCGTACCTTTGGGTTTGTTGTTCTCTTTTATTTAGCGAAGGCCTGGCGGCGATGTCAGATACCTTTGAGGATTGATGCTCGCTTTTATTTAGCGAATGCCTGGCGGCAATGTCAGATGTCCGTACCTTTGGGTTTGTTGTTCGCTTTTATTTAGCAAAGGCCTGGCGGCGATGTCAGATACCTTTGGGTTCGATGCTCCCTTTTATTTAGCGAATGCCTGACGACAATGTCAAATATCCGTACCTTCAGTTTGTTGTTCGCTTTTATTTAGCGAAGGCCTGGCGGCGATGTCCGATACCTTTGGGTTCGATGCTCGATTTTATTTAGTGAATGCCTGGAAGCGATGTCAGATGACCGTACCTTTGGGTTTGGTGTTCGCTTTTATTTAGCGAAGGCCTGGCGGCAATGTCAGATACCTTTTGTTTCGATGCTCGCTTATATTTAGCGAATGCATGGCGGAGATATCCAATATCCGTACCGTTGTGTTTGTTGTTCACTTTTATTTAGCGAAGTTCTGGTGGCGATGTCAGATACCTTTAGGTTCAATGCACGCTTTTAGTTAGCGAATGCCTGACGGCAATGTCAGATGTCCGTACCTTTGCGTTTGTTGTTTGCTTTTATTTAGCGAAGGCCTGGCGGCGATGTTAGATACCTTTGGGTTCGATGCTCGCTTTTATTTTGGGAATGCCTGGCGGCGATGTCAGATGTCTTTACCTTTGGGTTTGTTGTTCGCTTTTATTTAGCGAAGTCCTGGTGGCGATGTTAGAAACCTTAGGGTTCGATGCACGCTTTTATTTAGCGAATGCCTGGCGGCAATGTCAGATGTCTGTACCTTTGGGTTTGTTGTTCGCTTTTATTTAGCGATGGCCTAGCGATGATGTCAGATACCTTTGGGTTCGATGCTCGCTTTTATTTTGCGAATGCCTGGCGGCGATGTCAGATGTCTATACCTTTGGGTTTGTTGTTCGCTCTTATTTAGCGAAGGCCTGGCAGCGATGTAGGATACCTTTGGGGTTCGATGCTCGCTTTTATTTAGCGAATGCCTGGGGCGATGTTAGATGTCTGTACCTTTGGGATTTTTGTTGGCTTTTATTTAGCAAAGGCCTGGCGGCGATGTCTGATACCTTTGGGTTCGATGCTCGCTTTTATTTTGCGAATGCCGGACGGCGATGTCAGATGTCCGTACCTTTGCGTTTGTTGTTCACTTTTATTTAGCGAAGGCCTGGCGAAGATGTCAGATACCTTTGTGTTCGATGCTCGCTTTTATTTAGTGAATGCCTGGCAGTGATGTCAGATGTCCATACCTTTGGGTTTGTTGTTCGCTTTTATTTAGCGAAGGCCTGGCGATGATGTCAGATACCTTTGGGTTCGATGCTCGCTTTTATTTAGTGAATGCCTGGAGACGATGTCAAATATCCGTACCTTGGGTTTGTTGTTCGCTTTTATTTAGAGAAGGCCTGGCGGCGGTGTCAGATACCTTTGGGTACGATGCTAGATTTTATTTAGGGAATGCCTGGAGGTGATGTCAGATGTTCGTACATTTGGGTTTGGTGTTCACTTTTATTTAGCGAAGGCCTAGCGACGATGTCAGATACCTTTGGCTTTGATGCTCGCTTTTATTTAGCGAATGCCTGGCGGCGATGTCAGATGTTTGTACCTTTAGGTTTGTTGTTCGCTTTTAATTAACGAAGTCTTGGCGGCGATGTCAGATACCTTTGCGTTTGATGCTCCATTTTATTTAGCGAATTCCTGACGACGATGTCAAATATCCGTACCTTTAGGTTTGTTGTTCGCTTTTATTTAGCGAAAGCCTGGCGGCGATGTCCGATAACTTTGGGTTCGATGCTCGCTTTTATTTATTGAATGCCTGGCGGCGATGTCAGATGTCCGTACCTTTGCGTTTGTTGTTTGCTTTTATTTTGCGAAGGCCTGGCGGCGATGTCAGATACCATTGGGTTCGCTGCTCGCTTTTATTTAGGGAATTCCTGGCGGGGATGTCAGATGTCCGTACCTTCGGGTTTGTTGTTAGCTTTTATTTAGCGAAGGCCTGGTGGCGATGTCAGATACCTTTGGGTTCGATGCATGCTTTTATATAGAGAATGCCTAGCGACAATGTCAGATGTCCGTACCTTTGGGTTTGTTGTTCGCTTTTATTTAGCAAAGGCCTGGCGGCGATGTCAGAAACCTTTGGGTTCGATGCTCGCTTTTATTTAGTGAATGCCTGGCGGCGATGTCAGATGTCTATACCTTTGGGTTTGTTGTTCGCTTTTATTTAGCAAAGGCCTGACGGTGATGTCAGATACCTTTGAGGATTGATGCTCGCTTTTATTTAGCGAATGCCTGGGGCAATGTCAGATGTGTGTATATTTGGGTTTGTTGTTCGCTTTTATTTAGCAAAGGCCTGGCGGCGATGTCAGATACCTTTAGAGAATGCGTGAGAGTGATGTCAGATATCCGTACCTTTGCGTTTGTTGTTCACTTTTATTTAGCGACGCCCTGGCGGCGATGTCTGATACCTTTGCGTTCGATGCTCGCTTTTATTTAGCGTATGCTTGGCGGCGATGTCAGATGTTCGTACCATTGGGTTTATTGTTCGCTTTTCTTTAGCGAAGGCCTGGCGGCGATGTTAGATACCTTTAGGTTCGATGCTCGCTTTTATTTAGCGAATGCCTGGCGGCGATGTCAGATATCCGTACCTTTGGGTTTGTTGTTCGCTTTTATTTAGCGAAGGCCTGGCGGTGATGTCAGATACCTTTGGGTTCGTTGCTCGCTTTTATTTAGGGAATGCCTGGAGGCGATGTCAGATGTCCGTACCTTTGGGTTTGTTGTTCACTTTTATTTAGCGAAGGCCTGGCGGCGATGTCAAATACCTTTGGGTTCGTTGCTCGCTTTTATTTAGGGAATGCCTGGAGGCGATGTCAGATGTCCGTACCTTTGGGTTTGTTATTCTCTTTTATTTAGCGAAGGCCTGGCGGCGATGTCAGATACCTTTGAGGATGGATGCTCGCTTTTATTTAGCGAATGCCTGGCGGCGATGTCAGATGTCCGTACCTTTGGGTTTGTTGTTCGCTTTTATTTTGCGAATGCCTGGCAGCGATGTCAGATGTCTATACCTTTGGGTTTGTTGTTCGCTTTTATTTAGCGAAGGCCTGGCGGCGATGTCAGATACCTTTGAGGATTGATGCTCGCTTTTATTTAGCGAATGCCTGGGGCAATGTCAGATGTGTGTATATTTGGGTTTGTTGTTCTCTTTTATTTAGCAAAGGCCTGGCGGCGATGTCAGATACCTTTGGGTTCGATACTCGCTTTTATTTAGCGAAAGTCTGGCGGCGATGTCAGATATCCGTACCTTTGGGTTTGTTATTCGGTTTTATTTATCAAAGGCCTGTCGGTGATGTCAGATACCTTTGGGTTCAATGCTCGCTTTTATTTAGCGAATTCATGGTGGCGATGTCAGATGTCCGTACCTTTGGGTTTGTTGTTGGCTTTTATTTAGCGAATCTTGGCGATGATGTCAGATACCTTTGGGTTCGATGCTCCCTTTTATTTAGCGAATGCCTGACGGTGATGTCAAATATCCGTACCTTTAGGTTTGTTGTTCGCTTTTATTTAGCGAAGGCCTGGCGGCGATGTCCGACACCTTTGGGTTCGATGCTCGCTTTAATTTAGTGAACGCCTGGCGGCGATTTCAGATACCTTTGGGGTTCGATGCTCGCTTTTATTTAGCGAAATCCTGGGGCGATGTCAGATGTCTGTACCTTTGGGTTTGTTGTTCGCTTTTATTTAGCAAAGGCCTGGCGGTGATGTCTGTACCTTTGCGTTTGTTGTTCGCTTTTATTTTGCGAAGGCCTGGCGGCGATGTCTGATACCTTTGGGTTCGATGCTCGCTTTTATTTAGGGAATGCCTGGCGGCGATGTCAGATACCTTTGCGTTTGATGCTCCATTTTATTTAGCTAATTCCTGACGACGATGTCAAATATCCGTACCTTTAGGTTTGTTGTTCGCTTTTATTTAGCGAAGGCCTGGCGGCGATGTCCGATAACTTTGGGTTCGATGCTCGCTTTTATTTATTGAATGCCTGGCGGTGATGTCAGATGTCCGTACCTTTGCGTTTGTTGTTTGCTTTTATTTTACGAAGGCCTGGCGGCGATGTCAGATACCATTGGGTTCGCTGCTCGCTTTTATTTAGGGAATTCCTGGCGGGGATGTCAGATGTCCGTACCTTCGGGTTTGTTGTTAGCTTTTATTTAGCGAAGGCCTGGTGGCGATGTCAGATACCTTTGGGTTCGATGCATGCTTTTATATAGAGAATGCCTGGCGACAATGTCAGATGTCCGTACCTTTGGGTTTGTTGTTCGCTTTTATTTAGCAAAGGCCTGGCGGCGATGTCAGATACCTTTGGGTTGGATGCTCGCTTTTATTTAGTGAATGCCTGGCGGCGATGTCAGATGTCTATACCTTTGGGTTTGTTGTTCGCTTTTATTTAGCAAAGGCCTGACGGTGATGTCAGATACCTTTGAGGATTGATGCTCGCTTTTATTTAGCGAATGCCTGGGGCAATGTCAGATGTGTGTATATTTGGGTTTGTTGTTCGCTTTTATTTAGCAAAGGCCTGGCGGCGATGTCAGACACCTTTAGGTTCAATGCTCGCTTTTATTTAGAGAATGCGTGAGAGTGATGTCAGATGTCCGTACCTTTGCGTTTGTTGTTCACTTTTATTTAGCGACGCCCTGGCGGCGATGTCTGATACCTTTGCGTTCGATGCTCGCTTTTATTTAGCGAATGCCTGGCGGCGATGTCAGATGTTCGTACCATTGGGTTTATTGTTCGCTTTTCTTTAGCGAAGGCCTGGCGGTGATGTTAGATACCTTTAGGTTCGATGCTCGCTTTTATTTAGCGAATGCCTGGCGGCGATGTCAGATATCCGTACCTTTGGGTTTGTTGTTCGCTTTTATTTAGCGAAGGCCTGGCGGTGATGTCAGATACCTTTGGGTTCGTTGCTCGCTTTTATTTAGGGAATGCCTGGAGGCGATGTCAGATGTCCGTACCTTTGGGTTTGTTGTTCACTTTTATTTAGTGAAGGCCTGGCGGCGATGTCAAATACCTTTGGGTTCGTTGCTCGCTTTTATTTAGGGAATGCCTGGAGGCGATGTCAGATGTCCGTACCTTTGGGTTTGTTATTCTCTTTTATTTAGCGAAGGCCTGGCGGCGATGTCAGATACCTTTGAGGATGGATGCTCGCTTTTATTTAGCGAATGCCTGGCGGCGATGTCAGATGTCCGTACCTTTGGGTTTGTTGTTCGCTTTTATTTTGCGAATGCCTGGCAGCGATGTCAGATGTATATACCTTTGGGTTTGTTGTTCGCTTTTATTTAGCGAAGGCCTGGCGGCGATGTCAGATACCTTTGAGGATTGATGCTCGCTTTTATTTAGCGAATGCCTGGGGCAATGTCAGATGTGTGTATATTTGGGTTTGTTGTTCTCTTTTATTTAGCAAAGGCCTGGCGGCGATGTCAGATACCTTTGGGTTCGATACTCGCTTTTATTTAGCGAAAGTCTGGCGGCGATGTCAGATATCCGTACCTTTGGGTTTGTTATTCGGTTTTATTTATCAAAGGCCTGTCGGTGATGTCAGATACCTTTGGGTTCAATGCTCGCTTTTATTTAGCGAATTCATGGTGGCGATGTCAGATGTCCGTACCTTTGGGTTTGTTGTTGGCTTTTATTTAGCGAATCTTGGCGATGATGTCAGATACCTTTGGGTTCGATGCTCCCTTTTATTTAGCGAATGCCTAACGGTGATGTCAAATATCCGTACCTTTGGGTTTGTTATTCGGTGCTCCCTTTTATTTAGCGAATGCCTAACGGTGATGTCAAATGTCCGTACCTTTTGGATTCGATGCTCGCTTTTATTTAGCGAATGCCTGGGGCAATGTCAGATGTCTGTACTTTTGGGTTTGTTGTTCGCTTTTATTTAGCAAAGGCCTGGCGGCAATGTTAGATACCTTTACGTTCAATGCTCGCTTTTATTTAGAGAATGCCTGACAGCGATGTCAGATGTCCGTACCTTTGCGTTTGTTGTTCACTTTTATTTAGCGAAGGCCTGGCGGCGATGTCAGATACCTTTGCGTTCGATGCTCGCTTTTATTTAGCGAATGCCTGGCGGCGATGTCAGATGCCCGTACCTTTGGGTTTGTTGTTCGCTTTTATTTTGCGAAGGCCTGGCAGCGATGTCTGATACCTTTGGGTTCGATGCTCGCTTTTATTTAGCGAATGCCTGGCGGCGATGTCAGATATCCGTACCTTTGGGTTTGTTGTTCGCTTTTATTTAGCGATGTCTTGGCAGAGATGCCAGATACCTTTGGGTTCGATGCTCGCTTTTCTTTTGCGAATGCCTGGCGGCAAAGTCAGATGTCTATACCTTTGGGTTTGTTGTTCTCTTTTATTTAGAGAAGGCCTGGCGGCGATGTCAGATACCTTTGGGGTTCGATGCTCGCTTTTATTTAGCGAATGCCTGGGCCAATGTAAGATGTTTGTACCTTTGGGTTTGTTGTTCGCTTTTATTTAGCGAAGGCCTGGCGAAGATGTCAGATACCTTTGGGTTCGATGCTCTCTTTTATTTAGGGAATGCCTGGCGGTGATGTCAGATGTCCGTACCTTTGGGTTTGTTGTTCACTTTTATTTAGAGAAGGCCTAGCGACGATGTTAGATACCTTTGGGTTTGATGCTCGCTTTTATTTAGCGAATGCCTGGCGGCGATGTCAGATGTCTGTACCTTTGGGTTTGTTGTTCACTTTTATTTAGCAAAGTCTTTGCGGCGATGTCAGATACCTTTGGGTTCGATGCTCCCTTTTATTTAGCGAATGCCTGACGGCGATGTCAAATATCTGTACCTTTAGGTTTGTTGTTCGCTTTTATTTAGCGAAGGTCTGTCGGCGATGTCCGATACCTTTGGGTTCGATGCTCGCTTTTATTTAGGGAATGCCTGGCGGCGATGTTAGATGTTCGTACTTTTGGGTTTGTTGTTCACTTTTATTTAGCGAAGGCCTAGCGACGATGTTAGATACCTTTGGGTTTGATGCTCGCTTTTATATAGCGAATGCCAGGCGACGATGTCAGATGTCCGTACCATTGCGTTTGTTGTTCGCTTTTATTTAGCGAAGTCTTGGCGGTGGTGTCAGATACCTTTGGGTTCGATGCTCCCTTTTATTTAGCGAATGCCTGACGGCGATGTCAAATATCCGTACCTTTAGGTTTGTTGTTCGCTTTTATTTAGCGAAGGCCTGGCGGCGATGTCCGATACCTTTGGGTTCAATGCTTGTTTTTATTTAGCGAATGCCTGGGGCGATGTCAGATGTCCGTACTATTGGGTTTGTTGTTCGCTTTTATTTAGCAAAGGCTTGGCGGCGATGTCAGATAACTTAAGGTTCAATGCTCGCTTTTATTTAGAGAATGCTTGACAGCAATGTCAGATGTCCTTACCTTTGCGTTTGTTGTTTGCTTTTATTTTGCGAAGGCCTGGTGGCGATGTCAGATAACTTTGGGTTCGATGCTCGCTTTTATTTAGGGAATTCCTGGCGGCGATGTCAGATGTTCGTACCTTTGGGTTTGTTGTTCGCTTTTATTTAGCGATGTCTTGGCGGAGATGCCAGATACCTTTGGGTTCGATGCTCGCTTTTCTTTTGCGAATGCCTGGCGGCAAAGTCAGATGTCTATACCTTTGGGTTTGTTGTTCTCTTTTATTTAGAGAAGGCCTGGCGGCGATGTCAGATACCTTTGGGGTTCGATGCTCGCTTTTATTTAGCGAATGCCTGGGCCAATGTAAGATGTTTGTACCTTTGGGTTTGTTGTTCGCTTTTATTTAGCGAAGGCCTGGCGAAGATGTCAGATACCTTTGGGTTCGATGCTCTCTTTTATTTAGGGAATGCCTGGCGGTGATGTCAGATGTCCGTACCTTTGGGTTTGTTGTTCACTTTTATTTAGCGAAGGCCTAGCGACGATGTTAGATACCTTTGGGTTTGATGCTCGCTTTTATTTAGCGAATGCCTGGCGGCGATGTCAGATGTCTGTACCTTTGGGTTTGTTGTTCACTTTTATTTAGCAAATCTTTGCGGCGATGTCAGATACCTTTGGGTTCGATGCTCACTTTTATTTAGCGAATGCCTGACGGCGATGTCAAATATCTGTACCTTTAGGTTTGTTGTTCGCTTTTATTTAGCGAAGGTCTGTCGGCGATGTCCGATACCTTTGGGTTCGATGCTCGCTTTTATTTAGGGAATGCCTGGCGGCGATGTTAGATGTTCGTACTTTTGGGTTTGTTGTTCACTTTTATTTAGAGAAGGCCTAGCGACGATGTTAGATACCTTTGGGTTTGATGCTCGCTTTTATATAGCGAATGCCAGGCGACGATGTCAGATGTTCGTACCATTGCGTTTGTTGTTCGCTTTTATTTAGCGAAGTCTTGGCGGTGGTGTCAGATACCTTTGGGTTCGATGCTCCCTTTTATTTAGCGAATGCCTGACGGCGATGTCAAATATCCGTACCTTTAGGTTTGTTGTTCGCTTTTATTTAGCGAAGGCCTGGCGGCGATGTCCGATACCTTTGGGTTCAATGCTTGTTTTTATTTAGCGAATGCCTGGGGCGATGTCAGATGTCCGTACTATTGGGTTTGTTGTTCGCTTTTATTTAGCAAAGGCTTGGCGGCGATGTCAGATAACTTAAGGTTCAATGCTCGCTTTTATTTAGAGAATGCTTGACAGCAATGTCAGATGTCCTTACCTTTGCGTTTGTTGTTTGCTTTTATTTTGCGAAGGCCTGGTGGCGATGTCAGATAACTTTGGGTTCGATGCTCGCTTTTATTTAGGGAATTCCTGGCGGCGATGTCAGATGTCCGTACCTTTGGGTTTGTTGTTCGCTTTTATTTAGCGAAGGCCTGGTCGCAATGTCAGATACCTTTGGATTCGATGCATGCTTTTATTTAGCGAATGCCAGGCGGCAATGTCAGATGTCTGTACCTTTGGGTTTGTTGTTCGCTTTTATTTAGCAAAGGCCTGGCGGAGATGTCAGATACCTTTGGGTTCGATGCTCGCTTTTATTTAGCGAATGCCTGACGGCGACGTCAGATGTCTATACCTTTGGGTTTGTTGTTCGCTTTTATTTAGCGAAGGTCTGGCGACGATGTCAGATACCTTTGGGTTCGATGCATTCTTTTATTTAGCGAATGCCTGGCGACAATGTCAGATGTCCGTACCTTTGGGTTTGTTGTTCGCTTTTATTTAGCAAAGGCCTGGCGGCGATGTCAGATACCTTTGGGTTCAATGCTCGCTTTTATTTAGCGAATGCGTGATAGCGATGTCAGATGTCCGTACCTTTGGGATTGTTGTTCACTTTTATTTAGCGAAGGCCTGGCGGCGATGTCAGATACCTTTGGGTTCGTTGCTCGCTTTTATTTAGGGAATGCCTGGAGGCGATGTCAGATGTCTGTACCTTTAGGTTTGTTGTTCGCTTTTATTTAGCGAAGGCCTGGCGGCGATGTCCGATACCTTTGGGTTCGATGCTCGATTTTATTTAGTGAATGCCTGGCAGCGATGTCAGATGACCGTACCTTTGGGTTTGGTGTTCGCTTTTATTTAGCAAAGGCCTGGCGGCAATGTCAGATACCTTTTGTTTCGATGCTCGCTTATATTTAGCGAATGCATGGCGGAGATATCCAATATCCGTACCGTTGTGTTTGTTGTTCACTTTTATTTAGCGAAGTTCTGGTGGCGATGTCAGATACCTTTAGGTTCAATCCACGCTTTTAGTTAGTGAATGCCTGGCGGCAATGTCAGATGTCCGTACCTTTGCGTTTGTTGTTCGCTTTTATTTAGCGAAGGCCTGGCGGCGATGTCAGATACCTTTGGGTTCGATGCTCGCTTTTATTTTGGGAATGCCTGGCGGCAATGTCAGATGTCTGTACCTTTGGGTTTGTTGTTCGCTTTTATTTAGCGAAGTCCTGGTGGTGATGTTAGAAACCTTAGGGTTCGATGCACGCTTTTATTTAGCGAATGCCTGGCGGCAATGTCAGATGTCTGTACCTTTGGGTTTGTTGTTTGCTTTTATTTAGCGATGGCCTCGCGATGATGTCAGATACCTTTGGGTTCGATGCTCACTTTTATTTTGCGAATGCCTGGCGGCAATGTCAGATGTCTATACCTTTGGGTTTGTTGTTCGCTCTTATTTAGCGAAGGCCTGGCAGCGATGTAAGATACCTTTGGGGTTCGATGCTCGCTTTTATTTAGCGAATGCCTGGGGCGATGTCAGATGTCTGTACCTTTGGGTTTTTTGTTGGCTTTTATTTAGCAAAGGCCTGGCGGCGATGTCTGATACCTTTGGGTTCGATGCTCGCTTTTATTTTGCGAATGCCTGACGGCGATGTCAGATGTCCGTACCTTTGCGTTTGTTGTTCACTTTTATTTAGCGAAGGCCTGGCGGAGATGTCAGATACCTTTGCGTTTGATGCTCGCTTTTATTTAGTGAATGCCTGGCAGCGATGTCATATGTCCATACCTTTGGGTTTGTTGTTCGCTTTTATTTAGCGAAGGCCTGGCGACGATGTCAGATACCTTTGGGTTCGATGCTCGCTTTTATTTAGTGAATGCCTGGCGACAATGTCAAATATCCGTACCTTTGGGTTTGTTGTTCGCTTTTATTTAGAGAAGGCCTGGCGGCGGTGTCAGATACCTTTGGGTACGATGCTAGATTTTATTTAGGGAATTCCTGGAGGTGATGTCAGATGTTCGTACATTTGGGTTTGGTGTTCACTTTTATTTAGCGAAGGCCTAGCGACGATGTCAGATACCTTAGGGATTCATGCTCGCTTTTATTTAGCGAATGCCTGGCGGCGATGTCAGATGTCTGTACCTTTAGGTTTGTTGTTCGCTTTTAATTAACGAAGTCTTGGCGGCGATGTCAGATACCTTTGCGTTCGATGCTCCATTTTATTTAGCGAATTCCTGACGGCGATGTCAAATATCCGTACCTTTAGGTTTGTTGTTCGCTTTTATTTAGCGAAGGCCTGGCGGCGATGTCCGATACCTTTGGGTTCGATGCTCGCTTTTATTTATTGAATGCCTGGCGGCGATGTCAGATGTCCGTACCTTTGCGTTTGTTGTTTGCTTTTATTTTGCGAAGGCCTGGCGGCGATGTCAGATACCTTTGGGTTCGCTGCTCGCTTTTATTTAGGGAATTCCTGGCGGGGATGTCAGATGTCCGTACCTTTGGGTTTGTTGTTCACTTTTATTTAGCGAAGGCCTGGTGGCGATGTCAGATACCTTTGGGTTCGATGCATGCTTTTATATAGCGAATGCCTGGAGGCAAGGTCAGATGTCCGTACCTTTGGGTTTTTTGTTCGCTTTTATTTAGCAAAGGCCTGGAGGCGATGTCCGATAACTTTGGGTTCGATGCTCGCTTTTAATTTTGCGAATGCCTGGCAGCGATGTCAGATGTCTATACCTTTGGGTTTTTTATTCGCTTTTATTTAGCGAAGGCCTGGCGGCGATGTCAGATACCTTTGAGGATTGATGCTCGCTTTTATTTAGTGAATGCCTGGGGCAATGTCAGATGTGTGTATATTTGGGTTTGTTGTTCGCTTTTATTTAGCAAAGGCCTGGCGGCGATATCAGATACCTTTCAGTTCAATGCTCGCTTTTATTTAGAGAATGCGTGACAGTGATGTCAGATGTCCGTACCTTTGCGTTTGTTGTTCACTTTTATTTAGCGACGGCCTGGCGGCGATGTCAGATACCTTTGCATTTGATGCTCGCTTTTATTTAGCGAATGCCTAGCGGCGATGTCAGATGTCCATACCTTTGGGTTTGTTGTTCGCTTTTATTTAGCGAAGGCCTGGCGACGATGTCAGATACCTTTGGGTTCGATGCTCGCTTTTATTTAGTGAATGCCTGGCGACGATGTCAAATATCCGTACCTTTGGGCTTGTTGTTCGCTTTTATTTAGCGAAGGCCTGGCGGCGGTGTCAGATACCTTTGGGTTCGATGCTAGCTTTTATTTAGGGAATTCCTGGAGGTGATGTCAGATGTTCGTACATTTGGGTTTGTTGTTCACTTTTATTTAGCGAAGGCCTAGCGACGATGTCAGATACCTTTGGGTTTGATGCTCGCATTTATTTAGCGAATGCCTGGCGGCGATGTCAGATGTCTGTACCTTTAAGTTTGTTGTTCGCTTTTAATTAACAAAGTCTTGGCGGCGATGTCAGATACCTTTGGGTTCGATGCTCCCTTTTATTTAGCGAATTCCTGACGGCGATGTCAAATATCCGTACCTTTAGGTTTGTTGTTCGCTTTTATTTAGCGAAGGCCTGACGACGATGTCCGATACCTTTGGGTTCGATGCTCACTTTTATTTAGTGAATGCCTGGCGGCGATGTCAGATGTCCGTACCTTTGGGTTTTTTGTTCGCTTTTATTTAGCGAAGGCCTATCGGCGATGTCAGATACCTTTGGGTTTTTTGTTCGCTTTTATTTAGCGAAGGCCTATCGGCGATGTCAGATACCTTTGGGTTCGTTGCTCGCTTTTATTTAGGGAATGCCTGGAGGCGATGTCAGATGTCCGTACCTTTGGGTTTGTTGTTCACTTTTATTTAGCGAAGGCCTGGCGGCGATGTCAAATACCTTTGGGTTCGTTGCTCGCTTTTATTTAGGGAATGCCTGGAGGCGATGTCAGATGTCCGTACCTTTGGGTTTGTTATTCTCTTTTATTTAGCGAAGGCCTGGCGGCGATGTCAGATACCTTTGAGGATGGATGCTCGCTTTTATTTAGCGAATGCCTGGCGGCGATGTCAGATGTCCGTACCTTTGGGTTTGTTGTTCGCTTTTATTTTGCGAATGCCTGGCAGCGATGTCAGATGTCTATACCTTTGGGTTTGTTGTTCGCTTTTATTTAGCGAAGGCCTGGCGGCGATGTCAGATACCTTTGAGGATTGATGCTCGCTTTTATTTAGCGAATGCCTGGGGCAATGTCAGATGTGTGTATATTTGGGTTTGTTGTTCTCTTTTATTTAGCAAAGGCCTGGCGGCGATGTCAGATACCTTTGGGTTCGATACTCGCTTTTATTTAGCGAAAGTCTGGCGGCGATGTCAGATATCCGTACCTTTGGGTTTGTTATTCGGTTTTATTTATCAAAGGCCTGTCGGTGATGTCAGATACCTTTGGGTTCAATGCTCGCTTTTATTTAGCGAATTCATGGTGGCGATGTCAGATGTCCGTACCTTTGGGTTTGTTGTTGGCTTTTATTTAGCGAATCTTGGCGATGATGTCAGATACCTTTGGGTTCGATGCTCCCTTTTATTTAGCGAATGCCTGACGGTGATGTCAAATATCCGTACCTTTAGGTTTGTTGTTCGCTTTTATTTAGCGAAGGCCTGGCGGCGATGTCCGACACCTTTGGGTTCGATGCTCGCTTTAATTTAGTGAACGCCTGGCGGCGATTTCAGATACCTTTGGGGTTCGATGCTCGCTTTTATTTAGCGAAATCCTGGGGCGATGTCAGATGTCTGTACCTTTGGGTTTGTTGTTCGCTTTTATTTAGCAAAGGCCTGGCGGTGATGTCTGTACCTTTGCGTTTGTTGTTCGCTTTTATTTTGCGAAGGCCTGGCGGCGATGTCTGATACCTTTGGGTTCGATGCTCGCTTTTATTTAGGGAATGCCTGGCGGCGATGTCAGATACCTTTGCGTTTGATGCTCCATTTTATTTAGCGAATTCCTGACGACGATGTCAAATATCCGTACCTTTAGGTTTGTTGTTCGCTTTTATTTAGCGAAGGCCTGGCGGCGATGTCCGATAACTTTGGGTTCGATGCTCGCTTTTATTTATTGAATGCCTGGCGGTGATGTCAGATGTCTGTACCTTTGCGTTTGTTGTTTGCTTTTATTTTACGAAGGCCTGGCGGCGATGTCAGATACCATTGGGTTCGCTGCTCGCTTTTATTTAGGGAATTCCTGGCGGGGATGTCAGATGTCCGTACCTTCGGGTTTGTTGTTAGCTTTTATTTAGCGAAGGCCTGGTGGCGATGTCAGATACCTTTGGGTTCGATGCATGCTTTTATATAGAGAATGCCTGGCGACAATGTCAGATGTCCGTACCTTTGGGTTTGTTGTTCGCTTTTATTTAGCAAAGGCCTGGCGGCGATGTCAGATACCTTTGGGTTGGATGCTCGCTTTTATTTAGTGAATGCCTGGCGGCGATGTCAGATGTCTATACCTTTGGGTTTGTTGTTCGCTTTTATTTAGCAAAGGCCTGACGGTGATGTCAGATACCTTTGAGGATTGATGCTCGCTTTTATTTAGCGAATGCCTGGGGCAATGTCAGATGTGTGTATATTTGGGTTTGTTGTTCGCTTTTATTTAGCAAAGGCCTGGCGGCGATGTCAGACACCTTTAGGTTCAATGCTCGCTTTTATTTAGAGAATGCGTGAGAGTGATGTCAGATGTCCGTACCTTTGCGTTTGTTGTTCACTTTTATTTAGCGACGCCCTGGCGGCGATGTCTGATACCTTTGCGTTCGATGCTCGCTTTTATTTAGCGAATGCCTGGCGGCGATGTCAGATGTTCGTACCATTGGGTTTATTGTTCGCTTTTCTTTAGCGAAGGCCTGGCGGTGATGTTAGATACCTTTAGGTTCGATGCTCGCTTTTATTTAGCGAATGCCTGGCGGCGATGTCAGATATCCGTACCTTTGGGTTTGTTGTTCGCTTTTATTTAGCGAAGGCCTGGCGGTGATGTCAGATACCTTTGGGTTCGTTGCTCGCTTTTATTTAGGGAATGCCTGGAGGCGATGTCAGATGTCCGTACCTTTGGGTTTGTTGTTCACTTTTATTTAGTGAAGGCCTGGCGGCGATGTCAAATACCTTTGGGTTCGTTGCTCGCTTTTATTTAGGGAATGCCTGGAGGCGATGTCAGATGTCCGTACCTTTGGGTTTGTTATTCTCTTTTATTTAGCGAAGGCCTGGCGGCGATGTCAGATACCTTTGAGGATGGATGCTCGCTTTTATTTAGCGAATGCCTGGCGGCGATGTCAGATGTCCGTACCTTTGGGTTTGTTGTTCGCTTTTATTTTGCGAATGCCTGGCAGCGATGTCAGATGTCTATACCTTTGGGTTTGTTGTTCGCTTTTATTTAGCGAAGGCCTGGCGGCGATGTCAGATACCTTTGAGGATTGATGCTCGCTTTTATTTAGCGAATGCCTGGGGCAATGTCAGATGTGTGTATATTTGGGTTTGTTGTTCTCTTTTATTTAGCAAAGGCCTGGCGGCGATGTCAGATACCTTTGGGTTCGATACTCGCTTTTATTTAGCGAAAGTCTGGCGGCGATGTCAGATATCCGTACCTTTGGGTTTGTTATTCGGTTTTATTTATCAAAGGCCTGTCGGTGATGTCAGATACCTTTGGGTTCAATGCTCGCTTTTATTTAGCGAATTCATGGTGGCGATGTCAGATGTCCGTACCTTTGGGTTTGTTGTTGGCTTTTATTTAGCGAATCTTGGCGATGATGTCAGATACCTTTGGGTTCGATGCTCCCTTTTATTTAGCGAATGCCTGACGGTGATGTCAAATATCCGTACCTTTAGGTTTGTTGTTCGCTTTTATTTAGCGAAGGCCTGGCGGCGATGTCCGACACCTTTGGGTTCGATGCTCGCTTTAATTTAGTGAACGCCTGGCGGCGATTTCAGATACCTTTGGGGTTCGATGCTCGCTTTTATTTAGCGAAATCCTGGGGCGATGTCAGATGTCTGTACCTTTGGGTTTGTTGTTCGCTTTTATTTAGCAAAGGCCTGGCGGTGATGTCTGTACCTTTGCGTTTGTTGTTCGCTTTTATTTTGCGAAGGCCTGGCGGCGATGTCTGATACCTTTGGGTTCGATGCTCGCTTTTATTTAGGGAATGCCTGGCGGCGATGTCAGATACCTTTGCGTTTGATGCTCCATTTTATTTAGCGAATTCCTGACGACGATGTCAAATATCCGTACCTTTAGGTTTGTTGTTCGCTTTTATTTAGCGAAGGCCTGGCGGCGATGTCCGATAACTTTGGGTTCGATGCTCGCTTTTATTTATTGAATGCCTGGCGGTGATGTCAGATGTCTGTACCTTTGCGTTTGTTGTTTGCTTTTATTTTACGAAGGCCTGGCGGCGATGTCAGATACCATTGGGTTCGCTGCTCGCTTTTATTTAGGGAATTCCTGGCGGGGATGTCAGATGTCCGTACCTTCGGGTTTGTTGTTAGCTTTTATTTAGCGAAGGCCTGGTGGCGATGTCAGATACCTTTGGGTTCGATGCATGCTTTTATATAGAGAATGCCTGGCGACAATGTCAGATGTCCGTACCTTTGGGTTTGTTGTTCGCTTTTATTTAGCAAAGGCCTGGCGGCGATGTCAGATACCTTTGGGTTGGATGCTCGCTTTTATTTAGTGAATGCCTGGCGGCGATGTCAGATGTCTATACCTTTGGGTTTGTTGTTCGCTTTTATTTAGCAAAGGCCTGACGGTGATGTCAGATACCTTTGAGGATTGATGCTCGCTTTTATTTAGCGAATGCCTGGGGCAATGTCAGATGTGTGTATATTTGGGTTTGTTGTTCGCTTTTATTTAGCAAAGGCCTGGCGGCGATATCAGACACCTTTAGGTTCAATGCTCGCTTTTATTTAGAGAATGCGTGAGAGTGATGTCAGATGTCCGTACCTTTGCGTTTGTTGTTCACTTTTATTTAGCGACGCCCTGGCGGCGATGTCTGATACCTTTGCGTTCGATGCTCGCTTTTATTTAGCGAATGCCTGGCGGCGATGTCAGATGTTCGTACCATTGGGTTTATTGTTCGCTTTTCTTTAGCGAAGGCCTGGCGGTGATGTTAGATACCTTTAGGTTCGATGCTCGCTTTTATTTAGCGAATGCCTGGCGGCGATGTCAGTTATCCGTACCTTTGGGTTTGTTGTTCGCTTTTATTTAGCGAAGGCCTGGCGGTGATGTCAGATACCTTTGGGTTCGTTGCTCGCTTTTATTTAGGGAATGCCTGGAGGCGATGTCAGATGTCCGTACCTTTGGGTTTGTTGTTCACTTTTATTTAGTGAAGGCCTGGCGGCGATGTCAAATACCTTTGGGTTCGTTGCTCGCTTTTATTTAGGGAATGCCTGGAGGCGATGTCAGATGTCCGTACCTTTGGGTTTGTTATTCTCTTTTATTTAGCGAAGGCCTGGCGGCGATGTCAGATACCTTTGAGGATGGATGCTCGCTTTTATTTAGCGAATGCCTGGCGGCGATGTCAGATGTCCGTACCTTTGGGTTTGTTGTTCGCTTTTATTTTGCGAATGCCTGGCAGCGATGTCAGATGTCTATACCTTTGGGTTTGTTGTTCGCTTTTATTTAGCGAAGGCCTGGCGGCGATGTCAGATACCTTTGAGGATTGATGCTCGCTTTTATTTAGCGAATGCCTGGGGCAATGTCAGATGTGTGTATATTTGGGTTTGTTGTTCTCTTTTATTTAGCAAAGGCCTGGCGGCGATGTCAGATACCTTTGGGTTCGATACTCGCTTTTATTTAGCGAAAGTCTGGCGGCGATGTCAGATATCCGTACCTTTGGGTTTGTTATTCGGTTTTATTTATCAAAGGCCTGTCGGTGATGTCAGATACCTTTGGGTTCAATGCTCGCTTTTATTTAGCGAATTCATGGTGGCGATGTCAGATGTCCGTACCTTTGGGTTTGTTGTTGGCTTTTATTTAGCGAATCTTGGCGATGATGTCAGATACCTTTGGGTTCGATGCTCCCTTTTATTTAGCGAATGCCTAACGGTGATGTCAAATATCCGTACCTTTGGGTTTGTTATTCGGTGCTCCCTTTTATTTAGCGAATGCCTAACGGTGATGTCAAATGTCCGTACCTTTTGGATTCGATGCTCGCTTTTATTTAGCGAATGCCTGGGGCAATGTCAGATGTCTGTACTTTTGGGTTTGTTGTTCGCTTTTATTTAGCAAAGGCCTGGCGGCAATGTTAGATACCTTTACGTTCAATGCTCGCTTTTATTTAGAGAATGCCTGACAGCGATGTCAGATGTCCGTACCTTTGCGTTTGTTGTTCACTTTTATTTAGCGAAGGCCTGGCGGCGATGTCAGATACCTTTGCGTTCGATGCTCGCTTTTATTTAGCGAATGCCTGGCGGCGATGTCAGATGCCCGTACCTTTGGGTTTGTTGTTCGCTTTTATTTTGCGAAGGCCTGGCAGCGATGTCTGATACCTTTGGGTTCGATGCTCGCTTTTATTTAGCGAATGCCTGGCGGCGATGTCAGATATCCGTACCTTTGGGTTTGTTGTTCGCTTTTATTTAGCGATGTCTTGGCGGAGATGCCAGATACCTTTGGGTTCGATGCTCGCTTTTCTTTTGCGAATGCCTGGCGGCAAAGTCAGATGTCTATACCTTTGGGTTTGTTGTTCTCTTTTATTTAGAGAAGGCCTGGCGGCGATGTCAGATACCTTTAGGGTTCGATGCTCGCTTTTATTTAGCGAATGCCTGGGCCAATGTAAGATGTTTGTACCTTTGGGTTTGTTGTTCGCTTTTATTTAGCGAAGGCCTGGCGAAGATGTCAGATACCTTTGGGTTCGATGCTCTCTTTTATTTAGGGAATGCCTGGCGGTGATGTCAGATGTCCGTACCTTTGGGTTTGTTGTTCACTTTTATTTAGAGAAGGCCTAGCGACGATGTTAGATACCTTTGGGTTTGATGCTCGCTTTTATTTAGCGAATGCCTGGCGGCGATGTCAGATGTCTGTACCTTTGGGTTTGTTGTTCACTTTTATTTAGCAAAGTCTTTGCGGCGATGTCAGATACCTTTGGGTTCGATGCTCCCTTTTATTTAGCGAATGCCTGACGGCGATGTCAAATATCTGTACCTTTAGGTTTGTTGTTCGCTTTTATTTAGCGAAGGTCTGTCGGCGATGTCCGATACCTTTGGGTTCGATGCTCGCTTTTATTTAGGGAATGCCTGGCGGCGATGTTAGATGTTCGTACTTTTGGGTTTGTTGTTCACTTTTATTTAGCGAAGGCCTAGCGACGATGTTAGATACCTTTGGGTTTGATGCTCGCTTTTATATAGCGAATGCCAGGCGACGATGTCAGATGTCCGTACCATTGCGTTTGTTGTTCGCTTTTATTTAGCGAAGTCTTGGCGGTGGTGTCAGATACCTTTGGGTTCGATGCTCCCTTTTATTTAGCGAATGCCTGACGGCGATGTCAAATATCCGTACCTTTAGGTTTGTTGTTCGCTTTTATTTAGCGAAGGCCTGGCGGCGATGTCCGATACCTTTGGGTTCAATGCTTGTTTTTATTTAGCGAATGCCTGGGGCGATGTCAGATGTCCGTACTATTGGGTTTGTTGTTCGCTTTTATTTAGCAAAGGCTTGGCGGCGATGTCAGATAACTTAAGGTTCAATGCTCGCTTTTATTTAGAGAATGCTTGACAGCAATGTCAGATGTCCTTACCTTTGCGTTTGTTGTTTGCTTTTATTTTGCGAAGGCCTGGTGGCGATGTCAGATAACTTTGGGTTCGATGCTCGCTTTTATTTAGGGAATTCCTGGCGGCGATGTCAGATGTCCGTACCTTTGGGTTTGTTGTTCGCTTTTATTTAGCGATGTCTTGGCGGAGATGCCAGATACCTTTGGGTTCGATGCTCGCTTTTCTTTTGCGAATGCCTGGCGGCAAAGTCAGATGTCTATACCTTTGGGTTTGTTGTTCTCTTTTATTTAGAGAAGGCCTGGCGGCGATGTCAGATACCTTTAGGGTTCGATGCTCGCTTTTATTTAGCGAATGCCTGGGCCAATGTAAGATGTTTGTACCTTTGGGTTTGTTGTTCGCTTTTATTTAGCGAAGGCCTGGCGAAGATGTCAGATACCTTTGGGTTCGATGCTCTCTTTTATTTAGGGAATGCCTGGCGGTGATGTCAGATGTCCGTACCTTTGGGTTTGTTGTTCACTTTTATTTAGCGAAGGCCTAGCGACGATGTTAGATACCTTTGGGTTTGATGCTCGCTTTTATTTAGCGAATGCCTGGCGGCGATGTCAGATGTCTGTACCTTTGGGTTTGTTGTTCACTTTTATTTAGCAAAGTCTTTGCGGCGATGTCAGATACCTTTGGGTTCGATGCTCCCTTTTATTTAGCGAATGCCTGACGGCGATGTCAAATATCTGTACCTTTAGGTTTGTTGTTCGCTTTTATTTAGCGAAGGTCTGTCGGCGATGTCCGATACCTTTGGGTTCGATGCTCGCTTTTATTTAGGGAATGCCTGGCGGCGATGTTAGATGTTCGTACTTTTGGGTTTGTTGTTCACTTTTATTTAGCGAAGGCCTAGCGACGATGTTAGATACCTTTGGGTTTGATGCTCGCTTTTATATAGCGAATGCCAGGCGACGATGTCAGATGTCCGTACCATTGCGTTTGTTGTTCGCTTTTATTTAGCGAAGTCTTGGCGGTGGTGTCAGATACCTTTGGGTTCGATGCTCCCTTTTATTTAGCGAATGCCTGACGGCGATGTCAAATATCCGTACCTTTAGGTTTGTTGTTCGCTTTTATTTAGCGAAGGCCTGGCGGCGATGTCCGATACCTTTGGGTTCAATGCTTGTTTTTATTTAGCGAATGCCTGGGGCGATGTCAGATGTCCGTACTATTGGGTTTGTTGTTCGCTTTTATTTAGCAAAGGCTTGGCGGCGATGTCAGATAACTTAAGGTTCAATGCTCGCTTTTATTTAGAAAATGCTTGACAGCAATGTCAGATGTCCTTACCTTTGCGTTTGTTGTTTGCTTTTATTTTGCGAAGGCCTGGTGGCGATGTCAGATAACTTTGGGTTCGATGCTCGCTTTTATTTAGGGAATTCCTGGCGGCGATGTCAGATGTCCGTACCTTTGGGTTTGTTGTTCGCTTTTATTTAGCGAAGGCCTGGTCGCAATGTCAGATACCTTTGGATTCAATGCATGCTTTTATTTAGCGAATGCCAGGCGGCAATGTCAGATGTCTGTACCTTTGGGTTTGTTGTTCGCTTTTATTTAGCAAAGGCCTGGCGGAGATGTCAGATACCTTTGGGTTCGATGCTCGCTTTTATTTAGCGAATGCCTGACGGCGACGTCAGATGTCTATACCTTTGGGTTTGTTGTTCGCTTTTATTTAGCGAAGGTCTGGCGACGATGTCAGATACCTTTGGGTTCGATGCATTCTTTTATTTAGCGAATGCCTGGCGACAATGTCAGATGTCCGTACCTTTGGGTTTGTTGTTCGCTTTTATTTAGCAAAGGCCTGGCGGCGATGTCAGATACCTTTGGGTTCAATGCTCGCTTTTATTTAGCGAATGCGTGATAGCGATGTCAGATGTCCGTACCTTTGGGATTGTTGTTCACTTTTATTTAGCGAAGGCCTGGCGGCGATGTCAGATACCTTTGGGTTCGTTGCTCGCTTTTATTTAGGGAATGCCTGGAGGCGATGTCAGATGTCTGTACCTTTAGGTTTGTTGTTCGCTTTTATTTAGCGAAGGCCTGGCGGCGATGTCCGATACCTTTGGGTTCGATGCTCGATTTTATTTAGTGAATGCCTGGCAGCGATGTCAGATGACCGTACCTTTGGGTTTGGTGTTCGCTTTTATTTAGCAAAGGCCTGGCGGCAATGTCAGATACCTTTTGTTTCGATGCTCGCTTATATTTAGCGAATGCATGGCGGAGATATCCAATATCCGTACCGTTGTGTTTGTTGTTCACTTTTATTTAGCGAAGTTCTGGTGGCGATGTCAGATACCTTTAGGTTCAATCCACGCTTTTAGTTAGTGAATGCCTGGCGGCAATGTCAGATGTCCGTACCTTTGCGTTTGTTGTTCGCTTTTATTTAGCGAAGGCCTGGCGGCGATGTCAGATACCTTTGGGTTCGATGCTCGCTTTTATTTTGGGAATGCCTGGCGGCAATGTCAGATGTCTGTACCTTTGGGTTTGTTGTTCGCTTTTATTTAGCGAAGTCCTGGTGGTGATGTTAGAAACCTTAGGGTTCGATGCACGCTTTTATTTAGCGAATGCCTGGCGGCAATGTCAGATGTCTGTACCTTTGGGTTTGTTGTTTGCTTTTATTTAGCGATGGCCTCGCGATGATGTCAGATACCTTTGGGTTCGATGCTCACTTTTATTTTGCGAATGCCTGGCGGCAATGTCAGATGTCTATACCTTTGGGTTTGTTGTTCGCTCTTATTTAGCGAAGGCCTGGCAGCGATGTAAGATACCTTTGGGGTTCGATGCTCGCTTTTATTTAGCGAATGCCTGGGGCGATGTCAGATGTCTGTACCTTTGGGTTTTTTGTTGGCTTTTATTTAGCAAAGGCCTGGCGGCGATGTCTGATACCTTTGGGTTCGATGCTCGCTTTTATTTTGCGAATGCCTGACGGCGATGTCAGATGTCCGTACCTTTGCGTTTGTTGTTCACTTTTATTTAGCGAAGGCCTGGCGGAGATGTCAGATACCTTTGCGTTTGATGCTCGCTTTTATTTAGTGAATGCCTGGCAGCGATGTCAGATGTCCATTCCTTTGGGTTTGTTGTTCGCTTTTATTTAGCGAAGGCCTTGCGATGATGTCAGATACCTTTGGGTTCGATGCTCGCTTTTATTTAGTGAATGCTTGGCGACAATGTCAAATATCCGTACCTTTGGGTTTGTTGTTCGCTTTTATTTAGAGAAGGCCTGGCGGCGGTGTCAGATACCTTTGGGTACGATGCTAGATTTTATTTAGGGAATTCCTGGAGGTGATGTCAGATGTTCGTACATTTGGGTTTGGTGTTCACTTTTATTTAGCGAAGGCCTAGCGACGATGTCAGATACCTTAGGGATTCATGCTCGCTTTTATTTAGCGAATGCCTGGCGGCGATGTCAGATGTCTGTACCTTTAGGTTTGTTGTTCGCTTTTAATTAACGAAGTCTTGGCGGCGATGTCAGATACCTTTGCGTTCGATGCTCCATTTTATTTAGCGAATTCCTGACGGCGATGTCAAATATCCGTACCTTTAGGTTTGTTGTTCGCTTTTATTTAGCGAAGGCCTGGTGGCGATGTCCGATACCTTTGGGTTCGATGCTCGCTTTTATTTATTGAATGCCTGGCGGCGATGTTAGATGTCCGTACCTTTGCGTTTGTTGTTTGCTTTTATTTTGCGAAGGCCTGGCGGCGATGTCAGATACCTTTGGGTTCGCTGCTCGCTTTTATTTAGGGAATTCCTGGCGGGGATGTCAGATGTCCGTACCTTTGGGTTTGTTGTTCACTTTTATTTAGCGAAGGCCTGGTGGCGATGTCAGATACCTTTGGGTTCGATGCATGCTTTTATATAGCGAATGCCTGGCGGCAATGTCAGATGTCCGTACCTTTGGGTTTTTTGTTCGCTTTTATTTAGCAAAGGCCTGGAGGCGATGTCCGATAACTTTGGGTTCGATGCTCGCTTTTAATTTTGCGAATGCCTGGCAGCGATGTCAGATGTCTATACCTTTGGGTTTTTTATTCGCTTTTATTTAGCGAAGGCCTGGCGGCGATGTCAGATACCTTTGAGGATTGATGCTCGCTTTTATTTAGTGAATGCCTGGGGCAATGTCAGATGTGTGTATATTTGGGTTTGTTGTTCGCTTTTATTTAGCAAAGGCCTGGCGGCGATATCAGATACCTTTCGGTTCAATGCTCGCTTTTTTTTAGAGAATGCGTGACAGCGATGTCAGATGTCCGTACCTTTGCGTTTGTTGTTCACTTTTATTTAGCGACAGCCTGGCGGCGATGTCAGATACCTTTGCATTTGATGCTCGCTTTTATTTAGCGAATGCCTAGCGGCGATGTCAGATGTCCATACCTTTGGGTTTGTTGTTCGCTTTTATTTAGCGAAGGCCTGGCGACGATGTCAGATACCTTTGGGTTCGATGCTCGCTTTTATTTAGTGAATGCCTGGCGACGATGTCAGATATCCGTACCTTTGGGTTTGTTGTTCGCTTTTATTTAGCGAAGGCCTGGCGGCGGTGTCAGATACCTTTGGGTTCGATGCTAGCTTTTATTTAGGGAATTCTTGGAGGTGATGTCAGATGTTCGTACATTTGGGTTTGTTGTTCACTTTTATTTAGCGAAGGCCTAGCGACGATGTCAGATACCTTTGGGTTTGATGCTCGCTTTTATTTAGCGAATGCCTGGCGGCGATGTCAGATGTCTGTACCTTTAAGTTTGTTGTTCGCTTTTAATTAACAAAGTCTTGGCGGCGATGTCAGATACCTTTGGGTTCGATGCTCCCTTTTATTTAGCGAATTCCTGACGGCGATGTCAAATATCCGTACCTTTAGGTTTGTTGTTCGCTTTTATTTAGCGAAGGCCTGGCGACGATGTCCGATACCTTTGGGTTCGATGCTCACTTTTATTTAGTGAATGCCTGGCGGCGATGTCAGATGTCCGTACCTTTGGGTTTTTTGTTCGCTTTTATTTAGCGAAGGCCTATCGGCGATGTCAGATACCTTTGGTTCGATGCTCGCTTATATTTAGCGAATGCCTGACGGCGATATCAAATATCCGTACCTTTGGGTTTGTTGTTCGCTTTTATTTAGCGAAGGTCTGGCGGCGATGTCAGATACCTCTGGGTTCGATGTACGCTTTTATTTAGCGAATGCCTGGCGGCAATCTCAGATGTCCGTACCTTTGGGTTTGTTATTCTCTTTTATTTAGCAAAGGCCTGACGGCAATGTAAGATACCTTTGGGTTCGATTCTCGCTTTTATTTTTCGAATGCCTGGCGGCGATGTCAGATGTCTATACCTTTGGGTTTGTTGTTCGCTTTTATTTAGCGAAGGCCTGGCGGCGATGTCAGATACCTTTGCGTTCGATGCTCGCTTTTTTTGAGCGAATGCTTGGCGGCGATTTCAGATGTCCGTACCTTTGCGTTTGTTGTTCGCTTTTATTTAGCGAAGGCCTGGCGGCGATGTCAGATACCTTTGGGTTCGATGCTCGCTTTTATTTAGCGAATGCCTGGCGGCGATGTCAGATATTCGTACCTTTGGGTTTCTTGTTCGCTTTCATTTAGCGAAGGCCTGGCGGCGATGTCAGATACCTTTGGGTTCGATATTCACTTTTATTTAGCGAATGTATAACGACAATGTCAAATATCCGTACCTTTAGGTTTGTTGTTCGCTTTTATTTAGCGAAGGCCTGGCGGCGATGTCCGATACCTTTGGGTTCGATGCTCGCTTTTATTTAGTGAATGCCTGGCGGCGATGTCAGATGACCGTACCTTTGGGTTTGCTGTTCGCTTTTATTTAGCAAAGGCCTGGCGGCAATGTCAGATACCTTTGGTTTCGATGCTCGCTTATATTTAGCGAATGCATGGCGAAGATATCAAATATCCGTACCGTTGTGTTTGTTGTTCGCTTTTATTTAGCGAAGTTCTGGCGGCGATGTCAGATACCTTTAGGTTCAATGCACGCTTTTAGTTAGCGAATGCCTGTCGGCAATGTCAGATGTCCGTACCTTTGCGTTTGTTGTTCGCTTTTATTTAGCGAAGGTCTGGCAGCGATGTCATATACCTTTGGGTTCGATGCTCGCTTTTATTTAGGGAATGCTTGGCGGCGATGTCAGATGTCTGTACCTTTGGGTTTGTTGTTCGCTTTTTTTTAGCGAAGTCTTGGTGGCAATGTCAGATACCTTTGGGTTCGATGCACGCCTATATTTAGCGAATGTCTGGCGGCAATGTCAGATGTCTGTACCTTTGGGTTTATTGTTCGCTTTTATTTAGCGATGGCCTGGCGACGATGTCAGATACCTTTGGGTTCGATGCTCGCTTTTATTTTGTGAATGCCTGGCGGCGATATCAGATGTCTATACCTGTGGGTTTGTTGTTCGCTCTTATTTAGTGAAGGCCTGGCGGCGATGTAGGATACCTTTGGGGTTCGATGCTCGCTTTTATTTAGCGAATGCTTGGGGCGATGTCAGATGTTCGTACCTTTGGATTTTTTGTTCGCTTTTATTTAGCAAAGGCCTAGCAGCGATGTCCGATACCATTGGGTTCGATGCTCACTTTTATTTTGCGAATGCCTGACGGCGATGTCAGATGTCCGTACCTTTGCGTTTGTTGTTCCCTTTTATTTAGCGAAAGCCTCGCGGCGATGTCAGATACCTTTGCGTTCGATGCTCGCTTTTATTTAGCGAATGCCTGGCGACGATGTCAGATATCTGTACCTTTGGGTTTGTTGTTCGCTTTTATTTAGCGAAGGCCTGGCGGCGGTGTCAGATACCTTTGGGTTCGATGCTAGCTTTTATTAAGGGAATGCCTGGAGGTGATGTCAGATGTTCGTACATTTGGTTTTGTTGTTCACTTTTATTTAGCAAAGGCCTAGCGACGATGTCAGACACCTTTGGGTTTGATGCTCGCTTTTATTTAGCGAATGCCTGGCGGTGATGTCAGATGTCTGTACCTTTAGGTTTATTGTTCGTTTTAATTAACAAAGTCTTGGCGGCGATGTCAGATACCTTTGGGTTCGATGCTCCCTTTTATTTAGAGAATACCTGACGGCGATGTCAAATATCCGTACCTTTAGGTTTCTTGTTCATTTTTATTTAGCGAAGGCCTAGCGGCGATGTCCGATACCTTTGGGTTCGATGCTCGCTTTTATTTAATGAATGCCTGGCGGCGATGTCAGATGTCCGTACCTTTGGGTTTGTTGTTCGCTTTTATTTAGCGAAGGCCTATCGGCGATGTCAGATACCTTTGGTTCGATGCTCGCATATATTTAGCGAATGCCTGGCGGCGATATCAAATATCTGTACCTTTGGGTTTGTTGTTCGCTTTTATTTACCGAAGGTCTGGTGGCGATGTCAGATACCTCTGGGTTCGATGCACACTTTTATTTAGCCAATGCCTGGCGGCAATATCAGATGTCCGTACCTTTGGGTTTGTTGTTAGCTTTTATTTAGCAAAGGCCTGGCGGCAATGTCAGATACCTTTGGGTTCGATGCTCGCTTTTATTTTTCGAATGCCTGGCGGCAATGTCAGATGTCTATACCTTTGGGTTTGTTGTTCGCTTTTATTTAGCGAAGGCCTGGCAGCGATGTCAGATACCTTTGGGGTTCGATGCTTGCTTTTATTTATCGAATGTCTGGGGCGATGTTAGATGTCTATACCTTTGGGCTTGTTGTTCGCTTTTATTTAGCAAAGGCTTGGCGGTGATGTCAGATACCTTTGGGTTCAATTCTCGCTTTTATTTAGAGAATGCCTGACAGCGATATCAGATGTCCGTACCTTTGCGTTTGTTGTTCACTTTTATTTAGCGAAGGCCTGGCGGCGATGTCAAATACCTTTGCGTTCGATGCTCGCTTTTATTTAGCGAATGCCTGGCGGCGATTTCAGATGTCCGTACCCTTAGGTTTGTTGTTCGTTTTTATTTAGCGAAGGCCTGGCGGCGATGTTAGATACCTTTGGGTTCGATGCTCGCTTTTATTTAGCGAATGCCTGGCGGCGATGTCAGATATCCGTACCTTTGGGTTTCTTGTTTCCTTTCATTTAGCGAAGGCCTGGCGGCGATGTCAGATACCTTTGGGTTAGATATTCACTTTTATTTAGGGAATGCTTGGCGGCGATGTCAGATGTCCGTACCTTTGGGTTTGTTGTTGACTTTTATTTAGCGAAGGCCTAGAAATGATGTCAGATACTTTTGGGTTTGATGCTCGCTTTTATTTAGCGAATGCCTCGCGGCGATGTCAGATGTCCGTACCTTTGGGTCTGTTGATCGCTTTTATTTGGCGAAAGCCTGGAGGATATGTCAGATACATTTGGTTTCAATGCTCGCTTATATTTAGCGAATGCCTGGCGGGGATGTCAAATATCCGTACCTTTGGGTTTGTTGTTCGCTTTTATTTAGCGAAGGTCTGGCGGTGATGTCAGATACCTTTGTGTTCGATGCTCGCTTTTATTTTGTGAATTCCTTGCGGCGATGTCAGATATCTCTACCTTTGGGTTTGTTGTTCGCTTTTATTTAGCGAAGGCCTGGCGGCGATGTCAGATACCTTTGGGGTTCTATGCTCGCTTTAATTTAGCGAATGCCTGGGGCGATGTAAGATGTCTGTACCTTTGGGTTTGTTGTTCGCTTTTATTTTGAAAAGGCCTGGCGGCGATGTCAGATACATTTAGGTTCAATGCTCGCTTTTATTTAGAGAATACCTGACAACGATGTCATATGTCTGTACCTTTACGTTTGTTGTTCACTTTTATTTAGCGAAGGCTTGGCGGCGATATCAGATACCTTCGGGTTTGATGCTCGCTTTTATTTAGCGAATGCCTGGCGGCGATGTCAAATATCCGTACCTTTGGGTTTGTTGTTCGCTTTTATTTAGCGAAGGCCTGGCGGCGATGTCAGATACCTTTGGGTTCGATTATCTCTTTTATTTAGCGAATGCCTGACGGCGATGTCAGATAACCGTACCTTTGGGTTTGTTGTTCGCTTTTATTTAGAAAAGGCCTGGCGGCGATGTCAGATACCTTTGGGTTCGATGCTCGCTTTTATTTAGGGAATGTCTAGCAGCGATGTCAGATGTTCGTACCTTTGGGTTTGTTGTTCACTTTTATTTAGCGAAGGCCTAGCGACGATGTCAGATAGGTTTGGGTTTGATGCTCGCTTTTATTTAGCGAATGCCTGGCGGCGATGTCAGATGTCCGTACCTTTGGGTTTGATGTTCGCTTTTATTTAGCGAAGGCATAGCGGCGATGTCAGATACCTTTGGGTTCGATGCTCGCTTATATTTAGCGAATGCCTGGCGGCGATATCAAATATCCGTACCTTTGGGTTTGTTGTTCTTTTTTATTTAGCGAAGGCCTGGCGGCGATGTCAGATACCTTTGGGTTCAATGCTCGCTTATATTTAGTGAATTCCTGGCGGCGATGTCAAATATCTGTACCTTTGGGTTTGTTGTTCGCTTTTATTTAGCCAAGGTCTATCGGCGATGTCAGATACCTTTGGGTTCCATGCTCGCTTTTATTTAGGGAATGCCTGGCGGCGATGTCAAATGTCTGTACCTTTGGGTTTGTTGTTCACTTTTATTTAGCGAAGGCCTAGCGGCCATGTCAGATACCTTTGGGTTCGATGCTCGCTTTTATTTAGAGAATGCCCGACAACAATGTCAGATGTCCGTACCTTTGGGTTTGTTGTTCGCTTTTATTTATCAAAGTCTTGGCGGTGATGTCAGATACCTTTGGGTTCGATGCACGCTTTAATTTATCGAATGCCTGGCGGCGATGTCAGATGTCCTTACCTTTGGGTTTGTCGTTCGCTTTTATTTAGCGAAGGCCTTGCGGCGATGTCAGATACCTTTGAGTTCGATGCTCGCTTTTATTTAGCGAATGTCTACCGGAGATGTCAGATATCCGTACCTTTGGGTTTGTTGTTCGCTTTTATTTAGCGAAGGCCTGGCGGCGATGTCAGATACATTTGGGTTCAATGCTCGCTTATATTTAGTGAATTCCTGGCGGCAATGTCAAATATCCGTACCTTTGGGTTTGTTGTTCGCTTTTATTTAGCGAAGGTCTATCGGCGATGTAAGATACCTTTGGGTTCCATGCTAGCTTTTATTTAGGGAATGCCTGGCGGTGATGTCAAATGTCTGTACCTTTGGGTTTGTTGTTCACTTTTATTTAGCGAAGGCCTAGCGGCGATGTCAGATACCATTAGGTTCGATGCTCGCTTTTATTTAAAGAATGCCCGACAGCAATGTCAGATGTCCGTACCTTTGGGTTTGTTGTTCGCTTTTATTTATCAAAGTCTTGGCGGTGATGTCAGATACCTTTGGGTTCGATGCACGCTTTAATTTAGCGAATGCCTGGCGGCGATGTCAGATGTCCGTACCTTTGGGTTTGTTGTTCGCTTTTATTTAGCAAAGGCCTTGCGGCGATGTGAGATACCTTTGAGTTCGATGCTCGCTTTTATTTAGCGAATGTCTGGCGGAGATGTCAGATAGCCGTACCTTTGGGTTTGTTGTTCGCTTTTATTTAGCGAAGGCCTGGCGGCGATGTCAGATACCTTTGGGTTTGATGCTCGCTTTTATTTAGTTAATGACTGGCGGCGATGTCAGATATCCGTACTTTTGGGTTTGTTGTTCGCTTTTATTTAGGGAAGGCCTGGCGGCGATGTCAGATACCTTTAGGTTCAATGCTCGCTTATATTTAGTGAATTCCTGGCGGCGATGTCAAATATCTGTACCTTTGGGTTTGTTGTTCGCTTTAAATTAGGGAAGGTCTGGCGGCGATGTCAGATACCTTTGCGTTCGATCCTCGCTTTTATTTAGCAAATGCCTGGAGGCGATGTCAGATGTCCGTACCTTTGGGTTTGTTGTTCGATTTTATTTAGCGAAGGCCTGGCGGCGATGTCAGATACTTTTTGGTTCGATGCTCGCTTTTATCAAGCGAATGCCTGACGGCGATGTCAGATATCCGTACCTTTGGGTTTGTTATTCGCTTTTATTTAGCGAAGGCCTATCGGAGATGTCAGATACCTTTGGGTTCCATGCTCGCTTTTATTTAGGGAATGTCTGGCGGCGATGTCAAATGTCTGTACCTTTGGGTTTGTTGTTCACTTTTATTTAGCGAAGGCCTAGCGGCGATGTTAGATACCTTTGGGTTCGATGCTCGCTTTTATTTAGCAAATGCCTGGCGGCAATGTCAGATGTCCGTACGTTTGGGTTTCTTGTTCGCTTTTATTTAGCGAAGTCTTTGCGGCAATGTCAGATACCTTTGGGTTCGATGCCCGCTATTATTTAGCGAATGCCTGACGAAGATGTCAAATATCTGTACCTTTAGGTTTGTTGTTTGTTTTTATTTAGCGAAGGCCTGACGGCGATGTTAGATACCTTTGCGTTCGATCCTCGCATTTATTTAGTGAATGCCTGGCGGCGATGTCAAATGTCCGTACCTTTGGGTTTGTTGTTCGCTTCTATTTAGCGAAGGCCTGGCGGCGATGTCAGATCCCTTTGGGTTTGATGCTCGCTTTTATTTAGCGAATGCCTGGCGGCGATGTCAAATATCCGTAGCTTTGGGTTTGTTTTTCACTTTTATTTAGCGAAGGTCTGGCGGCGATGTCAGATACCTTTGGGTTCGATGCACGCATTAATTTTATTGAATGCATGGCGGCAATGTCAGATGTCCGTACCTTTGGGTTTGTTGTTCGCTTTTATTTAGCAAAGGCCTGGCGGCTATGTCAGATACCTTTGGGTTCGATGCTCGCTTTTATTTTGCGAATGCCTGGCAGCGGTGTCAAATATCTATACCTTTAAGTTTGTTGTTCACTTTTATTTAGCGAATGCCTGGGGCGATGTCAGATGTTTGTACCTTTGGGTTTGTTTTTCGCTTTTATTTAGCAAAGGCCTGGCGGCAATGTCAAATAACTTAAGGTTCAAAGCTCGCTTTTATTTAGAGAATGCCTGACAGCAATGTCAGATGTCTGTACCTTTGCGTTTGTTGTTCACTTTTATTTAGCGAAGGCCTGGCGGCCATGTCAGATACCTTTGCGTTCGATGCTCGCTTTTATTTAGCGAATGACAGGCGACGATGTCAGATGTCCGTACCTTTGGGTTTGTTGTTCACTTTTATTTAGCGAAGACCTGGCGGCGATGTCAGATACCTTTGGGTTCGATACTCGCTTTTATTTAGCGAATGCCTGGCGGCGATGTCAGATATCCGTACCTTTGGGTTTGTTATTCGCTTTTATTTAGCAAAGGCCTTTCGACGATGTCAGATACCTTTCGGTTCGATGCTCGCTTTTATTTAGGGAATGCCTGGCGGCGATGTCAAATGTCTGTACCTTTGGGTTTGTTGTTCACTTTTATTTAGCGACGACCTAGCAGCGATGTCAGATACCTTTCGGTTCGATGCTCGCTTTTATTTAGCGAATTCCTGGCGGCGATGTCAGATGTCCGTACGTTTAGGTTTGTTGTTCGCTTTTATTTAGCGTAGTTTTGGCGGCGATGTCAGATACCTTTGGGTTCGATGCCCGCTTTTATTTAGCGAATGCTTGACGAAGATGTCAAATATCCGTACCTTTAGGTTTGTTGTTCGCTTTTATTTAGCTCAGGCCTGACGGTGATGTGAGATACCTTTGTGTTCGATCCTCGCTTTTATTTAGCGAATGCCTGGCGGCGATGTCAGATGTCCTTACCTTTAGGTTTGTCGTTCGCTTCTATTTAGCGAAGGCCTGGCGGCGATGTCAGATTCCTTTGGGTTCGATGCTCGCTTTTATTTAGCGAATGCTTGGCGGCGATGTCAAATATCCGTACCTTTGGGTTTGTTGTTCGCTTTTATTTAGCGAAGGTGTGGCGGCGATGTCAGATACCTTTGGGTTCGATGCAGGCTTTAATTTAGCGAAATGCCTGGTGGCAATGTCAGATGTCCGTACCTTTGGGTTTGTTGTTCGCTTTTATTTAGCAAAGGCCTGGCGGCTATGTCATATACCTTTGGGTTCGATGCTCACTTTTATTTAGCGAATGTCTGGGGCAATGTCAGATGTCTGCACCTTTGGGTTTGTTGTTCGTTTTTATTTAGCAAAGGCCTGGCTGCGATGTCAGATAAGTTAAGGTTCAATGCTCGCTTTTATTTAGAGAATGCCTGACAGCAATGTCAGATGTCCGTACCTTTGCGTTTGATGTTCACTTTTATTTAGCGAAGGCCTGGCGGCTATGTCAGATACCTTTGCGTTCGATGCTCGCTTTTATTTAGCGAATGCCTGACGGCGATCTCAAATGTCTGTACCTTTGGGTTTGTTGTTCACTTTTATTTAGTGAATGCCTAGCGGCGCTGTTAGATACCTTTGGGTTCGATGCTCGCTTTTATTTATCGAATGCATGGTAGTGATGTCAAATGTCCGTACCTTGGGGTTTGTTGTTCGCTTTTATTTAGCAGTGTCTTGGCGGCGATGTCAGATACCTTTGGGTTCGATGCTCGCTTTTATTTAGAGAATGCCTGGCGGCGATGTCAGATGTCCGTACCTTTGGGTTTGGTGTTCACTTTTATTTAGCGAAGGCATAGCGGCGATGTCAGATACCTTTGGGTTCGATGCTCGCTTATATTTAGCGAATGCCTGGCGGCGATATCAAATATCCGTACCTTTGGGTTTGTTGTTCGTTTTTATTTAGCGAAGGCCTGGCGGCGATGTCAGATACCTTTGGGTTCAATGCTCGCTTATATTTAGTGAATTCCTGGCGGCGATGTCAAATATCCGTACCTTTGGGTTTGTTGTTCGCTTTTATTTAGCGAAGGTCTATCGGCAATGTCAGATACCTTTGGGTTCCATGCTCGCTTTTATTTAGGGAATGCCTGGCGGCGATGTCAAATGTCTGTACCTTTGGGTTTGTTGTTCACTTTTATTTAGCGAAGGCCTAGCGGCGATGTCAGATACCTTTGGGTTCTATGCTCTCTTTTATTTAGAGAATGCCCGACAGCAATGTCAGATGTCCGTAACTTTGGGTTTGTTGTTCGCTTTTATTTATCAAAGTCTTGGCGGTGATGTCAGATACCTTTGGGTTCGATGCACGCTTTAAATTTAGAGAATGCCTGGCGGCGATGTCAGATGTCTGTACCTTTGGGTTTGTTGTTCGCTTTTATTTAGCGAAGGCCTTGCGGCGACGTCAGATACCTTTGAGTTCGATGCTCGCTTTTATTTAGCGAATGTCTGGCAGAGATGTCAGATATCCGTACCTTTGGGTTTGTTGTTCGCTTTTATTTAGCGAAGGCCTGGCGGCGATGTCAGATACCTTTGGGTTTGATGCTCGCTTTTATTTAGTTAATGTCTGGCGGCGATGTCAGATATCCGTACCTTTGGGTTTGTTGTTCACTTTTATTTAGCGAAGGCCTGGCGGCGATGTCAGATACCTTTGGGTTCAATGCTCGCTTATATTTAGTGAATTCCTGGCGGCGATGTCAAATATCTGTACCTTTGGGTTTGTTGTTTGCTTTTATTTAGCGAAGGTCTGGCGGCGATTTCCGATACCTTTGGGTTCGATGCACGCTTTTATTTAGCGACTGCCTGGCGGCAATGTCAGATGTCCGTACCTTTGGGTTTGTTGTTCGCCTTTATTTAGCGAAGGCCTGACGGCGATGTCAGATACCTTTGCGTTCGATCCTCGCTTTTATTTGGCAAATGCCTGGAGGCGATGTCAGATGTCCGTACCTTTGGGTTTGTTGTTCGCTTTTATTTAGCGAAGGCCTGGCTGCAATGTCAGATACCTTTTGGTTCGATGCTCGCTTTTATTTAGCGAATGCCTGGCGGCGATGTCAGATATCCGTACCTTTGGGTTTGTTGCTCGCTTTTATTTTGTGAATTCCTTGTGGCGATGTCAGATGTCTATACCTTTGGGTTTGTTGTTCGCTTTTATTTAGCGAAGGCCTGGCGAAGATGTCAGATACCTTTGGGGTTCGATGCTCGCTTAAATTTAGCGAATGCCTGGGGCGATGTCAGATGTCTGTAACTTTGGGTTTGTTGTTCTCTTTTATTTAGCAAAGGCCTGGCGGCGATGTCAGATACATTTAGGTTCAATACTCGCTTTTATTTAGAGAATACCTGACAGCGATGTCAGATGTCTGTACCTTTACGTTTGTTGTTCACTTTTATTTAGCGAAGGCCTGGCGGCGATATCAGATACCTTTGGGTTTGATGCTCGCTTTTATTTAGCGAATGCCTGGTGGCGATGTCAGATATCCGTACCTTTGGGTTTGTTGTTCGCTTTTATTTAGCGAAGGCCTGGCGGCGATGTCAGATACCTTTGAGTTCGATATTCACTTTTATTTAGGGAATGCTTGGCGGCGATGTCAGATATCCGTTCCTTTGGGTTTGTTGTTCACTTTTATTTATCGAAGGCCTAGCGGCGATGTTGGATACCTTTGGGTTTGATGCTCGCTTTTATTTAGCGAATGCTTGGCGGCGATGTCAGATGTCCGTACCTTTGGGTTTGATGTTCGCTTTTATTTGGCGAAGTCTTGGCGGCGATGTCAGATACCTTTGGGTACGATGATCGATTTTATTTAGCGAATGCCTGACAGCAATGTCAAATATCCGTACCTTTAGGTTTGTTGTTCACTTTTATTTAGCAAAGGACTGGCGGCGATGTCCGATACCTTTGGGTTGGATGCTCGCTTTTATTTAGTGAATGCCTGGCGGCGATGTCAGATGTCTGTACCTTTGGGTTTGTTGTTCGCTTTTATTTAGCGAAGGCCTGGCGGCGATGTCAAATATCCGTACCTTTGGGTTTGTTGTTCGTTTTTATTTATCGAAGGTCTATCGACGATGTCAGATACATTTGGGTTCGATGCTCGCATATATTTAGCGAATGCCTGGTGGGGATGTCAAATATCCGTACCTCTGGGTTTGTTGTTCGCTTTTATTTAGCGAAGGCCTGGCGGCGATGTCAGATACCTTTGGGGTTCGATGCTCGCATTAATTTAGCGAATTCCTGGGGCAATGTCAGATGTCTGTACCTTTGGGTTTGTTATTTGCTTTTATTTAGCAAAGGCCTGGCGCTGATGTCAGATACATTTAGGTTTAATGCTCACTTTTATTTAGAGAACACCTGACAGCGATGTCAGATGTCTGTACCTTTACGTTTGTTGTTCACTTTTATTTAGCGAAGGCCTGGCGGCGATATCAGATACCTTTGGGTTTGATGCTCGCTTTTATTTAGCGAATTCCTGGCGGCGATGTCAGATATCCGTACCTTTGGGTTTGTTGTTCGCTTTTATTTAGCAAAGGCCTGGCGGCGATGTCAGATAGCTTTGGGTTCGATTATCTCTTTTATTTAGCGAATGCCTGGCGGCGATGTCAGATAACCGTACCTTTGGGTTTGTTGTTCGCTTTTATTTAGCAAAGGCCTGGCGGCGATGTCAGATACCTTTGGGTTCGATGCTCACTTTTATTTATGGAATGCCTAACAGCGATGTCAGATGTTCGTACCTTTGGGTTTGTTGTTCACTTTTATTTAGCGAAGGCCTAGCGACGATGTCAGATACCTTTGGGTTCGATGCTCGCTTTTATTTAGCGAATGCCTGGCGGCGATATCAGATGTCCGTACCTTTGGGTTTGGTGTTCGCTTTTATTTAGCGAAGGCATAGCGGCGATGTCAGATACCTTTGGGTTCGATGCTTGCTTATATTTAGCGAATGCCTGGTGGCAATATCAAATATCTGTACCTTTGTGTTTGTTGTTCGTTTTTATTTAGAGAAGGCCTGGCGGCGATGTCAGATACCTTTGGGTTCAACGCTCGCTTATATTTAGTGAATTCCTGGCGGCGATGTCAAATATCCGTACCTTTGGGTTTGTTGTTCATTTTTATTTATCGAAGGTCTATCGACGATGTCAGATACCTTTGGGTTCCATGCTCGCTTTTATTTAGGGAATGCCTGGCGGCGATGTCAAATGTCTGTACCTTTGGGTTTGTTGTTCACTTTTATTTAGCGAAGGCCTAGCGGCGATGTCAGATACCTTTGGGTTCGATGCTCGCTTTTATTTAGAGAATTCCCGACAGCAATGTCAGATGTTCGTACCTTTGGGTTTGTTGTTCGCTTTTATTTAGCAAAGTCTTGGCGATGATGTCAGATACCTTTGGGTTCGATGCACGCTTTAATTTAGCGAATGCCTGGCGGCGATGTCAGACGTTCGTACCTTTGGGTTTGTTGTTCGCTTTTATTTAACGAAGGCCTTGCGGCGATGTCAGATATCCTTACCTTTGGGTTTGTTGTTCGCTTTTATTTAGCGAAGGCCTAGTGGCGATGTCAGATACCTTTGGGTTTGATGCTCACTTTTATTTAGTTAATGTCTGGCGGCGATGTCAGATATCCGTACCTTTGGGTTTGTTGTTCGCTTTTATATGGCGAAGGCCTGGCGGTGATGTCAGATACCTTTGGGTTCAACGCTCGCCTATATTTAGTGAATTCCTGGCGGCGATGTCAGATAACCGTACCTTTGGGTTTGTTGTTCGCTTTTATTTAGCAAAGGCCTGGCGGCGATGTCAGATACCTTTGGGTTCGATGCTCACTTTTATTTATGGAATGCCTAGCAGCGATGTCAGATGTCTGTACCTTTGGGTTTGTTGTTCGCTTTTATTTAGCGAAGGCCTGGCGGCGATGTCAGATACATTTGGGTTCGATGCTCGCTTATATTTAGCGAATGCCTTGCGGGGATGTCAAATATCCGTACCTCTGGGTTTGTTGTTCGCTTTTATTTAGCGAAGGTCTGGCGGCGATGTCAGATACCTTTGGGTTCGATGCTCGCTTTTATTTTGTGAATTCCTTGCGGCGATGTCAGATGTCTATACCTTTGGGTTTGTTGTTCGCTTTTTTTTAGCGAAGGCCTGGCGGCGATGTCAGATACCTTTGGGGTTCGATGCTCGCATTAATTTAGCGAATGCTTGGGGCAATGTCAGATGTCTGTACCTTTGGGTTTGTTGTTTGCTTTTATTTAGCAAAGGCCTGGCGGCGATGTCAGATACATTTAGGTTCAATGCTCATTTTTATTTAGAGAACACCTGACAGCGATGTCAGATGTCTGTACCTTTACGTTTGTTGTTCACTTTTATTTAGCGAAGGCCTGGCGGCGATATCAGATACCTTTGGGTTTGATGCTCGCTTTTATTTAGCGAATGCCTGACGGCGATGTCAGATATCCGTACTTTTGGGTTTGTTGTTCGCTTTTATTTAGCGAAGGCCTGGCGGCGATGTCAGATAGCTTTGGGTTCTATTATCTCTTTTATTTAGCGAATGCCTGGCGGCGATGTCAGATAACCGTACCTTTGGGTTTGTTGTTCGCTTTTATTTAGCAAAGTCCAGGCGGCGATGTCAGATACCTTTGGGTTCGATGCTCACTTTTATTTAGGGAATGCCTAGCAGCGATGTCAGATGTTCGTACCTTTGGGTTTGTTGTTCACTTTTATTTAGCGAAGGCCTAGCGGCAATGTCAGATACCTTTGGGTTCGATGCTCACTTTTATTTAGCGAATTCCTGGCGGCGAAATCAGATGTACGTACCTTTGGGTTTGGTGTTCGCTTTTATTTAGCGAAGGCATAACGGCGATGTCAGATACCTTTGGGTTCGATGCTCGCTTATATTTAGCGAATGCCTCGCGATAATATCAAATATCCGTACCTCTGTGTTTGTTGTTCGTTTTTATTTAGCGAAGGCCTGGCGGCGATGTCAGATACCTTTGGGTTCAATGCTCGCTTATATTTAGTGAATTCCTGGCGGCGATGTCAAATATCCGTACCTCTGGGTTTGTTGTTCGTTTTTATTTATCGAAGGTCTATCGGCGATGTCAGATACCTTTGGGTTCCATGCTCGCTTTTATTTAGGGAATGCCAGGCGGCGATGTCAAATGTCTGTACCTTTGGGTTTGTTGTTCACTTTTATTTAGCGAAGGCCTAGCGGCGATGTCAGATACCTTTGGGTTCGATGCTCGCTTTTATTTAGAGAATGCCCGACAACAATGTCAGATGTTTGTACCTTTGGGTTTGTTGTTCGCTTTTATTTATCAAAGTCTTGGCGGTGATGTCAGTTACCTTTGGGTTCGATGCACGCTTTAATTTAGCGAATGCCTGGCGGCGATGTCACACGTCCGTACCTTTGGGTTTGTTGTTCGCTTTTATTTAACGAAGGCCTTGCGGCGATGTCAGATATCCTTACCTTTGGGTTTGTTGTTCGCTTTTATTTAGCGAAGGCCGGGTGGCGATGTCAGATACCTTTGGGTTTGATGCTCACTTTTATTTAGTTAATGTCTGGCGGCGATGTCAGATATCCGTACCTTTGGGTTTGTTGTTCGCTTTTATTTGGCGAAGGCCTGGCGGTGATGTCAGATACCTTTGGGTTCAACGCTCGCCTATATTTAGTGAATTCCTGGCGGCGATGTCAGATAACCGTACCTTTGGGTTTGTTGTTCGCTTTTATTTAGCAAAGGCCTGGCGGCGATGTCAGATACCTTTGGGTTCGATGCTCACTTTTATTTATGGAATGCCTAGCAGCGATGTCAGATGTTCGTACCTTTGGGTTTGTTGTTCACTTTTATTTAGCGAAGGCCTAGCGACGATGTCAGATACCTTTGGGTTCGATGCTCGCTTTTATTTAGCGAATGCCTGGCGGCGATATCAGATGTCCGTACCTTTGGGTTTGGTGTTCGCTTTTATTTAGCGAAGGCATAGCGGCGATGTCAGATACCTTTGGGTTCGATGCTCGCTTATATTTAGCGAATGCCTGGTGGCGATATCAAATATCTGTACCTTTGGGTTTGTTGTTCGTTTTTATTTATCGAAGGTCTACCGACGATGTCAGATACCTTTGGGTTCCATGCTCGCTTTTTTTTAGGGAATGCCTGGCGGCGATGTCAAATGTCTGTACCTTTGGGTTTGTTGTTCACTTTTATTTAGCGAAGGCCTAGCGGCGATGTCAGATACCTTTGGGTTCGATGCTCGCTTTTATTTAGAGAATGCCCGACAGCAATGTCAGATGTTCGTACCTTAGGGTTTGTTGTTCGCTTTTATTTATCAAAGTCTTGGCGGTGATGTCAGATACCTTTGGGTTCGATGCACGCTTTAATTTAGCGAATGCCTGGCGGCGATGTCAGACGTCCGTACCTTTGGGTTTGTTGTTCGCTTTTATTTAACGAAGGCCTTGCGGCGATGTCAGATATCCTTACCTTTGGGTTTGTTGTTCGCTTTTATTTAGCGAAGGCCTGGCGACGATGTCAGATACCTTTGGGTTTGATGCTCGCTTTTATTTAGTTAATGTCTGGCGGCGATGTCAGATATCCGTACCTTTGGGTTTGTTGTTCGCTTTTATTTGGCGAAGGCCTGGCGGCGATGTCAGATACCTTTGGGTTCAATGCTCGCTTTTATTTAGCGAATGCCTGGCGGCGATGTCAGATGTCCGTACCTTTGGGTTTGTTGTTCGCTTTTATTTGGCGAAGTCTTGGCGGCGATGTCAGATACCTTTGGGTTCGATGATCGATTTTATTTAGCGAATGCCTGACAGCGATGTCAAATATCCGAACCTTTAGGTTTGTTGTTCACTTTTATTTAGCGAAGGACTGGCGGCGATGTCCGATACCTTTGGGTTTGATGCTCGCTTTTATTTAGTGAATGCCTGGCGGCGATGTCAGATGTCTGTACCTTTGGGTTTGTTGTTCGCTTTTATTTAGCGAAGGCCTGGCGGCGATGTCAGATACATTTGGGTTCGATGCTCGCTTATATTTAGCGAATGCCTGGCGGGGATGTCAAATATCCGTACCTCTGGGTTTGTTGTTCGCTTTTATTTAGCGAAGGTCTGGCGGCGATGTCAGATACCTTTGGGTTCGATGCTCGCTTTTATTTTGTGAATTCCTTGCGGCGATGTCAGATGTCTATACCTTTGGGTTTGTTGTTCGCTTTTTTTTAGCGAAGGCCTGGCGGCGATGTCAGATACCTTTGGGGTTCGATGCTCGCATTAATTTAGCGAATGCTTGGGGCAATGTCAGATGTCTGTACCTTTGGGTTTGTTGTTTGCTTTTATTTAGCAAAGGCCTGGCGGCGATGTCAGATACATTTAGGTTCAATGCTCACTTTTATTTAGAGAACACCTGACAGCGATGTCAGATGTCTGTACCTTTACGTTTGTTGTTCACTTTTATTTAGCGAAGGCCTGGCGGCGATATCAGATACCTTTGGGTTTGATGCTCGCTTTTATTTAGTGAATGCCTGGCGGCGATGTCAGATATTCGTACCTTTGGGTTTTTTGTTCGCTTTTATTTAGCGAAGGCCTGGCGGTGATGTCAGATAGCTTTGGGTTCTATTATCTCTTTTATTTAGCGAATGCCTGGCGGCGATGTCAGATAACCGTACCTTTGGGTTTGTTGTTCGCTTTTATTTAGCAAAGTCCAGGCGGCAATGTCAGATACCTTTGGGTTCGATGCTCACTTTTATTTAGGGAATGCCTAGCAGCGATGTCAGATGTTCGTACCTTTGGGTTTGTTGTTCACTTTTATTTAGCGAAGGCCTAGCGACGATGTCAGATACCTTTGGGTTCGATGCTCACTTTTATTTAGCGAATTCCTGGCGGCGAAATCAGATGTTCGTACCTTTGGGTTTGGTGTTCGCTTTTATTTAGCGAAGGCATAGCGGCGATGTCAGATACCTTTGGGTTCGATGCTCGCTTATATTTAGCAAATGCCTCGCGACAATATCAAATATCCGTACCTTTGTGTTTGTTGTTCGTTTTTATTTAGCGAAGGCCTGGCGGCGATGTCAGATACCTTTGGGTTCAATGCTCGCTTATATTTAGTGAATTCCTGGCGGCGATGTCAAATATCCGTACCTTTGGCTTTGTTGTTCGTTTTTATTTATCGAAGGTCTATCGGCGATGTCAGATACCTTTGGGTTCCATGCTCGCTTTTATTTAGGGAATGCCTGGCGGCGATGTCAAATGTCTGTACCTTTGGGTTTGTTGTTCACTTTTATTTAGCGAAGGCCTAGCGGCGATGTCAGATACCTTTGGGTTCGATGCTCGCTTTTATTTAGAGAATGCCCGACAGCAATGTCAGATGTTTGTACCTTTGGGTTTGTTGTTCGCTTTTATTTATCAAAGTCTTGGCGGTGATGTCAGTTACCTTTGGGTTCGATGCACGCTTTAATTTAGCGAATGCCTGGCGGCGATGTCACACGTCCGTACCTTTGGGTTTGTTGTTCGCTTTTATTTAACGAAGGCCTTGCGGCGATGTCAGATATCCTTACCTTTGGGTTTGTTGTTCGCTTTTATTTAGCGAAGGCCTGGTGGCGATGTCAGATACCTTTGGGTTTGATGCTCGCTTTTATTTAGTTAATGTCTGGCGGCGATGTCAGATATCCGTACCTTTGGGTTTGTTGTTCGCTTTTATTTGGCGAAGGCCTGGCGGCGATGTCAGATACCTTTGGGTTCAATGCTCGCCTATATTTAGTGAATTCCTGGCGGCGATGTCAAATATCTATACCTTTGGATTTGTTGTTCGCATTTATTTAGCGAAGGTCTGGCGGCGATGTCCAATACCTTTGGGTTCGATGCACGCTTTTATTTAGCGAATGCGTGGCGGCAATGTCAGATGTCCGTACCTTTGGGTTTGTTGTTCGCCTTTATTTAGCGAAGGCCTGACGGCGATTTCAGATACCTTTTGGTTTGATGCTCACTTTTATTTAGCTAATGCCTGGCGGCGATGTCAGATGTCCGTACCTTTGGGTTTGTTATTCGCTTTTATTTAGCGAAGGCATATCGGCGATGTCAGATACCTTTGGGTTCCATGCTCACTTTTATTTAGGGAATGCCTGGCGGCGATGTCAAATGTTTGTACCTTTGGGTTTGTTGTTCACTTTTATTTAGCGAAGGCCTAGCGGCGATGTTAGATACCTTTGGGTTCGATGCTCGCTTTTATTTAGAGAATGCCTGGCGACGATGTCAGACGTCGGTACGTTTGGGTTTGTTGTTCGCTTTTATTTAGCGAAGTCTTGGCGGCGATGTCAGATACCTTTGGGTTCGATGCCCGCTTTTATTTAGCGAATGCCTGACGAAGATGTCAAATATTCGTACCTTTAGGTTTGTTGTTCGTTTTTATTTAGCGAAGGCCTGACGGTGATGTCAAATACCTTTGCGTTCGATCCTCGCATTTATTTAGTGAATGCCTGGCGGCGATGTCAAATGTCCGTACCTTTGGGTTTGTTGTTCGCTTCTATTTAGCGAAGGCCTGGCGGCGATTTCAGATCCCTTGGGGTTCGATGCTCCCTTTTCTTTAGCGAATGCCTGGCGGCGATGTCAAATATCCGTAGCTTTCGGTTTGTTTTTCGCTTTTATTAAGCGAAGGTCTGGCGGCGATGTCAGATACCTTTGGGCTCGATGCACGCATTAATTTTATTGAATGCCTGGCGGCAATGTCAGATGTCCGTACCTTTGGGTTTGTTGTTCACTTTTATTTAGCAAAGGCCTGGCGGCTATGTCAGATACCTTTGGGTTCGATGCTCGCTTTTATTTTGCGAATGCCTGGCGGCGATGTCAGATGTCTATACCTTTGGGTTTGTTGTTCGCTTTTATTTAGCGAATGCCTGGGGCGATGGCAGATGTTTGTACCTTTGGGTTTGTTATTCGCTTTTATTTAGCAAAGGCCTGGCGGCGATGTCAGATAACTTAAGGTTCAAAGCTCGCTTTTATTTAGAGAATGCATGACAGCAATGTCAGATGTCTGTACCTTTGCGTTTGTTGTTCACTTATATTTAGCGAAGGCCTGGCGGCCATGTCAGATACCTTTGCGTTCGATGCTCGCTTTTATTTAGCGAATGCCTGGCGGCAATGTCAGACGTCCTTCCCTTTGGGTTTGTTGTTCGCTTTTATTTAGCAAAGACCTGGCGGCGATGTCAGATACCTTTGGGTTCGACGCTCGCTTTTATTTAGGGAATGTCTGGCGGCGATGTCAAATGTCCGTACCTTTGGATTTGTTGTTCACTCTTATTTAGCGATGGCCTAGCGGCGATGTCAGATACCTATGGGTTCGATGCTCGCTTTTATTTAGCGAATTCCTGGCGGCGATGTCAGATGTTCGTACGTTTAGGTTTGTTGTTCGCTTTTATTTAGCATAGTTTTGGCGGCGATGTCAGATACCTTTGGGTTCGTTGCCCGCTTTTATTTAGCGAATGCCTGACGAAGATGTCAAATATCCGTACCTTTAGGTTTGTTGTTCGCTTTTATTTAGCTCAGGCCTGACGGCGATGTGAGATACCTTTGTGTTCGATCCTCGCTTTTATTTAGCGAATGCCTGGCGGCGATGTCAGATGTCTTTACCTTTGGGTTTGTCGTTTGCTTCTATTTAGCGAAGGCCTGGCAGCGATGTCAGATCCCTTTGGGTTCGATGCTTGCTTTTATTTAGCGAATGCCTGGCGACGATGTCAAATATCCGTACCTTTGGGATTGTTGATCGCTTTTATTTAGCGAAGGTCTGGCGGCGATGTCAGATAACTTTGGGTTCGATGCAGGCTTTAATTTAGCGAAATGCCTGGTGGCAATGTCAGATGTCCGTACCTTTGGGTTTGTTGTTCGCTTTTATTTAGCAAAGGCCTGGCGGCTATGTCAGATACCTTTGGGTTCGATGCTCGCTTTTATTTAGCGAATGCCTGGGGCGATGTCAGATGTATGCACCTTTGGGTTTGTTGTTCGTTTTTATTTAGTAAAGGCCTGGCGGTGATGTCAGATAAGTTAAGGTTCAATGCTCGCTTTTATTTAGAGAATGCCTGACAGCAATGTCAGATGTCCGTACCTTTGCGTTTGATGTTCACTTTTATTTAGCGAAGGCCTGGCGGCGATGTCAGATACCTTTGCGTTCGATGCTCGCTTTTATTTAGCGAATGCCTGACGGCGATCTCAAATGTCCGTACCTTTGGGTTTGTTGTTCACTTTTATTTAGCGAATGCCTAGCGGCGCTGTTAGATACCTTTGGGTTTGATGCTCGCTTTAATTTAGCGAATGCCTGGTAGTGATGTCAGATGTCCGTACCTTGGGGTTTGTTGTTCGCTTTAATTTAGCAAAGTCTTGGCGGCGATGTCAGATACCTTTTGGTTCGATGCTCCCTTTTATTTAGAGAATGCCTGACGACGATGTCAAATATTCTTACCTTTAGGTTTGTTGTTCACTTTTATTTAGCGAAGGCCTGGCGGCGATGTCCGATACCTTTGGGTTTGATGCTTTCTTTTATTTAGTGAATGCCTAGCGGCGATGTCAGATGTCCGTACCTTTGGGTTTGTTGTTCGCTTTTATTTAGCGAAGGCATAGCGGCGATGTCAGATACCTTTGGGTTCGATGCTCGCTTATATTTAGCGAATGCCTGGCGGCAATATAGAATATCCGTACCTTTGTGTTTGTTGTTCGTTTTTATTTAACGAAGGCCTGGCGGCGATGTCAGATACCTTTGGGTCAACGCTCGCTTATATTTAGTGAATTCCTGGCGGCGATGTCAAATATCCGTACCTTTGGGTTTGTTGTTCGTTTTTATTTATCGAAGGTCTATCGACGATGTCAGATACCTTTGGGTTCCATGCTCGCTTTTATTTAGGGAATGCCTGGCGGAGATGTCAAATGTCTGTACCTTTGGGTTTATTGTTCACTTTTATTTAGCGAAGGCCTAGCGGCGATGTCAGATACCTTTGGGTTCGATGCTCGCTTTTATTTAGAGAATGCCTGACAGCAATGTCAGATGTTCGTACCTTTGGGTTTGTTGTTCGCTTTTATTTATCAAAGTCTTGGCGGTGATGTCAGATACCTTTGGGTTCGATGCACGCTTTAATTTAGCGAATGCCTGGCGGCGATGTCAGACGTCTGTACCTTTGGGTTTGTTGTTCGCTTTTATTTAACGAAGGCCTTGCGGCGATGTCAGATATCCTTACCTTTGGGTTTGTTGTTCGCTTTTATTTAGCGAAGGCCTGGCGGCGATGTCCGATACCTTTGGGTTCGATGCTCGCTTTTATTTAGTGAATGCCTGGCGGCGATGTCAGATGTCTGTACCTTTGGGTTTGTTGTTCGCTTTTATTTAGCGAAGGCCTGGCGGCGATGTCAGATACCTTTGGGTTCGATGCTCGCTTATATTTAGCGAATGCCTGGCGGGGATGTCAAATATCCATACATCTGGGTTTGTTGTTCGCTTTTATTTAGCGAAGGTCCGGCGGCGATGTCAGATACCTTTGGGTTCGATGCTCTCTTTTATTTTGTGAATTCCTTTCGGCGATGTCAGATGTCTATACCTTTGGGTTTGTTGTTCACTTTTATTTAGCGAAGGCCTGGCGGCGATGTCAGATACCTTTGGGGTTCGATGCTCGCATTAATTTAGCGAATGCCTGGGGCAATGTCAAATGTCTGTACCTTTGGGTTTGTTGTTTGCTTTTATTTAGCAAAGGCCTGGCGGCGATGTCAGATACATTTAGGTTCAATGCTCACTTTTATTTAGAGAACACCTGACAGCGATGTCAGATGTCTGTACCTTTACGTTTGTTGTTCACTTTTATTTAGCGAAGGCCTGGTGGCGATATCAGATACCTTTGGGTTTGATGCTCGCTTTTATTTAGCGAATGCCTGGCGGCGATGTCAGATATCCGTACCTTTGGGTTTGTTGTTCGCTTTTATTTAGCGAAGGCCTGGCGGCGATGTCAGATAGCTTTGGGTTTGATTATCTCTTTTATTTAGCGAATGCCTGGCGGCGATGTCAGATAACCGTACCTTTGGGTTTGTTGTTCGCTTTTATTTAGCAAAGGCCTGGCGGCGATGTCAGATACCTTTGGGTTCGATGCTCACTTTTATTTAGGGAATGCCTAGCAGCGATGTCAGATGTTCGTACCTTTGGGTTTGTTGTTCACTTTTATTTAGCGAAGGCCTAGCGACGATGTCAGATACCTTTGGGTTCGATGCTCACTTTTATTTAGCGAATTCCTGGCGGCGATATCAGATGTCCGTACCTTTGGGTTTGGTGTTCGCTTTTATTTAGCGAAGGCATAGCGGCGATGTCAGATACCTTTGGGTTCGATGCTCGCTTATATTTAGCGAATGCCTGGCGGCAATATCAAATATCCATACCTTTGTGTTTGTTGTTCGTTTTTATTTAGCGAAGGCCTGGCGGCGATATCAGATACCTTTGGGTTCAATGCTCGCTTATATTTAGTGAATTCCTGGCGGCGATGTCAAATATCCGTACCTTTGGGTTTGTTGTTCGTTTTTATTTATCGAAGGTCTATCGGCGATGTCAGATACCTTTGGGTTCCATGCTCGCTTTTATTTAGGGAATGCCTGGCGGCGATGTCAAATGTTTGTACCTTTGGGTTTGTTGTTCACTTTTATTTAGCGAAGGCCTAGCGGCGATGTCAGATACCTTTGGGTTCGATGCTCCCTTTTATTTAGAGAATGCCCGACAGCAATGTCAGATGTTCGTACCTTTTGGTTTGTTGTTCGCTTTTATTTATCAAAGTCTTGGCGGTGATGTCAGATACCTTTGGGTTCAATGCTCGCCTATATTTAGTGAATTCCTGGCGGCGATGTCAAATATCTATACCTTTGGGTTTGTTGTTCGCATTTATTTAGCAAAGGTCTGGCGGCGATGTCCAATACCTTTGGGTTCGATGCACGCTTTTATTTAGCGAATGCCTGGCGGCAATGTCAGATGTCCGTACCTTTGGGTTTGTTGTTCGCCTTTATTTAGCGAAGGCCTGACGGTGATTTCAGATACCTTTTGGTTCGATGCTCGCTTTTATTTAGCTAATGCTTGGCGGCGATGTCAGATGTCCGTACCTTTGGGTTTGTTATTCGCTTTTATTTAGCGAAGGCCTGGTGGCGATATCAGATACCTTTGGGTTTGATGCTCGCTTTTATTTAGGGAATGCCTGGCGGCGATGTCAAATGTCTGTACCTTTGGGTTTGTTGTTCGCTTTTATTTAGCGAAGGCCTGGCGGCGATGTTAGATACCTTTGGGTTCGATGCTTGCTTTTATTTAGCGAATGCCTGGCGACGATGTCAGACGTCGGTACGTTTTGGTTTGTTGTTCGCTTTTATTTAGCGAAGTCTTGGCGGCGATGTCAGATACCTTTGGGTTCGATGCTCACTTTTATTTAGCGAATGCCTGACGAAGATGTCAAATATTCGTACCTTTAGGTTTGTTGTTCGTTTTTATTTAGCGAAGGCCTGACGGTGATGTCAAATACCTCTGCGTTCGATCCTCGCATTTATTTAGTGAATGCCTGGCGGCGATGTCAAATATCCGTACCTTTGGGTTTGTTGTTCGCTTCTATTTAGCGAAGGCCTGGCGGCGATGTCAGATCCCTTGGGGTTCGATGCTCCCTTTTATTTAGCGAATGCCTGGCGGCGATGTCAAATATCCGTAGCTTTCGGTTTGTTTTTCGCTTTTATTAAGGGAAGGTCTGTCGGCGATGTCAAATACCTTTGGGCTCGATGCACGCATTAATTTTATTGAATGCCTGGCGGCAATGTCAGATGTCCGTACCTTTGGGTTTGATGTTCGCTTTTATTTAGCAAAGGCCTGGCGGCTATGTCAGATACCTTTGGGTTCGATGGTCGCTTTTATTTTGCGAATGCCTGGCGGCGATGTCAGATGTCTATACCTTTGGGTTTGTTGATCGCTTTTATTTAGCGAATGCCTGGGGCGATGGCAGATGTTTGTCCCTTTAGGTTTGTTGTTCGCTTTTATTTAGCAAAGGCCTGGCGGCGATGTCAGATAACTTAAGGTTCAAAGCTCGCTTTTATTTAGAGAATGCCTGACAGCAATGTCAGATGTCTGTACCTTTGCGTTTGTTGTTCACTTTTATTTAGCGAAGGCCTGGCGGCCATGTCAGATACCTTTGCGTTCGATGCTCGCTTTTATTTAGCGAATGCCTGGCGGCGATGTCAGACGTCCGTACCTTTGGGTTTGTTGTTCGCTTTTATTTAGCAAAGACCTGGCGGCGATGTCATATACCTTTGGGTTCGATGCTCGCTTTTATTTAGCGAATGCCTGGCGGCGATGTCAGATATTCGTACCTTTGGGTTTGTTATTCGCTTTTATTTAGCGAAGGCCTGTCGGCGATGTCAGATACCTTTGGGTTCGACGCTCGCTTTTATTTAGGGAATGCCTGGCGGCGATGTCAAATGTCCGTACCTTTGGATTTGTTGTTCACTTTTATTTAGCGACGGCCTAGCGGCGATGTCAGATATCTTTGGGTTCGATGCTCGCTTTTATTTAGCAAATTCCTGGCGGCGATGTCAGATGTTCGTACGTTTAGGTTTGTTGTTCGCTTTTATTTAGCGTAGTTTTGGCGGCGATGTCAGATACCTTTGGGTTCGATGCCCGCTTTTATTTAGCGAATGCCTGACGAAGATGTCAAATATCCGTACCTTTAGGTTTGTTGTTTGCTTTTATTTAGCTCAGGCCTGACGGCGATGTGAGATACCTTTGGGTTCGATCCTCGCTTTTATTTAGCGAATGCCTGGCGGCGATGTCAGATGTCTTTACCTTTGGGTTTGTCGTTTGCTTCTATTTAGCGAAGGCCTGGCAGCGATGTCAGATCCCTTTGGGTTCGATGCTTGCTTTTATTTAGCGAATGCCTGGCGGCGATGTCAAATATCCGTACCTTTGGGTTTGTTGTTCGCTTTTATTTAGCGAAGGTCTGGCGGCGATGTCAGATACCTTTGGGTTCGATGCAGGCTTTAATTTAGCGAAATGCCTGGTGGCAATGTCAGATGTCCGTACCTTTGGGTTTGTTGTTCGCTTTTATTTAGCAAAGGCCTGGCGGCTATGTCAGATACCTTTGGGTTCGATGCTCGCTTTTATTTAGCGAATGCCTGGGGCGATGTCAGATGTCTGCACCTTTGGGTTTGTTGTTCGTTTTTATTTAGTAAAGGCCTGGCGGTGATGTCAGATAAGTTAAGGTTCAATGCTCGCTTTTATTTAGAGAATGCCTGACAGCAATGTCAGATGTCCGTACCTTTGCGTTTGATGTTCACTTTTATTTAGCGAAGGCCTGGCGGCGATGTCAGATACCTTTGCGTTCGATGCTCGCTTTTATTTAGCGAATGCCTGACGACGATCTCAAATGTCCGTACCTTTGGGTTTGTTGTTCACTTTTATTTAGCGAATGCCTAGCGGCGCTGTTAGATACCTTTGGGTTCGATGCTCGCTTTAATTTAGCGAATGCCTGGTAGTGATGTCAGATGTCCGTACCTTGGGGTTTGTTGTTCGCTTTAATTTAGCAAAGTCTTGGCGGCGATGTCAGATACCTTTGGGTTCGATGCTCCCTTTTATTTAGAGAATGCGTGACGACGATGTCAAATATTCTTACCTTTAGGTTTGTTGTTCGCTTTTATTTAGCAAAGGCCTGGCGGCGATGTCCGATACCTTTGGGTTTGATGCTTTATTTTATTTAGTGAATGCCTGGCGGCGATGTCAGATGTCCGTACCTTTGGGTTTGTTGTTCGCTTTTATTTAGCGAAGGCCTGGCGGCAATGTCTGAAACCTTTGGGTTCGATGCTCGCTTATATTTAGAGAACACCTGACAGCGATGTCAGATGTCTGTACCTTTACGTTTGTTGTTCACTTTTATTTAGCGAAGGCCTGGCGGCGATATCACATACCTTTGGGTTTGATGCTCGCTTTTATTTAGCGAATGCCTAGCGGCGATGTCAGATATCCGTACCTTTGGGTTTGTTGTTCGCTTTTATTTAGCGAAGGCCTGGCGGCGATGTCAGATAGCTTTGGGTTCGATTATCTCTTTTATCTAGCGAATGCCTGGTGGCGATGTCAGATAACCGTACCTTTGGGTTTGTTGTTCGCTTTTATTTAGCAAAGGCCTGGCGGCGATGTCAGATACCTTTGGGTTCGATGCTCACTTTTATTTAGGGAATGCCTAGCAGCGATGTCAGATGTTCGTACCTTTGGGTTTGTTGTTCACTTTTATTTAGCGAAGGCCTAGCGACGATGTCAGATACCTTTGGGTTCGATGCTCGCTTTTATTTAGCGAATGCCTGGCGGCGATATCAGATGTCCGTACCTTTGGGTTTGGTGTTCGCTTTTATTTAGCGAAGGCATAGCGGCGATGTCAGATACCTTTGGGTTCGATGCTCGCTTATATTTAGTGAATGCCTGGCGGCAATATCAAATATCCGTACCTTTGTGTTTGTTGTTCGTTTTTATTTAGCGAAGGCCTGGCGGTGATGTCAGATACCTTTGGGTTCAATGCTCGCTTATATTTAGTGAATTCCTGGCGGCGATGTCAAATATCCGTACCTTTGGGTTTGTTGTTCATTTTTATTTATTGAAGGTCTATCGGCGATGTCAGATACCTTTGGGTTCCATGCTCACTTTTATTTATGGAATGCCTGGCGGCGATGTCAAATGTTTGTACCTTTGGGTTTGTTGTTCACTTTTATTTAGCGAAGGCCTAGCGGCGATGTCAGATACCTTTGGGTTCGGTGCTCGCTTTTATTTAGAGAATGCCCGACATCAATGTCAGATGTCCGTACCTTTGGGTTTGTTGTTCGCTTTTATTTAGCAAAGACCTGGCGGTGATGTCAGATACCTTTAGGTTCGATGCACGCTTTAATTTAGCGAATGCCTGGCGGCGATGTCAGACGTCCGTACCTTTGGGTTTTTTGTTCGCTTTTATTTAACGAAGGCCTTGCGGCGATGTCAGATACCTTTGAGTTCGACGCTCGCTTTTATTTAGCGAATGTCTGGCGGAAATGTCAAATGTTCGTATCTTTGGATTTTTTGTTCACTTTTATTTAGCGACGGCCTAGCGGCGATGTCAGATACCTTTGGGTTCGATGCTCGCTTTTATTTAGTGAATTCCTGGCGGCGATGTCAGATGTTCGTACGTTTAGGTTTGTTGTTATCTTTTATTTAGCGTAGTTTTGGCGGCGATGTCAGATACCTTTGGGTTCGATGCCCGCTTTTATTTAGCGAATGCCTGGCGAAGATGTCAAATATCCGTACCTTTAGGTTTGTTGTTCGCTTTTATTTAGCTCAGGCCTGACGGCGATGTGAGATACCTTTGTGTTCGATCCTCGCTTTTATTTAGCGAATGCCTGGCGGCAATGTCAGATGTCTGTACCTTTGGGTTTGTTGTTCGCCTTTATTTAGAGAAGGCCTGACGGCGATGTCAGATACCTTTTGGTTCGATGCTCGCTTTTATTTAGCTAATGCCTGGCGGCGATTTCAGATGTCCGTACCTTTGGGGTTGTTATTCGCTTTTATTTATCTAAGGCATATCAGTGATGTCAGATACCTTTGGGTTCCATGCTCAGTTTTATTTAGGGAATGCCTGGCGGCGATGTCAAACGTCCGTACGTTTGGGTTTGTTGTTCGCTTTTATTTAGCGAAGTCTTGGCGGTGATGTCAGATACCTTTGGGTTCGATGCCCGCTTTTATTTAGCGAATGCCTGACGAAGATGTCAAATATCCGTACCTTTAGGTTTGTTGTTCGTTTTTATTTAGCGAAGGCCTGACGGCGATGTCAGATACCTTTGCGTTCGATCCTCGCATTTATTTAGTGAATGCCTGGCGGCGATGTCAAATGTCTGTACCTTTGGGTTTGTTGTTCGCTTCTATTTAGGGAAGGCCTGGCGGCGATGTCAGATCCCTTGGGGTTCGATGCTGCCTTTTATTTAGCGAATGCCTGGCGGCGATGTCAAATATCCGTAGCTTTGGGTTTGTTTTTCGCTTTTATTAAGCGAAGGTCTGGCGGCGATGTCAGATACCTTTGGGCTCGATGCGTGCATTAATTTTATTGAATGCCTGGCGGCAATATCAGATGTCCGTACCTTTGGGTTTGTTGTTCGCTTTTATTTAGCAAAGGCCTGGCGGCTATGTCAGATACCTTTGGGTTCGATGCTCGCTTTTATTTTGCGAATGCCTGGCGGTGATGTCAGATGTCTATACCTTTGGTTTTGTTGTTCGCTTTTATTTAGCGAATGCCTGGGGCGATGTCAGATGTTTGTACCTTTGGGTTTGTTGTTCGCTTTTATTTAGCAAAGGCCTGGCGGCGATGTCAGATAACTTAAGGTTCAAAGCTCGCTTTTATTTAGAGAATGCCTGACAGCAATGTCAGATGTCTGTACCTTTGCGTTTGTTGTTCACTTTTATTTAGAGAAGGCCTGGCGGCCATGTCAGATACCTTTGCGTTCGATGCTCGCTTTTATTTAGCGAATGCCTGGCGGCGATGTCAGACGTCCGTACCTTTGGGTTTGTTGTTCGCTTTTATTTAGCAAAGACCTAGCGGCGATGTCAGATACCTTTGGGTTCGATGCTCGCTTTTATTTAGCGAATGCCTGGCGGCGATGTTAGATATCCGTACCTTTGGGTTTGTTATTCGCTTTTATTTAGCGAAGGCCTGTCGGCGATGTCAGATACCTTTGGGTTCGACGCTCGCTTTTATTTAGGGAATGCCTGGCGGCGATGTCAAATGTCCGTACCTTTGGATTTTTTGTTCACTTTTATTTAGCGACGGCCTAGCGGCGATGTCAGATACCTTTGGGTTCGATGCTCGCTTTTATTTAGTGAATTCCTGGCGGCAATGTCAGATGTTCGTATGTTTAGGTTTGTTGTTCGCTTTTATTTAGCGTAGTTTTGGCGGCGATGTCAGATACCTTTGGGTTCGATGCCCGCTTTTATTTAGCGAATGCCTGACGAAGATGTCAAATATCCGTACCTTTAGGTTTGTTGTTCGCTTTTATTTAGCTCAGGCCTGACGGCGATGTGAGATACCTTTGTGTTCAATCCTCGCTTTTATTTAGCGAATGCCTGGCGGCGATGTCAGATGTCTTTACCTTTGGGTTTGTCATTTGCTTCTATTTAGCAAAGGCCTGGCAGCGATGTCAGATCCCTTTGGGTTCGATGCTCGCTTTTATTTAGTGAATGCCTGGCGGCGATGTCAAATATCCGTACCTTTGGGTTTGTTGTTCGCTTTTATTTAGCGAAGGTCTGGCGGCGATGTCAGATACCTTTGGGTTCGATGCAGGCTTTAATTTAGCGAAATGCCTGGTGGCAATGTCAAATGTCCGTACCTTTGGGTTTGTTGTTCGCTTTTATTTAGCGATGTCTTGGCGACGATGTCAGATACCTTTGGGTTTGATGCTCCCTTTTATTTAGCGAATGCCTGACGACAATGTCAAATATCCATACCTTTAGGTTTGTTGTTCACTTTTATTTAGCGAAGGCCTGGCGGCAATGTCCGATACCTTTGGGTTCGATGCTCGCTTTTATTTAGTGAATGCCTGGCGGCAATGTCAGATGACCGTACCTTTGTGTTTGGGGTTCGCTTTTATTTAGCGAAGGCCTGGCGGCGATGTCAGATACCTTTGGGTTCGATGCTCGTTTTTATTTAGCGAATGCCTGGGGCGATGTCAGATACCTGCACCTTTGGGTTTGTTGTTCGTTTTTATTTAGTAAAGGCCTGGCGGTGATGTCAGATAAGTTAAGGTTCAATGCTCGCTTTTATTTAGAGAATGCCTGGCAGCAATGTCAGATGTCCGTACCTTTGCGTTTGATGTTCACTTTTATTTAGCGAAGGCCTGGCGGCGATGTCAGATACCTTTGCGTTCGATGTTCGCTTTTATTTAGCGAATGCGTGACGGCGATCTCAAATGTCCGTACCTTTGGGTTTGTTGTTCACTTTTATTTAGCGAATTCCTAGCGGCGCTGTTAGATACCTTTGGGTTCGATGCTCGCTTTAATTTAGCGAATTCCTGGTAGTGATATCAGATGTCCGTACCTTGGGGTTTGTTGTTCGCTTTAATTTAGCAAAGTCTTGGCGGCGATGTCAGATACCTTTGGGTTCGATGCTCCCTTTTATTTAGCGAATGCCTGACGACGATGTCAAATATTCTTACCTTTAGGTTTGTTGTTCGCTTTTATTTAGCGAAGGCCTGGCGGCAATGTCTGAAACCTTTGGGTTCGATGCTCGCTTATATTTAGAGAATGCATGGTGGCGATATCAAATATATGTACCTTGAGGATGGATGCTCGCTTTTATTTAGCGAATGCCTGGGGCAATGTCAGATGTGTGTACCTTTGGGTTTGTTGTTCGCTTTTATTTAGCAAAGGCCTGGCGGCTATGTCAGATACCTTTGGGTTCGATGTTCGCTTTTATTTAGAGAATGCGTGACAGCGATGTCAGATGTCCGTACCTTTGCGTTTGTTGTTCGCTTTTATTTAGCGAAGGCCTGGCGGCGATGTCAGATACCTTCGCGTTCGATGCTCGCTTTTATTTAGCGAATGCCTGGCGGAGATGTCAGATGTCCGTACCATTGGGTTTACTGTTCACTTTTATTTAGCGAAGGCCTGGCGGCGATGTCAGATACCTTTGGGTTCGTTGCTCAGTTTTATTTAGGAAATGCCTGGAGGCGATGTCAGATGTCCATACCTTTGGGTTTGTTGTTCACTTTTAATTAGCGAAGGCCTAGCGACGATGTTAGATACCTTTGGCTTCGATGCTCGCTTTTATTTAGTGAATGCCTGGCGGCGATGTCAGATGTCCATACCTTTAGGTTTGTTGTTCGCTTTTATTTAGCGATGTCTTGGCGACGATGTCAGATACCTTTGGGTTTGATGCTCCCTTTTATTTAGCGAATGCCTGACGACAATGTCAAATATCCATACCTTTAGGTTTGTTGTTCACTTTTATTTAGCGAAGGCCTGGCGGCAATGTCCGATACCTTTGGGTTCGATGCTCGCTTTTATTTAGTGAATGCCTGGCGGCAATGTCAGATGACCGTACCTTTGTGTTTGGGGTTCGCTTTTATTTAGCGAAGGCCTGGCGGCGATGTCAGATACCTTTGGTTTCGATGCTCGCTTATATTTAGCGAATGCATGGAGGAGATATCAAATATCCGTACCGTTGTGTTTGCCGTTCGCTTTTATTTAGCAAAGTTCTGGCGGCGATGTCAGATACCTTTAGGTTCGATGCACGCTTTTAGTTAGCGAATGCCTGGCGGCAATGTCAGATGTCCGTACCTTTGCGTTTGTTGTTCGGTTTTAATTAGCGAAGGCCTGGCGGCGATGTCAGATACCTTTGGGTTAATTGCTCGCTTTTATTTAGCGAATGCCTGGCGGCGATGTCAGATGTCTATACCTTTGGGTTTGTTGTTCGCTTTTATTTAGCGAAGGCCTGGCGGCGATGTCAGATACCTTTGAGGATTGATGCTCGCTTTTATTTAGAGAATGCTTGGGGCTATGTCAGATGTGTGTACCTTTGGGTTTGTTATTCGCTTTTATTTAGCAAAGGCCTGGCGGCGATTTCAGATACCATTAGGTTCAATGCTCGCTTTTATTTAGAGAATGCGTGACAGCGATTTCAGATGTCCGTACCTTTACGTTTGTTGTTCACTTTTATTTAGCGGAGGCATGGCGGCGATGTCAGATACCTTTGCGTTCGATGCTCGGTTTTATTTAGTAAATGCCTGGAGGCGATGTCAGATGTCCGTACCTTTGGGTTTGTTGTTCACTTTTATTTAGCGAAGGCCTAGCGACGAAGTTAGATACCTTTGGGTTCGATGCTCGCTTTTATTTAGCGAATGCCTGGCGGCGATGTCAGATGTTCATACCTTTAGGTTTGTTGTTCGCTTTTATTTAGCGATGTCTTGGCTACGATGTCAGATACCTTTGGGTTCGATGCTCCCTTTTATTTAGCGAATGCCTGACGACAATGTCAAATATCTGTACCTTTAGGTTTGTTGTTCACTTTTATTTAGCGAAGGCCTGGCGGCGATGTCCGATACCTTTGGGTTCGATGCTCGCTTTTATTTAGTGAATGCCTGGCGGCGATGTCAGATGACCGTAGCTTTGGTTTTGGTGTTCGCTTTTATTTAGCGAAGTCCTGGAGGCGATGTCAGATACCTTTGGTTTCGATGCTCGCTTATATTTAGCGAATGCATGGCAGAGATATCAAATATTCGTACCGTTGTGTTTGTCTTTCGCTTTTATTCAGCAAAGTTCTGGCGGCAATGTTAGATACCTTTAGGTTCGATGCACGCTTTTAGTTAGCGAATGCCTGGCGGCAATGTCAGATTTCCGTACCTTTGCGTTTTTCGTTCGCTTTTATTCAGCAAAGTTTTGGCGGCGATGTCAGATACCTTTAGGTTCGATGCACGCTTTTAGTTAGCGAATGCCTGGCGGCAATGTCAGATGTCCGTACCTTTGCGTTTCTTGTTCGGTTTTATTTACCTAAGGCCTGGCGGCGATGTCAAATACCTTTGGGTTCGATGCTCGCTTTTATTTAACGAATGTCTGGCGGCGATGTCAGATGTCTATACCTTTGGGTTTGTTGTTCGCTTTTATTTAGCGAAGGCCTGGCGGCGATGTCAGATACCTTTGAGGATTGATGCTCGCTTTTATTTAGCAAATGCTTGGGGCAATGTCAGATGTGTGTACCTTTGGGTTTGTTATTCGCTTTTATTTAGCAAAGGCCTGGCGGCGATTTCAGATACCATTAGGTTCAATGCTCGCTTTTATTTAGAGAATGCGTGACAGCGATGTCAGATGTTCGTACCTTTGCGTTTGTTGTTCACTTTTATTTAGCGAAGGCTTGGCGGCGATGTCAGATACCTTTGTGTTCGATGCTCGCTTTTATTTAGCGAATGCCTGGCGGCGATGTCAGATGTCCGTACCATTGGGTTTATTGTTCGCTTTTATTTAGAGAAGGCCTGGAGGCGATGTCAGATACCTTTCAGTTCATTCCTCGGTTTTATTTAGGGAATGCCTGGAGGCGATGTCAGATGTCCGTACCTTTGGGTTTGTTGTTCACTTTTATTTAGCGAAGGCCTAGCGACGATGTTAGATACCTTTGGGTTCGATGCTCGCTTTTATTTAGAGAATTCCTGGCGGCGATGTCAGATGTCCATAACTTTAGGTTTGTTGTTCGCTTTTATTTAGCAAAGTCTTGGCGACGATATCAGATACCTTTGGGTTCAATGATCCCTTTTATTTAGCGAATGCCTGACGACAATGTCAAGTACCTTTAGGTTTGTTGTTCACTTTTATTTAGCGAAGGCCTGACGGTGATATCCGATACCTTTGGGTTCGATGCTCGCTTTTATTTAGTGAATGCCTGGCGGCGATGTCAGATGACCGTACCTTTGGGTTTGGTGTTCGTTTTTATTTAGCAAAGGCCTGGCGGAGATGTCAGATACCTTTGGTTTCGATGCTCGCTTATATTTAGCGAATGAATGGCGGAGCTATCAAATATCTGTACCGTTGTGTTTGTCGTTCGCTTTTATTTAGCAAAGTTCTGGCAGCGATGACAAATACCTTTAGGTTCGATGCACGCTTTTAGTTAGCGAATGCCTGGCGGCAATGTCAGATGTCCGTACCTTTGCGTTTGTTGTTCGGTTTTATTTAGCGAAGGCCTGGCGGCGATGTTAGATACCTTTGGGTTCGATGCTCTCTTTTATTTAACGAATGCCTGGCGGCGATGTCAGATGTCCATACCTTTAGGTTTGTTGTTCGCTTTTATTTAGCGACGTCTTGGCGACGATATTAGATACCTTTGGGTTCGATGCACCCTTTTATTTAGCGAATGCCTGACGACAATGTCAAATATACGTACCTTTAGGTTTGTTGTTCACTTTTATTTAGCGAAGGCTTGGCGGCGATATCCGATACCTTTGGGTTCGATGCTCGCTTTTATTTAGTGAATGCCTGGCGGCGATGTCAGGTGACCGTACCTTTGGGTTTGGTGTTCGCTTTTATTTGGCGAAGGCCTGGCGGCGATGTCAGATACCTTTGGTTTCGATGCTCGCTTATATTTAGCGAATGAATGGCGGAGCTATCAAATATTTGTACCATTGTGTTTGTCGTTCGCTTTTATTTAGCAAAGTTCTCGCGGCGATGTCAGATACCTTCAGGTTCGATGCACGCTTTTAGTTAGCGAATGCCTGGCGGCAATGTCAGATGTCCATACCTTTGCGTTTGTTGTTCGGTTTTATTTAGCGAAGGCCTGGCGGCGATGTCAGATACCTTTGGGTTAGATGCTCGCTTTTATTTAGCGAATGCCTGGCGGCGATGTCAGATGTCTATACCTTTGAGTTTGTTGTTCGCTTTTATTTAGCGAAGGCCTAGCGGCGATGTCAGATACCTTTGAGGATTGATGCTCGCTTTTATTTAGCGAATGCTTGGGGTAATGTCAGATGTGTGTACCTTTGGGTTTGTTGTTCACTTTCATTTAGCAAAGGCCTGACGACAATTTCAGAAACCTTTAGGTTCAATGCTCGCTTTTATTTAGAGAATGCGTGACAGCGATGTCAGATGTCCGTACCTTTGCGTTTGTTGTTCACTTTTATTTAGCGAAGGCCTGGCGGCGATGTCAAATACCTTTGCGTTCGATGCTCGCTTTTATTTAGCGAATGCCTGGCGACGATGTCATATGTCCGTACCATTAGGTTTATTGTTTGCTTTTATTTATCGAAGGCCTGGTGGCGATGTTAGATACCTTTAGGTTCGATGCTCGCTTTTTTTTAGCGAATGCTTGGCGGCGAAGTCAGATATCCATACCTTTGGGTTTGTTGTTCGCTTTTATTTAGCGAAGGCCTGACGGCAATGTCGGATACCTTTGGGTTCGTTGCTCGGTTTTATTTAGGGAATGCCTGGAGGCGATGTTAGATGTCCGTACCTTTGGGTTTGTTGTTCACTTTTATTTAGCGAAGGCCTGGCGGCGATGTCAGATACCTTTGGGTTCGATGCTCGCTAATATTTAGCGAATGCATGGCGGAGATATCAAATATCCGTACCGTTGTGTTTGTCGTTCGCTTTTATTTAGCAAAGTTCTGGCGGCGATGTCAGATACCTTTAGGTTCGATGCACGCTTTTAGTTAGTGAATGCCTGGCGGAAATGTCAGATGTCCGTACCTTTGCGTTTGTTGTTCGGTTTTATTTAGCGAAGGCCTGGCGGCGATGTCAGATACCTTTGGGTTCGATACTCGCTTTTATTTAGCGAATGCCTGACGGCGATGTCAGATGTCTATACCTTTGGGTTTGTTGTTCGCTTTTATTTAGCGAAGGCCTAGCGGCGATGTCAGATACCTTTGAGGATTGATGCTCGCTTTTATTTAGCGAATGCCTGGGGCAATGTCAGATGTGTGTACCTTTGGGTTTGTTGTTGGCTTTTATTTAGCAAAGGCCTGGCGGCGATTTCAGATACCTTTAGGTTCAATGCTCGCTTTTATTAGGAGAATGCGTGACAGCGATGTCATATGTCCGTACCTTTGAGTTTGTTGTTCACTTTTATTTAGCGAAGGCCTGGCGGCGATGTCAGATACCTTTGCGTTCGATGCTCGCTTTTATTTAGCGAATGCCTGGCGACGATGTCATATGTCCGTACCATTGGGTTTATTGTTCGCTTTTATTTAGCGAAGGCCTGGTGGCGATGTTAGATACCTTTAGGTTTGATGCTCACTTTTATTTAGCGAATGCCTGGCGGCGATGTCAGATATCCATACCTTTGGGTTTGTTGTTCGCTTTTATTTAGCGAAGGCCTGGCGGCGATGTCAGATACCTTTGGGTTCGTTGCTCGGTTTTATTTAGGGAATGCCTGGAGGCGATGTTAGATGTCCGTACCTTTGGGTTTGTTGTTCACTTTTATTTAGCGAAGGCCTGGCGGCGATGTCAGATACCTTTGGTTTCGATGCTCGCTTATATTTAGCGAATGCATGGCGGAGATATCAAATATCTGTACCGTTGTATTTGTCGTTCTCTTTTATTTAGCAAAGTTCTGGCGGCGATGTCAGATACCTTTAGGTTCAGTGCACGCTTTTAGTTAGCGAATGTCTGGCGGCAATGTCAGATGTCCGTACCTTTGCGTTTGTTGTTCGGTTTTATTTAGCGAAGGCCTGGCGGCAATGTCAGATACCTTTGGGTTCGATGCTCGCTTTTGTTTAGCGAATGCCTGACGGCGATGTCAGATGTCTATGCCTTTGGGTTTGTTGTTCGCTTTTATTTAGCGAAGGCCTAGCGGCGATGTCAGATACCTTTGAGGATTGATGCTCGCTTTTATTTAGTGGATGTCTGGGGAAATGTCAGATGTGTGTACCTTTGGGTTTGTTGTTCGCTTTTATTTAGCAAAGGCCTGGCGGCGATTTCAGATACCTTTAGGTTCAATGCTCGCTTTTATTTATAGAATGTGTGACAGCGATGTCAGATGTCCGTACCTTTGCGTTTGTTGTTCACTTTTATTTAGCGAAGGCCTGGCGGCGATGTCAGATACCTTTGCGTCCGATGCTCGCTTTTATTTAGCGAATGCCTGGCGACGATGTCAGATGTTCGTACCATTGGGTTTATTGTTCGCTTTTATTTAGCGAAGGCCTGGTGGCGATGTTAGATACCTTTAGGTTTGATGCTCGCTTTTATTTAGCGAATGCCTGGCGACGATGTCAGATATCCATACCTTTGGGTTTGTTGTTCGCTTTTATTTAGCGAAGGCCTGGCGGCGATGTCAGATACCTTTGGGTTTGTTGCTCGGTTTTATTTCGGGAATGCCTGGAGGCAATGTCAGATGTTCGTACCTTTGGGTTTGTTGTTCACTTTTATTTAGCGAAGGCCTGGCGGCGATGTCAGATACCTTTGGTTTCGATGCTCGGTTATATTTAGCGAATACATTACGGAGATATCAAATATCCGTACCGTTGTGTTTTACGTTCGCTTTTATTTAGTCAAGTTCTGGCGGCGATGTTAGATTCCTTTAGGTTCAACGCATGCTTTTAGTTAGCGAATGCCTGGCGGCAATGTCAGATGTCCGTACCTTTGCGTTTGTTGTTCGGTTTTATTTAGCGAAGGTCTGGCGGCGATGTCAGATACCTTTGGGTTCGATGCTCGCTTTTATTTAGCGAATGCCTGACGGCGATGTCAGATGTCTATACCTTTGGGTTTTTTGTTCGCTTTTATTTAGCGAAGGCCTAGCGGCGATGTCAGATACCTTTGAGGATTGATGCTCGCTTTTATTTAGGGAATTCCTGGGGCAATGTCAGATGTGTGTACCTTTAGGTTTGTTGTTCGCTTTTATTTAGCAAAGGCCTGGCGGCGATTTCAGATACCTTTAGGTTCAATGCTCGCTTTTTTTAGAGAATGCGTGACAGCGATGTCAGATGTCTGTACCTTTGCGTTTGTTGTTCACTTTTATTTAGCGAATGCATGGCGGCGATGTCAGATACCTTTGCGTTCGATGCTCGCTTTTATTTTGCGAATGCCTGGCGGCGATGTCAGATGTCCGTACCATTGGGGTTTATTGTTCGATTTTATTTAGCGAAGGCATGGCGGCGATGTCAGATACCTTTGGGTTCGTCGCTCGGTTTTATTTAGGAAATGCCTAGGGGCTATGTCAGATGTCCGTACCTTTGGGTTTGTTGTTCACTTTTATTTAGCGAAGGCATTGCGACGATGTTAGATAACTTTGGGTTCGATGCTCGCTTTTATTTAGCGAATGCCTGGCGGCGATGTCAGATGTCCATACCTTTAGGTTTGTTGTTCGCTTTTATTTAGCGAAGTCTTGGCGACGATATCAGATACCTTTGGGTTCGATGCTCCCTTTTATTTAGCGAATGCCTGACGACAATGTCAAATATCCGTACCTTTAGGTTTGTTGTTCACTTTTATTTAGCGAAGGCCTAGCGGCGATATCCGATACCTTTAGGTTCGATGCTCGCTTTTATTTAGTGAATGCCTGGCGGCGTTGTCAGATGCGTGTACCTTTGGGTTTGGTGTTCGCTTTTATTTAGCGAAGGCCTGGCGGCGATGTCAGATACCTTTGGTTTCGATGCTCGCTTATATTTAGCGAATGCATGGCGGAGCTATCAAATATCTGTACCGTTGTGTTTGTCGTTCGCTTTTATTTAGCAAAGTTCTGGCGGCGATGTCAGATACCTTTAGGTTCGATGCACGCTTTTAGTTAGTGAATGCCTGGCGGCAATGTCAGATGTCCGTACCTTTGCGTTTGTTGTTCGGTTTTATTTAGCGAAGGCCTGGCGGCGATGTCAGATACCTTTGGGTTCGATGCTCGCTTTTATTTAGAGAATGCCTGGCGGCGATGTCAGATGTCTATACCTTTGGGTTTGTTGTTCGCTTTTTATTTAGGGAAGGCCTGGCGGCGATGTCAGATACCTTTGAGGATTGATGCTCGCTTTTATTTAGCGAATGCATGGGGCTATGTCAGATGTGTGTACCTTTAGGTTTGTTGTTCGCTTTTATTTAGCAAAGGCCTGGCGGCGATTTCAGATACCTTTAGGTTCAATGCTTGCTTTTATTTAGAGAATGCATGACAACGATGTCAGATGTCCGTACCTTTGCGTTTGTTGTTCACTTTTATTTAGCGAAGGCCTGGCGGCGATGTCAGATACCTTTGCGTTCGATGCTCGCTTTTATTTAGCGAATGCCTGGCGACGATGTCAGATGTCCGTACCATTGGGTTTATTGTTTGCTTTTATTTAGCGAAGGCCTGGTGGCTATGTTAGATACCTTTAGGTTCGATGCTCGCTTTTATTTAGCGAATGACTGGCGGCGATGTCAGTTATCCATACCTTTGGGTTTGTTGTTCGCTTTTATTTAGCGAAGGCCTGGAGGCGATGTCAGATACCTTTGGTTTCGTTGCTCGCTTATATTTTGCGAATGCATGGCAGAGATATCAAATATCCATATCGTTGTGTTTGTCGTTCGCTTTTATTTAGCAAAGTTCTGGCGGCGATGTTAGATACCTTTAGGTTCGATGCACGCTTTTAGTTAGCGAATGCCTGGCGGAAATGTTAGATGTTCGTACCTTTGCGCTTGTTGTTCAGTTTTATTTAGCGAAAGCCTAGTGGCGATGTCAGATACCTTAGGGTTTGATGCTCGCTTTTATTTAGGGAATGCCTGGCGGCGATGTCAGATGTCTGTACCTTTGGGTTTGTTGTTCGCTTTTATTTAGCGAAGTCCTCGTGGGGATGTCAGATACCTTTGGGTTCGATGCACGCTTTTATTTAGCGAATTCCTGGCGGCAATGTCAGATGTCTGTACCTTTGGGTTGTTGTTCGCTTTTATTTAGCGAAGGCCTGGCGACGATGTCAGATACCTTTGGGTTCTATGCTCGCTTCTATTTTGCGAATGCCTGACGGCGATGTCAGATGTCTATACCTTTGGGTTTGTTGTTCGCTTTTATTTAGCGAAGGCCTGGCGGCGATGTAGGATACCATTGTATTCGATGCTCGCTTTTATTTAGCGAATGTCTGGGGCGATGTCAGATGTCTGTACCTTTGGGTTTTTTGTTCGCTTTTATTTCGCAAAGGCTTGGCGGCGATGTCCAATACCCTTGGGTTCGATGCTCGCTTTTATTTTGCGAATGCCTGACGGCGATGTCAGATGTCTGTACCTTTGCGTTTGTTGTTCAGTTATATTTAGCGAAGGCCTGGCGGAGATGTCAGATACCTTTGCGTTCGATGCTCGCTTTTATTTAGCGAATGCCTGGCGGCGATATCAGATGTCAATACCTTTGGGTTTGTCGTTCGCTTTTATTTAGCGAAGGCCTGGCGACGATGTCAGATACCTTTGGGTTTGATGCTCGCTTTTATTTAGTGAATGCCTAGCGACGATGTCAAATATCCGAACCTTTGGGTTTGTTGTTCGCTTTTATTTAGCGAAGGCCTGGCGACGGTGTCAGATACCTTTGGGTTCGATGCTCGCTTTTATTTAGGGAATGCCTGGAGGCGATGTAAGATGTTCGTACATTTGGGTTTGTTGTTCACTTTTATTTAGCGAAGGCCTAGCGACGATGTCAGATACCTTTGGGTTTGATGCTCGCTTTTATTTAGCGAATGCCTGGCGGCGATGTCAGATATCTGTACCTTTGGGTTTGTTGTTGGCTTTAAATTAACGAAATCTTGGCGGCAATGTTAGATACCTTTGGCTTCGATGCTCCCTTTTATTTAGCGAATTCCTGACGGCGATGTCTAATATCCGTACCTTTAGGTTTGTTGTTCACTTTTATTTAGCGAAGGCCTGGCGGCGATGTCCGATACCTTTGAGTTCGATGCTCGCTTTTATTTAGTGAATGCCTGGCGGCGATGTCAGATTTTCGTACCTTTGGGTTTGTTGCTCACTTTTATTTAGCGAAGGCCAATCGGCGATGTCAGATACCTTTGGTTCGATGCTCGCTTATATTTAGCGAATGCCTGGCGACGATATCAAATATCCGTACCTTTGGGTTTGTTGTTCGCTTTTTTTTAGCGAAGGTCTGGCGGCGATGTCTGATACCTTTGGGTTCGATGCACGCTTTTATTTAGCGAATGCCTGGCGACAATATCAGATGTCCATACCTTTGGGTTTGTTGTTCGCTTTTATTTAGCAAAGGCCTGGCGGCAATGTCAAATACCTTTGGGTTCGATTCTCGCTTTTATTTTTCGAATGCCTGGCAGCGATGTCAGATGTCTATACCTTTGGGTTTGTTGTTCGCTTTTATTTAGCGAAGGCCTGGCGGCGATGTCAGATACCTTTGGGGTTCGATGCTCGCTTTTATTTATCAAATGTCTGGGGCGATGTCAGATGTTTATACCTTTGGGTTTGTTGTTCGCTTTTATTTAGCAAAGGCCTGGCGGTGATGTCAGATACCTTTGGGTTCAATTCTCGCTTTTATTTAGAGAATGCCTGACAGCGATGTCAGATGTCCGTACCTTTGCATTTGTTGTACACTTTTATTTAGCGAAGGCCTGGCGGCGTTGTCAGATACCTTTGCGTTTGATGCTCGCTTTTATTTAGCAAATGTCTGGCGGCGATTTCAGATGTCCGTACCTTTAGGTTGGTTGTTCGCTTTTATTTAGCGAAGGCCTGGCGGCGATGTCAGATGCCTTTGGGTTCGATGCTCGCTTTTATTTAGCGAATGCCTGGCGGCGATATCAGATATCCGTACCTTTGGGTTTCTTGTTTGCTTTCATTTAGCGAAGGCCTGGCGGCGATGTCAGATACCTTTGGGTTTGATATTCACTTTTATTTAGGGAATGCTAGGCGGCGATGTCAGATGTCTGTACCTTTGGGTTTGTTGTTCGCTTTTATTTAGCGAAGGACTGGCGGCGATGTCCGATACCTTTGGGTTCGATGCTCGCTTTTATTTAGCGAATGCCTGGCGGTGATGTCAGATGTCTGTACCTTTGGGTTTGTTGTTCGCTTTTATTTAGCGAAGCCCTGGCGGCGATGTCAGATACATTTGGGTTCGATGCTCGCTTATATTTAGCGAATGCCTGACGGGGATGTCAAATATCCGTACCTTTGGGTTTGTTGTTCGCTTTTATTTAGAGAAGGTCTGGCGTCGATGTCAGATACCTTTGGGTTCGATGATCGCTTTTATTTTTTGAATTCCTGGCGGCGATGTTAAATGTCTATACCTTTGGGTTTGTTGTTCGCTTTTATTTAGCGAAGGCCTGGCGGCGATGACAGATACCTTTGGGGTTCGATGCTCACTTTAATTTAGCGAATGCCTGGGGTGATGTCAAATGTCTGTACCTTTGGGTTTGTTGTTCGCTTTTATTTAGCAAAGGCCTGGCGGCAATGTCAGATACATTTAGGTTCAATGCTCTCTTTTATTTAAAGAATGCTTGACAGCGATGTGAGATGTCTGTACCTTTACGTTTGTTGTTCACTTTTATTTAACGAAGGCCTGGCGACGATGTCAGATAACGTTGGGTTCGATGCTCACTTTTATTTAGCGAATGCCTGGCGGCGATGTCAGATATCCGTACCTTTGGGTTTGTTGTTCGCTTTTATTTAGCGAAGGACTGGCGGCGATGTCTGATACCTTTGGGTTCGGTGCTCGCTTTTATTTAGCGAATGCCTGGAGGCGATGTCAGATGTCTTTACCTTTGGGTTTGTTGTTCAGTTTTATTTAGCGAAGCCCTGGCGGCGATGTCAGATACATTTGGGTTCGATGCTCGCTTATATTTAGCGAATGCCTGACGGGGATGTCAAATATCCGTACCTTTGGGTTTGTTGTTCGCTTTTATTTAGAGAAGGTCTGGCGTCGATGTCAGATACCTTTGGGTTCGATGATCGCTTTTATTTAGTGAATGCCTGGCGGCGATGTCAGATGTCCGTACCTTTGGGTTTGTTGTTCGCTTTTATTTAGCGAAGGCCTATCGGCGATGTCAGATACCTTTGGTTCGATGCTCGCTTATATTTAGCGAATGCATGACGACGATATCAAATATCCGTACCTTTGGGTTTGTTGTTCTCTTTTTTTTAGTGAAGGTCTGGCGGCGATGTCAGATACCTTTGGGTTCGATGCACGCTTTTATTTAGCGAATGCCTGGCGGCAATATCAGATGTCCGTACCTTTGGGTTTGTTGTTCGCTTTTATTTAGCAAAGGCCTGGCGGCAATGTCAGATACCTTTGGGTTCGATGCTCGCTTTTATTTTTCGAATGCCTGGCAGCGATGTCAGATGTCTATACCTTTGGGTTTGTTGTTCGCTTTTATTTAGCGAAGGCCTGGTGTCGCTACTCGAAAAATGCAACGACTGGGAGGCGAAAAGAAAGGACAGAAGAGTCGCCACCGAACTTTATTTATCCCATGTGGGGAAAGGGAAATATCGAGAAAACCTTAAGAAAATAATGGATAAAATGGTCTCGCAACCAAGAACAGGTTCGGAAGCCGGTTATGCGAAGGGAAGGTATTAGCACCCCTCGCATCCATCGTACTCGATGGGAACCTTTTGTTTGTCGATGTGTGAATTGTATCTACTTAAATATTATGCTATAAAAGTGTTCCAAAGGGTAAAGAAATAGGGTTAGAAACCAAGAAAGGAGGCAACAAGGAAGAAGATAGAAAGAAAGGACTCGGTAGGACTTCGCAGTCCTATGCCTACGTATTCTCAATAGATGTGAGAAAGTCAGAGTCGACGTAGTTCGGGGAACTACAGATATGGGGGGAATATGTGCTCGGCAAGGATTGTGGCCCTTGTGCCTACGTATCTTTACTTGAAAAAGTAAAGAATCAGAGCAGTCGTAGTTCGGCCTACGGTGTGCGGGGAAGTCTTGGTAGACGCTGCTATCGTGCGCATTCTAGCAGTTAGGTGTATTGCTGCTCGCTCGTTGGAGACTTAGGTGTTACCTGTTTGCGGAAGAACGGACGTAGCATGCCTTTCTGGAAAAGGGTGAAAAAGAAAAAGGGTGCTCGCTAAGATATTGCAATCCTATGCCTACGTATTCTCAACATGCAAGAGAAATCAGAGCAACATAGTTCGTGCCTACGGTGCGGATAACCGGTGTGTTTGTGTGGATGATGTTATCGTACGCGTTCTAGCAGTTTAGGTATTTTGCTGCTCGCTCGTTTGGAGACTTATGCGTACCTGTTTGCGGTAGAACGGACGTAACATATCCTGCTTGAAAGGTTGGTTTTCGCCATGCGAGGCAAGGTATCATGTTTGATTGGCTGAGATTGTTTTTGGGGCGAGATAGGTCCTCGGATAGTAACCCCTACAGGTAGTACCCAATTCTTTATCTCAAAGTTTTTGTTATAAAAAGGTGTGGCGAACGAGGCGTCTTCGTATTGAAAGACGAGCGTCGAAACCACCCTCACTACAGTGGGCATCCCTACGCTCGGAGAAGAAGAGGTCTACACCCAATCCTCTCTCTTTAATTCAATGCAAAGAGAACTTCATTCTCTTATTAAAGATGTTTTTGGTTTTGAATGGTAAGTGCTTTGCGACAGAGAACCCTACGGTAAACGTCAGCACTCGGGATAGGAGAAGGCCTACGCCTAACCACTCCATGACCATTCAAGTTTTAATGTGAAAATGATTTGAAAATGCACTCGATGCGAGACCGAGGTTTTAGGTGAGAAAGATTTCAGAAAGGAGTTGTGAAAGGAGAGGTGGTGGAAGAAGTCGCGTCTTTGTATTGAAAGACGAGTGTCTAAACCAACCACACTACAGTGAGCATCTCGACACTCGGAAAGGAAGAAGTCTACACTTAATCCTTTCTCTTTAGTCCAACACAAAGAGAAGTTGATTCTTTATTAAAAGGGATTTTTAAAATGCACTCGTCGCGGGGCCGAGGTTTTAGGAGAAAAATGGTTTGAAAATGTACTCGATACGAGACCGAGGTTTTAGGAGAGGAAGGTGGAAGCATCTTCGTATTGAAAGACGAGTATCTAAACCACCGACACTACAGTGAACATCTCGATACTCGAAGAGGAAGAAGTCTACACTTAATCCTCTCTTCAATAAACAAATCAATTCTTTGTATTGAATTAAAAAGAGAGGATTAAGTGTAGACTTCTTCCTCTTCGAGTATCGAGATGTTCACTGTAGTGTGGGTGGTTTAGATACTCGTCTTTCAATACGAAGATGCTTCCACCTTCCTCTCCTAAAACCTCGGTCTCGTACCGAGTACATTTTCAAACCATTTTTCTCCTAAAACCTCGGCCCCGCGACGAGTGCATTTTAAAAATCCCTTTTAATAAAGAATCAACTTCTCTTTGTGTTGGACTAAAGAGAAAGGATTAAGTGTAGACTTCTTCCTTTCCGAGTGTCGAGATGCTCACTGTAGTGTGGTTGGTTTAGACACTCGTCTTTCAATACAAAGACGCGACTTCTTCCACCACCTCTCCTTTCACAACTCCTTTCTGAAATCTTTCTCACCTAAAACCTCGGTCTCGCATCGAGTGCATTTTCAAATCATTTTCACATTAAAACTTGAATGGTCATGGAGTGGTTAGGCGTAGGCCTTCTCCTATCCCGAGTGCTGACGTTTACCGTAGGGTTCTCTATCGCAAAGCACTTACCATTCAAAACCAAAAACATCTTTAATAAGAGAATGAAGTTCTCTTTGCATTGAATTAAAGAGAGAGGATTGGGTGTAGACCTCTTCTTCTCCGAGCGTAGGGATGCCCACTGTAGTGAGGGTGGTTTCGACGCTCGTCTTTCAATACGAAGACGCCTCGTTCGCCACACCTTTTTATAACAAAAACTTTGAGATAAAGAATTGGGTACTACCTGTAGGGGTTACTATCCGAGGACCTATCTCGCCCCAAAAACAATCTCAGCCAATCAAACATGATACCTTGCCTCGCATGGCGAAAACCAACCTTTCAAGCAGGATATGTTACGTCCGTTCTACCGCAAACAGGTACGCATAAGTCTCCAAACGAGCGAGCAGCAAAATACCTAAACTGCTAGAACGCGTACGATAACATCATCCACACAAACACACCGGTTATCTGCACCGTAGGCACGAACTATGTTGCTCTGATTTCTCTTGCATGTTGAGAATACGTAGGCATAGGATTGCAATATCTTAGCGAGCACCCTTTTTCTTTTTCACCCTTTTCCAGAAAGGCATGCTACGTCCGTTCTTCCGCAAACAGGTAACACCTAAGTCTCCAACGAGCGAGCAGCAATACACCTAACTGCTAGAATGCGCACGATAGCAGCGTCTACCAAGACTTCCCCGCACACCGTAGGCCGAACTACGGCTGCTCTGATTCTTTACTTTTTCAAGTAAAGATACGTAGGCACAAGGGCCACAATCCTTGCCGAGCATATATTCCCCCCATATCTGTAGTTCCCCGAACTACGTCGACTCTGACTTTCTCACATCTATTGAGAATACGTAGGCATAGGACTGCGAAGTCCTACCGAGTCCTTTCTTTCTATCTTCTTCCTTGTTGCCTCCTTTCTTGGTTTCTAACCCTATTTCTTTACCCTTTGGAACACTTTTATAGCATAATATTTAAGTAGATACAACTCACACATCGACAAACAAAAGGTTCCCATCGAGTACGATGGATGCGAGGGGTGCTAATACCTTCCCTTTGTAACGCCCCGATTCTGAATTCCCATTAATTGTTGAGTCTTTTAATTTATTTAATTGATGTTTGTTTTAAATTGAGAGATTATATATTGTTATTATGTGGTGTTTGCTTATTTTATCTATTTTACCGATTCGGAGAGTTTTCGGGGAATTAGAGTAAAAAGGGCATTTTAGACATTTAGCAATTTAGTGTGAGAATTGATTGATAAGTGTTGGAAAGAATTTGAGAGGAAAGAAATAGAGGTAGAAATAGAATAAGAGAGGAAAAAGGAAGAAGATAGTAACATAAGAAGAAAAACAAGAGAAAGAAAAGAGGAGAAGAGAAAGAGAAGAGAAAGTGGAGAGGAAAACCTAGAATCATCAAGGAATCATCACCAAAGCTTGCAATCGATCGGTAAGGGTGTGAAACTCCATCATCTCTTTAATGTGTATGATTGTATGTGTATGTGTGTGGATTTTGTAGAGTTCTACTCTTTTTCCACTTAGGTTAGAAGTTGGTTTTGGGAGTAGAATGAGGTTTTAATCGGTTAGAACTCGAATTAGACGATGTAGTTTAGTCGGGTGATGGTTGGGTTGTGCTACTGTGATTGGTTTGGATTTAATCGGTTGGTTGTGTGGAGTTTGGGCTTTGAGACAGCCATGGAAGTTCTGTCTTCGCAAGTTCGCCAGGCGAATGGCAGCGAAGCTTCGCCAGGCGAAGCCCAGCGAGCTGTAGCGAAGCAAGTCAGAAGCTAATACCCTGTATTCGCTGGCAAGTTCGCCAGGCGAGGTGAGTTGGCGAAGGTTCGCCAGGCGAGTGGGTAGCGAGCCTCAGCGAGTAATTCCAGAATTACTCTTAGTGGACTTCGCTGGGGAGTTCGCCAGGCGAAGGCCAGCGAGCATTCGCTGCGTGGCTTCGCCAGGCGAAGGTTGGCGAACCTGGCAGTGTTATTTGTTTTGCTGTTTGTTCATGGCATGATGTTTGATTGATTCAATTATGATTGATGCCTATATGAATGATTGATGTGTGAACTGTTTCAACATGTTGTGCTGTGGGTGGCCGAAAGGCGTGAATCCTAGATTGTAGAGTAAATGATAAATCTTGAATATTTGATAATCTTGTGTATTTGCTCGAATTGAATAGAAATGCATGGATAGGCTGATATGTGTGTAAACCATGTGTGGAATGGTGTATAATGTGAATGCATGATAGATATATGCTATGTATATGATAAATGCAATGAATATGTTTGTGAGCATAGTATGCATTTTTGTATCGATTGATCCCTCGGAGGATTTGCAGGACCTCGTATGATACGATGGTTACATTTGATTCCTTGGAGAATCGGTTGCATTGTGTGATTCCTCGGAGAATCGGTCATAACATGTAATCCCGTGGAGGATTGGTTAGAGTATTTGATTCCGTGGAGAATCTGCTGAGTACTTGATCCCGTGGAGGATCTGCTGAATATTCGATTCCGTGGAGAATCTGATGAATATTTGATTCCGTGGAGAATCTGCTGAGTACTTGATCCCGTGGAGGATCTGCTGAATACTCGATTCCTTAGGGAATTTGTTGAATGAGTCGGTACCGCATTTGCATCTGCATAGAGTCGTGTGTCGGTCTCTATGAGTTGCATGAGTTATCTGTGTATGATGCATTGGTTGTGTGAATATAACTGTGTATGTTATATGTGATTTGTTTGGAGGAAATATAGTGATTGTTCATGTGTATGTGTAGAGACATGATTATTTGTATATGCTTAATGTGGTGAGAACATAATTTGAGTATAACTTGTACCAATATGAGTATATGTATATATACAATTTTATGCATTAACTGTTATGATGTTGTTTCTCACCCTTCTGCTGTTTTATAATGCTCTATGAGGCATTGCAGAGTAGGAAGCTGGAGGTTCTTTTGTGAAGCGATGTCTTCATTCTTTTTGGTCAATGGCTCTGATATGTAACATCTGGGTAGTTAGGAAGCCTTTGACTCTTTTGGAGTTACATTTGTTTTGATTCTTTTGTGATACATATGTGTATGTATCTGCTGTGGATATGTTGTAAAGCATGAATTAACTGATGGTTGTATATACCTTTATGAATGTGATTGATTCAATATTTGGATGTTTCCGCTTTTATTCTAAATATTGAGATGTGGGTTACCCATTGTTGCATATCTATTTTGAGCAGGTATCGTATGTGTTTAATTTCATGATAATGTGATGCGCCTCTTTTATACCATGTTTTAATTAAACTCTGATGAAATAAATTTTCTATGTGCCTAATTGATTTATCTAATTTATTTGGGGTATAGAAAGGGGGTGTTACATTAAGTGGTATCAGAGCCAGTGTTGAGTCAGTCGTGTCTGTCTTGTTGTTGTGTTGGTTGAACGGTTGTTTAACCTTGTTGTTATTTTTGGGAATCCTCAGAATATGGCAGGTCGTAATGACAATGCTATGGCAGCGGCGTTAGAGGCTATGGCCAGAGCTGTGCAGGGTGCACCTAACGTGAATGCGAATGATGAGTTCAGGAAGAACCAACCACCGGTGTTTAAAGGGAGATTTGATCCGGATGGTGCTCAGATATGGTTAAAGGAAATTGAGAGAATTTTTAGGGTGATGGATTGTGCTGAAGGGAATAAGGTGAGACTAGGGACTCACATGCTGAGAGAAGAGGCCGATGACTGGTGGGTCAGCATGAGGCAAGTTCTTGAGGTCGACGACGAGGAGATTACGTGGGATTTATTTCGTGCTGAGTTTCTAAGGAAGTATTATCCCGAAAGTGTTAAAGGGAAGAGAGAAATGGAATTTCTGGAGTTGAAACAAGGTAATATGTCGGTGGTGGACTACACCGCTAAGTTTACTGAGTTAGTGAAGTTTCACCCTCACTATGATGCGGTTACGGCGGAATTTTCCAAATGTATCAAGTATGAGAATGGCTTGCGTCCGGAGATAAAGCAAGCGGTAGGTTATCAAAGGATAAGAAGATTTTCGGATTTGACCGAGTGCTGTAGGATTTATGAAGAAGACAGTAGAGCTCGTTCTACTCATTATAAGGGTTTGAGCGAGAGGAGAGGGAAGCAGCAAGTACGAAGCGGACCTTATGTGACGCCTGCTGATAAGGGCAAACATAGGGGAAACTTTGATAGGAGACCCGGAGGAGGTTCCGGTGCGATCAAATGTTTTAAGTGTGGCGTGATGGGCCACAAGTCTTATGATTGTGGAAAGTTCAAGGCGAAGTGTTCCAACTGTGGACTCTTTGGTCATGATGCAGCAGAGTGTAGAAAGAATGCTGTGAAGTGTTTTAATTGTGGCGAGGTGGGTCACATTAGCTCGAATTGTACCAAACCGAAGCAAGCTCAGGCGGGCGGAAAAGTTTTCGCATTAGCAGGTTCAGACGCTACTAATGCGGCAGATCGTTTGATTAAAGGTACATGCTTTATTAATGATATGCCTTTAGTTGCTATTATTGATACTGGAGCGACTCACTCGTTCATTTCTCTTGCGTGTGCTAAGCGGTTGGATTTGTGTATGGTTTCTTTGAGTAGTGGTATGGTTATTGGGACTCCCGCTTCGGGGTCGGTAACTACTTCTTTGGTGTGTGCAAGTTGTCCTTTGACCATGTATGGTAAGGACTTCGTTATGGATTTAGTGTGTTTGCCGTTGGAAGGTTTGGACGTAATCTTGGGTATGAATTGGTTGCAATTTAATAGGGTTCATTTGGATTGCTATCACAAGTTGGTAAGGTTTCCTTCTTTGGAAGATGGTGAAAACGAGAGTTTTCTTTCCACTAAAGAGTTGAAGAAACTTTTAGCGGACGAAGCTCAGTTGTTTGGTTTGTTTGCATCGTTGTCGGTGGAGAGCAAAGTTGAGCTCGACGTGTTTCCTGTGGTTTGTGAATTTCCTGAAGTGTTTCCGGAAGATGTTGCGGATGTGCCGCCAAAGAGAGAGGTTGAATTTTCTATTGATCTAGTTCCGGGTACTAGACCGATTTCGATGGCCCCGTATCGGATGTCGGCATCGGAGTTGGTGGAATTGAAGAAGCAGTTGAATGATTTGTTGGATAAGAGATTTGTAAGACCAAGTGTTTCTCCTTGGGGTGCGCCGGTATTGTTGGTAAAGAAGAAGGATGGTAGTATGCGATTGTGTATTGATTATCGGCAGTTGAATAAGGTGACAATTAAGAACAAGTATCCGCTTCCAAGAATTGATGATCTGATGGATCAATTGGTTGGAGCCCGTGTTTTTAGTAAGATTGATTTAAGATCCGGTTATCACCAGATTCGGGTTAAGGAAGAAGATATTTCGAAGACGGCTTTTAGAACACGATATGGTCACTATGAGTATACGGTGATGCCATTCGGAGTTTCTAACGCGCCGGGTGTTTTCATGGAATATATGAACCGTATCTTCCACGAGCAGTTGGATCGTTTTGTGGTGGTGTTTATCGATGACATTTTGATTTATTCTAAGTCTCGAGAGGAACACGAAGAACATTTAAGGATTGTGTTGCGGATTTTGAAGGAGAAGAAGTTGTATGCAAAGTTGTCTAAGTGTGAGTTTTGGTTGTCGGAGGTGAGTTTTCTTGGGCATATTATTTCCGGCAATGGTATTAGTGTGGATCCATCCAAGATCGATGCGGTAATGCAATGGGAGACTCCAAGATCGGTTACAGAAATTCGAAGCTTTTTGGGCTTGGCCGGTTATTACCGGAGGTTTATCGAAGGATTTTCAAAGTTAGCACTTCCGTTAACGCAGTTGACTTGTAAAGGAAAGGCTTTTATTTGGGATGTTAATTGTGAAGAGAGTTTCATGGAATTAAAGAGAAGGTTAACAACAGCGCCAGTTTTGATTTTGCCGGATCCTACGGAACCTTTTGTGGTTTATTGTGATGCTTCTTTGTCAGGATTGGGTGGTGTATTGATGCAAGATGGGAAGGTCGTGGCGTATGCTTCTAGGCAGTTGAGAGTGCATGAAAAGAATTATCCTACTCATGATTTGGAGTTAGCGGCCGTGGTGTTCGTTTTGAAAATTTGGAGGCACTATCTTTATGGTGCAAGATTTGAAGTTTTTAGCGATCACAAGAGTTTGAAGTATTTGTTTGATCAAAAGGAATTGAATATGAGGCAAAGGAGATGGCTAGAACTTTTGAAGGACTATGATTTTGGTTTAAATTATCATCCGGGTAAGGCGAATGTGGTAGCCGATGCTTTAAGTCGGAAGTCGTTGCACGTGTCTACTTTAATGGTTAGAGAGTGGGAACTCTTGGAGAACTTTAGAGATTTGAGTTTGGTTTGTGAGTTAACGCCGAGTAGTGTGAAGCTTGGTATGTTGCATGTCACGAATGATTTCCTTACTACAGTGTGCGAAAAGCAAAAGTTGGATTTGAAATTTGTGGATTTGATGACGAATGGAAATGAAGATTTCAACGTTGATGAATTAGGAGTTTTGAGGTTTCGAGGTCGTATTTGTATTCCCGATGACGCGGATTTGAAAAAGATGATATTGGAAGAGGGACATCGGAGTAACTTAAGTATTCATCCGGGAGCGAATAAGATGTATCAGGATTTGAAGAAGATCTTTTGGTGGTCTGGATTGAAAAGCGATGTTGCTCGTTTTGTGTACTCGTGTTTGACTTGTCAGAAGTCTAAGGTGGAGCATCAGAAGCCTAGTGGATTGATGCAACCGTTGGATATTCCGGAATGGAAATGGGATAGTATATCGATGGATTTTGTTACGGGATTGCCGAATACGCAAAGAGGACATAATGCTATTTGGGTGATTGTTGATAGGCTTACTAAATCGGCTCACTTTATTCCGATTGATATTACTTATTCTTTGGAAAGGTTAGCCGAGATTTATGTTGGCACTATTGTGAAGTTTCATGGAGTTCCTAAGAGTATTGTGTCGGATAGAGATCCTAGATTTACTTCAAGATTTTGGGAGAGTTTGCAAGGTGCCTTGGGTTCTAAGTTGAGATTGAGTTCGGCATATCATCCGCAAACGGATGGTCAAACCGAGAGGACGATTCAATCGTTAGAAGATTTGTTGCGTGCTTGTATGCTTGAACAAGGTGGTGCGTGGGACGGTTATTTAGCGTTGATTGAGTTCACCTATAATAACAGTTTCCATTCGAGTATTGGTATGGCGCCATTTGAGGCTTTATATGGACGGAGATGTCGAACACCTCTGTGTTGGCATGAGACGGGTGAAAGGTCGGTAGTTGGTCCTGAAATGGTACAGCAAACGACGGAAAAGGTGAAATTTATTCGGGAAAAGATGAGAGCTTCTCAGAATAGACAGAAAAGTTATCATGATAAAAGGAGAAAGGATCTCGAGTTTCAAGAGGGCGACCATGTGTTTTTGAGAGTTACACCGGTTGCGGGTGTGGGTCGTGCTTTGAAGTCGAGAAAGTTGACTTCTCGTTTTATTGGTCCGTATCAGATTGTCGCACGGGTTGGTGCTGTGGCGTATCGTGTGGCGTTGCCTCCGAACCTTTCGAATTTGCATGATGTATTCCATGTCTCGCAACTTCGGAAGTATGTTCCGGATCCGTCACATGTGATCCCGATGGATGAAGTTGAAGTAAGAGATAACCTTACAGTTGAAGTTTTACCGGTTAGTATTTTGGACCGTGAAGTTAAGAAACTAAGAGGCAAGGATATTGCGCTTGTGAAAGTGTCCTGGGGAGGTGCCGCGGAAGGCAACATGACTTGGGAATTGGAAAGCAAGATGCGAGAATCGCATCCAGAGTTGTTTGAATAAGGTAATATTTTCGAGGACGAAAATTTCTAAAGTGGGGGAGAGTTGTAACGCCCCGATTCTGAATTCCCATTAATTGTTGAGTCTTTTAATTTATTTAATTGATGTTTGTTTTAAATTGAGAGATTATATATTGTTATTATGTGGTGTTTGCTTATTTTATCTATTTTACCGATTCGGAGAGTTTTCGGGGAATTAGAGTAAAAAGGGCATTTTAGACATTTAGCAATTTAGTGTGAGAATTGATTGATAAGTGTTGGAAAGAATTTGAGAGGAAAGAAATAGAGGTAGAAATAGAATAAGAGAGGAAAAAGGAAGAAGATAGTAACATAAGAAGAAAAACAAGAGAAAGAAAAGAGGAGAAGAGAAAGAGAAGAGAAAGTGGAGAGGAAAACCTAGAATCATCAAGGAATCATCACCAAAGCTTGCAATCGATCGGTAAGGGTGTGAAACTCCATCATCTCTTTAATGTGTATGATTGTATGTGTATGTGTGTGGATTTTGTAGAGTTCTACTCTTTTTCCACTTAGGTTAGAAGTTGGTTTTGGGAGTAGAATGAGGTTTTAATCGGTTAGAACTCGAATTAGACGATGTAGTTTAGTCGGGTGATGGTTGGGTTGTGCTACTGTGATTGGTTTGGATTTAATCGGTTGGTTGTGTGGAGTTTGGGCTTTGAGACAGCCATGGAAGTTCTGTCTTCGCAAGTTCGCCAGGCGAATGGCAGCGAAGCTTCGCCAGGCGAAGCCCAGCGAGCTGTAGCGAAGCAAGTCAGAAGCTAATACCCTGTATTCGCTGGCAAGTTCGCCAGGCGAGGTGAGTTGGCGAAGGTTCGCCAGGCGAGTGGGTAGCGAGCCTCAGCGAGTAATTCCAGAATTACTCCCAGTGGACTTCGCTGGGGAGTTCGCCAGGCGAAGGCCAGCGAGCATTCGCTGCGTGGCTTCGCCAGGCGAAGGTTGGCGAACCTGGCAGTGTTATTTGTTTTGCTGTTTGTTCATGGCATGATGTTTGATTGATTCAATTATGATTGATGCCTATATGAATGATTGATGTGTGAACTGTTTCAACATGTTGTGCTGTGGGTGGCCGAAAGGCGTGGATCCTAGATTGTAGAGTAAATGATAAATCTTGAATATTTGATAATCTTGTGTATTTGCTCGAATTGAATAGAAATGCATGGATAGGCTGATATGTGTGTAAACCATGTGTGGAATGGTGTATAATGTGAATGCATGATAGATATATGCTATGTATATGATAAATGCAATGAATATGTTTGTGAGCATAATATGCATTTTTGTATCGATTGATCCCTCGGAGGATTTGCAGGACCTCGTATGATACGATGGTTACATTTGATTCCTTGGAGAATCGGTTGCATTGTGTGATTCCTCGGAGAATCGGTCATAACATGTAATCCCGTGGAGGATTGGTTAGAGTATTTGATTCCGTGGAGAATCTGCTGAGTACTTGATCCCGTGGAGGATCTGCTGAATATTCGATTCCGTGGAGAATCTGATGAATATTTGATTCCGTGGAGAATCTGCTGAGTACTTGATCCCGTGGAGGATCTGCTGAATACTCGATTCCTTAGGGAATTTGTTGAATGAGTCGGTACCGCATTTGCATCTGCATAGAGTCGTGTGTCGGTCTCTATGAGTTGCATGAGTTATCTGTGTATGATGCATTGGTTGTGTGAATATAACTGTGTATGTTATATGTGATTTGTTTGGAGGAAATATAGTGATTGTTCATGTGTATGTGTAGAGACATGATTATTTGTATATGCTTAATGTGGTGAGAACATAATTTGAGTATAACTTGTACCAATATGAGTATATGTATATATACAATTTTATGCATTAACTGTTATGATGTTGTTTCTCACCCTTCTGCTGTTTTATAATGCTCTATGAGGCATTGCAGAGTAGGAAGCTGGAGGTTCTTTTGTGAAGCGATGTCTTCATTCTTTTTGGTCAATGGCTCTGATATGTAACATCTGGGTAGTTAGGAAGCCTTTGACTCTTTTGGAGTTACATTTGTTTTGATTCTTTTGTGATACATATGTGTATGTATCTGCTGTGGATATGTTGTAAAGCATGAATTAACTGATGGTTGTATATACCTTTATGAATGTGATTGATTCAATATTTGGATGTTTCCGCTTTTATTCTAAATATTGAGATGTGGGTTACCCATTGTTGCATATCTATTTTGAGCAGGTATCGTATGTGTTTAATTTCATGATAATGTGATGCGCCTCTTTTATACCATGTTTTAATTAAACTCTGATGAAATAAATTTTCTATGTGCCTAATTGATTTATCTAATTTATTTGGGGTATAGAAAGGGGGTGTTACACCCTTCGCATAACCGGCTTCCGAACCTGTTCTTGGTTGCGAGACCATTTTATCCATTATTTTCTTAAGGTTTTCTCGATATTTCCCTTTCCCCACATGGGATAAATAAAGTTCGGTGGCGACTCTTCTGTCCTTTCTTTTCGCCTCCCAGTCGTTGCATTTTTCGAGTAGCGCCAGCTGGCGACTCTGCTGGGGACCCCTAGCGAGCCAAGCCTAATTTGTTTGTCGTGTTTGTGTTTTTATTTTGCTTTATTTGTTTATGCTTATTTCTCTAACTGTTGGGTTTATTTGAATGGTTTGTGAGGATAAAAGCTTCCTACCCGAGCTTTTGAGTATACACTAAGATAGGAGGTGGATTCTCTCTGATTTGCGAGACTTAGGACTCGTTGAGTTGGATTGAATTCCACCGCTCAGATGAGACCCCGTTGGGATGATTATGTCTTACGTGTAGTCGTAATGGCGTCTTTATTTCCAACTTGGGAGTCCGTGACTCTGAGGACCTTTTGTAGAACCTTATTCCGAAGGTTCCTAAAACATAACTCTGTGTTCATCCTTTGAAGGGAATACCGTCTTACGAGTAGTCGTTCTGATGGAAAACTTTTGAGGGTTAGTGCATGGGACTTTGTTTAAAGGCCTTTGGGATACCCTCTTATTAAACCAGTAGATTGCCCACCCGATGGAAAAGATACCTTTTATTGTTGTCTTGCAGGATTTGTGACCTTTAATCCTTGATATGGATCTGTTCTCGTGTGCACTCATTGCATTGCATTGCATTTGCATAAACATCTCCGCATCATTTTGCATTTTCTTCCAAGATACCAAAAGCTTACCCATCCTCTATTCATAACCGCAGTTGATTTCCCGACACTCCTGCTGAACTCGTGAGAGCTGTGAAGCGTTTGAAGCAAGAGGAACGTAGACGCCTTGAAGGGCCAATCAAACAAGGAAAGTCGAGTTAGATATGTCAGAGAACGACCGCCAGAATGTTGATCCCCCACAAGGATTTAAGGTGACGAACAATCCACTGTATGATCTTCCGCCGGATGGCCATCCTCCGCAAGTAAACATTCTTACTCGACCCCAGAGGATGCCAACGACCGATCCCATGAAAGAAAAGCTTCGCGCCCTTGAGGAGACAATTCAAGCTATGAGAGTGTCTGATATGCTCGGCCTTGACGCTGCTGATATGTGTCTAGTGCTAGACTTGGTGATTCCTCCAAGATTCAAGATACCCAACTTCGAGAAGTACACAGGCTTTAGTTGCCCGAGGCGTCATTTGGTGATGTACTGTCGAAAAATGACCCCCTATACTCATGACGATAAGCTGATGATCCACTATTTTCAAGAAAGTCTGAGTGGGGCATCATTAAGTTGGTACACAGATTTAGAAAGGAGTCATATCCAATCGTGGAGGGACCTAGCCAGCGCTTTTCTAAAGTTTTACCAGTTCAATTTGGACACTCCTCCCACCCGCATGCAGTTGCAAAGCCTATCTCAGAATGAAAATGAACCTTTTAAGGGATATGCACAACGATGGAGAGAATTTGCAGCAAGGGTGCAACCACCACTTTTGGACAAGGAACTGATTGACATGTTCATCAACAGTTTGCATGGCTCTTATCTTGAAAGAATGGCTGGTTGTACGCCATCAAGCTTCTCTGACCTTGTGATTGTAGGAGAGCGCCTCGAAAGCTACCTCAAAAGTGGACAAATCCAGGACGCATCAGGCAGCCAGGCCAGTGAGATTGAATCTTTCGACGATTTCCACGAGGAAGAGGAGGACGAAACCAGCGCACTCATAGCAAACGTTGAGTATTCTCACGATGTACCAACAAAACTCTATAGTCCCTCGTCTACTCAACAGGCATCATTACCAGTGCCATGTTATCCTCATGGACAATCGGCCATGCCTAAAGCTTCATCTCACAAGCCATGGATTGCTCCTCATACAAATCAACGAGCCCATGGCCGAGGTCATCCGAATCAGCGCCGAAATCAGAATAGGCCCAACAACAATTTGGAAAGAAGGACTGCTCCTCTTCATCCAGTCCCTATGTCGCACAGTCAGCTTCTCCCACATCTGATTCAAAACTCATTGGTGAAGCCTAAAACTCTTAAGCCTGTGCCAGAACCTTACCCTCCTGGGTACAATCCCAATGTTCAGTGTGGATATCATGGTGGATCCATGGGGCACTCGACTGAAGAATGTAAAGCCTTCCAAGCCAAAGTGCAACAATTGATTGACAAAGAGTACATATCTTTTCCAGAAGGAGGTTTGGTTGTCCATGTCAACCTCTCAATTGTCTAAGCTCGAAGATTCCAAGGGTCATCTCCTAAAGCCAGTGGTTCAGACAGGCCGACATCCTCAACATTGGCGGTCCTTGGGCGCTTTTATCAGTTGCATCTTGTAGTTTACTTTCTGTTAATTGCTACTTGCTTTTTAAACATTGTTATTTTGAATGGTAATATTAATTAAGTGATTATGCATTTTCCGAATCAGTCACGTCGTATTCACTCATTATTTCCACTTATCACAGACACATACACTTTTCATCCACTCCACTTTATCACTGTTGTTTTAGCAAAGATTGGAGGGAGGATGACGAAAACGAAATACCCATAATAGCAAATTGTATGCTTTCAGACATAATCTCGTCAATGATGTACAGGCATTGTTTCAAATCCCCTAAACACCGGAGATATAAGGAGTTAATCCCTAGTCAACCACTTCGAGCCTAGAAGTAGGAGTTTCCTTCGGATATTCAAACCCTTACACTCAACCGGGGGCAGGGTAGTTGTTCAGTTAGTCCACTATGCATAAAGCAAAATCCAGAAGACGGTTGTTCATCAATGACCCACGACATGGCAGTCACAATTCGTCAACAAAAAAAAATCAATCAAAAGCCTGCTAAGTCAACCACCTCAAAAGGGGACTTAGGCAAAAATCAAGGCTATCCCGATGGATCTGACAAGCAAAGTCAGTCCATGCAAAAGTTAGGGATCAAAATAAAAATCAAAAGAGGTCCTCAAACCCTCAACCAAAAACAAAATAACATTCAGTGGTCACCCCAAAGGGTCACTGACATCCTTCAAAAAGCAAAATAAGGTGGCTGCCATTTCAAGCAAACCTTGAAACCATCAAGCTTACACCGTCAAATAGGTGTAGAATTAACTGAACGTAGGACTGGAAGTCATCAAGAAGAAGGGGTGGGTACAAATTAGCTTTGAGCCTAATATCCTTTGTTTCTATAACCGTGAGCCAGACCACGTTACAACCCTCGAAAGACCTAATTGAGTCGAGGTTTATTCTGAAAGCATACTATCGCAAGGTTGCGTAACCTGACTCCCCACATATTTGTTAATCATCAGCTTTGGTGTCAATATCCTTTCTATATCTTTTACACCAATCAAGTAGCACAACGTTTGGATTAAATGGTCCGTTCGTTTCACTCTCACGACACTTAAATAAATGACAATTCTTTCAAAACTTGCACGAACTTTGCATTAAGATTACCATTCGTGAACAAACAATTTTAATTGCAAGACAATGGTTGGCATCGAGGAAATTCCAACATAAAGTAATCAAACAGGATTGGACCATTCAGCAGTCTGGATCAGAATCGAGCGTACTTTGTAGCCCTATGGAACTGAGGCGTTGTCATCCCGCGAATTTGGAATCAGTCAGTCTAAGGAAAATCCCCAAGCAACGGTTGATTATGGGGCAAAACATTCAAGAAGCGGTTGATCAAAAGTGAATCATACCAATCAGGGGCAGGCCACCCAGAGTTTCTTTGACTTGAGGATATATCCCTTCAATGTTTAATCAGGATAAGTTAAGTCGCTTCAACGCTCTTTCAAGAGCAAGCTACTCCCAAGAGTATATTGAAGCCAACTACCACAAGAATTGGTTAGATAATGATGAATCCTTTCGTGGTACAAACTCTGGGGCAAGCCAATCTCGAGGTTGTCTCGTGGCAAGTTACTCAAGCAAGTTCATTTTCGTCAGCAACTGTTGAGTTCAAAACGAGTGTCGGGGAATCGTACCATCACCTCACCCAATAAACCTTAACCTTCCGAAAAGGCCTTGCTGTCATTGGATCCGTCATCCCACAGCCTAAACCTGTCACATATCAAAACAAACTAAACCTTCAAACCAGTCCCATCTGGTCAACCCTTCGTTGAATACCAATTCCCGCTTGGTATATGTCAACCTTCAGACCAGTCCCATCTGGTCAACCATTCGCTGAATACCAATTCCCGTTTGGTATATGTTACCTTCAAACCAGTCCTCGTCTGGTCACTCATTCTTTAGCCTACCATTTAACTAGTTCTCGTCTGGTAATCACAGTTCCAAAGTCCAGTTCTCGTCTGGCAAACCACAAAGTCAATTCCCGTTTGACACCAAAGCCAGAAGTCAAGTTCTCGTCTGACAGCTTAACCTTTCGCCAACCAGTCCCATCTGGTTTCCCTTTCGAATACCAGTCCTCGTCTGGTACTTCCAACCCAAAGTCCAACCAGCATTGGCAACCACTCAAGTCCACCCTGTCGGCACCTGCATTTCCATCACCCATCTGCAATCGTGTGCATCATACGCATCGCATTCAACATCATAAGCATCTTGCATCATATGCATACCTATGATCATATCATACTTTCCCCAGCTCTTGCATCTCCACGCATCAGCATTTGCATTTGCATTTCCATTTATGGAACATCTTTACCATCAAGCATTAGCATATGCGAGCTCAGATCCAAGATCAATTTCGAAGATTTTCAAGATCATCATCAGCCCAGTCAGGGGCATTATTTGCAAAGACCGTGGGCGTTCCCCACGAATTTGTTCAACATTTGTTGGGTAAATTCAAGAGCTTCAACGCAACCATCAGTCCGGTCAAGGGCATTATCTGCAAAGAATATCAAAAGCAAATTCAGCCCAGTCAGGGGCATCTTTTCGAAACCATGGGTGTATTGCATGACGTATTTCAACCTCGTGGTTAATCAGATCTTCAAATCAACGTTCAGCCCAGACAGGGGTATTTTCAGTAAATTCATGGGCGTTCCCCAGTGAGTTGTCTCCAACAGACATCAACGATAAGTGACAATCTCTTCAGAGAAACTTATCCCCTACATCCTTTTGGGTGTCAGGTTTGTTTATATTTCACTTCTCAAACTTTTGTTTTCCTTTTTGGACAAATTCAGGGTCTTCTTTGTATCTAATCGACTTATACATTGAAAGATGAACGCTGCAGCAATTCATCTTACTTGGTCTAAGCCAATTAGATAGGGGCATCTGTCATACCCTAAATTTGCCCGCCAACTTTTGTAAATATTTTCGCATTTTATTTCGTTTTTTTACGCCGTTTAGACACGTGTCCGCTTCCGATTGGGCGCTCTTCAAATCTCGACTATTTTGTCCAATAAGAGCGTGACACGTGGCCTAAGGACATTTTCATAAATTTCAATCCTTTTTAATTTATCTTTTTTCCTTGTAAATATCAATTTGTTTATTATTTTTGTTTTAACTTGTATATTAAATATGTTTTATTATTTAGACTTAGAATTAGTTTAATTAAGTTTTTAATAGAAAATAGGTTTTATTATTTTGATGCATAGAAATAGAGTTCTTTCTAGATATTTATTTACTTTTGGAATATAGATTTTTAATTATTTAATTTTAAAATTGTTTTCTTTTTTATTTAAATAATTAATTAGTTTTTATTTATTTATTATATTTTTAGAATTAGAATAGTTATTTATTTTCCATTTAAATAGTTTGTGATTTTAATAGATTTTTTAAATAGTTTTTTATATAATTGTTTAGAATAGGATTTAAGTTTTAAATAGATTATTAATTAGTTTTTTTGTTAGAATTTTGATAGTTTAAATTTAGATTTTAATTAATTTTTAAAATATTTTATTTTTTAGAAGATAGTTTTTAGATAGTTTAATTTTATAGGTTTGTTAATTTGTTAATCTTTTTATTATTTTCTTTGTTAATATTAATAGTTTAGAAATAGGTTTATTCATTTTTAATATTATTAAGATTTTATTTTTAGTATTAGGATTAATTTTTTTATTAATTAACAGTCAGATTTATTTTAGATTATTTTTTTTTTAATTATTTATTTACTTATTAGAATATTATTTTTAGTGTAAGATATTATTAATAGTTTAATTAGGATTTATGGTATTTATTAGTATTATTAAATTAAGATTTATAGTCATTATTAGTATTATTAAATTAGGATTGATTTGTTTCATTATTAATACTCATATTTTGTTTTTTAGATTTTATTTTCTTAGTTTAATTAGTTTTAATAGAAATTTAGTTTTTTAGAGTTTTTCTTTTAGATTTAAATATGATTTAGTTTTTTATAATTTTTATTAGAGCATTTTTCTCTTGTTTGTAGAAATAGCTTTTAATAGTTTAATAGAATTTGTTAGATAGATAATAGTTTTTTTTAAATAGGTTTATTTTATAAGTTTGGTAGAATTATTTATAATTTAGTTTAAATAGGTTTTTCATTTTGTTTTAAATAGAAATAGTTTTTTATTTTAATTAGAAGTAGTTTTTATTTATTTATTTATTAACTTGTTAAAAATAGTTTTTTTTTAGATTATAGATTTTTTAAGATTTAATAGTTTTTAGAATTATTTTTATTTTTTAAGATAGAAATTAGTTTTAATTATTAGTTCTTTATAGAATATTTTTATGATCTCTTTTATTAATTAATTTTTTTATTTATTTATTATTAATTAGATTATTACTAGGATAGAATTATTTCCTTTTATTTATTATTTAGATTTTCATTTTCCTTTTTAATTATTTATCCAGATTATTTATTAATTAAGATTTTAGTTTATTTAGAGTTAATTAGTTTAATTCATATTTAGGTTAGTTAATTTTGTAATATTATTTGAATTAGTCATTAGATTTAATTAATTTGCTTTAATCATCATTAGTTTATCATTAATTAATATAATCAATCATTAACTCCATCCAGCTGCCACGTGGCAGTCCTATATAGGGGAGTGCCCTATTCACTTTCTTCCGGTCGGAGGGGATCCCTAACCCTAGAACGAATTTCAGCCGCCCCTTCCCCCTTCATCACCAACATCATCGTTCTTCAAACATCTTCATCTTCACTATCAACACCATCCCTCCATTAACGTTCTTCAAAACAAATCTTCCAACCAACCAAATTACCATAACCCATGTTAATCGTTACCCAGAATTTTCGAAAACCCACTTTGAATCTTAACCCAAACCACCAAAACTCATCAAACACCTCTCCATCTACGAATCTTTTTCAACATCGGTGTTTGGTGTTTTGGCTACCACCATACCTCTGACCATCAACAACCCATAACAGAACCACCAACTTCTCCTTCAAACCATTAAAAACAACAACTCTATTCTCTCCATCAACCATAAACAAACCACACAAACCCATTTCAGAAACCCATTAACGAACCCAGAAACTCAACTCGAAAAAACCCACATGCTCCGAATCTAACGTTTTCTCCGCCCTTACTCAGCTACCAAAACGAAACCCACTGCGAAACACTTCAAACACCTTCATCAACCCACTCGATTTTAACTCTTCAACCTCCAAAACCAGGAAAATCATATCTCCAAACAAAAACCCCTTTCCGTCGCAACAACCCATCGTCATTTTCCTCCATAAACACCTAACCCAAATTTGAAAATGAAAAAGATGAAGAGAGTGAGATTGATTGAGAAAAACGAAAATGAAATCAAATCAGAATATTTGAGAAGAAGTGGCAAGCGAGAGTGAGCTGAAGAGAAAAAAAAACGAAAGGGTGGAACGTGAGAGTGAGAGAGCTGATTTGGGAAAAGATTGATTCCACTGTTTTTATTTACTGTTTTTTTTTCATTTTTTTTTATATTTTCTTTTTCTTTTGTTTTTCTTATAGACTTATTGGGCTGTAAAGCCCATGGATATTCCTTCATACCCCCTTTCTGATTTAAAATCCACCCCCGTTTTTGCTTTAACTCCCTCTATTTGTTTTTATAAAAAGTATGTAAATATTATCTTGTTTTTGTAAATATATTATATTTATTATGAGTATATATTATATATTATGTAAAGATATTATATTAGCTTTAATATTTTATATTATAGATTTATTTTTATTATATATCTTCTTTTAAAGTTTATATGTAAATATATTGTATATTATTCTCTTTTTAGATTTTAGATATTTTCTTTTAGAATATTTTATTATGTATATTATTTTTATTATATATCTTCTTTTAAAGTTTATATGTAAATATATTGTATATTATTCTCTTTTTAGATTTTATATATTTTCTTTTAGAATATTTTATTTTATTTTATTTTTGAAGTTGAATTGCTTTCTCTTTTGTTATTGGACATTTTGTCCCATTTTCCTTGTTTGGGTCGATGACGACGCTTCCATAAATCGATTACTAAGTCAATATATTGATAAGTATCGTTGGATCCGAGACCACCTCATTCTCTCCTCATCTCTTCTCCGTTTAAATTTTATTTTGACTATTTGGATCGATGAAGTCGTATCCGCAAGCGTCGCGTATCGGAGTTGATAACCTTCCCGATTTCAAATCTATGGGGGATGACCATTGGGGTCATCTTCCTTACTTTGGAATCGCGATAGGCTACCTTCGATTAATCAGCATTTTGTTTGCGGTTAAGACGAGATCCTATTCTTTGCGTCCCGATTCGATCAACTGACCAATATATCACTGTTTTAATTTCTGTCAATATATCACTGTTTTAATTTCTGTCAATATATCACTGCTTTAATTTTGTCAAATATACAACTGTTTTATTTTCAGTCATTTTTATTCTTGTACATATTATATCTGTATATTATTATTATATTGTAAATATTCAACACTTGTACATTCTTCCAAAAAATACCTAATAAAATATCGTAACCATTAAAATTTAAATTGGTGGACTGTTGGTTTCATATTCTGTATGTTATGTATATTATCTGTATATATCTGTCTCTGTTTTTTTATCTCTTTGGCAGGTACTCATCAATAAGGAATCAACTTACCTTTGTATTGAATTAAAAAGAGTGGGTTAAGTGTAGACTTCGCCCTCTCCGAGTGTCGAGATGCTCACTGTAGTGTGGGTGGTTTAGGCACTTGTATTTCAATACGAAGACGCTTCCACCCCTTTTCCTCCTAAAACCTCGGCTTCGCACCGAGTGAATTTTCAAAACCTCCGCTCCGCGCCGAGTACATTTTCAAAACCTTGGTTCCGTACCGAATCCATTTTCAAACCATCTTTCAATAAATCAATTTCTCTTTGTATTGAACTAAAAATAGAGGATTGGGTGTAGACCTCTTCTTCTCCGAGTGTTGGGATGCCCACTGTAGTCAGGGTGGTCTCGATACTCGTCTTTCAATACGAAGACGCGCCTTTATCCACCACCTCTCACTTTCACGACTTCCTTCCGTAATCTTTCTCACCTAAAACCTCGGTCTCGCATTGAGTGCATTTTCAAATCATTTTCACATTAAAACTTGAATGGTCATGGAGTGGTTAGGCGTAGGCCTTCTCCTATCCCGAGTGCTGACGTTTACCGTAGGGTTCTCTGTCGCAAAGCACTTACCATTCAAAACCAAAAACATCTTTAATAAGAGAATGAAGTTCTCTTTGCATTGAATTAAAGAGAGAGGATTGGGTGTAGACCTCTTCTTCTCCGAGCGTAGGGATGCCCACTGTAGTGAGGGTGGTTTCGACGCTCGTCTTTCAATACGAAGACGCCTCATTCGCCACACCTTTTTATAACAAAAACTTTGAGATAAAGAATTGGGTACTACCTGTAGGGGTTACTATCCGAGGACCTATCTCGCCCCAAAAACAATCTCAGCCAATCAAACATGATACCTTGCCTCGCATGGCGAAAACCAACCTTTCAAACAGGATATGTTACGTCCGTTCTACCGCAAACAGGTACGCATAAGTCTCCAAACGAGCGAGCAGCAAAACACCTAAACTGCTAGAACGCGCACGATAACATCATCCCCGAACACACCGGTTATCCGCACCGTAGGCACGAACTACGTTGCTCTGATTTCTCATGCATAATGGGAATACATAGGCATAGGATTGCGATATCCTAGCGAGCACCCTTTTTCTTTTTCACCCTTTCCCAGAAAGGCATGCTACGTCCGTTCTACCGCAAACAGGTAACGCCTAAGTCTCCAATGAGCGAGCAGCAATACACCTAACTGCTAGAATGCGCACGATAGCAGTGTCTACCAAGACTTCCCCGCACACCGTAGGCCGAACTACGGCTGCTCTGATTCTTTACTTCGTTCAAGTAAAGATACGTAGGCACAAGGGCCACAATCCTTGCCGAGCACATTCCCCCTTATATCTGTAGTTCCCCGAACTACGTCGACTCTGACTTTCTCATATCTTTTGAGAATACGTAGGCCTAGGACCGCGAAGTCCTACCGAGTCTGTTCTTTCCCCTTTCTCCCCCATTATCTCTCTATCCCTCCTTTCTTCGTTTCTAAACCCTTCTCTCTATCTTTTAGAACACTCTTGTTATAGCATAATATTTAAGCAAATAAATTCACACATCGACAAACAAAAGGTTCCCATCGAGTACGATGGATGCGAGGGGTGATAATACCTTCCCCTCGCATAACCGGCTTCCGAACCCGTTCTTGGTTGCGAGACCATCTTATCCATTTCTTTCTTAAGGTTTTATCGATATTTTCCTTTCCCCTCATGGGATAAATAAAGTTCGGTGGCGACTCTTCTGTCTATCCTTTTCGCCTCCCAGTCGTTGCGCGATGCATTTTTCGAGTAGCGACACCTGGCGGCAATGTCAGATACCTTTGGGGTTCGATGCTCGCTTTTATTTATCGAATGTCTGGTGCGATGTCAGATGTTTATACCTTTGGGTTTGTTGTTCGCTTTTATTTAGCAAAGGCCTGGCAGTGATGTCAGATACCTTTGGGTTCAATTCTCGCTTTTATTTAGAGAATGCCTGACAGCGATGTCAGATGTCTGTACCTTTGCATTTGTTGTTCACTTTTATTTAGCGAAGGCCTGGCGGCGATGTCAGATACCTTTGCGTTCGATGCTCGCTTTTATTTAGCAAATGTCTGGCGGCGATTTCAGATGTCCGTACCTTTGGGTTTGTTGTTCGCTTTTATTTAGCGAAGGCCTGGCGGCGATGTCAGATGCGTTTGGGTTCGATGCTCGCTTTTATTTAGAGAATGCCTGGCGGCGATGTCAGATATCCGTACCTTTGGGTTTCTTGTTTGCTTTCATTTAGCGAAGGCCTGGCGGCGATGTCAGATACCTTTGGGTTTGATATTCACTTTTATTTAGGGAATGCTAGGCGACGATGTCAGATGTCTGTACCTTTGGGTTTGTTGTTCGCTTTTATTTAGCGAAGGACTGGCGGCGATGTCCGATACCTTTGGGTTCGATGCTCGCTTTTATTTAGCGAATGCCTGGCGGTGATGTCAGATGTCTGTACCTTTGGGTTTGTTGTTCGCTTTTATTTAGCGAAGCCCTGGCGGCGATGTCAGATACATTTGGGTTCGATGCTCGCTTATATTTAGCGAATGCCTGACGGGGATGTCAAATATCCGTACCTTTGGGTTTGTTGTTCGCTTTTATTTAGAGAAGGTCTGACGTCGATGTCAGATACCTTTGGGTTCGATGATTGCTTTTATTTTTTGAATTCCTGGCGGCGATGTTAAATGTCTATACCTTTGGGTTTGTTGTTCGCTTTTATTTAGCGAAGGCCTGGCGGCGATGACAGATACCTTTGGGGTTCGATGCTCACTTTAATTTAGCGAATGCCTGGGGTGATGTCAAATGTCTGTACCTTTGGGTTTGTTGTTCGCTTTTATTTAGCAAAGGCCTGGCGGCAATGTCAGATACATTTAGGTTCAATGCTCTCTTTTATTTAGAGAATGCTTGACAGCGATGTGAGATGTCTGTACCTTTACGTTTGTTGTTCACTTTTATTTAACGAAGGCCTGGCGACGATGTCAGATAACGTTGGGTTCGATGCTCGCTTTTATTTAGCGAATGCCTGGCGGCGATGTCAGATATCCGTACCTTTGGGTTTGTTGTTCGCTTTTATTTAGCGAAGGACTGGCGGCGATGTCTGATACCTTTGGGTTCGGTGCTCGCTTTTATTTAGCGAATGCCTGGCGGCGATGTCAGATGTCTGTACCTTTGGGTTTGTTGTTCAGTTTTATTTAGCGAAGCCCTGGCGGCGATGTCAGATACATTTGGGTTCGATGCTCGCTTATATTTAGCGAATGCCTGACGGGGATGTCAAATATCCGTACCTTTGGGTTTGTTGTTCGCTTTTATTTAGAGAAGGTCTGGCGTCGATGTCAGATACCTTTGGGTTCGATGATCGCTTTTATTTAGTGAATGCCTGGCGGCGATGTCAGATGTCCGTACCTTTGGGTTTGTTGTTCGCTTTTATTTAGCGAAGGCCTATCGGCGATGTCAGATACCTTTGGTTCGATGCTCGCTTATATATAGCGAATGCCTGACGACGATATCAAATATCCGTACCTTTGGGTTTGTTGTTCGCTTTTTTTTAGCGAAGGTCTGGCGGCGATGTCAGATACCTTTGGGTTCGATGCACGCTTTTATTTAGCGAATGCCTGGCGGCAATATCATATGTCCGTACCTTTGGGTTTGTTGTTCGCTTTTATTTAGCAAAGGCCTGGCGGCAATGTCAGATACCTTTGGGTTCGATGCTCGCTTTTATTTTTCGAATGCCTGGCAGCGATGTCAGATGTCTATACCTTTGGGTTTGTTGTTCGCTTTTATTTAGCGAAGGCCTGGCGGCAATGTCAGATACCTTTGGGGTTCGATGCTCGCTTTTATTTATCGAATGTCTGGTGCGATGTCAGATGTTTATACCTTTGGGTTTGTTGTTCGCTTTTATTTAGCAAAGGCCTGGCGGTGATGTCAGATACCTTTGGGTTCAATTCTCGCTTTTATTTAGAGAATGCCTGACAGCGATGTCAGATGTCCGTACCTTTGCATTTGTTGTTCACTTTTATTTAGCGAAGGCCTGGCGGCGATGTCAAATACCTTTGCGTTCGATGCTCGCTTTTATTTAGCAAATGTCTGGCGGCGATTTCAGATGTCCGTACCTTTGGGTTTGTTGTTCGCTTTTATTTAGCGAAGGCCTGGCGGCGATGTCAGATGCCTTTGGGTTCGATGCTCGCTTTTATTTAGCGAATGCCTGGCGGCGATGTCAGATATCCGTACCTTTGGGTTTCTTGTTTGCTTTCATTTAGCGAAGGCCTGGCGGCGATGTCAGGTACCTTTGGGTTTGATATTCACTTTTATTTAGGGAATGCTAGGAGACGATGTCAGATGTCTGTACCTTTGGGTTTGTTGTTCGCTTTTATTTAGCGAAGGACTCGCGGCGATGTCCGATACCTTTGGGTTCGATGCTCGCTTTTATTTAGAGAATTCCTGGCGGTGATGTCAGATGTCTGTACCTTTGGGTTTGTTGTTCGCTTTTATTTAGAGAAGGTCTGGCGTCGATGTCAGATACCTTTGGGTTCGATGATCGCTTTTATTTTTTGAATTCCTGGCGGCGATGTTAAATGTCTATACCTTTGGGTTTGTTGTTTGCTTTTATTTAGCGAAGGCCTGGCGGCGATGTCAGATACCTTAGGGGTTCGATGCTCACTTTAATTTAGCGAATGCCTGGGGTGATGTCAAATGTCTGTACCTTTGGGTTTGTTGTTCGCTTTTATTTAGCAAAGGCCTGGCGGCAATGTCAGATACATTTATGTTCAATGCTCGCTTTTATTTAGAGAATGCTTGACAGCGATGTCAGATGTTTGTACCTTTACGTTTGTTGTTCACTTTTATTTAACGAAGGCCTGGCGACGATGTCAGATACCGTTGGGTTCGATGCTCGCTTTTATTTAGTGAATGCCTGGCGGCGATGTCAGATATCCGTACCTTTGGGTTTGTTGTTCGCTTTTATTTAGCGAAGGACTGGCGGCGATGTCCGATACCTTTGGGTTCGATGCTCGCTTTTATTTAGCGAATTCCTGGCAGCGATGTCAGATGTCTGTACCTTTGGGTTTGTTGTTCAGTTTTATTTAACGAAGCCCTGGCAGTGATGTCAGATACATTTGGGTTCGATGCTCGCTTATATTTAGCGAATGCCTGACGGGGATGTCAAATATCCGTACCTTTTGGTTTGTTGTTCGCTTTTATTTAGAGAAGGTCTGGCGTCGATGTCAGATACCTTTGGGTTCGATGATCGCTTTTATTTTTTGAATTCCTGGCGGCGATGTCAAATGTCTATACCTTTGGGTTTGTTGTTCGCTTTTATTTAGCGAAGGCCTGGCGGCGATGTCAGATACCTTTGGGGTTCGATGCTCACTTTAATTTAGCGAAAGCCTGGGGTGATGTCAAATGTCTGTACCTTTGGGTTTGTTGTTCGCTTTTATTTAGCAAAGGCCTGGCGGCGATGTCAGATACATTTAGGTTCAATGCTCGCTTTTATTTAGAGAATGCTTGACAGCGATGTCAGATGTCTGTACCTTTACATTTGTTGTTCACTTTTATTTAACGAAGGCCTGGCGACGATGTCAGATACCTTTGGATTCGATGCTCGCTTTTATTTAGCGAATGCCTTGCGGCGATGTCAGATATCCGTACCTTTGGGTTTGTTGTTCGTTTTATTTAGCGAAGGCCTGGCGGCGATTTCATATTCCTTTGGGTTTGATTATCTCTTTTATTTAGCGAATGCCTGGTGGCGATGTCAAATAACCGTACCTTTGGGTTTGTTGTTCGCTTTTATTTAGCGAAGGCTTGGCGGCGATGTCAGATATCTTTGGGTTCGATGCTCTCTTTTAGGGAATGCCTAGCGGCGATGTCAGATGTCCGAACCTTTGGGTTTGTTGTTCACTTTTGTTTAGCGAAGGCCTAGTGACGATGTCAGATACCTTTGGGTTCGATACTCGCTTTTATTTAGCGAATTCCTGGCGGCGATGTCAGATGTCCGTACCTTTGGGTTTGGTGTTTGCTTTTATTTTGCGAAGGCCTGGCGGCGATGTTAGATACCTTTGGGTTCGATGCTCGCTTATATTTAGCGAATGACTGGCGGCGATATCAAATATCCGTACCTTTGGGTTTGTTGTTCGCTTTTATTTAGCGAAGGTCTGGCGGCGATGTCAGATACCTTTGGGTTCTGTGCACGCTTTTATTTAGCGAATGCCTGGCGGCAATGTCAGATGTCCGTACCTTTGCGTTTGTTGTTTGCTTTTATTTAGCGAAGGCCTAGCGACGATGTCAAATACCTTTGGGTTCGATGCTCCCTTTTCTTTAGGGAATGCATGACGGCGATGTTAAATATCCGTACCTTTAGGTTTGTTGTTCGCTTTTATTTAGAGAAGGCTTGGCGGCGATGTCCGATACCTTTGGGTTAGATGCTCTCTTTTATTTAGCGAATTCCTGGCGGCGATGTCAGATGTCCGTACGTTTGGGTTTGTTGTTCACTTTTATTTAGAGAAGGCCTGGCGGCGATGTCAGATACGTTTGGGTTCGATGCTCCCTTTTATTTAGCGAATGCCTGACGGCGATGTCAAATATTCGTACCTTTAGGTTTGTTGTTCACTTTTATTTAGCGAAGGCCTGGTGGCGATGTCCGATACCTTTGGGTTCGATGCTTGCTTTTATGTAGTGAATTCCTGGGGGCGATGTCATATGTTCGTACCTTTAGGTTTGTTGTTCGCTTTTATTTAGCAAAGGCCTGGCCGCGATGTCATATACCTTTGGGTTCAATGCTCGCTTTTATTTAGCGAATTCCTGGCGGCGATGTCAGATGTCCATACCTTTGGATTTCTTGTTTGCTTTTATTTAGCGAAGGCTTGGTGGCGATGTCAGATACCTTTGGGTTTAATACTTGCTTTTATTTTGGGAATACTTGGCGGCGATATCAGGTGTTCGTACCTTTGGGTTTGTTGTTGACCTTTATTTAGCGATGGCCTAGCGGCGATGTCAGATACCTTTGGGTTCGATGCTCGCTTTTATTTAGCGAATGCTCTGCGGCGATGTCAGATGTCCGTACCTTTGGGTTTGTTGTTCGCTTTTATTTGGTGAAGTCTTGGCGGCGATGTTAGATACCTTTGGGTTTGATGCTCGATTTTATTTAGCGAATGCCTGACGACGATGTCAAATATCTGTACCTCTAGGTTTGTTGTTCGCTTTTATTTAGCGAAGGCCTGGCGGCGATGTCCGATACCTTTTGGTTCGATGCTCGCTTTTATTTAGTGAATGCCTGGCGGCGATGTCAAATGTTCGTACCTTTGGGTTTGTTGTTCGCTTTTATTTAGCAAAGGCCTGGATGCAATGTCAGATACATTTGGGTTCGATGCTCGCTTATATTTAGCAAATTCCTGGCGGGGATGTCAAATATCCGTACCTTTGGGTTTGTTGTTCGCTTTTATTTAGCGAAGGTCTGGCGGCGATATCAGATACCTTTGGGTTCGATGCTCGCTTTTATTTTGCGAATGCCTGGCGGTGATGTCATATGTCCATAACTTTAGGTTTGTTGTTCGCTTTTATTTAGCGAAGGCCTAGTGACGATGTCAGATACCTTTGGGGTTCGATGCTCGCTTTTATTTAGCGAATCCCTGGGGCGATGTCAGATGTCTGTACCTTTGGATTTATTATTCGCTTTTATTTAGCAAAGGCCTGGCGACGATGTCAGAAACCTTTAGGTTCAATGCTCGCTTTTATATAAAGAATGCCTGACAGCGATGTAAGATGTCTGTACCTTTGCGTTTGTTGTTCACTTTTATTTAGCGAAGGCCTGGCGGCGATGTCAGATACCTTTGCGCTCGATGCTCACTTTTATTTAGCGAATGCCGGACGGTGATGTCAGATGTCCGTACCTTTGGGTTTGTTGTTCGCTTTTATTTAGCGAAGGCCTGGCGGCGATGTCAGATACCTTTGGGTTCGATGCTCGCTTTTATTTAGCGAATGCCTGGCGGCAGTGTCAGATATCCGTACCTTTGGGTTTGTTGTTCGCTTTTATTTAGCGAAGGCCTGGCGATGATGTCAGATACCTTTTGGTTCGATGCTCGCTTTTATTTAGCGGATGCCTGGCGGCGATGTCAGATGTCCGTACCTTTGGGTTTGTTGTTCGCTTTTATTTAGCGAAGTCTTGGCGGTGATGTCAGATACCTTTGGGTTCGATGCTCAATTTTATTTAGCGAATGCCTGACGGCAATGTCAAATATCCGTACCTTTAGGTTTGTTGTTCGCTTTTATTTAGCGAAGGCCTGGCGGTGATGTCCGATACCTTTGGGTTCGATGCTCGCTTTTATTTAGTGAACGCTGACGGCGATGTCAGATGTCCGTACCTTTGGGTTTGTTGTTCGCTTTTATTTTGCAAAGGCCTGACGGCGATGTCAGATACCTTTGGGTTCGATGCTCGCTTATATTTAGCGTATGCCAGGCGGCGATATCAAATATCCGTACCTTTGGGTTTGTTGTTCGCTTTTATTTAGCGAAGGTCGGGCGGCGATGTCAGATACCTTTGGGTTCGATGCACGCTTTTATTTAGCGAATGCCTGGCGGCAATGTCAGATGTCCGTACCTTTGGGTTTGTTGTTCGCTTTTATTTAGCAAAGGCTTGGCGGCGATGTCATATACCTTTGGGTTCGATGCTCTCTTTTATTTTGCGAATGCTTGGCGGCGATGTCAGATGTCTATACCTTTGGGTTTGTTGTTCACTTTTATTTAGCGAAGGCCTGGCGGCGATGTCAGATACCTTTGGGGTTCGATGCTCGCTTTTATTTAGCGAATGTCTGGGGCTATGTCAGATGTCTGTACCTTTGGGTTTGTTGTTCGCTTATATATAGCAATGTCCTGGTGGCGATGTCAGATACCTTTGGGTTCAATGCTCGCTTTTATTTAGAGAATGCCTGACAGCGATGTCAGATGTCCGTACCTTTGCGTTTGTTGTTCACTTTTATTTAGCGAAGGCCTAGTGGCGATGTCAGATACCTTTGCGTTTGATGCTCGCTTTTATTTAGTGAATGCCTGACGGCGATGTCAGATGTCCATACCTTTGGGTTTGTTGTTCGCTTTTATTTAGCGAAGGCCTGGCGGCGATGTCAGATACCTTTGGGTTCGATGCTCGCTTTTATTTAGCGAATGCCTGGCGGCGATGTTAGATATCCGTACCTTTGGATTTCTTGTTTGCTTTTATTTAGCGAAGGCCTGGCGGCGATGTCAGATACCTTTGGGTTTGATGCTCGCTTTTATTTAGGGAATGCGTGGTGGCGATGTCAGATTTCTGTACCTTTGGGTTTGTTGTTCACTTTTATTTAGCGACGGCCTAGCGGCGATGTCAGATACCTTTGGGTTCGATGCTCGCTTTTATTTAGTGAATTCCTGGCGGCGATGTCAGATGTCTGTACCTTTGTGTTTGTTGTTTGCTTTTATTTAGCAAAGTCTTGGCGGCGATGTCAGATACCTTTGGGTTCGATGCTCCCTTTTATTTAGCAAATGCATGAAGGCGATGTCAAATATCCGTACCTTTAGGTTTGTTGTTCGCTTTTATTTAGCGAAGGCCTGGTGGCGATGTCGGATAACTTTGGGTTCGATGCTCGCTTTTATTTATTGAATGCCTGACGACGATGTCAGATGTCCGTACCTTTGGGTTTATTGTCCGCTATTATTTAGGGAAGACCTGGCGGCGATGTCAGATACATTTGGGTTCGATGCTCGCTTATATTTAGCGAATACCTGGCGGGGATGTCAAATATCCGTACCCTTGGGTATTTTGTTTACTTTTATTTAGAGAAGGTCTAGAGGCGATGTCAGATACCTTTGGTTTCGATGCTCGCTTTTATTTTGCGAATGCCTGGCGGCGATTTCAGATGTCTATACCTTTGGGTTTGTTGTTCGCTTTTATTTAGCGAAGTCCTGGCGGCGATGTCAGATTCCTTAGGGGTTCGATGCTCGCTTTTATTTAGCGAATGCCTGGGGCGATGTCAGATGTCTGTACCTTTGGGTTTGTTGTTCGCTTTAATTTAGCAAAGGCCTGGCGGCGATGTCAGATACCTTTAGTTTAATGCTCGCTTTTATTTAGAGAATGCCTGACAGCGATGTCAGATGTCTGTAACTTTGCGTTTGTTGTTCACTTTTATTTAGCGAAGGCCTAGGGGAGATGTTAGATACCTTTGGGTTCGATGCTCTCTTTTATTTTGCGAATGCCTGGCGGCGATGTCAGATGTCTATACCTTGGGGTTTGTTGTTCGCTTTTATTTAGCGTATGCCTGGCGGCGATGTCAGATATCCGTACCTTTGGGGTTGTTGTTCGCTTTTTTTTAGCGAAGGCCTAGCGGCGATTTCAGATACCTTTGGGTTCGATGCTCGCTTTTATTTAGGGAATGCCTGACAGCGATGTCAGATGTCCGTACCTTTGGGTTTGTTGTTCGCTTTTATTTAGCGAAGGACTGGCGGCGATGTCAGATACCTTTGGGTTCGATGCTCGCTTTTATTTAGGGTAAGCCTGGTGGCAATGTCAGATGTTCGTACCTTTGGGTTTGTTGTTCGCTTTTATTTAGCGAAGGCCTAGCGACAATGTCTGATACCTTTGGGATCGATGCTCGCTTTTATTTAGCGAATGCCTGGTGGCGATGTCACATGTCAGTACCTTTGTGTTTGTTGTTCACTTTTATTTAGCGAAGGCCTATCGATGATGTCAAATACCTTTGGGTTCGATGCTTGCTTTTATTTAGTAAATTCCTGGCGGCGATGTCAGATGTTTGTACCTTTTGGTTTGTTGATCTCTTTTATTTAGCGAAGACTTTGTGGCGATGTCAGATACCTTTGGGTTCGATGATCCCTTTTATTTAGAGAATGCCTGATGGCGATGTAAAATATCCGTACCTTTAGGTTTGTTGTTCGCTTCTATTTAGCGAAGGCCTGGGGGCGATGTCCGATACCTTTGGGTTCTATGCTCGCTTTTATTTTGTGAATGCCTGGCGGCGATGTCAGATGTCCGTACCTTTGGGTTTGTTGTTCGCTGCTATATAGCGAAGGCCTGGCGGCGATGTCAGATACCTTTGGGTTCGATGCTCGCTTATATTTAGCAAATGCCAGGCGGCGATATCAAATATCCATACCTTTGGGTTTGTTGTTCGCTTTTATTTAGCGAAATCCTGGAGGCGATGTCAGATACCTTTGGGTTCGATGCACACTTTTATTTAGCGAATGCTTGGCGGCAATGTCAGATGTCCGTACCTTTGGGTTTGTTGTTCGCTTTTATTTAGCAAAGGCCTGGAGGCGATGTCAGATACCTTTGGGTTCAATGCTCGCTTTTATTTAGAGAATTCCTAACAGCGATGTCAGAGGTCCGTACCTTTGCGTTTGTTGTTCACTTTTTTTTACCGAAGGCCTGGCGGCGATCTCAGATACCTTTGCGTTTGATGCTCGCTTTTATTTAGCGAATGCCTGGCGGCGATTTCAGATGTCCGTACCTTTGGGTTTGTTGTTCGCTTTTATTTAGCGAAGGCCTGGCGGCGATGTCAGATACCTTTGGGTTTGATGCTCGCTTTTATTTAGCGAATGCCTGGCGGTGATGTCAGATATCCGTACCTTTGGGTTTCTTTTTTTTCTTTTATTTAGCGAAGGCCTGGCGGCGATGTCAGATACCTTTGGGTTTGATGCTCGCTTTTATTTAGGGAATGCCTGGCGGCGATGTCAGATGTCTGTACCTTTGGGTTTGTTGTTCTCTTTTATTTAGCGAATGCCTGGCGGCGATGTCAGATGTCTGTACCTTTGGGTTTGTTGTTCTCTTTTATTTAGCGAAGCCCTGGCGGCGATGTCAGATACATTTGGGTTCGATGCTTGCTTATATTTAGCGAATGCCTGACGGGGATGTCAAATATCCGTACCTTTGGGTTTGTTGTTCGCTTTTATTTAGAGAAGGTCTGGCGTCGATGTCAGATACCTTTGGGTTCGATGATCGCTTTTATTTAGTGAATGCCTGGCGGCGATGTCAGATGTCCGTACCTTTGGGTTTGTTGTTCGCTTTTATTTAGCGAAGGCCTATCGGCGATGTCAGATACCTTTGGTTCGATGCTCGCTTATATTTAGCGAATGCCTGGCGACGATATCAAATATCCGTACCTTTGGGTTTGTTGTTCGCTTTTTTTTAGCGAAGGTCTGGCGGCGATGTCAGATACCTTTGGGTTCGATGCACGCTATTATTTAGCGAATGCCTGGTGGCAATATCAGATGTCCGTACCTTTGGGTTTGTTGTTCGCTTTTATTTAGCAAAGGCCTGGCGGCAATGTCAGATACCTTTGGGTTCGATGCTCGCTTTTATTTTTCGAATGCCTGGCAGCGATGTCAGATGTCTATACCTTTGGGTTTGTTGTTCGCTTTTATTTAGCGAAGGCCTGGCGGCAATGTCAGATACCTTTGGGGTTTGATGCTCGCTTTTATTTATCGAATGTCTGGTGCGATGTCAGATGTTTATACCTTTGGGTTTGTTGTTCGCTTTTATTTAGCAAAGGCCTGGCGGTGATGTCAGATACCTTTGGGTTCAATTCTCGCTTTTATTTAGAGAATGCCTGACAGCGATGTCAGATGTCCGTACCTTTGCATTTGTTGTTCACTTTTATTTAGCGAAGGCCTGGCGGCGATGTCAGATACCTTTGCGTTCGATGCTCGCTTTTATTTAGCAAATGTCTGGCGGCGATTTCAGATGTCCGTACCTTTGGGTTTGTTGTTCGCTTTTATTTAGCGAAGGCCTGGCGGCGATGTCAGATGCCTTTGGGTTCGATGCTCGCTTTTATTTAGCGAATGCCTAGAGGCGATGTCAGATATCCGTACCTTTGGGTTTCTTGTTTGCTTTCATTTAGCGAAGGCCTGGCGGCGATGTCAGATACCTTTGGGTTTGATATTCACTTTTATTTAGGGAATGCTAGGCGACGATGTCAGATGTCTGTACCTTTAGGTTTGTTGTTCGCTTTTATTTAGCGAAGGACTGGCGGCGATGTCCGATACCTTTGGGTTCGATGCTCGCTTTTATTTAGAGAATTCCTGGCGGTGATGTCAGATGTCTGTACCTTTGGGTTTGTTGTTCGCTTTTATTTAGCGAAGCCCTGGCGGCGATGTCAGATACATTTGGGTTTGATGCTCGCTTATATTTAGCGAATGCCTGACGGGGATGTCAAATATCCGTACCTTTGGGTTTGTTGTTCGCTTTTATTTAGAGAAGGTCTGGCGTCGATGTTAGATACCTTTGGGTTCGATGATCGCTTTTATTTTTTGAATTCCTGGCGGCGATGTTAAATGTCTATACCTTTGGGTTTGTTGTTTGCTTTTATTTAGCGAAGGCCTGGCGGCGATGTCAGATACCTTAGGGGTTCGATGCTCACTTTAATTTAGCGAATGCCTGGGGTGATGTCAAATGTCTGTACCTTTGGGTTTGTTGTTCGCTTTTATTTAGCAAAGGCCTGGCGGCAATGTCAGATACATTTAGGTTCAATGCTCGCTTTTATTTAGAGAATGCTTGACAGCGATGTCAGATGTCTGTACCTTTACGTTTGTTGTTCACTTTTATTTAACGAAGGCCTGGCGACGATGTCAGATACCGTTGGGTTCGATGCTCGCTTTTATTTAGTGAATGCCTGGCGGCGATGTCAGATATCCGTACCTTTGGGTTTGTTGTTCGCTTTTATTTAGCGAAGGACTGGCGGCGATGTCCGATACCTTTGGGTTCGATGCTCGCTTTTATTTAGCGAATGCCTGGCGGCGATGTCAGATGTCTGTACCTTTGGGTTTGTTGTTCAGTTTTATTTAACGAAGCCCTGGCGGCGATGTCAGATACATTTGGGTTCGATGCTCGCTTATATTTAGCGAATGCCTGACGGGGATGTCAAATATCCGTACCTTTTGGTTTGTTGTTCGCTTTTATTTAGAGAAGGTCTGGCGTCGATGTCAGATACCTTTGGGTTCGATGATTGCTTTTATTTTTTGAATTCCTGGCGACGATGTCAAATGTCTATACCTTTGGGTTTGTTGTTCACTTTTATTTAGCGAAGGCCTGGCGGCGATGTCAGATACCTTTGGGGTTCGATGCTCACTTTAATTTAGCGAAAGCCTGGGGTGATGTCAAATGTCTGTACCTTTGGGTTTGTTGTTCGCTTTTATTTAGCAAAGGCCTGGCGGCGATGTCAGATACATTTAGGTTCAATGCTCGCTTTTATTTAGAGAATGCTTGACAGCGATGTCAGATGTCTGTACCTTTACGTTTGTTGTTCACTTTTATTTAACGAAGGCCTGGCGACGATGTCAGATACCTTTGGGTTCGATGCTCGCTTTTATTTAGCGAATGCCTTGCGGCGATGTCAGATATCCGTACCTTTGGGTTTGTTGTTCGCTTTTATTTAGCGAAGGCCTGGCGGCGATGTCATATACCTTTGGGTTTGATTATCTCTTTTATTTAGCGAATGCCTGGTGGCGATGTCAGATAACCGTACCTTTGGGTTTGTTGTTCGCTTTTATTTAGCGAAGGCTTGGCGGCGATGTCAGATATCTTTGGGTTCGATGCTCTCTTTTAGAGAATGCCTAGCGGCGATGTCAGATGTCCGAACCTTTGGGTTTGTTGTTCACTTTTGTTTAGCGAAGGCCTAGTGACGATGTCAGATACCTTTGGGTTCGATACTCGCTTTTATTTAGCGAATTCCTGGCGGCGATGTCAGATGTCCGTACCTTTGGGTTTGGTGTGTGCTTTTATTTTGCGAAGGCCTGGCGGCGATGTCAGATACTTTTGGGTTCGATGCTCGCTTATATTTAGCGAATGACTGGCGGCGATATCAAATATCCGTACCTTTGGGTTTGTTGTTCGCTTTTATTTAGCGAAGGTCTGGCGGCGATGTCAGATACCTTTGGGTTTTGTGCACGCTTTTATTTAGCGAATGCCTGGCGGCAATGTCAGATGTCCGTACCTTTGCGTTTGTTGTTTGCTTTTATTTAGCGAAGGCCTAGCGACGATGTCAAATACCTTTGGGTTCGATGCTCCCTTTTATTTAGGGAATGCATGACGGCGATGTTAAATATCCGTACCTTTAGGTTTGTTGTTCGCTTTTATTTAGAGAAGGCTTGGCGGCGATGTCCGATACCTTTGGGTTAGATGCTCTCTTTTATTTAGCGAATGCCTGGCGGCGATGTCAGATGTCCGTACGTTTGGGTTTGTTGTTCACTTTTATTTAGAGAAGGCCTGGCGGCGATGTCAGATACGTTTGGGTTCGATGCTCCCTTTTATTTAGCGAATGCCTGACGGCGATGTCAAATATTCGTACCTTTAGGTTTGTTGTTCACTTTTATTTAGCGAAGGCCTGGTGGCGATGTCCGATACCTTTGGGTTCGATGCTCGCTTTTATGTAGTGAATTCCTGGGGGCGATGTCATATGTTCGTACCTTTAGGTTTGTTGTTCGCTTTTATTTAGCAAAGGCCTGGCCGCGATGTCATATACCTTTGGGTTCAATGCTCGCTTTTATTTAGCGAATTCCTGGCGGCGATGTCAGATGTCTGTACCTTTGGGTTTCTTGTTTGCTTTTATTTAGCGAAGGTTTGGTGGCGATGTCAGATACCTTTGGGTTTAATACTTGCTTTTATTTTGGGAATACTTGGCGGCGATATCAGGTGTCCGTACCTTTGGGTTTGTTGTTGACCTTTATTTAGCGAAGGCCTAGCGGCGATGTCAGATACCTTTGGGTTCGATGCTCGCTTTTATTTAGCGAATGCTCTGCGACGATGTCAGATGTCCGTACCTTTGGGTTTGTTGTTCGCTTTTATTTGGTGAAGTCTTGGCGGCGATGTCAGATACCTTTGGGTTTGATGCTCGATTTTATTTAGCGAATGCCTGACGACGATGTCAAATATCTGTACCTCTAGGTTTGTTGTTCGCTTTTATTTAGCGAAGGCCTGGCGGCGATGTCCGATACCTTTTGGTTCGATGCTCGCTTTTATTTAGTGAATGCCTGGCGGCGATGTCAAATGTTCGTACCTTTGGGTTTGTTGTTCGCTTTTATTTAGCAAAGGCCTGGATGCAATGTCAGATACATTTGGGTTCGATGCTCGCTTATATTTAGCAAATTCCTGGCGGGGATATCAAATATCCGTACCTTTGGGTTTGTTGTTCGCTTTTATTTAGCGAAGGTCTGGCGGCGATATCAGATACCTTTGGGTTCGATGCTCGCTTTTATTTTGCGAATGCCTGGCGGTGATGTCATATGTCCATAACTTTGGGTTTGTTGTTCGCTTTTATTTAGCGAAGGCCTAGCAACGATGTCAGATACCTTTGGGGTTCGATGCTCGCTTTTATTTAGCGAATCCCTGGGGCGATGTCAGATGTCTGTACCTTTGGATTTATTATTCGCTTTTATTTAGCAAAGGCCTGGCGACGATGTCAGAAACCTTTAGGTTCAATGCTCGCTTTTATATAAAGAATGCCTGACAGCGATGTAAGATGTCTGTACCTTTGCTTTTGTTGTTCACTTTTATTTAGCGAAGGCCTGGCGGCGATGTCAGATACCTTTGCATTCGATGCTCACTTTTATTTAGCGAATGCCGGACGGTGATGTCAGATGTCCGTACCTTTGGGTTTGTTGTTCGCTTTTATTTAGCGAAGGCCTGGCGGCGATGTCAGATACCTTTGGGTTCGATGCTCGCTTTTATTTAGCGAATGCCTGGCGGCAGTGTCAGATATCCGTACCTTTGGGTTTGTTGTTCGCTTTTATTTAGCGAAGGCCTGGCGACGATGTCAGATACCTTTTGGTTCGATGCTCGCTTTTATTTAGCGGATGCCTGGCGACGATGTCAGATGTCCGTACCTTTGGGTTTGTTGTTCGCTTTTATTTAGCGAAGTCTTGGCGGTGATGTCAGATACCTTTGGGTTCGATGCTCAATTTTATTTAGCGAATGCCTGACGGCAATGTCAAATATCCGTACCTTTAGGTTTGTTGTTCGCTTTTATTTAGCGAAGGCCTGGCGGTGATGTCCGATACCTTTGGGTTCGATGCTCGCTTTTATTTAGTGAACGCTGACGGCGATGTCAGATGTCCGTACCTTTGGGTTTGTTGTTCGCTTTTATTTTGCAAAGGCCTGACGGCGATGTCAGATACCTTTGGGTTCGATGCTCGCTTATATTTAGCGTATGCCAGGCGGCGATATCAAATATCCGTACCTTTGGGTTTGTTGTTCGCTTTTATTTAGCGAAGGTCTGGCGGCGATGTCAGATACCTTTGGGTTCGATGCACGCTTTTATTTAGCGAATGCCTGGCGGCAATGTCAGATGTCCGTACCTTTGGGTTTGTTGTTCGCTTTTATTTAGCAAAGGCTTGGCGGCGATGTCATATACCTTTGGGTTCGATGCTCTCTTTTATTTTGCGAATGCTTGGCGGCGATGTCAGATGTCTATACCTTTGGGTTTGTTGTTCACTTTTATTTAGCGAAGGCCTGGCGGCGATGTCAGATACCTTTGGGGTTCGATGCTCGCTTTTATTTAGGGAATGCGTGGTGGCGATGTCAGATTTCTGTACCTTTGGGTTTGTTGTTCACTTTTATTTAGCGACGGCCCAGCGGCGATGTCAGATACCTTTGGGTTCGATGCTCGCTTTTATTTAGTGAATTCCTGGCGGCGATGTCAGATGTCTGTACCTTTGTGTTTGTTGTTTGCTTTTATTTAGCAAAGTCTTGGCGGCGATGTCAGATACCTTTGGGTTCGATGCTCCCTTTTATTTAGCAAATGCATGAAGGCGATGTCAAATATCCGTACCTTTAGGTTTGTTGTTCGCTTTTATTTAGCGAAGGCCTGGTGGCGATGTCGGATAACTTTGGGTTCGATGCTCGCTTTTATTTATTGAATGCCTGACGACGATGTCAGATGTCCGTACCTTTGGGTTTATTGTCCGCTATTATTTAGGGAAGACCTGGCGGCGATGTCAGATACATTTGGGTTCGATGCTCGCTTATATTTAGCGAATACCTGGCGGGGATGTCAAATATCCGTACCTTTGGGTATTTTGTTTACTTTTATTTAGCGAAGGTCTAGAGGCGATGTCAGATACCTTTGGTTTCGATGCTCGCTTTTATTTTGCGAATGCCTGGCGGCGATTTCAGATATCTATAACTTTGGGTTTGTTGTTCGCTTTTATTTAGCGAAGTCCTGGCGGCGATGTCAGATTCCTTAGGGGTTCGATGCTCGCTTTTATTTAGAGAATGCCTGGCGGCGATGTCAGATGTCCATACCTTTGGGTTTGTTGTTCGCTTTTATTTAGCGAAGGCCTAGCGACAATGTCTGATACCTTTGGGATCGATGCTCGCTTTAATTTAGCGAATGCCTGGCGGCGATGTCACATGTCAGTACCTTTGTGTTTGTTGTTCACTTTTATTTAGCGAAGGCCTATCGATGATGTCAAATACCTTTGGGTTCGATGCTTGCTTTTATTTAGTGAATTCCTGGCGGCGATGTCAGATGTCCGTACCTTTTGGTTTGTTGATCGCTTTTATTTAGCGAAGACTTTGTGGCAATGTCAGATACCTTTGGGTTCGATCATCCCTTTTATTTAGCGAATGCTTGATGGCGATGTAAAATATCCGTACCTTTAGGTTTGTTGTTCGCTTATATTTAGCGAAGGCCTGGGGGCGATGTCCGATACCTTTGGGTTCTATGCTCGCTTTTATTTTGTGAATGCCTGGCGGCGATGTCAGATGTCCGTACCTTTGGGTTTGTTGTTCGCTGCTATATAGCGAAGGCCTGGCGGCGATGTCAGATACCTTTGGGTTCGATGCTCGCTTATATTTAGCAAATGCCAGGCGGCGATATCAAATATCCATACCTTTGGGTTTGTTGTTCGCTTTTATTTAGCGAAATCCTGGAGGCGATGTCAGATACCTTTGGGTTCGATGCACGCTTTTATTTAGCGAATGCTTGGCGGCAATGTCAGATGTCCGTACCTTTGGGTTTGTTGTTCGCTTTTATTTAGCAAAGGCCTGGAGGCGATGTCAGATACCTTTGGGTTCAATGCTCGCTTTTATTTAGAGAATTCCTAACAGCGATGTCAGAGGTCCGTACCTTTGCGTTTGTTGTTCACTTTTTTTTACCGAAGGCCTGGCGGCGATCTCAGATACCTTTGCGTTTGATGCTCGCTTTTATTTAGCGAATGCCTGGCGGCGATGTAAGATGTCTGTACCTTTGCGTTTGTTGTTCACTTTTATTTAGCGAAGGCCTGGCGGCGATGTCAGATACCTTTGCATTCGATGCTCACTTTTATTTAGCGAATGCCGGACGGTGATGTCAGATGTCCGTACCTTTGGATTTGTTGTTCGCTTTTATTTAGCGAAGGCCTGGCGGCGATGTCAGATACCTTTGGGTTCGATGCTCGCTTTTATTTAGCGAATGCCTGGCGGCAGTGTCAGATATCCGTACCTTTGGGTTTGTTGTTCGCTTTTATTTAGCGAAGGCCTGGCGACGATGTCAGATACCTTTTGGTTCGATGCTCGCTTTTATTTAGCGGATGCCTGGCGGCGATGTCAGATGTCCGTACCTTTGGGTTTGTTGTTCGCTTTGATTTAGCAAAGTCTTGGCGGTGATGTCAGATACCTCTGGGTTCGATGCTCAATTTTATTTAGCGAATGCCTGACGGCAATGTCAAATATCCGTACCTTTAGGTTTGTTGTTCGCTTTTATTTAGCGAAGGCCTGGCGGTGATGTCCGATACCTTTGGGTTCGATGCTCGCTTTTATTTAGTGAACGCTGACGGCGATGTCAGATGTCCGTACCTTTGGGTTTGTTGTTCGCTTTTATTTTGCAAAGGCCTGACGGCGATGTCAGATACCTTTGCGTTCGATGCTCGCTTATATTTAGCGTATGCCAGGCGGCGATATCAAATATCCGTACCTTTGGGTTTGTTGTTCGCTTTTATTTAACGAAGGTCTGGCGGCGATGTCAGATACCTTTGGGTTCGATGCACGCTTTTATTTAGCGAATGCCTGGCGGCAATGTCAGATGTCCGTACCTTTGGGTTTGTTGTTCGCTTTTATTTAGCAAAGGCTTGGCGGCGATGTCATATACCTTTGGGTTCGATGCTCTCTTTTATTTTGCGAATGCTTGGCGGCGATGTCAGATGTCTATACCTTTGGGTTTGTTGTTCACTTTTATTTAGCGAAGGCCTGGCGGCGATGTCAGATACCTTTGGGGTTCGATGCTCGCTTTTATTTAGCGAATGTCTGGGGCTATGTCAGATGTTTGTACCTTTGGGTTGGTTGTTCGCTTATATATAGCAATGTCCTGGTGGCGATGTCAGATACCTTTGGGTTCAATGCTCGCTTTTATTTAGAGAATGCCTGACAGCGATGTCAGATGTCCGTACCTTTGCGTTTGTTGTTCACTTTTATTTAGCGAAGGCCTAGTGGCGATGTCAGATACCTTTGCGTTTGATGCTCGCTTTTATTTAGTGAATGCCTGACGGCGATGTCAGATGTCCATACCTTTGGGTTTGTTGTTCGATTTTATTTAGCGAAGGCCTGGCGGCGATGTCAGATACCTTTGGGTTCGATGCTCGCTTTTATTTAGCGAATGCCTGGCGGCGATGTCAGATATTCGTACCTTTGGATTTCTTGTTTGCTTTTATTTAGCGAAGGCCTGGCGGCGATGTCAGATACCTTTGGGTTTGATGCTCGCTTTTATTTAGGGAATGCGTGGTGGCGATGTCAGATTTCTGTACCTTTGGGTTTGTTGTTCACTTTTATTTAGCGACGGCCTAGCGGCGATGTCAGATACCTTTGGGTTCGATGCTCGCTTTTATTTAGTGAATTCCTGGCGGCGATGTCAGATGTCTGTACCTTTGTGTTTGTTGTTTGCTTTTATTTAGCAAAGTCTTGGCGGCGATGTCAGATACCTTTGGGTTCGATGCTCCCTTTTATTTAGCAAATGCATGAAGGCGATGTCAAATATCCGTACCTTTAGGTTTGTTGTTCGCTTTTATTTAGCGAAGGCCTGGTGGCGATGTCGGATAACTTTGGGTTCGATGCTCGCTTTTATTTATTGAATGCCTGACGACGATGTCAGATGTCCGTACCTTTGGGTTTATTGTCCGCTATTATTTAGGGAAGACCTGGCGGCGATGTCAGATACATTTGGGTTCGATGCTCGCTTATATTTAGCGAATACCTGGCGGGGATGTCAAATATCCGTACCTTTGGGTATTTTGTTTACTTTTATTTAGCGAAGGTCTAGAGGCGATGTCAGATACCTTTGGTTTCGATGCTCCCTTTTATTTTGCGAATGCCTGGCGGCGATTTCAGATATCTATAACTTTGGGTTTGTTGTTCGCTTTTATTTAGCGAAGTCCTGGCGGCGATGTCAGATTCCTTAGGGGTTCGATGCTCGCTTTTATTTAGCGAATGCCTGGGGCGATGTCAGATGTCTGTACCTTTGGGTTTGTTGTTCGCTTTAATTTAGCAAAGGCCTGGCGGCGATGTCAGATACCTTTAGTTTAATGCTCGCTTTTATTTAGAGAATGCCTGACAGCGATGTCAGATGTCTGTAACTTTGCGTTTGTTGTTCACTTTTATTTAGCGAAGGCCTAGGGGAGATGTTAGATACCTTTGGGTTCGATGCTCTCTTTTATTTTGCGAATGCCTGGCGGCGATGTCAGATGTCTATACCTTGGGGTTTGTTATTCGCTTTTATTTAGCGTATGCCTGGCGGCGATGTCAGATATCCGTACCTTTGGGGTTGTTGTTCGCTTTTTTTTAGCGAAGGCCTAGCGGCGATTTCAGATACGTTTGGGTTCGATGCTCGCTTTTATTTAGGGAATGCCTGACAGCGATGTCAGATGTCCGTACCTTTGGGTTTGTTGTTCGCTTTTATTTAGCGAAGGACTGGCGGCGATGTCAGATACCTTTGGGTTCGATGCTCGCTTTTATTTAGGGTAAGCCTGGTGGCAATGTCAGATGTTCGTACCTTTGGGTTTGTTGTTCGCTTTTATTTAGCGAAGGCCTAGCGACAATGTCTGATACCTTTGGGATCGATGCTCGCTTTAATTTAGCGAATGCCTGGCGGCGATGTCACATGTCAGTACCTTTGTGTTTGTTGTTCACTTTTATTTAGCGAAGGCCTATCGGTGATGTCAAATACCTTTGGGTTCGATGCTTGCTTTTATTTAGTGAATTCCTGGCGGCGATGTCAGATGTCCGTACCTTTTGGTTTGTTGATCGCTTTTATTTAGCGAAGACTTTGTGGCGATGTCAGATACCTTTGGGTTCGATTATCCCTTTTATTTAGCGAATGCCTGATGGCGATGTAAAATATCCGTACCTTTAGGTTTGTTGTTCGCTTCTATTTAGCGAAGGCCTGGGGGCGATGTCCGATACCTTTGGGTTCTATGCTCGCTTTTATTTTGTGAATGCCTGGCGGCGATGTCAGATGTCCGTACCTTTGGGTTTGTTGTTCGCTGCTATATAGCGAAGGCCTGGCGGCGATGTCAGATACCTTTGGGTTCGATGCTCGCTTATATTTAGCAAATGCCAGGCGGCGATATCAAATATCCATACCTTTGGGTTTGTTGTTCGCTTTTATTTAGCGAAATCCTGGAGGCGATGTCAGATACCTTTGGGTTCGATGCACGCTTTTATTTAGCGAATGCTTGGCGGCAATGTCAGATGTCCGTACCTTTGGGTTTGTTGTTCGCTTTTATTTAGCAAAGGCCTGGAGGCGATGTCAGATACCTTTGGGTTCAATGCTCGCTTTTATTTAGAGAATTCCTAACAGCGATGTCAGAGGTCCGTACCTTTGCGTTTGTTGTTCACTTTTTTTTACCGAAGGCCTGGCGGCGATCTCAGATACCTTTGCGTTTGATGCTCGCTTTTATTTAGCGAATGCCTGGCGGCGATTTCAGATGTCCGTACCTTTGGGTTTGTTGTTCGCTTTTATTTAGCGAAGGCCTGGCGGCGATGTCAGATACCTTTGGGTTTGATGCTCGCTTTTATTTAGCGAATGCCTGGCGGTGATGTCAGATATCCGTACCTTTGGGTTTCTTTTTTTTCTTTTATTTAGCGAAGGCCTGGCGGCGATGTCAGATACCTTTGGGTTTGATGCTCGCTTTTATTTAGGGAATGCCTGGCGGCGATGTCAGATGTCCGTACCTTTGGGTTTGTTGTTCTCTTTTATTTAGCGAAGTCTTGGCGGCAATGTCAGATACCTTTGAGTTTGATGCTCGATTTTATTTAGCGAATGCCTGACTGCGATGTCAAATATCTGTACCTTTAGGTTTGTTGTTTGCTTTTATTTAGCGAAGTCCTGGCGGCTATGTCCGATACCATTGGGTTCGATGCTCGCTTTTATTTTGTGAATGTCTGCGGTGATGTCAGATGTCCGTACCTTTGGGTTTGTTGTTCGCTTTTATTTAGCAAACGCCTGGCAGCGATGTCAGATACCTTTGGGTTCGACGCTCGCGTATATTTAGCGAATGCCTGGCGGGGATGTCAAGTATTCGTACCTTTGGGTTTGTTGTTCGCTTTTATTTAGCGAAGGTATGGCGGCGATGTCAGATATCTTGGGGTTCGACGCTCGCTTTTATTTTGCGAATGCCTGGCGGCGATGTCAGATGTCTATACCTTTGGGTTTGTTGTTCACTTTTATTTAGCGAAGGCCTGGCGGCGATGTCAGATACCTTTGGGGTTCGAAGCTCGCCTTTATTTAGCGAATGCCTGGGGAGATGTCAGATGTCTGTACCTTTTGGTTTGTTGTTCGATTTTATTTAGCAAAGGCCTGGCGGCGATGTCAGATACCTTTAGGTTTAATGCTCGCTTTTATTTAAATAATACGTAACAGCGATTTCAGATGTCTGTACCTTTGCGTTTGTTGTTCACTTTTATTTAGCGAAGGCCTGGCGGCGATGTCAGATACCTTTGGGTTGGATGCTATCTTTTATTTTGCGAATGCCTGTCGGTGATGTCAAATGCCTATACCTTTGGGTTTGTTGTTCACTTTTATTTAGCGAAGGCCTGGCGGCGATGTGAGATACCTTTGGGTTCGTTGCTCGTTTTTATTTAGCGAATGCCTGGCGGCGGTGTCAGATATTCGTACCTTTGGGTTTGTTGTTCGTTTTTATTTAGCGAAGGCCTGGTGGCGATTTCAGATACCTTTGGGTTCGATGCTCGCTTTTATTTGGGGAATGCCTGGTGGCGATGTCAGATTTTCGTACCTTTGGGTTTGTTGTTCACTTTTATTTAGCGAAGGCCTAGCGGTGATGTCAGATACCTTTGGGTTCGATGCTCGCTTTTATTTAGCGAATTCCTGGCGGCGATGTCAGATGTCCGTACCTTTGGGTTTGTTGTTCGCTTTTATTTAGCAAAGTCTTGGCGGCAATGTCAGATACCTTTGGGTTCGATGCTCGATTTTATTTAGCGAATGCCTAACGGCGATGTCAGATGTCCGTACCTTTAGGTTTGATGTTCGTGTTTATTTAGCGAAGGCCTGGTGGGAATGTCCGATAACTTTGGGTTCGATGCTCGCTTTTATTTATTGAATGCCTGGCGGCGATGTCATATGTCCGTACCTTTGGGTTTGTTGTTCACTTTTATTTAGCGAAGGCCTAGCGATGATGTCAAACACCTTTGGATTCGATGCTTGCTTTTATTTAGTGAATTCCTGGCGGCGATGTCAGATGTCCGTACCTTTTGGTTTGTTGATCGCTTTTATTTAGCGAAGACTTTGTGGCGATGTCAGATACCTTTGGGTTCGATGCTCCCTTTTATTTAGAGAATGCCTGATAGCGATGTAAAATATCCGTACCTTTAGGTTTGTTGTTCGCTTCTATTTAGCGAAGGCCTGGCTGCGATGTCCGATACCTTTGGGTTCTATGATCGCTTTTATTTTGTGAATGCCTGGCGGCGATGTCAGATGTCCGTACCTTTGGGTTTGTTGTTCGCTGCTATATAGCGAAGGCCTGGCGGCGATGTCAGATACCTTTGGGTTCGATGCTCGCTTATATTTAGAAAATGCCAGGCGGCGATATCAAATATCCATACCTTTGGGTTTGTTGTTCGCTTTTATTTAGCGAAATCCTGGCGGCGATGTCAGATACCTTTGGGTTCGATGCACGCTTTTATTTAGCGAATGCTTGGCGGCAATGTTAGATGTTCGTACCTTTGGGTTTGTTGTTCGCTTTTATTTAGCAAAGGCCTGGCGGCGATGTCAGATACCTTTGGGTTCAATGTTCGTTTTTATTTAGAGAATTCCTGACAGCGATGTCAGAGGTCCGTACCTTTGCGTTTGTTGTTCACTTTTTTTTAGCGAAGGCCTGGCGGCGATGTTAGATACCTTTGCGTTTGATGCTCGCTTTTATTTAGCGAATGCCTAGCGGCGACTTTGGATGTTCGTACCTTTGGGTTTGTTGTTCGCTTTTATTTAGCGAAGGCCTGGCGGCGATGTCAGATACCTTTGGGTTTGATGCTCGCTTTTATTTAGCGAATGCTTGGCGGTGATGTCAGATATCCGTACCTTTCGGTTTCTTTTTTTCTTTTATTTAGCGAAGGCCTGGCGGCGATGTCATATACCTTTGGGTTTGATGCTAGCTTTTATTTAGGGAATGCCTGGCGGCGATGTCAGATGTCCGTACCTTTGGGTTTGTTGTTCTCTTTTATTTAGCGAAGTCTTGGCGGCAATGTCAGATACGTTTGGGTTTGATGCTCGATTTTATTTAGCGAATGCCTGACTGCGATGTCAAATATCCATACCTTTAAGTTTGTTGTTCGCTTTTATTTAGCGAAGGCCTGGCGGCTATGTCCGATACCTTTGGGTTCGATGCTCGTTTTTATTTAGTGAATGTCTGGCGGTGATGTCAGATGTCCGTACCTTTGGGTTTGTTGTTCGCTTTTATTTAGAAAATGCCTGGCAGCGATGTCAGATACCTTTGGGTTCGACGCTCGCTAATATTTAGCGAATGCCTGGCGGGGATGTCAAGTATCCGTACCTTTGGGTTTGTTGTTCGCTTTTATTTAGCGAAGGTATGGCGGCGATAACAGATACCTTGGGGTTTGACGCTCGCTTTTATTTTGCGAATGCCTGGCGGCGATGTCAGATGTCTATACCTTTGGGTTTGTTGTTCACTTTTATTTAGCGAAGGCCTGGCGGCGATGTCAGATACCTTAGGGGTTTGAAGCTCACCTTTATTTAGCGAATGCCTGGGGCGATGTCAGATGGCTGTACCTTTGGGTTTGTTGTTCGCTTTTATTTAGCAAAGGCCTGGCGGCGATGTTAGATACCTTTAGGTTTAATGCTCACTTTTATTTAAAGAATGTGTAACAGCGATTTCAGATGTTTGTACCTTTGCGTTTGTTGTTCACTTTTATTTAGCGAAGGCCTGGCGGCGATGTCAGATACCTTTGGGTTCGATGCTATCTTTTATTTTGCGAATGCCTGTCGGCGATGTCAGATGTCTATACCTTTGGGTTTGTTGTTCGCATTTATTTAGCGAAGGCCTGGCGGCGATGTGAGATACCTTTGGGTTCGTTGCTCGTTTTTATTTAGCGAATGTCTGGCGGCGGTGTCAGATATTCGTACCTTTGGGTTTGTTGTTCGTTTTTATTTAGCGAAGGCCTGGTGGCGATGTAAGATACCTTTGGGTTCGATGCTCGCTTTTATTTAGGGAATGCCTGGTGGCGATGTCCGATGTCCGTACCTTTGGGTTTGTTGTTCACTTTTATTTAGCGAAGGCCTAGCGGTGATGTCAGATACCTTTGGGTTCGATGCTCGCTTTTATTTAGCGAATTCCTGGCGGCGATGTCAGATGTTCGTACCTTTGGGTTTGTTGTTCGCTTTTATTTAGCAAAGTCTTGGCGGCAATGTCAGATACCTTTGGGTTCGATGCTCGATTTTATTTAGCGAATGCATAACGGCGATGTTAAATATTCGTACCTTTGGGTTTGTTGTTCGCTTTTTTTTATCGAAGGCCTGGCGGGAATGTCCGATAACTTTGGGTTCGATGCTCGCTTTTCTTTATTGAATGCCTGGCGGCGATGTCAGATGTCCGTACCTTTGGGTTTGTTGTTCACTTTTATTTAGCGAAGGCTTGACGGAGATGTCAAATACATTTGGGTTCGATGCTCGCTTATATTTAGCGAATGCTTGGAAGGGATGTCAAATATCCGTACCTTTGGGTTTTTTGTTCGCTTTTATTTAGCGAAGGTCTGGCGGCGATGTCAGATACCTTTGGGTTCGATGCTCGCTTTTATTTTGCGAATGCCTGGCGGCGATGTCAGATGTCTATACCTTTGGGTTTGTTGTTCGCTTTTATTTAGCGAAGGCCTGGCGGCGATGTCAGATTCATTTGGGGTTCGATGCTCGCTTTTATTTAGCGAATGCCTGGGGCGATGTCAGATGTCTGTACATTTGGGTTTGTTGTTCGCTTTTATTTAGCAAAGGCCTGGCGGCGATGTAAGATACCTTTAGGTTTAATGCTCGCTTTTATTTAGAGAATCCCTGACAGCGATGTCAGATGTCTGTACCTTTGCGTTTGTTGTTCAATTTTATTTAGCGAATGCCTGGCGGCGATGTCAGATACCTTTGGGTTTGATGCTCTCTTTTATTTTGCGAATGCCTGGCGGAGATGTCAGATGTCTATACCTTTGGGTTTGTTGTTTGCTTTTATTTAGCGAATGCCTGGCGGCGATGTCCGATATCCGTACCTTTGGGTTTGTTGTTCACTTTAATTTAGCGAAGGGTTGGCGGGGATGTCAGATACCTTTGGGTTCGATGCTCTCTTTTATTTTGCGAATGCCTGTCGGCGATGTCAGATGTCTATACCTTTGGGTTTATTGTTCGCTTTTATTTAGCGAAGGCCAGGTGGCAATGTCAGATACCTTTGGGTTCGATGCTCGCTTTTATTTAGCGAATGCCTGGCGGTGATGTCAGATATCCGTACCTTTGGGTTTGTTTTTCGCTTTTATTTAGCGAAGGCCTTGCGGCGATGTCAGATACCTTTGGGTTTGATGCTCGCTTTTATTTAGGGAATGCCTAGCGGCGATGTCAGATGTCCGTAAATTAGGGTTTGTTATTCACTTTTATTTAGCGAAGGCCTAGCGACGATGTCAGATACCTTTGGGTTCGATGCTCGCTTTTATTTAGCGAATGCCTGGCGGCGATGTCAGATGTCCGTACCTTTGGGTTTGTTGTTTGCTTTTATTTAGCGAAGTCTTGGCGGCGTTGTTAGATACCTTTGGGTTCGATACTCGATTTTATTTAGCGAATGCCTGACGACGATGTCAAATATCCGTACCTTTAGGTTTGATGTTCGCTTTTATTTAGCGAAGGCCTGGCGGCGATGTCCGATAACTTTGGGTTCGATGCTCGCTTTTATTTATTTAATGCCTGGCGACGATGTCAGATGTCCATACCTTTGGGTTTGTTGTTCGCTTTTATTTAGCGAAGGCCTGACGGTGATGTCAGATACATTTGGGTTCGATGCTCGCTTATATTTAGCGAATGCCTGGAGGGGATATCAAATAACCGTAACTTTGGGTTTTTTGTTCGCTTTTATTTAGCGAAGGTCTGGCGGCGATGTCAGATACCTTTGGGTTCGATGCTCGCTTTTATTTTGCGAACGCCTAGCGGCGATGTCAGATGTCTATACCTTTGGGTTTGTTGTTCGCTTTTATTTAGCGAAGGCCTGGCGACGATGTCAGTTACCTTTGGGTTCGATGCTCGTTTTTATTTTGCGAATGCCTGGCGGCGATTTCAGATGTCTATACCTTTGGGTTTGTTGTTCGCTCTTATTTAGAGAAGGCCTGGCGGCTATATCAGAGACCTTTGGGGTTCGATGCTCGCTTTTCTTTAGCGAATGCCAGGGGCGATGTCAGATGTCTGTACCTTTGGGTTTGTTGTTCGCTTTTATTTAGCAAAGGCTTGGCGGCGATGTCAGATACCTTTGGGTTCAATGCTCGCTTTTATTTAGAGAATGCCTGACAGCGATATCAGATGTCCGTACCTTTGCGTTTGTTGTTCATTTTTATTTAGAGAAGGCCTGACGGCGATGTCTGATACCTTTGGGTTCGATGCTCGCTTTTATTTAGGAAATGCCTGGCGGCGATGTCAGATGTCCGTACCTTTGGGTTTGTGTTCACTTTTATTTAGCGAAGGCCTAGCGGCGATGTTAGATACCTTTGGGTTCGATGCTCACTTTTATTTAGCGAATGCCTGGCGGCAATGTCAGATGTTCGTACCTTTGGGTTTGTTGTTCGCTTTTATTTAGCGAAGTCCTGGGGCGATGTCAGATACCTTTGGATTTGATGCTCGAGTTTATTTAGCGAATGCCTTACTACGATGTCAAATATCCGTACCTTTAGGTTTGTTGTTCGCTTTTATTTAGCGAAGGCCTGGCGGCGATGTCCGATACCTTTGGGTTCGATGCTCGCTTTTATTTAGTGAATGTCTGGCGGTGATGTCAGATGTCCGTACCTTTGGGTTTGTTGTTCGCTTTTATTTAGCAAACGCCTGGCGGCGATGTCAGATGCCTTTGGGTTTGACGCTCGCTTATATTTAGCGAATGCCTGGCGGTGATGTCAGATATCCGTACCTTTGGGTTTGTTGTTCGCTTTTATTTAGCGAAGGCCTGGCGGGGATGTCAGATACCTTTGGGTTCGATGCTCGCTTTTATTTAGGGTATGCCTGGCGGCGTTGTCAGATATCCGTACCTTTTGGTTTGTTGTTCGCTTTTATTTAGCGAAGGCCTGGCAGCGATGTCCGGTACCTTTGGGTTCAATGCTTGCTTTTATTTAGTGAATGCCTGGCGGCGATGTCAGATGTCCGTACCTTTGGGTTTGTTGTTCGCTTATATTTAGCGAAGGCTTGGCGGCGATGTCAGATACCTTTGGGTTCGATGCTCGCTTATATTTAGCGAATGCCAGGGGGCGATATGAAATATCCGTACCTTTGGATTTGCGTTCACTTTTATTTAGCGAAGGTCTGGTGGCGATGTCAGATTCCTTTGAGTTCGATGCACGCTTTTATTTAGCGAATGCCTGGCGGCAATGTCAGATGTCCGTACCTTTGGGTTTGTTGTTTGCTTTTATTTAGCAAAGGCCTGGCGGCAATGTCAGATACCTTTGGGTTCGATGCTATCTTTTATTTTGCGAATGCCTGGCGGCGATGTCAGATGTCTATACCTTTGGGTTTGTTGTTCGCTTTTATTTAGAGAAGGCCTGGCGGTGATATCAGATACCCTTGGGGTTCGATGCTCGCTTTTCTTTAGCGAATGCCTGGGCCAATTTCAGATGTCTGTACCTTTCAGTTTGTTGTTCTCTTTTATTTAGCAATGGCTTGGCGGCGATGTCATATACCTTTGGGGTCAATGCTCGCTTTTATTTAGAGAATGCCTGACAGCGATATCAAATGTCTGTACCTTTACGTTTGTTGTTCACTTTTATTTAGCGAAGTCCAGGCGGCGATGTCAGATACCTTTGCGTTCGATGCTCGCTTTTATTTAGCGAATTCCTGGCGGCGATGTCAGATGTCCGTACGTTTGGGTTTGTTGTTCGCTTTTATTTACCGAAGGCCTGGCGGCGATGTCAGATACCTTTGGGTTCGATGCTCGCTTTTATTTAGCGAATGCTTGGCGGCGATGTCAGATATTCGTCCCTTTGGGTTTCTTTTTTGCTTTTATTTAGCGAAAACCTGGCGGCGATGTCAGATACCTTTGGGTTTAATGCTCGCTTTTATTTAGGGAATGCCTGGCGGCAATGTCAGATATCCGTACCTTTGGGTTTGTTGTTCACTTTTATTTAGCGAAGGCCTAGCGGCAATATTAGATACCTTTGGGTTCGATGCTCTCTTTTATTTAGAGAATGCCTGGCGGCGATGTCAGATGTTCGTACCTTTGGGTTTGTTGTTCGCTTTTATTTAGTGAAGTCTTGGCGGTGATGTCAGATACCTTTGGGTTTGATGCTCGATTTTATTTAGCAAATGCTTGACTGCGATGTCAAATATCCGTACCTTTAGGATTGTTGTTCGCTTTTATTTAGCGAAGGCCTGGCGGCGATGTCCGATACCTTTGGGTTCGAAGCTCGCTTTTATTTAGCGAGTGCCTGACGGAGATGTCAGATGTCCGTACCTTTGGGTTCGATGCTCTCTTTTATTTTGCGAATGCCTGGCGGTGATGTCAAATATCCGTACCTTTGAGTTTGTTGTTCGCTTTTATTTAGCGAAGGTCGGGTGGCGATGTCAGATACCTTTGGGTTCAATGCTTGCTTTTATTTTGCGAATGCCTGGCGGCGATGTCAGATGTCTATACCTTTGGGTTTGTTGTTCGCTTTTATTTAGCGAAGGCCTGACGATGATGTCAGATACATTTGGGTTCGATGCTCGCTTATATTTAGCGAATGCCTGGCAGGGATGTCAAATATCCTTACCTTTCGGGTTGTTGTTCGCCTTTATATAGCGAAGGCCTGACGGCTATGTCAGATACCTTTGGGTTCGATGCTCGCTTTTATTTAGCGAATGCATGGGGCGATGTCATATGTCTGTACCTTTGGGTTTGTTGTTCGATTTTATTTAGAAAAGGCCTAGCGGCGATGTCAGATACCTTTAGGTTTAATGCTCGCTTTTATTTAGAAAATGCCTGACAACGATGTCAGATGTCTATACCTTTGCGTTTGTTGTTCACTTTTATTTAGTGAAGGCCTGGCGTCGATGTGAGATACCTTTGGGTTCGATGCTCTCTTTTATTTTGCGAATGCCTGGCGGCGATGTCAGATTTCTATACCTTTGGGTTTGTTGTTCGCTTTTATTTAGCGAAAGCCTGGCGGCGATGTCAGATACCTTTGGGTTCGATGCTCGCTTTTATTTAGCGAATGCCTGGCGGCGATGTCAGATGTCCTTACCTTTGGGTTTGTTGTTCGCTTTTACTTAGCCAAGGCCTGGCGGCGATGTCAAATTCCTTTGGGTTCGATGATCGCTTTTATTTAGGGTATGCCTGGCGGCGATGTCAGATGTCGGTACCTTTGGGTTTGTTGTTCGCTTTTATTTAGCGAAGGCCTAGCGGCGATGTCTGATACCTTTGGGTTCGATGCTCGCTTTTATTTAGCGAATGCCTGGCAACGATGTAAGATGTCCGTACCTTTGGGTTTGTTGTTCACTTTTATTTAGCAAAGGCCTATCAACGATGTCAAATACCTTTGGGTTCGATGCTCGCTTTTCTTTAGCGAATGCCTGTCGGCGAAGTCAGATTTCCGTACTTTTGGGTTTGTTGATCGCTTTTATTTAGCGAAGTCTTGGCGGCGATGTCAGATACCTTTGGGTTCGATGCTCCCTTTTATTTAGTGAATGCCTGACGGCGATGTCAAATATCCGTACCTTTAGGTTTGTTGTTCGCTTTTATTTAGCGAAGGCCTGGCGACAATGTCCGATACCTTTCGGTTCGATTCTCGCTTTTATTTAGTGAATTCCTGGCGGCAATGTCAGATGCCCGAATCTTTGGGTTTGTTGTTCGCTTTTATTTAGCTAAGGCCTGGCGGCGATGTCAGATACCTTTGGGTTCGATGCTCGCTAATATTTAGCGAATGCCAGGCGGCGAGATCAAATATCCGTACCTTTGGGTTTGTTGTTCACTTTTATTTAGCAAAGGTCTAGCGGCGATGTCAGATACCTTTGGGTTCGATGCACACTTTTATTTAGCGAATGCTTGGCGGCAATGTCAGATGTCCGTACCTTTAGGTTTGTTGTTCGCTTTTATTTAGCAAAGGCCTGGAGGCGATGTCAGATACCTTTGGGTTTGATGCTCTCTTTTATTTAGCGAATGCCTGAGGCGATGTAAGATGTTTGTACCTTTGGGTTTGTTGTTCGCTTTTATTTAGCAAAGCCCTGGCGACGATGTCAGAAACCTTTGGGTTCAATGCTCGCTTTTATTTAGAGAATGCCTGACAGCGATGTCAGATGTCCGTACCATTGCGTTTGTTATTCACTTTTATTTAGCGAAGGCTTGGCGGCGATGTCAGATACATTTGCGTTCGATGCCAGCTTTTATTTAGCGAATGTTTGGCGGCGATGTCAGATGTCCGTACCTTTGGGTTTGTTGTTCGCTTTTATTTTGCGAAGGCCTGGCGGCGATGTCAGATACCTTTGGGTTCGATGCTCGCTTTTATTTAGCGAATGCCTGCCGGCGATGTCAGATATCCGTACCTTTGGGTTTCTTTTTTGCTTTTATTTAGCGAAGGCCTGGCGGCGATGTCAGATACGTTTGGATTTGATGCTCTCTTTTATTTAGGGAATGCATCGCGGCGATGTCAGATGTCCGTACCTTTGGGTTTGTTGTTCACTTTTACTTAGCGAAGGCCTAGCGGCGATGTTAGATACCTTTGGGTTCGATGCTCTCTTTTATTTAGCGAATGCCTGGCGGCGATGTCAGATGTTCGTACCTTTGGGTTTGTTGTTCACTTTTATTTAGCGAAGTCGTGGCGGTGATGTCAGATACCTTTGGGTTTGATGCTCGATCTTATTTACCGAATGCCTGACTGCGATGTCAAATATCCGTACCTTTAGGTTTGTTGTTCGCTTTTATTTAGTGAAGGCCTGGCGGAGATGTCCGATACCTTTGGGTTCGATGCTCGCTTTTATTTAGCAAATACCTGACGGCGATGTCAGATGTCCGTACCTTTGGGTTTGATGCTCTCTTTTATTTTGCGAATGCCTGGCGGCGATGTCAAATATCCGTACCTTTGGGTTTGTTGTTCGCTATTATTTAGCGAAGGTCGGGTGGCGATGTCAGATACCTTTGGGTTCAATGCTTGCTTTTATTTTTCGAATGCCTGGCGGCGATGTCAGATGTCTATACCTTTGGGTTTGTTGTTTGCTTTTATTTAGCGAAGGCCTGACGAGGATGTCAGATACATTTGTGTTCGATGCTCGCTTATATTTAGCGAATGCCTGGCGGGGATGTCAAATATCCGTACCTTTCGGGTTGTTGTTCGCTTTTATTTAGCGAAGGCCTGGCGGCTATGTCAGATACCTTTGGGTTCGATGCTCGCTTTTATTTAGCGAATGCCTGACGACGATGTCAAATGTCTATACCTTTGGGTTTGTTGTTCGGTTTTGTTTAGCGAAGGCCTTGCGTCGATGTCAGATGTCTGTACCTTTGGGTTTGTTGTTCGCCTTTATTTAGCAAAGGCCTGGCTGCGATGTTAGATTTTTTTGGGGTTGGATGCTCGCTTTTATTTAGCGAATGCCTGGGGCGATGTAAGATGTATGTACCTTTGGGTTTGTTGTTCGCTTTTATTTAGAAAAGGCCTAGCGGCGATGTCAGATACGTTTAGGTTTAATGCTCGCTTTTATTTAGAAAATGCCTGACAACGATGTCAGATGTTTGTACCTTTGCGTTTATTGTTCACTTTTATTTAGCGAAGGCTTGGCGGCGATGTGAGATACCTTTGGGTTCGATGCTCTCTTTTATTTTGCGAATGCCTGGCGGCGATGTCAGATGTCTACACCTTTGGGTTTGTTGTTCGCTTTTATTTAGCGAATGCCTGGCGGCGATGTCAGATATACGTACCATTGAGTTTGTTGTTCACTTTTATTTAGCGAAAGCCTGGCGGCGATGTCAGATACCTTTGGGTTCGATGCTCGCTTTTATTTAGCGAATGCCTGGCGGCGATGTTAGATGTCCGTACCTTTGGGTTTGTTGTTCGCTTTTACTTAGCCAAGGCCTGGCGGCGATGTGAAATTCCTTTGGGTTCGATGCTCGTTTTTATTTAGGGTATGTTTGGCGGCGATGTCAGATGTCGGTACCTTTGGGTTTGTTGTTCGCTTTTATTTAGCGAAGGCCTAGCGACGATGTCTGATACCTTTGGGTTCGATGCTCGCTTTTATTTAGTGAATGCCTGGCGGCGATGTCAGATGTCCGTACCTTTGGGTTTGTTGTTCACTTTTGTTTAGCGAAGGCCTAGCAACGATGTCAAATACCTTTGGGTTCGATGCTCGCTTTCATTTAGCGAATGCCTGCCGGCGAAGTCAGATGTCCGTACCTTTGGGTTTGTTGATTGCTTTTATTTAGCGAAGTCTTGGCGGCGATGTCAGATACCTTTGGGTTCGATTCTCCCTTTTATTTAGCGAATGTCTGACGGCGATGTCAAATATCCGTACCTTTAGGTTTGTTGTTCGCTTTTATTTAGCGAAGGCCTGGCGGCAATGTCCGATACCTTTCGGTTCGATTCTCGCTTTTATTTAGTGAATGCCTGGCGGCGATGTCAGATGTCCGTACCTTTGCGTTTGTTGTTCGCTTTTATTTAGCGAAGGCCTGGCGACGATGTCAGATACCTTTGGGTTCGATGCTCGCTTATATTTAGCGAATGCCAGGCGGCGATATCAAATATCCGTACCTTTGGGTTTGTTGTTCACTTTTATTTAGCGAAAGTCTGGCGGCGATGTCAGATACCTTTGGGTTTGATGCACACTTTTATTTAGCGAATGCCTGGCGGTAATGTCAGATGTCCGTACCTTTGGGTTTGTTGTTCGCTTTTATTTAGCAAAGGCCTGGAGGCGATATAAGATACCTTTGGGTTTGATGCTCTCTTTTATTTAGCGAATGTCTGGGGCGATGTCAGATGTCTGTACCTTTGGGTTTGTTGTTCGCTTTTATTTAGCAAAGGCCTGGCGGCGATGTCAGAAACCTTTGGGTTCAATGCTCGCTTTTATTTAGAGAATGCCTGACAGCGATGTCAGATGTCCGTACCTTTGCGTTTGTTGTTCACTTTTATTTAGCGAAGGCCTGGCGGCGATGTCAGATGAATTTGCGTTCGATTCCAGCTTTTATTTAGCGAATGCCTGGCGGCGATGTCAGATGTCCGTACCTTTAGGATTGTTGTTCTCTTTTATTTAGCGAAGGCCTGGCGGCGATGCCAGATACCTTTAGGTTCGATGCTTGCTTTTATTTAGCGAATGCCTGACGGCGATGTCAAATATCCGTACCTTTGGATTTCTTTTTTGCATTTATTTAGCGAAGGCCTGGCGGCGATGTCAGATATCTTTGGATTTGATGCTCGCTTTTATTTAGGGAATGCCTCGCGGCGATGTTAGATGTCCGTACCTTTGGGTTTGTTGTTCACTTTTATTTTGCGAAGGGCTAGCGACGATGTCAGATACCTTTGGGTTCAATGCTCGCTTTTATTTAGCGAATGCCTGGCGGCGATGTCAGATGTCCGTACCTTTGGGTTTGTTGTTCTCTTTTATTTAGCGAAGTCTTTGTGGCGATGTCAGATACCTTTGGGTTCGATGCTCGATTTTATTTAGCGAATGCCTGACGGCGATGTCAAATATCTGTACCTTTAAGTTTGTTGTTCGCTTTTATTTAGCGAAGGCCTGACGGCAATGTCCGATAACTTTGGGTTCGATGCTCGCTTTTATTTATTTAATGCCAGGTGGGCATGTCAGATGTCCAGACCTTTGGGTTTGTTGTTCGCTTTTATTTGGCGAAGGCCTGACGACGATGTCAGATACATTTGGGTTCGATGCTTGCTTTTATTTTGTGAATGCCTGGAGGCGATGTCAGATGTCTATACCTTTGGGTTTGTTGTTCGCTTTTATTTAGCTAAGGCCTGACGACGATGTCAGATACATTTGGGTTCGATGCTCGCTTATATTTAACGAATGCCTGGCGGGGATGTCAGATGTCTATAACTTTGGGTTTGTTGTTCGTTTTTATTTAGCGAAGGACCAGCGACGATGTCAGATACCTTTGGGTTCGATGCACTCTTTTATTTAGAGAATGCCTGGCGGCAATGTCAGATGTCTGTACCTTTGGGTTTGTTGTTCGCCTTTATTTAGCAAAGGCCTGGCGGTGATGTCAGATTCCTTTGGGGTTCGATGCTCACTATTATTTAGCGAATGCCTGGGGCGATGTCAGATATCTGTACCTTTGGGTTTGTTGTTCGCTTTTATTTAGCAGAGGCCTGGCGGCGATGTCAGATACCTTTAGGTTTAATGCTCGCTTTTATTTAGAAAATGCCTGACAACGATGTCAGATGTCTGTACCTTTGCGTTTGTTATTCACTTTTATTTAGCGAAGGCCTGGTGGCGATGTGAGATACCTTTGGGTTCGATGCTCTCTTTTATTTTGCGAATGCCTGGAGGCGATGTCAGATGTCTATACCTTTGGTTTTGTTGTTCGCTTTTATTTAGTGAATGCCTGGCGGCGATGTCAGATATCCCTACCTTTGACTTTGTTGTTCGCTTTTATTTAGCCAAGGCCTGGCGGCGATGTCACATACCTTTGGGTTCGATGCTTGCTTTTATATAGGGTATGCCTGGCGGCAATGTCAGATGTCCGTACCTTTGGGTTTGTTGTTCCCTTTTATTTAGCAAAGGCCTTGCGGCGATGTCAGATACCTTTGGGTTCAATGCTCGCTTTTATTTAGAGAATGCCTGACATCAATGTCAGATGTCTGTACATTTGCGTTTGTTGTTCACTTTTATTTAGCGAAGGCCTGGCGGCGATGTCAGATACCTTTGGGTTCGATGCACTCTTTTATTTAGCGAATGCCTGGCGGCAATGTCAGATGTCTGTACCTTTGGGTTTGTTGTTCACTTTTATTTAGCGAAGGCCTGGCGGCGATGTCAGATACCTTTGGGTTTGATGCTCGCTTTTATTTAGGGAATGCCTCGCGGCGATGTCAGATGTCCGTACCTCTGGGTTTGTTGTTCAATTTCATTTTTCGAAGGCCTAGCGGCGATGTTAGATACCTTTAGGTTCGATGCACACTCCTATTTTAAGAATGCATGGCGGCGATGTCAGATGTGTTTATTTAGCGAAGGCCTAGGGACGATGTCAAATACCTTTGGGTTCGATGCTCGCTTTTGTTTAGCGAATGCCTGGCGGCGATGTCAGATGTCCGTACCTTTGGGTTTGTTGTTCGCTTTTATTTAGCCAAGGCCTGGCGGCGATGTCAGATACCTTTGGGTTCGATGCTCGCTTTTATTTAGGGTATGCCTGGCGGCGATGTCAGATGTCCGTACCTTTGGGTTTGTTGTTCGCTTTTATTTAGCGAAGGCCTAGCGACAATGTCTGATACCTTTGGGTTCGATGCTCGCTTTTATTTAGTGAATGCCTGACGGCGATATCAGATGTCCGTACCTTTGGGTTTGTTGTTGACTTTTATTTAGCGAAGGCCTAGCGACGATGTCAAATACCTTTGGGTTCAATGCTCGCTTTTATTTAGCGAATGCCTGGCGGCGATGTCAGATGTCCGTACCTTTGGGTTTGTTGATCGCTTTTATTTAGCGAAGTCTTGGCGGCGATGTCAGATACCTTTGGGTTCGATGCTCCCTTTTATTTAGCGAATGCCTGACGGCGATGTCAAATATTTTTACCTTTAGGTTTGTTGTTCGCTTTTATTTAGCGAACGCCTGGTGGCGATGTCCGATACCTTTCGATTCGATTCTCGCTTTTATTTAGTGAATGCCTGGCGGCGATGTCAGATGTCCATACCTTTGGGTTTGTTGTTCGCTTTTATTTAGCGAAGGCTTGGCGGTGATGTCAGATACCTTTGGGTTCGATGCTCGCTTATATTTAGCGAATTCCAGGCGGCGATATCAAATATTCGTACCTTTGGGTTTGTTGCTCACTTTTATTTAGCGAAGGTCTAGCGGTGATGTCAGATACCTTTGGGTTCGATGCATGCTTTTATTTAGCGAATGCTTGGCGGCAATGTCAGATGTCCGTACCTTTGGGCTTGTTGTTCGCTTTTATTTAGCAAAGGCCTGGCGGCGTTGTCAGATACCTTTGGGTTTGATGCCCTCTTTTATTTAGAGAATGCCTGGGGCGATGTCAGATGTCTGTACCTTTGGGTTTGTTGTTCGCTTTTATTTAGCAAAGGCCTGGCGGCGATGTCAGATACCTTTGGGCTCAATGCTCGCTTTTATTTAGAGAATGCCTGACATCGATGTCATATGTCCGTACCTTTGCGTTTGTTGTTCACTTATATTTAGCGAAGGCCTGGCGGCGATGTCAGATACATTTGCGTTCGATGCTGGCTTTTATTTAGCGAATGCCTGGCGGCGATGTCAGATGTTCGTACCTTTGGGTTTGTTGTTCGCTTTTATTTAGCGAAGCCCTGACAACGATGTCAGATACCTTTGGGTTCGATGCTCGATTTTATTTAGAGAATGCCTGGCGGAGATGTCAGATATCCGTACCTTTGGGTTTCTTTTTTGCTTTTATTTAGCGAAGGCCTGGCGGCGATGTAAGATACCTTTGGGTTTGATGCTCGCTTATATTTAGGGAATGCCTCACGGCGATGTCAGATGTCCGTACCTCTGGGTTTGTTGTTCACTTTTATTTATCGAAGGCCTAGGGGCGATGTTAGATACCTTTGGGTTCGATGCTCCCTTTTATTTAGCGAATTCCTTGCGGCGATGTCAGATGTCCGTAACATTGGGTTTGTTGTTCGCTTTTATTTAGCAAAGTCTTGGCGGCGATGTCAGATACCTTTAGGTTTGATGCTCAATTTTATTTAGCGAATGCCTGACTGCGATGTCAAATATCCGTACCTTTAGGTTTGTTGTTCACTTTTATTTAGCGAAGGCCTGGCGGCGATGTCCGATACCTTTGGATTCGATGCTCGCTTTTATTTAGTGAATGCTTGGCGGTGATGTCAGATGTTTGTACCTTTGGGTTTGTTGTTCGCTTTTATTTAGCAAACGCATGGCGGCGATGTCAGATACCTTTGGGTTCGACGCTCGCTTATATTTAGCTAATTCCTGGCGGGGATGTCAAATATCCGTACCTTTGGATTTGTTGTTCGCTTTTATTTAGCAAAGGTCTGGCGGCGATGTCAGATACCTTTAGGTTCGATGCTCGCTTTTATTTTGCGAGTGCCTGGCGGCGATGTCAGATCTCTATACCTTTGGGTTTGTTGTTCGCTTTTATTTAGCGTAGGCTTGGCGGCGATGTCAGATGTCCGTACCTTTGGGTTTGTTGATCGCTTTTATTTAGCGATGTCTTGGCGGCGATGTCAGATACCTTTGGGTTCGATGCTCCCTTTTATTTAGCGAATGCCTGACGGCGATGTCAAATATTTTTACCTTTAGGTTTGTTGTTCGCTTTTATTTAGCGAAGGCCTGGTGGCGATGTCCGATACCTTTCGATTCGATTCTCGCTTTTATTTAGTGAATGCCTGGCGGCGATGTCAGATGTCCATACCTTTGGATTTGTTGTTCGCTTTTATTTAGCGAAGGCCTGGCGGTGATGTCAGATACCTTTGGGTTCGATGCTCGCTTATATTTAGCGAATGCCAGGCGGCGATATCAAATATCCGTACCTTTGGGTTTGTTGCTCACTTTTATTTAGCGAAGGTCTAGCGGCGATGTCAGATACCTTTGGGTTCGATGCATGCTTTTATTTAGCGAATGCTTGGTGGCAATGTCAGATGTCCGTACCTTTGGGTTTGTTGTTCGCTTTTATTTAGCAAAGGCCTGGCGGCGTTGTCAGATACCTTTGGGTTTGATGCCCTCTTTTATTTAGCGAATGCCTGGGCCGATGTCAGACGTCTGTACCTTTGGGTTTGTTGTTCGCTTTTATTTAGCAAAGGCCTGGCGGCGATGTCAGATACCTTTGGGTTCAATGCTCGCTTTTATTTAGAGAATGCCTGACATCGATGTTTGATGTCCGTACCTTTGCGTTTGTTGTTCACTTTTATTTAGCTAAGGCCTGGCGGCGATGTCAGATACATTTGCGTTCGATGCTGGCTTTTATTTAGCGAATGCCTGGCGGCGATGTCAGATGTTCGTACCTTTGGGTTTGTTGTTCGCTTTTATTTAGCGAAGCCCTGGCGGCGTTGTCAGATACCTTTGGGTTCGATGCTCGCTTTTATTTAGCGAATTCCTGGCGGCGATGTCAAATGTCCGTACCTTTGGGTTTGTTGTTCACTTTTATTTAGCGAAGGCCTGGCGGGGATGTCAGATACCTTTGGGTTCGATGCTCACTTTTATTTAGCGAATGCCTGGCGACGATGTCAGATATCCGTACCATTGGGTTTCTTTTTTGATTTTATTTAGCGAAGGCCTGGCGGCAATGTCAGATACCTTTGGGTTTGATGCTCGCTTTTATTTAGGGAATGACTGGCGGCGATGTCAGATGTCCGTACCTTTGGGTTTGTTGTTCACTTTTATTTATCGAAGGCCTAGCGGCGATGTTAGATACCTTTGGGTTCAATGCTCGCTTGTTATTAGCGAATGCCTGGCAGCGATGTCAGATGTCCGTACCTTTGGGTTTTTTGTTCGCTTTTATTTAGCAAAGTCTTGGCGGCGATGTCAGATACCTTTGGGTTTGATGCTCAATTTTATTTAGCGAAATCCTAACTGCTATGTCAAATATCAGTACCTTTAGGTTTGTTGTTCACTTTTATTTAGCAAAGGTTTGGCGGGGATGTCTGATACCTTTGAGTTCGATGCTCGCTTTTATTTAGTGAATGCCTGGCGGTGATGTCAGATGTTCGTACCTCTGGGTTTGTTGTTCGCTTTTATTTAGCAAATGCCTGGCGGCGATGTCGGATACCTATGGGTTCGACGCTCGCTTATATTTAGTGAATTCCTGGCGGTGATGTCAAATATCTGTACCTTTGGGTTCGATGTTCGCTTTTATTTAGGGAATGCCTGGCAGCGATGTCAGATCTCTATACCTTTGTGTTTGTTTCACGCTTTTATTTAGCGTAGGCTTGGCGGCGATGTCAGATACCTTTGGGGTTCGATGCTCGCTTTTATTTAGTGAATGCCTGGGGCGATGTCAGATGTCTATACCTTTGGGTTTGTTGTTCGCTTTTATTTAGCGAAGGCCTGTCGGCGATGTCAGATACCTTTGGGTTCGACGCTCGCTTATATTTAGCGAATTCCTGGCGGTGATGTCAAATATTCGTACCATTGGGTTTTTTGATCGCTTTTATTTAGCGAAGGCCTGGCGGCGATGTCAGATACCTTTAGGTTCGATGTTAACTTTTATTTAGGGATTGCTTGGCGGCGATGTCATATGTCTGTACCTTTGGGTTTATTGTTCACTTTTATTTAGCGAAGGCCAAGCGGCGATTTTAGATACCTTTGCGTTCGATGCTCGCTTTTATTCAGCGAATGCCTGACGGTGATGTCATATGTTCGTACCTTTGGGTTTGTTGTTCCCTTTTATTTAGCGAAGTCTTGGCGGTGATGTCAGATACCTTTGGGTTCGATGTTCGATTTTATTTAGCGAATGCCTGACGGCGATGTCAAATATCCGTACCTTTAGGTTTGTTGTTCGCTTTTTTTTACCGAAGGCCTGGCGGCGATGTCCGATACCTTTAGGTCCGATGCTCGGTTTTATTTAGTGAATGTCTGGCGGCGATGTCATATGTTCGTACCTTTGGGTTTGTTGTTCGCTTTTATTTAGCGAAGGCCTGGCGGATATGTCAGATACCTTTGGGTTCGATGCTCGCTTATATTTAGCAAATGCCTGGCGGGGATGTCAAATATCCGTACCTTTGGGTTTGTTGTCGTCTTTTATTTAACGAAGGTCTGTCGGCGATGTCAAATACCTTTGGGTTCGATGCTCGCTTTTATTTTGGGAATCCCTGGCGGCGATGTCAGATGTCTATACATTTGGGTTTGTTGTTTGTTTTTATTTAGCGAGTGCCTGGGGCGATGTCAGATGTCTGTACCTTTGGGTTTGTTATTCGCTTTTATTTAGCAAAGGCCTGGCGGCGATGTCAGATACCTTTGGGTTCAATGCTCGCATTTATTTAGACAATGCCTGACAGCGATGTCAGATGTCCGTACCTTTGTGTTTGTTGTTCATTTTTATTTAGCGAAGGCCTGGCGGCGATGTCAGATACCTTTGCGTTCGTTGCTCGCTTTTATTTAACGAATTTCTGGCGGCGATGTCAGATGTGCGTACCTTTGGGTTTTTTGTTCGCTTTTATTTAGCGAAGGCCTGGCGGCGATGTCAGATACCTTTGGGTTCGATGCTCGCTTTTATTTAACGAATGCCTGGTGGCAATGTCAGATATCCGTATCTTTGGGTTTGTTGTTCGCTTTTATTTAGCGAAGGCCTGGCGGCGATGTCAGATACCTTTGGGTTCGATGCTCGCTTTTATTTAGGGAATGCCTGGCGGCGATGTCAGATGTCTGTACCTTTGGTTTTTTGTTCACTATTATTTAGAGAAGGCCTAGCGGCGATGTCTGATACCTTTGGGTTCGATGCTCGCTTTTATTTAGCAAATTCCTGGCGGCGATGTCAGATGTACATACCTTTGGGTTTGTTGTTCGCTTTTATTTAGCGAAGGCCTGGCGGCGATGTCAGATACCTTTGGGTTTGATGCTCGATTTTATTTAGCGAATGCCTGACGGCGATGCCAAATATCCGTACCTTTAGGTTTGTTGTTCGCTTTCATTTAGCGAAGGCCTTGCAGCGATGTCTGATACCTTTGGGTTCGATGCTCGGTTTTATTTAGTGAATGTCTGGCGGCGATGTCAGATGTCCGTACCTTTGGGTTTGTTGTTTGCTTTTATTTAGCGAAGGCCTGACGAATATGTCAGATACCTTTGGGTTTGATGCTCGCTTATATTTAGCGAATGCCTGGCGGGGATGTCAAATATCCGTACCTTTGGGTTTGTTGTTGGCTTTTATTTAGCGAAGGTCTGTCGGCGATGTCAGATACCTTTGGGTTTGATGCTCGCTTTTATTTTGCGAATGCCTGGCGGCGATATCAGAAGTTTGAACCTTTGGGTTTGTTGTTCGCTTTTATTTAGTGAAGGCCTGGCGGCGATGTCAGATACCTTTGCGTTCGATGCTCGCTTTTATTTAGCGATTTCCTGGCGGCGATGTCAGATGTTCGTACCTTTGGGTTTTTTGTTCTCTTTTATTTAGCGAAGGCGTGGTGGCGGTGTCAGATATCTTTGGGTTCGCTGCTCGCTTTTATTTAGCGAATGCCTGGTGGCAATGCCAGATATCCGTACCTTTGGGTTTGTTGTTCGCTTTTATTTAGCGAAGGCCTGGCAGCGATGTCAGATACCTTTTGGTTCAATGCTCGCTTTTACTTAGGGAATGCCTGGCGGCGATGTCAGATGTCTGTACCTTTGGTTTTTTGTTCACTATTATTTAGAGAAGGCCTAGCGGCGATGTCTGATACCTTTGGGTTCGATGCTCGCTTTTATTTAGCGAATTCCTGGCGGCGATGTCAGATGTACGTACCTTTGGGTTTGTTGTTCGCTTTTATTTAGCGAAGGCCTGGCGGCGATGTCAGATACCTTTGGGTTTAATGCTCGATTTTATTTAGCGAATCCCTGACGGCGATGTCAAATATCCTTACCTTTCGGTTTGTTGTTCGCTTTTATTTAGTGAAGGTCTGGCAGCGATGTCAGATACCTTTTGGTTCGATGCTCGCTTTTATTTTACGAATGCCTGGCTGCGATGTCAGATGTCTATACCTTTGGGTTTATTGTTCAGTTTTATTTAGCGAAGGTCTGGCGGCGATGTCAGATACCTTTGGGGTTCGATGCTCGCTTTTATTTAGCGAATGCCTGACGGTGATGTCAGATGTTCGTACCTTTAGGTTTGTTGTTCGCTTTTATTTAGCCAAGCCCTGGCGGCGATGTCAGAAACCTTTGGGTTCGATCCTCGCTTTTATTTAGCGAATGCCTGGCAGAAATATCAGATATCCGTACCTTTGGGTTTGTTGTTCGCTTTTATTTAGTGAAGGCCTGGCGGCGATGTCAGATACCTTTGGGTTCGATGCTCGCTTTTATTTAGGGAATGCCTGGCGGCGATGTCAGATGTCTGTAACTTTGGGTTTGTTGTTCACTTTTATTTAGCGAAGGCCTAGAGGTGATGTTTGATACCTTTGGGTTCGATGCTCGCTTTTAGTTAGCGAATGTCGGGCGGCGATGCTAGATGTTCGTACCTTAGGGTTTGTTGTTCGCTTTTATTTAGCGAATTCTTGGCGGCGATGTCAGATACCTTTGGGTTCGATGCTCGATTTTATTTAGCGAATGCCTGACGGCGATGTCAAATATCCGTACCTTTAGGTTTGTTGTTCGCTTTTTTTTACCGAAGGCCTGGCGGCGATGTCCGATACCTTTAGGTCCGATGCTCGGTTTTATTTAGTGAATGTCTGGCGGCGATGTCATATGTTCGTACCTTTGGGTTTGTTGTTCGCTTTTATTTAGCGAAGGCCTGGCGGATATGTCAGATACCTTTGGGTTCGATGCTCGCTTATATTTAGCAAATGCCTGGAGGGGATGTCAAATATCCGTACCTTTGGGTTTGTTGTCGTCTTTTATTTAACGAAGGTCTGTCGGCGATGTCAAATACCTTTGGGTTCGATGCTCGCTTTTATTTTGGGAATCCCTGGCGGCGATGTCAGATGTCTATACATTTGGGTTTGTTGTTTGTTTTTATTTAGCGAGTGCCTGGGGCGATGTCAGATGTCTGTACCTTTGGGTTTGTTATTCGCTTTTATTTAGCAAAGGCCTGGCGGCGATGTCAGATACCTTTGGGTTCAACGCTCGCATTTATTTAGACAATGCCTGACAGCGATGTCAGATGTCCGTACCTTTGTGTTTGTTGTTCATTTTTATTTAGCGAAGGCCTGGCGGCGATGTCAGATACCTTTGCGTTCGTTGCTCGCTTTTATTTAACGAATTTCTGGCGGCGATGTCAGATGTGCGTACCTTTGGGTTTTTTGTTCGCTTTTATTTAGCGAAGGCCTGGCGGCGATGTCAGATACCTTTGGGTTCGATGCTCGCTTTTATTTAACGAATGCCTGGTGGCAATGTCAGATATCCGTATCTTTGGGTTTGTTGTTCGCTTTTATTTAGCGAAGGCCTGGCGGCGATGTCAGATACCTTTGGGTTCGATGCTCGCTTTTATTTAGGGAATGCCTGGCGGCGATGTCAGATGTCTGTACCTTTGGTTTTTTGTTCACTATTATTTAGAGAAGGCCTAGCGGCGATGTCTGATACCTTTGGGTTCGATGCTCGCTTTTATTTAGCAAATTCCTGGCGGCGATGTCAGATGTACATACCTTTGGGTTTGTTGTTCGCTTTTATTTAGCGAAGGCCTGGCGGCGATGTCAGATACCTTTGGGTTTGATGCTCGATTTTATTTAGCGAATGCCTGACGGCGATGCCAAATATCCGTACCTTTAGGTTTGTTGTTCGCTTTCATTTAGCGAAGGCCTTGCAGCGATGTCTGATACCTTTGGGTTCGATGCTCGGTTTTATTTAGTGAATGTCTGGCGGCGATGTCAGATGTCCGTACCTTTGGGTTTGTTGTTTGCTTTTATTTAGCGAAGGCCTGACGAATATGTCAGATACCTTTGGGTTTGATGCTCGCTTATATTTAGCGAATGCCTGGCGGGGATGTCAAATATCCGTACCTTTGGGTTTGTTGTTGGCTTTTATTTAGCGAAGGTCTGTCGGCGATGTCAGATACCTTTGGGTTTGATGCTCGCTTTTATTTTGCGAATGCCTGGCGGCGATATCAGAAGTTTGAACCTTTGGGTTTGTTGTTCGCTTTTATTTAGTGAAGGCCTGGCGGCGATGTCAGATACCTTTGCGTTCGATGCTCGCTTTTATTTAGCGATTTCCTGGCGGCGATGTCAGATGTTCGTACCTTTGGGTTTTTTGTTCTCTTTTATTTAGCGAAGGCGTGGTGGCGATGTCAGATATCTTTGGGTTCGCTGCTCGCTTTTATTTAGCGAATGCCTGGTGGCAATGCCAGATATCCGTACCTTTGGGTTTGTTGTTCGCTTTTATTTAGCGAAGGCCTGGCAGCGATGTCAGATACCTTTTGGTTCAATGCTCGCTTTTACTTAGGGAATGCCTGGCGGCGATGTCAGATGTCTGTACCTTTGGTTTTTTGTTCACTATTATTTAGAGAAGGCCTAGCGGCGATGTCTGATACCTTTGGGTTCGATGCTCGCTTTTATTTAGCGAATTCCTGGCGGCGATGTCAGATGTACGTACCTTTGGGTTTGTTGTTCGCTTTTATTTAGCGAAGGCCTGGCGGCGATGTCAGATACCTTTGGGTTTAATGCTCGATTTTATTTAGCGAATCCCTGACGGCGATGTCAAATATCCTTACCTTTCGGTTTGTTGTTCGCTTTTATTTAGTGAAGGTCTGGCAGCGATGTCAGATACCTTTTGGTTCGATGCTCGCTTTTATTTTACGAATGCCTGGCTGCGATGTCAGATGTCTATACCTTTGGGTTTATTGTTCAGTTTTATTTAGCGAAGGTCTGGCGGCGATGTCAGATACCTTTGGGGTTCGATGCTCGCTTTTATTTAGCGAATGCCTGACGGTGATGTCAGATGTTCGTACCTTTAGGTTTGTTGTTCGCTTTTATTTAGCCAAGCCCTGGCGGCGATGTCAGAAACCTTTGGGTTCGATCCTCGCTTTTATTTAGCGAATGCCTGGCAGAAATATCAGATATCCGTACCTTTGGGTTTGTTGTTCGCTTTTATTTAGTGAAGGCCTGGCGGCGATGTCAGATACCTTTGGGTTCGATGCTCGCTTTTATTTAGGGAATGCCTGGCGGCGATGTCAGATGTCTGTAACTTTGGGTTTGTTGTTCACTTTTATTTAGCGAAGGCCTAGAGGTGATGTTTGATACCTTTGGGTTCGATGCTCGCTTTTAGTTAGCGAATGTCGGGCGGCGATGTTAGATGTTCGTACCTTAGGGTTTGTTGTTCGCTTTTATTTAGCGAATTCTTGGCGGCGATGTCAGATACCTTTGGGTTCGATGCTCGATTTTATTTAGCGAATGCCTGACGGCGATGTCAAATATCCGTACCTTTAGGTTTGTTGTTCGCTTTTATTTAGCGAAGGCCTGGAAACGATGTCCGATACCTTTGGATTCGATGCTCTCTTTTATTTTGTGAATGACTGGCGGTGATGTTAGATGTTCGTACCTTTGGGTTTGCTGTTCGCTTTTTTTTAGCGAAGGCCTGGTGGCGATGTTAGATACCTTTGAGTTTGATGCTCGCTTATATTTAGCGAATGCCTGGCGGGGATGTCAAATATCCGTACCTTTGGGTTTGTTGTTCGCTTTTATTTAGCGAAGGTCTGGCGGTAATGTCAGATACCTTTGGGTTCGATACTCGCATTTATTTTGCGAATTCCTGGCGACGATGTCAGATGTCTATACCTTTGGGTTTGTTGTTCGCTTTTATTTAGCGAAGGTCTGGCGGTGATGTCAGATACCTTAGGGGTTCGATGCTCACTTTTATTTAGCGAGTGCCTAGGGTGATGTCAGATGTCTGTACCTTTGGGTTTGTTGTTCGCTTTTATTTAGCAAAGGCCTGGCGGCGATGTCAGATACCTTTGGGCTCAATGCTAGCTTTTATTTAGACAATGCCTAACAGCGATGTCAGATGTCCGTACCTTTGCGTTTGTTGTTCACGTTTATTTAGCGAAGGTCTGGCGGCGATGTCTGATACCTTTGCGTTCGATGCTCGCCTTTATTTAGCGAATGACTGGCGGTGATGTCAGATGTCCGTACCTTTAGGTTTGTTGTTTGCTTTTATTTAGCGAAGGCCTAGCGGCGATGTCTGATACATTTGGGTTCGATGCTCGCTTTTATTTAGCGAATGCCTGGCGGCGATGTCAGATGTCCGTAACTTTGAGTTTGTTGTTCGCTTTTATTTAGTGAATTCCTGACGGCGATGTCAAATATCCGCACCTTTAGGTTTGTTGTTCGCTTTTATTTAGCGAAGGTTTGGCGGTGATGTCAGATACCATTGGGTTAGATGCACGCTTTTATTTAGCAAATGTCTGGAGGTAATGTCAGATGTCCGTACCTTTGGGTTTGTTGTTCGCTTTTATTTAGCAAATGCCTAGCGACGATGTCAGATACCTTTGGGTTCGATCCTCGCTTTTATTTTGCGAATGCCTGGCGGCGATGTCAGATGTCTATAACTTTGGGTTTGTTGTTTGTATTTATTTAGCGAAGGCCTGACGGCGATGTCAGATACCTTTGGGTTCAATGCTCGCTCTTATTAAGAGAATTCCTGACGGTGATGTGAGATGTCTGTACCTTTGCAGTTGTTGTTCACTTTTATTTAGCGAAGGCCTGGCGGTGATGTCAGATACCTTTGCGTTCGACGCTCGCTTTTATATAGCGATTGCCTGGGGGCGATGTCAGATTTCCGAACCTTTGGGTTTGTTGTTCGCTTTTATTTAGCGAAGGCCTGGCGGCGATGTAAGATACCTTTGGGTTCGATGCTCGCTTTTATTTAGCGAATGCCTGACGGCGATGTCAGATATCCGTACCTTTGGGTTTGTTGTTCACTTTTATTTAGTGAAGGCGTGGCGGCGATGTCAGATCCCTTTGGGTTCGATGCTCGCTTTTATTTAGCGAATGCGTGCCGGCAATGTCAGATATCCGTACCATTGGGTTTGTTGTTCGCTTTTAATTAGCGAAGGCCTGGAGGCATTGTCAGATACCTTTGGGTTCGATGCTCGCTTTTATTCAGGGAATGCCTGGTGGCAATGTCAGATGTCCGTACCTTGGGGTTTGTTGTTAACTTTTATTTAGCGAAGGCCTAGCGGCAATGTCAGATACCTTTGGGTTCGATGCTCGCAATTTAGAGAATGCCTGGTGGCGATGTCAGATGTTCGTACCATTGGGTTTGTTGTTCGCTTTTATTTAGCGAAGGCTTGTTGGTGATGTAAGATACCTTTGGGTTCGATGCTCGCTTTTATTTAGCGAATGCCTGACGGCGATGTCAGATATCCGTACCTTTGGGTTTGTTGTTCACTTTTATTTAGTGAAGGCGTGGCGGCGATGTCAGATCCCTTTGGGTTCGATGCTCGCTTTTATTTAGCGAATGCGTGCCGGCAATGTCAGATATCCGTACGATTGGGTTTGTTGTTCGCTTTTAATTAGCGAAGGCCTGGAGGCATTGTCAGATACCTTTGGGTTCGATGCTCGCTTTTATTCAGGGAATGCCTGGTGGCAATGTCAGATGTCCGTACCTTGGGGTTTGTTGTTAACTTTTATTTAGCGAAGGCCTAGCGGCAATGTCAGATACCTTTGGGTTCGATGCTCGCAATTTAGAGAATGCCTGGTGGCGATGTCAGATGTTCGTACCATTGGGTTTGTTGTTCGCTTTTATTTAGCGAAGGCTTGTTGGTGATGTCAGATACCTTTGGGTTCGATAATCGCTTTTATTTAGCGAATGTCTGACGGTGATGTCAGATATCCGTACCTTTGGGTTTGTTGTTCGCTTTTATTTAGTGAAGGCCTGGCGGTGATGTCAAATCCCTTTGGGTTCGATGCTCGCTTTTATTTAGTGAATTCCTGGCGGCGATGTCAGATGTCCGTACCTTTGGGTTTGTTGTTCGCTTTGATTTAGTGAAGGCCTGGCGGCGATGTCATATCCCTTTGGGTTCGATGCTCGATTTTATTTAGCGAATGCCTGGCGGCGATGTCAGATACCTTTGGGGTTCGATGCTCGCTTTTATTTAGCGAGTGCCTGGGGCGATGTCAGATGTCTGTACCTTTGGGTTTGTTGTTCGCTTTGATTTAGCAAAGGCCTGGCGGCGATGTCAGATACCTTTGGATTCAATGATCGCTTTTATTTAGACAATGCGTGAAAGCGATGTCAGATGTCTGTACCTTTGTGTTTGTTGTTCACTTTTATTTAGCAAAGGCCTGGCGGCGATGTCAGATACCTTTGCGTTCGATGCTTGCTTTTATTTAGCGAATGCCTGGCGGCGATGTCAGATGTCCGTACCTTTAAGTTTGTTGTTCGCTTTTATTTAGCGAAGGCCTGGCGGCGATGTCAGATACCTTTGGGTTCGATCCTCGCTTTTATTTAGCGAATCCCTGGAAGAAATATCAGATATCTGTACCTTTGGGTTTGTTGTTCGCTTTTATTTAGTGAAGGCCTGGCGGCGATGTCAGATACCTTTGGGTTCGATGCTCGCTTTTATTTAGGGAATGCCTGGCGGCGATGTCAGATGTCTGTAACTTTGGGTTTGTTGTTCACTTTTATTTAGCGAAGGCCTAGAGGTGATATTTGATACCTTTGGGTTCGATGCTCGCTTTTAGTTAGCGAATGTCGGGCGGCGATGTTAGATGTTCGTACCTTAGGGTTTGTTGTTCACTTTTATTTAGCGAATTCTTGGCGGCGATGTCAGATACCTTTGGGTTCGATGCTCGATTTTATTTAGCGAATGCCTGGCGGCGATGTCAAATATCCGTACCTTTAGGTTTGTTGTTCGCTTTTATTTAGCGAAGGCCTGGAAACGATGTCCGATACCTTTGGATTCGATGCTCTCTTTTATTTTGTGAATGACTGGCGGCGATGTTAGATGTTCGTACCTTTGGGTTTGCTGTTCGCTTTTTTTTAGCGAAGGCCTGGTCGCGATGTCAGATACCTTTGAGTTCGATGCTCGCTTATATTTAACGAATGCCTGGCGGGGATGTCAAATATCCGTACCTTTGGGTTTGTTGTTCGCTTTTATTTAGCGAAGGTCTGGCGGTAATGTCAGATACCTTTGGGTTCGATGCTCGCATTTATTTTGCGAATTCCTGGCGACGATGTCAGATGTCTATACCTTTGGGTTTGTTGTTCGCTTTTATTTAGCGAAGGTCTGGCGGTGATGTCAGATACCTTTGGGGTTCGATGCTCACTTTTATTTAGCGAGTGCCTAGGGTGATGTCAGATGTCTGTACCTTTGGGTTTGTTGTTCGCTTTTATTTAGCAAAGGCCTGGCGGCGATGTCAGATACCTTTGGGCTCAATGCTAGCTTTTATTTAGACAATGCCTAACAGCGATGTCAGATGTCCGTACCTTTGCGTTTGTTGTTCACGTTTATTTCGCGAAGGTCTGGCGGCGACGTCCGATACCTTTGCGTTCGATGCTCGATTTTATTTAGCGAATGCCTGACGGCGATGTCAAATATCCGTACCTTTAGGTTTGTTGTTCGCTTTTATTTAGCGAAGGCCTGGAAACGATGTCCGATACCTTTGGATTCGATGCTCTCTTTTATTTTGTGAATGACTGGCGGCGATGTTAGATGTCCGTACCTTTGGGTTTGCTGTTCGCTTTTATTTAGCGAAGGCCTGGCGGCGATGTCAGATACCTTTGGGTTCGATGCTCGCTTATATTTAGCGAATGCCTGGCGGGGATGTCAAATATTTGTAGCTTTGGGTTTGTTGTTCGCTTTTATTTAGCAATGGTCTGGCGGTAATGTCAGATACCTTTGGGTTCGATGCTAGCATTTATTTTGCGAATTCCTGGCGGCGATGTCAGATGTCTATACCTTTGGGTTTGTTGTTCGCTTTTATTTTGTGAATGACTGGCGGTGATGTCAGATGTCTGTACCTTTGGGTTTGTTGTTCGCTTTTATTTAGCAAAGGCCTGGCGGCGATGTCAGATACCTTTGGGCTCAATGCTAGCTTTTATTTAGACAATGCCTAAGAGCGATGTCAGATGTCCGTACCTTTGCGTTTGTTGTTCACGTTTATTTAGCGAAGGTCTGTCGGCGATGTCAGATACCTTTGCGTTCGATGCTCGCTTTTATTTAGCGAATGTCTGGCGGTGATGTCAGATGTCCGTACCTATGGGTTTATTGTTCACTTTTATTTAGCGAAGGCCTGGCAGCGATGTCAGATACCTTTGGGTTCGATGCTCGCTTTTATTTAGCGAATGCATGGCGGCAATGTCAAATATCCGTACCTTTGGGTTTGTTGTTCGCTTTTAGTTAGTGAAGTCTTGGCGGCGATGTCAGATACCTTTGGGTTCTATGCTAGCTTTTATTTAGGGAATGCCTGACGGCGATGTCAAATATCCGTACCTTTAGGTTTGTTGTTCGCTTTTATTTAGCGAAGGTTTGGCGGTGATGTCAGATACCATTGGGTTAGATGCACGCTTTTATTTAGCAAATGTCTGGCGGCAATGTCAGATGTCCGTACCTTTGGGTTTGTTGTTCGCTTTTATTTAGCAAATGCCTAGCGACGATGTCAGATACCTTTGGGTTCGATCCTCGCTTTTATTTTGCGAATGCCTGGCGGCGATGTCAGATGTCTATAACTTTGGGTTTGTTATTTGTTTTTATTTAGCGAAGGCCTGGCGGCGATGTTAGATACCTTTGGGTTCAATGCTCGCTCTTATTAAGAGAATTCCTGAAGGTGATGTGAGATGTTTGTACCTTTGCAGTTGTTGTTCACTTTTATTTAGCGAAGGCCTAGCGGTGATGTCAGATACCTTTGCGTTCGACGCTCGCTTTTATATAGCGAATGCCTGGGGGAGATGTCAGATGTCCGAACCTTTGGGTTTGTTGTTCGCTTTTATTTAGCGAAGGCCTGGCGACGATGTCAGATAACTTTGGGTTCGATGCTCGCTTTTATTTAGCAAATGCCTGACGGCGATGTCAGATATCCGTACCTTTGGGTTTGTTGTTCGCTTTTATTTAGTGAAGGCCTGGCGGCGATGTCAGATCCGTTTGGGTTCGATGCTCGCTTTTATTTAGCGAATGTGTGTCGGCGATGTCAGATATCCGTACCATTGGGTTTGTTGTTCGCTTTTAATTAGCGAAGGCCTGGAGGTATTGTGAGATACCTTTGGGTTCGATGCTCGCTTTTATTTAGGGAATGCCCGGTGGCAATGTCAGATGTCCGTACCTTTGGGTTTGTTGTTAACTTTTATTTAGCGAAGGCCTAGCGACAATGTCAGATACCTTTGGGTTCGATGCTCGCAATTTAGCGAATGCCTGGTGGCGATGTCAGATGTCTGTACCATTGGGTTTGTTGTTCGCTTTTATTTAGCGAAGGCTTGTTGGTGATGTCAGATACCTTTGGGTTCGATAATCGCTTTTATTTAGCGAATGTCTGATGGAGATGTCAGATATCCGTACCTTTGGGTTTGTTGTTCGCTTTTATTTAGTGAAGGCCTGGAGGTGATGTCAGATCCCTTTGGGTTCGATGCTCGCTTTTATTTAGTGAATTCCTGGCGGCGATGTCAGATGTCCGTACCTTTGGGTTTGTTGTTCGCTTTGATTTAGTGAAGGCCTGGCGGCGATGTCAGATCCCTTTGGGTTCGATGCTCGCTTTTATTTAGCGAATGCCTGGCGGCGATGTCAGATATCCGTACCTTTGGGTTTGTTGTTTGCTTTTATTTAGTGAAGGCCTGGCAGCAATGTCAGATACCTTTGGGTTCGATGTTCGATTTTATTTAGCGAATGCGTGACAACGATGTCAAATATCTGTACCTTTAGGTTTTATGTTCGCTTTTATTTAGCGAAGGCCTGGCGGTGATGTCCGACACCATTGGGTTCGATGCTCGCTTTTATTTTGCGAGTGCCTGGCGGCGATGTCAGATGTACATACCTTTAGGTTTCTTGTTCGCTTTTATTTTGCGAAGGCTTAGCGGTGATGTTAGATGTCTATACCTTTGGGTTTATTGTTCACTTTTATTTAGCGAAGCTCTGGCGGCGATGTCAGATACCTTTGGGGTTCGATGCTCGCTTTTATTTAGCGAGTGCCTGGGGCGATGTCAGATGTCTGTACCGTTGGGTTTGTTGTTCGCTTTTATTTAGCGAATTCTTGGCGGCGATGTCAGATACCTTTGGGTTCGATGCTCGATTTTATTTAGCGAATACCTGACGACGATGTCAAATATCCGTACCTTTAGGTTTGTTGTTCGCTTTTATTTAGCGAAGGCCTGGCAACGATGTCTGATACCTTTACGTTCGATGCTTGCTTTTATTTAGCGAATGCCTGGAGGCTATGTCAGATGTTCGTACCTTTGGGTTTGTTGTTCGCTTTTATTTAGCGAAGGCCTAGCGGTGATGTCTGATACCTTTGGGTTCGATGCTCGCTTTTATTTAGCGAATGTTGGGCGACGATGTCAGATGTTCATACCTTTGGGTTTGTTGTTCGCTATTATTTAGCGAATTTTTGGCGGCGATGTCAAATATCCGTACCGTTGGGTTTGTTGTTCGCTTTTATTTAGAGAAGGTCTGGCGGTGATGTCAAATACCTTTGGGTTCGATGCTCGCTTTTATTTTGAGAATTCCTGGCGACGATGTCAGATGTCTATAACGTTGGGTTTGTTGTTCGCTTTTATTTAGCGAAGGTCTGGCGGTGATGTCAGATACCTTTGGGGTTCGATGCTCGCTTTTATTTAGCGAGTGCCTAGGGTGATGTCAGATGTCTGTACCTTTGGGTTTGTTGTTCGCTTTTAGTTAGCAAAGGTGTGGCGGCGATGTCAGATACCTTTGGGTTCAATGCTAGCTTTTATTTACACAATACCTAACAGCGATGTCAGATGTCCGTACCTTTGCGTTTGTTGTTCACGTTAATTTAGCGAAGGTCTGGCGGCGATGTCAGATACCTTTACGTTCGATGCTCACTTTTATTTAGCGAATGCCTGGCGGAAATGTCATATGTCCGTACCTTTGGGTTTGTTGTTCGCATTTATTTAGCAAATGCCTAGCGACGATGTCAGATACCTTTGGGTTCGATCCTCGCTTTTATTTTGCGAATGTCTGACGGAGATGTCGGATGTCTATAACTTTGGGTTTGTTGTTTGTTTTTATTTAGCGAAGGCCTGGCAGCGATGTCAGATACCTTTGGGTTCAATGCTCGGTCTTATTAAGAGAATTCCTGACGGCGATGTGAGATGTCTACACCTTTGCATTTGTTGTACACTTTTATTTAGCGAAGGCCTGGCGGTGATGTCAGATACCTTTGCGTTCGATGCTCACTTTTATATAGCGAATGCCATGGGGCGATGTCAGATGTCCAGACCTTTGGGTTTGTTGTTCTCTTTTATTTAGTGAAGGCCTGGCGGCGATGTCAGATACCTTTGGGTTCGATGCTCGCTTTTATTTAGGGAATGCCTGGCGGCGATGTCAGATGTCTGTACCTTTGGGTTTGTTGTTCACTTTTATTTAGCGAAGGCCTAGAGGTGATATTTGATACCTTTGGGTTCGATGCTCGCTTTTAGTTAGCGAATGTCGGGCGGCGATGTTAGATGTTCGTACCTTAGGGTTTGTTGTTCGCTTTTATTTAGCGAATTCTTGGCGGTGATGTCAGATACCTTTGGGTTCGATGCTCGATTTTATTTAGCGAATGCCTGACGGCGATGTCAAATATCCGTACCTTTAGGTTTGTTGTTCGCTTTTATTTAGCGAAGGCCTGGAAACGATGTCCGATACCTTTGGATTCGATGCTTTCTTTTATTTTGTGAATGACTGGCGGCGATGTTAGATGTCCGTACCTTTGGGTTTGCTGTTCGCTTTTATTTAGTGAAGGCCTGGCGGCGATGTCAGATACCTTTGGGTTCGATGCTCGCTTATATTTAGCGAATGCCTGGCGGGGATGTCAAATATTTGTAGCTTTGGGTTTGTTGTTCGCTTTTATTTAGCAATGGTCTGGCGGTAATGTCAGATACCTTTGGGTTCGATGCTAGCATTTATTTTGCGAATTCCTGGCGGCGATGTCAGATGTCTATACCTTTGGGTTTGTTGTTCGCTTTTATTTTGTGAATGACTGGCGGTGATGTCAGATGTCTGTACCTTTGGGTTTGTTGTTCGCTTTTATTTAGCAAAGGCCTGGCGGCGATGTCAGATACCTTTGGGCTCAATGCTAGCTTTTATTTAGACAATGCCTAAGAGCGATGTCAGATGTCCGTACCTTTGCGTTTGTTGTTCACGTTTATTTAGCGAAGGTCTGTCGGCGATGTCAGATACCTTTGCGTTCGATGCTCGCTTTTATTTAGCGAATGTCTGGCGGTGATGTCAGATGTCCGTACCTTTGGGTTTGTTGTTCACTTTTATTTAGCGAAGGCCTGGCAGCGATGTCAGATACCTTTGGGTTCGATGCTCGCTTTTATTTAGCGAATGCCTGGCGGCAATGTCAAATATCCGTACCTTTGGGTTTGTTGTTCGCTTTTAGTTAGTGAAGTCTTGGCTGCGATGTCAGATACCTTTGGGTTCTATGCTAGCTTTTATTTAGGGAATGCCTGACGGCGATGTCAAATATCCGTACCTTTAGGTTTGTTGTTCGCTTTTATTTAGCGAAGGTTTGGCGGTGATGTCAGATACCATTGGGTTAGATGCACGCTTTTATTTAGCAAATGTCTGGCGGCAATGTCAGATGTCCGTACCTTTGGGTTTGTTGTTCACTTTTATTTAGCAAATGCCTAGCGACGATGTCAGATACCTTTGGGTTCGATCCTCGCTTTTATTTTGCGAATGCCTGGCGACGATGTCAGATGTCTATAACTTTGGGTTTGTTATTTGTTTTTATTTAGCGAAGGCCTGGCGGCGATGTCAGATACCTTTGGGTTCAATGCTCGCTCTTATTAAGAGAATTCCTGACGGTGATGTGAGATGTTTGTACCTTTGCAGTTGTTGTTCACTTTTATTTAGCGAAGGCCTAGCGGTGATGTCAGATACCTTTGCGTTCGACGCTCGCTTTTATATAGCGAATGCCTGGGGGCGATGTCAGATGTCCGAACCTTTGGGTTTGTTGTTCGCTTTTATTTAGCGAAGGCTTGGCGACGATGTCAGATAACTTTGGGTTCGATGCTCGCTTTTATTTAGCAAATGCCTGACGGCGATGTCAGATATCCGTACCTTTGGGTTTGTTGTTCGCTTTTATTTAGTGAAGGCCTGGCGGCGATGTCAGATCCGTTTGGGTTCGATGCTCGCTTTTATTTAGCGAATGCGTGTCGGCGATGTCAGATATCCGTACCATTGGGTTTGTTGTTCGCTTTTAATTAGCGAAGGCCTGGAGGCATTGTGAGATACCTTTGGGTTCGATGCTCGCTTTTATTTAGGGAATGCCCGGTGGCAATGTCAGATGTCCGTACCTTTGGGTTTGTTGTTAACTTTTATTTAGCGAAGGCCTAGCGACAATGTCAGATACCTTTGGGTTCGATGCTCGCAATTTAGCGAATGCCTCGTGGCGATGTCAGATGTCTGTACCATTGGGTTTGTTGTTCGCTTTTATTTAGCGAAGGCTTGTTGGTGATGTCAGATACCTTTGGGTTCGATAATCGCTTTTATTTAGCGAATGTCTGATGGCGATGTCAGATATTCGTACCTTTGGGTTTGTTGTTCGCTTTTATTTAGTGAAGGCCTGGAGGTGATGTCAGATCCCTTTGGGTTCGATGCTCGCTTTTATTTAGTGAATTCCTGGCGGCGATGTCAGATGTCCGTACCTTTGGGTTTGTTGTTCGCTTTGATTTAGTGAAGGTCTGGCGGCGATGTCAGATCCCTTTGGGTTCGATGCTCGCTTTTATTTAGCGAATGCCTGGCGGCGATGTCAGATATCCGTACCTTTGGGTTTGTTGTTTGCTTTTATTTAGTGAAGGCCTGGCAGCAATGTCAGATACCTTTGGGTTCGATGTTCGATTTTATTTAGCGAATGCGTGACGACGATGTCAAATATCTGTACCTTTAGGTTTTATGTTCGCTTTTATTTAGCGAAGGCCTGGCGGTGATGTCCGACACCATTGGGTTCGATGCTCGCTTTTATTTTGCGAGTGCCTGGCGGCGATGTCAGATGTACATACCTTTAGGTTTCTTGTTCGCTTTTATTTTGCGAAGTCTTAGCGGTGATGTTAGATGTCTATACCTTTGGGTTTATTGTTCACTTTTATTTAGCGAAGCTCTGGCGGCGATGTCAGATACCTTTGGGGTTCGATGCTCGCTTTTATTTAGCGAGTGCCTGGGGCGATGTCAGATGTCTGTACCGTTGGGTTTGTTGTTCGCTTTTATTTAGCGAATTCTTGGCGGCGATGTCAGATACCTTTGGGTTCGATGCTCGATTTTATTTAGCGAATACCTGACGACGATGTCAAATATCCGTACCTTTAGGTTTGTTGTTCGCTTTTATTTAGCGAAGGCCTGGCAACGATGTCTGATACCTTTACGTTCGATGCTTGCTTTTATTTAGCGAATGCCTGGAGGCTATGTCAGATGTTCGTACCTTTGGGTTTGTTGTTCGCTTTTATTTAGCGAAGGCCTAGCGGTGATGTCTGATACCTTTGGGTTCGATGCTCGCTTTTATTTAGCGAATGTCGGGCGACGATGTCAGATGTTCATACGTTTGGGTTTGTTGTTCGCTATTATTTAGCGAATTCTTGGCGGCGATGTCAAATATCCGTACCTTTGGGTTTGTTGTTCGCTTTTATTTAGCGAAGGTCTGACGGTGATGTCAAATACCTTTGGGTTCGATGCTCGCTTTTATTTTGCAAATTCCTGGCGGCGATGTCAGATGTCTATAACGTTGGGTTTGTTGTTCGCTTTTATTTAGCGAAGGTCTGGCGGTGATGTCAGATACCTTTGGGGTTCGATGCTCGCTTTTATTTAGCGAGTGCCTAGGGTGATGTCAGATGTCTGTACCTTTGGGTTTGTTGTTCGCTTTTAGTTAGCAAAGGTGTGGCGGCGATGTCAGATACCTTTGGGTTCAATGCTAGCTTTTATTTACACAATACCTAACAACGATGTCAGATGTCCGTACCTTTGCGTTTGTTGTTCACGTTAATTTAGCGAAGGTCTGGCGGCGATGTCAGATACCTTTACGTTCGATGCTCGCTTTTATTTAGCGAATGCCTGGCGGAAATGTCATATGTCCGTACCTTTGGGTTTGTTGTTCGCATTTATTTAGCAAATGCCTAGCGACGATGTCAGATACCTTTGGGTTCGATCCTCGCTTTTATTTTGCGAATGTCTGGCGGAGATGTCAGATGTCTATAACTTTGGGTTTGTTGTTTGTTTTTATTTAGCGAAGGCCTGGCGGCGATGTCAGATACCTTTGGGTTCAATGCTCGCTCTTATTAAGAGAATTCCTGACGGCGATGTGAGATGTCTACACCTTTGCATTTGTTGTACACTTTTATTTAGCGAAGGCCTGGCGGTGATGTCAGATACCTTTGCGTTCGATGCTCGCTTTTATATAGCGAATGCCTTGGGGCGATGTCAGATGTCCGAACCTTTGGGTTTGTTGTTCTCTTTTATTTAGTGAAGGCCTGGCGGCGATGTCAGATACCTTTGGGTTCGATGCTCGCTTTTATTTAGCGAATGCCTGACGGCGATGTCAGATATCCGTACCTTTGGGTTTGTTGTTCGGTTTTATTTAGTGAAGGCCTGGCGGTGATGTCAGATCCCTTTGGGTTCGATGCTCGCTTTTATTAAGAGAATTCCTGGCGGCAATGTCAGATACCTTTGGGTTCGATGCTCGATTTTATTTAGCGAATGCCTGACGACGATGTCAAATATCTGTACCTTTAGGTTTGTTGTTCGCTTTTATTTAGCGAAGGCCTAGCGGCGATGTCCGACACCTTTGGGTTCGATAGTGGATTTTATTTTGTGAGTGTCTGGCGGCGATGTCAGATGTACATACCTTTGGGTTTCTTGTTCGCTTTTATTAAGCGAAGGCCTGGCGGTGATGTCAGATGTCTATACCTTTGGGTTTATTGTTCACTTTTATTTAGAGAAGGTCTGGCGGCGATGTCAGATACCTTTGGGGTTCGATGCTCGCTTTTATTTAGCGAGTGCCTGGGGTGATGTCATATGTCTGTACCTTTGGGTTTGTTGTTCGCTTTGATTTAGCAAAGGCCTGGCGGCGATGTCAGATACCTTTGGATTCAATGATCGCTTTTATTTAGACAATGCGTGAAAGCGATGTCAGATGTCCGTACCTTTGCGTTTGTTGTTCACTTTTATTTAGCGAAGGCCTGGCGGCGATGTCAGATACCTTTGGGTTCGATGCTCGCTTTTATTTAGCGAATGCCTGACGGCGATGTCAGATATCCGTACCTTTGGGTTTGTTGTTTGGTTTTATTTAGTGAAGGCCTGGCGGCGATGTCAGATCCCTTTGGGTTCGATGCTCGCTTTTATTTAGCGAATGTGTGCCGGCGATGTCAGATATCCGTCCCTTTGGGTTTGTTGTTCGCTTTTATTTAGCGAAGGCCTGGCGGCGATGTCAGATACCTTTGGGTTCGATGCTCGCTTTTATTCAGGGAATGCCTGGTGGCAATGTCAGATGTCTGTACCTTTGGGTTTGTTGTTAAATTTTATTTAGCGAAGGCCTAGCGGCAATGTCAGATACCTTTGGGTTCGATGCTCGCAATTTAGCGAATGCCTGGCGGCGATGTCAGATGTCCGTACCATTGGGTTTGTTGTTTGCTTTTATTTAGCGAAGGCTTGTTGGTGATTTCAGATACCTTTGGGTTCGATAATCGCTTTTATTTAGCGAATGTCTGGCGGCGATGTCAGATATCCGTACCTTTGGGTTTGTTGTTCGCTTTTATTTAGTGAAGGCCTGGCGGTGATGCCAGATCCCTTTGGGTTCGATGCTCGCTTTTATTTAGCGAATTCCTGGTGGCAATGTCAGATACCTTTGGGTTTGATGCTCGATTTTATTTAGCAAATGCCTGACGACGATGTCAAATATTTGTACCTTTAGGTTTGCTGTTCGCTTTTATTTAGCGAAGGCCTGGCGGCGATGTCAGACACCTTTGGGTTCGATGCTCGCCTTTATTTTGTGAGTGCCTGGCGGCGATGTCAAATGTACATACCTTTGGGTTTCTTGTTCGCTTTTATTTAGCGAAGGCCTGGCGGTGATGTCAGATGTCTATACCTTTGGGTTTATTGTTCACTTTTATTTAGCGAAGGTCTGGCGGCGATGTCAGATACCTTTGGGGTTCGATGCTCGCTTTTATTTTGCGAGTGCCTGGGGAGATGCCAGATGTTTGTACCATTGGGTTTGTTGTTCGCTTTGATTTAGCAAAGGCCTGGCGGCGATGTCAGATACCTTTATATTCAATGAACGCTTTTATTTAGACAATGCGTGAAAGCGATGTCAGATGTCCGTACCTTTTTGTTTATTGTTCACTTTTATTTAGCGAAGACCTGGCGGCGATGTCAGATACCTTTGCGTTCGATGCTTGCTTTTATTTAGCGAATGCCTGGCGGCGATGTCAGATGTCCGTACCTTTGGGTTTGTTGTTCACTTTTATTTAGTGAAGGCCTGGCGGCGATGTCAGATACCTTTGGGTTCGATGCTCGCTTTTATTTAGCGAATGTCGGGCGGCGATGTCAGATGTTCATACCTTTGGGTTTGTTGTTCGCTTTTATTTAGCGAATTCTTGGCGGCGATGTCAGATACCTTTGGGTTCGATGCTCGATTTTATTTAGCGAATGCCTGACGGCGATGTCAAATATCCGTACCTTTAGGTTTGTTGTTTGCTTTTATTTAGCGAAGGCCTGGCGGCGATGTCAGATACCTTTGGGTTCGATGCTCGCTTATATTTAGCCAATGCCTGGCGGGGATGTCAAATATCCGTACCTTTGGGTTTGTTGTTCGCTTTTATTTAGCGAAGGTCTGGCGGTGATGTCAGATACCTTTGGGTTCGATGCTCGCTTTTATTTTGCGAATTCCTGGCGGCGATGTCAGATGTCTATACCTTTGGGTTTCTTGTTCGCTTTTATTTAGCGAAGGTCTGGCGGTGATGTCAGATACCTTTGGGGTTCGATGCTCGCTTTTATTTAGCGAGTGCCTAGGGTGATGTCAGATGTCTGTACCTTTGGGTTTATTGTTCACTTTTAGTTAGCAAAGGCGTGGCGGCGATGTCAGATACCTTTGGGTTAAAGGCTAGCTTTTATTTAGACAATCCCTAACAACGATGTCAGATGTCCGTACCTTTGCATTTGTTGTTCACGTTTATTTAGCGAAGGTCTGGCGGCGATGTCAGATACCTTTGCGTTTGATGCTCGCTATTATTTAGCGAATGTCTGGCGGTGATGTTAGATGTCCGTACCTTTGGGTTTGTTGTTCACTTTTATTTAGCGAAGGCCTGGCGGCGATGTCAGATACCTTTGGGTTCGATGCTCGCTTTTATTTAGCGAATGCCTGGTGGCAATGTCAAATATCCGTACCTTTGGGTTTGTTGTTCGCTTTTATTTAGCGATGCCCTGGTGGCGATGTCCGATACCTTTGGGTTGGATGCTCGCTTTTATTTAGTGAATGCCTAGCGGCGATGTCAGATGTCCGTACCTTTGGGTTTGTTGTACGCTTTTATTTAGCGAAGGGCTTGTGGCGATGTCAGATACCTTTGGGTTCGATGCTCCCTTATATTTAGCGAATGCCTGGCTGGGATGTTAAATATCCGTACCTTTGGGTTTGTTGTTCGCTTTTATTTAGCGAAGGTTTGCCGGTGATGTCAGATACCATTAGGTTCGATGCACGCTTTTATTTAGCAAATGTCTAGAGGCAATGTCAGATGTTCGTACCTTTGGGTTTGTTGTTCGCTTTTATTTAGCAAATGCCTAGCGACGATGTCAGATACCTTCGGGTTCGATCCTCGCTTTTATTTTGCGAATGCCTGGAGGCGATGTCAGATGTCTATAACTTTGGGTTTGTTGTTCGTTTTTATTTAGCGAAGGCCTGCCGACGATGTCAGATACCTTTGGGTTCAATGCTCGTTTTAAGTTAGCGAATGCCTTGCGGCGGTGTCAGATGTTCGTACCTTTAGGTTTCTTGTTCGCTTTTATTTAGCGAAGGCCTGGCGGCGATGTCAGATCCCTTTGGGTTCGATGCTCACTTTTATATAGCGAATTCCTGGGGGCGATGTCAGATGTCCGAACCTTTGGGTTTGTTGTTCGCTTTTATTTAGCGAAGGCCTGGCAGCGATGTCAGATACCTTTGGGTTCGATGCTCGCTTTTATTTAGCGAATGCCTGACGGCGATGTCAGATATCCGTACCTTTGTATTTGTTGTTCGCTTTTATTTAGTGAAGGCCTGGCAGCGATGTCAGATCCCTTTGGGTTCAATGCTCGCTTTTATTTAGCGAATGCGTGGCGGCGATGTCAGATATCCGTACCTTTGGGTTTGTTGTTCGCTTTTATTTAGCGAAGGCCTGGAGGCATTGTCAGATACCTTTGGGTTCGATGCTCGCTTTTATTTAGGGAATGCCTGGCGGCAATGTCAGATGTCCGTACCTTTGGGTTTGTTGTTAACTTTTATTTAGCGAAGGCCTGCCGGCGATGTCAGATACCTTTAGGTTCGATGCTTGCAATTTAGCGAATGCCTGGCGGCGATGTAAGACGTCCGTACCATTGGGTTTGTTGTTCGCTTTTATTTAGCGAATGCCTGACGGCGATGTCAGATATTTGTACCTTTGGGTTTCTTGTTCGCTTTTATTTAGTGAAGGCCTGGCGGTGATGTCAGATCCGTTTGGGTTCGATGCTCGCTTTTATTTAGCGAATTCCTGGCGGCGATGTCAGATGTCTGTACCTTTGGGTTTGTTGTTCGCTTTGATTTAGTGAAGGCCTAGCGGCGATGTCAGATCCCTTTGGGTTCGATGCTCATTTTTATTTAGCGAATTCCTGGCGGCGATGTCAGATATCCGTACCTTTGAGTTTGTTGTTCGCTTTTATTTAGTGAAGGCCTGGCAGTAATGTCAGATACCTTTGGGTTCGATGCTCGATTTTATTTAGCGAATGCCTGACGGCGATGTCAAATATCTGTACCTTTAGGTTTGCTGTTCGCTTTTATTTAGCGAAGGCCTGGCGGCGATGTCTGATACCTTTGGGTTCGATGCTCGCTTTTATTTAGTGAATGCCTGGCGGCGATGTCAGATGTCCGTACGTTTGGGTTTGTTGTTAACTTTTATTTAGCGAAGGCCTAGCGACAATGTCAGATACCTTTGGGTTTGATGCTCCCTTATATTTAGCGAATGCCTGGCTGGGATGTCAAATATCTGTATCTTTGGGTTTGTTGTTCGCTTTTATTTAGCGAAGGTTTAGCGGTGATGTCAGATACCATTAGGTTCGATGCACGCTTTTATTTAGAAAATGCTTGGAGGCAATGTCAGATGTCCGTACCTTTGGGTTTGTTGTTCGCTTTTATTTAGCAAATGCCTAGCGACGATGTCAGATACCTTTGGGTTCGATCCTCGCTTTTATTTTGCGAATCCCTGGCGGCGATGTCAGATGTCTATAACTTTGGGTTTGTTGTTCGTTTTTATTTAGCGAAGGCCTGCCGGCGATGTCATCTACCTTTGGGTTCAATGCTCGCTCTTATTAAGGGAATTCCTTACGACGATGTGAGATGTCTGTACCTTTGCATTTGTTGTTCCCTTTTATTTAGCGAAGGCGTGGCGGCGATGTCAGATACCTTTGCGTTCGACGCTCGCTTTTATATAGCGAATTCCTGGGGGCGATGTCAGATGTCCGAACCTTTGGGTTTGTTGTTCGCTTTTATTTAGGGAAGGCCTGGCGGCGATGTCAGATACCTTTAGGTTCGATTCTCACTTTTATTTAGCGAATGCCTGACGGCGATGTCAGATATTCGTATCTTTGAGTTTGTTGTTCGCTTTTATTTAGTGAAGGCCTGGCGGCGATGTCAGATCCCTTTGGGTTCGATGCTTACTTTTATTTAGCGAATGCGTGGCGGCGATGTCAGATATCCGTACCTTTGGGTTTGTTGTTCGCTTTTATTTAGCGAAGGCCTGGAGGCATTGTCAGATACCTTTGGGTTCGATGCTCGCTTTTATTTAGGGAATGCCTGGCGGCAATGTCAGATGTCTGTACCTCTGGGTTTGTTGTTAACTTTTATTTAGCGAAGGCCAAGCGGCAATGTCAGATACCTTTGGGTTCGATGCTTGCAATTTAGCGAATGCCTGGCGGCGATGTCAGATGTCCGTACCATTGGGTTTGTTGTTCGCTTTTATTTAGCGAATGCCTGACGGTGATGTCAGATATCCGTACCTTTGGGTTTCTTGTTCGCTTTTATTTAGTGAAGGCCTGGCGGTGATGTCAGATCCGTTTGGGTTCGATGCTCGCTTTTATTTAGCGAATTCCTGGCGGCGATGTCAGATGTCCGTACCTTTGGGTTTGTTGTTCGCTTTGATTTAGTGAAGGCCTAGCGGCGATGTCAGATCCCTTTAGGTTCGATGCTCGCTTTTATTTAGCGAATGCCTGGCGGCGATGTCAGATATCCGTACCTTTGAGTTTTATTGTTCGCTTTTATTTAGTGAAGGCCTGGTAGTAATGTCAGATATCTTTGGGTTCGGTGCTCGATTATATTTAGCGAATGCCTGACGGCGATGTCAAATATCTGTACCTTTAGGTTTGCTCTTCGCTTTTATTTAGCGAAGGCCTGACGGCGATGTCCGACACCTTTGGGTTCGATGCTCGCTTTTATTTTGCGAGTGCCTGGCGGCGATGTCAGATGTACATACCTTTGGGTTTCTTGTTCGCTTTTATTTAGCGAAGGCCTGGCGGCGATGTCAGATACCTTTGGGGTTCGATGCTCGGTTTTATTTAGCGAATTCCTGACGACGATGTGAGATGTCCGTACCTTTGGGTTTGTTGTTCTCTTTTTTTAGCGAATGTCTGGCGGCGATGTCAGATACCTTTGGGTTCGATGCTCGCTTTTATTTAGGGAATGCCTGGAGGCAAATATCAGATGTCCGTACCTTTGGGTTTATTGTTCAATTTTATTTAGCAAAGGCGTAGCGGCAATGTCAGATACCTTTGGGTTCGATGCACGCTTTTATTTAGCGAATGCCTTGCGCCAATGTCAGATGTCCGTACCTTTGGGTTTGTTGTTCGCTTTTGTTTAGCAAAGGCCTAGCGGGGATGTCATATACCTTTGGGTTCGATGCTCGCTTTTATTTAGCGAATGCCTGACGGCGATGTCAGATATCCATACCTTTGGGTTTGTTGTTCGCTTTTATTTAGCGAAGGCCTGGAGGCGATGTCAGATACCTTTGGGTTCGATGCTCGCTTTTATTTAGGGAATGCCTGGCGGCAATGTCAGATGTCTGTACCTTTGGGTTTGTTGTTCACTTGTATTTAGCGAAGGCCTAACGGTAATGTCAGATACCTTTGGGTTCGATGCTCGCAATTTAGCGAATGCCTGGCGGCGATGTCAGATGTCTGTACCTTTGGGTTTGTTGTTAGCTTTTATTTAGCGAAGGCTTGGCAGCGATTACAGATAACTTTGCGTTTGATGCTCACTTTTATTTAGCGAATGCCTGGCGGCGATGTCAAATGTTCGTACCTTTGGGTTTGTTGTTCGCTTTTATTTAGCGAAGGCCCGACGGCGATGTCAGATCCCTTTGGGTTCGATGCTCGCTTTTATTTAGCGAATGCCTGGCGGCGATGTCAGATATCCGAACCTTTGGTTTTGTTGTTCGCTTTTATTTTGCGAAGGCCTGGCGGCGATGTCAGATACCTTTGGGTTCAATGCTCGTTTTAAGTTAGTGAATGCCTTGCGGCGGTGTCAGATGTTCGTACCTTTAGGTTTGTTGTTCGCTTTTATTTAGCGAAGGCCTGGCGGCGATGTCAGATCCCTTTGGGTTCGATGCTCGCTTTTATTTAGCGAATGCCTGGCGGCGATGTCAGATGTCCGTACCTTTGGGTTTGTTGTTAGCTTTTATTTAGTGAAGGCTTGGCGGCGATGTCAGATCCCTTTGGGTTCCATGCTTACTTTTATTTAGCGAATGCCTGACGACGATGTGAGATGTCTGTACCTTTGGGTTTGTTGTTAGCTTTTATTTAGTGAAGGTCTGGCGGCGATGTCAGATACCTTTGGGTTCGATGCTCGCTTTTATTTAGCGAATGCTGGCGGCGATGTCAGATGTTCTTACCTTTGGGTTTGTTGTTCGCTTTTATTTAGCAAAGGCATGGCGGCTATGTCAGATCCCTTTGGGTTCGATGCACGCTTTTATTTAGCGAATGCCTGGCAGCGATGTCAGATATACGAACCTTTGGGTTTGTTGTTCGCTTTTATTTAGCGAAGGCCTGGTGGCGATGTCTGATACCTTTGGGTTCAATGCTCGCTTTTATTTAGCGAATGCGAATGCCTGGCGGCGGTGTCAGATGTATGTACCTTTAGGTTTGTTGTTCGCCTTTATTTAGTGAAGGCCTGGCGGCGATGTCAGATGCCTTTGGGTTCGATGCTCGCTTTTATTTAGCGAATGCCTGGCGGCGATGTCAGATGTCCGTACCTTTGGGTTTGTTGTTAGCTTTTATTTAGTGAAGGCTTGGCGGCGCTGTCAGATCCCTTTGGGTTCGATGCTCGCTTTTATTTAGCGAATGCCTGGCGGCGATGTCAGATATCCGTACCTTTGGGTTTGTTGTTCGCTTTTATTTAGTGAAGGTCTGGCGGCAATGTCAGATACTTTGGGTTCGATGCTCGATTTTATTTAGCGAATGCCTGACGACGATGTCAAATATTCGTACCTTTAGGTTTGTTGTTCGCTTTTTTTTAGCGAAGGCCTGGCGGCGATGTCCGACACCTTTGGGTTCGATGCTCGCTTTTATTTTATGAATGCCTGGTGGCAATGTCAGATGTATATACCTTTGGGTTTGTTGTTTACTTTTATTTAGCAAAGGCATGGCGGTGATATCAGATACCTTTGGGGTTCGGTGCTCGCTTTTATTTAGCGAATGCCTGACGACGATGTGAGATGTTCGTACCTTTGGGTTTGTTGTTCACTTTTATTTTGCGAAGGCCTGGCGGCGATGTCAGATACCTTTGGGTTCGATGCTCGCTTTTATTTAACGAATGCCTGGTGGCGATGTCAGATGTTCGTACCTTTGGGTTTGTTGTTCGTTTTTATTTAGCGAAGGCCTGGCGGCGATGTTAGATCCCTTTGGGTTCGATGCTCGCTTTTATTTAGCGAATACCTGGCGGCAATGTCAGATATCCGTACCTTTGGGTTTATTGTTCGCTTTTATTTAGCGAAGGCCTGGCGGCGATGTCAGATGCCTTTGGGTTCAATGCTCGCATTTATTTAGCGAATGCCTGGTGGCGATGTCAGATGTCCGTACCTCTGGGTTTGTTGTTCGCTTTTATTTAGCGAAGGCCTTGTAACACCCCACTTTACCCTGTACGCGGAATATAATAAATATACAGGAATAATTCATGAAATTCATCAGAGTTCTCCAACACAGTGGGATATCACACTAAGTCACTTCATTTCATTAAAATAATCAATAATATTTTGTTTTCAAGTAAGCAGCGGAATACAAATCAATTCTCCAATATAATTCTCCTCGACATGAGGTCATACAACATAAGTCCAATAAATGAAGATAGGTAACAATAAACAAATAAAGTAGTCAAATAACAACGTAATCCCGTCATCCCATGTTACGTATCAGAGCGACTCCTAAGACTCGATCAAATAGCAACACACTTCAAGCACTACTCAGGTACCTAGTCACCTGTACTCCCAAGAGAGCACAAACACAACAACAAAAAGGGGTGAGAACTACATTCAATAAATAAATGGTGAAATACACATGCTAAGGAGTATTTACACACCACACATAAAATAATACATAATTAACGCACATACACGTGTGTTGCACCCCAAAATTTGACCAACGTTTCTTTACCTAGCTTGTGGTTCATCTCATTCACATTAGCATTATCACTTGCATTTCATTGACATGTATGCAGTAGATCAAGAGGTATGAGTACCAATTAAGACTTTGAAGATAGCCAAGGAGGTTATTCAAGTGCTCAAGGGTTGATATCTTTGTCAGAGAAGTTAAGAGATCCTCAGAGAGAGGGATTGAAACCAAGGTTGTGTGCCTCCTAACTTGAGAGTTGTGGGAGCTCCTCAGATGATTCTGAAGCTATGAGGATGGACTTGAAGCCTTGAGAGAGCTTATGAGATGTCTTGAAAGCCATCATGAAGCCTAGAGAGGTCATTGTTCAAGGTTAAGAAGCCTCGGCCATGAGTGGTATAATTAGGGTTTGACTGGGTCAACCCTAGGCCAACTGATGATTTGGAGAGGGTTGAGACCTAATCCAAGAGCCATGTGATCATGTATTGATGCATTGAGATGCTATAAGGATGATTCCAAGATCAAATCATCATGATTGAAGAGTTTGAGAAGTTTCAAGCTAGGGTTTCTAAGGCTTGACAGTGTAAAATCCCCTAGTTTGACCCCTATCTTCAAGGCAGTTTAGCTCAAGATGTGATTGTCATCTCATCTTACCCCCAACATGAATGTTGTATAGCTTGTTCTTAGATTTAATTTGAGTACTAGAAGTCCTTGATAGGATTTTTAGACCTCAAATTATGACTTTGACAAGTTACAGGTCATCTGAGGTATGTGAATCTGGGGCCTTGAAAGTCACCCAACTTGCATCCAACTTTTGCCCAAGAAGGATGATTCCTATGAACTTTTGGTCAACATGAATGTTCTTCCTTATCTTCTTAGATTTATAGAGAGTACTAGAAGTCCTTGATAGGATTTGTAGAACTCAAGTTATGGCTTTGACAAGTCAAGGGCATTTTGGTCATTTGGAGATTATAGGTCATTTCAAGCATAAGGCCATAACTCCTATTTCCAAGCTTCAAATGGAAAAATATTCAACATCAAACTTTCTTAAAATGATGTTTTAAGGCTATTTATGAGGTCATTAGATGTTGAAAAGGCTTGTAGCTCAAAATGGTAAAAATGACCTAAAATGGAGGCATAAGTTAAATAAGTCAAAGTTGGAAATTGAAACTTTCAAGCTACACATCCAAACCATGGCATGTAATAGGTCATTTTGACTCTAAAAAACATTTTAGAAACAATGGTTCAGCCACATTTTTGATTTGAGGCCTAAATCATGGACTTGCTTTGGAAAATGGTTACTTGCATACTAAGGTACATATGCAAAACACAAGGAAAGGCAATGCACAAGCTAGTAAAGTATCCTAACATGTCATGTATTTCATCTAAGGAGAGTTTCAAGTCAGAACAATTTGCTGCAAGAGGCATAACACAAGATGGTACATGAGATAAGTTGAAATCAAAAACTCATGACATGAGAATCTCAAATTCTCATTGGATGATTCCAGAAAGTTCTGGATGGTTCTGAACCATCCTATATAGTGATTAGAACTTTCTTAGATGCAAGGTTGGTGAGAGATTAGAGAGGAGAGTGAGATAGCCATTTGAATTTCTTCCATTGCAAGTTGAAAGCAATTTCTACATTCCACACTATTTCCATTGCTTATTTCAATCCTAACACCTTCCATTGATCATATTGAATGTGTGCATACCAAATTGAGGGCAAGATCATGAAGAATTGAAGAGTTAGCATTTGGATTTTGGGAGCTGCAAGTCACAATTGGATTTGGAGATTCAAGCTTCTTGGATCAAATCTTTTGCAAACAGAAGCATTAACATCAATCAAGGAGTGATTCTGAAGAGTTTGAGGGGTTGAAGTGAAGCTTTGACCTATCTGATATTCAAGATTTGACAGGTTTGCAACTTTTCTTCTACACCCTAATTTAAGCATTGTTGGTTAGATTTGTTAGGTTAGAATGGTTAGAGACAAGTAGGAGATGAATTCTGGATTAATTGCTATGCACACCCCAATTCTTGGCCCATCTGGATAATGAACTGAATTTCGTTACTAAATGCACCGTGCTTTTTTCTTTTTCTTTATAATTTTGTCATTTGTTTTCTGATTAAAATTGGGCCTAACGCATTTATTGTTTGCACCCCCGTTTCAAGCCCATTCTCATATTGAACTGCATACCATTGCTATCTGCACCAATGTTTTCACATGTTATTTTCTTTTTCTCCATTTTTCTTTAATCTTTGAAAAATCATATTAAATAGAAAAATGATGATTTTGGCATGGGGATTTTTTATCCTATTTCACATTAATGTCTAGAAAGTTATAAAATCATAACATTTGCATTTCATGCATTTTTAATATTTTTTGTATATTTTCTCTTTTAATAGCTTTTTAATTCCTTTTATGTTGATGCATAGATTTGTAGAATTTTGTTTAGCTAGTTCCCTTCATATTTTAAGGCCATTCTTTTTAGGATAGTTAGATTAGGACTTTAGCTCCCCTCTGGACGTATTCCATAATTTTGTGATTAATTTTTGGTTAGTTTTGATTAGATTACTTTAGGTTGTGTAGATTTAGGTTAATCCTTAACATAGGTCCACAATAACACTAGAATTTTGGGTTTCTAGGTCAAGTTAGATATTGGGACATATAGGGTATTAAGGGTAAGTATATAGGATCCCCTAGAAATTATGTTAGATTTTAATATAATAGTATACTATTTTTAATTGATTTTTGTAGTTGATTGTTGTTTGTGTTGCCCTTGTGGGCTTGTACTTTGTTTTGCTTTGCTTTGTGGGTTTTTGCTTGGCTTGGAGGGCTTGGTCTTGCTTTGAGGAGCATGGAGGAGCATAGTAGAATACTTGAGGATTGAATAAGGAGCTTGAGAGCTTGAAGACTTGTTTGTTTTGTTGTTGTTTTAGGGTTAGGAATTAAGTAGAGCTTAGACCTAGCCAATTTCTTTCTTAAACATGGATGGTATCTTTTACCTCCATTCTTCCCCATGATTCAAGGTCCTTCCATGGTATTCACCTCCCTCCTTAGGAGGGATAAGTGATTGTACCTAGGAAGTAGAACCTCTGAGGGAACCGTTCTTTTGATGTTGAACCCTTATAGGTCACCGTGGGTGGTCAATAAGCAGTTTAATATCCTAGCTTATCCAGTTAAGTGATTTCTTCTGGTTTGAGTATCTTGAGAGATGTTGGGCTTGAGTTTGAAGATGAAGACTTCATTGAAGAGTATGGAAGAAGATGATTCCCTGAGCATAGCCATGGCAGCTGAAGCTTGAAGAGCAAGAAGAGCAAGTTGATACTTGAAGACCCAATGAAGATCCATTAAAGACTGAATGAAGAGCTGAGGCTTAAAGACTGAAGGATGAAGTTGACACTTCTAAGTGATTAAAGGTTACTCTGAGAAGCTGAAGCTTGCAGGAAGAGAAGACCAAGTTGAGACTGGTAAAGCAAAGAGAGCTTGAGAGCTTGAAGACTGAGTTGACACTTATGAAGAGGATTCAATTGAGATTGACTGAAGAGCTGAAGCTTGAAGAACAGAGGATGAGTTGATACTTACCTTGAAGCTTGGAGATCCTGAAGGAATCAAGTTGATACTTGTAGTTAAGAGTGAAGCCTGAAGGTGGAACTGATTAAGGAGCTGAAGCTTAGAGAAGAGAGAATAAGTTGAAACTTATGTTGAAGGGTTGAAACCTGGAAAAGCAAATTGATATTTGTCAAGAGTGATGGAGGTCTGAAGACTGAGTTGCTGTTAGAAGAGATGAAGTTTGGAGTTGAGAGAGGAATTGATCTGATTTCTTGTCTGTTTCTTCTCTGTATTGCTGATGTGCCTTGTTTGACTTGCTTGATGTATTAGAATAAGTTCATATCTAGAATTTAAGCTAGGAGCATGATTGCACTAGAGGTTGAGTTGCTCCCTCTGCTTGTATTGTTACTGTATGGCTTTGCTTGCGGGTATTCGGTAGAGCCTAGCTCCCTTGCCCATGTGGTTTATTTTGCTTGATAGCATGATTTTATTCTATCTGTATGATTGCAGTTTATTGTTTTGCTTGATAGCATGTTTTACCCTTCAGTATGATTACTGTTATTCATATCTGGCTTGAGGTTGAGATGAGCTTGTGGAGGCTGCTGCCCCACACACATTTCCTCCCTCACTTGCATTGCATGCATTTTACAGTTGTTTACTGTTTACTGTTTAAGCTGATGCTTTATCTGTTTCTGATTATCATTGACATGATCCCCTAGGAATCTCACTTCCTTTGATAAGGAAATGATGATAGAACTTTAGGTTGAAACCTATGCATGATAACTTCTAGGAGTTCCCTGTTTCAAACTTCAACCATAGGATGCATCCTTGGCATGACAACAGTAGGACTTGATAGTCTCCCCGTAGTTGAGCCTGTTCTTTTCTCATCTCAAAACAGCTTAAAATACAGTAATCATGAATGATTTCTTTCGTACGTTACGAGCCTTAAGCTATCTGAGAAAGGATTGTTGGAGAGCTTCTTTTCAACAGTCTGGATGTCTAGTATGGCACCCTTTGGGTGACATGCGACGCATTCACTCTCAAGTCATAGTCTTTAGTGCGATTGAAATTGCAACACAATAAAAAACAGTTCTTTCGTAAAAGACAGAAAACAAACTTCAAACCTTTTTGCCCCGTGGGCCCATAATTTAAAGGAAGCTTTTCTGATGAAAAGAGTGTCGTTAAACTTCAGCGCCAACGCAAACAGGCTTTGTCCCTAACTACTGGAACTGTTGTTTAACCCTACTCGATAAAACAGATGAATCTGAATCCCCATAATCCGTAGTATCCCGAACTACATAAGCTCTGATCTCTCATACCTGTTGAGAGTACGTAGGCACAATACTGATGTATTGGCGAGCCACCTTCCCCGTAACCCGTTGTAGGTCGAACTACGTTGACTCTGATTTCTCGTTCTCTGATGAGAATACGTAGGCATAAAGCGCGACGCTTTGTCGAGTCATTTTTTTCTTTTTTAGCCAGCCTTGATAGGTAGATAGATAAACCAACTCGTCCAGTAAACACAACAAGCGTGGATCCCGTCGAGTACGACGGACGTGAGGGGTGCTAATACCTTCCCCTTGCGTAACCGACTCCCAAACCCAGTCTACGGTTGCGATGACCTTGTCTTACCTTTTTTCGTCAGGTTTTTCCGATCGTTTCCTTCCCGTTCCGAGGGATAAATAACGAAAGGTGGCGACTCTTCTGTTCTGCCGGCTCCTTATTTTCGCGGAAGCGACAGCTGGCGACTTTGTTGGGGACTTGATAGTTTCCTGGGATCCAACGTCCCGTATGCGAGTCAGTTTGGGGATCCGACGTCCCCTGCGAGAGTCAATCCTAGCGCTTGTATGATTACTTGTTGGGTTATGTTTATTTATCGCATTTTTATTTCCCGCACTTTATTTTCAGTATGATTATCTGTGCTGTTGTGGGAGGGGCATTCTGATGAGTGAGAAGCTAGACCCAGGCTTGAGTGAACATAGCATTAGTTGTGGAAATTAGTGGGCGCGTGCTTGCTTTGCAGGCACTAGTGTCTCATGAAATCCACGCTCATACGAGGTTCTCCCGGTTGGCTTCTCTTTCAACCCTTTGGGTTGAGACGGTTGTTGGTTTGGAGGATTGTCGACTCTGAGGACCGATCATTTGTGATTCAGCCGAGTGAGGCCGCTTCATGAGCTGGTGATGCCACACCTTCTAGGTATCGTATCACCCCTCTTTAATGTATGTGACGCTGATGAACGCATAGGATGCCGAACTTGAGTCAGTTTAGGTCCATACCTGTGAGCAGGGTTGGGTTTATTGCAAGAAACTTTGACCTTCAGACCACCTGGTTTTCTTGATAGTGGATCAGTTTTGTTGGGATCAGAGGATCTTATCATCAGATGTGTATTTGTTCTTGACAGAGCAGGTTTTTGATCGGGATTAGAGGATCTTATCATCAGATGTGTATTTGTTCTTGATAGAGCAGATTTATGACTGGGGTCTGAGGATCTCATTATCAGATGTTTGTTCTTGATAGAGCAGAGTTTTATTATCAGATGTTTGTTCTTGATAGAGCAGAGTTTTGGTCCTGTATCAGAGGTCCTTATCATCAGATGTGTGTTCTTGACAGAGCAGTTTTTTGGTCCTGTATCAGAGGTCCTTATTATCAGATGTTTGTTCTTGACAGAGCAGAATTATGGTCCTATGTATATGGCCCTATCAGATGGCTGTTCTTGACAGAGCAGATTTGTGGTCTGATACCCGGGTTTTCTTCTTATCAGAGAAAGTGGTTGTTCTTGATAGAGCAGGATTATGGTTTTGTTGATACAGAATCTCCACAGCACAGTTGCCTTGATCTCCTGCTGCATGATTGCATTTTACATTGCTTTGCATACTCATTTGCATTTCATTAACGTGTGTCTGTGTTGTAGGTACCGTTTTCCCCGATCCAGGATTTCTTGCCTCCTATTGTATTGTTATGGGTTCTCTGAGGAAGACCGTGGCTTACAAGTTCCCTGCCCCTGACATGGTTTGGCTGACCGGTTTGATTGCTTTAGCAGATGATTCTGTGAGGGATGAGTTCAGAAAATCTTACGGCAAATTGCTCAGTTTGGTTCGTAAACCTTCTGCGTTCGAGTTGAATGGGTTGCACGCTCTGCTGCAGTTCTACGACCCTCCGTTGAGATGTTTCACTTTCCAGGATTTTGTTCTCGCACCCACGCTAGAGGAATATGCTGATTTGCTAGGTGTACCTATCAAGAGGCAGATGCCTTTTGTTCATATGGATGCTGAGCCTGATCTGGCTGGTTTAGCTCCTTCACTTCATTTGGATGCCTCCGAGTTGGTATTGTCTAGTCGGAACAAGGTTCCTGGTTTCTCCTTGCAGTTCTTAGTGGGTAAGGCTCAGCAGTGCGCCAAAGATGAATGTTGGGTCGCGTTCAATGCCATCCTCGCTCTGTGCATATATGGCATCATTCTGTTCCCTAATATGCCCGATTTTGTAGACTTCGATGCATTTCATATCTTTGCTTCAGGGAATCCAGTCCCTACCTTGATAGGAGATGTCTACCATTCTATCCACTACAAAAACGAGAACAGGAGGGGTAAGAATGTCTCGTGTTGTGTACCCCTGCTTTCTAAATGGCTTGATAGTCATCTGCCCAAGAGGGGTCCTTTTGTTTCGTCTGCAGCCACAGCTGAGTGGTCCGAGCGTCTGATGAGTTTATCTGTAGAGGATATTGACTGGTTCGACAGAGATAGGTTGGGTACCGAGATTATCTTCAGCTGCAGCGGGTTTCCAAACGTGCCTTTGATAGGCAGGAAAGGCTGTATAAACTACAATTCGTCTTTGCTGGTCCGACAGTTCGCGTACGCTTTGAGAGCTCCGCCGAAGGATGAAGAGGTACAAGAATCTCTGTACCTCACTGGTCTTCTAGAGGGGGATCTGTTATCCAAGCTTCAGCGCACCTGGAATGGCATCAGTAAGAGGGGAAAGCCACTGCTAGGGAGAAGTAATAATCAAGCCTACCCTCCGTATGTGACTTGGATCAGAGCCAGAGCAGATGCTATAGGGATGCTGTTTCCTCATGCCAAGCCGGAAAGCCCTCCAATGATTGAAGAGCCTACTATTGTGCCCATTTAGCAGCATAATCAGGTGTTAGCTGGGCGAGATGAATTGAAGCGGGCAAATGAGGAACTGGAGAAAGAATTAGCTCAGCTCCGAAGCGAGAGGAACGAAGCCGTTCATTCCTTCAAAAGGCAGACAGAGCTGGTGAACCGGCTAGGTACAGACCTGACTAAGCAGATAGCTGAGCGTGAGCGCATGGGTCAAGACTTCAAAGCTGTCAGCGACGTACTGGCTACGAAGAAGCAGCACTTGGACGAAGCGTATTGGAGGATATCCAAGTTCAACCAGCACTGGAAGGCTTCCCTGGCCACCAGGAAAGAGCGGGAGGATAAGCTGATGATACAGATCTCCAAGCTGGAAGCCCAGTTGAAGGATAGTGAGAAGAGGTTTGATGAAGAAACCGCTCGCAGATACGCTGCCGAAGGCCAGCTCAACAGGGCTCTCGCTAACCTGAAGGAGCGCAAACTGACGTTTGAGTCCAAGAAGCGGAAGTTAGAAGATTGTTTCGGCGAAGGAGCATGGGAAGGTTCGGTCGAAGGTCTTCAGTATACCATTGTGCAGAGGGAATTACTCGTCGAAGGGTTACTCACGCTGCCTGATCATCCAGAAACGAAGGAGTTGTTAGAAGAGTATCGCGCCCATGGCCGTACTTGACTATTGGTATTCCTTTTGTTTTGATCATTGTTGTATGTTGACCATCACCAGGCTTGTTGGCTGAGGTCACGCTATTGATTCATCTTGTACTCGCTGATGTTGTGTACTGCCTTGATGGGCTTTCTTTATATATGAGATTGTTATTTCCATGATTGGACTCGGACTTCTTCTTATTATCAGCACTGGCACTCAGGCACTAGGATCGGGGGAGATCTCCCTAACGCACAGACACACGTTTGCATTTGCATGAAGCATTTGCATAACAAGCACTTTGTTGTTTTTTCTAACCTTTTGTGTTTTCCAGGTTGTTTCAGGTTGTTTCAGGATTGATCAGAGACCTATTCACCGCTATCCGACCAGAGCTAATCAAACCAGGATCGTGGAGCAAGTGCAAATCGATGTTCAGGAACTCCGCCAAAGAATGGATCGCTTCATGGAGCTCATGCAAGCGGTCGCCAATGGCCAGGATCAGCTCAGAACCTTGGTTCAGCCTCTGATTTCGAGGGTTGATAGCAATGGCGTACTCCATGGTGGGACTGTTCCTACTCCTCCGCCAGTTGAAACTCCGCAGAATGGTGTTCCCGTGACCGGGGGAAACGGCAGTGCCAACGGCAATGTGATGGCCAACATCGGACTCAATACGACGGGCGTCGGTAATGGGAGTCTGGGAGCTAATGTCAATGTCGGGCTGGGCAACGGCAATGCAGGTGTCGGGAATCTGTTTGGGCCTCAGCCATGGCTAGAGGATCGTCAGGATGATGTGTTCTCTCAGAGAGGTGCTGAAGGGGAGCTGAATGCTGAAGCACGACTTAGATTCAAGGCACTTGAAGATAAGATGAGAGATATCGAGAACCAGAACACCCTGGGCGTTGATATGTCCAAGTTGGGACTAATTGCTGATTTCAAGGTGCCTCCCAAGTTCAAGGTACCTGACTTTGAAAAGTATAAGGGCACCACTTGCCCTCGTGTCCACCTGAGATCGTACTACAGAAAAATGTCTGCTCATTCCGAGGACGAGAAGTTGTTGATGCACTTCTTCCAAGACAGTCTTTCCGGGCTGTCCCTTGAGTGGTACATGAGTCTGGAGCCTACTAGTGTGCGCACATGGAAGGATCTTGCTGAAGCGTTTGTACACCAGTACCAATATAATACCGACTTGGCCCCGAACCGAGTCCAGCTACAGAACCTGTCGCAGAGGAACAATGAAGGGTTTAAGGAATACGCCCAGCGGTGGCGTGAGTTGGCAGCCAGGGTTCAGCCGCCGATGGTTGAACGTGAGCTCGTGCAGATGTTTGTAGCCACCCTCCCAGGGGTTTACTATGAGAAGTTGGTCAGCGGTATGTCCGGAACCTTCTTAGATCTCATTAACACGGGTGAGCACATCGAAAATAGGATCAAGCTCGGGAAAATTCAAGGTGATTCATCCTCAGCTGGAGGCGGGAAGAAACCTTATGGTGGCAAAAGACGGGAAGGAGAAGCGAGCGCTGTGACCAACGCTCGAAGGAAGGGTAAAGGTCCTCACCAACAGGTGGCCAGTATAACTATCCCAGTAGTTCAACATCCGCAACAGCAGCAGCAGCAACCGAATCAACAGGGATATAGAAAGTATCAGAATCGGGCACCTTTGTCGAACCGTCACCTCGAGACACCGCCCATGTCGTACGCGCAACTATTGCAGACCTTGCTTCAGCTACAGTTGATCCAGAAGAGAACGCTGGCTCCCTTGATAGGGGCACCTCCGCCAGGGTACGACGCGAATGCCACTTGTGAGTTCCACTCAGGGGCACTCGGCCATACAATAGAGAATTGCAAAGCCTTCAAGCACAAGGTGCAGGACATGGTGGATGCCAAGATCATCAACTTCTCCGATAATGTGCCAAATGTCACGAAGAACCCTATGCCGAATCATAGGGGAGGCGGAGTGAACGCCATTATCGAAGACGAGAGTGCATATTTGTTGACTGACGTCAGAGATCTGAAGATGCCGCTTAGCTTCGTTAAAGCTAAGTTGATGAAAAGAGGGTTCTTTCCAGGTTGGGAAGAGCTATGTATGGATTGTGCCACACGTTCTGATGGATGTGAACAATTGGTAGAAGGAATTCAAAGTCTGATGACTGAAGGGATTTTACAGTTTATCCGGAGGGCCGAATGTGGGTCAGGGGAGGTAGTGCTGAAGCAAGCTGATGAGGTCGCCACCATCACCATCCCTCGCCAGACGATAACTATTTCTGCGCCCAGACCGCCCACAATTACTATCACCAAAGTTGGGCCGATACCGTTCGAAAGCACTAACGTCGTCCCATGGCATTATGGGGCTGAAGTCTACTGCAACAGACAGAAGTTGGAGCTAGAACCATTTGGGTCAACTGTGGGGAACCTTGCGGGAATCAGTGGTATTACTCGCAGCGGAAGAGTGTTTGCACCACCAGAGGTCGTGGCGGATAAAGCGGTCAGAGCTGATGCGGCCGATAAAGGTAAAAGTAAAGTCGTTGAAGAGATCCCACGTGGGGAAGAAAAAGACTTGCTTGTTAAAGATGCCGAGGAGTTTATGCGGTTGATTAAAAAGAGTGACTACAAGATTGTAGACCATCTCCATCAGACGCCCTCGAAGATTTCCATCCTGAACTTATTGCTGTGTTCCGAAGCGCACCGCAACGCGCTGCTGAAGGTGTTGAACGCCGCATATGTACCACAGGAAATATCAGTAAATCAGCTAGAAGAGGTCGTAGCCCACGTAAATGCTGGAAATGGGTTAGGTTTCACTGATTTAGAGCTGACGCCGAAAGGGAGGAACCACAATAGCGCCCTACACATCTCGATAGAGTGTAGGGGAACGATTATGTCGCACGTGTTGGTAGACACGTGTTCGTCACTTAATGTTCTTCCGAAGAAGGCATTAATGAAATTGGATACTCGCGGAGTGATTTGTACACCCAGTGATCTGATTGTGAAGGCGTTCGGTGGGACTAAACGCCACGTTTTCGGGGAAGTGACCCTGCCAATCCAAGTCGGGCCGGAAACGTTCGACGCGGTCTTTTATATTATGGACATCATGCCTGCCTACAGCTGTCTCTTGGGCCGACCGTGGATCCATGCTGCTGGTGCCGTAACCTCCACGTTGCACCAGAAACTCAAATATGCTGTCGGAGGTAGCATCGTAACCGTGTGTGGCGAGGAAGACATAATGGTGAGCCATTTTTCGTCCTTCAAGTATGTGGAGATGGATGGCGAAATCCATGAGACTCTATGCCAAGCGTTCGAAGATGTCAAAGTGAAAGACGTAGCTCCTGTAGTCACTAAAAAGCCAGAGATGACTCTCTCCTCATTCAAGGAAGCTCGGGCCGTTGTCCAAGCCGGATCTTCCCCAGGCTGGGGGCGAATTTTGGAGATACCTAACAAGCAAGATAAATTTGGGTTAGGATATTCTCCTGGAGCTGAAGCTTCTTCTTCTAGCAGTGCGTCTCAAGGTAAAGGGCCGATCCAGTTTACCAGTGGCGGAATGATTTTCGAAAGCATCAACGCGGTGTCTGAAGACAGCGGAGATAGCGACTGTGACCTCGACTCTTGGATCCAGCCAAGCAAGCCAGGCGAGAGCCTCAACAATTGGTCCGTCAAGGATATCATCCAGATGACAAGCGAAGAGTAATGATTTACTTTTTCCAATCATTGTACAACCCTATGTCTTACCTGGGGCATAATGGTTTTATTGTCAGGGCCTTGTTGGATTATGTACATGCATTTTGTTAATAAATCAAAGGCGTTTTCTTCGTATTCAAATATTGTGATCTCTGTTATTCCTGTTTTATATTTGTTTTGAAAAACAATAAAATGGCAATGGGGTTTGTGCTAACCTGCACATCCTTGTTTTAAACTTAACCCTTGTTATTGCAGGATCCACATAACAGATGACATCGACTCTGGACCTTCTACGGCTCACTTCGACTTCGATTGCCCGATCTATCAAGCCGAAGAAGAGATTGATGAAGACGAAGACCTTCCTGAAGAGTTGGCCCGCTTGTTGAAACAAGAGGAGAAAGTTATTCTGCCTCATGAAGAGGAGATCGAGATCGTGAATCTGGGTTCTGAAGAACTCATCAGAAACGTCAGGATAGGGGCTGCACTGCAGAGTGATGTCAAGCAGAGATTGGTCGAGATGCTAAGAGAGTATAGTGACGTCTTTGCTTGGTCATACGAAGATATGCCCGGACTTGACACGGACATCGTGGTCCACCACTTGCCGCTGCGAGAAGGTTGTCCTCTCGTTAAGCAGAAGCTTAGGAGGACGAGACCAGATATGGCCGTTAAGATCAAAGAAGAAGTGCAGAAACAGCTTGATGCTGGCTTCTTAGCGGTCACTACTTACCCTCCGTGGGTCGCCAACATAGTGCCTGTACCGAAGAAGGACGGTAAGGTACGCATGTGCGTCGATTATCGGGATTTGAATAGGGCGAGCCCTAAAGATGATTTCCCGCTGCCTCATATCGATGTGTTGGTCGACAATACAGCCCAGTTCTCCGTGTTTTCGTTCATGGATGGCTTCTCCGGCTACAACCAGATCAAGATGGCGCCGGAGGACATGGAGAAAACTACGTTTATCACACCTTGGGGAACATTTTGCTATAAGGTAATGCCTTTTGGTCTGAAGAATGCAGGGGCCACTTACCAACGAGCTATGGTAACTTTGTTTCATGACATGATTCATCATGAGATTGAAGTCTATGTTGATGACATGATTGCGAAGTCCCAAACGGAGGAGGGACATCTGGTCAATTTGCTGAAGCTTTTTGAGAGGCTTAGGAAGTTCAGGTTGAGGCTGAATCCTAACAAGTGTACTTTCGGAGTACGGTCCGGAAAGTTACTGGGGTTTATCGTGAGCGAAAGAGGCATCGAGGTTGATCCTGCGAAGATTAAAGTGATACAAGAAATGCCAGTGCCAAAAACAGAAAAAGAAGTTCGTGGTTTCTTGGGCAGAATAAACTACATTGCAAGGTTTATCTCTCAGCTCACGGCCATGTGTGAACCGATGTTCAAGCTTTTAAAGAAAGATCAGGCGATTACCTGGAACGAGGATTGCCAGAAGGCATTTGATAAGATAAAGCAGTATCTTCAGGAACCTCCAATCTTGATACCCCTAGTGGCTGGACGGCCATTAATCATGTACTTGACAGTTCTTGAGAATAGTATGGGGTGTGTTCTCGGTCAGCACGACGAGACGGGCAGAAAGGAGCATGCCATTTACTACTTGAGTAAAAAGTTCACTGATTGTGAATCTCGTTACTCGATGCTGGAGAAGACGTGTTGTGCACTAGCCTGGGCTGCCAAACGTTTACGACAGTACATGCTCAATCACACCACAATGCTAATTTCGAAGATGGATCCGATCAAGTACGTCTTCGAGAAGCAAGCGATTTCGGGCAGGATTGCCAGATGGCAAATGGTGTTGACGGAATACGACATTCAGTATGTTTCCCAGAAGGCCATTAAGGGAAGCGTATTGTCTGATTACCTTGCCGAACAGCCGATCAAGGATTATCAGCCGATGAAATTTGAATTCCCTGATGAGGATATCATGTTTCTTAAAGCGAAGGATTGCGATGAACCGTTGCCCGACGAGGGGCCAGATAGGAAATCCCAGTGGAAATTGATATTTGACGGGGCGGTTAATTCCTATGGAAGTGGCATTGGGGCGATCATCACGACTCCCCACGGATCCCATATCCCGTTCACTGCGAGACTGACGTTTCCGGTTACCAATAACGAGGCGGAGTACGAAGCATGCATCATGGGTCTAAAAGAGGCAATTGATTTGAGAATCAAGAACCTAGACGTATATGGTGACTCGGCGCTTGTGATCAACCAAATTAAAGGGGAGTGGGAGACTCGTCAACCGAATTTGGTGTCGTACATGAATTATGCCAGAAGGCTGCTTCCGTTCTATGATCGAGTGGAACTCCATCATGTGCCCAGAGCAGAAAATCAGATGGCTGATGCCTTAGCCACGTTGGCTTCAATGTATAAAGTCAATTTTTGGAATGAAGCTCTAAGAATTGTCCTTTCTCGTCTTGATAGACCTGCATTCGTCTTTGCAATCGAGGAAGCCGCCGACGGCAAGCCATGGTTCCATGTCATCCGGACTTTCCTTATGACTAAGGAGTATCCTGCGGGAGCGTCAACCCAGGATAAGAAGACTCTGAGGAGGCTGTCTGGAAATTTTTATCTCAATCCTGATGGAGTTTTGTATAAAAGAAATCACGATCTCATGCTACTCAGATGTGTAGATGAGAAAGAGGCGAGTATGCTCATAGAAGAAGTCCATGAAGGCACATTTGGTATGCACACCGACAGGCATGCTATGACGAGAAAGATCCTAAGAGCAGGATACTACTGGCTGACGATGGAATCAGATTGCTTTAAATTCACAAAGAGATGTCATAAATGCCAGATCTATGCTGATAAAGTTCATGTGCCGCCGTGCCCGTTAAACGTCATGTCCTCCCCGTGGTCGTTCTCCATGTGGGGCATCGACATGATAGGCAAGATCGAGCCCACTGCATCTAAAGACCATCGCTTCATTCTAGTAGCTATCGACTACTTCACCAAGTGGGTGGAGGCAGCCTCATATGCTAATGTGACCAAGCAGGTGGTAGCTAAATTCATAAAGAGGGACATCATCTGTCGTTACGGGATTCCCGAGCGGATCATTACTGATAATGGTTCGAATCTGAATAACAAGATGATGAAGGAGTTGTGCCAGAGTTTCAAGATTGAACACCACAACTCATCTCCTTACCGGCCAAAGATGAATGGCGCCGTTGAAGCGGCCAATAAGAACATAAAGAAGATTGTTCAGAAGATGGTTGTGACCTACAAAGATTGGCACGAGATGCTGCCGTTTGCATTGCATGGTTATCGTACAACGATACGTACGTCGATCGGGGCAACTCCTTTCTCCTTGGTGTACGGTATGGAAGCAGTCCTACCGTTAGAAGTGGAGATCCCTTCTTTGAGAGTTTTGGTTGATGTGAAACTCGACGAGGCAGAATGGGTTACAAACCGACTGAACCAACTCAGCCTGATGGACGAGAAGAGGTTGGCATCGATTGCATATGGTCGTTTATACCAAAGCCGAATGAAGAAAGCTTATGATAAGAAGGTGCGTCCTGGAAGCTTTCAGACGGGTGATCTCGTCCTGAAGAAGATTCTTCCTCCACACTCCGATCACCGGGGCAAGTGGACTCCGAATTACGAAGGTCCGTATGTCGTCAGCAAGGTCTTCTCGGGAGGAGCTTTGTTGCTATCCACGATGGATGGTGAAGATTTTGCATCCCCGGTGAACGCGGACGCGGTTAAAAAATACTTTGCTTGAAAGCGACCCGCTGGACAGTAAAAAGAGAGTCCAGGCAAAAATGGGGCATCCCGGAGAACCATAAAAAAGGAAAAAGGTTCGGGAAAAAATTAGGGATATAAATTGAAAAAAATGTACACCCGAAAAGTCGAAAACCCGGATGGGCGACTTTGGCAAGAAAGGGTATCCCGGTGAACTGAAAACCCGCAAAGGGCGGTTCACGCAAAAGTTAGGGATTTGAAAAAGCAAATGACTGCGTTCCGCGTATGGACTTTCATTGTTTAGTGGTTTGGAAGACCTGAGGGCCGTTTATATGAATCAATCTCTTCTGAAGCGGAAGCGTCGGAGAAGTATCGAAGTCGAGTGGGTCATAGAGGGATCAACTCATGGTGTTCGTCTACGCCTTGTTGCCGACATTTGTATATACTGATGTATATTTATGTTTTATTTTTGCGCGGCTTCCTCATTCCAGGAGCTTGCATCCGTTGTAAAACATTTTTACCCATTCAGGGGTTCGTTATCAATAAAATGTATACTATTCAGCAATTCTGTTTGCCTGTTTAGCATTTATCTGTTTTGTTTGCGAAAAAGAACGCCGATGTTTTTGATAAAATGCGCATACATAAACTTACTGGCCTAGGCCACTGATTGTTGAAACAATGAATTACTTGAACATTGTTACGAGATAATAACCTTGATAGGTCCCTTTGAGAAGGGTATCTTGTCTGTTTGTTTGTGTTGTTACAGGTGTAGCATATTCCAGACAATGCGCCGTGCGCATCCCCAAGCAGGATGATTCCTCCCTCTCCAACAAAGTTCAGCAGCCTCTCCCCGCAGAGTCTGAACACGAGATCGTGAGCATTGATATGTCTCCCTAGGCAGGGAAGATTCTTTCCCCAATCAGACGCATCCTGAAGGAACGTCATCTCCTCAGCTGAGTCATTCACCGAAGTGTGCAGCAATTGATGGTTCAAGACTGAAGTCTCCAGGAGAATTGAGATTCCCCACAGAGTCGTACTCTCCCCAGCAAGCAAAATGATTTCTTCTTCCTCAGCCGAGTCTGCAGATCCCCAAGAGAGCCGAGTCCTTGGAAGCCGCTAAGGCCGTGATTGGTTTTCCCCAGTGGAGTGTTGAATAGCTGATGCCATATTTCCCCACCAGAGTCATTATCTTCGGGGAAGTAGCCGTGAAGGCCGTGCAATTTATCCCCGCGATTGACATCGCTTTCCCTCAGCAGGTCTAGGTTCTCGTAGAGCTTCGTTCCCCTGCAGCAGTCAACTGAAGTTCACTTCCCCACAGCGTCCAATTGAGATTGGTGTGACCTTGTTCTCCTCAGCAGGATGATTCCTTCCCCCTATCAGAGTGGTTCCTTCTCCTTGATAGGAGGATTCTCCCTTCAGCATTTATTTTGCTGACGGGATCGCATCATTTCGCATGACTGCATAGCATTTATCATAAACGCGTAGCATTTCCACCGTGTGGAGCATTTCGCCATTGCCGAAACATATGCATAATAAGCATGATCTAGGTTGTTACTGTTCTTGTTTTGCAGGTGTTCCGCCGCAGAATTGATTGCTCAAGATGATTCTTGAATTCTCCCCAACGAGTCGCTTGCTCAAGATGATTCTTGAATTCCCCAGCAAGGTCGTTTGCTTAAGATGATTCTTAAAATCTCCAGTGCAGTCGCCAGAGTTGGTTGCTCAAGTTGATGCTGAGAGTCCTCGGCAGAGTGTTCGCTCAGGATGATTCCTGAAAGCTCCCGCATAGTTATTGGTTCAGGATGATTCTTGAAGTCCCCGGTGGAGTTATTTGCCCAAGATGATTCTTGAAGTCCTCAGCAGAGTTGATTCATCCATAATGATTCCTGGATCCCCGAAGCAGAGTTACTTGATAGTTCTCCAGAATCCCCAGCGGAGATGCGTCATCCCCAGCAGGTTTTTGAACAGCGAAGTTGAAACTTCCCCTGAAGACTTGATGATTGAAGTCTGACCGTGTTAACGAAGCAGTTCTCTCAGCTGATGCGGAGTGCCTGATGGCAGAAGTTTGGATATCCCCAACTGGATCATGATTGACCGAGAACCCTATTCCCGTCTTACTGAAGAAAGTCGGCTGACGCCCAGAAAGTTTTCTTTGAATGCCCGAGGGCATGATTTAACTTGATTGTTGACCTGATGAGTCCCGAGGAATCTTGATGCCCGACGGCATGATCGACCATGTATCACCGGTTACCGTGTGACCAATTCTCCAGCTAGTCGCCGTGCAGCTGGCATGTCAGTTTTCGAAGATGTGTTCCCATCAGAGTACCGTGTACTTGTGCAGTTGGCAAATTTTCGAGTTTGTTGGTATTCAACCGTCTTTTACCCTAATTGGCTGAGAGCCGTTCGCTTCTCACCCAGTCAGGTTCAAGCCGTTTGAATAGGGGCAGCTGTTGCACCCCAAAATTTAACCAACGTTTCTTTACCTAGCTTGTGGTTCATCTCATTCACATTAGCATTATCACTTGCATTTCATTGACATGTATGCAGTAGATCAAGAGGTATGAGTACCAATTAAGACTTTGAAGATAGCCGGAGGTTATTCAAGTGCTCAAGGGTTGATATCTTTGTCAGAGAAGTTAAGAGATCCTCAGAGAGAGTGATTGAAACCAAGGTTGTGTGCCTCCTAACTTGAGAGTTGTGGGAGCTCCTCAGATGATTCTGAAGCTATGAGGATGGACTTGGAGACTTGAGAGAGATTATGATATGTCTTGAAAGCCATCATGAATCCTATAGAGGTCATTGTGCAAGGTTAAGAAGCCTCAGCCATGAGTGGTATAATTAGGGTTTGACTGGGTCAACCCTAGGCCAACTGATGATTTGGAGAGGGTTGAGACCTAATCCAAGAGCCATGTGATCATGGATTGATGCATTGAGATGCTATAAGGATGATTCCAATATCAACTCATCATGATTGAAGAGTTTGAGAAGTTTCAAGCTAGGGTTTCTAAGGCTTGACAGTGTAAAATCCCCTAGTTTGACCCCTATCTTCAAGGCAGTTTAGCTCAAGATATGATTGTCATATCATCTTACCCCCAACATGAATGTTGTAGAGCTTGTTCTTAGCTTTAATTTGAGTACTAGAAGTCCTTGATAGGATTTGTAGAGCTCAAGTTATGACTTTGACAAGTTACAGGTCATCTGAGGTATGTGAATCTAGGGCCTTGAAAGTCACCCAACTTGCATCCAACTTTTGCCCAAGAAGTATGATTCCTATGAACTTTTGGGAAACATGAATGTTGTTCCTTATCTTCTTAGCTTTCTATAGAGTACTAGAAGTCCTTGATAGGATTTGTAGAACTCAAGTTATGGCTTTGACAAGTCAAGGGCATTTTGGTCATTTGGAGATTATATGTCATTTCAAGCATAAGGCCATAACTCCTATTTCCAAGCTTCAAATGGAAAAATCTTCAACCTCAAACTTGCTTAAAATGATGTTTTAAGGCTAGTAAGGAGGTCATGAGATGTTGAAAATGCTTGTAGCTCAAAATGGTAAAAATGACCTAAAATGGAGGCATAAGTTAAATAAGTCAAAGTTGGAAATTGAAACTTTCAAGCTACACATCCAAACCATGGCATGTAATAGGTTATTTTGACTCTAAAAAACATTTTAGAAATAATGGTTCAGCCACATTTTTGATTTGAGGCCTAAATCATGGACTTGCTTTGGAAAATGGTTACTTGCATACTAAGGTACATATGCAAAACACAAGGAAAGGCAATGCACAAGCTAGTAAAGTATCCTATCATGTCATGTATCTCATCTAAGGAGATTTTCAAGTCAGAACAAGTTGCTGCAAGAGGCATAACACAAGATGGTACATGAGATGAGTTGAAATAAAAAACTCATGACATGAGAATCTCAAATTCTCATTGGATGATTCCAGAAAGTTCTGGATGGTTCTAAACCATCCTATATAGTGATTAGAACTTGCTCAGATGCAAGGTTGGTGATAGATTAGAGAGGAGAGTGAGATAGCCATTTCAATTTCTTCCATTGCAAGTTGAAAGCAATTTCTACATTCCACACCATTTCCATTGATTCTTTCAATCCTAACACCTTCCATTGATCATACTGAATGTGTGCATACCAAATTGAGGGCAAGATCATGAAGAATTGAAGAGTTAGCATTTGGATTTTGGGAGCTGCAAGTCACAATCGGATTTGGAGATTCAAGCTTCTTGGATCAAATCTTTTGCAAACAGAAGCATTAACATCAATCAAGGAGTGATTCTAAAGAGTTTGAGGGGTTGAAGTGAAGCTTTGACCTATCTGATATTCAAGATTTGACAAGTTTGCAACTTTTCTTCTACACCCTAATTTAAGCATTGTTGGTTAGATTTGTTAGGTTAGAATGGTTAGAGACAAGTAGGAGATGGATTCTGGAAAGTTTGAGATCATTTGGTGAGGTTTGAGATAGTGACACCATTTCTGTTTACCACCATAACTTGCTGAATCTTGAGAGATAATCGTGGTATGATAGCAAGAATTGACCAGGGTAGCATGAGGAAGAGATTGATCACTTTAAATTCAAGAATGGTTAGAGTTGAGATTTGAGCATAGTTTTGATCTTGGATCGGGTTTAGAGATTGAGGATGATTCTTTGAATTCTAAGGTGATGATCATAATCAGCATGGAATTTAGAACAGATTAGGGTTTTGAACCATGGATTTTGGTTGAGAATTGAGGTGATACGATTATGGTGAAGACTCACTATGAAGCTCTGTTTCCATGGCTTCTTCATTTCAAACCCTGGCTGGAGGAAGAAGACAAGGTCATGGCCGTTGGATGGAGAGTGGACCCATTGACTGGGATCAGATCGTGTGGCCAAGGATTAATCTCACGTTTGAAGAGGGAAGTCTGAAGACAACCCAAACGCTGCGTTTCATTTAACTTTCGTTTGGGCTTTAGTGGATTAATTGCTATGCACACCCCAATTCTTGGCCCATCTGGATAATGAACTGAATTTTGTTACTAAATGCACCGTGCTTTTTTCTTTTTCTTTATAATTTTGTCATTTGTTTTCTGATTAAAATTGGGCCTAACGCATCTATTGTTTGCACCCCCGTTTCAAGCCCATTCTCATATTGAACTGCATATCATTGCTATCTGCACCAATGTTTTCACATGTTATTTTCTTTTTCTCCATTTTTCTTTAATCTTTGAAAAATCATATTAAATAGAAAAATGATGATTTTGGCATGGGGATTTTTTCTCCTATTTCAAATTAATGTCTAGAAAACTATAAAATCATAACATTTGCATTTCATGCATTTTTAATATTTTTTGTATATTTTCTCTTTTAATAGCTTTTTAATTCCTTTTATGTTGATGCATAGATTTGTAGAATTTTGTTTAGCTAGTTCCCTTCATATTTTTAGGCCATTCTTTTTAGGATAGTTAGATTAGGACTTTAGCTCCCCTCTGGACTTATTCCATAATTTTGTGATAAATTTTTGATTAGTTTTGATTAGATGACTTTAGGTTGTGTAGATTTAGGTTAATCCTTAACATAGGTCCACAATAACACTAGAATTTTGGGTTTCTAGGTCAAGTTAGATATTGGGACATATAGGGTATTAAGGGTAAGTATATAGGATCCCCTAGAAATTATGTTAGATTTTAATATAATAGTATACTGTTTTTAATTGATTTTTGTAGTTGATTGTTGTTTGTGTTGCCCTTATGGGCTTGTACTTTGTTTTGCTTTGCTTTGTGGATTTTTGCTTGGCTTGGAGGGCTTGGTCTTGCTTTGAGGAGCATGGAGGAGCATAGTAGAAGACTTGAGGATTGAAGAAGGAGCTTGAGAGCTTGAAGACTTGTTTGTTTTGTTGTTGTTTTAGGGTTAGGAATTAAGTAGAGCTTAGACCTAGCCAATTTCTTTCTTAAACATGGATGGTATCTTTCACCTCCATTCTTCCCCATGATTCAAGGTCCTTCCATGGTATTCAACTCCCTCCTTAGGAGGGATAAGTGATTGTACCTAGGAAGTAGAACCTCTGAGGGAACCATTCTTTTGATGTTGAACCCTTATAGGTCACCTTGGGTGGTCAATAAGCAGTTCAATATCCTAGCTTATCCAGTTAAGTGATTTCTTCTGGTTTGAGTATCTTGAGAGATGTTGGGCTTGAGTTTGAAGATGAAGACTTCATTAAAGAGTATGGAAGAAGATGATTCCCTGAGCATAGCCATGGCAGCTGAAGCTTGAAGAGCAAGAAGAGCAAGTTGATACTTGAAGACCCAATGAAGATCCATTAAAGACTGAATGAAGAGCTCAGGCTTAAAGACTGAAGGATGAAGTTGACACTTCTAAGTGATTAAAGGTTACTCTGAGAAGCTGAAGCTTGCAGGAAGAGAAGACCAAGTTGAGACTAGTAAAGCAAAGAGAGCTTGAGAGCTTGAAGACTGAGTTGACACTTATGAAGAGGATTCAATTGAGATTGACTGAAGAGCTGAAGCTTGAAGAACAGAGGATGAGTTGATACTTACCTTGAAGCTTGGAGATCCTGAAGGAATCAAGTTGATACTTGTAGTTAAGAGTGAAGCCTGAAGGTGGAACTGATTAAGGAGCTGAAGCTTAGAGAAGAGAGAATAAGTTGAAACTTATGTTGAAGGGTTGAAACCTGGAAAAGCAAATTGATATTTGTCAAGAGTGATGGAAGTCTGAAGACTGAGTTGCTGTTAGAAGAGCTGAAGCTTGGAGTTGAGAGAGGAGTTGATCTGCTTTCTTGTCTGTTTCTTCTCTGTATTACTGATGTGCCTTGTTTGACTTGCTTGATGCATTAGAATAAGTTCATATCTAGACTTTAAGCTAGGAGCATGATTGCACTAGAGGTTTAGTTACTCCCTCTGCTTGTATTATTACTGTATGGCTTTGCTTGCGGGTATTCGGTAGAGCCCAGCTCCCTTGCCCATGTGGTTTATTTTGCTTGATAGCATGATTTTATTCTATCTGTATGATTGCAGTTTACTGTTTTGCTTGATAGCATGTTTTACCCTTCAGTATGATTACTGTTATTCATATCTGGCTTGAGGTTGAGATGAGCTTGTGGAGGCTGCTGCCCCACACACATTTCCTCCCTCACTTGCATTGCATGCATTTTACAGTCGTTTACTGTTTACTGTTTAAGCTGATGCTTTATCTGTTTCTGATTATCATTGACATGATCCCCTAGGAATCTCACTTCCTTTGATAAGGAAATGATGATAGAACTTTAGGTTGAAACCTATGCATGATAACTTCTAGGAGTTCCCTGTTTCAAACTTCAACCACAGGATGAATCCTTGGCATGACAACAGTAGGACTTGATAGTCTCCCCGTAGTTGAGCCTGTTCTCTTCTCATCTCAAAACAACTTAAAATACAGTAATCATGAATGATTTCTTTCGTACGTTACGAGCCTTAAGCTATCTGAGAAAGGATTGTTGGAGAGCTTCTTTTCAACAGTCTGGATGTCTAGTATGGCACCCTTTGGGTGACATGCGACGCATTCACTCTCAGGTCATAGTCTTTAGTGCAATTGAAATTACAACACAATAAAAAACAGTTCTTTCGTAAAAGACAGAAAACAAACTTCAAACCTTTTTGTCCCATGGGCCCATAATTTAAAGGAAGCTTTTCTGATGAAAAGAGTGTCGTTAAACTTCAGCGCCAACGCAAACAGGCTTTGTCCCTAACTGTTGGAACTGTTGTTTAACCCTACTCGATAAAACAGATGAATCTGAATCCCCATAATCCGTAGTATCCCGAACTACGTAAGCTCTGATCTCTCATACCTGTTGAGAGTATGTAGGCACAATACTGATGTATTGGCGAGCCACCTTCCCCGTAACCCGTCGTAGGTCGAACTACGTTGACTCTGATTTCTCGTTATCTGATGAGAATACGTAGGCATAAAGCGCGACGCTTTGCCGAGTCATTTTTTTCTTTTTTAGCCAGCCTTGATAGGTAGATAGATAAACCAACTCGTCCAGTTAACACAACAAGCGTGGATCCCGTCGAGTACGACGGACGTGAGGGGTGCTAATACCTTCCCCTTGCGTAACCGACTCCCGAACCCAGACTACGGTTGCGATGACCTTGTCTTACCTTTTTTCGTCAGGTTTTTCCGATCGTTTCCTTTCCCGTTCCGAGGGATAAATAACGAAAGGTGGCGACTCTTCTGTTCTGCCGACACCTTATTTTCACGGAAGCGACAATGTGCCACCTCAATCATTCGGCACTAATAGCCCATATTCAACTACAATAATGCAATGCGACTCACTGACTCGACACAATGCATGTGGTACCAACACAATCTCATACAGTTCACACTAGAACCCGATTCCCGTCGGAATCCGGATAAGTCGTATATATGTTCCTCTGAACTACTACTTATCTCCATAACAACTTCCACAATGAAGTCCGGATGAAACTAGGCACCCATCATGGATTCCCACCTAGCCATCTCCACAAGACACATGATATGAAATGCATGTCAACACAATTATGCAATGTAATACATCATACATAATTCACGATCAATCTTGATCCACACGAGCCATCTGCTCACCGTAATCCTCTCCGGAATTACCACAATCACACAAGATTATCTACATTCGACCATCTTGGCCCACATCTATCAAAATACCAAGACATCATTGAACCAGAACATGATTCGTTACTAAAACATATACACAATTGACTTCTCAAACATAATTAGATATAAAAATATTGGGAAAACAATTCCATTATCTATCCTATGTTATAGCTCTGTTCATTAGCTTTCCAACGCTTCGAACGACGGTCAAAATGGACTTACGGATCCAAAGTTACGTCCAAAACAATTTCGACCGAAAACATGAACATCCGTGACGGACAGAAAGACGCTGTTATGCTCCGGAACTGATTTTCGCTCAATTATTCTTGCGAATTACTTACTCAAAGCACCCAAAACATCACTAAAACATTCCTAAGGTTATACGGCAATAACTGCACAACTTCTATGGTTTATTAGGCTCATTTGGCAACATTTGCAACACATAAAACACTATTTCCTGCAATTGCTCTGAGTACTTCAGAGTTACCCACATTTGAATATTCCTATTCCTATAGGGACAAACATATCACAGTCCAAGGTTTTGGCCACGAAGGCAAAGATCATTATTTCTCAACTCTACACTCAAAGGGTCAAGAATACTAACCACTAACCTCTAGGGTCTACCGTCAATTTCCTTACAATTGCTCCGAAGGCATCGTAATTTCAAATATCAAATATTCTATCCCATATGGGTAGACATATAACGATCTAAGGTTTTGGCCACAAAGGTTCAATTTCCCATAAGTTTTTCCTACAAGCACATATTAATATTCAACGATACATATCATTTGGCCATTTGGTCATAACCTCAGATTCTTACGGTTACCTCCCTATTTCCCACAATTAACCCAAATCTATAAACCTTAGGGAAACCTTAGAGCATCGTACTAATAATGATGTAACACATTCATTTCTACATATTTGCCCAAATCCCTAAAAGTTCAGATTTCCAGATCTACTACTCACTAGTATTCTATGACAGCATCAAACATTTCTCACACGAATTCCGTATTAATTCTGGTTTCGGATACACAAAACATCATACAAACAGTATTCAACAATAACAGAAAATTTGAGAACAAATCAAGTTACGAAAATTGGATTCAAGGATCCTCAAGAACACATAATTCCTATGAGAGAAAGGACCTCTCACTACCCTCTCATGTTAATTCACCCATATTGAAATTCATTCTCCCCCCTTACCTCGATTAATTGCTCAATCGTTGAAGAATCTTGAAGGATTGACAGCCCTAGCCTCCTTCTCTTCCTCCTTGTTCTTCTTCTCACTTTTTCTCCCAAAACCTTTCTCTGGCAGTTTATCGTGTTCTAACTCTCTTTTCCCAAAAAACTTCTCTATTTCCTTTAATCCCTTATTTCTTATTTTATTATTTAAATCCTATAATAATAATAATAATAATAATAATAATAATAATAATAATAATACTGATATTATTCTCCCACTAATAATAATATTCATACTAATAGTAATAATATGAATAATAATAATATTCCACCAAATAATATTATTAATACGAATAATAATAATAATAATAATAATAATAATAATAATAATAATAATAATAATAATAATAATAATAATAATAATAATAATAATAATAATAATAATCTCATTAACATTATTATTAATAATAGTTGGAATAATATTAATCACTATAATGCTCTCAATATCATAATTAACTTACTTCTTTATCTAGGTCCATAGTACCCCAACTAAGGTCACCTCTCTCCCTTACTCCTAACCTCATACCCTTAATTAAGGACACCACAAAACTACACCTCATAGAAAATACCAAAGCGACTGAATAATTTAAATGGGGTGTTACAGGCCTAGCGGCGATGTCAGATCCCTTTGGGTTCGATGCTCCCTTTTATTTAGCGAATTCTTGACGGCGATGTCAAATATCCTTGCCTTTGGGTTTTTTGTTTGCTTTTATTTAGCGAAGGCCTGGAGGCGATGTCAGATACCTTTGGGTTCGATGCTCGCTTTTATTTAGGGAATGTCTGGCGGCAATGTCCGATGTCCGTACCTTTGGGTTTGTTGTTCACTTTTATTTAGCGAAGGCCTAGCGGCAATGTCAGATACCTTTAGGTTCGATGCTCGCTTTTATTTAGGGAATGCCTGGCGGCAATGTCAGATGTCCGTACCTTTGGGTTTGTTGTTCACTTTTATTTAGCGAAGGCCTAGCGGCAATGTAAGATACCTTTGGGTTCGATGCTCGCATTTATTTAGCGAAGGCCTGGCGGCGTTGTCAGATACCTTTGGGTTCAATGCTCGCTTTTATTTAGCGAATGCTTGGCGGCGGTGTCAGATGTCCGTACCTTTAGGTTTGTTGTTCGCTTTTATTTAGTGAAGGCCTGGCGGCGATGTCAGATCCCTTTGGGTTCGATGCACGCTTTTATTTAGCATATGCCTGGCGGCGATGTCAGATGTCCATACCTTTGGGTTTGTTGCTAGCTTTTATTTAGTGAAGGCTTGGCAGCGATGTCAGATCCCTTTGGGTTCGATGCTCGCTTTTATTTATCGAATGCCTGGCGGCGATATCAGATATTCGTACCTTTGGGTTTGTTGTTTGCTTTTATTTAGCGAAGGCCTGGCGGCGATGTTAGATCCCTTTGGGTTAGATGCTCGCTTTTTTTTAGCGAATGCCTAGCGGCGATATCAGATATCCGTACCTTTGGGTTTATTGTTCGCTTTTATTTAGCGAAGACCTGGCGGTGATGTCAGATATATTTAGGTTCAATGCTCGCATTTATTTAGCGAATGCCTGGCGGCGATGTCAGATGTCTGTACCTTTGGGTTTGTTGTTCTCTTTTATTTAGCGAAGGCCTGGAGACGATGTCCGACACCTTTGGGTTCGATGCTCGCTTTTATTTTATGAATTCCTGGTGGCGATGTCAGATGTATATACCTTTGGGTTTCTTGTTCGCTTTTATTTAGCGAAGGCCTGGAGGCGATATCAGATACCTTTGGGGTTCAATGCTCGTTTTATTTAGCGAATGCCTGATGACGATGTGAGATGTTCGTACCTTTGGGTTTGTTGTTCACTTTTATTTAGCGAAGGCCTGGCGGCAATGTTAGATACTTTTGCGATCGATGCTCGCTTTTATTTAGCGAATGCCTGACGGCGATGTCAGATGTCCGTACCTTTGGGTTTGTTGTTCGCTTTTATTTAGCGAAGGCCTGGCGGCGATGTTAGATCCCTTTGGGTTCGATGCTCGCTTTTATTTAGCGAATGCTTGGCGACGATATCAGATATTCGTACCTTTGGGTTTATTGTTCGCTTTTATTTAGCGAAGGCCTGGCGGTGATGTCAGATACCTTTGGGTTCAATGCTCGCATTTATTTAGCGAATGCCTGGCGGCGATGTCAGATGTCCGTACCTTTGGGTTTGTTGTTCACTTTTATTTAGCGAAGGCCTGGCGGCGATGTCAGATCCCTTTGGGTTCGATGGTCCCTTTTATTTAGGGAATGCCTGACGGCGATGTCAGATGTCCGTACCTTTGGGTTTGTTGTTCGCTTTTATTTAGCGAAGGCCTGGCGGCGATGTTAGATCCCTTTGGGTTCGATGCTCGCTTTTATTTAGCGAATGCTTGGCGACGATATCAGATATTCGTACCTTTGGGTTTATTGTTCGCTTTTATTTTGCGAAGGCCTGGCGGTGATGTCAGATACCTTTGGGTTCAATGCTCGCATTTATTTAGCGAATGCCTGGCGGCGATGTCAGATGTCCGTACCTTTGGGTTTGTTGTTCACTTTTATTTAGCGAAGGCCTGGCGGCGATGTCAGATCGCTTTGGGTTCAATGGTCCCTTTTATTTAGGGAATGCCTGACGGCGATGGCCTGGCGGCGATGTTAGATCCCTTTGGGTTCGATGCTCGCTTTTATTTAGCGAATGCCTAGCGGCGATATCAAATATCCATACCTTTGGGTTTATTGTTCGCTTTTATTTAGCGAAGGCCTGGCGGTGATGTCAGATACATTTAGGTTCAATGCTCGCATTTATTTAGCGAATGTCTGGCGGCGATGTCAGATGTCTGTACCTTTGGGTTTGTTGTTCACTTTTATTTAGCGAAGGCCTAGCGGCGATGTCAGATACCTTTGGGTTCTATGCTCGCTTTTATTTAGTGAATGCCTGGCAGCGATGTCAGATGTCCGTACCTTTGGGTTTGTTGTTCACTTTTATTTAGAGAAGGTCTGGCGGCGATGTCAGATACCTTTGGGTTCGATGCTCGCATTTATTTAGCAAATGTCTGGCGGCGATGTCAGATGTCCGTACCTTTGGGTTTGTTGTTCGCTTTGATTTAGCGAAGGCCTGACGGCGATGTCAGGTACCTTTGGGTTTGATGCTCCCTTTTATTTAGCGAATGCCTGACGACGATGTCAAATATCCGTACCTTTAGGTTTGTTGTTCGCTTTTATTTAGCGAAGGCCTGGCGACGATGTCAGATACATTTGCGTTCGATGCTCGCTTTTATTTAACGAATGCCTGGCGACGATGTCAGATGTATATATGTTGCACCCCAAAATTTGACCAACCGGGTCCCGTATCTGGCTCGATGTTTCGACACATGACCGCACTCGCATCTGCATATCGCATACAGTGCATTTTTCATTTGTTTTGATTTTATCGGGATCACAGCTCTCGTCTCGCGTTTCAGGTGTTTTTAATTAGTTTAGATAGGTAGAATTGTATTTTCGGGAAGCCGTGCTATTCCCGGTGTTTTCAGCTCGCGCTGTTGTGTTTAGGGATATTTCGGTGTCTATTGATTTTTACCGGCTATTTTGTGGCGCTCTCGCAGTGTTATTTGTCGTTCGGTGCTATTTTTGTTCCTTCGGGAATTATTGTGATTTTTTCTGGATTTTATTGGCTATTATTAGGGTTTAAATAGATTTTTTAATCATTTTAGGATAATATAAAATATTAATAGGTTTTTTTAATATTTTTAATAGTTTTAATTCTTTTTAGATAGATTTTTAATCATTTTAGAATAATAGAATAATATAGTTTTTTTCTTTTATTAAACATAGATTTTCTTTTAAAGAAATAATATAGTTGTTTTTTTAATAGAAGTTTTATAGAGTTTAATAGGTTTTAATAGAATATAGTTTTTTTTCTTTTATTAATAATAGATAATATTTTAGATATGAATAATATAGGTATTAGAGATTTAATAAAAGTTTAGAGTTTTTAGATTAGTGGGTTTATTAGAGTTTTATTAGGTTAGAGATTAATTAGATTAATTAGGTCTTAGTTAATTGGAGTTAATTGTTTTAGTTCCATTAATCATTTTAATCAACTCATCATTCTTTAGTTTCCATATTAATCCACTTAATCAGAATTAATCATTTTCATTAGTCTTTAATCCATGGTAATTAGCCTTTTCAATTCAGTTTTTTGTGGTTTTGTTAATCCATTTCGTTGGGCTTTATCCACCAATTTAGCAAGGCCCAGTTTACGTTTTTTCCAGAAGAGTCCAGAATTACCCAATGCAGTATAAAAGTCTGAGTACACGTGTAAGCGAGGAGGGAGATCCACGTTTTTTCACCATCACGAAGACACCTCATCTCACACACTTTCCTTCTCTCTGCCACGCCTCGCACACGTGGCGTCAATGCATTAAACCCCTCCACTAACTACGCCACGCGGCAGCCTCAGATTCTCACCGGAGCTCCACCGGTTGCATGGCCGGCGGCCATGCAACCCCCGCCTCCAACTTCTCTGGCCACCGTAACTACTCAGCAACCAACTCCGGCCGCCGTACCGGTCACCGGAAATACAAAAAATACCCAGAAATCATTGATCTCCATCTTCCTCATCACCAGTGTTCATCTTCAACTTCGTTCATCTCCCTCCGATCATCTTCCTCCGATCATCAGCGTCTTCATCACCTCACCAAGAACAACTTTCCAGAAATATACGAACATCATCAAGAATCTTCAACATTCATCATCTTCAAACTTCCCCAGAAACGCCATGAAACCTTCAACAAACTTCCTTCAAGTGGTCTTCATCAATAATCTTCAACGTTCTCCAACCGATCATCATCAATAATTGGTACACTCGTCATCAACGCTCATCACACCATCCAGAACCACATGCATCAGTAAGCTTCAGACTCCCATAACACCACCGGTGATTCCCCAGAAACGCAAGAACATGCTTCAAGATTTCCTCTAATCTCCAGATCCAGTCATAGATCTTGTTCAGGATCTTCAAGAACATGTATGATTGTTCTTCGTGTTCTAAAAGAAGGTCCGCGAACTTCATCATTCTTCTCTGTATCTCGAGTTGTTCGTCGTTTCGCGTATCATTATCATCACCCGTCCAGAAATCCTCCATCAAGAACACGAACACGAACCGTCTTCATCTGAGACCTCCAAGCCTTGGATCCTCTTCGTGTTTCAGGGATTTGCGTTTTGTTGTTTTTGTTTTGAGAGAGTTGAAAAGAGTTGGGAATTTGGTGGGAAGCTAGCAAGCAGAGAGAGGTCGGAGACGGAAAAAGGATGGTTGTGACGGCGGTGAGTATGAGAGAAAGGAGAGTTAGGGTTTCTCAGTAGTGGAGGCTGAGTGAGGGAGAGGAGAACCCCTCATTGGACTCAGAGTGGATTTTGGGCTTCGAAGCCCATTGGGTGTTTTTTTCTGTTAGCACTCCGTTTTTTCCATTTCCACCCCCCTGCGTATTGAGTTTGTGAGGGTTGATGGGCTGGGCCTTGGAGCATTTGGCAATGCACCCCCAGTTTCAGTATCTTCCCCCCCTCCGTTTTTTGCAGCAACAGCTGCTGGGCTGGGCCCAGTTTTTGTTGTTTTTTATTTCTGCTTGTACTAACACCCCTTATAACAGATTGTACCCTCCCCCCTTTTTGTATTTCTTTCATTCTTTTATTCCTTTTGTTTTGAGATTTTAAAAAGAGGAAAAAAAGATATGAAAAAATATATTGGAAAAAAATGGGAGAGAAAAATATATGAAAAAAAAAGAGAAAATATTTTGAAAAAAAAATATATTGGAAAAAAATGGGAGAGAAAAATATATGAAAAAAAAAAGAGAAAATATTTTGAAAAAAGAATATATTTGGAAAAAACAAAAATATATGAATAAAGATATGAAAAGAATATTGAAAAAAATAGAAATATTCTGAAAAAGAAAGATACTTGGAAAAAAAGAAAAAATATTAGTATAGATATAATATTTTTTAGAGTACATTTCCTTTTAGGATATATTTTCATGGAGTTTATTTTACACCTTTTAGAGGTAAGTTTAGAGGTCCACTTGTTAGGGGACTATTTTCCATTTGACTTTTCAGGATAGGACAGGATAGTATTTCCTAGGGGTTTATTTTTCAGTATTCAATCATTGTAATCATTTTTCAGAATGTTAATAAAACGAGATTTGAGTTGTGGTCCCGAAAGTAGCCGAACTACAGCTGCTCTGATTTCTCGTACCAGACGAGGATATGTAGGCATAGGATGCGATATCCTAGCGAGCACACTAACAACTAACTCTTTTGTTCTCTCGCTGCTGTGCGATCGAGACTTTCCCGCTGACGACTGATGTTACCCTTTTTCTCTCTTGCCCGAGTGCATTTGAGACCAGACCGTAGTTTTTCCCATAGGTTCCCGTACCTGTAAAACCAGTTTATTTTCTCACTGCTGTGTGAGAATACCCTGTTTAGCCGTAGTTAGCCTGAACTACGTAAAGCTCTGATCTTCCATGCCGCGTGGAAGTACGTAGGCACAAGACGCGAAGTCTTGGCGAGCCAATTTTTCCTGTAGTCCCGAACTACGTTGACTCTGACTTTCTCTCTTGAGAATACGTAGGCATAGAGTGCGACGCTCTATCAAGTCAATTCCTTTCCATTTAGATTTAGCAGCCGTAGATAGATTATTTTGCATCCTGTAGACAACCCAAGCAAGCGTGGATCCCGTCGAGTACGACGGACGTGAGGGGTGCTAATACCTTCCCCTTGCGTAACCGACTCCCGAACCCAGGTTTTGGTTGCGATGACCATACCTTTTCCCGTTTTTTGCGAGGTTTACTTCGAGCGTTTCCTTTCCCTCCGTTGGGATAAATAACGCACGGTGGCGACTCTTCTGTCAGCCGGCGCCGATTTTCGCAGTAGCGACAGCTGGCGACTCTGCTGGGGATCCAACGTCCCCTGGCTGCTAAGGACTGCGATAGTTCCTTATGCATGTGGGATCCAACGTCCCCTAAGAGAGAGTCAATCCTAGCGCTTGTTTGCTTGTCTATTTGGGTTTATTTATTGATATTATCTGTTGCTGTTGGGGTGTGACGGGTGTTCTATGATTGAGTGAGAAGCCGGACCTGGGCTTGAGTGCACCTTAGACTTAGAGTAGAAATTAGTGGGCACGCACATGCCTTGCATGTCCTAGTGTCCCGCGAAATCTACACTCAGACGAGGTTCTTCTGGTTGGCCTCTTGTCCCACCCTTTGGGTGGTTCGGGTTGCTGGTTAGATGGATTGTCGACTCTGGGAACCGATCATTTGGAAGTTAGCTAAGTGAGGCCTCTTCAAGACTCGATGATGCCACTCCTTCTGGGAATCGTATCGTCAGTTTTGAAAGTCTGTGACGCTGACGACCGCATAGGATGCCGTACCTTGTCAGATATAGGTCCACACCTGTGAGTGGGGGGTTTTTTTTTGTAGGAAACTTGACTTCCAACCTACCCGTTATTTTGGTCTCTCTTCAGAGCGAGCGTACTCCGTCAGCAGCGCAGCAGTATTCAGATTTGTGTGGGGGCTGTGGTCCCGTTGTTTGCTGCATTTTGCATATCATGTGCATATTAGTGTTGCATCATATTGCATATCATCCTCCAGTTAGCCAGAGTTCTGATCCAGCCTTTGTTTCATGAAGGTGATTACCCGGAGTTTGGATTGAGCAGTTGTTGATTGTCAAAAGACCGACCTAGGGGTTGAGTAGATTTGAGCAGAATCGAGCATTGAAGTCAGCTGAAGACTATTGGTAGCTATGTCTGAAGGCAATTTCCAGTCTCCTAACACTTTGGCAGGGTTCACTATGACGTCCAACCCTCTGTATGATTCCATGGAAGACTTCCCGCAAGTGAACAACGTTACTGCAGACCATGTTGTACAGCCTTCTGTTGGGAACCGAGATCGACATGAGCAGTTTGTTGCCCGAAATGAACGTCCTCCTCCTGTTAACAATCAAGGTGTTGCTTTCCCTGTGATGAATTACCGAAGAGATATTCCAATATCCAGGATGGTAGATCCAAGAGCTCTTGAGACGGATAGAAAACTCCGAGTGTTGGAAGAGAAAGTTGAAGCTTTGAAAGTCAAAGATGCTGTCAACCTGGATGCTGTAGGCATGTGTTTGGTTCCTGACCTGGTGTTGCCTTATAAGTTCAAAGTGCCGAAATTTGAGAAGTACGCGGGAGATAGCTGTCTGAAGCAACATTTGATGATGTTCTATCGAAGAATGACTTCGTTTGTGCGAGATGACAAATTGATGATTCATTGCTTTCAAGATAGTCTGACTGGGGCATCTTTGAGGTGGTATATGCAGTTAGAGAGAAATCAGATTCAATCATGGATGGATTTAGCCAGAGCTTTTCTGAAGCAGTACGATTATAACCTAGACGTAGCTCCCCATCGCATGCAGTTGCAAGAATTGTCTCAAGAGAACAATGAACCTATCAGGAAGTATGCTCAGAGATGGAGAGAATTTGCTGCTAGAGTGCATCCACCGCTGTTGGACCGAGAGCTGACGAGCATGTTTGTAGATTCCCTACAAGATCCGTACTTCGAAAGATTGCTCGGACTTCCATTAAGTTTCTCTGACGTGGTAACATTAGGAGAACGCCTTGAGTATGCCATAAGAATCGGGAAAATTCAGATTACTTCAAATGATCAAGCTGGTGAAACTGAATATCCTTGTGACTATCAGAGTGAAGAGGGAGTTGTGATCAATGCAGTCATGCCAAAGGTTGAATATCCTCGAAGTGAATCAGTGAATTTTGTTGGTTCTTCATCTTATCAGAGATCAGTACCTCCTGTGGCTTGTTATACTGAACAGACAACCGTGCCTGGGGCACCCTATCAGGAACCTTATGTCGCTTCCATTGCAAAGCAGCGAACTCGTGGACAAGGTTATCAGACTCAGCGTCAGAATCGACCTCGCAACAACTTGGAACGAAGGAAAGCTCCTTCTCACCCAGTGCCTATGCCGTATAGCCAGTTGCTACCATCTTTGATCCAGAGTTCTTTGGTGGAACCTAAAGCTCTTAAGCCAGTTCCAGAACCTTACCCTCCTGGGTATAATCCCCACGTTCAGTGTGGTTATCATGGTGGCTCTCCAGGGCATGCAACTGAAGATTGTAAAGCATTTCAGGCGAAAGTACAGCAGTTGATCGACCAAGATCGCATTTCCTTTCGAGAAGAATTTCTGTTTGTTCATCCTAACCGCTCAGCTGTCTAAGCTCGTAGATTCGGAAAGTATTCCCCAGCAAAAAAGCCATTGATTCAGACAGGCGGGCGCCTCAGCATTGGCAGTCCTCAGACTTTTATATCATTTGCATTTGTAGTTTCTTTTCTGTTAGTTACTACTTGCTTTTAAACATTGTATGTTTCGAATGGTGATAATAATAAAGTGACTATGCATTTTTCTGAATTAATCATGTCGCTGTCGCTCATTTATTGCATTGCACTGACACTTGCATTTTATTCACTCCCCTTTATCACTGTGACTAGCAAAGGTTGGAGGGAGGATGACGAAAATGAACTCATAACCGATGATCGTATGCTTTCAGATAAGACCTTACCGATGACGTACAAGGCATTGTTTCAAATCCCCTAAACACTGGAGATATAAGGAGTTAGTCCCTTGTTAACCACTTCGAGCCAAGAAGTAGAAGTTTTTTCGGACTTTTAAACCCTCACATATTAACCCGGGGCAGGGTAGTTCTCAGTTAGCTTGACCGAGCATTCAAGTCTTACAGAGGAGTGTTGTCTTTCGAGGACCAATCAGTTTACACCTTTCAAGAGGTCATACCTCACCAATCAGGAGTGAGACAGTTACAATCCTTTCGGAGCAATCAAGACAACTAGTGTCACACGACTTTGTTCCAAAAGAAAGAAATAAGAAAGCCCGCTAAGTAAAAAGAAAGAAAAAGCTGGAAAGCTAATACTTAGGCAAAAATCAGGGCATCCCGCTGGACTTCAAAAGAAATCGAAAAAATCGAAAAGAACTCAAAAGGAGTCAGTCCAGGCAAAAATTAGGGAATCAAAAGAATGAAAAAGAAGGGAAAAATTTTTCCCCAGCAAATCACAAAGTCGTGTACCCAGACACCGAAAGCGAAGAAGGAGTAACTATCACTCCGAAAAAACCTTGTGAATTCCTTAATAGTGGTTCTTACCAGTCAACGTACCTCTCGAAGAGGCGAGCGCTTGTGCCAGGTTAACTGAACCTTAGGATCGGAGATCATCACGTAGAAGGGGTGGGTACAAATCAAAATTTGAGCCAAATACCCTTTGCTTCACGAACCGTGAACCCGACCACGATACAACCCTTAAAAGACCTAATTGAGGTAGGATTAGTCTGAAGCGCATTACGATAAGGTTGAGTAACCTGACTCCTTCTTGATTTGCTAGTCACATCCTTGTTGTATTTTTCACTGACCACGTAAGCACTACGTTTGAACTTAGGTTCATTCGCCACTCACAATTATAGCATGTAAATGAGTGACAGCTCAAATTTTTTTCAAAATCTGCATAACCACTGCATTAAGATTACCATTCGTGAATATACAATTTTAATGGCAGGTTAGTAGTTGGCATGAAAGAAATTCCAACAGGGAATCGTCAAGCAGGACTGAATAATTCAGCAGTTTGAACCAGAATGGTGTATGTTGTGAAGACCTGTTAATCCAGGGCATTGACTTCCAGTAAGTTCAGAATCAGTTAGTCTGAGGACAAGTCCCGAAGCATCAGTTGATTATGGGGCAGTATGCTTGAGAAGCAGTTGATCAGAAAGGAATCTTCTCGAGAGCCAATCAGGGGGCAATTGTGCAGAATGTGGAGATTTGAAAGCAGATACCTTCAGGTGGATAATCAGATCAGGTTAAGTCGCTAGAACGCTCATTCAGGGGCAAGTCACCGCAGAGAGTGTTGAAACCAGCTGGGTTGATAGGGGTTTAATGGAGATTGAATTCTGTTGTCGGACAGATGCCGGGGCAAGTAATCTCGAGGTCGTCTCGTGGTAAGATGTTCAGAGCATTACTCCCAAGAGTTAGATTGGGGCAAGTTGAGCGTATTGAGGCAAGTTGTTCAAGCCAGCCTTTTTATCCCCAGCTGAGTGTACTGGGGCAAGTTGTTCAAGGCAGTCTTTTTATCCCCAGCTGAGTGTACCGGGGCAAGTTGTTCAAGCCAGTCTTTTTATCCCCAGCTGAGTGTATTGGGGCAAGTTGTTCAAGCCAGTCTTTTTATCCCCAGCTGAGTGTACCGGGGCAAGTTGTGCAAGCCAGTTTGTTTATCCCCGGCCGGAGTTGAGTATCGGGGAATCATGTCCATACTCTTAGCATTCTGAAAAGGCCTTGCTTTCGTTGGATCATTATCCTGTAGTTTAAACCTGTTGAGTGTCAGTAACCAGTCGTTTCCAAAGTCCAGTTCTCTCCTGGCAAACTGGTAACCAGTTCTCGTCTGGCCCACCCTTCCGTAAACATCAGTTCCTGTCTGGTGTAGTTTATTATAAGCATCAGTTCCCACCTTGTGTAGTTTATTGTAACCAGCTCTCGTCTTGTCACCGTTTCTTCAAGTGTTGTATCAGTTCTCGTCTGGTACATGGCATCGCGTAACCAGTTCTCGTCTGGTCCTCGTTGTTTCAATCTCTCCGTAAGCATCAGTTCCCGTCTGGTGCAGTTTATTGTAACCAGTTCTCGCCTGGTCACTGTTTTTCTAACCTATGTGTTATACCAGTTCTCGTCTGGTATATGTCAGCTTTCAATCAGTTCTCGTCTGGTTGTCTATGCCTCAGTCTGTTATCCAGTCAGCCCTGTCTGACGTCCAAACCAAATCAATTCTCGTTCTCGTCTGGTAGTCTACCTTTGAATGCTAGTTCTCGTCTAGTATTTCCCATATCTTCCATTTTGTACATAGCCCATGTTTACCCTATACCAGAAAAAACAAAAACCTAAAGGTATCTGACACAGTAATTCCCAATGACCCGCATGTTGTCAGGTTCCCCGATACGAAGCTCGACGGATACCAGTACTCCGGTTAATGTTTGAATTCCTTGTGGATGTGGTTAAATCAGAATTGCTACTCTTCAGCAAATGAACGTTGCGTATTATCCCCAGCAGAGTCGAGATTGTATTTTACCCCGTATCAGAGTAGGATCAGGAGTACCCTCAGTAGATTAAGATTGATATCTTTGATAGTAGGGGCATTTCCAGCAACGTGCTGCACGCAATCAACCCCAGTTTGGGTCAATCCCCGCAGAGCACAATCAGTTGCCATTGGTTTGAAGGGAGCATCCCCAAGCAGAGTTGTTTTTTCTTTCCCCAGTGAAGTCGCCAAGCAGGGTTGCCTTTTCATTTCTCCAGCAGGGCGGTTATCCCTAGCGGATTTGGTTTCCCTTTTCCAGCATTTATTTTGCTGAGATGGTTATGTGACTTCGGTTCATCCCCAGTAGAGTTGACGTTGCCTTCGGCATTTATTTTGTCGAGTGGTTGCAGACCTGGTGTTCTCTGGAAGCTCGAGCCTGCATTAGCATTCGCATATATCGTCATTTATACAAGCATATAGCATTTCCATGCCGTCTGGGCCTCGCATTTTCAAACAGAACGCATAACATTTCCATGTCATATAGGACATTGCATCATTTCAAGCATACGCATGTCGAAACGTAGACCAGGTTGGTTACCTATTGGATTTCGAATTTGTTCCCCTGCAGAGTTGTGTGGTTAAGCTTCTCTTCTTCCCCAACGGAGTGATTCTTCATTTGGTTGTTACGTCAGTACTGAAAAAAAGAAATTGACGTGTATCAGGTTTCTGAAGCTGCGGCATGTTGACAGAATGGATGCCGAGCAGTCGATTCAGAAGTTCCCCAGGAGAATTGTCCTCAAGTTCGCTGTGAACTGTGAGATGACAGGATTTGATCCCATAAGAGAGATGGGAATCAAGTCGTTTACTTTTCGAAGCATTATTCCAATACTTGTGGTGTCGCACAGGTGATTGGTGTTGAAAGGAGAAGAAAATTTTATCAGAAAATTGACCAGTTGTTGCCGTGACAACCAAACTTCAGTTCATTGGAGGCTATTCCCCAAGCAGTAGTTGTATGCGCAATTTATTTTTGCGGTTGGCAAATTTCCGGGTTCTTTTGTATTCAACCGTCATCTACCTTTGAATGTTTGAAGGCTGAGCGCTCTTCACCCATTCAGGTCCAAGCCGCTTGAATAGGGGCAGCTGTTGCACCCCAAAATTTGACCAACCGGGTCCCGTATCTGGCTCGATGTTTCGACACATGACCGCACTCGCATCTGCATATCGCATACAGTGCATTTTTCATTTGTTTTGATTTTATCGGGATCACAGCTCTCGTCTCGCGTTTCAGGTGTTTTTAATCAGTTTAGATAGGTAGAATTGTATTTTCGGGAAGTCGTGCTATTCCCGGTGTTTTCAGCTCGCGCTGTTGTGTTTAGGGATATTTCGGTGTCTATTGATTTTTACCGGCTATTTTGTGGCGCTCTCGCAGTGTTATTTGTTGTTCGGTGCTATTTTTGTTCCTTCGGGAATTATTGTGATTTTTTCTGGATTTTATTGGCTATTATTAGGGTTTAAATAGATTTTTTAATCATTTTAGGATAATATAGAATATTAATAGGTTTTTTTAATAGTTTTAATTCTTTTTAGATAGATTTTTAATCATTTTAGAATAATAGAATAATATATTTTTTTTCTTTTATTAATCATAGATTTTCTTTTAAAGAAATAATATAGTTGTTTTTTTTAATAGAAGTTTTATAGAGTTTAATAGGTTTTAATAGAATATAGTTTTTTTTCTTTTATTAATAATAGATAATATTTTAGATATAAATAATATAGGTATTAGAGATTTAATAAAAGTTTAGAGTTTTTAGATTAGTGGGTTTATTAGAGTTTTATTAGGTTAGAGATTAATTAGATTAATTAGGTCTTAGTTAATTGGAGTTAATTGTTTTAGTTCCATTAATCATTTTAATCAACTCATCATTCTTTAGTTTCCATATTAATCCACTTAATCAGAATTAATCATTTTCATTAGTCTTTAATCCATGGTAATTAGCCTTTTCAATTCAGTTTTTTGTGGTTTTGTTAATCCATTTCGTTGGGCTTTATCCACCAATTCAGCAAGGCCCAGTTTACGTTTTTTCCAGAAGAGTCCAGAATTACCCAATGCAGTATAAAAGTCTGAGTACACGTGTAAGCGAGGAGGGAGATCCACGTTTTTTCACCATCACGAAGACACCTCATCTCACACACTTTCCTTCTCTCTGCCACGCCTCGCACACGTGGCGTCCATGCATTAAACCCCTCCACTAACTACGCCACGCGGCAGCCTCAGATTCTCACCGGAGCTCCACCGGTTGCATGGCCGGCGGCCATGCAACCCCCGCCTCCAACTTCTCTGGCCACCGTAACTACTCAGCAACCAACTCCGGCCGCCGTACCGGTCACCGGAAATACAAAAAATACCCAGAAATCATTGATCTCCATCTTCCTCATCACCAGTGTTCATCTTCAACTTTGTTCATCTCCCTCCGATCATCTTCCTCCGATCATCAGCGTCTTCATCACCTCACCAAGAACAACTTTCCAGAAATATACGAACATCATCAAGAATCTTCAACATTCATCATCTTCAAACTTCCCCAGAAACGCCATGAAACCTTCAACAAACTTCCTTCAAGTGGTCTTCATTAATAATCTTCAACGTTCTCCAACCGATCATCATCAATAATTGGTACACTCGTCATCAACGCTCATCACACCATCCAGAACCACATGCATCAGTAAGCTTCAGACTCCCATAACACCACCGGTGATTCCCCAGAAACGCAAGAACATGCTTCAAGATTTCCTCTAATCTCCAGATCCAGTCATAGATCTTGTTCAGGATCTTCAAGAACATGTATGATTGTTCTTCGTGTTCTAAAAGAAGGTCCGCGAACTTCATCATTCTTCTCCGTATCTCGAGTTGTTCGTCGTTTCGCGTATCATTATCATCACCCGTCCAGAAATCCTCCATCAAGAACACGAACACGAACCGTCTTCATCTGAGACCTCCAAGCCTTGGATCCTCTTCGTGTTTCAGGGATTTGCGTTTTGTTGTTTTTGTTTTGAGAGAGTTGAAAAGAGTTGGGAATTTGGTGGGAAGCTAGCAAGCAGAGAGAGGTCGGAGACGGAAAAAGGATGGTTGTGACGGCGGTGAGTATGAGAGAAAGGAGAGTTAGGGTTTCTCAGTAGTGGAGGCTGAGTGAGGGAGAGGAGAACCCCTCATTGGACTCAGAGTGGATTTTGGGCTTCGAAGCCCATTGGGTTTTTTTTTTCTGTTAGCACTCCGTTTTTTCCATTTCCACCCCCCTGCGTATTGAGTTTGTGAGGGTTGATGGGCTGGGCCTTGGAGCATTTGGCAATGCACCCCCAGTTTCAGTATCTCCCCCCCCCCCCTCCGTTTTTTGCAGCAACAGCTGCTGGGCTAGGCCCAGTTTTTGTTGTTTTTTGTTTCTGCTTGTACTAACACCCCTTATAACAGATTGTACCCTCCCCCCTTTTTGTATTTCTTTCATTCTTTTATTCCTTTTGTTTTGAGATTTTAAAAAGAGGAAAAAAAGATATGAAAAAATATATTGGAAAAAAATGGGAGAGAAAAATATATGAAAAAAAAAAGAGAAAATATTTTGAAAAAAAAATATATTGGAAAAAAATGGGAGAGAAAAATATATGAAAAAAAAGAGAAAATATTTTGAAAAAAGAATATATTTGGAAAAAAGAAAAATATATGAATAAAGATATGAAAAGAATATTGAAAAAAATAGAAATATTCTGAAAAAGAAAGATACTTGGAAAAAAAAGAAAAAATATTAGTATAGATATAATATTTTTTAGAGTACATTTCCTTTTAGGATATATTTTCATGGAGTTTATTTTACACCTTTTAGAGGTAAGTTTAGAGGTCCACTTGTTAGGGGACTATTTTCCATTTGACTTTTCAGGATAGGACAGGATAGTATTTCCTAGGGGTTTATTTTTCAGTATTCAATCATTGTAATCATTTTTCAGAATGTTAATAAAACGAGATTTGAGCTGTGGTCCCGAAAGTAGCCGAACTACAGCTGCTCTGATTTCTCGTACCAGACGAGGATATGTAGGCATAGGATGCGATATCCTAGCGAGCACACTAACAACTAACTCTTTTGTTCTCTCGCTGTTGTGCGATCGAGACTTTCCCGCTGACGACTGATGTTACCCTTTTTCTCTCTTGCCCGAGTGCATTTGAGACCAGACCGTAGTTTTTCCCATAGGTTCCCGTACCTGTAAAACCAGTTTATTTTCTCACTGCTGTGTGAGAATACCCTGTTTAGCCGTAGTTAGCCTGAACTACGTAAAGCTCTGATCTTCCATGCCGCGTGGAAGTACGTAGGCACAAGACGCGAAGTCTTGGCGAGCCAATTTTTCCTGTAGTCCCGAACTACGTTGACTCTGACTTTCTCTCTTGAGAATAGTAGGCATAGAGTGCGACGCTCTATCAAGTCAATTCCTTTCCGTTTAGATTTAGCAGCCGTAGATAGATTGTTTTGCATCCTGTAGACAACCCAAGCAAGCATGGATCCCGTCGAGTACGACGGACGTGAGGGGTGCTAATACCTTCCCCTTGCGTAACCGACTCCCGAACCCAGGTTTTGGTTGCGATGACCATACCTTTTCCCGTTTTTTGCGAGGTTTACTTCGAGCGTTTCCTTTCCCTCCGTTGGTATAAATAACGCACGGTGGCGACTCTTTTGTCAGCCGGCGCCGATTTTCGCAGTAGCGACAGCTGGCGACTCTGCTGGGGATCCAACGTCCCCTGGCTGCTAAGGACTGCGATAGTTCCTTATGCATGTGGGATCCAACGTCCCCTAAGAGAGAGTCAATCCTAGCGCTTGTTTGCTTGTCTATTTGGGTTTATTTATTGATATTATCTGTTGCTGTTGGGGTGTGACGGGTGTTCTATGATTGAGTGAGAAGCCGGACCTGGGCTTGAGTGCACCTTAGACTTAGAGTAGAAATTAGTGGGCGCGCACATGCCTTGCATGTCCTAGTGTCCCGCGAAATCTACAGTCAGACGAGGTTCTTCTGGTTGGCCTCTTGTCCCACCCTTTGGGTGGTTCGGGTTGCTGGTTAGTTGGATTGTCGACTCTGGGAACCGATCATTTGGAAGTTAGCTAAGTGAGGCCTCTTCAAGACTCGATGATGCCACTCCTTCTGGGAATCGTATCGTCAGTTTTGAAAGTCTGTGACGCTGACGACCGCATAGGATGCCGTACCTTGTCAGATATAGGTCCACACCTGTGAGTGGGGTTTTTTTTTTTGCAGGAAACTTGACTTCCAACCTACCCGTTATTTTGGTCTCTCTTTAGAGCGAGCGTACTCCGTCAGCAGCGCAGCAGTATTCAGATTTGTGTGGGGGCTGTGGTCCCGTTGTTTGCTGCATTTTGCATATCATGTGCATATCAGTGTTGCATCATATTGCATATCATTCTCCAGTTAGCCAGAGTTCTGATCCAGCCTTTGTTTCATGAAGGTGATTACCCGGAGTTTGGATTGAGCAGCTGTTGATTGTCAAAAGACCGACCTAGGGGTTGAGTAGATTTGAGCAGAATCGAGCATTGAAGTCAGCTGAAGACTATTGGTAGCTATGTCTGAAGGCAATTTCCAGTCTCCTAACACTTTGGCAGGGTTCACTATGACGTCCAACCCTCTGTATGATTCCATGGAAGACTTCCCGCAAGTGAACAACGTTACTGCAGACCATGTTGTACAGCCTTCTGTTGGGAACCGAGATCGACATGAGCAGTTTGTTGCCCGAAATGAACGTCCTCCTCCTGTTAACAATCAAGGTGTTGCTTTCCCTGTGATAAATTACCGAAGAGATATTCCAATAGCCAGGATGGTAGATCCAAGAGCTCTTGAGACGGATAGAAAACTTTGAGTGTTGGAAGAGAAAGTTGAAGCTTTGAAAGTCAAAGATGCTGTCAACCTGGATGCTGTAGGCATGTGTTTGGTTCCTGACCTGGTGTTGCCTTATAGTTCAAAGTGCCGAAATTTGAGAAGTACGCGGGAGATAGCTGTCCGAAGCAACATTTGATGATGTTCTGTCGAAGAATGACTTCGTTTGTGCGAGATGACAAATTGATGATTCATTGCTTTCAAGATAGTCTGACTGGGGCATCTTTGAGGTGGTATATGCAGTTAGAGAGAAATCAGATTCAATCATGGATGGATTTAGCCAGAGCTTTTCTGAAGCAGTACGATTATAACCTAGACGTAGCTCCCCATCACATGCAGTTGCAAGAATTGTCTCAGGAGAACAATGAACCTATCAGGAAGTATGCTCAGAGATGGAGAGAATTTGCTGCTAGAGTGCATCCACCGGTGTTGGACCGAGAGCTGACGAGCATGTTTGTAGATTCCCTACAAGATCCGTACTTCGAAAGATTGCTCGGACTTCCATTAAGTTTCTCTGACGTGGTAACATTAGGAGAACGCCTTGAGTATGCCATAAGAATCGGGAAAATTCAGATTACTTCAAATGATCAAGCTGGTGAAACTGAATATCCTTGTGACTATCAGAGTGAAGAGGGAGTTGTGATCAATGCAGTCATGCCAAAGGTTGAATATCCTCGAAGCGAATCAGTGAATTTTGTTGGTTCTTCATCTTATCAGAGATCAGTACCTCCTGTGGCTTGTTATACTGAACAGACAGCCGTGCCTGGGGCACCCTATCAGGAACCTTATGTCGCTTCCATTGCAAAGCAGCGAACTCGTGGCCAAGGTTATCAGACTCAGCGTCAGAATCGACCTCGCAACAACTTGGAACGAAGGAAAGCTCCTTCTCACCCAGTGCCTATGCCGTATAGCCAGTTGCTACCATCTTTGATCCAGAGTTCTTTGGTGGAACCTAAAGCTCTTAAGCCAGTTCCAGAACCTTACCCTCCTGGGTATAATCCCCACGTTCAGTGTGGTTATCATGGTGGCTCTCCAGGGCATGCAACTGAAGATTGTAAAGCATTTCAGGCGAAAGTACAGCAGTTGATCGACCAAGATCGCATTTCCTTTCGAGAAGAATTTCTGTTTGTTCATCCTAACCGCTCAGCTGTCTAAGCTCGTAGATTCGGAAAGTATTCCCCAGCAAAAAAGCCATTGATTCAGACAGGCGGGCGCCTCAGCATTGGCAGTCCTCAGACTTTTATATCATTTGCATTTGTAGTTTCTTTTCTGTTAGTTACTACTTGCTTTTAAACATTGTATGTTTCGAATGGTGATAATAATAAAGTGACTATGCATTTTTCTGAATTAATCATGTCGCTGTCGCTCATTTATTGCTTTGCACTGACACTTGCATTTTATTCACTCCCCTTTATCACTGTGACTAGCAAAGGTTGGAGGGAGGATGACGAAAATGAACTCATAACCGATGATCGTATGCTTTCAGATAAGACCTTACCGATGACGTACAAGGCATTGTTTCAAATCCCCTAAACACTGGAGATATAAGGAGTTAGTCCCTTGTTAACCACTTCGAGCCAAGAAGTAGAAGTTTTTTCGGACTTTTAAACCCTCACATATTAACCCGGGGCAGGGTAGTTCTCAGTTAGCTTGACCGAGCATTCAAGTCTTACAGAGGAGTGTTGTCTTTCGAGGACCAATCAGTTTACACCTTTCAAGAGGTCATACCTCACCAATCAGGAGTGAGACAGTTACAATCCTTTCGGAGCAATCAAGACAACTAGTGTCACACGACTTTGTTCCAAAAGAAAGAAATAAGAAAGCCCGCTAAGTAAAAAGAAAGAAAAAGCTGGAAAGCTAATACTTAGGCAAAAATCAGGGCATCCCGCTGGACATCAAAAGAAATCGAAAAAATCGAAAAGAACTCAAAAGGAGTCAGTCCAGGCAAAAATTAGGGAATCAAAAGAATGAAAAAGAAGGGAAAAAATTTTCCCCAGCAAATCACAAAGTCGTGTACCCAGACACCGAAAGCGAAGAAGGAGTAACTATCACTCCGAAAAAACCTTGTGAATTCCTTAATAGTGGTTCTTACCAGTCAACGTACCTCTCGAAGAGGCAAGCGCTTGTGCCAGGTTAACTAAACCTTAGGATCGGAGATCATCACGTAGAAGGGGTGGGTACAAATCAAAATTTGAGCCAAATATCCTTTGCTTCACGAACCGTGAACCCGACCACGATACAACCCTTAAAAGACCTAATTGAGGTAGGATTAGTCTGAAGCGTATTACGATAAGGTTGAGTAACCTGACTCCTTCTTGATTTGCTAGTCACATCCTTGTTGTATTTTTCACTGACCACGTAAGCACTACGTTTGAACTTAGGTTCATTCGCCACTCACAATTATAGCATGTAAATGAGTGACAGCTCAAATTTTTTTCAAAATCTGCATAACCACTGCATTAAGATTACCATTCGGGAATAGACAATTTTAATGGCAGGTTAGTAGTTGGCATGAAAGAAATTCCAACAGGGAATCGTCAAGCAGGACTGAATAATTCAGCAGTTTGAACCAGAATGGTGTATGTTGTGAAGACCTATGAATCTGGGGCATTGACTTCCAGTAAGTTCAGAATCAGTTAGTCTGAGGACAAGTCCCGAAGCATCAGTTGATTATGGGGCAGTATGCTTGAGAAGCAGTTGATCAGAAAGGAATCTTCTCGAGAGCCAATCAGGGGGCAATTGTGTAGAATGTGGAGATTTGAAAGCAGATACCTTCAGGTGGATAATCAGATCAGGTTAAGTCGCTAGAACGCTCATTCAGGGGCAAGTCACCGCAAAGAATGTTGAAACCAGCTGGGTTGATAGGGGTTTAATGGAGATTGAATTCTGTTGTCGTACAGATGCCGGGGCAAGTAATCTCGAGGTCGTCTCGTTGTAAGATGTTCAGAGCATTACTCCCAAGAGTTAGATTGGGGAAAGTTGAGCGTATTGAGGCAAGTTGTTCAAGCCAGTCTTTTTATCCCCAGCTGAGTGTACTGAGGCAAGTTGTTCAAGCCAGTCTTTTTATCCCCAGCTGAGTGTACCGGGGCAAGTTGTTCAAGCCAGTCTTTTTATCCCCAGCTGAGTGTACTGGGGCAAGTTGTTCAAGCCAGTCTTTTTATCCCCAACTGAGTGTACCGGGGCAAGTTGTGCAAGCCAGTTTGTTTATCCCCAGCCGGAGTTGAGTATCGGGGAATCATGTCCATACTCTTAGCATTCTGAAAAGGCCTTGCTGTCGTTGGATCATTATCCTGTAGTTTAAACCTGTTGAGTGTCAGTAACCAGTCGTTTCCAAAGTCCAGTTCTCTCCTGGCAAACTGGTAACCAGTTCTCGTCTGGCCCACCCTTCCGTAAACATCAGTTCCCGTCTGGTGTAGTTTATTGTAAGCATCAGTTCCCGCCTGGTGTAGTTTATTGTAACCAGTTCTCGTCTGGTCACCGTTTCTTCAAGTGTTGTATCAGTTCTCGTCTGGTACATGGCATCGTGTAACCAGTTCTCGTCTGGTCCTCGTTGTTTCAATCTCTCCGTAAGCATCAGTTCCCGTCTGGTGCAGTTTATTGTAACCAGTTCTCGCCTGGTCACTGTTTTTCTAACCTATGTGTTATACCAGTTCTCATCTGGTATATGTCAGCTTTCAATCAGTTCTCGTCTGGTTGTCTATGCCTCAGTCTGTTATCCAGTCAGCCCTGTCTGACGCCCAAACCAAATCAATTCTCGTTCTCGTTTGGTAGTCTACCTTTGAATGCTAGTTCTCGTCTAGTATTTCCCATATCTTCCATTTTGTACATAGCCCATGTTTACCCTATACCAGAAAAAACAAAAACCTAAAGGTATCTGACACAGTAATTCCCAATGACCCGCATGTTGTCAGGTTCCCCGATACGAAGCTCGACGGATACCAGTACTCCGGTTAATGTTTGAATTCCTTGTGGATGTGGTTAAATCAGAATTGCTACTCTTCAGCAGATGAATGTTGCGTATTATCCCCAGCAGAGTCGAGATTGTATTTTACCCCGTATCAGAGTAGGATCAGGAGTACCCTCAGTAGATTAAGATTGATATCCTTGATAGTAGGGGCATTTCCAGCAGCGTGCTGCACGCAATCAACCCCAGTTTGGGTCAATCCCCGCAGAGCACAATCAGTTGCCATTGGTTTGAAGGGAGCATCCCCAAGCAGAGTTGTTTTTTCTTTCCCCAGTGAAGTCGCCAAGCAGGGTTGCCTTTTCATTTCTCCAGCAGGGCGGTTATCCCTAGCGGATTTGGTTTCCCTTTTCCAGCATTTATTTTGCTGAGATGGTTCTGTGACTTCGGTTCATCCCCAGTAGAGTTGACGTTGCCTTCGGCATTTATTTTGTCGAGTGGTTGCAGACCTGGTGTTCTCTGGCAGCTCGAGCCTGCATTAGCATTCGCATATATCTTCATTTATACAAGCATATAGCATTTCCATGCCGTCTGGGCCTCGCATTTTAAAACAGAACGCATAACATTTCCATGTCATATAGGACATTGCATCATTTCAAGCATACGCATGTCGAAACATAGACCAGGTTGGTTACCTATTGGATTTCGAATTTGTTCCCCTACAGAGTTGTGTGGTTAAGCTTCTCTTCTTCCCCAGCGGAGTGATTCTTCATTTGGTTGTTACGTCAGTACTGAAAAAAAGAAATTGACGTGTATCAGGTTTCTGAAGCTGCGACCTGTTGACAGAATGGGTGCCGAGCAGTCGATTCAGAAGTTCCCCAGGAGAATTGTCCTCAAGTTCGCTGTGAACTGTGAGATGACAGGATTTGATCCCATAAGAGAGATGGGAATCAAGTCGTTTTCTTTTCAAAGCATTATTCCAATACTTGTGGCGTCGCACAGGTGATTGGTGTTGAAAGGAGAAGAAAATTTTATCAGAAAATTAACCAGTTGTTGCCGTGACAACCAAACTTCAGTTCATTGGAGGCTATTCCCCAAGCAGTAGTTGTATGCGCAATTTATTTTTGCGGTTGGCAAATTTCCGGGTTCTTTTGTATTCAACCGTCATCTACCTTTGAATGTTTGAAGGCTGAGCGCTCTTCACCCATTCAGGTCCAAGCCGCTTGAATAGGGGCAGCTGTTGCACCCCAAAATTTGACCAACCGGGTCCCGTATCTGGCTCGATGTTTCGACACATGACCGCACTCGCATCTGCATATCGCATACAGTGCATTTTTCATTTGTTTTGATTTTATCGGGATCACAGCTCTCGTCTCGCGTTTCAGGTGTTTTTAATCAGTTTAGATAGGTAGAATTGTATTTTCGGGAAGTCGTGATATTCCCGGTGTTTTCAGCTCGCGCTGTTGTGTTTAGGGATATTTCGGTGTCTATTGATTTTTACCGGCTATTTTGTGGCGCTCTCGCAGTGTTATTTGTCGTTCGGTGCTATTTTTGTTCCTTCGGGAATTATTGTGATTTTTTCTGGATTTTATTGGCTATTATTAGGGTTTAAATAGATTTTTTAATCATTTTAGGATAATATAGAATATTAATAGGTTTTTTTAATATTTTTAATAGTTTTAATTCTTTTTAGATAGATTTTTAATCATTTTAGAATAATAGAATAATATATTTTTTTTCTTTTATTAATCATAGATTTTCTTTTAAAGAAATAATATAGTTGTTTTTTTTAATAGAAGTTTTATAGAGTTTAATAGGTTTTAATAGAATATAGTTTTTTTTCTTTTATTAATAATAGATAATATTTTAGATATAAATAATATAGGTATTAGAGATTTAATAAAAGTTTAGAGTTTTTAGATTAGTGGGTTTATTAGAGTTTTATTAGGTTAGAGATTAATTAGATTAATTAGGTCTTAGTTAATTGGAGTTAATTGTTTTAGTTCCATTAATCATTTTAATCAACTCATCATTCTTTAGTTTCCATATTAATCCACTTAATCAGAATTAATCATTTTCATTAGTCTTTAATCCATGGTAATTAGCCTTTTCAATTCAGTTTTTTGTGGTTTTGTTAATCCATTTCGTTGGGCTTTATCCACCAATTCAGCAAGGCCCAGTTTACGTTTTTTCCAGAAGAGTCCAGAATTACCCAATGCAGTATAAAAGTCTGAGTACACGTGTAAGCGAGGAGGGAGATCCACGTTTTTTCACCATCACGAAGACACCTCATCTCACACACTTTCCTTCTCTCTGCCACGCCTCGCACACGTGGCGTCCATGCATTAAACCCCTCCACTAACTACGCCACGCGGCAGCCTCAGATTCTCACCGGAGCTCCACCGGTTGCATGGCCGGCGGCCATGCAACCCCCGCCTCCAACTTCTCTGGCCACCGTAACTACTCAGCAACCAACTCCGGCCGCCGTACCGGTCACCGGAAATACAAAAAATACCCAGAAATCATTGATCTCCATCTTCCTCATCACCAGTGTTCATCTTCAACTTTGTTCATCTCCCTCCGATCATCTTCCTCCGATCATCAGCGTCTTCATCACCTCACCAAGAACAACTTTCCAGAAATATACGAACATCATCAAGAATCTTCAACATTCATCATCTTCAAACTTCCCCAGAAACGCCATGAAACCTTCAACAAACTTCCTTCAAGTGGTCTTCATCAATAATCTTCAACGTTCTCCAACCGATCATCATCAATAATTGGTACACTCGTCATCAACGCTCATCACACCATCCAGAACCACATGCATCAGTAAGCTTCAGACTCCCATAACACCACCGGTGATTCCCCAGAAACGCAAGAACATGCTTCAAGATTTCCTCTAATCTCCAGATCCAGTCATAGATCTTGTTCAGGATCTTCAAGAACATGTATGATTGTTCTTCGTGTTCTAAAAGAAGGTCCGCGAACTTCATCATTCTTCTCCGTATCTCGAGTTGTTCGTCGTTTCGCGTATCATTATCATCACCCGTCCAGAAATCCTCCATCAAGAACACGAACACGAACCGTCTTCATCTGAGACCTCCAAGCCTTGGATCCTCTTCGTGTTTCAGGGATTTGCATTTTTTTGTTTTTGTTTTGAGAGAGTTGAAAAGAGTTGGGAATTTGGTGGGAAGCTAGCAAGCAGAGAGAGGTCGGAGACGGAGAAAGGATGGTTGTGACGGCGGTGAGTATGAGAGAAAGGAGAGTTAGGGTTTCTCAGTAGTGGAGGCTGAGTGAGGGAGAGGAGAACCCCTCATTGGACTCAGAGTGGATTTTGGGCTTCGAAGCCCATTGGGTGTTTTTTTCTGTTAGCACTCCGTTTTTTCCATTTCCACCCCCCTGCGTATTGAGTTTGTGAGGGTTGATGGGCTGGGCCTTGGAGCATTTGGCAATGCACCCCCAGTTTCAGTATCTTCCCCCCCTCCGTTTTTTGCAGCAACAGCTGCTGGGCTGGGCCTAGTTTTTGTTGTTTTTTGTTTCTGCTTGTACTAACACCCCTTATAACAGATTGTACCCTCCCCCCTTTTTGTATTTCTTTCATTCTTTTATTCCTTTTGTTTTGAGATTTTAAAAAGAGGAAAAAAAGATATGAAAAAATATATTGGAAAAAAATGGGAGAGAAAAATATATGAAAAAAAAAGAGAAAATATTTTGAAAAAAAAATATATTGGAAAAAAATGGGAGAGAAAAATATATGAAAAAAAAAAGAGAAAATATTTTGAAAAAAGAATATATTTGGAAAAAACAAAAATATATGAATAAAGATATGAAAAGAATATTGAAAAAAATAGAAATATTCTGAAAAAGAAAGATACTTGGAAAAAAAGAAAAAATATTAGTATAGATATAATATTTTTTTAGAGTACATTTCCTTTTAGGATATATTTTCATGGAGTTTATTTTACACCTTTTAGAGGTAAGTTTAGAGGTCCACTTGTTAGGGGACTATTTTCCATTTGACTTTTCAGGATAGGACAGGATAGTATTTCCTAGGGGTTTATTTTTCAGTATTCAATCATTGTAATCATTTTTCAGAATGTTAATAAAACGAGATTTGAGCTGTGGTCCCGAAAGTAGCCGAACTACAGCTGCTCTGATTTCTCGTACCAGACGAGGATATGTAGGCATAGGATGCGATATCCTAGCGAGCACACTAACAACTAACTCTTTTGTTCTCTCGCTGCTGTGCGATCGAGACTTTCCCGCTGACGACTGATGTTACCCTTTTTCTCTCTTGCCCGAGTGCATTTGAGACCAGACCGTAGTTTTTCCCATAGGTTCCCGTACCTGTAAAACCAGTTTATTTTCTCACTGCTGTGTGAGAATACCCTGTTTAGCCGTAGTTAGCCTGAACTACGTAAAGCTCTGATCTTCCATGCCGCGTGGAAGTACGTAGGCACAAGACGCGAAGTCTTGGCGAGCCAATTTTTCCTGTAGTCCCGAACTACGTTGACTCTGACTTTCTCTCTTGAGAATAAGTAGGCATAGAGTGCGACGCTCTATCAAGTCAATTCCTTTCCGTTTAGATTTAGCAGCCGTAGATAGATTGTTTTGCATCCTGTAGACAACCCAAGCAAGCGTGGATCCCGTCGAGGGGTGCTAATACCTTCCCCTTGCGTAACCGACTCCCGAACCCAGGTTTTGGTTGCGATGAGCATACCTTTTCCCGTTTTTTGCGAGGTTTACTTCGAGCGTTTCCTTTCCCTCCGTTGGGATAAATAACGCACGGTGGCGACTCTTCTGTCAGCCGGCGCCGATTTTCACAGTAGCGACAATATACCTTTGGGTTTGTTGTTCGCTTTTATTTAGCGAAGGCCTGGCGGCAATGTCAGATACCTTTGGGTTCGATGCTCGCTTTTATTTAGCGAATGCCTGACGGTGATGTCAAATACCTTTGGGTTTGATGCTCCCTTTTATTTAGCGAATGCCTGACGACGATGTCAAATATCCGTACCTTTAGGTTTGTTGTTCGCTTTTATTTAGCGAAGGCCTGGCGGAGATGTCAGATACATTTGCGTTCGAAGCTCGCTTTTATTTAACGAATGCCTGGCGACGATGTTAGATGTATATACCTTTGGGTTAGTTGTTCGCTTTTATTTAACGAAGGCCTGACGGCGATGTCAGATCCCTTTGGGTTCGATGCACGCTTTTATTTAGCGAATACCTGGCGGCGATGTCAGATGTCCGTACCTTTGGGTTTGTTGCTAGCTTTTATTTAGTGAAGGCTTGGCAGCGATGTCAGATCCCTTTGGGTTCGATGCTCGCTTTTATTTATCGAATGCCTGGCGGCGATGTCAGATATCCGTACCTTTGGGTTTGTTGTTCGCTTTTATTTAGCGAAGGCCTGGCAGCGATGTTAGATCCCTTTGGGTTCGATGCTCGCTTTTATTTAGCGAATGCCTAGCGGCGATATCAGATATCCGTACCTTTGGGTTTATTGTTCGCTTTTATTTAGAGAAGGCCTGGCGGTGATGTCAGATACATTTAGGTTCAATGTTCGCATTTATTTAGCGAATGCCTGACGGCGATGTCAGATGTCCGTACCTTTGGGTTTGTTGTTCGCTTTTATTTAGCGAAGGCCTGGCGGCGATGTTAGATCCCTTTGGGTTCGATGCTCGCTTTTATTTAGCGAATGCCTAGCGGCGATATCAGATATCCGTACCTTTGGGTTTATTGTTCGCTTTTATTTAGCGAAGGCCTGGCGGTGATGTCAGATACATTTAGGTTCAATGCTCGCATTTATTTAGCGAATGCGAGGCAGCGATGTCAGATGTCCGTACCTTTGGGTTTGTTGTTCGCTTTTATTTAGCGAAGGCCTGGAGGCGATGTCCGAAACCTTTGGGTTCGAAGCTCGCTTTTATTTTATGAATTCCTGGTGGCGATGTCAGATGTATATACCTTTGGGTTTCTTGTTCGCTTTTATTTAGCGAAGGCCTGGCGGCGATATCAGATACCTTTGGGGTTCGATGCTCGTTTTATTTAGCGAATGCCTGATGACGATGTGAGATGTTCGTACCTTTGGGTTTGTTGTTCACTTTTATTTAGCGAAGGCCTAGCGGCAATGTTAGATACATTTGCGATCGATGCTCGCTTTGATTTAGAGGATGCCTGGCGGCGATGTCAGATGTCAGTACCTTTGGGTTTGTTGTTCGCTTTTATTTAGCGAAGGCCTGGCGGCGATGTTAGATCCCTATGGGTTCGATGCTCGCTTTTATTTAGCGAATGCCTGGCGACGATATCAGATATTCGTACCTTTGGGTTTATTGTTCGCTTTTATTTAGCGAAGGCCTGGCGGTGATGTCAGATACCTTTGGGTTCAATGCTCGCATTTATTTAGCGAATGCCTGGCGGCGATGTCAGATGTCCGTACCTTTGGGTTTGTTGTTCACTTTTATTTAGCGAAGGCCTGGCGGCGATGTCAGATCCCTTTGGGTTCGATGGTCCCTTTTATTTAGGGAATGCCTGACGGCGATGGCCTGGAGGCGATGTTAGATCCCTTTGGGTTCGATGCTCGCTTTTATTTAGCGAATGCCTAGCGGCGATATCAGATATCCGTACCTTTGGGTTTATTGTTCGCTTTTATTTAGCGAACGCCTGGTGGTGATGTCAGATACATTTAGGTTCAATGCTCGCATTTATTTAGAGAATGCCTGGCGGCGATGTCAGATGTCTGTACCTTTGGGTTTGTTGTTCACTTTTATTTAGCGAAGGCCTGGCGACGATGTCAGATACCTTTGGGTTCTACGCTCGCTTTTATTTAGTGAATGCCTGGCGGCGATGTCAGATGTCCGTACCTTTGGGTTTGTTGTTCACTTTTATTTAGCGAAGGCCTGGCGGCGATGTCATATACCTTTGGGTTCGATGCTCGCATTTATTTAGCAAATGCCTGGCGGCGATGTCAGATGTCCGTACCTTTGGGTTTGTTGTTCGCTTTGATTTAGCGAAGGCCTGACGGCGATGTCAGATACCTTTGGGTTTGATACTCCCTTTTATTTAGCGAATGCCTAACGACAATGTCAAATATCCGTACCTTTAGGTTTGTTGTTCGTTTTTATTTAGCGAAGGCCTGGCGGCGATGTCAGATACATTTGCGTTCGATGCTCGCTTTTATTTAACGAATGCCTGGCGACGATGTCAGATGTATATACCTTTGGGTTTGTTGTTCTCTTTTACTTAGCGAAGGCCTGGCGGCGATGTCAGATACCTTTGGGTTCGATGCTCGCTTTTATTTAGCGAATGCCTAGCGGCGATGTCAGATATGCGAACCTTTGGGTTTGTTTATTTGCTTTTATTTAGCGAAGGCCTGGCGGCGATGTCAGATACCTTTGGGTTCAATACTCGCTTTTGATTAGCGAATGCTTGGCGGCGGTGTCAGATGTCCGTACCTTTAGGTTTGTTGTTCGCTTTTATTTAGTGAAGGCCTGGCGGCGATGTCAGATCCCTTTGGGTTAGATGCACACTTTTATTTAGCGAATACCTGGCGGCGATGTCAGATGTCCGTACCTTTGGGTTTGTTGCTAGCTTTTATTTAGTGAAGGCTTGGCAGCGATGTCAGATCCCTTTGGGTTCGATGCTCGCTTTTATTTATCGAGTGCCTGGCGGCGATGTCAGATATCCGTACCTTTGGGTTTGTTATTCGCTTTTATTTAGCGAAGGCCTGGCGGCGATGTTAGATCCCTTTGGGTTCGATGCTCGCTTTTATTTAGCGAATGCCTAGCGGCGATATCAGATATCCGTACCTCTGGGTTTATTGTTCGCTTTTATTTAGCGAAGGCCTGGCGGTGATGTCAGATACATTTAGGTTCAATGCTTGCATTTATTTAGCGAATGCCTGGCGGCGATGTCAGATGTCCGTACCTTTGGATTTGTTGTTCGCTTTTATTTAGCGAAGGCCTGGAGGCGATGTCCGACACCTTTGGGTTCGAAGCTCGCTTTTATTTTATGAATTCCTGGTGGCGATGTCAGATGTATATACCTTTGGGTTTCTTGTTCGCTTTTATTTAGCGAAGGCCTGGCGGCGATATCAGATACCTTTGGGGTTCGATGCTCGTTTTATTTAGCGAATGCCTGATGACGATATGAGATGTTCGTACCTTTGGGTTTGTTGTTCACTTTTATTTAGCGAAGGCCTAGCGGCAATGTTAGATACCTTTGCGATCGATGCTCGCTTTGATTTAGCGAATGCCTGGCGGCGATGTCAGATGTCCGTACCTTTGGGTTTGTTGTTCGCTTTTATTTAGTGAAGGCCTGGCGGCGATGTTAGATCCCTATGGGTTCGATGCTCGCTTTTATTTAGCGAATGCCTGGCGACGATATCAGATATTCGTACCTTTGGGTTTATTGTTCGCTTTTATTTAGCGAAGGCCTGGCGGTGATGTCAGATACCTTTGGGTTCAATGCTCGCATTTATTTAGCGAATGCCTGACGGCGATGTCAGATGTCCGTACCTTTGGGTTTGTTGTTCACTTTTATTTAGCGAAGGCCTGGCGGCGATGTCAGATCCCTTTGGGTTCGATGCTCCCTTTTATTTAGGGAATGCCTGACGGCGATGTCAGATATCCGTACCTTTGTGTTTTTTGTTTGCTTTTATTTAGCGAAGGCTTGGAGGCGATGTCAGATACCTTTGAGTTCGATGCTCGCTTTTATTTAGGGAATGCCTGGCGGCAATGTCAGATGTCCGTACCTTTGGGTTTGTTGTTCACTTTTATTTAGCGAAGGCCTAGCGGCAATGTCAGATACCTTTGGGTTCGATGCTCGCTTTTATTTAGGGAATGCCTGGCGGCAATGTCAGATGTCCGTACCTTTGGGTTTGTTGTTCGCTTTTATTTAGCGAAGGCCTGACGGCGATGTCAGATACCTTTGGGTTTGATGCTCGCTTTTATTTAGGGAATGCTTGACGGTGATGTCAAATATCCGTACCTTTAGGTTTGTTGTTCGCTTTTATTTCGCGAAGGCCTGGCGGCAATGTTAGATACCTTTGGGTTCGATGCTCGCTTTTATTTAGTGAATGCCTTGTGGCGATGTCAGATGTCTGTACCTTTGGGTTTGTTGTTCACTTTTATTTAGCGAAGGCCTGGCGGCGATGTCAGATACCTTTGGGTTCGACGCTCGCTTTTAGTTAGTGAATGCCTGGCGGCGATGTCAGATGTCCGTACCTTTGCGTTTGTTGTTCACTTTTATTTAGCGAAGGCCTGGCGGCGATGTCAGATACCTTTGGGCTCGATGCTCGCATTTATTTAGCGAATGCCTGGTGTAACACCCATTTTAATTATTTAGTCATTTTATTATTATTTTAAATATTATATGTTGATGTGCCCTTTGGTAGGGTGTATTTGATGATGTTTGGTGGGTGTCCCTGAGATGGGAGATCATTGGTGGTAATTTGGTGAGTTTATAATAATATAAGAAATAATAGTAATATTGGTGGTGGTATTAATATTATTATTATTATTATTATTATTATTATTATTATATTTATGATTATTATTAATATTTGTAGTAATATTATTAATATGGAGAATATAATATTATTATTAATATAGTTATTATATTATTATGATTTTTGGTGTGAATATGATAATATAATGAATAATAGTAATATTGGTGGGGGTATTATTATTATATATTATTATATTTATTAGTATTATTAATATTATTATTATTATTTTGGGGAGATAATAATATTATTACTATTATTATTATTATTATTATTTTGGTGAGATAATAATAATATTATTATTATTATTATTAATAGTATTATTATGATTAGTATTAATATAATTGTTATTATTATCATTATTATTATTATAATTATAATTATAATTATTGTTGGGTGTATTACTATTATTATTATTATGTTGAATATTACTATAATATTATAATAGTATTATATTTTATTATTATTATTATTATTATAATGATTATTATAATTATTATATTAGAATTATTATTGGGAATATTAGTGGTTGAAATAAGTAAAATAAGAGGTGGAAGGGTTATTGGGAAGTTAGAATGGAAATATGAAAAGTCATGATAGAAACCGTGAGGAAGGAAATATGAAGGGGTAGCAAGGAGATATTAGAAAAGTTGGAATAGAGAGAAAAGGGATTACCATAGATCGTGGGAAATTGGTGTGGTAATAATAATAATAATAATAATAATAATAATAATAATAATAATAATAATAATAATAATAATAATAATAATAATATTATTATTATTATTATTATTATTATTATTATTATTATTATTATTATTATTATTATTATTATGTTATTTTTATTAGTTATTATTATTATTATTATTATATTATTTTTATTAGTTATTATTATTATTGGGATAGGAAATAAAAAGGAAAATAGAATATGAAGGGATGGGGAAGTATTAGAGAAAATAACACGATAGAAAGATGGAAGAGAGAAAGAGCGATAGAAAGAGAGAAGAGGAAAGAACGAGAGAACGAAGGAAAAAGGGAACGAAGAACGGAAAGAAAAGAGGAGGCCAAGAGACCAAATCCAGGAAGAATTTCATCGATCAACCGATTAACAAGGTAAGGGGGGAGAAACTTGATTGGGAATGATATATACATGTATAGGGTAGTGGGGATTCCTTAACCCCGTAGGAATGTATCGTTGATGAAGTTTTATATTGACATGCTATTGATTGTTGAGTTATGTTGATGTTGATGGATTGAAATATGTTGAGTGTTGGTGAATTGTTGTTTTTGGTTAATTTGGCGTATAGGTTGGGTTTACGGTTTTAGGGAAGTTCTGTGTGACCTTTTTGATGTGTCGATAGATTGTTTAAGTGATGACTTTGGAATAATATGTATATGATGATGTACGGATGTTTGATGTTGCCATTGTTGATTGACTGTTGGTGTTGGTTTGGTTTGAGTAAGGTTCAGAGTAACTCTAAAGTGTCGGTAGTGTGCCGTAATGTTGATCTGGAGTAGAATTATAGGAAGATTGATAAGCCTAATATGCATTGGTCGTAATACGGATAGTATAGGAAGTGGATGTTATAGAATAGGCTTGAATCAGAGAAGAGTGAGAATTCTGAACTGTGAGAACTTGAGAAGTCGCAGGCAACTCGCTAGCACTTCGCTTAGCGAGAAGGCAACGAGTGTTCGCTAGGTGCTCGCCTAGCGAGTGAGGTAGCGAGTGAGTCTAGTAGGTTCTGTTTGCCTTCGCGAGGAGGTTCGCTAAGCGAACAGGTAGCGAGCATTCGCTGGGAGCTCGCCTAGCGAGGGTGTAGCGAGCGTAGCAGAATGGGGTTTTTCTATGCTGTTATACTGTGTGCGCTAAGAGTGTAGTGCCCTTGGACTTTGTTGATTATAGGGGAGATGATTGAGTGTTATAGAGTGAGTACTCGGTGATAGTATGTGATTTCCGTTACTAATTATTTAAATGGATAATTAGTTGGTGTATGAATCATGCGGAGCATGGTGTAGTGATCAGTAGGATCGTGTATTCCCGAGTGGTGGGACGTGTTTATATCTTGGTGATAAAGTATGAACTTGTTTACTTGGTGATGGTACTCGTTTTCCTTGATATTGTTGGTGAACAATTGGTTAACGTATATGTATGTAGTGATCAGTAGGATCGTGTGTTCCCGGGTGTTGGGATGTGGTTATATATGGTGTTATAGTATGAATTTATTTACTATCTGATTGATTTATATGGTGTTGGTGTAATATATCTACACATATATGCATTGATGTATGATGATATGATCAGGAGGATCGTGTGCACTTAGTGTGCCTAAATATGATAGTTATGCATTGGTGTGTGCATATCATGGTGTTTTGGTGGGATGAATCATGTCTCAGGAGGAGCGTAAGTGATTCATCCGTACTCCTTGGTGGAGAATGGTGGGGGATAGATCATGTCTCAGGAGGAGCGTAAGTGATCTATCCAGGTTCGATTGAATGAACCAATGAGTCGGTACCGCATGCATGGTGTTGAGTTGCATATTTGCATTATAATATGTTATATTGTAATTTGAACAGTAGGTTCGTTATATGGAGTTGTTGGGGTGAATATTGGTGTGTTGGTGTGTTTTACTACCTTGTTTACATGTATTACATTACCAATATATTTTTGATCATGTTTTCTCACCCCTTGGTTGTTGTTGTGTCTGTGCTTCTCCGGAAGTACAGATAATCCAGGTACTTAGATAGCTTGGATGGTGGTGTGCCAGTCGAGTCTAGGATGCTCTGATACGTAACACGGGATATGGGTGTTTTAATTGTTTTATGTCAAACTTGTTGTAATCTTGTGACGTATCACTTTTTTTTGTGAATTATAATAATAAAGATTTTACGAAATTTGGCGGATGGCCGAGAATGTTGGAATAATGTTTTCCGCTGTATTATTTTTGAGAATAATTAATAAAGTATTTTTATAAAAATTTGGTGATGTGATATCCCACTATTTTGGGGAAAACTCTGATGTTTATTTATAATGTTTATATTTTATTTAATTTGGGAAGTGGGGTGTTACAATTGGTATCAGAGCAGGTCGGTCCGTCCGGCCAATGTTGTCTAGTGTTATTGTTTCCTGGTATGCGACATGTGTGTAAAAACACTGTCGGTACATGTTGTTGGTTAACTTCATTGGTAGAAGTGGAATGATTCCAGTGGGGGAGAAGTTGTATTTCTCCGAAAAGCTACAGTGTGGTGGCTTAGAGTGTTGAGGAGTGATATCATAGTTTGGTAAAGATGGTTTGTACCCCATCATGATTTCGGCTGTCTATTAACAAATTGAGGAACTGATCACCCTTAATCTCTTGTTAATAGTGGACGGGATTGTGTTGGATGGGATAGACGTATCTTGCAAGCTTGGGTGGCGTGAGCAGTGTATAGTCTTGAGTTAAGCTAAGTGCTTAAGGGATTATTTTGAGGAATTTGGCGTAAGACGGTGTTGAAGTGTCTATTTTGACTGAAACTTGGAATGAGAAGGAAAGTGAGAAAAATTGGGATTTGTCAATTATTTGCGATTGCCGGAGGTTTCCGGATGAGGTAGGTGATTTACTATCGGGGTGTGAAGTAAAGCTCACACGTTGACTTTGTTGTTGGAACGAGTCCGATATTAGTGACTCCATATGGTGTGTTTTCGTTGGGATTGGAGAAGTTGAAGAGTCAAATTGAAGACCTTCTAGGAGAGAGGTTCTTTTTTTTGAGTGTGCTACCATAATGTGCACCAATTTTGTTGGTTAGACAGATAGAAGGTTTTGTGAAGCTTTGGGTGAACTATAGATAAGTGAACAGGGTGACTATCAAGGATAGGTGTTCGCTTCCAAGAGTTAATGATTTGATGGAACAATTGATCGAGGGATGTGAGTCCCTTGGTCATGTGATCTCGAGTAGAGTTCTTGTGGTGGATGGGACGAAGGTCAAAAGTTCTATCGTATTAGGAGGCTCAAAGATCTGCTGTTGAGATTGGAAGTAATTGAGTTTTAAATTTTTCATAGATTTAAAATGTGTTGGATGGCTTCCTAAGTATAAAATTGTTGTTGTATGTTAAATTCCGAGATCGCAGCTTTTTACGGAATCGAAATCGGACACTCGGAAGTCGGGTAACGGTCGAAAAGAGGATTTTGGGACTGTCATGTTCGCCTGGCGAGCATACTGGCGAACGTCCATATTCGCTGCGGTGTTCGCCTGGCGAAGGGGTCCTGGGCAGAAAATGTTATTCTGGTGTTTTTGCCGTAACGGGAGAACCGTAACTCGGAATGACGCGCGGTTCAAAACGTTGGAAAGCTATTCAAATTATCGATGAGATGGTGAAGTATTGACATAGATTTAAGCTATTTATTGATGAAGTGTGTTTGAATTTTGTGGTAAGGACGGGCGGTACGGTATGTGTTCCCGCTATAACTCACAACTTGTTTGTCCACTTGGCATGGGATCTTCTTTAATTATTTATATAAGGCAATGGTTGTGTTAATAAATGATATTTTAAGGTATTCGAAGCGTATAGAGCATTATGTTGAGCATAAGGAACTGGAGTTATCAGTGTTGGAAAAAGAGCGGTGATATACTTCCGTAAGGAAAGTTCTGCCGAATCCGATAGAACTAATTGTGGTGTTTGTGATGCTTGTTGATATAATTAGGGGATTTGCTAAAGACAACTTCAGCGAGTTTCAATTATGCAAATGGCAACTTGAAGTGTATAAGAGAAATCATCCGACCAGTGATTTAGAGTTGGTTACTATTGTGATTGTACTGGAGTCGGAGTCTTCAAAAGTTCAGACTGAGATCGGAGATGTTTGGTGATCTTAAGAGTTTAAGGTGTTTGTTTAATTTGAATAAGACGAATATGAGGCATAGGAAATAATTGGGACTTCGAAAAGAGTACGACTTCGAGTTGAATTACCATTCGAGTAAAGCGGACATGGTAGATGATGCAGTGAGTTAGAAATATTTGCATATACCGAAGATGATGGTGAAAAGAGTTAGAACTGATTGAGAAATTTCATAATATGCGTTTTGTGAGTAAGGATACTTCTTATGGAGTTAAGCTTTTATTATTAAGATCTGACTAGTGATATCCTTGAGAAGAATCGAGAAAGTCAGAAATCTGGGTTGAATAGTGAATTAGTTAAAATTGATAAATTAGAGTCGAAGAGTGGATTGTCGGGTTTGTGGAAATAATACCACGAGGTGTTATGATAGAGTATGTATATCAGATGTTGTTGAAGGGAGTATGAGTACCCGTGAAGAAATACATTGAGGTAGATGGAGTATCCATCTCGGTGCTATGAAGAAGTAACCGAACTTGAGTAGATTGTTTTTGAGACCATGGATAAGGAGAGGTGGAATATGCTAGTTAGAATTGTCGGAATTCGAAGAGTGAACATCAGAGACTGTTGAGTCTGATGTAGTCGTTAAATATTCTAGAGTGGAAATCAGGTAGTATTTTCACGAAATTGGTGTTGAGATTTCCAAAGAATTTGTAAAGACATAATTTTAATTTGAATTGTTAGGAGTGGATTAACTATTCCGTGTTGAGGATATACGAGATGCATATTGAGAAAGTGGTGAAGTTGGATGAGATACTGACGAATATTGTGTCAGATGGAAATTTGAGGTTTATATTGAGATTTTGGAGGGGCTTACAGGAAGCTTCGGGTACTAAGTTGAAGTTGAGTTCGACCTACCATCCGCAAACTGATGGTCAGTCAGAGAGGACTATTAAGTCTGTAGAGAATTGGTGAGAGCTTGGGTGTCGGATCAAGGTGGAGCGTGGGATGATTAATTATCGTTGATTGAGTTACCTATAATAACGGTTACCATCCTAGTGTCGGAATGACACTATATGTGGCTTGGTGAGATAGGGAGTGTAGGACTCTCCTGTGTTGAAATAAATCGAGTGAGAGTGTTGTACTCAGACTTGAAGATTATGCTTGAGATGGCTGAGAAGATCGAGAGGATCCGAGGCAATATGTATTTTGAGGGTCACGCCGGTGACTGGTGTTGGTCGAGCTTCGAAATCTCAGAAGTTCGCACGTGTTCTGTAGTTGTATCAGAGTGGCGCAGCGGAGGCATGGGAGGAGTAACATGTTAGACTGTTTTTCTGTTGTCGCTGTGAATTGGCATGATATGTTTTATGTGTCTTAGTCGAGAAAGTACATTGAACCAGGTGGATGATGTACAAGTGAAAAATATTCCGATTGTTGAGGCATTGCTAGTTCGTTTTGGCGAGCGAGGAACAACTCCGAAGGGAGGAGATATCTTTGGTGAAAGTAGTATGGGGAGGTGCTGCAGAAGGCAGTGTGACCTGAGAATTGGAATAAAAGATGCGGGGAGCGTATCCGGAATTATTTCCATCAGATAATTTTCGAGGACGAAAATAATTAAAGTGGGGGAGAGTTGTAACACCCATTTTAATTATTTAGTCATTTTATTATTATTTTAAATATTATATGTTGATGTGCCCTTTGGTAGGGTGTATTTGATGATGTTTGGTGAGTGTCCCTGAGATGGGAGATCATTGGTGGTAATTTGGTGAGTTTATAATAATATAAGAAATAATAGTAATATTGGTGGTGGTATTAATATTATTATTATTATTATTATTATTATTATTATTATTATTATTATTATTATATTTATGATTATTATTAATATTTGTAGTAATATTATTAATATGGAGAATATAATATTATTATTAATATAGTTATTATATTATTATGATTTTTGGTGTGAATATGATAATATAATGAATAATAGTAATATTGGTGGGGGTATTATTATTATATATTATTATATTTATTAGTATTATTAATATTATTATTATTATTTTGGTGAGATAATAATATTATTACTATTATTATTATTATTATTATTATTTTGGTGAGATAATAATAATAATATTATTATTATTATTATTAATAGTATTATTATGATTAGTATTAATATAATTGTTATTATTATCATTATTATTATTATAATTATAATTATAATTATTGTTGGGTGTATTACTATTATTATTATTATGTTGAATATTACTATAATATTATAATAGTATTATATTATATTATTATTATTATTATAATGATTATTATAATTATTATATTAGAATTATTATTGGGAATATTAGTGGTTGAAATAAGTAAAATAAGAGGTGGAAGGGTTATTGGGAAGTTAGAATGGAAATATGAAAAGTCATGATAGAAACCGTGAGGAAGGAAATATGAAGGGGTAGCAAGGAGATATTAGAAAAGTTGGAATAGAGAGAAAAGGGATTACCATAGATCGTGGGAAATTGGTATGGTAATAATAATAATAATAATAATAATAATAATAATAATAATAATAATAATAATAATAATAATAATAATAATATTATTATTATTATTATTATTATTATTATTATTATTATTATTATTATTATTATTATTATGTTATTTTTATTAGTTATTATTATTATTATTATTATATTATTTTTATTAGTTATTATTATTATTGGGATAGGAAATAAAAAGGAAAATAGAATATGAAGGGATGGGGAAGTATTAGAGAAAATAACACGATAGAAAGATGGAAGAGAGAAAGAGCGATAGAAAGAGAGAAGAGGAAAGAACGAGAGAACGAAGGAAAAAGGGAACGAAGAACGGAAAGAAAAGAGGAGGCCAAGAGACCAAATCCAGGTAGAATTTCATCGATCAACCGATTAACAAGGTAAGGGGGGAGAAACTTGATTGGGAATGATATATACATGTATAGGGTAGTGGGGATTCCTTAACCCCGTAGGAATGTATCGTTGATGAAGTTTTATATTGACATGCTATTGATTGTTGAGTTATGTTGATGTTGATGGATTGAAATATGTTGAGTGTTGGTGAATTGTTGTTTTTGGTTAATTTGGCGTATAGGTTGGGTTTACGGTTTTAGGGAAGTTCTGTGTGACCTTTTTGATGTGTCGATAGATTGTTTAAGTGATGACTTTGGAATAATATGTATATGATGATGTACGGATGTTTGATGTTGCCATTGTTGATTGACTGTTGGTGTTGGTTTGGTTTGAGTAAGGTTCAGAGTAACTCTAAAGTGTCGGTAGTGTGCCGTAATGTTGATCTGGAGTAGAATTATAGGAAGATTGATAAGCCTAATATGCATTGGTCGTAATACGGATAGTATAGGAAGTGGATGTTATAGAATAGGCTTGAATCAGAGAAGAGTGAGAATTCTGAACTGTGAGAACTTGAGAAGTCGCAGGCAACTCGCTAGCACTTCGCTTAGCGAGAAGGCAACGAGTGTTCGCTAGGTGCTCGCCTAGCGAGTGAGGTAGCGAGTGAGTCTAGTAGGTTCTGTTTGCCTTCGCGAGGAGGTTCGCTAAGCGAACAGGTAGCGAGCATTCGCTGGGAGCTCGCCTAGCGAGGGTGTAGCGAGCGTAGCAGAATGGGGTTTTTCTATGCTGTTATACTGTGTGCGCTAAGAGTGTAGTGCCCTTGGACTTTGTTGATTATAGGGGAGATGATTGAGTGTTATAGAGTGAGTACTCGGTGATAGTATGTGATTTCCGTTACTAATTATTTAAATGGATAATTAGTTGGTGTATGAATCATGCGGAGCATGGTGTAGTGATCAGTAGGATCGTGTATTCCCGAGTGGTGGGACGTGTTTATATCTTGGTGATAAAGTATGAACTTGTTTACTTGGTGATGGTACTCGTTTTCCTTGATATTGTTGGTGAACAATTGGTTAACGTATATGTATGTAGTGATCAGTAGGATCGTGTGTTCCCGGGTGTTGGGATGTGGTTATATATGGTGTTATAGTATGAATTTATTTACTATCTGATTGATTTATATGGTGTTGGTGTAATATATCTACACATATATGCATTGATGTATGATGATATGATCAGGAGGATCGTGTGCACTTAGTGTGCCTAAATATGATAGTTATGCATTGGTGTGTGCATATCATGGTGTTTTGGTGGGATGAATCATGTCTCAGGAGGAGCGTAAGTGATTCATCCGTACTCCTTGGTGGAGAATGGTGGGGGATAGATCATGTCTCAGGAGGAGCGTAAGTGATCTATCCAGGTTCGATTGAATGAACCAATGAGTCGGTACCGCATGCATGGTGTTGAGTTGCATATTTGCATTATAATATGTTATATTGTAATTTGAACAGTAGGTTCGTTATATGGAGTTGTTGGGGTGAATATTGGTGTGTTGGTGTGTTTTACTACCTTGTTTACATGTATTACATTACCAATATATTTTTGATCATGTTTTCTCACCCCTTGGTTGTTGTTGTGTCTGTGCTTCTCCGGAAGTACAGATAATCCAGGTACTTAGATAGCTTGGATGGTGGTGTGCCAGTCGAGTCTAGGATGCTCTGATACGTAACACGGGATATGGGTGTTTTAATTGTTTTATGTCAAACTTGTTGTAATCCTGTGACGTATCACTTTTTTTTGTGAATTATAATAATAAAGATTTTACAAAATTTGGCGGATGGCCGAGAATGTTGGAATAATGTTTTCCGCTGTATTATTTTTGAGAATAATTAATAAAGTATTTTTATAAAAATTTGGTGATGTGATATCCCACTATTTTGGGGAAAACTCTGATGTTTATTTATAATGTTTATATTTTATTTAATTTGGGAAGTGGGGTGTTACAATTGGTATCAGAGCAGGTCGGTCCGTCCGGCCAATGTTGTCTAGTGTTATTGTTTCCTGGTATGCGACATGTGTGTAAAAACACTGTCGGTACATGTTGTTGGTTAACTTCATTGGTAGAAGTGGAATGATTCCAGTGGGGGAGAAGTTGTATTTCTCCGAAAAGCTACAGTGTGGTGGCTTAGAGTGTTGAGGAGTGATATCATAGTTTGGTAAAGATGGTTTGTACCCCATCATGATTTCGGCTGTCTATTAACAAATTGAGGAACTGATCACCCTTAATCTCTTGTTAATAGTGGACGGGATTGTGTTGGATGGGATAGACGTATCTTGCAAGCTTGGGTGGCGTGAGCAGTGTATAGTCTTGAGTTAAGCTAAGTGCTTAAGGGATTATTTTGAGGAATTTGGCGTAAGACGGTGTTGAAGTGTCTATTTTGACTGAAACTTGGAATGAGAAGGAAAGTGAGAAAAATTGGGATTTGTCAATTATTTGCGATTGCCGGAGGTTTCCGGATGAGGTAGGTGATTTACTATCGGGGTGTGAAGTAAAGCTCACACGTTGACTTTGTTGTTGGAACGAGTCCGATATTAGTGACTCCATATGGTGTGTTTTCGTTGGGATTGGAGAAGTTGAAGAGTCAAATTGAAGACCTTCTAGGAGAGAGGTTCTTTTTTTTGAGTGTGCTACCATAATGTGCACCAATTTTGTTGGTTAGACAGATAGAAGGTTTTGTGAAGCTTTGGGTGAACTATAGATAAGTGAACAGGGTGACTATCAAGGATAGGTGTTCGCTTCCAAGAGTTAATGATTTGATGGAACAATTGATCGAGGGATGTGAGTCCCTTGGTCATGTGATCTCGAGTAGAGTTCTTGTGGTGGATGGGACGAAGGTCAAAAGTTCTATCGTATTAGGAGGCTCAAAGATCTGCTGTTGAGATTGGAAGTAATTGAGTTTTAAATTTTTCATAGATTTAAAATGTGTTGGATGGCTTCCTAAGTATAAAATTGTTGTTGTATGTTAAATTCCGAGATCGCAGCTTTTTACGGAATCGAAATCGGACACTCGGAAGTCGGGTAACGGTCGAAAAGAGGATTTTGGGACTGTCATGTTCGCCTGGCGAGCATACTGGCGAACGTCCATATTCGCTGCGGTGTTCGCCTGGCGAAGGGGTCCTGGGCAGAAAATGTTATTCTGGTGTTTTTGCCGTAACGGGAGAACCGTAACTCGGAATGACGCGCGGTTCAAAACGTTGGAAAGCTATTCAAATTATCGATGAGATGGTGAAGTATTGACATAGATTTAAGCTATTTATTGATGAAGTGTGTTTGAATTTTGTGGTAAGGACGGGCGGTACGGTATGTGTTCCCGCTATAACTCACAACTTGTTTGTCCACTTGGCATGGGATCTTCTTTAATTATTTATATAAGGCAATGGTTGTGTTAATAAATGATATTTTAAGGTATTCGAAGCGTATAGAGGATTATGTTGAGCATAAGGAACTGGAGTTATCAGTGTTGGAAAAAGAGCGGTGATATACTTCCGTAAGGAAAGTTCTGCCGAATCCGATAGAACTAATTGTGGTGTTTGTGATGCTTGTTGATATAATTAGGGGATTTGCTAAAGACAACTTCAGCGAGTTTCAATTATGCAAAAGGCAACTTGAAGTGTATAAGAGAAATCATCCGACCAGTGATTTAGAGTTGGTTACTATTGTGATTGTACTGGAGTCGGAGTCTTCAAAAGTTCAGACTGAGATCGGAGATGTTTGGTGATCTTAAGAGTTTAAGGTGTTTGTTTAATTTGAATAAGACGAATATGAGGCATAGGAAATAATTGGGACTTCGAAAAGAGTACGACTTCGAGTTGAATTACCATTCGAGTAAAGCGGACATGGTAGATGATGCAGTGAGTTAGAAATATTTGCATATACCGAAGATGATGGTGAAAAGAGTTAGAACTGATTGAGAAATTTCATAATATGCGTTTTGTGAGTAAGGATACTTCTTATGGAGTTAAGCTTTTATTATTAAGATCTGACTAGTGATATCCTTGAGAAGAATCGAGAAAGTCAGAAATCTGGGTTGAATAGTGAATTAGTTAAAATTGATAAATTAGAGTCGAAGAGTGGATTGTCGGGTTTGTGGAAATAATACCACGAGGTGTTATGATAGAGTATGTATATCAGATGTTGTTGAAGGGAGTATGAGTACCCGTGAAGAAATACATTGAGGTAGATGGAGTATCCATCTCGGTGCTATGAAGAAGTAACCGAACTTGAGTAGATTGTTTTTGAGACCATGGATAAGGAGAGGTGGAATATGCTAGTTAGAATTGTCGGAATTCGAAGAGTGAACATCAGAGACTGTTGAGTCTGATGTAGTCGTTAAATATTCTAGAGTGGAAATCAGGTAGTATTTTCACGAAATTGGTGTTGAGATTTCCAAAGAATTTGTAAAGACATAATTTTAATTTGAATTGTTAGGAGTGGATTAACTATTCCGTGTTGAGGATATACGAGATGCATATTGAGAAAGTGGTGAAGTTGGATGAGATACTGACGAATATTGTGTCAGATGGAAATTTGAGGTTTATATTGAGATTTTGGAGGGGCTTACAGGAAGCTTCGGGTACTAAGTTGAAGTTGAGTTCGACCTACCATCCGCAAACTGATGGTCAGTCAGAGAGGACTATTAAGTCTGTAGAGAATTGGTGAGAGCTTGGGTGTCGGATCAAGGTGGAGCGTGGGATGATTAATTATCGTTGATTGAGTTACCTATAATAACGGTTACCATCCTAGTGTCGGAATGACACTATATGTGGCTTGGTGAGATAGGGAGTGTAGGACTCTCCTGTGTTGAAATAAATCGAGTGAGAGTGTTGTACTCAGACTTGAAGATTATGCTTGAGATGGCTGAGAAGATCGAGAGGATCCGAGGCAATATGTATTTTGAGGGTCACGCCGGTGACTGGTGTTGGTCGAGCTTCGAAATCTCAGAAGTTCGCACGTGTTCTGTAGTTGTATCAGAGTGGCGCAGCGGAGGCATGGGAGGAGTAACATGTTAGACTGTTTTTCTGTTGTCGCTGTGAATTGGCATGATATGTTTTATGTGTCTTAGTCGAGAAAGTACATTGAACCAGGTGGATGATGTACAAGTGAAAAATATTCCGATTGTTGAGGCATTGCTAGTTCGTTTTGGCGAGCGAGGAACAACTCCGAAGGGAGGAGATATCTTTGGTGAAAGTAGTATGGGGAGGTGCTGCAGAAGGCAGTGTGACCTGAGAATTGGAATAAAAGATGCGGGGAGCGTATCCGGAATTATTTCCATCAGATAATTTTCGAGGACGAAAATAATTAAAGTGGGGGAGAGTTGTAACACCCATTTTAATTATTTAGTCATTTTATTATTATTTTAAATATTATATGTTGATGTGCCCTTTGGTAGGGTGTATTTGATGATGTTTGGTGAGTGTCCCTGAGATGGGAGATCATTGGTGGTAATTTGGTGAGTTTATAATAATATAAGAAATAATAGTAATATTGGTGGTGGTATTAATATTATTATTATTATTATTATTATTATTATTATTATTATTATTATTATTATTATTATTATATTTATGATTATTATTAATATTTGTAGTAATATTATTAATATGGAGAATATAATATTATTATTAATATAGTTATTATATTATTATGATTTTTGGTGTGAATATGATAATATAATGAATAATAGTAATATTGGTGGGGGTATTATTATTATATATTATTATATTTATTAGTATTATTAATATTATTATTATTATTTTGGTGAGATAATAATATTATTACTATTATTATTATTATTATTATTATTTTGGTGAGATAATAATAATAATAATATTATTATTATTATTAATAGTATTATTATGATTAGTATTAATATAATTGTTATTATTATCATTATTATTATTATAATTATAATTATAATTATTGTTGGGTGTATTACTATTATTATTATTATGTTGAATATTACTATAATATTATAATAGTATTATATTATATTATTATTATTATTATAATGATTATTATAATTATTATATTAGAATTATTATTGGGAATATTAGTGGTTGAAATAAGTAAAATAAGAGGTGGAAGGGTTATTGGGAAGTTAGAATGGAAATATGAAAAGTCATGATAGAAACCGTGAGGAAGGAAATATGAAGGGGTAGCAAGGAGATATTAGAAAAGTTGGAATAGAGAGAAAAGGGATTACCATAGATCGTGGGAAATTGGTATGGTAATAATAATAATAATAATAATAATAATAATAATAATAATAATAATAATAATAATAATATTATTATTATTATTATTATTATTATTATTATTATTATTATTATTATTATTATTATTATGTTATTTTTATTAGTTATTATTATTATTATTATATTATTTTTATTAGTTATTATTATTATTGGGATAGGAAATAAAAAGGAAAATAGAATATGAAGGGATGGGGAAGTATTAGAGAAAATAACACGATAGAAAGATGGAAGAGAGAAAGAGCGATAGAAAGAGAGAAGAGGAAAGAACGAGAGAACGAAGGAAAAAGGGAACGAAGAACGGAAAGAAAAGAGGAGGCCAAGAGACCAAATCCAGGTAGAATTTCATCGATCAACCGATTAACAAGGTAAGGGGGGAGAAACTTGATTGGGAATGATATATACATGTATAGGGTAGTGGGGATTCCTTAACCCCGTAGGAATGTATCGTTGATGAAGTTTTATATTGACATGCTATTGATTGTTGAGTTATGTTGATGTTGATGGATTGAAATATGTTGAGTGTTGGTGAATTGTTGTTTTTGGTTAATTTGGCGTATAGGTTGGGTTTACGGTTTTAGGGAAGTTCTGTGTGACCTTTTTGATGTGTCGATAGATTGTTTAAGTGATGACTTTGGAATAATATGTATATGATGATGTACGGATGTTTGATGTTGCCATTGTTGATTGACTGTTGGTGTTGGTTTGGTTTGAGTAAGGTTCAGAGTAACTCTAAAGTGTCGGTAGTGTGCCGTAATGTTGATCTGGAGTAGAATTATAGGAAGATTGATAAGCCTAATATGCATTGGTCGTAATACGGATAGTATAGGAAGTGGATGTTATAGAATAGGCTTGAATCAGAGAAGAGTGAGAATTCTGAACTGTGAGAACTTGAGAAGTCGCAGGCAACTCGCTAGCACTTCGCTTAGCGAGAAGGCAACGAGTGTTCGCTAGGTGCTCGCCTAGCGAGTGAGGTAGCGAGTGAGTCTAGTAGGTTCTGTTTGCCTTCGCGAGGAGGTTCGCTAAGCGAACAGGTAGCGAGCATTCGCTGGGAGCTCGCCTAGCGAGGGTGTAGCGAGCGTAGCAGAATGGGGTTTTTCTATGCTGTTATACTGTGTGCGCTAAGAGTGTAGTGCCCTTGGACTTTGTTGATTATAGGGGAGATGATTGAGTGTTATAGAGTGAGTACTCGGTGATAGTATGTGATTTCCGTTACTAATTATTTAAATGGATAATTAGTTGGTGTATGAATCATGCGGAGCATGGTGTAGTGATCAGTAGGATCGTGTATTCCCGAGTGGTGGGACGTGTTTATATCTTGGTGATAAAGTATGAACTTGTTTACTTGGTGATGGTACTCGTTTTCCTTGATATTGTTGGTGAACAATTGGTTAACGTATATGTATGTAGTGATCAGTAGGATCGTGTGTTCCCGGGTGTTGGGATGTGGTTATATATGGTGTTATAGTATGAATTTATTTACTATCTGATTGATTTATATGGTGTTGGTGTAATATATCTACACATATATGCATTGATGTATGATGATATGATCAGGAGGATCGTGTGCACTTAGTGTGCCTAAATATGATAGTTATGCATTGGTGTGTGCATATCATGGTGTTTTGGTGGGATGAATCATGTCTCAGGAGGAGCGTAAGTGATTCATCCGTACTCCTTGGTGGAGAATGGTGGGGGATAGATCATGTCTCAGGAGGAGCGTAAGTGATCTATCCAGGTTCGATTGAATGAACCAATGAGTCGGTACCGCATGCATGGTGTTGAGTTGCATATTTGCATTATAATATGTTATATTGTAATTTGAACAGTAGGTTCGTTATATGGAGTTGTTGGGGTGAATATTGGTGTGTTGGTGTGTTTTACTACCTTGTTTACATGTATTACATTACCAATATATTTTTGATCATGTTTTCTCACCCCTTGGTTGTTGTTGTGTCTGTGCTTCTCCGGAAGTACAGATAATCCAGGTACTTAGATAGCTTGGATGGTGGTGTGCCAGTCGAGTCTAGGATGCTCTGATACGTAACACGGGATATGGGTGTTTTAATTGTTTTATGTCAAACTTGTTGTAATCCTGTGACGTATCACTTTTTTTTGTGAATTATAATAATAAAGATTTTACGAAATTTGGCGGATGGCCGAGAATGTTGGAATAATGTTTTCCGCTGTATTATTTTTGAGAATAATTAATAAAGTATTTTTATAAAAATTTGGTGATGTGATATCCCACTATTTTGGGGAAAACTCTGATGTTTATTTATAATGTTTATATTTTATTTAATTTGGGAAGTGGGGTGTTACACCTGGCGGCGATGTCAGATGTCCGTTCCTTTGGGTTTGTTGTTCGCTTTGATTTAGCGAAGGCCTGACGACGATGTCAGATACCTTTGGGTTTGATGCTCCCTTTTATTTAGCGAATGCCTGACGACGATGTCAAATATCCGTACCTTTAGGTTTGTTGTTCGCTTTTATTTAGCGAAGGCCTGGCGGCGATGTCATATACATTTGCGTTCGATGCTCGTTTTTATTTAACGAATGCTTGGCGGCGATGTCAGATGTATATACCTTTGGGTTTGTTGTTCGCTTTTATTTAGCGAAGGCCTGGCTGCGATGTCAGATACCTTTGGGTTCGATGCTCGCTTTTATTTAGTGAATGCCTAGCGGCGATGTCAGATATGCAAACCTTTGGGTTTGTTGTTTGCTTTTATTTAGCGAAGGCCTGGCGGCGATGTCAGATACCTTTGGGTTCAATGCTCGCTTTTATTTAGCGAATTCTTGGCGGCGGTGTCAGATGTCCGTACCTTTAGGTTTGTTGTTCGCTTTTATTTAGTGAAGGCCTGGCGGCGATGTCAGATCCCTTTGGGTTCGATGCACGCTTTTATTTAGCGAATTCCTGGCGGCATATCAGATGTCCGTGCCTTTGGGTTTGTTGCTAGCTTTTATTTAGTGAAGGCTTGGCAGCGATGTCAGATCCCTTTGGGTTCGATGCTTGCTTTTATTTATCGAATGCTTGGCGGTGATGTCAGATATCTGTACCTTTGGGATTGTTGTTCGCTATTATTTAGCGAAGGCCTGGCGGCGATGTTAGATCCCTTTGGGTTCGATGCTCGCTTTTATTTCGCGAATGCCTGGCGGCGATATCATATATCCGTACCTTTGGGTTTATTGTTCGCTTTTATTTAGCGAAGGCCAGGCAGTGATGTCAAATACATTTAGGTTCAATGCTCGCATTTATTTAGCGAATGCCTGGCGGCGATGTCAGATGTCCGTACCTTTGGTTTGTTGTTCGCTTTTATTTAGCGAAGGCCTGGAGGCGATGTCCGACACCTTTGGGTTCGATGCTCGCTTTTATTTTATGAATTCCTGGTGGCGATGTCAAATGTATATACCTTTGGGTTTCTTGTTCGCTTTTATTTAGCGAAGGCATGGCGGAGATATCAGATACCTTTGGGGTTCGATGCTCGTTTTATTTAGTGAATGCCTGATGACGATGTGAGATGTTCGTGCCTTTGGGTTTGTTGTTCACTTTTATTTAGCGAAGGACTGGCGGCAATGTCAGATACCTTTGCGATCGATGCTCGCTTTTATTTAGCGAATTCCTGGCGGCGATGTCAGATGTTCGTACCTTTGGGTTTGTTGTTCGCTTTTATTTAGCGAGGGCCTGGCGGCGATGTTAGATCCCTTTGGGTTCGATGCTCACTTTTATTTAGCGAATGCCTGGCAACGATATCAGATATTCATACTTTTGGGTTTATTGTTCGCTTTTATTTAGCGAAGGCCTGGCGGTGATGTCAGATACCTTTGGTTTCAATGCTCGCATTTATTTAGCGAATGCCTGGGGGCGATGTGAGATGTTCGTACCTTTGGGTTTGTTGTTCGCTTTTATTTAGCGAAGATCTGGCTGTGATGTCAGATCCCTTTGGGTTCGATGCTTCCTTTTATTTAGCGAATGCCTGACGGCGATGTCAGATATCCGTACCTTTGGGTTTTTTGTTCGCTTTTATTTAGCGAAGGCCTAGAGGCGATGTCAGATACCTTTGGGATCGATTCTAGCTTTTATTTATGGAATGCCTGGCGGCAATGTCAGATGTTCGTACCTTTGGGTTTGTTGTTCGCTTTTAATTAGCGAAGGCCTTGCGGCGATGTCAGTTCCCTTTGGGTTCGATGCTCCCTTTTATTTAGCGAATTCCTGACGGCGATGTCAGATATCTGTACCTTTGGGTTTTTTGTTCGCTTTTATTTGGCGAAGGCCTGACGGCGATGTCAGATACCTTTGGGTTTGATGGTCGCTTTTATTTAGGGAATGCCTGGTGGCGATGTCAAATATCCGTACCTTTAGGTTTGTTCTTCACTTTTATTTAGTGAAGGCCTGGCGGAAATGTTAGATACCTTTGGGTTCGATGCTCGCTTTTATTTAGTGAATGCCTGGTGGCGATGTCAGATGTCTGTACCTTTAGGTTTGTTGTTCACTTTTATTTAGCGAAGGCCTGACGGCGATGTCAGATCCCTTTGGGTTCGACGCTCGCTTTTATTTAGTGAATGCCTGGCAGCGATGTCAGATGTCCGTACCTTTGGGTTTGTTGTTCACTTTTATTTAGCGAAGGCCTGGCGGCAATGTCAGATACCTTTGGGTTCGATGCTCGCTTATATTTAGAGAATGCTTGGCGGGGATGTCAAATACTCGTACCTTTGGGGTTGTTATTCGCTTTTATTTAGCGAAGGTCTGGCGGCGATGTCAGATACCTTTGGGTTCGATGCACGCTTTTATTTAGCGAATGCCTGGCGGCAATGTCAGATGTCCGTACCTTTGGGTTTGTTGTTCGCTTTTATTTAGCAAAGGCCTAGCGGCGATGTCAGATACCTTTGGGTTCGATGTTCGTTTTTATTTTGCGAATGCCTGACGGCGATGTCAGATGTTTATACGTTTGGGTTTGTTGTTTGTTTTATTTAGCGAAGGCCTGGCTGCGATGTTAGATACCTTTGGGGTTCGATGCTCGCTTTTATTTAGCGAATGCCTGACGACGATGTGAGATGTCTGTACCTTTGGGTTTGTTGTTCACTTTTATTTAGCGAAGGCCTGGCGGCGATGTCTGACACCTTTGGGTTCGATGCTAGCTTTTATTTAGCCAATGCCTAGCAGTGATGTCAGATGACCGTACCTTTGGGTTTGTTGTTCGCTTTTATTTAGAGAAGGCCTGGCTGCGATGTTAGATCCCTTTGGGTTCGATGCTCGCTTTTATTTAGCGAATGTCTGGCGGCGATGTCAAATATCTGTACCTTTGGGTTTATTGTTCGCTTTTATTTAGCGAAGGCCTGGAGGCGATGTCAGATACCTTTGGGTTCAATGCTCACATTTATTTAGCGAATGCCTGGGGGCGATGTGAGATGTCCGTACCTTTGGGTTTGTTGTTCGCTTTTATTTAGCGAAGGCCTGGCTGCGATGTTAGATCCCTTTGGGTTCGATGCTTCCTTTTATTTAGCGAATGCCTGACGACGATGTCAGATATCCGTACCTTTGGGTTTTTTGTTCGCTTTTATTTAGCGAAGGCCTGGAGGCGATGTCAGATACCTTTGGGATCAATTCTAGCTTTTATTTAGGGAATGCCTGGCGGCAATGTCAGATGTTCGTAGCTTTGGGTTTGTTGTTCGCTTTTATTTAGCGAAGGCCTGGCGGTGATGTCAGTTCCCTTTGGGTTCGATGCTCCCTTTTATTTAGCGAATTCCTGACGGCGATGTTAGATATCCGTACCTTTGGGTTTTTTGTTCGCTTTTATTTGGCGAAGGCTTGGAGGCGATGTCAGATACCTTTGGGTTCGATGGTCGCTTTTATTTAGGTAATGCCTGGCGGCAATGTCAGATGTCCATACCTTTGGGTTTGTTGTTCACTTTTATTTAGTGAAGGCCTAGCGGCAATGTCAGATACCTTTGGGTTCGATGCTCGCATTTTTTTAGCGAATGCCTGGCAGCGACGTCAGATGTCCGTACCTTTGGGTTTGTTGTTCTCTTTTATTTAGCGAAGGCCTGACGGTGATGTCAGATACATTTGGGTGTGATGCTCGCTTTTATTTAGCAAATGCCTGAAGGCGATGTCAAATATCCGTACCTTTAGGTTTGTTGTTCGCTTTTATTTAGCGAAGGCCTGGAGGCAATGTCAGATACCTTTGGGTTCGATGCTCGCTTTTATTTAGTGAATGCCTGGCGGCGGTGTCAGATGTCTGTACCTTTGGGTTTGTTGTTCGCTTTTATTTAGCGAAGGCCTAGCGGCGATGTCAGATCCCTTTGGGTTCGATGCTCCCTTTTATTTAGCGAATTCCTGACAACGATGTCAGATATCCGTACCTTTGGGTTTTTTGTTCGCTTTTATTTGGCGAAGGCTTGGAGGCGATGTCAGATACCTTTGGGTTCGATGCTCGATTTTATTTAGCGAATGCCTGACGGCGATGTCAAATATCCGTACCTTTAGGTTTGTTGTTCGCTTTTATTTAGCGAAGGCCTGGCGGCGATGTCCGACACCTTTGGGTTTGATGCTCGCTTTTATTTAGTGAATGCCTGGCGGTGATGTCAGTTGTCCGTACCTTTGGGTTTTTCGTCCGCTTTTATTTAGCGAAGGCTTGGCGGCGATGTCAGATTCCTTTGGGTTCGATAATCGCTTATATATTTAGAGAATGCTTGGCGGGGATGTCAAATACTCGTACCTTTGGGGTTGTTGTTCAATTTTATTTAGCGAAGGTCTGACGGCGATGTCAGATAACTTTGGGTTCGATGCACGCTTTTATTTAGCGAATGCCTGGCGGCAATGTCAGATGTCCGTACCTTTGGGTTTGTTGTTCGCTTTTATTTAGCAAAGGCCTAGCGGCGACGTCAGATACCTTTGGGTTCGATGCTCGCTTTTATTTTGCGAATGCCTGGCGGCGATGTCAGATGTCTATACCATTGGGTTTGTTATTCGCTTTTATTTAGCGAAGTCCTGGCGGCGATGTCAGATACTCTTGGGGTTCGATGCTTGCTTTTATTTAGTGAATGCCTGACGACGATGTGAGATGTCTGTACCTTTGGTTTTGTTGTTCACTTTTATTTAGCGAAGGCCTAGCGGCGATGTCAGATACCTTTGGGTTCGATGCTCGCTTTTATTTACCGAATGCTTGGCGGCGATGTCAGATGTCCGTACCTTTGGGTTTGTTGTTCGCTTTTATTTAGCGAAGGCCTGGTGGCGATGTTAGATCCCTTTGGGTTCGATGCTCGCTTTTGTTTAGCGAATGTCTAGCGGCGATGTCAAATATTCGTACCTTTGGGTTTGTTGTTCGCTTTTATTTAGCGAAGGCCTGGCGGAGATGTCAGATACCTTTGGGTTACATGCTCGCATTTATTTAGCGAATGCCTGGGGGCGATGTGAGATGTCCGTACCTTTGGGTTTGTTGTTCGCTTTTATTTAGCGAAGGTCTGGCTGTGAAGTCAGATCCCTTTGGGTTCGATGCTTCCTTTTATTTAGCGAATGTCTGACTGCGATGTCAGATATCCGTACCTTTGGGTTTTTTGTTCGCTTTTATTTAGCGAAGGCCTAGAGGCGATGTCAGATGCCTTTGGGATCGATTCTAGCTTTTATTTAGCGAATGCCTGGCGGCGATGTCAGATGTCCATACCTTTGGGTTTGTTGTTCGCTTTTATTTAGCAAAGGCCTAGCGGCGATGTCAGTTCCCTTTGGGTTCGATGCTCCCTTTTATTTTGTGAATGCCTGGCGGCGATGTCAGATGTCTATACCATTGGGTTTTTTGTTCGCTTTTATTTAGCGAAGGTCTGGCGGCGATGTCAGATACCTTTGGGTTCGATGCACGCTTTTATTTAGCGAATGCCTGGCGGCAATGTCAGATGTCCGTACCTTTGGGTTTGTTGTTCGCTTTTATTTAGCAAAGGCCTAGCGGCGATGTCAGATACCTTTGGGTTCGATGTTCGTTTTTATTTTGCGAATGCCTGACGGCGATGTCAGATGTTTATACGTTTGGGTTTGTTGTTTGTTTTATTTAGCGAAGGCCTGGCTGCGATGTTAGATACCTTTGGGGTTCGATGCTCGCTTTTATTTAGCGAATGCCTGACGACGATGTGAGATGTCTGTACCTTTGGGTTTGTTGTTCACTTTTATTTAGCGAAGGCCTGGCGGCGATGTCTGACACCTTTGGGTTCGATGCTAGCTTTTATTTAGCCAATGCCTAGCAGTGATGTCAGATGACCGTACCTTTGGGTTTGTTGTTCGCTTTTATTTAGAGAAGGCCTGGCTGCGATGTTAGATCCCTTTGGGTTCGATGCTCGCTTTTATTTAGCGAATGTCTGGCGGCGATGTCAAATATCTGTACCTTTGGGTTTATTGTTCGCTTTTATTTAGCGAAGGCCTGGAGGCGATGTCAGATACCTTTGGGTTCAATGCTCACATTTATTTAGCGAATGCCTGGGGGCGATGTGAGATGTCCGTACCTTTGGGTTTGTTGTTCGCTTTTATTTAGCGAAGGCCTGGCTGCGATGTTAGATCCCTTTGGGTTCGATGCTTCCTTTTATTTAGCGAATGCCTGACGACGATGTCAGATATCCGTACCTTTGGGTTTTTTGTTCGCTTTTATTTAGCGAAGGCCTGGAGGCGATGTCAGATACCTTTGGGATCAATTCTAGCTTTTATTTAGGGAATGCCTGGCGGCAATGTCAGATGTTCGTAGCTTTGGGTTTGTTGTTCGCTTTTATTTAGCGAAGGCCTGGCGGTGATGTCAGTTCCCTTTGGGTTCGATGCTCCCTTTTATTTAGCGAATTCCTGACGGCGATGTTAGATATCCGTACCTTTGGGTTTTTTGTTCGCTTTTATTTGGCGAAGGCTTGGAGGCGATGTCAGATACCTTTGGGTTCGATGGTCGCTTTTATTTAGGTAATGCCTGGCGGCAATGTCAGATGTCCATACCTTTGGGTTTGTTGTTCACTTTTATTTAGTGAAGGCCTAGCGGCAATGTCAGATACCTTTGGGTTCGATGCTCGCATTTTTTTAGCGAATGCCTGGCAGCGACGTCAGATGTCCGTACCTTTGGGTTTGTTGTTCTCTTTTATTTAGCGAAGGCCTGACGGTGATGTCAGATACATTTGGGTGTGATGCTCGCTTTTATTTAGCAAATGCCTGAAGGCGATGTCAAATATCCGTACCTTTAGGTTTGTTGTTCGCTTTTATTTAGCGAAGGCCTGGAGGCAATGTCAGATACCTTTGGGTTCGATGCTCGCTTTTATTTAGTGAATGCCTGGCGGCGGTGTCAGATGTCTGTACCTTTGGGTTTGTTGTTCGCTTTTATTTAGCGAAGGCCTAGCGGCGATGTCAGATCCCTTTGGGTTCGATGCTCCCTTTTATTTAGCGAATTCCTGACAACGATGTCAGATATCCGTACCTTTGGGTTTTTTGTTCGCTTTTATTTGGCGAAGGCTTGGAGGCGATGTCAGATACCTTTGGGTTCGATGCTCGATTTTATTTAGCGAATGCCTGACGGCGATGTCAAATATCCGTACCTTTAGGTTTGTTGTTCGCTTTTATTTAGCGAAGGCCTGGCGGCGATGTCCGACACCTTTGGGTTTGATGCTCGCTTTTATTTAGTGAATGCCTGGCGGTGATGTCAGTTGTCCGTACCTTTGGGTTTTTCGTCCGCTTTTATTTAGCGAAGGCTTGGCGGCGATGTCAGATTCCTTTGGGTTCGATAATCGCTTATATATTTAGAGAATGCTTGGCGGGGATGTCAAATACTCGTACCTTTGGGGTTGTTGTTCAATTTTATTTAGCGAAGGTCTGACGGCGATGTCAGATAACTTTGGGTTCGATGCACGCTTTTATTTAGCGAATGCCTGGCGGCAATGTCAGATGTCCGTACCTTTGGGTTTGTTGTTCGCTTTTATTTAGCAAAGGCCTAGCGGCGACGTCAGATACCTTTGGGTTCGATGCTCGCTTTTATTTTGCGAATGCCTGGCGGCGATGTCAGATGTCTATACCATTGGGTTTGTTATTCGCTTTTATTTAGCGAAGTCCTGGCGGCGATGTCAGATACTCTTGGGGTTCGATGCTTGCTTTTATTTAGTGAATGCCTGACGACGATGTGAGATGTCTGTACCTTTGGTTTTGTTGTTCACTTTTATTTAGCGAAGGCCTAGCGGCGATGTCAGATACCTTTGGGTTCGATGCTCGCTTTTATTTACCGAATGCTTGGCGGCGATGTCAGATGTCCGTACCTTTGGGTTTGTTGTTCGCTTTTATTTAGCGAAGGCCTGGTGGCGATGTTAGATCCCTTTGGGTTCGATGCTCGCTTTTGTTTAGCGAATGTCTAGCGGCGATGTCAAATATTCGTACCTTTGGGTTTGTTGTTCGCTTTTATTTAGCGAAGGCCTGGCGGAGATGTCAGATACCTTTGGGTTACATGCTCGCATTTATTTAGCGAATGCCTGGGGGCGATGTGAGATGTCCGTACCTTTGGGTTTGTTGTTCGCTTTTATTTAGCGAAGGTCTGGCTGTGAAGTCAGATCCCTTTGGGTTCGATGCTTCCTTTTATTTAGCGAATGTCTGACTGCGATGTCAGATATCCGTACCTTTGGGTTTTTTGTTCGCTTTTATTTAGCGAAGGCCTAGAGGCGATGTCAGATGCCTTTGGGATCGATTCTAGCTTTTATTTAGCGAATGCCTGGCGGCGATGTCAGATGTCCATACCTTTGGGTTTGTTGTTCGCTTTTATTTAGCAAAGGCCTAGCGGCGATGTCAGTTCCCTTTGGGTTCGATGCTCCCTTTTATTTTGTGAATGCCTGGCGGCGATGTCAGATGTCTATACCATTGGGTTTTTTGTTCGCTTTTATTTAGCGAAGGCCTGGCGGCGATGTCAGATACCTTTGGGGTTCGATGCTCGCTTTTATTTAGCGAATGCCTGACGACGATGTGAGATGTCTGTACCTTTGGGTTTTGTTGTTCACTTTTATTTAGCGAAGGCCTAGTGGCGATGTCAGATACCTTTGGGTTCGATGCTCTCTTTTCTTTACCGAATGCTTGGCGGCGATGTCAGATGTTCGTACCTTTAAGTTTGTTGTTCGCTTTTATTTAGCGAAGTCTTGGCAGAGATGTCAGATACCTTTGGGTTCGATACTCGCTTTTATTTAGAGAATGCCTGAAGACGATGTCAAATATCCGTACCTTTAGGTTTGTTGTTCGCTTTTATTTAGCGAAGGCCTGGCGACGATGTCAGATACCTTTGGGTTCGATGCTCACTTTTATTTAGTGAATGTCTTGCGGTGATGTTAGATGTCCGTACCTTTGGCTTTATTGTTCGCTTTTATTTAGCGAAGGCCTGGCGGCGATGTCAGATACCTTTGGGTTCGATGCTCGCTTATATTTAGCGAATGCCTGGCGGCAATGTCAGATGTTCGTACCTTTGGGATTGTTGTTCGCTTTTATTTAGCGAAGGCATGGCGGCGATGTTAGATACCTTTGGGTTCGATGCCCGCTTTTATTTAGCGAATGCCTGGGGCGATGTCAGACGTCTGTACCTTTGGGTTTGTTGGTCGCTTTTATTTAGCGAAGGCCTGGCAGCAATGTCAGATACCTTTGGGTTCAATGCTCCCTATTATTTAGAAAATACCTAACGACGATGTGAGATGTCCTTACCTTTGCGTTTGTTGTTCACTTTTATTTAGCGAAGGCCTGGCGGCGATGTCAGATGTCCGTACCTTGGGGTTTGTTGTTCTATTTTATTTAACAAGGCCTGGCGGCAATGTCAGATACCTTTGAGTTCGATGCTCAATTTTATTTAGCGAATGCCTGACGGCGATGTCAAATATCTGTACCTTTAGGTTTGTTGTTCGCTTTTCTTTAGAGAAGGCCTGGCGGCGATGTCCGACACCTTTGGGTTCGATGCTTGCTTTTATTTAGCAAAGGCCTGGCGGCGATGTCCGACACCTTTGCGTTCAATGCTCGCTATTATTTAGCAAAGGCCTAGCGGCGATGTCCGACACCTTTGCGTTCGATGCTCGCTTTTATTTAGCGAATGCCTGGCGCCGATGTCAGATGTCCGTACCTTTGGGTTTGTTGTTCGCTTTTATTTAGCGAAGGCCTGGCGGCGATGTCAGATACCTTTGGGTTTGATGCTCGCTAATATTTAGAGAATGCTTGGCGGGGATGTCAAATACTCGTACCTTTGGGGTTGTTGCTCGCTTTTATTTAGCGAAGGCCTGGCGGCGATGTCAAATACCTTTGGGGTTCGATGCTCGCTTTTATTTAGCGAATGCCTGACGACGATGTAAGATGTCCGTAGCTTTGGGTTTGTTGTTCACTTTTTTTTAGCGAAGGCCTGGCGGCGGTGTCAGATACCTTTGCGTTCGATGCTCGCTTTTATTTAGCGAATGCCTGGCGGTGATGTCAGATGTCCGTACCTTTGGGTTTTTTGTTCGCTTCTATTTAGCGAAGGCCTGGCGGCGATGTCAAATACCTTTGGGTTTAATGCTCGCTTTTATTTAGGGAATGCCTGGCGGCGATGTCAGATGTCCGTACCTTTGGGTTTGTTGTTCACTTTTATTTAGCGAAGGCCTAGCGGCGATGTCAGATACCTTTGGGTTCGATGCTCGCTTTAATTTATCGAATGCCTGGCGGCGATGTCAGATGTCCGTACCTTTGGGTTTGTTGTTCGCTTTTATTTGGCGAAGTGTTGGCGGCGATGTTAGATACCTTTGGGTTCGATACTCGCTTTTATTTAGCGAATGCCTGACGGCGATGTCAAATATCCGTACCTTTGGGATTGTTGTTCGCTTTTATTTAGCGAAGTTCAGGCGGCGATGTCAGATACCTTTGGGTTCGATGCACGCTTTTATTTAGCAAATGCCTGGCGGCAATGTTAGATGATCGTACCTTTGGTTTTGTTGTTCGCTTTTATTTTGCAAAGGCCTAGCGGCGATGTCAGATACCTTTGGGTTCGATGTTCGCTTTTATTTTGCGAAGGCCTGACGACGATGTCAAATATCCGTACCTTTAGGTTTGTTGTTCGCTTTTATTTAGCGAAGGCCTGGTGGCGATGTTAGATACCTCAGGGTTCGATGCTCGCTTTTATATAGTGAATGTCTGGCGGCGATGTCAGATGTCCATACCTTTGGGTTTGTTGTCCGCTTTTATTTAGCGATGGTCTGGCGGCGATTTCAGATACCTTTGGGTTCGATGCACACTTATATTTAGCGAATGCCTGGCGGTAATGTCAGATGTTCGTACCTTTGGGTTTGTTGTTCTCCTTTATTTAGCAAAGGCCTGGCGGCGATGTCAGATACCTTAGGGTTCGATGCTCGCTTTTATTTTGCGAATTCCTGGCGGCAATGTCAGATGTCTATACCTTTGGGTTTGTGGTTCACTTTTATTTAGCGAAGGCCTGGCGGCGATGTCAGATATCTTTGGGGTTCGATGTTCGTTTTTATTTAGCGAATGCCTGGGGTGATATCAGATGTCTGTACATTTGGGTTTGTTGGTCGCTTTTATTTAGCGAAGGCCTAGCGGTGATGTCAGATACCTTTGGGTTCAATGCTCGCTATTATTTAGAGAATGCCTGACGGCGATCTGAGATGTCAGTACCTTTGCGTTTGTTGTTCACTTTTATTTAGCAAAGGCCTAGCGGCGATGTCAGATACCTTTGCATTCGATGCTCGCTTTCATTTAGCGAATGCCTGGCGCCAATGTCAGATGTCTGTATCTTTGGGTTTGTTGTTCACTTTTATTTAGCGAAGGCCTGGCGGCGCTGTCAGATACCTTTGGGTTCGATGCTCGCTTTTATTTAGCGAATGCCTGGCGGCGATGTCAGATATCCGTACCTTTGGGTTTGTTGTTCGCTTTTATTTAGCAAAGGCCTGGCGGCGATGTCAGATACCTTTGGGTTCGATGCTCGCTTTTATTTAGCGAATGCCTGGCGGCAATGTCAGATGTTCGTACCTTTGGGTTTGTTGTTTGCTTTTATTTAGCAAAGGCTTGGCGGCTATGTCAGATACCTTTGGGGTTGGATGTTCGATTTTATTTTGTGAATGTCTGGCAGCGATGTCAGATGCCTATACCTTTGGGTTTGTTGTTTGCTTTTATTTAGCGAAGGCCTGGCGGTGATGTCAGATACCTTTTGGGTTGGATGTTCGATTCTATTTAGCGAATGCCTGGGGCGATGTCAGATGTCTATACCTTTGGGTTTGTTGTTCGCTTTTATTTAGCAAAGGCCTAGCGGCGATGTTATATACCTTTGGGTTCAATGCTGGCTTTTATTTAGAGAATGCCTGACAGCGATGTCAGATGTCCGTACCTTTACGTTTGTTGTTCACTTTTATTTAGCGAAGGCCTGGCAGCGATGTCAGATACCTTTGCGTTCGATGCTCGCTTTTATTTAGAGAATGCCTGGCGGCGATGTCAGATGTCCGTACTTTTGGGTTTGTGGTTCGCTTTTATTTAGCAAAGTCTTGGCGGCGATGTCAGATACCTTTGGGTTTCATGCACGCTTTAATTTAGCGAATGCCTGGAGGCAATGTCAGATATCCGTACCTTTGGGTTTGTTGTTCGTTTTTATTTAACAAAGGCCTGGCGGCGATGTCAGATACCTTTGGGTTCGATGCTCGCTTTTATTTTGCGAATGTCTGGCAGCGATGTCAGATGTCTATACCTTTGGGTTTGTTATTCACTTTTATTTAGCAAAGGCCTGGCGGCGATGTCAGATACCTTTGGGTTCAATGCTCGCTTTTATTTAGCGAATGCCTGGCGGCAATGTCAGATGTCCGTAGCTTTGGGTTTGTTGTTCGCTTTTATTTAGAAAAGGCCTGGCGGCGATGTCAGATACCTTTGGGTTTGATGCTGGCTTTTATTTTGCGAATGCCTAGCGGCGATGTCAGATGTCTATACCTTTGGGTTTGTTGTTCTCTTTTATTTAGCAAAGGCCTGGCGGCGATGTCAGATACCTTTGAGGTTCGATGCTCGCTTTTATTTAGCGAATGCCTGGGGCGATGTCAGATGTCTGTACCTTTGGGTTTGTTGTTCCCTTTTATTTAGAAAAGGCCTGGCGGCGAAGTTAGATAACTTTAGGTTCAATGCTCGCTTTTATTTAGAGAATTCCCGACAGCAATATCAGATGTCCGTACCTTTGGGTTTGTTGTTCGCTTTTATTTAGCGAAGGCCTGGCGGCGATGTCAGATACCTTTGGGTTCGATGCTCGCTTTTATTTAGCAAATTCCTGGCGGCGATGTCAGATATCTGTACCTTTCAGTTTGTTGTTCGCTTTTATTTAGCAAAGTCTTGGCGGCGATGTCAGATACCTTTGGGTTCGATGCACGCTTTTATTTAGCGAATGCCTGGCGGCAATGTCAGATATCAGTACCTTTGGGTTTGTTGTTCGCTTTTATTGAGCAAAGGCCTCGCGGCGATGTCAGATACCTTTGGGTTCGATGCTCGCTTTTATTTTGCGAATGCCTGGCGACAATGTCAGATGTCTATACCTTTGGGTTTTTAGTTCGCTTTTATTTAGCGAAGGCCTGGCGGCGATGTCAAATACCTTTGGGGTTTGATGCTCGCTTTTATTTAGCGAATGCCTGGGGTGATGTCAGATGTCGGTACCTTTGGGTTTGTTGGTCGCTTTTATTTAGTGAAGGCCTAGCGGAAATGTCAGATACCTTTGGTTTCAATGCTCTCTATTATCTAGAGAATTCCTGACGGCGATGTGAAATGTCTGTACCTTTGCGTTTGTTATTCACTTTTATTTTGCGAAGGCCTGGCGGCGATGTCAGATACCTTTGCGTTCGATGCTCGCTTTTATGTAGCGAATGCCTGGCGGCGATGTCAGGTGTCCGAACCTTTAGGTTTGTTGTTCGCTTTTATTTTGCGAAGGCCTGGCGGCGATGTCAGATACCTTTGGGTTCAATGCTCTCTTTTATTTAGCGAATGCCTTGCGGCGATGTCAGATACCTTTGGGTTCGATGCTCGCTTTTATTTTGCAAATGTTTGGCAGCGATGTCAGATGTCTATACCTTTGGGTTTGTTGTTCGCTTTTATTTATCAAAGGCCTGGCGGCGATGTCAGATACCTTTGGGTTCGATGCTCGCTTTTATTTAGCGAATGTCTGGCAGCGATGCCAGATGTCTATACCTTTGGGTTTGTTGTTCGCTTTTATTTAGCGAAGGTCGAGCGGCGATGTCAGATACCTTTGGGTTTGATGCACGCTTTAATTTAGCGAATGCCTGGCGGCAATGTCAGATGTTTATACCTTTGGGTTTGTTGTTTGTTTTTATTTAGCAAAGGCCTGGCAGCGATGTCAGATACCTTTGGGTTCGATGCTCGCTTTTATTTTGCGAATGTCTGGCAGCGATGTCAGATGTCTATACCTTTGGGTTTTTTGTTCGCTTTTATTTAGTGAAGTCCTGGCGGCGATGTCAGATGTCTATACCTTTGGGGTTCGATGTTCGCTTTTATTTAGCGAATGCCTGGGGCGATGTCAGATGTCTATACCTTTGGGTTTGATGTTTGCTTTTATTTAGCAAAGGCCTGGCGGCGATGTTTGATACCCTTGGGTTCAATTCTCGCTTTTATTTAGAGAATGCCTAACAGCGATGTCAGATGTCCATACCTTTGGTTTTGTTGTTCGCTTTTATTTAGCGAAGGCCTAGCAGCGATGTCAGATACCTTTGGGTTCGATGCTCGCTTTTATATAGCGAATGCGTGGCGGCGATGTCAGATATTCGTACCTTTGGGTTTGTTGTTCGCTTTTATTTAACTAAAGCCTGGCGGCGATGTTAGATACCTTTGGGTTCGATGCTCTCTTTTATTTAGTGAATGCCTGGCGGCAATGTCAGATATCCGTACCTTTGGGTTTGTTGTTCGCTTTTATTTAGCAAAGGCCTGGCCGCGATGTCAGATACCTTTGGGTTCGATGCTCTCTTTTATTTTGCGAATGTCTAGCAGCGATGTCAGATGTCTATACCTTTGGGTTTGTTGTTCGCTTTTATTTAGTGAAGGCATGGCTTCGATGTGAGATACCTTTAGGGTTCGATGTTCGCTTTTATTTAGCGAATGCCTGGGGCGATGTTAGATGTCTATACCTTTGGGTTTGTTTTTCGCTATTATTTAGCAACGGCCTGGCGGCGATGTCATATACCTTTGGGTTCAATGCTCGCTTTTATTTAGAGAATGCGTGACAACGATGTCAGATGTCCGTACCTTTGCGTTTGTTGTTCACTTTTATTTAGCGAAGGCCTGGCGGCGATGTCAGATACCTTTGGGTTCGATGCTCGCTTTTATTTAGCGAATGCCTCGCGGCGATGTCAGATGTCCGTACCTTTGGGTTTGTTGTTCGCTTTTATTTAGCGAAGGCCTGGCGGCGATGTCAGATACCTTTGGGTTCTATGCTCGCTTTTATTGAGCGAATGTTTGGCAGTGATGTCAGATGTATATACCTTTGGGTTTGTTGTTCGCTTTTATTTAGCGAAGGCCTGGCGGCGATGTCAGATACCTTTGGGTTCGATGCACGCTTTAATTTAGTGAATGCCTTGAGGCAATGTCAGATGTCCGTACCTTTGGGTTTGTTGTTTGCTTTTATTTAGCAAAGGCCTGGCGGCGATGTCGGATACCTTTGGGTTCGATGCTCGCTTTTATTTTGCGAATGTCTGGCAGCGATGTCAGATGTCTATACCTTTGGGTTTGTTGTTCGCTTTTATTTAGTGAAGGCCTGGCGGCGATGTCAGATACCTTTGGGGTTCGATGTTCGCTTTTATTTAGCGAATGCCTGGGGCGATGTCAGATGTCTATACCTTTGGGTTTGTTATTCGCTTTTATTTAGCAAAGACCTGGCGGCGATGTTTGATACCTTTGGGTTCAATGCTAGCTTATATTTAGAGAATGCCTAACAGCGATGTCAGATGTCCGTACCTTTGGTTTTGTTGTTCGCTTTTATTTAGTGAAGGCCTGGCGGCGATGTCAGATACCTTTGGGTTCGATGCTCACTTTTATATAGCGAATGCCTGGCGGCGATGTCAGATATTTGTACCTTTGGGTTTGTTGTTCGCTTTTATTTAGCCAAAGCCTGGCGGCGATGTCAGATACCTTTGGGTTCGATGCTCTCTTTTATTTAGTGAATGCCTCGCGGCGATGTCAGATATTCGTACCTTTGGGTTTGTTGTTCGCTTTTATTTAGCGAAGGCCTGGCGGCGATGTCAGATACCTTTGGGTTCAATGCTTGCTTATATTTAGCGAATGTCTGGCGGCGATGTCAAATATCCGTACCTTTGGGTTTGTTGTTCGCTTTTGTTTAGCGATGGTCTGGCGGCGATGTCAGATATCCGTACCTTTGGGTTTGTTGTTCGCTTTTATTTAGCAAAGGCCTGGCGGCGATGTCAGATACCTTTGGGTTCGATGCTCGCTTTTATTTTGTGAATGTCTGGAAGCGATGTCAGATGTCTATACCTTTGGGTTTGTTGTTCGCTTTTATTTTGTTAAGGCATGACGGCGATGTCAGATATCTTTGGGGTTCGATGTTCGCTTTTATTTAGCGAATGCCTGGGGCGATGTCAGATGTCTATACCTTTTGGTTTGTTGTTCGCTTTTATTTAGCGAAGGCCTGGCGGTGATGTCAGATACCTTTGGGTTCGATGCACGCTTTAATTTAGCGAATGCCTGGCGGCAATGTCAGATGTCCGTACCTTTGGGTTTGTTGTTTGCTTTTATTTAGCGAAGGCCTGGCGGCGATGTCAGATACCTTTGCGTTCGATGCTCGCTTTTTTTTAGCGAATGCCTGGCGACGATGTCAGATGTCCGTACCTTTGGGTTTGTTGTTCGCTTTTATTTAGCGAAGGCCTGGCCGCGATGTCAGATACCTTTGGGTTCAATGCTCGCTTTTATTTTGAGAATGCCTGACAGCGATGTCAGATGTCCATCCCTTTGGTTTTGTTGTTCGCTTTTATTTAGCGAAGGCCTGGCGGCGATGTCAGATACCTTTGGGTTCGATGCTCGCTTTTATATAGGGAATGCCTGGCGGTGATGTCAGATACCCGTACCTTTGGGTTTGTTGTTCGCTTTTATTTAACAAAAGCCTGGCGGCGATGTCAGATACCTTTGCGTTCGATGCTCGCTTTTTTTTAGCGAATGCCTGGCGGCGATGTTATATGTCTGTACCTTTGGGTTTGTTGTTCGCTTTTATTTAGCGAAGGCCTGGCCGCGATGTCAGATACCTTTGGGTTCGATGCTCGCTTTTATTTAGCGAATGTTTGGCAGTGATGTCAGATGTCTATACCTTTGGGTTTGTTGTTCGCTTTTATTTAGCGAAGGCCTGGCGGCGATGTTAGATACCTTTGGGTTCGATGCACGCTTTAATTTAGCGAATGCTTGGCGGCAATGTCAGATGTCCGTACCTTTGGGTTTGTTGTTTGCTTTTATTTAGCAAAGGCCTCTCGGCGATGTCAGATACCTTTGGGTTCGATGCTCGCTTTTATTTTGCGAATGTCTGGCAGCGATGTCAGATGTCTATACCTTTGGGTTTGTTGTTCCCTTTTATTTAGTGAAGGCCTGGCGGCGATGTCAGATACCTTTGGGGTTCGATGTTTGCTTTTATTTAGCGAATGCCTGGGGCGACGTCAGATGTCTATACCTTTGGGTTTGTTGTTCGCTTTTATATAGCAAAGGCCTGGCGGCGATGTCATATACCTTTGGGTTCAATGCTCGCTTTTATTTAGAGAATGCTTGACAACGATGTCAGATGTCCATACCTTTGCGTTTGTTGTTCACTTTTATTTAGCGAAGGCCCGGTGGCGATGTGAGATACCTTTGCGTTCGATGCTCGCTTTTTTTTAGCGAATGCCTAGCAGCGATGTCATATGTCTGTACCTTTGGATTTGTTGTTCGCTTTTATTTAGCGAAGGCCTGGCGGCGATGTCAGATACCTTTGGGTTCGATGCTCGCTTTTATTTAGCGAATGTCTGGCAGTGATGTCTGATGTCTATACCTTTGGGTTTGTTGTTCGCTTTTATTTAGCGAAGGCGTGGCGGCGATGTCAGATACCTTTGGGTTCGATGCACGCTTTAATTTAGCAAATGCCTGGCGGCAATGTCAGATGTCCGTACCTTTGGGTTTGTTGTTTGCTTTTATTTAGCAAAGGCCCGGCGGCGATGTCAGATACCTTTGGGTTCGATGTTCGCTTTTATTTTGCGAATGTCTGGCAGCGATGTCAGATGTCTATACCTTTGGGTTTGTTGTTCGCTTTTATTTAGTGAAGGCCTGGCGGCGATGTCAGATACCTTTGGGGTTCGATGTTTTCTTTTATTTAGCGAATTCCTGGGGCGATGTCAGATGTCTATACCTTTGGGTTTGTTGTTCGCTTTTATATAGCAAAGGCCTGGCGGCGATGTCATACACCTTTGGGTTCAATGCTCGCTTTTATTTAGAGAATGCCTGACAACGATGTAAGATGTCCATACCTTTGCGTTTGTTGTTCACTTTTATTTAGCGAAGGCATGGAGGCGATGTCAGATGTCCGTACCTTTGGGTTTGTTGTTCGCTTTTATTTAGAGAAGTCCTGGCGGCGATGTCAGATACCTTTGGGTTCGATGCTCGCTTTTATTTAGCGAATGTCTGGCAGTGATGTCAGATGTCTATACCTCTGGGTTTGTTGTTCGCTTTTATTTAGCGAAGTCCTGGCGGCGATGTCAGATACCTTTAGAATCGATGCACGCTTTAATTTAGCGAATGCCTGGCGGCAATGTCAGATGTCCGTACCTTTGGGTTTGTTGTTTGCTTTTATTTAGCAAAGGCCTGGCGGCGATGTCAGATACCTTTGGGTTCGATGCTCGCTTTTATTTTGCGAATGTCTGGCAGCGATGTCAGATGTCTATACCTTTGGGTTTGTTGTTCGCTTTTATTTAGTGAAGGCCTGACGGGGATGTCAGATACCTTTGGGGTTTGATGTTCGCTTTTATTTAGCGAATGCCTGGGTGGGTGTCAGATGTCTATACCTTTGGGTTTGTTGTTCGCTTTTATTTAGCGAAGGCTGGGCGGCGATGTCAAATACCTTTGGGTTCGATGCTCGCTTTTATATAGCGAATGCCTGGCGGCGATGTCATATATCCATACCTTTGGGTTTGTTGTTCACTTTTATTTAGCAAAAGCCTAGCGGCGATGTCAGATACCTTTGGGTTCGATGCTCTCTTTTATTTAGTAAATGCCTGGCGGCGATGTCAGATATCCGTACCTTTGGGTTTGTTGTTCGCTTTTATTTAGCGAAGGCCTGGCGGCGATGTCAGATACCTTTGGGTTCAATGCTCGCTTATATTTAGCAAATGCCTGGCGGCGATGTCAAATATCCGTACCTTTGGGTTTGTTGTTCGCTTTTATTTAGCAAAGGTCTGGCGGCGATGTCAGATACCTTTGGGTTCAATGTACACTTTTATTTAGCGAATTCCTGGCGGCAATGTCCGACGTCCGTACCTTTGGGTTTGTTGTTCGCTTTTAATTAGCAAAGGCCCGGCGACGATGTCAGATACCTTTGGGTTCGATGCTTGCTTTTATTTTGCGAATGCCTGGCGGCAATGTCAGATGTCTATACCTTTGGGTTTGTTGTTCGCTTTTATTTAGTGAAGGCCTGGTGGCGATGTCAGATACCTTTGGGGTTCGATGTTCGCTTTTCTTTAGAGAATGCCTGGGGCGATGTCAGATGTCTATACCTTTGGGTTTATTGTTCGCTTTTATTTAGCAAAGGCCTGGCGGCGATGTTTGATACCTTTGGGTTCAATGCTCGCTTTTATTTAGAGAATGCCTGACAACAATGTCAGATGTCTGTACCTTTGGTTTTGTTGTTCGCTTTTATTTAGCGAAGGCCTGGCGGAGATGTCAGATACCTTTGGGTTCGATGCTCGCTTTTATTTTGCGAATGTATGGCAGCGATGTCAGATGTCTATACCTTTGGGTTTGTTGTTCGCTTTTATTTAGTGAAGGCCTGACGGCGATGTCAGATACCTTTGGGGTTTGATGTTCGCTTTTATTTAGCGAATGCCTGGGTGGATGTCAGATGTCTATACCTTTGGGTTTGTTGTTCGCTTTTATTTAGCAAAGGCCTGGCGGCGATGTTTGATACCTTTGGGTTCAATGCTCGCTTATATTTAGAGAATGCCTGACAGCGATGTTAGATGTCCGTACCTTTGGTTTTGTTGTTCGCTTTTATTTAGCGAAGGCTGGGCGGCGATGTCAGATACCTTTGGGTTCGATGCTCGCTTTTATATAGCGAATGCCTGGCGGCGATGTCATATATCCATACCTTTGGGTTTGTTGTTCACTTTTATTTAGCAAAAGCCTAGCGGCGATGTCAGATACCTTTGGGTTCGATGCTCTCTTTTATTTAGTAAATGCCTGGCGGCGATGTCAGATATCCGTACCTTTGGGTTTGTTGTTCGCTTTTATTTAGAGAAGGCCTGGCGGCGATGTCAGATACCTTTGGGTTCAATGCTCGCTTATATTTAGCAAATGCCTGGCGGCGATGTCAAATATCCGTACCTTTGGGTTTGTTGTTCGCTTTTATTTAGCAAAGGTCTGGCGGCGATGTCAGATACCTTTGGGTTCAATGTACACTTTTATTTAGCGAATTCCTGGCGGCAATGTCCGACGTCCGTACCTTTGGGTTTGTTGTTCGCTTTTAATTAGCAAAGGCCCGGCGACGATGTCAGATACCTTTGGGTTCGATGCTTGCTTTTATTTTGCGAATGCCTGGAGGCAATGTCAGATGTCTATACCTTTGGGTTTGTGTTCGCTTTTATTTAGTGAAGGCCTGGTGGCGATGTCAGATACCTTTGGGGTTCGATGTTCGCTTTTCTTTAGAGAATGCCTGGGGCGATGTCAGATGTCTATACCTTTGGGTTTATTGTTCGCTTTTATTTAGCAAAGGCCTGGCGGCGATGTTTGATACCTTTGGGTTCAATGCTCGCTTTTATTTAGAGAATGCCTGACAACGATGTCAGATGTCTGTACCTTTGGTTTTGTTGTTCGCTTTTATTTAGCGAAGGCCTGGCGGAGAAGTCAGATACCTTTGGGTTCGATGCTCGGTTTGATATAGCGAATGCCTGGCGGCGATGTCAGATATCCGTACCTTTGGGTTTGTTGTTCGCTTTTATTTAACAAAAGCTTGGCGGCGATGTCATATACCTTTGGGTTCGATGCTCTCTTTTATTTAGTGAATGCCTGGCGGCGATGTCAGATATCCGTATCTTTGGGTTTGTTGTTCGCTTTTATTTAGCAAAGGCCTGGCGGCGATGTCAGATACCTTTGGGTTCGATGCTCGCTTTTAGTTTGCGAATGTCTGGCAGCGATGTCAGATGTCTATACCTTTAGGTTTGTTGTTCGCTTTTATTTAGTGAAGGCCTGGCGGAGATGTCAGATACCATTGGGGTTCGATGTTCGCTTTTATTTAGCGAATGCCTGGGCGATGTCAGATGTCTATACCTTTGGGTTTATTGTTCGCTTTTATTTAGCAAAGGCCTGGCGGCGATGTCATATGCCTTTGGGTTTAATGCTCGCTTTTATTTAGAGAATCCCTGACAACGATGTTAGATGTCCGTACCTTTGCGTTTGTTGTTCACTTTTATTTAGCGAAGGCCTGGCGCCAATGTCAGATACCTTTGCGTTTGATGCTCGCTTTTATTTAGTGAATGCCTGGCGGCGATGTCATATGTCCGTACCTTTGGGTTTGTTGTTCGCTTTTATTTAGCGAAGGCCTCGCGGCGATGTCAGATACCTTTGGGTTTGATGCTCGCTTTTATTTAGCGAATGTCTGGCAGCGATGTCAGATGTCTATACCATTGGGTTTATTGTTCACTTTTATTTAGCGAAGGCCTGGCGGCGATGTCAGATACCTTTGGGTTCGATGCACGCTTTAATTTAGCGAATGCCTGGCGGCAATGTCAGATGTTCGTACCTTTGGGTTTGTTATTTTCTTTTATTTAGCAAAGGCCTGGCGGCGATGTCAGATACCTTTGGGTTCGTTGCTCGCTTTTATTTTGCGAATGTCTGGCAGCAATGTGAGATGTCTATACCTTTGGGTTTGTTGTTCGCATTAATTTAGCGAAGGCCTGGCGGCGAAGTCAGATACCTTTGGGGTTTGATGTTCGCTTTTATTTAGCGAATGCCTGGGGCGATGTCAGATGTCTATACCTTTGGGTTTGTTGTTCACTTTTATTTAGCAAAGGCCTGGCGGCGATGTTTGATACCTTTGGGTTCAATGCTGGCTTTTATTTAGAGAATGCCTGACAGCGATGTCAGATGTCCGTACCTTTGGTTTTGTTGTTCGCTTTTATTTAGCGAAGGCCTGGAGACGATGTCAGATACCTTTGGGTTCGATGCTCGCTTTATATAGCGAATGCCTGGCGGCGATGTCAGATATCCGTACTTTGGGTTTGTTGTTCTCTTTTATTTAGAAAAAGCCTGGCGGTGATGTCAGATACCTTTGGGTTCGATGCTCTCTTTTATTTAGTGAATGCCTGGCGGCGATGTCAGATATCCGTACCTTTGGGTTTTTTGTTCGCTTTTATTTAGCGGAGGCCTGGCAGCGATGTCAGATACCTTTGGGTTCAATGCTCGCTTATATTTAGCGAATGCCTGGCGGCGATGTCAAATATCCGTACCTTTGGGTTTGTTGTTCGCTTTTATTTAGCGAAGGTCTGGCAGCGATGTCAGATACCTTTGGGTTAGATGCACACTTTTATTTAGCGAATGCCTGGCGGCAATGTCAGACGTTCGTACCTTTGGGTTTGTTGTTCGCTTTTATTTAGCAAAGGCCTGGGTGCGATGTCAGATACCTTTGGGTTTGATGCTCGCTTTTATTTTGCGAATGCCTGGCAGCGATGTCAGATGTCTATACCTTTGGGTTTGTTGTTCGCTTTTATTTAGTGAAGGCCTGGCGGCGATGTAAGATACCTTTGGGGTTCGATGTTCTCTTTTATTTAGCGAATGTCTGGGGCGAAGTCAGATGTCTATACCTTTGGGTTTATTGTTCGCTTTTATTTAGAAAAGGCCTGGCAGCGATGTTTGATACCTTTGGGTTCAATGCTCGCTTTTATTTAGAGAATGCCTGACAGCGATGTCAGATGTCCGTACCTTTGGTTTTGTTGTTCGCTTTTATTTAGCGAAGGCCTGGCGGCGATGTCAGATACCTTTGGGTTCGATGCTCACTTTTATATAGGGAATGCCTGGCGGCGATGTCAGATATCCGTTCCTTTGGGTTTGTTGTTCGCTTTTATTTAACAAAAGCCTGGCGGCCGTGTCAGATACCTTTGGGTTAGATGCTCTCTTTGATTTAGTGAATGCCTGGCGGCGATGTCAAATATCCGTACCTTTAGGTTTGGTGTTCGCTTTTATTTAGCAAAGGCTTGGCGGCGATGTCAGATACCTTTGGGTTCGATGCTCGCTTTTATTTGGCGAATGTCTGGCAGCGATGTCAGATGTCTATACCTTTGGGTTTGTAGTTCGCTTTTACTTAGTGAAGGACTGGCGGTGATGTCAGATACCATTGGGGTTCGATGTTCGCTTTTATTTAGCGAATGCCTGGGGCGATATCAGATGTCTATACCTTTGGGTTTGTTGTTCGCTTTTATTTAGCAAAGGCCTGGCGGCGATGTCATATGCCTTTGGGTTCAATGCTCGCTTTTATTTAGAGAATGCCTGACAGCGATGTCAGATGTTCGTACCTTTGCGTTTGTTGTTCACTTTTATTTATCGAAGGCCTGGCGGCGATGTCAGATACCTTTGCGTTCGATGCTCGCTTTTATTTAGCGAATGCCTGGCGGCAATGTCAGATGTCCGTACCTTCGGGTTTGGTGTTCGCATTTATTTAGCGAAGGCCTGACGGCGATGTCAGATACCTTTGGGTTCGATGCTCGCTTTTATTTAGCGAATGTCTGGCAGCGATGTCAGATGTCTATACCTTTGGGTTTGTTGTTCGCTTTCATTTAGCGAAGGCCTGGCGGCAATGTCAGATACCTTTGGGTTCGATGCACCCTTTAATTTAGCGAATGCCTGGCGGCAATGCCAAATGTCCGTACCTTTGGGTTTGTTGTTTGCTTTTATTTAGCAAAGTCTGGCGGCGATGTCAGATACCTTTGGGTTTGATGCTCGCTTTTATTTTGCGAATGTCCGGCAGCGATGTCAGATGTCTATACCTTTGGGTTTGTTGTTCGCTTTTATTTAGTGAAGGCCTGGCGGCGATGTCAGATACCTTTGGGGTTCGATGTTCGCTTTTATTTAGCTAATGCCAGGGGCGATGTCAGATATCCGTACCTTTGGGTTTGTTGTTCGCTTTTATTTAGCAAAGTCCTGGCGGCGATGTTTGATACCTTTGGGTTCGATGCTCGCTTTTATATAGCGAATGCCTGGCGGCGATGTCAGATATCCGTACCTTTAGGTTTGTTGTTCGCTTTTATTTAGCAAAAGCCTGGCGGCGATGTCAGATACCTTTGGGTTCGATGCTCTCTTTTATTTAGTGAATGCTTGGCGGCGATGTCAGATATCCGCACCTTTGGGTTTGTTGTTTGCTTTTATTTAGCGAAGGCCTGACGGCGATGTCAGATACCTTTGGGTTCAATGCTCGCTTATATTTAGCGAATGCTTGGCGGCGATGTCAAATATCCGTACCTCTGGGTTTGTTGTTCGCTTTTATTTAGCGAAGGTCTGGCGGTGATGTCAGATACCTTTGGGTTCGATGCACGCTTTTATTTAGCGAATGCCTGGCGGCAATGTCAGATGTCCGTACCTTTGGGTTTGTTGTTCGCATTTATTTAGCAAAGGCCTGGCGGCGATGTCAGATGCCTTTGGGTTTGATGCTCGTTTTTATTTTGCGAATGCCTGGCGGCGATGTCAGATGTCGATACCTTTGGGTTTGTTGTTCGCTTTTATTTAGCGAAGGCCTGACGGCGATGTTAGATACCTTTGGGGTTCGATGCTCACTTTTATTTAGCGAATGCCTGGGGCGATGTCAGATGTATGTACCTTTGGGTTTGTTGTTCACTTTTATTTAGTGATGGCCAGGCGACGAGGTCAGATACCTTTAGGGTTCGATGTTCGCTTTTATTTAGCAAATGCCTGGGGCGATGTCAGATGTCTATACCTTTGGGTTTTGTGTTCGCTTTTATTTAGCAAAGGCCTGGCGGCATGTTTGATACCTTTGGGTTCAATGCTCGCTTTTATATTGCAAATTCCTGGAAGCGATGTCAGATATCCGTACCTTTGGGTTTGTTGTTCGCTTTTATTTAGCGAAGGTCTGACGACGATGTCAGATACCTTTGCGATCGATGCTCGCTTTTAGTTAGTGAAGGTCTGGCGGCGATGTCAGATACCCGTACCTTTGGGTTTGTTGTTCGCTTTTATTTAGCGAAGGCCTGTCGGCGATGTCAGATACCTTTGGGTTCAAGGCTCGCTTATATTTAGCGAATGCCTGGCGGCGATGTCAAATATCCGTACCTTTGGGTTTGTTGTTCGCTTTTATTTAGCGAAGGTCTGGCGGCGATGTCAGATACCTTTGGGTTCGATGCACGCTTTTATTTAGCGAATGTCGTGCGGCAATGTCAGATGTCCGTACCTTTGGGTTTGTTGTTCGCTTTTATTTAGCAAAGGCCTGGCGGCGATGTCAGATACCTTTTGGTTCGATGCTCGCTTTTATATGGCGAATTCCTGGCAGCGATGTCAGATGTCTATACCTTTGGGTTTGTTGTTCGCTTTTATTTAGCAAAGGCCTGGCGGCATGTTTGATACCTTTGTGTTCAATGCTGGCTTTTATATTGCGAATTCCTGGAAGCGATGTCAGATATTTGAACCTTTGGGTTTGTTGTTCGCTTTTATTTAGCGATGGTCTGACGGTGATGTCAGATACCTTTGCGATCGATGCTCGCTTTTATTTAGTGAATGCCTGGCTGCGATGTCAGATACCCGTACCTTTGGGTTTGTTGTTCGCTTTTATTTAGCGAAGGCCTGTCGGCGATGTCAGATACCTTTGGGTTCAATGCTCGCTTATATTTAGCGAATGCCTGGCGGCGATGTCAAATATCCGTACCTTTGGGTTTGTTGTTCGCTTTTATTTAGCGAAGGTCTGGCGGCGATGTCAGATACCTTTGGGTTCGATGCACGCTTTTATTTAGCGAATGTCGTGCGGCAATGTCAGATGTCCGTACCTTTGGGTTTGTTGTTCGCTTTTATTTAGCAAAGGCCTGGCGGCGATGTCAGATACCTTTTGGTTCGATGCTCGCTTTTATATGGAGAATTCCTGGCAGCGATGTCAGATGTCTATACCTTTGGGTTTGTTGTTCGCTTTTATTTAGCGAAGTCCTGGCGGCGATGTCAGATACCTTTGGGGTTCGATGGTCGCTTTTAATTTAGCAAATGCCTGGGGCGATGTCAGATGTCTGTACCTTTGGGTTTGTTGTTCCCTTTTATTTAGCAAAGGCCTAGCAGCGGTGTTAGATACCTTTAGGTTCAATGCTAGCTTTTATTTAAAGAATGCCCGACAACAATGTCAGATGTCCGTACCTTTGGGTTTGTTGTTCTCTTTTATTTAGCGAAGGTCTGTAGGCGATGTCAGATACCTTTGGGTTCGATGCTCGCTTTTATTTAGCGAATGCCTCCTGGCAGTGATGTCAGATGTCCGTACGTTTGAGTTTGTTGTTCGTATTTATTTAGCGAAGTCTTGGCGGCGATATCATATCCCTTTGGGTTCGATGCCCGCTTTTATTTAGCGAATGCCTGACGAAGATGTCAAATATCCGTACCTTTGGGTTTGTTGTTCGTTTTATTTAGCGATGGTCTGGCGGCAATGTCAGATACCTTTGGGTTCGATGCACGCTTTTATTTAGCGAATGCCTTGCGGCAATGTCATATGTCCGTACCTTTGGGTTTATTGTTCTTTTTTATTTAGCAAAGGCCTGGCGGTGATGTTAGATACCTTTGGATTCGATGCTCGCTTTTATTTTGCGAATGCCTGGCGGCGATGTCAGATGTCTATACCTTTGGGTTTGTTGTTTGCTTTTATTTAGCGAAGGCCTGGCGGCGATATCAGATACCCTTGGGGTTCGATGCTCACTTTTATTTAGTGAATGCCTTGGGCGATGTCAGATGTCTGTACCTTTGGGTTTGTTGTTCGCTTTTATTTAGCAAAGGCCTGGCGGCGATGTCAGATAACTTTAGGTTCAATGCTCGCTTTTATTTAGAGAATGCCCGACAGCAATGTCAGATGTCCGTACCTTTGGGTTTGTTTTTCGCTTTTATTTAGCGAAGGTCTGGCGGCGATGTCAGATACCTTTGAGTTTGATGCTCGCTTTTATTTAGGGAATGCCTGGCGGCGATGTCAGATGTCCATGCCTTTGGGTTTGTTGTCCAATTATATTTACCGAAGGCCTAGCGGTGATGTCAGATACCTCTGGGTTCGATGCTCGCTTTTATTTAGCGAATGCATGGCGGCGATGTCAAATATCTGTACATTTGGGTTTGTTGTTCGCTTATATTTAGCGAAGGCCTGGCGGCGATGTCAGATACCTTTGGGTTCGATGCTCGCTTTTATTTAGGGAATGCCTGGCGGCGATGTCAGATGTCCGTACCTTCGGGTTTGTTGTTCCCTTTTATTTAGCGAAGGCGTAGCGATGATGTCAAATACCTTTGGGTTCGCTGCTCGCTTTTATTTAGCGAATGCCTGACGGCGATGTCAGATGTCCATACCTTTGGGTTTGTTGTTCACTTTTATTTAGCGAAGGCCTGACGACGATGTCAGATACCTTTGCGTTCGATCCTCGCTTTTATTTAACAAATGCCTGGCGCCGATGTCAGATGTCCGTACCTTTGGGTTTGTTGTTCGCTTCTATTTAGCGAAGGCCTGGCGGCGATGTCAGATCCCTTTGGGTTCGATGCTCGCTTTTATTTAGCGAATACCTCGCGGCGATGTCAAATATCCGTACATTTGCGTTTGTTGTTCGCTTATATTTAGTGAAGGCCTGGCGGCGATGTCAGATACCTTTGGGTTCGATGCTCGCTTTTATTTAGGGAATGTCTGGAGGCGATGTCAGATGTTCGTACCTTATGGGTTTGTTGTTCGCTTTTATTTAGCGAAGGCGTAGCGGCAATGTCAGATTCCTTTGGGTTCGATGCACGCTTTTATTTAGCGAATGCCTGGCGGCAATGTCAGATATCCGTACCATTGGGTTTGTTGTTCACTTTTATTTAGCGAAGGCCTGGCGGCAATGTCAGATACCCTTGGCTTCGATGCTCGCTTTTATTTTGCGAATGCCTGGTGGCGATGTCAGATGTCTATACCATTGGGTTTGTTGTTCGCTTTTATTTAGCGAAGGCTGGGCGGCGATGTCAGATACCTTTGGGTTCGATGCTCGCTTTTATATAGCGAATGCCTGGCGGCGATGTCATATATCCATACCTTTGGGTTTGTTGTTCACTTTTATTTAGCAAAAGCCTAGCGGCGATGTCAGATACCTTTGGGTTCGATGCTCTCTTTTATTTAGTAAATGCCTGGCGGCGATGTCAGATATCCGTACCTTTGGGTTTGTTGTTCGCTTTTATTTAGAGAAGGCCTGGCGGCGATGTCAGATACCTTTGGGTTCAATGCTCGCTTATATTTAGCAAATGCCTGGCGGCGATGTCAAATATCCGTACCTTTGGGTTTGTTGTTCGCTTTTATTTAGCAAAGGTCTGGCGGCGATGTCAGATACCTTTGGGTTCAATGTACACTTTTATTTAGCGAATTCCTGGCGGCAATGTCCGACGTCCGTACCTTTGGGTTTGTTGTTCGCTTTTAATTAGCAAAGGCCCGGCGACGATGTCAGATACCTTTGGGTTCGATGCTTGCTTTTATTTTGCGAATGCCTGGAGGCAATGTCAGATGTCTATACCTTTGGGTTTGTGTTCGCTTTTATTTAGTGAAGGCCTGGTGGCGATGTCAGATACCTTTGGGGTTCGATGTTCGCTTTTCTTTAGAGAATGCCTGGGGCGATGTCAGATGTCTATACCTTTGGGTTTATTGTTCGCTTTTATTTAGCAAAGGCCTGGCGGCGATGTTTGATACCTTTGGGTTCAATGCTCGCTTTTATTTAGAGAATGCCTGACAACGATGTCAGATGTCTGTACCTTTGGTTTTGTTGTTCGCTTTTATTTAGCGAAGGCCTGGCGGAGAAGTCAGATACCTTTGGGTTCGATGCTCGGTTTGATATAGCGAATGCCTGGCGGCGATGTCAGATATCCGTACCTTTGGGTTTGTTGTTCGCTTTTATTTAACAAAAGCTTGGCGGCGATGTCATATACCTTTGGGTTCGATGCTCTCTTTTATTTAGTGAATGCCTGGCGGCGATGTCAGATATCCGTATCTTTGGGTTTGTTGTTCGCTTTTATTTAGCAAAGGCCTGGCGGCGATGTCAGATACCTTTGGGTTCGATGCTCGCTTTTAGTTTGCGAATGTCTGGCAGCGATGTCAGATGTCTATACCTTTAGGTTTGTTGTTCGCTTTTATTTAGTGAAGGCCTGGCGGAGATGTCAGATACCATTGGGGTTCGATGTTCGCTTTTATTTAGCGAATGCCTGGGCGATGTCAGATGTCTATACCTTTGGGTTTATTGTTCGCTTTTATTTAGCAAAGGCCTGGCGGCGATGTCATATGCCTTTGGGTTTAATGCTCGCTTTTATTTAGAGAATCCCTGACAACGATGTTAGATGTCCGTACCTTTGCGTTTGTTGTTCACTTTTATTTAGCGAAGGCCTGGCGCCAATGTCAGATACCTTTGCGTTTGATGCTCGCTTTTATTTAGTGAATGCCTGGCGGCGATGTCATATGTCCGTACCTTTGGGTTTGTTGTTCGCTTTTATTTAGCGAAGGCCTCGCGGCGATGTCAGATACCTTTGGGTTTGATGCTCGCTTTTATTTAGCGAATGTCTGGCAGCGATGTCAGATGTCTATACCATTGGGTTTATTGTTCACTTTTATTTAGCGAAGGCCTGGCGGCGATGTCAGATACCTTTGGGTTCGATGCACGCTTTAATTTAGCGAATGCCTGGCGGCAATGTCAGATGTTCGTACCTTTGGGTTTGTTATTTTCTTTTATTTAGCAAAGGCCTGGCGGCGATGTCAGATACCTTTGGGTTCGTTGCTCGCTTTTATTTTGCGAATGTCTGGCAGCAATGTGAGATGTCTATACCTTTGGGTTTGTTGTTCGCATTAATTTAGCGAAGGCCTGGCGGCGAAGTCAGATACCTTTGGGGTTTGATGTTCGCTTTTATTTAGCGAATGCCTGGGGCGATGTCAGATGTCTATACCTTTGGGTTTGTTGTTCACTTTTATTTAGCAAAGGCCTGGCGGCGATGTTTGATACCTTTGGGTTCAATGCTGGCTTTTATTTAGAGAATGCCTGACAGCGATGTCAGATGTCCGTACCTTTGGTTTTGTTGTTCGCTTTTATTTAGCGAAGGCCTGGAGACGATGTCAGATACCTTTGGGTTCGATGCTCGCTTTATATAGCGAATGCCTGGCGGCGATGTCAGATATCCGTACTTTGGGTTTGTTGTTCTCTTTTATTTAGAAAAAGCCTGGCGGTGATGTCAGATACCTTTGGGTTCGATGCTCTCTTTTATTTAGTGAATGCCTGGCGGCGATGTCAGATATCCGTACCTTTGGGTTTTTTGTTCGCTTTTATTTAGCGGAGGCCTGGCAGCGATGTCAGATACCTTTGGGTTCAATGCTCGCTTATATTTAGCGAATGCCTGGCGGCGATGTCAAATATCCGTACCTTTGGGTTTGTTGTTCGCTTTTATTTAGCGAAGGTCTGGCAGCGATGTCAGATACCTTTGGGTTAGATGCACACTTTTATTTAGCGAATGCCTGGCGGCAATGTCAGACGTTCGTACCTTTGGGTTTGTTGTTCGCTTTTATTTAGCAAAGGCCTGGGTGCGATGTCAGATACCTTTGGGTTTGATGCTCGCTTTTATTTTGCGAATGCCTGGCAGCGATGTCAGATGTCTATACCTTTGGGTTTGTTGTTCGCTTTTATTTAGTGAAGGCCTGGCGGCGATGTAAGATACCTTTGGGGTTCGATGTTCTCTTTTATTTAGCGAATGTCTGGGGCGAAGTCAGATGTCTATACCTTTGGGTTTATTGTTCGCTTTTATTTAGAAAAGGCCTGGCAGCGATGTTTGATACCTTTGGGTTCAATGCTCGCTTTTATTTAGAGAATGCCTGACAGCGATGTCAGATGTCCGTACCTTTGGTTTTGTTGTTCGCTTTTATTTAGCGAAGGCCTGGCGGCGATGTCAGATACCTTTGGGTTCGATGCTCACTTTTATATAGGGAATGCCTGGCGGCGATGTCAGATATCCGTTCCTTTGGGTTTGTTGTTCGCTTTTATTTAACAAAAGCCTGGCGGCCGTGTCAGATACCTTTGGGTTAGATGCTCTCTTTGATTTAGTGAATGCCTGGCGGCGATGTCAAATATCCGTACCTTTAGGTTTGGTGTTCGCTTTTATTTAGCAAAGGCTTGGCGGCGATGTCAGATACCTTTGGGTTCGATGCTCGCTTTTATTTGGCGAATGTCTGGCAGCGATGTCAGATGTCTATACCTTTGGGTTTGTAGTTCGCTTTTACTTAGTGAAGGACTGGCGGTGATGTCAGATACCATTGGGGTTCGATGTTCGCTTTTATTTAGCGAATGCCTGGGGCGATATCAGATGTCTATACCTTTGGGTTTGTTGTTCGCTTTTATTTAGCAAAGGCCTGGCGGCGATGTCATATGCCTTTGGGTTCAATGCTCGCTTTTATTTAGAGAATGCCTGACAGCGATGTCAGATGTTCGTACCTTTGCGTTTGTTGTTCACTTTTATTTATCGAAGGCCTGGCGGCGATGTCAGATACCTTTGCGTTCGATGCTCGCTTTTATTTAGCGAATGCCTGGCGGCAATGTCAGATGTCCGTACCTTCGGGTTTGGTGTTCGCATTTATTTAGCGAAGGCCTGACGGCGATGTCAGATACCTTTGGGTTCGATGCTCGCTTTTATTTAGCGAATGTCTGGCAGCGATGTCAGATGTCTATACCTTTGGGTTTGTTGTTCGCTTTCATTTAGCGAAGGCCTGGCGGCAATGTCAGATACCTTTGGGTTCGATGCACCCTTTAATTTAGCGAATGCCTGGCGGCAATGCCAAATGTCCGTACCTTTGGGTTTGTTGTTTGCTTTTATTTAGCAAAGTCTGGCGGCGATGTCAGATACCTTTGGGTTTGATGCTCGCTTTTATTTTGCGAATGTCCGGCAGCGATGTCAGATGTCTATACCTTTGGGTTTGTTGTTCGCTTTTATTTAGTGAAGGCCTGGCGGCGATGTCAGATACCTTTGGGGTTCGATGTTCGCTTTTATTTAGCTAATGCCAGGGGCGATGTCAGATATCCGTACCTTTGGGTTTGTTGTTCGCTTTTATTTAGCAAAGTCCTGGCGGCGATGTTTGATACCTTTGGGTTCGATGCTCGCTTTTATATAGCGAATGCCTGGCGGCGATGTCAGATATCCGTACCTTTAGGTTTGTTGTTCGCTTTTATTTAGCAAAAGCCTGGCGGCGATGTCAGATACCTTTGGGTTCGATGCTCTCTTTTATTTAGTGAATGCTTGGCGGCGATGTCAGATATCCGCACCTTTGGGTTTGTTGTTTGCTTTTATTTAGCGAAGGCCTGACGGCGATGTCAGATACCTTTGGGTTCAATGCTCGCTTATATTTAGCGAATGCTTGGCGGCGATGTCAAATATCCGTACCTCTGGGTTTGTTGTTCGCTTTTATTTAGCGAAGGTCTGGCGGTGATGTCAGATACCTTTGGGTTCGATGCACGCTTTTATTTAGCGAATGCCTGGCGGCAATGTCAGATGTCCGTACCTTTGGGTTTGTTGTTCGCATTTATTTAGCAAAGGCCTGGCGGCGATGTCAGATGCCTTTGGGTTTGATGCTCGTTTTTATTTTGCGAATGCCTGGCGGCGATGTCAGATGTCGATACCTTTGGGTTTGTTGTTCGCTTTTATTTAGCGAAGGCCTGACGGCGATGTTAGATACCTTTGGGGTTCGATGCTCACTTTTATTTAGCGAATGCCTGGGGCGATGTCAGATGTATGTACCTTTGGGTTTGTTGTTCACTTTTATTTAGTGATGGCCAGGCGACGAGGTCAGATACCTTTAGGGTTCGATGTTCGCTTTTATTTAGCAAATGCCTGGGGCGATGTCAGATGTCTATACCTTTGGGTTTTGTGTTCGCTTTTATTTAGCAAAGGCCTGGCGGCATGTTTGATACCTTTGGGTTCAATGCTCGCTTTTATATTGCAAATTCCTGGAAGCGATGTCAGATATCCGTACCTTTGGGTTTGTTGTTCGCTTTTATTTAGCGAAGGTCTGACGACGATGTCAGATACCTTTGCGATCGATGCTCGCTTTTAGTTAGTGAAGGTCTGGCGGCGATGTCAGATACCCGTACCTTTGGGTTTGTTGTTCGCTTTTATTTAGCGAAGGCCTGTCGGCGATGTCAGATACCTTTGGGTTCAAGGCTCGCTTATATTTAGCGAATGCCTGGCGGCGATGTCAAATATCCGTACCTTTGGGTTTGTTGTTCGCTTTTATTTAGCGAAGGTCTGGCGGCGATGTCAGATACCTTTGGGTTCGATGCACGCTTTTATTTAGCGAATGTCGTGCGGCAATGTCAGATGTCCGTACCTTTGGGTTTGTTGTTCGCTTTTATTTAGCAAAGGCCTGGCGGCGATGTCAGATACCTTTTGGTTCGATGCTCGCTTTTATATGGCGAATTCCTGGCAGCGATGTCAGATGTCTATACCTTTGGGTTTGTTGTTCGCTTTTATTTAGCAAAGGCCTGGCGGCATGTTTGATACCTTTGTGTTCAATGCTGGCTTTTATATTGCGAATTCCTGGAAGCGATGTCAGATATTTGAACCTTTGGGTTTGTTGTTCGCTTTTATTTAGCGATGGTCTGACGGTGATGTCAGATACCTTTGCGATCGATGCTCGCTTTTATTTAGTGAATGCCTGGCTGCGATGTCAGATACCCGTACCTTTGGGTTTGTTGTTCGCTTTTATTTAGCGAAGGCCTGTCGGCGATGTCAGATACCTTTGGGTTCAATGCTCGCTTATATTTAGCGAATGCCTGGCGGCGATGTCAAATATCCGTACCTTTGGGTTTGTTGTTCGCTTTTATTTAGCGAAGGTCTGGCGGCGATGTCAGATACCTTTGGGTTCGATGCACGCTTTTATTTAGCGAATGTCGTGCGGCAATGTCAGATGTCCGTACCTTTGGGTTTGTTGTTCGCTTTTATTTAGCAAAGGCCTGGCGGCGATGTCAGATACCTTTTGGTTCGATGCTCGCTTTTATATGGAGAATTCCTGGCAGCGATGTCAGATGTCTATACCTTTGGGTTTGTTGTTCGCTTTTATTTAGCGAAGTCCTGGCGGCGATGTCAGATACCTTTGGGGTTCGATGGTCGCTTTTAATTTAGCAAATGCCTGGGGCGATGTCAGATGTCTGTACCTTTGGGTTTGTTGTTCCCTTTTATTTAGCAAAGGCCTAGCAGCGGTGTTAGATACCTTTAGGTTCAATGCTAGCTTTTATTTAAAGAATGCCCGACAACAATGTCAGATGTCCGTACCTTTGGGTTTGTTGTTCTCTTTTATTTAGCGAAGGTCTGTAGGCGATGTCAGATACCTTTGGGTTCGATGCTCGCTTTTATTTAGCGAATGCCTCCTGGCAGTGATGTCAGATGTCCGTACGTTTGAGTTTGTTGTTCGTATTTATTTAGCGAAGTCTTGGCGGCGATATCATATCCCTTTGGGTTCGATGCCCGCTTTTATTTAGCGAATGCCTGACGAAGATGTCAAATATCCGTACCTTTGGGTTTGTTGTTCGTTTTATTTAGCGATGGTCTGGCGGCAATGTCAGATACCTTTGGGTTCGATGCACGCTTTTATTTAGCGAATGCCTTGCGGCAATGTCATATGTCCGTACCTTTGGGTTTATTGTTCTTTTTTATTTAGCAAAGGCCTGGCGGTGATGTTAGATACCTTTGGATTCGATGCTCGCTTTTATTTTGCGAATGCCTGGCGGCGATGTCAGATGTCTATACCTTTGGGTTTGTTGTTTGCTTTTATTTAGCGAAGGCCTGGCGGCGATATCAGATACCCTTGGGGTTCGATGCTCACTTTTATTTAGTGAATGCCTTGGGCGATGTCAGATGTCTGTACCTTTGGGTTTGTTGTTCGCTTTTATTTAGCAAAGGCCTGGCGGCGATGTCAGATAACTTTAGGTTCAATGCTCGCTTTTATTTAGAGAATGCCCGACAGCAATGTCAGATGTCCGTACCTTTGGGTTTGTTTTTCGCTTTTATTTAGCGAAGGTCTGGCGGCGATGTCAGATACCTTTGAGTTTGATGCTCGCTTTTATTTAGGGAATGCCTGGCGGCGATGTCAGATGTCCATGCCTTTGGGTTTGTTGTCCAATTATATTTACCGAAGGCCTAGCGGTGATGTCAGATACCTCTGGGTTCGATGCTCGCTTTTATTTAGCGAATGCATGGCGGCGATGTCAAATATCTGTACATTTGGGTTTGTTGTTCGCTTATATTTAGCGAAGGCCTGGCGGCGATGTCAGATACCTTTGGGTTCGATGCTCGCTTTTATTTAGGGAATGCCTGGCGGCGATGTCAGATGTCCGTACCTTCGGGTTTGTTGTTCCCTTTTATTTAGCGAAGGCGTAGCGATGATGTCAAATACCTTTGGGTTCGCTGCTCGCTTTTATTTAGCGAATGCCTGACGGCGATGTCAGATGTCCATACCTTTGGGTTTGTTGTTCACTTTTATTTAGCGAAGGCCTGACGACGATGTCAGATACCTTTGCGTTCGATCCTCGCTTTTATTTAACAAATGCCTGGCGCCGATGTCAGATGTCCGTACCTTTGGGTTTGTTGTTCGCTTCTATTTAGCGAAGGCCTGGCGGCGATGTCAGATCCCTTTGGGTTCGATGCTCGCTTTTATTTAGCGAATACCTCGCGGCGATGTCAAATATCCGTACATTTGCGTTTGTTGTTCGCTTATATTTAGTGAAGGCCTGGCGGCGATGTCAGATACCTTTGGGTTCGATGCTCGCTTTTATTTAGGGAATGTCTGGAGGCGATGTCAGATGTTCGTACCTTATGGGTTTGTTGTTCGCTTTTATTTAGCGAAGGCGTAGCGGCAATGTCAGATTCCTTTGGGTTCGATGCACGCTTTTATTTAGCGAATGCCTGGCGGCAATGTCAGATATCCGTACCATTGGGTTTGTTGTTCACTTTTATTTAGCGAAGGCCTGGCGGCAATGTCAGATACCCTTGGCTTCGATGCTCGCTTTTATTTTGCGAATGCCTGGTGGCGATGTCAGATGTCTATACCATTGGGTTTGTTGTTCGCTTTTAATTAGCGAAGGCCAGGCGGCGATATCAGATACCTTTGGGGTTTGATGCTCGCTTTTATTTAGCGAATGCCTGGGGCGATGTCAGATGTCTGTACCTTTAGGTTTTTTGTTCTCTTTTATTTAGCAAAGGCCTGGCGGCGATGTCAGATAACTTTAGGTTCAATGCATACTTTTATTTAAAGAATGCCCGACAGCAATGTCAGATGTCCGTACCATTGGGTTTGTTGTTCGCTTTTATTTAGCGAAGGTCTGGCAGCGATGTCAGATACCTTTGGGTTTGATGCTCGCTTTTATTTAGGGAATTCCTGGCGGCGATGTCAAATGTCCGTACCTTTGGGTTTGTTGTTCACTTTTATTTAGGGAAGGCCTAGCGACGATGTCAGATACCTTTGGGTTCGATGCTCGCTTTTATTTAGCGAATGCTTGGTGGCGACGTCAGATGTCTGTACCTTTGGGTTTGTTGTTCGCTTTTATTTAGCAAAGTCTTGGCGGCAATGTCAGATACCTTAGGGTTCGACGCTCCCTTTTATTTAGCGAATGCCTGGCAGTGGTGTCAAATATCCGTACCTTTAGATTTGTTGTTCGCTTTTGTTTAGCGAAAGCCTGGAGACAATGTCAGATACCTTTGGGTTCGATGCTCTATTTTATTTAGAGAATGCCTTGTGGCGATGTCAGATGTCGGTACCTTTGGGTTTGTTATTCACTTTTATTTAGCGAAGGTCTGGCGGCGATGTCAAATACCTTTGGGTTCGATGCCTGCTTTCATTTAGCGAATGCCAGGCGGCGATTTCAGATATCTGTACCTTATGGTTTGTTGTTCGCTTTTATTTAGAGACGGCTTGGCGGCGATGTCAGATACCTTTGGGTTCGATGCTCGATTTTTTTTAGTGAATGCCTGGCAGCGATGTCAGATGTCTGTATTTTGGGCTTGTTGTTCGCTTTTATTTATCGAAGGCCTGGCAGCGATATTAGATACCTTTGGGGTTCGATGCTCTCTTTTATTTAGCGAATGCCTGGGGCGATGTCAGATGTCTGTACCTTTGGGTTTGTTGTTCGCTTTTATTTAGGGAAGGCCTGGCGGCGATGTCAGATACCTTTGGGTTCAGTGCTCGCTTTTATTTAGAGAATGCCTGACGATAATGTGAGATGTCCGTACCTTTGGGTTTGTTGTTCACTTTTATTTAGCGAAGGCCTGACGGCGATGTCAGATACCTTTGCGTTCGATCCTCTCTTTTATTTAGCGAATTCCTGGCGGCGATGTCAGATGTCCGTACCTTTGGGTTTCTTGTTTTCTTCTATTTAGCGAAGGCCTGGCGGCGATGTCAGATCCCTTTGGGTTCGATGCTCGCTTTTATTTAGCGAGTGCCTGTCGGCGATGTCAAATATCCGTACATTTGGGTTTGTTGTTTGCTTATATTTAGTGAATGTCTGGCGGCGATGTCAGATACCTTTGGTTTCGATGCTCGCTTTTATTTAGGGAATTCCTGGCGGCGATGTCAGATGTCCGTCCCTTTGGGTTTGTTGTTCCCTTTTATTTAGCGAAGGCATAGCGGCGATGTCAGATACCTTTGGGTTCGATGCTCGCTTTTATTTAGCGAATGCCTGGTGGTGATGTAAGATGTTCATACGTTTGGGTTTGTTGTTCGCTTTTATTTAGTGAAGTCTTGGCGGCGATGTAAGATACCTTTGGGTTCAATGCCCGCTTTTATTTAATGAATTCCGGACGAAGATGTCAAATATTCGTACCTTTAGGTTTGTTGTTCGCTTTTATTTAGAGAAGGTCTAGCGACGATGTCATATATCTTTGGGTTTGATGCTCGCTTTTATTTATTGAATACCTAGCGGCGATGTCAGATGTTCGTACCTTTGGGTTTGTTGTTCGCTTTTATTTAGCGAAGGCCTGATGGCGATGTCAAATACATTTGGGTTCGATGCTCGCTTATATTTAGCGAATGCCTGGCGGGGATGTCAAATATCCGTACCTTTGGGTTTTTTGTTTGCTTTTATTTAGCAAAGGTCTGGCGGCGATGTCAGATACCTTTGGGTTCGATGCTCGCTTTTATTTTGCGAATGCCTGACAGCAATGTCATATGTTTGTACCTTTTGGTTTGTCGTTCGCTTTTATTTAGCAAAGGCCTGGCGGCGATGTCAGATAACTTAAGGTTCAATGCTCGCTTTTATTTAGAGAGTGCCTGACAGCAATGTCGGATGTCCGTACCTTTGCGTTTGTTGTTCACTTTTAATGAGCGAAGGCCTGGCGGCAATGTCAGATACCTTTGCGATCGATGCTCGCTTTTATTTAGCGAATGCCTGGCGGGGATGTCAGATACCTTTGCCATCGATGCTCGCTTTTATTTAGCGAATGCCTGGCGGCGATGTCGGATGTTCGTACCTTTGGGTTTGTTGTTCGCTTTTATTTAGCGAAGGCCTGGCGGCGATGTCAGATACCTTTGGGTTCGATGCTCGCTTTTATTTAGGGAATGCTTGGCGACGATGTCAAATGTCCGTACCTTTGGGTTTGTTGTTCACTTTTATTTAGCGAAGGCCTAGTGGCGATGTCAGATACCTTTGGTTTCAATCCCCGCTTTTATTTAGCGAATGCCTGGCGGCAATGTCAGATGTCCGTACCTTTGGGTTTGTTGTTCGCTTTTATTTAGCAAAGGCCTGGCGACTATGTCAGATACCTTTGGGTTCGATGCTCGCTTTTATTTTGCGAATGCCTGGCGGCGATGTCATATGTCTATACCTTTGGGTTTGTGGTTCACTTTTATTTAGCGAAGGCCTGGCGGTGATGTCAGATACCTTTGGGTTTCGATGCTTGCTTTTATTTAGCGAATGCCTGGGGCGATGTCAGATGTCTGTACATTTGGGTTTGTTGTTCGCTTTTATTTAGCAAAGGCCTGGCGGCGATGTCAGATATCTTAAGGTTCAAAGCTCCCTTTTATTTAGAGAATGCCTAACAGCAATGTCAGATGTCTGTACCTTTGCGTTTGTTGTTCACTTTTATTTAGCGAAGGCCTGGCGGCCATGTTAGATACCTTTGCGTTTGATGCTCGCTTTTATTTAGCGAATGACTGGCGGCGATGTCAGATGTCCTAACGTTTGGGTTTGTTGTTCGCTTTTATTTAGCGAAGACCAGACGGCGATGTCAGATATCTTTGGGTTCGATGCTCGCTTTTATTTAGCGAATGCCTAGAGGCGATGTCAGATATCTGTACCTTTGGGTTTGTAATTCGCTTTAATTTAGCGAAGGCCTGTCGGCGATGTCAAATACCTTTGGGTTCGATGCACGCTTTTATTTAGTGAATGCCTGGCGGCAATTTCAGATATCCGTACCTTTGGGTTTGTTGTTCTCTTTTATTTAGCGAAGGCCTGGCAGCGATGTCAGATACCTTTGGGTTCAATGCTCGCTTTTATTTAGCGAATGCCTGGTAGCGATGCCAGATGTCCGTACCTTTGGGTTTCTTGTTTTCTTCTATTTAGCGAAGGCCTAGCGGCGATGTCAGATCCCTTTGGGTTCGATGCTCGCTTTTATTTAGCGAATGCCTGTCGGCGATGTCAAATATCCGTACATTTGGGTTTGTTGTTTGCTTATATTTAGCGAATGCCTGGCGGAGATGTCAGATACCTTTGGGTTCGATGCTCGCTTTTACTTAGGGAATGCCTGGCGGCGATGTCAGATGTTCGTACCTTTGGGTTTGTTGTTCCCTTTTATTTAGCGAAGGCGTAGCGGCGATGTCAGATACCTTTGGGTTCGATGCTCACTTTTATTTAGCGAATGCCTGGCGGTGATGTAAGATGTTCATACCTTTGGGTTTGTTGTTCGCTTTTATTTAGTGAAGTCTTGGCGGCGATGTAAGATACGTTTGGGTTCAATGCCCGCTTTTATTTAATGAATTTCGGACGAAGATGTCAAATATCCTTACCTTTAGGTTTGTTGTTCGCTTTTATTTAGCGAAGGTTTTGCGGCGATGTCATATATCTTTGGGTTTGATGCTCGCTTTTATTTTGCGAATTCCTGGAAGCGATGTAAGATGTCTATACCTTTGGGTTTGTTGTTCGCTTTTATTTAGCGAAGGCCTAGCGGCGATGTTAGATACCTTTGGGGTTCGATGCTCGCTTTTATTTAGCGAATGCCTGGGGCGATGTCAGATGTCTGTACCTTTGGGTTTGTTGTTCGCTTTTATTTAGGAAAGGCCTGGCGGCGATGTCAGATACCTTTAGGTTCAATGCTCGCTTTTATTTAGAGAATGCCTGACAGCAATGTCAGATGTCCGTACCTTTGCGTTTGTTGTTCACTTTTATTTAGCGAAGGCCTGGCGGCAATGTCAGATACCTTTGCGATCGATGCTCGCTTTTATTTAGCGAATGCCTGGCGGCGATGTCAGAAACCTTTGCCATCGATGCTCGCTTTTATTTAGCGAATGCCTGGCGGCGATGTCGGATGTCCGTACCTTTGGGTTTGTTGTTCGCTTTTATTTAGCAAAGGCCTCGCGGCGATGTCAGATACTTTTGGGTTCGATGCTCGCTTTTATTTAGGGAATGCTTGGCGACGATGTCAAATGCCCGTACCTTTGGGTTTGTTGTTCACTTTTATTTAGCGAAGGCCTAGTGGCGATGTCAGATACCTTTGGTTTCAATCCCCGCTTTTATTTAGCGAATGCCTGGCGGCAATGTCAGATGTCCGTACCTTTGGGTTTGTTGTTCGCTTTTATTTAGCAAAGGCCTGGCGACTATGTCAGATACCTTTGGGTTCGATGCTCGCTTTTATTTTGCGAATGCCTGGCGGCGATGTCAGATGTCTATACCTTTGGGTTTGTGGTTCGCTTTTATTTAGCGAAGGCCTGGCGGTGATGTCAGATACCTTTGGGTTTCGATGCTCGCTTTTATTTAGCGAATGCCTGGGGCGATGTCAGATGTCTGTACATTTGGGTTTGTTGTTCGCTTTTATTTAGCAAAGGCCTGGCGGCGATGTCAGATATCTTAAGGTTCAAAGCTCCCTTTTATTTAGAGAATGCCTAACAGCAACGTCAGATGTCCATACCTTTGCGTTTGTTGTTCACTTTTATTTAGCGAAGGCCTGGCGGCCATGTCGGATACCTTTGCGTTTGATGCTCGCTTTTATTTAGTGAATGACTGGCGGCGATGTCAGATGTCCTTACGTTTGGGTTTGTTGTTCGCTTTTATTTAGCGAAGACCTGGCGGCGATGTCAGATATCTTTGGGTTTGATGCTCGCTTTTATTTAGCGAATGCCTGGAGGCGATGTCAGATATCTGTACCTTTGGGTTTGTTATTCGCTTTTATTTAGCGAAGGCCTGTCGGCGATGTCAATACCTTTGGGTTCGATGCACGCTTTTATTTAGTGAATGCCTGGCGGCAATGTCAGATATCTGTACCTTTGGGTTTGTTGTTCGCTTTTATTTAGCGAAGGCCTGGCAGCGATGTCAGATACCTTTGGGTTCGATGCACGCTTTTATTTAGCGAATGTCTGGTAGCGATGCCAGATGTCTGTACCTTTGGGTTTGTTGTTCGCTTTTATTTAGCTAAGTCTTTGCGGCGATGTCAGATACCTTTGGGTTCGATGCTCGACTATATTTAGCGAATGCCTGGCGGCGATATCAAATATCCGTACCTTTGGGTTTGTTGTTCGCTTTTATTTAGCAAAGGTCTGGCGGCGATGTCAGATACCTTTGGGTACGATGCACGCTTTTATTTAGCGAATGCCTGGCGGCAATGTCAGATGTCCGTACCTTTGGGTTTGTTGTTCGCTTTTATTTAGCAAAGGCCTGGCGACTATGTCAGATACCTTTGGGTTTGATGCTCACTTTTATTTTGCGAATGCCTGGCGGCGATGTTAGATGTCTATACCTTTGGGTTTGTTGTTCGCTTTTATTTAGCGAAGGCCTGGCGGTGATGTTAGATACCTTTGGGGTTCGATGCTCGCTTTTATTTAGCGAATGCCTGGTGCGATGTCAGATGTATGTACATTTGGGTTTGTTGTTCGCTTTTATTTAGCAAAGGCCTGGGGGCGATGTTAGATAACTTAAGGTTCAAAGCTCCCTTTTATTTAGAGAATTCCTGACAGCAATGTCAGATGTCCGTACCTTTGAGTTTGTTGTTCACTTTTATTTAGCGAAGGCCTTGTGGCCATGTCAGATGCCTTTGCGTTCGATGCTCGCTTTTATTTAGCGAATGACTGACGGCGATGTCAGATGTCCTTACGTTTGGGTTTGTTGTTCGCTTTTATTTAGCGAAGGACTGGCGGAGATGTCAGATACCTTTGGGTTCGATGCTCGCTTTTATTTAGCGAATGCCTGGTAGCGATGTCAGATGTCTTGACCCATGGGTTTGTTGTTCGCTTTTATTTAGCGAAGTCTTGGCGGCGATGTCATATACCTTTGGGTTCGATGCTCCCTTTTATTTAGCGAATGCCTGACGACGATGTCAAATATTCGTACCTTTAGGTTTGTTGTTCGATTTTATTTAGAGAAGGCCTGGGGGCAATGTCCGATACCTTTAGTTTCGATGCTCGCTTTTATTTAGTGAATGCCTGGCGGCGATGTCAGATGTCCGTACCTTTGGGTTAGTTGTTCGCATTTATTTAGCGAAGGCCTGGCGGCGGTTTCAGATACCTTTGGGTTCGATGCTCGCTTTTATTTTGCGAATGCCTGTCGGTGATGTCAGATACCTTTGGGTTCGATGCTTGCTTTTATTTAGGGAATGTCTGGCGGCGATGTCAAATGTCCGTACCTTTGGGTTTGTTGTTCACTTTTATTTAGGGAAGGCCTAGCGGTGATGTCAGATACCTTTGGGTTCGACGCTCGGTTTTATTTAGCGAATGCCTGGTCGCGATGTCAGATGTCCGTACCCTTAGGTTTGTTTGTTATTCGCTTTTATTTAGCGAAGGCCTGCAGCGATGTCCAATACCTTTGGATTCGATGCTCGCTTTTATTTAGTGAATGCTTGGTGGCGATGTCATATGTCCGTACCTTTGGGTTTGTTGTTCGCTTTTATTTAGCGAAGGCCTGGCGACGATGTAAAATACCTTTGTGTTCGTTGCACGCTTTAATTTAGCGAATGCCAGGCGGCAATGTCATTTGTCCGTACCTTTGGGTTTGTTGTTCGCTTTTATTTAGCAAAGGCCTGGCGGCGATGTTAGAAACCTTTGGGTTCGATGCTCGCTTTTATTTTGCGAATTTCTGGCAGCGATGTCAGATGTCTATACCTTTGGGTTTGTTGTTCGCTTTTATTTAGCGAAGGCCTGGCGGCGATGTCAGATACCTTTGGGGTTCGATTTTCGCTTTTATTTAGCGAATGCCTGGGGCGATGTCAGATGTATGTACCTTTGGGTTTGTTGTTAGGTTTTTTTTAGCAAAGGCCTGGCGGCGATGTCAGATAACTTAAGGTTCAACGCTCGCTTTTATTTAGAGAATTCCTGACAGCAATTTCAGATGTCCGTATCTTTGCGTTTGTTGTTCACTTTTATTTAGTGAAGGCTTGGCGGCCATATCAGATACCTTTGGGTTCGATGCACGCTTTTATTTAGCGAATGTCTGGCGGCAATGTCATATGTCCGTAACTTTGGGTTTGTTGTTCGCTTTTATTTAGACAAGGCCTGAGGGCGATGTCAGATACCTTTGGGTTTTATGCTCGCTTTTATTTTGCGAGTGCCTGGCGGCGAAGTTAGATGTCTATACCTTTGGGTTTGTTGTTTGCTTTTATTTAGCGAAGGCCTGGCGGGAATGTTAGATACCTTTGGGGTTCGATGCTCGCTTTTATTTAGCGAATGCCTGGGTCGATGTTAGATGTCTGTACCTTTGGGTTTGTTGTTCGCTTTTATTTAGCAAAAGCCTGGCGGCGATGTCAGATACCTTTAGGTTCAATGCTCGCTTTTATTTAGAGAATGCCTGACAGCGATGTCAGATGTCCGTACCTTTGCGTTTGTTGTTCACTTTTATTTAGCGAAGGCCTGGCGGCAATGTCAGATACCTTTGCGTTCGATGCTCGTTTTTATTTAGCGAATGCCAGACAGCGATGTCTGATGTCCGTACCTTTGGGTTTGTTGTTTGCTTTTATTTAGCGAAGGCCTGGCGGTGATGTCAGATACCTTTGGGTTCGATGCTCGCTTATATTTAGCGAATGCATGGGGGCGATATCAAATATCTGTACCTTTGGGTTTGTTGTTCGCTTTTATTTAGCGAAGGTCTGGCGGTGTTGTCAGATACCTTTGGGTTCGATGCACACTTTCAGTTAGCGAATTCTTGGCGGTAATGTCAGATGTCCGTACCTTTGCGTTTGTTGTTCGCTTTTATTTAGCGAAGGCCTGTAGGCGATGTCAGATACCTTTTGGTTCGATGCTCGCTTTTATTTTGGGAATGCTTGGTGGCGATGTCAGATGTCCGTACATTTGGGTTTGTTGTTCGCTTTTATTTAGCGAAGGCCTGGTGGTGATGTCAGATACGTTTGGGTTCGATGCAGGCTACTATTTAGCGAATGCCTGGAGGCAATGTCAGATGTCCGTACCTTTGGGTTTGTTGTTCGCTTTTATTTAGCGAAGGCCTGGCGGCGATGTCAGATACCTTTGGGTTCGATGGTCGCTTTTATTTTGCGAATGCCTGGCGGCGATATCAGATGTCTATACCTTTGGGTTTGTTGTTCGCTTTTATTTAGCGAAGGCCTGGCGGCGATGTAGGATACCTTTGGGGTTCGATGCTCGCTTTTATTTAGCGAATTCCTGGGTCGATGTCAGATGTCTGTACCTTTGGGTTTTTTGTTCGCTTTTATTTAGCAAAGGCCTGGAGGCGATGTCAGATACCTTTAGGTTCGATGCTCGCTTTTATTTTGCGAATGCCTGACGGCGATGTGAGATGTCCGTACCTTTGCGTTTGTTGTTCACATTTATTTAGCGAAGGCCTAGCGAAGATGTCTGATTCCTTTGCGTTCGATGCTCGCTTTTATTTAGCGAATGCCTGGAGGCGATGTTAGATGTCCATACCTTTCGGTTTTTTGTTCGCTTTTATTTAGCAAAGGCCTGGCGGCGATGTCAGATACCTTTGGGTTCGATGCTCACTTTTATTTTGAGAATGCCTGACGGCGATGTCAGATGTCCGTACCTTTGCGTTTGTTGTTCACATTTATTTAGTGAAGGCCTGGCGGCGATGTCAGATACATTTGGGTTCGATGCTCGCTTTTATTTAGCGAATGCCTGGCGGCGATGTCAGATGTCCGTACATTTGGGTTTGTTGTTCACTTTTATTGAGCGAAGGCCTAGCGACGATGTCAGATACCTTTGGGTTCGATGCTCGCTTTTATTTATCGAATGCCTGGCGGTGATGTCAGATGTCCGTACATTTGGGTTGGTTGTTCGCTTTTATTTAGCGAAGGCCTAGCGATGATGTCAGTTACCTTTAGGTTTGATGCTCGCTTTTATTTAGCGAATGCCTGGCGGCAATGTCAGATGTCCGTACCTTTGGGTTTGTTGTTTGCTTTTAATTAACGAAGTCTTGGCGGCGATGTCAGATACCTTTGGGTTCGATGCTCCCTTTTATTTAGCGAATGCCTGACGGCGATGTCAAATATCCGTACCTTTAGGTTTGTTGTTCGCTTTTATTTAGCGAAGGCCTGGCGGCGATGTCCGATACCTTTGGGTTCGATGCTCGCTTTTATTTAGTGAATGCCTGACCGCGATGTCAGATGTTCGTACCTTTGGGTTTGTTGTTCGCATTTATTTAGCGAAAGATATGCGGCGATGTCAGATACCTTTGGGTTCGATGCTCTCTTCTATTTAGCGTATGCCTGGCGGTAATATCAAGTATCCGTACCTTTGGGTTTGTTGTTCGCTTTTATTTAGCGAAGGTCTGGCTGCGATGTCAGATACCTTTGGGTTTGATGCACGCTCTTATTTAGCGAATGCCTGGCGGCAATATCAGATGTCCGTACCTTTGGGTTTGTTGTTCGCTTTTATTTAGCAAAGATCTGGCGGCAATGTCAGATACCTTTGGGTTCAATGCTCGCTTTTATTTTTCGAACTCCTGGCGGCGATGTCAGACGTATATACCTTTGGGTTTGTTGTTCGCTTTTATTTAGCGAAGGCCTCGCAGCGATGTCAGATACCTTTGGGGTTCGATGCTCGCTTTTATTTATCGAATGTCTGGGGCGATGTCAGATGTCTATACCTTTGGTTTTGTTGTTCGCTTTTATTTAGCAAAGGCCTGGCAGCGATGTCAGATACCTTTGGGTTCAATGCTCGCTTTTATTTAGAGAATGCCTGACAGCGATGTCAGATGTCCGTACCTTTGCGTTTGTTGTTCACTTTTATTTAGTGAAGGCCGGGCGGCGATGTCAGATACCTTTGCGTTCGATGCTCGCTTTTATTTAGCGAATTCCTGGCGGCGATTTCAGATGTCCGTACCTTTTGGTTTGTTGTTCGCTTTTATTTAGCAAAGGCCTGGCGGCGATGTCAGATATCCGTACCTTTGGGTTTCTTGTTTGCTTTCATTTAGCGAAGGTCTGGCGGCGATGTCAGATACCTTTGGGTTCGATACTCACATTTATTTAGGGAATGCTTGGAGGCGATGTTAGATGTCCATACATTTGGGTTTATTGTTCACTTTTATTTAGCGAAGGCCTAGCGATGATGTCAGATACCTTTGGGTTCGATGCTCGCTTTTATTTGGCGAATGCCTGACGGCGATGTCAGATGTCCGTACCTTTGGGTTTGTTGTTCGGTTTTAATTAACGAATGGCGCGCGATTTCAGATACCTTTGGGTTCGATGCTCCCTTTTATTTAGCGAATGCCTGACGGTGATGTCAAATATTCGTACCTGCAGGTTTGTTGTTCGCTTTTATTTAGCGAAGGCCTAGCGATGATGTCAGTTACCTTTGGGTTCGATGCTCGCTTTTATTTAGTGCATGCCTGGCGGCGATGTCAGATGTCCGTACCTTTGGGTTTGTTGTTTGCTTTTAATTAACGAAGTCTTGGTGGCGATGTCAGTTACCTTTGGGTTCGATGCTCCCTTTTATTTATCGAATGCCTGACGACGATGTCAAATATCTGTACCTTTAGGTTTGTTGTTCGCTTTTATTTAGCGAATGCCAGGCAGCGATGTCAGATGTCCGTACCTTTGGGTTTGTTGTTTGCTTTTATTTAGCGAAGGCCTGGCGGTGATGTCAGATACCTTTGGTTTCGATGCTCGCTTATATTTAGTGAATGCCTGGGGGCGATATCAAATATCCGTACCTTTGGGTTTGTTGTTCGCTTTTATTTAGCGAAGGTCTGGCGGCGTTGTCAGATACCTTTGGGTTCGATGCACGCTTTTAGTTAGCGAATTCCTGGCGGTAATGTCAGATGTCCGTACCTTTGCGTTTGTTGTTCGCTTTTATTTAGCGAAGGCCTGGAGGCGATGTCAGATACCTTTGGGTTCGATGCTCGCTTTTATTTTGGGAATGCTTGGCCGCGATGTCAGTTGTCCGTACCTTTGGGTTTGTTGTTCGCTTTTATTTAGCGAAGGCCTGGTGGTGATGTCAGATACCTTTGGGTTTGATGCAGGCTATTATTTAGCGAATGCTTGGCGGCAATGTCAGATGTCCGTACCTTTGGGTTTGTTGTTCGCTTTTATTTAGCGAAGGCCTGGCGGCGATGTCAGATACCTTTGGGTTCGATGCTCGCTTTTATTTTGCGAATGCCTGGCGGCGATATCAGATGTCTATACCTTTAGGTTTGTTGTTCGCTTTTATTTAGCGAAGGCCTGGCGGCGATGTAGGATACCTTTGAGGTTCGATGCTCGCTTTTATTTAGCGAATGCCTGGGGCGACGTCAGATGTCTGTACCTTTGGGTTTTTTGTTCGCTTTTATTTAGCAAAGGGCTGGAGGCGATGTCAGATACCTTTGGGTTCGATGCTGGCTTTTATTTTGCGAATGCCTGACGGCGATGTCAGATGTCCGTACCTTTGCGTTTGTTGTTCACATTTATTTAGCGAAGGCCTGGCGGAGATGTTAGATTCCTTTGCATTCGATTCTCGGTTTCATTTAGCGAATGCCTTCCGGGGATGTCAGATGTCCATACCTTTGGGTTTTTTGTTCGCTTTTATTTAGCAAAGGCCTGGCGGCGATGTCAGATACCTTTGGATTCGATGCTCGCTTTTATTTTGCGAATGCCTGACGGCGATGTCAGATGTCCGTACCTTTGCGTTTGTTGTTCACATTTATTTAGTGAAGGCCTGGCGGTGATGTCAGACACCTTTGGGATCGATGCTCGCTTTTGTTTAGCGAATGCCTGGCGGCGATGTCAGATGTCCGTACATTTGGGTTTGTTGTTCACTTTTATTGAGCGAAGGCCTAGCGACGATGTCAGATACCTTTGGGTTCGATGCTCGCTTTGATTTAGCGAATTCCTGGCGGCGATGTCAGATGTCCGTACATTTGGGTTTGTTGTTCGCTTTTATTTAGCGAAGGCCTAGCGATGATGTCAGTTACCTTTAGGTTCGATGCTCGGTTTTATTTAGCGAATGCCTGGCAGCGATGTCAGATGTCCATACCTTTAGGTTTGTTGTTTGCTTTTAATTAACAAAGTCTTGGCGGCGATGTCAGATACCTTTTGGTTCGATGCTCCCTTTTATTTAGCGAATGCCTGACGGCGATGTCAAATATCCATACCTTTAGGTTTGTTGTTCGCTTTTATTTAGCGAAGGCCTGGCGGCGATGTCCGATACCTTTGGGTTCGATGCTCGCTTTTATTTAGTGAATGCATGGCCGCGATGTCAGATGTCCGTACCTTTGGGTTTGTTGTTCGCTTTTATTTAGCGAAAGCTTGGCGGCGATGTCAGATACCTTTGGGTTCGATGCTCGCTTATATTTAGCGTATGCCTGGCGGCGATATCAAGTATCCGTACCTTTGGGTTTGTTGTTCGCTTTTATTTAGCGAAGGCCTGGTTGCGATGTCAGATACCTTTGGGTTTGATGCACGCTTTTATTTAACGAATGCCTAGCGGCAATATCAGATGTCCGTACCTTTGGGTTTGTTGTTCGCTTTTATTTAGCAAAGGCCTGGCGGCAATGTCAGATACCTTTGGGTTCGATGCTCGCTTTTATTTTTCGAACTCCTGGCGGCGATGTCAGACGTATATACCTTTGGGTTTGTTGTTCGCTTTTGTTTAGCGAAGGCCTGGCGGCGATGTCAGATACCTTTGGGGTTCGATGCTCGCTTTTATTTATCGAATGTCTGGGGCGATGTCAGATGTCTATACCTTTGGGTTTGTTGTTCGCTTTTATTTAGCAAAGGCCTGGCGGCGATGTCAGATACCTTTGGGTTCAATGCTCGCTTTTATTTAGAGAATGCCTGACAGCGATGTCAGATGTCTGTACCTTTGCGTTTGTTGTTCACTTTCATTTAGCGAAGGCCTGGCGGCGATGTCACATACCTTTGTGTTCGATGCTCGCTTTTATTTAGCGAATGCCCGATGGCGATTTCAGATGTCCGTACCTTTTGTTTTGTTGTTCGCTTTTATTTAGCGAAGACCTGGCGACGATGTCAGATACCTTTGGGTTTTGGTCTCGCTTTTATTTAGAGAATGCCTGGCAGCGATGTCAGATGTCCGTACATTTGGGTTTGTTGTTCGCTTTTATTTAGCGAAGGCCTAGCGATGATGTCAGTTACCTTTGGGTTCGATGCTCGCTTTTATTTAGGGAATGCCTGGCGGCGATGTCAGATATCTGTACCTTTAGGTTTGTTGTTCGCTTTTATTTAGTGAATGCCAGGCAGCGATGTCAGATGTCCGTACCTTTGGGTTTGTTGTTTGCTTTTATTTGGCGAAGGCCTGGCGGTGATGTCAGATACCTTTGGGTTCGATGCTTGCTTATATTTAGCGAATGCCTGGGGGCGATATCAAATATCCGTACCTTTGGGTTTGTTGTTCGCTTTTATTTAGCGAAGGTCTGGCGGCGTTGTCAGATACCTTTGGGTTCGATGCACGCTTTTAGTTAGCGAATTCCTGGCGGTAAAGTCAGATGTGGGTACCTTTGCGTTTGTTATTCACTTTTATTTAGAGAAGGCCTTGAGGCGATGTCAGATACCTTTGTGTTCGATGCTTGCTTTTATTTAGCGAATGCCCAGCGGCGATGTCAGATGTCCGTACCTTTGGGTTTGTTGTTCGCTTTTATTTAGCGAAGGCCTGGCGACGATGTCAGATACCTTTGGGTTCGATGCAGGCTATTATTTAGCGAATGCCTGACGGCAATGTCAGATGTCCGTACCTTTGGGTTTGTTGTTCGCTTTTATTTAGCAAAGGCCTAGTGATGATGTCAGTTACCTTTGGGTTCGATGCTCGCTTTTATTTAGCGAATGCCTGGCGGCGATGTCAGATGTCCATACCTTTAGGTTTGTTGTTTGCTTTTAATTAACAAAGTCTTGGCGGCGATGAAAGATACCTTTGGGTTCGATGCTCCCTTTTATTTAGCGAATGCCTGACGGCGATGTCAAATATCCGTACCTTTAGGTTTGTTTTTCGCTTTTATTTAGCGAAGGCCTAGCGAAGATGTCAGTTACCTTTAGGTTCGATGCTCACTTTTGTTTAGTGAATGCCTGGCGGTGATGTCAGATGTCCGTACCTTTGGGTTTGTTGTTTGCTTTTAATTAACGAAGTCTTGGCGGCGATGTCAGATACCTTTGGGTTCGATGCTCCCTTTTATTTATCGAATGCTTGACGACGATGTCAAATATCCGTACCTTTAAGTTTGTTGTTCGCTTTTATTTAGCGAATGCCAGGCAGCGATGTCAGATGTCCGTACCTTTGGGTTTGTTGTTTGCTTTTATTTAGCGAAGGCCTGGCGGTGATGTCAGATACCTTTGGGTTCGATGCTTGCTTATATTTAGCGAATGCCTGGGGGCGATATCAAATATCCGTACCTTTGGGTTTGTTGTTCGCTTTTATTTAGCGAAGGTCTGGCGGCGATGTAGGATACCTTTGAGGTTCGATGCTCGCTTTTATTTAGCGAATGCCTGGGGCGATGTCAGATGTCTGTACCTTTGGGTTTTTTGTTCGCTTTTATTTAGCAAAGGCCTGGCGGCGATGTCAGATACCTTTGGGTTCGATGCAGGCTTTTATTTTGCGAATGCCTGACGGCGATGTCAGATGTCCGTACCTTTGCGTTTGTTGTTCACATTTATTTAGCGAAGGCCTGGCGGAGATGTCAGATTCCTTTGAGTTCGATGCTCGCTTTTATTTAGCGAATGCCTTACGGCGATGTCAGATGTCCATACCTTTGGGTTTTTTCTTCGCTTTTATTTAGCAAATGCCTGGCGGCGATGTCAGATACCTTTGGGTTCGATGCTCGCTTTTATTTTGCGAATGCCTGACGGTGATGTCAGATGTCTGTACCTTTGCATTTGTTGTTCACATTTATTTAGTGAAGGCCTGGCGGCGATGTCAGATACCTTTGGGTTCGATGCTCACTTTTATTTAGCGAATGCCTAGCGGCGATGTCAGATGTCCGTACATTTGCGTTTGTTGTTCACTTTTATTGAGCGAAGGCCTAGCGACGATGTCAGATACCTTTGGGTTCGATGCTCGCTTTGATTTAGCGAATGCCTGGCGGCGATGTCAGATGTCCGTACATTTGGGTTTGTTGTTCTCTTTTATTTAGCGAAGGCCTGACGGCGATGTCAGATACCTTTGGGTTCGATGCTCGCTTTTATTTAGCGAATGCCTGGCGGCGATGTTAGATATCTGTACCTTTGGGTTCCTTGTTTGTTTTCATTTAGCGAAGGCCTGGCGGCGATGTCAGATACCTTTCGGTTCGATACTCAGTTTTATTTAGGGAATGCTTGACGGCGATGTCAGATGTTCGTACCTTTGGGTTTGTTGTTCACTTTTATTTAGCGAAGGCCTAGCGACGATGTCAGATACCTTTGGGTTCGATGCTCGCTATTATTTAGCGAATGCCTGGCAGCGATGTCAGATGCCCGTACCTTTGGGTTTATTGTTCCCTTTTATTTTGCAAAGTCTTGGCAACGATGTCAGATACCTTTGGGTTGGATGCTCGATTTTATTTAGCGAATGCCTGACGGCGATGTCAAATATGCGTACCTTTAGGTTTGTTGTTCGCTTTTATTTAGCGAAGGACTGGCGGCGATGTCCGATACCTTTGGGTTTGATGCTCGCTTTTATTTAGTGAATGCTTGGCGGCGAATTCAGATGTCCGTACCTTTGGGTTTGTTGTTCACTTTTATTTAGTGAAGGCATGGCAGCGATGTCAGATACATTTGGGTTCGATGCTCGCTTATATTTAGCGAATGCTTGGCGGGGATGTCAAATATCCGTACCTTTGGGTTTGTTGTTCAATTTTATTTAGCGAAGGTCTGGTGGCGATGTCAGATACCTTTGGGTTCGATGCTCGCTTTTATTTAGCGAATGCCTGGCGGTGATGTCAGATATCCGTACCTTTGGGTTTCTTGTTTGCTTTCATTTAGCGAAGGCCTGGCGGCGATGTCAGATACCTTCGGGTTCGATACTCACTTTTATTTAGGGAATGCTTGGCGGAGATGTCAGATGTCCGTACCTTTAGGTTTGTTGTTCACTTTATTTAGCAAAGGCCTAAAGACGATGTCAGATACCTTTGGGTTCGATGCTCGCTATTATTTAGCGAATGCCTGGCGGCGATGTCAGATGTCCGTACCTTTGGGTTTGTTGTTCACTTTTATTTGGCAAAGTCTTAGCGGCGATGTCAAATACCTTTGGGTTCGACGCTCGATTTTACTTAGCGAATGCCTAACGACGATGTCAAATATGCGTACCTTTAGGTTTGTTGTTCGCTTTTATTTAGCGAAGGACTGGCGGCGATGTCCGATACCTTTGGGTTTGGTGCTCGCTTTTATTTAGTGAATGCTTGGCGGCGAATTCAGATGTCCGTACCTTTGGGTTTGTTGTTCGCTTTTATTTAGCGAAGGCCTGGCGGCGATGTCAGATACATTTGGGTTCGATGCTGGCTTATATTTAGCGAATGCCTGACGGGGATATCAAATATCCGTACCTTTGGGTTTGTTGTTCGCTTTTATTTAGCGAAGGTCTGGCGGCGATGTAAGATACCTTTGGGTTCGATGCTCGCTTTTATTTTTCGAATTCCTGGCGGAGATGTTAGATGTCTATAACTTTGGGTTTGTTGTTCTCTTTTATTTAGCGAAGGCCTGGCGGCGATGTCAGATACCTTTGGGGTTCGATGCTCACTTTTATTTATCGAATGTCTGGGGCGATGTCAGATGTCTATACCTTTGGGTTTGTTGTTTGCTTTTATTTAGCAAAGGCCTGGCGGCGATGTCAAATACCTTTGGGTTCAATGATCGCTTTTATTTAGGGAATGCTTGACAGCGATGTCAGATGTCCGTACCTTTGCGTTTGTTGTTCACATTTATTTAGTGAAGGCCTGGCGGCGATGTCAGATACCTATGGGTTCGATGCTCACTTTTATTTAGCGAATGCCTGGCAGCGATGTCAGATATCCGTACCTTTGGGTTTGTTGTTTGCTTTCATTTAGCGAAGGCCTGACGGCGATGTCAGATACCTTTGGGTTCGATACTCACTTTCATTTAGGGAATGCTTGGCGGCGATGTCAGATGTCCGTACCTTTGGGTTTGTTGTTCACTTTTATTTAGCGAAGGCCTAGCGACGATGTCAGATACCTTTGGGTTCGATGCTCGCTATTATTTAGCGAATGCCTGGCGGCGATGTCAGATGTCCGTACCTTTGTGTTTGTTGTTCGCTTTTATTTGGCGAAGTCTTGGCGGCGATTTCAGATACCTTTGGGTTCGATGCTCGATTTTATTTAGCGAATGCCTGACGGCGATGTCAAATATCCGTACCTTTTGGTTTGTTGTTCGCTTTTATTTAGCGAAGGACTGCCGGCGATGTCCGATACCTTTGGGTTCGATGCTCGCTTTTATTTAGTGAATGCTTGGCGGCGAATTCAGATGTCCGTACCTTTGGGTTTGTTGTTCACTTTTATTTAGCGAAGGCCAGGCGACGATTTCATATACATTTGGGTTCGATGCTCGCTTTTAATTAGCGAATGCCTGGCAGGGATGTCAAATATCCGTACCTTTGGGTTTGTTGTTCGCTTTTATTTAGCAAAGGTCTGGCGGCAATGTCAGATACCTTTGGGTTCGATGCTCGCTTTTATTTTGTGAATGCCTGGCGACGCTGTCAGATGTCTATACCTTTGGGTTTGTTGTTCGCTTTTATTTTGCGAATGCCTTACGGCGATGTCAGATACCTTTGGGGTTCGATGCTCTCTTTAATTTAGCGAATGCCTGGGGCGATGTCAGATGTCTGTACCTTTGGGTTTGTTGTTCGCTTTTATTTAGCAAAGGCCTGGCGGCGATGTGCGATACCTTTAGGTTCAATGCTCGCTTTTATTTAGAGAATGCCTGACAGCGATGTCAGATGTCTGTACCTTTGCGTTTGTTGTTCACTTTTATTTAGCGAAGGCCTGGCGGCGATCTCAGATACCTTTGGGTTCGATGCTCGCTTTTATTTAGTAAATGCTTGGAGGCGATGTCAGATATCTGTACCTTTGGGTTTGTTGTTCACTTTTAATTAGCAAAGGCCTTGCGGCGATGTCAAATATCCGTACCTTTGGGTTTGTTGTTCGCTTTTATTTAGCGAAGGTGTGGCGGCGATGTAAGATACCTTTGGGTTCGATGCTCGTTTTTATTTTTCAAATGCCTGGCGGCGATGTCAGATGTCTATACCTTTGGGTTTGTTGTTCTCTTTTATTTAGCGAAGGCCTGGCGGCGATGTCAGATATCTTTGGGGTTCGATGCTTGCTTTTATTTATCGAATGTCTGGGGCGATGTCAGATGTCTATACCTTTGGGTTTGTTCTTCGCTTTTATTTAGCAAAGGCCTGGCGGCGATGTCAGATACCTTTGGGTTCAATGCTCGCTTTTATTTAGAGAATGCTTGACAGCGATGTCAGATGTCCGTACCTTTGCGTTTGTTGTTTACTTTTATTTAGCGAAGGCCTGGCGGCGATGTCAGATACCTTTGGGTTTGATGCTCACTTTTATTTAGCGAATGCCTTGCAGCGATGTCAGATATCCGTACCTTTGGGTTTGTTGTTTGCTTTCATTTAGCAAAGGCCTGGCGGCGATGTCAGATACCTTTGGGTTCGATACTCACTTTTATTTAGAGAATGCTTGGCGGCGATGTCAGATGTCCGTACCTTTGGGTTTGTTGTTCACTTTTATTTAGCGAAGGCCTAGCGACGATGTCAGATACCTTTGGGTTCGATGTTCGTTATTATTTAGTGAATGCCAGGCGGCGATGTCAGATGTCCGTACCTTTGGGTTTGTTGTTTGCTTTTATTTGGCGAAGTCTTGGCGGGGATGTCAGATACCTTTGAGTTCGATGCTCGATTTTATTTAGCGAATGCCTGACAGCGATGTCAAATATCTGTACCTTTAGGTTTGTTGTTCGCTTTTATTTAGCGAAGGACTGGCGGTGATGTCCAATACCTTTAGGTTTGATGCTCGCTTTTATTTAGTGAATGCTTGGCGGCGAATTCAGTTTTGCGTACCTTTGGGTTTGTTGTTCGCTTTTATTTAGCGAAGGCCTGGCGGCGATGTCAGATACATTTGGGTTCGATGCTCGCTTATATTTAGAGAATGCCTGGCGGGGATGTCAAATATCCGTACCTTTGGGTTTGTTGTTCAATTTTATTTAGCGAAGGTCTAGCGGCATTGTCAGATACCATTGGGTTCGATGCTCGCTTTTATTTTTCGAATGCCTGGCGGCGATGTTAGATGTCTATATCTTTGGGTTTGTTGTTCGCTTTTATTAAGCGAAGGCCTGGCGGCGATGTCAGATACCTTTGGGGTTCGATGCTCGCTTTTATTTAACGAATGTCTGGGGCGATGTCAGAGGTCTATACCTTTGGGTTTGTTGTTTGCTTTTATTTAGCAAAGGCCTGGTGGCGATGTCAGATACCTTTGGGTTCAATGCTCGCTTTTATTTAGAGAATTACTGGCAGCGATGTCAGATGTTCGTACCTTTGCGTTTGTTGTTCACTTTTATTTAGCGAAGGCCTGGCGACGATGTTAGATACCTTTGGGTTCGATGCTCACTTTTATTTAGCGAATGCCTGGCAGCGATGTCAGATATCCGTACCTTTGGGTTTCTTGTTTTCTTTCATTTTGCGAAGGCCTGGCGGCGATGTCAGATACCTTTGGGTTTGATACTCAATTTTATTTAGGGAATGCTTGGCGGCGATGTCAGATGTCCGTACCTTTGGGTTTGTTGTTCACTTTTATTTAGCGAAGGCCTAGCGACGATGTCAGATACCTTTGGGTTCGATGCTCGCTATTATTTAGCGAATGCCTGGCGGCGATGTCAGATGTCCGTACCTTTGGGTTTGTTGTTCGCTTTTATTTGGCGAAGTCTTGGCGGCGATGTCAGATACCTTTGGGTTCGATGCTCGATTTTATTTAGCGAATGCCTGACGGCGATGTCAAATATCCGTACCTTTTGGTTTGTGGTTCGCTTTTATTTAATGAAGGACTGGCGGCGATGTCTGATACCTTTGGGTTCGATGCTCGCTTTTATTTAGTGAATGCTTGGCGGTGAATTCAGATGTCCGTACCTTTGGGTTTGTTGTTCGCTTTTATTTAGCGAAGGCCTGGTGACGATTTCAGATACATTTGGGTTCGATGCTCGCTTATATTTAGCGAATGGTTGGCGGCGATGTCAGATACCTTTGGGTTCGATGCTCGCTTTTATTTGGTGAATGCCTGGCGGCGCTGTCAGATGTCTATACCTTTGGGTTTGTTGTTCGCTTTTATATAGCGAATGCCTGACGGCGATGTCAGATACCTTTGGGGTTCGATGCTCGCTTTAATTTAGCGAATGCCTGGAGCGATGTCAGATGTCTGTACCTTTGGGTTTGTTGTTCGCTTTTATTTAGCAAAGGCCTGCCGACAATGTCAGATACCTTTAGGTTCAATGCTCGCTTTTATTTAGAGAATGCCTGACAGCGATGTCAGATGTCTGTACCTTTGCGTTTGTTGTTCACTTTTATTTAGCGATTGCCTGGCGGCGATGTCAGATACCTTTAGGTTCGATGCTCGCTTTTATTTAGCGAATGCTTGGAGGCGATGTCAGATATCTGTACCTTTGTGTTTGTTGTTCACTTTTATTTAGTGAAGCCCTGGCGGCGATGTCAGATACCTTTGGGTTCGATACTCGCTTTTATTTAGGGAATGCCTAGCGGTGATGTCAGATGTCCGTACCTTTGGGTTTGTTGTTCACTTTTATTTAGCGATGGCCTAGCGACGATGTCAAATAACTTTGGGTTCGATGCTCGCTATTATTTAGAGAATTCCTGGCGGCGATGTCAGATGTCCGTACCTTTGGGTTTGTTGTTCGCTTTTATTTGGCGAAGTCTTGGCGGCGATGTCAGATACCTTTGGGTTCGATGCTCGATTTTATTTAGCGAATGCCTGACGGCGATGTCAAATATCCATACCTTTTGGTTTGTTGTTCGCTTTTATTTAGCGAAGGACTGGCGGCGATGTCTGATACCTTTGGGTTCGATGCTCGCTTTTATTTAGTGAATGTTTGGCGGAGAATTCAGATGTCCGTACCTTTGCGTTTGTTGTTCGCTTTTATTTAGCGAAGGCCTGGCGACGATTTCAGATACATTTGGGTTCGATTCTCGCTTATATTTAGCGAATGCCTGGCGGCGATGTCAGATACCTTTGGGTTCGATGCTCGCTTTTATTTTGTGAATGCCTGGCGGCGCTATCAGATGTCTATACCTTTGGGTTTGTTGTTCGCTTTTATTTAGCGAATGCCTGACGGCGATGTCAGATACCTTTGGGGTTCGATGCTCGCTTTAATTTAGCAAATGCTTGGGGCGATGTCAGATGTCTGTACCTTTGGGTTTGTTGTTCGCTTTTATTCAGCAAAGGCCTGGCGGCAATGTCAGATACCTTTAGGTTCAATGCTCGCTTTTATTTAGGGAATGCCTGACAGCGATGTCAGATGTCTGTACCTTTGCATTTATTAATCACTTTTATTTAGCGAAGGCCTGGCGGCGATGTCAGATACCTTTGGGTTCGATGCTCGCTTTTATTTAGCGAATGCTTGGAGGCGATGTCAGATATCTGTACCTTTGCGTTTGTTGTTCACTTTTATTTAGCGAAGGCCTGGCGGCGATGTCAGATACCTTTGGGTTCGATACTCGCTTATATTTAGCGAATGCCTGGCGGCGATATCAAATATCCGTAACTTTAGGTTTGTTGTTCGCTTTTATTTAGCGACGGTCCGACGGCGATGTCTGATACCTTTGGGTTCGATGCACGCTTTTATTTAGCGAATGTCTGGCGGCAATGCCATATGTCCGTACCTTTGCGTTTGATGTTCGCTTTTATTTAGCGAAGGCCTGGATGCGATGTCAGATACCTTTGGGTTTGATGCTCGTTTTTATTTTGCGAATGTCTGGCGACGATGTCAGATGTCTATACCTTTGGGTTTGTTGTTCACTTTTATTTAGTGAAGGCCTGACGGCGATGTCAGATACCTTTGGGGTTCGATGCTCGCTTTTATTTAGCGAATGCTTGGGGCGATGTCAGATGTCTGTACCTTTGGGTTTGGTGTTCGCTTTTATTTAGCGAATACCTGGGGCGATGTCAGATGTCTGTACCTTTGGGTTTGGTGTTCGCTTTTATTTAGCGAAGGCCTAGCGGCGATGTCAGATAACTTTGGGTTCGATGCTTGCATTTATTTAGGGAATGCCTGGCGGCGATGTCAGATGTCCTTACCTTTGGTTTTGTTGTTCAATTTTATTTAGCGAAGGCCTGGCGGCGATGTCAGATACCTTTGCTCTCGATGCTAGCTTTTGTTTAGCGAATGCCTGGCGACGATGTCAGATGTCCGTACCTTTCGGATTTTTGTTCGCTTTTATTTAGCGAAGGCCTGGCGGCAGGGTCAGATACCTTTGGGTTCGATGCTCGCTTTTATTTAGGGAATTCCTGGCGGCGATGTCAGATGTCAGTACCTTTGGGTTTGTTGTTCACTTTTATTTAGTGAAGGCCTAGCGACGATGTGAGATACCTTTGGGTTTGATGCTCGCTTTTATTTAGCGAATGCCTGATGGCGATGTCAGATGTCTGTACCTTTGGGTTTGTTGTTCGCTTTTATTTGGCGATGTCTTGGCGGCGATGTCAGATACCTTTGGTTTCGATGCTCGATTTTATTTAGCAAATGCCTGACGGCGATGCCAAATATCCGTACCTTTTGGTTTGTTGTTTGCTTTTATTTAGCGAAGGACTGGCGGCGATGTCCGATACCTTTGGGTTCGATGCTCGCTTTTATTTAGTGAATGCTTGGCGGCGAATTCAGATATCCGTCCCTTTGGGTTTGTTGTTCGCTTTTATTTAGCAAAGGCCTGACGGCGATTTCAGATACATTTGGGTTTGATTCTCGCTTATATTTAGCGAATGCTTGGAGGGGATGTCAAATATCCGTGCCTTTGGGTTTGTTGTTCGCTTTTATTTAGCAAAGGTCTGGCGGCGATGTTAGATACCTTTGGGTTCGATGCTAGCTTTTATTTAGGGAATGCCTAGTGGCGATGTCAGATGTCCGTACCTTTGGGTTTGTTGTTCCCTTTTATTTAGCGAAGGCCTAGCGACGATGTCAGATACCTTTGGGTTCGATGCTTGCTTTTATTTAGCGAATGCCTGGCAATGATGTCAGATGTCCGTACCTTTGGGTTTGGTGTTCGCTTTTATTTAGTGAATGACTGGCGGCGATGTCAGATACCTTTGGGTTCGATGCTCGCTTATATTTAGCGAATGCCTGGGGCGATATCAAATATCCGTAACTTTAGGTTTGTTGTTCGCTTTTATTTAGCGAAGGTCTGACGGCGATGTCAGATACCTTTGGGTTCGATGCACGCTTTTATTTAGAGAATGTCTGGCGGTAATGTCAGATGTCCGTACCTTTGCGTTTGTTGTTCGCTTTTATTTAGCGAAGGCCTAGCGGCGATGTCAGATACCTTTGGGATTAATGCTCGCTTTTATTTAGGAAATTCCTGGCGGCGATGTCAGATGTCCGTACCTTTGGGTTTGTTGTTCGCTTTTATTTAGGGAAGGCCTGGAGGCGATGTCAGATACCTTTGGGTTTGATGCTCGTTTTTATTTTGCGAATGTCTGGCGGCGATGTCATTTGTCTATACCTTTGGGTTTGTTGTTCACTTTTATTTAGTGAAGGCCTAGCGGCGATGTCAGATACCTTTGGGGTTCAATGCTCGCTTTTATTTAGCGAATGCTTGGGGCGATGTCAGATGTCTGTACCTTTGGGTTTGGTGTTCGCTTTTATTTAGCGAATGCCTGGGGAGATGTCAGATGTCTGTACCTTTGGGTTTGTTGTTCGCTTTTATTTAGCGAAGGCCTAGCGGCGATGTCAGATAACTTTGGGTTCGATGCTTGCATTTATTTAGGGAATGCCTGGCGGCGATGTCAGATATCCGTACATTTGGTTTTGTTGTTCAATTTTATTTAGCGAAGGCCTGGTGGCGATGTCAGATACCTTTGCTCTCGATGCTAGCTTTTGTTTAGAGAATGTCTGGCGGCGATGTCAGATGTCCATACCTTTCAGATTTTTGTTCGCTTTTATTTAGTGAAGGCCTGGCGGCAGTGTCAGATACCTTTGGGTTCGATGCTCGCTTTTATTTAGGGAATTCCTGGCGGCGATGTCAGATGTCAGTACCTTTGGGTTTGTTGTTCACTTTTATTTAGCGAAGGCCTAGCGACGATGGGAGATACCTTTGGGTTTGATGCTCGCTTTTATTTAGCGAATGCCTGATGGCGATGTCAGATGTCCGTACCTTTGGGTTTGTTGTTCGCTTTTATTTAGCGAAGTCTTTGCGGCGATGTCAGATACCTTTGGGTTCGATGCTCGATTTTATTTAGCAAATGCCTGACGGCAATGCCAAATATCCGTACCTTTTGGTTTGTTGTTTGCTTTTATTTAGCGAAGGACTGGAGGCGATGTCCGATACCTTTGGGTTCGATGCTCGCTTTTATTTAGTGAATGCTTGGCGGCGAATTCAGATAACCGTCTCTTTGGGTTTGTTGTTCGCTTTTATTTAGCGAAGGCCTGGCGGCGATTTCAGATACATTTGGGTTTGATGCTCGCTTATATTTAGCGAATGCCTGGCGGGGATGTCAAATATCCGTACCTTTGGGTTTGTTGTTCGCTTTTATTTAGCAAAGGTCTGGCGGCGATGTTAGATACCTTTGGGTTCGATGCTCACTTTTATTTAGGGAATGCCTAGCGGCGATGTCAGATGTCCGTACCTTTGGGTTTGTTGTTCCCTTTTATTTAGTGAAGGCCTAGCGACAATGTCAGATACCTTTGGGTTCGATGCTTGCTTTTATTTAGCGATTGCCTGGCGGTGATGTCAGATGTCCGTACCTTTGGGTTTGGTGTTTGCTTTTATTTAGAGAAGGCCTGGAAGAGATGTCAGATACCTTTGGGTTCGATGCTCGCTTATATTTAGCGAATGCCTGGTGGCGATATCAAATATCCGTAACTTTAGGTTTGTTGTTCGCTTTTATTTAGCGAAGGTCTGACGGCGATGTCAGATACCTTTGGGTTCGATGCACGCTTTTATTTAGCGAATGTCTGGCGGTAACGTCAGATGTCTGTACCTTTGCGTTTGTTGTTCGCTTTTATTTAGCGAAGGCCTAGCGGCGATGTCAGATACCTTTGGGTTTGATGCTCGCTTTTATTTAGGGAATTCCTGGCGGCAATGTCAGATGTCCGTACCTTTGGGTTTGTTGTTCGCTTTTATTTAGCGAAGGCCTGGAGGCGATGTCAGATACCTTTGGGTTTGATGCTCGTTTTTATTTTGCTGGCGGCGATGTCAGATGTTATAACTTTGGGTTTGTTGTTCACTTTTATTTAGTGAAGGCCTGGCGGCGATGTCAGATACCTTCGGGGTTCGATGTTCGCTTTTATTTAGCGAATGCTTGGGGCGATGTCAGATGTCTGTACCTTTGGGTTTGGTGTTCGCTTTTATTTAGAGAATGCCTGGCGCGATGTCAGATGTCTGTACCTTTGGGTTTGTTGTTAGCTTTTATTTAGTGAAGGCCTAACGGCGATGTCAGATAACTTTGGGTTCGATGCTCGCATTTATTTAGGGAATGCCTGGAGGCGATGTCAGATGTCCGTACCTTTGGTTTTGTTGTTCAATTTTATTTAGCAAAGGCCTGGCGGCGATGTCAGATACCTTTGCTCTCGATGCTAGCTTTTATTTAGCGAATGCTAGGCGGCGATGTCAGATGTCCGTACCTTTGGGATTTTTGTTCGCTTTTATTTAGCGAAGGCCAGGCGGCAGTGTCAGATACCTTTGGGTTCGATGCTCGCTTATTTTTAGGGAATACCTGGCGGCCATGTCAGATGTCCGTACCTTTGGGTTTGTTGTTCACTTTTATTTAGCGAAGGCCTAGCGACGATGTGAGATACCTTTGGGTTTGATGCTCGCTTTTATTTAGCGAATGCCTGACGGTGATGTCAGATGTCCGTACCTTTGGGTTTGTTGTTCGCTTTAATTTTCGAGGTCTTGAGCGATGTCAGATACCTTTGGGTTCGATGCTCGATTTTATTTAGCAAATGCCTGACGGCGATGCCAAATATCCGTACCTTTTGGTTTATTGTTTGCTTTTATTTAGCGAAGGACTGGCGGCGATGTCCGATACCTTTAGGTTCGATGCTCGCTTTTATTTAGTGAATGCTTGATAGCGATGTCAGATGTCTGTACCTTTGCGTTTGTTGTTCACTTTTATTTAGCGAAGGCCTGGCGGCGATGTCAGATACCTTTGGGTTCGATGCTCGATTTTATTTAGCGAATGCCTAGAGGCGATGTCAGATATCCGTACCTTTGGGTTTGTTGTTCGCTTTTATTTAGCGAAGGCCTTAGCGGCGATGTCAGATACCTTTAGGTTCGATACTCGCTTTTATTTAGGGAATGCCTAACGGCGATGTCAGATGTTCGTACCTTTGGGTTTGTTGTTCACTTTTATTTAGCGAAGGCCTAGCGACGATGTCAGATACCTTTGGGTTCGATGCTTGCTTTTATTTAGCGAATGCCTGGCGGCGATGTCAGATGTCTGTACCTTTGGGTTTGGTGTTCACTTTTATTTAGCAAAGGCCTGGCAGCGATGTCAGATACCTTTGGGCTCGATGCTCGCTTATATTTAGCGAATGCCTTGCGGCGATATCAAATATCCGTACCTTTGGGTTTGTTTTTCGCTTTTATTTAGCGAAGGTATGGCGGCGATGTTAGATACCTTTGGGTTCGATGCACGCTTTTATTTAGCGAATGCCTAGCGGCAATGTCAGATGTCCGTACCTTTGTGTTTGTTGTTCGCTTTTATTTAGCGAAGGCCTAGCAGCAATGTCAGATACCTTTGGGTTCGATGCTCGCATTTATTTAGGGAATGCCTGGCGGTGATGTCAGATGTCCGTACATTTGGTTTTGTTGTTCAATTTTATTTAGCGAAGGCCTGGCGGCGATGTCAGATACCTTTGCGTTCGATGCTAGATTTTATTTAGCGAATGCCTGGCGGGGATGTCAGATGTCCGTACCTTTGGGATTTTTGTTCGATTTTATTTAGCGAAGGCCTGGCGGCTGTGTCAGATACCTTTGGGTTCGATGCTGGCGTTTATTTAGGGAATTCCTGGCGGCGATGTCAGATGTCCGTACCTTTGGGTTTGTTGTTCACTTTTATTTAGCGAAGGCCTATCGACGTTGTGAGATACCTTTGGGTTTGATGCTCGCTTTTATTTAGCGAATGCCTGACGGCGATGTCAGATGTCCGTACCTTTGGGTTTGTTGTTCGCTTTTATTTGGCGAGGTCTTGGCGTCGATGTCAGATACCTTTGGGTTCGATGCTCGATTTTATTTAGCAAATGCCTGACGGAGATGCCAAATATCCGTACCTTTTGGTTTGTTGTTTGCTTTTATTTAGCGAAGGACTGGCGGCGATGTCCGATACCTTTGGGTTCGATGCTCGCTTTTATTTAGTGAATGCTTGGCGGCGAATTCAGATATCCGTACCTTGGGTATGTTGTTCGCTTTTATTTAGCGAAGACCTGGCGGCGATTTCAGATACATTTGGGTTCGATGCTCGCTTATATTTAGCGAATGCCTGGCGGGGATGTCAAATATTCGTACCTTTGGGTTTGCTGTTTGCTTTTATTTAGCGAAGGTCTGGCGGCGATGTCAGATACCTTTGGGTTCGATGCTCGCATTTATTTTGTGAATGCCTGGCGGCGCTGTCAGATGTCTATACCTTTATGTTTGTTGTTCGCTTTTATTTAGCGAAGGCCTGACGGCGATGTCAGATACCTTTGGGGTTCGATGCTCGCTTTAATTTAGCGAATGCCTGGGGCGATGTCAGATGTCTGTATCTTTGGGTTTGTTGTTCGCTTTTATTTAGCAAAGGCCTGGCGGCGACGTCAGATACCTTTAGGTTCAATGCTCGCTTGTATTTAGAGAATGCCTGACAGCGATGTCAGATGTCTGTACCTTTGCGTTTGTTGTTCACTTTTATTTAGCGAAGGCCTGACGGTGATGTCAGATACCTTTGGGTTCGATGCTCGATTTTATTTAGCGAATGCCTAGAGGCGATGTCAGATATCCGTACCTTTGGGTTTGTTGTTCGCTTTTATTTAGCGAAGGCCTGGCGGCGATGTCAGATACCTTTGGGTTCGATACTCGCTTTTATTTAGGGAATGCATAGCGACGATGTCAGATGTTCGTACCTTTGGGTTTGTTGTTCACTTTTATTTAGCGAAGGCCTAACGACGATGTTAGATACCTTTGGGTTCGATGCTTGCTTTTATTATGCGAATGCCTGGCGGCGATGTCAGATGTCCGTAACTTTGGGTTTGGTGTTCACTTTTATTTAGCAAAGGCCTGGCAGCGATGTCAGATACCTTTGGGTTCGATGCTCGCTTATATTTAGCGAATGCCTGGCGGCGATATCAAATATCCGTACCTTTGGGTTTGTTGTTCGCTTTTATGCAGCGAAGGTCTGGCGGCGATGTCAGATACCTTTGGGTTCGATGCACGCTTTTATTTAGCGAATGCCTAGCAGCAATGTCAGATGTTCGTACCTTTGGGTTTGATGCTCGCTTTTATTTAGCGAATGCCTGATGGCAATATCAGATGTCCGTACCTTTGGGTTTGTTGTTCGCTTTTATTTGGCGAAGTCTTGGCGGCGATGTCAGATGTACGTACCTTTGGTTTTATTGTTCGCTTTTATTTAGCGAAGGCCCGGCGATGATGTCAGATACCTTTGCGTTCGATGCTAGCTTTTATTTAGCGAATTCCTAGCGGCGATGTCAGATGTCTGTACCTTTGGGTTTGTTGTTCGCTTTTGTTTAGCGAAGGCCTGGTGGCAATGCCAGATACCTTTTGGTTCGATGCTCGCTTTTATTTAGCGTGTGCCTGGCGACGATGTCAGATATCCGTACCTTTGGGTTTATTGTTCGCTTTTATTTAGCGAAGGCCTGGCGACAATGTCAGATACCTTTGGGTTCGATGCTCGCTTTTATTTAGGGAATTCTTGGCGGCGATGTCAGATGTCCGTACCTTTGGGTTTGTTGTTCACTTTTATTTAGCAAAGGCCTAGCGACGATGTCAGATACCTTTGGGTTCGATGCTCGCTTTTATTTAGCGAATGCCTGGCGGCGATGTCAGATGTCCGTATCTTTGGGTTTGTTGTTTGCTTTTATTTAGCAAAGTCTTGGCGGCGATGTCAGATACCTTTGGGTTCGATGCTCCTTTTTATTTAGCGAATGCCTGACGACGATGTCAAATATCTGTACCTTTAGGTTTTTTGTTCGCTTTTATTTAGCGAAGGCCTGGCGGCAATGTCAGATACCTTTGGGTTTGATGCTCGCTTTTATTTAGCGAATGCCTGGGGCGATGTCAGATGTCTGTACCTTTGGATTTTTTGTTCGCTTTTATTTAGCGAAGTCTTGGCGGCGATGTCAGTTACCTTTAGGTTCGATGCTCCCTTTTATTTAGCGAATGCTTGATGGCAATGTCAAATATCCGTACCTTTAGGTTTGTTGTTCGCTTTTATTTAGCGAAGGCATGGCGGCGATGTTCGATACCTTTGGGTTCGATGCTCGCTTTTATTTAGCGAATGCCTGGCGGCGATGTCAGATGTCCGTAACTTTGGGTTTATTGCTCGCTTTTATTTAGCGAAGGCCTGGCGGCGATGTCAAATACCTTTGGGTTCGATGCTCCCTTTTATTTAGCGAATGCCTGACGGGGATGTCAAATATCCGTACCTTTAGGTTTGTTGTTCGCTTTTATTTAGGGAATGCTTGGCGGTGATGTCAGATGTCCGTACCTTTGGGTTTGTTGTTCACTTTTACTTAGTGAAGGCCTGGCGGCGATATCCGATACCTTTGGGTTCGATGCTCGCTTTTATTTAGCGATTGCCTGGCAGCGATGTCAGAAGTCCGTACCTTTGGGTTTGTTGTTCGCTTTTATTTAGCGAAGGCCTGGCGGCGATGTCAGATACCTTTGCGTTCGATGTTCCCTTTTATTTTGCAAATGCCTGACGGTGATGTCAAATATCCGTCCGTACCTTTAGGTTTGTTGTTCGCTTTTATTTAGCGAAGGTCTTGCGGCGATGTCCAATACATTTGGGTTCGATGCTCGCTTTTATTTAGGGAACGCTTGGCGGTGATGTCAGATGTCCGTACCTTTGGGTTTGTTGTTTGCTTTTATTTAGCAAAGGCCTGGTGGCGATGTCATATACCTTCGGTTTTGATGCTCGCTTTAATTTAGCGAATGCCTGGTGGTGTTGTCAGATGTTTGTACCTTTGGGTTTGTTGTTCGCTTTTATTTGGCGAAGTCTTGGCGGCGATGTTAGATACCTTTGGGTTCGATGCTCGATTTTATTTAGCGAATGCCTGATGGTGATGTAAAATATCCGTACCTTTAGGTTTGTTGTTCGCTTTTATTTAGCGAAGGCCTGGCGGGGATGTTCGATACCTTTGCGTTCGATGCTCGCTCTTATTTAACGAATGCCTGGCGGCGATGTTAGATGTCCGTACCTTTGGGTTTGTTATTCGCTTTTCTTTAGCGAAGGCCTGGCAACGATGTCAGATACCTTTGGTTCGATGCTCGCTTTTATTTAGCGAATTCCTAGCGGCGATGTCATATATCCGTACCTTTGGGTTTGTTGTTCGCTTTTATTTAGCAATCGCCTGGCGGCAATGTCAGATACCTTTGGGTTCGATGCTCGCTTTTATTTAGGGAATTTCTGGCGGCTGTCGCTACTGCGAAAATCGGCGCCGGCTATGACAGAAGAGTCGCCACTGTGCGTTATTTATACCACAAGAGGGAAAGGAAATGCTCAGAGTAAACCTAACGCAAAGAGGGAAAGGAATGGTCATCGCAACCAAATCCTGGATTCGGGAGTCAGTTACGCAAGGGGAAGGTATTAGCACCCCTCACGTCCGTCGTACTCGACGGGATCCACGCTTGTTTTCTATCTAAGGGTGTGTTATTCTATCTACTCTACAGGTCTGGGTTAAAAAGAAAAGGAAATGACTCGGCAAAGTATCGTATTTTATGCCTACGTATTCCCGTCTGGAATGAGAAATCAGAGTCAACGTAGTTCGCGTACCTACGGGAAAGGAGGGGAAGGTTGCTCGCTAGGATATCGCATCCTATGCCTACGTACTTTCATACGGCATGAAAGATCAGAGAAAACGTAGTTCGAGCTACGGAAGATACAAGTTTGTCTGACAGTTTTTTATCTCCTTATGAAAGGGTTTTCTTGATTAAAGGTCCAAGAGGACAAAAGCAGAGTTTGAATGTTTGTTTGAGTTTTTTACGAAAGAAATGTTTTTTAGTCTGTTTGCAACTTGTACTGCACTAAAGACTTGTGATCTGAGAGTGACTACGTCGCATTGTCAACCTAAGGGTACCATACTAAGCAGTCAGATTACTAAAGAGTGACCCTCCAGCAACCTTTTCTCAAATAGCTTAAGGCTCGTAGCGTACAACACGCGTTATCCTTATTATTATGTTTTTGAATTGTTTTGAGATGAGAAAAGAAAGACCCTAAAACTATGGTTGAAAGGGGAACTAACCTAATGTTGTTACGCATGGTTTACAAACCTAATGTCTGTCATAATTTCCTCTTGCACAGAGGAAATCAGAGATCCTAGGGGATAAACAGCAAAAGACAGCAAGCCATTTGGGTTTGATGTTCGCTTTTATTTAGCGAAGGCCTGGTGGTGATGTCAGATACCTTTGGGTTCGATGCAGGCTACTATTTAGCGAATGCCTGGAGGCAATGTCAGATGTCCGTACCTTTGGGTTTGTTGTTCGCTTTTATTTAGCGAAGGCCTGGCGGCGATGTCAGATACCTTTGGGTTCGATGCTCGCTTTTATTTTGCGAATGCCTGGCGGCGATATCAGATGTCTATACCTTTGGGTTTGTTGTTCGCTTTTATTTAGCGAAGGCCTGGCGGCGATGTAGGATACCTTTGGGGTTCGATGCTCGCTTTTATTTAGCGAATTCCTGGGTCGATGTCAGATGTCTGTACCTTTGGGTTTTTTGTTCACTTTTATTTAGCAAAGGCCTGGAGGCGATGTCAGATACCTTTAGGTTCGATGCTCGCTTTTATTTTGCGAATGCCTGACGGCGATGTGAGATGTCCGTACCTTTGCGTTTGTTGTTCACATTTATTTAGCGAAGGCCTAGCGAAGATGTCAGATTCCTTTGCGTTCGATGCTCGCTTTTATTTAGCGAATGCCTGGCGGCGATGTTAGATGTCCATACCTTTCGGTTTTTTGTTCGCTTTTATTTAGCAAAGGCCTGGCGGCGATGTCAGATACCTTTGGGTTCGATGCTCACTTTTATTTTGCGAATGCCTAACGGCGATGTCAGATGTCCGTACCTTTGCGTTTGTTGTTCACATTTATTTAGTGAAGGCCTGGCGGCGATGTCAGATACATTTGGGTTTGATGCTCGCTTTTATTTAGCGAATGCCTGGCAGCGATGTCAGATGTCCGTACATTTGGGTTTGTTGTTCACTTTTATTGAGCGAAGGCCTAGCGACGATGTCAGATACCTTTGGGTTCGATGCTCGCTTTTATTTATCGAATGCCTGGCGGTGATGTCAGATGTCCGTACATTTGGGTTGGTTGTTCGCTTTTATTTAGCGAAGGCCTAGCGATGATGTCAGATACCTTTGGGTTCGATGCTCCCTTTTATTTAGCGAATGCCTGACGGCGATGTCAAATATCCGTACCTTTAGGTTTGTTGTTCGCTTTTATTTAGCTAAGGCCTGGCGGCGATGTCTGATACCTTTGGGTTCAATGCTCGCTTTTATTTAGTGAATGCCTGACCGCGATGTCAGATGTCCGTACCTTTGGGTTTGTTGTTCGCATTTATTTAGCGAAAGATATGCGGCGATGTCAGATACCTTTGGGTTCGATGCTCTCTTATATTTGGCGTATGCCTGGCGGCGATATCAAGTATCCGTACCTTTGGGTTTGTTGTTCGCTTTTATTTAGCAAAGGTCTGGCTGCGATGTCAGATACCTTTGGGTTTGATGCACGCTTTTATTTAGCGAATGCCTGGCGACAATATCAGATGTCCGTACCTTTGGGTTTGTTGTTCGCTTTTATTTAGCAAAGACCTGGCGGCAATGTCAGATACCTTTGGGTTCGATGCTCGCTTTTATTTTTCGAACTCCTGGCGGCGATGTCAGACGTATATACCTTTGGGTTTGTTGTTCGCTTTTATTTAGCGAAGGCCTCGCGGCGATGTCAGATACCTTTGGGGTTCGATGCTCGCTTTTATTTATCGAATGTCTGGGGCGATGTCAGATGTCTATACCTTTGGTTTTGTTGTTCGCTTTTATTTAGCAAAGGCCTGGCAGCGATGTCAGATACCTTTGGGTTCAATGCTCGCTTTTATTTAGAGAATGCCTGACAGCGATGTCAGATGTCCGTACCTTTGCGTTTGTTGTTCACTTTTATTTAGCGAAGGCCGGGCGGCGATGTCAGATACCTTTGCGTTCGATGCACGCTTTTATTTAGCGAATTCCTGGCGGCGATTTCAGATGTCCGTACCTTTTGGTTTGTTGTTCGCTTTTATTTAGCGAAGGCCTGGCGGCGATGTCAGATATCCGTACCTTTGGGTTTCTTGTTTGCTTTCATTTAGCGAAGGCCTGGCGGCGATGTCAGATACCTTTGGGTTTGATGCTCGCTTTTATTTAGCGAATGCCTGGCAGCGATGTCAGATGTCCGTACATTTGGGTTTGTTGTTCACTTTTATTGAGCGAAGGCCTAGCGACGATGTCAGATACCTTTGGGTTCGATGCTCGCTTTTATTTATCGAATGCCTGGCGGTGATGTCAGATGTCCGTACATTTGGGTTGGTTGTTCGCTTTTATTTAGCGAAGGCCTAGCGATGATGTCAGTTACCTTTGGGTTCAATGCTCGCTTTTATTTAGCGAATGCCTGGCGGCAATGTCAGATGTCCGTACCTTTGGGTTTGTTGTTTGCTTTTAATTAACGAAGTCTTGGCGGCGATGTCAGATACCTTTGGGTTCGATGCTCCCATTTATTTAGCGAATGCCTGACGGCGATGTCAAATATCCGTACCTTTAGGTTTGTTGTTCGCTTTTATTTAGCTAAGGCCTGGCGGCGATGTCCGATACCTTTGGGTTCAATGCTCTCTTTTATTTAGTGAATGCCTGACCGCGATGTCAGATGTCCGTACCTTTGGGTTTGTTGTTCGCATTTATTTAGCGAAAGATATGCGGCGATGTCAGATACCTTTGGGTTCGATGCTCTCTTATATTTAGCGTATGCCTGGCGGTGATATCAAGTATCCGTACCTTTGGGTTTGTTGTTCGCTTTTATTTAGCAAAGGTCTGGCTGCGATGTCAGATACCTTTGGGTTTGATGCACGCTTTTATTTAGCGAATGCCTGGCGACAATATCAGATGTCCGTACCTTTGGGTTTGTTGTTCGCTTTTATTTAGCAAAGACCTGGCGGCAATGTCAGATACCTTTGGGTTCGATGCTCGCTTTTATTTTTCGAACTCCTGGCGGCGATGTCAGACGTATATACCTTTGGGTTTGTTGTTCGCTTTTATTTAGCGAAGGCCTCGCGGCGATGTCAGATACCTTTGGGGTTCGATGCTCGCTTTTATTTATCGAATGTCTGGGGCGATGTCAGATGTCTATACCTTTGGTTTTGTTGTTCGCTTTTATTTAGCAAAGGCCTGGCAGCGATGTCAGATACCTTTGGGTTCAATGCTCGCTTTTATTTAGAGAATGCCTGACAGCGATGTCAGATGTCCGTACCTTTGCGTTTGTTGTTCACTTTTATTTAGCGAAGGCCGGGCGGCGATGTCAGATACCTTTGCGTTCGATGCTCGCTTTTATTTAGCGAATTCCTGGCGGCGATTTCAGATGTCCGTACCTTTTGGTTTGTTGTTCGCTTTTATTTAGCGAAGGCCTGGCGGCGATGTCAGATATCCGTACCTTTGGGTTTCTTGTTTGCTTTCATTTAGCGAACGCCTGGCGGCGATGTCAGATACCTTTGGGTTCGATACTCACATTTATTTAGGGAATGCTTGGAGGCGATGTTAGATGTCCATACATTTGGGTTTATTGTTCACTTTTATTTAGCGAAGGCCTAGCGACGATGTCAGATACCTTTGGGTTCGATGCTCGCTTTTATTTGGCAAATGCCTGACGGCGATGTCAGATGTCCGTACCTTTGGGTTTGTTGTTCGGTTTTAATTAACGAAGTATTGGCGGCGATTTCAGATACCTTTGGGTTCGATGCTCCCTTTTATTTAGCGAATGCCTGACGGTGATGTCAAATATCCGTACCTGCAGGTTTGTTGTTCGCTTTTATTTAGCGAAGGCCTAGCGATGATGTCAGTTACCTTTGGGTTCGATGCTCGCTTTTATTTAGTGCATGCCTGGCGGCGATGTCAGATGTCCGTACCTTTGGGTTTGTTGTTTGCTTTTAATTAACGAAGTCTTGGTGGCGATGTCAGTTACCTTTGGGTTCGATGCTCCCTTTTATTTATCGAATGCCTGACGACGATGTCAAATATCCGTACCTTTAGGTTTGTTGTTCGCTTTTATTTAGCGAATGCCAGGCAGCGATGTCAGATGTCCGTACCTTTGGGTTTGTTGTTTGCTTTTATTTAGCGAAGGCCTGGCGGTGATGTCAGAAACCTTTGGTTTCGATGCTCGCTTATATTTAGTGAATGCCTGGGGGCAATATCAAATATCCGTACCTTTGGGTTTGTTGTTCGCTTTTATTTAGCGAAGGTCTGGCGGCGTTGTCAGATACCTTTGGGTTCGATGCACGCTTTTAGTTAGCGAATTCCTGGCGGTAATGTCAGATGTCCGTACCTTTGCGTTTGTTGTTCGCTTTTATTTAGCGAAGGCCTGGAGGCGATGTCAGATACCTTTGGGTTCAATGCTCGCTTTTATTTTGGGAATTCTTGGCCGCGATGTCAGATGTCTGTACCTTTGGGTTTGTTGTTCGCTTTTATTTAGCGAAGGCCTGGTGGTGATGTCAGATACCTTTGGGTTTGATGCAGGCTATTATTTAGCGAATGCTTGGCGGCAATGTCAGATGTCCGTACCTTTGGGTTTGTTGTTCTCTTTTATTTAGCGAAGGCCTGGCGGTGATGTCAGATACCTTTGGGTTCGATGCTCGCTTTTATTTTGCGAATGCCTGGCGGCGATATCAGATGTCTATACCTTTAGGTTTGTTGTTCGCTTTTATTTAGCAAAGGCCTGGCGGCGATGTAGGATACCTTTGAGGTTCGATGCTCGCTTTTATTTAGCGAATGCCTGGGGCGACGTCAGATGTCTGTACCTTTGGGTTTTTTGTTCGCTTTTATTTAGCAAAGGGCTGGAGGCGATGCCAGATACCTTTGGGTTCGATGCTGGCTTTTATTTTGCGAATGCCTGACGGCGATGTCAGATGTCCGTACCTTTGCGTTTGTTGTTCACATTTATTTAGCGAAGGCCTGGCGGAGATGTTAGATTCCTTTGCATTCGATTCTCGGTTTCATTTAGCGAATGCCTTCCGGGGATGTCAGATGTCCATACCTTTGGGTTTTTTGTTCGCTTTTATTTAGCAAAGGCCTGGCGGCGAAGTCAGATACCTTTGGGTTCGATGCTCGCTTTTATGTTGCGAATGCATGACGGCGATGTCAGATGTCCGTACCTTTGCGTTTGTTGTCCACATTTATTTAGTGAAGGCATGGCAGTGATGTCAGACACCTTTGGGATCGATGCTCGCTTTTATTTAGCGAATGCCTGGCGGCGATGTCAGATGTCCGTACATTTGGGTTTGTTGTTCACTTTTAATGAGCGAAGGCCTAGCGACGATGTCAGATACCTTTGGGTCCGATGCTCGCTTTGATTTAGCGAATGCTTGGCGGCGATGTCAGATGTCCGTACATTTGGGTTTGTTGTTCGCTTTTATTTAGCGAAGGCCTAGCGATGATGTCAGTTACCTTTAGGTTCGATGCTCGGTTTTATTTAGCAAATGCCTGGCGGTGATGTCAGATGTCCATACCTTTAGGTTTGTTGTTTGCTTTTATTTAGCAAAGGCTTGGCGGCGATGTCAGATACCTTTGGGTTCGATGCTCGCTTTTATTTAGTGAATGCCTGGCGGCGATGTTAGATGTCCGTACCTTTGGGTTTGTTGTTCGCTTTTATTTAGCGAAAGCTTGGCGGCGATGTCAGATACCTTTGGGTTCGATGCTCGCTTATATTTAGCGTATGCCTGGCGGCGATATCAAGTATCCGTACCTTTGGGTTTGTTGTTCGCTTTTATTTAGCGAAGGTCTGGCTGCGATGTCAGATACCTTTGGGTTTGATGCACGCTTTTATTTAACGAATGCCAAGCGGCAATATCAGATGTCCGTACCTTTGGGTTTGTTGTTCGCTTTTATTTAGCAAAGGCCTGGCGGCAATGTCAGATACCTTTGGGTTCGATGCTCGCTTTTATTTTTCGAACTCCTGGCGGCCATGTCAGACGTATATACCTTTGGGTTTGTTGTTCGCTTTTGTTTAGCGAAGGCTTGGCGGCGATGTCAGATACCTTTTGGGTTCGATGCTCGCTTTTATTTATCGAATGTCTGGGGCGATGTCAGATGTCTATACCTTTGGGTTTGTTGTTCGCTTTTATTTAGCAAAGGCATGGCGGCGATGTCAGATACCTTTGGGTTCAATGCTCGCTTTTATTTAGAGAATGCCTGACAGCGATGTCAAATGTCTGTACCTTTGCGTTCGTTGTTCACTTTCATTTTGCGAAGGCCTGGCGGCGATGTCACATACCTTTGTGTTCGATGCTCGCTTTTATTTAGCGAATGCCCGATGGCGATTTCAGATGTCCGTACCTTTTGGTTTGTTGTTCGCTTTTATTTAGCGAAGACCTGGCGACGATGTCAGATACCTTTGGGTTTGATGCTCGCTTTTATTTAGAGAATGCCTGGCAGCGATGTCAGATGTCCGTACATTTGGGTTTGTTGTTCGCTTTTATTTAGCGAAGGCCTAGCGATGATGTCAGTTACCTTTGGGTTCGATGCTCGCTTTTATTTAGCGAATGCCTGGCGGCGATGTCAGATGTCCATACCTTTAGGTTTGTTGTTTGCTTTTAATTTACAAAGTCTTGGCGGCGATGTCAGATACCTTTGGGTTCGATGCTCCCTTTTATTTAGCGAATGCCTGACAGCGATGTCAAATATCCGTACCTTTAGGTTTGTTGTTCGTTTTTATTTAGCGAAGGCCTGACGGCGATGTCAGATACCTTTGGGTTCGATGCTCCCTTTTATTTAGCGAATGCCTGACGGCGATGTCAAATATCCGTACCTTTAGGTTTGTTTTTCGCTTTTATTTAGCGAAGGCCTAGCGAAGATGTCAGTTACCTTTGGGTTCGATGCTCGCTTTTATTTAGTGAATGCCTGGCGGTGATGTCAGATGTCCGTACCTTTGGGTTTGTTGTTTACTTTTAATTAACGAAGTCTTGGTGGCGATGTCAGATACCTTTGGGTTCGATGCTCCCTTTTATTTATCGAATGCCTGACGACGATGTCAAATATCCGTACCTTTAGGTTTGTTGTTCGCTTTTATTTAGCGAATGCCAGGCAGCGATGTCAGATGTCCGTACCTTTGGGTTTGTTGTTTGCTTTTATTTAGCGAAGGCCTGGCGGTGATGTCAGATACCTTTGGGTTCGATGCTTGCTTATATTTAGCGAATGCCTGGGGGAGATATCAAATATCCGTACCTTTGGGTTTGTTGTTCGCTTTTATTTAGCGAAGGTCTGGCGGCGTTGTCAGATACCTTTGGGTTCGATGCACGCTTTTAGTTAGCGAATTCCTGGCGGTAAAGTCAGATGTGCGTACCTTTGTGTTTGTTGTTCGCTTTTATTTAGAGAAGGCCTTGAGGCGATGTCAGATACCTTTGTGTTCGATGCTCGCTTTTATTTAGCGAATGCCCGGCGGCGATGTCAGATGTCCTTACCTTTGGGTTTTTTGTTCGCTTTTATTTAGCGAAGGCCTGGCGACGATGTCAGATACCTTTGGGTTCGATGCAGGCTATTATTTAGCGAATGCCTGACGGCAATGTCAGATGTTCGTACCTTTGGGTTTTTTGTTCGCTTTTATTTAGCAAAGGCCTAGTGATGATGTCAGTTACCTTTGGGTTCGATGCTCGCTTTTATTTAGCGAATGCCTGGCGGCGATGTCAGATGTCCATACCTTTAGGTTTGTTGTTTGCTTTTAATTAACAAAGTCTTGGCGGCGATGTCAGATACCTTTGGGTTCGATGCTCCCTTTTATTTAGCGAATGCCTGACGGCGATGTCAAATATCCGTACCTTTAGATTTGTTGTTCGTTTTTATTTAGCGAAGGCCTGGCGGCGATGTCAGATACCTTTGGGTTCGATGCTCCCTTTTATTTAGAGAATGCCTGACGGCGATGTCAAATATCTGTACCTTTAGGTTTGATTTTCGCTTTTATTTAGCGAAGGCCTAGCGAAGATGTCAGTTACCTTTGGGTTCGATGCTCACTTTTATTTAGTGAATGCCTGGCGGTGATGTCAGATGTCCGTACCTTTGGGTTTGTTGTTTGCTTTTAATTAACGAAGTCTTGGCGGCGATGTCAGATACCTTTGGGTTCGATGCTCCCTTTTATTTATCGAATGCCTGACGACGATGTCAAATATCCGTACCTTTAAGTTTGTTGTTCGCTTTTATTTAGCGAATGCCAGGCAGCGATGTCAGATGTCCGTACCTTTGGGTTTGTTGTTTGCTTTTATTTAGCGAAGGCCTGGCGGTGATGTCAGATACCTTTGGGTTCGATGCTTGCTTATATTTAGCGAATGCCTGGGGGCGATATCAAATATCCGTACCTTTGAGTTTGTTGTTCGCTTTTATTTAGCGAAGGTCTGGCGACGATGTAGGATACCTTTGAGGTTCCATGCTCGCTTTTATTTAGCGAATGCCTGGGGCGATGTCAGATGTCTGTACCTTTGGGTTTTTTGTTCGCTTTTATTTAGCAAAGGCCTGGCGGCGAGGTCAGATACCTTTGGGTTCGATGCAGGCTTTTATTTTGCGAATGCCTGACGGCGATGTCAGATGTCCGGACCTTTGCGTTTGTTGTTCACATTTATTTAGTGAAGGCCTGGCGGAGATGCCAGATTCCTTTGCGTTCGATGCTCGCTTTTATTTAGCGAATGCCTTACGGCGATGTCAGATGTCCATACCTTTGGGTTTTTTCTTCGCTTTTATTTAGCAAAGGCCTGGCGGCGATGTCAGATACCTTTGGGTTCGATGCTCGCTTTTATTTTGCGAATGCCTGACGGTGATGTCAGATGTCTGTACCTTTGCGTTTGTTGTTCACATTTATTTAGTGAAGGCCTGGCGGCGATGTCAGATACCTTTGGGTTCGATGCTCGCTTTTATTTAGCGAATGCCTAGCGGCGATGTCAGATGTCCGTACATTTGCGTTTGTTGTTCACTTTTATTGAGCGAAGGCCTAGCGACGATGTTAGATACCTTTGGGTTCGATGCTCGCTTTGATTTAGCGAATGCCTGGCGGCGATGTCAGATGTCCGTACATTTGGGTTTGTTGTTCTCTTTTATTTAGCGAAGGCCTGGCGGCGATGTCAGATACCTTTGGGTTCGATGCTCGCTTTTATTTAGCGAATGCCTGGCGGCGATGTTAGATATCTGTACCTTTGGGTTCCTTGTTTGCTTTCATTTAGCGAAGGCCTGGCGGCGATGTCAGATACCTTTCGGTTCGATACTCAGTTTTATTTAGGGAATGCTTGACGGCGATGTCAGATGTTCGTACCTTTGGGTTTGTTGTTCACTTTTATTTAGCGAAGGCCTAGCGACGATGTCAGATACCTTTGGGTTCGATGCTCGCTATTATTTAGCGAATGCCTGGCAGCGATGTCAGATGCCCGTACCTTTGGGTTTGTTGTTCCCTTTTATTTTTCAAAGTCTTGGCGGCGATGCCAGATACCTTTGGGTTGGATGCTCGATTTTATTTAGCGAATGCCTGACGGCGATGTCAAATATGCGTACCTTTAAGTTTGTTGTTCGCTTTTATTTAGCGAAGGACTGGCGGCGATGTCCGATACCTTTGGGTTTGATGCTCGCTTTTATTTAGTGAATGCTTGGCGGCGAATTCAGATGTCCGTACCTTTGGGTTTGTTGTTCGCTTTTATTTAGCGAAGGCCTGGCGGCGATGTCAGATACATTTGGGTTCGATGCTGGCTTATATTTAGCGAATGCCTAACGGGGATATCAAATATCCGTACCTTTGGGTTTGTTGTTCGCTTTTATTTAGCGAAGGTCTGGCGGCGATGTAAGATACCTTTGGGTTCGATGCTCGCTTTTATTTTTCGAATGCCTGGCGGAGATGTTAGATGTCTATAACTTTGGGTTTGTTGTTCTCTTTTATTTAGCGAAGGCCTGGCGGCGATGTCAGATACCTTTGGGGTTCGATGCTCGCTTTTATTTATCGAATGTCTGGGGCGATGTCAGATGTCTATACCTTTGGGTTTGTTGTTTGCTTTTATTTAGCAAAGGCCTGGTGGCGATGTCAAATACCTTTGGGTTCAATGATCGCTTTTATTTAGAGAATGCTTGACAGCGATGTCAGATGTCCGTACCTTTGCGTGTGTTGTTCACATTTATTTAGTGAAGGCCTGGCGGCGATGTCAGATACCTATGGGTTCGATGCTCACTTTTATTTAGCGAATGCCTGGCAGCGATGTCAGATATCCGTACCTTTGGGTTTGTTGTTTGCTTTCATTTAGCGAAGGCCTGACGGCGATGTCAGATACCTTTGGGTTCGATACTCACTTTCATTTAGGGAATGCTTGGCGGCGATGTCAGATGTTCGTACCTTTGGGTTTGTTGTTCACTTTTATTTAGCGAAGGCCTAGCGACGATGTCAGATACCTTTGGGTTCGATGCTCGCTATTATTTAGCGAATGCCTGGCGGCGATGTCAGATGTCCGTACCTTTGGGTTTGTTGTTCGCTTTTATTTGGCGAAGTCTTGGCGGCGATTTCAGATACCTTTGGGTTCGATGCTCGATTTTATTTAGCGAATGCCTGACGGCAATGTCAAATATCCGTACCTTTTGGTTTGTTGTTCGCTTTTATTTAGCGAAGGACTGCCGACGATGTCCGATACCTTTGGGTTCGATGCTCGCTTTTATTTAGTGAATGCTTGGCGGCGAATTCAGATGTCCGTACCTTTGGGTTTGTTGTTCACTTTTATTTAGCGAAAGCCAGGCGACGATTTCAGATACATTTGGGTTCGATGCTCGCTTTTAATTAGCGAATGCCTGGCAGGGATGTCAAATATCCGTACCTTTGGGTTTGTTGTTCGCTTTTATTTAGCAAAGGTCTGGCGGCAATGTCAGATACCTTTGGGTTCGATGCTCGCTTTTATTTTGTGAATGCCTGGCGACGCTGTCAGATGTCTATACCTTTGGGTTTGTTGTTCGCTTTTATTTAGCGAATGCCTGACGGCGATGTCAGATACCTTTGGGGTTCGATGCTCTCTTTAATTTAGCGAATTCCTGGGGCGATGTCAGATGTCTGTACCTTTGGGTTTGTTGTTCGCTTTTATTTAGCAAAGGCCTGGCGGCAATGTGCGATACCTTTAGGTTCAATGCTCGCTTTTATTTAAAGAATGCCTGACAGCGATGTCAGATGTCTGTACCTTTGCGTTTGTTGTTCACTTTTATTTAGCGAAGGCCTGGCGGCGATCTCAGATACCTTTGGGTTCGATGCTCGCTTTTATTTAGTAAATGCTTGGAGGCGATGTCAGATATCTGTACCTTTGGGTTTGTTGTTCACTTTTAATTAGCAAAGGCCTGGCGGCGATGTCAAATATCCGTACCTTTGGGTTTGTTGTTTGCTTTTATTTAGCGAAGGTCTGGCGGCGATGTAAGATACCTTTGGGTTCGATGCTCGTTTTTATTTTTCAAATGCCTGGCGGCGATGTCAGATGTCTATAACTTTGGGTTTGTTGTTCTCTTTTATTTAACGAAGGCCTGGCGGCGATGTCAGATATCTTTGGGGTTCGATGCTTGCTTTTATTTATCGAATGTCTGGGGCGATGTCAGATGTCTATACCTTTGGGTTTGTTGTTCGCTTTTATTTAGCAAAGGCCTGGCGGCGATGTCAGATGCCTTTGGGTTCAATGTTCGCTTTTATTTAGAGAATGCTTGACAGCGATGTCAGATGTCCGTACCTTTGCGTTTGTTGTTTACTTTTATTTAGCGAAGGCCTGGCGGCGATGTCAGATACCTTTGGGTTTGATGCTCACTTTTATTTAGCGAATGCCTTGCAGCGATGTCAGATATCCGTACCTTTGGGTTTGTTGTTTGCTTTCATTTAGCAAAGGCCTGGCGGCGATGTCAGATGTCTGTACCTTTGGGTTTGTTGTTCACTTTTATTTAGCGAAGGCCTAGCGACGATGTCAGATACCTTTGGGTTCGATGTTCGTTATTATTTAGTGAATGCCAGGCGGCGATGTCAGATGTCCGTACCTTTGGGTTTGTTGTTCGCTTTTATTTGGCGAAGTCTTGGCGGGGATGTCAGATACCTTTGGGTTCGATGCTCGATTTAATTGAGCGAATGCCTGACGGCGATGTCAAATATCCGTACCTTTAGGTTTGTTGTTCGCTTTTATTTAGCGAAGGACTGGCGGTGATGTTCAATACCTTTAAGTTTGATGCTCGCTTTTATTTAGTGAATGCTTGGCGGCGAATTCAGTTTTGCGTACCTTTGGGTTTGTTGTTCGCTTTTATTTAGCGAAGGCCTGGAGGCGATGTCAGATACATTTGGGTTCGATGCTCGCTTATATTTAGAGAATGCCTGGCGGGGATGTCAAATATCCGTACCTTTGGGTTTTTTGTTCAATTTTATTTAGCGAAGGTCTAGCGGCATTGTCAGATACCTTTGGGTTCGATGCTCGCTTTTATTTTTCGAATGCCTGGCGGCGATGTCAGATGTCTATATCTTTGGGTTTGTTGTTCGCTTTTATTAAGCGAAGGCCTGGCGGCGATGTCAGATACCTTTGGGGTTCGATGCTCGCTTTTATTTAACGAATGTCTGGGGCGATGTCAGAGGTCTATACCTTTGGGTTTGTTGTTTGCTTTTATTTAGCAAAGGCCTGGCGGCGATGTCAGATACCTTTGGGTTCAATGCTCGCTTTTATTTAGAGAATTACTGGCAGCGATGTCAGATGTTCGTACCTTTGCGTTTGTTGTTCACTTTTATTTAGCGAAGGCCTGGCGACGATGTTAGATACCTTTGGGTTCGATGCTCACTTTTATTTAGCGAATGCCTGGCAGCGATGTCAGATATCCGTACCTTTGGGTTTCTTGTTTGCTTTCATTTTGCGAAGGCCTGGCGGCGATGTCAGATACCTTTGGGTTCGATGCTCGCTTTTATTTGGTGAATGCCTGGCGGCGCTGTCAGATGTCTATACCTTTGGGTTTGTTGTTCGCTTTTATATAGCGAATGCCTGACGGCGATGTCAGATACCTTTGGGGTTCGATGCTCGCTTTAATTTAGCGAATGCCTGGAGCGATGTCAGATGTCTGTACCTTTGGGTTTGTTGTTCGCTTTTATTTAGCAAAGGCCTGGCGGCAATGTCAGCTACCTTTAGGTTCAATGCTCGCTTTTATTTAGAGAATGCCTGACAGCGATGTCAGATGTCTGTACCTTTGCGTTTGTTGTTCACTTTTATTTAGCGAAGGCCTGGCGGCGATGTCAGATACCTTTAGGTTTGATGCTCGCTTTTATTTAGCGAATGCTTGGAGGCGATGTCAGATATCTGTACCTTTGTGTTTGTTGTTCACTTTTATTTAGTGAAGCCCTGGCGACGATGTCAGATACCTTTGGGTTCGATACTCGCTTTTATTTAGGGAATGCCTAGCGGTGATGTCAGATGTCCGTACCTTTGGGTTTGTTGTTCACTTTTATTTAGCGATGGCCTAGCGACGATGTCAAATACCTTTGGGTTCGATGCTCGCTATTATTTAGCGAATTCCTGGCGGCGATGGTAGATGTCTGTACCTTTGGGTTTGTTGTTCGCTTTTATTTGGCGAAGTCTTGGCGGCGATGTTAGATACCTTTGGGTTCGATGCTCGATTTTATTTAGCGAATGCCTGACGGCGATGTCAAATATCCATACCTTTTGGTTTGTTGTTCACTTTTATTTAGCGAAGGACTGGCGGCGATGTCTGATACCTTTGGGTTCGATGCTCGCTTTTATTTAGTGAATGTTTGGCGGAGAATTCAGATGTCCGTACCTTTGCTTTTGTTGTTCGCTTTTATTTAGCGAAGGCCTGGCGACGATTTCAGATACATTTGGGTTCGATTCTCGCTTATATTTAGCGAATGCCTGGCGGCGATGTCAGATACCTTTGGGTTCGATGCTCGCTTTTATTTTGTGAATGCCTGGCGGCGCTGTCAGATGTTTATACCTTTGGGTTTGTTGTTCGCTTTTATTTAGCGAATTCCTGACGGCGATGTCAGATACCTTTGGGGTTCGATGCTCGCTTTAATTTAGCGAATTCCTGGGGCGATGTCAGATGTCTGTACCTTTGGGTTTGTTGTTCGCTTTTATTCAGCAAAGGCCTGGCGGCGATGTCAGATACCTTTAGGTTCAATGCTCGCTTTTATTTAGGGAATGCCTGACAGCGATGTCAGATGTCTGTACCTTTGCGTTTGTTGTTCCCTTTTATTTAGCGAAGGCCTGGCGGCGATGTCAGATACCTTTGGGTTTGATGCTCGCTTTTATTTAGCGAATGCTTGGAGGCGATGTCAGATATCTGTACCTTTGCGTTTGTTGTTCACTTTTATTTAGCGAAGGCCTGGCGGCGATGTCAGATACCTTTGGGTTCGATGCACGCTTTTATTTAGCGAATGTCTGGCGGCAATGCCATATGTCCGTACCTTTGCGTTTGATGTTCGCTTTTATTTAGCGAAGGCCTAGCGGCGATGTCAGATACCTTTGGGATTGATGCTCGCTTTTATTTAGGAAATTCCTGGCGGCGATGTCAGATGTCTGTACCTTTGGGTTTGTTGTTCGCTTTTATTTAGCGAAGGCCTGGAGGCAATGTCAGATACCTTTGGGTTTGATGCTCGTTTTTATTTTGCGAATGTCTGGCGGCGATGTCAGATGTCTATACCTTTGGGTTTGTTGTTCACTTTTATTTAGTGAAGGCCTGACGGCGATGTCAGATACCTTTGGGGTTCGATGCTCGCTTTTATTTAGCGAATGCTTGGGGCGATGTCAGATGTCTGTACCTTTGGGTTTGGCGTTCGCTTTTATTTAGCGAATTCCTGGGGCGATGTCAGATGTCTGTACCTTTGGGTTTGTTGTTCGCTTTTATTTAGCGAAGGCCTAGCGGCGATGTCAGATAACTTTGGGTTCGATGCTTGCATTTATTTAGGGAATGCCTGGCGGCGATGTCAAATGTCCGTACCTTTGGTTTTGTTGTTCAATTTTATTTAGCGAAGGCCTGGCGGCGATGTCAGATACCTTTGCTCTCGATGCTAGCTTTTGTTTAGCGAATGCCTGGCGACGATGTCAGATGTCCGTACCTTTCGGATTTTTGTTCGCTTTTATTTAGCGAAGGCCTGGCGGCAGGGTCAGATACCTTTGGGTTCGATGATCGCTTTTATTTAGGGAATTCCTGGCGGCGATGTCAGATGTCAGTACCTTTGGGTTTGTTGTTCACTTTTATTTAGCGAAGGCCTAGCGACGATGGGAGATACCTTTGGGTTTGATGCTCGCTTTTATTTAGCGAATGCCTGATGGCGATGTCAGATGTCCGTACCTTTGGGTTTGTTGTTCGCTTTTATTTAGCGAAGTCTTTGCGGCGATGTCAGATACCTTTGGGTTCGATGCTCGATTTTATTTAGCAAATGCCTGACGGCAATGCCAAATATCCGTACCTTTTGGTTTGTTGTTTCCTTTTTTTAGCGAAGGACTGGAGGCGATGTCCGATACCTTTGGGTTCAATGCTCGCTTTTATTTAGTGAATGCTTGGCGGCGAATTCAGATATCCGTCTCTTTGGGTTTGTTGTTCGCTTTTATTTAGCGAAGGCCTGGCGGCGATTTCAGATACATTTGGGTTTGATGCTCGCTTATATTTAGCGAATGCCTGGCGGGGATGTCAAATATCCGTACCTTTCGGTTTGTTGTTCGCTTTTATTTAGAAAAGGTCTGGCGGCGATGTTAGATACCTTTGGGTTCGATGCTCGCTTTTATTTAGGGAATGCCTAGCGGCGATGTCAGATGTCCGTACCTTTGGGTTTGTTGCTCCCTTTTATTTAGTGAAGGCCTAGCGACGATGTCAAATACCTTTGGGTTCGATGCTTGCTTTTATTTAGCGATTGTCTGGCGGTGATGTCAGATGTCCGTACCTTTGGGTTTGGTGTTTGCTTTTATTTAAAGAAGGCCTGGAAGAGATGTCAGATACCTTTGGGTTCGATGCTCGCTTATATTTAGCGAATGCCTGGTGGCGATATCAAATATCCGTAACTTTAGGTTTGTTGTTCGCTTATATTTAGCGAAGGTCTGACGGCGATGTCAGATACCTTTGGGTTCGATGCACGCTTTTATTTAGCGAATGTCTGGCGGTAATGTCAGATGTCTGTACCTTTGCGTTTGTTGTTCGCTTTTATTTAGCGAAGGCCTAGCGGCGATGTCAGATACCTTTGGGTTTGATGCTCGCTTTTATTTAGGGAATTCCTCGCGGCAATGTGAGATGTCCGTACCTTTGGGTTTGTTGTTCGCTTTTATTTAGCGAAGGCCTGGAGGCGATGTCAGATACCTTTGGGTTTGATGCTCGTTTTTATTTTGCTGGCGGCGATGTCAAATGTTATACCTTTGGGTTTGTTGTTCACTTTTATTTAGTGAAGGCCTGGCGGCGATGTCAGATACCTTCGGGGTTCGATGTTCGCTTTTATTTAGCGAATGCTTGGGGCGATGTCAGATGTCTGTACGTTTGGGTTTGGTGTTCGCTTTTATTTAGAGAATGCCTGGCGCGATGTCAGATGTCTGTACCTTTGGGTTTGTTATTAGCTTTTATTTAGCGAAGGCCTAGCGGCGATGTCAGATAACTTTGGGTTCGATGCTCGCATTTATTTAGGGAATGCCTGGAGGCGATGTCAGATGTCCGTACCTTTGGTTTTGTTGTTCAATTTTATTTAGCAAAGGCCTGGCGGCGATGTCAGATACCTTTGCTCTCGATGCTAGCTTTTATTTAGCGAATGCTAGGCGGCGATGTCAGATGTCCGTACCTTTGGGATTTTTGTTCGCTTTTATTTAGCGAAGGCCAGGCGGCAGTGTCAGATACCTTTGGGTTCGATGCTCGCTTTTATTTAGGGAATTCCTGGCGGCCATGTCAGATGTCCGTACCTTTGGGTTTGTTGTTCACTTTTATTTAGCGAAGGCCTAGCGACGATGTGAGATACCTTTGGGTTTGATGCTCGCTTTTATTTAGCGAATGCCTGACGGTGATGTCATATGTCCGTACCTTTGGGTTTGTTGTTCGCTTTAATTTTGCGAGGTCTTGAGCGATGTCAGATACCTTTGGGTTCGATGCTCGATTTTATTTAGCAAATGCCTGACGGCGATGCCAAATATCCGTACCTTTTGGTTTGTTGTTTGCTTTTATTTAGCGAAGGACTGGCGGCGATGTCCGATACCTTTAGGTTCGATGCTCGCTTTTATTTAGTGAATGCTTGATAGCGATGTCAGATGTCTGTACCTTTGCGTTTGTTGTTCACTTTTATTTAGCGAAGGCCTGGCGGCGATGTCAGATACCTTTGGGTTCGATGCTCGATTTTATTTAGCGAATGCCTAGAGGCGATGTCAGATATCCGTACCTTTGGGTTTGTTGTTCGCTTTTATTTAGCGAAGGCCTGGCGGCGATGTCAGATACCTTTAGGTTCGATACTCGCTTTTATTTAGGGAATGCCTAACGGCGATGTCAGATGTTAATACCTTTGGGTTTGTTGTTCACTTTTATTTAGCGAAGGCCTAGCGACGATGTCAGATACCTTTGGGTTCGATGCTTGCTTTTATTTAGCGAATGCCTGGCGGCGATGTCAGATGTCTGTACCTTTGGGTTTGGTGTTCACTTTTATTTAGCAAAGGCCTGGCAGCGATGTCAGATACCTTTGGGCTCGATGCTCGCTTATATTTAGCGAATGCCTTGCGGCGATATTAAATATCCGTACCTTTGGGTTTGTTGTTCGCTTTTATTTAGCGAAGGTATGGCGGTGATGTCAGATACCTTTGGGTTCGATGCACGCTTTTATTTAGCGAATGCCTAGCGGCAATGTCAGATGTCCGTACCTTTGTGTTTGTTGTTCGCTTTTATTTAGCGAAGGCCTAGCAGCGATGTCAGATACCTTTGGGTTCGATGCTCGCATTTATTTAGGGAATGCCTGGCGGTGATGTCAGATGTCCGTACATTTGGTTTAGTTGTTCAATTTTATTTAGCGAAGGCCTGGCGGCGATGTCAGATACCTTTGCGTTCGATGCTAGCTTTTATTTAGCGAATGCCTGGCGGGGATGTCAGATGTCCGTACGTTTGGGATTTTTGTTCGATTTTATTTAGCGAAGGCCTGGCGGCTGTGTCAGATACCTTTGGGTTCGATGCTGGCGTTTATTTAGGGAATTCCTGGCGGCGATGTCAGATGTCCGTACCTTTGGGTTTGTTGTTCACTTTTATTTAGCGAAGGCCTATCGACGATGTGAGATACCTTTGGGTTTGATGCTCGCTTTTATTTAGCGAATGCCTGACGGCGATGTCAGATGTCCGTACCTTTGGGTTTGTTGTTCGCTTTTATTTGGCGAGGTCTTGGCGTCGATGTCAGATACCTTTGGGTTCGATGCTCGATTTTATTTAGCAAATGCCTGACGGAGATGCCAAATATCCGTACCTTTTGGTTTGTTGTTTGCTTTTATTTAGCGAAGGACTGGCGGCGATGTCCGATACCTTTGGGTTCGATGCTCGCTTTTATTTAGTGAATGCTTGGCGGCGAATTCAGATATCCGTACCTTGGGCTTGTTGTTCGCTTTTATTTAGCGAAGACCTGGCGGCGATTTCAGATACATTTGGGTTCGATGCTCGCTTATATTTAGCGAATGCCTGGCGGGGATGTCAAATATTCGTACCTTTGGGTTTGTTGTTTGCTTTTATTTAGCGAAGGTCTGGCGGCGATGTCAGATACCTTTGGGTTCGATGCTCGCATTTATTTTGTGAATTCCTGGCGGCGCTGTCAGATGTCTATACCTTTATGTTTGTTGTTCGCTTTTATTTAGCGAAGGCCTGACGACGATGTCAGATACCTTTGGGGTTCGATGCTCGCTTTAATTTAGCGAATGCCTGGGGCGATGTCAGATGTCTGTATCTTTGGGTTTGTTGTTCGCTTTTATTTAGCAAAGGCCTGGCGGAGATGTCAGATACCTTTAGGTTCAATGCTCGCTTGTATTTAGAGAATGCCTGACAGCGATGTCAGATGTCTGTACCTTTGCGTTTGTTGTTCACTTTTATTTAGCGAAGGCCTGACGGTGATGTCAGATACCTTTCGGTTCGATGCTCGATTTTATTTAGCGAATGCCTAGAGGCGATGTCAGATATCCGTACCTTTGGGTTTGTTGTTCGCTTTTATTTAGCGAAGGCCTGGCAGCGATGTCAGATACCTTTGGGTTCGATACTCGCTTTTATTTAGGGAATGCATAGCGACGATGTCAGATGTTCGTACCTTTGGGTTTGTTGTTCACTTTTATTTACCGAAGGCCTAGCGACGATGTCAGATACCTTTGGGTTCGATGCTTGCTTTTATTTAGCGAATGCCTGGCGGCGATGTCAGATGTCCGTAACTTTGGGTTTGGTGTTCACTTTTATTTAGCAAAGGCCTGGCAGCGATGTCAGATACCTTTGGGTTCGATGCTCGCTTATATTTAGCGAATGCCTGGCGGCGATATCAAATATTCGTACCTTTGGGTTTGTTGTTCGCTTTTATGTAGCGAAGGTCTGGCGGCGATGTCAGATACCTTTGGGTTCGATGCACGCTTTTATTTAGCGAATGCCTAGCGGCAATGTCAGATGTTCGTACCTTTGGGTTTGATGCTCGCTTTTATTTAGCGAATGCCTGATGGCGATATCAGATGTCCGTACCTTTGGGTTTGTTGTTCGCTTTTATTTGGCGAAGTCTTGGCGGCGATGTCAGATGTACGTACCTTTGGTTTTATTGTTCGCTTTTATTTAGCGAAGGCCCGACGACGATGTCAGATACCTTTGCGTTCGATGCTAGCTTTTATTTAGCGAATTCCTAGCGGCGATGTCAGATGTTTGTACCTTTGGGTTTGTTGTTCGCTTTTGTTTAGCGAAGGCCTGGTGGCAATGTCAGATACCTTTTGGTTCGATGCTCGCTTTTATTTAGCGTGTGCCTGGCGACGATGTCAGATATCCGTACCTTTGGGTTTGTTGTTCGCTTTTATTTAGCGAAGGCCTGGCGACAATGTCAAATACCTTTGGGTTTGATGCTTGCTTTTATTTAGGGAATTCTTGGCGGCGATGTCAGATGTCCGTACCTTTGGGTTTGTTGTTCACTTTTATTTAGCAAAGGCCTAGCGACGATGTCAGATACCTTTGGGTTCGATGCTCGCTTTTATTTAGCGAATGCCTGGCGGCGATGTCAGATGTCCGTATCTTTGGGTTTGTTGTTTGCTTTTATTTAGCAAAGTATTGGCGGCGATGTCAGATACCTTTGGGTTCGATGCTCCTTTTTATTTAGCGAATGCCTGACGACGATGTCAAATATCTGTACCTTTAGGTTTGTTGTTCGCTTTTATTTAGCGAAGGCCTGGCGGCAATGTCAGATACCTTTGGGTTTGATGCTCGCTTTTATTTAGCGAATGCCTGGGGCGATGTCAGATGTTTGTACCTTTGGATTTTTTGTTCGCTTTTATTTAGCGAAGTCTTGGCGGCGATGTCAGTTACCTTTAGGTTCGATGCTCCCTTTTATTTAGCGAATGCCTGACGGCGATGTCAAATATCCGTACCTTTAGGTTTGTTGTTCGCTTTTATTTAGCGAAGGCATGGCGGCGATGTTCGATACCTTTGGGTTCGATGCTCGCTTTTATTTAGCGAATGCCTGGCGGCGATGTCAGATGTCCGTAACTTTGGGTTTATTGCTCGCTTTTATTTAGCGAAGGCCTGGCGGCGATGTCAAATACCTTTGGGTTCGATGCTCCCTTTTATTTAGCGAATGCCTGACGAGGATGTCAAATATCCGTACCTTTAGGTTTGTTGTTCGCTTTTATTTAGGGAATGCTTGGCGGTGATGTCAGATGTCCGTACCTTTGGGTTTGTTGTTCACTTTTATTTAGTGAAGGCCTGGCGGCGATATCCGATACCTTTGGGTTCGATGCTCGCTTTTATTTAGCGATTGCCTGGCAGCGATGTCAGAAGTCCGTACCTTTGGGTTTGTTGTTCGCTTTTATTTAGCGAAGGCCTGGCGGCGATGTCAGATACCTTTGCGTTCGATGTTCCCTTTTATTTTGCAAATGCCTGACGGCGATGTCAAATATCCGTACCTTTAGGTTTGTTGTTCGCTTTTATTTAGCGAAGGTCTTGCGGCGATGTCCAATACCTTTGGGTTCGATGCTCGCTTTTATTTAGGGAACGCTTGGCGGTGATGTCAGATATCTGTACCTTTGTGTTTGTTGTTTGCTTTTATTTAGCAAAGGCCTGGCGGCGATGTCATATACCTTCGGTTTCGATGCTCGCTTTAATTTAGCGAATGCCTGGCGGTGTTGTCAGATGTTTGTACCTTTGGGTTTGTTGTTCGCTTTTATTTGGCGAAGTCTTGGCGGCGATGTTAGATACCTTTGGGTTCGATGCTCGATTTTATTTAGCGAATGCCTGACGGTGATGTAAAATATCCGTACCTTTAGGTTTGTTGTTCGCTTTTATTTAGCGAAGGCCTGGCGGGGATGTTCGATACCTTTGCGTTCGATGCTCGCTCTTATTTAACGAATGCCTGGCGGCGATGTTAGATGTCCGTACCTTTGGGTTTGTTGTTCGCTTTTCTTTAGCGAAGGCCTGGCAGCGATGTCAGATACCTTTGGTTCGATGCTCGCTTTTATTTAGCGAATTCCTAGCGGCGATGTCATATATCCGTACCTTTGGGTTTGTTGTTCGCTTTTATTTAGCAATGGCCTGGCGGCAATGTCAGATACCTTTGGGTTCGATGCTCGCTTTTATTTAGGGAATTTCTGGCGGCTGTCGCTACTGCGAAAATCGGCGCCGGCTATGATAGAAGATTCACCACTGTGCGTTATTTATCCCACAAGAGGGAAAGGAAATGCTCAGAGTAAACCTAACGCAAAGAGGGAAAGGAATGGTCATCGCAACCAAATCCTGGATTCGGGAGTCAGTTACGCAAGGGGAAGGTATTAGCACCCCTCACGTCCGTCGTACTCGACGGGATCCACGCTTGTTTTCTATCTAAGGGTGTGTTATTCTATCTACTCTACAGGTCTGGGTTAAAAAGAAAAGGAAATGACTCGGCAAAGTATCGTACTTTATGCCTACGTATTCCCGTCTGGAATGAGAAATCAGAGTCAACGTAGTTCGCGTACCTACGGGAAAGGAGGGGAAGGTTGCTCGCTAGGATATCGCATCCTATGCCTACGTACTTTCATACGGCATGAAAGATCAGAGAAAACGTAGTTCGGGCTACGGAAGATACAAGTTTGTCTGACAGTTTTTTATCTCCTTATGAAAGGGTTTTCTTGATTAAAGGTCCAAGAGGACAAAAGCAGAGTTTGAATGTTTGTTTGAGTTTTTTACGAAAGAAATGTTTTTTAGTCTGTTTGCAACTTGTACTGCACTAAAGACTTGTGATCTGAGAGTGACTACGTCGCATTGTCACCCTAAGGGTACCATACTAAGCAGTCAGATTACTAAAGAGTGACCCTCTAGCAACCTTTTCTCAAATAGATTAAGGCTCGTAACGTACAACACGCGTTATCCTTATTATTATGTTTTTGAATTGTTTTGAGATGAGAAAAGAAAGACCCTAAAACTATAGTTGAAAGGGGAACTAACCTAATGTTGTTATGCATGGTTTACAAACCTAATGTCTGTCATAATTTCCTCTTGCACAGAGGAAATCAGAGATCCTAGGGGATAAACAGCAAAAGACAGCAAGCCATTATAGTAAACAATAAACAGTAAACAGTAAACATATATGCTATGCAACAGTACCAGAGGGCAATAGAGAAAACAATAGGCAAGAGGAGACAATCTCCACCTCAAACCTAGAGGTAATCAGCATAATTAAACAGACAATACAGAGAAAAACAAAAGACACAGAGGAGGTAGCTCAGGCAGCAGTACCAAACTCCTACAGCAAACAGCAGCTCTAAACAGCAAAGTTGGAAAGACAGCAAAGTTGACAGCAAAGGCCTCATCTTCAAGCAAGCTTCTATCTTCAATCTTCATCAATCTTCAAGCTCCCACAAGCACACTCCAAGAGGAGGATTAATCATCAAGATCAAGTTATAATGTTAAAGAACTTAATGACAACCAAAGGAAATCACTAAGAACTCAACATTGCAAATGAAAGGTATCCTCAAAGTTCTACTCACTTGGGCATACCACTCATCCCTCCTAAGGAGAGATGGAGCTTCCCAAGAAGGACTTTGTGTCATTGGATAGAATAGAGGCAAACAATGCACTCTATGTTTGAAGAAAGAATCAAAACTAGGTCTAAGGCCTTTCCTAAAACCCTAATTCTCTAAGCTCTTAAACAAAAGCTCCACAAGAGGAAAAACCTTCAACTCCAAGCTCTAATCCTCAATCTCAAGCATCTTCAATGAATCCAGAAGCTCCAACAAAAAGAAATCAAGCTCTAACCAACTCACAGGCAGCCAACCAAACCAAACAAACCAAAGCACTCAAGAGAGGAATCCACAAACACAAGCCACTTGCAAAATACTACTAAAATAGAAAATGAAATTGCAAAATTCTAATAAAATTCCTAGGGGAACATACATGTTTGAACAAACTAATTTAAAAAGATTGAAGCCTAAATCAACTTCTAAGTTATCTAAACAATTCCTACATTGAGATAGGTCAAGAGAATCCACAAGTTTGGGAGGGTCCTAATCTCAATACCTAAAATAGATCCTAATATTGTTCTAAAAATCCAATAAAAAATCTAAGGGAACATACATGTCTACCCTAACACATACTAAAAAATCAAAGCCAAAATCTAAACCAATTGTAAGAACTAAATTCAACAAAACAGATGAACAATTATGCAAAATTAAAAGAATTAACAAAAATAAGAAAAATCAAATTAAATTGGAAAATGCATGAAATTGCATTTTGTTAATCCCAGAAAATCACAAATTCCATAAGGATCATGAGGATATTTTTAAAATAATTTTTGGATCAAAATTGGAATTAATATGATTTTTGGAATCAACAAACAATTAAAATAAAAACAAAATGAATAAAAGAAATAATAAAACTCAGAATAAAACACAACCACAAGATGAGGAGACCAGTCAGCTGATCCAACGCGCTAGAGCTTGCCAGCGCATTAAGTGAAACGACCGTGTTTTGAATTAAAACTCTCCAATCTCAGATTAAAACACAAGCTTTGGATCTTGGCTGTAGTCAAAGGTCAAGTGATGATCCAAGGGTCAAGACATCATCTTCTCCAAAATTCAGGCAGGCCAGGTGGAGATTCAGGCTGGTGGTTGGTGGTGGCCGGAGAAGATTCCGGTTGTCTTCTCCGGTGAGAGTCCAAGTTCAGGCAACCAAAAAAAACAAACTCTATACCAAATCAACTCAGTTTTTCACGTACATTCCAAATCCATCATCAAAATGCTCTAATTCTCAACATATCGTCAAACACGATTCAAGTTTCAGAAATAGCATCATCAACAACTCTCACTAAACTCAAAATTAATGGTATAAATCTCTTCATCTCGTTGCGTACATCAACCTGATCTAAACATCTAACATTAAAACCTTATGAATCAAGAGATTCAAGTCCAAACAGATCAGCTATGTCATCTTCAATCATCACCAATTGAGTTCAAATCAAGCCTAAAACGATCTATGTCATGTGTAGATCCTAACCACAAGTCTAAATCTAATCATCTCATGCTAAATCATGATGAATTTTGAGAAATGCAAACCTGGTATAGATCTTGAAACAGAGGTACTTAGAGCTCGTGGCTTGCTTCCAAATGCTCCAGATAGCTTCAATGATCCACAAGGAAGAGATTACACACCTCAATTTGGCTTGAATTGGCTCCAAACTCAGAATCCGATTTGAACTTGCAGTTGAGAAAATTTTCTTGCTCTGGCGCGAAATGATGCTCAAAATTGATCTGAACTCACTCTAATGAATATATAGAAGAGTTTCATGGGCCTTTGGATCCAAGTTGAAGCCCAAAACAGTGATTTGCAATTTCTGATTTTTCCTTCAAAATTCAATATGACAGTCGTGCATTGCAAGCTTGGCATTGGTTCTAGAAGTTTCTAACACCTTGCACATGTCATTTAGAATGAGTTTGGATGGAGAAATTGGCCTGAATTGCCTTGTGTATGATTTTGCATATGTGACTTGTTCATGAAGTAACAACATTGAAAGTCATGGAATTATGCCTCAAATAAAAAATGTAAAAGTGTCAAAGTGTTCAAAATGAAATTTCCAATCAGAAAATGTACTCATTTTCTTGGTTTTGGCCATCTAACTCAAAATCCCATTTTCCCCTCCTTTCCATATTTCAAAATTCTTCATTTTCAAGCCATTTCAAATGACTTTTTGATATGAGCCAAAACAAACTCTCATGACCACTTTGTTGCACTCAAAACATCATTCCAAGCAACTTTCATGTTGAGCAATTTTCCATTTGAAGCTTGCAAGTTGGAGATTTTGGCCTATGCTTGAAAATGACCTATAATCTCACTTTCCCAAAATACCCCTGACTTGTAAACCTCATAACTTGAGTTCTACAAATCATATGGATTACTTCTAGTACAATTTAGAAAGCTAAGATCATGAGGAACAACTTTCATGTTGGCCAAAAGTTCATGTGAAACCTATTTCTAGGTCCAAAGTTACTTGGAAGTCAAGTGACTTTCATAGATAAATTTCACATTCATCTGGTGACCTGTAACTTGTCTGGACCATAACTTGAGTTCTACAAATCCAATGGAGGACTTCTAATACTCAAATTAGAGGTATTGAGATTCTATACAAGTTTCATGTTGGCCAAAGATCCATTTGAAACTTGTATCTTGACTTATGTGGCCTTGAAGTTAGGCACTAAACAGGGTAATTTGCACTGAAACCCTAATTTAGCAACTTCCCACATTCTTGACTCTTCTTGATTTGATCTTGGCACAACACCACAAATGTCTTATCACATCATTTCATGAACTCCATGACCTCAAATTAGGCTTGAATGCTTTTCCATTGCATAATTGACCTATGGTTGATCCAGATGAAACCCTAATTGCTTACACATCAACTGTGGCTCTTGCACTTGAATCAATGACTTGATTGAGCTCCAACATGGCCCTCTAGGCACTCTATGATCTCTATACACATCTCATATTCACAATCCATGCTTCACATTTCATATTCACACCTCAATGATAATCTTCAACTAATCAAGACCTCCCACCACCTCCTGATGACTTGGATGACTTCTCAAGCTTGGATAAGATTTCTTGCTAGGCTTCTCTTGATAATAATCACACTTGATCTCCAATTGGATGAATGATATGCCATGATATGAAAATGATAGAACTATGCAAATGATAATGCAATGAAACATAAACCAAGTAAAAGATGTTGAGCAAACTTTGGGGTGCAACAGCGGCGATGTCAGATGTCCGTACCTTTGGGTTTGTTGTTCACTTTTATTTAGCGAAGGCCTAGCGAAGATGTCAGATACCTTTGGGTTCGATGCTCGCTTTTATTTAGCGAATTCCTGGAGGCGATGTCAGATGTCCGTATCTTTGGGCTTGTTGTTCGCTTTTATTTAGCAAAGTCTTGGCGGCGATGTCAGATACCTTTGGGTTCGATGCTCCTTTTTATTTAGCGAATGCCTGACGGCGATGTCAAATATCCGTACCTTTAGGTTTGTTGTTCGCTTTTATTTAGCGAAGGCCTGGCAGCGATGTCCGATACCTTTGGGTTCGATGCTCGCTTTTATTTAGCGAATGCCTGGGGCGATGTCAGATGTCCGTACCTTTGGATTTTTTGTTCGCTTTTATTTAGCGAAGTCTTGGCGGCGATGTCAGTTACCTTTGGGTTTGATGCTCCCTTTTATTTAGCGAATGCTTGACGGCGATGTCAAATATCCGTACCTTTAGGTTTGTTGTTCGCTTTTATTTAGCGAAGGCCTGGTGGCGATGTTCGATACCTTTGGGTTTAATGCTCGCTTTTATTTAGGGAATGCTTGGCGGTGATGTCAGATGTCCGTACCTTTGGGTTTGTTGTTCGCTTTTATTTAGCGAAGGCCTGGAGGTGATATCCGATACCTTTGGGTTCGAAGCTCGCTTTTACTTAGCGAAGGCCTGGCGGCGATGTCAGATGTCCGTACGTTTGGGTTTGTTGTTCGCTTTTATTTAACGAAGGTCTGGCGGCAATGTCAAATACGTTTGGGTTCGATGCTCCCTTTTATTTAGCGAATGCCTGATGGCGATGTCAAATATTCGTACCTTTAGGTTTCTTGTTCGCTTTTATTTAGCGAAGGTCTAGCGGAGATGTCCGATACCTTTGTGTTCGATGCTCGCTTTTATTTAGTGAATGCCTGGCGGCGATGTCAGATGTCTGTACCTTTGGGTTTGTTGTTTGCTTTTATTTAGCAAAGGCCGGGCGGCGATGTCATATACCTTTGGGTTCAATGCTCGCTTTTATTTAGCGAATGCCTAGCGGCGATGTTAGATGTCCGTACTTTTGGTTTTCTTAGTTGCTTTTATTTAGCGAAGGCTTGACGGCGATGTCAGATACCTTTGGGTTCGATACTCGTTTTTATTTAGGGAATGCTTGGCGGCGATGTCAGATGTCTGTACCTTTGGTTTTGTTGTTCACTTTTATTTAGGGAAGGCCTAGCGGCGATGTCAGATACCTTTGGGTTCGATGCTCGCTTTTATTTAGCGAATGCTTGGCGGCGATGTCAAATGTCCATACGTTTGGGTTCGTTGTTCACTTATATTTGGCGAAGTCTTGGCGGCGATGTCAGATACCTTTGGGTTTGATGCTCGATTTTATTTAGCGAATGTCTGACGGCGATGTCAAATATCCGTACCTTTAGGTTTGTTGTTCGCTTTTATTTAGCGAAGGCCTGGCGGCGATGTCCGATACCTTTGGGTTCGATGCTCGCTTTTATTTAGTGAATGCCTGGAGGTGATGTCAGATGTCCGTACCTTTGGGTTTGTTGTTCGCTTTTATTTAGCGAAGGCCTGGATGCGATGTCAGATACATTTGGGTTCGATGCTCGCTTATATTTAGCAAATTCCTGGCGGGGATGTCAATTATCCGTACCTTTGGGTTTGTTGCTCGCTTTTATTTAGCGAAGGTCTGGCAGCGATGTCAGATACCTTTGGGTTCGAGGCTCGCTTTTATTTTGCGAATGGCTGGCGGCGATGACAGATGTCTATACCTTTGGGTTTGTTGTTCGCTTTTATTTAGCGAAGGCCTGGCGACAATGTCAGATACCTTTGGGGTTCGATGCTCGCATTTATTTAGCGAATACCTGGGGCGATGTCAGATGTCTGTACCTTTGGGTTTGTTGTTCGCTTTTATTTAGAAAAGGCGTGGCGGCGATGTCAAATTCCTTTAGGTTCAATGCTCGCTTTTATTTAGAGAATTCCTGACAACGATGTCAGATGTCTGTACCTTTGCGTTTATTGTTCACTTTTATTTAGCAAAGGCCTGGCGGCGATGTCAGATACCTTTGCGTTCGATGGTTACTTTTATTAGTGAATGCCTAGCGGCGATGTCAGATATCCGTACCTTAGGGTTTGTTGTTCGCTTTTATTTTGCGAAGGCCTAGCGACGATGTCAGATACCTTTGGGTTCGATGCTCGCTTTTATTTAGCGAATGCCTGGCGGCGATGTCAGATGTCTGTACCTTTGGGTTTGTTATTCGCTTTTATTTAGCGAAGTCTTTGCGGCAATGTCAAATACCTTTGGGTTCGATGTTCCCTTTTATTTAGCGAATGCCTGACGGCGATGTCAAATATCCGTACCTTTAGGTTTGTTGTTCGCTTTTATTTAGCGAAGGCATGGCGGCGATGTTAGATACCTTTGCGTTTGATGCTCGCTTTTATTTAGCGAATGCCCGACGGCGATGTCAGATGTCCGAACCTTTGGGTTTGTTGTTCGCTTTTATTTTGCGAAGGCCTGACGGCGATGTCAGATACCTTTGGGTTCGATGCTCGCTTTTATTTAGCGAATGCCTGGCGGCGATGTCAGATATCCTTACCTTTGGGTTTCTTGTTCGCTTTTATTTAGCGAAGGCTTGCCGGCGATGTCAGATACCTTTTGGTTCGATGCTAGCTTTTATTTAGAGAAAGCCTGGCGTCGATGTCAAATGTCTGTACCTTTGGGTTTGTTGTTCTCTTTTGTTTAGCGAAGGTCTGGCGGAGATGTCAGATACCTTTGGGTTCGATGCACGCTTTTATTTAGCGAATGCCTGGCGGCGATGTCAGATGTACGTACCTTTGGGTTTGTTGTTCGCTATTATTTAGAAAAGGCCTGGCGGCGATGTCATATACCTTTGGGTTCGACGCTCTCTTTTATTTTGCGAATGCTTGGCGACGATGTCAGATGTCTATACCTTTGGGTTTGTTGTTCGCTTTTATATAGCGAAGGCCTGGCGGCGATGTCAGATACCTTTGGGGTTCGTTGCTCGCTTTTATTTAGAGAATGCCTGGCGGCGATGTCAAATAATCGTACCTTTAGGTTTGTTGTTTGCTTTTATTTAGCGAAGGCCTGGCGGCGATGTCTGATAACTTTGGGTTCGATGCTCGCGTTTATTTATTGAATGCCTGGCGACAATGTCAGATGTCTGTTTATTTGGGTTTGTTGTTCGCTTTTATTTAGCGAAGGCCTGGCGGCGATGTCAGATACATTTGGGTTCGATGCTCGCTTATATTTAGCGAATTCCTAGCGGGGATGTCAAATATTCGTACCTTTGGATTTTTTGTTCGCTTTTATTTAGCGAAGGTCTGGCGGCGATGTCAGATACCGGTGGGTTCGATGCTCGCTTTTATTTTGCGAATGCCTAGCGGCGATGTCAGATATTTGTACCTTTGGGTTTGTTGTTCGCTTTTATTTAGTAAAGGCCTGGCGGCGATGTCAGATACCTTTAGGTTCAATGCTCGCTTTTATTTAGAGAATGCCTGACAGCGATGTCAGATGTCTGTACCTTTGCGTTTATTGTTCACTTTTATTTAGCGAAGGTCTGGCGGCGATGTCAGATACCTTTGCGTTCGATGCTCACATTTAATTAGCGAATGCCTGACGGGGATGTCAGATGTCCGTACCTTTGGATTTGTTGTTCGCTATTATTTAGCGAAGGCCTGGAGGCGATGTCAGATACCTTTTGGTTCGATGCTCGCTTTTATTTAGCGAATTCCTGGCGGCGATGTCAGATATCCTTACCTTAGGGTTTGTTTTTCGCTTTTATTTAGCGAAGGCCTAGCAACGATGTCATATACCTTCGGGTTCGATGCTCGCTTTTATTTAGCGAATGCCTGGCGGCGATGTCAGATGTCCGTACCTTTGGGTTTGTTGTTCGCTTTTATTTAGCGAAGTCTTTGCGGCGATGTCAGATACCTTTGGGTTCGATGCCCCATTTTATTTAGCGAATGCCTGACAGCGATGTCAGATGTCCGAACCTTTGGGTTTGTTGTTAGCTTTTATTTAGCGAAGGCCTGTCGGCGATGTCAGATACCTTTGGGTTCGATGCTCGCTTTTATTTAGCGAATGCCTGGTGGAGATGTCAGATATCCGTACCTTTGGGTTTCTTGTTCGCTTTTATTTAGCGAAGGCCTGGCGGCGATGTCAGATACCTTTTGGTTCGATGCTCACTTTTATTTAGCGAAGGCCTGGCGGCGATGTCAGATACCTTTTGGTTCGATGCTCGCTTTTATTTAGAGAATGCCTGGCGGCGATGTCAGATGTTCGTACCTTTGGGTTTGTTGTTCGCTTTTATTTAGCGAAGGTCTGGCGGCGATGTCAGATACCTTTGGGTTCGATGCACGCTTTTATTTAGCGAATGCCTGGCGGCAATGTCAGATGTACGTACCTTTGGGTTTGTTGTTCGCTTTTATTTAGAAAAGGCCTGGCGGCGATGTCATATACCTTTGGGTTCGATGCTCTCTTTTATTTTCCGAATGTTTGGCGATGATGTCAGATGTCTATACCTTTGGGTTTTTTGTTCGCTTTTATTTAGCGAAGTCTTTGCGGCAATGTCAAATACCTTTGGGTTCGATGTTCCCTTTTATTTAGCGAATGCCTGACGGCGATGTCAAATATCCGTACCTTTAGGTTTGTTGTTCGCTTTTATTTAGCGAAGGCATGGCGGCGATGTTAGATACCTTTGCGTTTGATGCTCGCTTTTATTTAGCGAATGCCCGACGGCGATGTCAGATGTCCGAACCTTTGGGTTTGTTGTTCGCTTTTATTTTGCGAAGGCCTGACGGCGATGTCAGATACCTTTGGGTTCGATGCTCGCTTTTATTTAGCGAATGCCTGGCGGCGATGTCAGATATCCTTACCTTTGGGTTTCTTGTTCGCTTTTATTTAGCGAAGGCTTGCCGGCGATGTCAGATACCTTTTGGTTCGATGCTAGCTTTTATTTAGAGAAAGCCTGGCGTCGATGTCAAATGTCTGTACCTTTGGGTTTGTTGTTCTCTTTTGTTTAGCGAAGGTCTGGCGGAGATGTCAGATACCTTTGGGTTCGATGCACGCTTTTATTTAGCGAATGCCTGGCGGCGATGTCAGATGTACGTACCTTTGGGTTTGTTGTTCGCTATTATTTAGAAAAGGCCTGGCGGCGATGTCATATACCTTTGGGTTCGACGCTCTCTTTTATTTTGCGAATGCTTGGCGACGATGTCAGATGTCTATACCTTTGGGTTTGTTGTTCGCTTTTATATAGCGAAGGCCTGGCGGCGATGTCAGATACCTTTGGGGTTCGTTGCTCGCTTTTATTTAGAGAATGCCTGGCGGCGATGTCAAATAATCGTACCTTTAGGTTTGTTGTTTGCTTTTATTTAGCGAAGGCCTGGCGGCGATGTCTGATAACTTTGGGTTCGATGCTCGCGTTTATTTATTGAATGCCTGGCGACAATGTCAGATGTCTGTTTATTTGGGTTTGTTGTTCGCTTTTATTTAGCGAAGGCCTGGCGGCGATGTCAGATACATTTGGGTTCGATGCTCGCTTATATTTAGCGAATTCCTAGCGGGGATGTCAAATATTCGTACCTTTGGATTTTTTGTTCGCTTTTATTTAGCGAAGGTCTGGCGGCGATGTCAGATACCGGTGGGTTCGATGCTCGCTTTTATTTTGCGAATGCCTAGCGGCGATGTCAGATATTTGTACCTTTGGGTTTGTTGTTCGCTTTTATTTAGTAAAGGCCTGGCGGCGATGTCAGATACCTTTAGGTTCAATGCTCGCTTTTATTTAGAGAATGCCTGACAGCGATGTCAGATGTCTGTACCTTTGCGTTTATTGTTCACTTTTATTTAGCGAAGGTCTGGCGGCGATGTCAGATACCTTTGCGTTCGATGCTCACATTTAATTAGCGAATGCCTGACGGGGATGTCAGATGTCCGTACCTTTGGATTTGTTGTTCGCTATTATTTAGCGAAGGCCTGGAGGCGATGTCAGATACCTTTTGGTTCGATGCTCGCTTTTATTTAGCGAATTCCTGGCGGCGATGTCAGATATCCTTACCTTAGGGTTTGTTTTTCGCTTTTATTTAGCGAAGGCCTAGCAACGATGTCATATACCTTCGGGTTCGATGCTCGCTTTTATTTAGCGAATGCCTGGCGGCGATGTCAGATGTCCGTACCTTTGGGTTTGTTGTTCGCTTTTATTTAGCGAAGTCTTTGCGGCGATGTCAGATACCTTTGGGTTCGATGCCCCATTTTATTTAGCGAATGCCTGACAGCGATGTCAGATGTCCGAACCTTTGGGTTTGTTGTTAGCTTTTATTTAGCGAAGGCCTGTCGGCGATGTCAGATACCTTTGGGTTCGATGCTCGCTTTTATTTAGCGAATGCCTGGTGGAGATGTCAGATATCCGTACCTTTGGGTTTCTTGTTCGCTTTTATTTAGCGAAGGCCTGGCGGCGATGTCAGATACCTTTTGGTTCGATGCTCACTTTTATTTAGCGAAGGCCTGGCGGCGATGTCAGATACCTTTTGGTTCGATGCTCGCTTTTATTTAGAGAATGCCTGGCGGCGATGTCAGATGTTCGTACCTTTGGGTTTGTTGTTCGCTTTTATTTAGCGAAGGTCTGGCGGCGATGTCAGATACCTTTGGGTTCGATGCACGCTTTTATTTAGCGAATGCCTGGCGGCAATGTCAGATGTACGTACCTTTGGGTTTGTTGTTCGCTTTTATTTAGAAAAGGCCTGGCGGCGATGTCATATACCTTTGGGTTCGATGCTCTCTTTTATTTTCCGAATGTTTGGCGATGATGTCAGATGTCTATACCTTTGGGTTTTTTGTTCGCTTTTATTTAGCGAAGGCCTGGCGGCAATGTCAGATACCTTTGGGGTTCGATGCTCGCTTTTATTTAGCGAATTCCTGGGGCTATGTCAGATGTCTGTACCTTTGGGTTTGTTGTTCGCTTATATTTAACAAAGGCCTGGTGGCGATGTCAGATACCTTTGGATTCAATGCTCGCTTATATTTAGAGAATTCCTGACAGCGATGTCAGATATCTGTACCTTTGCGTTTGTTGTTCACTTTTATTTAGCGAAGGCCTGGCGGCGATGTCAGATAGCTTTGCGTTTGATGCTCGCTTTTATTTAGCGAATGCCTGGTGGCGATGTCAGATGTCCGTACTTTGGGTTTGGTATTTGCTTTTATCTAGCAAAGGCCTGGCGGCGATGTCAGATACGTTTGGGTTCGATGCTCGCTTTTATTTACCGAATGCCTGGCGGCGATGTCAGATATCCGTACCTTTGGGTTTCTTGTTTTCTTTTATTTAGCGAAGGCCTGGCGACGATGTCAAATACCTTTGGGTTTGATGCTTGCTTTTATTTAGGGAATTCTTGGCGGATATGTCAGATGTCCGTACCTTTGGGTTTGTTGTTCACTTTTATTTAGCAAAGGCCTAGCGACGATGTCAGATACCTTTGGGTTCGATGCTCGCTTTTATTTAGCGAATGCCTGGCGGCGATGTCAGATGTCCGTATCTTTGGGTTTGTTGTTTGCTTTTATTTAGCAAAGTATTGGCGGAGATGTCAGATACCTTTGGGTTCGATGCTCCTTTTTATTTAGCGAATGCCTGACGACGATGTCAAATATCTGTACCTTTAGGTTTGTTGTTCGCTTTTATTTAGCGAAGGCCTGGCGGCAATGTCAGATACCTTTGGGTTTGATGCTCGCTTTTATTTAGCGAATGCCTGGGGCGATGTCAGATGTTTGTACCTTTGGATTTTTTGTTCGCTTTTATTTAGCGAAGTCTTGGCGGCGATGTCAGTTACCTTTAGGTTCGATGCTCCCTTTTATTTAGCGAATGCCTGACGGCGATGTCAAATATCCGTACCTTTAGGTTTGTTGTTCGCTTTTATTTAGCGAAGGCATGGCGGCGATGTTCGATACCTTTGGGTTCGATGCTCGCTTTTATTTAGCGAATGCCTGGCGGCGATGTCAGATGTCCGTAACTTTGGGTTTATTGCTCGCTTTTATTTAGCGAAGGCCTGGCGGCGATGTCAAATACCTTTGGGTTCGATGCTCCCTTTTATTTAGCGAATGCCTGACGAGGATGTCAAATATCCGTACCTTTAGGTTTGTTGTTCGCTTTTATTTAGGGAATGCTTGGCGGTGATGTCAGATGTCCGTACCTTTGGGTTTGTTGTTCACTTTTATTTAGTGAAGGCCTGGCGGCGATATCCGATACCTTTGGGTTCGATGCTCGCTTTTATTTAGCGATTGCCTGGCAGCGATGTCAGAAGTCCGTACCTTTGGGTTTGTTGTTCGCTTTTATTTAGCGAAGGCCTGGCGGCGATGTCAGATACCTTTGCGTTCGATGTTCCCTTTTATTTTGCAAATGCCTGACGGCGATGTCAAATATCCGTACCTTTAGGTTTGTTGTTCGCTTTTATTTAGCGAAGGTCTTGCGGCGATGTCCAATACCTTTGGGTTCGATGCTCGCTTTTATTTAGGGAACGCTTGGCGGTGATGTCAGATATCTGTACCTTTGTGTTTGTTGTTTGCTTTTATTTAGCAAAGGCCTGGCGGCGATGTCATATACCTTCGGTTTCGATGCTCGCTTTAATTTAGCGAATGCCTGGCGGTGTTGTCAGATGTTTGTACCTTTGGGTTTGTTGTTCGCTTTTATTTGGCGAAGTCTTGGCGGCGATGTTAGATACCTTTGGGTTCGATGCTCGATTTTATTTAGCGAATGCCTGACGGTGATGTAAAATATCCGTACCTTTAGGTTTGTTGTTCGCTTTTATTTAGCGAAGGCCTGGCGGGGATGTTCGATACCTTTGCGTTCGATGCTCGCTCTTATTTAACGAATGCCTGGCGGCGATGTTAGATGTCCGTACCTTTGGGTTTGTTGTTCGCTTTTCTTTAGCGAAGGCCTGGCAGCGATGTCAGATACCTTTGGTTCGATGCTCGCTTTTATTTAGCGAATTCCTAGCGGCGATGTCATATATCCGTACCTTTGGGTTTGTTGTTCGCTTTTATTTAGCAATGGCCTGGCGGCAATGTCAGATACCTTTGGGTTCGATGCTCGCTTTTATTTAGGGAATTTCTGGCGGCTGTCGCTACTGCGAAAATCGGCGCCGGCTATGATAGAAGATTCACCACTGTGCGTTATTTATCCCACAAGAGGGAAAGGAAATGCTCAGAGTAAACCTAACGCAAAGAGGGAAAGGAATGGTCATCGCAACCAAATCCTGGATTCGGGAGTCAGTTACGCAAGGGGAAGGTATTAGCACCCCTCACGTCCGTCGTACTCGACGGGATCCACGCTTGTTTTCTATCTAAGGGTGTGTTATTCTATCTACTCTACAGGTCTGGGTTAAAAAGAAAAGGAAATGACTCGGCAAAGTATCGTACTTTATGCCTACGTATTCCCGTCTGGAATGAGAAATCAGAGTCAACGTAGTTCGCGTACCTACGGGAAAGGAGGGGAAGGTTGCTCGCTAGGATATCGCATCCTATGCCTACGTACTTTCATACGGCATGAAAGATCAGAGAAAACGTAGTTCGGGCTACGGAAGATACAAGTTTGTCTGACAGTTTTTTATCTCCTTATGAAAGGGTTTTCTTGATTAAAGGTCCAAGAGGACAAAAGCAGAGTTTGAATGTTTGTTTGAGTTTTTTACGAAAGAAATGTTTTTTAGTCTGTTTGCAACTTGTACTGCACTAAAGACTTGTGATCTGAGAGTGACTACGTCGCATTGTCACCCTAAGGGTACCATACTAAGCAGTCAGATTACTAAAGAGTGACCCTCTAGCAACCTTTTCTCAAATAGATTAAGGCTCGTAACGTACAACACGCGTTATCCTTATTATTATGTTTTTGAATTGTTTTGAGATGAGAAAAGAAAGACCCTAAAACTATAGTTGAAAGGGGAACTAACCTAATGTTGTTATGCATGGTTTACAAACCTAATGTCTGTCATAATTTCCTCTTGCACAGAGGAAATCAGAGATCCTAGGGGATAAACAGCAAAAGACAGCAAGCCATTATAGTAAACAATAAACAGTAAACAGTAAACATATATGCTATGCAACAGTACCAGAGGGCAATAGAGAAAACAATAGGCAAGAGGAGACAATCTCCACCTCAAACCTAGAGGTAATCAGCATAATTAAACAGACAATACAGAGAAAAACAAAAGACACAGAGGAGGTAGCTCAGGCAGCAGTACCAAACTCCTACAGCAAACAGCAGCTCTAAACAGCAAAGTTGGAAAGACAGCAAAGTTGACAGCAAAGGCCTCATCTTCAAGCAAGCTTCTATCTTCAATCTTCATCAATCTTCAAGCTCCCACAAGCACACTCCAAGAGGAGGATTAATCATCAAGATCAAGTTATAATGTTAAAGAACTTAATGACAACCAAAGGAAATCACTAAGAACTCAACATTGCAAATGAAAGGTATCCTCAAAGTTCTACTCACTTGGGCATACCACTCATCCCTCCTAAGGAGAGATGGAGCTTCCCAAGAAGGACTTTGTGTCATTGGATAGAATAGAGGCAAACAATGCACTCTATGTTTGAAGAAAGAATCAAAACTAGGTCTAAGGCCTTTCCTAAAACCCTAATTCTCTAAGCTCTTAAACAAAAGCTCCACAAGAGGAAAAACCTTCAACTCCAAGCTCTAATCCTCAATCTCAAGCATCTTCAATGAATCCAGAAGCTCCAACAAAAAGAAATCAAGCTCTAACCAACTCACAGGCAGCCAACCAAACCAAACAAACCAAAGCACTCAAGAGAGGAATCCACAAACACAAGCCACTTGCAAAATACTACTAAAATAGAAAATGAAATTACAAAATTCTAATAAAATTCCTAGGGGAACATACATGTTTGAACAAACTAATTTAAAAAGATTGAAGCCTAAATCAACTTCTAAGTTATCTAAACAATTCCTACATTGAGATAGGTCAAGAGAATCCACAAGTTTGGGAGGGTCCTAATCTCAATACCTAAAATAGATCCTAATATTGTTCTAAAAATCCAATAAAAAATCTAAGGGAACATACATGTCTACCCTAACACATACTAAAAAATCAAAGCCAAAATCTAAACCAATTGTAAGAACTAAATTCAACAAAACAGATGAACAATTATGCAAAATTAAAAGAATTAACAAAAATAAGAAAAATCAAATTAAATTGGAAAATGCATGAAATTGCATTTTGTTAATCCCAGAAAATCACAAATTCCATAAGGATCATGAGGATATTTTTAAAATAATTTTTGGATCAAAATTGGAATTAATATGATTTTTGGAATCAACAAACAATTAAAATAAAAACAAAATGAATAAAAGAAATAATAAAACTCAGAATAAAACACAACCACAAGATGAGGAGACCAGTCAGCTGATCCAACGCGCTAGAGCTTGCCAGCGCATTAAGTGAAACGACCGTGTTTTGAATTAAAACTCTCCAATCTCAGATTAAAACACAAGCTTTGGATCTTGGCTGTAGTCAAAGGTCAAGTGATGATCCAAGGGTCAAGACATCATCTTCTCCAAAATTCAGGCAGGCCAGGTGGAGATTCAGGCTGGTGGTTGGTGGTGGCCGGAGAAGATTCCGGTTGTCTTCTCCGGTGAGAGTCCAAGTTCAGGCAACCAAAAAAAACAAACTCTATACCAAATCAACTCAGTTTTTCACGTACATTCCAAATCCATCATCAAAATGCTCTAATTCTCAACATATCGTCAAACACGATTCAAGTTTCAGAAATAGCATCATCAACAACTCTCACTAAACTCAAAATTAATGGTATAAATCTCTTCATCTCGTTGCGTACATCAACCTGATCTAAACATCTAACATTAAAACCTTATGAATCAAGAGATTCAAGTCCAAACAGATCAGCTATGTCATCTTCAATCATCACCAATTGAGTTCAAATCAAGCCTAAAACGATCTATGTCATGTGTAGATCCTAACCACAAGTCTAAATCTAATCATCTCATGCTAAATCATGATGAATTTTGAGAAATGCAAACCTGGTATAGATCTTGAAACAGAGGTACTTAGAGCTCGTGGCTTGCTTCCAAATGCTCCAGATAGCTTCAATGATCCACAAGGAAGAGATTACACACCTCAATTTGGCTTGAATTGGCTCCAAACTCAGAATCCGATTTGAACTTGCAGTTGAGAAAATTTTCTTGCTCTGGCGCGAAATGATGCTCAAAATTGATCTGAACTCACTCTAATGAATATATAGAAGAGTTTCATGGGCCTTTGGATCCAAGTTGAAGCCCAAAACAGTGATTTGCAATTTCTGATTTTTCCTTCAAAATTCAATATGATAGTCGTGCATTGCAAGCTTGGCATTGGTTCTAGAAGTTTCTAACACCTTGCACATGTCATTTAGAATGAGTTTGGATGGAGAAATTGGCCTGAATTGCCTTGTGTATGATTTTGCATATGTGACTTGTTCATGAAGTAACAACATTGAAAGTCATGGAATTATGCCTCAAATAAAAAATGTAAAAGTGTCAAAGTGTTCAAAATGAAATTTCCAATCAGAAAATGTACTCATTTTCTTGGTTTTGGCCATCTAACTCAAAATCCCATTTTCCCCTCCTTTCCATATTTCAAAATTCTTCATTTTCAAGCCATTTCAAATGACTTTTTGATATGAGCCAAAACAAACTCTCATGACCACTTTGTTGCACTCAAAACATCATTCCAAGCAACTTTCATGTTGAGCAATTTTCCATTTGAAGCTTGCAAGTTGGAGATTTTGGCCTATGCTTGAAAATGACCTATAATCTCACTTTCCCAAAATACCCCTGACTTGTAAACCTCATAACTTGAGTTCTACAAATCATATGGATTACTTCTAGTACAATTTAGAAAGCTAAGATCATGAGGAACAACTTTCATGTTGGCCAAAAGTTCATGTGAAACCTATTTCTAGGTCCAAAGTTACTTGGAAGTCAAGTGACTTTCATAGATAAATTTCACATTCATCTGGTGACCTGTAACTTGTCTGGACCATAACTTGAGTTCTACAAATCCAATGGAGGACTTCTAATACTCAAATTAGAGGTATTGAGATTCTATACAAGTTTCATGTTGGCCAAAGATCCATTTGAAACTTGTATCTTGACTTATGTGGCCTTGAAGTTAGGCACTAAACAGGGTAATTTGCACTGAAACCCTAATTTAGCAACTTCCCACATTCTTGACTCTTCTTGATTTGATCTTGGCACAACACCACAAATGTCTTATCACATCATTTCATGAACTCCATGACCTCAAATTAGGCTTGAATGCTTTTCCATTGCATAATTGACCTATGGTTGATCCAGATGAAACCCTAATTGCTTACACATCAACTGTGGCTCTTGCACTTGAATCAATGACTTGATTGAGCTCCAACATGGCCCTCTAGGCACTCTATGATCTCTATACACATCTCATATTCACAATCCATGCTTCACATTTCATATTCACACCTCAATGATAATCTTCAACTAATCAAGACCTCCCACCACCTCCTGATGACTTGGATGACTTCTCAAGCTTGGATAATATTTCTTGCTAGGCTTCTCTTGATAATAATCACACTTGATCTCCAATTGGATGAATGATATGCCATGATATGAAAATGATAGAACTATGCAAATGATAATGCAATGAAACATAAACCAAGTAAAAGATGTTGAGCAAACTTTGGGGTGCAACAGCGGCGATGTCAGATGTCCGTACCTTTGGGTTTGTTGTTCACTTTTATTTAGCGAAGGCCTAGCGAAGATGTCAGATACCTTTGGGTTCGATGCTCGCTTTTATTTAGCGAATTCCTGGAGGCGATGTCAGATGTCCGTATCTTTGGGCTTGTTGTTCGCTTTTATTTAGCAAAGTCTTGGCGGCGATGTCAGATACCTTTGGGTTCGATGCTCCTTTTTATTTAGCGAATGCCTGACGGCGATGTCAAATATCCGTACCTTTAGGTTTGTTGTTCGCTTTTATTTAGCGAAGGCCTGGCAGCGATGTCCGATACCTTTGGGTTCGATGCTCGCTTTTATTTAGCGAATGCCTGGGGCGATGTCAGATGTCCGTACCTTTGGATTTTTTGTTCGCTTTTATTTAGCGAAGTCTTGGCGGCGATGTCAGTTACCTTTGGGTTTGATGCTCCCTTTTATTTAGCGAATGCTTGACGGCGATGTCAAATATCCGTACCTTTAGGTTTGTTGTTCGCTTTTATTTAGCGAAGGCCTGGTGGCGATGTTCGATACCTTTGGGTTTAATGCTCGCTTTTATTTAGGGAATGCTTGGCGGTGATGTCAGATGTCCGTACCTTTGGGTTTGTTGTTCGCTTTTATTTAGCGAAGGCCTGGAGGTGATATCCGATACCTTTGGGTTCGAAGCTCGCTTTTACTTAGCGAAGGCCTGGCGGCGATGTCAGATGTCCGTACGTTTGGGTTTGTTGTTCGCTTTTATTTAACGAAGGTCTGGCGGCAATGTCAAATACGTTTGGGTTCGATGCTCCCTTTTATTTAGCGAATGCCTGATGGCGATGTCAAATATTCGTACCTTTAGGTTTCTTGTTCGCTTTTATTTAGCGAAGGTCTAGCGGAGATGTCCGATACCTTTGTGTTCGATGCTCGCTTTTATTTAGTGAATGCCTGGCGGCGATGTCAGATGTCTGTACCTTTGGGTTTGTTGTTTGCTTTTATTTAGCAAAGGCCGGGCGGCGATGTCATATACCTTTGGGTTCAATGCTCGCTTTTATTTAGCGAATGCCTAGCGGCGATGTTAGATGTCCGTACTTTTGGTTTTCTTAGTTGCTTTTATTTAGCGAAGGCTTGACGGCGATGTCAGATACCTTTGGGTTCGATACTCGCTTTTATTTAGGGAATGCTTGGCGGCGATGTCAGATGTTTGTACCTTTGGTTTTGTTGTTCACTTTTATTTAGGGAAGGCCTAGCGGCGATGTCAGATACCTTTGGGTTCGATGCTCGCTTTTATTTAGCGAATGCTTGGCGGCGATGTCAAATGTCCATACGTTTGGGTTCGTTGTTCACTTATATTTGGCGAAGTCTTGGCGGCGATGTCAGATACCTTTGGGTTTGATGCTCGATTTTATTTAGCGAATGTCTGACGGCGATGTCAAATATCCGTACCTTTAGGTTTGTTGTTCGCTTTTATTTAGCGAAGGCCTGGCGGCGATGTCCGATACCTTTGGGTTCGATGCTCGCTTTTATTTAGTGAATGCCTGGAGGTGATGTCAGATGTCCGTACCTTTGGGTTTGTTGTTCGCTTTTATTTAGCGAAGGCCTGGATGCGATGTCAGATACATTTGGGTTCGATGCTCGCTTATATTTAGCAAATTCCTGGCGGGGATGTCAATTATCCGTACCTTTGGGTTTGTTGCTCGCTTTTATTTAGCGAAGGTCTGGCAGCGATGTCAGATACCTTTGGGTTCGAGGCTCGCTTTTATTTTGCGAATGGCTGGCGGCGATGACAGATGTCTATACCTTTGGGTTTGTTGTTCGCTTTTATTTAGCGAAGGCCTGGCGACAATGTCAGATACCTTTGGGGTTCGATGCTCGCATTTATTTAGCGAATACCTGGGGCGATGTCAGATGTCTGTACCTTTGGGTTTGTTGTTCGCTTTTATTTAGAAAAGGCGTGGCGGCGATGTCAAATTCCTTTAGGTTCAATGCTCGCTTTTATTTAGAGAATTCCTGACAACGATGTCAGATGTCTGTACCTTTGCGTTTATTGTTCACTTTTATTTAGCAAAGGCCTGGCGGCGATGTCAGATACCTTTGCGTTCGATGGTTACTTTTATTAGTGAATGCCTAGCGGCGATGTCAGATATCCGTACCTTAGGGTTTGTTGTTCGCTTTTATTTTGCGAAGGCCTAGCGACGATGTCAGATACCTTTGGGTTCGATGCTCGCTTTTATTTAGCGAATGCCTGGCGGCGATGTCAGATGTCTGTACCTTTGGGTTTGTTATTCGCTTTTATTTAGCGAAGTCTTTGCGGCAATGTCAAATACCTTTGGGTTCGATGTTCCCTTTTATTTAGCGAATGCCTGACGGCGATGTCAAATATCCGTACCTTTAGGTTTGTTGTTCGCTTTTATTTAGCGAAGGCATGGCGGCGATGTTAGATACCTTTGCGTTTGATGCTCGCTTTTATTTAGCGAATGCCCGACGGCGATGTCAGATGTCCGAACCTTTGGGTTTGTTGTTCGCTTTTATTTTGCGAAGGCCTGACGGCGATGTCAGATACCTTTGGGTTCGATGCTCGCTTTTATTTAGCGAATGCCTGGCGGCGATGTCAGATATCCTTACCTTTGGGTTTCTTGTTCGCTTTTATTTAGCGAAGGCTTGCCGGCGATGTCAGATACCTTTTGGTTCGATGCTAGCTTTTATTTAGAGAAAGCCTGGCGTCGATGTCAAATGTCTGTACCTTTGGGTTTGTTGTTCTCTTTTGTTTAGCGAAGGTCTGGCGGAGATGTCAGATACCTTTGGGTTCGATGCACGCTTTTATTTAGCGAATGCCTGGCGGCGATGTCAGATGTACGTACCTTTGGGTTTGTTGTTCGCTATTATTTAGAAAAGGCCTGGCGGCGATGTCATATACCTTTGGGTTCGACGCTCTCTTTTATTTTGCGAATGCTTGGCGACGATGTCAGATGTCTATACCTTTGGGTTTGTTGTTCGCTTTTATATAGCGAAGGCCTGGCGGCGATGTCAGATACCTTTGGGGTTCGTTGCTCGCTTTTATTTAGAGAATGCCTGGCGGCGATGTCAAATAATCGTACCTTTAGGTTTGTTGTTTGCTTTTATTTAGCGAAGGCCTGGCGGCGATGTCTGATAACTTTGGGTTCGATGCTCGCGTTTATTTATTGAATGCCTGGCGACAATGTCAGATGTCTGTTTATTTGGGTTTGTTGTTCGCTTTTATTTAGCGAAGGCCTGGCGGCGATGTCAGATACATTTGGGTTCGATGCTCGCTTATATTTAGCGAATTCCTAGCGGGGATGTCAAATATTCGTACCTTTGGATTTTTTGTTCGCTTTTATTTAGCGAAGGTCTGGCGGCGATGTCAGATACCGGTGGGTTCGATGCTCGCTTTTATTTTGCGAATGCCTAGCGGCGATGTCAGATGTTTGTACCTTTGGGTTTGTTGTTCGCTTTTATTTAGTAAAGGCCTGGCGGCGATGTCAGATACCTTTAGGTTCAATGCTCGCTTTTATTTAGAGAATGCCTGACAGCGATGTCAGATGTCTGTACCTTTGCGTTTATTGTTCACTTTTATTTAGCGAAGGTCTGGCGGCGATGTCAGATACCTTTGCGTTCGATGCTCACATTTAAATAGCGAATGCCTGACGGGGATGTCAGATGTCCGTACCTTTGGATTTGTTGTTCGCTATTATATAGCGAAGGCCTGGAGGCGATGTCAGATACCTTTTGGTTCGATGCTCGCTTTTATTTAGCGAATTCCTGGCGGCGATGTCAGATATCCTTACCTTAGGGTTTGTTTTTCGCTTTTATTTAGCGAAGGCCTAGCAACGATGTCATATACCTTCGGGTTCGATGCTCGCTTTTATTTAGCGAATGCCTGGCGGCGATGTCAGATGTCCGTACCTTTGGGTTTGTTGTTCGCTTTTATTTAGCGAAGTCTTTGCGGCGATGTCAGATACCTTTGGGTTCGATGCCCCATTTTATTTAGCGAATGCCTGACAGCGATGTCAGATGTCCGAACCTTTGGGTTTGTTGTTAGCTTTTATTTAGCGAAGGCCTGTCGGCGATGTCAGATACCTTTGGGTTCGATGCTCGCTTTTATTTAGCGAATGCCTGGTGGCGATGTCAGATATCCGTACCTTTGGGTTTCTTGTTCGCTTTTATTTAGCGAAGGCCTGGCGGCGATGTCAGATACCTTTTGGTTCGATGCTCACTTTTATTTAGCGAAGGCCTGGCGGCGATGTCAGATACCTTTTGGTTCGATGCTCGCTTTTATTTAGAGAATGCCTGGCGGCGATGTCAGATGTTCGTACCTTTGGGTTTGTTGTTCGCTTTTATTTAGCGAAGGTCTGGCGGCGATGTCAGATACCTTTGGGTTCGATGCACGCTTTTATTTAGCGAATGCCTGGCGGCAATGTCAGATGTACGTACCTTTGGGTTTGTTGTTCGCTTTTATTTAGAAAAGGCCTGGCGGCGATGTCATATACCTTTGGGTTCGATGCTCTCTTTTATTTTCCGAATGTTTGGCGATGATGTCAGATGTCTATACCTTTGGGTTTTTTGTTCGCTTTTATTTAGCGAAGGCCTGGCGGCAATGTCAGATACCTTTGGGGTTCGATGCTCGCTTTTATTTAGCGAATTCCTGGGGCTATGTCAGATGTCTGTACCTTTGGGTTTGTTGTTCGCTTATATTTAACAAAGGCCTGGTGGCGATGTCAGATACCTTTGGATTCAATGCTCGCTTATATTTAGAGAATTCCTGACAGCGATGTCAGATATCTGTACCTTTGCGTTTGTTGTTCACTTTTATTTAGCGAAGGCCTGGCGGCGATGTCAGATAGCTTTGCGTTTGATGCTCGCTTTTATTTAGCGAATGCCTGGTGGCGATGTCAGATGTCCGTACTTTGGGTTTGGTATTTGCTTTTATCTAGCAAAGGCCTGGCGGCGATGTCAGATACGTTTGGGTTCGATGCTCGCTTTTATTTACCGAATGCCTGGCGGCGATGTCAGATATCCGTACCTTTGGGTTTCTTGTTTTCTTTTATTTAGCGAAGGCCTGGCGACGATGTCAAATACCTTTTGGTTTTGATGCTCGCTTTTATTTAGGGAATGCCTGGCGGTGATGTCAGATGTCCGTACCTTTGGGTTTGTTGTTCGCTTTTATTTAGCGAAGTCTTGGCGGCGATGTCAGATACCTTTGGGTTCGATGCTCGATTTTATTTAGCGAATGCCTGACGGCGATGTCAAATAACCGTACCTTTAGGTTGGTTTTTCGCTTTTATTTAGCGAAGGCCTGACGGCGACGTCCGACAACTTTGGGTTCGATACTCGCTTTTATTTATTGAATGCCTGGCAGCGATGTCAGATATCTGTTTCTTTGGGTTTGTTATTCGCTTTTATTAGCGAAGGCCTGGCGGCGATGTCAGATATATTTGGTTTCGATGCTCGCTTATATTTAGCGAATGCCTGGCGGGGATGTCAAATATTCGTACCTTTGGGTTTTTTGTTCGCTTTTATTTAGCGAAGGTCTGGCGGCGATGTCAGATACCTTTGGGTTCGATGCTAGCTTTTATTTTGCGAATGCCTGGCGGCGATGTCAGATGTCTATACCTTTGGGTTTGTTGTTCGCTTTTATTTAGCGAAGGCCTGACGACGATGTCAGATACCTTTGGGGTTCGATGCTATCTTCTATTTAGCGAAGGCCTGGCGGCGATGTCAGATACCTTTGGGTTCGATGCTCTATTATATTTAGCAAATTCCTGACGGCGATGTCAAATATCCGTACCTTTAGGTTTGTTGTTCGCTTTTATTTAGCGAAGGCCTGACGGTGATGTCCGATACCTTTGGGTTCGATGCTCGCTTTTATTTAGCGAAGGCCTGGCGGCGATGTCAGATACATTTGGTTTCGATGCTCGCTTATATTTAGCGAATGCCTGACGGCGATGTTAGATACCTTTGGGTTCAATGCTCGCTTATATTTAGCGAATGCCAGGAGGCGATATCAAATATCCGTACCTTTGGGTTTTTTGTTCGCTTTTATTTAGCGAAGGTCTCGCAGCGATGTCAGATACCTTTGGGTTCAAAGCACGCTTTTATTTAGTGAATGCCTGGCGGCAATGTCAGATGTCCGTACCTTTAGTTTGTTGTTCGCTTTTATTTAGCAAAGGCCTGGCGGCAATGTCATATATCTTTGGGCTCGATGCTCTCTTTTATTTTGTGAATGCTTGGCGGCGATGTCAGATGTCTATACCTTTGGGTGTGTGTTCGCTTTTATTTACCGAAGGCCTGGCGGCGATGTCAGAAACCTTTGGGGTTCGATGCTCGCTTTTATTTAGCGAATGCCTGGGGCTATGTTAGATGTCCCTACCTTTGGGTTTGTTGTTCGCTTATATTTAGCAAAGGCCTGGTGGCGATGTCGGATACCTTTGGGTTCAATGCTCGCTTTTATTTAGCGAAGGCCTAGCGGCGATGTCAGATACCTTTGGGTTAGATGCTCGCTTTTATTTAGCAAATGCCTGGTGGTGATGTCAAATGTCCGTACCTTTTGGTTTGTTGTTCACTTTTATTTAGCGAAGGCCTAGCGGCGATGTCAGATACCTTTGGGTTAGATGCTCGCTTTTATTTAGCAAATGCCTGGTGGTGATGTCAAATGTCCGTACCATTGGGTTTGTTGTTCACTTTTATTTAGCGAAGGACTGACGGCGATGTCAGATACCTTTGGGTTCGATGCGCGCTTATATTTAGTGAATGCCTGGCGGCGATATCAAATATCTGTACCTTTGGGTTTGTTGTTCGCTTTTATTTAGCGAAGGCCTGGCGGCGATGTCAGATACATTTGGTTTCGATGCTCGCTTATATTTAGCGAATGCCTGGCGATGTTAGATACCTTTGGGTTCAATGCTCGCTTTTATTTAGCGAATGCCAGGAGGCGATATCAAATATCCGTACCTTTGGGTTTTTTGTTCGCTTTTATTTAGCGAAGGTCTCGCAGCGATGTCAGATACCTTTGGGTTCAATGCTCGCTTTTATTTAGAGAATGCCTGACAACGATGTCAGATGTCCGTACCTTTAGTTTGTTGTTCGCTTTTATTTAGCAAAGGCCTGGCGGCAATGTCATATATCTTTGGGCTCGATGCTCGCTTTTATATAGCGAATGCCTGGCGGCGATGTCAGATGTCCGTACCTTTGGGTTTGTTGTTCGCTTTTATCTAGCGAAAGCCTGACGGCGATGTCAGATACCTTTCGGTTCGATGCTCGCTTTTAGTTAGCGAATGCCTGGCGGCGATGTCAGATATCCGTACCTTTGGGTTTCTTGTTTGATTTTATTTAGCGAAGGCCTGGCGGCGATGTCAGATACCTTTTGGGTTTGATGCTCGCTTTTATTTAGGAAATGGCTGGCGGCGATGTCAGTTGTCCGTACCTTTTGGTTTGTTGTTCACTTTTATTTAGCGAAGGCCTAGCGGCGATGTTAGATACCTTTGGGTTAGATGCTCGATTTTATTTAGCGAATGCCTGGTGGTGATGTCAAATGTCCGTACCATTGGGTTTGTTGTTCACTTTTATTTTGCGAAGGCTTGACGGCGATGTTAGATACCTTTGGGTTCGATGCTCGCTTATATTTAGTGAATGCCAGGGGGCGATATCAAATATCTGTACCTTTGGGTTTGTTGTTCGCTTTTATTTAGCGAAGGTCTGGCAGCGATGTCAGATACCTTTGGTTTCGATGCACGCTTTTATTTAGTGAATGCCAGGCGACAATGTCAGATGTCTGTACCTTTAGGTTTGTTGTTCGCTTTTATTTAGCAAAGGCCTGGCGGCGATGTCATATACCTTTGGGTTCGATGCTCTCTTTTATTTTGTGAATGCTTGGCGCCGATGTCAGATGTCTATACCTTTGGGTTTGTTGTTCGCTTTTATTTAGTGAAGGCCTGGCGGTGATGTCAGATACCTTTGGGGTTCGATGCTTGTTTTTATTTAGCGAATGCCTGGGGCTATGTTAGATGTCTGTACCTTTGGGTTTGTTGTTCGCTTATATTTAGCAAAGGCCTGGTGGCAATGTCAGATACCTTTGGGTGCAATGCTCGCTTTTATTTAGAGAATTCCTGACAGCGATGCCAGATGTCTGTACCTTTGCGTTTGTTGTTCACTTTTATTTAGTGAAGGCCTGGCGGGGATGTCAGATACCTTTGCGATTGATGCTCGCTTTTATTTAGCGAATGCCTGGCGGCGATGCTAGATGTCAGTACCTTTGGGTTTGTTGTTCGCTTTTATTTAGTGAAGGCCTGGCAGCAATGTCAGATACCTTTGGGTTCGATGCTCACTTTTATTTAGCGAATGCGTGGCGGCGATGTCAGATATCCATACCTTTGGCTTTCTTGTTTACTTTTATTTAGCGAAGGCCTGGCGGCGATGTCAGATACCTTTTGGGTTTGATGCTCGCTTTTATTTAGGGAATGCCTGGCGGAGATGTCAGTTGTCCGTACCTTTGGGTTTGTTGTTCACTTTTGTTTAGCGAAGGCCTAGTGGCGATGTCAGATACCTTTGGGTTCGATGGTCGCTTTTATTTAGCGAATGCCTGGCGGTGATGTCAGATGTCCGTACCTTTGGGTTTGTTGTTTGCTTTTATTTAGGGAAGTATTGGCGGCGATGTCAGATACCTTTGAGTTTGATGCTCGATTTTATTTAGCGAATGCGTGACGACGATGTCGAATATCCGTATCTTTAGGTTTGTTGTTTGCTTTTATTTAGCGAAGGCCTGGCGGCGATGTCTGATAACTTTGGGTTCGATGCTCGCTTTTATTTATTGAATGCCTGGCGGCGATGTCAGATGTCCGTACCTTTGGGTTTGTTGTTCACTTTTATTTCGCGAAGGCCTTGCGGCGATGTCAGATACATTTGGGTTCGAAGCTGGCTTATATTTAGCGAATGCCTGGCGGGGATGTCAAATATCCATACCTTTGGGTTTTTTGTTCGCTTTTATTTAGCGAAGGTCTCGCGGTGATGTCAGATTCCTTTGGGTTCGATGCTCGATTTTATTTTGCGAATGCCTGGCGGCGATGTCAGATGTCTATACCTTTGGGTTTGTTGTCGCTTTTATTTAGCGAAGGCCTGGCGAAGATGTCAGATACCTTTGGGGTTCGATGCTCGCTTTTCTTTAGCGAATGCCTGGGGCGATGTCAGATGTTTGTACCTTTGGGTTTGTTGTTCGCTTTTATTTAGCAAAGGCCTGGCGGCGATGTCAGATACCATTAGGTTTAATGCTCGCTTTTATTTAGAGAATGCCTGACAGCGATTTCAGATGTCTGTACCTTTGCGTTTTTTGTTCACTTTTATTTAGCGAATGCCTGGCGGCGATGTCAGATTCCTTTGAGTTCGATGCTCTCTTTTATTTTGCGAATTCCTGTTGGCGATATCAGATGTCTATACCTTTGGGTTTGTTGTTTGCTTTTATTTAGTGAAGGCCTGGCGGCGATGTCAGATACCTTTTGGTTCGATGCTCGCTTTTATTTAGCGAATGCCTGGCGGCGATGTCAGATATCCGTACCTTTGGGTTTGTTGTTCGCTTTTATTTGGCGAAGGCCTGGCGGCGATGTTAGATACCTTTGGGTTCGATGCTCGCTTTTATTTAGGGAATGCCTGGCGGCGATGTCAGATGTCCGTACCTTGGGTTTGTTGTTCACTTTTATTTAGCGAAGGCCTGGCGGCGATGTCAGATACCTTTGGGTTTGATGCTCGCTTTTATTTAGCGAATGCCTGGCGGCGATGTCAGATATCCGTACCTTTGGGTTTCTTGTTTGCTTTTATTTAGCGAAGGCCTGCGGCGATGTCAGATACCTTTCGGTTTTGATGCTCGCTTTTATTTAGGGAATGCCTGACGGCGATGTCAGATGTCCGTACCTTTGGGTTTGTTGTTCACTTTCATTTAGCGAAGGCCTAGCGGCGATGTCAGATACCTTTGGGTTCGATGCTCGCTTTTATTTAGCGAATGCCTGGCGGTGATGTCAGATACCTTTGAGTTTGTTGTTCGCTTTTATTAAGCGAAGTCTTGTCGGCGATGTCAGATACCTTTGGGTTCAATGTTCGCTTATATTTAGCGAATGCCTGGCGGGGATGTCAAATATTCGTACCTTTGGGTTTTTTGTTCGCTTTTAGTTAGCGAAGGTCTGGAGGCGATGTCAGATACCTTTGGTTCGATGCTCGCTTTTATTTTGCGAATGCCTGGCAGCGAGGTCAGATGTCTATACGTTTGGGTTTGTTGTTTGCTTTTATTTAGCGAAGGCCTGGCGACGATGTCAGATACCTTTGGGGTTCGATGCTCGCTTTTATTTAGCGAATGCCTGGGGCGATGTCAGATGTCTGTACCTTTGGGTTTGTTGTTCACTTTTATTTAGCAAAGGCATGGCAGCGATGTCAGATACCTTTAGGCTCAATGCTCGCTTTTATTTAGAGAATGCCTTACAGCGATGTCAGATGTCTGTACCTTTGCGTTTGTTGTTCACTTTTATTTAGCGAAGGCCTGGCGGCGATATCAGATACCTTTGCGTTCGATGCTCACTTTTATTTAGGGTATGCCTGACGGCGATGTCAGATGTCCGTACCTTTGGGTTTGTTGTTCGCTTTTATTTAGCAAAGGCCTAGCGACAATGTCAGATACCTTTGGGTTCGATGCTCTCTTTTATTTAGCGAATGCGTGGCGGCGATGTCAGATGTCCGTACCTTTTGGTTTGTTGTTCGCTTTTATTTAGCGAAATCTTGGCGGTGCTGTCAGATACCTTTGGGTTCGATGCTCCCTTTTACTTAGCGAATGCCTGACAGTGATGTCAAATATCCATACTTTTAGGTTTGTTGTTCGCTTTTATTTAGCGAAGGCATGGCGGCAATGTCCGAAACCTTTGGGTTCGATGCTCGATTTTAAATAGTGAATGCCTGGCGGCTATGTCATATGTATGTACCTTTGGGTTTGTTGTTCGCTTTTATTTAGCAAAGGCCTGGCGGCGATGTCAGATACCTTTAGGTTCAATGCTCACTTTTATTTAGAGAATGCCTGACAACGATGTCAGATGTCTGTACCTTTGCGTTTATTGTTCACTTTTATTTAGCAAAGGCCTAGCGACGATGTCAGATACCTTTGTGTTTGATGTACACTTTTATTTAGCGAATGCCTAACGGCGATGTCAAATGTCCATACCTTTGGGTTTGTTGTTCGCTTTTATTTAGCGAAGGCCTGGCGGCGATGTCAGATACCTTTGGGTTCGATGCTCGCTTTTATTTAGCGAATGCCTGGTGGCGATGTCAGATATTCGTACCTTTGGGTTCGTTGTTCGCTTTTATTTAGCGAAGGCCTAGCTACAATGTCAGATACCTTTGGGTTCGATGCTCGCTTTTATTTAGAGAATGCCTGGCGGCGATGTCAGATGTCCGAACCTTTGGGTTTGTTATTCGCTTTTATTTAGCGAAGTCTTGGCGGCGATGTCAGATACCTTTGGGTTCGATGCTCCCTTTTATTTAGCGAATACCTGACGGCGATGTCAAATATCCGTACCTTTAGGTTTGTTGTTCTCTTTTATTTAGCGAAGGCGTGGCGGTGATGTCCGATACCTTTGGGTTCGACGCACGCTTTTATTTAACGAATGCCTGGCAGTAATATAATATGTCCGTACCTTTGGGTTTGTTGTTTGCTTTTATTTAGCAAAGGCCTGGCGGCGATGTCATATACCTTTGGGTTCGATATTCTCTTTTATTTTGTGAATGCATGGCGGAGATTTCAATTGTCTACACCTTTGGGTTTGTTGTTCGCTTTTATTTAGCGAAGGCCTGGCGGCGATGTCAGTTACCTTTGGGGTTCGGTGCTCGCTTTTATTTACCGATTGCCTGGGGATATGTCAGATGTATATACCTTTGGGTTTGTTGTTCGCTTATATTTAGCAAAGGCCTGGTGGCGATGTGTGATGTCTGTACCTTTGCGTTTGTTGTTCACTTTTATTTAACGAAGGCCTAGCCGCGATGTCGGATACCTTTAGGTTCGATGCTCTCTTTTATTTTGCGAATGCCTGTCGGCGAAGTCAGATGTCTATACCTTTGGGTTTGTTGTTCGCTTTTATTTAGCGAAGGCCTGGCGGCAATGTCAGATGCCTTTGGGTTCGATGCTCGCTTTTATTTAGCGAATGCCTGGCGGCGATGTCAGATATCCGTACCTTTGGGTTTGTTGTTCGCTTTTATTTAGCGAAGGCCTGGAGGCGATGTCAGATACCTTTGGGTTCGATGCTCGCTTTTATTTAGGAAATGCCTGGCGGCGATGTAAGATGTTCGTACCTTTGGGTTTGTTGTTCACTTTTATTTAGCGAAGGCCTAGCAACGATGTCAGATACCTTTGGGTTCGATGCTCGCTTTTATTTAGCGAATGCCTGGCGGCGATGTCAGATGTTCGTACCTTTGGGTTTGTTGTTCGCTTTTATTTAGCAAAGTCTTGGCGGCGATGTCAGATACGTTTGGGTTCGATGCTCGATTTTATTTAGCGAATGCCTGACGGCGATGTCAAATATCTGTACCTTTAGGTTTGTTGTTCGCTTTTATTTAGCGAAGGCCTGGCGGCGATGTACGATAACTTTTGGTTTGATCCTCGCTTATATTTAGCGAATGCTTGGCGGGGATGTCAAATATCCGTACCTTTGGGTTTTTTGTTCGCTTTTATTTAGCGAAGGTCTGGCGGCGATGTCAGATACCTTTGGGTTCGATGCTCGCTTTTATTTTGCGAATGCCTGACGGCGATGTAGATATCTCTACCTTTGGGTTTGTTGTTAGCTTTTATTTAGCGAAGGCCTGGTGGCGATGTCAGATTCCTTTGGGGTTCGATGCTCGCTTTTATTTAGGGAATGCCTGGGGCGATGTCAGATGTCTGTACCTTTCGGTTTGTTGTTTGCTTTTATTTATCAAAGGCCTGGCGGTGATGTCATATACTATTAGGTTTAATGCTCTCTTTTATTTAGAGAATGCCTGAAAGCGATGTCTGATGTCTGTACCTTTGCGTTTGTTGTTCACTTTTATTTAGCGAAGGCATGGCAGCGATGTCAGATACCTTTGGGTTCGATGCTCTCTTTTATTTTGCGAATGCCTGGCGGTGATGTCAGATGTCTATACCTTTGGGTTTGTTGTTTATTTTTATTTAGCGAATGCCTGGCGGCGATGTCTGATATTTGTACCTTTGGGTTTGTTGTTAGCTTTTATTTAGCGAAGGCCTGGCAGCGATGTCAGATACCTTTGGGTTCGATGCTCGCTTTTATTTAGGGAATGCCTGTCGGCAATGTCAGATGTCTATACCTTTGGGTTTGTTGTTCGCTTTTATTTAGCGAAGGCCTGGCGGCGATGTCAGATACCTTTGGGTTCGATGCTCGCTTTTATTTAGCGAATGCCTGGCGGCGATGTCAGATATCCGTACCTTTGGATTTGTTGTTCGCTTTAATTTAGCGAAGTCTTGGCGGCGATGTCAGATACATTTGGGTTCGATGCTCGATTTTATTTAGCGAATGCCAGACGGCGATGTAAAATATCTACACCTTTAGGTTTGTTGTTCGCTTTTATTTAGCGAAGGCCTGGCGGTGATGTCCGATAAGTTTTGGTTCGATGCTCGCTTTTATTTATTGAATGCCTGGCGGCGATGTCAGATGTCCGTACCTTTGGGTTTGTTGTTTGCTTTTTTTTAGCGAAGGCATGACGACGATGTCAGATACATTTGGGTTCGATGCTCGCTTATATTTAGGGAATGCGTGGCGGCGATATCAGATACCTTTGGGTTCGGTGCTCTCATTTATTTAGGGAATGCCTGGCGGCGATGTCAGATGTCCGTACCTTTGGGTTTGTTATTCACTTTTATTTAGCGAAGGCCTAGCGACGATGTCAGATACCTTTGGGTTCGATGCTCGCTTTTATTTAGCGAATTCCTGGCGGCGATGTCAGATGTCTGTACCTTTGGGTTTGTTGTTCGCTTTTATTTAGCGAAGTCTTGGCGGCGATACAGATACCTTTGGTTCGATGCTCGATTTTATTTAGCGAATGCCTGACGGCGATGTCAAATATCTACACCTTTAGGTTTGTTTTTCGCTTTTATTTAGCGAAGGCCTGGCGGCGATGTCCGATAACTTTTGGTTCGATGCTCGGTTTTATTTATTGAATGCTCGGCGGCGATGTCAGATGTCCGTACCTTTGGGTTTGTTGTTCGCTTTTATTTAGCGAAGGTCTGGCTGCGATGTCAGATACCTTTGGGTTCGATGCTCACTTTTATTTTGCGAATGCTTGACGGCGATGTCAGATGTCTCTACCTTTGGGTTTGTTGTTCGCTTTTATTTAGCGAAGGCTTGGCGGCGATGTCAGATTCCTTTGGGGTTCGATGCTCGCTTTTATTTAGGGAATGCCTGGGGCAATGTCAGATGTCTGTACCTTTGGGTTTGTTGTTTGCTTTTATTTATCAAAGGCCTAGCGGTGATGTCAGATACCATTAGGTTTAATGCTCGCTTTTATTTAGAGAATACCTGACAGCGATGTCAGATGTCTGTACCTTTGCGTTTGTTGTTCACTTTTATTTAGCGAAGGCATATCGATGATGTCAGATACCTTTGGGTTCGATGCTCTCTTTTATTTTGCGAATGCCTGGCGGCGATGTCAGATGTTTATACCTTTGGGTTTGTTGTTTGCTTTTATTTAGCGAATGCCTGGCGGCGATGTCTGATATCCGTACCTTTGGGTTTGTTGTTAGCTTTTATTTAGCAAAGGCATGGCGGCGATGTCAGATACCTTTGGGTTCGATGCTCGCTTTTATTTAGGGAATGCCTGGCAGGGATGTCAGATGTCCGTACCTTTGGGTTTGTTGTTCGCTTTTATTTAGCGAAGGCCTGGCGGCGATGTCAGATACCTTTGGGTTTGATGCTCGCTTTTATTTAGCAAATACCTGACTGCGATGTCAGATGTCCGTACCTTTGGGTTTGTTGTTTGCTTTAATTTAGCGAAGTCTTGGCGGCGATGTCAGATACATTTCGACGCTCGATTTTATTTAGCGAATGCCTGACGGCGATGTAAAATATCTACACCTATAGGTTTGTTGTTCGCTTTTATTTAGCGAAGGCCTGGCAGTGATGTCGGATAACTTTTGGTTCGATGCTCGCTTTTATTTATTGAATGCCTGGCGGCGATGTCAGATGTCCGTACCTTTGGGTTTGTTGTTTGCTTCTTTTTAGCGAAGGCATGACGGCGATGTCAGATACATTTGGGTTCGATGCTCGCTTATATTTAGCGAATGCCTGGCGGGAATGTCAAATATCCTTACCTTTGGGTTTTTTGTTCGCTTTTATTTAGCGAAGGTCTGGCGGCGATGTCAGATACCTTTGGGTTCGATGCTCGCTTTTATTTTGCGAATGCCTGACGGCGATGTCAGATGTCTCTACCTTTGGGTTTGTTGTTCGCTTTTATTTAGCGAAGGCCTGGCGGCGATGTCAGATTCCTTTGGGGTTCGATGCTCGCTTTTATTTAGGGAATGCCTGGGGCGATGTCAGATGTCTGTACCTTTTGGTTTGTTGTTCGCTTTTATTTATCAAAGGCCTGGCGGTGATGTCAGATACCATTAGGTTTAATGCTCGCTTTTATTTAGAGAATGCCTGACAGTGATGTCAGATGTATGTCCCTTTGCGTTTGTTGTTTACTTTTATTTAACGAAGGCCTGGCCGCGATGTCAGATACCTTTGGGTTCGATGCTCTCTTTTATTTTGCGAATGCCTGTCGGAGGTGTCAGATGTCTATACCTTTGGGTTTGTTGTTCGATTTTGTTTAGCGAAGGCCTGGCGGCGATGTCAGATACCTTTGGGTTCGACGCTCGCTTTTATTTAGCAAATGCCTGGCGGCGATGTCAGATATCCGTACCTTTGGGTTTGTTGTTCGCTTTTATTTAGCGAAGGCCTAGCGACGATGTCAGATACCTTTGGGTTCGATGCTCGCTTTTATTTAGCGAATTCCTGGCGGCGATGTCAGATGTCCGTACCTTTGGGTTTGTTGTTCGCTTTTATTTAGCGAAGTTTTTTGGCGGCGATGTCAGATACCTTTGGTTCGATGCTCGATTTTATTTAGCGAATGCCTTACGGCGATGTCAAATATCTACACCTTAAGGTTTGTTGTTCGCTTTTATTTAGCCAAGGCCTGGCGGCAATGTCCGATAACTTTTGGTTCGATGCTCGCTTTTATTTATTGAAGGCCTGGCGGCGATGTCAGATTCCTTTGGGGTTCGATGCTCGCTTTTAGTTAGGGAATGCCTGGGGCGATGTCAGATGTCTGTACCTTTGGGTTTGTTGTTCGCTTTTATTTATCAAAGGCCTGACGATGATGTCAGATACCATTAGGTTTAATGCTCGCTTTTATTTAGAGATTGCCTGACAACGATGTCAGATGTCTGTACCTTTACGTTTGTTGTTCACTTTTATTTAGCGAAGGCATGGCGGCGATGTCAGATACCTTTTGGTTCGATGCTCTCTTTTATTTTCCGAATGCCTGGCGGCGATGTCAGATGTCTATACCTTTGTGTTTGTTGTTTGCTTTTATTTAGCGATTGCCTGGCGGCAATGTCTGATATCCGTACCTTTGGGTTTGTTGTTAGCTTTTATTTAGCGAAGGCCTGGCAGCGATGTCAGATACCTTTGGGTTCGATGCTCACTTTTATTTAAGGAATGCCTGGCAGCGATGTCAGATGTCCGTACCTTTGGGTTTGTTGTTCGCTTTTATTTAGCGAAGGCCTAGCGACGATGTCATATACCTTTGGGTTCGATGCTCGATTTTATATAGCGAATACCTGACTGCGATGTCAAATATCCGTACCTTTAGGTTTGTTGTTCGCTTTTATATAGCAAAGGCCTGGCGGCGATGTCCGATAACTTTGGGTTCGATGCTCGCTTTTATTTATTGAATGCCTGGCGGCGATGTCAGATGTCCGTACCTTTGGGTTTGTTGTTCGCTTTTATTTAGTGAAGGCCTGGTGGCGATGTCAGATACATTTTGGTTTGACGCTCGCTTATATTTAGCGAATGCCTGGCGGGGATGTCATATACCTTTGGGTTCGATGCTCGATTTTATTTAGCAAATGCCTGGGGCGATGTGAGATGTCTGTACCTTTGGGTTTGTTGTTCGCTTTTATTTAGCAAAGGCCTGGCGGCGATGTCAGATACCTTTAGGTTTAATGCTCGCTTTTATTTAGAGAATGCCTGACAACGATTTCAGATGTCCGAACCTTTGCATTTGTTGTTTACTTTTATTTAACGAAGGCCTGGCCGCGATGTCAGATACCTTTGGGTTCGATGCTCTCTTTTATTTTACGAATGCCTGTCGGCGATGTCAGATGTCTATACCTTTGGGTTTGTTGTTCGCTTTTATTTAGCGAAGGCCTGGCGGCGATGTCAGATACCTTTGGATTCCATGCTCGCTTTTATTTAGCGAATGCCTGGCGGCGATGTCAGATATCTGTACCTTTGGGTTTGTTGTTCGCTTTTATTTAGCGTCGGCCTGGCGGCCATGTCAGATACCTTTGGGTTCGGTGCTCGCTTTTATTTAGGGAATGCCTGGCGGTGATGTCAGATGTCCGTACCTTTGGGTTTGTTGTTCACTTTTATTTAGCGAAGGCCTAGCGACAATGTCAGATACCTTTGGGTTCCATGCTCGCTTTTATTTAGCGAATTCCTGGCGGCGAAGTCAGATGTCCGTACCTTTGGGTTTGTTGTTCGCTTATATTTAGCGATGTCTTGGCGGCGATGTCAGATACCTTTGGGTTCGATGCTCGATTTTATTTAGCGAATGCCTGACGGCGATGTCAAATATCTACACCTTTAGGTTTGTTGTTCGCTTTTATTTAGCGAAGGCCTGGCGGCGATGTCCGATAACTTTTGGTTCGATGCTCGCTTTTTTTTATTGAATGCCTGGCGGCGATGTCAGATTGCGGTACCTTTGGGTTTGTTGTTTGCTTTTTTTTAGCGAAGGCATGACGGCGATGTCAGATACATTTGGGTTCGATGCTCGCTTATATTTAGCGAATTCCTGGCGGGGATGTCAAATATCCTTACCTTTGGGTTTTTTGTTCGCTTTTATTTAGCGAAGGTCTGGCGGCGATGTCAGATACCTTTGGGTTCGATGCTCGCTTTTATTTTGCGAATGCCTGACGGCGATGTCAGATGTCTCTACCTTTGGGTTTGTTGTTTGATTTTATTTAGCGAAGGCCTGGCGACGATGTCAGATTCCTTTGGGGTTCGATGCTCGCTTTTAGTTAGGGAATGCCTGGGGCGATGTCAGATGTCTGTACCTTTGGGTTTGTTGTTCGCTTTTATTTATCAAAGGCCTGGCGGTGATGTCAGATACCATTAGGTTTAATGCTCGCTTTTATTTAGAGATTGCCTGACAGCGATGTCAGATGTCTGTACCTTTGCGTTTGTTGTTCACTTTTATTAAGCGAAGGCATGGCGGCGATGTCAGATACCTTTTGGTTCGATGCTCTCTTTTATTTTGCGAATGCCTGACAGCGATGTCAGATGTCTATACCTTTGGGTTTGTTGTTTGCTTTTATTTAGCGAATGCCTGGCGGCGATGTCTGATATTCGTACCTTTGGGTTTGTTGTTAGCTTTTATTTAGCGAAGGCCTGGCAGCGATGTCAGATACCTTTGGGTTCGATGCTCGCTTTTATTTAGGGAATGCCTGGCAGCGATGTCAGATGTCCGTACCTTTGGGTTTGTTGTTCGCTTTTATTTAGCGAAGGCCTAGCGACGATGTCAGATACCTTTGGGTTCGATGCTCGATTTTATTTAGCGAACACCTGACTGCGATATCAAATATCCGTACCTTTAGGTTTGTTGTTCACTTTTATATAGCGAAGGCCTGGCGGCGATGTCCGATAACTTTGGGTTCGATGCTCACTTTTATTTATTGAATGCCTGGCGGCGATGTCAGATGTCCGTACCTTTGGGTTTGTTGTTCGCTTTTATTTAGTGAAGGCCTGGTGGCGATGTCAGATACATTTTGGTTTGACGCTCACTTATATTTAGCGAATGCCTGGCGGGGATGTCAAATATCTGTACCTTTGGGTTTGTTGTTCGCGTTTATGTAGCGAAGTTCTGGCGGCGATGTCAGATACCTTTGGGTTCGATGCTCGCTTTTATTTTGCAAATGCCTGGCGACGATGTCAGATGTCTATACCTTTAGGATTGTTGTTCGCTTTTATTTAGAGAAGGCCTGGCGGCGATGTCAGATACCTTTGGGGTTCGATGCTCGCTTTTATTTAGCAAATGCCTGGGGCGATGTGAGATGTCTGTACCTTTGGGTTTGTTGTTCGCTTTTATTTAGCAAAGGCCTGGCGGCGATGTCAGATACCTTTAGGTTTAATGCTCGCTTTTATTTAGAGAATGCCTGACAACAATTTCAGATGTCCGAACCTTTGCATTTGTTGTTTACTTTTATTTAACGAAGGTCTGGCCGCGATGTCAGATACCTTTGGGTTCGATGCTCTCTTTTATTTTACGAATGCCTGTCGGCGATGTCAGATGTCTATAACTTTGGGTTTGTTGTTCGCTTTTATTTAGCGAAGGCCTGGCGGTGATGTCAGATACCTTTGGGTTCCATGCTCGCTTTTATTTAGCGAATGCCTGGCGGCGATGTCAGATATCTGTACCTTTGGGTTTGTTGTTTGCTTTTATTTAGCGAAGGCCTGGCGGCCATGTCAGATACCTTTGGGTTCGGTGCTCGCTTTTATTTAGGGAATGCCTAGAGGCGATGTCAGATGTCCGTACCTATGGGTTTATTGTTCACTTTTATTTAGCGAAGGCCTAGCGACGATGTCAGATACCTTTGGGTTCGATGCTCGCTTTTATTTAGCGAATTCCTGGCGGCGATGTCAGATGTCCGTACCTTTGGGTTTGTTGTTCGCTTTTATTTAGCGATGTCTTGGCGGCGATGTCAGATACCTTTGGGTTCGATGCTCGATTTTATTTAGCGAATGCCTGACGGCGATGTCAAATATCTACACCTTTAGGTTTGTTGTTCGCTTTTATTTAGCGAAGGCCTGGCGGCGATGTCCAATAACTTTTGGTTCGATGCTCGCTTTTATTTATTGAATGCCTGGCGACGATGTCAGATTGCGGTACCTTTGGGTTTGTTGTTTGCTTTTTTTTAGCGAAGGCATGACGGCGATGTCAGATACATTTGGGTTCGATGCTCGCTTATATTTAGCGAATGCCTGGCGGGGATGTCAAATATCCTTACCTTTGGGTTTTTTGTTCGCTTTTATTTAGCGAAGGTCTGGCGGCGATGTCAGATACCTTTGGGTTTGATGCTCGCTTTTATTTTGCGAGTGCCTGACGGCGATGTCAGATGTCTCTACCTTTGGGTTTGTTGTTTGATTTTATTTAGCGAAGGCCTGGCGGCGATGTCAGATTCCTTTGGGGTTCGATGCTCGCTTTTAGTTAGGGAATGCCTGGGGCGATGTCAGATGTCTGTACCTTTGGGTTTGTTGTTCGCTTTTATTTATCAAAGGCCTGGCGGTGATGTCAGATACCATTAGGTTTAATGCTCGCTTTTATTTAGAGATTGCCTGACAGCGATGTCAGATGTCTGTACCTTTGCGTTTGTTGTTCACTTTTATTTAGCGAAGGCATGGCGGCGATGTCAGATACCTTTTGGTTCGATGCTCTCTTTTATTTTGCGAATGCCTGGCGGCGATGTCAGATGTCTATACCTTTGGGTTTGTTGTTTGCTTTTATTTAGCGAATGCCTGGCGGCGATGTCTGATATCCGTACCTTTGGGTTTGTTGTTAGCTTTTATTTAGCGAAGCCCTGGCATCGATGTTAGATACCTTTGGGTTCGATGCTCGCTTTTATTTAGGGAATTCCTGGCAGCGATGTCAGATGTTCGTACCTTTGGGTTTGTTGTTCGCTTTTATTTAGCGAAGGCCTAGCGACGATGTCAGATACCTTTGGGTTCGATGCTCGATTTTATTTAGCGAACACCTGACTGCGATATCAAATATCCGTACCTTTAGGTTTGTTGTTCACTTTTATATAGCGAAGGCCTGGCGGCGATGTCCGATAACTTTGTGTTCGATGCTCGCTTTTATTTATTGAATGCCTGGCGGCAATGTCAGATGTCCATACCTTTGGGTTTGTTGTTCGCTTTTATTTAGTGAAGGCCTGGTGGCGATGTCAGATACATTTTGGTTTGACGCTCGCTTATATTTAGCGAATGCCTGGCGGGGATGTCAAATATCCGTACCTTTGGGTTTGTTGTTCGCTTTTATGTAGCGAAGGTCTGGCGGCGATGTCAGATACCTTTGGGTTCGATGCTCGCTTTTATTTTGCAAATGCCTGGTGTCGCTACTGCGAAAATCGGCGCCGGCTAAACAGAAGAGTCGCCACCGTGCGTTATTTATCCCAAAGAGGGGAAAGGAAACGCTCGAGGTAAACCTACCGCAAAACGGGGAAAGGAATGTCATCGCAACCAAATCCTGGATTCGGGAGTCGGTTACGCAAGGGGAAGGTATTAGCACCCCTCACGTCCGTCGTACTCGACGGGATCCACGCTTGTTTTCGGGTATGGATTGTTATTCTATCTATTCTACAGGTCAGGGGTTGAAAGAAAAGAAAATGACTCGGCAAAGTATCGCACTTTATGCCTACGTATTCCCGTCTGGAACGAGAAATCAGAGTCAACGTAGTTCGCCTACCTACGGGAAAGGAGGGGAAGGTTGCTCGCTAGGATATCGCATCCTATGCCTACGTACTTTCATACAGCATGAAAGATCAGAGCAAACGTAGTTCGGGCCACGTACGACACAAGTATGTTTTGATTGCTTTTATCTCCTTCTGAAAAAGGGTTTTTCTGATTAACAGTCCAAGCGGAAAAAAATGACGTCTTGATGAGTTCACATTCTTTTACGGAAGAAGTGTCTTTTATTGTGTTTGAAATATTTATTGTGTTTTTTCTGTTTGTTTTGAGAAAGAAGAGACAACACTCTAACCTACGGTTGCAAAGGGAATCAAACTATCCTAATGTTATCATGCATGGGTTAAGACCTAATGTCTATCATGCTCCTCTCTTGCGCAAAGAGAAACAGAGATCCTAAGGGAATAGACGGAAACAGAAACAATAGAAGATATATACAGTAAATCAGTAAAATGCATGAATGCAGCAATACAAGCGAGGCAAGGGAGCCCCACTCAACCTCGAACCTAGAAAACAATAGGCAAAAGTGAACAGAATTCACTTTCAACCCAACAGGTTAAACAGCAAACAATACAGTCCGGGAAAACCAATCAATACATCAGAAATGAACAGCAAAAATAAACAGCCACAACAGCTCTGCATCAACATCTGTCTTCAAGTCATCCTCAATCAGCTACAAGCTTCAGCAAGCATCAATCTTCATCTCCACAGCCTTCAAGCAAGGTCTTGGATTATCAGTCTTCCATCTGCAATGGCTTTTCTTCAAGTCTCAATCTTCAGGATGAACATCAGTCAACAAGATAAAAGTGAATGTTAAACAGTCAACTGCCTACCAAGGGTGGCTCATTGACTGTTAACATTATACAGACAATTTTCTCTAAAAAGTTCTATCTTTCAAATACCTTCATTGATCCTTCCAAAGGAAGGAGGTGGATATTTGAAAGAGACTTTGAATCATAGAGAAAGAATGGATGCAGACAAGGCATTCCATGTTTGGGAAACAAGCTTTCTACTCTAGGGCTCTGCCTAACTCCTAAGTCCTATACTCCTCAACAGCTGCCAGCAAAGAATGCTCTCCATCAACTCTGGAAGTTGGACTTCATTCTTGATCTCCAGTGGCTTCATCATCACAAGTCTTCAGCTCTCCCAATCCCCAAGCAAACCCAATACCCCACACAGACAAAAGAAATAACCCTAGAGAGGGCACACCACACAGTCAAACAAATATAGACAGTATACTAATAGCAGTAGGGGAATCCTAATATTTTCTAAGGGATCTAATAACTACCCATAATCCCTATAGTCCCATACCCCAAAAATTCAATCTCTAACTCCTAAGGGAAATGAACTAATTCACCTATGTTATTACCTAAACTCTAGTTTTGATCATATTATTCACACCTAAACAAATCACCTAAAATTAAGTCCTAAAAATATGAACTAAATTTTATATACAAGATAAAAGTCTAAACTAAACAACCTAAAAAGAATGGATAAAAAATGTTAAAGCATCTATTCAAACTAAAATTAACAAATTCATGTATCAAACTAAGCAATATTTACACCTATTTAAAAGAAAAATATGCCAAAAATATAAAAATGAAATGAAATATTAATTTTTTTATGGGATAATTTTCTTGACAAAATTATGAACAACATAAAAAAAGAACCAATTAAAATCATGCATTTTCCAGTTTTTTATGAATTTCCAAAGAATTAAAATTTTTGAAAGAAATAAAATGAGAATTAATTGGTTAGGGGTGCAGAAAGCATTGAAAACCAGTTAAAACAACAAACTGGGCCCAGACTGGGGGGCGCGCATAGCAAGCGCGTCTGGGCCCAATCACACAGAAAATGATAACAAAAATTAAAAAAAAGCAAAACGGTGTGAATAGCGAATTTCTCCAGTTATAATCACATTGGGCCTGCATTTGGGGGGTGGGATTAGCAAACAATCTTTGAGCCCAGTCTGAAATAATAAGTGAAACGGTGCGTTTCTGCTTTTGAATCTCCCTCCGTTTTTTCTTTTAATCGTGGCCATTGGATCCTGGGTTCAGTCAAAGTCCAACAAGCAATCGTGTGGCTCAAAGGTCGTCTTCAACCTTAGAAACCCTAGGGTTTCTGAAACTTCATCACCATGCACGCATCTTACACCTTTCTGTTCTCCCTCGTCTCTCCATGGATTCACTTGATGCAAAGAGCAAAGTTGCTCTAAATTCTTCCCTCTACACAGCCATGTCCATAATTCTTTCTAAAACTCAACCAATAATCAAACCCGATGAATGTAACAGTTTGGTTCCACCATAATCACCTGATATCAACTCTCTCAATGCTTGCTCAATTCTATCCTAACATAATCTACACCTCACACTGATCATTCCAAGCTATTAACCTAAGATTATCTTGCAATATTCTATGAGTTACAAGCTCCAACAGTTTGTGCACACCATGATCAACCTTCATGAAACCTCTTCAAACTTGGTGAACTTCATCATCTAACTTATCTTAACCATTCTATGCTAACAAATCACTAACATGCTGGCTAAATTAAGCAATTCGAATGGATATACCAACCTGGTTTGATGAGGAAAACAGCTAGGGAATTCTCTTGATCCAAGGCTTGCAATGATTGGAACTTGATCCACACACTCAATTCTTGATTCTGTATGCAGAAATTCTGACTCAAACCTCTTGGATCTTGTGATTGAAACTTTCTTGCTTCTTGGATGATTCACTTGTATGGCACGAGTTCTCCTCAAATCAACCAAATGCTTGTGTGAATTGTGATCTATGAATGATGATGATGATGATCATATCGAACAAAATGGAGATTGATAGGGATTTGAGAGAGTTTGAATTGATTTTGAAAAATGGAAGAATTGTGTATAACTTGTGTTTTGATCAATATGATTCACCAACCATGGCATGAAACTCTTCAATTCAATATATAGATGAGATTAGAAACTCCTAGAACCTTGGAGAAACTTCCCATGCACATTTTCCCTTGGATTTGGATTATGTAACTTCACTTGTAAGTAACCATGCATAACTTTCAATTCTTGAACCAAACTCAAAATTCTACTTTTTCCAATGTTCTTAAAACATTTTTTCCAATCAAAATGACCTATAAGTTTACCTCATTTGGCCAAACTATGAAAAATCTCAAATTTAGGTCATTTTTTATTCATTAAATTCACCAATTTTGAAACTTTGAGCTATGAGCCTTTACAATCTTTCATGGTAACTTTTCTAGACTCAAAATGTCATTTGGAGCAAGTTTGATGTTGTGAAGTTTTCCATTTGAAGCTTCCTTGTATGAGTTTTGGGCATAGGCTTGAAATGACCTGTAATTCTCAGATGACCAAAATACCCTTTGCTTGCCAAGACCATAAGTAGAGTTCCACAAATCATATGAAGGCATTCCATACCATTATAGAAATCTAAGACAATGAGGAACAACTCTTATGTTGACCAGAAATTCATTTGAAATCTCATTGAGGGGTAAAAGTTGCTTGGAAGACAAGTAACTTTCACAGACAAAATTTCAGATACCTCAGATGACCTGTAACTTGCAAGGACCATAACTTGAGTTCTATAAATCTCCTTGATGTCTTCCACCACTCAAATTAAAGGTCTTGAGATCCTCTACAAGTTTCATGTTGGCCTAGGATCCATTTGAAGCTTGCATTTTGACTTATCTTGCTTGGAAATTTGACCTAAACTAGGGGATTTTACACAGAAACCCTAATTTAGAAACTCCTCTTCTCCTTGATTTCTCTTGATTTCTTCTTGGCACATCACCATATCCTTATCTACATGTCAAATGATGAACCCCACATCTCTCCAATAGCCCTTAATGCCTTTCAATCAGTCAATTGACCTAGAGTTGACCCAGAGTTGACCCAGATGAAACCCTAGTTGACTGTCTTCAACTGCAATTCTTGTGATCACATCAATGACTTGCCTCCTTCTTCAAATGACTTTCTAAATCTTCCATGATGTCCACATACTCTCCATGCTCAGCCCACAACTCACAATTTCTTTGATGATCCCCAGATACCCTCAGATAGGAGATAGATGCACTGCTTGATCCAATGACTTCTTAGGCTTCCATTTCTTCTCTGATGACTTGAATGAGATTGAATTTGAAGAGTAACCTCTTGATAGGCCCATAGAGATGAGAATAGTGATTGGTCCCTAGTTGAATGACTTGCTATGCTATGCTATGCAGATGATTAGACTATGTACATGACTCTATATGCAAATGCTAATGCAATTGAAACATAAACCAAGTGAATTAGGTTGAGCAAATTTTAGGGTGCAACAGCTGCCCCTATTCAAGCGACTTGGACCCGATTGGGTGAAGAGCGAACGGCCTTCAAACATTCGAGGTACGAGACGGTTGAATACTAAGAACCCAGAAATTTGCCAACCGCAGAAATAAACTGCACCACTGCTTGGGGAACTACATTCATCCACTGAATCCAACTGTTTACAGCAACCCACTGATCTCGTGCGACCGTGCTGGGGATTATTTTCATCATTGAAAAAATCTCAACTAAAACTTGTCCACGCTAGGACTCCATCTGCTGCCAACCCGGAAAAATCTCGGCAACTTCGCTGGGGATAATTCGTCTGCATTCCATCAGAAATAAATCGTCCACGTTAGGACTAAACTCTTCCACGTTAGGAATAACACCGTCCACGTTAGGAATAACACTTCGTCTGGATCTGTCCACGTCAGGACTAAACTTTCTAGGCTATGAATACATCGTCCACGTTAGGACTCACCCTTCCACGTTAGGAATAAACTCTTTTGTACCTATCCACATCAGGACTAAATTCTTCCATGTCAGGAATAAAATCTTTCCACGTTAGGAATACCTCTTCTTTTCCACGTAAGGAATCACCTCTTTCCACGTAAGGAAACCAACTTATCTTCTAAATCTGTCCACGTCAGGACTAAACTTTCCCCGTAAGGAATACATCGTTCTTCCACGTAAGGAATACATCGTTCTTCCACGTAAGGAATACATCGTTCTTCCACGTAAGGAATACATCGTCCGCGTCAGGACCCACTTTTCCACGTAAGGAATGCATCCTTCCACGTTAGGAGTAACGCTCTTCTGGACTTGTCCACGTCAGGACTCCAATCTTTCCACGTAAGGAATAAACTCATCTTTCCACGTAAGGAATCAATCTTTCCACGTAAGGAATGCAACTCATCTTGATCTGTCCATGTAAGGACCCCAATCTTTCCACGTAAGGAATCACCTTATCTTGATTTGTCCACGTAAGGACTCCAATCTTTCCACGTAAGGAATCACCTTCTTGATTTGCTGAGGAAATAAAATTTTGTCCACGTCAGGACTCATGCATCTTCGACCCACTGGGGAAATGAGACTTGTCCACGTCAGGACTCACACTTGGCCAACAACACGAAGAAGGATAAATTTGTCCACGTCAGGACTCTCGCATCTTGTCATCACGAAGAACTATAAACTTGTCCATGTTAGGACGCACCTCTCACCATTACGAACGAAGATATCTGCTGGAAATAAATGGTCCATGTCAGGACACCAACACGGAGAGTAACCAATCTCGTCCACGTCAGGACTTCACATTCCATCAATACTGAGAAACCGAATTCGTCCACGTTAGGACTAGCACTCCTTATCACCCGGGGAAATAACTCTGTCCATGTTAGGACACCCACTTCTCTACCACGAAGAAATCCCGTCAATATCGGAATAAATTTTCCACGTCAGGACTTATTGCTCCATCGATCCCAACCCACAACCTTCTTAATACTGACGTGACAGCAACTTTGGGGCGGACTTTACTGGGGATATTTGGAAACCAAACTACCGGACGCCTGTTCTGATAACCGGCGGCAGCCTCTGAAATTCTGCTTCATGAAACCCGTTGATGACAAATGACTCTGCTTGGGGACAAGGAGAGATTTTGCCTACTAACTCTGGCGGAGAAAACAAGAGAAATTTACACAACTAACTCTGCTCGGAGACAAAGAGAACTTCATCAGGATAACTCTGTGGGGAATAATGCCAAAGCTGACACTTCATTGAATGTCTCACGTCGAGACCTCGAATGTTTGGTAATTCATTTGAGCAAGAGCTCCTTCTACCTGCAAGAGAGAAACACTTAAAACAACGGTTAGCCAACCTGGCTTATGTTTCAAAATGCGTATGTTTGACAATGATATAATGCTCCATTCGACATGGAAATGCTACACGTTTTTATTCGGTGGATGCAAGTATGACACTATATGCTAATGCAAATGCAGACTCGAACTGCTGAGATACAGGAACTGCTTCAGCAAAATAAATGCTGAAGACAATGCCGACTCCGCTGGGGATAACCTGGTGCTACAATAAATGCTGGAAGAGTGAAGTCGACTCAGCTGGGAAATTGGGAACTTAAACCAAGCACCTCATTGAAGTAACACCCTGCTGGGGAATATAACTCTACTGGAGAATAGCAGATGGGCCTGGTATGATTAGACTTCTGCTGGGAAGTGAACGGATATCACACGGGATTCTGGCAAAATAAATGCCGGGACACACACCCAACTCTGTCGGGGAGAGTCTTAATCTTCGAGTTCCACTGAGAGGAATGAAAATACTTGCTGAAAAGAGAACTCCATTGGGGATGGGATGATTCTCTTGGGGAAAATCGACTGACTCCGTTGGGGGAGAGTAAATGACCCTGCGGGGAAAGGTGAACTTGTCTGAATACAGCTCACAAATATTAATCTTCTGAGGCTAAACCAACTCTTCTTGAGATAAGGAATCCTTCTGGGGGACGCCACACTGTCTGAACACAGCCTACAATCTTGGAATCGCCAATTCTGCTGAGAATAAATGACTTTGTTGGAGCATGTCCTTTGGATAAGCTACGACTAGCTGGGGAATTCGATCCTTCTTCAGCAAGGAATATTGTTATCTCAGAAGCACGACCTGCGTGGGGAGCGAGTCTTTCATTACGAGCAATCTTTTGGTCGTCCTCTTCATACGGCTATGAAACCTGCAACAACACAAACAAGACAAGACACGCCTATGCAACCAAATCTATTCAGGTTAGTGACATCATTTTCAGTTAATTCAAAGTTTTAGCAATTGTTGGCAAGGGCCATTGACGCTATGCACATGCTAGTTTCATCAAACCTAGGCGTTTATTATGCACAAAACAGTAAAGAAGCAGCATCAAATACTGAATAACATATTTTATTGATTGGGCCCCTGAATGGGCAGAGTTTTGTACACGGGATGTAACTCCTGAAAAGAGGAAGCTACGCAAAGCAAATATACAGGTATGCACAAGAAGCATAAATATATTGACAAATTGAATTTGTACACATGTCGGCAACGGGATGCAGACGAACACCACGAACTGATCCTCCTATGACTCGCCCGACTCTAATGCTTTCCCGGTATCCACACTTCCGAAGAGATTGTATCCGATAATCGACCTCTCGAGTTTATTCTCCCGCACCAATGCTCAATGCAGTATCAAATTTGGACCGCAGTCATTTGCTTTTCAAATCCCTAACTTTTGCGTGAACCGCCCTTTACGGGTTTTCAGTTCACCGGGATACCCTTTTTTGCCGAAGCTGCCCAGTGTAGGTTTTCAACTTCGCGGGTGTACATTTTTTCAATTTTATCCCTAATTTTTGCCCGAACCTTTCATTCTGTTTTTGGCTCGCCAGGATACCCCATTTTTGCCTGGACTCTCTTTTTCTGTCCAGCGGGTCAATTTTAAGCAAAGTATTTTTTAACTGCGTCCGAATTCACAGGCGACGTAAAGTCTTCACCGTCCATGGTGGACAACAATAACGCTCCTCCTGAAAAGACTTTTCTGACAATGTATGGCCCTTCGTAGTTGGGGGTCCACTTGCCCCTGTGATCTGCCTGTGGCGGGAGAATCCTTTTCAGCACAAGGTCGCCCGTCTGAAAGCTCCGCGGATGGATCCTCTTATCATATGCTTTCTTCATTTGGCTCTGGTACAAACGACCGTATGCTAGAGAAGCTAGCCTCTTCTCATCCATTAAACTTAGCTGGTTCAACCTGTCTTTCACCCATTCTGCCTCATCTAGTTGGACGTCTCGTAGTACTCTCAAAGAAGGAATCTCGACTTCCAGTGGCAGCACTGCTTCCATTCCGTATACCAGCAAGAACGGGGTTGCCCTGGTTGATGTGCGTACCGTCGTACGATAACCGTGCAAAGCAAAAGGTAGCATCTCGTGCTAATCCTTATAGGTCACCACCATTTTTTGAACGATCTTCTTGATATTCTTATTGGCCGCTTCAACAGCGCCATTCATCTTGGGTCGGTAAGGGGAGGAGTTGTGATGTTCGATCTTAAAATTCTGACAGAGCTCCTTCATCATTTTGTTGTTCAGGTTTGAACCGTTGTCAGTGATTATCCGTTCGGGGATCCCATATCTGCAAATGATATCTCTCTTAATGAATCTGGCTACCACCTGCTTAGTTACATTTGCGTAAGATGCCGCTTCTACCCACTTGGTGAAATAATCGATTGCTACTAGAATGAACCGATGTCCATTAGAAGCTGTCGGCTCAATCTTTCCAATCATATCGATTCCCCACATCGAGAATGGCCATGGAGATGACATCACATTTAGAGGAATCGGAGGCACATGAATCTTATCAGCATAGATTTGGCACTTGTGGCATTTCCTCGCAAACTTGAAACAATCAGTTTCCATAGTCAGCCAAAAATAACCTGCCCGCAGCAGCTTCCTCGTCATAGCATGCCCACCAGCATGTGTACCGAAGGTACCTTCATGTATTTCCTCCATGAGCAGTTTTGCCTCTTTTTCATCTATGCAACGCAGCAGCACCAAATTGTGGTTTCTTCTGTACAAGACACCATCCAGATTCAAATAGAAATTACCCGCTAATCTCCTGAGAGTCTTCTGGTCTTGACTGGATGCCCCAGCCGGATACTCTTTGTTCTTCAGGAAATTAAGGATATCAAAATACCACGGTTTATCATCGGATGCCTCATCAATAGCAAATACGAAGGCAGGTCTGTCAAGCCGAGAGATAATGATTCTGGGAGCCTCGTTCCAGAAGTTGACTTTGTACATGGAAGACAAAGTGGCCAGGGCGTCAGCCATCTGATTCTCCGCTCGCGGTACGTGATGCAATTCAACCTTGTCAAAGAAAGGCAACAATCTCCTTGCGTAGTTCATGTACGGTATTAAATTGGGCTGACGTGTCTCCCATTCCCCTTTTATCTGATTCACCACCAGAGCTGAGTCTCCGTATACGTCCAGATTTTTGATTCGCAAATCAATGGCTTCTTCAAGCCCCATTATACAAGCTTCGTATTCGGCTTCATTATTGGTAACTGCAAAGGTCAATCGAGCAGTAAACGGGATGTGCGACCCGTGTGGAGTAGTAATGATTGCCCCTATTCCGCTACCGTAGGCATTCACAGCTCCGTCAAATATCATCTTCCATTTGGAACCCAACTCTGGTCCTTCGTCTGGCAACGACTCTTCACAACCTTTCATCTTTAGGTACATGATATCCTCGTCAGGAAAATCGAACCTCATCGATTGGTAATCTTCAATAGGCTGCTCTGCCAAGTACTCAGACAGTACACTCCCCTTTATAGCCTTTTGCGAGACATACTGTATGTCGTATTCAGTCAAGACCATCTGCCAACGGGCAATTCTCCCGGATAACGCCTGCTTTTCGAATACATATTTGATAGGATCCGTCTTCGAGATGAGCATGGTTGTATGATTCAGCATGTATTGCCTCAAATGCTTGGCGGCCCAGGCTAGCGCGCAACAAGTTTTCTCAAGCATTGAGTATCGAGATTCACATTCAGTAAATTTCTTACTCAAGTAGTAGATCGCATGCTCTTTTTTTCCTGTCTCGTCGTGTTGACCGAGAACACAACCCATGCTTCCCTCAAGAACTGTCAAATACATAATCAAGGGTCTCCCTGCCACCGGGGGTATCAAAATAGGAGGCTCCTGCAAATACTGCTTTATTTTATCGAACGCCTTTTAACAATTTTCGTTCCACGTCACAGCTTGATCTTTTTTTCAACAGCTTGAATAATGGTTCACACGTAGCCGTTAGATGAGATATGAACCGGGCGATATAGTTCAACCTCCCTAAAAACCCGCGCACCTCTTTCTCTGTTTTAGGCGTCGGCATCTCTTGAATTGCTTTTATTTTTGCAGGATCGACCTCTATTCCTCTTTCGCTTACGATAAACCCCAGCAGTTTACCCAATCTCACCCCGAAGGTGCACTTGTTAGGGTTCAGTCTCAGCCTGAACTTCCTAAGCCTTTTGAATAACTTCAGCAGATTCACCAAATGCTCTTCCTCCGTCTGGGATTTGGCAATCATATCGTCAACATAAACTTCGATCTCTTTATGCATCATATCATGGAAAAGAGTCGTCATTGCACGCTGATACGTTGCCCCAGCATTCTTCAATCCGAAGGGCATCACTTTATAACAAAATGTTCCCCAAGGCGTAATGAAAGTAGTCTTCTCCATGTCTTCTGGCGCCATTTTAATCTGATTATAGCCTGAGAAGCCATCCATGAAGGAGAATACGGAGTATTGAGCAGTGTTGTCAACTAGCACATCGATATGAGGAAGCAGAAAATCGTCCTTTGGGCTCGCTTTATTCAAATCCCTATAATCCACACACATTCGAACCTTGCCATCTTTCTTTGGCACTGGTACAATGTTAGCAACCCATGAGGGATATTTTGTCACAGCTAGGAAACCAGCATCCCACTGTTTTTGAACCTCTTCTTTAATCTTCACTGCCATATCGGGTCTAGTTCTGCGAAGTTTTTGCTTGACTGGCGGGCATTCTTCTTTCAACGGCAGACGGTGCACAACCATATCTGTATCGAGCCCTGGCATGTCTTCATACGACTAAGCGAACACATCACTATACTCTCTGAGCATTTCTACCAGTCTCCGCTTGATGTCGCTCTGCAGCGCGGCTCCTATACAAATATTCTTCTCAACCCCTTCCGACCCTAGGTTAATGATTTCGATGACCTCTTCGTGAGGCAGAATGACTCTTTCCTCTTGCTTCACCAACCAAGACAGTTCTTCAGGGACGTCACCATCTTCGACAACCTCTTCTTCGGCTTGAAATACCGGATGTTCAAAGTCGGGACGAGTCATAGGTGGTTCAAGGATGTCATCTGAAAATGTTATCCTGCAAAAGGAATGGTTAAATGCTTCAAAATGCGTATAAAGCGAATAACCACGTTGCCATTTTATTGAAAAATACAAAACAAGAAAAATAGAGATCGCAATATTTGTACATGAAAAAAAACGCCTTTTATTTAATGATAAACACGCAATGTTCATAACAGCACAGCCCTAAGCAAATCATGATGCCCCGGGCAAGACACCTGATTGTTCAACAATTAATAAAACAAAGCATTACTATTTAAGAGTCACAGGAACAATCTCCTGAATAGACCAGTTGCACAAGCCCTGTCATGGCGCGCTCGGCTGAATCCAGGCGTCCATATCGCAATCGCTGTCTCCTTCGTCAGACTCCGAAGCAGCGTTGATGGTCTCATGACATACTCCACTAGCAGTGATAGTTATTGGTCCTCTGAAACGGGGTGCCCCCACAGCAGGTGCTGATGACGACGGTTGATATCCCAACCCAAACCGGTCCGTCTTCACGGGAATATCCAGCACTTTGCCCCAGCCCTTGGTCTCACTAGTCTCTACTAGAGCTTGAGCTTCTTTATATGACGAGACGGCTATCTCCGATACTTTGCTCGGCCTGGAACCTTTGTCCTTGATACGCAACCGTTCAAATGCCTGGCAGGGTGTTTCGTGAATCTCTCCATCGACCTCCACATACTTAAATGACGACAGATGGCTGACCAGGATGTCTTCTTCTCCGCATACAGTGACCACGCTGTCTCCGACCATATATTTCAACTTTTTATGCAGGGTAGACGTGACTGCCCCAGCCCCATGAATCCAAGGTCTTCCGAGAAGGCAGCTATATGCAGGCTGGATGTCCATGATATAAAATTCAGTTGCAAACACCTCCGGCCCCACCTGTAGAGGCAATGTTATAGATCCAAAAACTGTTCTCCGCGTGCCATCGAATGCCCTGACTACCAAGTCACTGGGCGTGCACAGGATTCCTCTGACATCTAGCTTCATCATCGCTTTCTTGGGCAGCACATTCAAAGACGATCCGGCATCGACCAGTACATGCGACATGACTGATCCTCTACACTCGACAGATACGTGCAGCGCCATATTATGATCTCTCCCCTTAGGGGTCAAATCGAAGTCTGTAAAGCCCAAGCTATGGCCTGCATTTACATGTGCTAACACCCCCTCCAGCTGATTTACGGAAACATCTTGGGGTACGAAGGAAGTATCCAGGACTTTCAACAAAGCATTTCTGTGGGCTTCAGAGCACAATAGCAACGACAGTATAGAGACCTTGGATGACGTTTGTTGCAGATGCTCCACAATCTTATAATCACTTTTTCGAATCAAGCGCATGAACTCTTCTACATCCTTCGATGCCGCTTCTTTGTCATTCCCCTGCACTGGGACATTCTCAATCATATTTCCCTTCCCCTTCGCCAGTCTCTCGGCCTCTACCTCAGGCGAGATAAAGATCCTACCACTCCTTGTCATACCTCCTGAACCAACAACGTTGTCTACAGTCTCGTCTGGCTGCTTATTAACATCAATCTTTATTCTGTCACAATACACTTCCAACCCATATGACCATGGGACTGCCTTTGTGCTCTCGTATGGGATTGGTCCGGCCTTAGTTATGGTGATCGGCGGTCGCTGGGCCGGTGCTGTTATAGTGATTGTCTTTCGAGGAATTGTTACAGTGGCCACATCACTTTGATTGTCTGCTAATGCCCCTGCAGGCTCTTCAATTGCTGCTCGGTCAAACTGCAATGTGCCGCCATCTATTAGAGCCTGAACACCTTTCTTTAAGTCATCACACCCCCCAGCTAGGGTCCAACATTCCAAGCAGTACTCGTCACAACCTGGATAGACACCCCCTGCAATAATCTGCTTTTTATCTCGCTCAGCGGCGTCTTTAAATCATCGACATTCATAATCAGATTCAAACCCTCCTCAGTTAGAATGGCGTTTTCCCCATGGTTGGGCATGGGCTTCTGCACTATATTCGGACCTGCCGTTCCAAAATTGATAGCTTTACTATCCAATAGATCCTGCACAACGTGCTTAAACGCATGGCAACCCTCTACATCGTGGCCCGGGGCCCCAGAGTGGAACTCACAGTGCCTGCTTGCATCATAACCATACGGAGGAGTGTCTGTTATCGGTGCCAAAGTTCTCTTCTCTACCAAGTTCAGACCCAACAACGTCTGTAACAAATCTGCATACGTTGAAGGAGGCTTCTCGAACACTCTCCTTGGCTTACCCCCCTGGAATCTGCGTTGGGCAGGTTGTGCCCCCTGTTGTGGCTGCTGCTGCTGTTGCTGTTGTTGCATTGGCTGTTGTTGTTGAAATGGTTGTTGCTGAAACGGAATAGTAACACTCGCCACCTGCTGCGACTGATTATACTGGTTTCGACCTCTGCCTCTGCCTCGGCCTCGGCCTCCAAACACTGCGCTTGCATCGCCCTGACGGCGCCCACCAAAAGCTTTTCTATTACTGCCAGATGCAGTTGATTCCTCAGCTTGGAATCTTCCCTGTTTAATGTTACTTTCAATCTTTTCTCCCATTAGAATTAAGTCTGAGAAACTGGCCAAAGATGTGTGAAACAACTTGTCATAAAACATGCCGGTGAATGTTCCAATGAACATGTCATTCATTTCCTTGTCTTCTAAAGGAGGACGGACCCTAGCAGCCATGTCGCGCCATCTTTGCGCATACTCTTTAAAGCTCTCACCCTTCTTCTGCGACAGCCCTTGCAATTGGACCCGGTTGGGTGCCAAGTCGCTGTTATACTTATAGTGAGCTACAAATGCCTCTGCCAGCTGCTTCCATGTCTTTATATGCGTTGGTTCCAGTCCCATATACCACTCGAGGGAAGGACCTGACAAGCTATCCTGAAAGAAATGCATTAGCATTCTCTCATCAGTTGAATACGCAGACATCTTTCTGTAATAAGCCCGCACGTGCACTTTTGGACAAGTTTCCCCTTTATACTTATCAAATGTGGGAGCTTTGAATTTGATTGGCACCCTCAAGCCCGACACTAGACCCATTGTTGACATGTCTAAGCCCACAGCACTTTGATTTACGACCCCCCTCATCTGCTCTTCTAGCATTCTGATCCTCTAGGAGTCATCCATCGGCCCTTCGAAACCTCCGCCGGAGAAAGCGTCCTCCTGCTGATCCTCTTGCCATATACCATTCCCAGCTCCATACCCATCGTATCCATTATTACGGCCAGCTCTGATCTGATTCATCACCGGGCCTCGCCCTCTGTTGCCGTATCCCGGAGCAATTCCAGCAGGTCCAACAGTCATTAACCCAGCATCGTTTCCATTTCCGAAACCTCCGTAACCCTGATTGGTCATACCATATCCGTCCTGCCCAAAGCCTTGAGCATTGAAACCATATTTTATCGAATCCCTGATCATTGAATCCGAATCCAGCATTACCGAAGCCGTTGCCTCCCATATTATCACCCAAGTTGACATCACCAAGCCCAACGTTATGGACAGCAGTCTCGTTCCCAACTCCAACGTTACCGTTCCCAGCAGCAGTAGCATTGTTGACATTAACAGCAGGTATATTGACCACAGGTGGAGCCACTGGTGTGGGAGTACCATCCCCATGAACAGTGTCGACTCGCACAGACTGATGATCCTCATTTCCATGCCCAGCGTTCCTGACCAACAGAGGCTGCACCATAGCTTGCAAATTCTCCTGACCTTTTGCAATAGTCTCCATGGTCTGCATGAAGAGTGCTAGCTTCTCGCGCATATCTTGCATCTCGTTCTGCATTTGATCCATGATTCTTCGACAGTTGGTGCGAGTGGAATATCGGTGCGGGCGCTGATCTGCAATCCTGAAAAGACCTGGTTCAGAGCAGGAAATAAGATACCATCCAATGATTACCTGTAATGCAATATGAATATGAATGCAATGCAATGTGTGTGTCTGTGCATTAGGGAATAGCATTCCCCGGTTCTAGTGTGAAGGTGCCAGTGCAGTGACAGTGCTAGCAATATGAAGATCGGAGCTGAATCAAAGAAAGCCTCATATATTGTAGAGAAGTCCATTAATACAATATCATTGAGTACAATAAGAATGCATGACCTCAACCAACAATCCTGGTGATGGTCAGCACTATGCAAATAAAGCATACAAGTTAATACATGAACTGATTAAGTACTCCCATAAGCCCGGTACTCCTCTATTAACTTCTTGGTCTCTGGATGACCTGGTCGGGTAAGCAGACCCTCGACAAGCTGGTTTCTTCTCTTGAGAACACGTCGCACGTCTCCAGCAGTTTCCTCCCATGCCCCTTCTCCGAAGCGATCCTCTAGCTTACGCTTCTGAGACACAACTTCATCCCTTCCTTTGATGGCCTTGTTCAATGCATTCTGGAGACTATACCGGGTCATCACTTCTTCTTCATACCTCTTAATGCTAGCTTTCAACTGCTCTTCGAGGTCGGAAATTTGCTGCTTCAACTTATCTTCCCTCTTCTTATTGTTGGTCAGCGTAGCATTCCAAGTCTTGTTACGAGAAGAGATCTCCCGGTGAGCGGCGTCAAGTGCTTTTCCAGCATGTCATGGGAGCTTCTGAACTCTTGCCCCAGACGTTCACACTTCTTCTTCTCCTCAGTCAACTCAGCCCCTAGTCTGTTTACTAGCTCGATCTGCTGTTGGAAAGCATGCACGACCTTGTTTTTCTCACTGCGTATCTGAGCTAGCTCTTGCTCTAACCCTTCATTGATCTTCATCAAGGCTTCTTTTTCTTTCACAACTTGCTCGTAGGCCTCCGTAGAAACAGTGGTTGGTTCTTCCACCGGAATATGAACAGGGACTGGTGCAGCTGGGAATGGCATCCGCAACTGACTTACTCTCTCCTGGATCCAAACTCTGTAGGGTGCATAAGCCTGACAGTCGTTCTTCCCTAACAGCGGCTTCCCTCTTCTGTTAATACGCGTCCAGGCATGCTGTAGCTTGGCTAGTAACTCTCCCTTCAGATCACCGGTGAAGTACAGAGATTCCTGTACTTCTTCCTCCTGAGGTGGGTTCTTCAGCGCGTATCCGAACTGGCGAACAAACAGAGAAGGGTTGTAATTGATACACCCTTTTCTTCCTATCAACGGAAGATTAGGGTACCCAGAACAACTGAAGATAAGCTCAGACCCCAGCAAGTCTCGATCAAACCACTTTATGTCTTCAGAAGATAGCCTCATCAGGCGCTCTGACCAGCTAGCGATAGTTACACTATCCACAAAAGATCCCTTCGGGGGAAGATGACTCTTAAACCACATGCTCAACAGAGGCGCACAGCAGTAAACAACCTTTCCCCTTCTGTTTTCATTCTTGTAGTGCAATGAGTGGTAGAAGTCTCCGATCAACGTGGGCACTGGGTTGCCAGCAGCAAACAGATGGAAAGCGTCCAAGTCCACGAAATTGGGCAAGTTAGGAAACAACACAATTCCATAAATGCATAGAGCCAAAATGGCATTGAAAACCACCCAACATCCGCTCTTGGCATACTCCTGAGCCTTGCCAACCAGAAAATCAAGAGAGAAACCTGAAACCCCAAGCCAAGAAGTCACTAACAGTTCTGCAGCGTTCATGTGCAAGGCTTTAGCTAAGTCCTCCAACTTGGGCTCAGCAGCAGAGCGAATAAAGGGAACCTTGTTCTGCACTGGTAGCTCAGTAAACTCCACATACTCTTCAATGGTAGGCCCCAGAATAAAGTCAGCAAACGTGAAACATCTCAATGCTGGGTCATAGAACTGCATCAAGGTGTACAGCCCATTCATCTCATCAGCGGTGGGCTTGCAGACTAATCTCAGTAATCTCCCATGACTCATTCTGAAACTTCTCCTAACCTCCTCATCAGCAAGAGATGTCAGACCAAGCAAAGGAGTAATATCAGGTGTAGGCAGCTTGTACGCAACTGTCTTCCTCAAACCAGCCATAATCAATACTCAGAAGTCCGGGCACTAGAACCAGGGGATATGCAAATGCACCTGCAGCACAGACACACGTTAATGGAATGCAATGATAATGAGTATGCAAACAATGCAATGCAAGCAACATGCAACAGGGACCAAATGCCATAGCTGCGAAGCCTGAACCATATCAAGAAGTCTCAGATAGACTCTCTAGAAGTCCCCAAACCCTGGTCTCAGATAGACCTAAAACAAAGCTCTAACACTGGTCTCTGACAGACCTCATAACAACTCTGACTGGTCTCTGGCAGACCTCATATCATATCTCCAACTGGTCTCTGACAGACCTCAGAACTCTCCAACTGGTCTCTGACAGACCTCAGAACTCTCCAATTGGTCTCTGACAGACCTCAGAACTCTCCAACTGGTCTCTGACAGACCTTAGAACTCTCCAGAAATACCCAGGATCTCAAATCAAGAAATAAACCGGTAGTCTGAAGGTCTTGCTACCTGCATACCCCAAACCCTCTCACAGGTGGATGTCCTAGTAACTGACACAAGGTACGACATCTTATGCGGTCGTCGGCGTCACAGACTTTCAGGGTTGATGATGCGATTCCCAGAAGGAGTGGCATCATCAAATCCTAAAGAAGCCTCACTTAGCCAACTTCCAAATGATCGGTTCCCAGAGTCGACAATTCAACTGACCAACAACCCCTTCGACCCAAAGGGTAGAAAAAGAAGCCAACCAGAAGAACCTCGTCCGAGTGTAGATTTCATGAGACACTAATGCAAGCAAAGCCGGCACGCGCCCACTACTTTCTACTCTAATTCTAGGTGCACTCAAGCCCAGGTCCGACTTATCTCTCAATCATGGAACACCCATCAAACCCACAAAACATCAATAATAACAATATATAATGCTGAAAATAAAGGTCAGAAATATAAATCCATACAAAATCCTCGACGGGAAAACAAGCGTTAGGATTCACTCTCTTAAGGGACGTTGGATCCCAAATGCATAAGGAACTATCGCAGTCCTTAGCAGCCAGGGGACGTTGGATCCCCAGCAGAGTCGCCAGTTGTCGCTACTGCGAAAATCGGCGCCGGCTGAACAGAAGAGTCGCCACCGTGCGTTATTTATCCCAAAGAGGGGAAAGGAAACGCTCGAGGTAAACCTACCGCAAAATGGGGAAAGGAATGGTCATCGCAACCAAATCCTGGATTCGGGAGTCGGTTACGCAAGGGGAAGGTATTAGCACCCCTCACGTCCGTCGTACTCGACGGGATCCACGCTTGTTTTCGGGTATGGATTGTTATTCTATCTATTCTACAGGTCAGGGGTTGAAAGAAAAGAAAATGACTCGGCAAAGTATCGCATTTTATGCCTACGTATTCCCGTCTGGAACGAGAAATCAGAGTCAACGTTGTTCGCCTACCTACGGGAAAGGAGGGGAAGGTTGCTCACTAGGATATCGCATCCTATGCCTACGTACTTTCATACAGCATGAAAGATCAGAGCAAACGTAGTTCGGGCCACGTACGACACAAGTATATTTTGATTGCTTTTATCTCCTTCTGAAAAAGGGTTTTTCTGATTAACAGTCAAAGCGGACAAAAATGACGTCTTGATGAGTTCACATTCTTTTACGGAAGAAGTGTCTTTTATTGTGTTTGAAATATTTATTGTGTTTTTTCTGTTTGTTTTGAGAAAGAAGAGACAGCACTCTAACCTACGGTTGTGAATGGAATCAAACTATCCTAATGTTATCATGCATGGGTTAAGACCTAATGTCTATCATGCTCCTCTCTTGCGCAGAGAGAAACAGAGATCCTAAGGGAATAGACGGAAACAGAAATAATAGAAGATATATACAGTAAAGCAGTAAAATGCATGGATGCAACAATACAAGCGAGGCAATGGAGCCCCACTCAACCTCGAACCTAGAAAACAATAGGCAAAAGTGAACAAAATTCACTTTCAACCCAACAGGTTAAACAACAAACGATACAGTCCGGGAAAACCAATCAATACATCAGAAATGAACAGCAAAAATAAACAGCCACAGCAGCTCTGCATCAACATCTGTCTTCAAGTCATCCTCAATCAGCTACAAGCTTCAGCAAGCATCAATCTTCATCTCCACAGCCTTCAAGCAAGGTCTTGGATTATCAGTCTTCCATCTGCAATGGCTTTTCTTCAAGTCTCAATCTTCAGGATGAACATCAGTCAACAAGATAAAAGTGAATGTTAAACAGTCAACTGCCTACCAAGGGTGGCTCATTGACTGTTAACATTATACAGACAATTTTCTCTCAAAAGTTCTATCTTTCAAATACATTCACTGATCCTTCCAAAGGAAGGAGGTGGATATTTGAAAGAGACTTTGAATCATAGAGAAAGAATGGGTGCAGACAAGGCATTCCATGTTTGGGAAACAAGCTTTCTACTCTAGGGCTCTGCCTAACTCCTAAGTCCTATACTCCTCAACAGCTGCCAGCAAAGAATGCTCTCCATCAACTCTGGAAGTTGGACTTCATTCTTGATCTCCAATGGCTTCATCATCACAAGTCTTCAGCTCTCCCAATCCCCAAGCAAACCCAATACCCCACACAGACAAAAGAAATAACCCTAGAGAGGGCACACCACACAGTCAAACAAATATAGACAGTATACTAATAGCAGTAGGGGAATCCTAATATTTTCTAAGGGATCTAATAACTACCCATAATCCCTATAGTCCCATACCCCAAAAATTCAATCTCTAACTCCTAAGGGAAATGAACTAATTCACCTATGTTATCACCTAAACTCTAGTTTTGATCATATTATTCACACCTAAACAAATCACCTAAAATTAAGTCCTAAAAATATGAACTAAATTTTATATACAAGATAAAAGTCTAAACTAAACAACCTAAAAAGAATGGATAAAAAATGTTAAAGCATCTATTCAAACTAAAATTAACAAATTCATGTATCAAACTAAGCAATATTTACACCTATTTAAAAGAAAAATATGCCAAAAATATAAAAATGAAATGAAATATTAATTTTTTTTATGGGATAATTTTCTTGACAAAATTATGAACAACATAAAAAAAGAACCAATTAAAATCATGCATTTTTCAATTTTTTATGAATTTCCAAAGAATTAAAATTTTTGAAAGAAATAAAATGAGAATTAATTGGTTAGGGGTGCAGAAAGCATTGAAAACCAGTTAAAACAACAAACTGGGCCCAGACTGGGGGGCGCGCATAGCAAGCGCGTCTGGGCCCAATCACACAGAAAATGATAACAAAAATTAAAAAAAAAAGCAAAACGGTGTGAATAGCGAATTTCTCCAGTTATAATCACATTGGGCCTGCATTTGGGGGGTGGGATTAGCAAACAGTCTTTGAGCCCAGTCTGAAATAATAAGTGAAACGGTGCATTTCTGCTTTTGAATCTCCCTCCATTTTTTCTTTTAATCGTGGCCATTGGATCCTGGGTTCAGTCAAAGTCCAACAAGCAATCGTGTGGCTCAAAGGTCGTCTTCAACCTTAGAAACCCTAGGGTTTCTGAAACTTCATCACCATGCACGCATCTTACACCTTTCTGTTCTCCCTCGTCTCTCCATGGATTCACTTGATGCAAAGAGCAAAGTTGCTCTAAATTCTTCCCTCTACACAGCCATGTCCATAATTCCTTCTAAAACTCAACCAATAATCAAACCCCATGAATGTAACAGTTTGGTTCCACCATAATCACCTGATATCAACTCTCTCAATGCTTGCTCAATTCTATCCTAACATAATCTACATCTCACACTGATCATTCCAAGCTATTAACCTAAGATTATCTTGCAATATTCTATGAGTTACAAGCTCCAACAGTTTGTGCACACCATGATCAACCTTCATGAAACCTCTTCAAACTTGGTGAACTTCATCATCTAACTTATCTTAACCATTCTATGCTAACAAATCACTAACATGCTGGCTAAATTAAGCAATTCGAATGGATATACCAACCTGGTTTGATGAGGAAAACAGCTAGGGAATTCTCTTGATCCAAGGCTTGCAATGATTGGAACTTGATCCACACACTCAATTCTTGATTCTGTATGCAGAAATTCTGACTCAAACCTCTTGGATCTTGTGATTGAAACTTTCTTGCTTCTTGGATGATTCACTTGTATGGCACGAGTTCTCCTCAAATCAACCAAATGCTTGTGTGAATTGTGATCTATGAATGATGATGATGATGATCAGATCAAACAAAATGGAGATTGATAGGGATTTGAGAGAGTTTGAATTGATTTTGCAAAATGGAAGAATTGTGTATAACTTGTGTTTTGATCAATAGATTCACCAACCATGGCATGAAGCTCTTCAATTCAATATATAGATGAGATTAGAAACTCCTAGAACCTTGGAGAAACTTCCCATGCACACTTTCCCTTGGATTTGGATTATGTAACTTCACTTGTAAGTAACCATGCATAACTTTCAATTCTTGAACCAAACTCAAAATTCTACTTTTTCCAATGTTCTTAAAACATTTTTTCCAATCAAAATGACCTATAAGTTTACCTCATTTGGCCAAACTATGAAAAATCTCAAATTTAGGTCATTTTTTATTCATTAAATTCACCAATTTTGAAACTTTGAGCTATGAGCCTTTCCAATCTTTCATGGTCACTTTTATAGACTCAAAATGTCATTTGGAGCAAGTTTGATGTTGTGAATTTTTCCATTTGAAGCTTACTTGTATGAGTTTTGGGCATAGGCTTGAAATGACCTGTAATTCTCAGATGACCAAAATACACTTTTCTTTCCAAGACCATAAGTAGAGTTACACAAATCATATGAAGGAATGCCATACCATTCTAGAAAGCTAAGACAATGAGGAACAACTCTTATGTTGACCAGAAATTCATTTGAAATCTCCTTGAGGGGTAAAAGTTGCTTGGAAGATAAGTAACTTTCACAGACAAAATTTCAGATACCTCAGATGACCTGTAACTTGCAAGGACCATAACTTGAGTTATATAAATCTCCTTGATGTCTTCCACCACTCAAATTAAAGGTCTTGAGATCCTATACAATATTCATGTTGTCCAAGGATCCATTTGAAGCTTGCATTTTGACTTATCTTGCTTGGAAATCTGACCTAAACTAGGGGATTTTACACAGAAACCCTAATTTAGAAACTCCTCTTCTCCTTGATTTCTCTTGATTTCTTCTTGGAACATCACCATATCCTTATATACATGTCAAATGATGAACCCCACATCTCTCCAATAGCCCTTAATGCCTTTCAATCAGTCAATTGACCTAGAGTTGACCCAGAGTTGACCCAGATGAAACCCTAGTTGACTGTCTTCAACTGCAATTCTTGTGATCACATCAATGACTTGCCTCCTTCTTCAAATGACTTTCTAAATCTTCCATGATGTCCACATACTCTCCATGCTCAGCCCACAACTCACAATTTCTTTGATGATCCCCAGATACCCTCAGATAGGAGATAGATGCACTGCTTGATTCAATGACTTCTTAGGCTTCCATTTCTTCTTTGATGACTTGAATGAGACTGAATTTGAATAGTAACCTCTTGATAGGCCCATAGAGATGAGAATAGTGATTGGTCCCTAGTTGAATGACTTGCTATGCTATGCTATGCAGATGATTAGACTATGTACATGACTCTATATGCAAATGCTAATGCAATTGAAACATAAACCAAGTGAATTAGGTTGAGAAAATTTTAGGGTGCAACACCTGGCGGCGATGTCAGATGTCTATACCTTTAGGATTGTTGTTCGCTTTTATTTAGCGAAGGCCTGGTGGCGATGTCAGATACCTTTGGGGTTCGATGCTCCCTTTTATTTAGCAAATGCCTGGGGCGATGTGAGATGTCCGTACCTTTGGGTTTGTTGTTCGCTTTTATTTAGCAAAGGCCTGGCGGCGATGTCAGATACCTTTAGGTTTAATGCTCGCTTTTATTTAGAGAATGCCTGACAATGATTTCAGATGTCCGAACCTTTGGATTTGTTGTTTACTTTTATTTAACGAAGGCCTGGCCGCGATGTAAGATACCTTTGGGTTCGATGCTCTCTTTTATTTTGCGAATGCCTGTCGGCGATGTCAGATGTCTATACCTTTGGGTTTGTTGTTCGCTTTTATTTAGCGAAGGCCTGGCGGCGATGTCAGATACATTTGGGTTCCATGCTCGCTTTTATTTAGCGAATGCCTGGCGGCGATGTCAGATATCTGTACCTTTGGGTTTGTTGTTCGCTTTTATTTAGCGAAGGCCTGGCGGCCATGTCAGATACCTTTGGGTTCGATGCTTGATTTTATTTAGGGAATGCCTGGCGGCGATGTCAGATGTCCTTACCTTTGGGTTTGTTGTTCACTTTTATTTAGCTAAGGCCTAGCAACGATGTCAGATACCTTTGGGTTCGATGCTCGCTTTTATTTAGCGAATTCCTGGCGGCGATGTCAGATGTCCGTACCTTTGGGTTTGTTGTTCGCTTTTATTTAGCGAAGTCTTGGCGGCGATGTCAGATACCTTTGGGTTCGATGCTCGATTTTATTTAGCGAATGCCTGACGGCGATGTCAAATATCTACACCTTTAGGTTTGTTGTTCGCTTTTATTTAGCGAAGGCCTGGCGGCGATGTCCGGTAACTTTTGGTTCGACGCTCGCTTTTATTTATTGAATGCCTGGCGGCGATGTCAGATTGCGGTACCTTTGGGTTTGTTGTTTGCTTTTTTTTAGCGAAGGCATGACGGCGATGTCAGATACATTTGGGTTCGATGCTCGCTTATATTTAGCGAATGCCCGGCGGGGATGTCAAATATCCGTACCTTTGGGTTTTTTGTTCGCTTTTATTTAGCGAAGGTCTATCAGCGATGTCAGATACCTTTGGGTTCGATGCTCGCTTTTATTTTGCGAATGCCTGACGGTGATGTCAGATGTCTCTACCTTTGGGTTTGTTGTTCGCTTTTATTTAGCAAAGGCTTGGCGGCGATGTCAGATTCCTTTGGGGTTCGATGCTCGCTTTTATTTAGGGAATGCCTGGGGCGATGTTAGATGTCTGTACCTTTGGGTTTGTTGTTCGCTTTTATTTATCAAAGGCCTAGCGGTGATGTCAGATACCATTATGTTTAATGCTCGCTTTTATTTAGAGAATGCCTGACAGCGATGTCAGATGTCTGTACCTTTGCGTTTGTTGTTCACTTTTATTTAGCGAAGGCATGGCGGCAATGTCAGATACCTTTGGGTTCGATGCTCTCTTTTATTTTGCGAATGCCTGGCGGTGATGTCAGATGTCTATACCTTTGGGTTTGTTGTTTTCTTTTATTTAGCGAATGCCTGGCGGTGATGTCTGATATCCGTACCTTTGGGTTTGTTGTTAGCTTTTATTTAGCGAAGGCCTGGCGGCGATGTCAGATACCTTTGGGTTCGATGCTCGCTTTTATTTTGGGAATGCTTGGCAGGGATGTCAGATGTCCGTACCTTTGGGTTTGTTGTTCGCTTTTATTTAGTGAAGGCCTGGCGGCGATGTCAGATACCTTTGTGTTTGATGCTTGCTTTTATTTAGCGAATACCTGACTGCGATGTCAGATGTCCGTACCTTTGGGTTTGTTGTTCGCTTTTATTTAGTGAAGGTCTGGTGGCGAAGTCAGATACATTTTGGTTCGACGCTTGCTTATATTTAGCGAATGCTTGGCGGGGATGTCAAATATCCGTACCTTTGGGTTTGTTGTTCGCTTTTATTTAGCGAAGGTCTGGCGGCGATGTCAGATACCTTTGGGTTCGATGCTCGCTTCTATTTATCAAATGCCTGGCGGCGATGTCAGATGTCTATACCTTTAGGTTTTTTGTTCACTTTTATTTAGCGAAGGCCTGGCGGCGATGTCAGATACCTTTGGGGTTCGATGCTCGCTTTTATTTAGCAAATGCCTGGGGCGATGTCAGATGTCTGTACCTTTGGGTTTCTTGTTCGCTTTTATTTAGCAAAGGCCTGGCGGTGATGTCAGATGCCTTTAGGTTTAATCCTCGCTTTTATTTAGAGAATGCCTGACAGCGATTTTAGATGTTCGTACCTTTGCGTTTGTTGTTCACTTTTATTTAACGAAGGCCTGGCCGCGATGTCAGATACCTTTGGGTTCGATGCTCTCTTTTATTTTGCGAATGCCTGTCGGCGATGTCAAATGTTTATACCTTTGGGTTTGTTGTTCGCTTTTATTTAGTGAAGGCCTGGCGGCGATGTCCGATAACTTTTGGTTCGATGCTCGCTTTTATTTATTGAATGCCTGGCGGCGATGTCAGATGTTCGTACCTTTGGGTTTGTTGTTTGCTTTTTTTTAGCGAAGGCATGACGGCGATGTCAGATACATTTGGGTTCGATGCTCGCTTATATTTAGCGAATGCCTAGTGGGGATGTCAAATATCCGTACCTTTAGGTTTTTTGTTCGCTTTTATTTAGCGAAGGTCTGACGGCGATGTCAGATACCTTTGGGTTTGATGCTCGCTTTTATTTTGCGAATGCCTGACGGCGATGTCAGATGTCTCTACCTTTGGGTTTGTTGTTCGCTTTTATTTAGCGAAGGCTTGGCGGCGATGTCAGATTCCTTTGGGGTTCGCTGCTCGCTTTTATTTAGGGAATGCCTGGGGCGATGTCAGATGTCTATACCTTTGGGTTTGTTGTTCGCTTTTATTTATCAAAGGCCTAGCGGTGATGTCAGATACCATTAGGTTTAATGCTCGCTTTTATTTAGAGAATGCCTGACAGCGATGTCAGATGTCTGTACCTTTGCGTTTGTTGTTCACTTTTATTTAGCGAAGGCATGGCGGCGATGTCTGATATTCGTACCTTTGGGTTTGTTGTTAGCTTTTATTTAGCGAAGGCCTGGCGGAGATGTCAGATACCTTTAGGTTTAATGCTCGCTTTTATTTAGAGAATGCCTGACAATGATTTCAGATGTCCGAACCTTTGGATTTGTTGTTTACTTTTATTTAACGAAGGCCTGGCCGCGATGTCAGATACCCTTGGGTTCGATGCTCTCTTTTATTTTGCGAATGCCTGTCGGCGATGTCAGATGTCTATACCTTTGGGTTTGTTGTTCGCTTTTATTTAGCGAAGGCCTGGCGGCGATGTCAGATACCTTTGGGTTCCATGCTCGCTTTTATTTAGCGAATGCCTGGCGGCGATGTCAGATATCTGTACCTTTGGGTTTGTTGTTCGCTTTTATTTAGCGAAGGCCTGGCGGCCATGTCAGATACCTTTGGGTTCGATGCTCGATTTTATTTAGGGAATGCCTGGCGGCGATGTCAGATGTCCTTACCTTTGGGTTTGTTGTTCACTTTTATTTAGCTAAGGCCTAGCGACGATGTCAGATACCTTTGGGTTCGATGCTCGCTTTTATTTAGCGAATTCCTGGCGGCGATGTCAGATGTCCGTACCTTTGGGTTTGTTGTTCGCTTTTATTTAGCGAAGTCTTGGCGGCGATGTCAGATACCTTTGGGTTCGATGCTCGATTTTATTTAGCGAATGCCTGACGGCGATGTCAAATATCTACACCTTTAGGTTTGTTGTTCGCTTTTATTTAGCGAAGGCCTGGCGGCGATGTCCGGTAACTTTTGGTTCGACGCTCGCTTTTATTTATTGAATGCCTGGCGGCGATGTCAGATTGCGGTACCTTTGGGTTTGTTGTTTGCTTTTTTTTAGCGAAGGCATGACGGCGATGTCAGATACATTTGGGTTCGATGCTCGCTTATATTTAGCGAATGCCCGGCGGGGATGTCAAATATCCGTACCTTTGGGTTTTTTGTTCGCTTTTATTTAGCGAAGGTCTATCAGCGATGTCAGATACCTTTGGGTTCGATGCTCGCTTTTATTTTGCAAATGCCTGACGGCGATGTCAGATGTCTCTACCTTTGGGTTTGTTGTTCGCTTTTATTTAGCAAAGGCTTGGCGGTGATGTCAGATTCCTTTGGGGTTCGATGCTCGCTTTTATTTAGGGAATGCCTGGGGCGATGTTAGATGTCTGTACCTTTGGGTTTGTTGTTCGCTTTTATTTATCAAAGGCCTAGCGGTGATGTCAGATACCATTAGGTTTAATGCTCGCTTTTATTTAGAGAATGCCTGACAGCGATGTCAGATGTCTGTACCTTTGCGTTTGTTGTTCACTTTTATTTAGCGAAGGCATGGCGGCAATGTCAGATACCTTTGGGTTCGATGCTCTCTTTTATTTTGCGAATGCCTGGAGGTGATGTCAGATGTCTATACCTTTGGGTTTGTTGTTTTCTTTTATTTAGCGAATGCCTGGCGGCGATGTCTGATATCCGTACCTTTGGGTTTGTTGTTAGCTTTTATTTAGCGAAGGCCTGGCGGCGATGTCAGATACCTTTGGGTTCGATGCTCGCTTTTATTTTGGGAATGCTTGGCAGGGATGTCAGATGTCCGTACCTTTGGGTTTGTTGTTCGCTTTTATTTAGTGAAGGCCTGGCGGCGATGTCAGATACCTTTGTGTTTGATGCTTGCTTTTATTTAGCGAATACCTGACTGCGATGTCAGATGTTCGTACCTTTGGGTTTGTTGTTCGCTTTTATTTAGTGAAGGTCTGGTGGCGAAGTCAGATACATTTTGGTTCGACGCTTGCTTATATTTAGCGAATGCTTGGCGGGGATGTCAAATATCCGTACCTTTGGGTTTGTTGTTCGCTTTTATTTAGCGAAGGTCTGGCGGCGATGTCAGATACCTTTGGGTTCGATGCTCGCTTCTATTTATCAAATGCCTGGCGGCGATGTCAGATGTCTATACCTTTAGGTTTGTTGTTCACTTTTATTTAGCGAAGGCCTGGCGGCGATGTCAGATACCTTTGGGGTTCGATGCTCGCTTTTATTTAGCAAATGCCTGGGGCGATGTCAGATGTCTGTACCTTTGGGTTTCTTGTTCGCTTTTATTTAGCAAAGGCCTGGCGGTGATGTCAGATGCCTTTAGGTTTAATCCTCGCTTTTATTTAGAGAATGCCTGACAGCGATTTTAGATGTTCGTACCTTTGCGTTTGTTGTTCACTTTTATTTAACGAAGACCTGGCCGCGATGTCAGATACCTTTGGGTTCGATGCTCTCTTTTATTTTGCGAATGCCTGTCGGCGATGTCAAATGTTTATACCTTTGGGTTTGTTGTTCGCTTTTATTTAGTGAAGGCCTGGCGGCGATGTCCGATAACTTTTGGTTCGATGCTCGCTTTTATTTATTGAATGCCTGGCGGCGATGTCAGATGTTCGTACCTTTGGGTTTGTTGTTTGCTTTTTTTTTAGCGAAGGCATGACGGCGATGTCAGATACATTTGGGTTCGATGCTCACTTATATTTAGCGAATGCCTAGTGGGGATGTCAAATATCCGTACCTTTGGGTTTTTTGTTCGCTTTTATTTAGCGAAGGTCTGACGGCGATGTCAGATACCTTTGGGTTTGATGCTCGCTTTTATTTTGCGAATGCCTGACGGCGATGTCAGATGTCTCTACCTTTGGGTTTGTTGTTCGCTTTTATTTAGCGAAGGCTTGGCGGCGATGTCAGATTCCTTTGGGGTTCGCTGCTCGCTTTTATTTAGGGAATGCCTGGGGCGATGTCAGATGTCTATACCTTTGGGTTTGTTGTTCGCTTTTATTTATCAAAGGCCTAGCGGTGATGTCAGATACCATTAGGTTTAATGCTCGCTTTTATTTAGAGAATGCCTGACAGCGATGTCAGATGTCTGTACCTTTGCGTTTGTTGTTCACTTTTATTTAGCGAAGGCATGGCGGCGATGTCTGATATTCGTACCTTTGGGTTTGTTGTTAGCTTTTATTTAGCGAAGGCCTGGCGGAGATGTCAGATACCTTTAGGTTTAATGCTCGCTTTTATTTAGAGAATGCCTGACAATGATTTCAGATGTCCGAACCTTTGGATTTGTTGTTTACTTTTATTTAACGAAGGCCTGGCCGCGATGTCAGATACCCTTGGGTTCGATGCTCTCTTTTATTTTGCGAATGCCTGTCGGCGATGTCAGATGTCTATACCTTTGGGTTTGTTGTTCGCTTTTATTTAGCGAAGGCCTGGCGGCGATGTCAGATACCTTTGGGTTCCATGCTCGCTTTTATTTAGCGAATGCCTGGCGGCGATGTCAGATATCTGTACCTTTGGGTTTGTTGTTCGCTTTTATTTAGCGAAGGCCTGGCGGCCATGTCAGATACCTTTGGGTTCGATGCTCGATTTTATTTAGGGAATGTCTGGCGGCGATGTCAGATGTCCTTACCTTTGGGTTTGTTGTTCACTTTTATTTAGCTAAGGCCTAGCGACGATGTCAGATACCTTTGGGTTCGATGCTCGCTTTTATTTAGCGAATTCCTGGCGGCGATGTCAGATGTCCGTACCTTTGGGTTTGTTGTTCGCTTTTATTTAGCGAAGTCTTGGCGGCGATGTCAGATACCTTTGGGTTCGATGCTCGATTTTATTTAGCGAATGCCTGACGGCGATGTCAAATATCTACACCTTTAGGTTTGTTGTTCGCTTTTATTTAGCGAAGGCCTGGCGGCGATGTCCGGTAACTTTTGGTTCGACGCTCGCTTTTATTTATTGAATGCCTGGCGGCGATGTCAGATTGCGGTACCTTTGGGTTTGTTGTTTGCTTTTTTTTAGCGAAGGCATGACGGCGATGTCAGATACATTTGGGTTCGATGCTCGCTTATATTTAGCGAATGCCCGGCGGGGATGTCAAATATCCGTACCTTTGGGTTTTTTGTTCGCTTTTATTTAGCGAAGGTCTATCAGCGATGTCAGATACCTTTGGGTTCGATGCTCGCTTTTATTTTGCAAATGCCTGACGGCGATGTCAGATGTCTCTACCTTTGGGTTTGTTGTTCGCTTTTATTTAGCAAAGGCTTGGCGGCGATGTCAGATTCCTTTGGGGTTCGATGCTCGCTTTTATTTAGGGAATGCCTGGGGCGATGTTAGATGTTTGTACCTTTGGGTTTGTTGTTCGCTTTTATTTATCAAAGGCCTAGCGGTGATGTCAGATACCATTAGGTTTAATGCTCGCTTTTATTTAGAGAATGCCTGACAGCGATGTCAGATGTCTGTACCTTTGCGTTTGTTGTTCACTTTTATTTAGCGAAGGCATGGCGGCAATGTCAGATACCTTTGGGTTCGATGCTCTCTTTTATTTTGCGAATGCCTGGCGGTGATGTCAGATGTCTATACCTTTGGGTTTGTTGTTTTCTTTTATTTAGCGAATGCCTGGCGGCGATGTCTGATATCCGTACCTTTGGGTTTGTTGTTAGCTTTTATTTAGCGAAGGCCTGGCGGCGATGTCAGATACCTTTGGGTTCGATGCTCGCTTTTATTTTGGGAATGCTTGGCAGGGATGTCAGATGTCCGTACCTTTGGGTTTGTTGTTCGCTTTTATTTAGTGAAGGCCTGGCGGCGATGTCAGATACCTTTGTGTTTGATGCTTGCTTTTATTTAGCGAATACCTGACTGCGATGTCAGATGTCCGTACCTTTGGGTTTGTTGTTCGCTTTTATTTAGTGAAGGTCTGGTGGCGAAGTCAGATACATTTTGGTTCGACGCTTGCTTATATTTAGCGAATGCTTGGCGGGGATGTCAAATATCCGTACCTTTGGGTTTGTTGTTCGCTTTTATTTAGCGAAGGTCTGGCGGCGATGTCAGATACCTTTGGGTTCGATGCTCGCTTCTATTTATCAAATGCCTGGCGGCGATGTCAGATGTCTATACCTTTAGGTTTTTTGTTCACTTTTATTTAGCGAAGGCCTGGCGGCGATGTCAGATACCTTTGGGGTTCGATGCTCGCTTTTATTTAGCAAATGCCTGGGGCGATGTCAGATGTCTGTACCTTTGGGTTTCTTGTTCGCTTTTATTTAGCAAAGGCCTGGCGGTGATGTCAGATGCCTTTAGGTTTAATCCTCGCTTTTATTTAGAGAATGCCTGACAGCGATTTTAGATGTTCGTACCTTTGCGTTTGTTGTTCACTTTTATTTAACGAAGACCTGGCCGCGATGTCAGATACCTTTGGGTTCGATGCTCTCTTTTATTTTGCGAATGCCTGTCGGCGATGTCAAATGTTTATACCTTTGGGTTTGTTGTTCGCTTTTATTTAGTGAAGGCCTGGCGGCGATGTCCGATAACTTTTGGTTCGATGCTCGCTTTTATTTATTGAATGCCTGGCGGCGATGTCAGATGTTCGTACCTTTGGGTTTGTTGTTTGCTTTTTTTTTAGCGAAGGCATGACGGCGATGTCAGATACATTTGGGTTCGATGCTCGCTTATATTTAGCGAATGCCTAGTGGGGATGTCAAATATCCGTACCTTTGGGTTTTTTGTTCGCTTTTATTTAGCGAAGGTCTGACGGCGATGTCAGATACCTTTGGGTTTGATGCTCGCTTTTATTTTGCGAATGCCTGACGGCGATGTCAGATGTCTCTACCTTTGGGTTTGTTGTTCGCTTTTATTTAGCGAAGGCTTGGCGGCGATGTCAGATTCCTTTGGGGTTCGCTGCTCGCTTTTATTTAGGGAATGCCTGGGGCGATGTCAGATGTCTATACCTTTGGGTTTGTTGTTCGCTTTTATTTATCAAAGGCCTAGCGGTGATGTCAGATACCATTAGGTTTAATGCTCGCTTTTATTTAGAGAATGCCTGACAGCGATGTCAGATGTCTGTACCTTTGCGTTTGTTGTTCACTTTTATTTAGCGAAGGCATGGCGGCGATGTCTGATATTCGTACCTTTGGGTTTGTTGTTAGCTTTTATTTAGCGAAGGCCTGGCGGAGATGTCAGATACCTTTGGGTTCGATGCTCGCTTTTATTTAGGGAATGCCTGGCAAGGATGTCAGATGTCCGTACCTTTGGGTTTGTTGTTCGCTTTTATTTAGCGAATGCCTGGCGGCGATGTCTAATACCTTTGGGTTTGATGCTCGCTTTTATTTAGCGAATACCTGACTGCGATGTCAGATGTCCGTACCTTTTGGTTTGTTGTTCGCTTTTATTTAGTGAAGGTCTGGTGGCGATGTCAGATACATTTTGGTTCGACGCTCGCTTATATTTAGCGAATGCCTGGCGGGGATGTCAAATATCCGTACCTTTGGGTTTGTTGTTCGCTTTTATTTAGCGAAGGTCTGGCGGCGATGTCAGATACCTTTGGGTTCGATGCTCGCTTTTATTTTGAAAATGCCTGGCGGCGATGTCAGATGTCTATACCTTTAGGTTTGTTGTTAACTTTTATTTAGCGACGGCCTGGCGGTGATGTCAGATACCTTTGGGGTTCGATGCTCACTTTTATTTAGCAAATGCCTGGGGCGATGTCAGATGTCTGTACCTTTGGGTTTGTTGTTCGCTTTTATTTAGCAAAGGCCTGGCGGCGATGTCAGATACCTTTAGGTTTAATGCTCGCTTTTATTTAGAGAATGCCTGACAGCGATTTCAGATGTCCGTACCTTTGCGTTTGTTGTTCACTTTTATTTAACGAAGGCCTGGCCGCGATGTCAGATACCTTTGGGTTCGATGCTCTCTTTTATTTTGCGAATTCCTGTCGGCGATGTCAGATGTCTACACCTTTGGGTTTGTTGTTCGCTTTTATTTAGCGAAGGCCTGGCAGCGATGTCAGATACCTTTGGGTTCGATGCTCTCTTTTATTTAGCGAATGCCTGGCAGCGATGTAAGATACCCGTACCTTTGTGTTTGTTGTTCGCTTTTATTTAGTGAAGGCCTGGCGGCCATGTTAGATACCTTTGGGTTCGGTGCTCGCTTTTATTTAGGGAATGCCTGGCGGCGATGTCAGATGTCTGTACCTTTGGGTTTGTTGGTCACTTTTATTTAGCGAAGGCCTACCGACGATGTCAGATACCTTTGGGTTCGATGCTCGCTTTTATTTAGCGAATGCCTGGCGACGATGTTAGATGTCCGTACCTTTGGGTTTGTTGTTTGCTTTTATTTAGCGAAGTCTTGGCAGCGATGTCAGATACCTTTGGGTTCGATGCTCGATTTTATTTAGCGAATGCCTGACGGCGATGTCAAATATCTACACATTTAGGTTTGTTGTTCGCTTTTATTTAGCGAAGGCCTGGCGGCGATGTCCGATAACTTTTGGTTCGATGCTCGCTTTTATTTATTGAATGCCTGGCGGCGATGTCAGATGTCCGTACCTTTGGATTTATTTAGCGAAGGGATGACGGCGATGTCAGATACATTTGGGTTTGATGGTCGCTTATATTTAGCGAATGCCTGGCGGGTATGTCAAATATCCGTACCTTTGGGTTTTTTGTTTGCTTTTATTTAGCGAAGGTCTGGCGGTGATGTCAGATACCTTTGGGTTTCATGCTCGCTTTTATTTTTCGAATGCCTGACGGCGATGTCAGATGTCTCTACCTTTGGGTTTGTTATTCGCTTTTATTTAGTGAAGGCCTGGCGGCGATGTCAGATTCCTTTGGGGTTCGATGCTCGCTTTGATTTAGGGAATGCCTAGGGCGATGTCAGATGTTTGTACCTTTGGGTTTGTTGTTCGCTTTTATTTATCAAAGGCCTAGAGGTGATGTCAGATACCATTAGGTTTAATGCTCGCTTTTATTTAGAGAATGCCTGACAGCGATGTCAGATGTCTGTACCTTTGCGTTTGTTGTTCACTTTTATTTAGCGAAGGCATCGCGGCGATTTCAGATACCTTTGGGTTCGATGCTCTCTTTTATTTTGCGAATGCCTGGCGGCGATGTCAGATGTCTATACCTTTGGGTTTGTTGTTTTCTTTTATTTAGCGAATGCCTGGCGGCGATGTTTGATTTCCGTACCTTTGGGTTTGTTGTTAGCTTTTATTTAGCGAAGGCTTGGCGACGATGTCAGATACCTTTGGGTTCGATGCTCGCTTTTATTTAGGGAATGCCTGGCAGAGATATCAGATGTCCGTACCTTTGGGTTTGTTGTTCTCTTTTATTTAACAAAGGCCTGGCGGCAATGTCAGATACCTTTGGGTTTGATGCTCGCTTTTATTTAGGGTATGCCTGGCAGCGATGTCAGATGTCCGTACCTTTGAGTTTGTTGTTCGCTTCTATTTGGCGAAGGCCTAGCGGCGATGTCTGATACCTTTAGGTTCGATGCTCGCTTTTATTTACCGAATGCCTGGCGGCGATGTCAGATGTCCGTACCATTGGGTTTGTTGTTCACTTTTATTTAGCGAAGGCCTAGCGACGATGTCAAATACCTTTGGGTTCGATGCTCGCTTTTATTTAGCGAATGCCTGGCGGCGATATCAGATGTCCGTACGTTTGGGTTTGTTGTTCGCTTTTATTTAGCAAATGCCTGGCGGCGATGTAAGATACCTTTGGGTTCGAGGCTCGCTTATATTTACCGAATGCCTGGCGGGGATGTCAAATATCCGTACCTTTGGGTTTGTTGTTCGCTTTTATTTAGCGAAGGTCTGGCGGCGATGTCAGATACCTTTGGGTTCGATGCTCGCTTTTATTTTGCGAATACTTGGCAGCGATGTCAGATGTCTTTACCTTTGGGTTTGTTGTTCGCTTTTATTTAGCAAAGGCTTGGCGGCGATGTCAGATACCTTTGGTGTTCGATGCTCGCTTTTATTTAGCAAATGCCTGGGGCGATGTCTGATGTTTTTACCTTTGGGTTTGTTTTTCGCTTTTATTTAGCGAAGGCCTGGTGGCGATGTCAGATACCTTCGGTTTGATGCTCGCTTTTGTTTAGAGAATTCCTGACAATGATGTCAGATGTCTGTACCTTTGCGTTTGCTGTTCATTTTTATTTAACGAAGGCCTGGCCGCGATGTCAGATACCTTTGATGCTCTCTTTTATTTAGCGAATGCCTGGCGGCGATGTCAGATGTCCGTACCTTTGGGTTTTTTGTTCGCGTTTATTTAGCGAAGTCTTGGCGGCGATGTCAGATACCTTTGGGTTTGATGCTCGATTTTATTTAGCGAATGCCTGACTGCGATGTCAAATATCTGTACCTTTAGGTTTGTTGTTCGCTTTTATTTAGCGAAGGCCTGGCGGCGATGTCCGATACCTTTGGGTTTGATGCTCGCTTTTATTTAGTGAATGCCTGACGGTGATGTCAGATGTCCGTACCTTTGGGTTTTTTTGTTCGCTTTTATTTAGCGAAGGCATAGCGACGATGTTAGATACCTTTGGGTTTGATGCTCGCTTTTATTTAGCTAATGCCTGGCGGCGATGTCAGATGTCCGTACCTTTGGGTTTGTTGTTCGCTTTTATTTAGCGAAGTCTTGGCGGCGATGTTAGATACCTTTGGGGTTCGATGCTCGCTTTTATTTAGCAAATGCCTGGGGCGATGTCAGATGTTTTAACCTTTGGGTTTGTTTTTCGCTTTTATTTAGCGAAGGCCTGGCGGCGATGTCAGATACCTTTGGGTTTGATGCTCGCTTTTATTTATAGAATGCCTGACCACGATGTCAGATGTCCGTACCTTTGCGTTTGTTGTTCACTTTTATTTAACGAAGGCCTGGCTGCGATGTCGGATACCTTTGCAGTCGATGCTCGCTTTTATTTAGCGAATGCCTGGCGGCGATGTCAGATGTCCGTACCTTTAGGTTTGTTGTTCGTTATTATTTAGCAAAGGCCTGGCGGCGATATCCGATAACTTTGGGTTTGATGCTCGCTTTTATATATTGAGTGCCTGGCGGTGATGTCAGATGTCCGTACCTTTGGGTTTGTTGTTCGGTTTTATTTAGCGAAGGCCTGACGGAGATGTCAGATACATTTGGGTTTGATGCTAGCTTATATTTAGAGAATCCCTGGCGGGGATGTCAAATATCCGTACCTTTGGGTTTTTTGTTCGCTTTTATTTAGCGAAGATCTGGCGGCGATGTCAGATACCTTTGGGTTCGATGCTCGCTTTTATTTTGCAAATGCCTGGCGGCGATGTCAGATGTCTCTACCTTTGGGTTTGTTGTTCGCTTTTATTTAGCGAAGGCCTGGCGGCGATGTCAGATTCCTTTGGGGTTCCATGCTCTCTTTTATTTAGGGAATGCCTGGGGCGATGTCAGATGTCTGTACCTTGTGGTTTGTTGTTCGCTTTTATTTATCAAAGGCCTGGCGGTGATGTCAGATACCATTAGGTTTAATGCTTGCTTTTATTTAGAGAATGCCTGACAGCGATGTCAGATATCTGTACCTTTGCGTTTGTTGTTCACTTTTATTTAGCGAAGGCATGGCGGCGATTTCAGATACCTTTGGGTTCGATGCTCTCTTTTATTTTGCGAATTCCTGGCGGCGATGTCAGATGTCTATACCTTTGGGTTTGTTGTTTACTTTTATTTAGCGAATACCTGGCGGCGATGTCTGATATCCGTACCTTTGGGTTTGTTGTTAGCTTTTATTTAGCGAAGGCTTGGCGGCGATGTCAGATACCTTTGGGTTCGATGCTCGCTTTTATTTAGGGAATGCCTGGCAGGGATGTAAGATGTCTGTTCCTTTGGGTTTGTTGTTCGCTTTTATTTAGCGAAGGCCTGGCGGCAATGTCAGATACCTTTGGGTTTGATGCTCGCTTTTATTTAGGGTATGATTGGCGGCGATGTCAGATGTCCGTACCTTTAGGTTTGTTGTTCGCTTTTATTTGGCGAAGGCCTAGCTGCGATGTCTGATACCTTTGGGTTCGACGCTCGCTTTTATTTAGCGAATGCTTGGCGGCGATGTTTGATGTTCGTACCATTGGGTTTGTTGTTCACTTTTATTTAGCGAAGGCCTAGCGACGATGTCAAATACCTTTGGGTTCGATGCTCGCTTTTATTTAGCGAATTCCTGGCGGCGATGTCAGATGTCTGTACCTTTGGGTTTGTTGTTCGCTTTTATTTAGCAAACGCCTGGCGGCGATGTAAGATACCTTTGGGTTCGAAGCTCGCTTATATTTACCGAATGCCTGGCGGGGATGTCAAATATCCGTACCTTTGGGTTTGTTGTTCGCTTTTATTTAGCGAAGGTCTGGCGGCGATGTCAGATACCTTTGGGTTCATTGCTCGCTTTTATTTTGCGAATACTTGGCAGCGATGTCAGATGTCTATACCTTTGGGTTTGTTGTTCGCTTTTATTTAGCGAAGGCTTGGCGGCGATGTCAGATACCTTTGGGGTTCGATGCTCGCTTTTATTTAGCAAATTCCTGAGGCGATGTCATATGTTTTTACCTTTGGGTTTGTTTTTCGCTTTTATTTAGCGAAGGCCTGGCGGCGATGTCAGATACCTTTGGGTTTGATGCTCGCTTTTATTTAGAGAATGCCTGACAACGATGTCAGATGTCCGTACCTTTGTGTTTGTTGTTCACTTTTATTTAACGAAGGCCTGGTCGCGATGTCAGATACCTTTGCAGTGGATGCTCGCTTTTATTTAGCGAATGCCTGGCGGCGATGTCAGATGTCTGTACCTTTGGGTTTGTTGTTCGCATTTATTTAGCGAAGTCTTGGCGGCGATGTCAGATGCCTTTGGGTTTGATGCTCGATTTTATTTAGCGAATGTCTGACTGCGATGTCAAATATCTGTACCTTTAGGTTTGTTGTTCGCTTTTATTTAGCGAAGGCCTGGCGGCGATGTCCGATACCTTTGGGTTTGATGCTTGCTTTTATTTAGTGAATGCCTGATGGTGATGTTAGATGTCCGTACCTTTGGGTTTTTTTGTTCGCTTTTATTTAGCGAAGGCCTAGCGACGATGTGAGATACCTTTGGGTTTGATGCTCGCTTTTATTTAGCTAATGTCTGGCGGCGATGTCAGATATCCGTACCTTTGGGTTTGTTGTTCGCTTTTATTTAGCGAAGTCTTGGCAGCGATGTCAGATACCTTTGGGTTCGATGCTTGATTTAATTTAGCGAATGCCTGACGGCGATGTCAAATATCCATACCTTTAGGTTTATTATTCGTTATTATTTAGCGAAGGCCTGGCGGCGATATCCGATAACTTTGGGTTCGATGCTCGCTTTTATATATTGAGTGCCTGGCGGCGATGTCAGATGTCCGTACCTTTGGGTTTATTGTTCGCCTTTATTTAGCGAAGGCCTGACGGCGATGTCAGATACATTTGGGTTTGATCCTCGCTTATATTTAGCGAATGCCTAGCGGGGATGTCAAATATTCGTACCTTTGGGTTTTTTTTGCTTTTATTTAGCAAAGGTCTGGCGGCGATGTCAGATACTTTTGGGTTCGATACTCGCTTTTATTTTGCGAATGCCTTGCGGCGATGTTAGATGTCTCTACTTTTGGCTTTGTTGTTCGCTTTTATTTAGCGAAGGCCTGGCGGTGATGTTAGATTCCTTTGGGGTTCGTTGCTCGCTTTTATTTAGCGAATGCCTGGGGCGATGTCAGATGTATGTACCTTTGGGTTTGTTGTTCGCTTTTATTTAGCAAAGGCCTGGCAGCGATGTCAGATACATTTGGGTTTAATGCTCGCTTTTATTTAGGGAATGCCTGACAGCGAGGTCAGATGTCTGTACCTTTGCGTTTGTTGTTCACTTTTATTTAGTGAAGTCCTGGCGGCGGTGTCAGATACCTTTGGGTTCGATGCTCTCTTTTCTTTTGCGAATGCCTGGCGGCGATGTCAGATGTCTATACCTTTGGGCTTGTTGTTTGCTTTTATTTAGCGAATGCCTGGCGGCGATGTCTGATACCCGTTCCTTTGGGTTTGTTGTTCGCTTTTATTTGGCGAAGGCCTAGCTGTGATGTCTGATACCTTTGGGTTCGACGCTCGCTTTTATTTAGCGAATGCTTGGCGGCGATGTTTGATGTTCGTACCATTGGGTTTGTTGTTCACTTTTATTTAGCGAAGGCCTAGCGACGATGTCAAATACCTTTGGGTTCGATGCTCGCTTTTATTTAACGAATTCCTGGCGGCGATGTCAGATGTCTGTACCTTTGGGTTTGTTGTTCGCTTTTATTTAGCAAACGCCTGGCGGCGATGTAAGATACCTTTGGGTTCGAAGCTCGCTTATATTTACCGAATGCCTGGCGGGGATGTCAAATATCCGTACCTTTGGGTTTGTTGTTCGCTTTTATTTAGCGAAGGTCTGGCGGCGATGTCAGATACCTTTGGGTTCATTGCTCGCTTTTATTTTGCGAATACTTGGCAGCGATGTCAGATGTCTATACCTTTGGGTTTGTTGTTCGCTTTTATTTAGCGAAGGCTTGGCGGCGATGTCAGATACCTTTGGGGTTCGATGCTCGCTTTTATTTAGCAAATTCCTGGGGCGATGTCATATGTTTTTACCTTTGGGTTTGTTTTTCTCTTTTATTTAGCGAAGGCCTGGCGGCGATGTCAGATACCTTTGGGTTTGATGCTCGCTTTTATTTAGAGAATGCCTGACAACGATGTCAGATGTCCGTACCTTTGTGTTTGTTGTTCACTTTTATTTAACGAAGGCCTGGTCGCGATGTCAGATACCTTTGCAGTGGATGCTCGCTTTTATTTAGCGAATGCCTGGCGGCGATGTCAGATGTCTGTACCTTTGGGTTTGTTGTTCGCATTTATTTAGCAAAGTCTTGGCGGCGATGTCAGATGCCTTTGGGTTTGATGCTCGATTTTATTTAGCGAATGCCTGACTGCGATGTCAAATATCTGTACCTTTAGGTTTGTTGTTCGCTTTTATTTAGCGAAGGCCTGGCGGCGATGTCCGATACCTTTGGGTTTGATGCTTGCTTTTATTTAGTGAATGCCTGATGGTGATGTTAGATGTCCGTACCTTTGGGTTTTTTTGTTCGCTTTTATTTAGCGAAGGCCTAGCGACGATGTGAGATACCTTTGGGTTTGATGCTCGCTTTTATTTAGCTAATGTCTGGCGGCGATGTCAGATATCCGTACCTTTGGGTTTGTTGTTCGCTTTTATTTAGCGAAGTCTTGGCAGCGATGTCAGATACCTTTGGGTTCGATGCTTGATTTAATTTAGCGAATGCCTGACGGCGATGTCAAATATCCATACCTTTAGGTTTATTATTCGTTATTATTTAGCGAAGGCCTGGCGGCGATATCCGATAACTTTGGGTTCGATGCTCGCTTTTATATATTGAGTGCCTGGCGGCGATGTCAGATGTCCGTACCTTTGGGTTTATTGTTCGCCTTTATTTAGCGAAGGCCTGACGGCGATGTCAGATACATTTGGGTTTGATCCTCGCTTATATTTAGCGAATGCCTAGCGGGGATGTCAAATATTCGTACCTTTGGGTTTTTTTTTGCTTTTATTTAGCAAAGGTCTGGCGGCGATGTCAGATACTTTTGGGTTCGATACTCGCTTTTATTTTGCGAATGCCTTGCGGCGATGTTAGATGTCTCTACTTTTGGCTTTGTTGTTCGCTTTTATTTAGCGAAGGCCTGGCGGTGATGTTAGATTCCTTTGGGGTTCGTTGCTCGCTTTTATTTAGCGAATGCCTGGGGCGATGTCAGATGTATGTACCTTTGGGTTTGTTGTTCGCTTTTATTTAGCAAAGGCCTGGCAGCGATGTCAGATACATTTGGGTTTAATGCTCGCTTTTATTTAGGGAATGCCTGACAGCGAGGTCAGATGTCTGTACCTTTGCGTTTGTTGTTCACTTTTATTTAGTGAAGTCCTGGCGGCGGTGTCAGATACCTTTGGGTTCGATGCTCTCTTTTCTTTTGCGAATGCCTGGCGGCGATGTCAGATGTCTATACCTTTGGGCTTGTTGTTTGCTTTTATTTAGCGAATGCCTGGCGGCGATGTCTGATACCCGTTCCTTTGGGTTTGTTGTTCGCTTTTATTTGGCGAAGGCCTAGCTGTGATGTCTGATACCTTTGGGTTCGACGCTCGCTTTTATTTAGCGAATGCTTGGCGGCGATGTTTGATGTTCGTACCATTGGGTTTGTTGTTCACTTTTATTTAGCGAAGGCCTAGCGACGATGTCAAATACCTTTGGGTTCGATGCTCGCTTTTATTTAACGAATTCCTGGCGGCGATGTCAGATGTCTGTACCTTTGGGTTTGTTGTTCGCTTTTATTTAGCAAACGCCTGGCGGCGATGTAAGATACCTTTGGGTTCGAAGCTCGCTTATATTTACCGAATGCCTGGCGGGGATGTCAAATATCCGTACCTTTGGGTTTGTTGTTCGCTTTTATTTAGCGAAGGTCTGGCGGCGATGTCAGATACCTTTGGGTTCATTGCTCGCTTTTATTTTGCGAATACTTGGCAGCGATGTCAGATGTCTATACCTTTGGGTTTGTTGTTCGCTTTTATTTAGCGAAGGCTTGGCGGCGATGTCAGATACCTTTGGGGTTCGATGCTCGCTTTTATTTAGCAAATTCCTGGGGCGATGTCATATGTTTTTACCTTTGGGTTTGTTTTTCTCTTTTATTTAGCGAAGGCCTGGCGGCGATGTCAGATACCTTTGGGTTTGATGCTCGCTTTTATTTAGAGAATGCCTGACAACGATGTCAGATGTCCGTACCTTTGTGTTTGTTGTTCACTTTTATTTAACGAAGGCCTGGTCGCGATGTCAGATACCTTTGCAGTGGATGCTCGCTTTTATTTAGCGAATGCCTGGCGGCGATGTCAGATGTCTGTACCTTTGGGTTTGTTGTTCGCATTTATTTAGCAAAGTCTTGGCGGCGATGTCAGATGCCTTTGGGTTTGATGCTCGATTTTATTTAGCGAATGCCTGACTGCGATGTCAAATATTTGTACCTTTAGGTTTGTTGTTCGCTTTTATTTAGCGTAGGCCTGGCGGCGATGTCCGATACCTTTGGGTTTGATGCTTGCTTTTATTTAGTGAATGCCTGATGGTGATGTTAGATGTCCGTACCTTTGGGTTTTTTTGTTCGCTTTTATTTAGCGAAGGCCTAGCGACGATGTGAGATACCTTTGGGTTTGATGCTCGCTTTTATTTAGCTAATGTCTGGCGGCGATGTCAGATATCCGTACCTTTGGGTTTGTTGTTCGCTTTTATTTAGCGAAGTCTTGGCAGCGATGTCAGATACCTTTGGGTTCGATGCTTGATTTAATTTAGCGAATGCCTGACGGCGATGTCAAATATCCATACCTTTAGGTTTATTATTCGTTATTATTTAGCGAAGGCCTGGCGGCGATATCCGATAACTTTGGGTTCGATGCTCGCTTTTATATATTGAGTGCCTGGCGGCGATGTCAGATGTCCGTACCTTTGGGTTTATTGTTCGCCTTTATTTAGCGAAGGCCTGACGGCGATGTCAGATACATTTGGGTTTGATCCTTGCTTATATTTAGCGAATGCCTAGCGGGGATGTCAAATATTCGTACCTTTTGGTTTTTTGTTCGCTTTTATTTAGCAAAGGTCTGGCGGCGATGTCAGATACTTTTGGGTTCGATACTCGCTTTTATTTTGCGAATGCCTTGCGGCGATGTTAGATGTCTCTACCTTTGGGTTTGTTGTTCGCTTTTATTTAGCGAAGGCCTGGCGGTGATGTCAGATTCCTTTGGGGTTCGTTGCTCGCTTTTATTTAGCGAATGCCTGGGGCGATGTCAGATGTATGTACCTTTGGGTTTGTTGTTCGCTTTTATTTAGCAAAGGCCTGGCAGCGATGTCAGATACATTTGGGTTTAATGCTCGCTTTTATTTAGGGAATGCCTGACAGCGAGGTCAGATGTTTGTACCTTTGCGTTTGTTGTTCACTTTTATTTAGTGAAGTCCTGGCGGCGGTGTCAGATACCTTTGGGTTCGATGCTCTCTTTTCTTTTGCGAATGCCTGGCGGCGATGTCAGATGTCTATACCTTTGGGCTTGTTGTTTGCTTTTATTTAGCGAATGCCTGGCGGCGATGTCTGATACCCGTTCCTTTGGGTTTGTTGTTCGCTTTTATTTAGCGAAGGCCTGGCGGCAATGTCAGAAACCTTTGGGTTCGATGCTCGCTTTTATTTAGGGAATTCCTGGTAGCGATGTTAGATGTCCGTACCTTTAGGTTTAATGTTTGCTTTTATTTAGCGAAGGCCTAGCGGCAATGTCAGATACCTTTGGGTTTGATGCTCACTTTTATTTAGGGTATGAACTGGCGGTGATGTCAGATGTCCGTACCTTTGGGTTTGTTGTTCGCTTTTATTTGGCGAAGGCCTAGCGGTGATGTCTGATACCTTTGGGTTCGATGCTCGCTTTTATTTAGCGAATGCCTGGCGGCGATGTCAGATGTCCGTACCATTGGGTTTGTTGTTCACTTTTATTTAGCGAAGGCCTAGCGATAATGTCAAATACCTTTGGGTTCGAGGCTCGCTTTTATTTAGCGAATACCTGGCGGCGATGTCAGATGTCCGTACCTTTGGGTTTGTTGTTCGCTTTTATTTAGCAAACGCCTGGCGGCGATGTCAGATACATTTTGGTTCGACGCTCGCTTATATTTACCGAATGCCTGGCGGGGATGTCAAATATCCGTACCTTTGGGTTTGTTGTTCGCTTTTATTTAGCGAAGGTCTGGCAGCGATGTCAGATACCTTTGTGTTCGATGCTCGCTTTTATTTTGCGAATACTTGGCTGCGATGTCAGATGTCTATACCTTTGGGTTTGTTGTTCGCTTTTATTTAGCGAAGGCTTGGCGGCGATGTCAGATACCTTTAGGGTTCGATGCTCGCTTTTATTTAGCAAATGCCTGGGGCGATGTCAGATGTTTTTACCTTTGGGTTTGTTTTTCGCTTTTATTTAGCGAAGGCCTAGCGACGATGTCAAATACTTTTGGGTTCGATGCTCGCTTTTATTTAGCGAATGCCTGGCGGCGATGTCAGATGTCCGTACCTTTGGGTTTGTTTATCTCTTTTATTTAGCAAAGTCTTGGCAGCGATGTCAGATACCTTTGGTTTCGATGCCCCCTTTTTTTTAGCGAATGCCTGACGGCGATGTTAAATATCCGTACCTTTAGGTTTGTTGTTCGCTTTTATTTAGCGAAGGCCTGGCGGCGAGGTCAGATACCTTTGGGTTCGATGCTCGCTTATATTTACCTAATGCCAGGCGGCGATATCAAATATCCGTACCTTTGGGTTTGTTGTTCTCTTTTATTTAGCGAAGGTATGGCGGCGATGTCAGATACCTTTGGGTTCTATGCATGCTTTTTTTTAGCAAACGCCTGGCGACAATGTCAAATGTCCGTACCTTTGGGTTTGTTGTTCGCTTTTATTTAGAAAAGGCCTGGCGGCGATGTCAGATACCTTTGGGTTCGATGCTCACTTTTATTTAGGGTATGAACTGGCGGTGATGTCAGATGTCCATACCTTTGGGTTTGTTGTTCGCTTTTATTTAGCGAAGGCCTGGCGGCGATGTCAGATACCTTGGGGGTTCGATGCTCGCTTTTCTTTAGCGAATGCCTGGGGCGATGTCAGATGTCTGTACCTTTGGGTTTGTTGTTCGCTTTTATTTAGCAAAGGCCTGGCGGTGATGTCAGATACCTTTGGATTCAATGCTCGGTTTTATTCAGAGAATGCCTGACAGTGATGTCAGATGTCCGTACCTTTGTGTTTGTTGTTCACTTTTATTTAGCGAAGGCCTGGAGGCGAAGTCAGATACCTTTGCGTTCGATGCGCGCTTTTATTTAGCGGATGCCTGGCAGCAATGTCAGATGTTCGTACCTTTGGGTTTGTTGTTCGCTTTTATTTAGCGAAGGCCTGGCGGCGATGTAAGATACCTTTGGGTTCGATGCTCGCTTTTATTTAGCGAATGCCTGGTGGCGATGTCAGATATTCGTACCTTTGGGTTTCTTTTTTGCTTTTATTTAGCGAAGGCCTGGCGGCGATGTCAGATACCTTTGGGTTTGATGCTCGCTTTTATTTAGGAAATGCCTGGCGGCGATGTCAGATGTCCTCACCTTTGGGTTTGTTGTTCACTTTTATTTATCAAAGGCCTAGCGACGATGTTAAATACCTTTGGGTTTGATGCTCACTTTTATTTAGCGAATGCCTGGCGGCGATGTCAGATTTCTGTACCTTTGGGTTTGTTGTTCGCTTTTATTTAGCAATGTCTTGGCGGGGATGTCAGATACCTTTGGGTTTGATGCTCGATTTTATTTAGCGAATGCTTGACTGCGATGTCAAATATCCGTACCTTTAGGTTTGTTGTTCATTTTTATTTAGCGAAGGCCTGGCGGCGATGTCCGATACCTTTGGGTTCGATGGTCGCTTTTATTTAGTGAACGCCTGGCGGTGATGTCAGATGTCTGTACCTTTGGGTTTGTTGTTGGCTTTTATTTAGCAAACGCCTGGCGGCGATGTCAGATACCTTTGGGTTCGACGCTCGCTTATATTTAGAGAATGCCTAGCGGGGATGTCAAATATTTGTACCTTTGGGTTTGTTGTTCGCTTTTATTTAGCGAAGGTCTGGCGGCGATGTCAGATACCTTTTGATTCGATGTTCGCTTTTATTTTACGAATGCCTGGCGACGATGTCATATCTCTATACCTTTGAGTTTGTTGTTCGCTTTTATTTAGCGAAGGCTTGGCGGCGATGTCAGATACCTTTGGGGTTCGATGCTCGCTTTTTTTAGTGAATGCCTGGGGCGATGTCAGACGTCTGTACCTTTGGGTTTGTTGTTTGCTTTTATTTAGCAAAGGCCTGGCAGCGATGTCAGATACCTTTGGGTTCAATGCTCACTTTTATTTAGAGAATTCCTGACAGCGATGTCAGATGTCCGTACCTTTGCGGTTTGTTTCTCACTTTTATTTTGCGAAGGCCTGGCAGCGATGTCAGATACCTTTGCAGTCGATGCTCGCTTTTATTTAGCGAATGCCTGGCGGAGATGTTAGATGTCCGTACCTTTGGGTTTGTTGTTCGCTTTTTTTAGCGAAATCCTGACGGCGATGTCAGATACATTTGGGTTCGATGCTCGCTTTTATATTTAGCGAATGCCTGGAGGGGATGTCAAATATCCGTACCTTTGGGTTTTTTGTTCGCTTTTATTTAGCAAAGGTCTGGGGGCGATGTCATATACCTTTCGGTTCGATGCTCGCTTTTATTTAGCGAATGCCTGGCGGCGATGTCAGATGTTCATACCTTTGGGTTTGTTGTTCGCTTTTATTTAGCTAAGTCTTGGCGGCGATGTCAGATACCTTTTGGTTCGATGCTCGATTTTATTTACCGAAGGCCTGGCGGCTATGTCAGATACCTTTGGGTTCCATGCTCACTTATATTTAGCGAATGCCTGGAGGGGATGTCAAATATCCGTACCTTTGGGTTTGGTTTTCGCTTTTATTTAGCGAAGGTCTATCGGCGATGTCAGATATCTTTGGGTTCGATGCTCGCTTTTATTTTGCGAATGCATGGCGGCGATGTCAGATGTCTATACCTTTGGGTTTGTTGTTCACTTTTATTTAGCGAAGGTCTGGCGGTGATGTCAGATACCTTTGGGTTCGATGCTCGCTTTTATTTAGACAATTCCTGACAGCGATGTCATATGTCCGTACCTTTGCGTTTTTCGCTCATTTTTATTTAGCGAAGGCCTGGCGCGCGATGTCAGAAACCTTTGCGTTCGATGCTCTCTTTTATTTAGCGAATTCCTGGCGGCGATGTCAGATGTCCGAACCTTTGGGTTTTTTGTTCGCTTTAATTTAGCGAAGGCCTGGCGGCGATGTCAGATACCTTTGGGTTCGATGCTCGCTTTTATTTAGCGAATGCATGGCGGCAATGTCAGATATCCGTACCTTTGGGTTTGTTGTTCGCTTTTATTTAGCGAAGGCCTGCGGCGATGTAAGATACCTTTGGGTTCGATGCTCGCTTTTATTTAGGGAATGCCTGGAGGAGATGTCAGATGTCCGTACCTTTGGTTTTTTTTTCACTATTATTTAGAGAAGACCTAGCGGCGATGTCTGATACCTTTGGGTTCGATGCTCGCTTTTATTTAGCGAATACCTGACGGCGATGCCAGATGTCCGTACCTTTGGGTTTGTTGTTCGCTTTTATTTAGCGAAGGCTTGGCGGCGATGTCAGATACCTTTGGGTTCGACCCTCGCTTTTATATAGTGAATGCCTGGCGGAGATGTCAGATGTCCGTACCTTTGGGTTTGTTGTTCGCTTTTATATAGCGAAGGCTTGGCGGCGATGTCAGATACCTTTGGGTTCGACCCTCGCTTTTATATAGTGAATGCCTGGCGGAGATGTCAGATGTCCGATACCTTTGGGTTTGACGCTCGCTTTTGTTTAGCAAATGCTTGGCGGGGATGTCAAATATCCGTACCTATGGGTCAGTTGTTCGCTTTTATTTAGCGAAGGTCTGGCGGCGATGTCAGATACCTTTTGGTTCAATGCTCGCTTTTATTTTGCGAATGCCTGCCGGCGATGTCATATCTCTATACCTTTGGTTTTGTTGTTCGCTTTTATTTAGCGAAGGCTTGGCGGCGATGTCAGATACCTTTGGGATTCGATGCTCGCTTTTATTTAGTGAATGCCTGGGGCAATGCCAGATGTTTGTACCTTTGGGTTTGTTGTTTGCTTTTATTTAGCAAAGGCCTGGCAGCGATGACAGATGTCCGTACCTTTGCGTTTGTTGTTCACCTTTATTTTGCGAAGGCCTGGCTGCGATTTCAGGTACCTTTGCAGTCGATGCTCGCTTTTATTTAGCGAATGCCTGGCGGCGATGTCAGATGTCCGTACCTTTGGGTTTGTTGTTCGCTTTTTTTTAGCGAAGGCCTGGCTGCGATGTTAGATACCTTTGGGTTCGATGATAGCTTTTATTTAGGGATTACTTAGCGGCGATGTCAGATGTCTGTACCTTTGGCCTTGTTGTTCACTTTTATTTAGCGAAGGCCTAGCGGCGATTTCAGATACCTTTGGGTTCGATGCTCGCTTTTATTTAGAGAATGCCTGGCAGCGATGTCAGATGTTCGTACCTTTGGGTTTGCTGTTCGCTTTTATTTAGAGAAGTTTTGGAGACGATGTCAGATACCTTTGGGTTCGATGCTCGATTTTATTTAGCGAATGCCTGACGGCGATGTCAGACGTCCTTACCTTTGGGTTTGTTGTTCGCTTTGATTTAGAGAAAGCCTGGTGCCGATGTCAGATACCTTTGGGTTCGATGCTCGCTTATATTTAGCGAATGCCTGGCAGAATTGTCAAATATCCGTACCTTTGGGTTTGTTGTTCGCTTTTATTTAGCGAAGGTCTGGCGGCGATGTCAGATACCTTTGGTGTTCGATGCTCGCTTTTATTTAGAGAGTGCCTGGGGCGATGTCAGATGTGTGTACCTTTGGGTTTGTTGTTCGCTTTTATTTAGCAAAGGCCTGGCGGCGATGTCATATACCTTTGGATTCAATGGTCGCTTTTATTTAGACAATGACTGACAGCGATGTCAGATGTCCGTACCTTTGCGTTTGTTGTTCATTTTTATTTAGCGAAGGCCTGGCGGCGATGTCAGATACCTTTGCGTTCGATGCTCGCTTTTATTTAGCGAATTCCTGGCGGCAATGTCAGATGTCCGTAACTTTGGGTTTTTTGTTCGCTTTTATTTAGCGAAGGCCTGGCGGCGATGTCAGATACCTTTGGGTTCGATGCTCTCTTTTATTTAGCGAATGCATGGCGGGAATGTAAGATATCCGTACCTTTGGGTTTGTTGTTCGCTTTTATTTAGCGAAGGCCTGGCGGCGATGTCAGATATCTTTGGGTTCGATGCTCGCTTTTATTTAGGGAATGCCTGGCGGCGATGTCAGATGTCCGTACCTTTAGTTTTTTGTTCACTATTATTTAGCGAAGGCCTAGCGGCTATGTCTGATACCTTTGGGTTCGATGCTCGCATTTAATTCGCGAATGCCTGGCGGCGATGTCAGATGTCTGTACCTTTGGGTTTGTTGTTCGCTTTTATTTAGCGAATGTTTGGCGGCGATGTCAGATACCTTTAGGTTCGATGCTGGATTTTATTTAGCGAATGCCTGACAGCGATTTCAAATATTTGTACCTTTAGGTTTGTTGTTCACTTTTATTTAGCGAAGGCTTGGCGGTGATGTCCGATACCTTTGGGTTCGATCCTCGCTTTTATATAGTGAATGCCTGGCGGCGATGTCAGATGTCCGTACCTTTGGGTTTGTTGTTCGCTTGTATTTAGCGAAGGCCTGGCAGCGATGTCTGGTACATTTGGGTTCGATGCTCGCTTTTATTTAGTGAATGATTGGCGGCGATGTCAGATGTCCGTACCTTTGGGTTTGTTGTTCGCTTTTATTTAGCGAAGGTCTGGCGGCGATGTCAGATACCTTTCCGTTTGATGCTTGCTTTTATTTAGCGAATGCCTGGCGGAATTGTCAAATATCCGTACCTTTCGGTTTGTCGTTCGCTTTTATTTAGCGAATGTCTGTCAGGGATGTCAGATACCTTTGGGTTCGATGCTTGCTTTTATTTAGAGAATGCCTGGCGGCGATTTCAAAAGTTTATACCTTTGGGTTTGTTGTTCGCTTTTATTTAGCGAAAGCCTGGTGGCGATGTCAGATACCTTTGGGGTTCGATGCTCGCTTTTATTTAGCGAATGCATGGCGGCAATGTCAGATATCCGTACCTTTGGGTTTGTTGTTCGCTTTTATTTAGCGAAGGCCTGGCGGCGATATAAGATACCTTTGGGTTCGATGCTCGCTTTTATTTAGGGAATGCCTGGCGGCGATGTCAGATGTCCGTACCTTTAATTTTTTGTTCACTATTATTTAGCGAAAACCTAGCGGCTATGTCTGATACCTCTGGGTTCGATGCTCGCTTTTATTTAGCGAATGCCTGGCGACGATGTCTGATGTCCGTACCTTTGGGTTTGTTGTTCGCTTTTATTTAGCGAAGGCCTGGCGGCGATGTCAGATACCTTTGGGTTCGATGCTGGATTTTATTTAGCGAATGCCTGACAGCGATGTCAAATATTTGTACCTTTAGGTTTGTTGTTCGCTTTTATTTAGCGAAGGTTTGGCGGCGATGTCCGATACCTTTGGGTTCGATCCTCGCTTTTATATAGTGAATGCCTGGCGGCATTGTTAGATGTCCGTACCTTTGGGTTTGTTGTTCGCTTTTATTTAGCGAAGGTCTGGAAAGGATGTCATATACCTTTTGGTTCGATGCTCGCTTTTATTTTATGAATGCTTGGCGGCGATGTCAGATGTCTATAGCTTTGCGTTTGTTGTTCACTTTTATTTAGTGAAGGTCTGGCGGCGATGTCAGATACCTTTGCGTTCTATGCTTGCTTTTATTTAGCGAATGCCTGGCGGCGATGTCAGATGTCCATACCTTTGGGTTTGTTGTTCGCTTTTATTTAGCGAAGCCTTGGCGGCGATGTCAGATACCCTTGGGTTCGATGCTCGCTTTTATTTAGAGAATGTCTGGCGGCAATGTCAGATATCCGTACCTTTGGGTTTGTTGTTTGCTTTTATTTAGCGAACGCCTGGCGGCGATGTCAGATACCTTTGGGGTTCGATGCTCGCTTTTATTTAGCGAATGCATGGCGGCAATGTCAGATATCCGTACCTTTAGGTTTGTTGTTCGATTTTATTTAGCGAAGGCCTGGCGGCGATATCAGATACCTTTGGGTTCGATGCTCGCTTTTATTTAGGGAAAGCCTGGCGGCGATGTCAGATGTCCGTACCTTTAGTTTTTTGTTCACTATTATTTAGCGAAGGCCTAGCGGCTATGTCTGATACCTTTGGGTTCGATGCTCGCTTTTATTTAGCGAATGCCTGGCAGCGATGTCAGATGTCCGTACCTTTGGGTTTGTTGTTCGCTTTTATTTAGCGAAGGCCTGCGGCGATGTCAGATACCTTTGGGTTCGATGCTGGATTTTATTTAGCGAATGCCTGACAGCGATGTTAAATATTTGTACCTTTAGGTTTGTTGTTCGCTTTTATTTAGCGAAGGCTTGGCGGTGATGTCCGATACCTTTGGGTTCAATCCTCGCTTTTATATAGTGAATGCCTGGCGGCGATGTCAGATGTCCGTACCTTTGGGTTTGTTGATCGCTTTTATTTAGCGAAGGTCTGGCAGCGATGTCATATACCTTTTGGTTCGATGCTCGCTTTTATTTTATGAATGCTTGGCGGCGATGTCAGATGTCTATACCTTTGCGTTTGTTGTTCACTTTTATTTAGCGAAGGTCTGGCGGCGATGTCAGATACCTTTGCGTTTGATGCTTGCTTTTATTTAGCGAATGCCTGGCGGCGATGTCAGATGTCCATACCTTTGGGTTTATTGTTCGCTTTTATTTCGCGAAGGCTTGGCGGCGGCGTCAGATACCTTTGGGTTCGATGCTCACTTTTATTTAGCGAATGTCTGGCGGCAATGTCATATATCCGTACCTTAGGGTTTGTTGTTCGCTTTTATTTAGCGAACGCCTGGCGGCGATTTCAAATACCTTTGGGTTCGATGCTCGCTTTTATTTAGGGAATGCCTGGCGGCGATATCAGATGTCCATACATTTGGGTTTGTTGTTCACTTTTATTTAGCGAAGGCCTAGCGACGATGTCTGATACCTTTGGGTTCGATGCTCGCTTTTATTTAGCGAATGTTGGGCGGCGATGTCAGATTTTCGTACCTTTGGGTTTGTTGTTCGCTTTTATTTAGTGAAGTGTTGGCGGAGATGTCATATACCTTTGGGTTCGATGCTCGATTTTATTTAGCGAATGATTGGCGGCGATGTCAGATGTCTGATACCTTTGGGGTTCGATCCTCGCTTTTATTTAGCGAGTGCCTGGGGCGATGTCAGATGTATGTACCTTTGGGTTTGTTGTTCGCTTTTATTTAGCAAAGGCCTGGCGGCGATGTCAGATACCTTTGGGTTCAATGCTTGCTTTTATTTAGACAATGCGTAACATCAATGTTAGATGTCCGTACCTTTGCGTTTGTTGTTCACGTTTATTTAGCGAAGGTCTGGCGGCGATGTCAGATACCTTTGCGTTCGATGCTCGCTTTTATTTAGCGATGCCTGGCGGTGATGTCAGATGTCCGTACCTTTGGGTTTGTTGTTCGCTTTTATTTAGCGAAGGCCTGGCGGCGATGTCAGATACCTTTGGGTTCGATGCTGGATTTTATATAGCGAATGCCTGACAGCGATGTCAAATATCTGTACCTTTAGGTTTGTTGTTCGCTTTTATTTAGTGAAGGCTTGGCGGCGATGTCCGATACCTTTGGGTTCGATCCTCGCTTTTATATAGTGAATGCCTGGCGGCGATGTCAGATGTCCGTACCTTTGGGTTTGTTGTTCGCTTTTATTTAGCAAAGGTCTGGCAGCGATGTCATATACCTTTTGGTTCGATGCTCGCTTTTATTTTATGAATGCTTGGCGGCGATGTCAGATGTCTATACCTTTGCGTTTGTTGTTCACTTTTATTTAGCGAAGGTCTGGCAGCGATGTCAGATACCTTTGCGTTTGATGCTTGCTTTTATATAGCGAATGCCTGGCGGCGATGTCAGATGTCCATACCTTTGGGTTTGTTGTTCGCTTCTATTTAGCGAAGGCTTGGCGGTGATGTCAGATACCTTTGGGTTCGATGCTCGCTTTTATTTAGCGAATGCCTGGCGGGGATGTCAAATATCTGTACCTTTGGGTTTGTTGTTCGCTTTTATTTAGCGAACGCCTGGCGGCGATGTCAGATACCTTTGGGTTCGATGCTCGCTTTTATTTAGGGAATGCCTAGCGGCGATGTCAGATGTCTGTACCTCTGGGTTTGTTGTTCACTTTTATTTAGCGAAGGCCTAGCGGCGATGTCTGATACCTTTGGGTTTGATGCTCGCTTTTATTTAGCGAATGTTGGGCGGCGATGTCAGATGTTCGTACCTTTGGATTTGTTGTTCACTTTTATTTAGTGAAGTCTTGGCGGAGATGTCAGATACCTTTGGGTTCGATGCTCGATTTTATTTAGCGAATGCCTGACGACAATGTCAAATATCCGTACCTTTAGGTTTGTTGTTCGCTTTTATTTAGCGTAGGCCTGGCAACGATGCCTGATACATTTGGGTTCGATGCTCGCTTTTATTTAGTGAATGATTGGCGGCGATGTCAGATGTCCGTACCTTTGTGTTTGTTGTTCCCATTTATTTAGCGAAGTCCTGGAGGCGATGTCAAATACCTTTGGGTTCGATGCTCGCTTATATTTAGCGAATGCCTAGCGGGGATGTCAAATATACCTTTGGGTTTGTCGTTCGCTTTTATTTAGTGAAGGTCTGGCGGTGATGTCAGATACCTTTGGGTTCGATGCTCGCTTTTATTTTGCAAATTCCTGGCGACGATGTCAGATGTCTATACCTTTGGGTTTGTTGTTCGCTTTTATTTAGCGAAGGTTTGGCGGCGATGTCAGATACCTTTGGGGTTCGATGCTCGCTTTTATTTAGCGAGTGCCTGGGGCGATGTCAGATGTATGTACCTTTGGGTTTGTTGTTCGCTTTTATTTAGCAAAGGCCTGGCGGCGATGTCAGATACCTTTGGTTTCAATGCTCGCTTTTATTTAGACAATGCCTAACATCAATGTTAGATGTCCGTACCTTTGCGTTTGTTGTTCGCGTTTATTTAGCGAAGGTCTGGCGGCGATGTCAGATACCTTTGCGTTTGATGCTCGCTTTTATTTAGCGATGCCTGACGGTGATGTCAGATGTCCGTACCTTTGGGTTTGTTGTTCGCTTTTATTTAGCGAAGGCCTGGCGGCGATGTCAGATACCTTTGGGTTCGATGCTGGATTTTATATAGCGAATGCCTGGCAGCGATGTCAAATATCTGTACCTTTAGGTTTTTGTTCACTATTATTTAGCGAAGGCCTAGCGGCTATGTCTGATACCTTTGGGTTCCATGCTCGCTTTATTTAGCGAATGCCTGATGGCGATGTCAGATGTCCGTACCTTTAGGTTTGTTGTTCGCTTTTATTTAGCGAAGGCCTGGCGGCGATGTCCGATACCTTTGGGTTCAATCCTCACTTTTATATTGTGTATGCCTGGCGGCGATGTCAGATGTCCATACCTTTGGGTTTGTTGTTCGCTTTTATTTAGCGAAGGCTTGGCGGCGATGTCAGATACCTTTGGGTTCGATGCTCGCTTATATTTAGCGAATGCCTGGTGGGATGTCAAATATTCGTACCTTTGGGTTTGTTGTTCGCTTTTATTTAGCGAAGATCTTTTGGTTCGATGCTCGCTTTTATTTTACGAATGCCTGGCGGTGATGTCAGATGTCTATAACTTTGGGTTTATTGTTCACTTTTATTTAGCGAAGGTCTGGCGGCGATGTTAGATACCTTTGGGGTTCTATGCTCGCTTTTATTTAGTGAGTGCCTAGGGCGATGTCAGATGTCTATACCTTTGGGTTTGTTGTTCGCTTTTATTTAGCAAAGGCCTGGCGGCGATGTCAGATACCTTTGGGTTCAATGCTCGCTTTTATTTAGAGAATGCCTGACGGCGATGTCAGATGTTCGTACCTTTGCGTTTGTTGTTCACTTTTATTTAGCGAAGGTCTGACGACGATGTCAGATACCTTTGCGTTCGGCGCTCGCTTTTATTTAGCGAATTCCTGGCGCCGACGTCAGATGTCTGTACCTTTGGGTTTGTTGTTCGCTTTTATTTAGCGAAGGCCTGGCAGCGATGTCAGATATCTTTGGGTTCGACACTCGCTTTTATTTAGCGAATGCCTAGTGGCAATGTCAGATATCCGTACCTTTGGGTTTGTTGTTCGCTTTTATTTAGCGAAGGCCTCGCGGCGATGTCCGATACCTTTGGGTTCGATGCTCGCTTTTATATAGGGAATGCCTGGCGGCGATGTCATATGTCCGTACCTTTGGGTTTATTGTTCACTTTTATTTAGCGAAGGCCTAGCGGCGATGTCTGATACCTTTGGGTTCGATGCTCGCTTTTATTTAGCGAATGCCTGGCGGCGATGTCAAATGTCCGTACCTTTGTGTTTGTTGTTCGCTTATTTTTAGTGAAGTCTTGGCGGCGATGTCAGATACCTTTGAGTTCGATTATCGATTTTATTTAGCGAATGCCTGACGGCGATGTCAGAAATTCGTACATTTGGGTTTGTTGTTCGCTTTTATTTAGTGAAGCCCTGGCGGCGATGTCCGATACCTTTGGGTTCGATGCTCACTTTTATTTAGTGAATGCCTGGAGGCGATGTCAGATATCCGTACCTTTATGTTTGTGTTTCGCTTTTATTTAGTGAAGGCCTGGTGGCAATCTCAGATACCTTTGGGTTCGATCCTCGATTTTAATTAGCGAATGCCTAACGGCGATGTCATATATCCGTACCTTTAGGTTTGTTGTTCGCTTTTATTTAGCGAATGCCTGGCGGCGATGTCCGACACCGTTGGGTTCGATGCTCGCTTTTATTTTGCGAATGCCTGGCGGCCATGTCAGATGTATATACCTTTGGGTTTCTTGTTCACTTTTATTTGGCGAAGGCCTGGCAGCGATGTCAGATACCTTTGGGGTTCGATGCATGCTTTTATTTAGCGACTACCTGACGACGATGTGAGACACCTTTGTTGTTCACATTTATTTAGCGAAGGCCTGGCGGTGATGTCAGATACCTTTGCGTTCGACGCTCGCTTTTATTTAGCGAATGGCTGGCGGCGATGTCAGATACCTTTGCGTTCGACGCTCGCTTTTATTTAGCGAATGCCTGGCGGCGATGTCAGATGTTCGTACCTTTAGGTTTGTTGTTCGCTTTTATTTAGCGAAGGGCTAGCGGCGATGTCAGATCCCTTTGGGTTCGATGCTCGCTCTTATTTAGCAAATGCCTGGCGGCGATGTCAGATATCTGAACCTTTGGGTTTGTTGTTCGCTTCTATTTAGCGAAGGCTTGGCGGCGATGTCAGATAACTTTGGGTTCAATGCTCGCTTTTATTTAGCGAATGCCTGGCGGCGGTGTCAGATGTCCGTACCTTTAGGTTTGTTTTCAACTTTTATTTAGCGAAGGCCTGGCGGCGATGTCATATACCTTTGGGGTTCGATGCTCGTTTTTATTTAGCGAATGCCTGACGACGATGTGAGATGATCGTACCTTTGGGTTTGTTGTTCGCTTTTATTTAGCTAAGGCCTAGCGGCGTTGTTAGATCCCTTTGGGTTCGATGCTCGTTTTTATTTAGCGAATGCCTGGCGGCGATGTCAGATATTTGTACCTTTGGGTTTATTGTTCGCTTTTATTTAGCGAAGGCCTGGCGGCGATGTCAGATACCTTTGGGTTCAATTCTCGCATTTATTTAGCGAATGCTGGTTGCGATGTCAGATGTCCGTACCTTTGGGTTTGTTGTTCGCTTTTATTGAGCGAAGGCCTGGCGGCGATGTTAGATCCCTTTGGGTTCGATGCTCCCTTTATTTAGCGAATGCCTGATGGTGATGTCAGATATCCGTACCTTTGGGTTTTTTATTTGCTTTTATTTAGCGAAGGCCTGGAGGCGATGTCAGATACCTTTGGGTTCGATGCTCTCTTTTATTTAGGGAATGCCTGGCGGAAATGTCAGATGTCCGTACCTTTGGGTTTGTTGTTCACTTTTATTTAGCGAAGGCCTGGCGGCAATGTCAGATACCTTTGGGTTCGATGCTAGCATTTATTTAGCGAATGCCTGGAGGCGATGTCAGATGTCCGTACCTTTCGGTTTGTTGTTCGCTTTTATTTAGCGAAGGCCTGGCGGCGATGTCAGATACCTTTGGGTTAGATGCTTGCTTATATTTTGTGAATTCCTGGCGGGGATGTCAAATATCTGTACCTTTGGGTTTGTTGTTCGCTTTTATTTAGCAAAGGTTTGGCGGCGATGTCAGATACTATTGGTTTCGATGCACGCTTTTATTTAGCGAATGTCTGGCGGCGATGTCAGATGTTCGTACCTTTGGATTTGTTGTTCGCTTTTATTTAGTGAAGTCTTGGCGGAGATGTCAGATACCTTTGGGTTCGATGCTCGATTTTATTTAGCGAATGCCTGACGACAATGTCAAATATCCGTACCTTTAGGTTTGTTGTTCGCTTTTATTTAGCGAAGGCCTGGCAACGATGCCTGATACATTTGGGTTCGATGCTCGCTTTTATTTAGTGAATGATTGGCGGCGATGTCAGATGTCCGTACCTTTGGGTTTGTTGTTCCCATTTATTTAGCGAAGTCCTGGCGGCGATGTCAGATACCTTTGGGTTCGATGCTCGCTTATATTTAGCGAATGCCTAGCGGGGATGTCAAATATACCTTTGGGTTTGTCGTTCGCTTTTATTTAGCGAAGGTCTGGCGGTGATGTCAGATACCTTTGGGTTCGATGCTCGCTTTTATTTTTCAAATTCCTGGCGACGATGTCAGATGTCTATACCTTTGCGTTTGTTGTTCGCTTTTATTTAGCGAAGGTTTGGCGGCGATGTCCGATACCTTTGGGGTTCGATGCTCGCTTTTAGTTAGCGAGTGCCTGGGGCGATGTCAGATGTATGTACCTTTGGGTTTGTTGTTCGCTTTTATTTAGCAAAGGCCTGGCGGCGATGTCAGATACCTTTGCTTTCAATGCTCGCTTTTATTTAGACAATGCCTAACATCAATGTTAGATGTCCGTACCTTTGCGTTTGTTGTTCGCGTTTATTTAGCGAAGGTCTGGCGGCGATGTCAGATACCTTTGCGTTTGATGCTCGCTTTTATTTAGCGATGCCTGGCGGTGATTTCAGATGTCCGTACCTTTGGGTTTGTTGTTCGCTTTTATTTATCGAAGGCTTGGCGGCGATGTTAGATACCTTTGGGTTCGATGCTGGATTTTATATAGCGAATGCCTGGCAGCGATGTCAAATATCTGTACCTTTAGGTTTTTGTTCACTATTATTTAGCGAAGGCCTAGCGGCTATGTCTGATACCTTTGGGTTCCATGCTCGCTTTATTTAGCGAATGCCTGACGGCGATGTCAGATGTCCGTACCTTTAGGTTTGTTGTTCGCTTTTATTTAGCGACGGCCTGGCGGCGATGTCCGATACCTTTGGGTTCGATCCTCACTTTTATATTGTGTATGCCTGGCGGCGATGTCAGATGTCTATACCTTTGGGTTTGTTGTTCGCTTTTATTTAGCGAAGGCTTGGCGGCGATGTCAGATACCTTTGGGTTCGATGCTCGCTTATATTTAGCGAATGCCTGGTGGGATGTCAAATATTCGTACCTTTGGGTTTGTTGTTCGCTTTTATTTAGCGAAGGTCTTTTGGTTCGATGCTCGCTTTTATTTTACGAATGCCTGGCGGTGATGTCAGATGTCTATAACTTTGGGTTTATTGTTCACTTTTATTTAGCGAAGGTCTGGCGGCGATGTTAGATACCTTTGGGGTTCTATGCTCGCTTTTATTTAGCGAGTGCCTAGGGCGATGTCAGATGTCTATACCTTTGGGTTTGTTGTTCGCTTTTATTTAGCAAAGGCCTGGCGGCGATGTCAGATACCTTTGGGTTCAATGCTCGCTTTTATTTAGAGAATGCCTGACGGCGATGTCAGATGTTCGTACCTTTGCGTTTGTTGTTCACTTTTATTTAGCGAAGGTCTGACGACGATGTCAGATACCTTTGCGTTCGACGCTCACTTTTATTTAGCGAATGCCTGGCGCCGACGTCAGATGTCTGTACCTTTGGGTTTGTTGTTCGCTTTTATTTAGCGAAGTCCTGGCGGCGATGTCAGATATCTTTGGGTTCGACACTCGCTTTTATTTAGCGAATGCCTAGTGGCAATGTCAGATATTCGTACCTTTGGGTTTGTTGTTCGCTTTTATTTAGCGAAGGCCTCGCGGCGATGTCCGATACCTTTGGGTTCGATGCTCGCTTTTATATAGGGAATGCCTGGCGGCGATGTCATATGTCCGTACCTTTGGGTTTATTGTTCACTTTTATTTAGCGAAGGCCTAGCGGCGATGTCTGATACCTTTGGGTTCGATGCTCGCTTTTATTTAGCGAATGCCTGGCGGCGATGTCAAATGTCCGTACCTTTGTGTTTGTTGTTCTCTTATATTTAGTGAAGTCTTGGCGGCGATGTCAGATACCTTTGAGTTCGACTATCGATTTTATTTAGCGAATGCCTGACGGTGATGTCAGAAATTCGTACATTTGGGTTTGTTGTTCGCTTTTATTTAGTGAAGCCCTGGCGGCGATGTCCGATACCTTTGGGTTCGATGCTCGCTTTTATTAAGTGAATGCCTGGCGGCGATGTCAGATGTTCGTACCTTTAGGTTTGTTGTACGCTTTTATTTAGTGAAGGCCTGGCGACGATGTCAGATCCCTTTGGGTTTGATGCTCACTTTTATTTAGCGAATGCCTGGAGGCGATGTCAGATATCCGTACCTTTATGTTTGTGTTTCGCTTTTATTTAGTGAAGGCCTGGTGGCAATCTCAGATACCTTTGGGTTCGATCCTCGATTTTAATTAGCGAATGCCTAACGGCGATGTCAAATATCCGTACCTTTAGGTTTGTTGTTCGCTTTTATTTAGCAAAGGCCTGGCGGCGATGTCCGACACCGTTGGGTTCGATGCTCCCTTTTATTTTGCGAATGCCTGGCGGCCATGTCAGATGTATATACCTTTGGGTTTCTTGTTCACTTTTATTTGGCGAAGGCCTGGCGGCGATGTCAGATACCTTTGGGGTTCGATGCATGCTTTTATTTAGCGACTACCTGACGACGATGTGAGACACCTTTGTTGTTCACATTTATTTAGCGAAGGCCTGGCGGTGATGTCAGATACCTTTGCGTTCGACGCTCGCTTTTATTTAGCGAATGCCTGGCGGCGATGTCAGATACCTTTGCGTTCGACGCTCGCTTTTATTTAGAGAATGCCTGGCGGCGATGTCAGATGTTCGTACCTTTAGGTTTGTTGTTCGCTTTTATTTAGCGAAGGGCTAGCGGCGATGTCAGATCCCTTTGGGTTCGATGCTCGCTCTTATTTAGCAAATGCCTGGCGGCGATGTCAGATGACCGAACCTTTGGGTTTGTTGTTCGCTTTTATTTAGCGAAGGCTTGGCGGCGATGTCAGATAACTTTGGGTTCAATGCTCGCTTTTATTTAGCGAATGCCTGGCGGCGGTGTCAGATGTCCGTACCTTTAGGTTTGTTTTCAGCTTTTATTTAGCGAAGGCCTGGCGGCGATGTCATATACCTTTGGGGTTCGATGCTCGTTTTTATTTAGCGAATGCCTGACGACGATGTGAGATGTTCGTACCTTTGGGTTTGTTGTTCGCTTTTATTTAGCTAAGGCCTAGCGGCGATGTTAGATCCCTTTGGGTTCGATGCTCGTTTTTATTTAGCGAATGCCTGGCGGCGATGTCAGATATTTGTACCTTTGGGTTTATTGTTCGCTTTTATTTAGCGAAGGCCTGGCGGCGATGTCAGATACCTTTGGGTTCAATTCTCGCATTTATTTAGCGAATGCTGGCTGCGATGTCAGATGTCCGTACCTTTGGGTTTGTTGTTCGCTTTTATTTAGCGAAGGCTTGGCGGCGATGTCAGATCCCTTTGGGTTCGATGCTCCCTTTATTTAGCGAATGCCTGATGGTGATGTCAGATATCCGTACCTTTGGGTTTTTTATTTGCTTTTATTTAGCGAAGGCCTGGAGGCGATGTCAGATACCTTTGGGTTCGATGCTCTCTTTTATTTAGGGAATGCCTGGCGGAAATGTCAGATGTCCGTACCTTTGGGTTTGTTGTTCACTTTTATTTAGCGAAGGCCTGGCGGCAATGTCAGATACCTTTGGGTTCGATGCTAGCATTTATTTAGCGAATGCCTGGAGGAGATGTCAGATGTCCGTACCTTTGGGTTTGTTGTTCGCTTTTATTTAGCGAAGGCTTGGTGGCGATGTCAGATACCTTTGGGTTCGATGCTTGCTTATATTTTGCGAATTCCTAGCGGGGATGTCAAATATCTGTACCTTTGGGTTTGTTGTTCGCTTTTATTTAGCAAAGGTTTGGCGGCGATGTCAGATACTATTGGGTTCGATGCACGCTTTTATTTAGCGAATGTCTGGCGGCGATGTCAGATGTTGGTACCTTTGGATTTGTTGTTCGCTTTTATTTAGTGAAGTCTTGGCGGAGATGTCAGATACCTTTGGGTTCGATGCTCGATTTTATTTAGCGAATGCCTGACGACAATGTCAAATATCCGTACCTTTAGGTTTGTTGTTCGCTTTTATTTAGCGAAGGCCTGGCAACGATGCCTGATACATTTGGGTTCGATGCTCGCTTTTATTTAGTGAATTATTGGCGGCGATGTCAGATGTCCGTACCTTTGGGTTTGTTGTTCCCATTTATTTAGCGAAGTCCTGGCGGCGATGTCAGATACCTTTGGGTTCGATGCTCGCTTATATTTAGCGAATGCCTAGCGGGGATGTCAAATATACCTTTGGGTTTGTCGTTCGCTTTTATTTAGCGAACGTCTGGCGGTGATGTCAGATACCTTTGGGTTCGATGCTCGCTTTTATTTTTCAAATTCCTGGCAACGATGTCAGATGTCTATACCTTTGCGTTTGTTGTTCGCTTTTATTTAGCGAAGGTTTGGCGGCGATGTCCGATACCTTTGGGGTTCGATGCTCGCTTTTATTTAGCGAGTGCCTGGGGCGATGTCAGATGTATGTACCTTTGGGTTTGTTGTTCGCTTTTATTTAGCAAAGGCCTGGCGGCGATGTCAGATACCTTTGGTTTCAATGCTCGCTTTTATTTAGACAATGCCTAACATCAATGTTAGATGTCCGTACCTTTGCGTTTGTTGTTCGCGTTTATTTAGCGAAGGTCTGGCGGCGATCTCAGATACCTTTGCGTTTGATGCTCGCTTTTATTTAGTGATGCCTGGAGGTGATGTCAGATGTCCGTACCTTTGGGTTTGTTGTTCGCTTTTATTTAGCGAAGGCCTGGCGGCGATGTCAGATACCTTTGGGTTCGATGCTGGATTTTATATAGCGAATGCCCGACAGCGATGTCAAATATCTGTACCTTTAGGTTTCTGTTCACTATTATTTAGCGAAGGCCTAGCGGCTATGTCTGATACCTTTGGGTTCGATGCTCTCTTTATTTAGCGAATGCCTGACGGCGATGTCAGATGTCCGTACCTTTAGGTTTGTTGTTCGCTTTTATTTAGCGACGGCCTGGCGGCGATGTCTGATACCTTTGGGTTCGATCCTCGCTTTTATATTGTGTATGCCTGGCGGCGATGTCAGATGTCTATACCTTTGGGTTTGTTGTTCGCTTTTATTTAGCGAAGGCTTGGCGGCGATGTCAGATACCTTTGGGTTCGATGCTCGCTTATATTTTGAGAATGCCTGGTGGGATGTCAAATATTCGTACCTTTGGGTTTGTTGTTCGCTTTTATTTAGCAAAGGTCTTTTGGTTCGATGCTCGCTTTTATTTTACGAATGCCTGGCGGTGATGTCAGATGTCTATAACTTTGGGTTTATTGTTCACTTTTATTTAGCGAAGGTCTGGCGGCGATGTTATATACCTTTGGGGTTCTATGCTCGCTTTTATTTACCGAGTGCCTAGGGCGATGTCAGATGTCTATACCTTTGGGTTTGTTGTTCGCTTTTATTTAGCAAAGGCCTGGCGGCGATGTCAGATACCTTTGGGTTCAATGCTCGCTTTTATTTAGAGAATGCCTGACGGTGATGTCAGATGTTCGTACCTTTGCGTTTGTTGTTCACTTTTATTTAGCGAAGGTCTGACGGCGATGTCAGATAACTTTGCGTTCGACGCTTGCTTTTATTTAGCGAATGCCTGGCGCCGACGTCAGATGTCTGTACCTTTGGGTTTGTTGTTCGCTTTTATTTAGCGAAGGCCTGGCGGCGATGTCAGATATCTTTGGGTTCGACACTCGCTTTTATTTAGCGAATGCCTAGTGACAATGTCAGATATCCGTACCTTTGGGTTTGTTGTTCGCTTTTATTTAGCGAAGGCCTCGCGGCGATGTCCGATACCTTTGGGTTCGATGCTCGCTTTTATATAGGGAATGCCTGGCGGCGATGTCATATATCCATACCTTTGGGTTTATTGTTCACTTTTATTTAGCGAAGGCCTAGCGGCGATGTCTGATACCTTTGGGTTCGATGCTCGCTTTTATTTAGCGAATGCCTGGCGGCGATGTCAAATGTCCGTACCTTTGTGTTTGTTGTTCGCTTATATTTAGTGAAGTCTTGGCGGCGATGTCAGATACCTTTGAGTTCGACTATCGATTTTATTTAGCGAATGCCTGACGGCGATGTTAGAAATTCGTACATTTGGGTTTGTTGTTCGCTTTTATTTAGTGAAGCCCTGGCGGCGATGTCCGATACCTTTGGGTTCGATGCTCGCTTTTATTTAGTGAATGCCTGGCGGCGATGTCAGATGTTCGTAACTTTAGGTTTGTTGTACGCTTTTATTTAGTGAAGGCCTGGCGACGATGTCAGATCCCTTTGGGTTCGATGCTCACTTTTATTTAGCGAATGCCTGGCGGCGATGTCAGATATCCGTACCTTTATGTTTGTGTTTCGCTTTTATTTAGTGAAGGCCTGGTGGCAATCTCAGATACCTTTGGGTTCGATCCTCGATTTTAATTAGCGAATGCCTAACGGTGATGTCAAATATCCGTACCTTTAGGTTTGTTGTTCGCTTTTATTTAGCGAAGGCCTGGCGGCGATGTCCGACACCGTTGGGTTCGATGCTCGCTTTTATTTTGCGAATGCCTGGCGGCGATGTCAGATGTATATACCTTTGGGTTTCTTGTTCACTTTTATTTGGCGAAGGCCTGGTGGCGATGTCAGATACCTTTGGGGTTCGATGCATGCTTTTATTTAGCGACTACCTGACGAAGATGTGAGACACCTTTGTTGTTCACATTTATTTAGCGAAGGCCTGGCGGTGATGTCAGATACCTTTGCGTTCGACGCTCGATTTTATTTAGCGAATGCCTGGCGGCGATGTCAGATACCTTTGCGTTCGACACTCGCTTTTATTTAGCGAATGCCTGGCGGCGATGTCAGATGTTCGTACCTTTAGGTTTGTTGCTCGCTTTTATTTAGCGAAGGGATAGCGACAATGTCAGATCCCTTTGGGTTCGATGCTCGCTCTTATTTAGCAAATGCCTGGCGGCGATGTCAGATATCCGAACCTTTAGGTTTGTTGTTCGCTTTTATTTAGCGAAGGCTTGGCGGCGATGTCAGATAACTTTGGGTTCAATGCTCGCTTTTATTTAGCGAATGCCTGGAGGCGGTGTCAGATGTCCGTACCTTTAGGTTTGTTTTCAGCTTTTATTTAGCGAAGGCCTGGCGGCGATGTCATATACCTTTGGGGTTCGATGCTCGTTTTTATTTAGCGAATGCCTGACGACGATGTGAGATGTTCGTACCTTTGGGTTTGTTGTTCGCTTTTATTTAGCTAAGGACTGGCGGCGATGTTAGATCCCTTTGGGTTCGATGCTCGTTTTTATTTAGCGAATGCCTGGCGGCAATGTCAGATATTTGTACCTTTGGGTTTATTGTTCGCTTTTATTTAGCGAAGGCCTGGCGGCGATGTCAGATACCTTTGGGTTCAATGCTCGCATTTATTTAGCGAATGCTGGCTGCGATGTCAGATGTCCGTACCTTTGGGTTTGTTGTTTGCTTTTATTTAGCGAAGGCTTGGCGGCGATGTCAAATCCCTTTGGGTTCGATGCTCCCTTTATTTAGCGAATGCCTGATGGTGATGTCAGATATCCGTACCTTTGGGTTTTTTATTTCCTTTTATTTAGCGAAGGCCTGGAGGCGATGTCAGATACCTTTGGGTTCGATGCTCTCTTTTATTTAGGAAATTCCTGGCGGAAATGTCAGATGTTCGTACCTTTGGGTTTGTTGTTCACTTTTATTTAGCGAAGGCCTGGCGGCAATGTCAGATACCTTTGGGTTCGATGCTAGCATTTATTTAGCGAATGCCTGGAGGAGATGTCAGATGTCCGTACCTTTGGGTTTGTTGTTCGCTTTTATTTAGCGAAGGCCTGGCGGCGATGTCAGATACCTTTGGGTTCGATGCTTGCTTATATTTTGCGAATGCCTGGCGGGGATGTCAAATATCCGTACCTTTGGGTTTGTTGTTCGCTTTTATTTACAAAAGGTTTGGCGGCGATGTCAGATACTATTGGGTTCGATGCATGCTTTTATTTAGCGAATGTCTGGCGGCGATGTCAGATGTCCGTACCTTTGGGTTTGTTGTTTGCTTTTATTTAGCGAAGGCCTGGCGGTGATGTCCGACACCTCTGGGTTTGATACTCGCTTTTATTTTATGAATGCCTGGCGGCGATGTCAGATGTATATACCTTTGGGTTTGTTGTTCGCTATTATTTAGAGAAGGCCTTGCAGCGATATCAGATACCTTTGGGGTTCGATGCTCGTTTTTATTTAGCGAATGCCTGACTACGATGTGAGATGTTCGTACCTTTGGGTTTGTTATTCACTTTTGTTTAGCGAAGGCCTGGTGGCGATGTCAGATACCTTTGCGTTCGATGCTCGCTTTTATTTAGCGAAGGCCTAGCGGCGATGTTGGATCCCTTTGGGTTCGATGCTCGCTTTTATTTAGTGAATGCCTGACGGCGATGTCAGATATTCGTACGTTTGGGTTTATTGTTCGCTTTTATTTAGCGAAGGCTTGGCGGCGATGTCAGATACCGTTGGGTTCAATGCTCACATTTATTTAGCGAATGCCTGGTTGCGATGTCAGATGTCCGTACCTTTGGCTTTGTTATTCGCTTTTATTTAGCGAAGGCCTGGCGGCGATGTCAGATCCCTTTGGGTTCGATGCTCCCTTTTATTTACCGAATTCCTGATGGTGATGTCAGATATCCGTACCTTTGGGTTTTTTATTTGCTTTTATTTAGCGAAGGCCGGGCGGAGATGTCAGATGTTTGTACCTTTAGGTTTGTTGTTCGCTTTTATTTTGTGAAGTCTTGGCAGAGATGTCAGATACCTTTGGGTTCGATGCTCGATTTTATTTAGCGAATGCCTGACGACAATGTCAAATATCCGTACCTTTAGGTTTGTTGTTCGCTTTTATTTAGCGAAGGCCTGGCAGCGATGTCTGATAGCTTTGGGTTCGATGCTCGCTGCTATTTAGTGAATGACTGGCGGCGATGTCAGATGTCCGTACCTTTGGGTTTGTTGTTCGCTTTTATTTAGCGAAGGCCTGTCGGTGATGTCCGACACCTTTGGGTTCGATGCTCGCTTTTATTTTATGAAAGCCTGGTGGCGATGTTAGATATATATATCTTTGGGTTTGTTGTTCGCTTTTATTTAGCGAAGGCCTTGCAGCGATATCAGATACCTTTGGGGTTGGATGCTCGTTTTTATTTAGCGAATGCCTGACTACGATGTGAGATGTTCGTACCTTGGGGTTTGGTATTCGCTTTTATTTAGCGAAGGTCTGGCGGCGATGTCAGATACCTTTGGGGTTTGATGCTCGCTTTTCTTTAGTGAATGCCTGGCGGCGATGTCAGGCTTCCGTAACTTTGGGTTTGTTGTTCGCTTTTATTTAGCGAAAGCCTGGCAGCGATGTCAGATACATTTGGGTTCGATGCTCGCTTATATTTAGAGAATGCTTGGCGGCGATCTAAGATGTCCGTACCTTTGGGTTTGTTGTTCACTTTTGTTTAGCGAAGGCCTAGCGGCGATGTCTGATACCTTTGGGTTCGATGCTCGCTTTTATTTAGCGAATGTCGGGCGGTGATGTCAGATGTTCGTACCTTTAGGTTTGTTTTTCGCTTTTATTTAGTGAAGTCTTGGCGGAGATGTCAGATACCTTTGGGTTCGATGCTCGATTTTATTTAGCGAATGCCTGACGACAATGTCAAATATCCGTACCTTTAGGTTTGTTGTTCTCTTTTATTTAGCGAAGGCCTGGCAGCAATGTCCGATACCTTTGGGTTCGATGCTTGCTTTTATTTAGTGAATGACTAGCGGCGATGTCAGATGTCTGTACCTTTGGGTTTGTTGTTCGCTTTTATTTAGCGAAGGCGTGGTGACGATGTGAGATGTTTGTACCTTTGGGTTTGTTGTTCACTTTTGTTTAGGGAAGGCCTGGTGGCGATGTCAGATACCTTTGTGTTCGATGCTCGCTTTTATTTAGCGAATGCCTGGCGGCGATGTCAGAAGTCTGTACCTTTGAGTTTGTTGTTCGCTTTTATTTAGCGAAGGCTGGGCGGCGATGTTAGATCCCTTTGGGTTCGATGCTCGCTTTTATTTAGCGAATGCCTGGCGGCGATGTCAGATATTCGTACCTTTGGGTTTGTTGTTAGCTTTTATTTAGCGAAGGCCTGGCAGCGATGTGAGATACCTTTAGGTTCGATGCTCACTTTTATTTATTGAATGTCTGGCGGCGATTACAGATGTCCGTACATTTGGGTTTGTTGTTCGCTTTTATTTAGCGAAGGCCTGGCGGAAATGTCAGATACCTTTGGGTTCGATGCTCGCTTTTATTTAGTGAATGCCTGGCGGCAATGTCAGATGTCTGTACCTTGGGTTTGTTGTTCACTTTTATTTAGCGAAGGCCTGGCGGCGATGTCAGATACCTTTGGGTTTGATGCTCGCTTTTATTTAGCGAATGCCTGACGGCAATGTCAGATATCCGTACCTTTGGCTTTGTTGTTCGCTTTTATTTAGCAAAGACTTGGCGGCGATGTCAGATACCTTTGGGTTCGATGCTCGCTTATATTTAGAGAATGCTTGGCGGGGATGTCAAATACTCGTACCTTTGGGATTGTTGTTCGCTTTTATTTAGCGAAGGTGTAGCGGCAATGTCAGATACCTTTGGGTTCGATGCAAGCTTTTATTTAGCGAATGCCTGGCGGCAATGTCAGATGTCTGTACCTTTGGGTTTGTTGTTCGCTTTTATTTAGCAAAGTCCTAGCGGCGATGTCAGATACCTTTGGGTTCGATGTTGCCCTTTATTTTGTGAATGCCTGACGGCGATGTCAGATGTCTATACCTTTGGGTTTCTTGTTCGCTTTTATTTAGCGAAGGCCTGGCTGCAATGTCAGATACCTTTGGGGTTCGATGCTCGCTTTTATTTAGCAAATGCCTGACGATGATGTGAGATGTCCATACCTTTGGGTTTGTTGTTCACTTTTATTTAGCGAAGGCCAGGCGGCGATGTCAGATACCTTTGCGTTCGACGCTCGCTTTTATTTAGCGAATGCCTGGCGGCGATGTCAGATGTTCGTACCTTTCGGTTTGTTGTTCGCTTTTATTTAGCGAAGACCTAGCGGCGATGTAAAATACCTTTGGGGTTCGATGCTCGCTTTTATTTAGCAAATGCCTGACGACGATGTGAGATGTCCATACCTTTGGGTTTGTTGTTCACTTTTATTTAGCGAAGGCCAGGCGGCGAAGTCAGATACCTTTGCGTTCGACGCTCACTTCTATTTAGCGAATGCCTGGCGGCAATGTCAGATGTCCTTACCTTTGGGTTTGTTGTTCGCTTTTATTTAGCGAAGGCCTGGCGGCGATGTCAAATACCTTTGGGTTCAATGCACACTTTTATTTAGGGAATGCCTCGCGGCGATGTCAGATGTCCGTACCTTTGGGTTTGTTCTTCGCTTTTATTTAGCGAAGTCTTGGCGGCGATGTCTGATACTTTTGGTTCGATACTCGCTTTTACTTAGCGAATGCCTGACGGCGATGTCAAATATTCGTACCTTTGGGTTTTTTGTTCGCTTTTATTTAGCGAAGGTATGAGGGTGATGTAAGTTCCCTATATGTTCGATGCTCGTTTTTATTTAGTGAATGTCTGGCAGCGATGTCAGATGTCCGTACATTTGGGTTTGTTGTTTGCATTTATTTAGCGAATGCTTGGCGGCGAATTTAAATATCCGTACCTTTAGGTTTGTTGTTCGCTTTTATTTAGCGAAGGTCTGGCGGTGATGTCAGATACCTTTGGGTTCGATGCATGCTTTTATTTAGGGAATGCCTTGTGGCAATGTCATATGTTCGTACCTTTAAGTTAGTTGTTCGCTTTTATTTTGCAAAGGCCTGGCGGCGATGTCAGATACCTTTGGGTTCGATGCTCGCTTTTATTTTGCGAATTCCAGACGGCGATGTCAGATGTCTATACCTTTGGGTTTTTGGTTCGCTTTTATTTAGCGAAGGCCTGGCGGCGATGTCAGATACCTTTGGAGTTTGATGCTCGCTTTTATTTAACGAATGCCTGGGGCGATGTCAGATGTCTTTACCTTTGGGTTTCTTCGTCGCTTTTATTTAGCGAAGGCCTGGCGGCGATGTCAGATGCCTTTGGGTTCAACGCTCGTTATTGTTTAGAAAATGCCTGACGGTGATGTGAGATGCTCGTACCTTTGCGTTTGTTGTAAACTTTTATATAGCGAAGGCCTGGCGGCGATGTCAGATACCTTTGCGTTCGATGCTCTCTTTTATTTAGGGAATGCCTGGCGGCGATGTCAGATGTCCTTACCTTTGGGTTTGTTGTTAAATTTTATTTAACAAGGCCTGGCGGCGATGTCAGATACCTTTGCGTTCGATGCTCGCTTTTATATAGTGAATGTCTGGCGGCGATGTCAGATGTCCGTACCTTTGCGATTCTTATTCACTTTTATTTAGCGAAGGCCTGGCGGCGATGTCAGATACCTTTGCATTCGATGCTCGCTTTTATTTAGGGAATGCCTGGCGGCGATGTCATATGTCCGTACCTTTGGGTTTCTTGTGCAGTTTTATTCAACAAGGCCTGGCGGCGATGTCAGATACCTTTGCGTTCGATGCTCGCTTTTATTTAGGGAATGCCTAGCGGCGATGTCAGATGTCCGCACCTTTGGGTTTGTTGTTCGCTTTTATTTAGCGAAGGCCTGGCGGCGATGTCAGATACCTTTGGGTTCGATGCTCGCTTATATTTAGCGAATGCCTGGAGGCAATGTCAGATGTCCGTACCTTTGGGTTTGTTGTTCGCTTTTATTTAGCAAAGGCCTAGCGGTGATGTCAGATACCTATGGGTTCGATGTTCGCTTTTATTTTGCGAATGCGTGGCGGCGATGTCAGATGTCTATACCTTTAGGTTTGTTGTTCGCTTTTATTTAGCGAAGGCCTGGCGGCGATGTCAGGTACCTTTGGGGTTTGATGCTCGCTTTTATTTAGCAAATGCCTGACGACGATGTGAGATGTTCGTACCTTTGGGTTTGTTGTTCACTTTTATTTAGCGAAGGCCTGGCGGCGATGTCCGACACCTTTGGGTTCGATGCTCGCTTTAATTTTATGAATTCCTGGCGGTGTTGTCAGATGTATATACCTTTGGGTTTGTTGCTCACTCTTATTTAGCGAAGGCCTGGCGGTGATGTCAGATACCTTTGCGTTCGATGCTCGCTTTTATTTAGCGAAGGCCTGGCGGCGATGTCAGATGTCCGTACCTTTGGGTTTGTGGTTTGCTTTTATTTAGCGAAGGCCTGGCAGCGATGTTAGATCCCTATGGGTTCGATGATCGCTTTTATTTAGCGAATGCCTGACGGCGATGTCAGATATCAATACCTTTGGGTTTGTTGTTCGCTTTTATTTAGCGAAGGCCTGGCGACGATGTAAGGTACCTTTGGGTTCAATGCTCGCATTTATTTAGCGAATGCCTGGCGGCGATGTCAAGTGTCCGTACCTTTGGGTTTGTTGTTCGCTTTTATTTAGCGAAGGCCTGGCTGCAATGTCAGATACCTTTGGGGTTCGATGCTCGCTTTTATTTAGCGAATGCCTGACGACGATGTGAGATGTCCGTACCTTTGCGTTTGTTGTTCACTTTTATTTAGCGAAGGCCTAGCGGCGAAGTCAGATACCTTTACATTCAACGCTCGCTTTTATTTACCGAATGCCTGGTGGCAATGTCAGATGTCCGTACCTTTGGGTTTGTTGTTCGCTTTTATTTAGCGAAGGCCTGGCGGCGATGTCAAATACCTTTGGGTTCAACGCTCGCTTTTATTTAGGGAATGCCTGGCGGCGATGCCAAATGTCCGTACCTTTGGGTTTGTTGTTCACATTTATTTATTGAAGGCCTGGCGGCGATGTCAGATACCTTTGGGTTCGATGCTCGCTTATACTTAGCGAATGCTTGGCGGAGAATTTAAATATCCGTACCTTTAGGTTTGTTGTTCGCTTTTATTTAGCGAAGTTCTGGCGGCGATGTCAGATACCTTTGGGTTCGATGCATGCTTTTATTTAGGGAATGCCTTGCGGCAATGTCATATGTTCGTACCTTTGAGTTAGTTGTTCACTTTTATTTAGCAAAGGCCTGGCGGCGATGTCAAATACCTTTGGGTTCGATGCTCGCTTTTATTTTGCGAATTCCTGACGGCGATGTCAGATGTCTATACCTTTGGGTTTATGGTTCGCTTTTATTTAGCGAAGGCCTGGCGGCGATGTCAGATACCTTTGGGGTTCGATGCTCGCTTTTATTTCACAAATGCCTGGGGCGATGTCAGATGTGTTTACCTTTGGGTTTCTTCGTCGCTTTTATTTAGCGAAGGCCTGGCGGCGATGTCAGATGCCTTTGGGTTCAATAATCATTATTATTTAGAAAATGCCTGACGGTGATGTGAGATGTTCGTACCTTTGCGTTTGTTGTACACTTTTATTTAGCGAAGGCCTGGCGGCGATGTCAGATACCTTTGCGTTCGATGCTCTCTTTTATTTAGGGAATGCCTGGCGGCGATGTCATATTTCCTTACCTTTGGGTTTGTTGTTAAATTTTATTTAACAAGGCCTGGCGGCGATGTCAGATACCTTTGCGTTCGATGCTCGCTTTTATATAGTGAATGTCTGGCGGCGATGTCAGATGTCCGTACCTTTGCGTTTCTTATTCACTTTTATTTAGCGAAGGCCTGGCGGCGATGTCAGATACCTTTGCATTCGATGCTCGCTTTTATTTAGGGAAATGCCTGGCGGCGATGTCATATGTCCGTACCTTTGGGTTTCTTGTGCAGTTTTATTCAACAAGGCCTGGCGGCGATGTCAGATACCTTTGCGTTCGATGCTTGATTTTATTTAGGGAATGCCTAGCGGCGATGTCAGATGTCCGCACCTTTGGGTTTGTTGTTCGCTTTTATTTAGCGAAGGCCTGGCGGCGATGTCAGATACCTTTGGGTTCGATGCTCGCTTATATTTAGCGAATGCCTGGAGGCAATGTCAGATGTCCGTACCTTTGGGTTTGTTGTTCGCTTTTATTTAGCAAAGGCCTAGCGGTGATGTCAGATACCTATGGGTTCGATGTTCGCTTTTATTTTGCGAATGCGTGGCGGCGATGTCAGATGTCTATACCTTTAGGTTTGTTGTTCGCTTTTATTTAGCGAAGGCCTGGCGGCGATGTCAGATACCTTTGGGGTTTGATGCTCGCTTTTATTTAGCGAATGCCTGACGACGATGTGAGATGTTCGTACCTTTGGGTTTGTTGTTCACTTTTATTTAGTGAAGGCCTGGCGGCGATGTACGACACCTTTGGGTTCGATGCTCGCTTTTATTTTATGAATGCCTGGCGGTGTTGTCAGATGTATATACCTTTGGGTTTGTTGCTCACTTTTATTTAGCGAAGGCCTGGCGGTGATGTCAAATACCTTTGCGTTCGATGCTCGCTTTTATTTAGCGAATGTCTGGCGGCGATGTCAGATGTCCGTACATTTGGGTTTGTTGTTTGCATTTATTTAGCGAAGGCCTGGCGGCGATGTCAGATACCTTTGGGTTCGATGCTCGCTTATATTTAGCGAATGCTTGGCGGCGAATTTAAATATCCGTACCTTTAGGTTTGTTGTTCGCTTTTATTTAGCGAAGTTCTGGCGGCGATGTCAGATACCTTTGGGTTCGATGCATGCTTTTATTTAGGGAATGCCTTGCGGCGATGTCATATGTTCGTACCTTTGAGTTAGTTGTTCGCTTTTATTTAGCAAAGGCCTGGCGGCGATGTCAGATACCTTTGGGTTCGATGCTCGCTTTTATTTTGCGAATTCCTGACGGCGATGTCAGATGTCTATACCTTTGGGTTTTTGGTTCGCTTTTATTTAGCGAAGGCCTGGCGGCGATGTCAGATACCTTTGGGGTTCAATGCTCGCTTTTATTTCACGAATGCCTGGGGCGATGTCAGATGTGTTTACCTTTGGGTTTCTTCGTCGCTTTTATTTAGCGAAGGCCTGGCGGCGATGTCAGATGCCTTTGGGTTCGATGCTCGCTTTTATTTTATGAATGCTTGGCGGTGTTGTCAGATGTATATACCTTTGGGTTTGTTGCTCACTTTTATTTAGCGAAGGCCTGGCGGTGATGTCAGATACCTTTGCGTTCGATGCTCGCTTTTATTTAGCGAAGGCCTGGCGGCGATGTCAGATGTCTGTACCTTTGGGTTTGTTGTTTGCTTTTATTTAGCGAAGGCCTGGCAGCGATGTTAGATCCCTTTGGGTTCGATGCTCGCTATTATTTAGCGAATGCCTGGCGGCGATGTCAGATATCAATACCTTTGGGTTTGTTGTTCGCTTTTATTTAGCGAAGGCCTGGCGACGATGTAAGGTACCTTTGGGTTCAATGCTCGAATTTATTTAGCGAATGCCTGGCGGCGATGTCAAGTGTCCGTACCTTTGGGTTTGTTGTTCGCTTTTATTTAGCGAAGGCCTGGCTGCAATGTCAGATACCTTTGGGGTTCGATGCTCGCTTTTATTTAGCGAATGCCTGACGACGATGTGAGATGTCCGTACCTTTGGGTTTGTTGTTCACTTTTATTTAGCGAAGGCCTAGCGGCGAAGTCAGATACCTTTACGTTCGACGCTCGCTTTTATTTAGCGAATGCCTGGCGGCAATGTCTGATGTCCGTACCTTTGGGTTTGTTGTTCGCTTTTATTTAGCGAAGGCCTGGCGCAATGTCAAATACCTTTGGGTTCAACGCTCGCTTTTATTTAGGGAATGCCTGGCGGCGATGTCAAATGTCCGTACCTTTGGGTTTGTTGTTCGCTTTTATTTAGCGAAGTCTTGGCGGCGATGCCAGATACTTTGGGTTCGATACTCGCTTTTATTTAGCGAATGCCTGACGGCGATGTCAAATACCTTTGGGTTCAACGCTCGCTTTTATTTAGGGAATGCCTGGCGGCGATGTCAAATGTCCGTACCTTTGGGTTTGTTGTTCACATTTATTTAGCGAAGGCCTAGCGGCAAAGTCAGATACCTTTGGGTTCGATGCTCGCTTTTATTTACCGAATGCCTGGAAGCATTGTCAGAAGTCCGTACCTTTGGGTTTGTTGTTCGCTTTTATTTAGCAAAGTCTTGGCGGCGATGTCAGATACTTTGGGTTCGATACTCGCTTTTATTTAGCGAATGCCTGACGGCGATGTCAAATATCCTTACCTTTAGGTTTTTTGTTCGCTTTTATTTAGCGAAGGTATGACGGTGATGTAAGTTACCTATAGGTTCGATGCTCGCTTTTATTTAGTGAATGTCTGGCGGCGATGTCAGATGTCCGTACATTTGGGTTTGTTGTTTGCATTTATTTAGCGAAGGACTGGCGGCGATGTCAGATACCTTTGGGTTCGATGCTCGCTTATATATAGCGAATGCTTGGCGGCGAATTTAAATATCCGTACCTTTAGGTTTGTTGTTCGCTTTTATTTAGCGAAGTTTTGGCGGCGATGTCAGATACCTTTGGGTTCGATGCATGCTTTTATTTAGGGAATGCCTTGCGGCAATGTCATATGTTCGTACCTTTGAGTTAGTTGTTCGCTTTTATTTAGCAAAGGCCTGGCGGCGATGTCAGATACCTTTGGGTTCGATGCTCGCTTTTATTTTGCGAATTCCTGACGGCGATGTCAGATGTCTATACCTTTGGGTTTTTGGTTCGCTTTTATTTAGCGAAGGCCTGGCGGCGATGTCAGATACCTTTGGGGTTCGATGCTCGCTTTTATTTCACGAATGCCTGGGGCGATGTCAGATGTGTTTACCTTTGGGTTTCTTCGTCGCTTTTATTTAGCGAAGGCCTGGCGGCGATGTCAGATGCCTTTGGGTTCAATAATCGTTATTATTTAGAAAATGCCTGACGGTGATGTGAGATGTTCGTACCTTTGCGTTTGTTGTACACTTTTATTTAGCGAAGGCCTGGCGGCGATGTCAGATACCTTTGCGTTCGATGCTCTCTTTTATTTAGGGAATGCCTGGCGGCGATGTCATATTTCCTTACCTTTGGGTTTGTTGTTAAATTTTATTTAACAAGGCCTGGCGGCGATGTCAGATACCTTTGCGTTCGATGCTCGCTTTTATATAGTGAATGTCTGGCGGCGATGTCAGATGTCCGTACCTTTGCGTTTCTTATTCACTTTTATTTAGCGAAGGCCTGGCGGCGATGTCAGATACCTTTGCATTCGATGCTCGCTTTTATTTAGGGAAATGCCTGGCGGCGATGTCATATGTCCGTACCTTTGGGTTTCTTGTGCAGTTTTATTCAACAAGGCCTGGCGGCGATGTCAGATACCTTTGCGTTCGATGCTTGATTTTATTTAGGGAATGCCTAGCGGCGATGTCAGATGTCCTCACCTTTGGGTTTGTTGTTCGCTTTTATTTAGCGAAGGCCTGGCGGCGATGTCAGATACCTTTGGGTTCGATGCTCGCTTATATTTAGCGAATGCCTGGAGGCAATGTCAGATGTCCGTACCTTTGGGTTTGTTGTTCGCTTTTATTTAGCAAAGGCCTAGCGGTGATGTCAGATACCTATGGGTTCGATGTTCGCTTTTATTTTGCGAATGCGTGGCGGCGATGTCAGATGTCTATACCTTTAGGTTTGTTGTTCGCTTTTATTTAGCGAAGGCCTGGCGGCGATGTCAGATACCTTTGGGGTTTGATGCTCGCTTTTATTTAGCGAATGCCTGACGACGATGTGAGATGTTCGTACCTTTGGGTTTGTTGTTCACTTTTATTTAGTGAAGGCCTGGCGGCGATGTACGACACCTTTGGGTTCGATGCTCGCTTTTATTTTATGAATGCCTGGCGGTGTTGTCAGATGTATATACCTTTGGGTTTGTTGCTCACTTTTATTTAGCGAAGGCCTGGCGGTGATGTCAAATACCTTTGCGTTCGATGCTCGCTTTTATTTAGCGAATGTCTGGCGGCGATGTCAGATGTCCGTACATTTGGGTTTGTTGTTTGCATTTATTTAGCGAAGGCCTGGCGGCGATGTCAGATACCTTTGGGTTCGATGCTCGCTTATATTTAGCGAATGCTTGGCGGCGAATTTAAATATCCGTACCTTTAGGTTTGTTGTTCGCTTTTATTTAGCGAAGTTCTGGCGGCGATGTCAGATACCTTTGGGTTCGATGCATGCTTTTATTTAGGGAATGCCTTGCGGCGATGTCATATGTTCGTACCTTTGAGTTAGTTGTTCGCTTTTATTTAGCAAAGGCCTGGCAGCGATGTCAAATACCTTTGGGTTCGATGCTCGCTTTTATTTTGCGAATTCCTGACGGCGATGTCAGATGTCTATACCTTTGGGTTTTTGGTTCGCTTTTATTTAGCGAAGGCCTGGCGGCGATGTCAGATACCTTTGGGGTTCAATGCTCGCTTTTATTTCACGAATGCCTGGGGCGATGTCAGATGTGTTTACCTTTGGGTTTCTTCGTCGCTTTTATTTAGCGAAGGCCTGGCGGCGATGTCAGATGCCTTTGGGTTCGATGCTCGCTTTTATTTTATGAATGCTTGGCGGTGTTGTCAGATGTATATACCTTTGGGTTTGTTGCTCACTTTTATTTAGCGAAGGCCTGGCGGTGATGTCAGATACCTTTGCGTTCGATGCTCGCTTTTATTTAGCGAAGGCCTGGCGGCGATGTCAGATGTCTGTACCTTTGGGTTTGTTGTTTGCTTTTATTTAGCGAAGGCCTGGCAGCGATGTTAGATCCCTTTGGGTTCGATGCTCGCTATTATTTAGCGAATGCCTGGCGGCGATGTCAGATATCAATACCTTTGGGTTTGTTGTTCGCTTTTATTTAGCGAAGGCCTGGCGACGATGTAAGGTACCTTTGGGTTCAATGCTCGAATTTATTTAGCGAATGCCTGGCGGCGATGTCAAGTGTCCGTACCTTTGGGTTTGTTGTTCGCTTTTATTTAGCGAAGGCCTGGCTGCAATGTCAGATACCTTTGGGGTTCGATGCTCGCTTTTATTTAGCGAATGCCTGACGACGATGTGAGATGTCCGTACCTTTGGGTTTGTTGTTCACTTTTATTTAGCGAAGGCCTAGCGGCGAAGTCAGATACCTTTACGTTCGACGCTCGCTTTTATTTAGCGAATGCCTGGCGGCAATGTCTGATGTCCGTACCTTTGGGTTTGTTGTTCGCTTTTATTTAGCGAAGGCCTGGCGCAATGTCAAATACCTTTGGGTTCAACGCTCGCTTTTATTTAGGGAATGCCTGGCGGCGATGTCAAATGTCCGTACCTTTGGGTTTGTTGTTCGCTTTTATTTAGCGAAGTCTTGGCGGCGATGCCAGATACTTTGGGTTCGATACTCGCTTTTATTTAGCGAATGCCTGACGGCGATGTCAAATACCTTTGGGTTCAACGCTCGCTTTTATTTAGGGAATGCCTGGCGGCGATGTCAAATGTCCGTACCTTTGGGTTTGTTGTTCACATTTATTTAGCGAAGGCCTAGCGGCAAAGTCAGATACCTTTGGGTTCGATGCTCGCTTTTATTTACCGAATGCCTGGAAGCATTGTCAGAAGTCCGTACCTTTGGGTTTGTTGTTCGCTTTTATTTAGCAAAGTCTTGGCGGCGATGTCAGATACTTTGGGTTCGATACTCGCTTTTATTTAGCGAATGCCTGACGGCGATGTCAAATATCCTTACCTTTAGGTTTTTTGTTCGCTTTTATTTAGCGAAGGTATGACGGTGATGTAAGTTACCTATAGGTTCGATGCTCGCTTTTATTTAGTGAATGTCTGGCGGCGATGTCAGATGTCCGTACATTTGGGTTTGTTGTTTGCATTTATTTAGCGAAGGACTGGCGGCGATGTCAGATACCTTTGGGTTCGATGCTCGCTTATATATAGCGAATGCTTGGCGGCGAATTTAAATATCCGTACCTTTAGGTTTGTTGTTCGCTTTTATTTAGCGAAGTTTTGGCGGCGATGTCAGATACCTTTGGGTTCGATGCATGCTTTTATTTAGGGAATGCCTTGCGGCAATGTCATATGTTCGTACCTTTGAGTTAGTTGTTCGCTTTTATTTAGCAAAGGCCTGGCGGCGATGTCAGATACCTTTGGGTTCGATGCTCGCTTTTATTTTGCGAATTCCTGACGGCGATGTCAGATGTCTATACCTTTGGGTTTTTGGTTCGCTTTTATTTAGCGAAGGCCTGGCGGCGATGTCAGATACCTTTGGGGTTCGATGCTCGCTTTTATTTCACGAATGCCTGGGGCGATGTCAGATGTGTTTACCTTTGGGTTTCTTCGTCGCTTTTATTTAGCGAAGGCCTGGCGGCGATGTCAGATGCCTTTGGGTTCAATAATCGTTATTATTTAGAAAATGCCTGACGGTGATGTGAGATGTTCGTACCTTTGCGTTTGTTGTACACTTTTATTTAGCGAAGGCCTGGCGGGGATGTCAGATACCTTTGCGTTCGATGCTCTCTTTTATTTAGGGAATGCCTGGCGGCGATGTCAGATGTCCTTACCTTTGGGTTTGTTGTTAAATTTTATTTAACAAGGCCTGGCGGCGATGTCAGATACCTTTGCGTTCGATGCTCGCTTTTATATAGTGAATGTCTGGCGGCGATGTCAGATGTCCGTACCTTTGCGTTTCTTATTCACTTTTATTTAGCGAAGGCCTGGCGGCGATGTCAGATACCTTTGCATTCGATGCTCGCTTTTATTTAGGGAAATGCCTGGCGGCGATGTCATATGTCCGTACCTTTGGGTTTCTTGTGCAGTTTTATTCAACAAGGCCTGGCGGCGATGTCAGATACCTTTGCGTTCGATGTTCGCTTTTAATTAGGGAATGCCTAGCGGCGATGTCAGATGTCCGCACCTTTGGGTTTGTTGTTCGCTTTTATTTAGCGAAGGCCTGGCGGCGATGTCAGATACCTTTGGGTTCGATGCTCGCTTATATTTAGCGAATGCCTGGAGGCAATGTCAGATGTTCGTACCTTTGGGTTTGTTGTTCGCTTTTATTTAGCAAAGGCCTAGCGGTGATGTCAGATACCTATGGGTTCGATGTTCGCTTTTATTTTGCGAATGCGTGGCGGCGATGTCAGATGTCTATACCTTTAGGTTTGTTGTTCGCTTTTATTTAGCGAAGGCCTGGCGGAGATGTCAGATACCTTTGGGGTTTGATGCTCGCTTTTATTTAGCGAATGCCTGACGACGATGTGAGATGTTCGTACCTTTGGGTTTGTTGTTCACTTTTATTTAGCGAAGGCCTGGCGGCGATGTCCGACACCTTTGGGTTTGATGCTCGCTTTTATTTTATGAATGCCTGGCGGTGTTGTCAGATGTATATACCTTTGGGTTTGTTGCTCACTTTTATTTAGCGAAGGCCTGGCGGTGATGTCAGATACTTTTGTGTTCGATGCTCGCTTTTATTTAGCGAAGGCCTGGCGGCGAATTTAAATATCCGTACCTTTAGGTTTGTTGTTCGCTTTTATTAGGCGATGTTCTGGCGGCGATGTCAGATACCTTTGGGTTTGATGCATGCTTTTATTTAGGGAATGCCTTGCGACAATGTCATATGTTCGTACCTTTGAGTTAGTTGTTCTCTTTTATTTAGCAAAGGCCTGGCGGCGATGTCAGATACCTTTGGGTTCGATGCTCGCTTTTATTTTGCGAATTCCTGACAGCGATGTCCGATGTCCGTACCTTTGGGTTTTTGGTTCGCTTTTATTTAGCAAAGGCCTGGCTGCAATGTCAGATACCTTTGGGGTTCGATGCTCGCTTTTATTTCACGAATGCCTGGGGCGATGTGAGATGTCCGTACCTTTGGGTTAGTCGTTCACTTTTATTTAGCGAAGGCCTAGCGGCGAAGTCAGATACCTTTACGTTCGACGCTCGCTTTTATTTAGCGAATGCCTGGCGGCACTGTCAGATGTCCGTACCTTTGGGTTTGTTGTTCGCTTTTATTTAGCGAAGGCCTGGCGCAATGTCAAATACCTTTGGGTTCAACGCTCGCTTTTATTTAGGGAATGCCTGGCAGCGATGTCAGAAGTCCGTACCTTTGGGTTTGTTGTTCGCTTTTATTTAGCGAAGTCTTGGCGGCGATGTCAGATACTTTGGGTTCGATACTCGCTTTTATTTAGCGAATGCCTGACGGCGATGTCAAATATCCGTACCTTTAGGTTTTTTGTTCGCTTTTATTTAGCGAAGGTATGACGGTGATGTAAGTTACCTATAGGTTCGATGCTCGCTTTTATTTAGCGAAGGCCTGGCGGCGATGTCAGATACCTTTGGGGTTCGATGCTCGCTTTTATTTCACGAATGCCTGTGGCAATGTCAGATGTGTTTACCTTTTGGTTTCTTCGTCGCTTTTATTTAGCGAAGGCCTGGCGGCGATGTCAGATGCCTTTGGGTTCAATAATCGTTATTATTTAGAAAATGCCTGACGGTGATGTGAGATGTTCGTACCTTTGCGTTTGTTGTACACTTTTATTTAGCGAAGGCCTGGCGGCGATGTCAGATACCTTTGCGTTCGATGCTCTCTTTTATTTAGGGAATGCCTGGCGGCGATGTCAGATGTCCTTACCTTTGGGTTTGTTGTTAAATTTTATTTAACAAGGCCTGGCGGCGATGTCAGATACCTTTGCGTTCGATGCTCGCTTTTATATAGTGAATGTCTAGCGGCGATGTCAGATGTCCGTACCTTTGCGTTTCTTATTCACTTTTATTTAGCGAAGGCCTGGCGGCGATGTCAGATACCTTTGCATTCGATGCTCGCTTTTATTTAGGGAATGCCTGGCGGCGATGTCATATGTCCGTACCTTTGGGTTTCTTGTGCAGTTTTATTCAACAAGGCCTGGCGGCGATGTCAGATACCTTTGCGTTCGATGCTCGCTTTTATTTAGGGAATGCCTAGTGGCGATGTCAGATGTCCGCACCTTTGGGTTTGTTGTTCGCTTTTATTTAGCGAAGGCCAGGCGGCGATGTCAGATACCTTTGGGTTAGATGCTCGCTTATATTTAGCGAATGCCTGGAGGCAATGTCAGATGTTCATACCTTTGGGTTTGTTGTTCGCTTTTATTTAGCAAAGGCCTAGCGGTGATGTCAGATACCTATGGGTTCGATGTTCGCTTTTATTTTGCGAATGCGTGGCGGCGATGTCAGATGTCTATACCTTTAGGTTTGTTGTTCGCTTTTATTTAGCGAAGGCCTGGCGGCGATGTCAGATACCTTTGGGGTTTGATGCTCGCTTTTATTTAGCGAATGCCTGACGACGATGTGAGATGTTCGTACCTTTGGGTTTGTTGTTCACTTTTATTTAGCGAAGGCCTGGCGGCGATGTCTGACACCTTTGGGTTCGATGCTCGCTTTTATTTTATGAATGCCTGGCGGTGTTGTCAGATGTATATACCTTTGGGTTTGTTGCTCACTTTTATTTAGCGAAGGCCTGGCGGTGATGTCAGATACCTTTGCGTTCGATGCTCGCTTTTATTTAGCGAAGGCTTGGCGGAGATGTCAGATGTCCGTACCTTTGGGTTTGTTGTTTGCTTTTATTTAGCGAAGGCCTGGCAGCGATGTTAGATCCCTTTGGGTTCGATGCTCGCTTTTATTTAGCGAATGCCTGGCGGCGATGTCAGATATCAATACCTTTGGGTTTGTTGTTCGCTTTTATTTAGCGAAGGCCTGGCGACGATGTAAGGTACCTTTGGGTTCAATGCTCTCATTTATTTAGCGAGTGCCTGGTGGCGATGTCAAGTGTCCGTACCTTTGGGTTTGTTGTTCGCTTTTATTTAGCGAAGGCCTGGCTGCAATGTCAGATACCTTTGGGGTTCGATGCTCGCTTTTATTTAGCGAATGTCTGACGACGATGTGAGATGTCCGTACCTTTGGGTTTGTTGTTCACTTTTATTTAGCGAAGGCCTAGCGGCGAAGTCAGATACCTTTACGTTCGACGCTCGCTTTTATTTAGCGAATGCCTGGCGGCAATGTCAGATGTCCGTACCTTTGGGTTTGTTGTTCGCTTTTATTTAGCGAAGGCCTGGCGGCGATGTCAAATACGTTTGGGTTCAACGCTCGCTTTTATTTAGGGAATGCCTGGCGGCGATGTCAGATGTCTGTACCTTTGGATTTGTTGTTCACATTTATTTAGCGAAGTCTTGGCGGCGATGTCAGATACTTTGGGTTCGATACTCGCTTTTATTTAGCGAATGCCTGACTGCGATGTCAAATATCCGTACCTTTAGGTTTTTTGTTCGCTTTTATTTAGCGAAGGTATGACGGCGATGTAAGTTACCTATAGGTTCGATGCTCGCTTTTACTTAGTGAATGTCTGGCGGCGATGTCAGATGTCCGTACATTTGGGTTTGTTGTTTGCATTTATTTAGCGAAGGCCTGGCGGCGATGTCAGATACCTTTGGGTTCGATGCTCGCTTATATTTAGCGAATGCTTGGCGGGGAATTTAAATATTCGTACCTTAGGTTTGTTGTTCGCTTTAATTTAGCGAAGTTCTGGCGGCGATGTCAGATACCTTTGGGTTCGATGCATGCTTTTATTTAGGGAATGCCTTACGAGAATGTCATATGTTCGTACCTTTGAGTTAGTTGTTCGCTTTTATTTAGCAAAGGCCTGGCGGCGATGTCAGATACCTTTGGGTTCGATGCTCGCTTTTATTTTGCGAATTCCTGACGGCGATGTCAGATGTCTATACCTTTGGGTTTTTGGTTCGCTTTTATTTAGCGAAGGCCTGGCGGCGATGTCAGATACCTTTGGGGTTCGATGCTCGCTTTTATTTCACGAATGCCTGTGGCGATGTCAGATGTGTTTACCTTTGGGTTTCTTCGTCGCTTTTATTTAGCGAAGGCCTGGCGGCGATGTCAGATGCCTTTGGGTTCAATAATCGTTATTATTTAGAAAATGCCTGACGGTGATGTGAGATGTTCGTACCTTTGCGTTTGTTGTACACTTTTATTTAGCGAAGGCCTGGCGGCGATGTCAGATACCTTTGCGTTCGATGCTCTCTTTTATTTAGGGAATGCCTGGCGGCGATGTCAGATGTCCTTACCTTTGGGTTTGTTGTTAAATTTTATTTAACAAGGCCTGGCGGCGATGTCAGATACCTTTGCGTTCGATGCTCGCTTTTATATAGTGAATGTCTGGCGGCGATGTCAGATGTCCGTACCTTTGCGTTTCTTATTCACTTTTATTTAGCGAAGGCCTGGCGGCGATGTCAGATACCTTTGCATTCGATGCTCGCTTTTATTTAGGGAATGCCTGGCGGCGATGTCATATGTCCGTATCTTTGGGTTTCTTGTGCAGTTTTATTCAACAAGGCCTGGCGGCGATATCAGATACCTTTGCGTTCGATGCTCGCTTTTATTTAGGGAATGCCTAGCGGCGATGTCAGATGTCCGCACCTTTGGGTTTGTTGTTCGCTTTTATTTAGCGAAGGCCAGGCGGCGATGTCAGATACCTTTGGGTTCGATGCTCGCTTATATTTAGCGAATGCCTGGAGGCAATGTCAGATGTTCGTACCTTTGGGTTTGTTGTTCGCTTTTATTTAGCAAAGGCCTAGCGGTGATGTCAGATACCTATGGGTTCGATGTTCGCTTTTATTTTGCGAATGCGTGGCGGCGATGTCAGATGTCTATACCTTTAGGTTTGTTGTTCGCTTTTATTTAGCGAAGGCCTGGCGGCGATGTCAGATACCTTTGGGGTTTGATGCTCGCTTTTTTTTGGCGAATGCCTGACGACGATGTGAGATGTTCATACCTTTGGGTTTGTTGTTCACTTTTATTTAGCGAAGGCCTGGCGGCGATGTCCGACACCTTTGGGTTCGATGCTCGCTTTTATTTTATGAATGCCTGGCGGTGTTGTCAGATGTATATACCTTTGAGTTTGTTGCTCACTTTTATTTAGCGAAGGCCTGGCGGTGATGTCAGATACCTTTGCGTTCGATGCTCGCTTTTATTTAGCGAAGGCCTGGCGGCGATGTCAGATGTCCGTACCTTTGGGTTTGTTGTTTGCTTTTATTTAGCGAAGGCCTGGCAGCGATGTTAGATCCCTTTGGGTTCGATGCACGCTTTTATTTAGCGAATGCCTGGCGGCGATGTCAGATATCAATACCTTTGGGTTTGTTGTTCGCTTTTATTTAGCGAAGGCCTGGCGACGATGTAAGGTACTATTGGGTTCAATGCTTGCATTTATTTATCGAATGCCTGGTGGCGATGTCAAGTGTCCGTACCTTTGGGTTTGTTGTTCGCTTTTATTTAGCGAAGGCCTGGCTGCAATGTCAGATACCTTTGGGGTTCGATGCTCGCTTTTATTTAGCGAATGCCTGACGACGATGTGAGATGTCCGTACCTTTGGGTTTGTTGTTCACTTTTATTTAGCGAAGGCCTAGCGGCGAAGTCAGATACCTTTATGTTCGATGCTCGCTTTTATTTAGCGAATGCCTGGCGGCAATGTCAGATGTCCGTACCTTTGGGTTTGTTGTTCACTTTTATTTAGCGAAGGCCTGGCGGCGATGTCAAATACCTTTGGGTTCAACGCTCGCTTTTATTTAGGGAATGCCTGGCGGCGATGTCAGATGTTCGTACCTTTGGGTTTGTTGTTCACATTTATTTAGCGAAGGCCTAGCGGCAAAGTCAGATACCTTTGGGTTCGATGCTCGCTTTTATTTACCGAATGCCTGGCAGCGATGTCAGAAGTCCGTACCTTTGGGTTTGTTGTTTGCTTTTATTTAGCGAAGTCTTGGCGGCGATGTCAGACACTTTGGGTTCGATACTCGCTTTTATTTAGCGAATGCCTGACGGCGATGTCAAATATCCGTACCTTTAGGTTTTTTGTTCGCTTTTATTTAGCAAAGGTATGACGGCGATGTAAGTTACCTTTGGGGTTCGATGCTTGCTTTTATTTAGCGAATGCCTGACGACGATGTGAGATGTCCGTACCTTTGGGTTTGTTGTTCACTTTTATTTATCGAAGGCCTGGCGGGGATGTCCGATACCTTTGCGTTTGATGCTCGCTTTTATTTAGCGAATGCCTGGCCGCGATGTCAGATGTCCGTACCTTAGGGTTTGTTGTTCGCTTTCATTTAGCGAAGGCCTGGCGGCGATGTTAGATCCCTTTGGGTTCAATGCATGCTTTAATTTAGCGAATGCCTGGCAGCGATGTCAGATATCCGTACCTTTGGGTTTGTTGTTCGCTTTTATTTAGCAAAGGCCTGGTGGCGATGTCAGGTACCTTTGGGTTCAATGCTCGCATTTATTTAGCGAATGCCTGGCGGCGATGTCAGATGTTCGTACCTTTGGGTTTGGTGTTTGCTTTTATTTAGCAAAGGCCTGGCGGCAATGTCAGATCCCTTTGGGTTCGATGCTCCCTTTTATTTAGCGAATGCCTGACGACGATGTCAGATATCCGTACCTTTGGGTATTTTGTTTGCTTTTATTTAGCGAAGGCCTGGAGGCGATGTTAGATACCTTTGGGTTCGATGCTAGCTTTTATTTAGGGAATGCCTGGCAGCAATGTCAAATGTCCAAACCTTTGGGTTTGTTTTTCGCTTTTATTTAGCGAAGGCCTGGCGGCGATGTCAGATACCTTTGGGTTTGATGCTCGATTTTATTTAGGGAATGCCTGGCGGCGATGTCAGATATCCGTACCTTTGGGTATTTTGTTCGATTTTATTTAGAGAAGGCCTGACGACGATGTCAGATACCTTTGGGTTCGATGCTCGCTTATATTTAGAGAATGCTTGGCGGGGATGTCAAATACTCGTACCTTTGGAGTTGTTGTACGCTTTTATTTAGCGAAGGTCTGGCGGCAATTTCATATACCTTTGGGTTCGATGCACGCTTTTATTTAGCGAATGCCTGGCGGCAATGTCAGATGTCCGTACCTTTGGGTTTGTTGTTTGCTTTTATTTAGCAAAGGCCTAGCGGCGATGTCAGATACCTTTGGGTTCGATGTTCGCTTTTATTTTGCGTATGCCTGGCGGCAATGTAAGATGTCTATACCTTTGGGTTTGTTGTTTGCTTTTATTTAGCGAAGGCCTGGCGGCGATGTCAGATACCTTTGGGGTTCGATGCTCGCTTTTATTTAGCGAATGCCTGACGACAATGTGAGATGTTCGTACCATTGGGTTTGTTGGTCACTTTTATTTAGCGAAGGCCTGGCGGCGATGTCAGATACCTTTGTGTTCGATGCTCGCTTTTATTTACCGAATGTCTGGTGGCGATGTCAGATGTCTGTACATTTGGGTTTGTTGTTTGCTTTTATTTAGCGAAGGCTGGGGGCAATGTCAGATACCTTTGGGTTCGATGCTCGCTTATATTTAGCGAATGCCTGGCGGCGAAGTCAAATATCCGTACCTTTAGGTTTGTTGTTTGCTTATATTTAGTGAAGGTCTGGCGGCGATGTCAAATACCTTTGGGTTCGATGCACGCTTTTATTTAGCGAATTCCTGGCGGCAATGTCAGATGTTTGTACCTTTGAGTTTGTTGTTCGCTTTTATTTAGCAAAGGCCTGGCGGCGATGTCAGATACCTTTGGGTTCGATGCTCGCTTTTATTTAGTGAATGCCTGGCGGCGATGTCAGATGTCTGTACCTTTGGGTTTGTTGTTCACTTTTATTTAGCGAAGGCCTGACGGCGATGTCTAATACCATTGGGTTTGATGCTCGCTTTTATTTAGCGAATGCCTGGCAGCAATGTCAGATATCTGTACCTTTGGGTTTGTTGTTCGCTTTTATTTAGTGAAGTCCTGGCGGCAATGTCAGATACCTTTGGGTTCGATGCTCAATTTTATTTAGTGAATGCCTGACGGCGGTGTCAAATATCCGTACGTTTAGGTTTGTTGTTTGCTTTTATTAAGCGAAGGCCTGGCGGCGATGTTAGACACCTTTCGGTTCGATGCTCGCTTTTATTTAGTGAATGCCTGGCGGCGATGTCAGATGTCCGTACCTTTGGGTTTGTTGTTTGCTTTTATTTAGAGAAGGCCTGGCGGCGATGTCAGATACCTTTGGGTTCGATGCTTGCTTATATTTAGAGAATGCTTGGCGGGGATTTCAAATACTCGTACCTTTGGGGTTGTTGTACGCTTTTATTTAGCGAAGGTCTGGCGGCAATTTCAAATACCTTTGGGTTCGATGCACGCTTTTATTTAGCGAATGCCTGACGACGATGTGAGATGTCCGTACCATTGGGTTTGTTGGTCGCTTTTATTTAGCGAAGGCCTGGCGGCGATGTCAGATACCTTTGTGTTCGATGCTTGCTTTTAGTTACCAAATGTCTGGTGGCGATGTCAGATGTATGTACATTTGGGTTTGTTGTTCGCTTTTTTTTAGCGAAGGCCTGGCGGCGATGTCAGATACCTTTGGGTTCGATGCTCGCTTATATTTAGCGAATGCCTGGCGGCGAAGTCAAATATCCGTACCTTTGGGTTTGTTGTTTGCTTATATTTAGTGAAGGTCTGGCGGCGATGTCAGATACCTTTGGGTTTGATACACGCTTTTATTTAGCGAATGCCTGGCGGCAATTTCAGATGTTCGTACCTTTGAGTTTGTTGTTCGCTGTTATTTCGCAAAGGCCTGGCGGCGATGTCAGACACCTTTGGGTTTGATGCTCGCTTTTATTTTGCGAATTCCTGGCGGCGATGTTAGATGTCTATACCTTTGGGTTTTTGGTTCGCTTTTATTTAGCGAAGGCCTGGCGGCGATGTCAGATACCTTTGGGGTTCGATGCTCGATTTTATTTAGCGAATGCCTGGGGCGATGTCAGATGTCTGTACCTTTGGGTTTCTTGGTCGCTTTTATTTAGCGAAGGCCTGGCGGCGATGTCAGATACCTTTGCGTTCGATGCTCGCTTTTATTTAGGGAATGTCTGGCGGCGATGTCAAATGTCCGTACCTTTGGGTTTGTTGTTCGCTTTTATTTAGCGAAGTTCTAGTGGCAATGTCAGATACTTTTGGGTTTGATGCACGCTTTTATTTAGTGAATGCCTGGCGGCAATGGCAGATGTTCGTACCTTTGGGTTTGTTGTTCGTTTTTATTTAGCAAAGGCCTAGCGGTGATGTCAGATACCTTTGGGTTCGATGTTCGCTTTTATTTTGTGAAGGCGTGACGGCGATGTCAAATATCCGTACCTTTAGGTTTGTTGTTCGCTTTTATTTAGCGAAGGCCTGGCGGCGATGTCAGATACCTTTGGGTTCGATGCTCGCTTTTTTATAGTGAATTTCTGGCGGCGATGTCATATGTCTGTACCTTTGCGTTTGTTGTTCACTTTTATTTAGCGAAGGCCTGGCGGCGATGTCAGATACCTTTGCATTCGATGGTCGATTTTAGTTAGGGAAGGCCTGGAGGCGATGTCAGATGTCCATACCTTTGAGTTTTTTGTTCAATTTTATTTAACAAGGTCTGGCGACGATGTCAGATACCTTTGCGTTCGATGCTCGCTTTTATTTAGGGAATGCCTAGCGGCGATGTCAGATGTCCGTACCTTTGGGTTTGTTGTTCGCTTTTATTTAGCAAAGGCCTAGCGGCGAGGTCAGATACCTTTGGGTTCGATGTTCGCTTTTATTTTGGGAATGCCTGGCGGCGATGTCAGATGTCTATACCTTTGGGTTTGTTGTTCGCTTTTATTTAGAAAAGGCCTGGCGGCGATATCAGATACCTTTGGGGTTCGATGCTCGCTTTTATTTATCGAATGCCTGACGACAACGTGAGATGTCCGTACCTTTGGGTTTGTTGTTCACTTTTATTTAGCGAAGGCCTGGTGGCGATTTCCGACACCTTTGGGTTCGATGCTCGCTTTTATTTTATGAATGCCTGGCGGCGATGTCAGATGTATATACCTTTGGGTTTGTTGTTCGCTTTTATTTAGCGAAGGCCTGGCGGCGATGTCAGATACCTTTGGGGTTCGTTGCTCGCTTTTATGTAGCGAATGCCTGACGACGATGTGAGATGTTCGTACTTTTGGGATTATTGTTCACTTTTATTTAGCGAAGGCCTGGCGGCGATGTCAGATACCTTTGTGTTCGATGCTCGCTTTTATTTAGCGAATGCGTGGCGGCGATGTCAGATGTTCGTACCTTTGGGTTTTTTGTTCGCTTTTATTTAGGAAAAGCCTGGCGCCGATGTTAGATCCCTTTGGGTTCGATGCTCGCTTTTATTTAGCGAATTCCTGGCGGCGATGTTAGATATCCGTACCTTTAGGTTTGTTGTTCGCTTTTATTTAGCGAAGGCCTGGCGGTGATGTAAGGTACCTTTGGGTTCAATGCTCGCATTTATTTAGCGAAATCCTGGCGGCGATTTCAAATGTCCGTACCTTTGGGTTTGTTGTTTTCTTTTATTTAGCGAAGGCCTAGCGGCGATATCAGATCCCTTTGGGTTCGATGCTCCCTTTTATTTAGCGAATGCCTGATGGCGATGTCTGATATCCATACCTTTGGGTTTTTTGTTCGCTTTTATTTAGCGAAGGACTATAGGCGATGTCAGATACCTTTGGGTTCGATGCTAGCTTTTATTTAGGGAATTCCTGGCGACAATGTCAGATGTCCGTACGTTTGGGTTTGTTGTTCGCTTTTATTTAGTGAAGGCCTGACGGCGATGTCAGATCCCTTTGAGTTCGATGCTCCCTTTTATTTAGCGAATGCCTGACGGCAAAGTCAGATATCCGTACCTTTGGGTTTTTTGTTCCCTTTTATTTAGCGAAGGCCTGGAGGCGATGTCAGAATATTTTTTATTCGATGCTCGCTTTTATTTAGGGAATGCCTGGCGGCAATGGCAGATGTTCGTACGTTTGGGTTTGTTGTTCGCTTTTATTTAGCAAAGGCCTAGCGGTGATGTCAGATACCTTTGGGTTCGATGTTCGCTTTTATTTTGCGAAGGCGTGACGGCGATGTCAAATATTCGTACCTTTAGGTTTGTTGTTCGCTTTTATTTAGCGAAGGCCTGGCGGCGATGTCAGATACCTTTGGGTTCGATGCTCTCTTTTATATAGTGAATTTCTGGCGGCGATGTCAGATGTCTGTACCTTTGCGTTTGTTGTTCACTTTTATTTAGCGAAGGCCTGGCGGCGATGTCAGATAGCTTTGCATTCGATGGTCGCTTTTTGTTAGGGAAGGCCTGGAGGCGATGTCAGATGTCCATACCTTTGAGTTTTTTGTTCAATTTTATTTAACAAGGCCTGGCGACGATGTCAGATACCTTTGCGTTCGATGCTCGCTTTTATTTAGGGAATGCCTAGCGGCGATGTCAGATGTCCGTACCTTTGGGTTTGTTGTTCGCTTTTATTTAGCGAAGGCCTGACGGCGATGTCAGATACCTTTGGGTTCGATGCTCGCTTATATTTAGAGAATGCTTGGCGGGGATGTCAAATACTAGTACCTTTGGGGTTGTTGTTCGCTTTTACTTAGCGAAGGTCTGTCGGCGATGTCAGATACCTTTGGGTTCGATGCACGCTTTTATTTAGCAAATGCCTGGCGGCAATGTCAGATGTCTGTACCTTTGGGTTTGTTGTTCGCTTTTATTTAGCAAAGGCCTAGCGGCGAGGTCAGATACCTTTGGGTTCGATGTTCGTTTTTATTTTGCGAATGCCTGGCGGCAATGTCAGATGTCTATACCTTTGGGTTTGTTGTTCACTTTTATTTAGAAAAGGCCTGGCGGCGATATCAGATACCTTTGGGGTTCGATGCTCGCTTTTATTTATCGAATGCCTGACGACGACGTGAGATGTCCGTACCTTTGGGTTTGTTGTTCACTTTTATTTAGCGAAGGCCTGGCGGCGATTTCCGACACCTTTGGGTTCGATGCTCGCTTTTATTTTATGAATGCCTGGCGGCGATGTCAGATGTATATACCTTTGGGTTTGTTGTTTGCTTTTATTTAGCGAAGGCCTGGCGGCGATGTCAGATACCTTTGGGGTTCGTTGCTCGCTTTTATGTAGCGAATGCCTGACGACGATGTGAGATGTTCGTACTTTTGGGATTATTGTTCACTTTTATTTAGCGAAGGCCTGGCGGCGATGTAAGATACCTTTGCATTCAATGCTCTCTTTTATTTAGCGAATGCGTGGCGGCGATGTCAGATGTCCGTACCTTTGGGTTTTTTGTTCGCTTTTATTTAGCGAAGGCCTGGCACCGATGTTAGATCCCTTTGGGTTCGATGCTCGCTTTTATTTAGCGAATTCCTGGCGGCGATGTCAGATATCCGTACCTTTAGGTTTGTTGTTCGCTTTTATTTAGCGAAGGCCTGGCGGCGATGTAAGGTACCTTTGGGTTCAATGCTCGCATTTATTTAGCGAAATCCTGGCGGCGATTTCAGATGTCCGTACCTTTGGGTTTGTTGTTTTCTTTTATTTAGTGAAGGCCTGGCGGCGATATCAGATCCCTTTGGGTTCGATGCTCCCTTTTATTTAGCGAATGCCTGATGGCGATGTCTGATATCCATACCTTTGGGTTTTTTGTTCGCTTTTATTTAGCGAAGGACTATAGGCGATGTCAGATACCTTTGGGTTCGATGCTAGCTTTTATTTAGGGAATTCCTGGCGGCAATGTCAGATGTCCGTACGTTTAGGTTTTTTGTTCGCTTTTATTTAGTGAAGGCCTGGCGGCGATGTCAGATCCCTTTGAGTTCGATGCTCCCTTTTATTCAGCGAATGCCTGACGGCAAAGTCAGATATCCGTACCTTTGGGTTTTTTGTTCGCTTTTATTTAGCGAAGGCCTGGAGGCGATGTCAGATACTTTTGGGTTCGATGCTCGCTTTTATTTAGGGAATGCCTGGCGGCAATGTCATATGTCCGTACCTTTGGGTTTGTTGTTCAATTTTATTTAACAAGGCCTGGCGGCGATGTCAGATACCTTTGTGTTCGATGCTCGCTTTTATTTAGGGAATGTCTGGCGGTGATGTCAAATGTCTGTACCTTTGGGTTTGTTGTTCGCTTTTATTTATCGAAGGTCTAGTGGCAATGTCAGATACCTTTGGGTTTGATGCACGCTTTTATTTAGCGAATGCCTGGCGGCAATGGCAGATGTTCGTACGTTTGGGTTTGTTGTTCGCTTTTATTTAGCAAAGGCCTAGCGGTGATGTCAGATACCTTTGGGTTCGATGTTCGCTTTTATTTTGCGAAGGCGTGACGGCGATGTCAAATATTCGTACCTTTAGGATTGTTGTTCGCTTTTATTTAGCGAAGGCCTGGCGGCGATGTCAGATACCTTTGGGTTTGATGCTTGCTTTTATATAGTGAATTTCTGGCGGCGATGTCAGATTTCTGTACCTTTGCATTTGTTGTTCACTTTTATTTAGCGAAGGCCTGGCGGCGATGTCAGATACCTTTGCATTCGATGGTCGCTTTTAGTTAGGGAAGGCCTGGAGGCGATGTCAGATGTCCATACCTTTGAGTTTTTTGTTCAATTTTATTTAACAAGGCCTGACGACGATGTCAGATACCTTTGCGTTCGATGCTCGCTTTTATTTAGGGAATTCCTAGCGGCGATGTCAGATGTCCGTACCTTTGGGTTTGTTGTTCGCTTTTATTTAGCGAAGGCCTGGCGGCGATGTCAGATACCTTTGGGTTCGATGCTCGCTTATATTTAGAGAATGCTTGGCGGGGATGTCAAATACTCGTACCTTTGGGGTTGTTGTTCGCTTTTACTTAGCGAAGGTCTGGCGGCGATGTCAGATACCTTTGGGTTCGATGCACGCTTTTATTTAACGAATGCCTGGCGGCAATGTCAGATGTCTGTACCTTTGGGTTTGTTGTTCGCTTTTATTTAGCAAAGGCCTAGCGGCGAGGTCAGATACCTTTGGGTTCGATGTTCACTTTTATTTTGCGAATGCCTGGCGGCGATGTCAGATGTCTATACCTTTGGGTTTGTTGTTCGTTTTTATTTAGAAAAGGCATGGCGGTGATATCAGATACCTTTGGGGTTCGATGCTCGCTTTTATTTATCGAATGCCTGACGACGACGTGAGATGTCTGTACCTTTGGGTTTGTTGTTCACTTTTATTTAGCGAAGGCCTGGCGGCGATGTCCGACACCTTTGGGTTCGATGCTCGCTTTTATTTTATGAATGCCTGGCGGCGATGTCAGATGTATATACCTTTGGGTTTGTTGTTCGCTTTTATTTAGCGAAGGCCTGGCGGAGATGTCAGATACCTTTGGGGTTCGTTGCTCACTTTTATGTAGCGAATGCCTGACGACGATGTGAGATGTTCGTACTTTTGGGATTATTGTTCACTTTTATTTAGCGAAGGCCTAGTGGCGATGTCAGATACCTTTGCGTCCGATGCTCTCTTTTATTTAGCGAATGCGTGGCGGCGATGTCAGATGTCCGTACCTTTGGGTTTTTTGTTCGCTTTTATTTAGCGAAGGCCTGGCGCCGATGTTAGATCCCTTTGGGTTCGATGCTCGCTTTTATTTAGCGAATTCCTGGCGGCGATGTCAGATATCCGTACCTTTAGGTTTGTTGTTCGCTTTTATTTAGCGAAGGCCTGGCGGCGATGTAAGGTACCTTTGGGTTCAATGCTCGCATTTATTTAGCGAAATCCTGGCGGCGATTTCAGATGTCCGTACCTTTGGGTTTGTTGTTTTCTTTTATTTAGCGAAGGCCTGGCGGCGATATCAGATCCCTTTGGGTTCGATGCTTCCTTTTATTTAGCGAATGCCTGATGGCGATGTCAGATATCCATACCTTTGGGTTTTTTGTTCGCTTTTATTTAGCGAAGGACTATAGGCGATGTCAGATACGTTTGGGTTTGATGCTAGCTTTTATTTAGGGAATTCCTGGCGGCAATGTCAGATGGCCGTACGTTTGGGTTTGTTGTTCGCTTTTATTTAGTGAAGGCCTGGCGGCGATGTCAGATCCCTTTGAGTTCGATGCTCCCTTTTATTTAGCGAATGCCTGACGCCAAAGTCAGATATCCGTACCTTTGGGTTTTTTGTTCGCTTTTATTTAGCGAAGGCCTGGAGGCGATGTCAGATACTTTTGGGTTCGATGCTCGCTTTTATTTAGGGAATGCCTGGCGGCAATGTCAGATGTTCGTACCTTTGGGTTTGTTGTTCAATTTTATTTAACAAGGCCTGGCGGCGATGTCAGATACCTTTGCGTTCGATGCTCGCTTTTATTTAGGGAATATCTGGCGGCGATGTCAAATGTCCGTACCTTTGGGTTTGTTGTTCACTTTTATTTAGCGAAGGTCTAGTGGCAATGTCAGATACCTTTGGGTTTGATGCACGCTTTTATTTAGTGAATGCCTGGCGGCAATGGCAGATGTTCGTACCTTTGGGTTTGTTGTTCGCTTTTATTTAGCAAAGGCCTAGCGGTGATGTCAGATACCTTTGAGTTCGATGTTCGCTTTTATTTTGCGAAGGCGTGACGACGATGTCAAATATCCGTACCTTTAGGTTTGTTGTTCGCTTTTATTTAGCGAAGGCCTGGAGGCGATGTCAGATACCTTTGGGTTCGATGCTCGCTTTTATATAGTGAATTTCTGGCGGCGATGTCAGATGTCTGTACCTTTGCGTTTGTTGTTCACTTTTATTTAGCGAAGGCCTGGCGGCGATGTCAGATACCTTTGCATTCGATGGTCGCTTTTAGTTAGGGAAGGCCTGGAGGCGATGTCAGATGTCCATACCTTTGAGTTTTTTGTTCAATTTTATTTAACAAGGCTTGGCGACGATGTCAGATACCTTTGCGTTCGATGCTCGCTTTTATTTAGGGAATGCCTAGCGGCGATGTCAGATGTCCGTACCTTTGGGTTTGTTGTTCGCTTTTATTTAGCGAAGGCCTGGCGGCGATGTCAGATACCTTTGGGTTCGATGCTCGCTTATATTTAGAGAATGCTTGGCGGGGATGTCAAATACTCGTACCTTTGGGGTTGATGTTCGCTTTTACTTAGCGAAGGTCTGGCAGCGATGTCAGATACCTTTGGGTTCGATGCACGCTTTTATTTAACAAATTCCTGGCGGCAATGTCAGATGTCTGTACCTTTGGGTTTGTTGTTCGCTTTTATTTAGCAAAGGCCTAGCGGCGAGGTCAGATACCTTTGGGTTCGATGTTCACTTTTATTTTGCGAATGCCTGGCGGCGATGTCAGATGTCTATACCTTTGGGTTTGTTGTTCGTTTTTATTTAGAAAAGGCATGGCGGTGATATCAGATACCTTTGGGGTTCGATGCTCGCTTTTATTTATCGAATGCCTGACGACGACGTGAGATGTCCGTACCTTTGGGTTTGTTGTTCACTTTTATTTAGCGAAGGCCTGGCGGCGATGTCCAACACCTTTGGGTTCGATGCTCGCTTTTATTTTATGAATGCCTGGCGGCGATGTCAGATGTATATACCTTTGGGTTTGTTGTTCGCTTTTATTTAGCGAAGGCCTGGCGGAGATGTCAGATACCTTTGGGGTTCGTTGCTCGCTTTTATGTAGCGAATGCCTGACGACGATGTGAGATGTTCGTACTTTTGGGATTATAGTTCACTTTTATTTAGCGAAGGCCTGGCGGCGATGTCAGATACCTTTGCGTTCGATGCTCGCTTTTATTTAGCGAATGCGTGGCGGCGATGTCAGATGTCCGTACCTTTGGGTTTTTTGTTCGCTTTTATTTAGCGAAGGCCTGGCGCCGATGTTAGATCCCTTTGGGTTCGACGCTCGCTTTTATTTAGCGAATTCCTGGCGGCGATGTCATATATCCGTACCTTTAGGTTTGTTGTTCGCTTTTATTTAGCGAAGGCCTGGCGGCGATGTAAGGTACCTTTGGGTTCAATGCTCGCATTTATTTAGCGAAATCCTGGCGGCGATTTCAGATGTCCGTACCTTTGGGTTTGTTGTTTTCTTTTATTTAGCGAAGGCCTGGCGGCAATATCAGATCCCTTTGGGTTCGATGCTCCCTTTTATTTTGCGAATGCCTGATGGCGATGTCAGATATCCATACCTTTGGGTTTTTTGTTCGCTTTTATTTAGCGAAGGACTATAGGCGATGTCAGATACGTTTGGGTTCGATGCTACCTTTTATTTAGGGAATTCCTGGCGGCAATGTCAGATGTCCGTACGTTTGGGTTTGTTGTTCGCTTTTATTTAGTGAAGGCCTGGCGGCGATGTCAGATCCCTTTGAGTTCGATGCTCCCTTTTATTTAGCGAATGCCTGACGCCAAAGTCAGATATCCATACCTTTGGGTTTTTTGTTCGCTTTTATTTAGCGAAGGCCTGGAGGCGATGTCAGAAACTTTTGGGTTCGATGCTCGCTTTTATTTAGGGAATGCCTGGCGGCAATGTCAGATGTCCGTACCTTTGGGTTTGTTGTTCAATTTTATTTAACAAGGCCTGGCGGCGATGTCAGATACCTTTGCGTTCGATGCTCGCTTTTATTTAGGGAATGTCTGGCGGCGATGTCAAATGTCCGTACCTTTGGGTTTGTTGTTCGCTTTTATTTAGCGAAGGTCTAGTGGCAATGTCAGATACCTTTGGGTTTGATGCACTCTTTTATTTAGCGTATGCCTGGCGGCAATGGCAGATGTTCGTACCTTTGGGTTTGGTGTTCGCTTTTATTTAGCAAAGGCCTAGCGGTGATGTCAGATACCTTTGAGTTCGATGTTCGCTTTTATTTTGCGAAGGCGTGACGGCGATGTCAAATATCCGTACCTTTAGGTTTGTTGTTCGCTTTTATTTAGCGAAGGCCTGGAGGCGATGTCAGATACCTTTGGGTTCGATGCTCGCTTTTATATAGTGAATTTCTGGCGGCGATGTCAGATGTCTGTACCTTTGCGTTTGTTGTTCACTTTTATTTAGCGAAGGCCTGGCGGCGATGTCAGATACCTTTGCATTCGATGGTCGCTTTTAGTTAGGGAAGGCCTGGAGGCTATGTCAGATGTCCATACCTTTGAGTTTTTTGTTCAATTTTATTTAACAAGGCTTGGCGACGATGTCAGATACCTTTGCGTTCGATGCTCGCTTTTATTTATGGAATGCCTAGCGGCGATGTCAGATGTCCGTACCTTTGGGTTTGTTGTTCGCTTTTATTTAGAAAAGGCCTGGCGGCGATGTCAGATACCTTTGGGTTCGATGCTCGCTTATATTTAGAGAACGCTTGGCGGGGATGTCAAATACTCGTACCTTTGGGGTTGTTGTTCGCTTTTACTTAGCGAAGGTCTGGCGGCGATGTCAGATACCTTTGGGTTCGATGCAAGCTTTTATTTAGCAAATGCCTGGAGGCAATGTCAGATGTCCGTACCTTTGGGTTTGTTGTTTGCTTTTATTTAGCAAAGGCCTAGCGGCGAGGTCAGATACCTTTGGGTTTGATGTTCGCTTTTATTTTGCGAATGCCTGGCGGCGATGTCAGATGTCTATACCTTTGGGTTTGTTGTTCGCTTTTATTTAGAAAAGGCCTGGCGGCGATATCAGATACCTTTGGGGTTCGATGCTCGCTTTTATTTATCGAATGCCCGACGACGGCGTGAGATGTCCGTACCTTTGGGTTTGTTGTTCACTTTTATTTAGCGAAGGCCTGGCGGCGATTTCCGACACCTTTGGGTTCGATGCTCGCTTTTATTTTATGAATGCCTGGCGGCGATGTCAGATGTATATACCTTTGGGTTTGTTGTTCGTTTTTATTTAGCGAAGGCCTGGCGGCGATGTCAGATACCTTTGGGGTTCGTTGCTCGCTTTTATGTAGCGAATGCTTGACGACGATGTGAGATGTTCGTACTTTTGGGATTATTGTTCACTTTTATTTAGCGAAGGCCTGGCGGCGATGTCAGATACCTTTGCGTTCGATGCTCGCTTTTATTTAGCGAATGCGTGGCGGCGATGTCAGATGTCCGTACCTTTGGGTTTTTTGTTCGCTTTTATTTAGCGAAGGCCTGGCGCCGATGTTAGATCCCTTTGGGTTCGATGCTCGCTTTTATTTAGCGAATTCCTGGCGGCGATGTCAGATATCCGTACCTTTAGGTTTGTTGTTCGCTTTTATTTAGCGAAGGCCTGGCGGAGATGTAAGGTACCTTTTGGTTCAATGCTCGCATTTATTTAGCGAAATCCTGGCGGCGATTTCAGATGTCCATACCTTTGGGTTTGTTGTTTTCTTTTATTTAGCGAAGGCCTGGCGGCGATATCAGATCCCTTTGGGTTCGATGCTCCCTTTTATTTAGCGAATGCTTGATGGCGATGTCAGATATCCATACCTTTGGGTTTTTTGTTCGCTTTTATTTAGCGAAGGACTATAGGCAATGTCAGATACGTTTGGGTTCGATGCTAGCTTTTATTTAGGGAATTCCTGGGGGCACTGTCAGATGGCCGTACGTTTGGGTTTGTTGTTCGCTTTTATTTAGTGAAGGCGTGACGGCGATGTCAGATCCCTTTGAGTTCGATGCTCCCTTTTATTTAGCGAATGCCTGACGCCAAAGTCAGATATCCGTACCTTTGGGTTTTTTGTTCGCTTTTATTTAGCGAAGGCCTGGAGGCGATGTCAGATACTTTTGGGTTCGATGCTCGCTTTTATTTAGGGAATGCCTGGCGGCAATATCAGATGTTCGTACCTTTGGGTTTGTTGTTCAATTTTATTTAACAAGGCCTGGCGGCGATGTCAGATACCTTTGCGTTCGATGCTCGCTTTTATTTAGGGAATGTCTGGCGGCGATGTCAAATGTCCGTACCTTTGGGTTTGTTGTTCGCTTTTATTTAGCGAAGGTCTAGTGGCAATGTCAGATACCTTTGGGTTTGATGCACGCTTTTATTTAGCGAATGCCTGGCGGCAATGACAGATGTTCTTACCTTTGGGTTTGTTGTTCGCTTTTATTTAGCAAAGGCCTAGCGGTGATGTCAGATACCTTTGAGTTCGATGTTCGCTTTTATTTTGCGAAGGCGTGACGGCGATGTCAAATATCCGTACCTTTAGGTTTGTTGTTCGCTTTTATTTAGCGAAGGCCTGAAGGCGATGTCAGATACCTTTGGGTTCGATGCTCGCTTTTATATAGTGAATTTCTGGCGGCGATGTCAGATGTCTGTACCTTTTCGTTTATTGTTCACTTTTATTTAGCGAAGGCCTGGCGGCGATGTCAGATACCTTTTCATTCGATGGTCGCTTTTAGTTAGGGAAGGCCTGGAGGCGATGTCAGATGTCCATACCTTTGAGTTTTTTGTTCAATTTTATTTAACAAGGCCTGACGACGATGTCATATACCTTTGCGTTCGATGCTCGCTTTTAATTAGGGAATTCCTATCGGCGATGTCAGATGTCCGTACCTTTGGGTTTGTTGTTCGCTTTTATTTAGCGAAGGCCTGGCGGCGATGTCAGATACCTTTGGGTTCGATGCTCGCTTATATTTAGAGAATGCTTGGCGGGGATGTCAAATACTCGTACCTTTGGGGTTGTTGTTCGCTTTTACTTAGCGAAGGTCTGGCGGCGATGTCAGATACCTTTGGGTTCGATGCACGCTTTTATTTAACGAATGCCTGGCGGCAATGTCAGATGTCTGTACCTATGGGTTTGTTGTTCGCTTTTATTTAGCAAAGGCCTAGCGGCGAGGTCAGATACCTTTGGGTTCGATGTTCACTTTTATTTTGCGAATGCCTGGCGGCGATGTCAGATGTCTATACCTTTGGGTTTGTTTTTCGTTTTTATTTAGAAAAGGCATGGCGGTGATATCAGATACCTTTGGGGTTCGATGCTCGCTTTTATTTATCGAATGCCTGACGACGACGTGAGATGTCCGTAACTTTTGGTTTGTTGTTCACTTTTATTTAGCGAAGGCCTGGCGGCAATGTCCGACACCTTTGGGTTTGATGCTCGCTTTTATTTTATGAATGCCTGGCGGCGATGTCAGATGTATATACCTTTGGGTTTGTTGTTCGCTTTTATTTAGCGAAGGCCTGGCGGAGATGTCAGATACCTTTGGGGTTCGTTGCTCGCTTTTATGTAGCGAATGCCTGACGACGATGTGAGATGTTCGTACTTTTGGGATTATTGTTCACTTTTATTTAGCGAAGGCCTAGCGGCGATGTCAGATACCTTTGCGTTCGATGCTCTCTTTTATTTAGAGAATGCGTGGCGGCGATGTCAGATGTCCGTACCTTTGGGTTTTTTGTTCGCTTTTATTTAGCGAAGGCCTGGCTCCGATGTTAGATCCCTTTGGGTTCGATGCTCGCTTTTATTTAGCGAATTCCTGGCGGCGATGTCAGATATCCGTACCTTTAGGTTTGTTGTTCGCTTTTATTTAGCGAAGGCCTGGCGGCGATGTAAGGTACCTTTGGGTTCAATGCTCGCATTTATTTAGCGAAATCCTGGCGGCGATTTTAGATGTCCGTGCCTTTGGGTTTGTTGTTTTCTTTTATTTTCCGAAGGCCTGGCGGCGATATCAGATCCCTTTGGGTTCGATGCTCCCTTTTATTTAGTGAATGCCTGATGGCGATGTCAGATATCCATACCTTTGGGTTTTTTGTTCGCTTTTATTTAGCGAAGGACTATAGGCGATGTCAGATACGTTTGGGTTCGATGCTAGCATTTATTTAGGGAATTCCTGGCGGCAATGTCAGATGGCCGTACGTTTGGGTTTGTTGTTCGCTTTTATTTAGTGAAGGCCTGGCGGCGATGTCAGATCCCTTTGAGTTCGATGCTCCCTTTTATTTAGCGAATGCCTGACGCCAAAGTCAGATATCCGTACCTTTGGGTTTTTTGTTCGCTTTTATTTAGCGAAGGCCTGGAGGCGATGTCAGATACTTTTGGGTTCGATGCTCGCTTTTATTTAGGGAATGCCTGGCGGCAATGTCAGATGTTCGTACCTTTGGGTTTGTTGTTCAATTTTATTTAACAAGGCCTGGCGGCGATGTCAGATACCTTTGCGTTCGATGCTCGCTTTTATTTAGGGAATGTCTGGCGGCGATGTCAAATGTCCGTACCTTTGGGTTTGTTGTTCGCTTTTATTTAGCGAAGGTCTAGTGGCAATGTCAGATACCTTTGGGTTTGATGCACGCTTTTATTTAGCGAATGCCTGGCGGCAATGGAAGATGTTCGTACCTTTGGGTTTGTTGTTCGCTTTTATTTAGCAAAGGCCTAGCGGTGATGTCAGATACCTTTGAGTTCGATGTTCGCTTTTATTTTGCGAAGGTGTGACGGCGATGTCAAATATCCGTACCTTTAGGTTTGTTGTTCGCTTTTATTTAGCGAAGGCCTGTAGGCGATGTCAGATACCTTTGGGTTCGATGCTCGCTTTTATATTGTGAATTTCTGGCGGCGATGTCAGATGTCTGTACCTTTGCGTTTGTTGTTCACTTTTATTTAGCGAAGGCCTGGCGGCGATGTCAGATACCTTTGCATTCGATGGTCGCTTTTAGTTAGGGAAGGCCTGGAGGCGATGTCAGATGTCCATACCTTTGAGTTTTTTGTTCAATTTTATTTAACAAGGCTTGGCGACGATGTCAGATACCTTTGCGTTCGATGCTCACTTTTATTTAGGGAATGCCTAGCGGCGATGTCAGATGTCCGTACCTTTGGGTTTGTTGTTCGCTTTTATTTAGCGAAGGCCTGGCGGCGATGTCAGATACCTTTGGGTTCGATGCTCGCTTATATTTAGAGAATGCTTGGCGGGGATGTCAAATACTCGTACCTTTGGGGTTGATGTTCGCTTTTACTTAGCGAAGGTCTGGCGGCGATGTCAGATACCTTTGGGTTCGATGCACGCTTTTATTTAACGAATGCCTGGCGGCAATGTCAGATGTCTGTACATTTGGGTTTGTTGTTCGCTTTTATTTAGCAAAGGTCTAGCGGCGAGGTCAGATACCTTTGGGTTCGATGTTCACTTTTATTTTGCGAATGCCTGGCGGCGATGTCAGATGTCTATACCTTTGGGTTTGTTGTTCGCTTTTATTTAGAAAAGGCATGGCGGTGATATCAGATACCTTTGGGGTTCGATGCTCGCTTTTATTTATCGAATGCCTGACGACGACGTGAGATGTCCGTACCTTTGGGTTTGTTGTTCACTTTTATTTAGCGAAGGCCTGGCGGCGATGTCCGACACCTTTGGGTTCGTTGCTCGCTTTTATTTTATGAATGCCTGGCGGCGATGTCAGATGTATATACCTTTGGGTTTGTTGTTCGCTTTTATTTAGCGAAGGCCTGGCGGAGATGTCAGATACCTTTGGGGTTCGTTGCTCGCTTTTATGTAGCGAATGCCTGACGACGATGTGAGATGTTCGTACTTTTGGGATTATTGTTCACTTTTATTTAGCAAAGGCCTGGCGGCGATGTCAGATACCTTTGCGTTCGATGCTCGCTTTTATTTAGCGAATGCGTGGCGGCGATGTCAGATGTCCGTACCTTTGGGTTTTTTGCTCGCTTTTATTTAGCGAAGGCCTGGCGCCGATGTTAGATCCCTTTGGGTTCGATGCTCGCTTTTATTTAGCGAATTCCTGGCGGCGATGTCATATATCCGTACCTTTAGGTTTGTTGTTCGCTTTTATTTAGCGAAGGCCTTGCGGCGATGTAAGGTACCTTTGGGTTCAATGCTCGCATTTATTTAGCGAAATCCTGGCGGCGATTTCAGATGTCCGTACCTTTGGGTTTGTTGTTTTCTTTTATTTAGCGAAGGCCTGGCGGCGATATCAGATCCCTTTGGGTTCGATGCTCCCTTTTATTTAGCGAATGCCTGATGGCAATGTCAGATATCCATACCTTTGGGTTTTTTGTTCGCTTTTATTTAGCGAAGGACTACAGGCGATGTCAGATACTTTTGGGTTCGATGCTCGCTTTTATTTAGGGAATGCCTGGCGGCAATGTCAGATGTCCATACCTTTGGGTTTGTTGTTCAATTTTATTTAACAAGGCCTGGCGGCGATGTCAGATACCTTTGCGTTCGATGCTCGCTTTTATTTAGGAAATGTCTGGCGGCGATGTCAAATGTCCGTACCTTTGGGTTTGTTGTTCGCTTTTATTTAGCGAAGGTCTAGTGGCAATGTAAGATACCTTTGTGTTTGATGCACGCTTTTATTTAGCGAATGCCTGGCGGCAATGGCAGATGTTCGTACCTTTGGGTTTGTTGTTCGCTTTTATTTAGCAAAGGCCTAGCGGTGATGTCAGATACCTTTGAGTTCGATGTTCGCTTTTATTTTGCGAAGGCGTGACGGCGATGTCAAATATCCGTACCTTTAGGTTTGTTGTTCGCTTTTATTTAGCGAAGGCCTGGAGGCGATGTCAGATACCTTTGGGTTCGATGCTCGCTTTTATATAGTGAATTTCTGGCGGCGATGTCAGATGTCTGTACCTTTGCGTTTGTTGTTCACTTTTATTTAGCGAAGGCCTGGCGGCGATGTCAGATACCTTTGCATTCGATGGTCACTTTTTGTTAGGGAAGGCCTGGAGGCGATGTCAGATGTCCATACCTTTGAGTTTTTTGTTCAATTTTATTTAACAAGGCTTGGCGACAATGTCAGATACCTTTGCGTTCGATGCTCGCTTTTATTTAGGGAATGCCTAGCGGCGATGTCAGATGTCCGTACCTTTGGGTTTGTTGTTCGCTTTTATTTAGCGAAGGCCTGGCGGCGATGTCAGATACCTTTGGGTTCGATGCTTGCTTATATTTAGAGAATGCTTGGCGGGGATGTCAAATACTCGTACCTTTGGGGTTGATGTTCGCTTTTACTTAGCGAAGGTCTGGCGGCGATGTCAGATACCTTTGGGTTTGATGCACGCTTTTATTTAACGAATTTTTATTTAACGAATGCCTGGCGGCAATGTCAGATGTCTGTACCTTTGGGTTTGTTGTTCGCTTTTATTTAGCAAAGGCCTAGCGGCGAGGTCAGATACCTTTGGGTTCGATGTTCACTTTTATTTTGCGAATGCCTGGCGGCGATGTCAGATGTCTATACCTTTGGGTTTGTTGTTCGTTTTTATTTAGAAAAGGCATGGCGGTGATATCAGATACCTTTGGGGTTCGATGCTCGCTTTTATTTATCGAATGCCTGACGACGACGTGAGATGTCCGTACCTTTGGGTTTGTTGTTCACTTTTATTTAGTGAAGGCCTGGCGGCGATGTCCGACACCTTTGGGTTCGATGCTCGCTTTTATTTTATGAATGCCTGGCGGCGATGTCAGATGTATATACCTTTGGGTTTGTTGTTCGCTTTTATTTAGCGAAGGCCTGGCGGAGATGTCAGATACCTTTGGGGTTCGTTGCTCGCTTTTATGTAGCGAATGCCTGACGACGATGTGAGATGTTCATACTTTTGGGATTATTGTTCACTTTTATTTAGCGAAGGCCTGGCGGCGATGTCAGATACCTTTGCGTTCGATGCTCGCTTTTATTTAGCGAATGCGTGGCGGCGATGTCAGATGTCTGTACCTTTGGGTTTTTTGTTCGCTTTTATTTAGCGAAGGCCTGGCGCCGATGTTAGATCCCTTTGGGTTCGATGCTCGCTTTTATTTAGCGAATTCCTGGCGGCGATGTCATATATCCGTACCTTTAGGTTTGTTGTTCGCTTTTATTTAGCGAAGGCCTGGCGGCGATGTAAGTTACCTTTGGGTTCTATGCTCGCATTTATTTAGCGAAATCCTGGCGGCGATTTCAGATGTCCGTACCTTTGGGTTTGTTGTTTTCTTTTATTTAGCGAAGGCCTGGCGGCGATATCAGATCCCTTTGGGTTCGATGCTCCCTTTTATTTACCGAATGCCTGAGGGCGATGTCAGATATCCATACCTTTGGGTTTTTTGTTCGCTTTTATTTAGCGAAGGACTATAGGCGATGTCAGATACGTTTGGGTTCGATGCTACCTTTTATTTAGGGAATGCCTGGCGGCAATGTCAGATGTCCGTACCTTTGGGTTTGTTGTTCAATTTTATTTAACAAGGCCTGGCGGCGATGTCAGATACCTTTGCGTTCGATGCTCGCTTTTATTTAGGGAATGTCTGGCGGCGATGTCAGATGTCCGTACCTTTGGGTTTGTTGTTCGCTTTTATTTAGCGAAGGTCTAGTGGCAATGTCAGATACCTTTGGGTTTGATGCACTCTTTTATTTAGCGAATGCCTGGCGGCAATGGCAGATGTTCGTACCTTTGGGTTTGTTGTTCGCTTTTATTTAGCAAAGGCCTAGCGGTGATGTCAGATACCTTTGAGTTCGATGTTCGCTTTTATTTTGCGAAGGCGTGACGGCGATGTCAAATATCTGTACCTTTATGTTTGTTGTTCGCTTTTATTTAGCGAAGGCCTGGAGGCGATGTCAGATACCTTTGGGTTCGATGCTCGCTTTTATATAGTGAATTTCTGGCGGCGATGTCAGATGTCTGTATCTTTGTGTTTGTTGTTCACTTTTATTTAGCGAAGGCCTGGCGGCGATGTCAGATACCTTTGCATTCGATGGTCGCTTTTAGTTAGGGAAGGCCTGGAGGCGATGTCAGATGTCCATACCTTTGAGTTTTTTGTTCAATTTTATTTAACAAGGCTTGGCGACGATGTCAGATACCTTTGCGTTCGATGCTCGCTTTTATTTATGGAATGCCTAGCGGCGATGTCAGATGTCCGTACCTTTGGGTTTGTTGTTCGCTTTTATTTAGCGAAGGCCTGGCGGCGATGTCAGATACCTTTGGGTTCGATGCTCGCTAATATTTAGAGAATGCTTGGCGGGGATGTCAAATACTCGTACCTTTGGGGTTGTTGTTCGCTTTTACTTAGCGAAGGTCTGGCGGCGATGTCAGATATCCGTACCTTTGGGTTTGTTGTTCGCTTTTATTTAGCAAAGGCCTATCGGTGATGTCAGATACCTTTGGGTTCGATGTTCGCTTTTATTTTGTGAATGCCTGGCGGCGATGTCAAATATCCGTACCTTTAGGTTTGTTGTTCGCTTTTATTTAGCGAAGGCCTGGCGGCGATGTCAGACACCTTTGGGTTCGATGCTCGCTTTTATTTAGTGAATTCCTGGCGGCGGTGTCAGATGTCTGTACCTTTGGGTTTGTTGTTTGCTTTTATTTAGAGAAGGCCTAGCGGCGATGTCAGATACCTTTGGGTTCGATGCTCGCTTATATTTAGAGAATGCTTGACGGTGATGTCAAATACTCGTACCTTTGGGGTTGTTGTTCGCTTTTACTTAGCGAAGGTCTGGCGGCGATGTTAGATACCTTTGGGTTCGATGCACGCTTTTATTTAGCGAATGCCTGTGGGCAATGTCAGATGTCCGTACCTTTGGGTTTGTTGTTCGCTTTTATTTAGCAAAGGCCTAGCGGCGAGGTCAGATACCTTTGGGTTCGATGTTCGCTTTTATTTTGCGAATGCCTGGCGGCGATGTCAGATGTCTATACCTTTGGGTTTGTTGTTCGCTTTTATTTAGAAAAGGCCTGGAGGCGATATCAGATACATTTGGGGTTCGATGCTCGCTTTTATTTTACGAATGCCTGACGATGATGTGAGATGTCCGTACCTTTGGGTTTGTTGTTCACTTTTATTTAGCGAAGGCCTGGCGGCGATGTCCGACACCTTTGGGTTTGATGCTTACTTTTATTTTATGAATGCCTGGCGGCGATGTGAGATGTATATACCTTTGGGTTTGTTGTTCGCTTTTATTTAGCGAAGGCCTGACAGCGATGTCAGAAACCTAGTGTTTGATGGTCGCTTTTATTTAGCGAATGCGTGACGACGATGTGAGATGTCCGTACCTTAGGGTTTTTTGTTCGCTTTTATTTTGCAAAGGCCTGGCGGCGATGTTAGATCCCTTTGGGTTCGATGCTCGCTTTTATTTAGCGAATGCTTGGCGACGATGTCAGATATCTGTACCTTTGGGTTTGTTGTTCGCTTTTATTTAGCGAAGGCCTGGCGGCAATGTAAGGTACCTTTGGGTTCAATGCTCGCATTTATTTAGAGAAATCTTGGCGGCGATTTCAGATGTCCGTACCTTTGGGTTTGTTGTTCGCTTTTATTTAGCAAAGGCCTGACGGCGATGTCAGATCCCTTTGGGTTCGATGCTCCCTTTTATTTAGCGAATGCCTGACGATGATGTCAGATATTCGTACCTTTGGGTTTTTTGTTCGCTTTTATTTAGCGAAGGACTATAGTTTATGTCAGATACCTTTGGGTTCGAGGCTAGCTTTTATTTAGGGAATTCCTGGCGGAAATGTCAGATGTCCGTACGTTTGGGTTTATTGTTCGCTTTTATTTAGTGAAGGCCTGGCGGCGATGTCAGATCCCTTTGGGTTCGATGCTCCCTTTTATTTAGCGAATGCCTGACGGCAAAGTCAGATATTCGTACCTTTGGGTTTTTTGTTCGCTTTAATTTAGCGAAGGCCTGGAGGCGATCTCAGATACTTTTGGGTTCGATGCTCGCTTTTATTTAGGGAATGTCTGACGACAATGTCAGATGTCCGTACCTTTGGGTTTGTTGTTCACTTTTATTTAGCGAAGGCCTAGCGGCAATGTCAAATACCTTTGGGTTCGATGCTCTCATTTTTTTAGCGAATGCCTGGCGGCGATGTCAGATGTCCGTACCTTTGGGTTTGTTGTTCGCTTTTATTTAGCGAAGGCCTGACGGCGATGTCAGATACCTTTGGTTTGATGCTCGCTTTTATTTAGCGAATGCCCGACGGCGATGTCAAATATTCGTACCTTTAGGTTTGTTGTTCGCTTTTATTTAGCAAAGGCCTGGCGTCAATGTCAGATACCTTTGGGTTCGATGCTCACTTTTATTTAGTGAATGCCTGGCGACGATGTCAGATGTTTGTACCTTTCGGTTTGTTGTTCACTTTTATTTAGCGAAGGTCTGGCGGCGATGTCAGATACCTTTGGGATCGATGCTCGCTTTTATTTAGCGACTTTCTGGCGGCAATGTCAGATATTCGTACCTTTGGGTTTGTTGTTCGCTTTTATTTAGTGAAGGTCTGGCGGCAATGTCAGATACCTTTGGGTTCGATGCTCGATTTTATTTAGCGAATGCCTGAAGGCGATGTCAAATATCCGTACCTTTAGGTTTGTTGTTCGCTTTTATTTAGCGAAGGCCTGGCGGCGATGTCTGACACCTTTGGGTTCGATGCTTGCTTTTATTTAGTGAATGCCTGGCGGCGATGTCAGATGTCCATACCTTTGGGTTTGCTGTTCGCTTTAATTTAGAGAAGGCCTGGCGGCGATGTCAGATACCTTTGGGTTCGATGCTCACTTATATTTAGAGAATGCTTGGCGGGGATGTCAAATACTCGTACCTTTGGGGTTGTTGTTCGCTTTTATTTAGCGAAGGTCTGGCGGCAATGTCAGATACCTTTGGGTTCGATGCACGCTTTTATTTAGCGAATGCCCGGCGGCATGTCAGATGTCCGTACCTTTGGGTTTGTTGTTCGCTTTTATTTAGCAAATGCCTAGCGACGATGTCAAATACCTTTGGGTTCGATGTTCACTTTTATTTTGCGAATGCCTGGCGGTGATGTCAGATGTCTAAACCTTTGGGTTTGTTGTTCGCTTTTATTTAGCGAAGGCCTTGCGGCAATGTCAGATACCTTTGGGATTCGTTGCTCGCTTTTATTTAGCAAATGCCTGACGACGATGTGAAATGTCCGTACCTTTGAGTTTGTTGTTCACTTTTATTTAGCGAAGGCCTGGCGGCGACGTCAGATACCTTTGCGTTCGATGCTCGCTTTTATTTAGCGAATGCCTGGCGGCGATGTCAAATGTCCGTACCTTTGGGTTTGTTGTTCGCTTTTATTTAATGAAGGCCTGGCGGCGATGTCAGATACCTTTGGGTAAGATGCTCGCTTATATTTAGTGAATGCCTGGCGGCGAAGTCAAATATCCGTACCTTTGGGTTTGTTGTTCGCTTTTATTTAGCGAAGGTCTGGCGGCGATGTCAGATACCTTTGGGGTCGATGCACGCTTTTATTTAGAGAATGCCTGGCTGCAATGTCAGATGTTCGTAGCTTTGAGTTTGTTGTTCGCTTTTATTTAGCAAAGGCCTGGCGGCGATGTTAGATACCTTTGGGTTCGATGCTCGCTTTTATTTTGCGAATTCTTGGCGGCGATGTCAGATGTCTATACCTTTTGGTTTTTGGTTCGCTTTTATTTAGCGAAGGCCTGGCGGCGATGTCCGACACCTTTGGGTTCAATGCTCGCTTTTATTTTATGAATGCCTGGTGGCGATGTTAGATGTATATACCTTTGGGTTTGTTGTTCGCTTTTATTTATCGAAGGCCTGACGGCGATGTCAGATACCTTTGGGGCTCGTTGCTCGCTTTTATTTAGCGAATGCCTGACAACGATGTGAGATGTTCGTACTTTTGGGTTTGTTGTTCACTTTTATTTAGCGAAGGCCTGGCGACGATGTCAGATACCTTTGCGTTTGATGCTCGCTTTTATTTAGCGAATGCGTGGCGGCAATGTCATATGTCCGTATCTTTGGGTTTTTTGTTCGCTTTTATTTTGCGAAGGCCTGGCGGCGATGTTAGATCCCTTTGGGTTCGATGCTCGCTTTTATTTAGCGAATGCCTGGCGACGATGTCAGATATCCGTACCTTTGGGTTTGTTGTTCGCTTTTATTTAGCGAAGGCCTGGCGGCGATGTAAGGTACCTTTGGGTTCAATGCTCGCATTTATTTAGCGAAATCCTGGCGGCGATTTTAGATGTCCGTACGTTTGGGTTTGTTGTTCGCTTTTATTTAGCGAAGGCTTGGCGGCGATGTCAGATCCCTTTGGGTTCGATGCTCACTTTTATTTAGCGAATGCTTGGGGCGATGTCAGATGTCTGTACCTTTGGGTTTCTTGGTCGCTTTTATTTAGCGAAGGCCTGGCGGCGATGTCAGATACCTTTGGGTTCAATGCTCGTTATTATTTATAAAATGCCTGACGGCGATATGAGATGTCCGTACCTTTGCGTTTGTTGTACACTTTTATTTAGCGAAGGCCTGGCGGTGATGTCAGATACCGTTGCGTTCGATGCTTGCTTTTATTTAGGGAATGCCTGGCGGCGATGTCAGATGTCCGTACCTTTGGGTTTGTTGTTCAATTTTATTTAACAAGGCCTGGCGGCGATGTCAGATACCTTTGCATTCGATGCTCGCTTTTATTTAGGGAATGCTTGGCGGCGATGTCAGATGTCCGTACCTTTGGGTTTGTTGTTCGCTTTTATTTAGCAAAGGCTTAGTGGTGATGTCAGATACCTTTGGGTTCGATGTTCGCTTTTATTTTGCGAAGGCCTGACGGCGATGTCAAATATCCGTACCTTTAGGTTTGTTGTTCGCTTTTATTTTGCGAAGGCCTGACGGCGATGTCAGATACGTTTGGGTTCGATGCTCGCTTTAAATAGTGAATGTCTGGCAGCGATGTCAGATGTCCTTACCTTTGGGTTTGTTGTTCGCTTTTATTTAGCGAAGGCCTGGCGGCGATGTCAGAAACCTTTGGGTTCGATGCGCGCTTTTTATTCAGCGAATTCCTGGCGGCAATGTTAGATGTTCGTACCTTTGGGTTTGTTATTCGTTTTAATTTAGCAAAGGCCTTGCGGCGATGTCAGATACCTTTGGGTTCGAAGCTCGCTTATATTTAGCGAATGCCTGGCGGCGATGTCAAATATCCGTACCTTTGGGTTTGTTCTTCGCTTATATTTAGCGATGGTCTGGCGGCGATGTCAGATACCTTTGGGTTCGATGCACGCTTTTATTTAGCGAATGCCTGGCGGGAATGTCAGATGTTCGTACCTTTGGGTTTGGTGTTCGCTTTTATTTAGCAAAGGTCTGGCTGCGACGTCAGATACCTTTGGGTTCGATGCTCGCTTTTATTTTGCGAATGCTTGGCGGCGATGTCAGATGTCTGTACCTTTGGGTTTGTTGTTCACTTTTATTTAGCGAAGGCCTGGCGGCGATGTCAGATACCTTTGTGTTCGATTCTCGCTTTTATATAACGAATGCCTGGCGGCGATGTCAGATGTGCATACCTTTGGGTTTGTTGTTCGCTTTTATTTAGCGAAGGCCTGGAGGTGATGTCAAATACCTTTGGGTTCAATGCTCGCTTTTATTTAGGGAATGCCTGGCGGCGATGTCAGATGTCCGTACATTTGGGTTTTTTGTTCACTTTTATTTAGCGAAGGCCTAGCGGCAAAGTCAGATACCTTTGGGTTCGATGCTCGCTTTTATTTACCGAATGCCTGGCGGCGATGTCAGATGTCCGTACCTTTGGGTTTGTTGTTCGCTTTTATTTAGCGAAGTCTTGGCGGCGATGTCAGATACCTTTGGGTTCGATACTCGCTTTTATTTCGCGAATGCCTGACGGCAATGTCAAATATCCGTACCTTTAGGTTTGTTGTTCGCTTTTATTTAGCGAAGGCCTGACGGCAATGTCAGATACCTTTAGGTTCGGTGCTCGCTTTTATTTAGTAAATGTCTGGCGGCGATGCCAGATGTCGGTACATTTGGGTTTGTTGTTCACTTTTATTTAATGAAGGCCTGGCGGCGATGTCAGATACCTTTGGGTTCGATGCTCGCTTATATTTAGCGAATGCCTGGCGGCGAAGTCAAATATCCGTACCTTTGGGTTTGTTGTTCGCTTTTATTTAGCGAAGGTCTGGCGGCGATGTCAGATACCTTTGGGTTCGATGCACGCTTTTATTTAGAAAATGCCTGGCGGCAATGTCAGATGTTCGTACCTTTGAGTTGGTTGTTTGCTTTTATTTAGCATAGGCCTGGCGGCGATGTTAGATACCTTTGGGTTCGATGCTCACTTTTATTTACCGAATGCCTGGCGGCGATGTCAGATGTCCGTTCCTTTGGGTTTGTTGTTCGCTTTTATTTAGCGAAGTCTTGGCGGCGACGTCAGATACCTTTGGGTTCGATACTCGCTTTTATTTAGCGAATGCCTGACGGCGATGTCAAATATCCGTACCTTTAGGTTTGTTGTTCGCTTTTATTTAGCGAAGGCCTGACGGCGATGTCAGATACCTTTAGGTTCGGTGCTCGCTTTTATTTAGTAAATGTCTGGCGGTGATGTCAGATGTCCGTACATTTGGGTTAGTTGTTCACTTTTATTTAATTAAGGTCTGGCGGCGATGTCAGATACCTTTGGGTTCGATGCTCGCTTATATTTAGCGAATGCCTGGCGGCGAAGTCAAATATCCGTACCTTTGGGTTTGTTGTTCGCTTTTATTTAGCGAAGGCCTGACGGCGATGTCAGATACGTTTGGGTTCGATGCTCGCTTTAAATAGTGAATGTCTGGCAGCGATGTCAGATGTCCTTACCTTTGGGTTTGTTGTTCGCTTTTATTTAGCGAAGGCCTGGCGGCGATGTCAGAAACCTTTGGGTTCGATGCGCGCTTTTTATTCAGCGAATTCCTGGCGGCAATGTTAGATGTTCGTACCTTTGGGTTTGTTATTCGTTTTAATTTAGCAAAGGCCTTGCGGCGATGTCAGATACCTTTGGGTTCGATGCTCGCTTATATTTAGCGAATGCCTGGCGGCGATGTCAAATATCCGTACCTTTGGGTTTGTTCTTCGCTTATATTTAGCGATGGTCTGGCGGCGATGTCAGATACCTTTGGGTTCGATGCACGCTTTTATTTAGCGAATGCCTGGCGGGAATGTCAGATGTTCGTACCTTTGGGTTTGGTGTTCGCTTTTATTTAGCAAAGGTCTGGCTGCGACGTCAGATACCTTTGGGTTCGATGCTCGCTTTTATTTTGCGAATGCTTGGCGGCGATGTCAGATGTCTGTACCTTTGGGTTTGTTGTTCACTTTTATTTAGCGAAGGCCTGGCGGCGATGTCAGATACCTTTGTGTTCGATTCTCGCTTTTATATAACGAATGCCTGGCGGCGATGTCAGATGTGCATACCTTTGGGTTTGTTGTTCGCTTTTATTTAGCGAAGGCCTGGCGGTGATGTCAAATACCTTTGGGTTCAATGCTCGCTTTTATTTAGGGAATGCCTGGCGGCGATGTCAGATGTCCGTACATTTGGGTTTTTTGTTCACTTTTATTTAGCGAAGGCCTAGCGGCAAAGTCAGATACCTTTGGGTTCGATGCTCGCTTTTATTTACCGAATGCCTGGCGGCGATGTCAGATGTCCGTACCTTTGGGTTTGTTGTTCGCTTTTATTTAGCGATGTCTTGGCGGCGATGTCAGATACCTTTGGGTTCGATACTCGCTTTTATTTCGCGAATGCCTGACGGCAATGTCAAATATCCGTACCTTTAGGTTTGTTGTTCGCTTTTATTTAGCGAAGGCCTGACGGCAATGTCAGGTACCTTTAGGTTCGGTGCTCGCTTTTATTTAGTAAATGTCTGGCGGCGATGCCAGATGTCGGTACATTTGGGTTTGTTGTTCACTTTTATTTAATGAAGGCCTGGCGGCGATGTCAGATACCTTTGGGTTCGATGCTCGCTTATATTTAGCGAATGCCTGGCGGCGAAGTCAAATATCCGTACCTTTGGGTTTGTTGTTCGCTTTTATTTAGCGAAGGTCTGGCGGCGATGTCAGATACCTTTGGGTTCGATGCACGCTTTTATTTAGAAAATGCCTGGCGGCAATGTCAGATGTTCGTACCTTTGAGTTTGTTGTTTGCTTTTATTTAGCATAGGCCTGGCGGCGATGTTAGATACCTTTGGGTTCGATGCTCACTTTTATTTACCGAATGCCTGGCGGCGATGTCAGATGTTCGTTCCTTTGGGTTTGTTGTTCGCTTTTATTTAGCGAAGTTTTGGCGGCGACGTCAAATACCTTTGGGTTCGATACTCGCTTTTATTTAGCGAATGCCTGACGGCGATGTCAAATATCCGTACCTTTAGGTTTGTTGTTCGCTTTTATTTAGCGAAGGCCTGACGGCGATGTCAGATACCTTTAGGTTCGGTGCTCGCTTTTATTTAGTAAATGTCTGGCGGTGATGTCAGATGTCCGTACATTTGGGTTAGTTGTTCACTTTTATTTAATTAAGGTCTGGCGGCGATGTCAGATACCTTTGGGTTCGATGCTCGCTTATATTTAGCGAATGCCTGGCGGCGAAGTCAAATATCCGTACCTTTGGGTTTGTTGTTCGCTTTTATTTAGCGAAGGTCTGGCGGCGATGTCAGATACCTCTGGATTCGATGCACGCTTTTATTTAGAGAATGCCTGGCGGCAATGTCAGATGTTCGTACCTTTGAGTTTGTTGTTCGCTTTTATTTAGCAAAGGCCTGGCGGCGATGTCAGATACCTTTATGTTCGATGCTCGCTTTTATTTTGCGAATTCCTGGCGGCGATGTCAGATGTCTATACCTTTGGGTTTTTGGTTCGCTTTTATTTAGCGAATGCCTGGCGGCGATGTCAGATACCTTTGGGGTTTGATGCTCGCTTTTATTTAGCGAATGCCTGGGGCGATGTCAGATGTCTGTACCTTTGGGTTTCTTGGTCGCTTTTATTTAGCGAAGTCTTGGCGGCGATGTCAGATACCTTTGGGTTCAATGCTCGTTATTATTTAGAAAATGCCTGACGGCGATGTGAGATGTCCGTACCTTTGCGTTTGTTGTACACTTTTATTTAGCGAAGGCCTGGCGGCGATGTCAGATACCTTTGCGTTCGATGCTCACTTTTATTTAGGGAATGCCTGGCGGCGATGTCAGATGTCCGTACCTTTGGGTTTGTTGTTCAATTTTATTTAACAAGGACTGGCGGCGATGTCAGATACCTTTGCATTCGATGCTCGCTTTTATTTAGGGAATTCCTGGCGGCGATGTCAGATGTCCGTACCTTTGGGTTTGTTGTTCGCTTTTATTTAGCGAAGGTCTGGCGGCGATGTCAAATACCTTTGGGTTCGATGCACGCTTTTATTTTGCAAATGCCTGGCGGCAATGTCAGATGTTCGTACCTTTGGGTTTGTTGTTCGCTTTTATTTAGCAAAGGCCTATCGGTGATGTCAGATACCTTTGGGTTCGATGTTCGTTTTTATTTTGCGAAGGCCTGACGGCGATGTCAAATATCCGTACCTTTAGATTTGTTGTTCGCTTTAATTTAGCGAAGGCCTGACGGCGATGTCAGATACGTTTGGGTTCGATGCTCGCTTTAAATAGTGAATGTCTGGAAGCGATGTCAGATGTCCGTACCTTTGGGTTTGTTGTTCGCTTTTATTTAGCGAAGGCCTGGCGGCGATGTCAGATGCCTTTGGGTTCGATGCACGCTTTTTATTTAGCGAATTCCTGGCGGCAATGTTAGATGTTCGTACCTTTGGGTTTGTTATTCGCTTTTATTTAGCAAAGGCCTTGCGGCGATGTCAGATACCTTTGGGTTCGATGCTCGCGTATATTTAGCGAATGCCTGGCGGCGATGTCAAATATCCGTACCTTTGGGTTTGTTGTTCGCTTATATTTAGCGATGGTCTGGCGGCGATGTCAGATATCTTTGGGTTCGATGCACGCTTTTATTTAGCGAATGCCTAGCGGCAATGTCAGATGTTCGTACCTTTGGGTTTGTTGTTCGCTTTTATTTAGCAAAGGCCTGGCGGCGATGTCAGATACCTTTGGGTTCGATGCTCGCTTTTATTTTGCGAATGCCTTGCGGCGATGTCAGATGTCCGTACCTTTGGGTTTGTTGTTCACTTTTATTTAGCGAAGGCCTGGCGGCGATGTCAGATACCTTTGTGTTCGATTCTCGCTTTTATATAACGAATGCATGGTGGCGATGTCAGATGTGCATACCTTTGGGTTTGTTGTTCGCTTTTATTTAGCGAAGGCCTGGCGGCGATGTCAGATGTCCGTACCTTTGAGTTTTTTATTCAATTTTATTTAACAAGGCTTGGCGGCGATGTCAGATACCTTTGTGTTCGATGCTCGCTTTTATTTAGGGAATGCCTGGCGGCGATGTCAGATGTCCGTACCTTTGGGTTTGTTGTTCGTTTTTATTTAACGAAGGCCTGGCGGCGATGTTAGATACCTTTGGGTTCCATGCTCGCTTATATTTAGAGAAAGCTTGGCGGGGATGTCAAATACTCGTACCTTTGGGGTTCGATGTTCGCTTTTATTTAGCGAATGCCTGGCGGCAATGTCAGATATCCGTACCTTTGGGTTTGTTGTTCGCTTTTATTTAGCAAAGGCCTATCGGTGATGTCAGATACCTTTGGGTTCGATGTTCGCTTTTATTTTGCGAAAGCCTGACGGCGATGTCAAATATCCGTACCTTTAGGTTTGTTGTTCGCTTTTATTTAGCGAAGGCCTGGCGGCGATGTCAGACACCTTTGGGTTTGATGCTCGCTTTTATTTAGTGAATGCCTGGCGGCGATGTCAGATGTCTGTACCTTTGGGTTTGTTGTTTTCTTTTATTTAGAGAAGGCCTGGCGGCGATGTCAGATACCTTTGGGTTCGATGCTCGCTTATATTTAGAGAATGCTTGGCGGGGATGTCAAATACTCGTACCTTTGGGGTTGTTGTTCGCTTTTACTTAGCGAAGGTCTGGCGGCGATGTTAGATACCTTTGGGTTCGACGCACGCTTTTATTTAGCGAATGCCAGTGGGCAATGTCAGATGTCTGTACCTTTGGGTTTGTTGTTCGCTTTTATTTAGCAAAGGCCTAGCGGCGAGGTCAGATACCTTTGGGTTCGATGTTCGCTTTTATTTTGCGAATGCCTGGCGGCGATGTCAGATGTCTATACCTTTGGGTTTGTTGTTCGCTTTTATTTAGAAAAGGCCTGGCGGCGATATCAGATACATTTGGGGTTCGATGCTCGCTTTTATTTTGCGAATGCCTGACGATGATGTGAGATGTCCGTACCTTTGGGTTTGTTGTTCACTTTTATTTAGCGAAGGCCTGGCGGCGATGTCCGACACCTTTGGGTTCGATGCTCGCTTTTATTTTATGAATGCCTGGCGGCGATGTCATATGTATATACCTTTGGGTTTGTTGTTCGCTTTTATTTAGCGAAGGTCTGACGGCGATGTCAGATACCTTTGCGTTTGATGGTCGCTTTTATTTAGCGAATGCGTGACGACGATGTGAGATGTCCGTACCTTTGGGTTTTCTGTTCGCTTTTATTTTGCGAAGGCCTGGCGGCGATGTTAGATCCCTTTGGGTTCGATGCTCGCTTTTATTTAGCGAATGCTTGGCGACGATGTCAGATATCCGTACCTTTGGGTTTGTTGTTCGCTTTTATTTAGCGAAGGCCTGGCGGCAATGTAAGGTACCTTTGGGTTCAATGCTCGCATTTATTTAGAGAAATCCTGGCGGCAATTTCAGATGTCCGTACCTTTGGGTTTGTTGTTCGCTTTTATTTAGCGAAGGCCTGGCGGCGATGTCAGATCCCTTTGGGTTCGATGCTCCCTTTTATTTAGCGAATGCCTGACGACGATGTCAGATATTCGTACCTTTGGGTTTTTTGTTCGCTTTTATTTAGCAAAGGACTATAGGTGATGTCAGATACCTTTGGGTTCAATGCTAGCTTTTATTTAGGGAATTCCTGGCGGAAATGTCAGATGTCCGTACGTTTGGGTTTATTGTTCGCTTTTATTTAGTGAAGGCCTGGCGGCGATGTCAGATCCCTTTGGGTTCGATGCTCCCTTTTATTTAGCGAATGCCTGACGGCAAAGTCAGATATCCGTACCTTTGGGTTTTTTGTTCGCTTTAATTTAGCGAAGGCCTGGAGGCGATCTCAGATACTTTTGGGTTCGATGCTCGCTTTTATTTAGGGAATGCCTGACGGCAATGTCAGATGTCCGTACCTTTGGGTTTGTTGTTCACTTTTATTTAGCGAAGGCCTAGCGGCAATGTCAAATACCTTTGGGTTCGATGCTCTCATTTTTTTAGCGAATGTCTGGCGGCGATGTCAGATGTCCGTACCTTTGGGTTTGTTGTTCGCTTTTATTTAGCGAAGGCCTGACGGCGATGTCAGATACCTTTGGTTTGATGCTCGCTTTTATTTAGCGAATGCCCGACGGCGATGTCAAATATTCGTACCTTTAGGTTTGTTGTTCGCTTTTATTTAGCAAAGTCCTGGCGTCAATGTCAGATACCTTTGGGTTCGATGCTCACTTTTATTTAGTGAATGCCTGGCGACGATGTCAGATGTTTGTACCTTTCGGTTTGTTGTTCACTTTTATTTAGCGAAGGTCTGGCAGCGATGTCAGATACCTTTGGGATCGATGCTCGCTTTTATTTAGCGAATTTCTGGCGGCAATGTCAGATATCCGTACCTTTGGGTTTGTTGTTCGCTTTTATTTAGTGAAGGTCTGGCGGCAATGTCAGATACCTTTGGGTTCGATGCTCGATTTTATTTAGCGAATGCCTGAAGGCGATGTCAAATATCCGTACCTTTAGGTTTGTTGTTCGCTTTTATTTAGCGAAGGCCTGGCGGCGATGTCCGACACCTTTGGGTTCGATGCTCGCTTTTATTTAGTGAATGCCTGGCGGCGATGTCAGATGTCCATACCTTTGGGTTTGCTATTCGCTTTAATTTAGAGAAGGCCTGGCGGCGATGTCAGATACCTTTAAGTTCGATGCTCACTTATATTTAGAGAATGCTTGGCGGGGATGTCAAATACTCGTACCTTTGGGGTTGTTGTTCGCTTTTATTTAGCGAAGGTCTGGCGGCAATGTCAGATACCTTTGGGTTCGATGCACGCTTTTATTTAGCGAATGCCTGGCGCCAATGTCAGATGTCCGTACCTTTGGGTTTGTTGTTCGCTTTTATTTAGCAAATGCCTAGCGGCGATGTCAAATACCTTTGGGTTCGATGTTCACTTTTATTTTGCGAATGCCTGGCGGTGATGTCAGATGTCTAAACCTTTGGGTTTGTTGTTCGCTTTTATTTAGCGAAGGCCTTGCGGCAATGTCAGATACCTTTGGGATTCGTTGCTCGCTTTTATTTAGCAAATGCCTGACGACGATGTGAGATGTCCGTACCTTTGAGTTTGTTGTTCACTTTTATTTAGCGAAGGCCTGGCGGCGACGTCAGATACCTTTGCGTTCGATGCTCGCTTTTATTTAGCGAATGCCTGGCGGCGATGTCAGATGTCCGTACCTTTGGGTTTGATGTTCGCTTTTATTTAATGAAGGCCTGACGGCGATGTCAGATACCTTTGGTTTGATGCTCGCTTTTATTTAGCGAATGCCCGACGGCGATGTCAAATATTCGTACCTTTAGGTTTGTTGTTCGCTTTTACTTAGCAAAGGCCTGGCGTCAATGTCAGATACCTTTGGGTTCGATGCTCACTTTTATTTAGTGAATGCCTGGCGACGATGTCAGATGTTTGTACCTTTCGGTTTGTTGTTCACTTTTATTTAGCGAAGGTCTGGTGGCGATGTCAGATACCTTTGGGATCGATGCTCGCTTTTATTTAGCGAATTTCTGGCGGCAATGTCAGATATCCGTACCTTTGGGTTTGTTGTTCGCTTTTATTTAGTGAAGGTCTGGCGGCAATGTCAGATACCTTTAGGTTCGATGCTCGATTTTATTTAGCGAATGCCTGAAGGCGATGTCAAATATCCGTACCTTTAGGTTTGTTGTTCGCTTTTATTTAGCGAAGGCCTGGCGGCGATGTCCGACACCTTTGGGTTCGATGCTCGCTTTTATTTAGTGAATGCCTGGCGGCGATGTCAGATGTCCATACCTTTGGGTTTGCTGTTCGCTTTAATTTAGAGAAGGCCTGGCGGCGATGTCAGATACCTTTGGGTTCGATGCTCACTTATATTTAGAGAATGCTTGGCGGGGATGTCAAATACTCGTACCTTTGGGGTTGTTGTTCGCTTTTATTTAGCGAAGGTCTGGCGGCAATGTCAGATACCTTTGGGTTCGATGCACGCTTTTATTTAGCGAATGCCTGGCGGCAATGTCAGATGTCCGTACCTTTGGGTTTGTTGTTCGCTTTTATTTAGCAAATGCCTAGCGGCGATGTCAAATACCTTTGGGTTCGATGTTCACTTTTATTTTGCGAATGCCTGGCGGTGATGTCAGATGTCTAAACCTTTGGGTTTGTTGTTCGCTTTTATTTAGAGAAGGCCTTGCGGCAATGTCAGATACCTTTGGGATTCGTTGCTCGCTTTTATTTAGCAAATGCCTGATGACGATGTGAGATGTCCGTACCTTTGAGTTTTATGTCCACTTTTATTTAGCGAAGGCCTGGTGGCGACGTCAGATACCTTTGCGTTCGATGCTCACTTTTATTTAGCGAATGCCTGGCGGCGATGTCAGATGTCCGTACCTTTGGGTTTGTTGTTCGCTTTTATTTAATGAAGGCCTGGCGGCGATGTCAGATACCTTTGGGTAAGATGCTCGCTTATATTTAGTGAATGCCTGGCGGCGAAGTCAAATATCCGTACCTTTGGGTTTGTTGTTCGCTTTTATTTAGCGAAGGTCTGGCGGCGATGTCAGATACCTTTGGGGTCGATGCACACTTTTATTTAGAGAATGCCTGGCTGCAATGTCAGATGTTCGTAGCTTTGAGTTTGTTGTTCGCTTTTATTTAGCAAAGGCCTGGCGGCGATGTCAGATACCTTTGGGTTCGATGCTCGCTTTTATTTTGCGAATTCTTGGCGGCGATGTCAGATGTCTATACCTTTTGGTTTTTTGTTCGCTTTTATTTAGCGAAGGCCTGGCGGCGATGTCCGACACCTTTGGGTTCAATGCTCGCTTTTATTTTATGAATGTCTGGCGGCGATGTTAGATGTATATACCTTTGGGTTTGTTGTTCGCTTTTATTTAGCGAAGGCCTGACGGCGATGTCAGATACCTTTGGGGTTCGTTGCTCGCTTTTATTTAGCGAATGCCTGACGACGATGTGAGATGTTCGTACTTTTGGGTTTGTTGTTCACTTTTATTTAGCGAAGTCCTGGAGACGATGTCAGATACCTTTGCGTTTGATGCTCGCTTTTATTTAGCGAATGCGTGGCGGCGATGTCAGATGTCCGTATCTTTGGGTTTTTTGTTTGCTTTTATTTTGCGAAGGCCTGGCGGCGATGTTAGATCCCTTTGGGTTCGATGCTCGCTTTTATTTAGCGAATGCGTGGCGACGATGTCAGATATCCGTACCTTTGGGTTTGTTGTTCGCTTTTATTTAGCGAAGGCCTGGCGGCGATGTAAGGTACCTTTGGGTTCAATGCTCGCATTTATTTAGCGAAATCCTGGCGGCGATTTTAGATGTCCGTACGTTTGGGTTTGTTGTTCGCTTTTATTTAGCGAAGGCCTGGCGGCGATGTCAGATCCCTTTGGGTTCGATGCTCGCTTTTATTTAGCGAATGCTTGGGGCGATGTCAGATGTCTGTACCTTTGAGTTTCTTGGTCGCTTTTATTTAGCGAAGGCCTGGCGGCGATGTCAGATACCTTTGGGTTCAATGCTCGTTATTATTTAGAAAATGCCTGACGGCGATGTGAGATGTCCGTACCTTTGCGTTTGTTGTACACTTTTATTTAGCGAATGCCTGGCGGTGATGTCAGATACCTTTGCGTTCGATGCTCTCTTTTATTTAGGGAATGCCTGGCGGCGATGTCAGATGTCCGTACCTTTGGGTTTGTTGTTCAATTTTATTTAACAAGGCCTGGCGGCGATGTCAGATACCTTTGCGTTCGATGCTTGCTTTTATTTAGGGAATGCTTGGCGGCGATGTCAGATGTCCGTACCTTTGGGTTTGTTGTTCGCTTTTATTTAGCAAAGGCTTAGCGGTGATATCAGATACCTTTGGGTTCGATGTTCGCTTTTATTTTGCGAAGGCCTGACGGCGATGTCAAATATCCGTACCTTTAGGTTTGTTGTTCGCTTTTATTTAGCGAAGGCCTGACGGCGATGTCAGATACGTTTGGGTTCGATGCTCGCTTTAAATAGTGAATGTCTGGCAGCGATGTCAGATGTCCTTACCTTTGGGTTTGTTGTTCGCTTTTATTTAGCGAAGGCCTGGCGGCGATGTCAGATACCTTTGGGTTCGATGCACGCTTTTTATTTAGCGAATTCCTGGCGGAAATGTTAGATGTTCGTACCTTTGGGTTTGTTATTCGTTTTTATTTAGCAAAGGCCTTGCGGCGATGTCAGATACCTTTGGGTTCGATGCTCGCTTATATTTAGCGAATGCCTGGCAGCGATGTCAAATATCCGTACCTTTGGGTTTGTTGTTCGCTTATATTTAGCGATGGTCTGGCGGCGATGTCAGATACCTTTGGGTTCGATGCACGCTTTTATTTAGCGAATGCCTTGCGGGAATGTCAGATGTTCGTACCTTTGGGTTTGGTGTTCGCTTTTATTTAGCAAAGGCCTGGCTGCGATGTCAGATACCTTTGGGTTCGATGCTCGCTTTTATTTTGCGAATGCTTGGCGGCGATGTCAGATGTCTGTACCTTTGGGTTTGTTGTTCACTTTTATTTAGCGAAGGCCTGGCGGCGATGTCAGATACCTTTGTGTTCGATTCTCGCTTTTATATAACGAATGCCTGGCGGTGATGTCAGATGTGCATACCTTTGGGTTTGTTGTTCGCTTTTATTTAGCGAAGGCCTGGCGGTGATGTCAAATACCTTTGGGTTCAATGCTCGCTTTTATTTAGGGAATGCCTGGCGGCGATGTCAGATGTCCGTACATTTGGGTTTTTTGTTCACTTTTATTTAGCGAAGGCCTAGCGGCAAAGTCAGATACCTTTGGGTTCGATGCTCGCTTTTATTTACCGAATGCCTGACGGCGATGTCAGATGTCCGTACCTTTGGGTTTGTTGTTCGCTTTTATTTAGAGAAGGCCTGACGGCAATGTCAGATACCTTTAGGTTCGGTGCTCGCTTTTATTTAGTAAATGTCTGGCGGCGATGTCAGATGTCGGTACATTTGGGTTTGTTGTTCACTTTTATTTAATGAAGGCCTGGCGGCGATGTCAGATACCTTTGGGTTCGATGCTCGCTTATATTTAGCGAATGCCTGGCGGCGAAGTCAAATATCCGTAACTTTGGGTTTGTTGTTCGCTTTTATTTAGCGAAGGTCTGGCGGCGATGTCAGATACCTTTGGGTTCGATGCACGCTTTTATTTAGAAAATGCCTGGCGGCAATGTCAGATGTTCGTACCTTTGAGTTTGTTGTTTGCTTTTATTTAGCAAAGGCCTGGCTGCGATGTTAGATACCTTTGGGTTCGATGCTCGCTTTTATTTTGCGAATTCCTGGCGGCGATGTCAGATGTCTATACCTTTTGGTTTTTGGTTCACTTTTATTTAGCGAAGGCCTGGCGGCGATGTCAGATACCTTTGGGGTTCGATGCTCGCTTTTATTTAGCGAATGCCTGAGGCGATGTCAGATGTCTGTACCTTTGGGTTTCTTGGTCGCTTTTATTTAGCGAATGCCTGGCGGCGATGTTAGATACCTCTGGGTTCAATGCTCGTTATTATTTAGAAAATGCCTGACGATGATGTGAGATGTCCGTACCTTTGCGTTTGTTGTACACTTTTATTTAGCGAAGGCCTGGCGGCAATGTCAGATACCTTTGCGTTCGATGCTCGCTTTTATTTAGGGAATGCCTGGCGGCGATGTCTAATGTTCGTACCTTTGGGTTTGTTGTTCAATTTTATTTAACAAGGCCTATCGGTGATGTCAGATACCTTTGGGTTCGAGGTTCGTTTTTATTTTGCGAAGGCTTGAAGGCGATGTCAAATATCCGTACCTTTAGATTTGTTGTTCGCTTTAATTTAGCGAAGGCCTGACGGCGATGTCAGATACGTTTGGGTTTGATGCTCGCTTTAAATAGTGAATGTTTGGCAGCGATGTCAGATGTCCGTACCTTTGGGTTTGTTGTTCGCTTTTATTTAGCGAAGGCCTGGCGGCGATGTCAGATACCTTTGGGTTCGATGCACGCTTTTATTTAGCGAATGCCTGGCGGAAATGTCAGATGTCCGTACCTTTGGGTTTGTTGTTCGCTTTTATTTAGCAAAGGCCTGGTGGCGATGTTAGATACATTTGGGTTCGATGCTCGCTTTTATTTTGCGAATGCCTGGCGGCGATGTCAGATGTCCGTACCTTTGGGTTTGTTGTTCACTTTTATCTAGCGAAGGCCTGGCGGCGATGTCAGATACCTTTGTGTTCGATTCTCGCTTTTATATAACGAATGCCTGGCGGCGATGTCAGATGTGCATACCTTTGGGTTTGTTGTTCGCTTTTATTTAGCGAAGGCCTGGCGGCGATGTCAAATACCTTTGGGTTCAATGCTCGCTTTTATTTAGGGAATGCCTGGCGGCGATGTCAGGTATCCGTACATTCGGGTTTTTTGTTCACTTTTATTTAGCTAAGGCCTAGCGGCAAAGTCAGATACCTTTGGGTTCGATGCTCGCTTTTATTTACCGAATGTCTGGCGGCGATGTCAGATGTCCGTTCCTTTGGGTTTGTTGTTCGCTTTTATTTAGCGAAGTCTTGGCGGCGATGTCAGATACCTTTGGGTTCGATACTCGCTTTTATTTAGTGAATGCCTGACGTCGATGTCAAATATCCGTACCTTTAGGTTTGTTGTTCGCTTTTATTTAGCGAAGGCCTGACGGCGATGTCAGATACCTTTAGGTTCGGTGCCCGCTTTTATTTAGTAAATGTCTGGCGGTGATGTCAGATGTCCGTACATTTGGGTTTGTTGTTCACTTTTATTTAATGAAGTACTGGCGGCGATGTCAGATACCTTTGGGTTCGATGCTCGCTTATATTTAGCGAATGCCTGGCGGCGAAGTCAAATATCCGTACCTTTGGGTTTGTTGTTTGCTTTTATTTAGCGAAGGTCTGGTGGCGATGTCAGATACCTCTGGGTTCGATGCACGCTTTTATTTAGAGAATGCCTGGCGGCAATGTCAGATGTTCGTACCTTTGAGTTTGTTGTTCGCTTTTATTTAGCAAAGGCCTGGCGGCGATGTCAGATACCTTTATGTTCGATGCTCGCTTTTATTTTGCGAATTCCTGGCGGCGATGTCAGATGTCTATACCTTTGGGTTTTTGGTTCGCTTTTATTTAGCGAAGGCCTGGCGGCGATGTCAGATACCTTTGGGGTTTGATGCTCGCTTATATTTAGCGAATGCCTGGGGCGATGTCAGATGTCTGTACCTTTGGGTTTCTTGGTCGCTTTTATTTAGCGAAGTCTTGGCGGCGATGTCAGATACCTTTGGGTTCAATGCTCGTTATTATTTAGAAAATGCCTGACGGTGATGTGAGATGTCCGTACCTTTGCGTTTGTTGTACACTTTTATTTAGCGAAGGCCTGGCGGCGATGTCAGATACCTTTGCGTTCGATGCTCACTTTTATTTAGGGAATGCCTGGCGGCGATGTCAGATGTCCGTACCTTTGGGTTTGTTGTTCAATTTTATTTAACAAGGACTGGCGGCAATGTCAGATACCTTTGCATTTGATGCTCGCTTTTATTTAGGGAATTCCTGGCGGCGATGTCAGATGTCCGTACCTTTGGGTTTGTTGTTCGCTTTTATTTAGCGAAGGTCTGGCGGCGATGTCAGATACCTTTGGGTTCGATGCACGCTTTTATTTAGCGAATGCCTGGCGGCAATGTCAGATGTTCGTACCTTTGGGTTTGTTGTTCGCTTTTATTTAGCAAAGGCCTATCGGTGATGTCAGATACCTTTGGGTTCGATGTTCGTTTTTATTTTGCGAAGGCCTGACGGCGATGTTAAATATCCGTACCTTTAGATTTGTTGTTCGCTTTAATTTAGCGAAGGCCTGACGGCGATGTCAGATACGTTTGGGTTCGATGCTCACTTTAAATAGTGAATGTCTGGCAACGATGTCAGATGTCCGTACCTTTGGGTTTGTTGTTCGCTTTTATTTAGCGAAGGCCTGGCGGCGATGTCAGATGCCTTTGGGTTCGATGCACGCTTTTTATTTAGCGAATTCCTGGCGGCAATGTTAGATGTTCGTACCTTTGGGTTTGTTATTCGCTTTTATTTAGCAAAGGCCTTGCGGCGATGTCAGATACCTTTGGGTTCGATGCTCGCTTATATTTAGCGAATGCCTGGCGGCGATGTCAAATATCCGTACCTTTGGGTTTGTTGTTCGCTTATATTTAGCGATGGTCTGGCGGCGATGTCAGATATCTTTGGGTTCGATGCACGCTTTTATTTAGCGAATGCCTGGCGGCAATGTCAGATGTTCGTACCTTTGGGTTTGTTGTTCACTTTTATTTAGCAAAGGCCTGGCGGCGATGTCAGATACCTTTGGGTTCGATGCTCGCTTTTATTTTGCGAATGACTGGCGGCGATGTCAGATGTCCGTACCTTTGGGTTTGTTGTTCACTTTTATTTAGCGAAGGCCTGGCGGCGATGTCAGATACCTTTGTGTTCGATTCTCGCTTTTATATAACGAATGCATGGTGGCGATGTCAGATGTGCATACCTTTGGGTTTGTTGTTCGCTTTTATTTAGCGAAGGCCTGGCGGCGATGTCAAATACCTTTGGGTTCAATGCTCGCTTTTATTTAGGGAATGCCTGGCGGCGATGTCAGATGTCCGTACATTTGGGATTTTTGTTCACTTTTATTTAGCGAAGGCCTAGCGGCAAAGTCAGATACCTTTGGGTTCGATGCTCGCATTTATTTACCGAATGCCTGGCGGCGATGTCAGATGTCCATTCCTTTGGGTTTGTTGTTTGCTTTTATTTAACGAAGTCTTGGCGGCGATGTTAGATACCTTTGGGTTCGATACTCGCTTTTATTTAGCGAATGCCTGACGGCGATGTCAAATATCCGTACCTTTAGGTTTGTTGTTCGCTTTTATTTAGCGAAGGCCTGACGGCGATGCAGATACCTTTAGGTTCGGTGCTCGCTTTTATTTAGTAAATGTCTGGCGGTGATGTCAGATGTCCGTACATTTGGGTTTGTTGTTCACTTTTATTTAATGAAGGCCTGACGGCGATGTCAGATGTCCGTACCTTTGGGTTTGTTGTTCGCTTTTATTTAGCGAAGGTCTGGCGGCGATGTCAGATACCTTTGGGTTCGATGCACGCTTTTATTTAGCGAATGCCTGGCGGCAATGTCAGATGTTCGTACCTTTGGGTTTGTTGTTCGCTTTTATTTAGCAAAGGCCTATCGGTGATGTCAGATACCTTTGGGTTCGATGTTCGTTTTTATTTTGCGAAGGCCTGACGGCGATGTCAAATATCCGTACCTTTAGATTTGGTGTTCGCTTTAATTTAGCGAAGGCCTGACGGCGATGTCATATACGTTTGGGTTCGATGCTCGCTTTAAATAGTGAATGTCTGGCAGCGATGTCAGATGTCCGTACCTTTGGGTTTGTTGTTCGCTTTTATTTAGCGAAGGCCTGGCGGTGATGTCAGATGCCTTTAGGTTCGATGCACGCTTTTTATTTAGCGAATTCCTAGCGGCAATGTTAGATGTTCGTACCTTTGGGTTTGTTATTCGCTTTTATTTAGCAAAGGCCTTGCGGCGATGTCAGATACCTTTGGGTTCGATGCTCGCTTATATTTAGCGAATGCCTGGCGGCGATGTCAAATATCCGTACCTTTGGGTTTGTTGTTCTCTTATATTTAGCGATGGTCTGGCGGCGATGTCAGATATCTTTGGGTTCGATGCACGCTTTTATTTAGCGAATGCCTGGCGGCAATAACAGATGTTCGTACCTTTGGGTTTGTTGTTCGCTTTTATTTAGCAAAGGCCTGGCGGCGATGTCAGATACCTTTGGGTTCGATGCTCACTTTTATTTTGCGAATGCCTGGCGGCGATGTCAGATGTCCATACCTTTGGGTTTGTTGTTCACTTTTATTTAGCGAAGGCCTGGCGGCGATGTCAGATACCTTTGTGTTCGATTCTCGCTTTTATATAACGAATGCATGATGGCGATGTCAGATGTGCATACCTTTGGGTTTGTTGTTCGCTTTTATTTAGCGAAGGCCTGGCGGCGATGTCAAATACCTTTGGGTTCAATGCTCGCTTTTATTTAGGGAATGCCTGGCGGCGATGTCAGATGTCCGTACATTTGGGATTTTTGTTCACTTTTATTTAGCGAAGGCCTAGCGGCAAAGTCAGATACCTTTGGGTTCGATGCTCGCATTTATTTACCGAATGCCTGGCGGCGATGTCAGATGTCCATTCCTTTGGGTTTGTTGTTCGCTTTTATTTAGCGAAGCCTTGGCGGCGATGTCAGATACCTTTGGGTTCGATACTCGCTTTTATTTAGCGAATGCCTGACGGCGATGTCAAATATCCGTACCTTTAGGTTTGTTGTTCGCTTTTATTTAGTGAAGGCCTGACGGCGATGTCAGATACCTTTAGGTTCGGTGCTCGCTTTTATTTAGTAAATGTCTGGCGGTGATGTCAGATGTCCGTACATTTGGGTTTGTTGTTCAATTTTATTTAACAAGGACTGGCGGCAATGTCAGATACCTTTGCATTTGATGCTCGCTTTTATTTAGGGAATTCCTGGCGGCGATGTCAGATGTCCGTACCTTTGGGTTTGTTGTTCGCTTTTATTTAGCGAAGGTCTGGCGGCGATGTCAGATACCTTTGGGTTCGATGCACGCTTTTATTTAGCGAATGCCTGGCGGCAATGTCAGATGTTCGTACCTTTGGGTTTGTTGTTCGCTTTTATTTAGCAAAGGCCTATCGGTGATGTCAGATACCTTTGGGTTCGATGTTCGTTTTTATTTTGCGAAGGCCTGACGGCGATGTTAAATATCCGTACCTTTAGATTTATTGTTCGCTTTAATTTAGCGAAGGCCTGACGGCGATGTCAGATACGTTTAGGTTCGATGCTCGCTTTAAATAGTGAATGTCTGGCAACGATGTCAGATGTCCGTACCTTTGGGTTTGTTGTTCGCTTTTATTTAGCGAAGGCCTGGCGGCGATGTCAGATGCCTTTGGGTTCGATGCACGCTTTTTATTTAGCGAATTCCTGGCGGCAATGTTAGATGTTCGTACCTTTGGGTTTGTTATTCGCTTTTATTTAGCAAAGGCCTTGCGGCGATGTCAGATACCTTTGGGTTCGATGCTCGCTTATATTTAGCGAATGCCTGGCGGCGATGTCAAATATCCGTACCTTTGGGTTTGTTGTTCGCTTATATTTAGCGATGGTCTGGCGGCGATGTCAGATATCTTTGGGTTCGATGCACGCTTTTATTTAGCGAATGCCTGGCGGCAATGTCAGATGTTCGTACCTTTGGGTTTGTTGTTCACTTTTATTTAGCAAAGGCCTGGCGGCGATGTCAGATACCTTTGGGTTCGATGCTCGCTTTTATTTTGCGAATGACTGGCGGCGATGTCAGATGTCCGTACCTTTGGGTTTGTTGTTCACTTTTATTTAGCGAAGGCCTGGCGGCGATGTCAGATACCTTTGTGTTCGATTCTCGCTTTTATATAACGAATGCATGGTGGCGATGTCAGATGTGCATACCTTTGGGTTTGTTGTTCGCTTTTATTTAGCGAAGGCCTGGCGGCGATGTCAAATACCTTTGGGTTCAATGCTCGCTTTTATTTAGGGAATGCCTGGCGGCGATGTCAGATGTCCGTACATTTGGGATTTTTGTTCACTTTTATTTAGCGAAGGCCTAGCGGCAAAGTCAGATACCTTTGGGTTCGATGCTCGCATTTATTTACCGAATGCCTGGCGGCGATGTCAGATGTCCATTCCTTTGGGTTTGTTGTTTGCTTTTATTTAGCGAAGTCTTGGCGGCGATGTTAGATACCTTTGGGTTCGATACTCGCTTTTATTTAGCGAATGCCTGACGGCGATGTCAAATATCCGTACCTTTAGGTTTGTTGTTCGCTTTTATTTAGCGAAGGCCTGACGGCGATGCAGATACCTTTAGGTTCGGTGCTCGCTTTTATTTAGTAAATGTCTGGCGGTGATGTCAGATGTCCGTACATTTGGGTTTGTTGTTCACTTTTATTTAATGAAGGCCTGACGGCGATGTCAGATGTCCGTACCTTTGGGTTTGTTGTTCGCTTTTATTTAGCGAAGGTCTGGCGGCGATGTCAGATACCTTTGGGTTCGATGCACGCTTTTATTTAGCGAATGCCTGGCGGCAATGTCAGATGTTCGTACCTTTGGGTTTGTTGTTCGCTTTTATTTAGCAAAGGCCTATCGGTGATGTCAGATACCTTTGGGTTCGATGTTCGTTTTTATTTTGCGAAGGCCTGACGGCGATGTCAAATATCCGTACCTTTAGATTTGTTGTTCGCTTTAATTTAGCGAAGGCCTGACGGCGATGTCATATACGTTTGGGTTCGATGCTCGCTTTAAATAGTGAATGTCTGGCAGCGATGTCAGATGTCCGTACCTTTGGGTTTGTTGTTCGCTTTTATTTAGCGAAGGCCTGGCGGTGATGTCAGATGCCTTTAGGTTCGATGCACGCTTTTTATTTAGCGAATTCCTAGCGGCAATGTTAGATGTTCGTACCTTTGGGTTTGTTATTCGCTTTTATTTAGCAAAGGCCTTGCGGCGATGTCAGATACCTTTGGGTTCGATGCTCGCTTATATTTAGCGAATGCCTGGCGGCGATGTCAAATATCCGTACCTTTGGGTTTGTTGTTCTCTTATATTTAGCGATGGTCTGGCGGCGATGTCAGATATCTTTGGGTTCGATGCACGCTTTTATTTAGCGAATGCCTGGCGGCAATAACAGATGTTCGTACCTTTGGGTTTGTTGTTCGCTTTTATTTAGCAAAGGCCTGGCGGCGATGTCAGATACCTTTGGGTTCGATGCTCACTTTTATTTTGCGAATGCCTGGCGGCGATGTCAGATGTCCATACCTTTGGGTTTGTTGTTCACTTTTATTTAGCGAAGGCCTGGCGGCGATGTCAGATACCTTTGTGTTCGATTATCGCTTTTATATAACGAATGCATGATGGCGATGTCAGATGTGCATACCTTTGGGTTTGTTGTTCGCTTTTATTTAGCGAAGGCCTGGAGGCGATGTCAAATACCTTTGGGTTCAATGCTCGCTTTTATTTAGGGAATGCCTGGCGGCGATGTCAGATGTCCGTACATTTGGGATTTTTGTTCACTTTTATTTAGCGAAGGCCTAGCGGCAAAGTCAGATACCTTTGGGTTCGATGCTCGCATTTATTTACCGAATGCCTGGCGGCGATGTCAGATGTCCATTCCTTTGGGTTTGTTGTTCGCTTTTATTTAGCGAAGCCTTGGCGGCGATGTCAGATACCTTTGGGTTCGATACTCGCTTTTATTTAGTGAATGCCTGACGGCGATGTCAAATATCCGTACCTTTAGGTTTGTTGTTCGCTTTTATTTAGCGAAGGCCTGACGGCGATGTCAGATACCTTTAGGTTCGGTGCTCGCTTTTATTTAGTAAATGTCTGGCGGTGATGTCAGATGTCCGTACATTTGGGTTTGTTGTTCACTTTTATTTAATGAAGGCCTGGCGGCGATGTCAGATACCTTTGGGTTCGATGCTCGCTTTTATTCTGCGAATGCCTGGCGGCGATGTCAAATGTCCGTACCTTTGGGTTTGTTGTTCACTTTTATTTAGCGAAGGCTTGGCGGCGATGTCAGATACCTTTGTGTTCGATTCTCGCTTTTATATAACGAATGCCTAGCGGCGATGTCAGATGTGCATACCTTTGGGTTTGTTGTTCGCTTTTATTTAGCGAAGGCCTGGCGGCGATGTCAAATACCTTTGGGTTCAATGCTCGCTTTTATTTAGGGAATGCCTGGCGGCGATGTCATATGTCCGTACATTTGGGTTTTTTGTTCACTTTTATTAAGCGAAGGCCTAGGGCAAAGTCAGATACCTTTGGGTTCGATGCTCGCTTTTATTTACCGAATGCCTGGCGGCGATGTCAGATGTCCGTTCCTTTGGGTTTGTTGTTCGCTTTTATTTAGCGAAGTCTTGGCGGCGATGTCAGATACCTTTGGGTTCGATACTCGCTTTAATTTAGCGAATGCCTGACGGCGATGTCAAATATCCGTACCTTTAGGTTTGTTGTTCGCTTTTATTTAGTGAAGGCCTGACGGCGATGTCAGATACCTTTAGGTTCGGTGCTCGCTTTTATTTAGTAAATGTCTGGCGGTGATGTCAGATGTCCGTACATTTGGGTTTGTTGTTCACTTTTATTTAATGAAGGCCTGGCGGCGATGTCAGATACCTTTGGGTTCGATGCTCGCTTATATTTAGCGAATGCCTGGCGGCGAAGTCAAATATCCGTACCTTTGGGTTTGTTGTTCGCTTTTATTTAGCGAAGGTCTGGCGGCGATGCCAGATACCTTTGGGTTCGATGCACGCTTTTATTTAGCGAATGCCTGGCGGCAATGTCAGATGTTCGCACCTTTGGGTTTGTTGTTTGCTTTTATTTAGCAAAGGCCTATCGGTGATGTCAGATACCTTTGGGTTCGATGTTCGCTTTAATTTTGTGAAGGCCTGACGGCGATGTCAAATATCCGTACCTTTAGATTTGTTGTTCGCTTTTATTTAGCAAAGGCCTGACGGCGATGTCAGATACGTTTGGGTTTGATGCTCGCTTTAAATAGTGAATGTCTGGCAGCGATGTCAGATGTCCGTACCTTTGGGTTTGTTGTTCGCTTTTATTTAGCGAAGGTCTGGCGGCGTTGTCAGATGCCTTTGGGTTCGATGCACGCTTTTTATTTAGCGAATTCCTGGCGGCAATGTTAGATGTTCGTACCTTTGGGTTTGTTATTCGCTTTTATTTAGCAAAGGCCTTGCGGCGATGTCAGATACCTTTGGGTTCGATAATCGCTTATATTTAGCGAATGCCTGGCAGCGATGTCAAATATCCGTACCTTTGGGTTTGTTGTTCGCTTATATTTAGCGATGGTGTGGCGGCGTTGTCAGATACCTTTGGGTTTGATGCACGCTTTTATTTAGCGAATGCCTGGCGGCAATGCCAGATGTTCGTACCTTTGGGTTTGTTGTTCGCTTTTATTTAGCAAAGGCCTGGCGGCGATGTCAGATACCTTTGGGTTCGATGCTCGCTTTTATTTTGCGAATGCCTGGCGGCGATGTCAGATGTCCGTAGCTTTGGGTTTGTTGTTCACTTTTATTTAGCGAAGGCCTGGCGGCGATGTCAGATACCTGTATGTTCGATTCTCGCTTTTATATAACGAATGCCTGGCGGCGATGTCAGATGTGCATACCTTTGGGTTTGTTGTTCGCTTTTATTTAGCGAAGGCCTGGCGGCGATGTCAAATACCTTTGGGTTCAATGCTCACTTTTATTTAGGGAATGCCTGGCGGCGATGTCAGATGTCCGTACATTTGGGATTTTTGTTCACTTTTATTTAGCGAAGGCCTAGCGGCAAAGTCAGATACGTTTGGGTTCGATGCTCGCTATTATTTACCGAATACCTGGCGGCGATGTCAGATGTCCGTTCCTTTGGGTTTTTTGTTTGCTTTTATTTAGCGAAGTCTTGGCGGTGATGTCAGATACATTTGGGCTCGATGCTCGCTTTTATTTAGCGAATGCATGGCGGCGATGTCAGATGTGCATACCTTTGGGTTTGTTGTTCGCTTTTATTTAGCGAAAGCCTAGCGGCGATGTCAAATACCTTTGGGTTCAATGCTCGCTTTTATTTAGGGAATGCCTGGCGGCGATGTCAGATGTCCGTACATTTGGGTTTTTTGTTCACTTTTATTTAGCGAAGGCCTAGCGGCAAGGTCAGATACCTTTGGGTTCGATGCTCGCTTTTATTTATGGAATGCCTGGCGGCGATGTCAGATGTCCGTTCCTTTGGGTTTGTTGTTCGCTTTTATTTAGCGAAGTCTTGGTAGAGATGTCAGATACCTTTGGGTTCGATACTCGCTTTTATTTAGCGAATGCCTGACGGCGATGTCAAATATCCGTACCTTTAGGTTTGTTGTTCGCTTTTATTTAGCGAAGGCCTGACGACGATGTCAGATACCTTTAGGTTCGGTGCTCGCTTTTATTTAGTAAATGTTTGGCGGTGATGTCAGATGTCCATACATTTGGGTTTGTTGTTCACTTTTATTTAATGAAGGCCTGGCGGCGATGTCAGATACCTTTGGGTTCGATGCTCGCTTATATTTAGCGAATGCCTGGCGGCGAAGTCAAATATTCGTACCTTTGGGTTTGTTGTTCGCTTTTATTTAGCGAAGGTCTGGCGGCGATGTCAGATACCTCTAGGTTCGATGCACGCTTTTGTTTAGAGAATGCCTGGCGGCAATGTCAGATGTTCGTACCTTTGAGTTTGTTGTTCGCTTTTATTTAACAAAGGCCTGGAGGCGTTGTCAGATGTCTATACCTTTGGGTTTTTGGTTCGCTTTTATTTAGCGAAGGCCTTGCGGCGATGTCAGATACCTTTGGGGTTCGATGCTCGCTTTTATTTAGCGAATGCCTGGGGCAATGTCAGATGTCTGTACCTTTGGGTTTCTTGGTCGCTTTTATTTAGCGAAGGCCTTGCGGCGATGTCAGATACCTTTGGGTTCAATGCTCGTTATTATTTAGAAAATGCCTGACGGCGATGTGAGATGTCCGTACCTTTGCGTTTGTTGTACACTTTTATTTAGCGAAGGCCTGGCGGCGATGTCAGATACATTTGCGTTCGATGCTCACTTTTATTTAGGGAATGCCTGGCGGCGATGTCAGATGTCCGTACCTTTGGGTTTGTTGTTCAATTTTATTTAACAAGGACTGGCGGCGATGTCAGATACCTTTGCGTTCTATGCTCGCTTTTATTTAGGGAATGCCTGGCGGCGATGTCAGATGTTCGTACCTTTGGGTTTGTTGTTCGTTTTTATTTAGCGAAGGTCTGGCGGCGATGTTAGATACCTTTGGGTTCGATGTACGCTTTTATTTAGCGAATGCCTGGCGGCAATGTCAGATGTTCGTACCTTTGGATTTGTTGTTCGGTTTTATTTAGCAAAGGCCTATCGGTGATGTCAGATACCTTTGGGTTCGATGTTTGCTTTTATTTTGCGAAGGCCTGACGGCGATGTCAAATATCCGTACCTTTAGGTTTGTTGTTCGCTTTTATTTAGCGAAGGCCTGACGGCGATGTCAGATACGTTTGTGTTCGATGCTCGCTTTAAATAGTGAAATTCTGGCAGCGATGTCAGATGTCCGTACCTTTGGGTTTGTTGTTCCCTTTTATTTAGCGAAGGCCTGGCGGCGATGTCAGATGCCTTTGGGTTCGATGCATGCTTTTTATTTAGCAAATTCCTGGCGGCAATGTTAGATGTTCGTACCTTTGGGTTTGTTATTCGATTTTATTTAGCAAAGGCCTTGCGGCGATGTCAGATACCTTTGGGTTCGATGCTCGCTTATATTTAGCAAATGCCTGGCGGCGATGTCAAATATCCGTACCTTTGGGTTTGTTGTTCGCTTATATTTAGCGATGGTCTGGCGGCGATGTCAGATATCTTTGGGTTCGATGCACGCTTTTATTTTGCGAATGCCTGACGGCGATGTCAGATGTTCGTACCTTTGGGTTTGTTGTTCGCTTTTATTTAGCGAAGGTCTGGCGGCGATGTCAGATACCTTTGGGTTTGATGCACGCTTTTATTTAGAGAATGCCTGGCGGCAATGTAAGATGTTCGTACCTTTGAGTTTCTTGTTCGCTTTTATTTAGCAAAGGCCTGGCGGCAATGTCAGATGCCTTTGGGTTCGATGCTCACTTTTATTTAGCGAATTCCTGGCGGCGATGTCAAATATCCGTACCATTAGGTTTGTTGTTCGCTTTTGTTTAGCGAAAGCCTGACGGTGATGTCAAATTCCTTTGGGTTCAATGCTCGCTTTTATTTAGGGAATGCCTGGCGGCGATGTCAGATGTCCGTACCTTTGGGTTTGTTGTTCACTTTTATTTAGCGAAGGCTTAGCGACAAAGTCAGATACCTTTGGGTTCGATGCTCGCTTTTATTTACCGAATGCCTGGCGGCGATGTCAGATGTCCGTACCTTTAGGTTTGTTTTTCGCTTTTATTTAGCGAAGGCCTGACGGCGATGTCAGATACCTTTTGGTTCGATGCTCGCTTTTATTTAGTGAATGTCTGGCAGCGATGTCAGATGTCCATACATTTGGGTTTGTTGTTCGCTTTTATTTAGCGAAGGCCTGTCGGCGATGTCAGATACCTTTGGGTTCGATGCTCGCTTATATTTAGCGAATGCTTGGCGGCAAAGTCAAATATCTGTACCTTTGGGTTTGTTGTTCGCTTTTATTTAGCGAAGGTCAGGCGGCGATGTCAAATACCTTTGGGTTCGATGCACGCATTTATTTAGAGAATGCCTGGCGGCAATTTCAGATGTTCGTACCTTTGAGTTTGTTGTTCACTTTTATTTAGCAAAGGCCTGGCGGCGATGTCAGATACCTTTGGGTTCGATGCTCGCTTTTATTTTGCGAATTCCTGGCGGCGATGTCAGATGTCTATACCTTTGGGTTTTTGGTTCGCTTTTATTTAGCGAAGGCCTGGCGGCGATGTCGGATACCTTTGGGGTTCGATGCTCGCTTTTATTTAGCGAATGCCTGGGACGATGTCAGATGTCTATACCTTTGGTTTTCTTGTTCGCTTTTATTTAGCGAAGGCCTAGCGGCGATGTCAGATACCTTTGGGTTCAATGCTCGTTATTATTTAGAAAATGCCTGACGGCGATGTGAGATGTCCGTACCTTTGCGTTTGTTGTACACTTATATTTAGCGAAGGCCTAGCGGCGATGTCAGATACCTTTGCGTTTGATGCTCGCTTTTATTTAGGGAATGCCTCGCGGCGATGTCAGATATCCGTACCTTTGGGTTTGTTGTTCAATTTTATTTAACAAGGCCTGGCGGAGATGTCAGATACCTTTGCGTTTGATGCTCGCTTTTATTTAGGGAATGCGTGGCGGCGATGTCAGATGTCCGTACCTTTGGGTTTGTTGTTCTCTTTTATTTAGAGAAGGTCTAGAGGTGATGTCAGATACCTTTGGGTTCGATGCACGCTTTTATTTAGCGAATGCCTAGCGGCAATGTCAGATGTTCGTACCTTTGGGTTTGTTGTTCGCTTTTATTTAGCAAAGGTCTGGCGGCGATGTCAGATACCTTTGGGTTTGATGCTCGCTTTTATATAGTGAATGTCTGGCGGCGATGTCAGATGTTCTTACCTTTGGGTTTTTTGTTCGCTTTTATTTAGGAAAGGCCTAGCGGTGATGTCAGATACCTTTGGGTTCGATGTTTGCTTTTATTTTGCGAAGGCCTGACGGCGATGTCAAATATCCGTACCTTTAGGTTTGTTGTTCGCTTTTATTTAGCGAAGGCCTGACGGCGATGTCAGATATGTTTGGGTTCGATGCTCACTTTAAATTGTGAATGTCTGGCAGCGATGTCATATGTCCGTACCTTTGGGTTTGTTGTTCTCTTTTATTTAGCGAAGGCCTGGCGGCAATGTCAGATACCTTTGGGTTCTATGCACGCTTTTATTTAGCGAATGCCTGGCTGCAATGTTAGATGTTCGTACCTTTGGGTTTGTTATTCGCTTTTATTTAGCAAAGGCCTGGCGGCGATGTCAGATACCTTTGGGTTTGATGCTCGCTTATATTTAGCGAATGCCTGGCGGCGATGTCAAATGTCCGTACCTTTGGGTTTGTTGTTCCCTTTTATTTAGCGATGGTCTGGCGGCGATGTCAGATACCTTTGGGTTCGATGCACGCTTTTATTTAGCGAATGCCTGGCGGCAATGTCAGATGTTCGTACTTTTGGGTTTGTTGTTCGCTTTTATTTAGCAAAGGCCTAGCGGCAATGTCAGATACCTTTGGGTTCGATGCTCGCATTTTTTTGGCGAAGGCCTGGAGGCGATGTCAGATGTCCGTACCTTTGGGTTTGTTGTTCACTTTTATTTAGCAAAGGCCTGCCGGCGATGTCAGATACCTTTGGGTTTGATGCTCGATTTTATTTAGCGAATGCCTGACGGTGATGTCAAATATCCGTACCTTTAGGTTTGTTGTTCGCTTTTATTTAGCAAAGGCCTGGTGGCGATGTCAGATGTCCGTACCTTTAGCTTTGTTGTTCGCTTTTATTTAGCAAAGGCCTGGCGGTGATGTGAAATACCTTTGGGTTCAATGCTCGCTTTTATTTAGGGAATGCCTGGCGGCGATGTGAGATGGCCGTACCTTTGGGTTTGTTTTTCGCTTTTATTTAGCGAAGGCCTAGCGACAAAGTCAGATACCTTTGGGTTCGATGCTCGCTTTTATTTACCGAATGCCTGGCGGCGATGTCAGATGTACGTACCTTTGGGTTTGTTGTTCGCTTTTATTTAGCGAAGTCTGGGCGGCGATGTCAGATACCTTTGGGTTCGATACTCGCTTTTATTTAGCGAAAGCCTGACGGCGATATCAAATATCTGTACCTTTAGGTTTGTTTTTCGCTTTTATTTAGCGAAGGCCTGTCGGCGATGTCAGATACCTTTGGGTTCGATGCTCGCTTATATTTAGCGAATGCTTGGCGGCGAAGTCAAATATCCGTACCTTTGGGTTTGTTGTTTTCTTTTATTTAGCGAAGGTCAGGCGGCGATGTCAAATACCTTTGGGTTCGATGCTCGCATTTATTTAGCGAATGCCTGGCGGCAATTTCAGATGTTCGTACCTTTGAATTTGTTGTTCACTTTTATTTAGCAAAGGCCTGGCGGCGATGTCAGATACCTTTGGGTTCGATGCTCGCTTTTATTTTGCGAATTCCTGGCGGCGATGTCAGATGTCTATACCTTTGGGTTTTTGGTTCGCTTTTATTTAGCGAAGGCCTGGCGGCGATGTCGGATACCTTTGGGGTTCGATGCTCGCTTTTATTTAGCGAATGCCTGGGGCGATGTCAGATGTCTGTACCTTTGGTTTTCTTGGTCGCTTTTATTTGGCGAAGGCCTGGCGGTGATGTCAGATACCTTTGGGTTCAATGCTCGTTATTATTTAGAAAATGCCTGACGGCAATGTGAGATGTCCGTACCTTTGCGTTTGTTGTACACTTTTATTTAGCGAAGGCCTGGCGGCAATGTCAGATACCTTTGCATTCGATGCTCGCTTTTATTTAGGGAATGCCTCGCGGCGATGTCAGATATCCGTACCTTTGGGTTTGGTGTTCAATTTTATTTAACAAGGCCTGACGGCGATGTCAGATACCTTTGCGTTCGATGCTCGCTTTTATTTAGGGAATGCGTGGCGGCGTTGTCAGATGTCCGTACCTTTGGGTTTGTTGTTCTCTTTTATTTAGCGAAGGTCTAGCGGTGATGTCAGATACCTTTGGGTTCGATGCACGCTTTTATTTAGCGAATGCCTGGCGGCAATGTCAGATGTTCGTACCTTTGGGTTTGTTGTTCGCTTTTATTTAGCAAAGGTCTGGCGGCGATGTCAGATACCTTTGGGTTTGATGATCGCTTTTATATAGTGAATGTCTGGCGGCGATGTCAGATGTCCGTACCTTTGGGTTTGTTGTTCCCTTTTATTTAGCGAAGGCCTGGCGGCGATGTCAGATAGCTTTGGGTTCGATGCACTCTTTTATTTAGCGAATGTCTGGCGGCAATGTTTGATGTTCGTACCTTTAGGTTTGTTATTCGCTTTTATTTAGCAAAGGCCTGGCGGCGATGTCAGATACCTTTGGGTTCGATGCTCGCTTATATTTAGCGAATGCCTGGCGGCGATGTCAAATTTCCGTACCTTTGTGTTTGTTGTTCGCTTTTATTTATCGATGGTCTGGTGGCGATGTCAGATACCTTTGGGTTCGATGCACGCTTTTATTTAGCGAATCCCTGGCGGCAATGTCAGATGTTCGTACCTTTGGGTTTTATTGTTTGGTTTTAGTTAGCAAAGGCCTGGCGGCGATGCCAGATACCTTTGGGTTCGATGCTCGCTTTTATTTTGCGAATGCCTGGCGGCGATGTCAGATGTCCGTACCTTTGGGTTTGTTGTTCACTTTTATTTAGCGAAGGCCTAGCGACAATGTCAGATACCTTTGGGTTCGATGCTCGCTTTTATTTAGTGAATGCCAGGCGGCGATGTCAAATATCCGTACCTTTAGGTTTGTTGTTCGCTTTTGTTTAGCGAAGTCCTGACGGCGATGTCAAATATCTTTGGGTTCGATGCTCGCTTTTACTTAGCGAATGCCTGGCGGCAATGTCAGATGTTCGTACCTTTGGGTTTGTTGTTCGCTTTTATTTAGCGAAGGCCTGGCGGCGATGTCAGATCCCTTTGGGTTCGATGCTACCTTTTATTTAGCGAATGCCTGGCGGCGATGTCAGATACCTTTGGGTTTGATGCTCGCTTTTATATAGTGAATGTCTGGCGGCGATGTCAGATGTTCGTACCTTTGAGTTTGTTGTTCGCTTTTATTTAGTGAAGGCCTGGCGGCGATGTCAGATACCTTTGGGTTCGATGCACGCTTTTATTTAGCGAATGCCTGGCGGCAATGTTAGATGTTCGTACCTTTGGTCTTTTTGTTCGCTTTTATTCAGCGAAGGCCTGGGTGCGATGTCAGATACCTTTGGGTTCGATGCTAGCTTTTATTTAGGGAATTCCTGGCGGCAATGTCAGATGTCTGTACCTTTGGGTTTGTTGTTCGCTTTTATTTAGCGAAGGCCTGGCGGCGATGTCAGATCCCTTTGGGTTCGATGCTCCCTTTTATTTAGCGAATTCCTGACGGCGACGTCAGATATCCATACCTTTGGGTTTTTTGTTCGCTTTTATTTAGTGAAGGCCTGGAGGCGATGTCAGATACCTTTGGGTTCGATGCTCGCTTTTATTTAGGGAATTCCTAGCGGCAATGTCAGATGTCCGTACCTTTGGGTTTGTTGTTCACTTTTATTTAGCGAAGGCCTAGCGACAATGTCAGATACCTTTGGGTTCGATGCTTGCATTTTTTTAGCGAATGCCTGGCGGCGATGTTAGATGTCCGTACCTTTGGGTTTTTTGTTCGCTTTTTATTTAGCAAAGGGCTGACGGCGATGTGAGATACCTTTGGGTTTGATGCTCGATTTTATTTAGCGAATGTCTGACGGCGATGTCAAATATATGTACCTTTATGTTTGTTGTTCGCTTTTATTTAGCAAAGGCCTGGCAACAATGTCAGATACCTTTGGGTTTGATGCTCGCTTTTATTTAGTGAATTCCTGGCGGCGATGTCAGATGTCTGTACCTTTGGGTTTTTTGTTCACTTTTATTTAGCGAAGGTCTGGTGGCGATGTCAGATCCCTTTGGGTTCGATGCTCCCTTTTATTTAGCGAAAGCCTGACGGCGATGTCAGATATCCGTACGTTTGGGTTTTTTGTTCGCTTTTATTTAGCGAAGGCCTGGAGGTGATGTCAGATACCTTTGGGTTCGATGCTCGCTTTTATTTTGCGAATTCCTTGCGGCAATGTCAGATGTCTATACCTTTTGGTTTTTGGTTTGCTTTTATTTAGCGAAGGCCTGGCGGCGATGTCAGATACCTTTGGGGTTCGATGCTCGCTTTTATTTAGCGAATGCCTGGCGGCGATGTCAGATACCTTTTGGTTCGATGCTCGCTTATATTTAGCGAATGTCTGGCGGCGATGTCAAATATCCGTACCTTTGGGTTTGTTGTTCGCTTTTATTTAGCGATGATCAGGTGGCAATGTCAGATACCTTTGGGTTCGATGCACGCTTTTATTTAGTGAATGCCTGGCGGTAATGTCAGATGTTCGTACCTTTGGGTTTGTTGTTCGCTTTTATTTAGCAAAGGCCTGGTGGCGATGTCAGATACCTTTGGGTTTGATGCTTGCTTTTATTTTGTGAATGCCTGGCGGCAATGTCAGATGTTAGATACCTTTGGGTTCGATGCTCGCTTTTATTTAGCAAATTCCTGGCGGCGATGTCAAATATTAGTACCTTTAGGTTTGTTGTTCGCTTTTGCTTAGCGAAAGCCTGACGGCAATGTCAAATACCTTTCGGTTCGATGCTCGCTTTTATTTAGAGAATGCCTGGCGGCGATGTCAGATGTCCGTACCTTTGGGTTTGTTGTTCGCTTTTATTTAGCGAAGGCCTGGCGGCGATGTCAGATCCCTTTGGGTTCGATGCTCCCTTTTATTTAGCGAATGCCTGACGACGATGTCAGATATCCGTACGTTTGGGTTTTTTGTTCGCTTTTATTTAGCGAAGGCCTGGAGGCGATGTCAGATACCTTTGGGTTCGATGCTAGCTTTTATTTAGGGAATGCCTGGCGGCAATGTCAGATGTCCATACCTTTGGGTTTGTTGTTCGCTTTTATTTAGCGAAGGCCTGGCGGCGATGTTAGATACATTTGGGTTCGATGCTCCCTTTTATTTAGCGAATGCCTGAAGGCGATGTCAGATATCCGTACCTTTGGGTTCTTTGTTCGCTTTTATTTAGCGAAGTCCTGGAGGCAATGTCAGATGTCTGTACCATTGGGTTTGTTGTTCGCTTTTATTTAGCGAAGGCCTGGCGGTGATGTCAGATCCCTTTGGGTTCGATGCTCCCTTTTATTTAGCGAATTCCTGACGGCGACGTCAGATATCCATACCTTTGGGTTTTTTGTTCGCTTTTATTTAGTGAAGGCCTGGAGGTGATGTCAGATACCTTTGGGTTCGATGCTCGCTTTTATTTAGGGAATTCCTGGCGGCAATGTCAGATGTCCGTACCTTTGGGTTTGTTGTTCACTTTTATTTAGCGAAGGCCTAGCGGCAATGTCAGATACCTTTGGGTTCGATGCTTGCATTTTTTTAGCAAATGCCTGGCGGCGATGTCATATGTCCGTACCTTTGGGTTTGTTGTTCGCTTTTATTTAGCAAAGGCCTGACGGCGATGTGAGATACCTTTGGGTTTGATGCTCGATTTTATTTAGCGAATGCCTGACGGCGATGTCAAATATACGTACCTTTATGTTTGTTGTTCGCTTTTATTTAGCAAAGGCCTGGCCACAATGTCAGATACCTTTGGGTTTGATGCTCGCTTTTATTTAGTGAATTCCTGGCGGCGATGTCAGATGTCTGTACCTTTGGGTTTTTTGTTCACTTTTATTTAGCGAAGGTCTGGCGGCGATGTCAGATACCTTTGGGTTCGATGCACGCTTTTATTTAGTGAATTCCTGGCGGCAATGTCAGATGTTCGTACCTTTGAGTTTGTTGTTCGCTTTTATTTAGCAAAGGCATGGCGGCGATGTCAGATACCTTTGGGTTCGATGCTCGCTTTTATTTTGCGAATTCCTTGCGGCAATGTCAGATGTCTATACCTTTTGGTTTTTGGTTTGCTTTTATTTAGCGAAGGCCTGGCGGCGATGTCAGATACCTTTGGGGTTCGATGCTCGCTTTTATTTAGCGAATGCCTGGCGGCGATGTCAGATACCTTTTGGTTCGATGCTCGCTTATATTTAGCGAATGTCTGGAGGCGATGTCAAATATCCGTACCTTTGGGTTTGTTGTTCGCTTTTATTTAGCGATGATCAGGTGGCAATGTCAGATACCTTTGGGTTCGATGCACGCTTTTATTTAGTGAATGCCTGGCGGTAATGTCAGATGTTCGTACCTTTGGGTTTGTTGTTCGCTTTTATTTAGCAAAGGCCTGGCGGCGATGTTAGATACATTTGGGTTCGATGCTCGCTTTTATTTAGCGAAGGCCTGGCGGCGATGTCAGATACATTTGGGTTGGATGCTCCCTTTTATTTAGCGAATGCCTGACGGTGATGTCAGATATCCGTACCTTTGGGTTCTTTGTTCGCTTTTATTTAGCGAAGTCCTGGAGGCAATGTTTGATACCTTTGGGTTCGATGCTCGCTTTTGTTTAGGTAATGCCTGGAGGCAATGTCAGATGGCCGTACCTTTGGGTTTGTTGTTCACTTTTATTTAGCGAAGGCCTAGCGGCAATGTCAGATGCCTTTGGGTTCGATGCTCGCATTTTTTTAACGAAGGTCTGGAGGCAATGTCAGATGTCCGTACCTTTGGGTTTGTTGTTCGCTTTTATTTAGCGAAGGCCTGACGGTGATGTTAGATACCTTTGGGTTTGATGCTCACTTTTATTTAGCGAATGCCTGACGGCGATGTCAAATATCCGTACCTTTGGGTTTGTTGTTCACTTTTATTTAGCGAAGGCCTAGCGGCAAAGTCATATACCTTTGGGTTCGATGCTCGCTTTTATTTATCGAATGCCTGGCGGCGATGTCAGATGTCCGTACCTTTGGGTTTATTGTTCCCTTTTATTTAGCGAAGTCTTGGCGGCGATCTCAGATACTTTTGGGTTCGATACTCGCTTTTATTTAGCGAATGCCTGACGGCGATGTCAAATATCCGTACCTTTAGGTTTGTTGTTCGCTTTTATTTACCGAAGGCCTGGCGGCGATGTCAGATACATTTGGGTTTGATGCTCCCTTTTATTTAGCGAATGCCTGACGGCGATGTCAGATATCCGTACCTTTGGGTTCTTTGTTCGCTTTTATTTAGCGAAGTCCTGGAGGCAATGTCAGATGTCTGTACCTTTGGGTTTGTTGTTCGCTTTTATTTAGCGAAGGCCTGGCGGCGATGTCAGATCCCTTTGGGTTCGATGCTCCCTTTTATTTAGCGAATTCCTGACGGCGACGTCAGATATCCATACCTTTGGGTTTTTTGTTCGCTTTTATTTAGTGAAGGCCTGGAGGCGATGTCAGATACCTTTGGGTTCGATGCTCGCTTTTATTTAGGGAATTCCTGGCGGCAATGTCAGATGTTCGTACCTTTGGGTTTGTTGTTCACTTTTATTTAGCGAAGGCCTAGCGGCAATGTCAGATACCTTTGGGTTCGATGCTTGCATTTTTTTAGCGAATGCCTGGCGGCGATGTCAAATGTCCGTACCTTTGGGTTTGTTGTTCGCATTTATTTAGCGAAGGCCTGACGGTGATGTCAGATACCTTTGGGTTTGATGCTCGCTTTTATTTAGCGAATGCCTGACGACGATGTCAAATATCCGTACCTTTGGGTTTGTTGTTCACTTTTATTTAGCGAAGGCCTAGCGGCAAAGTCAGATACCTTTGGGTTCGAAGCTCGCTTTTATTTATCGAATGCCTGGCGGCGATGTCAGATGTCCGTACCTTTGGGTTTATTGTTCGCTTTCATTTAGCGAAGTCTTGGCGGCGATCTCAGATACTTTTGGGTTCGATACTCGCTTTTATTTAGCGAATGCCTGACGGCGATGTCAAATATTCGTACCTTTAGGTTTGTTGTTCGCATTTATTTAGCGAAGGCCTGGCGGCGATGTCAGATACATTTGGGTTCGATGCTCCCTTTTATTTAGCGAATGCCTGACGGCGATGTCAGATATCCGTAGCTTTGGGTTCTTTGTTCGCTTTTATTTAGCGAAGTCCTGGAGGCAATGTCAGATGTCTGTACCTTTGGGTTTGTTGTTCGCTTTTATTTAGCGAAGGCCTGGCGGCGATGTCAGATCACTTTGGGTTCGATGCTCCCTTTTATTTAGCGAATTCCTGACGGCGACGTCAGATATCCATACCTTTGGGTTTTTTGTTCGCTTTTATTTAGTGAAGGCCTGGAGGCGATGTCAGATACCTTTGGGTTCGATGCTCGCTTTTATTTAGGGAATTCCTGGCGGCAATGTCAGATGTCCGTACCTTTGGGTTTGTTGTTCACTTTTATTTAGCGAAGGCCTAGCGGCAATGTCAGATACCTTTGGGTTCGATGCTTGCATTTTTTTAGCGAATGCCTGGCGGCGATGTCAAATGTCCATACCTTTGGGTTTGTTGTTCGCTTTTATTTAGCAAAGGCCTGACGGCGATGTGAGATACCTTTGGGTTTGATGCTCGATTTTATTTAGCGAATTCATGACAGCGATGTCAAATATACGTACCTTTATGTTTGTTGTTCGCTTTTATTTAGCAAAGGCCTGGCGACAATGTCAGATACCTTTGGGTTTGATGCTCGCTTTTATTTAGTGAATTCTTGGCGGCGATGTCAGATGTCTGTACCTTTGGGTTTTTTGTTCACTTTTATTTAGCGAAGGTTTGGCGGCGATGTCAGATACCTTTGGGTTCGATGCACGCTTTTATTTAGTGAATGCCTAGCGGCAATGTCAGATGTTCGTACCTTTGAGTTTGTTGTTCGCTTTTATTTAGCAAAGGCATGGCGGCGATGTCAGATACCTTTGGGTTCGATGCTCGCTTTTATTTTGCTAATTCCTTGCGGCAATGTCAGATGTCTATACCTTTTGGTTTTTGGTTTGCTTTTATTTAGCGAAGGCCTGGCGGCGATGTCAGATACCTTTGGGGTTCGATGCTCGCTTTTATTTAGCGAATGCCTGGCAGCGATGTCAGATACCTTTTGGTTCGATGCTCGCTTATATTTAGCGAATGTCTGGCGGCGATCTCAAATATCCGTACCTTTGAGTTTGTTGTTCGCTTTTATTTAGCGATGGTCAGGCGGCAATGTCAGATACCTTTGGGTTCGATGCACGCTTTTATTTAGTGAATGCCTGGCGGTAATGTCAGATGTTCGTACCTTTGGGTTTGTTGTTCGCTTTTATTTAGCAAAGGCCTGGTGGCGATGTCAGATACCTTTGGGTTTGATGCTCGCTTTTATTTTGTGAATGCCTGGCGGCAATGTCAGATGTTAGATACCTTTGTGTTCGATGCTCGGTTTTATTTAGCAAATTCCTGGCGGCGATGTCAAATATTTGTACCTTTAGGCTTGTTGTTCGCTTTTGCTTAGCGAAAGCCTGACGGCAATGTGAAATACCTTTCGGTTCGATGCTCGCTTTTATTTAGAGAATGCCTGGCGGCGATGTCAGATGTCCGTACCTTTGGGTTTGTTGTTCGCTTTTATTTAGCGAAGGCCTGGCGGCGATGTCAGATCCCTTTGGGTTCGATGCTCCCTTTTATTTAGAGAATGCCTGACGGTGATGTCAGATATCCGTACGTTTGGGTTTTTTGTTCGCTTTTATTTAGCGAAGGCCTGGAGGCGATGTCAGATACCTTTGGGTTCGATGCTAGCTTTTATTTAGGGAATGCCTGGCGTCAATGTCAGATGTCCATACCTTTGGGTTTGTTGTTCGCTTTTATTTAGAGAAGGCCTGGCGGCGATGTCAGATACATTTGGGTTCGATGCTCCCTTTTATTTAGCGAATGCCTGACGGCGATGTCAGATATCCGTACCTTTGGGTTCTTTGTTCGCTTTTATTTAGCGAAGTCCTGGAGGCAATGTCAGATGTCTGTACCTTTGGGTTTGTTGTTCGCTTTTATTTAGCGAAGGCCTGGCGGTGATGTCAGATCCCTTTGGGTTCGATGCTCCCTTTTATTTAGCGAATTCATGACGGCGACGTCAGATATCCATACCTTTGGGTTTTTTGTTCGCTTTTATTTAGTGAATGCCTGGAGGCGATGTCAGATACCTTTGGGTTCGATGCTCGCTTTTATTTAGGGAATTCCTAGTGGCAATGTCAGATGTCCGTACCTTTGGGTTTGTTGTTCACTTTTATTTAGCGAAGGCCTAGCGGCAATGTCAGATACCTTTGGGTTCGATGCTTGCATTTTTTTAGCGAATGCCTGGCGGCGATGTCAGATGTCCGTACCTTTGGGTTTGTTGTTCGCTTTTATTTAGCAAAGGCCTGACGGCGATGTGAGATACCTTTGGGTTTGATGCTCGCTTTTATTTAGCGAATGCCTGACGGCGATGTCAAATATCCGTACCTTTGGGTTTGTTGTTCACTTTTATTTAGCGAAGGCCTAGCGGCAAAGTCAGATACCTTTGGGTTCGATGCTCGCTTTTATTTATCGAATGCTTGGCGGTGATGTCAGATGTCCGTACCTTTGGGTTTATTGTTCGCTTTTATTTAGCGAAGTCTTGGCGGCGATCTCAGATACTTTTGGGTTCGATACTCGCTTTTATTTAGCGAATGCCTGACGGCGATGTCAAATATCCGTATCTTTATGTTTGTTGTTCGCTTTTATTTAGCAAAGGCCTGGCGACAATGTCAGATACCTTTGGGTTTGATGCTCGCTTTTATTTAGTGAATTCCTGGCGGCGATGTCAGATGTCTGTACCTTTGGGTTTTTTGTTCACTTTTATTTAGCGAAGGTCTGGCGGCGATGTCAGATACCTTTGGCTTCGATGCACGCTTTTATTTAGTGAATGCCTGGCGACAATGTCAGATGTTCGTACCTTTGAGTTTGTTGTTCGCTTTTATTTAGCAAAGGCATGGCGGCGATGTCAGATACCTTTGGGTTCGATGCTCGCTTTTATTTTGCGAATTCCTTGCGGCAATGTCAGATGTCTATACCTTTTGGTTTTTGGTTTGCTTTTATTTAGCGAAGGCCTGGCGGCGATGTCAGATACCTTTGGGGTTCGATGCTCGCTTTTATTTAGCGAATGCCTGGCGGCGATGTCAGATACCTTTTGGTTCGATGCTCGCTTATATTTAGCGAATGTCTGGCGGCGGTGTCAAATATCCGTACCTTTGGGTTTGTTGTTCGCTTTTATTTAGCGATGGTCAGGCGGCAATGTCAGATACCTTTGGGTTCGATGCACGCTTTTATTTAGTGAATGCCTGGCGGTAATGTCAGATGTCCGTACCTTTGGGTTTGTTGTTCGCTTTTATTTAGCAAAGGCCTGGTGGCGATGTCAGATACCTTTGGGTTTGATGCTCGCTTTTATTTTGTGAATGCCTGGCGGCAATGTCAGATGTTAGATACCTTTGGGTTCGATGCTCGCTTTTATTTAGCAAATTCCTGGCGGCGATGTCAAATATTAGTACCTTTAGGCTTGTTGTTCGCTTTTGCTTAGCGAAAGCCTGACGGCAATGTCAAATACCTTTCGGTTCGATGCTCGCTTTTATTTAGAGAATGCCTGGCGGCGATGTCAGATGTCCGTACCTTTGGGTTTGTTGTTCGCTTTTATTTAGCGAAGGCCTGGCGGCGATGTCAGATCCCTTTGGGTTCGATGCTCCCTTTTATTTAGCGAATGCCTGACGGCGATGTCAGATATCCGTACGTTTGGGTTTTTTGTTCGCTTTTATTTAGCGAAGGCCTGGAGGCGATGTCAGATACCTTTGGGTTCGATGCTAGCTTTTATTTAGGGAATGCCTGGCGGCAATGTCAGATGTCCATACCTTTGGGTTTGTTGTTCGCTTTTATTTAGCGAAGGCCTGGCGGCGATGTCAGATACATTTGGGTTCGATGCTCCCTTTTATTTAGCGAATGCCTGACGGCGATGTCAGATATCCGTACCTTTGGGTTCTTTGTTCGCTTTTATTTAGCGAAGTTCTGGAGGCAATGTCAGATGTCTGTACCTTTGGGTTTGTTGTTCGCTTTTATTTAGCGAAGGCCTGGCGGCGATGTCAGATCCCTTTGGGTTCGATGCTCCATTTTATTTAGCGAATTCCTGACGGCGACGTCAGATATCCATACCTTTGGGTTTTTTGTTCGCTTTTATTTAGTGAAGGCCTGGAGGCGATGTCAGATACCTTTGGGTTCGATGCCCGCTTTTATTTAGGGAATTCCTGGCGGCAATGTCAGATGTCCGTACCTTTGGGTTTGTTGTTCACTTTTATTTAGCGAAGGCCTAGTGGCAATGTCAGATACCTTTGGGTTCGATGCTTGCATTTTTTTAGCGAATGCCTGGCGGCGATGTCAGATGTCCGTACCTTTGGGTTTGTTGTTCGCTTTTATTTAGCAAAGGCCTGACGGCGATGTGAGATACCTTTGGGTTTGATGCTCGATTTTATTTAGCGAATACCTGACGGCGATGTCAAATATACGTACCTTTATGTTTGTTGTTCGCTTTTATTTAGCAAAGGCCTGGCGAAAATGTCAGATACCTTTGGGTTTGATGCTCGCTTTTATTTAGTGAATTCCTGGCGGCGATGTCAGATGTCTGTACCTTTGGGTTTTTTGTTCACTTTTATTTAGCGAAGGTCTGGCGGCGATGTCAGATACCTTTGGGTTCGATGCACGCTTTTATTTAGTGAATGCCTGGCGACAATGTCAGATGTTCGTACCTTTGAGTTTGTTGTTCGCTTTTATTTAGCAAAGGCATGGCGGCGATGTCAGATACCTTTGGGTTCGATGCTCGCTTTTATTTTGCGAATTCCTTGGGCAATGTCAGATGTCTATAGCTTTTGGTTTTTGGTTTGCTTTTATTTAGCGAAGGCCTGGCGGCGATGTCAGATACCTTTGGGGTTTGATGCTCGCTTTTATTTAGCGAATGCCTGGCGGCGATGTCAGATACCTTTTGGTTCGATGCTCGCTTATATTTAGCGAATGTCTGGCGGCGATGTCAAATATCCGTACCTTTGGGTTTGTTGTTCGCTTTTATTTAGCGATGGTCAGGCGGCAATGTCAGATACCTTTGGGTTCGATGCACGCTTTTATTTAGTGAATGCCTGGCGGTAATGTCAGATGTCCGTACCTTTGGGTTTGTTGTTCGCTTTTATTTAACAAAGGCCTGGTGGCGATGTCAGACACCTTTGGGTTTGATGCTCGCTTTTATTTTGTGAATGCCTAGCGGCAATGTCAGATGTTAGATACCTTTGGGTTCGATGCTCGCTTTTATTTAGCAAATTCCTGGCGGCGATGTCAAATATTAGTACCTTTAGGTTTGTTGTTCGCTTTTGCTTAGCGAAAGCCTGACGGCAATGTCAAACACCTTTCGGTTCGAAGCTCGCTTTTATTTAGAGAATGCCTGGCGGCGATGTCAGATGTCCGTACCTTTGGGTTTGTTGTTCGCTTTTATTTAGCGAAGGCCTGGCGGCGATGTCAGATCCCTTTGGGTTCGATGCTCCCTTTTATTTAGCGAATGCCTGACGGCGATGTCAGATATCCGTACGTTTGGGTTTTTTGTTCGCTTTTATTTAGCGAAGGCCTGGAGGCGATGTCAGATACCTTTGGGTTCGATGCTAGCTTTTATTTAGGGAATGCCTGGCGGCAATGTCAGATGTCCATACCTTTGGGTTTGTTGTTCGATTTTATTTAGTGAAGGCCTGGCGGCGATATCAGATACATTTGGGTTCGATGCTACCTTTTATTTAGCGAATGCCTGACGGCGATGTCAGATATCCGTACCTTTGGGTTCTTTGTTCGCTTTTATTTAGCGAAGTCCTGGAGGCAATGTCAGATACCTTTGGGTTCGATGATCGCTTTTGTTTAGGTAATGCCTGGAGGCAATGTCAGATGTCCGTACCTTTGGGTTTGTTGTTCACTTTTACTTAGCGAAGGCCTAGCGGCAATGTCAGATGCCTTTGGGTTCGATGCTCGCATTTTTTTAACGAAGGCCTGGAGGCAATGTCAGATGTCCGTACCTTTGGGTTTGTTGTTCGCTTTTATTTAGCGAAGGCCTGACGGTGATGTCAGATACCTTTGGGTTTGATGCTCGCTTTTATTTAGCGAATGCCTGACGGCGATGTTAAATATTTGTACCCTTGGGTTTGTTGTTCATTTTTATTTAGCGAAGGCCTAGCGGCAAAGTCAGATACCTTTGGGTTCGATGCTCGCTTTTATTTATCGAATGCCTGGCGGCGATGCCAGATGTCCGTACCTTTGGGTTTATTGTTCGCTTTTATTTAGCAAAGTCTTGGCGGCGATCTCAGATACTTTTGGGTTCGATACTCGCTTTTATTTAGCGAATGCCTGACGGCGATGTCAAATATCCGTACCTTTAGGTTTGTTGTTCACTTTTATTTAGCGAAGGCCTGACGGCGATGTCAGATACCTTTAGGTTCAATGCTTGCTTTTATTTAGTAAATTTCTGGCCGCGATGTCAGATGTCCCTACATTTGGGTTTGTTGTTCACTTTTATTTAGCAAAGGCCTGGTGGCGATGTCAGATACCTTTGGGTTCGATGCTCGCTTATATTTAGCGAATGCCTGGCGGCAAAGTCAAATATCCGTACCTTTGGGTTTGTTGTTCGCTTTTATTTAGCGAAGGTCTGGCGGCGATGTCAGATGCCTTTGGGTTCGATGCACGCTTTTATTTAGCGAATGCCTAGCGAAAATGTTAGATGTTCGTACCTTTGAGTTTGTTGTTCGCTTTTATTTAGCAAAGGCCTGGCGGCGATGTTAGATACCTTTGGGTTCGATGCTCGCTTTTATTTTGTGAATTCCTGGCGGCGATGTCAGATGTCTATACCTTTGGGTTTTTGGTTCGCTTTTATTTAGCGAAGGCCTGGCGGCGATGTCAGATACCTTTGGGGTTCAATGCTAGCTTTTATTGAGTGAATGCCTGGGGCGATGTCAGATGTCTGTACCTTTTGTTTTCTTCTACGCTTTTATGTAGCGAAGGCCTGGCGGCGATGTCAGATACCTTTGGGTTCAATGCTCGTTATAATTTAGAAAATGCCTGACGGCGATGTGAGATGTCTGTACCTTTGCGTTTGTTGTACACTTTTATTTAGCGAAGGCCTGGCGGCGATGTCAGATACCTTTGCGTTTGATGCTCGCTTTTATTTAGGGAATGCCTGGTGGCGATGTCAGATGTCCTTACCTTTGGGTTTGCTGTTCAAATTTTTTTAACAAGGCCTGGCGGCGATGTTAGATACCTTTGCGTTCGATGCTCACTTTTATTTAGGGAATGTCTGGCGGCGATGTCAGATGTCTGTACCTTTGGGTTTGTTGTTCTCTTTTATTTAGCGAAGGTCTGGCGGCGATGTCAGATACCTTTGGGTTCGATGCACGCTTTTATTTAGCGAATGCCTGGCGGCAATGTCAGATGTTCGTACCTTTGGGTTTGTTGTTCGCTTTTATTTAGCAAAGGCCTAGCGGTGATGTCAGATACCTTTGGGTTCGATGTTCGCTTTTATTTTGCGAAGGCTTGACGGTGATATCAAATATCCTTACTTTTAGGTTTGTTGTTCGCTTTTATTTAGCAAAGGCCTGACAGCGATGTCAGATACCTTTGGGTTTGATGCTCGCTTTTATATAGTGAATGTCTAGCGGCGATGTCAGATGTCCGTACCTTTGGGTTTGTTATTCGCTTTTATTTAGCAAAGGCCTGGCGGCGATGTCAGATACCTTTGGGTTCGATGCTCGCTTATATTTAGTGAATGGCTGGCGGCGATGTCAAATATCCGTACCTTTTGGTTTGTTGTTCGCTTTTATTTAGTGGTGGTCTGGCGGCAATGTCAGATACCTTTGGGTTTGATGCACGCTTTTATTTAGCGAATGCCTGGCGGCAATGTCAGATGTTTATACCTTTGGGTTTGTTGTTCGCTTTTATTTAGCAAAGGTCTGGCAGCGATGTCAGATACCTTTGGGTTCGATGGTCGCTTTTATTTTGCAAATGCCTGGCGACGATGTCAGATGTCCGTACCTTTGGGTTTGTTGTTCACTTTTATTTAGCGAAGGCCTAGCGGCAATGTAAGATAGCTTTGGGTTTGATGCTCACTTTTATTTAGCGAATGCCTGGCGGCGATGTCAAATATCCGTACCTTTAGGTTTGTTGTTCGCTTTTGTTTAGCGAAAGCCTGACGACGATGTCAAATGCCTTTGGGTTCGATGCTCGCTTTTATTTAGTGAATGCCTGGCAATGATGTCGGAAGTCCGTACCTTTTGGTTTGTTTTTCTCTTTTATTTAGCGAAGTCCTGGCGGCGATGTCAGATCCCTTTGGGTTCGATGCTCCCTTTTATTTAGCGAATGCCTGATGGCGATGTCAGATATCCGCACCTTTGGGTTTTTTGTTCGCTTTTATTTAGCAAAGGCCTGGAGGCGATGTCAAATACCTTTGGGTTCGATGCTAGCTTTTATTTAGGGAATTCCTGGCGGCAATTTCAGATGTCCGTACCTTTGGGTTTGTTGTTCGCTTTTATTTAGCGAAGGACTGGCGACGATGTCAGATCCCTTTGGGTTCGATGCTCCCTTTTATTTAGCGAATGCCTAACGACGATGTCAGATATCCGTACCTTTGGGTTTTTTGTTCATTTTTATTTAGCGAAGGCCTGGAGGCGATGTCAGATACCATTCGGTTCGATGCTCGCTTTATTTAGGGAATGCCTGGCGGAAATGTCAGATGTCCGCACCTTTGGGTTTGTTGTTCACTTTCATTTAGCGAAGGCCTGACGGCGATCTCAGATACCTTTGGGTTTGATGCTCGCTTTTATTTAGCGAATGCCTGACGGCGATGTCAAATATCTGTACCTTTATGTTTGTTGTTCGCTTTTTTTTAACAAAGGCCTGGCGGCGATGTCACATGTCCGTACCTTTGAGTTTGTTGTTCGCTTTATTTAGCGAAGGCCTGGCGGCGATGTCAGATGTCCGTACTTTTGGGTTTGTTGTTCACTTTTATTTAGAGAAGGCCTATCGGCAAAGTCAGATAACTTTGGGTTCGATGCTCGCTTTTATTTACCGAATGACTGGAGGATATGTTAGATGTCCGTATCTTTGGGTTTTTTGTTCGCTTTTATTTAGCAAAGTCTTGGCAGCGATGTCAAATACCTTTGGGTTCGATACACACTTTTATTTAGCGAATGCCTGACGACGATGTCAAATTTCCGTACCTTTAGGTTTTTTGTTCGCTTTTGTTTAGCGAAGGCCTGACGGTGATGTCAGATACCTTTAGGTTCGATGCTCGCTTTTATTTAGTGAATGTCTGGCGGCGATGTCAGATGTCCGTACATTTGGGTTTGTTGTTCGCTTTTATTTAGCAAAGGCCTGGCGGCGATGTCAGATACCTTTGGGTTCGATGCTCGCTTATATTTAGCGAATGTCTGGCGGCGATGTCAAATATTCGTACCTTTGGGTTTGTTGTTCGCTTTTATTTAGCGATGGTCTGGCGGCGATGTCAGATACCTTTGGGTTCGATGTACGCTTTTATTTAGTGAATGCCTGGCGGCAATGTCAGATGTTCGTACCTTTGGGTTTGTTGTTCGCTTTTATTTAGCAAAGGCCTGGCGGCGATGTCAGATACCTTTGGGTTTGATGCTCGCTTTTATTTTGCGAATGCCTGGCGGCGATGTCAGATACCTTTGGGTTCGATGCTCGCTTATATTTAGCGAATGCCTGGCGGCGATGTCAGATGTTCGTACCTTTGGGTGTGTTGTTCGCGTTTATTTAGTGATGGTCTGGCGGCGATGTCAGATACCTTTGGGTTTGATGCACGCTTTTATTTAGCAAATGCCTGGCGACAATGTCAAATGTTTATTCCTTTGGGTTTGTTGTTCACTTTTATTTAGCAAAGGCCTGGCGGCGATGTCAGATACCTTTGGGTTCGATGCTCCCTTTTATTTAGCGAATGCCTGACGGCGATGTCAGATATCCGTACCTTTGGTTTATTTGTTTGCTTTTATTTAGCGAAGGCTTGGAGGCGATGTCAAAAACCTTTGGGTTCGATGCTAGCTTTTATTTAGGGAATTCCTGGCGGCAATGTCAGATGTCCGTACCTTTGGGTTTGTTGTTCGCTTTTATTTAGCGAAGGACTGGCGGCGATGTCAGATCCCTTTGGGTTCGATGCTCCCTTTTATTTAGCGAATGCCTGACGACGATGTCTGATATCCGTACCTTTGGGTTTTTTGTTCGCTTTTATTTAGCGAAGGCTTGGAGGCGATGTCAGATACCATTGGGTTCGTTGCTCGCTTTTTTTTAGGGAATGCCTGGCGGCGATGTCAGATGTCCGTACCTTTGGGTTTGTTGTTCGCTTTTATTTAGTGATGGTCTGGCGACGATGTCAGATACCTTTGGGTTTGATGCACGCCTTTATTTAGCGAATGCCTGGCGGAAATGGCAGATGTTTATAACTTTGGGTTTGTTGTTCGCTTTTATTTAGCAAAGGCCTGGCGGCGATGTCAGATACCTTTGGGTTCGATGCTCGCTTTTATTTTGCAAATGCCTGGCGGCCATGTCAGATGTCCGTACCTTTGGGTTTGTTGTTCACTTTTATTTAGCGAAGGCCTAGCGGCAATGTAAGATAGCTTTGGGTTCGATGCTCGCTTTTATTTAGCGAATGACTGGCGGCGATGTCAAATATCCGTACCTTTAGGTTTGTTGTTCGCTTTTGTTTAGCGAAAGCCTGACGGCGATGTCAAATACCTTTGGGTTCGATGCTCGCTTTTATTTAGCGAATGCCTGGCGGTGATGTCAGAAGTCCGTACCTTTGGGTTTGTTGTTCGCTTTTATTTAGCGATGGCCTGGCGGCGATGTTAGATCCCTTTGGGTTCGATGCTCCCTTTTATTTAGCGAATGCCTGACGGCGATGTCAGATATCCGTACCTTTGGGTTTTTTTTTCGCTTTTATTTAGCGAAGGCCTGGAGGCGATGTCAAATACCTTTGGGTTCGATGCTAGCTTTTATTTAAGGAATTCCTGGCGGCAATGTCAGATGTCCGTACCTTTGGGTTTGTTGTACGCTTTTATTTAGTGAAGGACTGGCGGAGATGTCAGATCCATTTGGGTTCAATGCTCCCTTTTATTTAGCGAATGCCTGACGACGATGTCAGATATCTGTACCTTTGGGTTTTTTGTTCGCTTTTATTTAGCGAAGGCTTGGAGGCGATGTCAGATACCATTGGGTTCGTTGCTCGCTTTTATTTAGGGAATGCCTGGCGGAGATGTCAGATGTCCGTACCTTTGGGTTTGTTGTTCGCTTTTATTTAGTGATGGTCTGGCGACGATGTCAGATACCTTTGGGTTTGATGCACGCCTTTATTTAGAGAATGCCTGGCGGAAATGGCAGATGTTTGTACCTTTGGGTTTGTTGTTCTCTTTTATTTAGCAAAGGCCTGGCGGCGATGTCAGATACCTTTGGGTTCGATGCTCGCTTTTATTTTGCAAATGCCTGGCGGCGATGTCAGATGTCCGTACCTTTGGGTTTGTTGTTCGCTTTTATTTAGCGAAGCCTGACGGCGATGTCAGGTACCTTTGGGTTTGATGCTCGCTTTTATTTAGCGAATGCCTGACGGCAATGTCAAATATCCGTACCTTTAGGTTTGTTGTTCGCTTTTATTTAGCGAAGGCCTGGCGGCGATGTCAGATGTCCGTACCTTTGGGTTTGTTGTTCGCTTTTATTTTGCAAAGGCCTGGCGGTGATGTCAAATGCCTTTGGGTTCAATGCTCGCTTTTATTTAGGGAATACCTGCCGGCGATGTCAGATGTCCGTATCTTTGGGTTTGTTGTTAACTTTTATTTAGCGAAGGCCTAGCGGCAAAGTCAGATACCTTTGAGTTCGATGCTCGCTTTTATTTACCGAATGACTGGCGGCGATGTCAGATGTTCGTACCTTTGGGTTTATTGTTCGCTTTTATTTAGCGAAGTCTTGGCGGCGATGTCGGATACTTTTGGGTTCGATACTCGCTTTTATTTAGCGAATGCCTGACGGCGATGTCAAATATCCGTACCTTTATGTTTGTTGTTCGCTTTTATTTAGCGAAGGCCTGACGGCGATGTCAGATACCTTTTGGTTCGATGCTCGCTTTTATTTAGTGAATGTCTGGCCGCGATGTCAGATGTCCCTACATTTGGGTTTGTTGTTCACTTTTATTTAGCAAGGGCCTGGCGGCGATGTCAGATACCTTTGGGTTCGATGCTCGCTTATATTTAGCGAATGCCTGGCGGCGAAGTCAAATATCCGTACCTTTGGGTTTGTTGTTCGCTTTTATTTATCGAAGGTCTGGCGGCGATGTCAGATACCTTTGGGTTCGATGCACGCTTTTATTTAGCGAATGCCTGTCGGCAATGTCAGATGTTCGTACCTTTGAGTTTATTGTTCACTTTTATTTAGCAAAGGCCTGGCGGCAATGTCAGATACCTTTGGGTTCGATGCTCGCTTTTATTTTGTGAATTCTTGGCGGCGATGTCAGATGTGTATACCTTTGGGTTTTTGGTTCGCTTTTATTTAGCGAAGGCCTGGCGGCGATGTCAGATACCTTTGGGGTTCGATGCTCTCTTTTATTTAGCGAATGCCTGGGGCGATGTCAGATGTCTGTACCTTTGGTTTTCTTCGTCGCTTTTATTTAGCGAAGGCCTGGCGGCAATGTCAGATACCTTTGGGTTCAAGGCTCGTTATTATTAAGAAAATGCCTGACGGTGATGTGAGATGTCCGTACCTTTGCGTTTGTTGTACACTTTTATTTAGCAAGGCCTGGCGGCGATGTCAGATACCTTTGCGTTCGATGCTCACTTTTATTTAGGGAATGCCTGGCGGCGATGTTAGATGTCCGTACCTTTGAGTTTGTTGTTCGCTTTTATTTAGCGAAGGTCTGGCGGCGATGTCAGATACCTTTGGGTTCGATACACGCTTTTATTTAGCGAATGCCTGGCGACAATGTCAGATGTTCGTACCTTTGGGTTTGTTGTTCGCTTTTATTTAGCGAAGGCTTGGGGTTTGATGTCAGATACCATTGGGTTCGATGCTCGCTTTTATTTAGGGAATGCCTGGCGGCAATGTCAAATTTCTGCACCTTTGGGTTTGTTGTTCGCTTTTATTTAGCGAAGGCCTGACGGCGATGTCAGATACCTTTAGGTTCGATGCTCGCTTTTATTTAGTGAATGTCTGGTGGCGATGTCAGATGTCCGTACATTTGGGTTTGTTGTTCGCTTTTATTTAGCAAAGGCCTGGCGGCGATGTCAGATACCTTTGGGTTCGATGCTCGCTTATATTTAGCGAATGCCTGGCGGCGAAGTCAAATATCCGTACCTTTGGGTTTGTTGTTCGCTTTTATTTAGCGAAGGTCTAGAGGCGATGTCAGATACCTTTGGGTTCGATGCACGCTTTTATTTAGAGAATGCCTGGCGGCAATGTCAGATGTTCGTCCCTTTGAGTTTGTTGTTCGCTTTTATTTAGCAAAGGCCTAGCGGCGATGTCAGATACCTTTGGGTTCGATGCTCGCTTTTATTTTGCAAATTCCTGGCGGCGATGTCAGATGTCTATACCTTTGGGTTTTTGGTTCACTTTTATTTAGCAAAGGCCTGACGGAGATGTCAGATACCTTTGGGGTTCGATGCTCGCTTTTATTTAGCGAATGCCTGGGGCGATGTCAGATGTCTGTACCTTTGGGTTTCTTGGTCGCTTTTATTTAGCCAAGGCCTGACGGCGATGTCAGATACCTTTGGGTTCAATGCTCGTTATTATTTAGAAAATGCCTGACGGCGATGTGAGATGTCCGTACCTTTGGGTTTGTTGTTCAATTTTATTTAACAAGGCCTGGCGGCGATGTCAGATACATTTGCGTTCGATGCTCACTTTTATTTAGGGAATGCCTGGCGGCGATGTCAGATGTTCCTACCTTTGCAATTGTTGTTCGCTTTTATTTAGCGAAGGTCTGGTGGCGATGTCGGATACCTTTGGGTTCGATGCACGCTTTTATTTAGCGAATGCCTGGCGGCAATGTCAGATGTTCGTACCTTTGGGTTTGTTGTTCGCTTTTATTTAGCAAAGGCCTAGCGGTGATGTCAGGTACCTTTAGGTTTGTTGTTCGCTTTTATTTAGCAAAGGCCTGACGGCGATGTCAGATACCTTTGGGTTCGATGCACGCTTTTATTTAGCGAATGCCTGGCGGCAATGTCAGATGTTCGTACCTTTGGGTTTGTTTTTCACTTTTAGTTAGCAAAGGCCTGGCAGCGATGTCAAATACCTTTGGGTTCGAAGCTCGCTTTTATTTTGTGAATGCCTGGCAGCGAAGTCAGATGTCCGTACCTTTGGGTTTGTTGTTCACTTTTATTTAGCGAAGGCCTAGCGGCAATGTCAGATACCTTTGGGTTCGATGCTCCCTTTTATTTAGCGAATGCCTGGCGGCGATGTCAAATTTCCATACCTTTAGCTTTGTTGTTCACTTTTGTTTAGCGAAATCCTGACGGCAATGTCAAATATCTTTGGGTTCGATGCTCACTTTTATTTAGCGAATGCCTGGCGGCGATGTCAGATGCCCGTACCTTTGGGTTTGTTGTTCGCTTTTATTTAGCGAAGGCCTAGCGGCGATGTCAGATCCCTTTGGGTTCGATGCTACCTTTTATTTAGAGAATGCCTGGCGGCGATGTCAGATACCTTTGGGTTTGATGCTCACTTTTATATAGTGAATGTCTGGCAGCGATGTCAGATGTCCGTACCTTTGGGATTGTTGTTCACTTTTATTTAGTGAAGGCCTGGTGGCGATGTCAGATACCTTTGGGTTCGATGCACGCTTTTATTTAGCGAATGCCTGGCGGCAATGTTAGATGTTCGTACCTTTAGGTTTTTTGTTCGCTTTTATTTAGCGAAGGCCTGGAGGCGATGTCAGATACCTTTGGGTTCAATGCTAGCTTTTATTTAGGGAATTCCTGGAGGCAATGTCAGATGTCTGTACCTTTGGGTTTGTTGTTCACTTTTATTTAGCGAAGGCCTAGCGGCAAAGTCAGATACCTTTGGGTTCGATGCTCGCTTTTATTTATGGAATGCCTGGCGGAGATGTTAGATGTTCGTACCTTTGGGTTTGTTGTTCGCTTTTATTTAGCGAAGTCTTGGCGGCGATGTCAGATACCTTTGGGTTCGATACTCGCTTTTATTTATCGAATGCCTGACGACGATGACAAATATCCGTACCTTTAGGTTTGTTGTTCGCTTTTATTTAGCGAAGGCATGACGATGATGTCAGATACCTTTAGGTTCAATGCTCGCTTTTATTTAGTGAATGTCTGGCGACGATGTCAGATGTCCCTACATTTGGGTTTGTTGTTCGCTTTTATTTAGCGAAGGCCTGGCGGCGATGTCAGAAACCTTTGGGTTCGATGCTCGCTTATATTTAGCGAATGCCTGGCGACAAAGTCAAATATCCATACCTTTGGGTTTGTTGTTCGCTTTTATTTAGTGAAGGTATGGCGGCAATGTCAGATACCTTTGAGTTCGATGCACGCTTTTATTTAGCGAATGCCTGGCGGCAATGTCAGATGCTCGTACCTTTGGGTTTGTTGTTCGATTTTAGTTAGCCAAGGCCTCGCAGCGATGTCAGATACCTTTGGGTTCGATGCTCGCTTTTATTTTGCGAATGCCTGGCGGCGATGTCAGATGTCCGTACCTTTGGGTTTGTTGTTCACTTTTATTTAGCGAAGGCCTAGCGGCAATGTCAAATACCTTTGGGTTCGATGCTCGCTTTTATTTAGCGAATGCCTGGCGGCGATGTCAAATATCTATACCTTTAGGTTTGTTGTTTGCTTTTGTTTAGCGAAATCCTGACGGCGATGTCAAATATCTTTGGGTTCGATGCTCGCTTTTATTAAGCGAATGCCTGACGGCGATGTCAGATGTCCGTACCTTTGGGTTTGTTGTTCGCTTTTATTTAGCGAAGGCCTGGCGGCGATGTCAGATCCCTTTGGGTTCGATGCTACCTTTTATTTAGAGAATGCTTGGCGGAGATGTCAGATACCTTTGGGTTCGATGCACGCTTTTATTTAGCGAACGCCTGGCGGCAATGTCAGATGTTCGTACCTTTGGGTTTGTTGTTCGCTTTTAGTTAGCACAGGCCTGGCGGCGATGTCAGATACCTTTGGGTTCGATGCTCGCTTTTATTTAGCGAATGCCTGGCGGCAATGTTAGATGTTCGTACCTTTGGGTTTTTTGTTCGCTTTTATTTAGCGATGTCCTGGAGGCGATGTCAGATACCTTTGGGTTCGATGCTAGCTTTTATTTAGGGAATTCCTGGCGGCAATGTCAGATGTCTGTACTTTTGGGTTTGTTGTTCGCTTTTATTTAGCGAAGGCCTGGCGGCGATGTCAGATCCCTTTGTGTTCGATGCTCCCTTTTATTTAGCGAATGCCTGACGGCGATGTCAGATATCCGTACCTTTGGGTTTTTTGTTTGCTTTTATTTAGCGAAGGCCTGGAAAAGATGTCAGATACCTTTGGGTTCGATGCTAACTTTTATTTAGCGAATTCCTGGAGGCGATGTTAGATACATTTGCGTTCGATGCTCGCTTTTATTTAGGGAATGCCTGGCGGCGATGTCAGATGTTCGTACCTTTTAAGTTGTTGTTCGCTTTTATTTAGCGAAGGTCTCGCGGCGATGTCGGATACCTTTGGGACCGATGCACGCTTTTATTTAGCGAATGCCTGGCGGCAATGTTAGATGTTCGTATCTTTGGGTTTTTTGTTCGCTTTTATTTAGCGAAGGCCTGGAGGCGATGTCAGATGTCTGTACCTTTGGGTTCGATGTTCACTTTTATTTAGCGAAGGCCTAGCGGCAAAGTCAGATACCTTTGGGTTCGATGCTCGCTTTTATTTACCGAATGCCTGGCGGAGATGTTAGATGTCTGTACCTTTGGGTTTGTTGTTCGCTTTTTTTAGCGAAGTCTTGGCGGCGATGTCAGATGCCTTTGGGTTCGATACTCGCTTTTATTTAGCGAATGCCTGACGGTGATGTCAAATATCCGTACCTTTAGGTTTGTTGTTCGCTTTTATTTAGCGAAGGCCTGACGACGATGTCAGATACCTTTAGGTTCGATGCTCGCTTTTATTTAGTGAATGTCTGGAGGCGATGTCAGATGTCCGTACATTTGGGTTTGTTGTTCGGTTTTATTTAGCGAAGGCCTGGCGGCGATGTCAGATACCTTTGGGTTCAATGCTCGTTATTATTTAGAAAATGCCTGACGGCGATGTGAGATGTCCGTACCTTTGGGTTTGTTGTTCAATTTTATTTAACAAGGCCTGGTGGCGATGTCAGATACATTTGCGTTCGATGCTCGCTTTTATTTAGGGAATGCCTGGCGGCGATGTCAGATGTTCGTACCTTTGAAGTTGTTGTTCGCTTTTATTTAGCGAAGGTCTGGCGGCGATGTCGGATACCTTTGGGATCGATGCACGCTTTTATTTAGCGAATGCCTGGCGGAAATGTCATATGTTCGTACCTTTGGGTTTGTTGTTCGCTTTTATTTAGCAAAGGCCTAGCGGTGATGTCAGGTACCTTTGGGTTCGATACTCGCTTTTATTTAGCGAATGCCTGACGACGATGTAAAATATCTGTACCTTTAGGTTTGTTGTTTGCTTTTATTTAGCGAAGGCCTGACGACGATGTCAGATACCTTTAGGTTCGATGCTCGCTTTTATTTAGTGAATGTCTGGCGGCGATGTCAGATATCCCTACATTTGGGTTTGTTGTTCGCTTTTATTTAGCGAAGGCCTGGCGGCGATGTCAGAAACCTTTGGGTTCGATGCTCTCTTATATTTAGCGAATGCCTGGCGACAAAGTCAAATATCCATACCTTTGGGTTTGTTGTTCGCTTTTATTTAGCGAAGGTCTGGCGGCGATGTCAGATACCTTTAGGTTCGATGCACGATTTTATTTAGCGAATGCCTTGCGGCAATGTCAGATGTTCGTACCTTTGAGTTTGTTGTTCGCTTTTATTTAGCAAAGGCCTATCGGTGATGCCAAGTACCTTTAGGTTTTTTTGTTCGCTTTTATTTAGCAATGGCCTGGCGGCGATGTCAGATACCTTTGGGTTTGATGCTCGCTTTTATATAGCGAATGTCTGGCGGCGATGTCAGATGTCCGTACCTTTGGGTTTGTTGTTCGATTTTAGTTAGCCAAGGCCTCGCAGCGATGTCAGATACCTTTGGGACCGATGCACGCTTTTATTTAGCGAATGCCTGGCGGCAATGTTAGATGTTCGTATCTTTGGGTTTTTTGTTCGCTTTTATTTAGCGAAGGCCTGGAGGCGATGTCAGATGTCTGTACCTTTGGGTTCGATGTTCACTTTTATTTAGCGAAGGCCTAGCGGCAAAGTCAGATACCTTTGGGTTCGATGCTCGCTTTTATTTACCGAATGCCTGGCGGAGATGTTAGATGTCTGTACCTTTGGGTTTGTTGTTCGCTTTTTTTAGCGAAGTCTTGGCGGCGATGTCAGATGCCTTTGGGTTCGATACTCGCTTTTATTTAGCGAATGCCTGACGGTGATGTCAAATATCCGTACCTTTAGGTTTGTTGTTCGCTTTTATTTAGCGAAGGCCTGACGACGATGTCAGATACCTTTAGGTTCGATGCTCGCTTTTATTTAGTGAATGTCTGGAGGCGATGTCAGATGTCCGTACATTTGGGTTTGTTGTTCGGTTTTATTTAGCGAAGGCCTGGCGGCGATGTCAGATACCTTTGGGTTCAATGCTCGTTATTATTTAGAAAATGCCTGACGGCGATGTGAGATGTCCGTACCTTTGGGTTTGTTGTTCAATTTTATTTAACAAGGCCTGGTGGCGATGTCAGATACATTTGCGTTCGATGCTCGCTTTTATTTAGGGAATGCCTGGCGGCGATGTCAGATGTTCGTACCTTTGAAGTTGTTGTTCGCTTTTATTTAGCGAAGGTCTGGCGGCGATGTCGGATACCTTTGGGATCGATGCACGCTTTTATTTAGCGAATGCCTGGCGGAAATGTCATATGTTCGTACCTTTGGGTTTGTTGTTCGCTTTTATTTAGCAAAGGCCTAGCGGTGATGTCAGGTACCTTTGGGTTCGATACTCGCTTTTATTTAGCGAATGCCTGACGACGATGTAAAATATCTGTACCTTTAGGTTTGTTGTTTGCTTTTATTTAGCGAAGGCCTGACGACGATGTCAGATACCTTTAGGTTCGATGCTCGCTTTTATTTAGTGAATGTCTGGCGGCGATGTCAGATATCCCTACATTTGGGTTTGTTGTTCGCTTTTATTTAGCGAAGGCCTGGCGGCGATGTCAGAAACCTTTGGGTTCGATGCTCTCTTATATTTAGCGAATGCCTGGCGACAAAGTCAAATATCCATACCTTTGGGTTTGTTGTTCGCTTTTATTTAGCGAAGGTCTGGCGGCGATGTCAGATACCTTTAGGTTCGATGCACGATTTTATTTAGCGAATGCCTTGCGGCAATGTCAGATGTTCGTACCTTTGAGTTTGTTGTTCGCTTTTATTTAGCAAAGGCCTATCGGTGATGCCAAGTACCTTTAGGTTTTTTTGTTCGCTTTTATTTAGCAATGGCCTGGCGGCGATGTCAGATACCTTTGGGTTTGATGCTCGCTTTTATATAGCGAATGTCTGGCGGCGATGTTAGATGTCCGTACCTTTGGGTTTGTTGTTCGATTTTAGTTAGCCAAGGCCTCGCAGCGATGTCAGATACCTTTGGGTTCGATGCTCGCTTTTATTTTGCGAATGCCTGGCAGCGATGTCAGATGTCCGTACCTTTGGGTTTGTTGTTCACTTTTATTTAGCGAAGGCCTAGCGGCAATGTCAGATACCTTGGGGTTCGATGCTCGCTTTTATTTAGCGAATGCCTGGCGGCGATGTCAAATATCCGTACATTTAGGTTTGTTGTTCGCTTTTGCTTAGCGAAATCCTGACGGCGATGTCAAATATCTTTGGGTTCGATGCTCGCTTTTATTAAGCGAATGCCTGACGACGATGTCAGATGTCCGTACCTTTGGGTTTGTTGTTCGCTTTTATTTAGCGAAGGCCTGGCGGCGATGTCAGATCCCTTTGGGTTCGATGCTACCTTTTATTTAGCGAATGCTTGGCGGCGATGTCAGATACCTTTGGGTTCGATGCACGCTTTTATTTAGCGAATGCCTGGCGGCAATGTCATATGTTCGTACCTTTGGGTTTGTTGTTCGCTTTTAGTTAGCACAGGCCTGGCGGCGATGTCAGATACCTTTGGGTTCGATGCTCGCTTTTATTTAGCGAATGCCTGGAGGTAATGTTAGATGTTCGTACCTTTGGGTTTTTTGTTCGCTTTTATTTAGCGAAGGCCTGGAGGCGATTTCAGATACCTTTGGGTTCGATGCTAGCTTTTATTTAGGGAATTCCTGGCGGCAATGTCAGATGTCTGTACCTTTGGGTTTGTTGTTCGCTTTTATTTAGCGAAGGCCTGGCGACGATGTCAGATCCCTTTGTGTTCGATGCTCCCTTTTATTTAGCGAATGCCTGACGGCGATGTCAGATATCCGTACCTTTGGGTTTTTTGTTTGCTTTTATTTAGCGAAGGCCTGGAAAAGATGTCAGATACCTTTGGGTTCGATGCTACCTTTTATTTAGTGAATTCCTGGCGGTGATGTCAGATACCTTTGGGTTTGATGCTCACTTTTATATAGTGAATGTTTGGCGGCGATGTCAGATGTCCGTACCTTTGCGTTTGTTGTTCGCTTTTATTTAGTGAAGGTCTGGCGGCGATGTCAGATACCTTTGGGTTCGATGCACGCTTTTATTTAGCGAATTATTGGCGGCAATGTTAGATGTTCGTATCTTTGGGTTTTTTGTTCGCTTTGATTTAGCGAAGGCCTGGAGGCGATGTCAGATACCTTTGGGTTCGATGCTAGCTTTTATTTAGGGAATTCCTGGCTGCAATGTCAGAAGTCTGTACCTTTGGGTTTGTTGTTCACTTTTATTTAGCGAAGGCCTAGCGGCAAAGTCAGATACCTTTGGGTTCGATGCTTGCTTTTATTTACCGAATGCCTGGCAGAGATGTTAGATGTCTGTACCTTTGGGTTTGTTGTTCGCTTTTTTTTAGAGAAGTCTTGGCGGCGATGTCAGATGTCTTTGGGTTCGATACTCGCTTTTATTTAGCGAATGCCTGACGATGATGTCAAATATCCGTACCTTTAGGTTTGTTGTTCGCTTTTATTTAGCGAAGGCCTGATGACGATGTCAGATACCTTTAGGTTCGATGCTCGCTTTTATTTAGTGAATGTCTGGAGGCGATGTCAGATGTTCGTATATTTGGGTTAGTTGTTTGCTTTTATTTAGAGAAGGTCTGGCGGCGATGTCAGATACCTTTGTGTTCGATGCACGCTTTTATTTAGCGAATGCCTGGCGGCAATGTCAGATGTTCGTACCTTTGAGTTTGTTGTTCGCTTTTATTTAGCGAAGGCCTGGCGGCGATGTCAGATACCTTTGGGTTCGATGCTCGCTTTTATTTAGCGAATGCCTGGCGGCAATGTTAGATGTTAGTACCTTTGGGTTTTTTGTTCGCTTTTATTTAGCGAAGGCCTGGAGGCGATGTCAGATACCTTTGGGTTCGATGCTAGCTTTTATTTAGGGAATTCCTGGCAGCAATGTCAGATGTCTGTACCTTTGGGTTTGTTGTTCGCTTTTATTTAGCGAAGGCCTGGCGGCGATGTCAGATCCCTTTGTGTTCGATGCTCCCTTTTATTTAGCGAATGCCTGACGGTTATGTCAGATATCCGTACCTTTGGGATTTTTGTTTGCTTTTATTTAGCGAAGGCCAGGAGGCGATGTCAGATAGCTTTGGGTTCGATGCTACCTTTTATTTAGCGAATTCCTGGCGGTGATGTCAGATACCTTTGGATTTGATGCTCACTTTTATATAGTGAATGTTTGGCGGCGATGTCAGATGTTCGTACCTTTGGGTTTGTTGTTCGCTTTTATTTAGCGAATTCCTGGCGGCAATGTTAGATGTTCGTATCTTTGGGTTTTTTGTTCGCTTTTATTTAGCGAAGGCCTGGAGGCAATGTCAGATACCTTTGGGTTCGATGCTAGCTTTTATTTAGGGAATTCCTGGCGGCAATGTCAGATGTCTGTACCTTTGGGTTTGTTGTTCGCTTTTATTTTGAGAAGGCCTGGCGGCGATGTCAGATCCCTTTGTGTTCGATGCTCCCTTTTATTTAGCAAATGCCTGACGGCAATGTCAGATATCCGTACCTTTGGGTTTTTTGTTTGCTTTTATTTAGCGAAGGCCTGGAAAAGATGTCAGATACCTTTGGGTTCGATGCTACCTTTTATTTAGCGAATTCCTGGCGGTGATGTCAGATACCTTTGGGTTTGATGCTCACTTTTATATAGTGAATGTTTGGCGGCGATGTCAGATGTCCGTACCTTTGCTTTTGTTGTTCGCTTTTATTTAGTGAAGGTCTGGCGGCGATGTCAGATACCTTTGGGTTCGATGCACGCTTTTATTTAGCGAAGTCCTGGCGGCAATTTTAGATGTTCGTATCTTTGGGTTTTTTGTTCGCTTTTATTTAGCGAAGGCCTGGAGGCGATGTCAGATACCTTTGGGTTCGATGCTAGCTTTTATTTAAGGAATTCCTGGCGGCAATGTCAGATGTCTGTACCTTTGGGTTTATTGTTCACTTTTATTTAGCGAAGGCCTAGCGGAAAAGTCAGATACCTTTGGGTTCGATGCTTGCTTCTATTTACCGAATGCCTGGCGGAGATGTTAGAAGTCTGTACCTTTGGGTTTGTTGTTCGCTTTTTTTTAGCGAAGTCTTGGCGGCGATGTCAGATGCCTTTGGGTTCGATACTCGCTTTTATTTAGCGAATGCCTGACGGTGATGTCAAATATCCGTACCTTTAGGTTTGTTGTTCGCTTTTATTTAGCGAAAGCCTGACGACGATGTCAGATAACTTTAGGTTCGATGCTCGCTTTTTTTTATTGAATGTCTGGAGGCGATGTTAGATGTCCGTACATTTGGGTTTGTTGTTCGGTTTTATTTAGCGAAGGCCTGGCGGCGATGTCAGATACCTTTGGGTTCGATGCTCGCTTATATTTAGCGAATGCCTGACGGCGAAGTCAAATATCCATACATTTGGGTTTTTTGTTCGCTTTTATTTAGCGAAGGTCTGGCGGCGATGTCAGATACCTTTGTGTTCGATGCACGCTTTTATTTAGAGAATGCCTGGCGGCAATGTCAGATGTTCGTACCTTTGAGTTTGTTGTTCGCTTTTATTTAGCAAAGGCCTGGCGGCGATGTCAGATACCTTTGGGTTCGATGCTCGCTTTTATTTAGCGAATGCCTGGCGACAATGTTAGATGTTCGTACCTTTGGGTTTTTTGTCCGCTTTTATTTAGCGAAGGCCTGGAGGCGATGTCAGATACCTTTGGGTTCGATGCTAGCTTTTATTTAGGGAATTCCTGGCGACAATGTCAGTTGTCTGTACCTTTGGGTTTGTTGTTCGCTTTTAGTTAGCGAAGGCCTGGCGGCGATGTCAGATCCCTTTGTGTTTGATGCTCCCTTTTATTTAGCGAATTCCTGACGGCGATGTCAGATATCCGTACCTTTGGGTTTTTTGTTTGCTTTTATTTAGCGAAGGCCAGGAGGCGATGTCAGATACCTTTGGGTTCGATGCTACCTTTTATTTAGCGAATGCTTGGCGGCGATGTCAGATACCTTTGGGTTCGATGCACGCTTTTATTTAGCGAATGCCTGGCGGCAATGTCATATGTTCGTACCTTTGGGTTTGTTGTTCGCTTTTAGTTAGCACAGGCCTGGCGGCGATGTCAGATACCTTTGGGTTCGATGCTCGCTTTTATTTAGCGAATGCCTGGAGGTAATGTTAGATGTTCGTACCTTTGGGTTTTTTGTTCGCTTTTATTTAGCGAAGGCCTGGAGGCGATTTCAGATACCTTTGGGTTCGATGCTAGCTTTTATTTAGGGAATTCCTGGCGGCAATGTCAGATGTCTGTACCTTTGGGTTTGTTGTTCGCTTTTATTTAGCGAAGGCCTGGCGACGATGTCAGATCCCTTTGTGTTCGATGCTCCCTTTTATTTAGCGAATGCCTGACGGCGATGTCAGATATCCGTACCTTTGGGTTTTTTGTTTGCTTTTATTTAGCGAAGGCCTGGAAAAGATGTCAGATACCTTTGGGTTCGATGCTACCTTTTATTTAGTGAATTCCTGGCGGTGATGTCAGATACCTTTGGGTTTGATGCTCACTTTTATATAGTGAATGTTTGGCGGCGATGTCAGATGTCTGTACCTTTGCGTTTGTTGTTCGCTTTTATTTAGTGAAGGTCTGGCGGCGATGTCAGATACCTTTGGGTTCGATGCACGCTTTTATTTAGCGAATTATTGGTGGCAATGTTAGATGTTCGTATCTTTGGGTTTTTTGTTCGCTTTGATTTAGCGAAGGCCTGGAGGCGATGTCAGATACCTTTGGGTTCGATGCTAGCTTTTATTTAGGGAATTCCTGGCTGCAATGTCAGAAGTCTGTACCTTTGGGTTTGTTGTTCACTTTTATTTAGCGAAGGCCTAGCGGCAAAGTCAGATACCTTTGGGTTCGATGCTTGCTTTTATTTACCGAATGCCTGGCAGAGATGTTAGATGTCTGTACCTTTGGGTTTGTTGTTCGCTTTTTTTTAGCGAAGTCTTGGCGGCGATGTCAGATGTCTTTGGGTTCGATACTCGCTTTTATTTAGCGAATGCCTGACGATGATGTCAAATATCCGTACCTTTAGGTTTGTTGTTCGCTTTTATTTAGCGAAGGCCTGATGACGATGTCAGATACCTTTAGGTTCGATGCTCGCTTTTATTTAGTGAATGTCTGGAGGCGATGTCAGATGTTCGTATATTTGGGTTAGTTGTTTGCTTTTATTTAGAGAAGGTCTGGCGGCGATGTCAGATACCTTTGTGTTCGATGCACGCTTTTATTTAGCGAATGCCTGGCGGCAATGTCAGATGTTCGTACCTTTGAGTTTGTTGTTCGCTTTTATTTAGCGAAGGCATGGCGGCGATGTCAGATACCTTTGGGTTCGATGCTCGCTTTTATTTAGCGAATGCCTGACGGCAATGTTAGATGTTCGTACCTTTGGGTTTTTTGTTCGCTTTTATTTAGCGAAGGCCTGGAGGCGATGTCAGATACCTTTGGGTTCGATGCTAGCTTTTATTTAGGGAATTCCTGGCAGCAATGTCAGATGTCTGTACCTTTGGGTTTGTTGTTCGCTTTTATTTAGCGAAGGCCTGGCGGCGATGTCAGATCCCTTTGTGTTCGATGCTCCCTTTTATTTAGCGAATGCCTGACGGTTATGTCAGATATCCGTACCTTTGGGATTTTTGTTTGCTTTTATTTAGCGAAGGCCAGGAGGCGATGTCAGATAGCTTTGGGTTCGATGCTACCTTTTATTTAGCGAATTCCTGGCGGTGATGTCAGATACCTTTGGATTTGATGCTCACTTTTATATAGTGAATGTTTGGCGGCGATGTCAGATGTTCGTACCTTTGGGTTTGTTGTTCGCTTTTATTTAGCGAATTCCTGGCGGCAATGTTAGATGTTCGTATCTTTGGGTTTTTTGTTCGCTTTTATTTAGCGAAGGCCTGGAGGCAATGTCAGATACCTTTGGGTTCGATGCTAGCTTTTATTTAGGGAATTCCTGGCGGCAATGTCAGATGTCTGTACCTTTGGGTTTGTTGTTCGCTTTTATTTTGAGAAGGCCTGGCGGCGATGTCAGATCCCTTTGTGTTCGATGCTCCCTTTTATTTAGCAAATGCCTGACGGCGATGTCAGATATCCGTACCTTTGGGTTTTTTGTTTGCTTTTATTTAGCGAAGGCCTGGAAAAGATGTCAGATACCTTTGGGTTCGATGCTACCTTTTATTTAGCGAATTCCTGGCGGTGATGTCAGATACCTTTGGGTTTGATGCTCACTTTTATATAGTGAATGTTTGGCGGCGATGTCAGATGTCCGTACCTTTGCTTTTGTTGTTCGCTTTTATTTAGTGAAGGTCTGGCGGCGATGTCAGATACCTTTGGGTTCGATGCACGCATTTATTTAGCGAAGTCCTGGCGGCAATTTTAGATGTTCGTATCTTTGGGTTTTTTGTTCGCTTTTATTTAGCGAAGGCCTGGAGGCAATGTCAGATACCTTTGGGTTCGATGCTAGCTTTTATTTAAGGAATTCCTGGCGGCAATGTCAGATGTCTGTACCTTTGGGTTTATTGTTCACTTTTATTTAGCGAAGGCCTAGCGGCAAAGTCAGATACCTTTGGGTTCGATGCTTGCTTCTATTTACCGAATGCCTGGCGGAGATGTTAGAAGTCTGTACCTTTGGGTTTGTTGTTCGCTTTTTTTTAGCGAAGTCTTGGCGGCGATGTCAGATGCCTTTGGGTTCGATACTCGCTTTTATTTAGCGAATGCCTGACGGTGATGTCAAATATCCGTACCTTTAGGTTTGTTGTTCGCTTTTATTTAGCGAAGGCCTGACGACGATGTCAGATAACTTTAGGTTCGATGCTCGCTTTTTTTTATTGAATGTCTGGAGGCGATGTTAGATGTCCGTACATTTGGGTTTGTTGTTCGGTTTTATTTAGCGAAGGCCTGGCGGCGATGTCAGATACCTTTGGGTTCGATGCTCGCTTATATTTAGCGAATGCCTGACGGCGAAGTCAAATATCCATACATTTGGGTTTTTTGTTCGCTTTTATTTAGCGAAGGTCTGGCGGCGATGTCAGATACCTTTGTGTTCGATGCACGCTTTTATTTAGCGAATGCCTGGCGGCAATGTCAGATGTTCGTACCTTTGAGTTTGTTGTTCGCTTTTATTTAGCAAAGGCCTGGCGGCGATGTCAGATACCTTTGGGTTCGATGCTCGCTTTTATTTAGCGAATGCCTGGCGACAATGTTAGATGTTCGTACCTTTGGGTTTTTTGTCCGCTTTTATTTAGCGAAGGCCTGGAGGCGATGTCAGATACCTTTGGGTTCGATGCTAGCTTTTATTTAGGGAATTCCTGGCGACAATGTCAGTTGTCTGTACCTTTGGGTTTGTTGTTCGCTTTTAGTTAGCGAAGGCCTGGCGGCGATGTCAGATCCCTTTGTGTTTGATGCTCCCTTTTATTTAGCGAATTCCTGACGGCGATGTCAGATATCCGTACCTTTGGGTTTTTTGTTTGCTTTTATTTAGCGAAGGCCAGGAGGCGATGTCAGATACCTTTGGGTTCGATGCTACCTTTTATTTAGCGAATTCCTGGCGGTGATGTCAGATACCTTTGGGTTTGATGCTCACTTTTATATAGTGAATGTTTGGCGGCGATGTCAGATGTCCGTACCATTGGGTTTGTTGTTCGCTTTTATTTAGTGAAGGTCTAACGGCGATGTCAGATACCTTTGGGTTCGATGCACGCTTTTATTTAGCGAATTCCTGGCGGCAATGTTAGATGTTCGTATCTTTGGGTTTTTTGTTCGCTTTTATTTAGCGAAGGCCTGGAGGCGATGTCAGATACCTTTGGGTTCGATGCTAGCTTTTATTTAGGGAATTCCTGGCGGCAATGTCAGATGTCTGTACCTTTGGGTTTGTTGTTCACTTTTATTTAGCGAAGGCCTAGCGGCAAAGTCAGATACCTTTGGGTTCGATGCTCGCTTTTATTTCCCGAATGCCTGGCGGAGATGTTAGATGCCTGTACCTTTGGGTTTGTTGTTCACTTTTTTTTAGCGAAATCTTGGCGGCGATGTCAGATGCCTTTGGGTTCGATACTCGCTTTTATTTAGCGAATGCCTGACGGTGATGTCAAATATCTGTACCTTTAGGTTTGTTGTTCGCTTTTATTTAGCGAAGGCCTGACGACGATGTCAGATACCTTTAGGTTTGATGCTCGCTTTTATTTAGTGAATGTCTGGAGGCGATGTCAGATGTCCGTACATTTGGGTTTGTTGTTCGGTTTTATTTAGCGAAGGTCTGGCGGCGATGTCAGATACCTTTGGGTTCGATGCTCGCTTATATTTAGCGAATGCCTGGCGGCGAATTCAAATATCCATACATTTGGGTTTGTTGTTCGCTTTTATTTAGCGAAGGTCTGGCGGCGATGTCAGATACCTTTGTGTTCGATGCACGCTTTTATTTAGCGAATGCCTGGCGGCAATGTCAGATGTTCGTACCTTTGAGTTTGTTGTTCGCTTTTATTTAGCAAAGGCCTGGCGGCGATGTCAGATACCTTTGGGTTCGATGCTCGCTTTTATTTAACGAATGCCTGGCGGCAATGTTAGATGTTCGTACCTTTGGGTTTTTTGTTCGCTTTTATTTAGCGAAGGCCTGGAGGCGATGTCAGATACCTTTGGGTTCGATACTAGCTTTTATTTAGGGAATTCCTGGCGGAAATGTCAGATGTCTGTACCTTTGGGTTTGTTGTTCGCTTTTATTTAGCGAAGGCCTGGCGGCGATGTCAGATCCCTTTGTGTTCGATGCTCCCTTTTATTTAGCGAATGCCTGACGGCGATGTCAGATATCCGTACCTTTGGGTTTTTTGTTTGCTTTTATTTAGCGAAGGCCAGGAGGCGATGTCAGATAGCTTTGGGTTCGATGCTACCTTTTATTTAGCGAATTCCTGGCGGTGATGTCAGATACCTTTGAATTTGATGCTCACTTTTATACAGTGAATGTTTGGCGGCGATGTCAGATGTCCGTACCTTTGGGTTTGTTGTTCGCTTTTATTTAGTGAAGGTCTGGCGGCGATGTCAGATACCTTTGGGTTCGATGCACGCTTTTATTTAGCGAATTCCTGGCGGCAATGTTAGATGTTCGTATCTTTGGGTTTTTTGTTCGCTTTTATTTAGAGAAGGCCTGGAGGCGATGTCAGATACCTTTGGGTTCGATGCTAGCTTTTATTTAGGGAATTCCTGGCGGCAATGTCAGATGTCTGTACCTTTGGGTTTGTTGTTCACTTTTATTTAGCGAAGGCCTAGCGGCAAAGTCAGATACCTTTGGGTTCGATGCTCGCTTTTATTTACCGAATGCCTGGCGGAGATGTTAGATGTCTGTACCTTTGGGTTTGTTGTTCGCTTTTTTTTAGCGAAGTCTTGGCGGCGATGTCAGATGCCTTTGGGTTCGATACTCGCTTTTATTTAGCGAATGCCTGACGGTGATGTCAAATATCCGTACCTTTAGGTTTGTTGTTCGCTTTTATTTAGCGAAGGCCTGACGACGATGTCAGATACCTTTCGGTTCGATGCTCGCTTTTATTTAGTGAATGTCTGGAGGCGATGTCAGATGTCCGTACATTTGGGTTTGTTGTTCGGTTTTATTTAGCGAAGGCCTGGCGGCGATGTCAGATACCTTTGGGTTCGATGCTCGCTTATATTTAGCGAATGCCTGGAGGCGAAGTCAAATATCCATACATTTGGGTTTGTTGTTCGCTTTTATTTAGCGAAGGTCTGGCGGCGATGTCAGATACCTTTGTGTTCGATGCACGCTTTTATTTAGCGAATGTCTGGCGGCAATGTCAGATGTTCGTACCTTTGAGTTTGTTGTTCTCTTTTATTTAGCAAAGGCCTGGCGGAGATGTCAGATACCTTTGGGTTCGATGCTCGCTTTTATTTTGCGAATTCCTGGCGGCGATGTCAGATGTGTATACCTTTGGGTTTTTGGTTCGCTTTTATTTAGCGAAGGCCTGGCGGCGATGTCAGATACCTTTGGGGTTCGATGCTCGCCTTTATTTAGCGAAGGCCTGGAGGTGATGTCAGATACCTTTGGGTTCGATGCTAGCTTTTATTTAGGGAATTCCTGGCGGCAATGTCAGATGTCTGTACCTTTGGGTTTGTTGTTCACTTTTATTTAGCGAAGGCCTAGCGGCAAAGTCAGATACCTTTGGGTTCGATGCTCGCTTTTATTTACCGAATGCCTGGCGGAGATGTTAGATGCCTGTACCTTTGGGTTTGTTGTTCACTTTTTTTTAGCGAAATCTTGGCGGCGATGTCAGATGCCTTTGGGTTCGATACTCGCTTTTATTTAGCGAATGCCTGACGGTGATGTCAAATATTCGTACCTTTAGGTTTGTTGTTCGCTTTTATTTAGCGAAGGCCTGACGACGATGTCAGATACCTTTAGGTTTGATGCTCGCTTTTATTTAGTGAATGTCTGGAGGCGATGTCAGATGTCCGTACATTTGGGTTTGTTGTTCGGTTTTATTTAGCGAAGGCCTGGCGGCGATGTCAGATACCTTTGGGTTCGATGCTCGCTTATATTTAGCGAATGCCTGGCGGCGAATTCAAATATCCATACATTTGGGTTTGTTGTTCGCTTTTATTTAGCGAAGGTCTGGCGGTGATGTCAGATACCTTTGTGTTCGATGCACGCTTTTATTTAGCGAATGCCTGGCGGCAATGTCAGATGTTCGTACCTTTGAGTTTGTTGTTCGCTTTTATTTAGCAAAGGCCTGGCGGCGATGTCAGATACCTTTGGGTTCAATGCTCGCTTTTATTTAACGAATGCCTGGCGGCAATGTTAGATGTTCGTACCTTTGGGTTTTTTGTTCGCTTTTATTTAGCGAAGGCCTAGAGGTGATGTCAGATACCTTTGGGTTCGATGCTAGCTTTTATTTAGGGAATTCCTGGCGGCAATGTCAGATGTCTGTACCTTTGGGTTTGTTGTTCGCTTTTATTTAGCGAAGGCCTGGCGGCGATGTCAGATCCCTTTGTGTTCGATGCTCCCTTTTATTTAGCGAATGCCTGACGGCGATGTCAGATATCCGTACCTTTGGGTTTTTTGTTTGCTTTTATTTAGAGAAGGCCAGGAGGCGATGTCAGATAGCTTTGGGTTCGATGCTACCTTTTATTTAGCGAATTCCTGGCGGTGATGTCAGATACCTTTGAATTTGATGCTCACTTTTATACAGTGAATGTTTGGCGGCGATGTCAGATGTCCGTACCTTTGGGTTTGTTGTTCGCTTTTATTTAGTGAAGGTTTGGCGGCGATGTCAGATACCTTTGGGTTCGATGCACGCTTTTATTTAGCGAATTCCTGGCGACAATGTTAGATGTTCGTATCTTTGGGTTTTTTGTTCGCTTTTATTTAGAGAAGGCCTGGAGGCGATGTCAGATACCTTTGGGTTCGATGCTAGCTTTTATTTAGGGAATTCCTGGCGGCAATGTCAGATGTCTGTACCTTTGGGTTTGTTGTTCACTTTTATTTAGCGAAGGCCTAGCGGCAAAGTCAGATACCTTTGGGTTCGATGCTCGCTTTTATTTACCGAATGCCTGGCGGAGATGATAGATGTCTGTACCTTTGGGTTTGTTGTTCGCTTCTTTTTAGCGAAGTCTTGGCGGCGATGTCAGATGCCTTTGGGTTCGATACTCGCTTTTATTTAGCGAATGCCTGACGGTGATGTCAAATATCCGTACCTTTAGGTTTGTTGTTCGCTTTTATTTAGCGAAGGCCTGACGACGATGTCAGATACCTTTAGGTTCGATGCTCGCTTTTATTTAGTGAATGTCTGGAGGCGATGTCAGATGTCCGTACATTTGGGTTTGTTGTTCGGTTTTATTTAGCGAAGGCCTGGCGGCGATGTTAGATACCTTTGGGTTCGATGCTCGCTTATATTTAGCGAATGCCTGGAGGCGAAGTCAAATATCCATACATTTGGGTTTGTTGTTCGCTTTTATTTAGCGAAGGTCTGGTGGCGATGTCAGATACCTTTGTGTTCGATGCACGCTTTTATTTAGCGAATGTCTGGCGGCAATGTCAGATGTTCGTACCTTTGAGTTTGTTGTTCGCTTTTATTTAGCAAAGGCCTGGCGGCGATGTCAGATACCTTTGGGTTCGATGCTCGCTTTTATTTTGCGAATTCCTGGCGGCGATGTCAGATGTGTATACCTTTGGGTTTTTGGTTCGCTTTTATTTAGCGAAGGCCTGGCGGCGATGTCAGATACCTTTGGGGTTCGATGCTCGCTTTTATTTAGCGAACTCCTGGGGCGATGTCAGATGTTTGTACCTTTGGGTTTCTTGGTCGCTTTTATTTAGCCAAGGCCTGATGGCGATGTCAGTTACCTTTGGGTTCAATGCTCGTTATTATTTAGAAAATGCCTGACGGTGATGTGAGATGTCCGTACCTTTTGGTTTGTTGTTCAATTTTATTTAACAAGGCCTGGCGGCGATGTTAGATACCTTTGCGTTCGATGTTCGCTTTTATTTAGCGAAGGTCTGGCGGCGATGTCAGATACCTTTGGGTTCGATCCACGCTTTTATTTAGCGAATGCCTGGCGGCAATGTCAGATGTTCGTACCTTTGGGTTTGTTGTTCGCTTTTATTTAGCAAAGGCCTAGCGGTGATGTCAGGTACCTTTAGGTTTGTTGTTCGCTTTTATTTAGCAAAGGCCTAGCGGCGATGTCAGATACCTTTGGGTTTTATGCTCGCTTTTATATAGTGAATATCTGGCGGCGATGTCAGATGTCCATACCTTTGGGTTTGTTGTTCGCTTTTATTTAGTGAAAGCTTGGCGGCGATTTCAGATACCTTTTGGGTTCGATCCACGCTTTTATTTAGTGAATGCCTGGCGGCAATGTTAGATGTTCGTACCTTTGGGTTTGTTATTCACTTTTATTTAGCAAAGGCCTGGCGGCGATGTCAGATACCTTTGGGTTCGATGCTCGCTTATATTTAGCGAATGCCTGGCGGCGATGCCAAATATCCGTACCTTTGGGTTTGTTGTTTGCTTTTATTTAGCGATGGTCTGGCGGCGATGTCAGATACCTTTGGGTTTGATGCATGCTTTTATTTAGTGAATGCCTGGCGGCAATGTCAGATGTCCGTACCTTTGGGTTTGTTGTTCACTTTTATTTAGCGAAGGCCTAGCGGTAATGTCAGATACCTTTGGGTTCGATGCTCGCTTTTATTTAGCGAATGCCTGGCGGCGATGTCAAATATCCATACCTTTAGGTTTGTTGTTCAATTTTGTTTAGCGAAATCCTGACGGCGATGTCAAATATCTTTGGGTTCGATGCTCGCTTTTATTTAGCGAATGCCTGGCGGCGATGTCAAATGTCCATACCTTTGGGTTGGTTGTTCGCTTTTATTTAGCGAAGGCCTGGCGGCGATGTGAGATCCCTTTGGGTTCGATGCTACCTTTTATTTAGCGAATGTCTGGCGGTGATGTCAGATACCTTTGGGTTTGATGCTCTCTTTTATATAGTGAATGGCTGGCGTCAATGTCAGATGTCCGTACCTTTGGGTTTGTTGTTCGATTTTATTTAGTGAAGGCCTGGCGGCGATGTCAGATACCTTTGGGTTCGATGCACGCTTTTATTTATCGAATGCCTGGCGGCAATGTTAGATGTTCGTACCTTTGGGTTTTTTGTTCGCTTTTATTTAGCGAAGGCCTGGAGGCGATGTCAGATACCTTTGGGTTCGATGCTAGATTTTATTTAGGGAATTCCTGGCGGCAATGTCAGATGTATGTACCTTTGGGTTTGTTGTTCACTTTTATTTAGCGAAGGCCTGGTGGCGATGTCAGATCCCTTTGGGTTCGATGCTCCCTTTTATTTAGCGAATGCCTGATGGTGATGTCAGATATCCGTACCTTTGGGTTTTTTGTTTTCTTTTATGTAGTGAAGGCCTGGAGGCGATGTCAGATACCTTTGGGTTCGATGCTCGCTTTTATTTAGGGAATGCCTGGCGGTAATGTCAGATGTCCGTACCTTTGGGTTTGTTGTTCACTTTTATTTAGCGAAGGCCTAGCGGCAATGTCAGATACCTTTGGGTTCGATGCTTGCATTTTTTTAGCGAATGCCTGGCGGCGATGTCAGATGTCCGTACCTTTGGGTTTGTTGTTCGCTTTTATTTAGCGAAGGCCTGACGGCGATGTGAGATACCTTTGGGTTTGATGCTCGCTTTTATTTAGCGAATGCCTGACGGCGATGTCAAATATCCGTACCTTTAAGTTTGTTGTTCGCTTTTATTTAGCGAAGGCCTGGCGACAATGTCAGATACCTTTGGGTTCGATGCTCACTTTTATTTAGTGAATTCCTGGAGGTGATGTCAAATGTCTGTACCTTTGGGTTTGTTGTTCACTTTTATTTAGCGAAGGTCTGGCGGCAATGTCAGATACCTTTGGGTTCGATGCACGCTTTATTTAGAGAATGCCTGGCGGCAATGTCAGATGTTCGTACCTTTGAGTTTGTTGTTCGCTTTTATTTAGCAAAGGCCTGACGGCGATGTCAGATACCTTTGGGTTCGATGCTCGCTTTTATTTTGCGAATTCCTGGCGGCAATGTCAGATGTCTATACCTTTGGGTTTTTGGTTCGCTTTTATTTAGCGAAGGCCTGGCGGCGATGTCAGATACCTTTGGGGTTCGATGCTCGCTTTTATTTAGCGAATGCCTGGGGCGATGTCAGATGTCTGTACCCTTGGGTTTCTTGCTCGCTTATATTTCGCGAATGCCTGGCGACGATGCCAAATATTCGTACCTTTGGGTTTGTTGTTTGCTTTTTTTTAGCGATGGTCTGGCGGCGATGTCAGATACCTTTGGGTTTGATGCATGCTTTTATTTAGCGAATGCCTGGCGGCAATGTCAGATGTTCGTACCTTTGGGTTTGTTGTTCGCTTTTAGTTAGCAAAGGCCTAGCAGTGATGTCAGATACCTTCGGGTTCGATAATCGCTTTTATTTTGCGAATGCCTGGCGGCGATGTCAGATGTCCGTACCTTTGGGTTTGTTGTTCACTTTTATTTAGCGAAGGCCTAGCGGCAATGTCAGATACCTTTGGGTTCGATGCTCGCTTTTATTTAGCGAATGCCTGGCGGCGATGTCAAATATCCGTACCTTTAGGTTTGTTGTTCACTTTTGTTTAGCGAAATCCTGACGGCGATGTCAAATATCTTTGGGTTCGATGTTCGCTTTTATTTAGCGAATGCCTGGCGGCGATGTCAAATGTCCGTACCTTTGGGTTGGTTGTTCGCTTTTATTTAGCGAAGGCCTGGCGGCGATGTGAGATCCCTTTGGGTTCGATGCTACCTTTTATTTAGCGAATGCCTGGCGGTGATGTCAGATACCTTTGGGTTTGATGCTCTATTTTATATAGTGAATGGCTGGCGTCGATGTTAGATGTCCGTACCTTTGGGTTTGTTGTTCGATTTTATTTAGTGAAGGCCTGACGGCGATGTCAGATACCTTTGGGTTCGATGCACGCTTTTATTTATCGAATGCCTGGCGGCAATGTTAGATGTTCGTACCTTTGGGTTTTTTGTTCGCTTTTATTTAGTGAAGGCCTGGAGGCGATGCCAGATACCTTTGGGTTCGATGCTAGATTTTATTTAGGGAATTCCTAGCGGTAATGTCAGATATCTGTACCTTTGGGTTTGTTGTTCACTTTTATTTAGCGAAGGCCTGGTGGCGATGTCAGATCCCTTTGGGTTCGATGCTCCCTTTTATTTAGCGAATGCCTGATGGCGATGTCAGATATCCGTACCTTTGGGTTTTTTGTTTGCTTTTATGTAGTGAAGGCCTGGAGGCGATGTCAGATACCTTTGGGTTCGATGCTCGCTTTTATTTAGGGAATGCCTGGCGGTAATGTCAGATGTCCGTACCTTTGGGTTTGTTGTTCACTTTTATTTAGCGAAGGCCTAGCGGCAATGTCAGATACCTTTGGGTTCGATGCTTGCATTTTTTTAGCGAATGCCTGGCGACGATGTCAGATGTCCGTACCTTTGGGTTTGTTGTTCGCTTTTATTTAGCGAAGGCCTGACGGCGATGTGAGATACCTTTGGGTTTGATGCTCGCTTTTATTTAGCGAATGCCTGACGGCGATGTCAAATATCCGTACCTTTAAGTTTGTTGTTCGCTTTTATTTAGCGTAGGCCTGGCGACAATGTCAGATACCTTTGGGTTCGATGCTCACTTTTATTTAGTGAATTCCTGGAAGTGATGTCAAATGTCTGTGCCTTTGGGTTTGTTGTTCACTTTTATTTAGCGAAGGTCTGGCGGCAATGTCAGATACCTTTGGGTTCGATGCACGCTTTATTTAGAGAATGCCTGGAGGCAATGTCAGATGTTCGTACCTTTGAGTTTGTTGTTCGCTTTTATTTAGCAAAGGCCTGACGGTGATGTCAGATACCTTTGGGTTCGATGCTCGCTTTTATTTTGCAAATTCCTGGCGGCAATGTCAGATGTCTATACCTTTGGGTTTTTGGTTCGCTTTTATTTAGCGAAGGCCTGGCGGCGATGTCAGATACCTTTGGGGTTCGATGCTCGCTTTTATTTAGCGAATGCCTGGGGCGATGTCAGATGTCTGTACCCTTGGGTTTCTTGCTCGCTTATATTTAGTGAATGCCTGGCGACGATGTCAAATATCCGTACCTTTGGGTTTGTTGTTCGCTTTTTTTTAGCGATGGTCTGGCGGCGATGTCGGATACCTTTGGGTTCGATGCATGCTTTTATTTAGCGAATGCTTGGTGGCAATGTCAGATGTTCGTACCTTTGGGTTTGTTGTTCACTTTTAGTTAGCAAAGGCCTGGCGGCGATGTCAGATACCTTTGGGTTCGATGCTCGCTTTTATTTTGCGAATGCCTGGCGGCGATGTCAGATATCCGTACCTTTAGGTTTGTTGTTCGCTTTTGTTTAGCGAAATCCTGACGGCGATGTCAAATATATTTGGGTTCGATGCTCGCTTTTATTTAGCGAATTCCTGGCGACGATGTCAGATGTCCTTAGCTTTGGGTTTGTTGTTCGCTTTTATTTAGCGAAGGCCTGGCGGCGATGTCAGATCCATTTTGGTTCGATGCTACCTTTTATTTAGCGAATGACTGGCGGCGATGTCAGATACCTTTGGGTTTGATGCTCGCTTTTATATAGTAAATGTTTGGCGGAGATGTCAGATGTCCGTACCTTTGGGTTTGTTGTTCGCTTTTATTTAGTGAAGGCCTGGCGGCGATGTTAGATACCTTTGGGTTCGATGCACGCTTTTATTTAGTGAATGCTTGGCGGCAATGTTAGATGTTCGTACCATTGGGTTTTTTGTTCGCTTTTATTTAGCGAAGGCCTGGAGGCGATGTCAGATACCTTTGGGTTCGATTCTAGCTTTTATTTAGGGAATTCCTGGTGGCAATGTCAGATGTCTGTACCTTTGGGTTTGTTGTTCGCTTTTATTAAGCGAAGGCCTGGCGGCGATGTCAGATCCCTATGGGTTCGATGCTCCCTTTTATTTAGCGAATGCTTGACGGCGATGTCAGATATCCGTACCTTTGGGTTTTTTGTTTGCTTTTATGTAGTGAAGGCCTGGAGGCGATGTCAGATACCTTTGGGTTCGATGCTCGCTTTTATTTCGGGAATGCCTGGCGGTAATGTCAGATGTCCGTACCTTTGGGTTTGTTGTTCACTTTTATTTAGCGAAGGCCTAGCGGCAATGTCAGATACATTTGGGTTCGATGCTTGCATTTTTTTAGCGAATGCCTGGCGGCGATATCAGATGTCCGTACCTTTGGGTTTGTTGTTCGCTTTTATTTAACAAAGGCCTGACGACGATGTCAGATACCTTTGGGTTTGATGCTCGCTTTTATTTAGCGAATGCCTGACGACGATGTCAAATATCCGTACCTTTAAGTTTGTTGTTCGCTTTTATTTAGCGAAGGCCTGGCGACAATGTCAGATACCTTTGGGTTCGATGCTCGCTTTTATTTAGTGAATTCCTGGCGGCGATGTCAGATGTCTGTACCTTTAGGTTTGTTGTTCGCTTTTATTTAGCGAAGGTCTGGCGGCAATGTCAGAAACCCTTGGGTTCGATGCACGCTTTTATTTAGCGAATGCCTAGCGGCGATGTCAGATGTCCGTACCTTTGGGTTTGTTGTTCACTTTTATTTAGCGAAGGCCTAGCGGAAATGTCAGATACCTTTGGGTTCGATTCTCGTTTTTATTTAGCGAATGCCTGGTGGCGATGTCAAATATCCGTACCTTTAGGTTTGTTGTTCGCTTTTGTTTAGCGAAATCCTGACGGCGATGTCAAATATATTTGGGTTCGATGCTCGCTTTTATTTAGCGAATTCCTGGCGGCGATGTCAGATGTCCTTAGCTTTGGGTTTGTTGTTCGCTTTTATTTAGCGAAGGCCTGGCGGCGATGTCAGATCCATTTTGGTTCGATGCTACCTTTTATTTAGCGAATGACTGGCGGCGATGTCAGATACCTTTGGGTTTGATGCTCGCTTTTATATAGTAAATGTTTGGCGGAGATGTCAGATGTCCGTACCTTTGGGTTTGTTGTTCGCTTTTATTTAGTGAAGGCCTGGCGGCGATGTTAGATACCTTTGGGTTCGATGCACGCTTTTATTTAGCAAATGCTTGGCGGCAATGTTATATGTTCGTACCTTTGGGTTTTTTGTTCGCTTTTATTTAGATAAGGCCTGGAGGCGATGTCAGATACCTTTGGGTTCGATTCTAGCTTTTATTTAGGGAATTCCTGGTGGCAATGTCAGATGTCTGTACCTTTGGGTTTGTTGTTCGCTTTTATTAAGCGAAGGCCTGGCGGCGATGTCAGATCCCTATGGGTTCGATGCTCCCTTTTATTTAGCGAATGCTTGACGGCGATGTCAGATATCCGTACCTTTGGGTTTTTTGTTTGCTTTTATGTAGTGAAGGCCTGGAGGCGATGTCAGATACCTTTGGGTTCGATGCTCGCTTTTATTTCGGGAATGCATGGCGGTAATGTCAGATGTCCGTACCTTTGGGTTTGTTGTTCACTTTTATTTAGCGAAGGCCTAGCGGCAATGTCAGATACATTTGGGTTCGATGCTTGCATTTTTTTAGCGAATGCTTGGCGGCGATGTCAGATGTCCGTACCTTTGGGTTTGTTGTTCGCTTTTATTTAGCAAAGGCCTGACGACGATGTCAGATACCTTTGGGTTTGATGCTCGCTTTTATTTAGCGAATGCCTGACGACGATGTCAAATATCCGTACCTTTAAGTTTGTTGTTCGCTTTTATTTAGCGAAGGCCTGGCGACAATGTCAGATACCTTTGGGTTCGATGCTCGCTTTTATTTAGTGAATTCCTGGCGGCGATGTCAGATGTCTGTACCTTTAGGTTTGTTGTTCGCTTTTATTTAGCGAAGGTCTGGCGGCGATGTCAGAAACCTTTGGGTTCGATGCACGCTTTTATTTAGCGAATGCCTAGCGGCAATGTCAGATGTTCGTACCTTTGAGTTTGTTGTTCGCTTTTATTTAGCAAAAGCCTGGCGGCGATGTCAGATACCTTTGGGTTCGATGCTTGCTTTTATTTTGCGAATTCCTGGAGGCAATGTCAGATGTCTATACATTTGGGTTTTTGGTTCGCTTTTACTTAGCGAACGCCTGGTGGCGATTTCAGATACCTTTGGGGTTCGATGCTCGCTTTTATTTAGCGAATGCCTGGGGCGATGTCAGATGTCTGTACCTTTGGGTTTCTTGCTCGCTTATATTTAGTGAATGCGTGGAGGCGATGTCAAATATCCGTACCTGTCGGTTTATTGTTCGCTTTTATTTAGCGATGGTCTGGCGGCGATGTCAGATACCTTTGGGTTCGATGCACGCTTTTATTTAGCAAATGCTTGGCGGCAATGTCAGATGTTCCTACCTTTGGGTTTGTTGTTCGCTTTTAGTTAGCAAAGGCCTGGCGGCGATGTCAGATACCTTTGGGTTCGATGCTCGCTTTTGTTTTGCGAATGCCTGGCGGCGATGTCAGATGTCCGTACCTTTGGGTTTATTGTTCACTTTTATTTAGCGAAGGCCTATAGGCAATGTCAGATACCTTTGGGTTTGATGCTCGCTTTTATTTAGCGAATGCCTGGCGGCGATGTCAAATATCCATACCTTTAGGTTTGTTGTTCGGTTTTGTTTAGCGAAATCCTGACGGCGATGTCAAATATCTTTGGGTGCGATGCTCGCTTTTATTTAGCGAATTCCTGGCGGCGATGTCAGATGTCCTTAGCTTTGGGTTTGTTGTTCGCTTTTATTTAGCGAAGGCCTGGCGGCGATGTCAGATCCATTTCGGTTCGATGCTACCTTTTATTTAGCGAATGCCTGGCGGCGACGTCAGATACCTTTGGGTTTCATGCTCGATTTTATATAGTAAATGTTTGGCGGAGATGTCAGATGTCCGTACCTTTGGGTTTGTTGTTCGCTTTTATTTAGTGAAGGCCTGGCGGCGATGTTAGATACCTTTGGGTTCGATGCACGCTTTTATTTAGCAAATGCTTGGCGGCAATGTTATATGTTCGTACCTTTGGGTTTTTTGTTCGCTTTTATTTAGATAAGGCCTGGAGGCGATGTCAGATACCTTTGGGTTCGATGCTAGCTTTTATTTAGGGAATTCCTGGTGGCAATGTCAGATGTCTGTACCTTTGGGTTTGTTGTTCACTTTTATTTAGCGAAGGCCTGGCGGCGATGTCAGATCCCTATGGGTTCGATGCTCCCTTTTATTTAGCGAATGCTTGACGGCGATGTCAGATATCCGTACCTTTGGGTTTTTTGTTTGCTTTTATGTAGTGAAGGCCTGGAGGCGATGTCAGATACCTTTGGGTTCGATGCTCGCTTTTATTTAGGGAATGCCTGGCGGTAATGTCAGATGTCCGTACCTTTGGGTTTGTTGTTCACTTTTATTTAGCGAAGGCCTAGCGGCAATGTCAGATACCTTTGGGTTCGATGCTTGCATTTTTTTAGCAAATTCCTGGCGGCGATGTCAGATGTCCGTACCTTTGGGTTTGTTGTTCGCTTTTATTTAGCAAAGGCCTGATGGCGATGTGAGATACCTTTGGGTTTGATGCTCGCTTTTATTTAGCGAATGCCTGACGACGATGTCAAATATCCGTACCTTTAAGTTTGTTGTTCGCTTTTATTTAGCGAAGGCCTGGCGACAATGTCAGATACCTTTGGGTTCGATGCTCGCTTTTATTTAGTGAATTCCTGGCGGCGATGTCAGATGTCTGTACCTTTGGGTTTGTTGTTCGCTTTTATTTAGCGAAGGTCTGGCGGCGATGTCAGAAACCTTTGGGTTCGTTGCACGCTTTTATTTAGTGAATGCCTGGCGGCAATGTCAGATGTTCGTACCTTTGAGTTTGTTGTTCGCTTTTATTTAGCAAAAGCCTGGCGGCGATGTCAGATTCCTTTGGGTTCGATGCTCGCTATTATTTTGCGAATTCCTGGCGGCAATGTCAGATGTCTATACATTTGGTTTTTTGGTTTGCTTTTACTTAGCGAACGCCTGGCGGCGATTTCAGATACCTTTGGGGTTCGATGCTCGCTTTTATTTAGCGAATGCCTGGGGAGATGTCAGATGTCTGTACCTTTGGGTTTCTTACTCGCTTATATTTAGTGAATGCGTGGAGGCGATGTCAAATATCCGTACCTTTCGGTTTATTGTTCGCTTTTATTTAGCGATGGTCTGGCGGCGATGTCAGATACCTTTGGGTTCGATGCACGCTTTTATTTAGCGAATGCCTGGCGGCAATGTCAGATGTTCCTACCTTTGGGTTTGTTGTTCGCTTATAGTTAGCAAAGGCCTGGCGGCGATGTCAGATACCTTTGGGTTCGATGCTCGCTTTTATTTTGCGAATGCCTGGCGGCGATGTCAGATGTCCGTACCTTTGGGTTTATTGTTCACTTTTATTTAGCGAAGGCCTATAAGCAATGTCAGATACCTTTGGGTTCGATGCTCGCTTTTATTTAGAGAATGCCTGGCGGCGATGTCAAATATCCATACCTTTAGGTTTGTTGTTCGGTTTTGTTTGACGAAATCCTGACGGCGATATCAAATATCTTTGGGTTCGATGCTCGCTTTTATTTAGGGAATTCCTGGCGGCGATGTCAGATGTCCTTAGCTTTGGGTTTGTTGTTCTTTTTTATTTAGCGAAGGCCTGGCGGCGATGTCAGATCCATTTGGGTTCGATGCTACCTTTTATTTAGCGAATGCCTGGCGGCGACGTCAGATACCTTTGGGTTTCATGCTCGATTTTATATAGTAAATGTCTAGCGGAGATGTCAGATGTCCGTACCTTTGGGTTTGTTGTTCGCTTTTATTTAGTGAAGGCCTGGCGGCGATGTTAGATACCTTTGGGTTCGATGCACGCTTTTATTTAGCGAATGCTTGGCGGCAATGTTAGAGGTTCGTACCTTTGGGTTTTTTGTTCGCTTTTATTTAGATAAGGCCTTGAGGCGATGTCATATACCTTTGGGTTCGATGCTAGCTTTTATTTAGGGAATTCCTGGTGGCAATGTCAGATGTCTGTACCTTTGGGTTTGTTGTTCGCTTTTATTTAGCGAAGGCCTGGCAGCGATGTCAGATCCCTATGGGTTTGTGCTCCCTTTTATTTAGCGAATGCCTGATGGCGATGTCAGATATCCGTACCTTTGGGTTTTTTGTTTGCTTTTATGTAGTGAAGGCCTAGAGGCGATGTCAGATACCTTTGGGTTCGATGCTCGCTTTTATTTAGGGAATGCCTGGCGGTAATGTCAGATGTCCGTACCTTTGGGTTTGTTGTTCACTTTTATTTAGCGAAGGCCTAGCGGCAATGTCATATACCTTTGGGTTCGATGCTAGCATTTTTTTAGCGAATTCCTGGCAGCGATGTCAGATGTCCGTACCTTTGGGTTTGTTGTTCGCTTTTATTTAGCAAAGGCCTGACGGCGATGTGAGATACCTTTGGGTTTGATGCTCGCTTTTATTTAGCGAATGCCCGACGACGATGTCAAATATCCGTACCTTTAAGTTTGTTGTTCGCTTTTATTTAGCGAAGGCCTGGCGACAATGTCAGATACCTTTGGGTTCGATGCTCGCTTTTATTTAGTGAATTCCTGGCGGTGATGTCAGATGTCTGTACCTTTGGGTTTGTTGTTCGCTTTTATTTAGCGAAGGTTTGGCGGCGATGTCAGAAACCTTTGGGTTCGATGCACGCTTTTATTTAGCAAATACCTGGCGGCAATGTCAGATGTTCATAGCTTTGAGTTTTTTGTTCGCTTTTATTTAGCAAAGGCCTGGCGGCGATGTTAGATACCTTTGGGTTCGATGCTCGCTTTTATTTTGCGAATTCCTGGCGGCAATGTCAGATGTCTATACATTTGGGTTTTTGGTTCGCTTTTATTTAGGGAATGCCTGGCGGCGATTTCAGATACCTTTGGGGTTCGATGCTCGCTTTTATTTAGCGAATGCCTGGGGCGATGTCAGATGTCTGTACCTTTGGGTTTCTTGCTCGCTTATATTTAGTGAATGCGTGGCGGCGATGTCAAATATCCGTACCTTTGGGTTTATTGTTCGCTTTTATTTAGCGATGGTCTGGCGGCGATGTCAGATACCTTTGGGTTCGATGCACGCTTTTATTTAGCGTATGCCTGGCGCCAATGTCAGATGTTCGTACCTTTGGGTTTGTTGTTCACTTTTAGTTAGCAAAGGCCTGGCGGCGATGTCAGATACCTTTGGGTTCGATGCTCGCTTTTATTTTGCGAATGCCTGGCGGCGATGTCAGATGTCCGTACCTTTGGGTTTGTTGTTCACTTTTATTTAGCGAAGGCATAGCGGTAATGTCAGATACCTTTGGGTTCGATGCTCGCTTTTATTTAGCGAATGCCTGGCGGCGATGTCAAATATCCGTACCTTTAGGTTTGTTCTTTGGTTTTGTTTAGCGAAATCCTGACGGCGATGTCAAATATCTTTGGGTTATATGCTCGCTTTTATTTAGCGAATGCCTGGCGGCGATGTCAGATGTCCGAACCTTTGGGTTTGTTGTTCGCTTTTATTTAGCGAAGGCCTGACGGCGATGTCAGATCCATTTGGGTTCGATGCTACCTTTTATTTAGCGAATGCCTGGCGGCGATATCAGATACCTTTAGGTTTGATGCTCGCTTTTATATAGTGAATGTCTGTCGGAGATGTTAGATGTCCGTACCTTTGGGTTTGTTGTTCGCTTTTATTTAGAGAAGGCCTGGCGGCGATGTCAGATACCTTTGGGTTCGATGCACGCTTTTAATTAGCGAATGCCTGGCGGCAATGTTAGATGTTCGTACCTTTGGGTTTTTTGTTCGCTTTTATTTAGGGAAGGCCTGGATGCGATGTCAAATACCTTTGGGTTCGATGCTAGCTTTTATTTAGGGAATTCCTGGCGGCAATGTCAGATGTCTGTACCTTTGGGTTTGTTGTTCGCTTTTATTTAGCGAAGGCCTGGCGGCGTTGTCAGATCCCTTTGGGTTCGATGATCCCTTTTATTTAGCGAATGCCTGACGGCGATGTCAGATATCTGTACCTTTGGGTTTTTTGTTTTCTTTTATTTTGTGAAGGCATAGAGGCGATGTCAGATACCTTTGGGTTCGATGCTCGCTTTTATTTAGGGAATGCCTGGCGGTAATGTCAGATGTCCGTACCTTTGGGTTTGTTGTTCACTTTTATTTACCGAAGGCCTAGCGGCAATGTCAGATACCTTTGGGTTCGATGCTTGCATTTTTTTAGCGAATGCCTGGCGGCGATGTCAGATGTTCGTACCTTTAGGTTTGTTATTCGCTTTTATTTAGCGAAGGCCTGACGGCGATGTGAGATACCTTTGGGTTTGACGCTCGCTTTTATTTAGCGAATGCCTGACGGCGATGTCAAATATTTGTACCTTTAAGTTTGTTGTTCGCTTTTATTTAGCGAAGGCCTGGCCACAATGTCAGATACCTTTGGGTTCGATGCTCGATTTTATTTAGTGAATTCCTGGAGGCGATGTCAGATGTCTGTACCTTTGGGTTTGTTGTTCACTTTTATTTAGCGAAGGCCTAGCGGCAATGTCAGATACCTTTGGGTTCGATGCACGCTTTTATTTAGCGAATGCCTGGCGGCAATGTCAGATGTTCGTACCTTTGAGTTTAATGTTCGCTTTTATTTAGCAAAGGCCTGGCGGCGATGTCAGATACCTTTGGGTTCGATGCTTGCTTTTATTTTGCGAATTCCTGGCGGCAATGTCAGATGTCTATACATTTGGGTTTTTGGTTCGCTTTTATTTAGCGAACGCCTGGCGGCGATGTCAGATACCTTTGGGGTTCGATGCTCGCTTTTATTTAGCGAATGCCTGGGGCGATGTCAGATATCTGTACCTTTGGGTTTCTTGCTCGCTTATATTTAGCGAATGCGTGGCGGCGATGTCAAATATCCGTACCTTTGGGTTTATTGTTCACTTTTATTTAGCGATGGTCTGGCGGCGATGTCAGATACCTTTGGGTTCGATGCACGCTTTTATTTAGCGAATTCCTGGCGGCAATGTCAGATGTTCGTACCTTTGGATTTGTTGTTCGCTTTTAGTTAGCAAAGGCCTGGCGGCGATGTCAGATACCTTTGGGTTCGATGCTCGCTTTTATTTTGCGAATGCCTGGCGGCGATGTCAGATGTCCGTACCTTTGGGTTTGTTGTTCACTTTTATTTAGCGAAGACCAAGCGGCAATGTCAGATACCTTTGGGTTCGATGCTCGCTTTTATTTAGCGAATGCCTGGCGGCGATGTCAAATATCCGTACATTTAGGTTTGTTGTTCGGTTTTGTTTAGCGAAATCCTGACGGCGATGTCAAATATCTTTGGGTTATATGCTCGCTTTTATTTATCGAACGCCTGGCGGGGATGTCAGATGTCCGAACCTTCGGGTTTGTTGTTCGCTTTTATTTAGCGAAGGCCTGACGGCGATGTCAGATCCATTTGGGTTCGATGCTACCTTTTATTTAGCGAATGCCTGGCGGCGATATCAGATACCTTTGGGTTTGATGCTTGCTTTTATATAGTGAATGTCTGGCGGAGATGTCAGATGTCCGTACCTTTGGGTTTGTTGTTCGCTTTTATTTATTGTAGGCCTGGCGGCGATGTCAGATACCTTTGGGTTTGATGCACACTTTTAATTAGCGAATGCCTGGCGGCAATGTTAGATGTTCGTACCTTTGGGTTTTTTGTTCGCTTTTATTTAGGGAAGGCCTGAAGGCGATGTCAGATACCTTTGGGTTCGATGCTAGCTTTTATTTAGGGAATTCCTGGCAGCAATGTCAGATGTCTGTACCTTTGGGTTTGTTGTTCCCTTTTATTTAGCGAAGGCCTGGCGGCGTTGTCAGATCCCTTTGGGTTCGATGATCCCTTTTATTTAGCAAATGCCTGACGGCGATGTCAGATATCTGTACCTTTGGGTTTTTTGTTTTCTTTTATTTTGTGAAGACCTGGAGGCGATGTCAGATACCTTTGGGTTCGATGCTCGCTTTTATTTAGGGAATGCCTGGCGGTAATGTCAGATGTCCGTACCTTTGGGTTTGTTGTTCACTTTTATTTAGCGAAGGCCTAGCGGCAATGTCAGATACCTTTGGGTTCGATGCTTGCATTTTTTCAGCGAATGCCTGGCGGCGATGTCAGATGTCCGTACCTTTGGGTTTGTTATTCGCTTTTATTTAGCGAAGGCCTGACGGCGATGTGAGATACCTTTGGGTTTGACGCTCGCTTTTATTTAGCGAATGCCTGACGGCGATGTCAAATATCCGTACCTTTAAGTTTGTTGTTCGCTTTTATTTAGCGAAGGCCTGGCGACAATGTCAGATACCTTTGGGTTCGATGCTCGGTATTATTTAGTGAATTCCTGGAGGCGATGTCAGATGTCTGTACCTTTGGGTTTGTTGTTCACTTTTATTTAGCGAAGGCCTAGCGGCAATTTCAGATACCTTTGGGTTCGATGCACGCTTTTATTTAGCGAATGCCTGGCGGCAATGTCAGATGCTCGTACCTTTGAGTTTGTTGTTCGCTTTTATTTAGCAAAGGCCTGGCGGCGATGTCAGATACTTTTGGGTTCGATGCTCGCTTTTATTTTGCGAATTCCTGGCGGCAATGTCAGATGTCTATACATTTGGGTTTTTGGTTCACTTTTATTTAGCGAACACCTGGCGGCGATGTCAGATACCTTTGGGGTTCGATGCTCGCTTTTATTTAGCGAATGCCTGGGGCGATGTCAGATGTCTGTACCTTTGGGTTTCTTGCTCGCTTATATTTAGCGAATGCGTGGCGGCGATGTCAAATATCCGTACCTTTGGGTTTATTGTTCGCTTTTATTTAGCGAAGGTCTGGCGGCGATGTCAGATACCTTTGGGTTCGATGCACGCTTTTATTTAGCGAATTCCTGGCGGCAATGTCAGATGTTCGTACCTTTGGGTTTGTTGTTCACTTTTAGTTAGCAAAGGCCTGGTGGCGATGTCAGATACCTTTGAGTTTGATGCTCACTTTTATTTTGCGAATGCTTGGCGGCGATGTCAGATGTCCGTACCTTTGGGTTTGTTGTTCACTTTTATTTAGCGAAGGCCTAGCGGCAATGTCAGATACCTTTGGGTTCGATGCTCGCTTTTATTTAGCAAATGCCTGGCGGCGATGTCAAATATCCGTACCTTTAGCTTTGTTGTTCGCTTTTGTTTAGCGAAATCCTGACGGCGATGTCAAATATCTTTGGGTTCGATGCTCGCTTTTATTTAGCAAATGCCTGGCGGCGATGTCAGATGTCCGTACCTTTGGGTTTGTTGTTCGCTTTTATTTAGCGAAGGCCTGACGGCGATGTCAGATCCATTTGGGTTCGATGCTACCTTTTATTTAGCGAATGCCTGGCGGCGATATCAGATACCTTTGGGTTTGATGCTCGCTTTTATATAGTGAATGTCTGGCGGAGATGTCAGATGTCCGTACCTTTGGGTTTGTTGTTCGCTTTTATTTAGTGAAGGCCTGGCGGCGATGTCAGATACCTTTGGGTTCGATGCACGCTTTTAATTAGCGAATGCCTGGCGGCAATGTTAGATGTTCGTACCTTTGTGATTTTTGTTCGCTTTTATTTAGGGAAGGCCTGGAGGCGATGTCAGATACCTTTGGGTTCGATGCTAGCTTATTTAGGGAATTCCTGGCGGCAATGTCAGATGTCTGTACCTTTGGGTTTGTTGTTCGCTTTTATTTAGCGAAGGCTTGGCAGTGTTGTCAGATCCCTTTGGGTTCGATGATCCCTTTTATTTAGCGAATGCCTGACGGCGATGTCAGATATCTGTACCTTTGGGTTTTTTGTTTTCTTTTATTTTGTGAAAGCCTGGAGGCGATGTCAGATACCTTAGGGTTCGATGCTCGCTTTTATTTAGGGAATGCCTGGCGGTAATGTCAGATGTCCGTACCTTTGGGTTTGTTGTTCACTTTTATTTACCGAAGGCCTAGCGGCAATGTCAGATACCTTTGGGTTCGATGCTTGCATTTTTTTAGCGAATGCCTGGCAGCGATGTCAGATGTCCGTACCTTTGGGTTTGTTATTCGCTTTTATTTAGCGAAGGCCTGACGGCGATGTGAGATACCTTTGGGTTTGACGCTCGCTTTTATTTAGCGAATGCCTGACGGCGATGTCAAATATTCGTACCTTTAAGTTTGTTGTTCGCTTTTATTTAGCGAAGGCCTGGCGACAATGTCAAATACCTTTGGGTTCGATGCTCGATTTTATTTAGTGAATTCCTGGAGGCGATGTCAGATGTCTGTACCTTTGGGTTTGTTGTTCACTTTTATTTAGCGAAGGCCTAGCGGCAATGTCAGATACCTTTGGGTTCGATGCACGCTTTTATTTAGCGAATGCCTGGCGGCAATGTCAGGTGTTCGTACCTTTGAGTTTGTTGTTCGCTTTTATTTAGCAAAGGCCTGACGGCGATGTCAGATACCTTTGGGTTCGATGCTCGCTTTTATTTTGCTAATTCCTGGCGGCAATGTCAGATAGCTATACATTTGGGTTTTTGGTTCACTTTTATTTAGCGAACACCTGGCGGCGATGTCAGATACCTTTGGGGTTCGATGCTCGCTTTTATTTAGCGAATGCCTGGGGCGATGTCAGATGTCTGTACCTTTGGGTTTCTTGCTCGCTTATATTTAGCGAATGCGTGGCGGCGATGTCAAATATCCGTACCTTTGGGTTTATTGTTCGCTTTTATTTAGCGAAGGTCTGGCGGCGATGTCAGATACCTTTGGGTTCGATGCACGCTTTTATTTAGCGAATTCCTGGCGGCAATGTCAGATGTTCGTACCTTTGGGTTTGTTGTTCACTTTTAGTTAGCAAAGGCCTGGTGGCGATGTCAGATACCTTTGAGTTTGATGCTCACTTTTATTTTGCGAATGCTTGGCGGCGATGTCAGATGTCCGTACCTTTGGGTTTGTTGTTCACTTTTATTTAGCGAAGGCCTAGCGGCAATGTCAGATACCTTTGGGTTCGATGCTCGCTTTTATTTAGCAAATGCCTGGCGGCGATGTCAAATATCCGTACCTTTAGCTTTGTTGTTCGCTTTTGTTTAGCGAAATCCTGACGGCGATGTCAAATATCTTTGGGTTCGATGCTCGCTTTTATTTAGCGAATGCCTGGCGGCGATGTCAGATGTCCGTACCTTTGGGTTTGTTGTTCTCTTTTATTTAGCGAAGGCCTGACGGCGATGTCAGATCCATTTGGGTTCGATGCTACCTTTTATTTAGCGAATGCCTGGCGGCGATATCAGATACCTTTGGGTTTGATGCTCGCTTTTATATAGTGAATGTCTGGCGGAGATGTCAGATGTCCGTACCTTTGGGTTTGTTGTTTGCTTTTATTTAGTGAAGGCCTGGCGGCGATGTCAGATACTTTTGGGTTCGATGCACGCTTTTAATTAGCGAATGCCTAGCAGCAATGTTAGATGTTCGTACGTTTGGGTTTTTTGTTCGCTTTTATTTAGGGAAGGCCTGGAGGCGATGTCAGATACGTTTGGGTTCGATGCTAGCTTTTATTTAGGGAATTCCTGGCGACAATGTCAGATGTCTGTACCTTTGGGTTTGTTGTTCGCTTTTATTTAGCGAAGGCCTGGCGGCGTTGTCAGATCCCTTTGGGTTCGATGGTCCCTTTTATTTAGCGAATGCCTGACGGCGATGTCAGATATTTGTACCCTTGGGTTTTTTGTTTTCTTTTATTTAGTGAAGGCCTGGAGGCGATGTCATATACCTTTGGGTTCGATGCTCGCTTTTATTTAGGGAATGCCTGGCGGTAATGTCAGATGTCCGTACCTTTGGGTTTGTTGTTCACTTTTATTTAGCGAAGGCCTAGCGGCAATGTCAGATACCTTTGGGTTCGATGCTTGCATTTTTTTAGCGAATGCCTGGCGGCGATGTCAGATGTTCGTACCTTTGGGTTTGTTATTCGCTTTTATTTAGCAAAGGCCTGACGGCAATGTGAGATACCTTTGGGTTTGACGCTCGCTTTTATTTAGCGAATGCCTGACGGCGATGTTAAATATCCGTACCTTTAAGTTTGTTGTTCGCTTTTATTTAGCGAAGGCCTGGCGACAATGTCAGATACCTTTGGGTTCGATGCTCGATTTTATTTAGTGAATTCCTGGAGGCGATGTCAGATGTTTGTACCTTTGGGTTTGTTGTTCACTTTTATTTAGCGAAGGCCTAGCGGCAATGTCAGATACCTTTGGGTTCGATGCACGCTTTTATTTGGGCGAATGCCTGGCTGCAATGTCAGATGTTCGTACCTTTGAGTTTGTTGTTCGCTTTTATTTAGCAAAGGCCTGGCGGCGATGTCAGATACCTTTGGGTTCGATGCTCGCTTTTATTTTGCGAATTCCTGCCGGCAATGTCAGATGTCTATACCTTTGGGTTTTTGGTTCTCTTTTATTTAGTGAAGGCCTGGCGGCGATGTCAGATACCTTTGGGGTTCGATGCTCGCTTTTATTTAGCGAATGCCTGGGGCGATGTCAAATATCCGTACCTTTGGGTTTGTTGTTCGCTTTTATTTAGTGATGGTCTGGCGGCGATGTCAGATACCTTTGGGTTCGATGCACGCTTTTATTTAGCGAATGCCTGGCGGCAATGTCAGATGTTCGTACCTTTGGGTTTGTTGTTCGCTTTTAGTTAGCAAAGGCCTGGCGGCGATGTCAGATACCTTTGGGTTCGATGCTCGCTTTTATTTTGCGAATCGCTGGCGGTGATGTCAGATATCCGTACCTTTGGGTTTGTTGTTCTCTTTTATTTAGCGAAGGCCTAGCGGCAATGTCAGATACCTTTGGGTTCGATGCTCACTTTTATTTAGCGTATGCCTGGCGGCGATGTCAAATATCTGTACCTTCAGGTTTGTTGTTCGCTTTTGTCTAGCGAAATCCTGACGGCGATGTCAAATATCCTTGGGTTCGATGCTCGCTTTTATTTAGCGAATGGCTGGCGGCGATGTCAGATGTCCGTACCTTTGGGTTTCTTGTTTGCTTTTATTTAGCGAAGGCCTGGCGGCAATGTCAGATCCCTTTGGGTTCGATGCTACCTTTTATTTAGAGAATGCCTGGCGGCGATGTCAGATACCTTTGGGTTTGATGCTCGCTTTTATATAGTGAATGTCTGGCGGAGATGTCAGATGTCCGTACCTTTGGGTTTGTTGTTCGCTTTTAGTTAGCAAAGGCCTGGCGGCGATATCAGATACCTTTGGGTTCGATGCTCGCTTTTATTTTGCGAATCGCTGGCGGTGATGTCAGATATCCGTACCTTTGGGTTTGTTGTTCTCTTTTATTTAGCGAAGGCCTAGCGGCAACGTCAGATACCTTTGGGTTCGATGCTCGCTTTTATTTAGCGTATGCCTGGCGGCGATGTCAAATATCTGTACCTTTAGGTTTGTTGTTCGCTTTTGTCTAGCGAAATCCTGACGGTGATGTCAAATATCCTTGGGTTCGATGCTCGCTTTTATTTAGCGAATGGCTGGCGGCGATGTCAGATGTCCGTACCTTTGGGTTTCTTGTTTGCTTTTATTTAGCGAAGGCCTGACGGCGATGTCAGATCCCTTTGGGTTCGATGCTACCTTTTATTTAGCGAATGCCTGGCGGCGATGTCAGATACCTTTGGGTTTGATGCTCGCTTTTATATAGTGAATGTCTGGCGGAGATGTCAGATGTCCGTACCTTTGGGTTTGTTGTTCGCTTTTATTTAGTGAAGGCCTGGCGGCGATGTCAGATACCTTTGGGTTCGGTGCACGCTTTTATTTAGCGAATGACTGGCGGCAATGTTAGATGTTCGTACCTTTGGGTTTTTTGTTCGCTTTTATTTAGCGAAGGCCTGGAGGCGATGTCAGATATCTTTGGGTTCGATGCTAGCTTTTATTTAGGGAATTCCTGGCGGAAATGTCAGATGTCTGTACCTTTGGGTTTGTTGTTCGCTTTTATTTAGCGAAGGTTTGGCGGCGATGTCAGATCCCTTTGGGTTCGATGCTCCCTTTTATTTAGCGAATGCCTGGCGGCGATGTTAAATATCCATACCTTTAGGTTTGTTGTTCGCTTTTGTCTATCGAAATCCTGACAGCGATGTCAAATATCTTTGGGTTCGATGCTCGCTTTTATTTAGCGAATGCCTGGCGGCGATGTCAAATGTCCGTACCTTTGGGTTTGTTGTTCGCTTTTATTTAGCGAAGGCCTGGCAGCGATGTCAGATCCCTTTGGGTTCGATGCTACCTTTTATTTAGCGAATGCCTGGCGGCGATGTCAGATACCTTTGGGTTTGATGCTCGCTTTTATATAGTGAATGTCTGGCGGAGATGTCAGATGTCCGTACCTTTGGGTTTGTTGTTCGCTTTTATTTAGTGAAGGCCTGGCGGCGATGTCAGATACCTTTGGGTTCTGTGCACGCTTTTATTTAGCGAATGCCTAGTGGCAATGTTAGATGTTCGTACCTTTGGGTTTTTTGTTCGCTTTTATTTAGCGAAGGCCTGGAGGCGATGTCAGATACCTTTGGGTTCGATGCTAGCTTTCATTTAGGGAATTTCTGGCGGCAATGTCAGATGTCTGTACCTTTGGGTTTGTCGTTCGCTTTTATTTAGCGAAGGCCTGGCGGCGATGTCAGATCCCTTTGGGTTCGATGCTCCCTTTTATTTAGCGAATGCCTGACGGCGATGTCAGATATCCGTACCTTTGGGTTTTTTGTTCGCTTTTATTTAGTGAAGGCCTGGAGGCGATGTCAGATACCTTTGGGTTCGATGCTCGCTTTTATTTAGGGAATGCCTGGCGGCAATGTCAGATGTCCGTACCTTTGGGTTTGTTGTTCACTTTTATTTAGCGAAGGCCTAGCGGCAATCTAAGATACCTTTAGGTTCGATGCTTGCATTTTTTTAGCGAATGCCTGGCGGCAATGTCAGATGTCCGTACCTTTGGGTTTGTTGTTTGCTTTTATTTAGCGAACGCCTGACGGCGATGTGAGATACCTTTGGGTTTGATGCTCGCTTTTATTTAGCGAATGCCTGACAGTGATTTCAAATATTCGTACCTTTATGTTTGTTGTTCGCTTTTATTTAGCGAAGGCCTGGCGACAATGTCAGATACCTTTGGGTTCGATGCTCGCTTTTATTTAGTGAATTCCTGGAGGAGATGTCAGATGTTTGTACCTTTGGGTTTGTTGTTCACTTTTGTTTAGCAAAGGTCTGGCGACGATGTCAGATACCTTTGGGTTCGATGCACGCTTGTTGAATTCCTTTGGTTTTCAGCAAGTATGCCAACATTGCAACTTGATCTTGATGACAAATCTCTTCTTGGAGTGTGCTTGCTAAAGCTTGGAGATGAAGAGTGAAGAAGCTTGAAGATGGAATCTAGCTCAAAGATAAAACTTTTGCTTTCATTTCAACTTTGCTGTTCAGTGTTGCTGTTTGTTGTAGGAGTTTGTTGCTCCTGCTTGGGGTGCCTCCTCTATATCTTTTGTTTTTCTCTGTATTGTCTGTTGGCTTGTGCTGCTTGCCCTTTAGGCTTGAAGTGAAGTTGATTCACTTTGCCTGTTTCTTTCTTAGGTTCAAGGTTGAGTGATTCCTTTGCCTCGCTTGTTTTTGCTGCATCTCATGCATTTTACTGTTTACTGTATATCTGCTGTTTCTTTTCCGTTTATCCCCTAGGATCTCTGATTTCCTCTGTGCAGGAGGGAATTATGACAGACATTAGGTTGTAATCCATGCATGACAACATTAGGGTAGTTTTGATTCACCTTTCAAACCCTAGGATTTTTTAGACTTCTTTCTCTTCTATCTCAGAACAATTCAAAACACAGTAATAAGGATAATCGATGTCGTACACTACGAGCCTTAAGCTATTTGAGAAAGGTTGCTGGAGGGTCACTCTTAAGTAACCTGATTGCTTAGTGTGTCACCCTTAGGGTGACATACGACGTAGTCACCCTCAAATCATAGTCTCTAGTGCGTCAGAGATTGCAAACATCATAAAAGACAGTTCTTGCGTAAAAGGCTGATAACAAACATCAAAGTGTCATTTTTGTCTGCTTGGACTCTTAATCAGGAAAAACCCTTTCATAAGGAGATAAAAAAAACATTCAGACAAGCTTGTGTCTTCCGTAGCCCGAACTACGTTTGCTCTGATCTTTCATGCTGTATGAAAGTACGTAGGCATAGGATGCGATATCCTAGCGAGCAACCTTCCCCTCCTTTCCAGTAGGTAGGCGAACTACGTCGACTCTGATTTCTCGTTCCAGACGGGAATACGTAGGCATAAAGTGCGATACTTTGCTGAGTCATTTTATTTTCTTTTAACCCCGGACCTGTAGAATAGATAGAATAACAATCCATACTAGAAAACAAGCGTGGATCCCGTCGAGTACGACGGACGTGAGGGGTGCTAATACCTTCCCCTTGCGTAACCAACTCCCGAATCCAGGATTTGGTTGCGATGACCATTCCTTTCCCGTCTTTGCGTTAGGTTTACTTCGAGCGTTTCCTTTCCCTCCTTTGGGATAAATAACGCACGGTGGCGACTCTTCTGTTCAGCCGACGCTGATTTTCGCAGTAGCGACAACTGGCGACTCTGCTGGGGACCTTCTTTTTGCAGTCTCGCCCTGTTTTTCCTAGCTGTCTGGGCCTGTCCCCAACAGCTGGCGACTCTGCTGGGGACAGGAATATCCCCTGTGTGAGTCAACCCTAGTGCTTGTTTTCCCGTCATGGGTGTGTATAGATTTACTTTTCTGTCTTTACTTTCCGCATTTTATTTATCAGCTTTATACTGTTATCGCTGTTGTGCCAAGGGGTAATCTGTTGAGAGATAAGTCGGACCTGGGCTTGAGGTTACACATAGACTTAAAAGTAGAGAGTAGTGGTTAGCCTGCTTGCTTAGCTCGCACCAGCTAGCCACGAAATTTACGCTCGGACGAGATTCTCTTTGATGCTTCTTGCCTGGCCCTTAGGGCTCGACAAGTTGTCTGACCCGAGGATTATCGACTCTGGGAACCTATCAATTGGGGATTCAACTAAGTGAGGCCGCTTCAAGGGATGATGATGCCACACCTTCTGGGTATCGTATCATCGCTCTTGAAAGTCTGTGACGTTGAACCCGCATAGGATGTCGTACCTCGTCTGCGAGTTAAGTACACACCTGTGAGGGGTAGGAAGGTCTGTTTGCAGGAAACCTTTGACCTCAGAATACCTGGTTTATCTCTGACAGTGAGATGTGGTTACAAGGTTCATTTGAGTGGTTGATTTGGTTTGAGATAAAGATTGGATGGTTCTCAAGCTTCAGTACAGAACATCACAGTTTATCAGCATTGCACTTGGTCCCTTGTTTGCATATCCATGTGCATTTTCATAATTGCATTTCATTAACATGTAGTTATGTTGCAGGTGATCATTTCCCTCTGATTCTAGTGTATCTCCTAGCCAAACATGGAGTCCCTGAAGAAGACAGTTGCTTACCGGTTTCATTCACCAGACATCAGTTCATTGCTGGGTTTAGTTGCTCTGGCATATGAGAGTGTGAGGGCTGAGTTCAGAGTATCTTATGGGAGATTGCTTAGCTTGTTGTACAGACCTTTGGCATTTGAGACGACTGGGGTGTATACTTTGTTGCAGTTTTATGAGCCGCAGTTGAGATGTTTCTTATTTCCAGACTATATTCTGGCACCCACTTTGGAGGAGTATTCTGCGATGTTGGGAGTTCCCGTGTTGAACCAAATGCCCTTTGTACATGTTGATGCTGAGTCTGAGTTTGCTACACTCACTGAGATTGTCAGCTTAGACGCCTCTGAGTTTCCGGGAGGCTTGGTTAAGCTGAATGGAGCTTATGGCTCACTTGTCTGTCTTAGTTGAGAAGGCTACACAGTGCACAAAGAGTGGATGTTGGGTTGCCTTCAGTGCTATTCTAGTTGTCTGCATCTATGGGATTATCTTGTTTCCTAATGTACCAGATTTTGTCGACTCAGACGCCTTCTTGATTCTTGCCTCGAAGAATCCAGTTCCTACTCTCTTGGGCGATGTTTACCATTCCATTCACTACAAGAATGAGAAACGTCGTGGAAAGAATATTTCCTGTTGTCTTCCGCTCTTGTACAGGTGGTTCCAAGGGCACCTTCCGAAGAAAGGACCTTTTGTGGATGCTGTTGATACTTTGGATTGGTCTTCCCGGTTGATGGGGTTGTCTGCTGAGAATATCGTTTGGTTTGATCGGAGTATGCTTAGTACTGACCTTATATATAGTTGCAGTGGATTTCCGAATGTTCCCCTGATTGGGCGGAAAGGTTGTATTAACTATAACCCTTCATTGCTGGTACGACAGTTCGGTTACGCTTTGAGAGACGCTCCTATTGAGAAGGAGATATAGGAGTCTCTGTATCTCACGGGCTTATCAGACATGGCTGTTTTGATCAGATTGAGACATGCATGGGCTAACATCCATAAGAGGGGGAAAGCTTTGCTCGGCAAGAGCAACAACAAAGCTTATGATCCTTATTTGGCTTGGGTCCGCGAGAGAGCCAGTACTTCTTTGATGCCTTATCCTGTTGTGGAACCTCTGTATCTCCCTTTGATTGAGGTACCTCCTTCGGAAGAGAGTGAGAAGTATAACAAATTGTTGGCTGAAAACGAAGAACTGAAGAAAGCCAATGAGGAGTTAGAGAAGGAAATCTTCCAGTTGCGTCGTGAGAAGAAGGAAGCCACCTTCACTGTGAAGGAACAGACTGAATTGATTAACAGGTTGGGGTCGGAGCTGACAGAAGCAACCAACAAGAAAGAAAAGTGGGGATAGCCTTAAACGGTGTTAGCAAGGTGCTTACTTCCAAGAAGGAACTTCTAAACAAAGCTTATGCCCGTATCAGCAAGTGGGAAGCTTTGTGGAATGGCACGCTTGCCAAGCGGAAGGAGCGCGAAGACGAACTGAAGCTGCAGATTGCCACGCTAGAGGCACAGGTCAAAGACCAAGACACGAAGATTGCTGAAGCGACATCACTTAGGAGCACTGCTGAGCTTAGAGTGAGTGACATTGACGAGAAGCCGAGAGGATATGAAGAGAAGGCTGGTTCCAAGAGGTACAGATTTGACGAGAGTTCTGGCAAAGGAGCCTACCAGGATGATGCCAAAAAGCTGAGATCCACCACCGAGCGGCATGCTTTACTGATTCAGGAGCTGATCTCCCGCCTAGGGCACTCGGAGACGATGAGTATATTGGAGGACGTCAGAGCCCGCCATCTGGCCTGATTTATCTTTGTCTCGCCTTTGTTATTTGGGCTTGTATTTGGACCATCGCCAGGCTTGTTGGCCGAGGTCTCTTCAGTTGTATTCAGTTGTACTCTTGTACTCAGCCTCTTAGAATTGTTATATATGAGGGTTTTCTGATTCCTTGCTTGCCGGATAGGGACTCCATTGTCGTGATGGCCTTCTCTCCAAGACTAAAGTCAGGGGGGATATAACCTGTAGCATATTTACACAATTGCAGTTTCATTCATATTGCATGACCGGTATCCTTGAATTTGTGTCTTATTTCCTGCATCTTCAGGTTTTCCAGGATTGACGAACAAAGAGTTCATCGATATTCAAGCAGAAACAGCTGTAAGATAGACAATGGATCAAGTTCAGAATGAGATGTAGGAGATGCGCGGCAACATGACGCAGTTCATACAAGCTATGGAAACCATGGCCAGGGGCCAGGAACAGCTGCAGGCTATTGTACAACCTCTGATTGCACAAGCTAATGATGTTACTGCTGATATCACTCCTCATGACCGTCAGGGTTTCCTCCAGGGGTTTGGACGTCGACTTACAGAGATAGACATGGAGCATGTTCAAGCTGAGTTAATTGAAGTTCGAGGCCAACTGGGGCAATTCATGAAGGACATGCACGCGTTGCGCTCGAATCAAGAGACGCTCGAAGAGGAGAATTACCGATTAAAGGCTCAGGTAGGATTGATGGCTGAAATATTGAGGAATGTGCTCAGAAGAGAATGTGAGCAAATGTCCGAAGCTGCGGTCGGTTTATTGGCCCCACAGGGGTTGGAAGAACCAGTGCCCAAGCATGATAGGCCTAAGAGACCCTCTACACAATTCGAAACTCGAGATTCTCCTCGTCGCCAGTCGCGACTGATTTCTCAGGATAACTCAGGGGGGTATGGTAAAAGGATGAACCTCTCTGGCAGGGTATTTGATGAGATTCCGGTGGATTATGATCAGTTGGTGCAACTCTTGTTCCAACTTCAACTGATTAAACCCCGCACTTTGGCGCCATTGACTGGGCAACCACCACCAGGCTATGATGTGAACGCCCATTGTGTCTTCCACGCTGGTGCACCAGGGCATAACGTCGCAGACTGCAAGCCGTTCAAGCAAAAGATTCAGGATTTGCTGAATGAGAAGGTAATTGAGTTGGTGCCGGGCGGTATAAAGGTCTCAGGGACCGATATTCTTATTTCCCCACCGGAAGTTGCAAAAGAATCGAGGCATATCCTAGAATCATTGGAAACTGAATCCCCAGGTCCACAACAGTTGCCAATGCCTGGGCTGAATTTGAGGATGACAATGCATGAGCCTAAGGAACGGGTTGATCAAAACCAGCAGCGCATGAAACGCCAGCATCCGGCTCAGTGAAGAATTCAGGAGGGGAAGTCAAAGAGGGTATTTGAGGCACCTCCATCAAAGTATGCTGAACTCTTTCAGACCTTGTTAGGGTTGCACCTTATTGAAAAGAGAATGTTGGTCCCACCAACGGGCGCACCTCCATTTGGTTTCGACGCCAGTAAGCATTGTGAGTTTCATTCTGGGGCACCCGAACATGATATTGAGGGTTGCCACACTTTTAAGCATAAAGTCCAAGATTTGATCGACAGCAAGGCTATCAGCTTTTCTGATAGGGTCCCCAAGGTGGTGCAGGGCCATGGACAAGCAAAGGTCGGGTCGATGAAAAAGGTTCCTAAATTTGGTCGGGCCGTGGAAAATAGGTCAAGACAGCAGCAGGCTACCTCCAACAATTGTTTTTGAGGATGGTTGACTCGCCAATAAGTCAGAATGCAAGAAGTCCGGTTCTGAGGCACCGGCATTTTTCATGTTATCTTGTTCATGTCTTTGCATTTGTAGATGCCTTTCTGTTCAATTGCAAATTTCGTTTGTAAAACTTGTTGTTTTTTCAACTGATATTGATAAATGAAATAAATATGCATGTTTTGAATTAATCTAGTCATGGCCACTCTTGTTGTTTTCATTTATTTCAAACGTTTGCTAAGTGGAATCCGGGGAGGATGACAAAACAGATGACGAAAAAAACTTTCGATTGTATGCTTTTGGATAAAAACCTGTTGATGAGGTACAGGCATTGTTTCAATCCATAAACACCGGAGATATAAGGAAGATAATCCCTTGTTAACCCCTTTGAGCCTAGTAGTAGGAGTTTCTTTCTGAAAATGAAACACCCTCAATCTTAACCCGGGGCAGGGTAGGTGTCAGTTAATTTGACCAAGCGTTCAAATAAAAAAACGAGTGTCCGAGGATCAATCACACCGTTATAGGTCGTACCTAAAAAACCATGATGGTTAAACCTGGCCGATTAGGAGTGAAACAGTCATAATCTCTTTAGCAAGTCATACGAGCCGAGGCCATACGATTTGTTCAGAAAAAAGGAAAAAAGAAAAATCGAAAAGAAAAAGCCCGCTAAGTCTAATCATGAAAGCAAACGACTTAGGCAAAAAATTAGGGTACCCCGCTGGACTCCAAAACTGAAGAAACTCAAAAGAGTTAGTCCAGGCAAAAGTTATGGGAAAACGAAAAAGCGAAGAAATGAAAAGTGAAAAAGGATCACGAAAGAAAATCCTCGGAAAAGAACGAAATCGTATGGCTACCGGTGCCCAAACAAAGACGAAAAGAGAGTGAATGTCACTTTGAAAAAGAATGATTTCTTGAACTATCACTCCACCTTTAATAGGTGAACGCTGAAGTCAAATTAGCTGAACATAGGATTGGAGAACATCACGAAGAATGGGTGGGTCAAAATAAACTTTGAGCCCATATCTTTTCTTGTTAACCGTGAACCTGACCATGTTACAACCCGAGAAAGTCCTAATTGAAACAGGTTTAGTTCAAGAGCATACTCCGGTAAAAAATCGCATCGAAACTGACTCCTAAAAGGGTCCCTCTTATCAGCATTAATATTGACATTTTGATAATTGATTCATTATATGTCACAAAATTTTTTCCAGTGAACAGACTTGGGATTTTGAAACTGTCATATGCATTGCGTTTAATATATCTTTTATGCAGAACAACTTGTTTTACTTGCGAGTAAGCGCATGCAGTAGGAAAGTTTCCTACAGTGGGAAGTCTGATCAGGATAGAATGCAGAATGTCTGAATGTTTCGAGCCGGGGCAGGATATATCCGTTAATCCCCCGTGGGAGTCAGCCACCCAAGAATCAGTTAATCTGGGGGCAATTAGGTCGAGATTTGGCAGATCTCTCACAGCTAGGGGGCATTGCTTCACGAATCGACCGATCAGGGGCAAAAGGTTATTGCAAGACCGGGGAAGATCACCCTAAGAACAAAAGGTTTTGTTGGGACATCCTTTTGGGTTTGACGTGCAGAAGCAATTCCTATCTAACCGTCAGGGTACAGAAATCGAAGAGTCTTTATCAGGAAATTGGTGTCGGTTCAGGGGCAAGGTATTGTGAGGTAGCACCATGGCTAGCTTTTCCCTTCAAGACGAAGTGTTCAGACTGGGGCATGTTGGTATTTCTGGGGCAAATTTCCGAGAAGGCGGATGGAACTCGTGGTTCCTCAGCCAAAATCTTTTGATGAAGAGCCTGATTTCAGTTGATGCTAATCCCCATGCAGGTCGCATTTCATCCCCAGAGGGATCAATTTCCCCAGCTAGTCGCAACTTATCCCCAGAGGATATCCCCAGCCAGTTAAGATCAATATCCCTTGCAGAGGTTGCACTCCCTAGAGAGTCGAGTATGTGAACGATCAATCCCCAGCTTGGAGGATTCCCACAGTGTTTAGCCAAGTCATTGTGTGTTCAGAAAGATTACTCCCATAGAAGACGGATTTTCTTCCCGCAGATCGTCATGCCTTCGTCAGGATGATTATCCCCAGCGGAGTGGTGGCTCCAAGCTTGTAAGCCGTGCCCGGATATCATCGTTTCCTCCAGAAGGATTTCCTCGTTCCCCAGCTGAGTCGTTTCTTGCTCAGTCAGTTTACTTTCCCCAAGAGAGTCGATTCTTCCCCGGTGGAGTTACTCTCCCCAGCAGGTGTTCTTTCCGCCCAGTGGAAATCAAGGTTTAATCTCCTCGGCAGAGTTGGTTGTATGCCCGACATTTATTTTGGCCGGAGGACTGTATGATACCTGTTCATCCCCCAGCATGGGGGTATTTGCTTTCAACAGCCGTGGTGAAGCAAGCTTGTCAAAGTTTCCCCAGCAGCTTGAGCCTGCATTTGCATTTGCATATAATGTCATATTTGCATCTACCCAAAAACGCATAGCATATCCGTGATGTACGGAGCATTACGCCATTGTCAAACATGTGCATTTTGAAACATAGGCCAGGTTGGTTAACCTTTGGTATCCAAGTGTTGTTCCCCTGCAGGTGGAGAGAGCTCTTGCTCAGATCAATTACCAAATATTAAATGTCTCAGCATGAGACACGTGGCGATAATGTTTGCCTTGTCATTATTCCCCACAGAGTTGCTTGGTTAAGTTTCTCTTACCCCTCCAGTGGAGTATTTCTTCAAGATTGTTGTTATGACGTTATCAAAAGGTTTCGCGAATCAAGTTGTAGAAGCTGCCGCCTATGTCGAAGTAGGTGTCTGGCAGTTTGAGTTCAGAAAATCCCCAGTAGAGTCCTTTTCAGATTTATTTCCATGTCAGCATTAAAGATTGAAATATCGGACCATTATGTGTTACCCATTTGATTGATGGAGTTAGCTACTGCAAAGATAGGCAGAGGAGCTGTATCAGAGTATTTCCCGTAGTGATGGCGGTGTTATTTTCCTGTAGTGGTGGCGGAGTTATTACCCGTAGTGATGGCGGTGTTATTTTCCCGTAGTGGTGGCGGAGTTATTACCCGTAGTGATGGCGGTATTATTTTCCCGTAGTGGTGGCGGAGTATTTCCCGTAGTGATGGCGGTGTTATTTTCCCGTAGTGGTGGCGGAGTTATTACCCGTAGTGATGGCGGTGTTATCTTCCTGTAGTGATGGCGGAGTATTTCCCGTAGTGATGGCGGTGTTATTTTCCCGTAGTGGTGGCGGAGTTATTACTCGTAGTGATGGCGAAGTATTTCCCGTAGTGATGGCGGTGTTATTTTCCCGTAGTGGTGGCGGAGTATTTCCCGTAGTGATGGCGGTGTTATTTTCCCGTAGTGATGGCGGTGTTATCTTCCCGTAGTGATGGCGGAGTATTTCCCGTAGTGATGGCGGTGTTATTTTCCCGTAGTGGTGGCGGAGTTATTACCCGTAGTGATGGCGGTGTGATTTTCCCGTAGTGATGGCGGAGTATTTCCCGTAGTGATGGCGATGTTATTTTCCCGTAGTGGTGGCGGAGTTACCCGTAGTGATGGCGGTGTTATTTTCCCGTAGTGGTGGCGGAGTTATTACCCATAGTGATGGCGGTGTTATCTTCCCGTAGTGATGGCGGAGTATTTCCCGTAGTGATGGAGGTGTTATTTTCCCGTAGTGATGGCGGAGTATTTCCCGTAGTGATGGCGGTGTTATTTTCCCGTAGTGGTGGCGAAGTTATTACCCGTAGTGATGGCGGTGTTATTTTCCCGTAGTGGTGGCGGAGTTATTACCCGTAGTGATGGCGGTGTTATCTTCCCGTAGTGATGGCGGAGTATTTCCCGTAGTGATGGCGGTGTTATTTTCCCAGAGCATTTCCCGCAGTGGTGGCGGTGGTATTTCCCGTAGTGATGGCGGAGCTCGTTTCCTGTATCGTTGGCAGAGTTATGTTTGTTGACAAAAGTACTTCCCCAGTGAAGTCGTCCAGGTTATTCCTATATTGACAAGTTTGGTGCTGCGCAGGCAGTTAATCAGATCTGTATCAGGTGGTTGATCAATGGTTACCGTAACAATCAGGTTCAATCGACGAGTGTTGTTCCCCAAGCAGTGGTGCAGCTTATCTCTACGGTTGGCAAATTTCCGGGTTCTTGGTTTCAACCGTCTCGTACCCCGAATGTTTGAAGGTTGTTCGCTCTTCACCCAGTCGGGTCCAAGCCGCTTGAATAGGGGCAGCTGTTGAACCCTAAAATTTGCTCAACCTATTTCACTGGGTTTATGTTTCAATTGCATTGGCATTTGCATAATAAGTCATGTACATAGTCTAATCATTTGCATAGCATAGCATAACAAGTCATCTAACAGGGGATCAAGTGCCATTTTTATCAGAAAGAGGCCCATCAAGGGGTTTTATTCAAGTTCAAGATCATCCAAGTAATCAAGAAATGAGTTGAAGCTTTGAGAAGTTTGAAGGTCAACCAGTGGATTTCTCTCCCAATCTTGGGGATAGGTTGAAGATCACCAATGGGAGTATGAGCTATGACTGAGAGTATGGAATGTGCACAAAGATCATGGAAGACATAGAGGGTCATTTTGAAGATGAGACAAATCATTAATACAAGTACCAGAGCTACAGTTGAATGCAGTCAATTAGGGTTTCATCTGGGTCAACCCTAGGTCAACCTTAGGTCAAATGGTTGATTGGAGGGCATCAAGGCCTACTTGGAGTATGTGGAATTCATGAATTTGTATGTGGATGCATGTGTGGTGTTGTGCCAAGGAGAAATCAAAAGGAATCAAGAAGAAGAGGAGTTACTAGATTAGGGTTTCAGTGTAAAAAACCCTAATTCAGGCCTAACTTCCAAGCCAGATAAGTCAAAATGAAAGTTTCAAATGAAGTCTTGGTCTACATGAAACTTTTAGAACATCTCAATAGCTTTAATTTGAGTACTAGAAGTCTTCAAGGAGATTTATAGAACTCAAGTTATGGTTCTTGCAAGTTATGGGTCCCCAGAGGATACTGAAATTTATCTGTGAACGTCACTTGACTTCCAAGCAACTTTTGCCCATCAAGGAGTTTTCAAAGGGATTATTGGAAAACATAAGAGTTGTAGATCTTGATCTTAGCTTTAATTTGAGTACTATAAGTCCTCAAGTGGATTTGTAGAATTCAAGTTATGGTCTTGGCAATCCAGGGGTATTTTGGGAAAGTTGAATTACAGGTCATTTTTGAGCATAGGTCAAAATCTCCATGTTCCACTTCTCAAATGAAAAATTGTTCAACATGGAATGTGCTTAAAATGATGTTTTTAGGTCAAATAAGTTACCATGGTGGATTGATCGGCTTATTTCAAAAAAGTCACTTAAAATGGCCTAAAAAAAGGGAATAAGTCAAATAAAGTTTGATGGAAAAAATCAAATTTTGGGTTAGAGGTCACAAACAAGCCATATGACATACCAATTTGATTGTAAAATGCATTTTAAAGACAATGGCATTGCCACAATTTTGAATTGAGGGTTATTTCAAGGACTTGCTTTGTAAATTGGTTACTTGAACCATAAGGCACAATTGCAAAACCACACTTCCAAGCAAATGCAAGGCTCCTTTCCATCCATACACCTCCAACATCTCATTTTGAGAGAATTTAAACTCATAACCAAGTGAATTGTAAGCCAAAAACATGAGATGGTATGTGCATAACATAAGAAGAGATTTTCATGACATGAGAAGTTGATTTTCTCATTGGATCAATCTAGAACTTTCTAGGGTCTTCAAATACATTCTCATTGGATCAATCTAGAACTTTCTAGGGTCTTCAAATACATTCTCATTGGATCAATCTAGAACTTTCTAGGGTCTTCAAATACATTCTATATATACTTGTGAAGAGGTTCAAAGCAAGAGTTGGTGATTCATTTGTGCAAAAACCATAGATTGACATTGGAGTTTGGAAGAGAAAAAGTGAGAGATTAAAGCATTTTCAAGAGTTATCAAGAATTTAATCTTCTCCAACAAACTTCAAAGGTTTTCCGCACTTTTTGGCAAGAAAAAACGAGCTCCAACTACTCCGTTTCGACGCTCCGAAGCCGGTATGTGAAATTTAATTTAATTCATTTTCGTTCTTTTTTTTCTGTTTTAATAGATGTTTGGATTAATTGCGTTAAAAATAGTAAAAATGATCGAAAAATTATGAAATTTATTTCTGTAGATCTTGATTGTCTTAAGAAACTGTAGGAGTTGATTTTGCATTTTCAGGATTTTATTTGAATTAGTTACGAATTTTCTTTTGTGCTAATATCCATTGTTATGCATATTTGATATTTCTATTTGTTTAATTTTTTTCTCTTTGATGCTTTATGCTTTTGAGCTAATTCTTTCGATATGATTTAGAGGACATCCATAGGTTTCCCCAGGAATTTTCTTAGAATTTTTAAAATTGATTAGATTCTGTTTTAGGTGTGTAGTTTAGAGCCTTCCCAAATAATGGTTTCCCATGACCAAATTTCATTTAGTAATTATTTAGATGACCTATAAATTGATTTAGGTCCTGATTCTGGAATTTTAGAATATTCAAACAAGCATGTTCACATAGGAATTTTATTAGAATTTTACAATTTATTTTGCTATTTTTTTTTGGTTTTGCAAATGATTGTTGCTTTCGGTGTTCTCTCTTGAGTGCTTTGCCTTGTTTGGAGTGTTTGGTGGACTTGGAGCTTGAAGACTTTGGATTCCTTTTTAGAGAAGCTTTTGGTCATGATGAAGATGCTTTGGCTAGAAGAGTGGGGCTTGGAGTGGAGCTTTCTTTCTCTTTTATGTTTGTTTTAGGAGTTGGTAGAATTAGGCTTTTAGGGAGAGCTTTTGTAGAATTAGTTCATTTCTTCCATCAAACATAGAATGCATTGTTTGCTTCTATTCTATCCTATGATGCAAAGTCCTCTTAGGGAAGTTCCATCTCTTCTTAGGAGGGAAGTGGGGCATACCCTAGAGAGTAGAACTTTTGAGGATACACTTCCACTTCGATGTTGGTTCTTGTTGAATTCCTTTGGTTTTCAGCAAGTATGCCAACATTGCAACTTGATCTTGATGACAAATCTCTTCTTGGAGTGTGCTTGCTAAAGCTTGGAGATGAAGAGTGAAGAAGCTTGAAGATGGAATCTAGCTCAAAGATAAGACTTTTGCTTTCATTTCAACTTTGTCGTTCAGTGTTGCTGTTTTTTGTAGGAGTTTGTTGCTCCTGCTTGGGTTGCCTCCTCTGTATCTTTTGTTTTTCTCTGTATTGTTCGTTGGCTTGTGTTGCTTGCCCTTTAGGCTTGAAGTGAAGTTGATTCACTTTGCCTGTTGCTTTCTTAGGTTCGAGGTTGAGTGATTCCTTTGCCTCGCTTGTTTTTGCTGCATCTCATGCATTTTACTGTTTACTGTATATCTGCTGTTTCTTTTCTGTTTATCCCCTAGGATCTCTGATTTCCTCTGTGCAGGAGGGAATTATGACAGACATTAGGTTGTAATCCATGCATGACAACATTAGGGTAGTTTTGATTCCCCTTTCAAACCCTAGGATTTTTTAGACTTCTTTCTCTTCTATCTCAGAACAATTCAAAACACAGTAATAAGGATAATCGATGTCGTACGCTACGAGCCTTAAGCTATTTGAGAAAGGTTGCTGGAGGGTCACTCTTCAGTAACCTGATTGCTTAGTGTGTCACCCTTAGGGTGACATACGATGTAGTCACCCTCAAATCATAGTCTCTAGTGCGTCAGAGATTGCAAACACCATAAAAGACAGTTCTTGCGTAAAAGACTGATAACAAACATCAAAGTGTCATTTTTGTCCGCTTGGACTCTTAATCAGGAAAAACCCTTTCATAAGGAGATAAAAAAAACATTCAGACAAGCTTGTGTCTTCCGTAGCCCGAACTACGTCTGCTCTGATCTTTCATGTTGTATGAAAGTACGTAGGCATAGGATGCGATATCCTAGCGAGCAACCTTCCCCTCCTTTCCAGTAGGTAGGCGAACTACGTCGACTCTGATTTCTCGTTCCAGACGGGAATACGTAGGCATAAAGTGCGATACTTTGCCGAGTCATTTTGTTTTCTTTTAACCCCAAACCTGTAGAATAGATAGAATAACAATCCGTACTAGAAAACAAGCGTGGATCCCGTCGAGTATGACGGACGTGAGGGGTGTTAATATCTTCCCCTTGCGTAACCGAATCCCGAATCCAGGATTTGGTTGCGATGACCATTCCTTTCCCGTCTTTGCGTTAGGGTTACTTCGAGCGTTTCCTTTCCCTCCTTTGGGATAAATAACGCACGGTGGCGACTCTTCTGTTCAGCCGGCGCCGATTTTCGCAGTAGCGACAAACATCATTTGAGTTATCGCTTCTGTGAAAGGAATAGTAATGTTTAGTTGTTTCAGAAGTTCGACAAATTTCTTAAATTGTCCTGAAGTTTTGGAGTTTATTAATCTTTGAGGATAAGGGATAGGTGGTTTATATGGCGCTGGAGGTGCTTGAGTTTTTTCACTTGCGGTGTCCTCCTTCTCGTTGTCTTCCTTCTTCTCTAACTCGGATTCCTTTTCTGCTTGTTCAGTTGGTTTTTGTTGCATGGCTGAGTTTTCGGTTCTCGGATCGATCGGTTCGTCCAATTCTTTTCCACTTCTTAGTATGACGGCATTTGCTTGCCCTTTTGGATTTTGTTCGGGTTGTCCAGGAAATGTGCTAGTGGGTGCAGCAGCAGAGGCTTGTTGTTGAGCCACTTGGGATATCTGCGTTTCTAGCATTTTGTTGTGGGTGGCTAAAGCGTCTACTTTTCCGGTCAGCTGTTTAATTTGCTCGCTAGTGTGTATGTTTTGATTTAGGAATTCTTTGTTTGTTTGAGCTTGAGTAGCTATGAATTTTTCCATCATCAACTTGAGGTTTGATTTCTTAGGGGCAGTCTGGGCAGCAGCTGGTTTCTGATATCCTGGCGGAGCAGCAGGCATCTGCAATGCATTATTGCTTTTGTAAGAAAAGTTTGGATGGTTTCGCCAACCTGGGTTGTAAGTATTTGCGTAAGGGTTTCCTTGAGCGTAATTTACTTGGTCTGGTGGGATTCCGGCCAACAATGGGCACTCGGGCGCATTATGAGTGGGGATTCTGCATAACTCGCAGTTTGGAGTTACGGCAGTGACGGTTGCAGTGGAGTTAACGGTCAGACTGTCGATCTTCTGTGCTAGAGCATCTACTTTAGCGTTGAACATTTCAAGGCTGTTGATCTCGTACATCCCACCTTTCGCTGCGGGTTTCTCTGCTGGAATGCGTTCACCTCCCCATTGGCAGTGGTTCTGAGACATGTTTTCGATTAGTTGATAGGCTTCGTCGTATGGCTTATCCATAAGTGCACCGCCCGCGGCGGCGTCTACCGTTAATCTGGTGTTTTATAAAAGCCCATTATAGAAAGTATGGATCGTCACCTAGTCTTCTAGACCGTGGTGAGGACATGTTCTCATCATATCTTTGAACCTTTCCCACGCTTCGTAGAGAGATTCAGTATCTTTTTGTCGAAATCCGTTGATTTGAGCTCTAAGCATAGCAGTTAAGCTTGGCGGAAAATATCTTGCTAAGAAAACGTTCTTCAACTGTTCCCACATCGTAACGGAGTTGGATGGTAAGGATTGTAACCATGTCCAAGCTCTATCTCTAAGAGAGAAAGGAAAAAGACGAAGTCTTATTGCGTATGGAGTTATTCCATTTGCTTTCACTGTGTCTGCGTATTGTACAAACTTCGTTAAATGTTCATTTGGATCATCAGTTGCATTTCTTGAGAATTGGTGTTGTTGTACAGCTGACAACAATGACGGTTTTAGCTCAAAATCGTTTCGAGTAATAGCTGGGGCAGCTATGCTACTTCTAGGCTCCATCTGAGAGGGTGTAGCGTATGCCTTCAGCGGTTTGTTTTGAGGTCCTTCAGCCATCTTTTCTTCTTTAACTGGAGGATGAGCTAGAAGATCAGGAATGTTGTGTCTTCGTTGATATTAGACGATGCGCCTTCTTAGATGTAAGAAGCGCTCTAGTTCAGCGATTGTAGGTTGTAAGATATCGCCTTGTGAGCGAGTACTTGGCATACAATCGAAGAACGAGTAGAGGGAGAGAGAATTGTTAACCTAGTATATACTGTGTAACAAAGGTTTACACTATTGACTAAACGGGTCCCCGGCAACGGCGCCAAAAACTTGATCGCGACTTTCTATGTCTAATACAACTTAACTGCAAGTGCACAGTTTATCGCGTAGTAATAAAAGATATCGATCCCACAAGGACTCGTAATCAAACTAGTGTTCTCGGGAGTTACTATGTTTAGATAGGTAGATAATGTTTAAGGGAATAATTGCTATTACTAAAGGGAACTAAAGACGTTACTTAAAGTATAATTACGCGAATCGATATGCAATAATTATGTTCTTCGGGGATTTGACAAGTTACCGGTATGTAAAATATTTTCAGAATTTATTTAAGATGAAAATAGTGATCTAAAGACCTTCGTCTCACGATGGTTGTTGACGCTAGTCGCAACTTTAAGGCGGAACGTCTGCTGTCGCTATCCCGTTCGGGGTTAAAATCTCTTTTTGGAAATCTCTAAGTTCTAATCTATTTTAAAGTGTTTTCGCTGTTATTAAAACAAATGCCTAGTGTTTACTATCTGGTCCTAGCCGCAGCTGTCGCTTGTTGGTTCGTACCTTAATTAATTTCCCACTTCGTGGCAAAACTACTTTTAAATAAGTTCTCGCTGTCGCGACGAACGTTTATTCAGGAAATAAGTTTAAACACTCAGGCCATAAATAACTTTTGGAAAAGAAAGGTTTTAACCGGTTATTATCAAATCCCGTCTAAATTATTATTACATACCGATTACTCTGGTTTAGCTAGACATGGATTTGGAATAGGTAAAGCGTAAATAAAAGCAGAAATTTAGAACATACATACTGCTGGGAATTAAAGTTACAATTAACGAAATAATAAAAACCTGTAAAGTATCCAATTGGATTTTGGCCAAATCCCAATGATGGCGGCAGGATTGTGTCTTCAAGCCAATAGAGCATACAAAAGAAATTGCAGTAACAGAATACAGGAAAAAGAAAGAAAAACAAAAACAAGACTCAAACTAAATTTGCTATGGAAAATATTTGGGTAGCACTTCGTTATCTGAATGCGGCTCCCTTTCTCAGCTCCCCTCCTTCCCCTTTTATAGAGGTGAAATACTAACGGTTAATTTTGCAGAAGGTGGTCTTGGAGTCAGAGAAAATAGGAAGTAGTGGTCCATTATTTTTGGGACTTGGAACTGATTTTTGCACGTTAAATGAAGTTCTGCGTTTTTGCCTGCATGACGGTCGTCATGGTGTGTGACGATCGTCACCCGTGTGACGATCGTCATGGATGTGTGACGGTCGTCACAGCAGCAAAATTCGCATCTGTTGTTTTTCATGTTTTTTTCATCTGGTTTTCGTCCATATTTCATCTGTAATTGCTTCTTTTCTTCATATTGCTTTGTTTGGACATGATCTTCAAATACCTGCAAAATATCAGACAAATAACATGGAAAAACCCAAAATTGGATTGAAACCAATCAAATATTAGTTGAATTATATGTCAATATATATATATATATATATATATATATATATATATATATATATATATATATATATATATATATATATATATATATATATATATATATATATATATATATATATATATATATACGATTTCGCGTTATCAAGGAGAAACATCCTTCTAGCTAAAAAATGTCCTGGAAGTTGGTTGACTTTCAAGTACCAAAATCACATTCATCTGATGACCTGTAACTTGTCTGCCTCATAACTTGAGTTCTAGAAATCCAATGAATGACTTCTAATACTCAAATTAAAGCAATGATCATTCTATACAAGTCTCACGTGGATATCAAGATGAGATGAAACTTGTATCTTGAATTATGTGGTCTTGAAGTTGGGCACTAAAATAGGGGATTTTACATTGTCAAGCTTAGAAACGCTAGCTCAATAACTTCTCACACTCTTGAATATTGATGAATTGATCTTGAAATAATCTCTTAGGTGTCTCAACAAAACATTCCATGATCATAGTTGCTTGGAATTGAGTCTTAATCTCCTCAAGACTCACAGTTGACTGAGGGTTGACCAGGTGAAAACCCGAGTTGCACCAATCTTGGTTGTGGCCTCTTGCACTTTGCATAATGGCCTGAATAAGCTTCATAATGATTCTCAAGACCTTTTATGAGCTCCCACAATGTTCCATACCCATATCCATAGACTCACAATCGTCTGGTGATCTTTTCATGGCCTCTAAGATAGGAGGTGAACCGCATACAACTCTTTGACTTTTATGATGGTGATAAGCTCTTGAACAGCTTGAATGCATCCTCTTGATTAGGTTTAGAACTTGATAACCGTTTCTTCTTGATAAGCACACCCCCTTGATCCCCTGTGAATGGATGATGGCATGAAAATATTAATGCAATGAAATACAATGCTGATGCAATGAAGCAAAAGCCAGTAAAGAAAAAAAGTTGGGCAAATTTTGGGTTGCAACAGCTGCCCTTATTCAAACGGCTTGGACCTGACTGGGTGAGAAGCGAACAACTCTCAAACAATCAAGGTAGAAGACGGTTGAATACCAAAGAAACCCAGAAATTTGCCAACCTGCAGAAATAAACTGCAACACTAATTGGGGAAAAATATCCAGAAACTGAATACAGTTGCACGGCAACCAGCTGAATGCTCAGCAGATACAGAACACCTGACCTCACCGCCAGTCATCTGTGTAACGCCACAGACACTGAACCCACAGGCCGGATCAATATGCACTTGATCCTTCCCATTGTCTAAAGCTGGATCAACATGCACTTGATCCTCTCACTTCGTCTAAGGTCAGATCAACATCCACTTAATCTTTCCACATTGTTTAAGGCTGGATCAACATGCACTTGATCCTTTCATTTCGTTAGAAAGAAAATAATACTCACATCGTCTAAGGAAAAACAGGAAGTCACCCTTGAAAGCTGGATCAACATGCACTTGATCCTTTCATTTTTTCAGAAATAAAACAATACTCACATCGTCTAAGGAAAGACAGGAAATCACCCTTGAAAGCTGGATCAACATGCACTTGATCCTTTCACATTGTCTGAGGATAGACAGCCAATCCTCACGTCGTCTAAAGAAAGACGGAAAGACTCCAACCCGCTCACGTCATCTGAGGGTAAACAGGAACAAATTTGATACTCACATCGTCTAAAGAAAGACGAGAAGACTCCAATACTCACATCGTCTAAAGAAAGACGGGAAGACTCAAATACTCACATCGTCTAAAGAAAGACGGAAAGGAAGTATCCAAAACCGTATATCATGTCAATGAACTTCAAACCCATACAGCAAACTTCAGAATCCTTTCGTTAATTGGAATTGATGGAAAGAAAATATCTTCAGAGGGCCACATCGTCAATAGTGATTGACAGAAAGAAAACCTTCAATGAGTCATATCGTCAATATTGATTGACAACACGAACCCAACATTTTTCAGAAGAGCCACAACGTTAATATGAATTGACAGTACGAAGAAAACCCTCTCGAAATGTCATCTCATCTAATAACCAGAAAGAAAACCACGTCCGAACCTCACATCGTCTAAGAATAGACGGAGAGAAAACCATATCCAGATCTCATATCCAAATACTAGGCGCACAGAAGATCATCTTCAAAACTCACATCGTCTAAGGCTAGACGGAGAGAACACTAAATCGAAATCTCGTATCGTCTAAGAATAGCCGGAGAGAAAACCTGCTGGAGAGACATATCCAACTCACGCATCATCCAAGAATAGACGAAGAGAAAACTTGCTGGGGAAACTTATCATCAATAGAGATTGATAACAAGAATTTGTTGAGATGTCGTCATCAGAGGACTGATGGACAAAGAAAATTTGCTTGGAGAAGTCATCCTCAACGGGCCGATGGACAGAGATAATCTGATGCACGATCTAGAACTCGGTTAAGATGATGAGTTATCTGAACACAACTGTTGAATAAATGCCCCTGTATTCATTGCAGAGAGATTCACGTTGCCACGGAAGGCTAATAACAAACTGGCTTATGCTTCGTATGCATATGCGTATGTTTGAATTTTTCTATGGCGTAATGCTCCATACGATGGAAATGCTATGCATTTGAGGATGAAATGCAAATATGATGCAAATATGATGATATATGCAAAGATGCAAATGCAGGCTCGGGCTGCCGGAGAAAAGCTGGGTACGACAGATTTGCTTCAGCAAAATAAATGCTGAAGACAAGGCCAACTCCGCTGGGGATAACCGGGTATCACAGAATTATTCCAGCAAAATAAATGCTAGGAAGGTGAAGCCGATTCCGCTGGGGGATAACAGAAGGTGCCAAGTATGATTGGACTCTCCTGGGAATGGCTTGCGCGTGCCAATGATGATTGGGCTTTTGCTGGGGAAGACAGGTGAAACCTGACGATGATTGGTTAACATGACTTCCCGAAATTCGTCTTGAACTCACAAGTTGATCAAACCTGCTTGATTAGCTCTGATGATACGGAGAGGAACGATTCCTTTGCTTCCATATTTTCCCCAGCCTGTGGGATCTCTGTGGGGAGGTTCCTCAAAAGGAAATCTGCAATCTCTGCACCCCGAAATTCCTCAGCATCTTGAACCTCGAAGAGGTGCTTCATATTAATTTCCTCACAGGCAAGAGATAGCTTCTGCACTTTTAGAGTGGCCTTCCCCTGTCTTGCAACGACTTTGCCCCTGATTGGCTAATCTGCGGGGAAATACCCTGATTGTCCTCGAGTGACTTATCAAATCTCGACCTGACTGCTTCAAATTAACTATCTTTTGGATGGCTGACTCCCATGTTGTGATCATTTGACGTAGCATACCCCGATTCACCGGAATTCAGGCATTCTGCATTTATTCTGATCAAACTTTCCACTGTGGAAAATTTCCCGCTGTCAAGCGCTTACTTGCTAGTAAAACGAGTTGTTCTGCATAAAAGACATATCAAATGCAATGCATATGACAGTTTTGAAATTCCAATCTGTTCACTGGAAAAAATTTTGTGGCATAAAAGGTATGAATCATTCATTAACATGTCAATATTAATACAACACTGTAAGAGGAATCCCTTATTGGGATTCAAATTCGATGCAATCTTTACCAAAGTATTCTTTCGAAACAAACCTGTTTCAATTAGGACTTTTTCAGGTTGTAACATGGTCAGGTTCACGGTTTAAGAAAGAAAGGATATAGGCTCAAAATTCATTTTAACCCACCCATTCTCCGTGATGTTCTCCAATCCTATATTCAGCTAATTCAACCTTAGGGTTCATCTTTCGAAGGTTACATGATAGGAGTGACAGTTCAGGAAACCACAAGTTTTCAGAGTGACAGTCACTCGCTTTCCGTCTTTGTTTGGGCACTAGTAGCCGCACGATTTCGTTCTTTTCGAGGATTTTTATTTTTGTAATCCTTTTCGCTTTTTCGTTTTTTCGTTTTCCCCTAACTTTTTCCTAGACTAACTCTTCGGAGTTTCTTCAATTTTGAAGTCCAGCGGGGTACCCTAATTTTTGCCTAAGTTGCTTGTTTGCAAGATTCGAGTTAGCGGGCTTTTTTCTTTTCGATTCTTTTCTTTCTCTTTTTTTGTTGAACAAATCGCATGACAACGGCTCGTCTGACTTGTTTGAAGAGAGATTGTGACTGTTTCACTCCTGATCGACCAGGTTTAACCATTGTGAATTTTTAGGTACGACCTATAATGGTGTGATTGATCCTCGAACGGACACTCCTTGTTGTAATTTGAACGCTTGGTCCAATTAGCTGACACCTACCCTGCCCCAGGTTAAAATTGAGGGTTTTTTCGTTTTCAGAAAGAAACTCCTACTACTCGGCTCAAAGGGGTTGACAAGGGATTATCTTCCTTATATCTCCGGTGTTTGTAATTTGAAACAATGCATGTACATCATCAACAGGATTTTATTTAAAAGCATACATTCGGAAGCTTGCGCTTCTTTCGATTTCGTCATCCTCCCCGGATTCCACTTAAACAAGCGTTTGAAATAACAGAAAGCAATAGAGTGAACATGAATGGATTAATTCAAAACATGCATATTTATTTCATTTATCAATATCAATTGAAAAACAACAAGTTTTACAAACGAAAATTGCATATAGACATGAAAGAAACTACGAATGCAAAGAAATTACAGAATAAAACGAAAATTGCCAGCCTTCAGTAACTGGGCTTTCACACTGATTTGCTGCTGAGGGGAGCGACCCTTGAAGTATTCAGACTCGATCAGAAGAGCGGTTGTTGTGAGGTCGACTCTGATTCGGGCTCCGATAATTTTGCTGCAACGGGGCAAGAGGTTGTCGATGCTGATCAACAGAAACATCGGGAGACGAGGTCTGAACTAATGAGGACTTTCTCTGTTCAGGGGCTTTCATTCTTAAGTTCGATCCAGGAACAGGCAAAAATTGCGGGCAAGGCGATTCGGACTTCAAAGACTGCAGGATATACTCCTGATCTTTCTCAACTTCAGGTGAGGAAATGGGAACAAATTTGCCTGATGCCTTCATGACGCCCAACACAAATTCAATTGCTCTCGAATCAATCAAGTCTTGAACCTTATGCTTAAAAGCTTTACAGTTCGTGATGTCGTGCCCCGGTGATCCAGAGTGGAATTCACAATGGGCATTTACATCCCAGCCGGGTGGTAGTTCCTCAGTCAATGGAGCCATAAGCCGGGGTTTAACCAACTGAAGTTGGAGCAAGAGTCGCACCAACTGGGCATAATCCAAAGGGATTTGGTCGAGGATTCTGTCAGATAGTTTCATCTTTTGACTAGATCTTCTAGGGTTGTCTTGAGAAACCTGACATGGCCGCTGACGGGAAATACTTTGAGTTTTAAGCTGTGCAGAGGATCTCGGTGGTCTATCATTCCATGGTATAGGTTCCACAGACACAAGTGGAGCGAGCATTTTCGCTGCAGCTTCGGGTACTTGATCGCCTTCTTTTTGGAGCACGTTCCTCAACACTTCTGCAATCAACCCCACCTGGGTCTTCAGCTGATGGTTTTCCTCTCTGAGCATCTGCATGTCCCTCATGAACAGCCCCATCTGGCCTCGAATCTCACTCAGCTCTGCTCATATCTGTTCCATAGCCTTGTGGAGATTTCTGTAAACTTCCTGATCGGATATCCTGCAACAAACTAGTTAGCACAAGGAATAAGATCAATGGTTCTGAGGTACCTGTTATGCAAAAATGTCATATAGAATGCGAACACGTATGAATGCAACAGGGAAATAGAAATAAGGCAAATAGGAATCCAAGATTCAAGCATAGGGATAACCATCACACAAATATGCATCATACAAGAGTAACTAGGTACAAACAGAGTGACCTCGACCAACAAGCCTGGTGATGGTCAACATGCAGTAATGAACAAATGCTATACAGGGAAGCAACCCTCAACTGAGTCTTCAGTTTGATACTCTTATGAATAAATTCTCTCGGTGAGTTCTTCCATAACCTGAACTGATAACACCTGTCTAGCTGGATGGAGGGAGATCGTTAATCTGAACACCCTGAGACGTGACTGAGATCCTGTCGGAATCCAACAGAGTCTGAACTTGGCTTCTAAGCACCTTACAGTCTTCAGTTGAATGCCCTTGTGCCCCATCATGGTACTCACAGTGGGCGTTGATATCAAAGCCTGGCGGATACGGTGGAATCGCAAGATTAATTTCTTTTGGCATAACCAATCCACCCTTGATCAAATCCGGCAACAATTGACTGTACGATACCGGCAACTGAGTAAACTGCCTTTCTGGTTTCCTCGGCCTACGTCTGGTGTGCTGACATGGTTGACGACGATATGACTGTTGACTTTGAATACTCGAAGCATCAGAAGACTGAATCTGAGATACTGGAGATTCTGGGATGACATCACTTTCTCTCTCCCATTCTTCTTGAGAACTGACAACTGATTCATTTTCATCAACTGGGATAAAAGGAATGTCTCGAATCTTTCCGCTCTTGAGTCCACTCTCAACATGTTCTCCTGTTATCACTAAGTCAGCAAAGTTTGACGCTCTACCACTGATCAGCTTGTCAAAGTAATGGCCTTTCAAAGCACCCAAGAATATGTCAACCAACTCTCTGTCCAGAAGTGGGGGTTGAACACGAGCTGCGAATTCTCTCCATCTCCGCGCATATCCTTTGAAGGATTCATTATCCGCCTGAGACAATTCTTGCAACTGCGTGCGGCTAGGAGCCATGTTAAGGTTGTAGTCGTACTGCTTCACGAAGGCATTGGCCAAATCTGACCATGATTTGATGCAATCACTCTTCAACTGCATGTACCAATTCAACGATGCTCCACTCAGACTATCCTGAAAGTAGTGAATCATAAGTTGATCATTATGGGCATACGAATTCATTTTCCTGCAGAACATTATCAAGTGTAGCTTCAGGCAACTATCCCCTTTGAACTTCTCAAAATTCGGCATTTTAAACTTCGGAGGCATCACAAGACCTGGCACCAAACACATGCTCGAAGCATTCAAATCAAGAGTATTCTGACTCATCAGGGTATCCAGCTTTTCCTCCAACAGCTGACATTTCCTCATAATCTTGACAGTCTATGGGTTCTTAGCATTAACCTTTGGAACAACCCTCTGAGGATCTAGCACAAGGAAAATGAAATTCTGATAGTATGTGTCGTGGAGAGAAGATGCATCTTTATCTCTGACAAGAGTCTGCACAAGCTGGGCTTTAGCAACATTGTTCACCGGGATCCTCTAAACATTAGCCTCATCTCTAGTCATAGCTGCCACAGCTTCCATGAATTGACTCAACTGGTCCTTTAACAGTTCAAGCTCTGCCCTGTTAACAACCAAGTTCTGCTCCTCTGAACCCATGATCCTGAAGCTGATTCAAGTCCAATGCGAATGTCGGGAAACCAACTGGCGAAGTAGACAAATGATGGGTGAGCTTCCTATTTCGGCTGAGGAATGGATATGCAAAAATGAAATGCAGATGCAATATAATGCAAACATGCAAAATTCTAAATGCCACACACAAGGGATCAAGACTGCAGCTTGTTAACCAAAGTTCTTCCTTGACAAGAACATAGCACTGCTCTAATAGGAATCGACTGATACCAATAAATCCGATTTAAACTGTCACGAAAAACCAGGTTGTGTGAAGGTAAAGGTTTCCTGCATAACCCCAGTCCCACTCACAGGTATGGACCTAATCTACTGATAAAGGTACGACGTCCTATGCGTTTCTCAGCGTCACAGACTTTCAAGAAATGATGATACATTCACCATTTCTGGTTTGGCATCATCACTCCCTGAAGAGGCCTCACTTAGCTGAGTCACAAATGATCGGCCCCCAGAGTCGATAATCCTCCGATCCAAAATCCTTTCGAGTCCAAAGGACCGATAGGAAGTCATCAAAGAGAACCTCGTCTGAGTGTGGATTACATGAGAACTGGTGCGAGCAAAGCAAGCAAGTCCACCACAAATCCACTCTAATGCTATGTTTGCTCTCAAGCCTGGGTCTGGCTTATCATTCATCAGAATCAGTCCCTCCCACAACAGCACAACAAATAATCATATTATACTGAAAGTAAAGTGCAGGAAAGTAAAGTGCGATAAATAAATGCAAATCCAACAGATAAACACGCAAGCGCTAGGATTGACTCGCATAGGGGATGGGAAACGGTCCCAGCATAGGGGATGTGAAAAGTCCCCAGCAACTATAAGTCCCCAGCAGAGTCGCCAGCTGCTGGGGATGACCCAGACAGCCAGGAAGAAAAACAAGGTGAGACTGCTACTGAAGACGTCCCCAGCAAAGTCGTCAGCTGTCGCTACTGCGAAAAATAAGGTGCCGGCAAAACAGAAGAGTCGCCACCTTTCATTATTTATCCCACAGAAAGGGAAAGGAAACGATCGGAAAAACCTGACGAAAAGGTATAAGACAAGGTCATCGCAACCAAGTCTGGGTTCGGGAGTCGGTTACGCAAGAGGAAGGTATTAGCACCCCTCACGTTCGTTGTACACAACGGGATCCATGCTTGTTGTGTTTATCTGACGGGTTGGTTTTATCTATCTACCTATCAAGGCTGGTCTGAAAAGAAAAGAAAACTGACTCGGCAAAGCATCGCGCTTTGTGCCTACGTATTCTCGTCAGAGAACGAGAAATCAGAGTCAACGTAGTTTGGCTAACTACGGGTGAAGGGAAGGGGGAAGGTGGCTCGCCAATACGGCAGTATTGTGCCTACATACTCTCAGCAGGTATGAGAGATCAGAGCTTACGTAGTTCAGGATACTACGGAACATGGGTTTAGATTCATCTGTTTTTCCGAGTAGGGTTAACAAACAGTTCCAGCAGTTTGGTGTATGCAGCTCCCTCGTCGGAGACTTTTGCGTTACCGTTTGCGGTAGAATTGAGAGTTAACGACACTCTTTTTATGAAAACGTTTTCCTGATTAAAAGAGGCCACGGGGAAAAAGAGAGTTTGAAGTTTGTTTTTTGTCTTTTACGAGAGAAGTGTTTTTTTTATGAATGTTTGCAATTCATACTGCACTAGAGACTATGACTTAGGAGAGAATGTTTCTGACATCGTCCTAAGGACGTGGGCTAAACACTCTAGACGATTAAGGGGAGACCGTTCAATTGTCATTTCCCATGTGGCTTAAGGCTCGTAACTTATGATAACGCGAAATCATATCGTTTATTTGGCTTGATTTACATGCATTTATTTGTGACTATTATTAATTTATCTTGATTTATGTTCTATTATATGATTAATTTACTTCGTTTTGCAGATTGGGGAGAATTTGGATTAAAGAAAGAAAAGAAGAAGAAATGGAAGGAAAAGAGAGAAGAAAAACAAAAAAAATGGATTTTGCTGATATGACGGTCGTCACAGGTCCATTACGACCGTCATGCGTATGACGACCGTCACGTTCCATTACGAGCGTCACGCAGATGAAATATCATTTAACGTTCAAATCAGTTTTTGCCACGATCACTCTCTCTAAGATTTCTTCCTACACTTTCTCCACTCACTGCCCACTACTGGAAGTTACCCCCACTCCCTTCATAACTCACCCATGATCTCTGGAAGTTGAAGAATGAATTATCTCCTATAAATAGGCCTTAGATTCAGAGTTTAGGGGGGAGGCTTCGAGGTATCGAAGTGCTGCCAAGATTTCTACTGAAGCTATTTCTCCCAGTTTTATTGTTTTCTTTTATTTCATTTCCATTTTCCTTTAGTTCAGAACATTATATTTTCTTCCTGTACCTTTTAATTCTCGCCAAAGTAGAATCCTGACGACATTGTGGAGGACTACTCAAGGATTCGAGATCACTACGATTTACAGGTTCTTATTAATTGAATTATTACTTTATTTTCTGTCATAATGTATGTTATATTATTTTGCTGTTTATATTTATTCCCGTTTGCATCAATTATCATGTCTAGCTAAATTAGTTTTATCGATATGTAACCGAATTAGTAGGACAGGATTCGATAGTAACCGACACCTTCCTTTTTTACAAACAACCTTTATGGCCATAGATTTTAATCTTAATTTCTAAATAAACCTTCGTTGCGACAGCGAGAAATTATTTACAGCAAGTTTTGCCACGACAGTGGGAAATTCATTAAGGGACGAATCGGCACGCGAAAGCTGGGATTCAAACCAGATAGTAAAAACTAGGCATTGATTTTAAACACAGTGAAAGCGCTTTAAAAGAAATCATAATCTATTTATTTTCAAAAAGTAGTTTTAACCCTGAATGGGACTGCGAGAGCGTACATTCTGCCTTAGAATTATGACCCGAGTCAACAACCATCGTCAGGCAGAGGTTTTTAAACGAGTATTTTCTCCTGAAAAGTGTTTGCAAAGAGTAAAAAGCACCAGCGACCTGTCGAATCCCTGATAACTAATTCCTTGCATACTGATATCCCTTTACCTCTTTTTCTTTAAACCAATTATCTTTATTTCCTTTGCATTTAATTTCATTCGCATTCAGCTTTCCTAATTCCATTAGCCTTAGCTTTACGCCGTAATAATAGATAACGGTAGATTGACATTGGTCTATGTGGGTTCGACAATCTTTTATGTTACTTTGATATTTCCGTGCACTTGCGGACGCATCAACGTACGATACTCATTAGCCTTTATTAGATGTTTTGCTGGTGTTTGGAGAAGAGAAGAGAAAGCACTCTACAGGGGAAAACTGAATCCTACAGTTATCATACAATATGGCCATATGGTTGATTTTGAAGGGGAAACTATCCTAGATGTTGTCATGCATGGATTAAACCTAATGTCTATCATCACCATCCTTAAACAAGGAGGTGAGAATCCTAAGGGAACATGCACAGGGAAACAAGACAGAGCTAAAATCATTAAGCAGATGATGTAAGAATATAAACAGATGCATATGCAATGCAACAGTACAAGCAAGGAGACAAGCTCAACCTTCAATGCAAACATGGGATGCAAACAGAGATGCACAGAGAAAGCACACAAGCAAAGGGAGACAAACTCAACCTTTAGTGCAAACATGACAGGTAAGAAATCAGGGAAACAATCAAGCAAAGGGAGATAAGTTCAACCTTTCATGCAAACAAGCAAAGGGAGACAAGCTCAACCTTTCAATGAAGTCATGCACCTAAACAAAAGTATTCTACTCATGCAGTTCTATCCTAATGCAGCAAGCAAACATGCAAACAGGGAGGAGAAGGGTAAACAAGATAAGCAACAGGGAAAACATCCCAGGCTACATCAAGTTCAGATGTGTGTTAACACAAGAGTCCATCTCAGGTTCAACCCCTTGAGGAATGCACAGAATCCAACCAAAGGAAGGATTAGGCTCTCCCAAGAGGGATCCTACGAATGTAGGACATATGAGAATGGTGGAACCTAGATGTCAATCTAATGTGTCTGGGTAGTGTGTATCAACACAGAATATCCATCTGAGGCTCAACCTGTTGAGGAATGCACAAAATCCAACCAAAGGAAGGATTAGGCTCTCCCAACAGGGATCCTAAGAATGTAGGACAGAGAAAGAAGATAGTATAAACCAAAGGGATATACTATGTCATTGAAGTTCAATCCAAGGCTCAACCTCTTGAGGAATGCACAGAATCCAACCAAAGGAAGGATTAGGCTCTCCCAAGAGGGATCCTCAACAAGACTAGGAGGAGGAAGATAGTGCAAACCAAAGGAATGTACTATGCTAATGAATGTCAATCCAAGGCTCAACCTCTTAAGGAATGCACATAATTCAACCAAAGGAAGGATTAGGCTCTCCCAAGAGGGATCCTAAAGATAAGACAAGGAGAGATTGGAATGACAAGGCAAGCTTAAGCAAAGAAGCCAAACAGGGGAAAGAAATCATCACAAAACTTATAAGGAAACCTTCAATGTTTTAGCTCTAAGGAAAGTTCATCCTAAGGGACCTTAATGGTATGTTAAGGACTTGAAAATGGACCTAAAAAGGTGTCAACCTATGTACTAAGGGTTAATTTGAAGATTGGATGCTTAAAGTTGGCTAAAAGTTCATTTATTAGGCCAAACTATGAGAAGGTGCAAGTTGAAACATGCAAACATTGGTCAGAATGCAAAATATGGGGAAAATAGGAAATCAATTCTAAAAATCCTAAGAAAAATCCTAGATGATCCTAAATGTGTTAGGGGTCTATGGTTAAAGTTTCAAGTCAAAGCTTTATGCCAAAGGGCACTAACAGAAAGCTAAGTCAAGATGTATCCTATGGGGGATTCAAATGGGGAAGGTTCTAAAGATGTGCCTCAAAACCTATTCAAATGGAATCTAAAAAATGCAAGAAAAGTATTACAATAATATTCCATGTATCAACATTCACCCCACAAAAAATCAGAGATTAATATGGTTTATTGAAAGAGAAAGAAAATCACAAAGCATAGCATGTAATTTTTCAATTATTAAAAACATATTAAAATGGGAAATATGCAATTAATTGAAAAATGCATTAAAACTGAAATTAAAAAATATGACAAAATTCTAGACATGCCAAACTACCTACATGATTTTTTTCAAGATTTATAGACATCAATTAATATTTTTTTTGAATTAAAATCAAACAACTATCAAATAGAAAACATGAGAAAAAGAAATTAAATGAAGAAACTACAAGGGGTGCATTTAGTAATGTTCTACGTTATATTATAAAATGGGCCGTGCAAATGGTGGTGCTGTTAGCGAAACGTTCTTAAGGCCCAGCTGAGTTTCTTAATGAAAATCAGCGTTTTAAACTTAAGGGAAAAAGCCACTCGTGAAAGCTTATTGTGGCCGCACGATGAGCATACAGAGTCTATGATCAACGCACGATCGGACGGTTGTTAATACACCTGGCGATTGAAAATTGAAAACGGAGGTAATCCTCGCGGTGGTGGGAGTGGCGACCGGAGACGATCCAGTCATCTTCTCCGGCAGTAATGAACAGTAACGAATTTTAAATCTTCACAAAAACATAAATTTTTTATATCAATCTCTTCCTCTAACTTCCTAGATCATGAATATCAAATTCTTTTTCATTTTTATTCAATAATTAAGGAGAAATGCAAGCTACAAGCTAAGGTGCCCCTTCCTAAAGTTTCAAGAAACTTAACCATTGTAATCCTAAAAGCTTCTACATATCCTAAGGAGTGCAAATCCATGAAAATGGCACTAAAACTCCTCAAGAATAGAGAGCATGGATAAGAAATAGGAACCTGGTTTTGAGCTTCAATGGAGGTGTCAATTGGCAATGGTTATCACTCCAAATGGTGTAGAAAGTTTCAATGGATCATCCTCAAGCTTCTAGAAACCTTGGTTTGGCTTGAATGTATATAATTCTCCAAAAACGAAAATCAATTTTTCTTCACTTTTTCTCCATGAAATTTTGTTGTAACTGCCTTCAAATTCTGTTATTTTCTGTTAGGAATGATTATAATGTTATATACAATGGATATTGAATGATTTGCAGCCCAATGGAAGCCCATAATAGTCCAATCCAAAATTCACATTTTTGCACTTTCAAGCTTTGTAATTTCCATGAAAATAGAGCCAACCAACTTGCAATTTGATTCATATCAGTTTCATATGATGCCAGGGATATGTGTGGCTAAGATTGATCCCTTGGAAATGAATGGATGGTTGATTTTGCATTCGTTGCTTAAAGATGAAGAAACCATGAATTTGGCATAGCCAATGAATTCAAACTTGGTTTCTGATTTTTCCAATGTTCTTAAAGCATCAATTGGACTCAAAAAATGTACCAACATGACATGAATTGGTTCCAAAATGAATTGATTTGAATTAGCCCTTTTCAAGCTTCCTTTCATGAATTTTTCTCCATACATTTTCCTATCCAAGCCATATCAATGATCCCTTGAGATTTGATTGACCAAATAATACCATTTGGAGCAACTTTCAAGTTGGCAAAATTTTCATTTGAGGTATGCAAAATGGTGTACTGACCTATAATGAAAATGACCTGTAATCTTACTTTCCCAAAATACCCTTGGCTTGCAAGTCTCATATCTTGAGTTCTACAAATCCAAATGAGGACTTCTAGTACTCTTTGGAAAACTAAGATCATGAGGAACAATATTCATGTTTATCAAAAGTTGAGGAGAAACATCCTTCTAGCTCAAAAATGTCCTGGAAGTTGGTTGACTTTTAAGTAGCAAAATCACATTCATCTGATGACCTGTAACTTGTTTGCCTCATAACTTGAGTTCTAGAAATCCAATTGTTGCACCCCAAAATTTGCCCAACTTTTCTTCACTTAGCTTATGTTTCATTTCATTCACATTAGCATTATCATTTGCATTTCATTGACATGTATGCAGGAGATCAAGAGGTATGATTACCAATCAAGATCTATACAAGACTAGGAGGCTAGCTAAGAAGGTTATTCAAGTGTTCAAGGGATGATATCCTTGTCAGAGAAGTTGAAAGAGCCTCAGAAAGAGTGGTTGAAACCAAGTGTGTAGGTCTCCTAACTTGAGAGTTGTGGAAAGCCATCAGATGATTCTGAGGACATGAGGATGGACTTGAGGTCTTGAGAGAGCTTATGAGAAGTTTTGAAGATCACTTTGAGGCCTAGACAGGTCATTGTGCAAGATTAAGAAGCCTCAGCCATGATTGGTGCATCTAGGGTTTGACTGGGTCAACCCTAAGTCAACTGAGGATTTGAAGGAAGTTGAGACTTAATTCAAGAGCCATGTGACCATGGATGGATACATTGAGATGTTCTAAGGATGATTCCAAGGTTAACTCATCATGATTGAAGAGTTTGAGAAGTTTCAGGCCAGGGTTTCTATGACTTGACAGTGTAAAATCCCCTAACTTGACCCCTGACTTCCAGACCATTTAACTCAAGATGTGATCTTCATCTCATCTTGTCACCAACATGATTGTTGTAGGGCATGATCTTAGCTTTAATTTTAGTACTAGAAGTCCTTGATAGGGTTTATAGAACTCAAGTTATGAGCCATACAAGTTACAGGTCATCTGAGGTATGTGAATTTGGAGCTTGAAAGTTACCCAACTTGAATGACACTTTTGCCCTAGAAGTATGATTCCTATGAACTTTTGGTGAACATGAATGTTGTTCCTTATTCTCTTAGCTTTCTAAAGAGTACTATAAGTCCATGATTGGATTTGTAGAACTCAAGTTATGGCTTTGACAGGTCAAGGGTATTTTGGGTATTTAGACATTACAGGTCATTTTGAATCATAGGTCAATTTCATCATCTTGCAAGCCTCAAATGAATTTTTGTTCAACATGAAAGTTGCTCCAAATGATGTTTTTAGCTTATCCAAGTATCAAGAGTCCATTGATATGGATTAAAACAAACGTTGGTTGAAGAAATTTCACAAAAAGACCATTTTAATGAATTAAAAGGGAAAAATTCAAAACAATTGATAATTGAATGATTTCAAGCCAAATTTGTACTCATTTTGATTGGAAATGATATTCTAAACACTTTGGCATTATTAGAATTTTCATTTGGGTCTTGGTTTATGGTGTTCCAATTTGTGACTTCATGAATAAGCTACACATCCCAAAATCATACCATTAAGCTCCAAACCAACTTTCACAAGCCAAAGTCCAAACCTTACCTTGGGATCCAAGCCTAAGGAGTACTTAAGGGATCTACTCCAAACCAAAAATAAAAAACTCCACACAATTTTCATTTTTCATTTTCAAGAATTCTCTCACTCTCTCAATTCTCTCAATTTTCTTCATTCTCCAAACCCTCACCCATAGCTCCTTGTCATCGGATCCATTGATTTTTCATTGAAATCAATGGAATCTTGAGCATAAACCTCCACTCATCATCATTAGCGGATCAAGTTTCATAATCAATTTTCGTGCAAATTGAAGTTGGATATTGGAGCGTAAGTTGGAAGCATTTATTCAGAGCAATTCAGATTCGAAGTGTTCGATCTTCGTCTTCTTGCAAGAATTATTATGGATCTTGAAGTTTTCCATCTAATCTTGTTCAGATCTTTGCAAATTCACTTGATCAACGATCACCGGATCAAATCACTGATCCGTAGGTTGGTTTTCCGATTTAATTTAACCATTTGATTGTTGTTTTTTAATGGCATTAAAATTCTGTTTTGTGTGCTGTTTGATTTTAATTCATATAAAATAGCAAGAATGCTTAGAAAAATATGATAAAATTCGTGGATGGTCCTTATCATGTCTATGATCTTTGTGCGCAATTGGATTTTAGTTTCGTTTAATTTTCAATTTGATTTCGTTTTTCTCCTTTAGTTGGATAATAAAATGTCAAAAACTGCATAGTTTCTTGGCGATTTTTGTTCTGGAGTTTGGTATAGAATTTGGACTTAATTCTTTGCTGGTTTGTTATAGACATATTAAAGAACTCCCAGAAAGTTTTAGGGTGATTTTTAGGTAGCTGTAGGTTCTGTTTTGAACTAGATCTTTAGAGGCTTCCACACCTGATTTCCCTTTTGACCATTTTTGGTGTGTGATTTCTTTAGTGCCTTTAAGCATAGTTTTAGACTCTTGTTTTTCTACTATAGATACCTAACATACTTAGGTTCCCCTAGAAATTTTCCTAGGATTTTAGAATTAGTTTTGGTATTTTATATCGAATTAATACTTAGGCTAGTCTTAACATGTTCCTAACATAGTCTTTCCTTTTGATTGATTTCATTGATGACTTTTAGCATGAGATAAACTTTTCATTCTTTTTGATTGTTGTTATATGCACATTGACGTTGCCTTGTTATTTTTATCATGATTTTTAGATGATTCTAAATTTGCTTTTAGTGTAGTTGTTTAGGAGTGATTTTCAACTAGTTCCCCACTTTACAAAGTAACTTCAATTTAGGTGATCTAACTTAGAAAGTTTCATAGATTAACATTGTAAATAGCCATTAGATGATTCTAAATAGTGTATCCCTTTCTTGATAGATTGGTAAGTGGGTAGAGATCTCTTTAGAACTTTGCCATAGCCTTGATAGAGCTTTTGATGCCCCTGGCTTAGGTGAACCTTGTAGCTAGCTTGTAGGGTTTCTCTGGAGTGCTATGTTGCCTTCTGTCCCCTATGTGTTTTCCTTGGGCTTTGCCCTACATTCTTCATTCAAGTCTTGAAGAGGAACCTTCCTGGGAGAGCCTAATCCTTCCTTTGGTTGGATTTTGTGCATTCCTCAGGAGGTTGAGCCTTGAATTGACATTCCTCAGTATAGTACATTCCTTTGGTTGGTACTATCTTTATCCTTCAAGTCTTGATGAGGAGCCCTCCTGGGAGAGCCTAATCCTTCCTTTGGTTGGATTCTGTGCATTCCTCAGGAGGTTGAGCCTTGGATTGACATTCTTGGCATGGTATATTCCCTTGGTTTATACGCTGTCATCCATCTCAAGGTCCTTTTCTTAGGATCCCTCTTGGGAGAGCCTAATCCTTCCCTTGGTTGGATTCTGTGCATTCCTCAACAGGTTGAGCCTGAGATGGATATTATGTGTTGATACACTACAATCAGTTAACCTTAGATTGACATCTAGGACCAATACCCAGTCTTTTCTGTCCTATTGACATAGGATCCCTCTTGTGAGAGCCTAATCCTTCCTTTGTTTGGATTTTGTGCATTCCTCAAGAGGTTGAGCCCATGATGGACTCTGGTATTGATATACCTCTAACCTAATGCAGCCTGGGATGACTCCCTTGTTGCTCATTATGGTTTCTCTCCCTTGTTTGATTTGCTTGATGCATTAGAATAGGATCATGTTTAGATTCTTTTAAGCTAGGAGCATGATTGCATTAGAGGTTGAGTTCCTCCCTCTGCTTGTATCTTTATTGTATGGCTTTGCTTGCTGGTATTCAGTATAGCTTCACTCCCTTGCCTGTGTGGTCTGTGGTTTGCTTGATGGCATTCTATTTTCTTCTATTACTTTTGCAGTTATTCATATCTGGCTTGAGGTTGAGACGAGCTTGTGGAGGCTGATGCCCCACACACATTTCCTCCCTCACTTGCATTGCATGCATTTTACAGTTGTTTACTGTTTACTGTTTAAGTTGATGCTTTATCTGTTTCAGTATCCTTTTGGCATGTTCCATAGGAATCTCGCTTCCTTTGATAAGGAAGTGATGATTAGAACTTTAGGTTGAAACCTATGCATGATAACATCTAGGAGATCCCTGTTTCAAACTTCAACCATAGGATGAATCCTTGGCATGACAACATTAGGACTTGATAGTCTCCCCGTAGTTGTCCCGTTCTCATCTCATCTCAAAACAACAGTAAAAAACGTAATAAAGGCAAGTTAATATAAGCGCGATACGAGCCTTAAGCTACTTGGGTAATGATAATTGAGCGGCCTCCTCTCAATCATCTAGAATGTTTATTATACGTCCTTTGGACGATATGCGACGCATTCGCTCTCAGGTCATAGTCTCTAGTGTTGTACGAACTACAGACAAACATAAAAAGCAGTTCTTCTATAAAAAACAGAAAACAAACTTCAAACCTTTTTGACCCCGTGGGCCCATAATTCAAAGGAAGCTTTTCTGAAGAAAAGAGTGTCGTTAACTCCCAGTTCTACCGCAAACGGTAACGCCTAAGTCTCCAAGGGTCGAGCTGCGTACACCAAACTGCTGGTACTGTTTGTTAACCCTACTCGAAAACAGATGAATCTGAATTCCCGTAATACGTATTATCCCAAACTACGTAAGCTCTGATCTCTCAAGCCTGTTGAGAGTACGTAGGCACAATACTGATGTATTGGCGAGCCACCTCCCCCCATCACCCGTAGTTAGTCGAACTACGTTGACTCTGATTTCTCATTCTTTGATGAGAATACGTAGGCATAAAGTGCGACGCTTTTCTGAGTCATTTTCTTTTCTTTTCAAACCAGGCCTTGATCGGTAGATAGTAAAACCAACCCGTCAGATAAACACAACAAGCATGGATTCCATCGAGTACGATGGACGTGAGGGGTGCTAACACCTTCCCCTTGTGTAACCAACTCTCGAACCCAGACAATGGTTGCGATGACCTTGTCTTATACCTTTTCGTCAGGTTTTTCCGATTGTTTCCTTTCCCGTTCTGAGGGATAAATAACGAAAGGTGGCGACTCTTCTGTCTTGCCGGCACCTTATTTTTGCGGTAGCGACACCAATGAATGACTTCTAATACTCAAATTAAAGCTATGATCAGTCTATAGAAGTCTCATGTGGATATCAAGATGATATGAAACTTGTATCTTGAATTATGTGGTCTTGAAGTTGGGCACTAAAATAGGGGATTTTACACTGTCATGCTTAGAAACCCTAGCTCAATAACTTCTCACACTCTTGAATATTGATGAATTGATCTTGAAATGATCTCTTAGGTGTCTCAACACAGCATTCCATGATCATAGTTGCTTGGAATTGAGTCTTAATCTCCTCAAGACTCACAGTTGACTGAGGGTTGACCAGGTGAAAACCCGAGTTGCACCAATCTTGGTTGTGGCCTCTTGCACTTTGCATAATGGCCTGAATAAGCTCCATAATGATTCTCAAGACCTTTTATGATCTCCCACAATGTTTCATACCCATATCCATAGACTCACAATCGTCTGGTGATCTTTTCATGGCCTCTAAGATAGGAGGTGAACCGCATACAACTCTTTGACTTTTATGATGGTGATAAGCTCTTGAACAGCTTGAATGCATCCTCTTGATTAGGTTTAGAACTTGATAATCGTTTCTTCTTGATAAGCACACCCCATTGATCCCCTGTGAATGGATGATGGTATGAAAATGTTAATGCAATGAAATGCAATGCTGATGCAATGAAGCAAAAGCCAGTAAAGAAAAAAAGTTGGGCAAATTTTGGGTTGCAACAGCTGCCCCTATTCAAACGGCTTGGACCTGACTGGGTGAGAAGCGAACAGCTCTTAAACAATCAAGGTAGAAGACGGTTGAATACCAATGAAACCCAGAAATTTGCCAACATGCAGAAATAAACTGCAACACTAATTGGGGGAAAATATTCAGAAACTGAATACAGTTGCACGGCAACAGCCGGAATGCTCAGCAGATACAGAACACCTGACCTCACCGCCAGTCATCTGTGTAACGCCATAGACACTGAACCCACAGGTCAGATCAACATGCACTTGATCCTTCCCATTGTCTAAAGCTGGATCAACATGCACTTGATCCTCTCACTTCGTCTAAGGTCAGATCAACATGCACTTGATCTTTCAACATTGTTTAAGGCTGGATCAACATGCACTTGATCCTTTCATTTTGTCACAAAGAAAATAATACTCGCATCGTCTAAGGAAAGACAGGAAGTCACCCTTGAAAGCTGGATCAACATGCACTTGATCCTTTCATTTCGTCAGAAAGAAAACAATACTCACATCGTCTAAGGAAAGACGGGAAATCACCCTTGAAAGCTGGATCAACATGCACTTGATCCTTTCACATTGTCTGAGGATAGACAGCCAATACTCACACCGTCTAAAGAAAGACAGAAAGACTCCAACCCGCTCACGTCATCTGAGGGTAAACAGGAACAAATTTGATACTCACATCGTCTAAAGAAAGACGGGAAGACTCCAATACTCACATCGTCTAAAGAAAGACGGGAAGAATCCAATACTCACATTGTCTAAAGAAATACGGAAAGGAAGTATCCAAAACCGTATATCATGTCAATGAACTTCAAACCCATACAGCAAACTTCAGAATCCTTTCGTTAATTGGAATTGATGGAAAGAAAATATCTTCAGAGGGCCATATCGTCAATAGTGATTGACAGAAAGAAAACCTTCAAAGAGTCATATCGTCAATATTGATTGACAACACGAACCCAACATTTTTCAAAAGAGCCACGACGTCAATATGAGTTGACAGTACGAAGAAAACCCTCTCGAAATGTCATCTCATCTAATAACTGGAAAGAAAACCACATCTGAACCTCACATCGTCTAAGAATAGACGGAGAGAAAACCATATCTAGATCTCATATCCAAATACTAGGGGCACAGAAGATCATCTTCAAAACTCACATCGTCTAAGGCTAGACGGAGAGAACACTAAATCGAAATCTCGCATCGTCTAAGAATAGCCGGAGAGAAAACCTGCTGGAGAGACATATCCAATTCTCGCATCATCCAAGAATAGACGGAGAGAAAACTTGCTGGGGAAACTTATCGTCAATAGAGATTGATAACAAGAATCTGTTGAGATGTCGTCATCAGAGGACTGATAGACAAAGAAAATTTGCTTGGAGAAGTCATCCTCAATGGGCCGGTGGACAGAGAAAATCTGACGCACGATTTGGAACCCGGGTAAGCTGATGAGTTATCTGAACACAACTGTTGAATAAATGCCCCTGTATTCATTGCAGAGAGATTGACGTTGCCACGGAAGGCTAATAACAAACTGGCTTATGCTTCGTATGCATATGTGTATGTTTGAATTTTTCTATGGCGTAATGCTCCATATGATGGAAATGCTACGCATTTGAGGATGAAATGAAAATATGATGCAAATATGATGATATATGCAAAGATGAAAATGCAGGCTCAGGCTGTCGGAGAATAGCTGAATACGACAGATTTGCTTCAGCAAAATAAATGCCGAAGACAAGGCCAACTCCGTTGGGGATAACCGGGTATCACAGAATTATTCCAGCAAAATAAATGCTGGGAAGGTGAAGCCGATTCCGCTGGGGGATAACAGAAGGTGCCAAGTATGATTGGACTCTCCTGAGAATGGCTTGCGCGTGCCAATGATGAAACTTCTTTTTCTGGGGAAGACAGGTGAAACCTGACGGTGATTGGTTAACATGACTTCCCGACATTTGTCTTGAACTCGCAAGTTGATCAAACCTGCTTGGTTAGCTCTGATGATACGGAGAGGAACGATTCCTTTGCTTCCATATTTTCCCCATCCTGTGGGATCTCTGTGGGGAGGTTCCTCGAAAGGAAATCTGCAATCTCTGCACCCCGAAATGCCTCAGCATCTTGAACCTCGAAGAGGTGCTTCATATTAATTGCCTCACAGGCAAGAGATAACTTCTTCACTTTTAGGGTGGCCTGCCCCTGTCTTGCAACGACTTTGCCCCTGATTGGCTAATCTGCGGGGAAATAACCTGATTGTCCTTGAGTGATTTATCAAATCTCGACCTGACTGGTTCAGATTAATTGACTTTTGGATGGCTGACTCCCATGCTGTGATCATTTGACGTAGCATACCCCGGTTCACCGGAATTCAGGCATTCTGCATTTATTCTGATCAAACTTTCCACTGTGGAAACTTTCCTGCTGTCAAGCGCTTACTCGCTAGTAAAACGAGTTGTTCTGCATAAAATACATATCAAATGCAATGCATATGACAGTTTTGAAATTCCAATCTGTTCACGGGAAAAAATTTTGTGACATAAAAGGTATGAATCATTCATTAACATGTCAATATTAATACAACACTGTAAGAGGAATCCCTTATTGGGAGTCAGTTTCGATGCGATCTTTACCAAAGTATGCTTTCGAAACAAACATGCTTCAATTAGGACTTTTTTAGGTTGTAACACGGTCAGGTTCACGGTTTAAGAAAGAAAGGATACAGGCTCAAAATTCATTTTAGCCCACCCATTCTCCGTGATGTTCTCCAATCATACGTTCAGCTAATTCGACCTTAGCATTCATCTTTCGAAGGTTACATGATAGGAGTGACAGTTCAGGAAACCACAAGTTTTCGGAGTGACAGTCACTCGCTTTCCGTCTTTGTTTGGGCACCAGTAGCCGCACAATTTCGTTCTTTTCGAGGATTTTTCTTTTTGTAATCCTTTTCGCTTTTCGTTTTTTCGTTTTCCCCTAACTTTTTCCTGGACTAACTCTTTGGAGTTTCTTCAATTATGAAGTCCAGCGGGGTACCCTAATTTTTGCCTAAGTCGCTTGTTTGCAAGATTCGACTTAGCGGGCTTTTTTCTTTTCGATTCTTTTCTTTCTCTTTTTTTTGAACAAATCGCATGACAACGGCTCGCCCGACTTGTTTGAAGAGAGATTGTGACTGTTTCACTCCTGATCGACCAGGTTTAACCATTGTGGTTTTTTAGGTACGACCTATAGCGGTATGATTGATCCTCGAACGGACACTCCTTGTTGTAATTTGAACGCTTGGTTAAATTAGCTGACACCTACCCTGCCCTAGGTTAAGATTAAGGGTTTTTCGTTTTCAGAAAGAAACTCCTACTACTCAGCTCAAAGGGGTTGACAAGGGATTATCTTCCTTATATCTCCGGTGTTTGTGATTTGAAATAATGTCTGTACATCATCAACAGGTTTTTATTTAAAAGCATACATTCGGAAGCTTGTGCTTCTTTCGATTTCGTCATCCTCCCCGGATTCCACTTAAACAAGCGTTTGAAATTACAGAAAGCAATAGAGTGAACATGAATGGATTAATTCAAAACATGCATATTTATTTCATTTATCAATATCAATTGAAAAACAACAAGTTTTACAAACGAAAATTGCATATAGACAGGAAAGAAACTACGAATGCAAAGAAATTACAGAATAAAACAAAAATTGCCAGCCTTCAGTAACTGGGCTTTCACACTGGTTTGCTGCTGAGGGGAGCGACCCTTGAAGTATTCAAACTCGATCAAAAGAGCGGTTGTTGTGAGGTTGACTCTGATTCGGGCTCCGATAGTTTCGCTGCAACGGGGCAAGAGGTTGTCTATGCTGATCAACAGAAACATCGATAGACGAGGTCTGAACTAATGAGGACTCTCTCTGTTCAGGGGCTTTCATCCTTAAGTTCGATCCAGGAACATGCAATAATTGCGGGCAAGGCGATTCGGACTACAAAGACTGCAGGATATACTCCTGATCTTTCTCAACTTCAGGTGAGGGAATGGGAACAAATTTTCCTGATGCCTTCATGCCGCCCGACACAAATTCAATTTCTCTCGAATCAATCAAGTCTTGAACCTTATGCTTAAAAGCTTTACAGTTCGTGATGTTATGCCCCGATGATCCAGAGTGGAATTCGCAATGGGCATTTACATCCCAGCCGGGTGGTAGTTCCTCAGTCAATGGAGCCATAAGTCAGGGTTTAACCAACTGAAGTTGGAGCAAGAGTCGCACCAACTGGGCATAATCCAAAGGGATTGGATCGAGGATTCTGTCAGATATTTTCATCTTTTGACCAGATCTTCTAGGGTTGTCCTGAGAAACCTGACGTGGCCGCTGACGGGAAACACTTTGAGTTTCAAGCTGTGTAAAGGATCTCGGTGGTCTATCATTCCTTGGTATAGGTTCCATATACACAAGTGGAGCGAGCATTTTCGCTGCTGTGAATGGTAATGTCGGAGTTGGAAATGAAACTGCTGTCCACAACGCTGGGCTGGGTGATGTCAATTTGGGAGATAATCTCGGAGGCAATGGCTTTGTCAACGCTGGGTTCGGATTCAACGATCAGGGATTCGACAATACTGGCAAGTATGGCTTTAATGCTCAAGGCTTTGGGCAAGATGGTTATGGTATGGTCAATCAGGGCTACGGAGGTTTTGGAAACGGAAACGGTGCTGGTTTTATGGCTGGTGGTCCTGCTGGAGGTGTTCAAGGGTATGGCAACAGAGGCCGAGTTCCGGGGATGAATCAGGTCAGAGCTGGACGTAATAATGCGTATGATGGATACGGGGCTGGAAACGGTATGTGGCAAGAGGATCAGCAGGAGGACGCCTTCTCTGGAGGGGGCTTTGAAGGGCCGATGGATGATTCTCAAAAGATTAGAATGCTGGAAGAGCAAATGAAGGGAGTCCTAAACCAAAGCGCTGTGGGTCTGGACATGGCAACAATGGGCTTGGTACCTGGGCTGAGGGTGCCAATCAAGTTCAAAGCGCCTGCGTTCGATAAGTACAAAGGAGATACATGTCCGAAGGTTCATGTACGAGCTTATTACAGAAAGATGTCTGCATACTCCACTGACGAAAGAATGCTCATGCATTTCTTTCAGGATAGTCTATCGGGTCCTTCCTTAGAGTGGTACATGGGGTTGGAGCCCACTGATATCAAGACTTGGAAGCAATTAGCAGAGGCGTTCGTAGCCCATTACAAATATAACAGTGACCTGGCACCCAATCGGGTCCAGTTGGCCGGGCTTTCGCAGAAGAAGGGGGAGAGTTTTAAAGAATACGCGCAAAGGTGGCGCGATATGGCTGCCAGGGTTCGTCCTCCTGTGGAAGATAAAGAAATGAACGATATGTTTGTTGGCACATTCACCGGGCTGTTTCATGATATGCTGTTTCATACGTCTCTGGCTAGTTTTTCAGATCTGATTCTGATGGGTGAAAAGATTGAGCGGAACATTAAGCAAGGCAAGTTCCAAGCCGATGAATCAACTGCATCTGGCAGTAATAGGAAAGCTTATGGTGGGCGCCGTCAGGGCGAAGCTAGCGCGGTATTTGGAGGCCGAGGCCGAGGCCGAGGCAGGGGAAGAAATCAATATCGTCAGCCGCAGCAAGTGTCTAGTGTCACCATCCCGTATCAACAACAACCAATTCAGCAACAACAACAGGTTCAGCAGCAACCAATGCCACAGCAGCAGCAGCCTCAGCAGGGGGCACAGCAAGCTCAGAGAAGATTCCAGGGTGGTAAGCCGAGAAGGGTGTTCGAGAAGCCTCCCTCTAACTATGCTGATCTATTGCAGACCTTGTTGGGATTGAATCTGGTGGAGAAAAGAACCTTGGCACCAATAACGGGAACTCCCCCGTTCGGCTATGATGCAAATAGGCGCTGCGAGTTTCATTCTGGGGCCCCGGGCCATGATATTGAAGGTTGTCATGCTTTTAAGCACGTTGTGCAGGATCTCTTGGACAACAAGTCTATCAACTTCGGAACGACCGGTGCGAATATAGTCCAGAAACCCATGCCTAATCATGGGGCGAATGCCGTGCTGACTGAGGAAGGTCTGAATCTGATTATGAACGTTGAGGATTTAAAGACGCCGCTGAGCGAAATAAAAAGCCGACTGTTGCAAGGAGGTGTTTACCCGGGTTGTAATGAGTACTGCTTAGATTGTTGGGCCCTGTCTGGGGGGTGTGAGGATCTGAAGAAAGGCATTCAGGCCTTGATTGATGAAGGTGTATTGCAGTTTGATAGAACAGCAACTGATGAGCCGGCAGGGGCAGTAATGGATAATCAGAGTGATGTTGCCACAGTGACAATTCCCCGGAAGACGATCACCATTTCAGCACCAGCTCAGCGACCACCGATTACTATAACTAAAGCCGGGCCAATCCCGTATGAGAACACGAGAGCAGTCCCATGGTCATATGGGCTAGAGGTGTATTGTGACGGGATTAAGATCGATGTCAACAAGCAGTCAGCGGAGGTTGTGGATAACGTTGTGGGCCCGGGAGGCATGACGAGAAGCGGCAGGATCTTTATATCTCCTGAAGTGGAAGCCGAAAGGTTAGCGAAAGGAAAGGGGAAAGCGGTTGAAAATGTTCCGGTTCAAGCAAATGAAAAAGAAGCAGCATCTAAGGATGTCGAAGAATTCATGCGTTTAATTCGGAAGAGCGATTATAAAATTGTGGAGCATCTGCAGCAAACGCCATCCAAAATATCTATTCTGTCATTGCTGTTGTGTTCGGAAGCTCACCGAAATGCTTTGCTGAAAGTCCTGGACACTTCTTTTGTACCACAGGATGTCTCCGTGAACCAGCTAGAAGGGGTATTGGCACATGTAAATGCAGGCCACAGTCTGGGCTTTACTGATTTCGACTTGACTCCGAAAGGAAGGGATCATAATATGGCATTACATGTATCCGTTGAGTGCAGAGGGTCGACAATGTCGCATGTATTGGTTGACACCGGGTCGTCTTTGAATGTGCTGCCTAAGAAGGCTATGATGAAGCTGGATGTTCGAGGGATTTTGTGTACACCCAGTGATTTGGTAGTCAGAGCGTTTGACGGCACGCGGAGAACAGTCTTCGGATCGATCACCTTGCCTCTGCAAGTGGGGCCGGAAGTGTTTGCAACGGAGTTTTATATCATGGATATACAGCCTGCGTATAGCTGCTTGCTGGGAAGACCTTGGATTCATGGGGCGGGGGCTGTCACGTCAACCCTGCATCAGAAGTTAAAGTATATGGTCGGAGACAGTGTAGTCACCGTGTGCGGAGAAGAAGACATCCTGGTCAGCCATCTTTCTTCGTTCAAATATGTGGAAGTCGACGGGGAGATCCATGAGACGCCATGCCAGGCATTCGAAGGTTTGCGCATAAAGGACAAGAGTCCCGGGCCAAGCAAAGTGCCAGAGATAGCGGTCTCATCGTATAAGGAAGCTCAAGCGCTAGTGAAGGCAGGAGAAGCCACGGGCTGGGGCAAAGTATTGGACATTCCGGTGAAAATGGACCGGTTCGGACTGGGGTACCGACCGTCGTCATCAACTCCTTCCGTGGGGGCCCCTCATTTCAGAAAGTCAATCACCATCTCTGCCAGTGGAGTATGCCATGAATCTGTCAATGCTGCTTCAGAATCCGATGAAGGGGACAGCGACTGTGATATGGATGCCTGGATTCAGCCAAGCACGCCAGGACAAGGACTGTGCAACTGGTCTATTCAGGAGCTTGTTCCTGTGACTTTTAAACAGTAATGCTTTGCTTTATTAATTGTTGAATAATCTGATGTCTTGCCCGGGGCATCAGGATTTGCTTAGGGCTGTGTTGTTATAAACATTGCTTCGTTAATCATTAAATAAATGGCGTTTTTTCTCATGTGCAAATACTGTAATCCCTGTCTTTCTTGTTTTGTATTTTTCAATAAAATGGCAACGTGGTTATTCGTTTTATACGCATTTTGAAGCACTTAACCCTCTCTTTTGCAGGATAACATTTTCAGATGACATCCTTGAACCACCTATGACTCGTCCCGACTTCGAGCACCCGGTATTCCAGACTGAAGGAGAGGTTGTCGAAGATAGCGACGTTCCTGAAGAACTGTCTTGGTTGGTGAAGCAAGAGGAAAGAGCCATTCTGCCTCACGACGAGGTTATCGAGATTATCAATTTGGGGTCGGAAGGGGTTGAGAAGAATATTCGTATTGGAGCCGCACTGCAGAGTGATGTCAAGCGAAAACTGGTTGAAATGCTCCGAGAGTATAATGATGTATTCGCTTGGTCGTATCAAGATATGCTAGGGCTCGATACAGATATGGTTGTGCATCGTCTGCCACTGAAAGAAGACTGCCCGCCTGTCAAACAAAAACTTCGCAGAACTCGCCCAGATATGGCAATGAAGATCAAAGAGGAGGTTCAGAAGCAGTGGGACGCTGGGTTCCTGGCTGTGACGAAGTATCCCTCATGGGTTGCTAACATCGTACCAGTGCCAAAGAAAGATGGCAAGGTTCGAATGTGCGTGGATTATAGAGATTTGAATAAAGCAAGCCCAAAAGACGATTTTCCACTTCCTCACATTGACGTGTTAGTTGATAATACTGCTCAATACTCTGTATTCTCCTTCATGGATGGCTTTTCAGGATATAATCAAATTAAAATGGCGCCAGAGGATATGGAGAAGACTACTTTCATAACGCCTTGGGGAACATTTTGCTATAAAGTGATGCCCTTTGGTTTGAAAAATGCTGGGGCAACATATCAGCGTGCGATGACGACTCTCTTTCATGACATGATGCATAAAGAGATCGAAGTCTATGTTGACGATATGATTGCCAAATCCCAGACAGAGGAAGAGCATCTGGTGAATCTGTTGAAGTTGTTTAAAAGGCTTAGGAAGTTCAGGCTGAGGCTGAACCCTAACAAATGCACCTTCGGGGTGAGATCGGGTAAACTCCTGGGGTTCATAGTAAGCGAAAGAGGAATAGAGGTCGATCCTGCTAAAATAAAAGCAATTCAAGAAATGCCGACGCCTAAAACAGAGAAAGAGGTGCGCGGGTTTTTAGGGAGGTTGAACTACATTGCTCGGTTCATATCTCACCTAACGGCCACGTGTGAACCATTATTCAAGCTCTTGAAAAAAGATCAAGCTGTAACGTGGAACGAAAATTGTCAAAAGGCGTTCAATAAAATAAAGAAGTATCTGCAGGAGCCTCCTATTTTGATACCCCCGGTGGCAGGGAGACCCTTGATAATGTTCTTGAGGGAAGTATGGGTTGTGTTCTCGGTCAACACGACGAGACGGGGAGAAAAGAGCATGCAATTTACTATCTGAGTAAGAAATTTACGGACTGTGAATCTCGATACTCAATGCTGGAGAAAACTTGTTGCGCGCTAGCCTGGGCCGCCAAGCGTTTGAGGCAGTACATGCTGAATCATACAACCATGCTCATCTCGAAGATGGATCCGATCAAATATATATTCGAAAAGCAGGCGTTGTCAGGTAGAATTGCCCGGTGGCAGATGATCTTGACCGAGTACGATATTCAATACGTCTCGCAAAAGGCAATAAAGGGGAGTGTGTTGTCTGAGTATCTGGCGGAGCAGCCTATTGAAGAGTATCAATCGATGAGATTTGACTTTCCTGACGAGGATATCATGTATCTCAAGATGAAGGATTGTGAAGAGCCGTTACCAGACGAAGGACCAGAGCCGGGGTCCAAATGGCAGATGATATTTGATGGAGCTGTGAATGCTTATGGTAGCGGAATAGGGGCAATTATCACTACGCCGCACGGGTCGCACATCCCGTTTACTGCCCGATTGACCTTTGCCGTTACCAACAATGAGGCCGAATACGAAGCTTGTATAATGGGGCTTGAAGAAGCCATTGATTTGCGAATCAAACATTTAGACGTATACGGAGACTCAGCTCTGGTAGTGAATCAGATCAAAGGGGAATGGGAGACACGGCAGCCCAATTTGATACAGTATATGAACTATGCAAGGAGATTGTTGCCTTTCTTCGACAAAGTTGAATTGCATCATGTGCCGCGGGCAGAAAATCAAATGGCTGACGCCCTTGCCACTTTGTCTTCCATGTACAAGGTCAATTTCTGGAACGAAGCTCCCCAAATCACTATCTCTCGGTTGGACAGGCCAGCTTATGTATTTGCTATTGATGAAGCGTCTGATGGCAAACCGTGGTATTTTGATATCCTTAATTTCCTGAAGAATAAAGAGTATCCGGCTGGGGCATCCAGTCAAGATCAGAAAACTCTCAGGAGATTAGCGGGCAATTTCTATTTGAACCCGGATGGCGTCTTATACAGAAGGAACCACGATTTGGTGTTGTTGCGTTGTGTAGACGAAAAAGAGGCAAAGCTTCTCATGGAGGAAATTCACGAAGGTGCATTTGGCACGCATGCTGGTGGGCATGCTATGACGAGAAAGTTGCTGCGGGCAGGTTACTTTTGGCTGACGATGGAAACTGATTGTTTCAAGTTTGCAAGAAAGTGCCACAAGTGCCAAATATATGCTGACAAAATACATGTGCCTCCGAGTCCTCTAAATGTGATGTCATCTCCATGGCCATTCTCAATGTGGGGAATCGATATGATCGGAAAGATTGAGCCGACGGCTTCTAACGGGCATCGGTTCATCCTCGTAGCAATCGATTATTTCACCAAGTGGGTGGAAGCGGCGTCTTACGCAAACGTCACGAAGCAAGTGGTGGCTAAATTCATCAAGAGAGATATCATTTGCCGATATGGGATTCCCGAGCGGATAATCACGGATAATGGTTCTAATCTGAACAACAAAATGATGAAGGAGCTCTGTCAGAATTTCAAGATCGAACATCACAACTCCTCCCCTTACCGACCCAAGATGAACGGCGCTGTCGAAGCGGCCAATAAGAATATCAAGAAGATTGTCCAGAAAATGGTGGTGACGTATAAAGATTGGCATGAAATGCTACCTTTCGCTTTGCACGGTTATCGTACGACGGTACGCACATCAACTGGGGCAACTCCGTTCTCGTTGGTATACGGAATGGAAGCGGTATTACCATTGGAAGTTGAGATCCCTTCTCTGAGGGTATTGCGAGACGTTCAGCTGGACGAGGCAGAATGGGTAACGAACAGATTGAACCAACTGAGTTTGATGGATGAGAAGAGGCTAGCTTCTCTGGCATACGGTCGTTTGTATCAGAGACGAATGAAGAAAGCGTACGACAAGAAGATACTCCCGCGAAGCTTTCAGACGGGCGACCTTGTGCTGAAAAGGATTCTCCCGCCGCAAGCAGATCACAGGGGCAAGTGGACCCCCAACTACGAAGGGCCATACGTCGTCAGTAAGGTCTTTTCAGGAGGAGCTTTATTGTTGTCCACCATGGACGGGGAAGACTTTGCATCACCTGTGAATTCGGATGCAGTTAAAAAATACTTTGCTTAAAACAGACCCGCTGGACAGAAAAAGAGAGTCCAGGCAAAAATGGGGCATCCTGGCGAACCAAAAACAGAATGAAAGGTTCGGGCAAAAGTTAGGGATAAAATTGAAAAAATGTACACCCGCGAAGTTGAAAACCTACACTGGGCGGCTTCGGCAAAAAGGGGTATCCCGGTGAACTGAAAACCCGTAAAGGGCGGTTCACGCAAAAGTTAGGGATGAGAAAAGCAAATGACTGCGGTCCGAATTTGGTATTCAATGAGCATCAGTGCGGGAGAATATGGTTGAGGAGTCAGTTATCGGATACAACCTCTTCAGAAGTAGGGATACCGGGAAAGTATAAGAGTCGGACGAGTCATGGGAGGATCAGTTCGTGGTGTTCATCTGCATCCAGTTGCCGACATGTGTACAAAATTTAATTTGTCAATATTTATGCTTCTTGCGAATATTTGCATACTTGTGTATCTGCTTTGCGTAGCTTCCTCTTTTCAGGAGTTACATCCCGTGTACAAAAAACTCCGCCCATTCAGGGGCCCAATCAATGAGAATGCGTTATTCAGCACTTGATGATTGTTCTTTACTGTTTTGCGCATGATAAAACGCCTAAGTTTATTGAAGCTAGCATGAGTATAACATTACTGGCCCTTGCCAACAATCGTTAAAGCTTTGAATTAACTGAGTGTAACGTCACTAACCTGAATCGATTTGGATTGCATAGGCTTGTCGTGTCTTGTTTGTGTTGTTGCAGGTTTCATAACTGTACGAGGAAGGTGATCAAAAGATTGCAATAGTGAAAGGCTTGATCCCCACGCAGGTCATGCCTGTTCTTCCTAAAGAAGGATAGAATTCTCCAGCTAGCCGTAGCTTATCCAAAGGACGTGCTCCAGAGAAGTTACTCGTCCTCAGCAGAGTTTAGTGATTCTGAGATTGTAAGGCTGTATTCAGACAGGTTCATCTCCCCACGCAGGGTCAGGCACTCTCCCCCAGTGGAGTCAGTTAATTTTCCCCAAGAGAATCCAGCCCTCCCCAGCGGAGTTCTCTTTTCAGCAAGTGTTCTTTCCTTCCAGTGGAATCCGAAGATCAAGACTCTCCCCAGCAGAGTTGATGGTGGGTCCTGTCATTTATTTTGTCAGAGATACCGGTGATATCAGTTCACGTTCCAGCAGAGGCTCAATCATATCAGGCGCATCTGCTATTCCCCAGCAGGGGGTTACTTCAGCAAGACGTGTGGTTTGAGTTCCCAACTTCCCAGCAGGGTCGACTTCATCCTACCAGCATTCATTTTGCCGGAATAATTTTGTAGCATCAGGCTATCCCCGGCGAGTCGGCATTACCCTTCCAGCATTGATTTTGCTGAAGCAGTTTCTGTATTCTAGTGGTTCAGGTGGAGAGAGCTCTTGCTCAAATAAATTACCAAACAATCAAGATCTCGGCAGGAGATATTCAATGACAATGTCAGTTTCGGCGGTATTCCCCCACAGAGTTATCATGATAACACTCTCTTTGTCTCCAGCAGAGTCATTTATGCAAATGTATCTTATTTTCCCCAGCCAGAGTGGCCAGGATAAGTGTCTTCTTATCCCCAAGCAGAGTTTGTTTGTCATCAACAGGTCGCATGAATCAGAATTTCAGAGACCACCGCCGGTTATCAGAGCAGGCGTCCGATAGTCGGTTTTCAGACATCCCCAGTAGAGTTCACTTCGAGGTCGCTGTCACGTCAGTGCTAAGAAGTTTGTGGGTGAGGATCATTGAAGAATTAAGTCCTGACGTGGACCATTTACTCCTAGAATGACGGGGTTTCTTCAGAAGTGGGCGTCCTAACGTGGACAGGTTCGTCTTACTGGATTGGTAAGGCGTGTTAATCCTGACGCGGATAGATTCGGTCTCTCGAAATTTGGAGAAAGGGAGGTCATGACGTTGACAAAAGAATGGTTACTCTTCGTGTTGGTGTCCTGACGTGGATCATGTGTTTGCAGCAGATATCTTTATTCGTAATGGTGAAATGTGCGTCCTGACGTGGGCAAGTTTGTAGTTCTTTGTGATAACAAGATACAAGAATCCTGACGTGGACAAATTTATCCTTCTTCGTGTTGTTGGCAAAGTGTAAGTCCTAACGCGGATATTTCCCCGGTGAGTCGAAGGTGTGAGTCCTTACGTGAACAAGTCTTATTTCCTCAGTGAGTCGAAGACGCCTGAGTCCTAACGTGGACGAATCAAGACGAGATCAGTGTCCTAACGCGGACAGATCAAAGAGATTATTATTCCTAACGTGGAAAGATGTAGTCCTTACGCGGACATATCAACAGAAGTGATTCCTAACGTGGAAAGACGGAGATTCCTAACGCGGAAAAGAGGTAGTCCTTACGCGGACGTATCAGAAGTGATTCCTAACGTGGAAATGACAGTATTCCTAACGTGGAAAAAAGAGAGTCCTTACGTGGACAGGTTAAGATGGCATTCCTTACGTGGAAAAATGAGTCCTGACGCGGACAAATCAGAAAGAAGTTGGTATTCCTTACGTGGAAAGATCAGAGTCCTTACGTGGACATATCAAGAGCATTCCTTATGTGGAAGAAAAATGGTTTCCTTACGTGGAAAGACGAGTTTATTCCTTACGTGGAAAGATTGAGTCCTCACGCGGACATATCAAGATGGTTTCCTGACGTGGAAAGACGAGTTTGTTCCTTACATGGAGAGTTTAGTCCTGACGCGGACAGATCGAAGAAGATGTTCCTAACGTGGAAGAAGAAGTTTATTCCTTACGCGAAGAAATTGGGGTCCTTACGTGGACAGATGCAAGAAGAGTTGAGTCCTGACGTGGACAGGTTCAGAATCAAAGGTTGTATTCCTTACGTGGAAAGATCGGAGTCCTGACGCGGACATGTCAAGTGGTATTGGAGTCCTTACGTGGACAGATTGATATAGTTCTTCTTATGTGGAAAGAAGATTGCTTCCTAACGTGGAAAGATAAAAGCGTTACTCCTAACGTGGACGATGTGATTCCTATCGTGGACAGGTGTTACTCCTAACGTGGAAGAATGTTATTCCTAACGTGGACGATTCAGTTATGTAAATGCAGACGAATTATCCCCAGTGGAGTTGCTGAGATTTTCCTGGGTTGACAGTAAGTGGAGTCCTGACGTGGACAGGTTTTAGTTGAGATTTCTTTGTGTCGGCGACAGACAGAGTCCTAGCATGGACAAGCAAGCAATCTGTTATGACAGAGTCCTCTTCAGAACGATGAAGCCAATCCCCAGCACGGTCGCGCGAGATCAGTGGGTTGCCGTAACAGTCAGATTCAGCTGATGAATGTCATTCCGCAAGCAGGAGCGCAGTTTATTTCTGCGGTTGGCAAATTTCTGGTTTCACTAGTATTCAACCGTCTCGTACCGCGAATGTCTGAAGGCTCCGGGCTCTTCATCCAATCGGGTCCAAGTCGCTTGAATAGGGGCAGCTGTTGCACCCTAAAATTTGCTCAACCTTATTCCGTGGATTTATGTTTCATCATCATTAGCATTTGCATATAGAGTCATGTACATAGACTAACCATCTGCATAGCATAAGCATAGCAAGTCATTCAACAGGGGACCAATCATTATTTTCATCTCTAGAGGCCTATCAAGAGGTTATTATCCCAATTCAGTCATATTCTAGTCATCAGGCAAGAATTTGAAAGCAAAGAGTTCAGCAGATCAAGCCTTGAGTCCATCTCCTAGCTGAGGGTATCTGAGGATCAACAAGAGGGTTATGAGCTGTGAAATGAAAGCATGGAGAGCATCTAGACATCTTGAGAGACTTATAAAGTCATTTGGAGAAGAAAGCAAGTCATTGATGAAAGCACAAGAGCTATAGTGGAAGACAGTCAACTAGGGTTTCATCTGGGTCAACCCTAGGTCAACCCTAGGTCAATTGACTGACTTAAGAGGGCATTCAAGTCTATTGGAGAGATGTGGGGTTCATAATTTGACATGGAGAAGAAGGATATGGAGATATGACAAGGAGAATTCAAGAGAAGTCAAGGAGAAGAGGAGTTACTAAATTAGGGTTTCTCTGTAAAATCCCCTAGTTTAGGTCAAATTTCCAAGCAAGATAAGTCAAAATGCTAGCTTCAAATGGCTCCTTGGCCAACATGAAACTTGTAGAGAATCTCAAGACCTTTAATTTGAGTGGTGGAAGACCTCAAGGAGATTTATAGAACTCAAGTTATGGTCCTTACAAGTTACAGGTCATCTGAGGTGTCTGAATTTTTGTCTGTGAAAGTGACTTGACTTCCAAGCTAGTTTTGCCCCTCAAGGAGATTTCAAATGAATTCTTGGTCAACACAAGAATTGTTCCTCATTGTCTTAGCTTTCTAGAATGGTATGGCATGCCTTCATATGATGTGGAGAACTCAACTTATGGTCTTGACAAGCAAAGGGTATTTTGGGCATTTGTGAATTACAGGTCATTTTAACCTATGTCCAAAACTCATACAAGGAGGCCTCAAATGAAAAAACTTACAACATCAAACTTGCTCCAAATGGGATTTTAAGTCTAGAAAGAAGGTCACAAGTTATTGGAGAAGCTCATAGCATGATGTTACATAATTGGTCAAAATATGAACTAAAAAGGCTTATAAAGTGAATAATTTCAAATTGGAAAATGGTTTGGGAGATTTACAAGTCCAAATGGAGACTTCCAATATATGATTTTGAATGAAAAAACAATTCTAAGAACAATGGTTCACACACTTTTTTGAGTTTAGAAGGAAAAAATGAAGTTATCCATGGTTGCTTACCTTTTAAGAAACATGATCAAAATGAACCAAAGTTGGAAAGCAAGGGAATGTGCAAGATGGATCTAGAATGTTCATTTGGGGTCTATATATTCATGAAATGTGCATTGATCAAGGGTTGGCCTCATTTGCACCAAGAATTTCACAAGATTTCTCATTCTTTTCATTGAAGTTTCATTGCAATTCTCACAAATTCTTCATCAAATCTTCATCATAATCAACCTTCTCATACTGATTCATCACCATATAGTATAATTCAATCAAGAACAAGGTGGTTATCATCCATTTTCGAGCACTTTTTTCAAGAGCATCAAGATTGAAGTTGCAAGTGGACAGCATAATTCAAGCAAGGAATCACCAAAATACTGCATACAGAATCAATGCCTGAGTAATTTGATCAAGATTCAAGCCTTAGAAGCCTCAGATCCTCAATCTCCATAGCTGTTTTCAAGTTTTTGCACCAGGTGAGTTTTCAATCACACAGCTCGATTCAGTTAGTTAGGCATGTTGTTGTTAGTTTAGAGATGATCTAGGTGGTTAGGAGATTAGTTTAGATGAATTTGGAGTGATTTGGAGTCCATTGTTAGCAGGCGCCATAAGCTGTTTGGATCAATATCTCTTAGGTTAGGGCATTAGAATCTAAGCTTGATAGCGCAGGTTGATCTCCATTAGTTGTAGGTTAGGTTAGGGTAAGTTTGATGAAGAACTATTATGATGCATCTCAGTGCATTTCCATGGAGACCAGAATTTGACATCATCGGGTTGAAGGATTTATTGAGTTTCAAAGCAATCTAATGCCCTAGGCTTGTAGAGGGAAGAATTTAGAGTGGTTTTCGTGTTTACAGCATGTTGATTCATGGCCTGATGATGGAGAACAGAGAGATGGAAGATAGCTCGTGCATGGGAGCTTTCATGGCATCCAAACCCTAATTCTCAGAACCAAGGAAGAAGACACAATCGTGTCCGTTCATCTCATGGTAGACCTTTGACTTAGAAGGAGATCCTAGGGCCAGCATTTAATCTGATTTGTGGAGGGAGAAGAGCTGGCCAAAACGCGCCGTTTCATTAATTGAAACGGGCGGGCCTGAATGGATGTTGTTATCCCCACCCCCAATGTTAGGCCCATTCCATTTCTGAACGTGATTTCTATTCTATTCTCACCCCCCAGCGTGTGTGGAACTCTGAGTTGTTTCTGGGCCTAATCCAAAACGCTACTCGCACCCCCTATATGTGGCCCATTCTGGATTTATAACTGGGCGTATCTGCTATTCTAACCCCCTCCCTCATTTTAATTCAATTTTATTTTCTTAATTCATTCTAATTTTCACTAATTTTCATAAATTCATAAATAATTCATAAAAAATGCATTTTAATCCATTCTTTTTACCATATCTCCATTAAAATGTCTAGAATATTATAGGAAAATAAAGTTTCATTTTTAGTTTTATTTCATATTTTTTACATATTTTCCAAATAAATGTCACATTAAATAATTCATTTCATGCATCATTTTTATGATTTTTGTTCTCTCACATGCTTTGATATTTTTTGATCATTCTTTTCATATTGTTTAGATGAGATGTTAAGCTTGTAGAAATATTTTGGTTCCCATTTTTAGAGGTTAATTTTAGGTGATTAATAAATGCTTGAATATCATGAACAAAACTAGGGTTTTTTAGGTGACAACTTAGGAAGTTCAATTTTCTCCCTTAGGACTTAGGGTTTGAATAGGTTAGTTATGGGACTATAGGGGCTATGGGTAGCTATTAGATCCCTTAGAGAAAAGTTAGGATTCCCCTACTGCTATTATCACTGTCTGTATATCTGTTGTCTGGTGTGGTGTGCCCTCTGGGGTTTATTGCTTGCTTGCTTGGGTATTGGGGTTGTCTGGGGACTTAGGAGAGCTGAAGATTTGTGGAGATGAAGCCATTGAAGATTCAAATGCTGAAGATCAACTGTCAGAGTTGAGGAGGAGTTTCCTGCTATCAGTTGCTGAGGAGACTAGGGTTTAGGAGCTAGGCAGAGCTCTAGATTAGAATGATTATTTCTCAAACATGGATTGCCTTGTCTGCATCCATTCTTCTCTGTGATTCAGAGTTTCTCTAAGACACTCACCCCCTTCCTTTGGAAGGCTTGGTGATGGTGTCTATGAGATAGAAATCTTGAGAGAAAATGTCTCTTGTGTTAGAAGCAGTCTGTTCACCACCTTTGGTAGTCAGCTGATTGCTTAACACTCAATTCACTCTTGTGACTGATCCCTCATCCTGGAGGTTTGAGCTTGAAGAAAAGCCATTGCAGATGGAAGACTGATGATCAAAGTCCTTGTTTGAAGGCCATGAAGATGGAGATTGATGCTTGTTGAAGCTTGTGAATGATTGGAGATTACTTGAAGCCAGTTGTTGATTCAGAGCTGCTGATGCTGTTTCTATTGCTGTACTTCATTTGTTGATGTATTGATTGGTTTTCTGAACTGTATTGTTTGCTGTTTACCCTGTTGGGTTGAAAGTGAAGCCTGTTCACTTTCGCCTATTGTTTTCTAGGTTCGAGGTTGAATGGGACTCCCTTGCCTCGCTTGTACTGTTGCATCCATGCATTTTACTGTTTTACTGTATATATCTGATATTGTTTCTGTTTCTGCCTATCCCGTAGGATCTCTGTTTCTCTCTGTGCAAGAGAGGAGCATGATAGACACTAGGTCTTAACCCATGCATGATAACATTAGGTTAGTTTGTTTCCCTTCGCAACCGTAGGTTAGAGTTCTGTCTCTTTCTTTCTCAAAACAAATAGAAAAACACATAAAGATTTCAAACGCGATAAAAGACACTTCTTTCGTAAAAGAATGTGAACTCATCAAAACGTCATTTTTGTCCTCTTGGACTGTTAATCAGAAAAACCTTTTTCAGAAGGAATAAAATCAACCAAGACAAGCTTGTGTCGTACGTGGCCCGAACTACGTTTGCTCTGATCTTTCATGCTGTATGAAAGTACGTAGGCATAGGATACGATATCCTAGCGAGCAACCTTCCCCTCCTTTCCCGTAGGTAGGCGAACTACGTTGACTCTGATTTCTCGTTCCAGGCGGGAATACGTAGGCATAAAGTGCGATACTTTGCCGAGTCATTTTTATTTTCGTTTTATTTTCTTTTTCACCCTTGACCTATAGTTTAGATAGAATAACAATCCATACCCGAAAACAAGCGTGGATCCCGTCGAGTACGACGGACGTGAGGGGTGCTAATACCTTCCCCTTGCGTAACCGACTCCCGAATCCAGGTTTTGGTTGCGACGACCATACCTTTCCCATGTTGTGCGAGGTTTACTCTGAGCGTTTCCTTTCCCTCCCGTGGGATAAATAACGCACGGTGGCGACTCTTCTGTTCAGCCGGCGCCGATTTTCGCAGTAGCGACAACACTTTCCCTAGGTATAACCAACCCCCGAGCCTTAGATCTCTTAGCATTGTTGTTACATTGCAACTTAAGGTTATATACGATATTTTCCCTTTCCCATGGATAAAATAAAGTTCGGTGGTGAATTTTAAATATTTGTGATTCAAGTTAATACAATAGTTTGATATCCAATTCTCATCGCAACATAGTCGATCTCACTGTTGGGATCAAGGATGCAAATTTTATATATTGTCTATAGAGTTAAAGTACCCGAGTCATAGAGAAAATCAGTTTGTGAGAAAATGTATGATTCAACGTCCACTCTTTAAATTATTCAAGTATTTTTAATTAAAGAATTTTACTTTAATGACTTTTGTCATGATTTATGTTTATTTTCTTCATCCAAAGCTTATTGTTGTTAGAATTTACATTCAATTTCTCAACGTTCAAATATTTAAGATTCAATTACACATACTTTTTGCTGCACATATCTACACAAATTATCCTTGATATTTTTTTTAAGTTTAATCTTTTAAGTAAACCAAACTCGTGATTGTTTACTAAAAATACCAGTAAACACAGTTACAAGTACTTCATGGGGAGTCAAGGGTTAGCGCGCCAGTCAAAAGGTGGTGTGTCGAGTGATCAAAGTCGCCAAAGGCCACGTGGAAGACATGCAACCATTGCTTACTGGAGAAGAAAAGTTGGCTAGTTAGAGTGGCATAACAGGGTAGATGCGCTAGGAGAAAGAACGATGCACCTAGTTAGAGCCTGGAATTTTTTTCCTATTAATAGAATTTTTTTCAGTTCAATGCAAATGGAGTTTCAATGGATCAAAGCAGCACAAAGTTGGAGTAGGTTCACTTGGGTCTATAATAGGAGAATAAAAAAGGAAGTATGAAGGCAGAAGTGTTGCCTAGATGAATAAGAAAATACCACTTCTAAGATTAACTTTTTTGGAAAGATCAACTATTACACTAGCCATGAGTAAGCGTAGCTAAAATTTCTATTGTTGTGGTTAGATGCAATCATTATATTCATGTACTAAATAGGTCATGGAGTTCTATGTAAATCTACTAATGTTGTAATATTGGTGACTACTTAATCTTAATGCTTGTTTTAGATTTGCAACCTAACATCAAAAGGTGCTTGTCATTATTAGATCCAAGATAATCATTTATTGAGTATTAAGTATATACATAGGTATAAGCTTAATATTCACATGTATTGTAACATGATTGGTGTGGAGTCTTGCCATTTTATGACTATTGGAACTTAATTCTCTGTGTTGGTTAATATATATCGGCTATTGGGTAGCACACTGATCTCACGACATGGAGAATGAAAGGATCTAGAAATGAGGGTAACATGTGGTAGTATTATACAATGAGTTAAAGAGCATATTACTAACCTATGAATATGCATTATAGATGCATAATGATGAAATCTACCCCCAATAATCATTCTTACTGTTAACACAGAAATCCCTAACTTTACATTCCGTCACTTAAATTCTTGCATCACAATTACCACAAAACCCTTTCTTACTTAGAATAATAAAATACTGCTAAATTGTCTTTAAAACTGCCTATATCAGTGGAAACGATAATTATAAAACTTATTTTCGCTACTAACGCATAGATAACATGCTTGTATTCAATGTCTTAACAAAGTTTAACAAGCATATGATAACATTAATGATTTCATACTCTCTAGTACTCGGAAAAATATTTACAAACCATAAGAATAAAGAAAAGAAACATAACCCTTAAAAATGAAAGAGAAGAAATCACAAAACCTAAAAAGAATGGAAATAATGAGATGAAAAATAAGAGAAATAGCAAAGTTGAAAGAAAAATAGAAAATTACATGTTCAACATAAAGAGAAGTGAACGTAAGTAGAATGACAGTTTCGTACGAGGGAGGAAGGGAAATTGATAATGAAGGAGAAGGGGGAGGTCGAAGTGTTTGAGGGACGGAGGTGGAGGTCGTTTTAGGTTCCGACATGTGCGAGGGAGGAAGATTATACTAATTTGTTTTTATTGTTATAGTATTTAAGCGCGAAGAGAAAGGATTTGTAGTTGTTTTTGTGTTTCTGTAGCATATTTTATCATTTTGTGGTTTTTTTTCTTAAATATGTCAATAAATATTATATATAGGGGCAATAAATAAATAAAAAACCATGTCATCTTGGACGCTTGAGAAGCTTCACCATACGCAAAAGGGTTGTGCTTTAAGAACTTAGATAGTCGCAATATCTGTGAATATTTTGTTTTTCTTCTTAAATGTGTTAATAAATAATATATATATATATATATATATATATATATATATATATATATATATATATATATATATATATATATATATATATATATATATATATATATATATATATATATATATATATATATATATATATATATATATATATATATATATATATATATATATATATATATATATATATATATAAAAGATGGATCAACAAAAGAAAATTAGTTTGGATGACTAAGGATTTTCATAATGCGCTGAAGGATTAAGGTTTTACTCTTTACCAATTCAAATGTTTTTAAATTTATAATTGGTTAAATATTAAAGTTTATAATGTGTACCATTAGACATGAGTTTTTTATTTAAAATTTGTGTGTGTGTGTCTATATATATATATATATATATATATATATATATATATATATATATATATATATATATATATATATATATATATATATATATATATATATATATATATATATATATATATATATATATATATATATATATATATATATATATATATATATATATATATATATATATATATATATATATATATATATATATATATATATATATATATATATATATATATATATATATATATATATATATATATATATATATATATATATATATATATATATATATATATATATATATATATATATATATATATATATATATATATATATATATATATATATATATATATATATATATATATATATATATATATATATATATATATATAGACACACACCTAAAGTGATGTATATATATATACATCACTTTTGTTTTAATTTTTAAGCACTACCTAAAGTATCACTTAAGGTGGTGCTTTTTGTTTACTTTTGGGCGTTGTCTAATGTACTATTTAAGGCAACGCTTTCTTAAATAATAAGTGCTACCTAATGTATAACTTAAGTCATTCTTTTTTCATTATGAGGGTTATCTAAAGCGCTGCCTAATGTTCATTTGTTTTTTGAGTAACTTTTTTAATAAATAAGCATTGTAAAGGGGGTAATGTTAAATATATCTTTTGGCATAATGACTGCATAAACTGGTTAAGCGTATCCTCCAACATTTTTGTTCTATCTTGCAAATGTGGTTGGTTTTAGTTTTAATATGGTTGCCTATTTGATGGACCAACTTCTGATCTCCATCCTTGATTACAATTATTATTTCTTTGGAAGTAGTTATTTAGATATTTCATAGGTCTTTGTTAGTTTCCAACTTATTTTATTTCTTTATTGATTGAAGGAAAAAATCCATTAGGGTTACTACTACATGGCTCACATAGTTCAACCTGCTTGTGCTTTGGAGTTTCATTCATTTCTTTTAACTCATCTACTGTTTATGTCAATAACATGTTATGTACTAGAAATGTATCATTGTTATTCGATTCCATGATGTTATTGTTTTGTTAAGATAGGTTCCTATTATACTAACTTTGATGGTAGCTGAGTGTTATTCTTTTAACTATTGCAATTGTACCTTCTATGCCTTTTGACATTATACAATTCTCAGCATTAACATCTAGCAACAACTTAGGTTGTTGTTGTAATTTATTTTTGAAGATGTCTATCTATGTAAGATGATCAAAACAAGTTTATTGAAGCACCAAGCTGACAAGAAAAAGAGAGTTATAGAGCTATAGGTTGGAGATTAGATACTGGTGTGATTACAATCTTATAGGAAATAGTTTGTTCCATTAAGAAAAATTAGAATCTAGGAATTATATTCTTTGTACCTTTCTGTGAGGGCAATCCTCATAGATAGCTACACTTGTTTTAATGATCTCAAAACTTTGATAAGTAAAAAAAATATACTTTGGACGGTATCGTTATGTCACATATGTATACCTTATCCCTCTTGAGTCAAACATCGGTTAGAAACATTGTTTAATACATATAGAAATTGTTCAATATATGCTTCATATAGGTTTGGTCAAGTTTGTCTAGCTTACTATGTGATAGAGTACCTCAAAAGTTGCATGATACATGAAAATATGCATTTTTGCATATTTTAGGTCTTTGAGTCGACTCAAACTTGTTCTGGTCGTCTCATACAGAAACCATTTTGAATGGTCTACTCTTAGGAGTGCTCGTGTTGATCCTCCGTTCGACTCATACTGTGTCCATTTCTATTTGTCTAATTCTGCATGCTTTGCGTCGATGCATGACCTGCTCCGATCGATGCAAAGTTTTGTTTTCTACACAATCTGAAATTCAGGTAAGCTCGGGTCGACCCTCCTTTCTTCATAGGTCGACCGCTCGCGTGTTTTCAGTTAAAATTTTGTTATGTAAAACTGTTTTTGTGGTTTTTATGTTGGTTAATTGTTTTTGACTTGCATATATAGTAAGATTTTCTCTTTCTTACAAAAACAAGAAAAAGTGAAAATAGATACTGATTATTCTCATCATCTTCATCCTCTTCCTTGCATTTTCTCAACAACTACACATAATCATTTTTGTTGTGCATTCTGCTTATTAAAGGTGATAACGTCCAAACATAGGATTGGTGTAGTCGGGTTTGGGTTGAGAAATCAGTAGGTTTTTTCTTGAATAAAACCATTAGGAATTTATCCTCCAAGAATCTTGGATTTTGGGGGTTTTTGCACGAATCGGTCCATCACAGATTCAGCTAGCGAAGGTAATCGAAGAACGGGTTGTTCTATCGGTTTAGTAACGGTAACTGGAGGATTGTGAGAGGAATATTCGGGTTCGAAGCATTGGTGATTGAAGTCGGGAAAGATTTGAAGACCGTGGGGTTGTTCAAAGGGTGTGCCGTAATTGTAGGTTTATTCATCGCGTTCGAAGGACTTGATTCAGCTTGAATTAAGGGAAGAGAAGGAATAGGCTCTGCATTGACAATTGTGTTTGATCGTTTGATTTCTATTGCTTCTCTTGTAAACATTTACCAACAGGTTATATCTATATACAGGTCTTAATTCTATTTTTAGAATTTAGGACAGACGTACCCCGAGCGAGGACGACGGGGAAACTGCCTCAACAAATTGGTGTTCTCTCTTTACTTTTCAATTGCTTAATTTCTGAGTTTGTGTGCAAACAATTGAGTTAATAAAAATTCTGATGTGAGTAGTGCTGAACCATTTTTGAAGCCTATTATAATCCTTGATTGTAATGGAACACTTAAGCACTTCACTCTCATATTGGAATTCACTTGTGGAGCCTTGCACACCAAGTGTTTGACTAATTGTGTGAACAATAAACGCTTGTGCTGTCTTTTCAATTTGAGTATATATTTCAAGCATTGGAAATAGTCAAACCTTATAGTGAATAAATTTTGGTTGATGTGTGTTCAAATTAGTGATTCTTAAATCTCGTTTTTATCGGATTCCATAGGCTTTGCACATATCCAATTTTTTTGGTAAAGGTTCGTTTTAGACGAGTATAGTTCCTCTGCTGTTTCCACCTAAAAACATTTTAAAACCAAATATTGGTAGCGCCGACTCTGTTTTTAACAAGTGATCTATTCAACCCCCCTTCTAGGTCTGCACCATCGTCTAACACTTTCTTTATCACGGCTAAGGTTGATGTTGTAGCCTACAATATTTAATTTATAAAAAAGCAAAGATTCAATTAGTTTCCCGCGTGTCTCAATTGAAGCCTTTGAAAGGAGAGACCATTGAACAATACTTGCCTAACATTGTAATTTGATTTTCCAAAGTGTGGGATTTGATTTTTAAGAGCCAATTGAAGAAACAACCTCTAGGGTTTCCAGATGATTTTATCTGATGATGAAGTTATAAACAAATTCATTGTCTATACTCAAAAGCATTATTCTGACCAATCTTATCTTGTAGCCAACCACAAATGCCACTCAAAGTTCTACGCATAGTAGAGGTATCGTGATCTCCCTATCCAAGCCTTGTATATTCCCATCGTAATATGTTTGAAGGATGGAATTAAGGTTGGACCCTTAATGTGCTTCAAAATACATATTGTTGCATGAACTTCCATGGCTCATCAATATGTTTCGAATGTTCCTGAAAGCCATTGTTACTCTGATAGTGATAAGTATTTTATGATTAGGGATGCCATTGACTAATTCCTCATCATAGAAAGAAAGTGGTGACGATGTGTTTTATCTGAGAAAGGACGCAACAACTTTCATCATGTGTATATAATTTATCAACGATGTGACGATGAATGTGGTCGCTAGATTTGCTGGTTTGTAAATCTTTCCCCTCAAAGGGAGGTAACCCACTGTTATCCTCTGTGATGGAGAGGTGCTCCCATTGGCCAAGGATCCATTAAATGAATGAATCTTCTCCACTTAGAAACATCATAATATCTTGAATGAAAAGGAAATGTTGTATATACTGATTCCACATACGGTGTCACTGATCTGTCTCGACCAAACTTTCCATGGTAAATAGGAAACTAGATAAAATAACAGTGTCTAGTACAATTTTGATCTACCTGACTCTTTCTCAACTCCTATTTAATCGTAAGTTAACTATGTAACATGTGTATGGATACCCTTTTTTACCATAGCTTAATCATGAAAAATTGTGAGGCCATGTGTTTTAGGTCGCCTTGCACGTTCTCAAAGATAGACCTGGGGATGATACCATATTAGATTGTGAATTAACACATGAATCTTAAACCTGTCAATGAGTGACTGAGGAAAAGAAAGAAATGTTTTAGGTTTTCCATAAATGTGTTCCTAGTCGAGACGTATGTTGTTCCTTTTATAGGAGTCTCGTTATAGATTCCTAGTTTTAGCTTAAATAAGATCGTTCATACCATCATATGTCACAATTTGATTAATTTCGTGATCCAACGATTTTGCCTTCATTTTATGTACTGATCAATTATTTTTTACGGCACGTATATGCTTGCTCCTAAGTCCTGGAACCTTCTACTCAGTGGGAATGGTATGACGTCATTGATCTGAAATCATCCTCATCAATATCTTTTTCCCTCGGTCCTTTATGGCTTTTCTCTTGTGAGTTGATTTCTTCCATTCCCCGATCTAGGTAGGAACAAGACCACTCCACCTAGTACTTGTTGGTCTTCATGCTCGTTCCTACCTTGAATATGAATATTTTGTTTGACTTATTTTAGTTTGTGTGTTATCAACATCATGTATGCAACCTATTTGAATAATGATTAAATGATTTACAAAGGAGAGACTTGTAAATGATGGTTAAAAAACGCTAAAGGAAGTTAGTTTGTTAATTCAAATTGTAAAATTTCATATTATTATATATTTATATCAATAAGTTGTACATAAACATTCTTGTTATAATCAATCATTCTAGTGAATTGAATAAATAATTTTTTTCAATCCTTCACTATTAGGTGGAAATGTGGTGTTTTTTTACATGTGGTGCTAAAACATTGATCTCTTGTTGTTCCATCATTCCATTGAACAAGGTGATTGTACTTTTTTCTTATTTCACCAATTTGAAAATAATATGGATGGAAATTGAATTTCTGAAACCTACCCCCTTCTTGCATTTGTTCCCACAAAATGTTCATGATTGAGCACATATTTTTAGAAATTCAAGCACACAGAATACATCATATGTTTCTTCAAATGCCATAATGAATAGATGATAAGCCTAAATGAAGATCACCACAAAAAACTTGGTTCCTTGTTAAGATTAAAAACTTGACCCAATATAGAACCAAAGAAGCAAAGATGTCGAATTCACACAATTTGTTTGTTTAACAAAATTCAATAGGATTTTCTATTCATGATTAGCTCCATATTTATAAGTATAAGGTAGTTTTTTTACGATACTTGTAACACCCCAAATTTTAATTGGAATATTTATTTAATTTATTTAAATAAGAATATTCGCATTTCAGTGATTTTTAGTGGTTGTTGTGGATTATTGAGAATTATGGAATTTGGGTTATTTATTTAAATAATATTATATAATATAAATATATTAGTATTATTATTAATTTAAATAAATATAAGTTAACTAAGGGCAAATTGGACAATTGAGGAGGAGTTAGTGAGGGTAATATTGGAAAAGCCCAAATTATAGGCCCAAGGTTAGGTTTAACGAAAAGGGAATTGTGATGGGATTAGGATTCATTTTGTTAGACCGTGAAAAGAATTAAGGCCAGAGCTATGAGGAGGAGATTTGAGGCAAAAGTTTCGAAAGGTTTTCTGAAAGATTTGAGAAGGCATAGAGTCGGCAATTAAGGTATGGGGAGTATTGCCTTCATTGTTTTCAATGTGTAATTTCAATGTATTTAAGGTCGATTTAAGGGTTTAAAGGGTTTGAGGCTGATTATGGGATAAAAGGAATTTGGCCTTCGTGGCCTAAATCTTTTATTGAGATTTTAACCGTAGGGATTTATTTGGGGTAAAGGAAAGTAGGCCTTCGTGGACAAAGCTCTAATTTGACATTTGTCTAACCCTGTATGGAAATTTGATAATGATGAACTGTAATGATTGTGGTGTAGTTGTGAGTGTCGCAACTGCAAAAAACACCCGGCAGGAAAACAGAAGACTCGCCACCTTTCGTTGTTTATCCCAAAGAGAGGGAAAGGAAACAATCGGAAAAACCTAACGAAGAAGGAAAAGACAAGGTCGTCGCAACCAAGTCCTGGATTCGGGAGTCGGTTACACAAGGGGAAGGTATTAGCACCCCTCACGTCCGTCGTACTCGACGGAATCTGTGCTCGTTGTCTATCTAAGGGTGTGTTTATTCCATCTAAGCTACAGGCTCACAGGACAAAAAGAAAAGAAAAGAGACTCGGCAGAGCATCGCCACTCTGTGCCTACGTATTCCCTCGTGCAATGGGAAAGTCAGAGTCAACGTAGTTCGGCTAACTACGGGCGAAACGGGGGAAGGTTGCTCGCCAAGACATCGCGTCTTGTGCCTACGTTTCCTCGTCTGGTACAAAAACTCAGAGCAAACGTAGTTCGGGCTAACGAGAACACCGGTTGGTTCAACACATTTTACCCGAGTAGGGTTAAACCTTCGTTCTAGCAGTTAGGGACAATGCCTGTTTGCAGTAGAACCAAAGCTCAATAACACTCTTTTTCATGAAAAGGTTTTCAATTAATCCCGAAGGAAAAAGGTTTGAAATTTGTTTGTGTTTTTTAGTAAAGTGAATTAATTCAGTTTGTGATTCACGTTGCACTAAAGACTATGACCTAGGAGCGAATGCGTCACATATCACCCAAAGGGTGTACACTAAACACTCTAGGTCATTGAGAGGAAGCCCCCCAATCACCATTTCCCAAGTAGCTTAAGGCTCGTAGCGCACAATGTTCATCGTATTTATTATATGAGTTAGAATTGTTTTGAGATGAGAAGAGAGACGCACGGAAGGTCTGAGGGAAACTCGTCCCTAACATTGTCATGCAATGTGGTCCTAAGGTTAGGATTAAAAGGAACATCTACCCTAATGTTAGCATGCTTGGATTGAACACCTAATGTCTCTCCTACTCCCATCCTAAATAGAGGGACTAGGAACCCTCTGGGGATCATGGTAAAAAGCACAAGAAAGCACCAAATAAATTCAATCATAAGTAAGAGATGCAAACATGGAATACAACACACAAGCAAAGGGAGGAAAAAGTGTGGGGTAAACACCTCCACAAGCAAATCTCGACCTTTATTAATGCTGGAAATAAAGATACAAAACACAAGAGGAAATGCAAATGCAAGAACATCATCACTATGAATAATAACACATAAGTGTGCATCCAAGTGGAAAACAAAAATAAGTCGAAGAAGTCTCGATTAAACAACCAAAACAGCGACAAAATATCCAGAACATTTCACTTCTAATGCATCATATTGAACTACGATGACTCGATGCGAAACGGTACTCAAACATGCAAGAAAATCAGCAAAACAGACCCACTGGCACAATGTTAATCGGTTAACCATATATGTTAACCGATTAACCACTTAAAAATGGCTGAAAATCTGGAAATTTACACATGTTAATCGGTTAACCATATGCGTTAAACGATTGACACCTTTAAAACTTTGAAAATTTTGAATATTTGAAATGGTTAATCGGTTAACCATATGTGTTAACCGATTAACATTGTGCCAACAACAGAAAAACAACAACGGAACATCATTTTCAGCAAATAAGCACTTATCCGATCCACAGATGATCACATAATCACTTAATCACGAAATTAAAAAGCAAATCATGATTCAAACAACATGTAAACAGATTAACACAACCAAATCATGGATCAAATGGATCAAATTAACCACAAGCTAATCAAAGATGAAAATCCACATGATTATGCAAATAAGCTAAAAACAGAATCGGATCCAACCTTCGGAGCAGAGATTTGCTCCGGTTAACGTTGATTCAACTATAATTGAATAGATCCAATGCTAGAAGTCTAGAATACTTCAAGATCCACACCAATTCTTGTAGTAGCAATGAAGATCCTTCAAGATTAAACCAAATTGCTCCAAATAATCACTTTCAAAATCACTTCCAAGTTCAGATCCAATTTTGCACGAAAATTGGATGGAGAAATTGATTCAATGGAGAGAATGGGTGAAGGTTTAGCTCTTAGAAATCAAGGATTCCAATGAAGAATCAATGATCTCAATGAAAAGAGCTTTGGTGAGGATTTTGGAGATTGGAAAATTGAGAGAGAATGAGATCAATTCTGAAAATGAGTGAATTATGAGTGATTAGATGTGTGAGGTTTGGAGTAATTCAAATAACTACCCCTTAGGCTTGGATCCAAATGAAAGGTTTGTTAGAACACAGATTGGTTCTTAATAATATCTCTATGTTTTGATGATAACTATTATGAAATTTTGTAATTAAGAATTATATACTCTAAAATTTGCTTAAGAATGTTTGCTGCAGATATTAAAGTAAATATCACTCCAGAAGCAAATCAGATCTGAACATAAGAAATATGCAAGGCTCTGAAGCATCAGAAGCATTCCTTAGAAGATTCTGAATGCTGCCATCAGAAGATTCTGAGCGTTGCCTCCAGAAGGATCTGAAGCAGAAGCTCTAGAAGGATCTGAAGCAGAAGCTCCAAAAGAATCTGAAGAAAGTCAAAAGCATCTGAACCAATGAAGAATTCTGTATGAAGAGTTTTCAAGCATAGTTACTTCAGAAGACTCTGATAGTACTAACACTGCCAGTACTGAGGATCTGACCCAAAACTCTGCTCTGAACTTATACACGCTAAAAGCACACTTGCTGCAAAGACTCTGATTCAGCAAAACTCTGATCAACGTTAGAAGGCTCTGATCAAATTAGAATCTGATGATTCTTGCTGAAAATTATTGAAGAAGAATTCAAAGATTATGTCCGTTGGAATATCCAAACGACTCTTTCCTTATTTATGCTAGACACAAGAACACAGACAAAAAGGATTTCTCTGTGCTTTCTTCTTCTAGGAAAGGTCACTTGATGTGAAGACAAAAAGGCTCAGACCTTTTGATACACACTTCTCAACGTGAAATACTCTTGGATCACTGTGCCTATAAAAGCAAGTCTCCACTCGTCTTCTTCAGTTGACGCAACACTTGAAAAGAATTCATTATCAAAGCTCTCATACAACTCATATATTCTTGCTAGAATTAATTCTTGCTAGAATTAATTCTTTGTTCTTAATCTTAAGTTACTTCTTTGTGATAAAGCTTTATTAGAAGCATTTTAACACTTGTATTTATTATTACATTTGATTGTAATAAAACCTTAAGAAGATCCAATTAGGATCAGTAGTTCTTGAGAAGACTTTGAACAGTTGTTCTTAGTGCTTACTATTGTAATCAGATGATTAAATAGTGGATTAAGTCCTTGTTTGAGAAAGGCAAATCACTCTAGAAAGGGTGGACTGGAGTAGTTGAGTTCAACGAACCAGGATAAAAATACTTGAGTTTTTACTTCTAAGTTTTTTATCTTCATACTTAATCAACCCCCCTTCTAAGTATTTTCTCACCTTCAGTTGGCATCAGAGCTCCGGTTCTGTGTGTGCTACCACTTCACAGTGACAGAAAAGATCTAGTGAGAAAAACTTTGATATATATTTGGTTGTTACTATGGCTGATACTTCAATATCTAACATTAACAACAAATATGAAGAAAGAGACAGAATCAGCACTAAACCCCTTATGTTTAATGGGGAGAAATTTGATAATTGGAAAGACAGGATTGAAATTTTTTTCCTTGGTTATGATGCTGATTTATGGGATTTGGTCATAGATGGATATGTTCATCCCATTGATGGGAATGGCAAGAAAGTAGATAGAAAATCTATGACAGAAGCCCAAAAGAAGGAGTTTAGAAATTACCACAAGGCTAGAACAATATTGTTAAATGCAATATCTCACACTGAGTATGAAAAGATCACAAATAGAGAAACTGCATTTGACATGTTTGAGTCCTTGAAGATGACTCATAAGGGAAACTCTCAAGTCAAGGAAACAAAGGCTCTAGCTCTAATTCAGAAGTATGAAGCCTTCAAGATGGAAGAAGCTGAATCTGTTGAAGCTATGTTCTCCAGATTTCAAATACTTACAGCTGGACTAAAGGTTCTGGATAAAGGATACTCTACTGCTGATCATGTGAAAAAGATCATCAGAAGCTTACCTACCAGATGGAGACCTATGGTGACTACGCTGAAAATGGATAAAGATTTGAACAAGATCTCGTTGGAGGAACTAATCAGTTCACTGAGGAGTCATGAAATTGAACTTGAGGAAGATGAACCTCAAAAGAAAGGTAAATCAATTTCTTTAAAATCTAATAAATCTGCTAAAGCATTGCAGGTAATAGAGGAAAGCTCTGAAAAATCCTCATCTGAAGATGAAGATGAACTATCCATGCTGTCTAGAAGAATAAACAAACTCTGGAAGCATAAAGGAAATAAGTTTAGAAACTTCAGGAAGCCTGACCAAAGAAAAGAATCTTCTGGACACAGAAGATCTGGAAAAAAGGAGGTTGTCTGCTATGAATGTAAAGAACCTGGGCATTACAAAAATGAATGTCCAAAGTTGCTGAAAGAAAAGCCTAAAAGAAAATTTGATAAGAAGAAGAAGGTTCTAATGGCCACCTGGGATGATTCAGATACATCTGAATCTGAATCTGAGTCAGAAGAGGAATGTGCCAATGTAGCATTGATGGCTAACATAGAAGATCAGGAGGAAGGAATTTCAGGATCTGAATCTGACTCTGAATCTGACTCTGACGCTGAAGAGGTAATGGCTAAACTCACTAAAGATGAACTTATCAAAGTGTTATCAGAAGTTCTGAAGAGCTATAACAATATTAAGCTCAAATACAAGAAGCGTCAAAGCAACCTTGTATCTGAGAATAATATTCTCAAATCAGAAGTAGCTGAGCTAAATGAAAAGAACTTAAAATTGAAAAATGATTCTGAATTAGCTCAACAAGACTCTGATTCTGAAACAGAGTCTGAATGCAAAAATATTTTGGAAAAATATGACTACAGTTTTCAAAAGTTTCTTGCTAAAAGCATAGACAGAAGCAAAATGGCTTCTATGATCTATGGAGTCAGCAGAAATAACAGAAAAGGAATTGGATATAAATCTTCCTCTGGAAAGGATCTAAATCCAAAACCTGTTAATAAAATTATCATCAAGAAGACTCCTTTATATTCCCACTTTAAATTTGGTCACTTGAATGATATTGAACACACTCGTTCTGAAAAGAACATTCATGTGTTTAAATCTAAGGCTAGTCAGAATAAACCTTATGTTGAAAAACAGAAGTTTAGACAAACCTTCAAAACAACTAACCCAAAAGGACCCAAGAAGATATGGGTACCTAAAAGTAAAATAATTCTTGTTGCAGATGTTCTTAGAAGCAAGGTCAGGACGCCAATCATGGTACCTGGTGTTGCACCCCAAAATTTGCCCAACATTTCTTTACCTAGCTTATGTTTCATTTCATTCACATTAGCATTATCATTTGCATTTCATTGACATGTGTGCAGGAGATCAAGAGGTATGATTACCCATCAAGATTTATACTAGACTTTGAAGCTAGAAAAGAAGCTTATTCAAGTGTTCAAGGGTTGATATCCTTGTCAGAGAAGTTAAAAGACCCTCAGAGAGAGTGGTTGAAACCAAGAGTGTGTGTCTCCTAACTTGAGAGTTGTGGGAGCTCCTCAGATGATTCCGAAGCCAGGAATGTGGACTTGAAGCCTTGAGAGAGTTTATGAGATGTCTTGAAAGCCATCATGAGGCCTAGATAGGTCAGTGTGCAAGATTAAGAAGACTCAGCCATGATTGATGCAATTAGGGTTTGACTGGGTCAACCCTAGGTCAACTGATGATTTGGAGAAGGTTGAGACCTAATCCAAGAGCCATGTGATCATGGATTGATGCATTGAGATGCTATAAGGATGATTTCAAGGCCAACTCATCATGACTGTAGAGTTTGAGAAGTTTCAAGCTAGGGTTTCTAAGGCTTGACAGTTGCATCAAACTTTTGCCCTAGAAGGATGATTCCTATGAACTCTTGGTCAACATGAATGTTGTTCCTTATCCTCTTAGCTTTCTAGAGAGTACTAGAAGTCCTTGATAGGATTTGTAGAGCTCAAGTTATGGCTTTGACAAGTCAAGGGTATTTTGGTCATTTGGAGATTACAGGTCATTTCAACCATAAGGCCGTAACTCCTATTTCCAAGCTTCAAATGAGAAAATTTTCAACATCAAACTTGTTCAAAATGATGTTTTAAGGCTAGTAAGGAGGTCATGAATTATTGAAATTGCTTGTAGCTCAAAGTTGCAAAAATGACCTAAAATAAGGGTATAAGTTAAATAAACCAAAGTTGGAAATTGATACTTTTGATCTACACATCCAAACCAAGGCATGTAATAGGTCATTTTGACTCTAAAAAGAATTTTAAGAACATTGGTTTAGCCACATTTTTGATTTGAAGTCTAATTTGTGGACTTGCTTTGAAAAGTAGTTACTTACATCATAAGTAACATTTGCAAAACTCAAATTCAAGGCATGAGCAAGATCCCTTGCAAGCCAAACACTTTCAAAATGTCATGAGGGGAGAAATTGGAAGGAATTGGGATTGTTTTCAAGCTGTTTGCAGAATTGTGCACACCATGGCATATAAGTGAACTTCTCATGTCATGAGAGATTGGATTTCTCATTAGAAGGATCTAGAGGGTTCTAGATCACTCATACATGTTCTATATATTAAGTAGAGGTGATCCAAAGCAAAGGTTGATGTTGATTGAGAGAGAAAACTGAGATTGCACTTTGAGATTTCACATTGAAAATCAAAATCGGTTACAAGGTTAGAGGCCATTTCAGTCCAAGAAATTGTTCTCAATAGCTTGCACTGAGGTTGGTGATCAATTCCAGATCAAATTCAAGGCACTGTGGTGGAAGAATCGTGAAGCAGCCATTGGAGAGTGAAGCTTGCAACTCAGAATCGGGTTTGATGATTCAAGAAGATTCAACTCTTTTCTTTGCATACAGAAGATTGATTGTGATTCAGTGAAGGATTCTGCAAGTTCTTGAAGGCTGAGTTGAAGATTCTACCCTTCTGTTCGTTCAAATTTATTAGGTTGGTAACCTTCAATCTCTAGCTTAAATTAGGTAGAATTAAGATGAATTAGGGTGTTAGATGCATTGTAGAAAGGTGTAGGAAGGTTTTCAGATAGTTAGTTTGAGAATTAGCGACCAATTTAGGATGTTACCATTTTCGGTTGAGAGTTGGTTATGGTGAATCTTGAGGTTTCAGAGAGAATTAAGGGCATGAATGAATTCGTGAGGGAATTTGGGACATGTTTCATTAAGGGATCGTGGCCTATGGTGGACTCTATGTTGAACTAGGATTGTGGAATGGTGACCGGAAAAAGTCACCGGCGGTGGCTATGGCGCGCAGGTGACCTGAGTTTCAGGGATTCAAATTGGAGAAGATGACTTGATAGCCATCAGATCTTGGTTGGACTTTGACTGAAGGCATGATCCAACGGCCACGTATTGATTTCAATTTGTGAAGGACTCTGAATCACCTTGCAACGCTGCGTTTCATTTAAGTTGTGGTTTTGGGCTTAAGTTCAAATTGTTATCCCCACCCCCCTGATGGCCCAATTGTCATAATGAACTGAGCGTGTTTACTATCTGCACCGTGGTTTTGTTATTTTATTATCATTTTCTTTTATTTCTTCATTTTATTCATGGCTCATGATTAAATCATATAAAATTGAAAAATGATCCAATTAATCCCATTCTTTTTGCATTATATTCATGATTGAATCTAGTATTTTTTAGATAAAAAATATTTTCATTTCATGCATTTTCTGATTTTATGGGAATTTTCTCATTTTAATTGATATTAAAATAGTTATGTTTGATACTTGATTTTGTGGAATTTTGTGTGATCATGTGGTGATGATTTTGATCCTGATTTTTTGTGAGTAGTTAGCATAGACATGCATTCTCCCCATAGAATTTTATAACATTTTTGTGATGAACATAGGTGGTAGTTTAGGTTGAAACCTTTAGAAGCTCCATTTTTAGGGTTTATGGTTGATACCTTTGGATTTAGGACTTAATTTTAGGACTTAATAGATGATTTAGTCCCTGGTTTTTGTATGAGGTGTTATTAATTGAATTAGGATCCCTTAGGAATTTTTGTAGAAATTTATAAGATAGTTTTCTATTTTTGATTGATTTTAGTTTATGTGCTAGTTTTAGATGATTCTAAGGCACTAACTCAACTAGATTAACATCTTTAGTTCCCTTAGATTAGGGTTCTCTCTCTCTTGTTCTTGGTTGATGTTGAAGGCAAGTTGAAGATGCATTGGATTGCTTGAAGAGGCTTGGATTTGAAGATCTTCCCTTCTTGTGGTGTAGTTTTGACTAAGATAAGAGTAGGGTTTTGTAGGCAGAGTTTCTAGATAGTTCTCTTCCTTCATAAACATGGAATATGTTGATCAATTCCATTCTTCCCAATGATGTAAGGTCCCTTGTAAAGGCCTCATCCCTCCTTTGGTAGGATGTGTGGCTCTTTGCAAATTGGTAGAACCTTTGAGGGTCCCTTTCTCTGATGACAGGATGCTCAGTAGTGACCTTTGGTCTTCACTCTGCTACCAATCATCCCAACTTTGCTCTTGATAGATGAATCTTTCTCCCTTGTTAGAGGATGGAGTTCCTTGCTTGAAGAAGATTGAAGGCTGAAGTGGACACTTCCAGATGATTGAAGACTACTCTGAGAAGCTGAAGCTTGTAGATGAAGAGGAAGTCTAGTTGATACTGGTAAAGCAAAGAGAGATGAAGCTTGAAGACCAAGTTGATACTTATGAAGAGGATTCAATTGAGATTGAGTGGAGAGCTGAGGCTTGAGGAATAAAGGATAAGTTGATACTTATGTTGATGCATTGAGAGCCTGAAGGAATCAAGTTGATACTTGAAGTTAGGAGTGAAGCCTGAAGGTGGAAATTACTGTAAAGCTGAGGCTTGAGGAATAAAGAACAAGTTGATACTTATGTTTGAGGGATTGAAACCTTGGAGAAGCAAGTTGATACTTGTCATGAAGGATGGTTGAAGTCTGAAGACTGGATTGCTGTAAGAAGAGATGAAGCTTGGAATTGAAAGAGGGAGTTGGTGACCTGCTTTCTTTCTTGTTTGTTTTCTTTTCTGTATTGATGTGACTTGTTTGATTTGCTTGATGCATTAGGATAAGTTCATATTTAGACTGACGTAACCTAGGAGCATGATTGCACTAGAGGTTGAGTTGCTCCCTCTGCTTGTATTGTTACCGTCTGGCTTTGCTTGCGGGTATTCGGTAGAGCCCAGCTCCCTTGCCCATGTGGTTTGTGTTTGCTTGATAGCATTTTATTTTTCCTGTATGATTGCAGTTACTTCTATTTTGCTTGATAGCACTTTATGTTATTACGTTGCTTGGTAGCATGTCATTTCCTGTATGATTGCAGTTATTCATATCTGGCTTGAGGTTGAGATGAGCTTGTGGAGGCTGATGCCCCACACACATTTCCTCCCTCACTTGCATTGCATGCATTTTACAGTCGTTTACTGTTTACTGTTAAGCTGATGCTTTATCTGTTTCTGTTTATCATCGACATGATCCCTTAGGACTCTCATTTCCTTTGATAAGGAAGTGATGATAGAACTTTAGGTTGAAACCTATGCATGATAACTTCTAGGAGTTCCCTGTTTCAAACTTCAACCATAGGATGAATCCATGGCATGACAACATTAGGACTTGATAGTCTCCCCTTAGTTGAGCCTGTTCTCTTCTCATCTCAAAACAAATGAAAATACAGTAATAAAGGTTAACTGACGTCGTACGTTACGAGCCTTAAGCTATCTGAGAAAGGATTGTGGGAGAGTTTCTTTTCCACAGTCTGGATGTTGAGTATGGTACCCTTTGGGTAACATACGACGCATTCACTCTCAGGTCATAGTCTCTAGTGCGATACTAGTTGCAAACAAACATAAAAAACAGTTCTGCCATAAAAGACAGAAAATAAACTTCAAATCTTTTTGCCCCGTGGGCCCGTAATTCAAAGGAAGCTTTTCTGAAGAAAAGAGTGTTGTTAAACTCCTAGTTCTACCGCAAACAGGCTTTGTCCCTAACTGCTGGAATTGCTGTTTAACCCTACTCGATAAAACAGATGAATCTGAACCCCCGTAATCCGTAGTACCCCGAACTACGTAAGCTCTGATCTCTCATGCCTGTTGAGAGTACGTAGGCACAATACTGACGTATTGGCGAGCCACCTTCCCCCATCCGTAACCCGTAGTAGGTCGAACTACGTTGACTCTGATTTCTCATTCTCTGATGAGAATATGTAGGCATAAAGCGCGACGCTTTGCCGAGTCATTTTCTTTTCTTTTCAGGCCAGCCTTGATAGGTAGATAGATAATCCAACTCGTCTAGTAAACACAACAAGCGTGGATCCCATCGAGTACGATGGACATGAGGGGTGCTAATACCTTCCCCTTGCGTAACCGACTCCCGAACCCAGACAACGGTTGCGATGACCTTGTCTTATACCTTTTTCATCAGGTTTTTCCGATCGTTTCCTTTCCCGCTCTGAGGGATAAATAACGAAAGGTGGCGACTCTTCTGTTTTGCCGGCACCTTATTTTCGCGGAAGCGACAGCTGGCGACTCTGCTGGGGATCGAACCCAGAGTCTCTGGTTCTCCGGTTCCTTATGCGAGTCAATCCTAGCGCTTGTATGATTACTTATTGGGTTGTGTTTATTTATCGCATCTTTATTTCCCGCATTTTATTTTCAGTATGATATGATTATCTATGCTGTTTTAGGAGGGGCATTTTGATGAGTGAGAAGCCAGACCCAGGCTTGAGTGAACTTAGCATTAGTTGTGGAAATTAGTGGGCGCGTGCTTGCTTGGTAGGCACTAGTGTCTCATGAAATCCACGCTCAGACGAGGTTCTCCCGGTTGACTTCTTTTTCAACCCTTTGGGTTGAGGGGGTTGTTGGTTTGGAGGATTGTCGACTCTAGGGACCGATCATTTGGAATTCAGCCGAGTGAGGCCGCTTCATGAGCTGGTGATGCCACACCTTCTGGGTATCGTATCACCCCTCTTGAATGTTTGTGACGCTGATGACCGCATAGGATGCCGAACTTGAGTCAGTTTAGGTCCATACCTGTGAGCAGGTTCGGGTCTGTTGCAGGAAACCTTAACCTTCAGACTACCTGGTTTTCTTGATAGTGGATCAGTTATGATTGGGATCAAAGGTTCTCATCATCAGATGTGTATTTGTTCTTGACAGAGCAGGTTTATGATTGGGACCAGAGGATCTCATCAGCAGATGTGTATTTGTTCTTCACAGAGCAGGTTTTGTTGGTATCAGAGGTTCTCATCATCAGATATATGATTGTTCTTGACAGAGCAGAGTTATGGTCCTGTATCAGAGGACCTTATCTTCAGAGATGTGTATTTGTTCTTGATAGAGCAGGTTTGTGATTGGGATCTGAGGATCTCATCTGCAGATGTATGTTTGTTCTTGACAGAGCAGAGTTTTGGTCCTGTATCAGGGGTCCTTATTATCAGATGGTTGTTCTTGACAGAGCAGATTTATGGCCCTATGTGTGTGTGTTCTCGACAGAGCAGATTTGTGGTCCGATACCGGGGTTTTCTTATTATCAGATATAGTGGTTGTTCTTGATAGAGCAGCATCATGGTTTTGTTGATACAGAATCTCCAGAGCACAGTTGCCTTGATCTCCTGCTGCTTGATTGCATTTTACATTGCTTTGCATACCCATTTGCATTTCATTAACGTGTGTCTGTGTTGCAGGTACCGTGTCCCCCGATTCAAGATATCTTGCCTTCTATTGTGTTATTATGGGTTCTCTGAGGAAGACCGTGGCTTACAAGCTCCCTGCTCCGGATGTTGTTCAGCTGACTGGTTTGATTGCTTTAGCAGATGATTCTGTGAGAGATGAGTTCAGAAAATCTTACGGCAAATTGCTCAGTTCGGTTCGTAAACCTTCTGCGTTTGAGTTGAATGGGTTGCACGCCTTGCTGCAGTTCTATGATCCTCCGTTGAGATGCTTTACTTTCCAGGATTTCATTCTCGCACCCACACTAGAGGAGTATGTTGATTTGTTAGGTGTGCCTATCAAGAGTCAGATGCCCTTTGTTCATATGGATGCTGAGCCTAATCTGGCTAGTCTAGCTCCTCCACTTCATCTGGATGCCTCCGAGTTGGTCTTGTCTAGTTGGAACAAGGTTCCCGGTTTCTCCTTGCAGTTCTTGGTGGGAAAAGCTCAGCAGTGCGCCAAAGACGGATGTTGGGTCGTGTTCAACGCCATTCTCACTCTGTGCATATATGGCGTCATTCTGTTCCCCAATATGCCCGACTTTGTGGACTTCGACGCCTTCCACATCTTTGCTTCAGGGAATCCAGTCCCTACCTTGATAGGAGATGTCTACCATTCCATCCACTACAAAAATGAGAACAGGAGGGGTAAGAATGTCTCGTGTTGTGTGCCCTTGCTTTATAAATGGCTTGATAGTCATCTACCCAAGAGGGGTCCCTTTGCTTTGTCTGCAGCCACAGCTGAGTGGTCTGAGCACTTGATGAGTCTTTCTGCAGAGGATATTGCCTGGTTTGATAGAGATAGGTTGGGTACTGAGATCATCTTCAGTTGCAGCGAGTTTCCGAACGTGCCTTTGATAGGCAGGAAGGGTTGTATAAACTATAATCCGTCTTTGCTGGTCCGACAGTTTGCTTATGCTTTGAGAGCTCCGCCAAAGGATGAAGAGGTGCAGGAATCTCTGTACCTCACTGGTCTTCCAGAAGAGGATATGTTATCTAAGCTGCAGTGTGCTTGGAGTGGTATCAGTAAGCAAGGAAGACCATTGTTGGGGAAAAGCAATAGCCAAGCCTACACTCCGTATGTGACTTGGGTCAGAACCAGAGCAGATGCTATAGGGATGTCGTTTCCTCCTGCAAAGCCAGAAAGCCCTCCAGTGATTGAAGAGCCCACCACTGTGCCTATTCAGCAGCATAATTAGGTGTTAGCTGAGAGAGATGAGTTGAAAAAGGCAAATGAAGAATTGGAGAAGGAATTGGTTCAGCTCAGGAGCGAGAGAAACGAAGTCGTTCATTCCTTCAAGAGGCAAACAGAGCTGGTGAACCAACTAGGGACAGATTTAGCTAAGCAAATAGCTGAGCGTGAGCGCATGGGTCGAGACTTCAAAGTTGTCAACGATGTACTGGCCACGAAGAAGCAGCACTTGGACGAAGCGTATCGGAGGATATCCAAGTTTAACCAGCACTGGAAGGCCTCCCTAGCCAACAGGAAAGAGCGGGAGGATAAGTTGATGCAACAGATCTCCAAGCTGAAAGCCCAGGTGAAGGCTAGTGAGAAGAGGTTTGATGAAGAAACCGCTCGCCGATATGCCACCGAAGGCCAGCTCAACAAAGCTCTTGCTAACCTGAAGGAGCGCAAACTGATGTTTGAATCCAAGAAGCGAAAGCTAGAAGATTGTTTCGGCGAAGGAGCATGGGAAGATTCGTTCGAAGTTCTTCAATACACCATTATGCAGAGAGAGTTACTCGTCGAAGGGTTACTCACTCGGCCTGGTCATCCAGAAACGAAGGAGTTGTTAGAAGAGTTTCGCGCCCGTGGCCGTGCTTGACTATTTGTATTCCTTTTGTTTGATCATTGCTGTATCCTGACCATCACCAGGCTTGTTGGTCGAGGTCATGCTATTGATTCAACTTGTACTCACTGACGTTGTGTACTGCCTTGATGGGCTTTCTTTCTATATATGAGATGTTATTTCCATGATTGGACTCGGACTTCTTATTATCAGCACTGGCACTCAGGCACTAGGATCGGGGGAAATCTCCCTAACGCACAGGCACACATTTGCATTTGCATGAAGCATTTGCATAACGAGCACTTTGTCATTTTTCCTAACCCTTTTGTGTTTACAGGTTGTTTCAGGTTATTCCAGGATTGATCAGAGACTTATCCACCGCTATACGACCAGAGCAAATCAAACCAGAATCATGGAGCAAGTGCAAACTGATGTTCAGGAACTCCACGAAAGAATGGACCGCTTCATGGAGCTCATGCAAGCGGTCGCCAATGGCCAAGATCAGCTCAGAACCTTGGTTCAGCCTCTGATTTCAAGGGTTGATAGCAATGGCGTACTCCATGGTGGGACCGTGCCTACCCTTCCACCAGTTGAAACTCCTCAGAATGGCGTCCCCGTGACCGAGGGGAATGGCAGTGCCAACGGCAATGTGATAGCTAACATGGGACTCAACGGAAATACGACGGGCGTCGGAATTTTGAAGCTAACGTCAATGTTGGGCTGGGCAACGGCAATCCAGGTGTTGGGAATCTGTTTGGGCCTCAGCCGTGGTTAGAAGACCGTCAAGACGATGTGTTCTCTCAGAGAGGTGATGAAGGGGAGCTGACTGCTGAAGCACGTCTAAGGTTCAAGGCACTCGAGGATAAGATGAGAAATATCGAGAACCAGAACACCCTGGGCGTCGACATGTCCAAGTTGGGACTGATTACTGATTTCAAGGTGCCTCCCAAGTTTAAGGTACCTGACTTTGAAAAGCACAAGGGCACCACCTGCCCTCGCGTCCATCTGAGATCGTATTACCGGAAAATGTCGGCTCATTCTGAGGACAAGAAGTTGTTGATGCACTTCTTTCAGGACAGTCTGTCCGAGCCCTCCCTCGAATGGTACATGAGTCTGGAACCTACCAGTGTGCGCACATGGAAGGACCTTGCTGAAGCATTCGTGCACCACTACCAATATAACAGTGACTTGGCTCCGAACCGAGTCCAACTGCAGAATCTGTCGCAAAGGAACAACGAAGGATTCAAGGAATACGCCCAGCGGTGGCGTGAGTTGGCAGCCAGGGTTCAGTCGCCGATGGTTGAACGCGAGCTTGTGCAAATGTTTGTAGCCACCCTCCTAGGGGTTTATCATGAGAAATTGGTCAGCGGTATGTCCGGAACCTTCTCAGATCTCATTATCACGGGTGAGCACATCGAAAATGGGATCAAACTGGGGGAAATTCAAGGAGATTCATCCTCAGCTGAAGGAGGCAAGAAACCTTATGGTGGCAAAAGACGGGAAGGAGAAACGAGCGTCGTGACCAATGCTCGAAGGAAGGGTAAAGGCCCTCACCAACAGGTGGCCAGCATAACTATCCCGACAGTTCAACAGCCACAACAGCAGCAGCCGCATCAGTCGAATCAACAAGGGTACAGAAAGTATCAGAACCGGGCACCTCTGTCGAGCCGTCACCTCGAGACACCGCCCATGTCTTACGCTCAACTATTGCAGACTCTGCTCCAGTTACAGTTGATCCAGAAGAGAACCTTGGCTCCCTTGACAGGGGTACCTCCTCCAGGATATGATGCGAATGCAACTTGTGAGTTTCACTCAGGGGCACCAGGCCACACAATAGAGAATTGCAAATCCTTCAAGCGTAAGGTGCAGGACATGGTGGACGCCAAGATCATCAACTTCTCAGATAATGTGCCAAACGTCACGAAGAACCCTATGCCAAATCATAGGGGAGGTGGAGTAAACGCCATTATTGAAGACGCGAGTTTGGATTTGTTGACTGACGTCAGAGATCTAAATACACCGCTTAGCTTCGTTAAAGCTAAGCTGATGAAAAAGGGTTACTTCCCGGGCTGCGGGGAACTGTGCATGGGCTGTGCGACAAGTCCTGATGGGTGTGAACAGTTGAGAGAGGGGATTCAAAGTCTGATGACTGAAGGAATCCTGCAATTTATCCGAAGGGCCGAAAGCGGATCAGGTGAGGTAATGCTGAAGCAAGGTGATGAGGTTGCCACTATCACCATCCCTCATCAGACGATAACTATTTCTTCACCCAGGCCGCCCACAATTACTATCACCAAAGTTGGGCCGATACCGTTCGAAAGCACTAACGCTGTCTCATGGCACTATGGGGCAGAGGTCTACTGCAACGGACAGAAGTTGGAACTAGAACCGTTTGGGTCGTCTGTGGAGAACCTAGCGGGCGTTAGCGGAATTACTCGCAGCGGGAGAGTATTTGCACCACTCGAGGTCATGGCGAATAAAGCGGACAGAGCTGATGTAACTGATAAAGGTAAAAGTAAATTCGTTGAAGAGATCCCTTGCGGGGTAGAAAAAGACTTACTCGTTAAAGACGCCGAGGAATTTATGAGGTTGATTAAAAAGAGTGACTACAAGATCGTGGATCATCTCCATCAGACACCCTCAAAGATTTCCATCCTGAATCTGTTGCTGTGTTCAGAGGCACACCGCACCACACTGCTGAAGGTGTTGAACGCCGCATATGTACCGCAGGAAATATCGGTAAACCAGTTAGAGGAGGTCGTGGCCCACGTGAATGCTGGAAATGGGCTAGGGTTCACTGACCTAGAGCTGACGCCAAAAGGAAGGAACCACAATAGCGCCCTGCACATCTCGATAGAGTGTAGGGGAACAATTATGTCTCACGTGTTGGTAGACACTGGGTCGTCACTTAATGTTCTTCCGAAGAAGGCATTAATGAAGTTAGATACTCGCGGAGTGATTTGCACACCCAGTGATCTGGTTGTGAAAGCGTTTGATGGAACCAAATGCCATGTTTTCGGGGAGGTGACGTTGCCAATCCAAGTCGGGCCGGAAACATTCGACGCGGTCTTTTACATTATGGACATCATGCCTGCCTACAGCTGTCTCCTAGGCCGGCCATGGATCCATTCGGCGGGTGCTGTGACCTCCACGTTGCACCAGAAACTCAAGTATGCTGTCGGAGGTAGCATCGTGACTGTTTGTGGCGAGGAAGACATAATAGTGAGCCATTTGTCATCCTTCAAGTATGTTGAGATGGATGGGGAAATCCACGAAACTCTATGTCAAGCGTTCAAAGCTGTTAAAGTCAAGGACGTAGCGCCTGTAGTCACTAAAAAGCCAGAGATGACTCTCACCTCCTTCAAGGAAGCCCAGGCCGTTGTCCAAGCCGGATCTACCCCAGGCTGGGGGCGAATTTTGGAGATACCTAACAAGCAAGACAAGTTTGGGTTGGGATATTCTCCTGCGGCTGAAGCCTCCTCTTCTTCTAGCAGTGCGTCGCGAGGTAAAGGGCCGATCCAGTTTACCAGTGATGGGGTGATATTTGAAAGCGTCAACGTAGTGTCTGAAGACAGCGGAGATAGCGACTGTGACCTAGACTCCTGGATCCAGCCAAGCAAGCCAGGCAAGAGCCTCAACAACTGGTCCGTCAAGGATATCATCCAGATGACAAGCGAAGAGTAATGATTTACTTTTTCCAATCGTTGTACAACCCTATGTCCTACCCGGGGCATAGTGGTTTTATTGTCAGGGCCTTGTTTGATTATGTACATGCATTTTATCAATAAATCAAAAGGCATTTTTCTTCGTATTCAAATATTGTGATCTCTGTTATTCCTGTTTGTTTTGAAAAACAATAAAATGGCAATGAGGTTTGTGCTAACCTGCATATCCTTGTTTTAAGCTTAACCCTTGTTATTGCAGGATCCACATGACAAATGACATCGACTCTGGACCTTCTACGACTCACTTCGACTTCGATTTCCCGATCTATCAAGTCGAAGAAGAGATTGATGAAGATGAAGACCTTCCCGAAGAGTTGGCCCGCTTGTTGAAACAAGAAGAGAAAGTTATTCTGCCTCATGAGGAAGAGATTGAGATTGTGAATCTGGGTTCTGAAGAACTTGTCAGGAACGTCAGGATATGGGCTGCATTGCAGAGTGATGTCAAGCGAAGATTGGTCGAGATGCTAAGAGAGTATAGTGACGTCTTTGCTTGGTCATACGAAGATATGCCCGGACTTGATACAGACATCGTGGTCCACCACTTGCCGCTGCGAGAAGATTGTCCTCCCGTTAAGCAGAAGCTTAGAAGGACGCGACCAGATATGGCCGTTAAGATCAAAGAAGAAGTGCAGAAGCAGCTTGATGCTGGCTTCTTAGCGGTCACCACTTACCCTCTGTGGGTCGCCAACATAGTGACTGTACCGAAGAAGGACGGTAAGGTACGAATGTGCGTCGATTATCGGGATTTGAATAGGGCGAGCCCTAAAGATGATTTCCCGCTGCCTCATATTGATGTGTTGGTCAACAATACAGCTCAGTTCTCCGTATTTTCATTCATGGATGGCTTCTCCGGTTACAATCAGATCAAGATGGCGCCGGAGGACATGGAGAAAACTACGTTTATCACCCCTTGGGGAACATTTTGCTACAAGGTAATGCCTTTCGGTCTGAAGAACACAGGGGCCACTTACCAACGAGCAATGGTAACTTTGTTTCATGATATGATTCATCATGAGATTGAATTCTATGTTGATGACATGATTGCGAAGTCCCAAACGGAGGAGGGACATCTGGTCAATTTGCTGAAGCTTTTTGAGAGGCTTAGGAAGTTCAGGTTGAGGCTAAATCCTAACAAATGTACTTTCGGAGTACGGTCCGGAAAACTACTGGGGTTTATCGTGAGCGAAAGAGGCATCGAGGTTGATCCTGCGAAAATAAAAGCGATACAAGAAATGGCAGCGCCAAAAACTGAAAAATAAGTTCGTGGTTTCCTGGGCAGAATAAACTACATTGCAAGGTTTATCTCTCAGCTCACGGCCACGTGTGAACCGATGTTCAAACTGCTAAAGAAAGATCAGGCGATTATCTGGAACGAAGATTGCCAGAAGGCATTTGATAAGATAAAACAGTATCTACAGGAACCTCCAATCTTGATACCCCCAGTGGCTGGACGGCCCTTAATCATGTACTTGATAGTTCTTGAGAATAGTATGGGGTGTGTTCTCGGTCAGCACGACGAGACGGGCAGAAAGGAGCATGCCATTTACTACTTGAGTAAAAAGTTCACAGATTGTGAATCTCGTTACTCGATGCTGGAGAAGACGTGTTGTGTATTAGCCTGGGCGGCCAAATGTTTACGACAGTACATGCTCAACCACACCACCATGCTAATTTCGAAGATGGATCCGATCAAGTACGTCTTCGAGAAGCAAGCGCTTTCGGGCAGGATTGCCAGATGGCAAATGGTGTTGACGGAATATGATATTCAATACGTTTCCCAGAAGGCCATTAAGGGAAGCGTATTGTCTGAATACCTTGCCGAACAGCCGATCGAGGATTACCAGCCGATGAAATTTTAATTCCCTGATGAGGATATCATGTTTCTCAAAGCGAAAGATTGTGACGAACCGTTGCCCGATGAGGGGCCCGATAGGAAATCCCAATGGAAATTGATATTTGACGGGGCGGTTAATTCTTATGGAAGTGGCATTGGGGCGATCATCACGACTCCCCACGGATCCCACATCCCGTTCACTGCGAGACTGACGTTTCCAGTCACCAATAACGAAGCGGAGTACGAAGCATGCATCATGGGTCTAGAAGAGGCAATTGATTTGAGAATCAAGAACCTAGACGTATATGATGACTCGGCGCTTGTGATCAACCAGATTAAAGGGGAGTGGGAGACTCGTCAATCAAATTTGGTGCCGTACATGAATTATCCCAGAAGGATGCTTCCGTTCTTTGATCGAGTGGAACTCCATCATGTGCCCAGGGCCGAGAATCAAATGGCTGATGCCTTAGCCACGTTGGCTTCAATGTATAAAGTCAATTTTTGGAATGAAGCTCCAGGAATTGTCCTTTCTCGTCTTGATAGACCTGCATTCGTCATTGCAATCGACGAAGCCTCCGATGGCAAGCCATAGTTCCATGACATTCAGACCTTCCTTATGACTAAGGAGTATCCTGCGGGAGCGTCAACCCAGGATAAGAAGACTCTGAGGAGGTTGTCTGGAAATGTTTATCTCAATCCTGATGGAGTTTTGTATAAAAGAAACAACGATCTCGTGCTACTCAGATGTGTAGATGAGAAAGAAGCGAGTATGCTCATGGAAGAAGTCCATGAAGGCACATTTGGTACGCACGCCGGCAGGCATGCTATGACGAGAAAGATCCTGAGAGCAGGATACTACTGGCTGACGATGGAGTCGAATTGCTTTAAATTCGCGAAGAGATGTCATAAATGCCAGATTTATGCGGATAAAGTTCATGTGCCGCCGTGCCCGTTAAATGTCATGTCCTCCCCGTGGCCGTTCTCCATGTGGGGCATCGACATGATAGGCAAGATCGAGCCCACCGCATCTAATGGTCATCGCTTCATTCTAGTAGCTATCGACTACTTCACCTAGTGGGTGCAGGCAGCCTCATATGCTAATGTGACCAAGCAGGTGGTAGCTAGATTCATAAAGAGGGATATCATCTGTCGTTACGGAATTCCCGAGCGGATCATTACTGATAATGGTTCGAATCTGAATAACAAGATGATGAAGGAGCTGTGCCAGAGTTTCAAGATTGAACACCACAACTCATCTCCTTACCGTCCGAAGATGAATGGCGCCGTTGAAGCGGCCAATAAGAGCATAAAGAAGATTGTTCAGAAGATGGTTGTGACCTACAAAGATTGGCACGAGATGCTGCCATTTGCACTGCACGGTTATCGTACGACGGTACGTACGTCAACCGAGGAAACTCCTTTCTCCTTGGTGTACGGTGTGGAAGTTGTCCTACCGTTAGAGGTGGAGATCCCTTCTTTGCGAGTTTTGGTTGATGTGAAACTCGACGAGGCAGAATGGATTAAGAACCGACTAAACCAACTCAGCCTGATGGACGAGAAGAGATTAGCATCGATTGCATATGGTCGTCTGTACCAAAGCCGAATGAAGAAAGCTTATGATAAGAAGGTTCATCCTAGAAGATTTCAGACGGGTGATCTCGTCCTGAAGAAGATTCTTCCTCCACACTCCGATCACCGGGGCAAGTGGACTCCTAATTACGAAGGTCCGTACGTCGTCAGCAAAGTCTTCTCGGGAGGAGCTTTGTTGTTATCTACGATGGATGGCGAAGATTTTGCATCCCCGGTGAACGCGGACGCAGTTAAAAAATACTTTGCTTAAAAAATGACCCGCTGGAAAGAAAAAGAATATCCAGGCCAAAATGGGGCATCCTGGCTGTCATACCCCAAATTTGTCCTACTTCGGTATTTAATGAACATTTTACTGTTTTGTGACTTCTAGCCATAACCCTCTAAAGTTTCGTTTATAAAGACTATGTGTGTACACATTGTGGTTATAATCTCTAGCCCTTTATGTGGAATCCTTGTGGGAGGAGCGCACCTCCAGCCCCTTACACCCAAACTCATGTGTGTCCTCGTTCTCACGATCAGACAGACACGATATGGTCAATACCATAAAGTACATGATTAGATCTATCTCGCCACACAATTGTTGGTTTTCAAGAAATTTAAACTCTATTTCCACTTGATTATAAACTTCTCTAAAGCTTGTGTAAGCCTCACTACAAGTTGCTTGTTATGATATGCAAGTTGTTCAAAGATGCTTCAAATGATACTTCTAGACACGGTCGATTTAGCCTTAAGCTGTGTTCGAATAGATTGCAGGTGTCAAGCTATATTTGGATTCTAAATTGGTTTGTGACAGACTTAGATTTAGCTTGCAAATTTCCAAGTCATAATTGGATTACAATTTGGATGCAATTAATCTAGAATATATTCTGATTCGTTTCAAGACATAATCAATTGGTTTCAAGTAGCATTGAACCATATTTCATGATTGGTACTAAAGTAGCGCGGTAGACATATCCAAAGTTAGATCAATCTCATTTCAAGAAGTTCATAATATACGTAGCATATAAGTGATCAAGTTGTTAAGTGGTTTCGAGTTGTGTTTAATGCCTTTCAATTCGCGTTTTAAAGGCCATGATTGTAGTACACCCTCCACACAATGCCAAAAATATTGCAAACTAGGACGATCTTGAGGTTGGTTGTAGCATGAGCCGTAAGAAGAAATAAGCTGGAGCAATGATAAGTTATATATCATGGAATTACATACAAGATTACAAAGAACATAGAATTAAGATTGTGACGTATAAATGAAACAGTGGCAACATCATGTTGTGGTCCTTATTTACAGTCAAAAATTATAATTCTCATTATGAAAAGCGGTATCTATTGGCATAGAGTTCATCACCATTACAAATTCAAACAAGACTTTATGCATGGATTGGGTTTCAAGAGGAAATATAGCCTTAGTTCTTGTTACATAAGTTTACAAAGGCCATTTACTAATTTATGGCGGTAATGTGGCTATTCAAGACTTTGACTTCAGTACAGCAGCTTTATGACCTTTTGGCTTCTACTGTACACCACTTGGAGTTGGATTAAAAATCTTGAGATTGCTTGCCAAGCTTTGCAAGAAATCCATTGTCACATTATGAACATGAAAGAATGATTAGCACAAGTGAATTAAACGGTAATGTGCAAAACAAGGTTTGACAAGTGACTTAAAATATAGTAGTGGCATCATCGTGAAAAAACAGTTTGACATTCCAAGTGGTACTATTCTAACAGAGATTATACCTTCAAATAAAATGTTAACTAATGCTCAGGCAATGCGTGTTCCATCATGTTTCATAGATCACCATCTTCTTGGCCGAATATGTCAGGTCCATGAATTTATATTCGTCATTCTCGCACAGTCCATGATTGGCTCCAAAATACATGAAAAAGAATGAATACATATGGTCAGAAAAAGTACACAAATAGAAAAATAAAGAACGACATGGCTCGGAGGAATTTTATGAGCAGTAAAAATTGGTTTTACAATGGTCAAAATACCATTACATTCTAGAAGGCATAACAATGAACTGTGAAAAGAATAGAGAAGGTATCTTGCCCAATCTAACTTGCCATGCTACCATTACCTTGTTGGTGTCACAGACTCACAACCAAAACCAAAACATCGGTCGCATGTTTTCAAATCCCCCAGCCAGATCCAAACCAATACTACTCGTCGCAGTTGCAGCATCGTAACAGAGCAACAATACAAAACCTGCTCTAAACCACACTTCTTCCATCTTGATAAAACCTACAAAAAAGAAAACATAAGGGCAACAACAGACAATTGAATTGGAGGGACACTATCATTTACATATTCTTTTACACACAAAAAAAAACCTCAACAAAACTCCTTTCTTCTTCGACCCTCAAACATCAATAACCCTTAACTTCACCCTTATCCTCCTTTCAAGCATAAAAAAAAACCGCTGTCATGTTTTCCTCGGCTCTAACACATAACACTCTTTTTCTCATTCTCTCAACAAACAATTGCACCAGCTTCCATCGTAAGTAACGGAAACGGAACTCCCACCGTCACGACTCGCTTCGCTTCCGTCTACAGCAAAGTCCAAAACAACGGTGTCAATCACAAACTCTGTCTTCCTTCCGTTCTCCAAACACCGTTCGCCATTGTCGATGGTCCTAAAAGCTCGGACGCTGGAAATACAGATGAGATCGTGAAACTATTTCCATTTTGTTTGGACAACCTTCCGCTGCTTTGGTGCCTTCTGATTCAATCAATGCACTTCCTCATCAGAAGTTGAAGATTGGTGTTGTTCTCTACGGTGGAAAAGCTCCCGAAGGTCACAATGTTGTATCGGGAACTTACGATTACCTTCAACAACATGCAAGTGGAAGCACATTGTATGGTTTCAAAGTGGCAGGGACAAGATTGAAACTCCAGAGCAGTTTAAACAAGTTGAAGAAACAGCAAAGAAGCCAGACTTGGATGGGCTTGTTGTTATTGGTGGAGATGAATCCAACACCATACATACTCTTTTCTCCTTCAACTTCACAACATAGCAGCATCTTACGTTTTCCAAACTCACTCATTTTCATTATCTGCCGTGCACAACAACACCTAAATTCCCAGCCACAGTGTATCATCATAAAACAGCCACCATAAAAAAACAAAGAAAAACAACAAAAAGCATACCTTATTTTCGTTTTGATATTACCTCCATTGTTATAGCTTTCTCCAATCTTCCAAACCCATACTAAAACCTGTCACAAATAAACCGCAGCGATAACAACTTGTGGTAATCGCAGGAGACAACTCCGCAATAGTAGTAGCAGCTACGTGACTCCCAGTGCTCACCTCATAACTACATCGCTCAACCACAGTGTAGTTGCTTTTGTTCACAACCAGTGCATCACTTAACTGGAGCTAAGAACATACCAGCTGACCTTCGAAAAAATCCTCTTCCTGTTCAATGGTGACTTCCATCGCCTTTATAAGCACACTCACGATGTACGGTCGTGGAATTCTCGCAGCAGTGAACATCAACACAAACTTTGAACCACCATCTCCAAAACCTGTGAAATGCATAAGGAAGATGAACAATATTTGGTTAGCCACAGCAGCACATACATGAGTTAATGAAACATAACCTTTTCATAAAAAAAATAGGACAACATTCAATAGAAGAGTTAGTTTCAACCAGTAATGAAAAATCTAACAATGAAAATCCTGCCGTAGAGCATGCAGAACAGAAGGTTGATACCAGTCTTACGCAGCCAAAAAAAATTGTAATAGAAGATTCAAGTGATAAACCGATTCCCATGCAAGACATTTTTTATATTGCTGAAGATTGTAATGTTGGGGCCAAAGAAAACCAGTTTCTTGAATATTCTCAAAGTAGTCTAACATCGGATGATCCTAGTAAAGAGTCTGTGGTGCAATCTGATGTAATTGTTAGCATAAAAAGCACAGAAACAGATGTTTCCTCAAACAACCAAAAGAGGACCATCCAACAAAAGCTCTATGTGACAACAGACACCAGCAGCAGTGTCCAATACTGCTACACTTGATGAATCTTCAACCATCCATCCTCAAGTACATTTCATGACAGCAGGAGTAGGTAGCATCAAGTCTAACATTCCGCTGGGATGAATGATCTTTACGCAAGCTTGACAGTTGCATAGGCCACGGCTGCACCAAGTTGTGATAACAGTGGGCATCAAAAAGAGAGCTCTGCATGGAACAAAAAATAATAACATGAAGAAAATTAGTGCCAACCCACGCTTTCTCTTTCCTTCAATTCAATTCCCCATTCACATGCTTTCAAACCCTTCAACATCTGCCATGCTCACCTTTTCTTCTGCTAGGGTGAGAGCTGGGTTTAGTGTGTGGCCTAATGTGAGGCAACTTTGCTTTAGAAAAGGTATTTTGTATGGATTTATGTGAATGTTTTCTACGTTGTATAAAACACTGCGTGGAGGAGCTAGTCGCTCGCTCAAAGTGGCTCGGTTTTGTAGTGTCGCGAATATGTCTTCCACATTGCATATTGAATTGGTACCTTGCTTGAGTGACAATTATGCATACCTTTTACACGATGTTGATATGGGCACAGTCGAAGTTGTTGATCCTTTTGAAGCTTTGCCTGTCATTGATGCGTTAAGCAAGAAAAATCGAAATTTGAATTATATACTCAACACTCACCATCATCATGATCACACTGGTGGAAATGTAGAGTTAAAAGCAAGATATGGGGCAAAGGTGATTGATTCAGGAGCTGACAAGGAAAGGATTCATGGCATTGATATCCTTTTGAATGACGGTGATAAGTGGATGTTTGCTGGCCATGAGGTGCATGTAATGGAAACACCTGGACACACTCGAGGTCACATAAGCTTCTACGTTCCGGGATCTGGGGCAATCTTTACAGGAGACACTTTGTTCAGTTTATCATGTGGCAAACTCTTTGAAGGAAGCCCTGAACAGATGCAGTATTCGCTTAAAAAAGATCACGTCTTTACCAGACAATACAAGTATATACTGTGGACACGAGTACACATTAAGTAATGCAAAGTTTGCATTATCGGTTGAACCTGAAAACAAGGAACTTCGATCCTATGCTGCCCATGTTACTTACCTCCGAAGTAAAGGTTTGCCCACGATTCCAACCATATTCAAGTTGGAAAAAGCTTGCAATCCATTCCTTCGAACATCCAGTGCACAAATTCGGAAATCGTTAAACATTGCAGTCACAGCAGATGATGCAGAAGCCCTGGGTATCATCCGGCAAGCAAAGGATGATTTTTAGATATTTTCAATTAAAGACATATCCTGTATAGAGTAGATTGATGAAACCATTTGTGGAATACTGTATGCTTCATTCCATCTTTTCAATAAGATATCTGAATTTTGTCTGAGTAAACTGCAACCAGCCACCAGGTTCCCAATGGACCTGTCCCAAGTCCCAACAACATCCACATCATTGCTTTGATCTTGTATTGGCACAAGCACGACTAGACGCCGCTGCCAAAAGGACTGGAGATCCGCGACATGGCTTCTTCTTGTCCTCCAAATCCAAGCTCTGCCACAAGAGAAGAATAGCCACATAAAAGTTCAAGAACAAAACAAGCAAAAGGAACAGGTAGTTTTTAAGGAAACTTAGATAATTGAAGTTACAATACAAAACATTGGATTTAACTTTCTTGCCAAGCAACTTCCAAACCAAGCCACGAATACAACTTTGTTTCCATAGAAATTTAGCTTTCACGCCGCATACGCCGTTTCCAAACATGACTCGTGTCATACCCTAAATTTGCCCGCCAGCTTTTGTAAATATTTTTGCTTTTTTTCACTTAATTTCATGCCGTCTAGACACGTGTCCACTTTGAGCGTTTTTCAAAACTTGATTTATTTTGCCTAATGGGAGCGCGACACGTGGCCTAAGGGCATTTTCGTAAATATTTCAATCCTTTTTAATTTCTCTTTTTTCTTGCAAATATTACTATTTTGTTCTTTTTTTTTATTTTTATCACCTATTTAATTTAATTAGATGTAGAATTTTGTTTTATTATATTTTTAGAATTAGAATAGTTATTTATTTATTTCTTTAGAATAGATTTTATTTTAATAGTTTTTAAATAGATTTTTTAATTTAGTTAGAATTTTTATTAGAAATAGTTTTTTATTTATTTAGAATAGAAATAGATTATTTTTATAGCATAGATTTAATTTGTTTTTAGAATTATTTTAATATTAGAATTAATTAGATTTGATTTAATTTTAGAGATATTTTAGGATTTTAAATTTAAGTTAGTAATTTTAGAGATATTTTAGGATTTTAGAATTAAGTTAGTAATTTTAGAGATATTTTAGGATTTTAGAATTAAGTTAGTAATTTTAGAGATATTTTAGGATTTTAGAATTAAGTTAGTAATTTTAGAGATATTTTAGGATTTTAGAATTAAGTTAGTAATTTTAGAGATATTTTAGAATTTTAAATTTAAATTAGTAATGTTAGAGATATTTTAGGATTTAAATAGTTTTTAGATTTTGATTTTGATTTTAGAGTTTTAACTGTTTTTAATTTTATTAGAAATAGTTTTTATTTTAAATAGATTTAGTTATATAGTTTTAGAAATAGTATATTTTAGAATTAGTTTAAATAGATTTAGTTTAATTTAATTATAGTTTTCATTTAAGTTAGATTAATTAGTTTAATTAGAATTTACGGTATTTATTAGTATTATTAAATTAGGAATTATTTATTTCATTATTAATAGTCAGATTTTGTTTAGTTAAATTTTGAATAATTTAGATTTTATTTTCTTAGTTTATTTAGTTTATTGGAAATTTAGTTTTTTAGAGTTTTCTTTTAGATTTAAATATGATTAATTTTTTATAATTTTTATTAGAACCTTTTTTGTTTGCCTGTAGAAATAGCTTTTAATAGTTTAATAAAATTTGTTAAATATAGGATAGTTTTTTTTTAAATAGGTTTATTTTATAGGTTTGGTAAAATTATTTACAATTTAGTTTAAATAGGTTTTTTTTATAGAAATAGATTTTTTATTTTAATTAAAAGTAATTTTTATTTATTTATTTATTTACCATTTTAAAATTAATTTGTTTATTAAATTATAGATCCATTAAAAATTAGTTTTTAGATAGAAATGGTTCTTTATAGTTGTTTAGTCTTTAAATGGAATTTTAACTAGAATATAATTATTTTCTTTTATTTATTAGTAGATTTATTTAGATTAATTTTTATTAATTAGGATTTTATTATTGGTATTAATTTAATTAATAATTATTTCATTTAGGATTAGTTATTAGAATAGAATTATTAGTCTTTTTTTATTATTTAATTAGAACTTAATGATATTATAATTATTTAATTCTTCATAAAAAATTCAAAAAAAAAAGAAAGCTGATGTGCCATGTGTCATTTTCGTAGGGTATAAGACCCTATTCATCATCCCTTCACAAGGGGAACCCTAATCCAAAAAAAACCTACTAGCCGCCCATCTTCATGTAATCCATTTCTCTCTCTCTTCTTCCATTGCAACGAAGACAAAACACTAGCCGCCGTAAATCCTGCGACCCGCTTCATCATCGTCCTCTCAACACCCTAGACGGCCTTCACCATCAACATTCCGTTAACCCCCAAAATTTCTCATCTTCTTCTTCCAATCACCATTCTTCCTCAAACCACTCCAATCTTCCGCAAAACCACCAACGAAACCAAACCTCACCTCGATCTTAAACTAACCTTCATCAGTCCCAACAACAGAAAATCACAAACCCAAATACTTACTTCAATTGATTAAACCAAACAGACAAGAAATTAATTAAAGAAGAGAAACCGCGGCGAATGAGAGAGGAAGCTGGAACAACGTCGAGGATGGAAAGAGATGATGATGAGCCGTGTTGTTCTGCTTCTGTTTTCACTTTTTTTTTCCTTCACGTTTTCATCTTTGTTTCTTTCCTCTGTTTTTTTAAAGAAAATAGATTGGTGATTCTGTTTTATTTAAAATGTATGGGATGGATTTTAAAGATGTTTTGACAAACTTTTGAAGATACAGTGTTACTATCATAGCCAAACGTGTTTTCATGATGGGCTCTTTTGGCATTTTTTTTTTCTCTTCATAACATTTTGTTACTGTATTAGCAATTCATAGTCCTATATATTTTTAAAGTTGTTAGTTTTGTTAAAGTTTATACTACTTAGATTTTAGATTTTATATGTTCATATTATTATATTAGTTTTTGCCACATACATTTTCATATATACATATTGACTGCATTTTAGAATGTATATACATATTGGTCCATTTTTATATTGTTTTATTACACACAGTTTAATATGTTATTTTTTTATTTAGATTTTTTTAAAAGTTTAATATTTTTTCTTTTTTTAGAACTTCATAATATTTTTTGTTAAGTAGGTTCTACAGCTTTATAATATTTTTTATTAATTATTTTTTTATGGTAAATATATTTTTTATATAAACTTTTTTAGAATTTTTAACATTCCTTTATTCTTATTAGTCTTTTTTTATAGATTTGTAAACTTCCTTTTGATTTAGTTCTTTAAGAATTGTTAGTTTTTTTTTTTTGTAAATTAGTTAGAGTTTTCATATATTCTTCTAAAATTAATTCTTAAGAGCTTTTGAACATATTTTTTAAAAAGTTAGATTTGGACGTTTTTGTTTATTTTTGAGTTTTAGTTTCGTATTTATTTCGTTTTTGGTCGATGACGACATTTCTATCGTTTAACCGTCAAATTATTGACGTGAAACAAAGGATCTGAGACCACCTCTTTTCTTTCTTATTTTTTATTCCGATTCGATTTTATTTTTGACTTGTGGATCGATGAAGTCTTTTTATCCGCAAGCGTCAGATTTTCGAAGTTGATAACCTTCTCGATTTCAAATCTATGGGGGATGACCATTGGGGTCATCTTCCTTACTTTGGGATCGCGATAGGCTACCTTCGATTAATCGACATTTTGTTTGTGGTTAAGACGAGATCACATTCTTTCGAGCCCCGATTCAGTCCACTAACCAATTGACGACTAACTAACCACTAACTTTTACTTTCTGTCAAATATACAATTGCTTTAATTTTCTGTCAAATATCAACTGCTTTATTTTTCAGTCATTTATATTCTTGTACATATTATATATTCTGTATATTATTATCTTGTATATATCAAATACTTGTACATTCTCTCAAAATACTTAATAAAATATCGAAACCTTAAAATCCTAATTGGTGGACTGTTGATTATATATCTTGTATATTATCCATTTCCTGTATATATTCGAATTTATCTCATCTCTTTGGCAGGTTATCAAATCTCTTCAATAAATAAATAAATTACCTTTGTATTGAATTAAAAAGAGAGGGTTAAGTGTAGACTTCTTCCTCTCCGAGTGTTGAGATGCTCACTGTAGTGTGGGTGGTTTCGATACTTGTCTTTCAATACGAAGACGCCACTCCCTCTTCTCCTAAAAAACCTCGGTTCCGTATCGAGTCCATTTTCAAACCCCTTCAATAAGGAATCATTTCTCTTTGTATTGAATTAAAGAGAGAAGATTGGGTGTAGACCTCTTCTTCTCCGAGTGTTGGGATGCCCACTGTAGTGAGGGTGGTCTCGATACTCGTCTTTCGATACGAAGACGCGACTTTATCCACCATCTCGCTTTCACAACTTCCTTCCACAATTTTCACACCTAAAACCTCGGTCCTGTACCGAGTGCATTTTCAAATCTTTTCATAACAAAAACTTGAACGGTCGTGGAGTGGTTAGGCGTAGGCCTTCTCCTATCCCGAGTGCTTACGTTTACCGTAGGGTTCTCTGTCGCAAAGCACTTACCATTCAAAACCAAAAACATCTTTAATAAGAGAACGAAGTTCTCTTTACATTGAATTAAAGAGAAAGGATTGGGTGTAGACCTCTTCTTCTCCGAGCGTAGGGATGCCCACTGTAGTGAGGGTGGTTTCGACGCTCGTCTTTCAATACGAAGACGCCTCGTTCGCCACACCCTTTTATAACAAAACTTTGAGAGAAAGAATTGGGTACTACCCGTAGGGGTTACTATCCGAGGACCTATCTCGCCCCTAAAAAACAATCTCACAAATCAAATGTGACATCTTGCCTCGCATGGCAAAAAACTAATCATTTCAAAAAGGATATGTTACGTCCGTTCTACCGCAAACAGGTAACGCCTAAGTCTCCGAACAAGCGAGCAGCAAAACACCTAAAATGCTAGAACGCGTATGATAGCATCATCCATAAAAAACATCAACACACCGTAGCACGAACTACGTTGCTCTGATTTCTCATGTCTGATTGAGAATACGTAGGCATAGGATTGAAATATCCTAGCGAGCACCCTTTTCTTTTTCCACCCTTTCCCAGAAAGGCATGCTACGTCCGTTCTACCGCAAACAGGTAACGCCTAAGTCTCCAACGAGTGAGCAGCAATACACCTAACTGCTAGAATGCGCACGATAGCAGCGTCTACTAAGACTTCCCCGCACACCGTAGGCCGAACTACGACTGCTCTGATTCTTTACTTCTTTCAAGTAAAGATACGTAGGCACAAGGGCCACAATCCTTGCCGAGCACTTTCCCCCCTTTATCCGTAGCCCCGAACTACGTCGACTCTGATTTTCTCATACCTTTTGAGAATACGTAGGCCTAGGACCGCGAAGTCCTACCGAGTCTGTTCTTTCTCTCTTCTTCCCCGTTACCTCTCTTTCCATGTTTCTAACCCTTTATCTCTCTCCCTTTGGAACACACTTTTATAGCATAATATTTTAGCAAATATAATCACACGTCGACAAACAAAAAGGTTCCCATCGAGTACGATGGATGCGAGGGGTGCTAATACCTTCCCCTTGCATAACCGGCTTTCGAACCCGTTCTTGGTCGCGAGACCATCTTATCCATTTCTTTCTTAAGGTTTTCTCGATATTTTCCTTTCCCCTCATGGGATAAATAAAATTCAGTGGCGACTCTTTTGTCTATCTTTTTCGCCTCCCCGTCGTTGCACGATGCATTTTTCGAGTAGCGACAGCTGGCGACTCTGCTGGGGACCCCTAGCGAGCCAAGCCTAATTTGCTTGTCGCATTTGTGATTTATTTTCTGTTATTATTGTGTTCCTTTCTAACCTGTTGGGTTTATTCGATTGGTTTATGAGGATAAAGCTTTCTACCCGAGCTTTCGAGTATACACTAAGTTAGGAGGTGGATTCTTTCTGATTTGCGAGACGTAGGACTTGTTGAGTTGGATCGAATTACACCGCTCAGATGAGACCCCGTTGAAATAATTATGTCTTACGTGTAGTCGTAATGGCGTTTTTATTTCTGGCCTGGGAGTCCGTGACTCTGAGGACCTTTTATAGAACCTTATTCTGAAGGTTGCTAAAACATGACTCTGTGTTCATCACTTTGAAAGAATTACCGTCTTATGAGTAGTCGTTCTAATGGGAAACTTTTGAGGGTTAGTGCATGGGACTTTGTTTTAAAGCCGTTGGGATACCCTCTTATAAACCAATAGATTACCCACCCGATGGAAAAGATACCTTTGATTGTTGTCTTGCAGGATTTGTGACCTTTAATCCTTGATATGGATCTGTTCTCGTGTGCACTCATTGCATTGCATTGCATTTGCATAAACATCTCTGCATCATTTTGCATTTTCTTCCAAGATACCAAAAGCTTACCCATCCTCTATTCATAACACGCAGTTGATTTCCCGACACTCCCATTGAACTTGGGAGAGCTGTGAAGAGTTTGAAGCAAAGAGGAACGTAGACGCCTTGAAGGGCCAATCAAACAAGGCAAGTTGAGGTAGCTATGCCAGAGAACAACCGCCAGGATGTTGAGTCTCCACCAGGATTTACTGTGACAACTAATCCACTGTATGATCTTCCTCCAGATGGCCATCCTCCGCAAGTAAACGTTCTTACTCGACCCCAGAAGATGCCAACGACCGATCCCATGAAAGAAAAGCTTCGCGCCCTTGAGGAGACAATTCAAGCTATGAGAGTGTCTGACATACCCGGCCTCGATGCTGCTGATATGTGTCTAGTGCTAGACTTGGTGATTCCTCCGAGATTCAAGATACCCAACTTCGAGAAGTACACCGGCTTTAGTTGCCCGAGGCGTCATTTGGTGATGTACTGTCGAAAAATGACCCCTTACACTCATGACGATAAGTTGATGATCCACTGTTTTCAAGAAAGTCTGAGTGGGGCATCATTAAGTTGGTACACAAATTTAGTAAGGAGTCATATCCAATCATGGAGGGACCTAGCCAATGCTTTTCTAAAGTTTTACCAGTTTAATCTAGACACTCCTCCCACCCGCATGCAGTTGCAAAGCCTATCTCAGAATGAAAACGAACCTTTTAAGGGATATGCACAGCGGTGGAGAGAATTCGCAGCAAGAGTGCAACCACCACTCTCAGAAAGGGAGCTGATTGACATGTTCATCAACAATTTGCATGGTTCTTATCTTGAAAGAATGGCTGGTTGTACGACATCAACCTTCTCTGACCTTGTGATTGTAGGAGAGCGCATTGAAAGCTACCTTAAAAGCGGACAAATCCAAGACGCCTCAAGCAGTCAGGCCAGTGAGATTGAATCTTCTGATGATTTCCATGAGGAAGAGAAGGATGAAACCAATGCATTAATAGCAAATATTGAGTACTCTCATGATGTACCAACAAAGCTCGGTGGTCCCTCATCTGCTCAAAAAGCATTATTATCAGTGCCATGTTATCCTTATGGGAAATCAACCATGCCTAAAGCTTCGTCCCGTGAACCATGGGTTGCTCCTCATACAAATCAACGAGCCCATGGCCGAAGTTATCAAAATCAGCGCCGAAATCAGCATAGGCCCAGTAACAACTTGGAAAGAAGGACTGCTCCTCTTCATCTGGTCCCTATGTCGCACATTCAGCTTCTCCCACATCTGATTCAAAACTCATTGGTGGAGCCTAAGACTCTTAAGCCTGTGCCAGAACCTTACCCGCCGGGGTACAATCCCAATGTTCAGTGTGGATATCATGGTGGATCCATGGGGCACTCGACTGAAGGATGCAAAGCCTTCCAAGCCAAAGTGCAACAACTGATTGACAAGGGGTACATATCTTTTCCCAAAGGGAGTTTGGTCGTTCATGTCAACCTTTCAGCCAACTAAGCTTGAAGATTCTAAGGGTCATCTCCAAAAGCCAGTGGTCCAGACAGGCAGACGTCCTCAACATTGGCAGTCCTTGGGCGCTTTTATCATTTGCATCTTGTAGTTTATTTCCTGTTAATTGCTACTTGTTTTTTAAACATTGTTGTTTTGAATGGTAGTATTAATGAAGTGATTATGCATTTTCTGAATCAGTCACGTCATATTCACTCATTATTTCCACTTAGCACAAACACATACACTTTTTATCCACTCCACTTTATCACTGTTGTTTTAGCAAAGATTGAAGGGAGGATGACGAAAACGAAATACCCATAATTGTAAATCATATGCTTTCAGAAAGAATCTCGTCAATGATGTACAGGCATTGTTTCAATTCCCCTAAACACTGGAGTTATAAGGAGTTAATCCCTAGTCAACCACTTCGAGCCTAGAAGTAGGAGTTTCCTTCGGATATTCAAAACCCTTACACTCAACCTAGGGCAGGGTAGTTGTTCAGTTAATCTAATCCCGCATTCAAATCAATAAAGAAAAATTCAAAAAAACCAAAAGACGGTTGTTCATCAATGACCGATGACATGGCAGTCACAACCCTCCAACAAAATCCAAAAAAAATCAAAATCCTGCTAAGTCAAACACCTTAAAAGGAGACTTAGGAAAAAATCAAGGCTATCCCGATGGATCTGGCAAGCCAAATCAGTCCATGCAAAAGTTAGGGATCGAAAACAAAAGCAAAAGAGGTCCTTAAACCATCAACAAAAACAAAATAAGATTCAGTGGCCACCCAAATCAAGGGGCTACTGACATCCGTCAAAATAAGGTGGCTTCCATTTCAAGCAAACCTTGAACCATCAAGCTTACACCGTCAAGGTAATCATGTGCAAAATTAACTGAACGTAGGTATGGAGATCATCAAGAAGAAGGGGTGGGTACAAATCATACTTTGAGCCTAACATCCTTTGTTTTATAACCGTGAACCAGACCACGTTACAACCCTCGAAAGACCTAATTGAGGCGAGGTTTATTCGGAAAGCATATTATCGCAAGGTTGCGTAAACTGACTCCTCGCATATTTGCTAATCATCAGTATTGGTGTCAATATCCTTGCTATATCTTTTACACCAATCAAATTAGCACAACGTTTGGACTAACGGTCCATTCGTCTCACTACCACGACACTCAATAAACGACAATTCTTTCAAAAAACTTGCATGAACTTCGCGTTAAAATTACCATTTGTGAACAAACAATTTTAATTGCAAGTCAGTAGTTGGCATAGAGGAAATTCCAACACGAAGCAATCAAGCAGGACTGGATCATTCAGCAGTCTGGATCAGTCTGAGGCAAATCCCCAAGCAATGGTCGATCATGGGGAAAATCATTCAAGAAGCGGTTGATTAAAAGTGAATTATACCAATCAGGGGCAGGCCACCCAGAGTTTCTTTGACCTGAGGATAGATCCCTCCAATGTTTAATCAGGATAAGTCAAGTCGCTTCAACGCTCTTTCAAGAGCAAGCTATTCTAAAGAGTACATTGAAGCCAACAACCACAAGAGTCAGTTAAACAACGATGAATCCTTTCGTGGTACAAACTCTGGGGCAAGCCATCTTGAGGTCATCTCATGGAAAGCTACTCAAGCAAGTTCATCTTCATCAGCAACTATTAAGTTCAAAACAACTGTCAGGGAATCACACCGCCAACTCACCCAAATAACCATAACCTTCCAAAAAGGCCTTGCTGTCATCGGATCCTTCATCCCACAGCCTAAACCTGTCACCTATCAAAACATACCGAAACCTCCAAAGTCCAGTTCTTGTCTAGCAAGCCTAAATACCAGTCCCATCTGGTCAAACCTTTAAACCTTCAAACCAGTCCCATCTGGTCACCTTCCGTTTAACCAGTCCTCGTCTGGAAAACACAATTTCAAAGTCCAGTCCTCGTCTGGAAAACCACAAAGTCAGTTCCCGTCTGACACCAAACCTAGAAGTCAGTTCTCGTCTGACAGCTTAACCTTACGCCAACCAGTCCCATCTGGTCTACCCTCCGAATACCAGCCCTCATCTGGTATTTCCAATCCAAAGTCCAACCTGCATTGGCAACCACCAAAGTCCAACTTGTATTTCCCAACCACCTACATTTCCAATCATACGCATCATATGCATCATACGCATCACATTCAACATCATAATCATCTTGCATCATATGCATACCCAAATCATGTCATATTTCCCCAGCTCTTGCATCTCCGTGCATTAGCATTTGCACTTGCATTTCCATTTGATATGAAACATCATTCTCATCAAGCATCCGCGTATGCGAGGTCAGATCCAGGATTAATTTCGAAGATTTTCAAGATCATCATCAACCCAGTCAGGGGCATCCCTTGCAAGTCGTGGGTTTCTCCCACGAGAGTCAAAAGATATCAAGATTATAATCAGCCCAGTCAGGGGCATCTTCCGCAAGACCGTGGGTGTTCCCCACGAAGTGTACAATTTTTGTTAGGCAAATTCAAGAGCTTCAAAGCAACCATCAGCCTGGTCAGGGTCATTATCTGCAAAAATGTGGGTCCTCCACAAAATTCAAGAATATCAAAGCAAAATTCCGCCCAGACAGGGGCACCTTTTCAAGACCATGGGTGTATTGCATGATGTATTTCAACCCCATGGTTAATCAAATCTTCAACGACAAATTTAGCCCAGTCAGGGGCATATCATTTAAAGTCAGCGATAAGTGGCAATCTCTTCGGAGAAGCTTATCTCCCTACATCCTTTTGGGTGTCAGGTTTGTCTGTATTTCATTTCTCAAATTTTTGTTTTCCTTTTTTGGACAAATTCAGGGTCTTCTTTGTATCTAATCGACTTATACCTTGAAAGATGAATGATGCAGTAATTCATCTTACTCGGTCTAAGCCGATTAGATAGGGGCATCTGTCATACCCTAAATTTGCCCGCCAGCTTTTGTAAATATTTTTGCTTTTTTTCACTTAATTTCATGCCGTCTAGACACGTGTCCACTTTGAGCGTTTTTCAAAACTTGATTTATTTTGCCTAATGGGAGCGCGACACGTGGCCTAAGGGCATTTTCGTAAATATTTCAATCCTTTTTAATTTCTCTTTTTCCTTGCAAATATTACTATTTTGTTCTTTTCTTTTTTATCACCTATTTAATTTAATTAGATGTAGAATTTTGTTTTATTATATTTTTAGAATTAGAATAGTTATTTATTTATTTCTTTAGAATAGATTTTATTTTAATAGTTTTTAAATAGATTTTTTAATTTAGTTAGAATTTTTATTAGAAATGGTTTTTTATTTATTTAGAATAGAAATATACTATTTTTATAGCATAGATTTAATTTGTTTTTAGAATTATTTTAATATTAGAATTAATTAGATTTGATTTAATTTTAGAGATATTTTAGGATTTTAAATTTAAGTTAGTAATTTTAGAGATATTTTAGGATTTTAGAATTAAGTTAGTAATTTTAGAGATATTTTAGGATTTTAGAATTAAGTTAGTAATTTTAGAGATATTTTAGGATTTTAGAATTAAGTTAGTAATTTTAGAGATATTTTAGGATTTTAGAATTAAGTTAGTAATTTTAGAGATATTTTAGAATTTTAAATTTAAATTAGTAATGTTAGAGATATTTTAGGATTTAAATAGTTTTTAGATTTTGATTTTGATTTTAGAGTTTTAACTGTTTTTAATTTTATTAGAAATAGTTTTTATTTTAAATAGATTTAGTTATATAGTTTTAGAAATAGTATATTTTAGAATTAGTTTAAATAGATTTAGTTTAATTTAATTATAGTTTTCATTTAAGTTAGATTAATTAGTTTAATTAGAATTTACGGTATTTATTAGTATTATTAAATTAGGAATTATTTATTTCATTATTAATAGTCAGATTTTGTTTAGTTAAATTTTGAATAATTTAGATTTTATTTTCTTAGTTTATTTAGTTTATTGTAAATTTAGTTTTTTAGAGTTTTCTTTTAGATTTAAATATGATTAATTTTTTATAATTTTTATTAGAACCTTTTTTGTTTGCCTGTAGAAATAGCTTTTAATAGTTTAATAAAATTTGTTAAATATAGGATAGTTTTTTTTTAAATAGGTTTATTTTATAGGTTTGGTAAAATTATTTATAATTTAGTTTAAATAGGTTTTTTTTATAGAAATAGATTTTTTATTTTAATTAAAAGTAATTTTTATTTATTTATTTATTTACCATTTTAAAATTAATTTGTTTATTAAATTATAGATCCATTAAAAATTAGTTTTTAGATAGAAATGGTTCTTTATAGTTGTTTAGTCTTTAAATGGAATTTTAACTAGAATATAATTATTTTCTTTTATTTATTAGTAGATTTATTTAGATTAATTTTTATTAATTAGGATTTTATTATTGGTATTAATTTAATTAATAATTATTTCATTTAGGATTAGTTATTAGAATAGAATTATTAGTCTTTTTTTATTATTTAATTAGAACTTAATGATATTATAATTATTTAATTCTTCATAAAAAATTCAAAAAAAAAAGAAAGTTGATGTGCCATGTGTCATTTTCGTAGGGTATAAGACCTATTCATCATCCCTTCACAAGGGGAACCCTAATCCAAAAAAAACCTACTAGCCGCCCATCTTCATGTAATCCATTTCTCTCTCTCTTCTTCCATTGCAACGAAGACAAAACACTAGCCGCCGTAAATCCTGCGACCCGCTTCATCATCGTCTTCTCAACACCCTAGACGGCCTTCACCATCAACATTCCGTTAACCCCCAAAATTTCTCATCTTCTTCTTCCAATCACCATTCTTCCTCAAACCACTCCAATCTTCCGCAAAACCACCAACGAAACCAAACCTCACCTCGATCTTAAACTAACCTTCATCAGTCCCAACAACAGAAAATCACAAACCCAAATACTTACTTCAATTGATTAAACCAAACAGACAAGAAATTAATTAAAGAAGAGAAACCGCGGCGAATGAGAGAGGAAGCTGGAACAACGTCGAGGATGGAAAGAGATGATGATGAGCCGTGTTGTTCTGCTTCTGTTTTCACTTTTTTTTCCTTCACGTTTTTATCTTTGTTTCTTTCCTCTGTTTTTTTAAAGAAAATAGATTGGTGATTCTGTTTTATTTAAAATGTATGGGATGGATTTTAAAGATGTTTTGACAAACTTTTGAAGATACAGTGTTACTATCATAGCCAAACGTGTTTTCATGATGGGCTCTTTTGGCATTTTTTTTTCTCTTCATAACATTTTGTTACTGTATTAGCAATTCATAGTCCTATATATTTTTAAAGTTGTTAGTTTTGTTAAAGTTTATACTACTTAGATTTTAGATTTTATATTTTCATATTATTATATTAGTTTTTGCCACATACATTTTCATATATACATATTGACTGCATTTTAGAATGTATATACATATTGGTCCATTTTTATATTGTTTTATTACACACAGTTTAATATGTTATTTTTTTATTTAGATTTTTTTAAAAGTTTAATATTTTTTCTTTTTTTAGAACTTCATAATATTTTTTGTTAAGTAGGTTCTACAGCTTTATAATATTTTTTATTAATTATTTTTTTATGGTAAATATATTTTTTATATAAACTTTTTTAGAATTTTTAACATTCCTTTATTCTTATTAGTCTTTTTTTATAGATTTGTAAACTTCCTTTTGATTTAGTTCTTTAAGAATTGTTAGTTTTTTTTTTTGTAAATTAGTTAGAGTTTTCATATATTCTTCTAAAATTAATTCTTAAGAGCTTTTGAACATATTTTTTAAAAAGTTAGATTTGGACGTTTTTGTTTATTTTTGAGTTTTAGTTTCGTATTTATTTCGTTTTTGGTCGATGACGACATTTCTATCGTTTAACCGTCAAATTATTGACGTGAAACAAAGGATCTGAGACCACCTCTTTTCTTTCTTATTTTTTATTCCGATTCGATTTTATTTTTGACTTGTGGATCGATGAAGTCTTTTTATCCGCAAGCGTCAGATTTTCGAAGTTGATAACCTTCTCGATTTCAAATCTATGGGGGATGACCATTGGGGTCATCTTCCTTACTTTGGGATCGCGATAGGCTACCTTCGATTAATCGACATTTTGTTTGTGGTTAAGACGAGATCACATTCTTTCGAGCCCCGATTCAGTCCACTAACCAATTGACGACTAACTAACCACTAACTTTTACTTTCTGTCAAATATGCAATTGCTTTAATTTTCTGTCAAATATCAACTGCTTTATTTTTCAGTCATTTATATTCTTGTACATATTATATATTCTGTATATTATTATCTTGTATATATCAAATACTTGTACATTCTCTCAAAATACTTAATAAAATATCGAAACCTTAAAATCCTAATTGGTGGACTGTTGATTATATATCTTGTATATTATCAATTTCCTGTATATATTCGAATTTATCTCATCTCTTTGGCAGGTTATCAAATCTCTTCAATAAATAAATAAATTACCTTTGTATTGAATTAAAAAGAGAGGGTTAAGTGTAGACTTCTTCCTCTCCGAGTGTTGAGATGCTCACTGTAGTGTGGGTGGTTTCGATACTTGTCTTTCAATACGAAGACGCCACTCCCTCTTCTCCTAAAAAACCTCGGTTCCGTATCGAGTCCATTTTCAAACCCCTTCAATAAGGAATCATTTCTCTTTGTATTGAATTAAAGAGAGAAGATTGGGTGTAGACCTCTTCTTCTCCGAGTGTTGGGATGCCCACTGTAGTGAGGGTGGTCTCGATACTCGTCTTTCGATACGAAGACGCGACTTTATCCACCATCTCGCTTTCACAACTTCCTTCCACAATTTTCACACCTAAAACCTCGGTCCTGTACCGAGTGCATTTTCAAATCTTTTCATAACAAAAACTTGAACGGTCGTGGAGTGGTTAGGCGTAGGCCTTCTCCTATCCCGAGTGCTTACGTTTACCGTAGGGTTCTCTGTCGCAAAGCACTTACCATTCAAAACCAAAAACATCTTTAATAAGAGAACGAAGTTCTCTTTGCATTGAATTAAAGAGAAAGGATTGGGTGTAGACCTCTTCTTCTCCGAGCGTAGGGATGCCCACTGTAGTGAGGGTGGTTTCGACGCTCGTCTTTCAATACGAAGACGCCTCGTTCGCCACACCCTTTTATAACAAAACTTTGAGATAAAGAATTGGGTACTACCCGTAGGGGTTACTATCCGAGGACCTATCTCGCCCCTAAAAAACAATCTCACAAATCAAATGTGACATCTTGCCTCGCATGGCAAAAACCTAATCATTTCAAAAAGGATATGTTACGTCCGTTCTACCGCAAACAGGTAACGCCTAAGTCTCCGAACAAGCGAGCAGCAAAACACCTAAAATGCTAGAACGCGTATGATAGCATCATCCATAAAAAACATCAACACACCGTAGCACGAACTACGTTGCTCTGATTTCTCATGTCTGATTGAGAATACGTAGGCATAGGATTGCAATATCCTAGCGAGCACCCTTTTCTTTTTCCACCCTTTCCCAGAAAGGCATGCTACGTCCGTTCTACCGCAAACAGGTAACGCCTAAGTCTCCAACGAGTGAGCAGCAATACACCTAACTGCTAGAATGCGCACGATAGCAGCGTCTACTAAGACTTCCCCGCACACCGTAGGCCGAACTACGGCTGCTCTGATTCTTTACTTCTTTCAAGTAAAGATACGTAGGCACAAGGACCACAATCCTTGCCGACCACTTTCCCCCCTTTATCCGTAGCCCCGAACTACGTCGACTCTGATTTTCTCATACCTTTTGAGAATACGTAGGCCTAGGACCGCGAAGTCCTACCGAGTCTGTTCTTTCTCTCTTCTTCCCCGTTACCTCTCTTTCCATGTTTCTAACCCTTTATCTCTCTCCCTTTGGAACACACTTTTATAGCATAATATTTTAGCAAATATAATCACACGTCGACAAACAAAAGGTTCCCATCGAGTACGATGGATGCGAGGGGTGCTAATACCTTCCCCTTGCATAACCGGCTTTCGAACCCGTTCTTGGTCGCGAGACCATCTTATCCATTTCTTTCTTAAAGTTTTCTCGATATTTTCCTTTCCCCTCATGGGATAAATAAAATTCAGTGGCGACTCTTCTGTCTATCTTTTTCGCCTCCCCGTCGTTGCACGATGCATTTTTCGAGTAGCGACAGCTGGCGACTCTGCTGGGGACCCCTAGCGAGCCAAGCCTAATTTGCTTGTCGCATTTGTGATTTATTTGCTGTTATTATTGTGTTCCTTTCTAACCTGTTGGGTTTATTCGATTGGTTTATGAGGATAAAGCTTTCTACCCGAGCTTTCGAGTATACACTAAGTTAGGAGGTGGATTCTTTCTGATTTGCGAGACGTAGGACTTGTTGAGTTGGATCGAATTCCACCGCTCAGATGAGACCCCGTTGGAATAATTATGTCTTACGTGTAGTCGTAATGGCGGTTTTATTTCTGGCCTGGGAGTCCGTGACTCTGAGGACCTTTTATAGAACCTTATTCTGAAGGTTGCTAAAACATGACTCTGTGTTCATCACTTTGAAAGAATTACCGTCTTATGAGTAGTCGTTCTAATGGGAAACTTTTGAGGGTTAGTGCATGGGACTTTGTTTTAAAACCGTTGGGATACCCTCTTATAAACCAATAGATTACCCACCCGATGGAAAAGATACCTTTTATTGTTGTCTTGCAGGATTTGTGACCTTTAATCCTTGATATGGATCTATTCTCGTGTGCACTCATTGCATTGCATTGCATTTGCATAAACATCTCTGTATCATTTTGCATTTTCTTCCAAGATACCAAAAGCTTACCCATCCTCTATTCATAACACGCAGTTGATTTCCCGACACTCCCATTGAACTTGGGAGAGCTGTGAAGAGTTTGAAGCAAAGAGGAACGTAGACGCCTTGAAGGGCCAATCAAACAAGGCAAGTTGAGGTAGCTATGCCAGAGAACAACCGCCAGGATGTGTAGTCTCCACCAGGATTTACTGTGACAACTAATCCACTGTATGATCTTCCTCCAGATGGCCATCCTCCGCAAGTAAACGTTCTTACTCGACCCCAGAAGATGCCAACGACCGATCCCATGAAAGAAAAGCTTCGCGCCCTTGAGGAGACAATTCAAGCTATGAGAGTGTCTGACATACCCGGCCTCGATGCTGCTGATATGTGTCTAGTGCTAGACTTGGTGATTCCTCCGAGATTCAAGATACCCAACTTCGAGAAGTACACCGGCTTTAGTTGCCCGAGGCGTCATTTGGTGATGTACTGTCGAAAAATGACCCCTTACACTCATGACGATAAGTTGATGATCCACTGTTTTCAAGAAAGTCTGAGTGGGGCATCATTAAGTTGGTACACAAATTTAGTAAGGAGTCATATCCAATCATGGAGGGACCTAGCCAATGCTTTTCTAAAGTTTTACCAGTTTAATCTAGACACTCCTCCCACCCGCATGCAGTTGCAAAGCCTATCTCAGAATGAAAACGAACCTTTTAAGGGATATGCACAGCGGTGGAGAGAATTCGCAGCAAGAGTGCAACCACCACTCTCAGAAAGGGAGCTGATTGACATGTTCATCAACAATTTGCATGGTTCTTATCTTGAAAGAATGGCTGGTTGTACGACATCAACCTTCTCTGACCTTGTGATTGTAGGAGAGCGCATTGAAAGCTACCTTAAAAGCGGACAAATCCAAGACGCCTCAAGCAGTCAGGCCAGTGAGATTGAATCTTCTGATGATTTCCATGAGGAAGAGAAGGATGAAACCAATGCATTAATAGCAAATATTGAGTACTCTCATGATGTACCAACAAAGCTCGGTGGTCCCTCATCTGCTCAAAAAGCATTATTATCAGTGCCATGTTATCCTTATGGGAAATCAACCATGCCTAAAGCTTCGTCCCGTGAACCATGGGTTGCTCCTCATACAAATCAACGAGCCCATGGCCGAAGTTATCAAAATCAGCGCCGAAATCAGCATAGGCCCAGTAACAACTTGGAAAGAAGGACTGCTCCTCTTCATCTGGTCCCTATGTCGCACATTCAGCTTCTCCCACATCTGATTCAAAACTCATTGGTGGAGCCTAAGACTCTTAAGCCTGTGCCAGAACCTTACCCGCCGGGGTACAATCCCAATGTTCAGTGTGGATATCATGGTGGATCCATGGGGCACTCGACTGAAGGATGCAAAGCCTTCCAAGCCAAAGTGCAACAACTGATTGACAAGGGGTACATATCTTTTCCCAAAGGGAGTTTGGTCGTTCATGTCAACCTTTCAGCCAACTAAGCTTGAAGATTCTAAGGGTCATCTCCAAAAGCCAGTGGTCCAGACAGGCAGACGTCCTCAACATTGGCAGTCCTTGGGCGCTTTTATCATTTGCATCTTGTAGTTTATTTCCTGTTAATTGCTACTTGTTTTTTAAACATTGTTGTTTTGAATGGTAGTATTAATGAAGTGATTATGCATTTTCTGAATCAGTCACGTCATATTCACTCATTATTTCCACTTAGCACAAACACATACACTTTTTATCCACTCCACTTTATCACTGTTGTTTTAGCAAAGATTGAAGAGAGGATGACGAAAACGAAATACCCATAATTGTAAATCATATGCTTTCAGAAAGAATCTCGTCAATGATGTACAGGCATTGTTTCAATTCCCCTAAACACTGGAGTTATAAGGAGTTAATCCCTAGTCAACCACTTCGAGCCTAGAAGTAGGAGTTTCCTTCGGATATTCAAAACCCTTACACTCAACCTAGGGCAGGGTAGTTGTTCAGTTAATCTAATCCCGCATTCAAATCAATAAAGAAAAATTCAAAAAAACCAAAAGACGGTTGTTCATCAATGACCGATGACATGGCAGTCACAACCCTCCAACAAAATCCAAAAAAAATCAAAAGCCTGCTAAGTCAAACACCTTAAAAGGAGACTTAGGAAAAAATCAAGGCTATCCCGATGGATCTGGCAAGCCAAATCAGTCCATGCAAAAGTTAGGGATCGAAAACAAAAGCAAAAGAGGTCCTTAAACCATCAACAAAAACAAAATAAGATTCAGTGGCCACCCAAATCAAGGGGCTACTGACATCCGTCAAAATAAGGTGGCTTCCATTTCAAGCAAACCTTGAACCATCAAGCTTACACCGTCAAGGTAATCATGTGCAAAATTAACTGAACGTAGGTATGGAGATCATCAAGAAGAAGGGGTGGGTACAAATCATACTTTGAGCCTAACATCCTTTGTTTTATAACCGTGAACCAGACCACGTTACAACCCTCGAAAGACCTAATTGAGGCGAGGTTTATTCGGAAAGCATATTATCGCAAGGTTGCGTAAACTGACTCCTCACATATTTGCTAATCATCAGTATTGGTGTCAATATCCTTGCTATATCTTTTACACCAATCAAATTAGCACAACGTTTGGACTAACGGTCCATTCGTCTCACTACCACGACACTCAATAAACGACAATTCTTTCAAAAAACTTGCATGAACTTCGCGTTAAAATTACCATTTGTGAACAAACAATTTTAATTGCAAGTCAGTAGTTGGCATAGAGGAAATTCCAACACGAAGCAATCAAGCAGGACTGGATCATTCAGCAGTCTGGATCAGTCTGAGGCAAATCCCCAAGCAATGGTCGATCATGGGGAAAATCATTCAAGAAGCGGTTGATTAAAAGTGAATTATACCAATCAGGGGCAGGCCACCCAGAGTTTCTTTGACCTGAGGATAGATCCCTCCAATGTTTAATCAGGATAAGTCAAGTCGCTTCAACGCTCTTTCAAGAGCAAGCTATTCTAAAGAGTACATTGAAGCCAACAACCACAAGAGTCGGTTAAACAACGATGAATCCTTTCGTGGTACAAACTCTGGGGCAAGCCATCTTGAGGTCATCTCATGGAAAGCTACTCAAGCAAGTTCATCTTCATCAGCAACTATTAAGTTCAAAACAACTGTCAGGGAATCACACCGCCAACTCACCCAAATAACCATAACCTTCCAAAAAGGCCTTGCTGTCATCGGATCCTTCATCCCACAGCCTAAACCTGTCACCTATCAAAACATACCGAAACCTCCAAAGTCCAGTTCTTGTCTAGCAAGCCTAAATACCAGTCCCATCTGGTCAAACCTTTAAACCTTCAAACCAGTCCCATCTGGTCACCTTCCGTTTAACCAGTCCTCGTCTGGAAAACACAATTTCAAAGTCCAGTCCTCGTCTGGAAAACCACAAAGTCAGTTCCCGTCTGACACCAAACCTAGAAGTCAGTTCTCGTCTGACAGCTTAACCTTACACCAACCAGTCCCATCTGGTCTACCCTCCGAATACCAGCCCTCATCTGGTATTTCCAATCCAAAGTCCAACCTGCATTGGCAACCACCAAAGTCCAACTTGTATTTCCCAACCACCTACATTTCCAATCATACGCATCACATTCAACATCATAATCATCTTGCATCATATGCATACCCAAATCATGTCATATTTCCCCAGCTCTTGCATCTCCGTGCATTAGCATTTGCACTTGCATTTCCATTTGATATGAAACATCATTCTCATCAAGCATCCGCGTATGCGAGGTCAGATCCAGGATTAATTTCGAAGATTTTCAAGATCATCATCAACCCAGTCAGGGGCATCCCTTGCAAGTCGTGGGTTTCTCCCACGAGAGTCAAAAGATATCAAGATTATAATCAGCCCAGTCAGGGGCATCTTCCGCAAGACCGTGGGTGTTCCCCACGAAGTGTACAATTTTTGTTAGGCAAATTCAAGAGCTTCAAAGCAACCATCAGCCTGGTCAGGGTCATTATCTGCAAAAATGTGGGTCCTCCACAAAATTCAAGAATATCAAAGCAAAATTCCGCCCAGACAGGGGCACCTTTTCAAGACCATGGGTGTATTGCATGATGTATTTCAACCCCATGGTTAATCAAATCTTCAACGACAAATTTAGCCCAGTCAGGGGCATATCATTTAAAGTCAGCGATAAGTGGCAATCTCTTCGGAGAAGCTTATCTCCCTACATCCTTTTGGGTGTCAGGTTTGTCTGTATTTCATTTCTCAAATTTTTGTTTTCCTTTTTTGGACAAATTCAGGGTCTTCTTTGTATCTAATCGACTTATACCTTGAAAGATGAATGCTGCAGTAATTCATCTTACTCGGTCTAAGCCGATTAGATAGGGGCATCTGTCATACCCTAAATTTTCCCGCCAGCTTTTGTAAATATTTTTGCTTTTTTTCACTTAATTTCATGCCGTCTAGACACGTGTCCACTTTGAGCGTTTTTCAAAACTTGATTTATTTTGCCTAATGGGAGCGCGACACGTGGCCTAAGGGCATTTTCGTAAATATTTCAATCCTTTTTAATTTCTCTTTTTCCTTGCAAATATTACTATTTTGTTCTTTTTTTTATTTTTATCACCTATTTAATTTAATTAGATGTAGAATTTTGTTTTATTATATTTTTAGAATTAGAATAGTTATTTATTTATTTCTTTAGAATAGATTTTATTTTAATAGTTTTTAAATAGATTTTTTAATTTAGTTAGAATTTTTATTAGAAATAGTTTTTTATTTATTTAGAATAGAAATAGATTATTTTTATAGCATAGATTTAATTTGTTTTTAGAATTATTTTAATATTAGAATTAATTAGATTTGATTTAATTTTAGAGATATTTTAGGATTTTAAATTTAAGTTAGTAATTTTAGAGATATTTTAGGATTTTAGAATTAAGTTAGTAATTTTAGAGATATTTTAGGATTTTAGAATTAAGTTAGTAATTTTAGAGATATTTTAGGATTTTAGAATTAAGTTAGTAATTTTAGAGATATTTTAGGATTTTAGAATTAAGTTAGTAATTTTAGAGATATTTTAGAATTTTAAATTTAAATTAGTAATGTTAGAGATATTTTAGGATTTAAATAGTTTTTAGATTTTGATTTTGATTTTAGAGTTTTAACTGTTTTTAATTTTATTAGAAATAGTTTTTATTTTAAATAGATTTAGTTATATAGTTTTAGAAATAGTATATTTTAGAATTAGTTTAAATAGATTTAGTTTAATTTAATTATAGTTTTCATTTAAGTTAGATTAATTAGTTTAATTAGAATTTACGGTATTTATTAGTATTATTAAATTAGGAATTATTTATTTCATTATTAATAGTCAGATTTTGTTTAGTTAAATTTTGAATAATTTAGATTTTATTTTCTTAGTTTATTTAGTTTATTGGAAATTTAGTTTTTTAGAGTTTTCTTTTAGATTTAAATATGATTAATTTTTTATAATTTTTATTAGAATCTTTTTTGTTTGCTTGTAGAAATAGCTTTTAATAGTTTAATAAAATTTGTTAAATATAGGATAGTTTTTTTTTAAATAGGTTTATTTTATAGGTTTGGTAAAATTATTTATAATTTAGTTTAAATAGGTTTTTTTTATAGAAATAGATTTTTTATTTTAATTAAAAGTAATTATTATTTATTTATTTATTTACCATTTTAAAATTAATTTGTTTATTAAATTATAGATCCATTAAAAATTAGTTTTTAGATAGAAATGGTTCTTTATAGTTGTTTAGTCTTTAAATGGAATTTTAACTAGAATATAATTATTTTCTTTTATTTATTAGTAGATTTATTTAGATTAATTTTTATTAATTAGGATTTTATTATTGGTATTAATTTAATTAATAATTATTTCATTTAGGATTAGTTATTAGAATAGAATTATTAGTCTTTTTTTATTATTTAATTAGAACTTAATGATATTATAATTATTTAATTCTTCATAAAAAATTCAAAAAAAAAAGAAAGCTGATGTGCCATGTGTCATTTTCGTAGGGTATAAGACCCTATTCATCATCCCTTCACAAGGGGAACCCTAATCCAAAAAAAACCTACTAGCCGCCCATCTTCATGTAATCCATTTCTCTCTCTCTTCTTCCATTGCAACGAAGACAAAACACTAGCCGCCGTAAATCCTGCGACCCGCTTCATCATCGTCCTCTCAACACCCTAGACGGCCTTCACCATCAACATTCCGTTAACCCCCAAAATTTCTCATCTTCTTCTTCCAATCATCATTCTTCCTCAAACCACTCCAATCTTCCGCAAAACCACCAACGAAACCAAACCTCACCTCGATCTTAAACTAACCTTCATCAGTCCCAACAACAGAAAATCACAAACCCAAATACTTACTTCAATTGATTAAACCAAACAGACAAGAAATTAATTAAAGAAGAGAAACCGCGGCGAATGAGAGAGGAAGCTGGAACAACGTCGAGGATGAAAAGAGATGATGATGAGCCGTGTTGTTCTGCTTCTGTTTTCACTTTTTTTTTCCTTCACGTTTTTATCTTTGTTTCTTTCCTCTGTTTTTTTAAAGAAAATAGATTGGTGATTCTGTTTTATTTAAAATGTATGGGATGGATTTTAAAGATGTTTTGACAAACTTTTGAAGATACAGTGTTACTATCATAGCCAAACGTGTTTTCATGATGGGCTCTTTTGGCATTTTTTTTTTCTCTTCATATCATTTTGTTACTGTATTAGCAATTCATAGTCCTATATATTTTTAAAGTTGTTAGTTTTGTTAAAGTTTATACTACTTAGATTTTAGATTTTATATGTTCATATTATTATATTAGTTTTTGCCACATACATTTTCATATATACATATTGACTGCATTTTAGAATGTATATACATATTGGTCCATTTTTATATTGTTTTATTACACACAGTTTAATATGTTATTTTTTTATTTAGATTTTTTTAAAAGTTTAATATTTTTTCTTTTTTTAGAACTTCATAATATTTTTTGTTAAGTAGGTTCTACAGCTTTATAATATTTTTTATTAATTATTTTTTTATGGTAAATATATTTTTTATATAAACTTTTTTAGAATTTTTAACATTCCTTTATTCTTATTAGTCTTTTTTTATAGATTTGTAAACTTCCTTTTGATTTAGTTCTTTAAGAATTGTTAGTTTTTTTTTTTTTGTAAATTAGTTAGAGTTTTCATATATTCTTCTAAAATTAATTCTTAAGAGCTTTTGAACATATTTTTTAAAAAGTTAGATTTGGACGTTTTTGTTTATTTTTGAGTTTTAGTTTCGTATTTATTTCGTTTTTGGTCGATGACGACATTTCTATCGTTTAACCGTCAAATTATTGACGTGAAACAAAGGATCTGAGACCACCTCTTTTCTTTCTTATTTTTTATTCCGATTCGATTTTATTTTTGACTTGTGGATCAATGAAGTCTTTTTATCCGCAAGCGTCAGATTTTCGAAGTTGATAACCTTCTCGATTTCAAATCTATGGGGGATGACCATTGGGGTCATCTTCCTTACTTTGGGATCGCGATAGGCTACCTTCGATTAATCGACATTTTGTTTGTGGTTAAGACGAGATCACATTCTTTCGAGCCCCGATTCAGTCCACTAACCAATTGACGACTAACTAACCACTAACTTTTACTTTCTGTCAAATATACAATTGCTTTAATTTTCTGTCAAATATCAACTGCTTTATTTTTCAGTCATTTATATTCTTGTACATATTATATATTCTGTATATTATTATCTTGTATATATCAAATACTTGTACATTCTCTCAAAATACTTAATAAAATATCGAAACCTTAAAATCCTAATTGGTGGACTGTTGATTATATATCTTGTATATTATCCATTTCCTGTATATATTCGAATTTATCTCATCTCTTTGGCAGGTTATCAAATCTCTTCAATAAATAAATAAATTACCTTTGTATTGAATTAAAAAGAGAGGGTTAAGTGTAGACTTCTTCCTCTCCGAGTGTTGAGATGCTCACTGTAGTGTGGGTGGTTTCGATACTTGTCTTTCAATACGAAGACGCCACTCCCTCTTCTCCTAAAAAACCTCGGTTCCGTATCGAGTCCATTTTCAAACCCCTTCAATAAGGAATCATTTCTCTTTGTATTGAATTAAAGAGAGAAGATTGGGTGTAGACCTCTTCTTCTCCGAGTGTTGGGATGCCCACTGTAGTGAGGGTGGTCTCGATACTCGTCTTTCGATACGAAGACGCGACTTTATCCACCATCTCGCTTTCACAACTTCCTTCCACAATTTTCACACCTAAAACCTCGGTCCTGTACCGAGTGCATTTTCAAATCTTTTCATAACAAAAACTTGAACAGTCGTGGAGTGGTTAGGCGTAGGCCTTCTCCTATCCCGAGTGCTTACGTTTACCGTAGGGTTCTCTGTCGCAAAGCACTTACCATTCAAAACCAAAAACATCTTTAATAAGAGAACGAAGTTCTCTTTGCATTGAATTAAAGAGAAAGGATTGGGTGTAGACCTCTTCTTCTCCGAGCGTAGGGATGCCCACTGTAGTGAGGGTGGTTTCGACGCTCGTCTTTCAATACGAAGACGCCTCGTTCGCCACACCCTTTTATAACAAAACTTTGAGATAAAGAATTGGGTACTACCCGTAGGGGTTACTATCCGAGGACCTATCTCGCCCCTAAAAAACAATCTCACAAATCAAATGTGACATCTTGCCTCGCATGGCAAAAACCTAATCATTTCAAAAAGGATATGTTACGTCCGTTCTACCGCAAACAGGTAACGCCTAAGTCTCCGAACAAGCGAGCAGCAAAACACCTAAAATGCTAGAACGCGTATGATAGCATCATCCATAAAAAACATCAACACACCGTAGCACGAACTACGTTGCTCTGATTTCTCATGTCTGATTGAGAATACGTAGGCATAGGATTTCAATATCCTAGCGAGCACCCTTTTCTTTTTCCACCCTTTCCCAGAAAGGCATGCTACGTCCGTTCTACCGCAAACAGGTAACGCCTAAGTCTCCAACGAGTGAGCAGCAATACACCTAACTGCTAGAATGCGCACGATAGCAGCGTCTACTAAGACTTCCCCGCACACCGTAGGCCGAACTACGGCTGCTCTGATTCTTTACTTCTTTCAAGTAAAGATACGTAGGCACAAGGGCCACAATCCTTGCCGAGCACTTTCCCCCCTTTATCCGTAGCCCCGAACTACGTCGACTCTGATTTTCTCATACCTTTTGAGAATACGTAGGCCTAGGACCGCGAAGTCCTACCGAGTCTGTTCTTTCTCTCTTCTTCCCCGTTACCTCTCTTTCCATGTTTCTAACCCTTTATCTCTCTCCCTTTGGAACACACTTTTATAGCATAATATTTTAGCAAATATAATCACACGTCGACAAACAAAAGGTTCCCATCGAGTACGATGGATGCGAGGGGTGCTAATACCTTCCCCTTGCATAACCGGCTTTCGAACCCGTTCTTGGTCGCGAGACCATCTTATCCATTTCTTTCTTAAGGTTTTCTCGATATTTTCCTTTCCCTTCATGGGATAAATAAAATTCAGTGGCGACTCTTCTGTCTATCTTTTTCGCCTCCCCGTCGTTGCACGATGCATTTTTTGAGTAGCGACAACTCGTCCGAGATCCATTCCCCTTTTCACCACAATACAAACACTTTGGTGATTACTTCACTATAATCTCTGAAAGTTCCTTGTTCAAGATTGATTGTTGATGAGCCTCAATTGCGCCTTGAAAAATCTCCATTCTAAGGATCATCAGATGACCATCTTACAATTGCAAAATCAACATTGCTATATACTGATGCTGCTGCTGCTGTACAATACAAGAAAACAACGAGCCAAGATACACTATCCAGTAGCAATCTTGGCTATCGACCGGTTAATCTTGGTACTTCATTGGACCATGTTGAGGCTGTCCATCAATGCTATAATCTGCAAATGCATTCGAAGAAGGAAATGAATATGAACATAAGCTGCAGCAGTCCAGCAATTGAGTTGCCACTTTTGTCCTAAAAGATTGAACAACATTGAGGGCTGCCGGCAAAGCTTCTTGATCCTCTTCACCATTTTTACCTTGCCAAACACTAAGGACTAGTAAGTGTAACAACCTACAATGGCTACTCAACATTAGCAACAAATGAAGAAGAAAGGGGATTGACAGTTATAACAGAATATGACAACAAGAACAAAAAAGCATTGAGTCAAAAAAAAGAGAGTCCCACATCAGCAAATGGATAAGCAGTAAAAGAAACATTTTCACATAGTAAAAAGTAGGGTAAAAAGCAATTTTTTTTAATTCACTACAGACAAATGCAGAGGTCACTATCAAGTCTCAGAAAAGCAGAAATCATGGTATTGCCTCCTAACAGAATCGTACTACCCAAATGCTCCTCATTGTCCTACCTCACACGGATCAAGCACTCCCTTCAGCAAAATTCAAATTCTCACACGTATCAAAAACCCTAAAACTCTCCTATAAATACGGTCCTGTTCATTGGCAAAAAAAGGAGGAAAAACCCTAAGGTCACCTTGCCAAAATCAATCCCTAAACATAAAGCTCGAGACCCTGAAGAACTTCTTAGAGCCTCACACTAAGACTCTAAGGTAGTAAGCTCAGCCATATTTCTACGCACCCATAATCTAGCAGTTTAAGGAGAAGAAGAGAGAATAAAAGTGAATCAAACGAGCAGTAAAGCTAACCAATCAAAGGAACATTCACCTGAGGTAAACGTGACAAAATCTTGTAATCTTCATTGTAGGAACATATAGGCTTGGAAATCATCTGTGTTTGCTGATTTGTTTACTTGGTTGATGTTCATTTCATTTTGTTTACGACTCGAAGCTGTGCGAAAACATGGTTTCCGATTCTAATCTAAGGACTCATAATGAAATCATGAATTTAATGTAGAGTTTAGGTTCAGTTTTGTGATTTGGGGAGATTTGAGTGGGGATTTAGGGTTTGCGCTCAGGGCAAAGGGGTTCGCCTTTAGGGCATCCCGCTTCGGGGCGTTTGCACCGCCGGAGGAGATGATTGTGCCGTCGCCAGTCGCTGCATCTCTCCAACATTGTGGCTCGATTTTCTAATTGAAAGAAGCACAAGGAGGTTGCGAAAAAGGTTTCGAGAGAGAAGAATGATTAGGGATGTGCTATCGTGAGGGAGAGATTCCGTTTTGAGTTTAGGAGAGGAAAATGAGTAAGATACTGTTAATGCTTCCGGTGTTAGGTTAACTAAGACTTGATAGAACTTAATGGGGTCATTTAGAAACTAATTATATTTAGTTTAAATTATTATGTATATTATTAGTGATATTATTATTTTTGTAGATTTTATTTTTTTAAAATTATTATAATTAATATTTGCTTTGTCATATGAATTTATTTAAATTCTATTTAGGATTTTATTAAATTTATTTCTTATTTTCCTTTTATTAAAATTAAAACATTTTTAGAATAGAATAAAAGAGATCCTTTTTGAATTTATATGAAAGTGGTGAATCCTAAGAGTCTAGCACTCCTTGGATCCTTAAGCGACCGCTCTCGAGGTGCACACCTTGAGTTGTGGTCGCTTCGTCTTTCATCCTTAAAAACATTTAACCTCGTTTAAACCTTCCAAAGGTCGCAAACCCTAATTCGAGCAATACGCTCACCCTAGTTTAATCTACACGCTAATATTTTCAAATTATTTTCATAATTAAGTTACGAAAATATCGAGCTCTTGGAGTCGCGCATTCCTTGAATTCGAGAAAAATTACGATCAAGGTGTACACCTCGAACAGTATATCATTCGAACTTTCGTGTCTAAAATATCTCCATAATTATTTGAACAAGTATTCACTGTCCAGCAAACACTTTCGTAATTAATGGGATGAAAAAGATTGTCGTTGGGATCTAGCATTCCAACGATATCCCGACTAATTGATTACGAGGTCGGCGTCTCGTTTATCAAATAGTCGTCGTTCCTCCTAAACATACAACCTCTCTAACCTCGTTTCTTGCCTCCGTACGGTCGAGTCTAAACCCTAGTATGTCTCTAAACCATACGTCAAATTCAAATCATTTCTTAATTAAATTGCGAAAGAACTGAGTTCTTGGAGTCTCGCACTCCTTGAATTCTTGAGTAACCATTCTTAGGGCGTACGCTTTAGGTTGTGGTTCGCCCAACCTTTCGTATATAAAATACATGCCCTAACTACGTGGACCAATGTCGTTATTGTCCATTCAAATACATTTTCATAATTAATTAAATGAAAAAGGTATCATTGGGATCTAGCATTCCAATGATATCCCGATTAATCGATTGCGAGACTGACGCCTCGTTTATCGAGTAATCGTCATTCTCCCTTAAAATATCCAACTCCCTTCTCTTGCCCTCGTGCGATTGAAACTTTCTCAAACATAATTTCGAAGTTAGTTGAATGGAAAAGGTGTTGTTGGAATCTAGCATTCCAATAAAGCCCCGATTAATTGATTGCGAGGTTGACGTCTCGTTTATCGAATAGTCGTCATCCTCCATCAAATTACCTAACTACACTCCTCTTTCTCGCCCTCGTGCAATTGAAACCTTAAACCTATCCAAACCTATTCTCTTCCCTAAACAAAAACATCCAATGCGATAAACCTAACTCCTCGCCCTCGTGCGATTCCCAACCAAAACACCTTTTGTCAAGAACATTGTTTAATCCCTTCTTCCGCGCATAACAAACTCGTGCTTCAGCCTCCCCTAGCGAGCAGACAAGCCAACGTTTAGCAGTTAGAATGCGACCTAAACACTCGTTCACATTTCCAAACTTTTTACCGTAGTTGGCCGAACTACGGCTGCTCTGATTCTTCATTCACTTTCGAATGTAAGATACGTAGGCACAAGATTGCGATGATCTTGGCGAGCACAATCCCCTCTTTTCCCCGTAGTCCCATGAACTACGAATGCTCTGATTTTCCACTTCTTATAAGTGAAGATACGTAGGCACAAGGGCCCCAATCCTTGGCGAGCACCCTATCCTATAACCGTCCATTCCCCCCATAGGAGAAACCTTAGAAGAAAACAAATAAGCATAGTTAACTTTACTCTCGAATCGATCAAGAGGTTCCCGTTGAGTACAACGGACGTAGAGGGTGCTAATACCTTCCCTCTGCGTAACCGACTCCCGAACCTAGAATATTGGTTGCGACGACCATGTTCTTATCTCTTTAAGGTTTTATTGATATTTTCCTATTCCGTCCTTGGAATGAATAAAGTTCGGTGACGACTCTGTTTCGAACAGTATTTTCCGCGGCCATCGCGAGGATCGTATTTTTCGAGGTACGACAGATGGCGACTCTGCTGGGGAACTGTGCATTGCCCTATGCAAGAGAGAGTCAAGCCTAACTTGACTCGATTTGAGAGTGTTGACTTTTTCTTAACCGATTTTTGTGTGCTTATTGTTTTTTTCTTTGTGCTTATATTCTCCTGCTTGTTTGTTTATTACTTCTTTCTTGCTATTATGTGTAATATATTATATTTTCTTGTTGGATTCTGGGAAAGTATCACAAGTAAAGCTCTACACTCGAGCTTTGGAAAAAGAAGAGAGAAAACATAGCTTAGAATTGGTAGTGATTAGTGTTAGTCCCCAGGGACTCGCTCCTTGTGTGCCTAGCATGAAAGCTCCTCCAGAATAGACCTTTTCGTAGATCTTATCGTAACACGGCTAGCCTGTTGCACGATTTGATTCATGAAGGGTCCATGACTCTGGGAACCACTCTTAGAACCAGTTTCTATATTGGTAGTCGTGTAGTGTTGGTCCCCGAGGACTCGCTTCTCGTGAGCCTGACATGAAGACTCCTCTCTCGAGAGATCTTTTGGTATTACCATCATAATACAGCTCGCCTGTTGCATGACGATGGTATCATTGGTATCTATGACCTTGAGAACCTCGTCCGTCCACGTAGAAACTATCCCGTGAGTGGGTCATTTTGGGTAAAGAATTTAAAACTATCTTTATACCTATTAGGAGGGTGGGAGATACTTGTGATAGCCAGGATCCCGCACTATTGCATTCATAAACATTTACATATGCATCATAACTCACACTCATTTTTAATTTCAGGGAAGCATTTATATTGACAGGTTGAAATACATTCATGAAATGGCCGCAAGTTCAGAAAAGAGAAAGACTATTCAGCTTAAGGCGCTCAAACCTGATGTTGGTGTGATCATGAATTGTTTGAAAGAAATGCCTACCATCTTCAAGAAGACTCTGATAGGAAGGTTTGGCCAGGTGACTGATCTGCTAATGATTAAAGTACAGGTCCCTGCTATTACGGCTTTAGCACAATTTTATGATCCGCAAATGAGAAGCTTCTTATTTCAAGATTTCTACTTGACACCTGCTATTGAAGAGTTTGAGGGGTTTCTAGGTTTCCCGGTCAGGGGTAGAGCACCTTATACTATGATAGGGCAGACTCCAGAAGTGGAAGAATTGGCCGATGCTCTCAAAATATCGATTTCAATAGCCAAAGCTGGTTGGAAGAAAAGAGAAGATTTCTTCGGTTTTAGAAGCATTGTACTAGAGAAAGAAGAAATTAAGATGTTAAAGAACAAACAATGGGATGCTTTGGTGAATGTATTGGCTCTCCTCATCTATGGGTTAGTTTTGTTTCCCACTTTCGAAGATTTCGTTGATTCTGCAGCTGTCAGCGTATTTTGGGCCGTTTGGAAGAAGGATCAAAGCCCGGCACACCCTCTCCTGGCTGATGTTTTTTACACTTTACACCTTCGCCATGAAAAAAAGGGTTCAGTATTGACATTCTGTTTCCCTATTCTCTACAAATGGCTCACTTCTCACATACTCAAACGTCACGCCAGTGTCCCAACTTTGAACAGTGGGGAATGGGCTCAGTTTCTAGCATCTATCTCTGAAAAGAACATCACCTGGTACCCGAACAAGCTGGAAGTAAGTGAAATCATCATGAGCTGTGGTAGCTTTTGCAACGTACCGTTGATCGGATCAAAAGGTTGTATAAGCTATAACCCTATACTAGCCATACGACAATTTGAGTACCCAATGTTAGGGAAGCCTGAAGACAAAGAATTAGAAGAAATGATCCTCCATGAGAGAGGTGCCAAAGATCCCTCACTTCTTTGTCAGATTGTACGATCTTGGCTGAAAGTTCATACTAAAGGATCAGATTTGAGAAAAAGGGATGGTGTGACCAGGATGCCTTTTCGACAATGGGTTCTAGAGAGGGTCAAAATAGTTAAGCTCCCCTTTTCTATTGAGGCACCTCCTAAACTCACCACTCCGCAACCGGTACCTGTATCAGTCGAAGAAGTAGAAGAGATGAGAGTCAAGATAGCCCAGCTAGGGAAAGAAAACAAAGATTTACAAGCCAAGCTTCAAAATGTGACTAATGAAAAGAATCACATGAGGTATGAGATCGAGAGGAAGGATAAGAGAATTGAAGAGATGGGGAGCAAGATTAATGAAGAAAAGGGTAAAAGGAAAAGGACCAAAGTATGTATCAACCAGGCTGACAGTTGCTTAGAATCCCTTAAAGAGTAACTGGACCACGCTCATAGAAAATGGCGAGAGAATGAACAGTGGTATCTTCTAGCCACTAAACAGAATAAGGAGATCAGGGAGACGTTAGGAGCTAAAATCAAGACACTTGGTGCTGCGCTACGTCAATCAAGAGCTGACGAAGATAGAGAACGTCAACTCAAGGAAGAAGCCCTAAACTCATCTTGGGTTAAGCCAGAAGATTGGTGCAAGATGTGTATTGACCTGGATGAGCTCAAGAAGTTTGTTAAGTATCAAGAGAATCAGATAGGAGCTATTAAGGAAGACCAAGCAATTTGGTCTGCTGCAAGAGACCAGTTAGCTCATGATGTTGCAACATATGAGCAATCCATTCACATCATGAAGGATAACCGAGATGCATACCGCAACAAGCTAAATGGGTTGGTGGAATTTTGTAACTGGTTGGCCCAAGATCTGATATGGAAACATCGTGATGCTATGGAAGCCATAGATGATTCTACCGCTCCGGCTATTTATGAGTTCATATATGTGTGCAAAGAAATGTTGGCAAGATTCAAGGAGGAGCTCAAGGAGCGTGAAGCGAGAAGAAATGAAGCTTGAAGTTTTTTGTTTTTTCTGTTGTTTTGCGCAATTTTTGGATTGTACTCTGTTTATGTTGGAACAAGTTTAAATGAATAAGGAGTAGTCTTTTTTGATTATTTGTTCTTGTGCTGTTTGAATGATTAATAAATAACCGTTGGTATAAATGCTTCCCTAAAAAATATATATAATAATAAAAAATCATAATCATAAGCATAAACATAAGCATCTTTGCATCTTCACCCGACAGTACGACTCATTGGACTTTTCCCTTTCCCTCAGAATTTGAAAGCTGACTATTCGACATCGCTACAAGACCAGGCGCAACTTCCAAATGACGCTTGAGCAAATGGAAGAGACTCAGAACACCATGAGGGGTGACATCGACGCACTCAAGATGAAGATGGATCAGCTGCTGGAGACAATGCTGACGCTAGCCCAAAAAGAAAACAATGCTGAGACTTTTGCTGATGCCAGGAAAGCGGATGACAACATAGGAACTTCGGGGATTGTTAAAACCCCCCACGTTGACCTTGTTGACCGTTCCATATCCGCGCGTCAGGGTTCTGAAGCATACATGGACGAACAATATGATGCTTTCTACCAACCTCCACCACCTCCTCCTCAACACAATGTGGGGGCTACTAATGACTTTGCTGCAGATAGACTACGAACTGTTGAAGAGAAAATCAAGTCATTGGAAATCAAGAAGACTCCAGGGTTGGATGCTGTTGACATGTTCCTAGTACCAGGATTGGTGATACCAAAGAAATTCAAAGTCCCAGACTTTGAGAAGTACAAAGGGGTCAGCTGCCCCAAAACCCATCTCAGAGCGTACTGTCACAAGATGGCGGCTCACATTGATGACGACTTGATCTTAATACACTACTTTCAAGATAGCCTCAGTGGGGCATCGTTGGAATGGTATATGCAGTTAGAAAAAGGACAAATCAGCACGTGGAGAGATCTAGCAGATGCGTTTTCACAACATTATCAGTATAATACTGATTTGGCACCGAATCGCACGCAGCTGCAAGATATGACTCAACGTAACAACGAGTCATTTAAAGAATATGCCCAAAGGTGGAGAGAGTTGGCTGCCCGTGTTCAACCACCATTGCTGACTAAGGAGTTAACTGACATGTTTATGGGAACTCTACAACCGCAGTACCTGGACCACATGCTTGGGTCCAGTTTCCCTAACTTTGCTGAAGTGGTGTCAGTAGGTGAAAGAATCGAGAGCACTTTGAAAAAGAACAAGGCTGCGGTCCCGATGAATGGAGGAAGGAAGCCTTTTGTGAAGAAAAGGGAGGATGAAACTAACGCCGTGATGAGAGGACGAGGAGATAGAGCTCCAGTGAACATCCAATATCCACAGGTAGCTGCAGTAGCCCATGCTCCTTATCAACAACCAGCTCAACAGCAGAATCAACAACAGAATTATCAGAGAGTTCCTCCACCGCAATATCAGAATGCCCCGGCTCAAAGACAACAAAGGCCGAGACAGCCAAGAAGACAACTTGACCCACTGCCTATGTCATATGGGCAGATCTTTGCTCAGCTAAATCAGAGTGGACACTTAACGTTGCGAGATTTGCGTCCAGCAACCTTTCCATACCCCCCGGGTACGATGCGAACACCCATTGTGAGTTTCATAAGGGAGCCCCTGGACACTCCATAGACAACTGCTATGCGTTTCAAAATAGGGTGCAGGATTTGATAGAGTCCAAAGATCTCACTTTTACACCTAGAGGTGCCAACATTACGAAGGATCCGTTGCATAAACATGGAGGTCCTTCTGTCAATGCTATAGAAGGAAATAGTGGTTTGAGACTGATTACGAATGTTGAAGATGTCCGTACTCCGATGGCCGTCATCGGAGAACAATTGAAGAAAAGTGGGATGATTCCCCAAAAAGAAGGGGAGAATTTGACTGACGAAGTGATAAAGAAACATCTGCAAAGGTTCTTAAAGCATGGGATAATACAAATAGAACAAAGAGATTCGAATGTGTCTGCTATTGATATTCAGTATGATGAAACAAGTGCTTATCCGACAAGGCGACTTCGACCAGCGCCAGTAGTCTTACAGTATGATCCTTCGGAAGCCTTTCAACAGAGGCCCGCCCGACCAGCACCCGTGGTTATGCAGTATGATGAAGATGACGTCAATAGACAAAAAGCAGCGCGACCAGCTCCGGTGGTAATAGAATATTCTGTCAATGAATCTGAGCCCAAAGTTTTTAAACAGAGGCCAGAGAGACTAGTGATTGAGTATGACGCTGCCAAATGCGATGCAGTTGTGGGGCCTAGTGGAATGACCCGTAGCGGTCGTTTATTTGCCGCCAAACCAGTGGAAGTGCCAGCTAGAAATAAAGAGAAAGCTACAATTAAACCACCAAGTGTTGAGCCACCTGTTGAGGTGTCATCACCAAAAGCAGCAGTAACACCAAAGGAAGCTGAGGAGTTTTTGAAGATCATCAGAAAAAGTGATTACAAAGTGATTGACCAACTAAACCAGACTCCTGCCAGAATTTCCATGCTCTCGTTGTTACTTAATTCAGAGGCCCACAGGTTATCTTTGATGAAGGTGTTGAGCGCTGCGCATATTGCTAAAGACATCACCGTAGCCCAGTTCGATGATGTGATAGCTAGCGTAACAACCGGAAACTTTCTTGGGTTTAATGATGATGACTTGACTGCAGAGAAGAGAAACCACAATAAAGCTCTCCATATTTCTATCAAGTGCCAAGACACATTGATATCCCGAGTCTTAGTGGATACAGGTTCTTCTTTGAACGTGCTTCCCAAGGTCACTCTGGAGAGAATGCCAGTAAAAGGAGTTAGCATGAAGCCAAGTGCTCTGGTAGTCAAAGCTTTTGATGGTTCCAGACGCGCTGTGATTGGCAATGTGGACTTGCCAATAAAAATCAGGCCAACTGACTTCACTATCACTTTCCAAGTAATGGACATTTATCCAGGGTACAACTGTCTATTAGGAAGACCTTGGATTCATCATGCAGGAGCTGTTACCTCTACCCTTCACCAGAAGCTAAAATTTGTCAGTAATGACAAAGTAGTTCAGATTGGAGGAGAGGAGGATATCTTGGTTAGCCACTTAACATCCTTCAGGTACATTGAAGTTGAAGGGGAAATGGTGGAAACGCCTTTTCAATCTTTTGAAATGGTGAATACATTAGTAGTGCAGCGAATTTCAGAGGGGCAGAGTTCAAGATCAGCAATGGCATCTTATGAAGTAGCTAAGATGGTTGTAGACAAAGGAAACGCCCAAGGTTGGGGCAAAATGGTGGAAGTGGCTGAAAAGTTCGACAAATTTGGGCTAGGGTACCATCCTTCGTCCAACACTGTGACAATTGCATATGGCAAGAAGCAGATTCCTCCTGTAGCAGAAATTTTCAAGAGCGCCGGGCATATCTTCGACCATACCTCTGCCATGGTAATTGAGGATGAGGCTGATGACAAGGAAGTCTCCGCAAGCTGGATCCGACAGGCTGAACTTGGTGAAGAATTGAAGAATTGGAAGACCATCGAAATACCCCAGTTTTTCCCTCCTCAAAAGTAAAGTCTTAATTAATTTTCAAAAAAAACCCTACGTTCTGCCCAAGGCGTAGTGGAGCTTTGTATCGGGCCCCCTGATGTTTCGAAACATGTTTAACATGAATAAATTTTGATTTGCATTCAATTTTTGCTCATTTTCTTTTCTATTTTTTTCATAATTAATGGCATTTCTTTCGCGCACTCACTTTCCTAAATAAGCTGCATAAATCATAAACATGCAGAGACACTACCGAGGTCCTTGATATCGACACTACTATAGGCCTTTATGATTTTGATTGTCCAATATACCGAGCGGATGAGGAAGACGAGAATGAGCTCCCCAACGAATTGGCTAGGTTGCTGCAGCAAGAAGAGAAGGTCATTATGCCGCATAAAGAGGATGTCGAGGTTATCAACCTAGGTTCTGAAGAAAATAAAAGGGAGATAAAGGTTGGAGCGTCTCTTCAAGATGTTGTCAAGGTAAAGCTGGTAGGGCTCCTCCGAGAATATGCTGATGTATTCGCATGGTCGTACCAGGACATGCCTGGTCTAGATACGAACATTGTTGTACACAAACTACCACTCAAAGAAGGGTGTCATGCCGTCAAGAAGAAGTTGAGAAGAACTCGCCCTGATATGGCTCTGAAAATCCGTGATGAGGTCCAAAAACAATTCGATGCAGGGTTCTTAGCAGTGGCCAAATACCCACAATGGGTTGCAAATATTGTTCCCGTACCGAAAAAAGATGGAAAGGTCCGTATGTGTGTGGATTACCGCGACTTAAACAAAGCAAGTCCTAAAGACGATTTTCCATTGCCTCACATTGATGTGTTGGTAGATAATACGGCACAGTTCTCTGTTTTTTCCTTCATGGATGGATTCTCTGGTTACAATCAAATTAAGATGGATCCGGATGACATGGAAAAAACCACGTTCATTACACCATGGGGCACATTCTGTTACAAGGTAATGCCATTTGGGTTAAAGAACGCTGGGGCAACATACCAACGTTCAATGGTAACACTCTTTCACGATATGATTCACAAAGAGATCGAAGTGTACGTTGATGACATGATTGTTAAGTCCCAGACTGAAGAGGAGCATGTGGGTAATCTGGAAAAGTTGTTCGCCAGATTGAGGAAGTTCAAGTTGAGGCTGAATCCCAACAAATGTACATTCGGGGTGCGATATGGAAAGTTGTTGGGCTTTATCGTAAGCCAGAAAGGGATTGAGGTGGACCCTGATAAAGTAAGGGCAATTCAAGACATGCCCTCACCAAAGACTGAAAAGGAGGTCCGTGGATTTCTGGGGAGGTTGAATTATATCGCAAGATTTATTTCACATCTCACAGCCACTTGCAAGCCAATTTTTAAATTACTCAGGAAAGATCAGCCGGTTGTTTGGAATGATGAGTGCCAAGGGGCATTTGATGCAATCAAAGAATATTTGCAAGAACCACCGATCTTGATACCACCAGTTCCTGGAAGGCCGCTCATTATGTACTTAACTGTGCTAGAAGAGTCCATGGGTTGCGTATTAGGACAACAAGATGATACGTGCAAGAAAGAACATGCTATATACTATCTCAGCAAAAAGTTTAACGACTGTGAGACTAGATACTCTTTGCTTGAGAAGACTTGTTGTGCACTTGCATGGGCTGCTAGACGACTCAGACAATATATGCTGACGCACACCACATACTTAATCTCCAAGATGGATCCCATCAAATACATCTTCGAGAAACCTGCTCTTACCGGTAGGATAGCCCGGTGGCAAATGCTTCTATCTGAATACGACATCCAATACACCACTCAGAAAGCTATAAAGGGCAGTGTGTTAGCAGATCATTTGGCCCATCAGCCGGTGGAAGAATACCAACCTTTAAGATTTGACATTCCAGATGAGGATATCATGATGGCAATAGATTATGAAGAGCCAGGGCCAGATGAAGGGCCACAACCAGGGGAGAGATGGACTCTTATGTTCGATGGTGCTTCTAACTCTTATGGGCACGAAATTGGGGCAGTGATTACATCTCCCAAAAATTTTCACTTGCCGTTTACGGCCAAACTCTGCTTCCCGTGCACTAACAATATGGCTGAGTACGAGGCATGTATACTAGGGCTAGAAGAATCCATCGACTTGAGAATCAAAACTCTCGATGTGTTTGGAGATTCTGCTATAGTGATCTACCAGATAAGAGGCGATTGGGATACAAAGCATGAAAATTTAATTCCATATCGGGATTATGTGACCAAATTGCTTCCCCGATTCGATGATATCACTTTTGCTCACATACCTCGAGAAGAAAATCAAATGGCTGACGCTTTGGCAACTCTGGCATCCATGTACAAGTTGATATGGCCTAATCATAGACCGTCTATTGATTTACGACGCTTTGAAGAGCCCGCGCATTGCCTGACTGCTGATAAAGACGCAGATGAAAAGCCGTGGTTTTATGATATAAAGCGATATCTTGAAAAGCAGGAATATCCCGAAGGAGCCCTGGGTATCGATAAAAGAACTTTGCGAAGATTGGCATCCAACTTCTTCCTCAACGGAAATGTATTGTACAAGCGCAACTATGACACTGTTTTGCTTAGATGTGTGGAGAAACGTGAAGCTGAACAAATTCTAAAAGACATTCATGAGGGCTGCTTTGGAACTCATGCGAATGGACATACCATGGCAAAGAAAATATTGAGAGCGGGCTATTATTGGCTTACCATGGAAGCAGATTGTTATCATCATGCCCGAACTTGTCACAAGTGCCAAATATACTCTGATAAGATTCATGTACCCACCACTCCATTGAACGTCTTAACCTCACCATGGCCCTTCTCCATGTGGGGAATAGACATGATTGGGATGATTGAACCAAAAGCTTCAAACGGACATCGCTTCATACTTGTGGCTATAGACTATTTCACCAAGTGGGTTGAAGCTGCTTCGTATACCAACGTTACTAAGCAAGTAGTCGCCCGCTTCTTGAAACACAACATCATATGCAGATATGGAGTGCCCAGCCGCATCATCACTGACAATGGGTCGAATCTCAACAACAAAATGATGGACAAGTTGTGCGCCAGCTTTAAAATAGAACACCATAACTCGACACCATATAGACCCAAAATGAATGGAGCCGTAGAAGCAGCCAATAAAAATATCAAGAAAATCATCCAGAAGATGGTGGTCACATACAAAGATTGGCACGAGATGTTACCCTTTGCATTACACGGCTACCGTACTTCCATACGAACTTCAACAGGGGCAACTCCCTACTCGTTGGTTTATGGCATGGAGGCAGTTCTCCCAATAAAGGTCGAAATCCCTTCTCTAAGGGTTTTAATGGAAGCTCAACTCGATGAAGCCGAATGGGTAAAAACGAGGTTTGAAGAACTTAATCTCATTGAGGAAAAGCGCTTGACATCCATATGCCACGGCCAGCTTTACCAGAGAAGAATGAAGAGAGCCTTCGACAAAAAAGTGCATCCCAGGACATTCGCGCAAGGAGACTTAGTACTCAAGAGGATCATGGCTATGTATAATGAATCTAGGGGCAAATGGACACCGAATTATGAAGGCCCATATGTGGTAATAGAGGCATTCTCTGGTGGTGCCTTAAAGCTCGCAACCATGGATGGGGAGGAGTTACCTTATCCAGTAAATGCAGATTTGGTCAAAGATACTTTGCCTAAAAAAATGGAATAATAAAGTCGCTAAGTCGAAAACCCGAAAGGGAGACTTAGGCAAAATTAGCTATCCCGGTGAACCGAAAACCCGAAAGGGCGGTTCAGGAAAAAATTAGGGATAAAATAAGAATAGGCCCACTGAGTCGAAAACCTGAAAGGGCGGCTCAGGCAAAAAAGGGCGTCCCGTTGGATTGAAAACCCGAAAGGGCGATCCAGGCAAAAGTTAGGGGCAAAATTCCAAGGCAAAGTATCCATTATGCATGATCGCTCGACCCTAGTACATAATCAAGAGACATAATTGATCCGGCCATCTTTCTACGAAGCAAGGTGTTGAAGACATCCAAAGCCATAGGGACTATAGCAGTGTCAAAACTCAAAGGAACTCTAATTTTTGCCATTATGTTTTTTTTCTTGCACTGTAATCACCTCATTAAGGGATTACATCTTTGTATATCTACCCATTCAAGGGTCAAATCAATATAAAGAGAGATTTCTCATTAAATTGTGCTCACTCTTTTACTTTATCTGATTGTTTGCAAATTAATTTTATTTTTGATAATTTGTGTTCGAAACTTCAGCTAAAAAATAAGAATATAACTTTTTGACAAGGTATAGAACTTGTTTTGACGTTTGAAAATATTGGGGAAAATAGATGGTCTCCAAGAAACATATCAACAGGTAGAAGCTTTGAATTAGTCGTCAGCTGCCCCGGCTTGTCATCATAAAAAGCCTTGCCGTTCTAAAGGGTTTGTATGAGGTGATTCCCCCCAGCATCGAGATCAAGAACTAAACTGGGGCAATCAATTCCCCCGATCGTCATGGAGTATCTAAATTTGGGATGTCGAGTAGTCTAATTCTCTCACTACCCCATAGAAAGTCCAATCTTTTATTGGCTAACCACAAAAAGCCACTCCAATTGGCACCTTCAATTTACCCTAAAAGTTCAGTCTTCATTGGCAACCACTAAAAGTCCACCCTCGTTGGCATCCTCAATAACCAAAGTCCAAACCATTTGGCAACTACCGAATTCAGTCCCTGGTGATGTCCCCAACAGGATTTCATCCCCAGCATACCTGGTCGCTGCATTATCATAAGCACGATATACAATATCGCATCATATTATAGTCATATCGAGCATTAACATATCATTGGCATTCGCATCGTGCACTTCCTAGCAGTTGCATCTTAGTTGCATGTTTGGGCATTATAAAACATTGCATTGCATAACAACATAGCAGGATCCAGGATCAGTTCACAAGCATCTTGGTCCGTCCTCCAGTGAAGTTGGCAGTATGACTCTGAAAAGATTTAATACCTCACGAGTTCAGGGAATTCTACTCCCCAGCAAGTCAGTCTTCAACCATGCAGTTGATGATGATGCTCCCCAGCAACTATTGCTCTAGTGGCTCCCCAAGAAGAGGTTATCCTCAAAAGAGTTTCTTGAAGGCTTTCTCCCCTGCAGAGATGGGACAACACTGTTCCTTTAAATAGGAATTTTAGCTCAACTATTCCTCAGCAAAATTATCACTCGAGATACTGCTTTGGTATCATCGAAGAGCCTTAATGGATAAGGTACTGCTTCGATCACCCGAAGAATCTCAAGTTTTGTTCGAGATACTGCTTTGGTATCATCGAAGAGCCTTAATGGATAAGGTACTGCTTCGATCACCCGAAGAATCTCATGTTTTGTTCGAGATACTGCTTTGGTATCATCGAAGAGCCTTAATGGATAAGGTACTGCTTCGATCACCCGAAGAATCTCAAGTTTTGTGTGAGATACTGCTTTGGTATCATCGAAGAGCCTTAATGGATAAGGTACTGCTTCGACCACCGAAGAATCTCATGTTTTGTTCGAGATACTGCTTTGGTATCATCGAAGAGCCTTAACGGATAAGGTACTGCTTCGATCACCCGAAGAATCTCATGTTTTATCAGAGATACTGCTTGGGTATCATCGAAGAACCTTAATGGATAAGGTACTGCTTCGACCACCGAAGAATCTCATGTTTTGTTCGAGATACTGCTTTGGTATCATTGAAGAGCCTTAATGGATAAGGTACTGCTTCGACCACCGAAGAATCGCATGTTTTGTTCGAGATACTGTTTTGGTATCATCGAAGAGCCTTAACGGATAAGGTACTGCTTCGATCACCCGAAGAATCTCATGTTTTATCAGAGATACTGCTTGGGTATCATCGAAGAACCTTAATGGATAAGGTACTGCTTCGACCACCGAAGAATCTCATGTTTTGTTCGAAATACTGCTTTGGTATCATCGAAGAGCCTTAATGGATAAGGTACTACTTCGACCACCCGGAGAATCTCAAATTTTGTTCAGATATACCACTTTGGTATCACCGAAGGACCTTAACGAATGAGGGACTGCTTCGACCACCCAAAGAGGATCGCTTATAGTACTCTGGTATTGCGAAGGACTTTATTAGATGAGGGACTGCTTCGACCACCCAGAGAATATCAGGTTATCTTATTCATCCTATTAACCCATTCATGGTACTTTTCACTCCTCTACCGGACAAATTTCGGGGTCTTCTTGTATCTAATTGACTTTCACCTTAAAATGAACGTCATACAACAATTCATTTGCTCAGGTTTAAGGCAATTAGATAGGGGCATCTGTCATACCCCAAATTTGTCCTACTTCGGTATTTAATGAACATTTTACTGTTTTGTGACTTCTAGCCATAACCCTCTAAAGTTTCGTTTATAAAGACCATGTGTGTACACATTGTGGTTATAATCTCTAGCCCTTTATGTGGAATCCTTGTGGGAGGAGCGCGCTTCCAGCCCCTTACACCCAAACTCATGTGTGTCCTTGTTCTCACGATCACACAGACACGATATGGTCAATACCATAAAGTACATGATTAGATCTATCTCGCCACACAATTGTTGGTTTTCAAGAAATTTAAACTCTATTTCCACTTGATTATAAACTTCTCTAAAGCTTGTGTAAGCCTCACTACAAGTTGCTTGTTATGATATGCAAGTTATTCAAAGATGCTTCAAATGATACTTCTAGACACGGTCGATTTAGCCTTAAGCTGTGTTCGAATAGATTGCAGGTGTCAAGCTATATTTGGATTCTAAATTGGTTTGTGACAGACTTAGATTTAGCTTGCAAATTTCCAAGTCATAATTGGATTACAATTTGGATGCAATTAATCTAGAATATATTCTGATTCGTTTCAAGACATAATCAATTGGTTTCAGGTAGCATTGAACCATATTTCATGATTGGTACTAAAGTAGCGCGGTAGACATATCCAAAGTTAGATCAATCTCATTTCAAGAAGTTCATAATATACGTAGCATATAAGTGATCAAGTTGTTAAGTGGTTTCGAGTTGTGTTTAATGCCTTTCAATTCGCGTTTTAAAGGCCATGATTGTAGTACACCCTCCACACAATGCCAAAATTATTGCAAACTAGGACGATCTTGAGGTTGGTTGTAGCATGAGCCGTAAGAAGAAATAAGCTGGAGCAATGATAAGTTATATATCATGGAATTACATACAAGATTACAAAGAACATAGAATTAAGATTGTGACGTATAAATGAAACAGTGGCAACATCATGTTGTGGTCCTTATTTACAGTCAAAAATTATAATTCTCATTATGAAAAGCGGTATCTATTGGCATAGAGTTCATCACCATTACAAATTCAAACAAGACTTTATGCATGGATTGGGTTTCAAGAGGAAATATAGCCTTAGTTCTTGTTACATAAGTTTACAAAGGCCATTTACTAATTTATGGCGGTAATGTGGCTATTCAAGACTTTGACTTCAGTACAGCAGCTTTATGACCTTTTGGCTTCTACTGTACACCACTTGGAGTTGGATTAAAAATCTTGAGATTGCTTGCCAAGCTCTGCAAGAAATCCATTGTCACATTATGAACATGAAAGAATGATTAGCACAAGTGAATTAAACGGTAATGTGCAAAACAAGGTTTGACAAGTGACTTAAAATATAGTAGTGGCATCATCGTGAAAAAACAGTTTGACATTCCAAGTGGTACTATTCTAACAGAGATTATACCTTCAAATAAAATGTTAACTAATGCTCAGGCAATGCGTGTTCCATCATGTTTCATAGATCACCATCTTCTTGGCTGAATATGTCAGGTCCATGAATTTATATTCTCCATTCTCGCACAGTCCATGATTGGCTCCAAAATACATGAAAAAGAATGAATACATATGGTCAGAAAAAGTACACAGATAGAAAAATAAAGAACGACATGGCTCAGAGGAATTTTATGAGCAGTAAAAATTGGTTTTACAATGGTCAAAATACCATTACATTCTAGAAGGCATAACAATGAACTGTGAAAAGAATAGAGAAGGTATCTTGCCCAATCCAACTTGCCATGCTACCATTACCTTGTTGGTGTCACAGACTCACAACCAAAACCAAAACCTCAGTCGCATGTTTTCAAATCCCCCAGCCAGATCCAAACCAATACTACTCGTAGCAGTTGCAGCATCGTAACAGAGCAACAATACAAAACCTGCTCTAAACCACACTTCTTCCATCTTGATAAAACCTACAAAAAAGAAAACATAAGGGCAACAACAGACAATTGAATTGGAGGGACACTACCATGTACATATTCTTTTACACACAAAAAAAAAACCTCAACAAAACTCCTTTCTTCTTCGACCCTCAAACATCAATAACCCTTAACTTCACCCTTATCCTCCTTTCAAGCATAAAAAAAACCGCTGTCATGTTTTCCTCGGCTCTAACACATAACACTCTTTTTCTCACTCTCTCAACAAACAATGGCACCAGCTTCCATCGTAAGTAACGGAAACGGAACTCCCACCGTCACAACTCGCTTCGCTTCCGTCTACAGCAAAGTCCAAAACAGTGGTGTCAATCACAAACTCTGTCTTCCTTCCGTTCTCCAAACACCGTTCGCCATTGTCGATGGTCCTAAAAGCTCCGACGCTGGAAATACAGATGAGATCGCGAAACTATTTCCATTTTGTTTGGACAACCTTCCGCTGCTTTGGTGCCTTCTGATTCAATCAATGCACTTCCTCATCAGAAGTTGAAGATTGGTGTTGTTCTCTACGGTGGACAAGCTCCCGAAGGTCACAATGTTGTATCGGGAACTTACGATTACCTTCAACAACATGCAAGTGGAAGCACATTGTATGGTTTCAAAGTGGCAGGGACAAGATTGAAACTCCAGAGCAGTTTAAACAAGTTGAAGAAACAGCAAAGAAGCCAGACTTGGATGGGCTTGTTGTTATTGGTGGAGATGAATCCAACACCATACATACTCTTTTCTCCTTCAACTTCACAACATAGCAGCATCTTACGTTTTCCAAACTCACTCATTTTCATTATCTGCCGTGCACAACAACACCTAAATTCCCAGCCACAGTGTATCATCACAAAACAGCCACCATAAAAAAACAAAGAAAAACAACAAAAAGCATACCTTGTTTTCGTTTTGATATTACCTCCACTGTTATAGGTTTCTCCAATCTTCCAAACCCATACTAAAACCTGTCACAAATAAACCGCAGTGATAACAACTTGTGGTAATCGCAGGAGACAACTCCGTAATAGTAGTAGCAGCTACGTGACTCCCAGTGCTCACCTCATAACTACATCGCTCAACCACAGCGTATTTGCTTTTGTTCACAACCGGTGCATCACTTAACTGGAGCTAAGAACATACCAGCTGACCTTCGAAAAAATCCTCTTCCTGTTCAATGGTGACTTCCATCGCCTTTATAAGCACACTCACGATGTACGGTCGTGGAATTCTCACAGCAGTGAACATCAACACAAACTTTGAACCACCATCTCCAAAACCTGTGAAATGCATAAAGAAGATGAACAATATTTGGTTAGCCACAGCATCACATACATGAGTTAATGAAACATAACCTTTTCATAAAAAAAATAGGACAACATTCAATAGAAGAGTTAGTTTCAACCAGTAATGAAAAGTCTAACAATGAAAATCCTGCTGTAGAGCATGCAGAATAGAAGGTTGATACCAGTCTTACGCAGCCAAAAAAAATTGTAATAGAAGATTCAAGTGATAAACCGATTCCCATGCAAGACATTTTTGATATTGCTGAAGATTGTAATGTTGGGGCCAAAGAAAACCAGTTTCTTGAATATTCTCAAAGTAGTCTAACATCGGATGATCCTAGTAAAGAGTCTGTGGTGCAATCTGATGTAATTGTTAGCATAAAAAGCACAGAAACAGATGTTTCCTCAAACAACCAAAAGAGGACCATCCAACAAAAGCTCTATGTGACAACAGAAACCAGCAGCAGTGTCCAATACTGCTACACTTGATGAATCTTCAACCATCCATCCTCAAGTACATTTCATGACAGCAGGAGTAGGTAGCATCAAGTCTAACATTCCGCTGGGATGAATGAACTTTACGCAAGCTTGACAATTGCATAGGCCACGGCTGCACCAAGTTGTGATAACAGTGGGCATCGAAAAGAGAGCTCTGCATGGAACAAAAATAATAACATGAAGAAAATTAGTGCCAACCCACTCTTTCTCTTTCCTTCAATTCAATTCCCCATTCACATGCTTTCAAACCCTTCAACATCTGCCATGCTCACCTTTTCTTCTGCTAGGGTGAGAGCTGGGTTTAGTGTGTGGCCTAATGTGAGGCATCTTTGCTTTAAAAAGGTATTTTGTATGGATTTATGCGAATGTTTTCTACGCCGTATAAAACACTGCGTGGAGGAGCTAGTCGCTCGCTCAAAGTGGCTCGATTTTGTAGTGTCGCGAATATGTCTTCCACATTGCATATTGAATACCTTGCTTGATGACAATTATGCATACCTTTTACACGATGTTGACACGGGCACAGTCAAAGTTGTCGATCCTTTTGAAGCTTTTCCTGTCATTTATGCGTTAAGCAAGAAAAATCGAAATTTGAATTATATACTCAACACTCACCATCATCATGATCACACTGGTGGAAATGTAGAGTTAAAAGCAAGATATGGGGCAAAGGTGATTGATTCAGGAGCTGACAAGGAAAGGATTCATGGCATTGATATCCTTTTGAATGACGGTGATAAGTGGATGTTTGCTGGCCATGAGGTGCATGTAATGGAAACACCTGGACACACTTGAGTACACATAAGCTTCTACGTTCCTGGATCTGGGGCAATCTTTACAGGAGACACTTTGTTCAGTTTATCATGTGGCAAACTCTTTGAAGGAAGCCCTGAACAGATGCAGTCTTCGCTTAAAAAAGATCACGTCTTTACCAGACAATACAAGTATATACTGTGGACACGAGTACACATTAAGTAATGCAAAGTTTGCATTATCGGTTGAACCTGAAAACAAGGAACTTCGATCCTATGCTGCCCATGTTACTTACCTCCGAGGTAAAGGTTGGCCCACGATTCCAACCATATTGAAGTTGGAAAAAGCTTGCAATCCATTCCTTCGAACATCCAGTGCACAAATCCGGAAATCGTTAAACATTGCAGTCACAGCAGATGATGCAGAAGCCCTGGGTATCATCCGGCAAGCAAAGGATGATTTTTAGATATTTTCAATTAAAGACATATCCTGTATAGAGTAGATTGATGAAACCATTTGTGGAATACTGTATGCTTCATTCCATCTTTTCAATAAGATATCTGAATTTTGTCTGAGTAAACTGCAACCAGCCACCAGGTTCCCAATGAACCTGTCCCAAGTCCCAACAACATCCACATCATTGCTTTGATCTTGTATTGGCACAAGCACGACTAGACGCCGCCGCCAAAAGGACTGGAGATCCGCGACATGGCTTCTTCTTGTCCTCCAAATCCAAGCTCTGCCACAAGAGAAGAATAGCCACATAAAAGTTCAAGAACAAAACAAGCAAAAGGCACAGGTAGTTTTTAAGGAAACTTAGATAATTGAAGTTACAATACAAAACCTTGGATTTAACTTTCTTGCCAAGCAACTTCCAAACCAAGCCGCGAATACAACTTTGTTTCCATAGAAATTTAGCTTTCACGCCGCATACACCGTTTCCAAACATGACTCGTCCGAGATCCATTCCCCTTTTCACCACAATACAAACACTTTGGTGATTACTTCACTATAATCTCTGAAAGTTCCTTGTTCAAGATTGATTGTTGATGAGCCTCATTTGCGCCTTGAAAAATCTCCATTCTAAGGATCATCAGATGACCATCTTACAATTGCAAAATCAACATTGCTATATACTGATGCTGCTGTTGCTGTACAATACAAGAAAACAACGAGCCAAGATACACTATCCAGTAGCAATCTTGGCTATCGACCGGTTATTCTTGGTACTTCATTGGACCATGTTGAGGCTGTCCATTAATGCTATAATCTGCAAATGCATTCGAAGAAGGAAATGAATATGAACATAAGCTGCAGCAGTCCATCAATTGAGTTGCCACTTTTGTCCTAAAAGATTGAACAACATTGAGGGTTGCCGGCAAAGCTTCTTGATCCTCTTCACCATTTTTACCTTGCCAAACACTAAGGACTAGTAAGTGTAACAACCTACAATGGCTACTCAACATTAGCAACAAATGAAGAAGAAAGGGGATTGACAGTTATAACAGAATATGGCAACAAGAACAAAAAAGCATTGAGTCAAAAAAAAGAGAGTCCCACATCAACAAATGGATAAGCAGTAAAAGAAACATTTTCACACAGTAAAAAGTAGGGTAAAAAGCAATTTTTTTTAATTCACTACAGACAAATGCAGAGGTCACTATCAAGTCTCAGAAAAGCAGAAATCATGGTATTGCCTCCTAACAGAATCGTACTACCCAAATGCTCCTCATTGTCCTACCTCACACGGATCAAGCACTCCCTTCAGCAAAATTCAAATTCTCACACGTATCAAAAACCCTAAAACTCTCCTATAAATACGGTCCTGTTCATTGGCAAAAAAAGGAGGAAAAACCCTAAGGTCACCTTGCCAAAATCAATCCCTAAACATAAAGCTCGAGACCCTGAAGAACTTCTTAGAGCCTCACACTGAGACTCTAAGGTAGTAAGCTCAGCCATATTTCTACGCACCCATAATCTAGCAGTTTAAGGAGAAGAAGAGAGAATAAAAGTGAATCAAACGAGCAGTAAAGCTAACCAGTCAAAGGAACATTCACCTGAGGTAAACGTGACAAAATCTTGTAATCTTCATTGTAGGAACATATAGGCTTGGAAATCATCTGTGTTTGCTGATTTGTTTACTTGGTTGATGTTCATTTCATTTTGTTTACGACTCGAAGCTGTGCGAAAACATGGTTTCCGATTCTAATCTAAGGACTCATAACGAAATCATGAATTTAATGTAGAGTTTAGGTTCAGTTTTGTGATTTGGGGAGATTTGAGTAGGGATTTAGGGTTTGCGCTCAGGGCAAAGGGGTTCGCCTTTAGGGCATCCCGCTTCGGGGCGTTTGCACCGCCGGAGGAGATGATTGTGCCGTCGCCGGTCGCTGCATCTCTCCAACATTGTGGCTCGATTTTCTAATTGAAAGAAGCACAAGGAGGTTGCGAAAAAGGTTTCGAGAGAGAAGAATGATTAGGGATGTGCTATCGTGAGGGAGAGATTCCGTTTTGAGTTTAGGAGAGGAAAATGAGTAAGATACTGTTAATGCTTCCGGTGTTAGGTTAACTAAGACTTGATAGAACTTAATGGGGTCATTTAGAAACTAATTATATTTAGTTTAAATTATTATGTATATTATTAGTGATATTATTATTTTTGTAGATTTTATTTTTTTAAAATTATTATAATTAATATTTGCTTTGTCATATGAATTTATTTAAATTCTATTTAGGATTTTATTAAATTTATTTCTTATTTTCCTTTTATTAAAATTAAAACATTTTTAGAATAGAATAAAAGAGATCCTTTTTGAATTTATATGAAAGTGGTGGATCCTAAGAGTCTAGCACTCCTTGGATCGTTAAGCGACCGCTCTCGAGGTGCACACCTTGAGTTGTGGTCGCTTCGTCTTTCATCCTTAAAAACATTTAACCTCGTTTAAACCTTCCAAAGGTCGCAAACCCTAATTTGAGAAATACGCTCACCCTAGTTTAATCTACACGCTAATATTTTCAAATTATTTTCATAATTAAGTTACGAAAGTATCGAGCTCTTGGAGTCGCGCATTCCTTGAATTCGAGAATAATTACGATCAAGGTGTACACCTCGAACAGTATATCATTCGAACTTTCGTGTCTAAAATATCTCCATAATTATTTGAACAAGTATTCACTGTCCAGCAAACACTTTTGTAATTAATGGGATGAAAAAGATTGTCGTTGGGATCTAGCATTCCAAGGATATCCCGACTAATTGATTACGAGGCCGGCATCTCGTTTATCAAATAGTCGTCGTTCCTCCTAAACATACAACCTCTCTAACCTCGTTTCTTGCCTCCGTACGGTCGAGTCTAAACCCTAGTATGTCTCTAAACCATACGTCAAATTCAAATCATTTCTTAATTAAATTGCGAAAGAACTGAGTTCTTGGAGTCTCGCACTCCTTGAATTCTTGAGTAACCATTCTTAGGGCGTACGCTTTAGGTTGTGGTTCGCCCAACCTTTCGTATATAAAATACATGCCCTAACTACGTGGACCAATGTCGTTATTGTCCATTCAAATACATTTTCATAATTAATTAAATGAAAAAGGTATCATTGGGATCTAGCATTCCAATGATATCCCGATTAATCGATTGCGAGATTGACGCCTCGTTTATCGAGTAATCGTCATTCTCCCTTAAAATATCCAACTCCCTTCTCTCGCCCTCGTGCGATTGAAACTTTCTCAAACATAATTTCAAAGTTAGTTGAATGGAAAAGGTGTTGTTGGAATCTAGCATTCCAATAAAGCCCCGATTAATTGATTGCGAGGCTGACGTCTCGTTTATCGAATAGTCGTCATCCTGCATCAAATTACCTAACTACACTCCTCTTTCTCGCCCTCGTGCAATTGAAACCTTAAACCTATCCAAACCTATTTTCTTCCCTAAACAAAAAACATCCAATGCGATAAACCTAACTCCTCGCCCTCGTGCGATTCCCAACCAAAACACCTTTTGTCAAGAACATTGTTTAATCCCTTCTTCCGCGCATAACAAACTTGTGCTTCAGCCTCCCCTAGCGAGCAGACAAGCCAATGTTTAGCAGTTAGAATGCGACCTAAACACTCGTTCACATTTCCAAACTTTTTACCGTAGTTGGCTGAACTACGGCTGCTCTGATTCTTCATTCACTTTCGAATGTAAGATACGTAGGCACAAGATTGCGATGATCTTGGCGAGCACAATCCCCTCTTTTCCCCGTAGTCCCATGAACTACGAATGCTCTGATTTTCCACTTCTTATAAGTGAAGATACGTAGGCACAAGGGCCCCAATCCTTGGCGAGCACCCTATCCTATAACCGTCCATTCCCCCCATAGGAGAAACCTTAGAAGAAAACAAATAAGCATAGTTAACTTTACTCTCGAATCGATCAAGAGGTTCCCGTTGAGTACAACGGACGTAGAGGGTGCTAATACCTTCCCTCTGCGTAACCGACTCCCGAACCTAGAATATTGGTTGCGACGACCATGTTCTTATCTCTTTAAGGTTTTATCGATATTTTCCTATTCCGTCCTTGGAATGAATAAAGTTCGGTGGCGACTCTGTTTCGAACAGTATTTTCCGCGGCCATCGCGAGGATCGTATTTTTCGAGGTACGACAAATGGCGACTCTGCTGGGGAACTGTGCATTGCCCTATGCAAGAGAGAGTCAAGCCTAACTTGACTCGATTTGAGAGTGTTGAATTTTTCTTAACCGATTTTTGTGTGCTTATTGTTTTTTTTCTTTGTGCTTATACTCTCCTGCTTGTTTGTTTATTGCTTCTTTCTTGCTATTATGTGTAATATATTATATTTTCTTGTTGGATTCTGGGAAAGTATCACAAGTAAAGCTCTACACCCGAGCTTTGGAAAAAGAAGAGAGAAAACATAGCTTAGAATTGGTAGTGATTAGTGTTAGTCCCCAGGGACTCGCTCCTTGTGTGCCTAGCATGAAAGCTCCTTCAGAATAGACCTTTTCGTAGATCTTATCGTAACACGGCTAGCCTGTTGCACGATTTGATTCATGAAGGGTCCATGACTCTGGGAACCGCTCTTAGAACCAGTTTCTATATTGGTAGTCGTGTAGTGTTGGTCCCCGAGGACTCGCTTCTCGTGAGCCTGACATGAAGACTCCTCTCTCGAGAGATCTTTTGGTATTACCATCATAATACAGCTCGCCTGTTGCATGACGATGGTATCATTGGTATCTATGACCTTGAGAACCTCGTCCGTCCACGTAGAAACTATCCCGTGAGTGGGTCATTTTGGGTAAAGAATTTAAAACTATCTTTATACCTATTAGGAGGGTGGGAGATACTTGTGATAGCTAGGATCCCGCACTATTGCATTCATAAACATTTACATATGCATCATAACTCACACTCATTTTTATTTTCAGGGAAGCATTTATATTGACAGGTTGAAATACATTCATGAAATGGCCGCAAGTTCAGAAAAGAGAAAGACTATTCAGCTTAAGGCGCTCAAACCTGATGTTGGTGTGATCATGAATTGTTTGAAAGAAATGCCTACCATCTTCAAGAAGACTCTGATAGGAAGGTTTGGCCAGGTGACTGATCTGCTAATGATTAAAGTACAGGTCCCTGCTATTACGGCTTTAGCACAATTTTTTGATCCGCAAATGAGAAGCTTCTTATTTCAAGATTTCTACTTGACACCTGCTATTGAAGTGTTTGAGGGGTTTCTAGGTTTCTCGGTCAGGGGTAGGGCACCTTATACTATGATAGGGCAGACTCCAGAAGTGGAAGAATTGGCCGATGCTCTCAAAATATCGATTTCAATAGCCAAAGCTGGTTGGAAGAAAAAAGAAGATTTCTTCGGTTTTAGAAGCATTGTACTAGAGAAAGAAGCAATTAAGATGTTAAAGAACAAACAATGGGATGCTTTGGTGAATGTATTGGCTCTCCTCATCTATGGGTTAGTGTTGTTTCCCACTTTCGAAGATTTCGTTGATTCTGCAGCTGTCAGCGTATTTGGGGCCGTTTGGAAGAAGGATCAAAGCCCGACACACCCTCTCCTGGCTGATGTTTTTTACACTTTACACCTTCGCCATGAAAAAAAGGGTTTAGTATTGACATTCTGTCTCCCTATTCTCTACAAATGGCTCACTTCTCACATACTCAAACGTCACGCCAGTGTCCCAACTTTGAACAGTGGGGAATGGGCTCAGTTTCTAGCATCTATCTCTGAAAAGAACATCACCTGGTACCCGAACAAGTTGGAAGTAAGTGAAATCATCATGAGTTGTGGTAGCTTTTGCAACGTACCGTTGATCGGATCAAAAGGTTGCATAAGTTATAACCCTATACTAGCCATACGGCAATTTGAGTACCCTATGTTAGGGAAGCCTGAAGACAAAGAATTAGAAGAAATGATCCTCCATGAGAGAGGTGCCAAAGATCCCTCACTTCTCTGTCAGATTGTACGATCTTGGCAGAAAGTTCATACTAAAGGATCAGATTTGAGAAAAAGGGATGGTGTGACCAGGATGCCTTTTTGACAATGGGTTCTAGAGAGGGTCAAAATAGTTAAGCTCCCCTTTTCTATTGAGGCACCTCCTAAACTCACCACTCCGCAACCGGTACCTGTATCAGTCGAAGAAGTAGAAGAGATGAGAGTCAAGATAGCCCAGCTAGGGAAAGAAAACGAAGATTTACAAGCCAAGCTTCAAAATGTGACTAATGAAAAGAATCACATGAGGTATGAGATCGAGAGGAAGGATAAGCGAATTGAAGAGATGGGGAGCAAGATTAATGAAGAAAAGGGTAAAAGGAAAAGGACCAAAGTATGTATCAACCAGGCTGACAGTTGCTTAGAATCCCTCAAAGAGCAACTGGACCACGCTCATAGAAAATGGCGAGAGAATGAACAGTGGTATCTTCTAGCCACTAAACAGAATAAGGAGATCAGGGAGACGTTAGGAGCTGAAATCAAGACACTTGGTGCTGCGCTACGTCAATCAAGAGCTGACGAAGATAGAGAACGTCAACTCAAGGAAGAAGCCCTAAACTCATCTTGGGTTAAGCCAGAAGATTGGTGCAAGATGTGTATTGACCTGGATGAGCTCAAGAAGTTTGTTAAGTATCAAGAGAATCAGATAGGAGCTATTAAGGAAGACCAAGCAATTTGGTCTACTGCAAGAGACCAGTTAGCTCATGATGTTGCAGCATATGAGCAATCCATTCACATCATGAAGGATAACCGAGATGCATACCGCAACAAGCTAAATGGGTTGGTGGAATTTTGTAACTGGTTGGCCCAAGATCTGATATGGAAACATCGTGATGCTATGGAAGCCATAGATGATTCTACCGCTCCGGCTATTTATGAGTTCATATATGTGTGCAAAGAAATGTTGGCAAGATTCAAGGAGGAGCTCAAGGAGCGTGAAGCAAGAAGAAATGAAGCTTGAAGTTTTTTGTTTTTTCTGTTGTTTTGCGCAATTTTTGGATTGTACTCTGTTTATGTTGGAACAAGTTTAAATGAATGAGGAGTAGTCTTTTTTTATTATTTGTTCTTGTGCTGTTTGAATGATTAATAAATAACCGTTGGTATAAATGCTTCCCTAAAAAATATATATAATAATAAAAAATCATAATCATAAGCATAAACATAAGCATCTTTGCATCTTCACCCGACAGTACGACTCATTGGACTTTTCCCTTTCCCTCAGAATTTGAAAGCTGACTATTCGACATTGCTACGAGACCAGGCGCAACTTCCAAATGACGCTTGAGCAAATGGAAGAGACTCAGAACACCATGAGGGGTGACATCGACGCTCTCAAGATGAAGATGGATCAGCTGCTGGAGACAATGCTGACGCTAGCCCAAAAAGAAAACAATGCTGAGACTTTTGCTGATGCCAGGAAGGCAGCTGACAACATAGGAACTTCGGGGATTGTTAAAACCCCCCACGTTGACCTTGTTGACCGTTCCATATCTGCGCGTCAGGGTTCTAAAGCATACATGGACGAACAATACGATGCTTTCTACCAACCTCCACCACCTCCTCCTCAACACAATGTGGGGGCTACTAATGACTTTGCTGCAGATAGACTACGAACTGTTGAAGAGAAAATCAAGTCATTGGAAATCAAGAAGACTCCAGGGTTGGATGCTGTTGACATGTGCCTAGTACCAGGATTGGTGATACCAAAGAAATTCAAAGTCCCAGACTTTGAGAAGTACAAAGGGGTCAGCTGCCCCAAAACCCATCTCAGAGCGTACTGTCGCAAGATGGCGGCTCACATTGATAACGACTTGATCTTAATACACTACTTCCAAGATAGCCTCAGTGGGGCATCGTTGGAATGGTATATGCAGTTAGAAAAAGGACAAATCAGCACGTGGAGAGATCTAGCAGATGCGTTTTCACAACATTATCAGTATACTACTGATTTGGCACCGAATCGCACGCAGCTGCAAGATATGACTCAACGTAACAACGAGTCATTTAAAGAATATGCCCAAAGGTGGAGAGAGTTGGCTGCCCGTGTTCAACCACCATTGCTGACTAAGGAGTTAACTGACATGTTTATGGGAACTCTACAACCGCAGTACCTGGACCGCATGCTTGGGTCCAGTTTCCCTAACTTTGCTGAAGTGGTGTCAGTAGGTGAAAGAATCGAGAGCACTTTGAAAAAGAACAAGGCTGCAGTCCCGATGAATGGAGGAAGGAAGCCTTTTGTGAAGAAAAGGGAGGATGAAACTAACACCGTGATGAGAGGACGAGGAGATAGAGCTCCAGTGAACATCCAATATCCACAGGTAGCTGCAGTAGCCCATGCTCCTTATCAACAACCAGCTCAACAGCAGAATCAACAACAGAATTATCAGAGAGTTCCTCCACCGCAATATCAGAATGCCCCGGCTCAAAGACAACAAAGGCCGAGACAGCCAAGAAGACAACTTGACCCACTGCCTATGTCATATGGGCAGATCTTTGCTCAGCTAAATCAGAGTGGACACTTAACGTTGCGAGATTTGCGTCCAGCAACCTTTCCATACCCCCGCGGGTACGATGTGAACGCCCATTGTGAGTTTCATAAGGGAGCCCCTGGACACTCCATAGACAACTGCTATGCGTTTCAAAATAGGGTGCAGGATTTGATAGAGTCCAAAGATCTCACTTTTACACCTAGAGGTGCCAACATTACGAATGATCCGTTGCATAAACATGGAGGTCCTTCTGTCAATGCTATAGAAGGAAATAGTGGTTTGAGACTGATTATGAATGTTGAAGATGTCCGTACTCCGATGGCCGTCATCGGAGAACAATTGAAGAAAAGTGGGATGATTCCCCAAAAAGAAGGGGAGAATTTGACTGACGAAGTGATAAAGAAACATCTGCAAAGGTTCTTAGAGCATGGGATAATACAAATAGAACAAAGAGATCCGAACGTGTCTGCTATTGATATTCAGTATGATGAAATAAGTGCTTATCCGACAAGGCGACTTCGACCAGCGCCAGTAGTCTTACAGTATGATGCTTCGGAAGCCTTTCAACAGAGGCCCGCCCGACCAGCACCTGTGGTTATGCAGTATGATGAAGATGACGTCAATAGACAAAAAGCAGCGCGACCAGCTCCGGTGGTAATAGAATATTCTGTCAATGAATCTGAGCCCAAAGTTTTTAAACAGAGGCCAGAGAGACTAGTGATTGAGTATGACGCTGCCAAATGCGATGCAGTTGTGGGGCCTAGTGGAATGACCCGTAGTGGTCGTTTATTTGCCGCCAAACCAGTGGAAGTGCCAGCTAGAAATAAAGAGAAAGCTACAATTGAACCACCAAGTGTTGAGCCACCTGTTGAGGTGTCATCACCAAAAGCAGCAGTAACACCAAAGGAAGCTGAGGAGTTTTTGAAGATCATCAGAAAAAGTGATTACAAAGTGATTGACCAACTAAACCAGACTCCTGCCAGAATTTCCATGCTCTCGTTGTTACTTAATTCAGAGGCCCACAGGTTATCTTTGATGAAGGTGTTGAGCGCTGCGCATATTGCTAAAGACATCACCGTAGCCCAGTTCGATGATGTGATAGCTAGCGTAACAACCGAAAACTTTCTTGGGTTTAATGATGATGACTTGACTGCAGAGAAGAGAAACCACAATAAAGCTCTCCATATTTCTATCAAGTGCCAAGACACATTGATATCCCGAGTCTTAGTGGATACAGGTTCTTCTTTGAACGTGCTTCCCAAGGTCACCCTGGAGAGAATGCCAATAAAAGGAGTTAGCATGAAGCCAAGTGCTCTGGTAGTCAAAGCTTTTGATGGTTCCAGACGCGCTGTGATTGGCGATGTGGACTTGCCAATAAAAATCGGGCCAACTGTCTTCACTATCACTTTCCAAGTAATGGACATTTATCCAGGGTACAGCTGTCTATTAGGAAGACCTTGGATTCATCATGCAGGAGCTGTTACCTCTACCCTTCACTAGAAGCTAAAATTTGTCAGTAATGACAAAGTAGTTCAGATTGGAGGAAAGGAGGATATCTTGGTTAGCCACTTAACATCCTTCAGGTACATTGAAGTTGAAGAGGAAATGGTGGAAACGCCTTTTCAATCTTTTGAAATGGTGAATACATTAGCAGTGCAGCAAATTTCAGAGGGGCAGAGTTCAAGATCAGCAATGGCATCTTATGAAGTAGCTAAGATGGTTGTAGACAAAGGAAACGCCCAAGGTTGGGGCAAAATGGTGGAAGTGGCTGAAAAGTTCGACAAATTTGGGCTAGGGTACCATCCTTCGTCCAACACTGTGACAATTGCATATGGCAAGAAGCAGATTCCTCCTGTAGCAGAAATTTTCAAGAGCGTCGGGCATATCTTCGACCATACCTCTGCCATGGTAATTGAGGATGAGGGTGATGACAAGGAAGTCTCCGCAAGCTGGATCCGACAGGCTGAACCTGGTGAAGAATTGAAGAATTGGAAGACCATCGAAATACCCCAGTTTTTCCCTCCTCAAAAGTAAAGTCTTAATTAATTTTCAAAAAAAAACCCTACGCTCTGCCCAAGGCGTAGTGGAGCTTTGTATCGGGCCCCCTGATGTTTCGAAACATGTTTAACATAAATAAATTTTGATTTGCATTCAATTTTTGCTCATTTTTTTTTCATAATTAATGGCATTTCTTTCGCGCACTCACTTTCCTAAATAAGCTGCATAAATCATAAACATGCAGAGACACTACCGAGGTCCTTGATATCGACACTGCTATAGGCCTTTATGATTTTGATTGTCCAATATACCGAGCGGATGAGGAAGACGAGAATGAGCTCCCCAACGAATTGGCTAGGTTGCTGCAGCAAGAAGAGAAGGTCATTATGCCGCATAAAGAGGATGTCGAGGTTATCAACCTAGGTTCAGAAGAAAATAAAAGGGAGATAAAGGTTGGAGCGTCTCTTCAAGATGTTGTCAAGGTAAAGCTGGTAGGGCTCCTCCGAGAATATGCTGATGTATTCGCATGGTCGTACCAGGACATGCCTGGTCTAGATACGAACATTGTTGTACACAAACTACCACTCAAAGAAGGGTGTCATGCCGTCAAGCAGAAGTTGAGAAGAACTCGCCCTGATATGGCTCTGAAAATCCGTGATGAGGTCCAAAAACAATTCGATGCAGGGTTCTTAGCAGTGGCCAAATACCCACAATGGGTTGCAAATATTGTTCCCGTACCGAAAAAAGATGGAAAGGTCTGTATGTGTGTAGATTACCGTGACTTAAACAGAGCAAGTCCTAAAGACGATTTTCCATTGCCTCACATTGATGTGTTGGTAGATAATACGGCACAGTTCTCTGTTTTTTCCTTCATGGATGAATTCTCTGGTTACAATCAAATTAAGATGGATCCGGATGACATGGAAAAAACCACGTTCATTACACCATGGGGCACATTCTGTTACAAGGTAATGCCATTTGGGTTAAAGAACGCTGGGGCAACATACCAACGTGCAATGGTAACACTCTTTCACGATATGATTCACAAAGAGATCGAAGTGTACATTGATGACATGATTGTTAAGTCCCAGACTGAAGAGGAGCATGTGGGTAATCTGGAAAAGTTGTTTGCCAGACTGAGGAAGTTCAAGTTGAGGCTGAATCCCAACAAATGTACATTCGGGGTGCGATCTGGAAAGTTGTTGGGCTTTATCGTAAGCCAGAAAGGGATTGAGGTGGACCCTGATAAAGTAAGGGCAATTCAAGACATGCCTGCACCAAAGACTGAAAAGGAGGTCCGTGGATTTCTGGGGAGGTTGAATTATATCGTAAGATTTATTTCACATCTCACAGCCACTTGCAAGCCAATTTTTAAATTACTCAGGAAAGATCAGCCGGTTGTTTGGAATGATGAGTGCCAAGGGGCATTTGATGCAATCAAAGAATATTTGCAAGAACCACCGATCTTGATACCACCAGTTCCTGGAAGGCCGCTCATTATGTACTTAACTGTGCTAGAAGAGTCCATGGGTTGCGTATTAGGACAACAAGATGATACGTGCAAGAAAGAACATGCTATATACTATCTCAGCAAAAAGTTTAACGACTGTGAGACTAGATACTCTTTGCTTGAGAAGACTTGTTGTGCACTTGCATGGGCTGCTAGACGACTCAGACAATATATGCTGACGCACACCACATACTTAATCTCCAAGATGGATCCCATCAAATACATCTTCGAGAAACCTGCTCTTACCGGTAGGATAGCCCGGTGGCAAATGCTTCTATCTGAATACGACATCCAATACACCACTCAGAAAGCTATAAAGGGCAGTGTGTTAGCAGATCATTTGGCCCATCAGCCGGTGGAAGAATACCAACCTTTGAGATTTGACTTTCCAGATGAGGATATCATGATGGCAATAGATTATGAAGAGCCAGGGCCAGATGAAGGGCCAGAACCAGGGGAGAGATGGACTCTTATGTTCGATGGTGCTTCTAACTCTTATGGGCACGGAATTGGGGCAGTGATTACATCTCCCAAAAATTTTCACTTGCCGTTTACGGCCAAACTCTGCTTCCCGTGCACTAACAATATGGTTGAGTACGAGGCATGTATACTAGGGCTAGAAGAAGCCATCGACTTGAGAATCAAAACTCTCGATGTGTTTGGAGATTCTGCTATAGTGATCTACCAGATAAGAGGCGATTGGGATACAAAGCATGAAAATTTAATTCCATATCGGGATTATGTGACCAAATTGCTTCCCCGATTCGATGATATCACTTTTGCTCACATACCTCGAGAAGAAAATCAAATGGATGACGCTTTGGCAACTCTGGCATCCATGTACAAGTTGATATGGCCTAATCATATACCGTCTATTGATTTACGATGCTTTGAAGAGCCCGCGCATTGCCTGGCTGCTGATAAAGACGCAGATGAAAAGCCGTGGTTTTATGATATAAAGCGATATCTTGAAAAGCAGGAATATCCCGAAGGATCCCTGGGTATCGATAAAAGAACTTTGCGAAGATTGGCATCCAACTTCTTCCTCAACGGAAATGTATTGTACAAGCGCAACTATGACACTGTTTTGCTTAGATGTGTGGAGAAACGTGAAGCTGAACAAATTCTAAAAGACATTCATGAGGGCTGCTTTGGAACTCATGCGAATGGATATACCATGGCAAAGAAAATATTGAGAGCGGGCTACTATTGGCTTACCATGAAAGCAGATTGTTATCATCATGCCCGAACTTGTCACAAGTGCCAAATATACTCTGATAAGATTCATGTACCCACCACTCCATTGAACGTCTTAACCTCACCATGGCCCTTCTCCATGTGGGGAATAGACATGATTGGGATGATTGAACCAAAAGCTTCAAACGGACATCGCTTCATACTTGTGGATATAGACTATTTCACCAAGTGGGTTGAAGCTGCTTCGTATACCAACGTTACTAAGCAAGTAGTCGCCCGCTTCTTGAAACACAACATCATATGCAGATATGGAGTGCCCAGCCGCATCATCACTGACAATGGGTCGAATCTCAACAACAAAATGATGGATGAGTTGTGCGCCAGCTTTAAAATAGAACACCATAACTCGACACCATATAGACCCAAAATGAATGGAGCCGTAGAAGCAGCCAATAAAAATATCAAGAAAATCATCCAGAAGATGGTGGTCACATACAAAGATTGGCACGAGATGTTACCCTTTGCATTACACGGCTACCGTACTTCCGTACGAACTTCAACAGGGGCAACTCCCTACTCGTTGGTTTATGGCATGGAGGCAGTTCTCCCAATAGAGGTCGAAATCCCTTCTCTGAGGGTTTTAATGGAAGCTCAACTCGATGAAGCCGAATGGGTAAAAACGAGGTTTGAAGAACTTAATCTCATTGAGGAAAAGCGCTTGACAGCCATATGCCACGGCCAGCTTTACCAGAGAAGAATGAAGAGAGCCTTCGACAAAAAAGTGCATCCCAGGACATTCGCGCAAGGAGACTTAGTACTCAAGAGGATCATGGCTATGTATAATGAATCTAGGGGCAAATGGACGCCGAATTATGAAGGCCCATATGTGGTAACAGAGGCATTCTCTGGTGGTGCCTTTAAGCTCGCAACCATGGATGGGGAGGAGTTACCTTATCCAGTAAATGCAGATTTGGTCAAATGATACTTTGCCTAAAAAAATGGAATAATAAAGTCGCTAAGTCGAAAACCCGAAAGGGCGACTTAGGCAAAATTAGCTATCCCGGTGAACCGAAAACCCGAAAGGGCGGTTCAGGCAAAAATTAGGGATAAAATAAGAATAGGCCCGCTGAGTCGAAAACCTGAAAGGGCGGCTCAGGCAAAAAAGGGCGTCCCGTTGGATTGAAAACCCGAAAGGGCGATCCAGGCAAAAGTTAGGGGCAAAATTCCAAGGCAAAGTATCCATTATGCATGATCGCTCGACCCTAGTACATAATCAAGAGACATAATTGATCCGGCCATCTTTCTACGAAGCAAGGTGTTGAAGACTTCCAAAGCCATAGGGACTATAGCAGTGTCAAAACTCAAAGGAACTCTAATTTTTGCCATTATGTTTTTTTTCTTGCACTGTAATCACCTCATTGAGGGATTACATCTTTGTATATCTACCCATTCAAGGGTCAAATCAATATAAAGAGAGATTTCTCATTAAATTGTGCTTACTCTTTTACTTTATCTAATTGTTTGCAAATTAATTTTATTTTTGATAATTTGTGTTCGAAACTTCAGCTAAAAAATAAAAATATAACTTTTTGGCAAGGTATAGAACTTGTTTTGACGTTTGAAAATATTGGGGAAAATAGATGGTCTCCAAGAAACATATCAATAGGTAGAAGCTTTGAATTAGTCGTCAGCTGCCCCAGCTTGTCATCATAAAAAGCCTTGCCGTTCTAAAGGGTTTGTATGAGGTGATTCCCCCCAGCATCGAGATCAAGAACTAAACTGGGGCAATCAATTCCCCCGGTCGTCATGGAGTATCTAAATTTGGGATGTCGAGTAGTCTAATTCTCTCACTACCCCATAGAAATTCCAATCTTTTATTGGCTAACCAGAAAAAGCCACTCCAATTGGCACCTTCAATTTACCCTAAAAGTCCAGTCTTCATTGGCAACCACTAAAAGTCCACCCTCGTTGGCATCCTCAATAACCAAAGTCCAAACCATTTGGCAACTACCGAATTCAGTCCCTGGTGATGTCCCCAACAGGATTTCATCCCCAGCATACCTGGTCGCTGCATTATCATAAGCACGATATACAATATCGCATCATATTATAGTCATATCGAGCATTAACATATCATTGGCATTCGCATCGTGCACTTCCTAGCAGTTGCATCTTAGTTGCATGTTTGGGCATTATAAAACATTGCATTGCATAACAACATAGCAGGATCCAGGATCAGTTCACAAGCATCTTGGTCCGTCCTCCAGTGAAGTTGGCAGTATGACTCTGAAAAGATTTAATACCTCACGAGTTCAGGGAATTCTACTCCCCAGCAAGTCAGTCTTCAACCATGCAGTTGATGATGATGCTCCCCAGCAACTATTGCTCTAGTGGCTCCCCAAGCAGAGGTTATCCTCAAAAGAGTTTCTGGAAGGCTTTCTCCCCTGCAGAGATGGGACAACGCTGTTGCTTTAAATAGGAATTTTAGCTCAACTATTCCTCAGCAAAATTATCACTCGAGATACTGCTTTGGTATCATCGAAGAGCCTTAATGGATAAGGTACTGCTTCGATCACCCGAAGAATCTCAAGTTTTGTTCGAGATACTGCTTTGGTATCATCGAAGAGCCTTAATGGATAAGGTACTGCTTCGATCACCCGAAGAATCTCATGTTTTGTTCGAGATACTGCTTTGGTATCATCGAAGAGCCTTAATGGATAAGGTACTGCTTCGATCACCCGAAGAATCTCAAGTTTTGTGCGAGATACTGCTTTGGTATCATCGAAGAGCCTTAATGGATAAGGTACTGCTTCGACCACCGAAGAATCTCATGTTTTGTTCGAGATACTGCTTTGGTATCATCGAAGAGCCTTAACGGATAAGGTACTGCTTCGATCACCCGAAGAATCTCATGTTTTATCAGAGATACTGCTTGGGTATCATCGAAGAACCTTAATGGATAAGGTACTGCTTCGACCACCGAAGAATCTCATGTTTTGTTCGAGATACTGCTTTGGTATCATCGAAGAGCCTTAATGGATAAGGTACTGCTTCGACCACCGAAGAATCTCATGTTTTGTTCGAGATACTGCTTTGGTATCATCGAAGAGCCTTAACGGATAAGGTACTGCTTCGATCACCCGAAGAATCTCATGTTTTATCAGAGATACTGCTTGGGTATCATTGAAGAACCTTAATGGATAAGGTACTGCTTCGACCACCGAAGAATCTCATGTTTTGTTCGAGATACTGCTTTGGTATCATCGAAGAGCCTTAATGGATAAGGTACTGCTTCGACCAGCCGGAGAATCTCAAATTTTGTTCAGATATACCACTTTGGTATCACCGAAGGACCTTAACGAATGAGGGACTGCTTCGACCACCCAAAGAGGATCGCTTATAGTACTCTGGTATTGCGAAGGACTTTATTAGATGAGGGACTGCTTCGGCCACCCAGAGAATATCAGGTTATCTTATTCATCCTATTAACCCATTCATGGTACTTTTCACTCCTCTACCGGACAAATTTCGGGGTCTTCTTGTATCTAATTGACTTTCACCTTAAAATGAACGTCATACAACAATTCATTTGCTCAGGTTTAAGGCAATTAGATAGGGGCATCTGTCATACCCCAAATTTGTCCTACTTCGGTATTTAATGAACATTTTACTGTTTTGTGACTTCTAGCCATAACCCTCTAAAGTTTCGTTTATAAAGACCATGTGTGTACACATTGTGGTTATAATCTCTAGCCCTTTATGTGGAATCCTTGTGGGAGGAGCGCGCCTCCAGCCCCTTACATCCAAACTCATGTGTGTCCTCGTTCTCACGATCAGACAGACACGATATGGTCAATACCATAAAGTACATGATTAGATCTATCTCGCCACACAATTGTTGGTTTTCAAGAAATTTAAACTCTATTTCCACTTGATTATAAACTTCTCTAAAGCTTGTGTAAGCCTCACTACAAGTTGCTTGTTATGATATGCAAGTTGTTCAAAGATGCTTCAAATGATACTTCTAGACACAGTCGATTTAGCCTTAAGCTGTGTTCGAATAGATTGCAGGTGTCAAGCTATATTTGGATTCTAAATTGGTTTGTGACAGACTTAGATTTAGCTTGCAAATTTCCAAGTCATAATTGGATTACAATTTGGATGCAATTAATCTAGAATATATTCTGATTCGTTTCAAGACATAATCAATTGGTTTCAGGTAGCATTGAACCATATTTCATGATTGGTACTAAAGTAGCGCGGTAGACATATCCAAAGTTAGATCAATCTCATTTCAAGAAGTTCATAATATACGTAGCATATAAGTGATCAAGTTGTTAAGTGGTTTCGAGTTGTGTTTAATGCCTTTCAATTCGCGTTTTAAAGGCCATGATTGTAGTACACCCTCCACACAATGCCAAAATTATTGCAAACTAGGACGATCTTGAGGTTGGTTGTAGCATGAGTCGTAAGAAGAAATAAGCTGGAGCAATGATAAGTTATATATCATGGAATTACATACAAGATTACAAAGAACATAGAATTAAGATTGTGACGTATAAATGAAACAGTGGCAACATCATGTTATGGTCCTTATTTACAGTCAAAAATTATAATTCTCATTATGAAAAGCGGTATCTATTGGCATAGAGTTCATCACCATTACAAATTCAAACAAGACTTTGTGCATGGATTGGGTTTCAAGGGGAAATATAGCCTTAGTTCTTGTTACATAAGTTTACAAAGGCCATTTACTAATTTATGGCGGTAATGTGGCTATTCAAGACTTTGACTTCATTACAGCAGCTTTATGACCTTTTGGCTTCTACTGTACACCACTTGGAGTTGAATTAAAAATCTTGAGATTGCTTGCCAAGCTCTGCAAGAAATCCATTGTCACATTATGAACATGAAAGAATGATTAGCACAAGTGAATTAAACGGTAATGTGCAAAACAAGGTTTGACAAGTGACTTAAAATATAGTAGTGGCATCATCGTGAAAAAACAGTTTGACATTCCAAGTGGTACTATTCTAACAGAGATTATACCTTCAAATAAAATGTTAACTAATGCTCAGGCAATGCGTGTTCCATCATGTTTCATAGATCACCATCTTCTTGGCCGAATATGTCAGGTCCATGAATTTATATTCGCCATTCTCGCACAGTCCATGATTGGCTCCAAAATACATGAAAAAGAATGAATACATATGGTCAGAAAAAGTACACAGATAGAAAAATAAAGAACGACATGGCTCGGAGGAATTTTATGAGCAGTAAAAATTGGTTTTACAATGGTCAAAATACCATTACATTCTAGAAGGCATAACAATGAACTGTGAAAAGAATAGAGAAGGTATCTTGCCCAATCCAACTTGCCATGCTACCATTACCTTGTTGGTGTCACAGAATCACAACCAAAACCAAAACCTCGGTCGCATGTTTTCAAATCCCCCAGCCAGATCCAAACCAATACTACTCGTCGCAGTTGCAGCATCGTAACAGAGCAACAATACAAAACCTGCTCTAAACCACACTTCTTCCATCTTGATAAAACCTACAAAAAAGAAAACATAAGGGCAACAACATACAATTGAATTGGAGGGACACTACCATGTACATATTCTTTTACACACAAAAAAAAACCTCAACAAAACTCCTTTCTTCTTCGACCCTCAAACATCAATAACCCTTAACTTCACCCTTATCCTCCTTTCAAGCATAAAAAAAACCGCTGTCATGTTTTCCTCGGCTCTAACACATAACACTCTTTTTCTCACTCTCTCAACAAACAATGGCACCAGCTTCCATCGTAAGTAACGGAAACGGAACTCCCACCGTCACAACTCGCTTCGCTTCCGTCTATAACAAAGTCCAAAACAGCGGTGTCAATCACAAACTCTGTCTTCCTTCCGTTCTCCAAACACCGTTCGCCATTGTCGATGGTCCTAAAAGCTCCGACACCGGAAATACAGATGAGATCGCGAAACTATTTCCATTTTGTTTGGACAACCTTCCGCTGCTTTGGTGCCTTCTGATTCAATCAATGCACTTCCTCATCAGAAGTTGAAGATTGGTGTTGTTCTCTACGGTGGACAAGCTCCCGAAGGTCACAATGTTGTATCGGGAACTTACGATTACCTTCAACAACATGCAAGTGGAAGCACATTGTATGGTTTCAAAGTGGCAGGGACAAGATTGAAACTCCAGAGCAGTTTAAACAAGTTGAAGAAACAGCAAAGAAGCCAGACTTGGATGGGCTTCTTGTTATTGGTGGAGATGAATCCAACACCATACATACTCTGTTCTCCTTCAACTTCACAACATAGCAGCATCTTACGTTTTCCAAACTCACTCATTTTCATTATCTGCCGTGCACAACAACACCTAAATTCCCAACCACAGTGTATCATCACAAAACAGCCACCATAAAAAAACAAAGAAAAACAACAAAAAGCATACCTTGTTTTCGTTTTGATATTACCTCCACTGTTATAGCTTTCTCCAATCTTCCAAACCCATACTAAAACCTGTCACAAATAAACCGCAGCGATAACAACTTGTGGTAATCGCAGGAGACAACTCCGGAATAGTAGTAGCAGCTACGTGACTCCCAGTGCTCACCTCATAACTACATCGCTCAACCACAGTGTATTTGCTTTTGTTCACAACCGGTGCATCACTTAACTGGAGCTAAGAACATACCAGCTGACCTTCGAAAAAATCCTCTTCCTGTTCAATGGTAACTTCCATCGCCTTTATAAGCACACTCATGATGTACGGTCGTGGAATTCTCGCAGCAGTGAACATCAACACAAACTTTGAACCACCATCTCCAAAACCTGTGAAATGCATAAAGAAGATGAACAATATTTGGTTAGCCACAGCAGCATATACATGAGTTAATGAAACATAACCTTTTCATAAAAAAAATAGGACAACATTCAATAGAAGAGTTAGTTTCAACCAGTAATGAAAAGTCTAACAATGAAAATCCTGCTGTAGAGCATGCAGAACAGAAGGTTGATACCAGTCTTACGCAGCCAAAAAAAGTTGTAATAGAAGATTCAAGTGATAAACCGATTCCTATGCAAGACATTTTTGATATTGCTGAAGATTGTAATGTTGGGGCCAAAGAAAACCAGTTTCTTGAATATTCTCAAAGTAGTCTAACATCGGATGATCCTAGTAAAGAGTCTGTGGTGCAATCTGATGTAATTGTTAGCATAAAAAGCACAGAAACAGATGTTTCCTCAAACAACCAAAAGAGGACCATCCAACAAAAGCTCTATGTGACAACAGACACCAGCAGCAGTGTCCAATACTGCTACACTTGATGAATCTTCAACCATCCATCCTCAAGTACATTTCATGACAGCAGGAGTAGGTAGCATCAAGTCTAACATTCTGCTGGGATGAATGATCTTTACGCAAGCTTGACAGTTGCGTAGGCCACGGCTGCACCAAGTTGTGATAACAGTGGGCATCGAAAAGAGAGCTCTGCATGGAACAAAAATAATAACATGAAGAAAATTAGTGCCAACCCACTCTTTCTCTTTCCTTCAATTCAATTCCCCATTCACATGCTTTCAAACCCCTCAACATCTGCCATGCTCACCTTTTCTTCTGCTAGGGTGAGAGCTGGGTTTAGTGTGTGGCCTAATGTGAGGCAACTTTGCTTTAGAAAAGGTATTCTGTATGGATTCATGCGAATGTTTTCTACGCGGTATAAAACACTGCGTGGAGGAGCTAGTCGCTCGCTCAAAGTGGCTCGGTTTTATAGTGTCGCGAATATGTCTTCCACATTGCAGATTGAATTGGTACCTTGCTTGAGTGACAATTATGCATACCTTTTACACGATGTTGATATGGGCATAGTCGAAGTTGTTGATCCTTTTGAAGCTTTGCCTGTCATTGATGCGTTAAGCAAGAAAAATCGAAATTTGAATTATATACTCAACACTCACCATCATCATGATCACACTGGTGGAAATGTAGAGTTAAAAGCAAGATATGGGGCAAAGGTGATTGGTTCAGGAGCTGACAAGGAAAGGATTCCTGGCATTGATATCCTTTTGAATGACGGTGATAAGTGGATGTTTGTTGGCCATGAGGTGCATGTAATGGAAACACCTGGACACACTCGAGGTCACATAAGCTTCTACGTTCCGGGATCTGGGGCAATCTTTACAGGAGACACTTTGTTCAGTTTATCATGTGGCAAACTCTTTGAAGGAAGCCCTGAACAGATGCAGTCTTCGCTTAAAAAAGATCACGTCTTTACCAGACAATACAAGTATATATTGTGGACACGAGTACACATTAAGTAATGCAAAGTTTGCATTATCGGTTGAACCTGAAAACAAGGAACTTCGATCCTATGCTGCCCATGTTACTTACCTCCGAAGTAAAGGTTTGCCCACGATTCCAACCATATTGAAGTTGGAAAAAGCTTGCAATCCATTCCTTCGAACATCCAGTGCACAAATTCGAAAATCGTTAAACATTACAGTCACAGCAGATGATGCAGAAGCCCTGGGTATCATCCGGCAAGAAAAGGATGATTTTTAGATATTTTCAATTAAAGACATATCCTGTATAGAGTAGATTGATGAAACCATTTGTGGAATACTGTATGCTTCATTCCATCTTTTCAATAAGATATCTGAATTTTGTCTGAGTAAACTGCAACCAGCCATCAGATTCCCAATGGACCTGTCCCAAGTCCCAACAACATCCACATCATTGCTTTGATCTTGTATTGGCACAAGCACGACTAGACGCCGCCGCCAAAAGGACTGGAGATCCGCGACATGGCTTCTTCTTGTCCTCCAAATCCAAGCTCTGCCACAAGAGAAGAATAGCCACATAAAAGTTCAAGAACAAAACAAGCAAAAGGCACAGGTAGTTTTTAAGGAAACTTAGATAATTGAAGTTACAATACAAAACCTTGGATTTAACTTTCTTGCCAAGCAACTTCCAAACCAAGCCGCGAATACAACTTTGTTTCCATAGAAATTTAGCTTTCACGCCGCATACACCGTTTCCAAACATGACTCGTCCGAGATCCATTCCCCTTTTCACCACAATACAAACACTTTGGTGATTACTTAACTATAATCTCTGGAAGTTCCTTGTTCAAGATTGATTGTTGATGAGCCTCAATTGCGCCTTGAAAAATCTCCATTCTAAGGATCATCAGATGACCATCTTACAATTGCAAAATCAACATTGCTATATACTGATGTTGCTGCTGCTGTACAATACAAGAAAACAACGAGCCAAGATACACTATCCAGTAGCAATCTTGGCTATCGACCGGTTAATCTTGGTACTTCATTGGACCATGTTGAGGTTGTCCATCATTGCTATAATCTGCAAATGCATTCGAAGAAGGAAATGAATATGAACATAAGCTGCAGCAGTCCAGCAATTGAGTTGCCACTTTTGTCCTAAAAGATTGAACAACATTGAGGGCTGTCGGCAAAGCTTCTTGATCCTCTTCACCATTTTTACCTTGCCAAACACTAAGGACTAGTAAGTGTAACAACCTGCAATGGCTACTCAACATTAGCAACAAATGAAGAAGAAAGGGGATTGACAGTTATAACAGAATATGGCAACAAGAACAAAAAAGCATTGAGTCAAAAAAAAGAGAGTCCCACATCAGCAAATGGATAAGCAGTAAAAGAAACATTTTCACACAGTAAAAAGTAGGGTAAAAAGCAATTTTTTTTAATTCACTACAGACAAATGCAGAGGTCACTATCAAGTCTCAGAAAACCAGAAGTCATGGTATTGCCTCCTAACAGAATCGTACTACCCAAATGCTCCTCATTGTCCTACCTCACACGGATCAAGCACTCCCTTCAGCAAAATTCAAATTTTCACACGTATCAAAAACCCTAAAACTCTCCTATAAATACGGTCCTGTTCATTGGCAAAAAAAGGAGGAAAACCCTAAGGTCACCTTGCCAAAATCAATCCCTAAACATAAAGCTCGAGACCCTGAAGAACTTCTTAGAGCCTCACACTGAGACTCTAAGGTAGTAAGCTCAGCCATATTTCTACGCACCCATAATCTAGCAGTTTAAGGAGAGAAGAGAGAATAAAAGTGAATCAAACGAGCAGTAAAGCTAACCAGTCAAAGGAACATTCACCTGAGGTAAACGTGACAAAATCTTGTAATCTTCATTGTAGGAACATATAGGCTTGGAAATCATCTGTGTTTGCTGATTTGTTTACTTGGTTGATGTTCATTTCATTTTGTTTACGGCTCGAAGCTGTGCGAAAACATGGTTTCCGATTCTAATCTAAGGACTCATAACGAAATCATGAATTTAATGTAGAGTTTAGGTTTAGTTTTGTGATTTGGGGAGATTTGAGTGGGAATTTAGGGTTTGCGCTCAGGGCAAAGGGGTTCGCCTTTTGGGCATCCCGCTTCGGGGCGTTTGCACCACCGGAGGAGATGATTGTGTCGTCGCTGCATCTCTCCAACATTGTGGCTCGATTTTCTAATTGAAAGAAGCACAAGGAGGTTGCGAAAAAGGTTTCGAGAGAGAAGAATGATTAGGGATGTGCTATCGTGAGGGAGAGATTCCGTTTTGAGTTTAGGAGAGGAAAATGAGTAAGATACTGTTAATGCTTCCGGTGTTAGGTTAACTAAGACTTGATAGAACTTAATGGGGTCATTTAGAAACTAATTATATTTAGTTTAAATTATTATGTATATTATTAGTGATATTATTATTTTTGTAGATTTTATTTTTTTAAAATTATTATAATTAATATTTGCTTTGTCATATGAATTTATTTAAATTCTATTTAGGATTTTATTAAATTTATTTCTTATTTTCCTTTTATTAAAATTAAAACATTTTTAGAATAGAATAAAAGAGATCCTTTTTGAATTTATATGAAAGTGGTGGATCCTAAGAGTCTAGCACTCCTTGGATCGTTAAGCGACCGCTCTCGAGGTGCACACCTTGAGTTGTGGTCGCTTCGTCTTTCATCCTTAAAAACATTTAACCTCGTTTAAACCTTCCAAAGGTCGCAAACCCTAATTTGAGCAATACGCTCACCCTAGTTTAATCTACACGCTAATATTTTCAAATTATTTTCATAATTAAGTTACGAAAGTATCAAGCTCTTGGAGTCGCGCATTCCTTGAATTCGAGAATAATTACGATCAAGGTGTACACCTCGAACAGTATATCATTCGAACTTTCGTGTCTAAAATATCTCCATAATTATTTGAACAAGTATTCACTATCCAGCAAACACTTTCGTAATTAATGGGATGAAAAAGATTGTCGTTGGGATCTAGCATTCCAACGATATCCCGACTAATTGATTACGAGGCCGGCGTCTCGTTTATCAAATAGTCGTCGTTCCTCCTAAACATACAACCTCTCTAACCTCGTTTCTTGCCTCCGTACGGTCGAGTCTAAACCCTAGTATGTCTCTAAACCATACGTCAAATTCAAATCATTTCTTAATTAAATTGCGAAAGAACTGAGTTCTTGGAGTCTCGCACTCCTTGAATTCTTGAGTAACCATTCTTAGGGCGTACGCTTTAGGTTGTGGTTCGCCCAACCTTTCGTATATAAAATACATGCCCTAACTACGTGGACCAATGTCGTTATTGTCCATTCAAATACATTTTCATAATTAATTAAATGAAAAAGGTATCATTGGGATCTAGCATTCCAATGATATTCCGATTAATCGATTGCGAGACTGACGCCTCGTTTATCAAGTAATCGTCATTCTCCCTTAAAATATCCAACTCCCTTCTCTCGCCCTCGTGCGATTGAAACTTTCTCAAACATAATTTCGATGTTAGTTGAATGGAAAAGGTGTTGTTGGAATCTAGCATTCCAATAAAGCCCCGATTAATTGATTGCGAGGCTGACGTCTCGTTTATCGAATAGTCGTCATCCTCCATCAAATTACCTAACTACACTCCTCTTTCTCGCCCTCGTGCAATTGAAACCTTAAACCTATCCAAACCTATTCTCTTCCCTAAACAAAAACATCCAATGCGATAAACCTAACTCCTCGCCCTCGTGCGATTCCCAACCAAAACACCTTTTGTCAAGAACATTGTTTAATCCCTTCTTTCGCGCATAACAAACTCGTGCTTCAGCCTCCCCTAGCGAGCAGACAAGCCAGCGTTTAGCAGTTAGAATGCGACCTAAACACTCGTTCACATTTCCAAACTTTTTACCGTAGTTGGCCGAACTACGGCTTCTCTGATTCTTCATTCACTTTCGAATGTAAGATACGTAGGCACAAGATTGCGATGATCTTGGCGAGCACAATCCCCTCTTTTCCCCGTAGTCCCATGAACTACGAATGCTATGATTTTCCACTTCTTATAAGTGAAGATACGTAGGCATAAGGGCCCCAATCCTTGGCGAGCACCCTATCCTATAACCGTCCATTCCCCCCATAGGAGAAACCTTAGAAGAAAACAAATAAGCATAGTTAACTTTACTCTCGAATCGATCAAGAGGTTCCCGTTGAGTACAACGGACGTAGAGGGTGCTAATACCTTCCCTCTGCGTAACCGACTCCCGAACCTAGAATATTGGTTGCGACGACCATGTTCTTATCTCTTTAAGGTTTTATCGATATTTTCCTATTCCGTCCTTGGAATTAATAAAGTTCGGTGGCGACTCTGTTTCGAACAGTATTTTCCGCGGCCATCGCGAGGATCGTATTTTTCGAGGTACGACACTGGCGAACCATAAAAAAAGGAAAAAGGTTCGGGCAAAAGTTAGGGATATAAAGAAAAAATGTACACCCGCAAAGTCGAAAACCTGGAAGGGCGACTTTGGCAAAAAAGGGTATCTCGGTGAATGGAAAACCCGGAAGGGCGATTCAGGCAAAAGTTAGGGATTTGAAAAAGCAAATGACTGCGTTCCGCGTGTGGACTTTCATTATTTTATGGTTTGGAAGACCTGAGGGCCGTTTATCTGAATCAATCTCTTCTGAAGCTGAAGCGCCGGAGAAGTATCGAAGTCGAGTGGGTCATAGAGGGATCAACTCATGGTGTTCGTCTACGCCTCGTTACCTACATGTGTATATACTGATGTATATTTATGTTTTATTCTTGCGCAGCTTCCTCATTCCAGGGGCTTGCATCTGTTGTAAAACATTTTTACCCATTCAGGGGTTCGTTATCAATAAAATGTATACTATTCAGCAATTCTGTTTGTCTGTTTAGCATTTACCTATTTTGTTGGCGAAAAAGAACGCCGATGTTTTTGATAAAATGCGCATACATAAGCTTACTGGCCTAGGCCACTGATTGTCGAAACAATGAATTACTCGAACATTGTCACAAGACGATAACCTTGATAGGTCCCTTTGAGAAGGGTATTTTGTTTGTGTTGTTGCAGGTGTAGCATATACCAGGTAGTACGCCGTATGCGTCCCCAAGCAGGATGATTTCTTCTTCTCCAGCGAAGTTCAGCAGCCTCTCTCCGCAGAGTCTGAACGTGAGATCGTAAGCATTGATATGTTGTCCCCAGGCAGAGAGGATTCTCTCCCCAATCAGATACATCTCGAAGGGTCGTCATCTCCCTAGCTGAGTCACATACTGAAGTGTGCAGCAATTGATAGTTTCAGACTGAAGTCTTCAGCAGAATTGAAATTCCCCGCAGAGTCGTACTCTCCCCTGTAAGCAGGGTGATTCCTTCTTCCCCAGCCGAGTTTGCAGATCCCCAAGGGAGCCGAGTCCTTGGAAAGCAGTTCGGGCCATGATTGGTTTTCCCCAGTAGAGTGTTGAATAGCTGATGTTGTATTTCCCCGCCGGAGTCGTTACCTCCAGGAAAGGTTGGCTGCGAATGCCGCGCAGTTCATTTCTGAGATTGACATCGCTTTCCTGAGCAGGTCCGGGTTCTCATAGAGTTTCGTTCCCCTGCAGCAGTCGACTGAAGTTCGTTTCCCCAAGCAGCGTCTAATTGAGATTGGAGTGACTTTTTCTCCTCGGCAGGATGATTCCTTCCTCCACCAGAGTTGTCCTTTTTCCTTGATAGAAGGATTCTCCCTTCGGCATTTATTTTGCTGATGAGGCTGTAACACTTTGCATGATTGCATAGCATTTCCACCGTGTGGAGCATTGCGCCATTGCCAAAGCATACGCATATGAAACATGAGCTAGGTCGTTACCGTTCTTGTTTTACAAGTGTTCCTCTGCAGAATGGTTTGGTCAAGAAGATTCTTGAATTCTCCCCAGCGAAGTTGTTTGCTCAAGATGACTCTTAAAACCCCAGTGAAGTTGCCAGAGTTGGTTGCTCAAGTTGATGCTTAGAGTCCTCGGCAGAGTGATTGCTCAGGATGATTCCCGAAATCTCCAGCAGAGTTATTGGTTCAGGATGATTCTTGAAGTCCCCGGAGAAGTTGTTTGTTCAAGATGATTCTTGGTTTCCTCAGCAGAGATGACTCACCCAGAATAATTTCTGGATCCCCGAAGCAGAGTGACTTGATAGTTCCCCAGAATCCCCAGCGGAGATGCGTCATCCCCAACAGGTTTCTGAACAGCGAAGTTGAAACTTCCCCTGAAGACTTGATAATTGAAGCCCAATCATATTGACGAAGCAGTTCTCCCAGCTGATGCAGAGTGCCTGATGGTAGAAGTTGGATATCCCCAATTGGTTCATGATTGACTGAGAATTCTATTCCCGATTTACTGATGAAGTCCGGCTGATGCCCGAAAATTTCTTTGAATGCCCGATGGCATGATTAACTTGATTGTTGATCTGATAAGTCCCGAGGAATCCTGATGCCTGACGGCATGATCGACCATGTATCGCCGGTTACTGTGTGACCAATCCCCTAGCTAGTTGTCGTGCAGCTAATATTTTGGTTTTCGAAGATTTGTTCCCATCAGAGTACCGTGTACTTGTGCAGTTGGCAAATTTCCGGATTTGTTAGTATTCAACCGTCTCGCACCTTGATTGGTTGAGAGCCGTTTGCTTCTCACCCAGTCAGGTTCAAGTCGTTTGAATAGGGGCAGCTGTTGCACCCTAAAATTTGCCCAACATTTCTTTACCTAGCTTATGTTTCATTTCATTCACATTAGCATTATCATTTGCATTTCATTGACATGTGTGCAGGAGATCAAGAGGTATGATTACCCATCAAGATTTATACTAGACTTTGAAGCTAGAAAAGAAGCTTATTCAAGTGTTCAAGGGTTGATATCCTTGTCAGAGAAGTTAAAAGATCCTCAGAGAGAGTGGTTGAAACCAAGAGTGTGTGCCTCCTAACTTGAGAGTTGTGGGAGCTCCTCAGATGATTCTGAAGCCAGGAATGTGGACTTGAAGCCTTGAGAGAGCTTATGAGATGTATTGAAAGCCATCATGAGGCCTAGATAGGTCAGTGTGCAAGATTAAGAAGACTCAACAATGATTGATGCAATTAGGGTTTGACTGGGTCAACCCTAGGTCAACTAATGATGTGGAGAAGGTTGAGACCTAATCCAAGAGCTATGTGATCATGGATTGATGCATTGAGATGCTATAAGGATGATTCCAAGGCCAACTCATCATGATTGTAGAGTTTGAGAAGTTTCAAGCTAGGGTTTCTAAGGCTTGACAGTGTAAAATCCCCTAGTTTGACCCCTATCTTCAAGGAATTTTAGCTCAAGATGTGACTGTCATCTAATCTTACCCCCAACATGAATGTTGTAGAGCTTGCTATTAGATTTAATTTGAGTACTAGAAGTCCTTGATAGGATTTGTAGAACTCAAGTTATGACTTTGACAAGTTACAGGTCATCTGAGGTATGTGAATTTGGGGGCTTGAAAGTTACCCAACTTGCATCAAACTTTTGCCCTAGACGGATGATTCCTATGAACTCTTGGTCAACATGAATGTTGTTCTTTATCCTCATAGCTTTCTAGAGAGTACTATAAGTCCTTGATAGGATTTGTAGAGCTCAAGTTATGGCTTTGACAAGTCAAGGGTATTTTGGTCATTTGGAGATTACAGGTCATTTCAACCATAAGGCCATAACTCCTATTTCCAAGCTTCAAATGAGAAAATGTTAAACATAAAACTTATTCAAAATGATGTTTTAAGGCTAGTAAGGAGGTCATGAATTGTTGAAATTGCTTGTAGCTCAAAGTTGCAAAAATGACCTAAAATAAGGATATAAGTTAAATAAACCAAAGTTGGAAATTGATACTTTTGATCTACACATCCAAACCAAGGCATGTAATAGGTCATTTTGACTCTAAAAAGCATTTTAAGAACATTGGTTTAGCCACATTTTTTATTTGAGGTCTAATTTGTGGACTTGCTTTGAAAAGTAGTTACTTACATCATAAGTAACATTTGCAAAACTCAAATTCAAGGCATGAGCAAGATCCCTTGCAAGCCAAACACTTTCAAAATGTCATGAGGGGAGAAATTGAAAGGAATTGGGATTGTTTTCAAGCTGTTTGCAGAATTGTGCACACCATGGCATATAAGTGAACTTCTCATGTCACGAGAGATTGGATTTCTCATTAGAAGGATCTAGAGGGTTCTAGATCACTCATACATGTTCTATATATTGAGTAGAGGTGATCCAAAGTAAAGGTTGGTGTTGATTGAGAGAGAAAACTTAGATTGCACTTTGAGATTTCACATTGCAAATCAAAATCGGTTACAAGGTTAGAGGCCATTTCAGTCCAAGAAATTGTTCTCAATAGCTTGCACTGAGGTTGGTGATCAATTCCAGATCAAATTCAAGGCACTGTGGTGGAAGAATCGTGAAGCAGCCATTGGAGAGTGAAGCTTGCAACTTAGAATCGGGTTTGATGATTCAAGAAGATTCAACTCTTTTCTTTGCATACAGAAGATTGGTTGTGATTCAGTGAAGGATTCTGCAAGTTCTTGAAGGCTGAGTTGAAGATTCTACCCTTCTATTCGTTCAAATTTATCAGGTTGGTAACCTGCAATCTCTAGCTTAAATTAGGTAGAATTAAGATGAATTAGGGTGTTAGATGCATTGTAGAACGGTGTAGGAAGGTTTTCAGATAGTTAGTTTGAGAATTAGCGACCAATTTAGGATGTTACCATTTTCGGTTGAGAGTTGGTTATGGTGAATCTTGAGGTTTCAGAGAGAATTAAGGGCATGAATGAATTCGTGAGGGAATTTGGGACATGTTTCATTAAGGGATCGTGGCCTATGGTGGACTCTATGTTGAACTAGGATTGTGGAATGGTGACCGGAGAAAGTCACCGGCGGTGGCTATGGCGCGCAGGTGACCTGAGTTTCAGGGATTCAAATTGGAGAAGATGACTTGATAGCCATCAGATCTTGGTTGGACTTTGACTGAAGGCATGATCCAACGGCCACGTATTGATTTCAATTTGTGAAGGACTCTGAATCACCTTGCAACGCTGCGTTTCATTTAAGTTGTGGTTTTGGGATTAAGTTCAAATTGTTATCCCCACCCCCCTGATGGCCCAATTGTCATAATGAACTGAGCGTGTTTACTATCTGCACCGTGGTTTTGTTATTTTATTATCATTTTCTTTTATTTCTTCATTTTATTCATGGTTCATGATTAAATCATATAAAATTGAAAAATGATCCAATTAATCCCATTCTTTTTGCATTATATTCATGATTGAATCTAGTATTTTTTAGATAAAAAATATTTTCATTTCATGCATTTTCTGATTTTATGGGAATTTTCTCATTTTAATTGATATTAAAATAGTTATGTTTGATACTTGATTTTGTGGAATTTTGTGTGATCATGTGGTGATGATTTTGATCCTGATTTTTTGTGAGTAGTTAGAATAGACATGCATGCTCCCCATAGAATTTTCTGACATTTTTGTGATGAACATAGGTGGTAGTTTAGGTTGAAACCTTTAGAAGCTCCATTTTTAGGGTTTATGGTTGATACCTTTGGATTTAGGACTTAATTTTAGGACTTAATAGATGATTTAGTCCCAGGTTTTTGTATGAGGTGTTCTTAATTGAATTAGGATCCCTTAGGAATTTTTGTAGAAATTTATAAGATAGTTTTCTATTTTTGATTGATTTTAGTTTAGGTGCTAGTTTTAGATGATTCTAAGGCACTAACTCAACTAGATTAACATCTTTAGTTCCCTTAGATTAGGGTTCTCTCTCTCTTGTTCTTGGTTGATGTTGAAGGAAAGTTGAAGATGCATTGGATTGCTTGAAGAGGCTTGGATTTGAAGATCTTCCCTTCTTGTGGTGTAGTTTTGACTAAGATAAGAGTAGGGTTTTGTAGGCAGAGTTTCTAGATAGTTCTCTTCCTTCATAAACATGGAATATGTTGATCAATTCCATTCTTCCCTATGATGTAAGGTCCCTTGTAAAGGCCCCATCCCTCCTTTGGTAGGATGTGTGGCTCTTTGAAAATTGGTAGAACCTTTGAGGGTTCCTTTCTCTGATGACAGGATGCTCAGTGGTGACCTTTGGTCTTCACTCTGCTACCAATCATCCCAACTTTGCTCTTGATAGATGAATCTTTCTCCCTTGTTAGAGGATGGAGTTCCTTGCTTGAAGAAGATTGAAGGCTGAAGTGGACACTTCCAGATGATTGAAGACTACTCTGAGAAGCTGAAGCTTGTAGATGAAGAGGAAGTCTAGTTGATACTTGTGAAGCAAAGAGAGCTGAAGCTTGAAGACCAAGTTGATACTTATGAAGAGGATTCAATTGAGATTGAGTGGAGAGCTAAGGCTTGAGGAATAAAGGATAAGTTGATACTTATGTTGATGCATTGAGAGCCTGAAGGAATCAAGTTGATACTTGCAGTTAGGAGTGAAGCCTGAAGGTGGAAATTACTGTAAAGCTGAGGCTTGAGGAATAAAGAACAAGTTGATACTTATGTTTGAGGGATTGAAACCTTGGAGAAGCAAGTTGATACTTGTCATGAAGGATGGTTGAAGTCTGAAGACTGGATTGCTGTAAGAAGAGCTGAAGCTTGGAATTGAAAGAGGGAGTTGGTGACCTGCTTTCTTTCTTGTCTGTTTTCTTTTCTGTATTGATGTGACTTGTTTGATTTGCTTGATGCATTAGGATAAGTTCATATTTAGACTGACGTAATCTAGGAGCATGATTGCACTAGAGGTTGAGTTGCTCCCTCTGCTTGTATAGTTACCGTCTGGCTTTGCTTGCGGGTATTCGGTAGAGCCCAGCTCCCTTGCCCATGTGGTTTATGTTTGCTTGATAGAATTTTATTTTTCCTGTATGATTGCAGTTACTTCTGTTTTGCTTGATAGCACTTTATGTTATTACGTTGCTTGGTAGCATGTCATTTCCTGTATGATTGCAGTTATTCATATCTGGCTTGAGGTTGAGATGAGCTTGTGGAGGCTGATGCCCCACACACATTTCCTCCCTCACTTGCATTGCATGCATTTTACAGTCGTTTATTGTTTACTGTTAAGCTGATGCTTTATCTGTTTCTGTTTATCATCGACATGATCCCTTAGGACTCTCATTTCCTTTGATAAGGAAGTGATGATAGAACTTTAGGTTGAAACCTATGCATGATAACTTCTAGGAGTTCCCTGTTTCAAACTTCAACCATAGGATGAATCCATGGCATGACAACATTAGGACTTGATAGTCTCCCTTTAGTTGAGCCTGTTCTCTTCTCATCTCAAAACAAATGAAAATGCAGTAATAAAGGTTAACTGACGTCGTACGTTACGAGCCTTAAGCTATCTGAGAAAGGATTGTGGGAGAGTTTCTTTTCCACAGTCTGGATGTTGAGTATGGTACCCTTTGGGTAACATACGACGCATTCACTCTCAAGTCATAGTCTCTAGTGCGATACTAGTTGCAAACAAACATAAAAAACAGTTCTTCCATAAAAGACAAAAAACAAACTTCAAATCTTTTTGCCCCGTGGGCCCGTAATTCAAAGGAAGCTTTTCTGAAGAAAAGAGTGTCGTTAAACTCCTAGTTCTACCGCAAACAGGCTTTGTCCCTAACTGCTGGAATTGTTGTTTAACCCTACTCGATAAAACAGATGAATCTGAACCCCCGTAATCCGTAGTACCCCGAACTACGTAAGCTCTGATCTCTCATGCCTGTTGAGAGTACGTAGGCACAATACTGACGTATTGGCGAGCCACCTTCCCCCATCCGTAACCCGTAGTAGGCCGAACTACGTTGACTCTGATTTCTCATTCTCTGATGAGAATACGTAGGCATAAAGCGCGACGCTTTGCCGAGTCATTTTCTTTTCTTTTCAGGCTAGCCTTGATAGGTAGATAGATAATCCAACTCGTCCAGTAAACACAACAAGCATGGATCCCATCGAGTACGATGGACGTGAGGGGTGCTAATACCTTCCCCTTGCGTAACCGACTCCCGAACCCAGACAACGGTTGCGATGACCTTGTCTTATACCTTTTTCATCAGGTTTTTTCGATCGTTTCCTTTCCCGCTCTGAGGGATAAATAACGAAAGGTGGCGACTCTTCTGTTTTGCCGGCACCTTATTTTCGCGGAAGCGACACCTGGACTCTGGATGCTCGCGACACATGACAGGAGAAAGGTCTATGTTCCAAAGTCTGGAGCTTAAATCTGGAGGTGATGTGAAATTTGGAGGGAATCAGAAGGGCAAGATCATTAGATCTGGCACTATTGGAAATGGTAAACTTCCCTCTATCACTAATGTTTTACTTGTAGAAGGATTAAAGCATAATCTATTATCCATAAGTCAATTAAGTGACAATGGTTATGACATAACCTTTAATCAAAAATATTGTAAAGCTATTAGTCAAAAGGATGGCTCAATCCTATTTAGTGGAAAGAGGAAGAACAACATTTATAAAATAAATCTTTCAGAACTTAAGGTTCAGAATGTTAAATGTCTCTTGTCTATTAATGAGGAGCAATGGGTCTGGCACAGAAGATTAGGGCATATTAATATGAGACGTATATCTCAGATTAATAAACTTAATCTTGTCAGAGGACTTCCTAATCTGAAGTTCACCTCAGATGCTCTTTGTGAAGCATGTAAAAAAGGGAAGTTTTCAAAATCCTCTTTTAAATCAAAAGATGTTGTTTCTACTTCCAGACCATTAGAATTACTTCATATTGATCTGTTTGGACCAGTGAAAACTGCATCCCTCAGAGGCAAGAAGTATGGATTAGTCATTGTTGATGACTATAGTAGATGGACATGGGTAAAGTTCTTAAAACACAAGGATGAGTCACATTCTGTGTTCTTTGACTTCTGCAAACAAGTCCAGAATGAAAAAGATTTCAAAATTATAAAAGTCAGAAGTGATCATGGTGGTGAATTTGAAAACAAATATTTTGAAAAATATTTTAATGAAAATGACATTGCTCATGATTTTTCCTGTCCTAGAACTCCACAACAAAATGGAGTTGTAGAGAGGAAAAATAGAACTCTGCAAGAAATGGCCAGAACCATGATCAATGAGACTAATCTGGCAAAGCACTTTTGGGCAGAAGCAATCAACACAGCCTGTTACATTCAGAACAGAGTGTTTGTAAGACCTCTTTTGGAGAAGACTTCCTATGAACTGTGGAAGAACAGAAAGCCCAACATTTCATATTTTCATCCTTTTGGATGTATTTGCTATATGTTGAATACTAAAGAAAATCTGAACAAGTTTGATTCTAAAGCACAGAAGTGTTTCATGCTTGGGTATTCTGAACGCTCTAAAGGCTACAGAGTATACAATACTGAGACACAAATTGTGGAAGAATCTATTCATGTTAGATTTGATGATAAGCTTGGCATTAAAAAACCAAAGCAGTTTGAAAACTCTGCAGATAGAGAAGTATTCTTCACAGACTCTGAAGGCTCAGAGGTAGACAAAGCTCAAGTGAAGGAACCAGAAGCAACGCCAGATGCAATACCTTTGACTTCTCAGATGAACAACTTAAACATTTCTGAAGAATCAACTGTTAGAGGATCATCTTCCAGAATCAAAGCTTCTCATCCAGAGAATGTTATCATTGGAAAGAAGGATGACCCTATCAGAACAAGATCCTTCCTCAGATCATCTGAAGCATCATTATTTGGATTGGTGTCAGTAATTGAACCAACTTCTGTAGATGAAGCTCTGCAAGACAATGATTGGATTATTTCCATGCAAGAAGAGCTAAATCAGTTCACCAGAAATGATGTGTGGGATTTAGTTCCAAGACCAAAAGGATTCAACATAATTGGAACTAAATGGGTCTTTAGAAATAAGCTTAATGAGAAAGGAGAAGTTGAAAGAAATAAGGCAAGGCTTGTTGCTCAAGGGTACAGTCAACAAGAAGGTATTGATTACACTGAAACTTATGCTCCAGTGGCAAGGTTAGAATCTATACGCCTTCTTATTTCATTTGCTGCACAATATAACATCACTCTATATCAGATGGATGTTAAAAGTGCCTTTCTAAATGGTATTATAGAAGAAGAAGTTTATGTTCACCAGCCTCCTGGTTTTGAGAGTGAAAAATTCCCAGAACATGTTTTCAAACTAAAGAAATCTCTGTATGGTTTAAAACAAGCTCCCAGAGCTTGGTATGAGAGATTAAGCAATTTTCTTCTGGAGAAAAATTTCATCAGAGGCAAAGTGGACACAACACTCTTTTGTAAAACATTTAAGAAAGATCTTCTAATTTGTCAAATATATGTGGATGATATCATATTTGGATCTACCAATACTATGCTGGGAAAGGAGTTTGCTCAATGTATGCAGGCAGAATTTGAAATGAGCATGATGGGAGAATTGAGATTCTTTCTGGGAATTCAAGTCAACCAGACTCCAGAGTGCACTTACATTCATCAGACCAAATATCTTAAAGAACTTCTGAAGAAATTTAACATAACTGATAGTAAGATCGCAAAGACTCCCATGCATCCAACTAGTTCACTAGGAAAGGAAGAGGTAAGTAAGAAAGTAGATCAGAAACTCTACAGAGGTATGATAGGATCTCTTCTCTACTTAACTGCTTCTAGACCTGACATTTTGTTCAGTGTATGCTTGTGTGCAAGATTCCAATCAGATCCTAGAGAATCACACGTAACAGCTGTTAAGAGGATTCTAAGGCATCTGAAAGGTACTTCTAATGTGGGTTTGTGTTACAGAAAATCTGATGACTTCAAATTAGTTGGATTCTGTGATGCTGACTACGCTGGAGACAGAGTGGAAAGAAAAAGTACTTCTGGAAATTGTCAATTTCTAGGAAGAAATCTAATCTCTTGGTATAGCAAGAAGCAACCCACAATAGCACTATCAACTACAGAGGCAGAGTATATTGCTGCTGCTGGATGTAGCACACAGATGCTCTGGATGAAAAGTCAGCTAGAAGACTATCAGATATTTGAAAGTAACATTTCTATATTCTGTGATAATACTTCTGCTATATGTTTGTCTAAAAACCCCATTTTACACTCTAAGGAAAAACATATAGAAATTAAGCATCATTTCGTCAGAGACTATGTTCAGAAGGGAATTATAAACTTAGCCTTTGTTGATACAGATCATCAATGGGCAGATATTTTCACAAAACCCCTTGTTGAAGATAGATTCAAATTTATTCTGAAAAATATTGGTATGGATTTGTGTCCAGAATAAGATTTTTCAGAAGCAAATTTTACAGATGATAAATGTTTATCACTCTGAAGTATTTCATCTGTTGCTTATTAGATTTATGTTTATTTGTGTGTATCTGAACTAACCAATCTCAGAGGATCTGAACGTTGGTTAACGTTTCATTTCTCAAGAGAATTCAGAAGCACATGCAAGTAAACACGTGTCACTCTAAATCTGCAAAGATAGCGTGTACACTACTGAAAAGATGTTTGAGGTATGGTTTGAATAGTGAAAATCTTGATTTTCCCCCCAATTGGTTAGAATCAATTAATGCTTGAAATGATTTTTATTCTCTTTCATTAGTTAACATTAATTGCTATGTGTGAACGTGCTTTGATTGTCTGTTTGTATGCCTAATTGTTTTCTATAAATACCACATCTCTCACCACTTTCACACTTTTCACAACTTAAGCAAGTTTATGCATTTCTGTCTTCTTTTCTCTCTTCACAAAAACCCTAAACCTTTGTCAAAATCATCTTCAATGGTAACCTCATCTTCTACAGCAGCTCAGTTTCAATCAACCATGGCTGCAGTTACTTCTGCAAATATGGGTGTGGTTCCATACACGACACTTAAAAGGACTTTGTTAACTCCTGTTGACAAACTTGAAGTTCTCTGTGAACCAACTTGAATTTCGTTCAATAGTTGATGCTCAAGGCTGGGTAAAATACTTTAACAGATTATTTGGACCAGTTTACCCTCATCTGGTGAAAGAATTCTGGATACATGCTTCTGTATACCCCAAATTCATCTTGTCTTCTGTTTTGGGTAAGGAGATTATAATTACAGAAGATCTAATCAGGAAACTCATAGGGTATGAGGAGACTGATGGAGTATCTCATCTGCCAGCTGGGCGTGTAGACATGGAAGAAGTCTATGAGGAAGTCATGACTTCTGGACAGGCCTCTAACAAGTTTAAAGATCTGAAGCCTGACTACAAAATCTGGGCAAAGATTTTTATGGGATGCATTCATCACATAAAATCTACAAATTCTCCAGACTATGTGAACAATGAACAACTCTACTTCTTGTACTGTTTAAGTCAGAGCACCAAGGTAGATCTTCCTTACATTCTGTTCATACACTTATGGAATCATATTAATGCTTCAAGAGAATCTGTAAAAGATAAGGGTCAGAAGATCAGAACATGGATTCCCTTTGGAAGGTTAATTTCAGATATTCTGACAGAAAATGGACTGGTGACTGCTCTGTATGCTGCTGGAGTCAAGGAGGAACTTGAATCTATTATTGGGAAACCTCTGAATGCCAAGAGTCTTCAGAGACTAAAAATTATAGAGGAACTCACATCAGCACCCAAGAAGCTGAATATCTCTGAACTTAGTCAGAAGCGAATTCCAGTTGAAAACTACCCACTGTTCTGTGCTGAAGAACCAAGGGAAATAATTGTGAGGTATATTGATTCTTGCAAGGCAGATGGAACCCCAATTCCTGCAGATATTATAAAAAGAGAAAGGGAACCAATGCTTGATGGAGGAAATGAGAACACAAGGAAAAGAGGCCAATCAGAAGCAGAAGAAGTGGCTGTTCAGAAGAAGCCCAAAGTTGCTGACAAGCCACAAAAGTTGATCCAGAGGAAAGCATCTGGAGACGCTCCCTCTGTTCCCACAATGTGTATCAAGATTAAAGGTACCAAATCTTCTGTATCCTCTTTCAATAAAACTGTTTTAAATGAATCAACATTCAATTCTATTCCAAAACCACCTCCTACTCAGAAACAATCTGTTCCTGCTCCATCTCATATCTCTGTTCCCTCCCCACAAATCATCTGATCCTATTTCCACCACTCTTGTAAAACCTTCTACTAATCAATCATCTGCACCAACACCAACAACAACAACACCAGCAAATCAAACTCCACCACCTATAACAAAACCAACAGAACAATTTGAACAACAACAACAACCAGAAAAACAACCACAACTAGAAAAACCTAAATTAAACAGATCTGAACCTATTGCATCTGCACAAGTTCTTTCTGAAACTATACAATCTAATCAAGTGGCATCTGATCCACCTACATCTGCTCCACCTACATCTGCTCCACCTACATCTGTTCCACCTACATCAGAACCACCTACATCTGCACCTCCATCCAAACTTTCTGAGAATCCATCAGAGTCAACCAACCCATCTGAAACCAATATCCTTGAGACAGAGGTTCTAAACGTTACACCTCTCAAAACTATTTTTGAAGTGTCCTCCACGTCTTAAACTCTAACCACATCCTTAAATTCATCAGAATCTGATATACACCCAGATTTTCTGATATCTCCCTCTCACAGAAATTCTGAAGTTAACCAACCAGAACCACCTGTTTCTTCTGAAATTATCATTCCCAATCCTATCCCAACACTTAAGCCAAGGACATCTGAGTGTGTACCCTCTGCTTCATGTAAACTGTTTTCATCTGACAAACTTCCCTCTGGTTTCAAATTCAAAAATTTCTACACCAGAATTGAACCATCTGACATTATCACTCCTCTTAAACCCAAACTTACCATCATTCTACCATCTGTTCTTCAAACGTATATTAAAGAACTGCCATAAGTGATTTCATCAGAACCTATTTTATCTGATAAATCTGCATTCACTCCTTACTCTGATACCCCATTTGATGTTGTTTCCTATGCATTAAATGCAAAACCATATTTGTTGAATGCTTTAACCAGATCAAAACCTGACAATTCATCTGATCTTCCATTTGTACCATTCTACCCTCGTCCTCTGATCACCATTCCAAAATTCACCATTCCACCTTCACCCCAACCCAAGCCAATCACATTGAACACTTTTTTAAACCAAAACCTAGGCTGAATGTTGATAATTTATTTACAAGTTTTTTGAAAGAAATAGAGATGTATTTAGGCTCTGTACAGAGGAAGTGTTCATCAACAATGGATGCAAATGAATCTGATGCCATTTGGAATGGCTTCATAAGTAGATTCAATACTGTAGCATCAAATCTGAAGAACATATGTTCTGATGATGCGAAGCTCAGATTTGCTGAAACTGCTAGAAGTTTGTTCTGGACTGTTAAAAGATCTGCACCATTGCTTCTTAAGGATGCTCCTTCATCATCTGAAGTCTGTGATACAGAAGTAAACGCTGTATATGCATCTGAAGACAACTCTCTGGCTATGACTCTGGTAGAACATCCCTTTGGATCTGCTGCTCCTAACTCCAAATCCCCTATGGAAATTGACTCTGTTCATGCTTCAGAATCTGTCCCACCTTCTTCATCTGAGATCAAGAAAGAGTATCCAGATCTTGAAGATAAGATTGCAGTTCTGGAAGCTGGTCAATCAGAGATTAAGTCATGGATGGCTAAGCAAGATAAGAAGTCTGAAGACATGGCTCAGTGGATGTCCAAACAAGATCAGAAGAATGAAACCATGGCTAAGTGGATGTCAAAACAAGAACAGACCTCTTCTGAGATCACGGATCTGTTGAAGATGATTTTGTCAAAACAATCTTAGTTTATTTTTTTTCTGATGTTTGCATCTGATGTTTGCACATGTACTTGACTATTTTCTGATGTTTGTATTTTTTGCTCTGAATGAATGAATGACTCAATGTTTTCTCTACATGATTTATCCTGTTTGTTTTTTTCTTTTATTTGTCTGTTAAAAGTTCTTACTTTTTGCTTATGACAAAAAAGGGGGAGAAAATAGATCTGAACTGTTTAATTAAACTCTACCAGAATGAAACTTCAGACATATCAATTTTATCTAACATAATATCTGAGTATTTCAGAATATTTGATAAGTATACCCTTTAAAAGAAACTCTGAGACTCCCAGATCATATTTAACTTATCAGACTCTAACTCTGAAACATGCAAGATCAAATGGTTAGAACAATCAAGCTCTAATTCTGAAAAGAATACTCAAGACAAAAAGGGAAGTTTCTATTCCTTATTAATATTTAATTCAGGGGGAGATTCATCATCTCAGGGGGAGTTATACTTATTCTCTTTACAATTAAACAAAATTTCTGATGTTTTTGTCATCATCAAAAAGGGGGAGATTGTTAGAACACAGATTGGTTCTTAATAATATCTCTATGTTTTGATGATAACTATTATGAAATTTTGTAATTAAGAATTATATACTCTAAAATGTGCTTAAGAATGTTTGCTGCAGATATTAAAGTAAATATCACTCCAGAAGCAAATCAGATCTGAACATAAGAAATATGCAAGGCTCTGAAGCATCAGAAGCATTCCTTAGAAGATTCTGAACGCTGCCATCAGAAGATTCTGAGCGTTGCCTCCAGAAGGATCTGAAGCAGAAGGTCTAGAAGAATCTGAAGAAAGTCAGAAGCATCTGAACCAATGAAGAATTCTGTATGAAGAGTTTTCAAGCATAGTTACTTCAGAAGACTCTGATAGTACTAACGCTGCCAGTACTGAGGATCTGACCCAAAACTCTGCTCTGAACTTATACACGCTAAAAGCACACTTGCTGCAAAGACTCTGATTCAGCAAAACTCTGATCAACGTCAGAAGGCTCTGATCAAATTAGACGCTGATGATTCTTGCTGAAAATTATTGAAGAAGAATTCAAAGATTATGTCCGTTGGAATATCCAAACGACTCTTTCCTTATTTATGCTAGACATAAGAACACAGACAAAAAGGATTTCTCTGTGCTTTCTTCTTCTAGGAAAGGTCACTTGATGTGAAGACAAAAAGGCTCAGACCTTTTGGTACACACTTCTCAACGTGAAATACTCTTGGATCACTGTGCCTATAAAAGCAAGTCTCCACTCATCTTCTTCAGTTGACGCAACACTTGAAAAGAATTCATTATCAAAGCTCTCATACAACTCATATATTCTTGCTAGAATTAATTCTTTGTTCTTAATCTTAAGTGAAAAATCACAGTTGTGATAAAGCTTTATTAGAAGCATTTTAACACTTGTATTTATTATTACATTTGATTGTAAGAAAACCTTAAGAAGATCCAGTTAGGATCAGTAGTTCTTGAGAAGACTTTGAACAGTTGTTCTTAGTGCTTACTATTGTAATCAGTTGATTAAATAGTGGATTAAGTCCTTGTTTGAGAAAGGTAAATCACTCTAGAAAGGGTGGACTGGAGTAGTTGAGTCAACGAACTAGGATAAAAATACTTGAGTTTTTACTTCTAAGTTTTTTATTTTCATACTTATTCAACCCCCCCTTCTAAGTATTTTCTCACCTTCAAGGTTTGGAATATGGTTTGGAAAATTTGGTTTTGAATGAGGAATGGGCATTTGGAGGGAAAATGAAATTAACCAAATTTCAAATAGGTTATAGATCCTTCCCAAAGTGAAAATCAAGTTTCCAAGTGATCAAAATTGGACCCCAAAGTGGTTTGGATTGAAAATTCACGTGCAGAGGCAAAATCTGCACTGGTTAATCGATTAACCATATAGGTTAATTGGTTAACACCTTAAAAACTTCAGGTTTGACCTGATTTTGACTTGGTTAATCGATTAACCATATAGGTTAACCGGTTAACACCTCCAAAATTTGAATTTTGGCGCCTTTTGGATGGAAATCTTCCCGTTTGTTCGTTTCCAACTGTTTTGAGCTCTATTCAGCTCCTGAAACTTGCTTTTGAGTATCATAACCATGAAAATGCTCGCGACGGCCTGAATGCTGCTTTCTGAGCTGAAAATACCCTGCAAAATAAAATCGGTCGCCCGACCGTTGGGCAAAATAAATGCCAGAGCCTCTGATGCTTGTCGTTCAGGTTCATGCACTGAGATGAAAACCGAGCCACGAAAAAACCTTGACCCCTTGTCTCAAGAACGAATGCTATGCAAATGCGGAAATGCGGAAATGCAAAGAAGCAAAAGCCAGATGCTGTTAAAATGAAAAGGCAAATTTTGGGGTGCTACAGCTGCCCCTATTCAAACAACTTGGACCTGAAGGGAGGAAAAGCATCCGCTTTCAAACATTCAAGGTATAAGGTGATTCAATACAAAAGAACCCAAAAATTTGCACCCTGCAGGAATGCAAAACAGCAACTACCAACCAAGAATTGGAAAACAACACGCTGGGGAATAACAATCCAATACAATCTGAACTTCATCCAAAAGATACCAACCCAGGATACCAACCAAAAGTTGGGATGGAAGCCAGCAGGCACCAACCAAGAGTCGGGAAAATGAACCTCGGATACCAACCAAGAGTTGGGATAACGAACACCAGATACCAACCAAGAATTTGGAAACAACCAAAGATACCAACCAAGAGTTGGGATAACAAACTCTGGATACCAACCAAGAGTTGGAATAAAAGTCAAAGGATACCAACCAAGAGTTGGGATAACGACCCTGCTGGGGAATAAAAGAGAAAATTAACCAAACAACTTTATGGAAACTTCACTGGAGAAAAAGTAGACTAACCAGACGACTCTGCACGGGATAAACATCCATCACAAGACAGTGATCAGACAATACCATCCAAAATATGGGATAAGGGCTACTCTCTGGGATAAAACCACACACTACCAACCAGGAGTTGGAAACACCACGACACGAACCGACATTTACATGGCGCGACGACTTCGCTGGGGAGGTATACTGACCAAAAGTCGGAATCAACGACCGGGAAACAAAGGTTACCAACCAAGAGTCGGAATAACGTCAACAAGATGACCAACCGGATATGACGATCTTACTAGGGAATCAAAGACTACCCAGCAAAAGTAGGGATAACGTCAACCAAACCTTACCCACCAAGGAATAACAAACAAGGCTAACAACCAAAAGTTGGAATTAACCAACACTACCAACCAAAAGTTGGAATCAAATAATGCTACCAACAAATCTGTCCGAAAAGCAATACCCAAGGAATACCAACCAAAATTCAGGATAACTCCTACACACCGAAGATTACCAACCAAAAGTTAGAATAAAATCAATAAAACTTCGCCAACCAAAAGTTTGAAACAAACACCTGTCAAGTCACCAATTACCAACCAAAAGTTGGGATAACAACTCCACTGAGGAATAAGGGAGGACTACCAACCAAAAGTTGAACAACAAACAGACGTCCCAGACCGACCCTAATGGGGAATAGAGGAGGACTACCAACCAAGAGTTGAGATAAGCATCCATGCCAGCGACAGACTACCAACCAAGAGTTGAGATAAACATCCATGCATACCAACCACGAACACCAACCAAGAGTTGGAAAATAACGGTCCTGGACACCAACCAAAAGTTGGGATAAAACGCCCAACCAACAACAGGCTACCAACCAAGAGTTGGAAAAACGACTGCAGGGAATAACATCCAACCAAAAGTTGGGAAACAAGGCTGCTAACAAAAAGTTAGGATCACCAGGACAGATCATCATCGACCAAAAGTCGGAACACAAGCTACTAACCAAGAGTTAGGATTGCTGGGGAAAGATCACTGTCGACCAAAAGTCGGAACAAAAACCACTAACCAAGAGTTAGGATAAAAGCTACTAACCAAGAGTTGGGATCGCTGGGAAAATCCTCATCGACCAAATGTCTGAACAAGAGCTACTAACCAAGAGTTAGAATAAAAGCTACTAACCAAGAGTTAGGATAACAAAGATTGCCAACCAAAAGTTGGAATAGAGACTCCGCGAAGGGAAACCAGAGATTACCAACCAACAGTTGGGATCACATTCTAGGCCAACCAAGAGTTGGAACACCAAACATGATAATCTAAACTACGCTGGGGAGTACCAACCCAGAGTTGGAATCCTTTACTTTGCTGAGGAAAATAAGGATTAACCACCAAAAGTTGGAATAACAAACGCCATTGGGTTACCAACCAAAAGTTGAAATAAAGCAAAGATGACCAACCAAAAGTTGGAAAAAGGACTCTGTAGAGGAAATCGAACAACTCTGTTGGGGAAACGAGCAACATGCTTGACCAGGGAAGCCAACATTCACAAGTGACTCACCTGAGGGGAGTGAAGACGTTTAACCAAACGACTCAGCTGGGAAGAATTCGATAAAATAACCAACCCAAAAATCCATCCTGATGCGGATAACACGAAAACCCCTTGAATCAAACAATCTCTGCTGAGAAAATATCCGGTCTTAAAGACATCAACCTGGCTTATGCTTCAGATGCATATGTTTGAAAATGGCGTAATACTCCATACGAAATGGAAATGCTACGCATTTGGGAGGATGCTATGCACAATGCAAATGCAAAGGAACCACCTTAGCAAAATAAATGCTAAAGAGGGGAAACCAAACTCCGCGAGGGAGAAACAGTACGCCGAGTATGATCGAACTCATACTAGGGAGCAAACCAGCCCTGGATACAACTGTTCTAAAGAGAACAAAAAATCACCCTGCTGAGAATCAGAACTCTGCTAAGGCAAAATGCCCTGGATAGCTTCCCAGGAAACAACTCTTACGGGGCATCAAATGCACAAGCTAGGGAAACACCCAGAACAGCCTTCTAATAATCCGGCGAATAAACATATTCAATCGGGGATAAACATTCAGAATACGACCCTATCGAGAAGGAAAGTAAACTATTGGGAAATAGCTCTACTCTGCTTGGAAAGAAATTCCACCCTGCTGGAGAATATCAGAAACTTCTACTGAGAGCTCCACTCTATCGAGGAATGGATCATGCTTCACCTTAACATCTATCACGCCGAGGGAATTAGCATTGAACTCTGCTTGGGGAAGAAACCCTGAATGTCGATACTACCGGTGAACACCAGAAAGTCAACTCAGCTGGGGAAAGGACGTCGAAGACGTTGTCTCTGCTGGAGAATAACTACACACTTTATCTGGCGATACCTGACCTGATAGTGAGACTCTGTGGGTACGGAAAAATTACTGCTAGGGGAGAAACACATCTGCATTATAATTTCAATGCCGTGGAGGAACACATCTGCTGGGAAGATCTGCCATCCTGCAATAAGACAAAAGAATATGCACATGTGAAGTGGTTACCTCAGTTACCATTCATGACATTTACCACATGAGCAAAATCATTTGCTTTCGTTATGCTTTGTAAAGCCTCCTTTTTTTCCTGCAATGTTTATCAAAATATCAGACGTTTTTGCAAACAAAACAGTAAAAGTAAAGCAAGAAAGAAAAGCTCTTTGACTGAAGTGAATACTTTATTGATAAGAGGTTTGTAAATAGGTAAATTACAATTCGGATGCAATTCCTGAAAAAGAGGCAATTGCGAAAAAGCAAAAGAATATATACAAATGTCAGCAACGTGGAAACAGACAACCACCATGTGTCGATTCGGTTATGACCTGTATGTCTTCGATGTGCCCCGTGTTTTCCCTTCTGAAAAGACTGACTGGACTGATTCCTTTCCTTTGGGATAACTGCTCTTAAGCTCACAAATCGAACGTAGACCGCAGTCGTTTGCTTTCAAATCCCTAACTTATGCCTGGATCGCCCTTTCGGGTTTTCAATCCACCAGGATACCCATTTTTGCCAAAGTCTCCTTTTCAGGTTTTCAACTTTGCGGGTTTACATCTTTCCTTTTTCTTTTCCCTAATTTTTGCCCGAACCTTCTCTTTTTATAGTTCGCCGGGATGCCCCATTTTTGCCTGGACTTTTCTTTTTCTGTCCAGCGGGTCTCTTTAAGCAAAGTATTTTTTAACCGCGTCTGTGTTCACAGAGGACGAAAAATCTTCACCATCCATGGTAGATAGTAATAAGGCTCCCCCAGAGAAAACATTTCTTACCACATACAGACCTTCATAGTTAGGAGTCCATTTTCCCCTGATATCTGTCTGAGGAGGAAGGATCCTTTTCAACACCAAATTACCCGTCTGGAAGCACCGAGGACGCACTTTATGATCAAAGGCTTTCTTCATCCTACTCTGGTACACCCGGCCATGCGCAATAGCCACCAATCTCTTTTCGTCAATCAAGCTCAGCTGATTCAACCTAGTTCGCACCCACTCAGCCTCGTCAAGCTTCACATCCGACAATACCTTTAAAGAAGGAATCTCAACTTCTAATGGCAATACCGCTTCCGTGCATACACTAGTGAGAAAGGAGTTGCCTCGGTTTATGTACGCACCGAAGTACGATAACCGTGAAGAGCAAAGGGCAACATCTCGTACCAGTCCTTGTAGGTTACTACCATTTTCTGCACAATCTTCTTGATATTCTTGTTAGCTGCCTCAACAGCGCCATTCATCTTTGGATGATATGGAGAAGAATTGTGATGTTCAATCTTGAAAACCTGACACAGTTCCTTCATCAATTTATTATTCAAATTTGAACCATTATCGGTAATGATTCTCTCAGGAATTCCATAACGACAAATGATGTCCTTATTTATGAATCGGGCTACCACCTGCTTCGTGACATTAGCGTAGGACGCTGCTTCTACCCACTTCGTAAAGTAATCAATCGCAACCAGAATGAAGCGATGTCCATTAGAAGCAGTCGGCTCAATCTTTCCAATCACGTCAATTCCCCACTTAGCAAAAGGCCAAGGAGACGTTAACACATTCAGAGGATCCGGTGGCACATGCACTTTATCTGCATAAATCTGGCATTTATGGCATTTTCTGGCGTATTTGAAGCAATCGGATTCCATAGTCATCCAATAATACCCAGATCTCAACAATTTTCTAGCCATTGCATGTCCATTGGTGTGAGTGCCGAAAGAACCCTCGTGGACTTCCTTCATCAACAGGTTTGCTTCAAGTTCATCAACACAGCGCAGCAAGACCATGTCGAAATTTCTCCTATAGAGCACATCGTCTTTGTTCAGATGAAAGTTATCGGCTAACCTCCTCAAGGTCCACTTATTTTTGCCAGATGCCCCAGATGGGTATTCCTGAGTCTTGATAAAATGCTTGATATCAAAATACCAAGGCTTTCCATCTGATGCTTTCTCAATTGCAAACATAAAAGCAGGTCTATCAAAACGCATAATGGTGATGGCTGGAGTTCCATTCTAGAAATTCACTTTGTACATCAAAGATAGCGTGGCTAAGGCATCTGCCATCTAATTCTCGACTCTTGGCACATGATGGAACTCGATTCTGTCAAAAAACGGCAACAGTCTCCTTGCATAATCTTTGTAAGGCACCAGGTTGGCCTAACGAGTTTCCCACTTTCCTTTGATTTGGTTAACGACTAATGCTGAGTCACCGTACACATCCAGATTCTTGATCCTCATATTAATGGCCTCTTCTAAGCCCAATATGCACACCTCGTACTCGGCTTTATTATTGGTGCAAGCGAAAGTCAATTGGGTAATGAACAGTATATGAGAACCGTGAGGAGTGGTAATAAGAGCCACGATCCCATTGCCATATGAATTAACCGCTCCATCGAAAACCAGTTTCCACTGAGATCCAGTCTCAGGACCCTCGTCAGGTAAAGGCTCATCACAGTCTTTCATCTTCAAAAATATGACGTCTTCATCGGGAAACTCAAACTTCATCGCCTGATAATCCTCAATTGGCTGTTCCGTGAGATATTCCGAAAAAATGCTTCCCTTGATAGCTTTCTGGGAAACATACTGAATATTATACTCTGTTAAAACCATTTACCAACGGGAAATCCTTCCGGAGAGCGCTTGTTTTTCAAAGACGTACTTGATTGGGTCCATCTTCAAAATCAATAGGGTTGTGTGGTTTAACATGTACTGTCTCAAACGCTTAGCAGCCCAAGCGAGTGCACAACATGTTTTTTCTAGCATCGAGTATCTCGACTCATAATCAGTGAATTTCTTACTCAGGTAGTAGATGGCATGCTCTTTTCTACCCGACTCGTCTTGTTGACCGAGCACACATCCCATTGAATTCTCAAGATCCGTGAGATACATGATCAGTGGTCTCCCTGCAACTGGAGGCATGAGTATTAGAGGTTCCTGCAAATATTCTTTTATTCTTTCGAACGCTTTCTAGCAATTTTCATTCCACCTGACCGTTTGATTTTTCTTAGCAATTTAAATATTGGTTCACAAGTGGCTGTAAGATGAGATATAAACCTTGCAATGTAGTTTAATCTCCCCAAAAAACCACGAACCTCTTTTTCCGTTCTCGGCTCAGGCATATCTTGTATAGCTTTTATTTTGGTAGGATCTACCTCAATACCCTTTTCATTGACAATGAAACCCAATAACTTTCCAGATCTCACCCCGAAGGTGCATTTGTTAGGATTCAGCCTCAGCTTGAACTTCCTCAGCCTTTCAAACAATTTCAGAAGATCGACCAGATGCCCCTCCTCCGTTTGTGACTTTGCAATCATGTCATCAACATAGACTTCAACCTCATGATGAATCATATCATGAAACAAAGTGACCATCTCCCGCTGGTAAGTTGCCCCTGCGTTTTTCAATCCAAAGGGAATTACCTTATAGCAAAAGGTCCCCCATGGTGTGATGAAAGTAGTTTTCTCCATGTCCTCTAGGGCCATCTTGATTTGGTTATACCTAGAGAAGCCATCCATGAATGAAAACCCAGAATACTGAGCGGTGTTATCAACCAACACATCGATATAGAGGAGCGGGAAATCGTCTTTCAGGCTCGCTTTATTCAGATCTCGATAATCAATGCACATCTAAACCTTTCCATCTTTCTTAGGAACAGGAACGATATTAGCGACCCACGGAGGGTAATTCGTGACAGCAAGAAACCCAGCATTCAACTGCTTCTGAACCTCTTCTTTGATCTTGACTGTCTTCTCAGGCCTTGTTCGTCTCAACTTCTGCTTGACTGGCGGACATTCTTCCCTAAGAGGTAACCGGTGTACCACAATATCTGTATCCAGCCCGGGCATGTCTTGGTAAGACCAAGCGAAGATATCCTTATACTCACGGAGCATCTCAACCAATCTTCTCTTGACACTGTCTTCCAATGCAGCCCCTACTTTAACCTCTTTCTTATCATCCTGGGTGCCCAAATTGATAATCTCAATATCCTCCTGATGAGGTACAATAACCCTTTCCTCCTGCTTGAGAAGCCTGGCTAACTCTTCAGGTAGTTCACAGTCTTCGTCAGTCTCTTCTTCAGCTTGATAAACGGGATTATCAAAGTCATATGAAGTCATAGCCGAACCTAAATCGATGGCTTCTGATAGAAAAGACCTGCATGATGATGTTATGTTTATTATGCGATGCAACAAACAAAACACATTGCCATTTTTCTATTTTAATATAAATGCAAAACAAAAACAAGACAAACAGGGATCACAATATTTGAATGCGAAAACGTCCTTTATTTAATGATAAAGTGTGGATAACAAAAGGCCCCACAAATTGGGTCACTACGTCTTGGGTAGAACGTAGGACTGAACATAATCAAAATAATGAACATTACTCTGCAGTAGTGACATGAATGACTTCTTCGGTAGTCCAGTTGCACAGCTTATGTCTAGGAGTACATGGACGAATCCAAGCATCCATATCGCAATCATTGTCATTTTCATCATCTCCCACGACATTAATCCTATCAACTATCACACCACTGCTGGTGAATTGCACAGGTCCCCTGAACTTCGGAATACTTTGAGAATAACTGGAGGGTTTGTATCCCAGGACGAACTTGTCCTGCTTGACGGGAACATTAAGAACTTGGCCCCACTTCTGCGATGAACCGGATTCTACGATAGCACGAGCCTCCTTGAGCGATGACATCGAAACCTCGGGGCCCTTGGTTTCTTCAGAAGACTTCCGCTGAACCTGAACTGTTTCAAACGCATGGCAGAGTGTTCTGTGGATCTCCCTATCCACTTCCACGTACTTGAAGGATGACAAATGGCTAACCATAATATCCTTTTCACCGTACACCGTGACTATCTTCCCTTCCACCATATACTTTAACTTTTGATGCAACGTTGAGGTGACTGCCCCTGCAGCATGTATCCAAGGTCAGCCAAGAAAACAGCTGTATGCTGGCTGGATATCCATAATGTAGAAAGTTGCATCAAAGATCTCTGGTCCTATCTAAATAGGCAACGTGATCTCCCTAAACACTGATCTCTTAGATCCATCGAAAGCCCTCACGACCAAATCATTTGGCGTGCATATCAAACCCTAAATATCCAACTTCATTAATGCCTTCTTTGGAAGCACGTTGAGAGATGATCTTGTATCAACCAGGACATGTGACATCAGAGAACCTCTACATTCCAAGGATATGTGCAAAGCACGGTTATGGTTCCTCCGAGCAGGAGTCAAATCCAAGTCAGTAAAACCGAGACCATTACCGGTGTTTACATGAGCTACTACCCCCTCCAACTGATTAACAGAAATCTCCTGGGGTACGTACGTTGCATTCAAGATCTTCAATAATGCATTGCAGTGTGCCTCCGAACACAACAATAACGACAGGATAGAAATCTTCGAAGGAGTCTGATTCAAGTGATCCACAATCTTGTAGTCACTTTTTCGAATAAGCCTCATAAATTCCTCTGCATCCTTTGAAAGGTCATCAGCACCGACCTGTGGTTGGACATTCTCTTCAATCACGACCTTTCTTTTACCTTTGTCATTCTTATCAGCCTTAATCTTCGGTGGTGAAAAGACCCTACCACTTCTAGTGATACCTCCGGCCCCAACAATATTCTCAACCGACGAACTTCCATCTGTAGACGCTGTCCATTCCTGCTTTTTCCCATTACATAACACCTCTCCCCTATAATTCCATGGGATAGCTCTAGTGCTCTCGTATGGCACAGGTCCAGGTACAGTAATGATAACCGGAGACGGCCTAGCAGGCGCTGAAATATTGATCGTCCGGTATGGAATGGATTTCGTAGCAACTTCGCTTCCATCATTATTCACTTTATCCTCGTCATCTTCTTTCACAACTCTATCAAATTGCAAACATCCCCCATCCATCATTCTTTGAATACTCTTTCTCAAAAGATCGCAACCCTCTGGATGCACCTCACACTCTGAGAAGTCAAGAGAACATCCTGGAAACACCCCCTTCTTCAACAAGCTAGTCTTCACAAACCCCAGCGGAGTCTTCAAATCCCCAACATCAGTTACCAGATTTAGCTTCTCCCCATCAATAATGGCATTGGCTCCTGCCACCCCATGATTCGGCATCGGGTTTTGAGTCACATTCGGTCCATCGTTGGTGAAGTTGATAGCTTTGGAATCAAGCAGATCCTGGACTTTGTGCTTGAAAGCTTTGCAATGGTCAATATCATGGCCTGGGGCATCCTAAGTGAAAATCGTAATGAGCATTCGCATCGTAGCCAGAAGGCGGTGTACCAGTGAGAGGAGCCAGAGTCCTCTTCTGAACCAATTGTAACTGCAGCAGATGTTGTAACAATTGAGAATACGGCATCGGAGGATTCGTGAACTGTCTATCAGGCATTTTGCGCCTAGCAGCATAAGGTCGTGGAGCGTTGACTTGTTGCGGAGCTGCGGTCGGGATACTTACTGTAGCGACTTGTTGATGATGACGGGACTGAGCTCGACCTTTAACCTTGTGAGAAATAGCGTTTGCGTCCCCTTCCCTTCTCTTGGGGTTTGCAGAATACGACTTCTTTGTTCCTCCCGAAGAGGATCCACCACCATTCGGAATCTTTCCAGACTTAATTCCACTTTCGATTCTCTCACCAGCAATTACCAGATCCAAAAACCCTGCAGACATACAGCCTATCAACTTCTCAAAGTACACACCGGGTAATGACGCCATGAACAGGTCGATCAACTCCCTTTCAACCATAGGGGGTTGCACCCTTGCAGCTAAATCACGCCACCTCTGGGTGTATTCCTTGAAACTCTCAGTACTTTTCTGTGACAAGCTCTGTAATTGTACCCGGTTGGGTGCTAGATCACTATTATACTGCTAGTGACGCACAAAAGCTTCGGCCAATTCTCTCCAGCTGCGGATATGAGTTCTCTCAAGTCCCATATACCACTCAAAAGATGCCCCTACCAGACTATCTTGGAAAAAATGCATCAGCATCTTTTCATCATTGGAGTAAGCAGACATCTTCTTGAAATATGCCAGAATATACACTCTTGGACAAGTCTTCCCTTTGTATTTGTAAAAATCGGGCACCTTGAATTTGGGAGGAATTCTGACCCCAGGAACTAAACCAAGATCGGACATATCAAGGCCCAAAGAGTTCTGATTCTCAAAAGATTTCATCTTCTCCTCAATCAGTTTAAACCTTCGGTCAGCTTCAGTCAGTAAACCACTCTCCATATCTCTCATGGACAACATATCATCCTGATTATCTTCCCAATAAGGGCCAGCAGCCCCGTGAACAGCGCACACACTCCCATTACATGCAACGTTACCATTCTCATCCGCAGCTCCTCCGCCCGGAGGTACGACAACAGTAGGGATACCCTGTGGGATAGATCCACCAATCTGTGGACGAATAACACCAACTCCTCCATGCAAAATGCCCTCTTTGTCAACCCGTGCTATCAACGGCTGAACCAAAGTTCTTAACTGTTCCTGCCCACTAGCAACAGTCTGCATCAACTCCATGAATTGGGCTATGCGAGCCCTGACTTCCTGCAATTCGGCTTGAACCTGATCCATCACTTTTCGCTGATTCCCTCGAGTCGGATACCTGTAGAAACTGAACTCCTCAACTTCCTCAATCCTGAACTAAAGAAAACCAAGCAGAGTTAGGAACAGAAGCTACTGAGAACACCTGCAATGCAAATGAAAATGCAAGATGCAAAATGTAAACATGTATATATGCAACAGGGAAATCCCCCCCTCCGATTCTAGTTCCAAGAATAGCAGGTCTACAATGGAGAACCCATAAGCATAGAGAAAAACCTCATATATACAAATGAACAGCCCAAACAGGTAGTGTACAGGCATAACACTGAGTACAAACAGAATGACCTCAACCAACAAGCCTGGTGATGGTCAATACAATAGCAACAACAAGCTACAAGGAAATAAAAACATCAAGTGCAACGCCAGGCCCGAAACTCCTCTAATAACTCATGTGTCTCAGAATGGTCCGGTCTGGTGAGCAATCCCTGGATGAGTAGCTCTCGCTGGCCAATAGTGCGTTGTAGATTCTCAACATGGTCTTCCCAAGCATCTTCACCAAAGACTTCTTCCAGCCTACGCCTCTTCGAATCATCTCTAGCTCTGAAATCCTCCAAGGTTGCAAGCGCTTCGTGCAACTTACAATCACTGTGTCATCTGAGCGAGGCTTCATCTAAAATCCTCTCGTCTTTTGCTCTGATCTGAGCCTTCAGCTTGTTGATCTGTTATTTCAACCCGTCTTCACGTGATTTGTTGTTGGTGAGAGTTGCATTCCACTGCTCGTTGAACTTCGAAATCTCCAAATAAGCTTTGTCTAATTATTTCTTCTTGGAAGCGAGAATATCACCAATAGCTTTGAGATCCAAACCCAGACGCTCTCGAGAACTAGTTTGCTTGGTTAAATCCATGCCCAATCTATTCACCAGCTCAGTCTGCATCTTCAAAGAATAAGTTGCTTCATTCTTCTCGCCCCGAAGCTGAGTAATCTCTTCTTCCAACTTCTCATTAGCCTTCCGCAACTCTTCTTTTTCAGCCCACAACTGATTATACTTTTGTATATCCACCGTGGTTGGCTCCTCAATCATAAGAGGATACAGAGGCTCAACATAAGGAAACGGCATCAAGAACTTGGCAGCTCTATCACGAATCCAGCTCAAGTAGGGATCATAGGCTCGGCTATTACTTTTCCCCAACAATGCTTTTCCTCTCCTGTGAATATTGTTCCAAGCGTGCTCAAGTTTGGCCAGTGTATCCCTATCCAACAGCCCAGTGAGGTACAGAGATTCCTGTACCTCTTCTCCCTTGGGAGGGTCCCTCAATGCACATCCAAACTGCCTAACCAACAACGACGGAATGTAGTTGATGCACCCCTTCCTTCCGACCAAAGGGACGTTAGGAAATCCGCTGCAGCGATAGATGATTTCTGTACCAAGTATATTCCTATCAAACCAAGTAATGTTCTCAGCTGACAAACCCATCAGACGCTCAGACCACTCTGATGTACCTGCAGAAGTAACAAAAGGACCTATCTTGGGCACATGACTGGCAAGCCACTTGTACAGCAAGGGAACACAACATGACACATTTTCCCCCTTCGGTTCTCATTCTTATAGTGAACCGAGTGATAAACGTCACCGAGCAATGTAGGTATTGGGTTCCCTGAGGAAAATAAGTAGAAAGCATCAGTATCCACGAAATTTGGAAGATTAGGGAATAATATGATACTATAGATACAAAGAGGTAGAATGGCGCTGAATACGATCCAACAACCGTTCTTGGCACACTGCTGAGCTTTCTCCACCAGAAAGGGAAAAGGAAAACTAAACATCCCAAGCCTTTTGATCATCTTTCCCTCCATCTCTGAAGCATCCAGATGCAAAATAGCAGCGAGCTTAGCCAAATTAGGCTCAGCATCAGTATGGAAGAACGACATCTGATCCAGAATAAGCACATCTAACAATGCAGAATACTCTTCCAAAGTAGGAGCCAGAATATAATCAGGGAAGACAAAACACCTCAGCTGGGTGTCATAAAACTGTAGAAGAGTATAGATACCACTAATCTCATATGCAGAAGGTTTACACACACATCTCAACAGTCTTCCGTAAGATTGCCTGAAGTATTCCATCACCTTCTTATCGACCATAGCAATCAAACTCAACAAAGGACTGATATCTGGAGCTGGAAACCTGTAGGCCAATTTCCTCTTCAAGGGTTCCATGTCAGAAATAAGGAACAAGATCACTAGAATCGGGGAAGCAATATGTGTCACACCCATTTTAATTATCTCGTTTTTCTGTGATTATTTTATTCGCGGTGCTTTTTGTGGGGGTGTGGTTGAGTGCGATCGTGTGTAGCTCTTAAGTGTGAAGATTAATTGATGACCTTGGACATTAATATTAATAATATAATTATTATTGATAATAATATAAAAGTAATGATAATATTATTATTAGTAATATTATTGTTATTATTATTATTAATATTATTATTATTAATAAAAATGGAATAAAAGAATTAGAAAAGGGGTATTAGGGGCATTGTTGGAATATTGGAGGAAGGAGAGTGAGAGAACACGTTGGAAGAGAAGAGAAGAGGAACAAAGAACACGGTAGAAAAAGGAGGAGCACGATCAAGAGGAGAATCAAGGAGGAAGAAGAAGAGCTTGAATTTCAGAGTTTCATCAGTTGTTCGAGCATTTCGAGGTAGGGGAGAATCGGGTCGAAATTTGGTAGAGTGCATGAATTCTAGGTAGAAGGGGATTTCCCTAACCCCATAGGTTTTGATGAATCTGTTGTTATGTTGTGATGATTCTGAATGCGTGATTATCTTGTTGATTCTGTTGCATCCGTTTGATGAATAATCGTTTGGTGATTTTGGGGATTTCGGGTAATTGTCGTGTTTATGCCGAGATTGAGTTAATTGAGTGGAGCTGAAGTTTTATCGGGTAAAATCGAGAATGGATTTTGTAGTTAAGTTGTAGATTATTAGTCTGATGTTGTGGGAACTGAGTTGGGTGGAATCGGTTGAGTTCGGAGCATTTTTTCCGACTCTGAGCAGTATTATTTTTCTGAAATCGCAGACGTTCGTCAGCTGCTTCGTTGGGCGAGCGAGTAGCAAATCTTCGCTAGGGATTCGCTGGGCGAACTGGGTAGCGAATGCTTCCAGTAGCCACTGTCTGGCTTCGCTAGGGAGTTCGCTGAGCGAGCAAGTAGCGAGCATTCGCCGATGCTTCGCCTAGCGAGTGAGCCCACGAGTTTTTGTATTTTTGTGATGTGCTGTTCTGTTCTCTCGTGATGTTGGACCCTTGTTTGTCATGGTTGATTGTGATATTGGTACTGAACTATGGGGAGTGTATGTGTGGTGTGGAATATGATTTCCGTGATATTCGTTTAATTTAAATGATTGAATTCCGTGTATGTGTTTGCGTATGGATGTGGTGATGTGCGATATATATATATATATATATATATATATATATATATATATATATATATATATATATATATATATATATATATATATATATATATATATATATATATATATATATATATATATATATATATATATATATATATATATATATATATATATATATATATATATATATATATATATATATATATATATATATATATATATATATATATATATATATATATATATATATATATATATATATATATATATATATATATATATATATATATATATATATATATATATATATATATATATATATATATATATATATATATATATATATATATATATATATATATATATATATATATATATATATATATATATATATATATATATATATATATATATATATATATATATATATATATATATATATATATATATATATATATATATATCTGTGTGTGTGTGTGTGATGAAATATGAATAGTAGAATTGTGTACACTTAGTGTATCTGATGTTGTGTGTTGTGCATTAGGGTTATGCATAGCATGGTGTGATGATGTGCTCCTGTGTGGAGGGTGATGGCCTGGTGCCCATCAGTGATTATGAGGGATATATCATGTCTCAGGGGAGTGTAAGTGATCTATCCTGTTTATGATGTGCTCCTGTGTGGAGGGTGATGGCCTAGTGCCCATCGGTGATGATGATGTGTTCCTTCGGGAAGAGTTGATGGCCTGGTGCCCATCGTTGCTATTGTTGAGTTGGTACCGCATATCATGGGTTGAGTTGCATGTGCTGCATTGTTTAATATGCTATGTTGGTATGGGACAGTAGGTCCGGGTCGATGTATGTGAATGATAATTGTGTGATTTACTGCCTTTTATTCATGTTTATTATTACCGTTATATTTTGATCGTAATTTCTCACCCCTTGCTTTTGTTGTGGTCTGTGCTTCTTCGGAAGTACAGATAATCCAGGTGTGTAGCTAGCTTGGATTGTGGCGAGTCGTGTCGTAGGGATGCTCTGATACGTAACACCGGGGCTTTGGGGAGTTGTTTGTTTATCTGATGATTTTGTGTGCCCCTATGGCGTGTCATGTTTTGATGAGTTCTTTTAGTGAATATATGTCTGGTGTATTTTGGGCAGTTGGCTGAGGATGATGTATATGACATGTATATGATGTTTATATGTATATATATATGATGACGAATTTCTGCTGTGTTATATTTGTTGAAAATCATTTAATGAAAATGTTTCCGTGTTGAGTTTATTTCTGTGACATCCCGTTTTGTGGTGTGGAACTCTGATAATTGTTTATTTTAATTGCATTTATTTTATTTTGGGGAACGGGGTGTTACAATATGCACCTGCAACATAAATACATGTTAATGAAGATGCAGATGAAAATGCACATGCAAATGTAAATAGGGGATCAAGATTGTTGTGCTATAGATGGAGAAGAACCAGCGCTCCGCTTTGGCAAGAACATAGCATAACTCTGATAATAGGAGCCTCTGATATCAAGAATACATATTCACACTGCAAAGAAAACTGGGTAATTTGAAAGTCAAGGTTTCCTGCATAACCCAATCCCTCTCACAGGTATGGACCTATCCACTGATAAGGTTCGGCATCCTATGCGTTCATCAGCGTCATAGACTTTCAAGAAATGATGATACATTCACCATTTTTGGTTTGGCATCATCATCTCCCGAAGAGGCCTCACTTAGCTGAATCACAAATGATCGGTCCCCAAAGTCGACAACTCTCAAATCCAAAATCCTGACCGATCCTAAGGATCGGAAGGGAAATCATCAAAGAGAATCTCGTCTGAGCGCGGATTTCATGGGGAACTGTGTCTGCTAAGCAAACAGGCCCCCCACTACTTTCCACTACTAATGCTAGGTTTGTACTCAAGCCTGGGTCTGGCTTATCACTCAATGGAACATTCCCTCCCCACAGCACAACAATAATGATATATAATGCTGAAAATAAATGCGGGAAAAATAAAGTGCATATATACAACACTCGAAGATAAACAAGCAAGCGCTAGGATTGACTCGCATATGGAACCTGTTTCCCCAGCAGAATTTCCAGCTGTCGCAACTGCGAAAAACACCCGGCGGAAAATAGAAGAGTCGCCACCTTTCATTATTTATCCCAAAGAGAGGGAAAGGAAAAGATCGGAAAAACCTAACGAAAAAGGAAAAGACAAGCTCATCGCAACCAAGTCCTGGATTCGAGATTCGGTTACGCAAGGGGAAGGTATTAGCACCCCTCACGTCCGTCGTACTCGACGGGATCCATGCTCGTTGTCTATATAAGGGTGTGTTTAATCCATCTAAGCTACAGGCTCACAGGACAAAAAGAAAAGAAAAGAGACTCGGCAGAGCATCGCCGCTCTGTGCCTACGTATTCCCTCGTGCAATGGGAAAGACAGAGTCAACGTAGTTCGGCTAACTACGGGCGAAAAGGGGGAAGGTTGCTCGCCAAGACATCGCGTCTTGTGCCTACATATCCTTGTCTGGTATGAGAAATCAGAGAAAACGTAGTTCGGGCTAACGAGAACACCGATTGGTTCAACACGTTTTACCCGAGTAGGGTTAAACCTTGGTTCTAGCAGTTAGGGACAATGTCTGTTTGCGGTAGAACCAAAGCTTAACAACACTTTTTATCATGAAAAGGTTTCCGATTAATCCCGAAGGAAAAAGGTTTGAAAACTTTGAAAATTTTGAATATTTTGAATATTTGAAATGGTTAATCAATTAACACCTTGAAAACTTTGAAAATTTTGAATATTTGAAATGGTTAATCGGTTAACCATATGTGTTAACCGATTAACATTGTGCCAACAGCAGAAAAACAGCAACAGAACAACATTTTCAGCAAATAAGCACTTATCCGATCCACCGGATGATCGCATAATCACTTAATCACGAAATTAAACCAGCAAATCATGATTCAAACAACATGTAAACAGATTAACACAACCAAATCATGGATCAAACGGATCAAATTAACCACAAGCTAATAAAAGATGAAAATCCACATGATTATGCAAATAAGCTAAAAACAGATTCGGATCCAACCTTCGGAGCGGAGATTTGCTCCGGTTAATGTTGATTCAACTGTATATGAATAGATCCAATGCTAGAAGTCCGGAATACTTCAAGATCCACACCAATTCTTGTAGTAGCAATGAAGATCCTTCAAGATTAAACTAAATTGCTCGAAATGATCATTTCCAAAATCACTTCCAAGTTCATATCCAATTTTGCACGAAAATTGGATGGAGAAATTGATTAAATGGAGAGAGTGGATGAAGGTTTAGCCCTTAGAAATCAAGGATTCCAATGAAGAATCAATGATCTCAATGAGAAGAGCTTTGGTGAGGGTTTTGGAGATTGGAAAATTGAGAGAGAATTGAGAGAGAATGAGATCAATTCTGAAAATGAGTGAATTATGAGTGATTAGATGTGTGAGGTTTGGAGTAATTCAAATAAATACCCCTTAGGCTTGGATCCAAATGAAAGGTTTGGAATATGGTTTGGAAAATTTGGTTTGGAATGAGGAATGGGCATTTGGAGGGAAAATGAAATTAACCAAATTTCAAATAGGTTCTAGATCCTTCCCAAAGTGAAAATCAAGTTTCCAAGTGATCAAAATTCGACCCCAAAGTGGTTTGGATTGAAAATTCACGTGCAGAGGTAAAATCTGCACTAGTTAATCGATTAACCATATAGGTTAATCGGTTAACACCTTCAAAACTTCAGGGTTGACCTGATTTTGTCTTGGTTAATCGGTTAACCATATAGGTTAACCGATTAACACCTCCAAAATTTGAATTTTGGTGCCTTTTGGAGGGAAATCTGCCTGTTTGTCTGTTTCCAACTGTTTTGAGATCTGTTCAACTCCTGAAACTTGCTTTTGAGTATCATAACCATGGAAATTCTCGCGATGGCCTGAATGCTGCTTTCTGAGCTGAAAATACCCTGTAAAATAAAATCGGTCACCCGACCGCTGGGCAAAATAAATGCCAGAGCCTTTGATGTTTGTCGTTCAGATTCATGCACTAAGATGAAAACCGAGACATGGGAAAACCTTGATCCCCTGTCTCAAGAACGAATGCTATGGAAATGCGGAAATGCGAAAATGCAAAGAAGCAAAAGCCAGATCCTTCTAAAACGGAACTCCAAATTTTGGGGTGCTACAGTAAGGATTTATGGGATTTAGAGCGTGAATATGATACGGGATTGGCCTACTAAGTCGTAGATTTTGTGCCTTTATCGCCGTAAGACCTTATGGATGTTTTGGGGGCATTGGGGAAGTGAATCGTGGGGCTTTTGGGCTGATTTTAGGTTCTGGTGTGTAACAGCATTTTGCTGTCATCGCGTTGTTCGCACAGCGAACGATTTCGTCCCAGACTCGCACTGCAAAGAAACTCGCCCCAGACTCGCACAGCAAACTTGCTAGCGAACGTAGCAGAGTTTCTCGAATTCTGATTTTGTACAGTGATGCCTTGATGTTTTGATGTCGTGATTTCTTTGACGAATTGATATGAGCATGAATGTGATTTCTATGTGACTTGTACATGATTATATGATGATTCCTATGATTTAATGATTGATGAGCCATGATGATATTTCCATGAGTTTTGATGATTCTATGATGACATGAGTTATGATGATGATTTTGATGATGATGATTATGATGAATGATGATGCACCTATGATGTTATTATGAGGATGATTATTGACGTGTGCTTCATGCATTCATGTGCATTCGGACTTCGGTTCAGGACCTTGATTACTTTGGCTTCAATCCCATTGTGTGGATGTGAGGTATTTTGATGTGCTCCAGTTCTCGAGTAGAATCGATCCTATTGATGGGGATCTATGGAGGGTTGATGGCCCAGTGTCCATCGAGTTGTGATGATTGGTACCACATGCATTGAGTCTTGTTGCATTTGCATTTATGAGATGATTTTGAGTAAATTATGACGTTGTGGCCTTTGATGTCCATTGATGAATATGATGATGTTGAATATGAAAATGACGCCATTTGATATGTTGATTTCCTACATTGATTATTATGAATCGTTTTACTCACCCTGTCTGTTTGAATGTTGCCTCCTCGTGGGTAACGTGCAGATGACCAAGCTTAGTCGTGGATGTCGTTGAGAAATTTTGAAGTTTTGAGTTGTTGGCCTTTTGGTTAACTTAGAGGGTCTTTCTCTGATAGTGTAACATCAGATTGAGATCTTGAGTTAAACCATGTTTTATTGTGTTATTTTGATTATCTTTTCGCATAAGGAAAACTTTGGGATTATGCCTTTTGAGTTTCGCTGCCTTTGTGAAATTTTTGATATCTTTTGGAAAAACCCGTTGTTTATGGAGTCTTGACCTATTTTTGATTTAATTGAGAAATGTACGCCCTTTGAGGTGATTTTTATTGAGTTTAATCTTTACTCTGATATATGTGATTATTATGCCATTTATTTGTGGGGTAGAAAAGGGTGTTACAATACTAACTAATGAAATGCTACAAATCTAGTCCACCATTCTATTAATAATGGTTTGGGGATGAAAAGTCACACATTAAAAGGTGGTGGAGGAAATGGATATTCATTATCTTGATGAATAATAATAATATATAGTCACTTTGATCTCTCTCTCTCTCTCTCTCCATCTCACTCTCTCTCTCTCCCTCTCTCCCTCCCTCTCTCTCACACACACACATACACACACACACACACTTATAATGCAAATCCCTCTACTCTCGGTAGAGGTTAATACTTGACATTCAATAAAATCCACTTCATAATTCTCTCTTCTTAGTTGTATTTTTTTAGAGTCATCATTAAAAAGAGAGGCGTTCTCTCTCCCTCTCTCTCATAATGCAAATCCCTCTACTCTTGGTTGAGGTTAATACTTGACATTCAATAAAATCCACTTCATGATTCTCTCTTCTTAGTTGTATTTTTTTTTAGAGTCATCATTAAAAAGAGAGGCAACAATAACTTATTATTATTATTATTATTATTATTATTATTATTATTATTATTATTATTATTATTATTATTATTATTATTATTATTATTATTATTATTATTATTATTATAAACACTTTCTGTTTTTATTTGGGGTGGGTTAGATAGATGAACTAATAAATATTAACTAAGTTTGATGAATATAAGTTGTTTATTGAGAGTTCAATTTCTATTGCAGCAAATAATTTAATAGTATGTTTGAATGAATCATTTTAATGAAGAAAAATCATTTTTTAAGAAAATTTAAAATAATTTGATCAAAATTCAAAATAATTTGATCAAAATTCATTGTTTAGATAAAATATAGAGAATTGTTTTATTTTAGAAGTAAACAATTCATTTCTAAAGGGATATCAGAGGTATCCCAACCCATTTACATTCAACATAATAATTTATCCAAAAATATAGAGAATTGTTAAAATAATATAAATTTATAAAATATTTTATTTAAGTTAAATTTAAAAAATTTTAAATGACACTAAAAAGTAAGAAAATTGAAATTACTCATTCCCTATATATCATGTAATTGTTAAATTGTTTATTATTAATTTTTTAAATTTTGCAAGATAGTTCTCATATTTTATGAAAATTTCAAACTCACTCCTAAAATTTTCTAAAAATTGCAAATAAGTCCTTAAAATTTTTTAAAATTTACAAATTAGTCCCTTCAAATTTTCAAAAATTGCAAATTAGTCCTTATTTTCATATTTTAAATTTGACACAAAAGTTTTAAATTTATAAAAATGACCCTAAATATTTAAAAATGAATCATTATAATACTTCATCCAAACAGAAGAATTTAAAAATAAATGAATTTCAATTGAATCATTCAAATTATTTAGAATTTTAAATTTATTAAAAATTTTCAATTATCTCATCCAAACACACTCTAAAAAATATTTATTTTAGCTCCCTTTAATAATAGAATAATGTGTGGAAATTGTTATCACATTAAAGCTTAAAGGAAGGCGTAATAAAAGAACAAAAGAAAGAAATATTCACTTGATAGTTTTATGTATTGTCGCTACTCATTATAAATACAAGAATTTGACAAAGGAAAAAGTTTTTTTACCTCTTAAAATCTTCATTCATATTCAATGTATCACTGACTTAACTTAAATGTCAGTGTGTTTATAAATATCATTTCACATTCATAGATATTAAATATTATCTTAGTTGTTCAAATATCCTTCTTTTTGAACTCCTACTCACTGATGTAAAATGATGGATACACATGGAAATAATAAACAATTTTTCAACAAAATTAAATTGCCGTGTCTTTAATCCATACTAAATTGATGGCATCAACGAATATTCAATTTAAAGTAATAATTTACAGAAAAAGAGTGGACTTCGAGCAACAAAAAATTGACCGTTTGATTGTATAAAGAAAATTGAAATGGTAAAAGGTGAATCATTCATTATCCAAACACTAGCATAAAGAAAATTGAAATGGTAAACGGTGAATCATTCATTATCCAAACACTAGCAAAACGTAAGCCTATATTTAATATACTCATACACAAGACTTTATTGTATCTTCGTATTTCTTTTCAACCATCTTTGTTCCCTGTGATCGAAATTGCGCCACTAAGATCATCTCAATCTTAAAATTGGAATTTATTTGTTTATAAAACTTATAACACTGAAGGAGAGATCTACGAAATTGCACCAACTCAATTATCTATATACGACTTTGTACGCTCCATGACGACTGACGACTTAAAGTGGATCCCAGTGTCTTGGAAACTACAGCGATTTAGACTTTTTCTATTACTTCCTCTTTTAAGTTAAGTATCATTTTGTACAACTAAGTTTTTTATTAAAAATAGATTTTACGAGTAATTACTCTAAGTACAACTAAGAACTACGGTAATAATGTTACTTGAGCTAGATTGTGTAACATACTTCCTCTTCTTCCACATTACTTTGAAGATTGTAAGTTCTTAGAGTGGATATTGTCCTCTTATTGACTAGTGTTTTTGAAAAAATGAGCTATTTATTTGATAGATTCAATGTTTTAAAAATCAGATCGGACCGGTTGGTCGGACCGGGAACCGGCTTAGTAATCGGCCTGTTTAACTAGTTCGATCGTCTTTGTCATCGAATCGGTAAAACCCGGAGAAAATCGAGTTAGACCGGAAAAAACCGAATTTAGGGTTGGACCGGTTCTAATGCATTTTTTATTTTTTAATTAAAATTTAAATGCAAAAGTTATAAAAATTAAAAAAAAAAATTGTTTTGATTGTTTTGAAAACACCACCACCAAAACGCAGAATGCACTTGCAGAGTGCACTTGCAGAGTGAGTAAACACCACCACCAAAGCAAGCAGACCACCATCGTCGTTTCGAAAAGATCAAACACCATCGGCCGTTTCTTTCTCCACCACCGCGTCTTCGTCTTTCTCTACGTCGCACGACGGTTGTTTTCACTTATCTTCTCCGCATCACCAACTGCAAGTTCGTTCTCTCCACCGCAATATACCAACGACTCGCCATTCTGGTTTGTGTATCGTTTCAAATTTCCAGGTTCAATGCTCCTTTCTGTTTTCATTTAACTTTGTTCTGTTGAAATTGTTGAAGATTAAATTAGGGTATTTCTATGTTTGCAATTGCAACAGTAAATTATGGACTGCATCTACATATTTGATATTAATCTTCTGATGAAATTGTTATGTTGAAATTATGGACTGCACCTACATGTTTGATAATAATCTTCTGATGAAATTATGGACTGCATCTACATGTTTGATATTAATCTTCTGATTAAATTAGGGTAGTTCTGTTGAAATTGTTCTGTTGAAGATTAAATTATGGACTGCATCTACATGTTTGATATTAATATTCTGATTTATGTTCTAATTAATTCAGTGGTCAATATTCGTTGGATTGATTTCGTATGAACCAAGAAAGGGTTTTACATTATATGCCCATGTGTTTTCTAACAAGTCAGTTCACTCTAACATTTACCATTGTGACTCAAGGTAGGTGAATGAAGGAGAGAAGATTAAAACTCTGAGTTATCTTATAGGCTCATACCTACAAATATGTAGTTTTCCTTTCACACTAGATTGATCAGCCACAACTCAATTATTCAGACATACCTTACTTTTTGTTTTGAGAGTTATTGATAGAGTTGAAACACAGACTACTAAGGAGAGATTAGCATATTGCTACTTAACAGAATCTAACAGACTCAGAACTATCTAGTTGACCCCTATTCTGCTTTTCCGTATAATAGGCTTACAAGATTCTCTTAGTTCCTGTGGGGGCTCTTCCTCTTTGCCAGTAATTATCATCATAAGAACATAATAGGTAATCGTAGTATTCTTGACATGGTGGCAGTGAAGGTTGCAGAAATATGAGCAGGTGTCTAGAAAGATCAGTCATTGATGCTTAAGTTGGTTACCTTAGGTAAGCTGTAATTATGGTCAACTTCATGCTTCTTCATCAGGCTTCTGCCTTATTGTTATTTATTCTGGTCCCCATTATTGCCTTCACAACCATCTCATTCACCATGGAAGCAGTAGTATATGATAGGCACCTGAATCTTGAACCTAATGACCAATTTTTTTACGGATCCAAAAGATGGAAGTTTTACAAGAAGAATGACCAGTAGGCTAGGCTGGTTTTTTTTTTTCTGTAAAGAGTTGGTTTTGTAGGTGAGTGTTAAGTATGGGCTATTAACCGTTTTGGAGGAAGAATTATTTGCTTGTTAAGAGTTTGCTCTTTGAAATATTGGTTGAGATTACACTCGATTATTTTCATCTAGATCCCCTGCAGTATGGAGAATCCAAATCCATTTATTTCCTCTACTGCGAATAAAATCTCTGCCATAGTTCCATTTCTTGAGTTTGATACTTTTGATCTAATCAAGATCAATCTCCATTTCCTCTGTTTTAGTCAAAATATTTCCTACAGAAGGGCTCCTCAAACAGCCATCTGAAATGGTGACTCATGTTGCTCCTCAAACAGCCATCTAATTGATTTTTTGTAAAAAAAAATATATTCTATTTTTCTCAGTAGTTCTATCACAGTAGTTCTATGATAAGATGTTTAACGATAATAAAATCTTGAACTGTTTTGATGGAAAATCTTGAACTGTTTTGATGGAAAATCTTGAACTGTTTAATGCTAATACGTGAGACTAAAGTGTATTTTAATGTAGCAATTTTGAACTGTTTTACAGGAAAATGGCATCTTCTGAAACACCATCATCACAACCACCATCACAAGAAGCTTCTTCAACTCCTAATTTAGTTCAACATAATGTTAGACAAAAGACTGATATAGCTTGGGCACATTGTACTAAAAGTCCTGATGGAAAAAATATTGTTTGTATCTACTGTCACAAAGCGTTTGGTGGAGGTGGAATTCATAGGGTAAAGCAACACTTGGCTGGAGTAGTAGGAAATGTTGAAATTTGTAAGTCAGTTCCTACAGAAATTTGTTTTCGGATGAATCAATATCTTAATGAGCGGAGCAAGAAAAGAAAAACTCCAGATGTGGCTGAAAGTGAGTCATTTTCTAAAGGGGGGTGAATTGCAAATGCAAATGCACCCACGAATTGGTGCATCTAAAAAGAATGATGCTCGCATTGGTACTTACTTTTTACCCAGAACAACTCCGGGAGCTCAACCTACTTTAAAAAGTGTGATACAAAGTAAAGAAGTGGTAGAAAAGTGTGATCTTGATATTGCGAAGTGGTTTATTGATGCGTCTATTCCTTTCAATGCTGCAAATTCGCCTTATTTTCAACCAACAGTTGATGCTCTTTGTTGCATGGGTGCTGGATACAAAGTTCCTACTATGCATGCTCTTCGTGGTAATTTGTTAAATAAGTGGGTTGATGACGTGAAGATACAGCTAGAGCAATATCGTTCTATTTGGAAGGATACATGTTATACTCTTATGGAAGATGGGTGGACTGATCATTGTAGAAGAACTCTTATCAACTTTTTAGTTTATTGCCCCAAAGGAACTGTTTTCATAAAGTCTGTTGATGCCTCTGGTGCTTCTAAAACTGCAGACACATTATTTAAGCTTTTCAAGGAAGTAGTGTTGTATGTTGGCCCAGAAAACGTTGTTCAAATTGTTACAGATAATGCTGCAAATTATGTTGCTGCTGGAAAGTTGTTGGAAAAGGAGCTTCCTAAGTTGTATTGGTCTCTTTGTGCAGCACACTGTATTAATTTGAGATTGCAAGACATGGGGAAATTAGAGGAAGTAAGTGGGGCAGTGTCACATGCTTCAAAAATTACCAATATAATCATTGTTTTGCATTGTATTTGATGAGACAAAATACAGGTGGAAGAGAAATACTTCGTCCTGCTCCAATCCATTTTGCTACTAATTTTATTGCATTGCAAAGTATTTTGTCTCATAAAGATGTACTAAGAGTCATGGTAACTTCCAAAGAGTGGACAACTACAACTTATTCCAAAGATGTCAAGGCAAAGCAATTTGTTGAACAAGTATTAGACTCAAGCTTTTGGTCTACATGTGTTGACATAGTGAAAATTACATAACCTCGTGTACGTGTGTTACGTATTGTTGATAGTGAAGATAAATCGGCTATGGGATATCTCTATCGAGCTATGTATAAAGCAAGATAGGAGATTGAGAAGAGTTTTAGAAGAAATAAGTTGAAAGTAGAGCCTTATTTGAGGATCTTAGATAACCGTTGGAATGCACAACTTCGCAAAAATCTTCATGTTGCTGGTTATTGGTTAAATCCATCTTGTAGATTCAGTCAAGAATATGAAAAACACAAGTCTACTACCCAAGGTATTTTGGATGTCATTGAAAAGTATGCTTATGATAGTAAGGACTTGCGAACTAAATTAACTGTTGAGATGAGTTTATTCAAAAATTGTGAAGGTAGTTTTGGAAGGACAACGATCGTAGAAAATTGAGATGAAGTTTGCCAGGTAAAATTAGATGATAAAATTTATGCATTTTATTATAATTTCAATATGAATTTTAAAATGTTTTCTAATTTTTTCACATGCACTATTCTAGATCAATGGTGGGAAACTTATGGAACCGAACCGCCCAATTTGCAAAAGTTAGCTATTCAGATTTTAAGGCAAACTTGTAATGCATCTGATTATGAATGAAATTGGAGTGTATTTGAGCACATTCATTCAAAAAAAAGAAATAGGTTGGAGCATCAAAAGCTTAATGATCTTGTCTTTGTTCGTTACAACCTACGACTACAAAACAGGTATTGCACTTATTATGCTTTATATGTTATTGCTTATATATTTATGTTGTTTATGACTATGAATGATGAAAATTGGAAACAACTATATGTTGTTTGCTTATGATATTGTTTATACTACTAGCTATTGCTTGATATGTAGAAACTTGTTAATTTGTTTTTCTATCTCAAAAAAATAGTACTGAGATTTGGAAACATTTAATTAGGAATTTGAGCATATGTTTTGGTTGTTGTATTGCTTAATATGTTGCATTTTAGGACAATGTTAATATATATTTTATATTATTAATTTTTAAGCTAGTTAAGTTAGTTATATACTACTAGTTTTTAAGAATATTAATGAGTTTTATGTTTGACATTATCGTTAATGATTTATAGAAACAAGAAGAAACAAAATTATGATCCTATCAACTTTAAAATACTTGGTGACCATTCTGATTGGGTGTTGGAGGATTCACCACCATTCTTAACCATTGAGGAGGTGGAAGCACTACGCAAAGATCTTGCTAGTATGACAATTCAACCTATGTCAAATGATATTGGTATGATATTAGTTATTCTGATAACAATTTTGTTACTTTAATTTATTACTATATGTTAATTGTTTAACTCTCTAATTTATTTGTTGTTACAGATCAATTAAATTTGGATGAGGTTGATGTCGAGGATGATGAACAACTTAATTTTGGAGAAAACAACCAAAATAATAATATCATTGATGGGGAAAATGTTGCAAATGCGATTGATTTTACTGCAGATGGTTTTGATATTGAAGAAGGAGATCCCAATATTGAAATAATTTTACCTCCTTGGAACTAAACTTAAGTAGACATTGGAGTCATTTTGTTATAAATTATTCAATTATATTATGTTGCAATTAGATTTTGTAATTTTGTATTATTTTGTTATGTGTGATACATTTGTTTAAAATTTGAATTTAAACTATGAACTTGTGAATTTATGATATGATATTTTCAAAAAATTTAAGTACTAGTTATATTTTTTTAGAAATTTATGATATGAATCATCCGGTTCGACCGATTTTATATCTATATAATGACAGGTCTATTCAACTGAGTTATCCGGTTTAATCCGGTTTAGTCATGCGGTTCGACCAGTGACCCAGTGGTTCGACCGATAAACCAGTGACCCAATACCCTCACTAGTTCGATGACCGGTCCGGTTTTTAAAACATTGGATAGATTAATCTTTTTATTTATAATTCACGATTTTGTTAGCATATCTGACACAAGAACTCGATTAAATAAAAACTATGTTAGCTAATTAAAAATCTTGAAAAACATGTTTTGAGACGGTTAATGCATCATTAAGACCAAGTTGAACTTTTTTGTTTCAACTATGTCTCTTTCAAGCGCACAATCCCTTAAAACTATTTTTTGTTTGTTTTGAAGTTGCTTACTTTTCTTTTCAAATTATTTTCATATCTTGTTTGAAGAAGACTTTCGAATCAAAATTTTGAGTATAAAGAAGGTCGTCCAAAATGTTGTACGGTGTTGTGAATCAGTTAAACGATCCAACAAGACCGATCTAATATGAAAGATCCAACTCAAAATATTCTTATTCAAAACTGATGAACATGTGGACTTTCATTACGAGGCTGCCACTAGAGTCAATCTACACACTCATCTTAAACTTTCAAATACAATCTAATAATCTCTCGTAATCTACAACACACCTATTGAGATTGCTTTCAACACTTGACTCCATAATATATATATATATATATATATATATATATATATATATATATATATATATATATATATATATATATATATATATATATATATATATATGTATATATATATATATATATATATATATATATATATATATATATATATATATATATATATATATATATATATATATATGTATATATATATATATATATGTATATATATATATATATATATATATATATATATATATATATATATATATATATATATATATATATATATATATATATATATATATATATATATATATATATATATATATATATATATATATATATATATATATATATATATATATATATATATATATATATTATGAGAATATCCTTTTTATGTAAGAATATGAGAATGAATCTGAACTATTAGATTTTAAAATAAATGGTAGAAATTATGTGTGGTTTTCTCTCTCTCTCCTTCATTATTAAAATAAATGATGGAGGAGAGAGAAAAGAAAATCACACATAATCTCCACCATTTATTTTAAAATCTAATGATTCAGATTTATTCTATTGTTATCACATAAAAATGATATTGTCATACAATACATCCTTATATATATATATATATATATATATATATATATATATATATATATATATATATATATATATATATATATATATATATATATATATATATATATATATATATATATATATATATATATATATATATATATATATATATATATATATATATATATATATATATATATATATATATATATATATATATATATATATATATATATATATATATATATATATATATATATATATATATATATATATATATATATATATATATATATATATATATATATATATATATATATATATATATATATATATATATATATATATATATATATATATATATATATATATATATATATATATATATATATATATATATATATATATATATATATATATATATATATATACACACACACACACACACACACACACACACACACACATACATACACACATCTTATAGCAAGTACAATTTCATTCATTCTTGGAAGTTACATCTCTCTAACCTCACTAACTTTAACGTTTAAGTGCAAACCTTGTAGGAACGTCCCATTTCTCCACCACCGATGATTTTTGTCGTTGTATCAAAGATCTTCTATGAAAATATTTATCAGTACCTCACTAGATTTCGCGTTCCACGTCGGAGTAGTGGCATCTTCCGGGGGAAGACGGGTCCACATGCTTGAGGTTCGCACTCTACCTCTTAGCTTCGACTGGGAAAATTTGTTTCGGGCTGGGAAATAAATATCTTACATACTTTGAAATTGAGGCTAAGAGTAGTGTATATACAACACTCATACTCCTTAACCCAATGAGGTTTTTTTCTCTCTAAAGGAGTGTCTTTTAACATGAAAGACTTCAACAACAAAAACTAGAGTGGTTTCACTTCGTGGAATTTCTATCTTAGTAGGTTTGTTGGCTACTTATGTTCTTTCTCCGACGAGTATAAAGACTTTATCATCTGTTTGATCCATAGAGGTTTAATCCCTTTTCTTAGGAGGTGTGTTCTTGTTGCTTCTTGGAGGTTTCTGTTAGGTTGATGGTGGTTCTTGGACCTGGGTTATATCATGTTTTCTTTTTTGATATGGTGGCTCTGGTCTGTCCTTCAACATTCTATTGTTGCCTCTCATGTTTAAGTCTTATGCGTCTTTATTCATTTTTTATTGCCTGTATTGCTATTGATTTGTGTTGTGTTTTTCCTGCTTTGTTGGGGTGTTGTGGTACTTCTAATATGTGTTGTGTGATCCTTTACAGTTATTTTATTTGAGCCTTTAATACTTGGTGTGTGTGTGTGTGGATATAAACGACTCTCATGCCCATCACTATTAAGCTTGGTGTATGAATATAAACGCTGTGTGGTCTGTGACCCAATTGATAGGTTATGACATTATATTAGAGTTAGAGTTAAGTCTAAGTCATCCTTATAAAACCGACTTGTAAGGTGAGAGATATCACTCTATATAATTTATTTTTTAACTCTATCTCTAATCAATGCGGGACTTGAAATTTTCTCAACACGGACTCTCATTCCCACAACTATTCGACTTAGTGTGTGGATATAAATGGCTCTCACGCCGAACACTATTGAGCTTGGTGTGTGAATATAAACTGTGGGTGGTTTGTTGTTCAATCAATAGTCTCTGACACCATATTAGAGTTAGAGTTTAGCACAAGTCACTATTACAAACTAGATTATAAGATGAGGGATATCACTTTATATAAGTTGTTTTCAAATTGTATCTTTAACTAATGTAGAACATGAGATATTCTCGATGATCATTGATATTGTAATGACATATTTGTGAAAGGTTCATAAGGGGTGAGGAGACCATGTCGCCAACAAAGGGTGATGGAATCCTATCGCCCATAAGAGAAATGACATCACCCACGACACTTCTGCTCACCCAATGTCTTGGTCAATGATAGTGCAAAATAGGTGTTAAGAGAATAATCTATGTCTCCCTAAAAAATAGGGATTCAACGGTTCACTATCATTATTAGGTGAACGATTGCCATTCTTAAGAAATTCTAAAACTTGATACATATGTCTCTATAAATACCTCAAGTTTAAGGTTGAAAGGCTAAATATACATAATATACCTTCAAAAACAGAGTTCTTCACTCCACGTGAGTTTGTCTTCTCCACACCAAAAACACGTTCAAAATAGGAACTCTCACCATTATAAACTTGTATTGAATCCCTTAAAATCTTTAGAATGTCTTACTACCCTTTCTAACATAGGGTGCCACGCAATTTTTTTAACAATTACTAGTATGATATTTATGTTTTAATTCAACAATGGGTTTTATAAGTATATAAACTTATCAACGCAATTTGTTTCAATATGATCTAATTGTTACATCAAAGCAATGTTCTCTGTTACATATATAATTTCTTAGAAAATTATTATCTGAGTTGACATCAAGACATTAAAGTAAGGTCGTGTGAACATGTTTCATTTTTCTTTATTCAAATCTCCAAAAATATATCCAATTGAGTTTAAATTCCATAGGAAACTACAAAACATCCACTCACGAGGTTCTTGGAATTTAACCGTTAGCGTGCAGTCCCTCTCATGTTTCCTTTCTAATGCAACAAGGTGAATAACTTACGACTAATAATGAGGATAGTGACAAAGAATGACAAGCAAGTCAGTCAACCCATCTCTCCCCATATAAAAAATTTGTATAGAATTTTTTTTCAAACACGTTGTACAAAATGAGTGAAGAATTATTCCTCATTTTATAATATTTAAGTTTGCATCATTACTATAAAATAAAATAAAATTTCAAGATATTTTGCTTGACTGTATTTCATTGTTTGAATTAGAAAAAGTGGACATGAAAAGTTTTTGTATTTTATTGGCATGATTGAAATGTAAGAGCTAAAACAAGATTGCTTATACCAAATTATGAAAATATTTCAATATTTAAGATTGTGTTGCATGTAAATACAAATAACAAAAAGCATTAAATTGTATGATTAGAGGATTGTACAAACGAAAGATTTAAGAAACTAAAACTTGTTAAAATTGGTAAGCACCATGACTTTACATGTCCTAAATTTCAGACTTAAGATTTGCGAGTTGAATAAGTGAAAGTAGACGAATATAGCTAGTCAATGCTTCACTTAAGGTTCGTTTAGTATATTGTCTTAGGATGACCCGGTTTGCTTGTAGATTGGATATAACCTCATAAAGAAGAATTGTTTCCAATTCGTTTGTTAAGGAATTTATGTGATGACTTGATCTCGAGTCGAGTCTTTGTGATGGTGGGTGCATGTGAATATTTTTCTCAAATTAGAGTGGTATTTGATAACTCATTATTTGTGATAAAATTAGGCTTTATTAGATTCATTTATTTGTATTTGTATAACTTTTATTTAAATGCATCATAATAGGTGCTCTCTTTCGTTGTTTTCATGTGTTTTTGTGTATGTGTAAGAGTAATTCTAGTGAGAAGGTCTTGCACCATAAGATGTTGTTAAAAGTTTTGAATCTCAACGTTAAGGATGACATGGTAGAGTTTTGAGGAAGAAAACTATGACTGGTATAAATCTAAAGAGAGAAGGATGCTCGCTAGAGGACAAAGTTTGAAAAAGTTGTTTTAGAGCGCTGCAATAACCATATATTGGCTGAAATTTCGACACTCAGGAGTATTTAAAATAAGCCAGTAAAGTTAAAGAAGATATTCTGGAAAGGAATATATTGATTTCAACGAAAAAGCTTGTGAAGACATAGTCGAAGACGACCCTCTACATAGAGGAAGATTTTGGTTGGGACTTAGAAATATTTTTGGATTCAGACTTAAGTTCGACGAAGTTCGTTTGGAGTTGCGTTCGACGAGCGTAATTCAAAATAAGGCTAATAACTATTTTTTTGCCTTATCCGTTTCTTGAAGACACGTGGAAATCTATAAGCAGCGAAGTCCATGCAATCGAGAACGTCTCATCTTTTAGAGAAGAGATCGTTTGTTACCATTATTTTCAATTCATTATAAATAGGGATCTTAGTGATTAGTGTGGGGGCAATCCTCATAGGTAGCTACACTTGTTTTAATGATGTCAAAACTTAGATTGATAGAAAAATATACTTTGGACGGTATCATTGTGTCACATATGCATGTCTTATCCCTCGTGAGTCAAACATTCGTCAAAAACATTATTGATACATATAAAAGTTGCTAAATCTGTGCTTCATGTAGGGTTGGTCAAGCTTGTCAACCTTACTATGTAATAGAGTACCTCAAAAGTGGCTTGATAAATGAAAATAGGCATTTTTACATATTTCAGGGCTTTGAGCCGACTCAAAACTAGTTCTGGTCGACTCATACAAATAGTTTTTTTAATGGCCTACTCTCAGGAGTGCTCGCGTCGATCCTCTTGTCGACTCATACTGTGTCCATTTCTATTTGTCTAAACCTGCATGCTTTGCGTCGACGCATGATTTGCTTCGATCGACGCAAAGTTCTGTTTTTGCACAATCAAGAATTCGGGTAAGCTCAGGTCGGCCCTCCTTTCTACATAAGTCGACCGCTCGCGTATGTTCAGTTAAAAATCTGTTATGTGAAACTGTCCTTGTGTCTGTTATGTTTGTTAATCAGTTTTGTCTTGCATATAAAGTGAGTTTTCCTTTTCCTTTTACACATACTTGAAAAACAAGAAAAGTGAAAATAACATACTGATTTGTTCTCATCATCTTCATCCTCTTCCTTGCATTTTCTCAACAACTACACATAATCATTTTTATTGTGCATTCTGTTTGTTATAGGTGATAACATCCAAACATAGGATTGGTGTAATCAAGTTTGAGTTGAGAAATCAGTAGCTTTTTCTTAAATAAAACTGTTAGGGTTTTGCTCTTCAAGAATCTTGGATTTTGGGGGGGTTTTGCACGAATCGGTCCATCACAGATTCAGCCGGGCGAATGTATTCGAAGAACGGGTTGTTCTGTTGGTTTAGTAGCGATAACTAGAGGATTGTGAGAGGAAGATTCGGGTTCGACACGTTGGTGACTGAAATCAGCCGGGAAATATTTGAAGACCGTGGGGATGGTCAAAGGGTGTGCCATAGTCGAAGGTTTATTCATCGCGTTCGAAGGACTTGATTCAACTTGAATCAAGGGAAGAGAAGAAATAGGCTCTGCATCAACATTTGTGTTTGATCGTTTGATTTCAATTTGCTTCTCGTGTAAACATTGACCAACATATTATATCTATATACAGGTCTCAATTCTATTTTTAGAATTGAGGGCAGACGTACCCCGAGCGAGGACGACGGGGGAACTGCCTCAACAAATCGGTGTTTCTTTCTTTTCTTTTAAATTGCTTAAATTCTGAGTTTGAGTGCAAACAATTGTGTTAATCAAAATTCTGATGTGAGTACTGCTGAACCATTTTTTAAGCTTATTACAATCCTTAATTGTAATAGAACACTTGAGCACATTACTCTCATATTGGAATTCACTTGTTGTGTCTTGCACTCCAAGTGTTTGACCAATTGTGTGAACTACAAACATATGTGTTGTCTTTTCAAATTGTCTATATTTTAAAGTATTGGAAATAGTCAAACCTTATAGTGAATAAAATCTTATTGAAGTGTGATCAAATTAGTGATTCTTAAATCTCGTTTTATCAAATTCCATAGGCTTTGCGCATATCCGCTTTTTTCGGTAAAGGTTCGTTTTAGACGAATATAGTTCCTCGGCCGCTTTTGCCTAAAACATTTTTAAAAACCAAATATTGGTAGCCCCCACTATTTTTTTAACAAGTGATCTATTTAACCCGCCCTTCTAGATTTGCGCCATCGTCTAACAATTAGAATTCGTGTGTTCAAACTTGTAAAAAAAAACTCAAATATTACTCAAAGTATCTGTGTTATTTTGAAATGAGTTCTTGAGTGAAATGTATGTGTGATCAATGTGAGGGCAAAGTTCCTTAGTCCTTATTTTAATGATGTTAAAATTTATATAAGCTCGTACTTGTACTTTGGACGATATCATCGCGTCTTAGATTGCATTCAGTTTTTAATATGCACAAAATATTCCACGTTCATGTGTCTATGCATATAGGAGCATCTCATATATGATATTTGTCAACTTGATCATATTGGATACCTTAGGTCAATACAAAACTAGTTTAGGTCGACGAAAATACTCACAAAGAACTTGTTTTTAGCATTATAGAGACCTTACGTCAACTCACAGTCCTATGGTGGTCGATGCATGCATGTTGATCAAACAATTCGTTGCTACCGAGTCTGCACGCATCGACCCATAGGTCGACTCATACTGAAAGGATAAAAATTTGTTATTTTGAGGTAACCTTGTGTCGACGCATGACCCGGTTCCAGTCGATGCATCGCTTGATTTTTTGTATAGTTTTACATTCGGGTGTGCTCAGGTCGACCCATCAAGTGCTTAGGTCATCCATGAAGGTGAGAAAATACTTAGAAGGGAGGGGGGGTTGAATAAGGATTTAGAAAATATTATGGCAATAAAAACACAATGATTTTTATCCTGGTTCGTTGAACTCAACTAATCCAGTCCACCCTATCAAGAGTGATTTGCCTTTCTCCACAAGGACTTAATCCACTATAATCAAATTAATTACAATATCAACCACTAAGAACAACTGTCTTAGTCTTCTCAAGAACTACTGACCACAACTTGGTCTTCTCAAGGAACTTTTAAAATCAAATGTAAACTAAATAAGTGTTTGAAATGCTTCTAAGAAAGTTATATCACAACTGTGATTTATACACTTAAGATTAAGAACTTATGAAACTATTCAACAAAGAATAATAATTTGTATGAGAGCTTTGAGAGAGTTTTCAATAGTTTTGTCAATTTTCGTTAACTGAAGAAAGTTGTTGAAGGCTTGCTTATATAGACAAAGAAGTCCAAGACGTTGCAAGCTTGAAGACCGTGTACTGCAAAGTAGTTGTAGCCTTTTGTCTTCACATCACTTGACCTTTCCTAGAAGTAGAACGTTCAGAGAAATCCTTTTTGCCTGAGTTCTTGTGTCTAGCATGAAAGAGGAAAGAGTCATTTGGCATAACCAACAGATATAACTTTGAATAATCTTCTTCAAGTTTCTATTTCACAGCAATCAACATCAGAGCCTTGAGTGATCAGAGTCTTGATGTCATCAAAGTTTGTTGTATCAGAGTGTTGCAGCAAGTGTGCTTCAGCATGAAATAAATCATAGCAGATTTTGGAGATCAGATCCTCAGGACTTGCAGCGAACAAAACTATCAGAGTCTTCTGAAAAACAGTGCTTGAAACTCTTCATACAAAGTCTTCAGTCTATACTTCAGATGCTTCTATAGCTTTTGCTTCAGAGTCTTCTGTAGGCAGCGCTCAGAGTCTTCTAATGAGACGCTTTTGACGCTCAGAGCCTTGCGTAGTTCAATGTACAAATCCATTTTTGCCTTCAGAAGAATATTAAATTTAATATCTGCAGCAAAAATACTTGAACAAATTTAGAGTATATAATTTATTAATACAAAATTTCATTAGTGTTATCATCAAAACATAGAGATATAACTAAGAACCAATCTGTGTCCTAACAATCTCCCCCTTTTTTATGATGACAAAAACATAGGAAATTTTGTTCAATAAAGAGATAAATATAACTCCCCCTGAGATTATGAATCTCCCCCTAAATTGAATACTAAGAAAGACTAGAAACTTCCCTTTTTGCATGAGTATTCTTTTCAGAATCAGAGCCTGAATGTTCAAAATTAGAGCTTGATTTAGATGAACGTTTCAGAATCAGAGCCTGATTGGTTAAAACTGGATCTGGGGATCTCAGAGTTACTTTAATGAATTTTTCAGATTTATCATTATAGTTCTGAAATACTAAAAATTCATATTAGTTATGATTTGATATGTCTGAATTCCATTTAGGTAAAGTTTATTTGAACAGTCAGAATTTCATTTTCTCCCCCTTTTTGTCATAATCAAAAAGAAACTTTTTAAAGACAAATAAAAGGAAACAGAGAGAAAAGAGACAATCATATAGAGAAAACATTCAGATTCATTCATTCAAATATTCAGATAAGAAAAGACATCAGATGAGAAATGCAAAACAAGTGCTCAAACATCAGATAAAGAAAACATAAAACTAAGATTGTTTGGAGAGAAGCATCTTCAGAAGGTGTGTGATCTCAGATGAAGATTCTTCTTGCTTGGACATCCATTTCTCAATATTGCCAGTCTTCTGATCTTGCCTTGCCATCCAGGACTTTATCTCAGACTGACCAGCTTCCAGCACATCAATCTTATCTTCTAAGTCTGGGTTCTCTTTCTTTATCTCAGAATAAGTAGAGGGAGCAGATTCAGAAGCAGGAGTAGGAGCAGAGTCAATATCCATTGGAGTTGCAGAGTCTGGAGGCACAGATGCAGATGATTTGTCCATAATCATCAGAGCTAAAGGATTTTCTTCCAGAGTGACTTCAGACGCAGATCCTTCAATAGTCTCAGAAGTAGCAGACACTCCAGAAGATGAAGGTGCATTCTCAAGAAGCAATGTAAAAGATCTGGTCACATTCCAAAGCATTGTTTTGGTAATCTCAGCGAATCTGATCTTCGCATCATCAGAGCAGACACTCTTCAGATTTGAAGCAACAGCGTTGAATCTGGAGATGAACTTATTCCAGCATTCTTCAAAAGCTTTTGGATTGATGCTTGAGAGACATTTCTCCTCCATAGAGTTTAGACTCATTTTGATTTCCTTCTTGAAACTATAAAACAAAGTATTAACATCTAATCTGGATTTAGGTTTAAGGTAGGTTTCTAGAGTGGGTGGTTGAGGTTGATCAGATGAGGATGGTATAGTAAAAGAGGGAATAATGATCAGAGGACTGGGATATGATGGTTTCCTTTGAGCAGGCATGAGGCGAAAGAATGGTTTTATCCTACGTATGGATGGAATAACAGCTCTTGGATCAACAAAGTATGGAACAAAAGCTGATTGTTTTGGTTTGAAAAAGAAGTGTTTAAGTTTGAGTCCAGAGGGAAGGGGATCAGATGGAGAAGGTTTCAAGGATGCAAATGAAACAAACTCATATGTTCTTGGTTTAAGTTTTGGAGTGGGTTTAGGAATGATAGCATCAGATGCAATAGATGTATCTGATTGTTTAGGTTCAAAGCCACGAAGAGATGGTGGTGAGTTAACTTCTGGATGAACATCAGATTCAGATGAATCAGATGAGGTAGATGAAGGACAGGATGTGGAAGATACATCAAACAGAGTTTTGAGGGGTTGGACATCCAGAACCTCAGAATCAAATATGTATGATTCAATAGGTTTGGGTTGCTCTGGTTGAGGATTAGTTTGTGGATTGAAAGGGATAGATTTTGGTGGTTCAGATACAATAGGTTCAGAGGGTAGTGGTTCAGGTTGTTGTGGAGAAGGTACTTGTGATATTGGTTCTGCTGGAGTTGGTTCTGGTGGTGTTGAAATTGGTGGTTTTGGTGGGGGAATTACAGATGGTTGAGAAGGTGTTGGTTCAGATGTATACTTTTCAGATGGAGTTGCTATAGGTTGGGGTATAGAAGAAGTTGTAACAGAAGGTTTCTTAGGTTTAGAAACATGAGGAGGAGGAGGTGATGGTGATGGTGATGGTATAGGTTCATGGAGAGTTTGATCAGATGTTAATACCTCTTTGACAGTTTCCAGAATCTCGTTTAGACTTGTCTCTAGAGGATTGATCTTTTTCCTCTTGACTCTCTTAGGCTTGATAGCAGCAGCTTCACCAGTAGCCTTCCTCTTGGGTTTACAAGGTTCTTCTACAGCAACCTTTCTCTTCTTCTTGTGTTTGGCCTCATAAAGATCTGGAGCAGGTTCACCTGCCTTCTGAACCAGATTCGTTGGTAGAGGGATTCCTTCATTCAGACACTCAATGATGTAATCCAGAACAATCTCCCTTGGTTCATTAGCAAAGAACATAGGAAAATTTACAACTAGAACTCTTCTTTGAGTGACCTCTTCAGTGTTGAATTTCTTTGGAGCAGAAGTAACTTCTTCTACAACTTTCATCCTCTGAAGACTCTTCCCGTTCAGAGGTTTTCCAACTGCAGAAGCTAATTCTTCCTTCATTCTAGCTTCAACCAGATGACCAACAAGACCATTCTTAGTCAGAATGTCTGAGATAAGTCTTCCCATTAGAATCCAGTTCCTCAGCTTTTGATGCTTGGTTCTGACCTCTTCCCTTGAATGTTTAACATGTGTCCACAAATGATTAAACAGAAGATATGGCAGATCCACATTGGTGCTCTGAATCAGATAATACATGAAGTATAGCTGATCAGTGTTAACATAATATGGAGAATTGGAAGATTTTCTGTGATGAATGCAGCTCATGAAAATCTTAGCCCAGATCCTGTAAACTGGTTTCAGATCCTTAACCTTGTTAGAAGCTACTCCAGATGAGAAAACTTCTCTATACACACCAGTCATATCCACACGCCCAGATGGTAGATTAGTGACTCCATCAGTCTCCTCATATCCTATGAGTTTCCTTATCAAGTCTTCAGTAATGATAATTTCTTTACCCAGAACAAACAAAACTATGAACTTAGGGCAACAAGAAGCATGTATCCAAAATTCCTTTACCAGACCAGGGTAAACTGGTCCCATTAGCCTGTCAAAAAACTTGGTCCAACACTGTGCATCAATAATGGGACGAAGATCATACCCATTTTCAGCAAACGATTCAAAGTTGGCAATAGATTCACGCAAGACTTCCAACTTGTCAACAGGTGTGAGTAATATTCTGATAGGTTCCTTAAATGCAACAACACCCATGTTTGATGAAGAAACAGCAGCCATAGAAGATTGGAACTGAGCTGAGGTTGAAGATGAAGTAGCCATTGTTGAAGGTTTTGAAGAAATAGGTTTACGAGCAGTTTTGGGTTTTGGGTTTAGATGAAAGCTATAGAACAAGCAAAAATGCATATAAGTGTTTGTGGGAGTGAAAAGTGTGAAATGTTGAGATTTGTGGAATTTATAGAAGAAATTTAGGGCACATAAAAGGTCACACGTTCAGCACATACACATTTAGCATTTAATGGCATTTAATAAAAAGAAATTAATCATTTCAAACAATTAGTGATTTTGACAATTGGGGGGGAAACGAGAAACCAAACATTCAAACAGTACCTCAAACGTCTCTTCAATATTGTGCACTCCACCTTTTCAGATCTAGAGTGACACGTGTTTGCTTGCATGTGCTTCTGAAAACTCTTTAAGAAATGAAACGTTAGCCAATGTTCAGATCCTCTGAGACTTGTTAGTTCAGATACACACAGAATTAATAATTCAAGAAATTAAATAAATGACAGATGAAATACTTCAGAGTTTAAACATTTTGCGTCTAAGAAAGTTGCTTCTGATAAATATTATTTTGGACAGAATTCCATACCAATATTTTTCAAAATAAACTTAAACCTATCTTCAGCAAGGGGTTTTGTGAAAATATCAACCCATTGATGATCTGTATCAACAAAGTCTAAGTTTATAATACCCTTCTGAACATAGTCTCTAATGAAGTGATGTTTAATTTCTATATGCTTAGCTTTAGAGTGTAATATTGGATTTTTAGATAAGCATATAGCAGAAGTATTATCACAAAATATAGAAATATTACTCTCAAAGATCTGATAGTCTTCTAGCTGACTTTTCATCCAGAGCATCTGTGTGCTACATCTAGCAGCAGCAATATATTCTGCTTTTGTAGTTGATAGAGCAATTGTAGGTTGTTTCTTGCTGTACCAGGAGATTAAATTACTTCCCAGAAATTAACAACTTCCAGAAGTACTTTTTCTTTCAACTCTGTCTCCAGCATAATCAGCATCACATAATCCAACTAGTTTAAATTCATCAGATTTTCTGTAACACAAACCCACATTAGTAGTACCTTTCAGATACCTTAGAATCCTCTTAACTGTTGTTAAGTGTGATTCTCTAGGATTTTATTGGAATCTAGCACACAAGCATACACTGAATAAAATGTCAGGTCTAGAAGCAGTTAAGAATAGAAGAGATCCAATCATACCTCTGTAGAGTTTCTGATCTACTTTCTTACTTACCTCTTCCTTACCAAGAGTGCTTGTTGGATGCATTGGAGTCTTTGCTAACTTACTATCAGTCATGTTGAACTTCTTCAGAAGCTCTTTTACATATTTAGTCTGATGAATGTAAGTGCAATTTGGAGTCTGGTTGACTTGAATTCCCAGAAAGAATCTCAATTCTCCCATCATGCTCACCTCAAATTTAGCCTGCATACATTGAGAAAACTCTTTTCCCAGCGTAACATTGGTAGATCGAAATATAATATCATCTACATATATTTGATAAATTAATAGATCTTTCTTAAACTTTTTACAGAAGAGAGTTGTATCCACTTTGCCTCTAATAAAATTTTTCTCCAGAAGAAAATTACTTAATCTCTCATACCAAGCTCTGGGAGCTTGTTTTAAACCATAAAGAGATTTCTTAAGTTTAAAGACATGTTCTGGAAATTTATCACTTTCAAAACCAGGAGGTTGATGAACATAGACTTCCTCTTCTATAATCCCATTTAAGAAGACACTTTTAACATCCATCTGATATAGAGTAATGTTATTTTATGCATCAAAAGAAATGAGTAAACGAATAGAATTTAACCTGGCCACAGGAGCATAAGTCTCTATATAGTCAATTCCTTCTTGCTGACTATAACCTTGAGCAACAAGCCTTGCTTTGTTTCTTTCAACTTCTCCTTTGTCATTTAACTTGTTTTTGAAGACCCATTTAGTTCCAATAATGTTGAATCCTTTTGGTATTGGAACCAAATCCCAAACGTCATTTCTTGTGAATTGATTGAGCTCTTCTTGCATGGCAATTATCCAGTCATTGTCTTGCAGAGCTTCATCCACAAAAGTTGATTCAATAACTGACACCAACCAAAATAATGACGCTTCAGATGATCTGAGGTAGGATCTTGTTCTTATAGGGTCATCCTTCTTTCCAATGATTACATCCTATGGGTGAGAGGCCTTAATTCTGGAAGATGATCCTCTAACATTAAGTTCTTCAGAAATATTCAGATTATTCATTTGAGCAGCTAAAGGAGTTGCATCTGGCGTTGCTTCTGGTTCTTTCACTTGAACCTTTTCTGCATCTGAGCCTTCAGAGTATGTGAGAATTACTTCTCTATTGCAGAATTATCAACCTGCTTTGGCTTTTGATTGCCAAGCTTATCATCAAATATAACATGTATAGATTCCTCCACAATCTGTTTCAGTATTGTATACTTTGTAGCCTTTAGAGCGTTCAGAATAGCCAAGCATGAAACACTTCTGTGCTTTAGAATCAAACTTGTTCATATTCTCTTTAGTGTTCAACATATAACATATACATCCAAAATGATGAAAATAAGCAATGTTGGGTTTTCTGTTCCTCCACAATTCATAGAGAGTCTTCTCCAGAAGAGGTCTTATAGACACTCTGTTATGAATATAACAAGCTGTGTTTATTGCTTCTGCCCAAAAATGCTTTGCCAAATTAGTCTCGTTGATCATAGTTCTGGCCATTTCTTGCAATGTTCTATTTTTCCTCTCTACAACTCCATTCTGTTGTGGAGTTCTAGGGTAGGAGAAATCATGAGCAATGCCATTTTCATTAAAATATTTTTCAAAAAAATTGTTTTTAAATTCTCCACCATGATCACTTCTGACTTTAACAATTTTAAAATCTTTTTCATTCTGGACTTGTTTGCAGAAGTCAAAGAACACAGAATGTGACTCATCCTTGTGTTTTAGGAATTTCACCCATGTCCATCTACTATAGTCATCCACAATGACTAATCCATACTTCTTTCCTCTGATGGATGCAGTTTTCACTGATCCAAACAGATCAATGTGAAGTAACTCTAATGGTCTTGAAGTTGAAACAACATTCTTAGTTTTAAAAGAAGATTTTGAAAATTTTCCTTTTTGACATGCTTCACAAAAAGCATCTGAGTTGAACTTCAACTTAGGAAGTCCTCTGACCAGATTGAGTTTATTAATCTGAGATATACGTCTCATATTAATATGCCCCAATCTTCTGTGCCAGACCCATTGCTCATCATTAACAGACATAAGGCATTTTACATTTTGAATCTTAAGTTCTGAAAGATTGATTTTATAAATGTTGTTCTTCCTCTTTCCATTAAATAGGATTGAGTCATCCTTCTGACTAACAGCCTTGCAACATTTTTGATTAAAGATTATGTCATAACCATTGTCACTTAATTGACTTATAGACAATAGATTATGTTTTAATTCTTCTACAAGTAAAACATTAGATATATATGGAAGGTTACCATTGCCAATAGTACCAGAGCCAATAATCTTGCCCTTCTGATTCCCTCCAAACTTGACGTCTCCTCCATATTTAAGCTCGAGGCTTTGGAACATAAACCTTTCTCCCGTCATGTGACGTGAGCAGCCAGAGTCCAGGTACCATGACTGGCGTCTTGACTTTGCTGCTAAATACATCTACAACAGGTATTATCTTATCCTTAGGCACCCAAATCTTTTTGGGTCCTTTTGGGTTAGTTGCCTTAAAAGTTTGTCTGAACTTCTGTCTTTTTACAACAGGTTTGTTCTGACTAACTTTCGGTTTAAACACAGGAACGTTCTGATTAGAATGTGTGTGTTTAATATCATTCAGATGACCAAACTTAAAATGAGAATATAAGGGAGTCTTCTTAATGATAAGTTTATCAACAGGTATTGGATTTAAATCCTTTCCAGAGGAAGATTCATATCCAATTCCTTTCCTGTTGTTTCTGCTAACTCCATAGATCATTGAAGCCATCTTACTTTTATCTAGGCTTTTAGCCAGAAACTTCTGAAAACTATAGTCATATTCTTCTAAAATATTTTTACATTTTGACTTAGTTTCAGATTCAGAGTCATGTTGAGCTTTTTCAAAAAAAATTTCATTTTCAAATTGTTTTCTTTGAGCTCAGCAACTTCTGACTTTAACAGACTATTCTCAGATTCAAGATTGAATTTAAGCTTCTTGAATTTGAGCTTAATCTGATTATAGTTTTTCAGAACTTCTGATAAAACCTCAATAAGTTCTTACCTAGAGAGATCAGAAAGTACCTCTTCTGAGTCAGATTCAGAATCAGATTCAGATCCAGATGTTCCTTCATCTTGATCTTCCACGCCTGCCATCAGTGCCATGTTGGCACATTCTTCTTTTGACTCTGATGAAGATTCAGATGCATCTAAATCATCCCATGTAGCCATCAGAACTTTCTTTTTATGCTCAGGCTTCCTTCTTGGCTTCTCCTTCTGAAGCTTTGGGCATTCATTCTTGTAGTTCCCAGGTTCCTTGCATTCATAACAAACAACCTCCGTCTTTCCAGATCTTTTGTGTCTAGAGGACTCTTTTCGTTGCTCTGGCTTCTTGAAGTTCTTGAACTTCCTCTGTTTATGCTTCCAGAGTTTGTTGATCCTTCTGGACAGCAAGGACATTTCATCTTCTTCTTCAGAAGAAGACTCTTCAGAACTTTCTTCTAACACCTGCAATGCTTTAACATATTTGTTAGACTTTAAAGCAATTGACTTACCTTTCTTTTGAGGCTCGTCTTCTTCAAGTTCAATCTCATGGCTCCTCAGCGAGCTGATCAGTTCCTCCAATGTGATCTTGTTTAGATCCTTAGCTAGCTTCAGAGCAGTGACCATTGGTCTCCATCTGATAGGCAAACTTCTGATGATCTTCTTAACATGATCAGCAGTGGAGTAGCCTTTGTCCAACACTTTTAATCCAGCTGTGAGGATCTGGAATCTAGAGAACATAGCTTCTATAGATTCAGATTCTTCCATTTTAAAGGCTTCATATTTCTGGATCAGCGCCAGATCCTTGGTCTCTTTAACTTGTGAGTTCCCTTCATGAGTCATCTTCAAAGACTCAAACAAATCAAATGTTGTTTCTCTGTTGGTAATCTTCTCATACTCAATATGAGATATAGCATTTAATAAGATTGTTCTTGCTTTGTGATGATTTCTGAACTCCTTCTTCCGAGCTTCAGTCATAGATTTTCTATCAATTTTCTTGCCATCCCCATCAGTAAGGTGAACATAACCATCAATGACTAAGTCCCAAAGATCAGCATCATAACCAAGGAAGAAACTTTCTATTTTGTCCTTCCAATAGTCAAACTTCTCCCCATCAAACATAGGGGGTTTTGTGCTAATTCTATCCCTTTCTTCATATTTGTTACTGTTGGATGTTGAAGCTTCAGCCATAATGTATCAACCAGAAAATATCAAGAGTTTTCTCACTGGATCTTTTCTGTTCATGGTGAAGTGATAGCACACACAGAACCGGAGCTCTGATGCCAACTGAATGTGAGAAAATACTTAGAAGGGGGGTTGAATAAGGATTTAGAAAATATTATGGCAATAAAAACACAATGATTTTTATCCTGGTTCATTGAACTCAACTAATCTAGTCCACCCTATCAAGAGTGATTTTCCTTTCTCCACAAGGACTTAATCCACTATAATCAAAATGATTACAATATCAACCACTAAAAACAACTGTCTTAGTCTTCTCAAGAACTACTGACCACAACTTGGTCTTCTCAAGGAACTTTTACAATCAAATGTAAACTAAACAAGTGTTTGAAATGCTTCTAAGAAAGCTATATCACAACTGTGATTTATACACTTAAGATTAAGAACTTATGAAACTATTCAATGAAGAATAATAATTTGTATGAGAGCTTTGAGAGAGTTTTCAATAGTTTTGTCAATTTTCGTCAACTGAAGAAAGTTGTTGAAGGCTTGCTTATATAGAAAAAGAAGTCCAAGACGTTGCAAGCTTGAAGACCGTGTACTGCAAAGTAGCTGTAGCCTTTTGTCTTCACATCACTTGACCTTTCCTAGAAGTAGAACATTCAGAGAAATCTTTTTTGCCTGAGTTCTTGTCTCTAGCATGAAAGAGGAAAGAGTCGTTTGGCATAACCAACGGATATAACTTTGAATAATCTTCTTCAACAAGTTTCTATTTCACAGCAATCAACATCAGAGCCTTGAGTGATCAGATTCTTGATGTCATCAGAGTTTCCTGTATCAGAGTGTTGCAGCAAGTGTGCTTCAGCGTGAAATAAATCAGAGCAGAGTTTGTAGATCAGATCCTCAGTACTTGCAGCGAACAGTACTATCAGAGTCTTCTGAAAAATAGTGCTTGAAACTCTTCATACAAAGTCTTCAGTCTACGCTTCAGATGCTTCTGTAGCTTCTGCTTTAGAGTCTTCTGTAGGCAGCGCTCAGAGTCTTCTAACGAGATGCTTCTGACGCTCAGAGCCTTGGGTAGTTCAATGTACATATCCATTTTTGCCTTCAGAAGAATATTAAATTTAATATCTGCAGCAAAAATACTTGAACAAATTTAGAGTATATAATTTCTTAATACAAAATTTCATTAGTGTTATCATCAAAACATAGAGATATAACTAAGAACCAATCTGTGTTCTAACAATCCACTCGCTGTTGTGAGTCCATTTTTATGGTCTGTTGTGTTTTAAAATGTTGTTATGTTAGTTATTGGGTCTTGACATCATATATATTCATTTTTCTCATTATTACACATATAGAACAAGAAAAGTGAAAGATATACACTAAATTTGATCATCATCTTCATTCTCACACTTGCATTCTTCAACAATTACACATAACAATTTTTGTCGATCTTGTGCATGGTCGAAGTGATAACGTCCAAACGTAGGATTGTGTATCTAGTTTGGGTTGAAAATTCTATGGGTTTTTCTTGAATAAAACCTTTGGAGTTTTGTCCTCCAAGATCTTGAGGATTTAAAGGGTTTTTACACAGATCTTTGTGTCGCGGTGAGAATCCGATATCAAGCTATTAATTAACTTGAATCACAAATCATAGTTCACCACCGATCTTTAATTTATCCGGGGGAAGGGAAAAAGAGCGAATAAACCAACATATGTAATGCAAAAATAAACCAAAATAGAATCTAAGGTTCAGTGGTTGGTTATACTAAGGGAAGGTATTAGCATCCTAAGTATCTGTAGTACTCTACAGGAACCTTTTGTTTTAATGTGTTATTTTGTTATTTGTATGCTAAAGGGTGAGAAGAAAAGGGAGACCTAAGATGTTATTTCTAAGTATGCTCGCCATGACATCGCATCTCGTGCCTACGTATCCTGACGGGAATGGAATCAGAGCATTCGTAGTTGCCCTAACTAAGGGTACACAAAGTTTGTTGGTTGATATTTTAGGAGAAGAGACAAGTCATCATCTGAAGGAGAATACTCAACTTAAACCGCCACAAACATGTGAAAGACGTGTCTTTGCTTCGCATTACAAGAAGGGCTCCAACTCGGATATAGAATCGACGAGTATGCCACATACCTCTCTCAAGCGGAAAAGAATCTACGTCTTTCTCTACTATGTCATGGGGTAGGAGAATTATATCTCGACTAAGGATGACACATGTCTAATTCTCTCATGGGAGAAAAAGGAACCTAATTGTAGGTTGTCTAGTTAACATCTTAAGGAAATACTAACCTAATTCTATGACCTAAGATTGATATTTAAAGGGAATTAATCCTAAAGACTATCCTAATCAAAATTTTAATTAACTCAGTATTAATTAATTAATTATATATATTTTTGTATATTTTAAAATATATATTTTTTTTATATTTTATTAATTTCTAAAAAGTAAAGCCTATTTTGTTATGAATTAAATATATTTTGTGTTCTTTATTTATTTATTTATTTTTTGTATTTTTGAGATTGATTTATAATATATCTAGACTAAGATTGAAACTGATCTAAACTAAATGAATTATAACCATATATTAATTAAATATACAAAATGAAAGAGAAATTAATTAATAAACAATAATAAGACTTCAAGGAGTGTAAAATAGCAAAATTTGACTCATGAACCAATTATAAACAGATCCTAATATCTTATATTAAAAAAAGTATAAAAAATGCACAGGGAGGGGAGGCGTTCATGACTCATTATAACAAACCAACGTATAATGTCTCGACACATGGAATGCTTAATAGAGAAAGAACGAAATATTAAAATCCCATATAACACCAGATGTTAAAAGAAAATATATCACATCTCTGTTATCTCATCTACCGTACATGCTTCAAGGGAAAATCCAAAAAACACAAAAAAAAAAAATCAAACTTAAAAGAGATCTCAATCTCACAAATCTACAGACAAATTCAATATTCACATAACTCACAAATCAACAACATTGATCTTGAATTGAATAAAAAAAGTGCGTGAAAATCTTACCCGTCGAAATCGCGATGGGGTGGTGGTTGCGGATGAACTTGCGGTGTGTGTTTCTGTGCAATTTTTGTGATGTACATTAAGGTTTGTGTGGATCTTTTTTTTTTGATTTTTGTGTGTGTCCTCCTTGTTCTTTTATAGGCTCTCGTGAAATTTGAATTCCAACATCGACATTGAATGCGCCAGATATTGTGATGACCGTTTTTCATTTTTAATCTGACATGTTCATGCGTGTTTTAGAAAGAATTTAAACTTTGTCTGGAGAATGTTTGATTTTCCTTGACATTGTTTCCTTTTCGGTTCGAACATGTCCAAACACGTCTAGTTTTCCTTCCTTTTTCATTTGAAACATGTTTAATTGTGTTTTTAAAAATATTTATGGTTATTAGTAAAAATAATTAATTAATTAAAATAAACTTAAATTAAAATATCTAATAAAATATAAATAAATTAAATAACTATTTAACTAAAAAAATAAAAAAAAATAAAAAAAATGATAAAAAAAATGAATAAAAAGTAGGACAAAAAAGTGCTAGAAAAATAAAATAAATGCACTAAAATAATCAGTGTAAAATAAACGACTCGGAAAAATACAGCGTTTGGTCAGATTTTGTAATAAATTTTAGTCGCTAAAAAGGCTTAAACTGATCAAAAAACGTACAAAAGGTGGTCAACAAATTTAAATGAGCATGCCAGATTAAACTACGCAAAATGTAGATTAATGTCACTGACGTTTGCAGATTCAATCTTGAAATTTTTCGTCCACTGATTTTACACACAATTGACTTTTATTAGATCAATTCGGCTGTAATTCCAACAAGTTTATTCCAGCTGATAAATTGGGTATTATGCATGATGAAGTGCATGTTATGTTATGCAGATGATGCAAAATGACAAACAGAATCTTAGGGTAAAAAATTAGGGTATGACAGATGCCCCTATTTAAGTTTCTTCTATTCGAAGATATGGAGATTGAAATCTTTGTCTCAACGAGATAAGAGAGACTTCAATACAAACATGCACAATTTTGGCTCTAAGATGCCACAAGATGCACATGATATGAATGCAAGACAGAGATCTTGTGAGGAATGATGTCACAAGGGATAATTGTATATGGAAATGTTATTGAAAGCACAACTAAAGAATGAAAGACCCAACGAGGAACAACTTAGCAAACAAAGCAAGATTCCACGGGGAAAAGATTCAACTCCACCGGGGAAGAGATTACCAACTGACAATCACAAGGTATCTTAAACATATGGTGATGAACTTATGACAGAATCTTTTTAACAAAATCCATTTGGAGAACCTACTGTCGAAGTCAAATGTGGGGGTTTCAAGAGATATCAACTGGAGGAGTCTACTGTCGAGACTTAGCACCTCATTTGGGAATACCTTCTGCCAAGGTTTTATTGAAGAATGTGTCAACTATCAAAAATTTACTAGAAAATTTGCTGCTGAGATTAACTAGGGAATAAAAAGAGAATACCTTATGCCGTTGTTTGATGAAAATTATGTTTTTTTTATAAATTTTTTGGAGAATCTACTGCCAAGATTTACCAAAGAATAATATGAAACAAAGCCACCTTCTGCTGAGGTTTGCTGGAAATTAAAAAGAAACACCTGCTGTCGAGGTTTTGTTGAATGAAAGTAACTACTGATCACAGGGTAACTGACCAAAAAGAAAGGTGTACTACCTACTATCAAAACATATGATAGCCTAACCAAAGGTAAACACAAAAGGAAAGATGACCTACTACCAAACATGGTAGCCTAAGCAAAAGTATATGACCAAAAAGAGATAGACATACTACCTACTATCAAATATTTGATAGCCTAAGAAGAGGTAATAGACTTGAAAGGAGAGATCACCTACTACCAAACATGTGGCAACCTAAGCAAATGTGTCTGACCAAAATAAAGGTGTATTACCTACTATCAAAACATATGATAGCCTAAGCAAACGTAATAAATGTGGAGGCAAATCGCCACACATCACACAAGTCTGCAAGATATTGGTTAATGCAGGTTTCGATGATGACAAATTCCCTGGATAGATTGGAAATTATGAACTCCAGATCTACTAAACCAGATGCAACGTATCACCCACCATATCCTTTTACGCTTGTCTTCTAAAATGAATATACTATGTGTAGATAAAATGCAATCATGACTAAAGGCATGAAAGACCTCAAACTGATGAATTTTTGCAAGTTTGCAGGACATGAGTCGACCATAGGGTCGGCGTATGCATCAGAACAATTCTGCACTAGTCAGCGCACAAAGCAATGCGTCGACCATAGGGTCGGCGCATGAAGGAAAAACTTTCCAACGGGTCAGCGTGTAAAGGCATGAGTCGACCATAGGGTCGGCGCATAATGGAAATAGATTTCAACGGGTCAGCGCACGCCGACTGTATGGTCGACGCACACTGATGAATTTTCCAGATTTCCAAAACAACACAGGCCATGCGTCGATGCACAGACCTGTTATGGTCGGCCGTTCGCGCGGAAAATCTGTTTTAAAATGCTTCCCTCTTATATTTGAAATATTGTTATGTCTAGAATTATGTTGGCACTATATATACTTGTTTAACCACTTGTGTCTATTAACATTTGATATTCTTTTGATTCATGTGTTCAAAAACAAGAAAGAGTGAAATAGGTGTCCAAGATTCATTATCTTCATCTTCAACATCTCACAACATTTCAATTACACACAATCATTTTTGAAATGCATTTGTGAGAGATTCAAGGTGATAAGGTTCGAGGCTTAGATTGGAGAATCAAGCTCGGGTTGAAGATTGTGACAGGTTCTTTCTTGAATAAAACCATTGGGGTTTTACCCTCCAAGATTGGTTTGAATTTTGGGGGGTTTTTGGACGAGATTCTTCATTAAAGGTCAATCGAGCGAAGGTGATTATGAAGAGGTGTTCTTCACAAGTCTAGTAGCGGATTCGATGGTTTTGAAGGGAAGATCTCGGGGTCGATTTGGTGCTGTTGAGATCAGCCGGAGCCAAAGGTTTGAACAACAATGTGTTATTCAATAAGGTGGCTGGAGTCGGAGGTCCATCAACACAAATCGGAGAACTTAATTCATCTTGAATCAAGGGGCATGGAGTGAAGGCAACTTTCAACACATTGAGATTTCTGATGTATATTTGCTGCTCAATCCTTGTATAAACTGTTCATTCAAACAGGTGATATCTATAAAATCTATCTCAATTCTAGTTTTAGAATTGAGGGCAGACGTACCCCGAAGCGAGGACGACGGGGGAACTGCCTCACCAAATACTTGTCTTCTCTATTTTCAGCATTTACGTTATAGCTCAAAATAAGTAATTTTTGTGTAAGCTCTATTGTCAAAATTGTGATATCAATTGAGTAAGAGGTTAAAACTCTGTTTTTGACTCCAAAGAACAACAAGACAGTGTACTAGGCTGGTTGGAATCACTTACTCAACATAAATATCACTTGGAGTGTTTTTGCACACCAAGTGTTTGACATATTGCTTGAACCAAAATTATCTTACTTGTGTATCTAGTTTTGATTTGATTTTTGAATCATTGGAACTAGGAATCCTTACAACTGAAGTAAATAATTGATAAGTGGAATTAGTGTTGTGATTCTATTTTTCCAAATTATCATAAATCCAAAGGCTTACGTATATCCGGTTTTCCAATAACCGTTCATTTTAGACTCTCGGCCGCTTCCGCACTTAAAACATTTTTAAAACCAATTTTAAATTGGTAGCGCCGACTCAAATTTTAATTGGGGATCTATTCAACCCCCCCTTCTAGATCCGTGCCATAGTCTAACAATAAACTTGAAAGGAGAGATTACCTACTACCAAACATATGGCAGCCTAAGCAAAGATGTCTAACTAAAAGAAAGGTGTATTACCTACTATCAAAACATATGATAGCCTATGCAAAGGTAATAAACTTGAAAGGAGAGATCATCTACTATCAAACATGTGGCAGCCTAAGTAAAGGTGTTTGTCCCTAAGAAAGATGTGTTACCTACTATCAAACATATGATAGCCTAAAAAAAAGGTAAACTCAAAAGGAAAGATGACCTAGTACCAAACACGGTAGCCTAAGCAAAGGTATCCGACCAAAATCCAATAGTCACATTACCTACTGTCAACACATGATAGCCTAAGCAAAGGTAATAACTAAAATAAGCTTCCATGATAAAAATATGATTCAGCTTCTTCTTTAACTAAATAGTTCATTTAGAAAGGGTAAATAAACTTCCCCAATGCTTCAAGGTTGTATGTCATGAACGAGTCTCAGTTTCTTCTTTGATAAAGGTATTTCACTTGAAAAGCGTAAAATAAACCTCCCATTGTCTCGGGTCATAAGCCACGGATTGGTCTCAATTTCTACTTTAATCAAGTATTCCACTTGAAAAGGTAAAATAAACTTCCCGTCGTCTCGGGTCGTAAGCCACAGACTGGTCTCAATTTCTTCTTTAATCAAGTATTCCACTTGAAAAGGGTAAAATAAGCCTCCCCTCGTCTCGGGTCGTAAGCCACGAATGGGTCTTAGTTTCTTCTTTAATCAAGTATTCCACTTGAAAAGGGTAAAATAAACTTCCCCTCGTCTCGGGTCGTAAGCCACGGACTGGTCTCAATTTCTTCTTTAATCAGGTATTGCACTTGAAAAGGGTAAAATAAACCTCCCCTCGTCTCGGGTCGTAAGCCACAGACGGGTCTTAGTTTCTTCTTTAATCAAGTATTCCACTTGAAAAGGGTAAAATAAACCTCCCTTCCTCTCGGGTCATAAGCCACTAACTGGTCTTAGTTTCTTCCTAGAAAGATGAATCCTTGTGGGAGAGTATCTTTGCAGGGGATTGGAACTTCACTGGAGATATATGACTTTAGTGGGGATCCAGAACTCAGTGGGGAATTTAGAAATGTTGTGCTCTTTCTGCCTAGGGCTGACGACTCTACTTGGAGGTAGAAGACAAACCCAATCACTTGGGGATAAACACTGCCAAAGTGAAAGAACAAACAAACATCACAAAATGAAAAATGCACATATTCCATGTGTCTATATGAATGTATGTCATGTTTTGCTTATACTGGAAAAACAAACAAGGAAAAGTAAACCGGAGATGAAATAAACATCTTGACACAGATACTCGGCCAATCTTTGCAAGATAGAAACATCACTGGGGTGAATAGAAATCCACACATGGAATCACAGTCTTGCTTCAAGGCTTCAAACTTCTCTGGGGAAAAGGAAGCACTCCACTTGAGGATGAACATCATGACTTCACTTAGGGGACTATCAAGATGAACCACGCTACTCTGTTGGGGATGAGAAAGATCCATTGGAAATGGATCAAACTCATGATTAGAGAGACTTTATGGGGATAAAATAAATATGCATTACAAACTGAAGTAGTCTGGAAGGAAGTTGTAACTGGAGATGCCAGAGTTGAGGCCTCACAAGGGATAAAATAAATATCTACTTAAATGGGGAAGCTCAGATCAACGTTGCAAGCTGAAGACGTCAGATTTGAGACTTCGTGGGAGTGAAATAAACATCCACTTTTTTGGGGAAGATTAAAGTTGTAAGAAATCCACTGAGGAGTGAAATAACATCCACTTCACTAGGAAGGTTAAAACCAAGGAAATTCATTGGCGTAGGCTTAAGTTACCAACTGGGGAATTCTTGCATCAATCCGGCCATAACTGCTTGAAGTAGAGACTCATCGGGAAATTGTCATGACCATCTGAAGTAGAGACTTATTGGGGACATGGGTGAAGAATGTTATGAGAACAAAGTAGTTCTGCATTGATGAACTGCGTGATAGTCGCCATTTCGAACAACAGTTGTTGTGAATGGATAAAAATAATCTTCAATTCTCAATTGTCCCATATCACACAGTTTATGAGAAGAAATTCATTCCAAGAGGATTTTACATAAAACTTGGAATCCAAGATGTTCCAATATCTTCCAACTCTTGGAGAGATTTTTCGAATCTTGACGTAACCGCCCCAAATTGACTGCATTTTGTATGACTGAAACTTCAAACTTGCCCCCATAGGGATGGTTAGTCTATGAAAGCAAAAACTGGGAGATAAACTTGCCCCTGGTCAGCAGAGTCTTCAGGAAACATGCCCCTGGATGTGATCGTCTTTTTTGAAATGATGTGCCATTGACTCATCAAAGTTTCAAGTCTCAAAAGACTGAACTCATCATTGTTGTTCGTATGCAAGCTTCTATGATATCAAGCAATGTTAGCAAGCAAAAAAATATTAATTCTGGAACTGCTAATGCAACACACATGCTTGTCTTGAAGTTTTTTTATTGAAAAGATATCACAATAACTTGTGACCGAATCACTAGTTAGGATAAGAAATTAATTAATTTTACAAAGCTAACACAACTTTTGAGTTTAGCTCATAGGAGGAAGGAAATTTTATCTCGTCGAGTACGCTTTTAAAATAAACCCTACTTCAATTAGGTCTTTTGAGGGTTGTATCAGGGCTTGGTTCACGGTTTAAGAAAAAATAATATAAGGCTTAAAGTTTATTTATGCCCTCCCATTCTTCATGATGTTCTCCAATCCTACCTTCAGTTAACCTGACACAAGCACTCATCTCTCAAGAGGAGTTTTGATATGGTTTAAGAAACCACTGAGGCTTTGGACATGGCAGTCACTCACCTTTTTGCTTTTGGTGTTTGATCACACGACTTTGTTATTTATTGAGAATTTTTCTTGGTGATCCTTTGTTTTTTCTTTTCGCGTTTCCTTTTATTATTATTTTGTTTTTATTCCCTAACTTTTTCCTGGACGAAGTCTTTGGATTTGACTTTGAAGTCCAGCGGGATGCCTTAGTTTTGCCTAAGTCTCCTTCATAGGTTTTGACTTATCAGGCTTTTTCTTTTTTTTCTTTTTTTTTGTGATTTATTAACAAGTCGTGCGACTCTAAGTCATTTTGACCTTTTCTGAAAGGATTGTGACTGCCTCATTCTTTAGATGATAGAGGGATAATCATTGTGGATTTGAATCTTTAGCCTCCTAATGTGTGAGGGATATGTATGGTGTCCTTGGATATTCACTCCCTTTTTTTAAAGTTTGGGCGCTCGATCCGCTTAATTGAAAGCTACCCTGCCCCAGGTTAAAATTGAGGGTTTTTTTATGAAAGGAAAAAGAAAACTCCTACTTCAAGGCTCAAAGGGGTTAACAAGGGTCTATCTCCCTTATATCTCCAGTTTTTAGAGATTTGAAACAATGCCTTACATCATCAGCAGAGTTTCACTCCAAAGCATACGTCAAGAAATCTTGCGTTTTTGATTTCGTCATCCTCCTCCCAATTCTCTGCCTAAGCAAGAGATCGGGTAGCATTGGCATTATAAAGCAAAAAAAAGTTAAGAGTGAATACAAATGGATTTCTTCAAGACAAACATATTCATTACATTAATCATTCAAAACAAATAAGTTCTTATATGCAAATCATGCTTTTACAATCAAAGGGATAACAACAAATGCAAGCAAGCAAACAAACAACTTGATGATCCTAGGAATGAGCTCTCTTCCTTATTTCACCAGCTTTGAAAAGACTCTTTTGAGTCTTCATATTCATCAGTATAAAGGCGTTTCGTTCACAAATGGGCTTCCTCCCTTGAAGGTCAGAACCTCATCGTCGATCATCTCTTGGACTTTTTCCTGGAAAACCTTGTACTCTTCAATTGAATTCCTCATTGCTCCATCATGAAATTCACAACTGGTATTTGGATTGAATCAAAGAGGGCGAGATTTCATGGCTCTGGTCTTTTTGGGTGCCGTTACCGAGTTTCGAGTAAAATAGGACCACAATTGACTGTAAGTCATTGGGATTGGGTCAAACCTCTTTTGAGCATGACTCTGATGTGCTCTCTAATGAAACTGTGATTGATAATTCAGAATTACCTGAGCAGCAAGAGCAATATCAACAGGAACTTTCTTACCACCTTCCAGCATGGTAGCATTGTATCCACAAGGCACATGAGAAGATTTCTTACTGTTGCATGTAATTATCACTGGTTTTGGCATATTAAAACACGGAACTATGACATTCACCCTTTCTCTAGTGATATGGAGAAGTTTATCATCCAACATATCTTGGAGATCCCTCTTCATGATAGAACATCCACGAGGATTCTTTGAACAAATTTTGCAAAAAGCATGATTATGCTCATAATGGATAAGTCTACATAAATTGACGTGCATATCCACCAAAGATCCTCTTATTAAATTTACGTCAGAGATACAATATTCTGCAAGACATCATTCCACAATATTTCTATACTTGGTTAATAGACTCGTTGAGACATTGGATCCAGAATTTTCAAAAGACAAAATACCACTTTGTACCGGCTTTTGTACTTCAGCTTTTAGAGAAAAACAATGTTCAATGTCATGACCGGTGCCCCTTGATGAAATGGAAAAAATGATCATACTTAAACCACCATGGGAGATCCTTTCGGATGGCCGACGGACTCCTTGTTTGCACCAGATTCTTCTGTACTAAAGCGGGATATAATTTAGAATAGGCCATTGAGATCGGGTCAAACTGATCTATGTGTTGTCTACTTTTGTTACGAGATCCTCCATGTTTCTGTCGCGAAATAGCATTAGCAGCTTGATCCTTCTCCTTGGGTAAACCCTTCCCAAGCTTCTTAGAGTTGCTAGAAGCTCCAATAGGAGCCACATAAATGGGCATTGACATGATTTCAGAAATCACGGTCCTTTGAAGCGGAGTTTGAGAAATATGATTTGAGAAATCACGGTCCTTTAAAATATTTTTAGTTAGTTTTTCTTTATTTTAGACTTATTAAAAAAAGAATTAATTAGTTAAGAAAGAAGTTATAGTAATTACTAAAATTCTAAATTACTAAAATTATAATAATAATAATATAAAACCAAAAAAAATAACCGAATTAAAAGGGAGGGGGTTTTCTCTACTGAAAACATTTAGGGTTTTGCAACCCTCTCTTCCTCTTCATTATGCGCCGCCGACCATATCTTCTTCTTTCACCAAATGGCCATCTGCGATTGTTGCTCCGGTGAAGCTTTCCGTTTTCGCTTCTTTTATTTGCATGCTCTCTCCATTGTTGTTTTCGACCTCTTCTTGACCCTAACCTGAGAAAACAAAACAAGAAAAAACATCATTAATCCTCCTCTTACGTGATGCCTCCCAACGACGCCGGCGATGATGTGTGGCGGCCGATGATAACGAACAACTTGAGGCCTTTGTGGATTCACTCAAACGATGACGGTAGTGATCTGTTCACGGCCACCTCTCGATTTTCCATGCTCCGTCCGTTGTTTTCGTCGTTGGTGATGACGAATCGTAAGGGTTTGAGGACGGCGATGATGAAGAAGCTTAGGAGCTCTCGCGGTTGTCTGTCAATGACGATGACCTGCAGTGGTGTTTGGTTGAAGCCGGCCGCCACAGGGAGCTTTAATCCGTTGGACTTCCCCGATTTGGGTTTCTTCTTCTTCTTTTGGTTTTAGGGATGATGATGATGAAAACCGTAAGGGTTTCTGAGTCTCCTCTCAAACTCGTCCGCTTTTCTGTGATAAAATGGTGAGGATGAGACTTGTTGGCCTCCATTTTGTCGTTAGGGTTTTTTGATTTGATCTCCCCCTCTCCCCTTTTTGATCCGAAGCTTTTTTATTTATATGATTTTTAACTTTGGGCTGGATCTTGTGTGGTTTGACAGAAGTTTCTGGAGATTTGTTCTGCGAATTTGTTGTTTTGCATGCTGATTCTTTACACTCTTTTTTGCAGAAACGTGGTTGCTATGATTTCGCAGAACTTGGTTCGCGGCGAATTTTGCGGATTCATTGCTTTTGTGTTTGAATTATTGCGAGCATGTTGTTGTTGTTGAGTTTGTTGTAATTTCCCTTGCGAAATCGTTGCTGTTAACTTGTAGATTTTTGGTTTGACTCATTCACGGTTGTGTGACTGCTGCGTTTTGTCCGCTGTTTCTTAGGAGTTGGCTTGATCCTTTGAAATTGAGATTTTCTGGAAAATGTTGTTAAGACCGCGTTTGGGAAAACACTTTTTCTGAAAAACATTTTTTCAATAAGTGCTTTTCTAATAAGCACTTTTGGCAAACCAGCTTTTCGCATAATCACTTTTCTTTTCCTCTCTTTCTCGGTTGCCTTAGGAACAGAAACTGCTAATATTGGCCGAGGTCGCGAAAATAAGTCGGGAGCCAGAGACGGAGCAGTCTGTTACCCTCCCGACGAACTCGATGATGACAACGTGCTGAGGGTGTCGGAACGAACTTAACCGATAAACTGTTTGCTCATTTTTGCAGGTTCGAAGAAAAAACAAATTGGAAGGAAGTCGGAACCGGAAGAGTCAGGAAAAGTCGAAGAAATCGGATATTTTAGGAATTTATTTTTATTATTATTTTCTCTATGTAACAATAAAAATATAAAAATGGATTTTTGTAATTTATTTGTTTACTTAATTTTTTTAGTTTTGTTTATATTTTTGTAACTAAAAATGTAAATATTTTTTTATTTATTATAATAATAAAATTATTCCTTTTTATATATTATAGTGAAATAATAATAAAATGAAATAAGACTACTCTTGAATAAAAATTAAATCATCATTTTAACAATAAAACTAAAAATGAAATTTTGTTTACTATGAAATGAAAACAAGATAAAAATAAAATTAATAAAATAAAATTAACTTTAAAAAGGTAAGATATGTTTGACTAAAAAATGAAATTCGAATGAAATTGAAATCAGGTTATTTAAAAATGAGATGAAATTATAAGAATTGAAATAAAAACAATTATTAAAGGGAATGAAATTATTTTTATTATTTTGATTTAGAAAAATGCAATGCAAAGACTACTAAATGCTATATTTCCATCAATTCCCGATTCATCCGAACTATCCGTCTAACCCGGTCTCCAACACACTTCCGATCAAACCTCCGGCAATTCTCAAATGAACAGCTTTATCCGGATATATCCCACTGCCTGATTAAACTCAAATGCTCGTAATCTCCGGCTAACAACAATCCAAACTCGAATCGATTTAGTTCAACAGCTCAAAATCTCTCCCAATCAAACCATTCTAGCTACCTAGACCCTGATTCACATCACCCAAAACCAACGACCCAAATTCTCTGATTACAGCCCAAAATTCGTACTTTTACGGTCGGTTGCGAACAAATGACCATTTTACCCTTCACACACTAGAGAGTGCACCACATGATGTTTTCCTGCAAAAATCAACCAACTGCACAACCCGTTAGCGGCTAGTTAAACGCAATGCATAAATGCAATAGAATGCAAGATGAAACGACAAATCTTTGGGCAAAATTTGGGGTATTACAAGTAGTAACCAGAGTTTCAACCAAAGTGGAAAGCCTTTCCATACCAACCCTCAAAGTAGTCACTTCCTTACGGAGTTCATGGTTTTCTTGCTTACTGTTATCCATCTTCTCTCTTTGATTGGCTCGAGTACCATAATGATGTGACAGTTTGTCTACTGAAGGAAAAAGCAAAACTGAGAACCTGGAATGCAAAGACCGCAGTGCTAACGACAAATTCAAATGCACCAATGCAGTTGAATTTCAAGGAACTCAAAGGTTATATTTGCAAACACCACAAAGTGAACAATACTTTATTGAAAATAGAGTATAATTTTAAAATCCAATGGTAAAACTTATGATGTTTGTAAACAAAAGCTTTGAATTCCATGAAACTTTTATGAACATGATGTTTATGAGTGCATGTATGCTCAAACATAGGTATACATATATTCGCATATGCATATATACACATTCAAACAAACAAAGGTTGGGGTTTGAAAGTCACGAGCATGGAGCAAGGGTCTACCCATCCCCAAATGGTATGGACTAAGGGTTGAATGTACCTGTAGAAAAAAGGTTATAAAAGTTCCTAAAGTCATCAGTCCGTCTTTTAGATATTATCAATTTCCCAAATACTCGATAGTTAATAATATTCTCAAGAGAACCTCTTTCGAGTGTAGTATCGCATATCAACTATTTTGGGACTACTCCCTCATAGTCATCGCACTACGTCCTAAGAAAGTCAAGTTGAGTTAAGGGTAACTAAAGGTTCCCAGCATCACAGGCTCCTAGGTCGAAAATAGTAAGTGTTTTCATGATTACCCGTTCAACAGTACCATTCTCGAGAGGGCCTCATCTGAACGGTGATTCTCAAGTCAGCTTGGTCGGGAATCAACTCCCTATAAGCCTTCTCAAACATATCGCCTTCCTATCATAAGTACACTCAAGTCCGGATGTAGGACCTTTCTCACCATACAGGGATAACAACCCAAAGCATAAATAAGTACATATAGATAAGCAGATAGATATACAACAGTGAACACAAATAAAAAAGTTAGGGGAACCCTCTCTTTTCTCCAGTGAAGTCGCCATTTTTGTCGTAGTGAGAATCATATATCAAGCCATTAATTAACTTGAATCATAAATCATAGTTCACTAATGATCTTTAATTTATCTGAGGGATGGGAAAAAGAGCGAATAACCTAAAACATGTAATGCAAAAACAAAGCAAAAGAGAATCTAAGGTTCGAGGGTTGATTATACTAAGGGAAGGTATTAGCATCCTAAGTATCTATAGTACTCTACATGAACTTTTTGTTTTAATGTGTTATTTTGTTATTTGTATGCTAAAGGGTGATAAGAAAAGGTAGACCTAAGGTGTTATTCCTAAGTATGCTCGCCAAGACATTGCATCTCGTGCCTACGTATTCTGACAGGAATGAAATCAGAGCATTCGTAGTTCCCCTCACTAAGGGTACAAAAAGTTTGTTGGTTGGTTTTTTAGGAGAAGAGACAAGTTATCATCTGAAGGAGAATACTCAACTTAAATGGCCACAAACAGGTGGAAGACGTGTCTTTGCTTCTCATTAGGAGGACGGATCCAAGTCGGATATAGAATCGACGAGTATGCCACATACCTCTCTCAAGCGGAAAAAAATATACGTCTTTCTCGACTGTATCATGGGGTACGAGAATTATATCTCGACTAAGGATGACTCATGTCTAATTCTCTCATGGGAGAAAAAGGAACCTAATTGTAGGTTGTCTAGTTAAAATTTTAAGGGAATACTAACCTAATTCTATGACCTAAATTTGATATTTAAAGGGAATAAATTCTAAAGATTATCCTAATCAAAATCCTAATTAACTCAGTATTAATTAATTAGATATATATATTTTTGTATATTTTAGAATATTTATTGATTTTTTATATTTTATTAATTTCTAAAGAGTAAAGCCTATTTTGTTATGAATTAAATATATTTTGTGTTCTTTATTATTTTTTTTGTATTTTTGAGATTGATTTATAAAATATCTAGACTAAGATTGAAACTAATCTAAACTAAATGAATTAAAATGGATTATAACCATATATTAATTAAATATATAAAATGAAAGAGAAATTAATTAATAAACAATAATAATACTTCAAGGAGGATGAAATAGCAAAATTAGACTCTTGAACCAATTATAAACAAATCCTAATATCTTATATTAAAAAAAATGTATAAAAAATGCACATGGAAGGCAAGCGTTCATGGTTAGTATTCATGACTCATTAGAACAAACCAACATATAATGTCTCGACACATGGAATGCTTAATAGAGAAATAACGAAATATTAAAATCCTATATAACACCAGATGTTAAAAAAAATATATCCCATCTCTGTTATCTCATCTATCATACATGCTTCAAGGGAAAATCCAAAAAAAACACACAAAAAAAATCAAACTTAAAAGAGATCTCAATCTCACAAATCTACAGACAAATTCAATATTCACATAACTGACAAATCAACAAAACTGATCTTGAATTGAATAAAAAAAGTGCGTGAAAATTTTACCCGTCGAAATCGCGATGGGGTGGTGGTCGCGGATGAACTTGCGGTGTGTGTTTCTGTGCAATTTTTGTGAGGTACATTAAGGTTTGTGTGGATCTTTTTTTTTGTGATTTTTGTGTTTGTCCTCCTTGTTCTTTTATAGGCTCCCGTGGAATTTGAATTCCAACATCGACATTGAATGCGCCAGATATTGTGATGACCGTTTTCCGTGTTTGATCTGGCATGTTCATGCGTGTTTTAGAAAGATTTAAACTTTGTCCGGAGAATGTTTGATTTTCCTTGACATTGTTTCTTTTTTGGTTCGAACATGTCCAAACACGTCTAGTTTTCCTTCCTTTTTCATTGGAAACATGTTTAATTGTGTTTTGGGAAATATTGATGGTTATTATTAAAAAAAATTGATTAAAATAAATTTAAATTAAAATATCTAATTAAATATAAATAAATTAAATAACTATTTAACTAAAATAAATAAAAAATAAAAATAAAATGATAAAAAAAACCGAATAAAAGGTCGGGCAAAAAAGTGCTCGAAAAAATAAAATAAATGCACTAAAGTAATCAGCGCAAAATAAACGACTCGGAAAAATACAGTGTTTGGTCAGATTTTGTAACTAAAAATGTAAATATTTTTTTATTTATTATAATAATAAAATTATTCCTTTTTATATATTATAGTGAAATAATAATAAAATGAAATAAGATTACTCTTGAATAAAAATTAAATCATCATTTTAACAATAAAACTAAAAATGAAATTTTGTTTACTATGAAATGAAAACAAGATAAAAATAAAATTAATAAAATGAAATTAACTTTAAAAAGGTAAGATATGTTTGACTAAAAAATGAAATTCGAATGAAATTGAAATCAGGTTATTTAAAACTGAGATGAAATTAGAAGAATTGAAATAAAAACAATTATTAAAGGGAATGAAATTATTTTTATTATTTTGATTTAGAAAAATGCAATGCAAAGACTACTAAATGCTATATTTCCATCAATTCCCGATTCATCCGAACTATCCGTCTAACCGGTCTCCAACACACTTCCGATCAAACCTCCGACAATTCTCAAATGAACAGCTTTATCCGGATAAATCCCACTGCCTGATTAAACTCAAATGCTCGTAATCTTCGGCTAACAACAATCCAAACTCGAATCGATTTAGTTCAACAGCTCAAAATCTCCCCCAATCAAACCATTCCAGCTACCTCGGCCCTGACTCACATCACCCAAAACCAACGACCCAAATTCTTTGATTATAGCCCAAAATTCGTACTTTTACGGTCGGTTGCAAACAAATGACCATTTTACCCTTCACACACTAGAGAGTGCACCACATGATGTTTTCCTGCAAAAATCAACCAATTGCACAACCCGTTAGCGGCTAGTTAAACGCAATGCGTAAATGCAATAGAATGCGAGATGAAACGACAAATCTTAGGTCAAAATTTGGGGTATTACAGTTGCCCCTATTTAAATAGCTTCATTGGATGACTTGAGCGACGTAGGCTCGAGAAATCATGGTGGAGGGATTTAAATATAGATAACCAAAAATTTTGCTCTTAGATGCTGTGATATGCAATGCTATGGACAAGACGAGACAGAGATAATGCTAACAATGCCATGAATACAGTATGATGTATATGATGGACTGGTAAATACGAATACGCAGACGACACGACGACACAGGGGACAGACGCGACGAGAAAATACACTGGGAGTACAACGCGCTGGGATGACAACACGACATTGGGGAATTCTAAAGCGATGGTCAACTGGTGCGAACACGACCTATTGTCACTTTCAGAAAGGGAACGGTAAGAACAGGATCCTCAATGGAGATGGCACCGGCGAGACGGCCTCCACTGTGGAATAACTAAGAGTAATTGTTCAACAGGTTCAGGCGTGACCAGCTGATACTCTAGGATAAAAAGTAAAACTAGATATGCACGACTGTAGGATCGATTAACAGAATGCTGGAGCATTGAGCAAAGAATAACATCCGAGCTTCTGTAATCTTTCCTTTGTGACAGGATCATACAGAATTTTTAGGAATCCATAGAAAATATACAGGGTAAAACTGGCTGCATGCCAAAATAAATGGTCTTAAATGCGAAACGCCCTGATAAGCTTTCCCGAGAGAGAACTGCCACTTATCTTCGGAAGGGACTTATATGACCATTTGGATAAGCTCTCAAATAAATAGACTGTTGCTTATCTGTGGATAGTAAATGAAAAAATAATGGATAAAATGAACTTCCTCATACTTCAAGATTCACACTCTCCTGAATATGATTCAGCTTCTTCTTTTACTAAAGGATAAAATGAACTTCCACATATTTCAAGATTCACACTCTCCTGAATACGATTCCGCTCCTTCTTTTACTAAAGGATAAAATGAACTTCCTCATACTTCAAGATTCACACTCTTCTGGATACGATTCCGCTCCTTCTTTTACTAAAGGATAAAATGAACTTCCTCATACTTCAAGATTCACACTCTCCTGAAAACGATTCAGCTCATTCTTTTACTAAAGGATAAAATGAACTTTCTCATACTTCAAGATTCACACTCTCTTGAATATGATTCGGCTCCTTCTTTTACTAAAGGATAAAATGAACTTCCTCATACTTCAAGATTCACACTCTCTTGAATATGATTCGGCTCCTTCTTTTACTAAAGGATAAAATGAACTTCCTCACACTTCAAGATTCACACTCTCCTGAAGACGATTCAGCTTCTTCTTTTACTAAAGGATAAAATGAACTTCCTCATACTTCAAGATTCACACTCTCCTGAATATGATTCGGCTCCTTCTTTTACTAAAGGATAAAATGAACTTCCTCATACTTCAAGATTCACACTCTCCTGAATATGATTCGGCTCTCTTTTACTAAAGGATAAAATGAACTTCCTCATACTTCAAGATTCACACTCTCCTGAATATGATTCGGCTCCTTCTTTTACTAAAGGATAAAATGAACTTCCTCATACTTCAAGATTCACACTCTCATGAAGACGATTCAGCTCCTTCTTTTACTAAAGGATAAAATGAACTTCCTCATACTTCAAGATTCACACTCTCTTGAATACGATTCCGTTTAAACTTCCCCGCACTTCAAGATGAAAAGGACAATGGAAACCAAACTGCTCGATGGAGATGGGAATTTGCCGCAAGTCATAACGAATATAGGATAAGCTTCTCAGGCGAGAAATACCGCTTATTGCAAGAGTGGCGATAATAAACTTCTCGAGTGAGAACTGCATGTAGAGGTGGTAACATGTAATGTAAATTGTAATGAGCTTCTTTTATGATAAGAGCAATTGTAGAGTGTAATGTAAAGTGTAATGTAGGTGAAGATAGGCTTCTTGTACGAGAACTATCGCATGTCTGCTGCGTGTAATGATAAGCTTCTTGTACGAGAACTGTCGCATACCGTTGCGTGTAATGATAAGCTTCTCGACTGAGAACTGTTGCTTGTCTGCTGCGCAATGTAGTGATAAGCTTCTCGGGCAAGAACTATCGCATATCTGTAAAGGCTTTCTTGAGAGATAGTGCAAAATAAATGCACATCCAGGTAGGTTCGACGACCAACAGGACTGAAGTTCGATCTAGGATCGAGTTAGAAAGAACTTCCAAACAAGACTCCATTGAGGAAATGAACTCAAATGAGGATTATCTTATCCTAACGCAGAAAGATAACTGAAATAACCATCGTCCACGAGGTTTGAGCTCTGTGGGGAATTGGAACAAATAGGTATTTTATGCTTAGGGCTGACGATCTACTTGGAGAGAGCGGACAAGCCCAGTTACTCGTCGGTAACGACAAAGGATGACACGAATAGCAAAACAATGTAGATGCTAACGCGCATGCCAAAGTGTATACTAATGTGTATGTTAATGTGTATGAAAATGTCATGCAATGAGTATGCTTATGCATATGCTGACAAAACAAGTGAGAGGAGGAATCATGAGATGAAATAAACATCTCAATGGGAATACCCTGGCGACCTCTGCAACAGTACATCTATCGGAGGATAGGAAAAATTGATGATAGAACTAGATCTTGCTTCAAAGTTCTAACTTCCCTGGGGAGAAAAATATCATGACCTCCACATGGGGATATGATACGACTTCACTAGAGAGTATGATATCATGACTTTAACTGGGGATCCATGACCTCTGCATGGGGATACGATGTCATGACTTCACGCGAGGGATTGCTATCATGAACCATAATCAGCCAAAGAACCCTTAGGACCAGAGACTTCCGGGGATAAAGTAAATATCCGCTTTGTGGGGAGATGTGGAGCTAGGTAGTTTCAGGGAGATAGTGTAGCAACTTCCTGGGAATAGCACCTCACCTTCCTGGGGACAAGGTAAATCCGACTAGGGGATAAAAGATATCAAAATTCCCTGAGGAGAATTCGTTAGACTCACTGGGGAGAAATCAACAGACATTCCTGAGGACAGTATCCTGACTTCTTGGGGAGAATATGGAAATCTCCTGGGGAGTATTCCTGAGGAAGGTAAGGCCATTTCACCGAGGAACAGATAATTCCACTGAGGATGGGTCTTCCAGAACATATATCACGTGGAGGATATCGGGGACATCCCCGCAGTCTTGAGGGTCACTGGGGATTTATCGGATGGATCCCAAAAGTGTGGACAGCTTAAAGTCTCACTGGGGCTTATCACTAGGAAGATGCTGGCAATATCTCCGTAGTCGTGGAGACCTCTGGCTCAGTCCAAAGTGTTGTCCGTTTAAAGTCTCGCTGGGGATTGTCAGTTTAAAGTCTCTCTGGGGACGGGACTGTGTCGGGTTAAAGTCTGTCTGGGGACTGTCGCTGGGAAGATGTTGGTAAGATCTCTCATGTCTTAAAAATTATCGGCTCGGTCCAAAGGGTTGTCAGCTTATAGTCTCGTTGGGGACTGTGTCAGCTTAAAGTCTCTCTGGGGACTGTTGGGGTAATGGTTTAAAGCACTTCTGCAATTATGAGACTTACTGGGGAATGAAGGCCACCGGGAGTGAAATCCATCGGGTGCATGAAGAATGTTGTGAAACAAGCTAGTTTTGATCTTAATGGACTTTGTAGTAGTTGCCATTTTGAAAAACTATCATGCCCCAGAGTACCTGCTTTGTGAGAAAGTCATCTCGAGAGGATTTTACAGAGAACGTGGAGTTCGATGCCCCACTGTTTTCAAACTCTTGGAGAGATTTGTCAAATCTCGACGTAACTAGCACGGATCAACCGTGTTACGACTGAGTCTACAAGGACAACTCTTAAGAAAGTCAGGCTTGCATCGGTAGTGAATTAGAAATCGCCTGCCCCTGTTTAGCAGAATCTTCAAGTTTCATTGTCGATGTTTATGTGTAAATTTCTAAGATATCAAGCAAAAATCAACACGCATGAACTGCTAATCCTGAAATTATCAATGCAACAATATTTGTCTTGAAATTTTTTTTTTGCCTTTATTTTGAAAAAGGATATCGCTTATAACTCGTGACCGAAAACACCTAGTCAGGATATGTATTTGATTTATAATGCCAACGTTAACTTGAGCATAGCTCGTAGGAGTCATGAAACATTATCTTGTCGAGTATGCTTTCAAAAGAATCCCTACTTCAATTAGGTATTTTAAAGGTTGTATCACGGCTTGGCTCACGGTTTAAGAAACAAAGGATAAAGACTCAAAATTATTTGTACCCACCCATTCTTCGTGATGTTCTCCAATCTTATATTCAGTTAATCAGATACGAGCGCTCATATCTCAACCGGATTTGATATGGTCGAGGACCTATTAAGGCTTTGGACATGGCAGTCACTCACCTATTTCTTTTGTGTTCGATCATACAACTTTGTTCTTTGTTATATTTTTCACTCCCAAACTTTTTCCTTGACGGCGTTTTTTGGATTTGACTTTGGAGTCCAGCGGGATGCCCCAGTTTTGCCTAAGTCTCCTTCATAGGTTATGACTTAGCGGGCTATATATATATATATATATATATATATATATATATATATATATATATATATATATATATATATATATATATATATATATATATATATATATATATATATATATATATATATATATATATATATATATATATATATATATATATATATATATATATATATATATATATATATATATATATATATATATATATATATATATATATATATATATATATATATATATATATATATATATATATATATATATATATATATATATATATATATATATATATATATATATATATATATATATATATATATATATATATATATATATATATATATATATATTTTGTTTTTGTTGACTAAGTCGTGTGACTCTTTTGAAAGGCTCGTGGCTGCCCCACTCTTTTAGTAATAGAGGGATGGTCATTGGCTTCTAACTCCCTAAGATGCTAGGGATAGAATAGATCCTCGAAGGTTCGCTCCTCCTTTGTAAGAGTCTGCGTGATCGATCAGTTTAACTAAAAACTACCCTGCCCCAGGTTAAGATGAGGGTTTTATTTAGAAAAGAAAACTCCTACTTCAAGGCTCAAAGGGGTTAAAGAGGGGTTATCATCCTTATATCTCCATTGTTTTTGGGATCTGAAACAATGCCTTACATCATCAGCAGGTTTCAATCGAAAGCACACGACAAGAAATTTGACGTTTTTTGTTCATCATCCTCCTCCCAATTCTCTATCAAACCGAGAGATCAGGTAAAGTTGGCATGATAGGTTTATGAAAAATATTTTTAATGAGTGAAACGAATGGATTTATTCAAGACAAACAGGTATTACATTAATTAGTCAAGATAACCAAGTTCGTACATGCCAATTATGCTTAATCAAAGAAAACAAATGCATATAAATAAACAAATAAACTGTCGGATAAATTCTTCTAAATGTTTATGAAGTCTTTGCATTCAAGACCGGAACAGTAGTAGTGGTTTCCTCTATAGGAGCCTCACTGGAATGAGTTGTCTTGCTTGCCCCAGCTAGATCTGTCAATGCTTCAGCATCAGTCTTCGAATCTTCCTTCAAACTAACTTTTCCATATTCTTGGTCGATCGGGGTCACATCATCTTGAGGGCTGCTGAAATGAAACAAACTAGGCTTCTGAACAACTATCGGCTTTGGCAGATTCACGGGAGAAGTAACTGGCTGAGATATGTTGAACACTAGCCTGACGGAGTTTGATCTTGGCAAATGGAAAACTCTGAGAGGAGTCCTGATATTCGGTAGAGGATCATCAAAAGACAAAATCTTCTCTTCTAACAAATCTCTGACAAGATTCTCAAGAGCACAACAGTTCTCCAAATCATGGTCGGGCGCACCCTCATGAAATAAACAATGAGCGGCGACATTGTAGTTGGCAAGTAAAGGATTGGGAGGTGGCCCCAAAGCTCGGGTAACAACTAGACCTTGTTGCACTAATGAGGGGTACAACTCGATAAATGTCATCGGATTCGGAGGACAAGACTTGTATTGTCTCCTATTCTGACCGTTTTGGCGAGGTGTCTGATTCCTCGACTGTTGATGAGCGGGAGCATTGGGCGCTCGTCGACAGTTGATAGGAGCTTGTGTAGGCTGATAAATAGGAGGTTGTTGATAAACCGGAGGCTGATAGACCAGAGCCGGTTGCACAGGCTGATAGGTAGGAAATTGAGGACTGAAGGGAGGTGCAACAGTAGCTACATAGGGTTGTTGAGCATACTGAACCAGATAACCTTGAACATAACTCTGCTGATGTTGATGAGCAGCCATCAAGCGATTCCTCGGACGTGTAGCTCTCTTATGGTGGTCAGAGCTCGGAGTTTTACACTTCAGAGGAGTAACTCGTCGAACTGGTTGAGTGATGGTAGGATGCACCCAATTGGATTGAAGACCATGAGGAGGTATGTTCTCAACAGTAACAGCTGGTTGAGGATCCACAATAATATGGGTAATCTCAGAAACAATAGTGGGATGAGAATCCATCTTTGCATTAAAAGCTTGTAGCATCTCCATAATCTGCCTCACACTTCCTCGAAGATCTTCGAGCTCATGGTTGACACGGTCGATCTCTTGATTTTGTTCTTCCATCCTTTTTCGAGCTCGCGCTCTAGTGTTGTACTGATGCGGAGGACCCAGGGTGACAAAACTAGAAGGCGAGAGAACCGAGGATAAGACATCGGGAGACACATGTAATGCAAAATATGATGCTAAAATGAAAAATGCGAATGAAATATTTCATGGAACTCAAATGTTTACGAATATTGCGGAATACCAAAGAAATTTTATTTATTAATTTGAAAAACTGGATTACAAATAATATCCTTGAAAGAAATTCTTAATGAAAATAGCTAAATAAAAGCTACTAATGACCCTAAGGAAGCTTCGTATTCTGCTCCTTGATATGCTCTTCTAGCTGGGCCCTTTTGAGGATGCGCCTATCTTCAAAAGGTAGATCGAGAGTTAGAGGAAAATAAATCCTTCATTAAAACCAAGCAACGGTACGTCGGAAAAGTCTTCACAACTGTTGGTGATTAATGTCCTTGATGTCGGATAACTTTAAACATATGGCTTTAACAATGTCTTGTTCTTTAGGGTTCACCTCCAAGAAAAGGGAAAGGAGATCCATCCACAATAGGTAACCCCACCAACTGAGAGGACTCTTCTAGGGTATGCAAGAGCTGATACTCGAGGAATGTAAAGCAAAGACCATCCGGATCCTAGAACTGTAACAAAGCAGAGAGAAGTCCTTTGTCTACTTGAAGCTTCAACAAAGATAATGACCTTCCATATTTGTTTCTGAATCCTTCTTGATCTTGGACTAAAGCTCCTAACTTCCTTAGGTCGTCCAACTTAAGACTCTTAAAAGAATATTTTAAAGTATTTCCTTATTTTAATCCATGGTATCCTTCAATATTCATAAGTAAAGTTTGAATTCCATGAAACTGAATGCAATGTGATGCTTTATGGATGCAATGCACATATATACACAAGTCCTAGGTTAAAGGTATATGAGCGGAGTTAAGGTCTACCCATCCCACAAAGGTATGTACTATAGGGTTAATTGTACCTGCAGAACAAAGAGTTCTAAATCGGTGCCCAAGGTCATCAGTCCATCTTTTGGATATTATCAATTCCCCAATTGACTCGGTGGTTAATAATATTCTCAAGAGAACCTCTTTTGAGTGTAGTATCGCGTAGCAACTATTTTGGGATTACTCCCTCATAGTTCTCGCACTACGTCCTAGACAAGGCCAAGGTGGTGTTAAGGTAACTACGGTCCCCAGTATCATAGGCTCCCATTGGAGATAGTAAGTGTTTTCACAGTTACTCATTCAATAGAACTACCTTTCAAAAGGGCCTCAATTGAGTGGTGATTCTCAAGTCGGCTTGGTCGGGATTCAACTCCCTATAAGCCTCGTCGAATGTATCACCTCCTATAATAAGTTCACTCAAGTCCGGGTGTAGGACTTATCTCACAACAGCAGATACCCCCACAAGGTACAATAATTACATACATATAAGTAATAAAATAAAATGGCATGCAATAAACAAAATAGGGGTAACCCTTAAACGTCATATTCCCCAGTGAAGTCTCCATTTTCTGTTGCAGTGGAAATAGGATATCAAACTATTAATTAGTTTGAATCACAATTCTTAATTCACAACCGCTCTTTGATTTATCCGAAGAAAAAGGTCAAAAGAGGGAAAACTTATTTTTGCATCGTAAACACAATATGGGGAGAGACCTAGGTAATGGGTTGGTTAAGCTTAGGGAAGGTACTAGCACCCTAAACTTCTGTAGTACTCTACAGGAACCTTTTGTTTATTTTTTCTATTTTGCTTTTATTATTTGCTTTAAGTATATATAATGAGCTAAGGGATAGAGTGACCTAAAGACCTAAGGCTTAGTCCTAAGTTTACTCGGCAAGATGTCGCATCTTGTGCCTACATATCCTGACGGGAATGGAATCAGAGTAATTATAGTTCCCCTTGAAAGGGAGGTTAGAAACTTCTTGATTGTGGTCAAGGTTTCAATAGGGAGTAAACGTATCTTAAGAACACGCTTACGTGGAGTTTTGAAACTCCTATTTCTACGTTGAATTTGTAATTGAAAATTAGGGTTAAATTAGGGTTGACTAAATGTTTCACGGCGGAAAACCCTAAAAACAGAGTACAACGACTCTTTGACCTAATGCTAGGGTAAAAGGAGTTTTCATCCACGGCGGGACACCTAGGCTTTTAGAGTTTGGAAATGGTCAAGGGTTAGGACTATTGACTCGGTGGTCAAACGGCTAGACCTAATTCCTTCGGAGGGGAAATTAACGGTAAAAATCATGCAAGATATGGCAAATTATTATCATACGGCAGAATTAAAGTGCGGAAATAAAGAAAGCGGTAAAAGAAGCATCGCGACGATCACTCACGTAAATTACAAATCCCAAAAATGCCAAAGATAAATAACTGCGATGATAGCCTCGCGCGATTACAATTGAAAATGGGCAATATGAACAAATGAAATATTGATAAGCGAAAACGAATAAGATGACGAGGGTTATACAGAAATTGAAACGACTAAGTCAAGAATTTTGTTTTTGAATTTTTATTTTAAAAAATGGTTAATTTTGCATTTAAAGGGAGAAATTATCTTACTTTTTATCTTTTCTTAAGAAAAATTTGCTTAAATTTAAATTAAAGAAAATTGTTTAATTTTAAGGTTTTTTGATTAAAAAAATTTTATTTTTAATTTTGTGGTAACTAATAAAAAATGATTTAATTTTAATGTTGAAAAGGTTTTAAAAAGAAATTCTTAATTTTAATATGAAAAAATGTTTTAATTTTAAAATATTTTTAGTTAGTTTTTCTTTATTTTAGACTTATTAAAAAAAGAACTAATTAGTTAACAAAGAAGTTACAGTAACTACTTAAATCCTAAATTACTAAAATGATAATAATAATATAAAACCAAAAAAAAGAACCGAGTTAAAAGGGAGGGGGGTTTTCTCTGCTGAACACATTTAGGGTTTTGCAATGCGCCGCCGACCATATCTTCTTCTTTCAACAAATGGTCGTCTGCCATTGTTGCTCCGGTGAAGCTTTTCGTTTTCGCTTCTTTTATTTGCATGCTCTCTCCATTGTTGTTTTCGACCTCTTCTTGACCCTAACCTGAGAAAATGAAACACGAAAAAACATCATTAATCCTCCTCTTACGTGATGCCTCCCAACGATGTTGGCGATGATGTGTGGCGGCCGATGATAACGAACAACTTGAGGCCTTTGTGGATTCACTCAAACGATGACGGTAGTGATCTGTTCACGGCCACCTCTCGATTTGCCATGCTCTGTCCGTTGTTTTCATTGTTGGTGATGACGAATCATAAGGGTTTGAGGAAGGCGATGATGAAGAAGCTGAGGAGCTCTCGCGGTTGTCCGCCGATGACGATGACCCGCAGTGGTGTTTGGTTGAATTCAGTCGCCACTAGGAGCTTTGATCCGTTGGACTTCCCCGATTTGGGTTTCTTCTTCTTCTTTCGGTTTTGGGGATGATGATGATGAAAACTGTAAGGGTTTTTGAGTCTCCTCTCAAACTCATCCTCTTTTCTGTGATAAAATGGTGAGGATTAGACCTGTTGGCCGCCGTTTTGTCGTTAGGGTTTTTTGATTTGATCTCCCCCTCTCCCCTTTTGGATTCGAAGCTTTTTGAGTTATATGATTTTTAACTTTGGGCTGGATCTTGTATGGTTTGACAGAAGTTTTCGGAGATTTGTTCTGTGAATTTGTTGTTTTGCATGCTGATTCTTTGCACTCTTTTTGCGGAAACGTTGTTGCTATGGGTTCGCGAAACATGGTTCGCGACGGAGTTTGCGGATTCATTGTTGTTGTGTTTGAATTGTTGCAAGAATGTTGTTGTTGCTGAGTTTGTTGTGATTTCCCTTGCGAAATCCTTGTTGTTAACTTGCAAATTTTCGGTTTGACTCATTCACGGTTGTGTGACTGCTGCGTTTTGTCCGCTGTTTCTTAGGAGTTGGATTGATCCGTTGAAATTGAGATTTTCTGGAAAATGTTGTTAAGACCGCGTTTGGGCAAAACACTTTTTCTGAAAAACATTTTTTCAATAAGTGCTTTTCTAATAAGCACTTTTTGGCAAACCAGCTTTTCGCATAATCACTTTTCTTTTCCTCTCTTTCTCGGTTGCCTTAAGAACAGACACTGCCGATATTGGCCGAGGTCACGAAAATAAGTCGGGAGCCAGAGACGGAGCAATCCGTTACCCTCCCGACGAACTCGATGATGACAACGTGCTGAGGGTGTCGGAACGAACTTAACCGATACACTGTTTGCTCATTTTTGCAGGTTCAAAGAAAAAACAAATTGGAAGGAAGTCGGAACCGCAAGAGTCGGGAAAAGTCGAAGAAATCGGATAGTTTAGGAATTTATTTTTATTATTATTTTCTCTATGTAATAATAAAAATATAAAAATGGATTTTTGTAATTTATTTGTTTATTTAATTTTTTTAGTTTTGTTTATATTTTTGTAACTAAAAATGTAAATATTTTTTTATTTATTATAATAATAAAATTATTCCTTTTTATATATTATAGTGAAATAATAATAAAATGAAATAAGATTACTCTTGAATAAAAATTAAATCATCATTTTAACAATAAAACTAAAAATGAAATTTTGTTTACTATGAAATGAAAACAAGATAAAAATAAAATTAATAAAATGAAATTAACTTTAAAAAGGTAAGATATGTTTGACTAAAAAATGAAATTCGAATGAAATTGAAATCAGGTTATTTAAAACTGAGATGAAATTAGAAGAATTGAAATAAAAACAATTATTAAAGGGAATGAAATTATTTTTATTATTTTGATTTAGAAAAATGCAATGCAAAGACTACTAAATGCTATATTTCCATCAATTCCCGATTCATCCGAACTATCCGTCTAACCCGGTCTCTAACACACTTCCGATCAAACCTCCGACGATTCTCAAATGAACAGCTTTATCCGGATAAATCCCACTGCCTGATTAAACTCAAATGCTCGTAATCTCCGGCTAACAACAATCCAAACTCGAATCGATTTAGTTCAACAGCTCAAAATCTCCCCCAAACAAACCATTCCAGCTACCTCGACCTTGATTCACATCACCCAAAACCAACGACCCAAATTCTCTGATTACAGCCCAGAATTCGTACTTTTACGGCCGGTTGCAAACAAATAACCATTTTACCCTTCACACACTAGAGAGTGCACCACATGATGTTTTCCTGCAAAAATCAACCAACTGCACAACCCGTTAGCGGCTAGTTAAACGCAATGCATAAATGCAATATAATGCAAGATGAAACGACAAATCTTAGGGCAAAATTTGGGGTATTACAAGTAGTAACCAGAGTTTCAACCAAAGTGGAAAGCCTTTCTATACCAACCCTCAAAGTAGTCACTTCCTTACGGAGTTCATGGTTTTCTTGCTTAATGTTATCCATCTTCTCTCTTTGATTGGCCCGAGTACCATAATGATGTGACAGTTTGTCTACTGAAGGAAAAAGCAAAACTGAGAACCTGGAATGCAAAGACCGAGGTGCTAACGACAAATTCAAATGCACCAATGCAGTTGAATTTCTAGGAACTCAAAGGTTATATTTGCAAACACCACAAAGTGAACAATACTTTATTGAAAATCTCATTTTATTGAAAATAGAGTATAATTTTAAAATCCAATGGTAAAACCTATGATGTTTGTAAACAAAAGCTTTGAATTCCATGAAACTTTTATGAACATGATGTTTATGAGTGCATGTATGCTCAAACATAGGTATACATATATTCGCATATCCATATATACACATTCAAACAAACAAAGGTTGGGATTTGAAAGTCACGAGCATGGAGCAAGGGTCTACCCATCCCCAAATGGTATGGACTAAGGGTTGAATGTACCTGTAGAAAAAAGGTTATAAAAGTTCCTAAAGTCATCAGTCTGTCTTTCAGATATTATCAATTTCCCAAATACTCGATGGTTAATAATATTCTCAAGAGAACCTCTTTCGAGTGTAGTATCGCATATCAACTATTTTGGGACTACTCCCTCGTAGTCATCGCACTACGTCCTAAGAAAGTCAAGTTGAGTTAAGGGTAACTAAAGGTTCCCAGCATCACAGGCTCCTAGGTCGAAAATAGTAAGTGTTTTCATGATTACTCGTTCAACAGTACCATTCTTGAGAAGGCCTCATCTGAACGGTGATTCTCAAGTCAGCTTGGTCGGGAATCAACTCCCTATAAGCCTTCTCAAACATATCGCCTTCCTATCATAAGTACACTCAAGTCCGGATGTAGGACCTTTCTCACCATACAGGGATAACAACCCAAAGCATAAACAAGTACATATAGATAAGCAGATAGATATACAACAGTGAACACAAATAAAAAAGTTAGGGGAACCCTCTCTTTTCTCCAGTGAAGTCGCCATTTTTGTCGTAGTGAGAATCATATATCAAGCTATTAATTAACTTGAATCATAAATCATAGTTCACTATTGATCTTTAATTTATCCGAGGGATGGGAAAAAGAGCAAATAACCTAAAACATGTAATGCAAAAACAAAGCAAAAGAGAATCTAAGGTTCGAGGGTTGATTATACTAAGGGAAGGTATTAGCATCCTAAGTATCTATAGTACTCTACATGAACTTTTTGTTTTAATGTGTTATTTTGTTATTTGTATGCTAAAGCGTGAGAAGAAAAGGGAGACCTACGGTGTTATTCCTAAGTATGCTCGCCAAGACATTGCATCTCGTGCCTATGTATTCTGACAGGAATGAAATCAGAGCATTCGTAGTTCCCCTCACTAAGGGTACAAAAAGTTTGTTGGTTGGTTTTTTAGGAGAAGAGACAAGTTATCATCTGAAGGAGAATACTCAACTTAAATGGCCACAAACATGTGGAAGACGTGTCTTTGCTTCTCATTAGGAGGACAGATCCAAGTCGGATATAGAATCGACGAGTATGCCACATACCTCTCTCAAGCGGAAAAAAATATACGTCTTGCTCGACTATATCATGGGGTAGGAGAATTATATCTCGACTAAGGATGACTCATGTCTAATTCTCTCATGGGAGAAAAAGGAACCTAATTGTAGGTTGTCTAGTTAAAATCTTAAGGGAATACTAACCTAATTCTATGACCTAAAGTTGATATTTAAAGGGAATAAATTCTAAAGATTATCCTAATCAAAATCCTAATTAACCCAATATTAATTAATTAGTTATATATATTTTTGTATATTTTAGAATATTTATTGTTTTTTTTATATTTTATTAATTTCTAAAGAGTAAAGCCTATTTTGTGTTCTTTATTTTATTTTTTTGTATTTTTGAGATTGATTTATAAAATATCTAGACTAAGATTGAAACTAATCTAAACTAAATGAATTAAAATGGATTATAACCATATATTAATTAAATATACAAAATGAAAGAGAAATTAATTAATAAACAATAATAATACTTCAAGGAGGATGATATAGCAAAATTAGACTCATGAACCAATTATAAACAAATCCTAATATCTTATATTTAAAAAAATGTATAAAAAATGCACATGGAAGCGAAGCGTTCATGGTTAGTATTCATGACTCATTAGAACAAACCAACATATAATGTCTCGACACATGGAATGCTTAATAGAGAAATAACAAAATATTAAAATCCCATATAACACCAGATGTTAAAAAAAATATATCCCATCTCTGTTATCTCATCTATCATACATGCTTCAAGGGAAAATCCAAAAAACACAACAACAAAAAAATCAAACTTAAAAGAGATCTCAATCTCACAAATCTACAGACAAATTCAATATTCACATAACTGACAAATCAACAAAACTGATCTTGAATTGAATAAAAAAAGTGCGTGAAAATTTTACCTGCCGAAATCGCGATGGGGTGGTGGTCGCGGATGAACTTGCGGTGTGTGTTTCTGTGCAATTTTTGTGAGGTACATTAAGGTTTGTGTGGATCTTTTTTTTTGTGATTTTTGCGTTTGTCCTCCTTGTTCTTTTTTAGGCTCCCGTGGAATTTGAATTCCAACATCGACGTTGAATGCGCCAGATATTGTGATGACCGTTTTCCGTGTTTGATCTGGCATGTTCGTGCGTGTTTTAGAAAGATTTAAACTTTGTCTGGTGAATGTTTGATTTTCCTTGACATTGTTTCTTTTTTGGTTCGAACATGTCCAAACACGTCTAGTTTTCCTTCCTTTTTCATTGGAAACATGTTTAATTGTGTTTTAGGAAATATTGATGGTTATTATTTAAAAAAATTAATTAAAATAAATTTAAATTAAAATATCTAATTAAATATAAATAAATTAAATAACTATTTAACTAAAATAAATAAAAAAATAAAAATAAAATGATAAAAAAACCGAATAAAAGGTCGGGCAAAAAAGTTTTCGAAAAAATAAAATAAATGCACTAAAGTAATCAGCGCAAAATAAACGACTCGGAAAAATACAGTGTTTGGTCAGATTTTGAAATAAATTTTACTCACTAAAAAGGCTTAAACAGATAAAAAAAACGTCCAAAACGTGGTCGAAAAATTTAAATGAGCACGCCAGGTTAAACTACGCGAAACATAGATTAATATCACTGACGTTTGCAGGCTCGATCTTGAGATTTTTCGTCCACTGATTTTACACGCAGTTGACTTTTATTTGATCAATTCGACTGTAATTCCAACAAGTTTATTCTAGCTGATAAATTTGGTACTATGCAAAACAAAAAACAGAATCTTAGGGTAAAAAATTAGTGTATGACATTTTGCTTCCCATATTTAGCCGAGTGAAAGGTTTGAAGAACGACGGGTTCGTTCAAACAAGTAGCGGTAACCAGAGGATTGTGACGAAAGATTTGGGGTTGAACGTCTTGCAATCGAAATCATCCGAGTGAAAGGTTTGACGAACGGTGAGTTCGTTGAAATAATTAGTGGTAACTGGAGGTTTGATCGAAGCGTTTAATGCACTTGATTTGACTTGAATCAAGGGGAAAGAAGGGAATAATATCAACTTTAACAATTAGGCTTGACTGTGTGGTGATTATTGCTTCTCTTGTATAAACTTTGCAACTTGATAATGAATATCTCATTTCTAGTTTTAGAATTGGGGGCATACGTACCCGAAGCGAGGATGAAAAGGGGAACTGCCTAAACAAATCTGGTGTTGTTCTCTCTTACTCTATCTCTTTATTCTGTTTTGATTACATTTGTTTGATATCAATTGTTCGATAAATTTCCACTGTTGTGTAGTGCTGAAATTCTATTTTGAAAATTCATTACAATGAATTGGATTGTAATAGTGAAAATTTTTGCACTATCTTTTCATTGGAAATTTAACTTGGGGTATTTTGCACACCAAGTGTTCGACGAATTGATCACACACAAATTGTTTGTGAATTTGTCAAGTTAATTGTTACATTTTATAATTCATTGGAAACCGGTTGATACAAAGTGATCATTGTTTGTATTGATTAATTGGCATCGTATCAATTTGTTTTCTCATTGAATTATGTCCTTTTGGCTACACATATTCGATCTTACCAATAACTGTTTGTTTAGACGATTAAAATCCACGACCGCTTCAACACGTTTTTGTAACAGTTTTTTAAAGCGTCGACTCTTATTAAAAATTAGTGATCTATTAAACCCCCCTTCTAGATCATTGCCATCGTCTAACAATCACAATTTTTACACCTTTTATCAAATCACTTAAGATCTTGTCATTTACATTCGTTGTAAAATGACTTCGAAGTTATTTACATTGCAATTTACATTTCTGCATTTCTTTACGAACTTTAACATTACTTTTAACTAAATGAACATTGTCAAAATGTTCATAAGTGATAAACTTAAGGAAAATAAAGCACATTTCCTAGGATCAATCTAGTCAATCCTGTGAGTAACCAAAAACATAGAATTTGGAAGACTAGCATTTGCTTACCAATTTCAACGAAAAACAAATTGGCACAACCAGTGGGACCAATGTTTTTCCTAATTGCTAAAAATATTTAAAAGTTCTTCATTCATAGTTTCTCTAACTTCTTTGCATGAGATTAAGAAGTGGTAAGATACCCACTAATAACAAAACAATACCAAGAAGGAGATACGTGAGAAGGATGATAAATCTGCCAAATAACATTTTAGAATATATTTTGACAGGGGAGACTACGACCGTAATATTTGTGTCTGAATCAATTTCATCCACAGTGAGTAGGACGGCCATATAGTCGAACATTCACAGTGGACCAATTTTATCTCCTATGAGGATGCAGGGTCACCCGATGACCCCTCATCCAGTAGGAACTAGTACATTAAGCCTTATTGTGTCTGGATTTACAATGTCTTTGAATGGCCACGAACAGTCATACGACATGCCAACTTCGATGATGGGAAATTTGTACAATATGACGTCGACATTCGCTGACCCAATGGCGAATATGTTTTCGCCTGTGTAAGGGTCTGGATCGGTTGTTAACAATATGGGATCGAATTAACCAACCCCTAGGGGTGGGACTTTCTACCCAACAAATGTCCATTTTTACTACAAACTCTGCAGCAATTTTAAGGTAGCAAAGGGATGAAAGTAACCATGACATAGTCCATATGCTTGCTCAACAGATGGGCACAATATTCAACCCCTTGATTCGAAACACCACCCCAAAAAAATCAACAAATGGCAGTGCAGTTGAGGTGAATTGCGGACTTCTTTGGGGTTCCACAAGCACCTCGACAACTTCGAAGAGAATTGGTGGTAGAAAACCAAGAAGTGTTAAGGGCCAAATTGTGCACATTTTTGATAGTATTTTGTGGCCCTTTCCAATTGTTTCTTTGGTGTTTTAGTAGTAAATCCATATGTTTTATTGTAAATACACAAGTTTCCGATTATGCATATAAATATTATGTATTCGGATCATTTTGATGCTTTTTGATAGGTTTTCATGCTTGATATAATGCTTGGAACCTATGCAATAAGGAAGAAGGCTTTGAAGATCAATTTCGTGACATTTTGACGGAAAATCGCGCTTAGCACGTTTTCCAGTATGGGTTCAACGCGTTTTTGATGAAGAGGCAGTAGCTAAGGGTCCTTGGACGTGCTTAGTGTGCTTTCTGGGAATTTGATGCCTTTAAGCTGATCGCTCTAAGCGTGCTCTGATGGCGCTTAGCATGCTTCCACTTATAGACACATTGTGGAACTTGTATAAATAGGCACTTGGTTAGATATTTTAGGGACACTTCATATTTTCTACACTTTTCATATTGTAAAGAAAATTTTAGAGTTTGAAGCTTAGAAATTCCAAGAGAAGTGAAAATCAAAACTTTGGAGCATCAATCTTTGATCTTTCGACTTTGATGTTAGTAAAGCTTTTCTTTTTACTTGTTGATCAAGCTACCATGGTTATGGCTATTGGCGTACCTTGAAAAAAACACGATCATTCGCGAATTGTCGCGGAAAATAGATTCGCCACCAAACTTTATTCATTCCAAGATGGAATAGGAAAATATCGAGAAAACCTTTAGGGAAAGAACATAGTCATTGCAACCAAGTGCTAGGCTCGGGAGTCGGTTATGTTAGGGGAAGATATTAGCACCCCTCACATCTGTTGTACTCAACGAGAACCTCTTAATTTGATTCGTGAGAAATTTTGGTTAAGATTGTTTGTTTTCTTCTAAGGGAATAAAGCGAAAAGGTAAGGTAAAAGGTTTTTAAATTGCTAAGGGAAAAATGGGTGGTTTTTTTATTAGGGTGCTCGCCAAGGATTGAGACCCTTGTGCCTACGTACCTTCACTTGAAAGAAGTGAAGAATCAAAGCGCCCGTAGTTCGTGGGACTACGGGAGAAAAAAGAGGAGGTTGCTCACTAGGATCTCACAATCATCTGCCTACGTATTCTCATTGACAAACGAGAAATCAGAGTGTCCGTAGTTCGAACTACGAATGTTGATTTGTTTTATCGAAAGATACTTAGTCACATTCGACAAAAAATATTGCTTACCCAAACGAGTGAGGAGAGGATGCTTGCATCGCTTTAAATGGATTTCCATATATCAACATTCATGGGAAACGTTCCACTTATCTCGACTCAAATAGGTTATGGATGAAGCAATATTTTGCATCGTTCTCAAGACACCATATCTCACGTTTATGAAACGGTTTGACGGCTCGCACGACGGTGGGAAGTTGCATTAATGTGTTGATGTTTTTTGACTGGGTGATGATTACTTGAAGCTTAAGAAAGGCTCCTCGAGCCCAAATAATAGGGAGAGTGAATCAAAGGATCAACTCTCTCTCTTTTTCAACCGTAATTGTGAAAGGGTTTAACATAGTTAGAGTAAGTTAGGAATGAAGATTAGTCGAAACTTAAGAAAGGCTCCTCAGGCCCAAGTAATCGGGAGAATGAGCCAAATACTTGACTCTCTCTCTCTCTCTCTCTCTCTCTCTCTCTCTCTCTCTCTTTCTCTTTTTCATCTTAGTATTGAGAAAATAAGTTTGATTTTGTTTATCGTAAAATAGTTTGATATGAAATCGGGTTATAAATCTTTTAGAGAAGACAACTGTTCGAGAGTAAGAAAGGCTCATCGGGCACAAACAATTGAGAAGAGAAATCGAAGGCTTCATTCCAACTCCATTTTCAACTTTTATTAGAATACGGCCTAAGTATAATTAAGTTAGTTGATTTGACTTTGATAAAATGCTCGATGTTGATCGAGGTTTAAATTTGCGTATGCGGAAAAGTTAATGGTTTGAACTAAACGGTAAGGAGGTCCTAATGGTACAAGGTAAGGTCGATGGCGAGGAAAAAGTGTTCGACTTACAATTTGGTTATGGTTTATACAATAGGGTTTCGATTCGAATCATCATACAAGACAACATATAAATAACCAAGTAAAGGAAATCAATTGAATTGAATTTTAATCGTGAGCACTAGTAAAGTGGGCTAGTCTTCTAAACGACCAACTAGAAGTAATTAATCGAATAGGTGTCACTGTAAAAAAAGCTCGGGAGTAAGCTATGAATGTTGTGTATAGTAATCATGAGGTTGATAGCGACGCACGAAACAATCGACTTACAAGGGCGAAAATGACTCGACGTTGAATCGAGAATTTTTTTGAAAATGATTTGAATCTATAAGTGAGAAACAAAGATCAACAAAGCATTATCAAGCATGAGCATAAGATATGAGCCATAGAATAGCCAAGATAAGAATCAAGATCATAAGACCAGCCAAGCTTCAAAGGAGTTCAAGCTACAAATCACTAAGTCCATAAGATTAGAAATCAATTTGATAAAGAGAAAATTTTAATAGAAATTAAGATCTAAGTGGTCAAAGATTAAAACCCTAAACAAACAAAATCTAAACAAGAAGTAATTCACCAAAATAATAAAGAAACTATTCTTGAGATTTAAAAAAAAAACAAAAGCAAATGAACTCCTTAATCTAATATTTAAAGTTGAAATAGAAAATATTTCTAAACTAATATTAACCACTAATTATGACAAGATGATTAAAAGAAAAATAAATAAATAAATAAGTAACCAAGAAAGAAAGAGAGAGAGGTATTCTAATCTACCTGAGAGTGTGCATACGAGAATCATGCAGGCTTAGCCCACCTCACCAGCCCATGGAAACAAAAATATATTTTTTTCAAAATAAGGGAAAAATGAACAGCCAAACAAATCCCAGCTTCTCCTCTTCTTTCAAACACACACGAATCCCTCACATCAATTTTGAAGCATAACATCGCTTCCACTTCTCTTCTCAAATCGATTTCGTCGCAACATCGTGCCTCTTTTGACCTTCTGTTATCACGCCTTCACTTGCATCTTTGCTCGATTCTCTCTATTATCTCATCTCAATCTCACTTTCTCTCTTCTTTTTTTATTCGAAATTAATTCGAGGGTTTGTGAAGATGGAGGATTAATAGTGGTGATGATGGTTATTAAATGTAAATGTTTTTGTAGTTGATTAGAGAGAGGATAAAAAGGGTGGATTAGTGGTTGTTTAGATGTGGTCGAGGCTGCATTTGAAGGGTGGATCTGTGGGAGCTTGTTGGAGAGATGGGGTTTAACGGTGGCAGAGTGAACACGGTTGTAGTGGTTCTGAAGCATGGCAAAGGATTTGTGTGGTAGCAGAGGGTGAGTGAAGAGGATGGAAGAGTGGAAGGTTAATATGGATGAGGATGAAGGGTGACTGTATGGTGATAAAGGTTTGGTTGGATAGGAGAAATTTAAACAGTAGAGCGTGTAGTAAGGAGAAGTTGTGAAAAAACCACATATTTTTTTTGGTCTGTTCGCAATTCTCATTCCTCCTCTCTTATGTTGCGTTGATTCTGAAAATTTTGGCAAGCATACGACGGATGTTATTCCCAAGGTTATAACATCCACTGTGACATCTGCTACTTAACAGCTAATACTCAGTAATACTAAAAGCAGTAAATAACACAACAATTGTTTACCCAGTTCAGTGTCAACAACACTTACATCTGGGGGCTACCAAGCCAGGGAGGAAATTCACTATCAGTAGTATCAATTCAGAGTTAAACCTCCAGTTTACACTCCTCACTTAATCCCTACCCAATGACACTTCAACCTAGAGACACTCTAGACCTGCGTATACCCACTCACTCACCCTCAATCACACAACAGTGATATCAAACAATTATAAAATTCAATATGAAGAGACACTTCATACACCCCTTGATCTTGCTTCACAACTTTGATCAAGGAATTCACGCACTCTTGCTTCAAATCTTCGAGTGAGAGACAACCTAGAATCTACCTATCCAATGCAAATCATCCAACAGACAATTGCTTGGATTACAAGTATTCCTAGACAGAATTCACACGTGATGACTAGCCTTCTTCACTTACATAGGACTCTGCAATCTACATTATTTCTCCTTCTGTTGTCAAGTGCTTTTGTTCAGGATTGCATCTTCTGATCTTTATAGCAGCTGTTAGTCCTTTTGGGCCTTGGTGCATTAATTAGGTTTTATCCATAAAAAACCTATTTTCCATGATCTGCACACTTGCCACTTAATTCAGGGATATTCTAGTCCGCCTAGGGCTTCTAGAAAGTCTCCTGATATCCAGCTTGAGCACTTATTCTGTTTCCTAGTTTATAGATACCAGACAAATAACCTTGCCCGCTGGATGTCATACGTCCAGTGTTATGACATTCTATATGACATTCAGCTTAACTAAGTTAACCTATAGTTAACTTGCCCTGCACACACATCATTAAGTATGTCCTAACAATCAGTATGACATACATGCACATTCTAAAGTTTTGCCACAAAATGAAGCCAATCAAGAGCACTTACAAACTCCCCCTTTGGCAAATTTTTGGCTAAAACAACCTGTTAACATATCAGAGTTTACATAAAACAGAAGACTTATGATGTGTCCTGTCATGCAGCTAGTTCCTAACTCAAGCCACTCTGAGTCCTCACAGTTAGCTCATTTTGTTAAGACTCACTCTGTAAATCATCTGGTAGTTATCACTATAGATGTCACATCTCTTTGAGTAGCACTCTAGTGTTCTAAACTGATCAGATCAGTTGGGCACACAACCTGCACATCATTCTGCAGTCTGCTCTGGATGTATTGACATTCAGGATGACTTCCTGAAGTCACACACACTTGTGCTACTCCCTCTGAAGTGTTGCACACGTCTCTCTGCTACTATCATGCAGTCATGCACACACACACACACACACACACACACACACACACACTCCTAAATACCTTCTAGGATTACCCATTGCCCATATTGTTAGCAACATACATAATCAACCAAACAGTCTAATTCCATAGGAATTCACACATATTCTAGCACATATGCTCTTCAAGCTATCCACATGTTCTTCACTGTTCTGCACATCACCTGCACCTGTTCTGGAATATCTGTTGTACCCGCAGTTCTCTATTATTCTCTCCCTCTTTTTAGCCATAAATTAATATCCAAATAACATAGATCATCATAGGTACCATTACAATTGTTAGGGGTTACACTACATCAAAACTGCTCTTTGAAGAGCATCACAAATTCAGATTATACAACAAATTCAAATTGGACAGAAACAACAGCAGCACCCTTTTCTCAATCTTCTTCATCAGAGGAAGAACTGGAGTCACTGTCATCCAAATCTGATAGGGAGATGTCCTGGTTCCCATTATACGAGTCTTCATCTGGAAATTTAGAGTCATATGGGGGATCTTAGCGAGCCAGGGGAATAGTGAAGCCCTTAATAGGCAGTCCTCTTTTGATGATATCGTCAGCAATTTCCCTCATGGTTTTGGCCATGTATGCATAGCCTTCTTTGTTTAGCATACGCCTAAGATTTTCTTCAGTGGGAGGAGGGTACTTGGTCTTTGGCTTTTCAGTGGAGGGAGGAGTAGCTTTGGAGGATTTGGGAGGAGACTTAGAGGAAGTTCCTTCATGATACGATGATATGCTTTTGTCGAGAGTGAAGGTCTGAGAGAGATGTGGGAAGGAAATGGGGGCGAAGCGACATGTTTGTATGGAATGGAGAGCTATATTGGTCAATGACTTGGACTGCATTGATGTTGTAAAATTCTCATGTGTCATTAGTTGATATGTATCCTCATACATGCAAATACCTAACTTTCCTCTAAGATTTTCAAATTGGGCAGCATCTAGAGCCTTGGTAAAGATGTCAGCTAGCTGTAGTTCAGTGGATACATGCTCTAAGGAAATCACTTTGTCTTCCACAAGATCTCTAATGAAGTGATGTCGTATACCAATGTGCTTTGTTTTGCTGTGTTGGATTGGATTTTTGGAAATGTTAATAGCACTTAGATTGTCACAGTATAATGACATGACATCCTGAGTGACATTGTATTCAGTTAACATTTGCTTCATCCATACCAACTGAGAATAGCTGTTGCCAGCTGCTATGTATTCAGCTTCAGCAGTGGACAGCGAGACACAATTCTGCTTCTTGCTGAACCAAGATATTAGGTTGTTTCCCAAGAAGAAGCATCCACCAAATGTGCTTTTTCTATCATCAGCACTGCCAGCCCAATCAGCATCACAATAGCCATACAAGGTAGGATGACACCCATGAGAGTAGAGTATGCCATAGTCACAAGTTCCATTCACATATTTGAGAATCCTTTTAACTTGGTTCATGTAACTTACTTTAGGATATGCTTGATACCTTGCACATACACCCACAACAAAGGCAATGTTTGGTCTGCTGGATGTAAGATACAGCAGGCTACCAATCATGCTTCTGTATAGACTTTGATCTACACTCGTACCATTTTCATCTCTGGATAACTTTAGATGCGTGGGGGCAGGTGTTCTTTTGTGACTTGCATTGTCCATCCCAAACTTCTTGACTATATTTTTGGTGTATTTACTTTGGGAGATGAATATGGAATCATCCATTTGCTTGACCTGTAGCCCAAGGAAGTAGGTTAGTTCTCTACACATACTCATTTCAAACTCAGACTGCATGTGATTCACAAATTGCTTCACCATTTTTTCTGACACTCCCCCAAATATTATGTCATCCACATATATCTGGGCAATCATGATTTCTCCACCCTCATTTTTTACAAACAGTGTCTTATCAATTCCCCCCTTTTTTTTATCCTTTTGTGGTGAGGAACTCAGTTAGCCTTTCATACCATGCTCTAGGTTCCTGTTTTAATCCATAGAGTGCCTTACTTAGCTTGTATACATGGTCTGTTAAGTTAGAGTCCTCAAATCCCTTGGGTTGTGCCACATATACTTCCTCAGTTAGATATCCATTCAGAAAGGCACTTTTTACATCCATCTGAAATAGTTTAAATTTTAGGATGCAAGCAATTCCCAACATCAACCTGATTGACTCAAGTCTTGCAACTGGTGCAAAGGTTTCATCAAAATCAATTCCTTCTACTTGAGTATACCCCTGAGCCATCAGTCTAGCTTTGTTTCTGACTATGATTCCTTCTTCATCTGACTTGTTTTTGTAAATCCATTTGGTTCCAATGATATTTGTTCCTTCAGGTCTTGGCACTAGTTCCCATACTTCATTTCTTTTAAACTGCTCCAATTCCTCTTGCATAGCCTTGATCCAGTATTCATCAGTGAGAGCTTCCTTAACATTTTTGGGCTCAACCTTGGACACAAAGCAGGAATTTGAGATGACTTCTCTTGTTCTAGTCCTTACTCCACTGTTGAGTCTCCAATTATAAGATCTTTGGGATGATCTTTCAGGATTCTAATTGAGGGTTCTTTGTTTCCTAATTCTGGTTCAAAATTTGGACTTGTAGTTTGGGTGTCTTCAGTCTTCTCAGATGGAGTCTCAAGCAATGTTCCAACATCCTCTATAACATTGATCTCTTCAATTTGATCATCAATGACAACATTAATGGATTCCATTAATACTTTTGTTCTGGAGTTGTATACTCTGTAAGCTCTGCTGTTAGTAGAGTATCCCAAGAATATTCCTTCATCACTTTTGGCATCCATTTTCCTTCTTTGTTCACGATCTGTCAAGATGTAGCACTTGCTTCCAAACATATGAAAATACTTCACAGTTGGTTTTCTTCCTTTCCATAGTTCATACAAGGTGGAGGATGTTCCCTTTCTCAAGGTGACCCTGTTGTGAACATGGCATGTTGTGTTCATTGCTTCAGCTCAGAAGTGCATAGGCAGCTTCTTTGCATGAATCATGGCTCTAACAGATTCCTGAATAGTTCTGTTTTTTCTTTCTACTACTCCATTTTGTTGAGGTGTGATAGGGGAGGAAAATTCATGGCTTATGCCTTCAGTTGCACAGAACTCAGCAAACTTGGAGTTTTCAAACTCCTTTCCATGATCACTTCTGATCCTGATAACACCACTCTCCTTTTCTCTTTGGAGCTTGGTGCACAGTTGTTTGAAGACTTCAAAAACATCAGCTTTTTCTTTGATGAAGTTTATCCAGGTGTATCTGGAGTAATCATCAACCACCATATATGCATACCTTTTTCCACCAAGGCTTTCTACCTGCATTGGTCCCATCAGGTCCATGTGCAGTAGTTCCAGAACTCTAGAAGTGGTTAGATGTCTAACCCTTGGATGCAATGTCTTGGTCTGTTTGCCCACTTGACATTCCCCACATACTTTTCCCTCTTCAATAGTCAGTTTAGGGATTCCTTTTACGACCTCCTTGGAGATGATCTTCTTCATTCCCCTTAAATGAAGATGCCCAAGTTTTTGGTGCCATAATTTTACTTCCTGTTCTTCTTTTTCCACAGAGCACATTGTGGATTTACTAATTTCTTTTGGCTCCCACAAATAACAGTTGTCTTTGGATCTCAGCCCCTTTATCACTTCTTTATTGTCACCATTTGTGACCACACATTCTCCTTTAGAGAACTTCACACTGAGTCCTTGATCACAGAGTTGACTGATACTGATCAAGTTGGCAGTTAGTTTAGGAACTCCAGGGCTCTCTAGTTTTCCAACACCTTTGATTTCCCCTTTTGCCCCATCCCCAAAGGTCACATAACTCGAGGAATATGGCTTGATGTCTACCAACAGATTCCTAATACCAGTCATATGCTTGGAGCAACCACTGTCAAAGTACCAGTCTTCTTTAGCTGACACTCTTAGAGATGTGTGTGTTATCAGACCAACCTTCTTGGCCACCCAATTTCTTTGCTTGTAAGGCACCTCCTTCTTGAGTTTGGCACATGACTGCCTTTTTCCATGAGTGCCTTGTTTGGCATTTCCTTGACTTGGAAATCCATGCAACCAGAAGCACACAACTTTAATATGCCCATGTTTTCCACAGTGGTAACACCTATGCCTTTGGAATTGTCTTTTGATTTGATTCCAGTTTTTGTGGGGTGGATGTTGTGACATTGTTTGTGACATCCTTAACTTTTGAATCTCAGGTTGTAATCTCTTGAGTTTCAACACAGAATTTTGTCTCTCAACAAATCCTAGCCCAGATCTATCTCTTGAGGTCTGGCCAATCTGAAGGATTTCCTCTAGGGTGCCAGTTCCAGAATTTAGCATCCTATGGATTTTGTCATTTCATCCTTTTCACCTTTCAACTCATTCACTTCACTTCTGAGAGTGTTTATTGTGGCTAGATGCTTTCTCTTTTCATCTTCTAATTCCTTGATGATTTTCCTCTGCTGCTCTCCCTGCTGGTATAGTTCTGTGCTTTTGATATGAAGCTTTCGATAGGATTCTACAATTTCCTCAAAAGTCAATTCTTCTTCACTTGAGTTCCCCTCCAGACCTGCACACACTGTTGAAGGCAGTAACATGCTTGGCAGACTCTCCTTCTGATTCACTTCCTGAGTCTTCATCAGACCAAGTGACCGTTAGGCCTTTTCCCATCTTTTTGAGGTATGTGGGGGCATTCCCTCCTAACATATCCATATCCCTCACACTCATGGCATTGGGCTCTTTTGCTTTGGTCAGCTTTGTCTTCAGCTTGGCTGCTGTCAGAGGAGCTGTTTTTGATATAGGGCTTTGACTTCTGATCTATTCTTTTGATCAGTTTACTAAATTTTCTTCCAAGTAGTGCTATTGCTTCTGACAAATTTTCTTCCTTCTCACCATCTTTTTCATCTGAATCAGCAGTGTTTGAGACCATAGCTTTACTTTTGTTCTTTTTCTCCACAGACTAATCACACATGCCCATCTCAAATGTTTGAAGAGAACCTATAAGTTCATCCACCTTCATGTTGCATATGTCTTGGGCTTCTTCAATGGCTGTTACTTTCATAGCAAACCTTTTAGGTAGGGACCTGAGAATCTTCCTTACAAGCTTCTCTTTAGCCATCTTTTCTCCCAGAGCTCTTGAGGTGTTTGCAAGTTCAAGAACATTCATGTAAAACTCATGAATGGTGTCATCTTCCTTCATTCTCAAACCTTCAAATTTGGTGGTCAGCATTTGAAGTCTTGACATTTTGACCTTGGAGGTTCCTTCATGAGTACTTCTGAGAGTGTCCTAAACATCCTTTTCTAGTTCACAGTGGTGCACCAGTCTAAAGATGTTTTTGTCTATACCATTGAAGAAATCATTCAATGCTTTAGAGTTCCCAAGGGCTAAGGCCTCTTGCTCTTTGTTCCATTCCTCTTCTGGAATCAACACATCTACTCCTTCCTTGTCAGTCTTCACAGGATGTTTCTAGCCAGAGTTTGCAGCTTTCCAAGCCTTGCTGTCTAAGGATTTTAGAAATGCAATCATCCTAGGCTTCCAATAATCATAATTAGATCCATCCAGAATTGGAGGTCTATTAGTGAAGCCTATATCTTTATCCATAGTACCAGAATTTGTTTTCCCTAGATCTCACCCAGATTTAAACAGGCAGGGTGCCTGCTCTGATGCCAATTGAAAATTCTGGCAAGCACACGATGGATGTTATTCCCAAGGTTATAACATCCACTGTGACATCTTCTACTTAACAGCTAATACTCAGTAATACTAAAAGCATTAAATAACACATTAATTGTTTACCCAATTCAGTGTCAACAACACTTACATCTGGGGGCTACCAAGCCAGGGAGGAAATTCACTATCAGTAGTATCAATTCAGAGTTAAAACTCCAGTTTACACTCCTCACTTAATCCCTACCCAATGACACTTCAACCTAGAGACACTCTAGACCCGAGTATACCCACTCACTCCCCCTCAATCACACAACAGTGATATCAAACAATTACAAAATTCAATATGAAGAGACACTTCATACACCCCTTGATCTTGTTTCACATCTTTGATCAAGGAATTCATACACTCTTGCTTCAAAGCTTCGAGTGAGACACAACCTAGAATCTACCTATCCAATGCAAATCATCCAATAGACAATTGCTTGGATTACAAGTATTCCTAGACAGAATTCACACGTGAAGACTAGCCTTCTTCACTTACACAGGACTCTGCAATCTACATTATTTCTCCTTCTGTTGTCAAGTGCTTCTGTTCAGGATTGCATCTTCTGATATTTATAGCAACTGTCAGTCCTTTTGGGCCTTGGTGCATTAATTAGGTTTTATCCATAACAAATCTATTTTCCATGATCTGCACACTTGCCACTTAATTCATGGATATTTTAGTTCGCCTAGGGCTTCTAGAAAGTCTCCTGATATCCAGCTTGAGCGCTTATTCTGTTTCCTAGTTTATAGATACTAGACAAATAACCTTGCTCGCTAGATGTCATACGTCCAGTGTTATGACATTCTGTATGACATTCAGCTTAACTAAGTTAACTTATAGTTAACTTGCCCTGCACACACATCATTAAGTATGTCCTAACAATAAGTATGACATACATGCACATTCTAAAGTTTTGCCACAAAATGCATCCAATCAAGAGCACTTACAGATTCCCTTCTTATTTTCTTGTTGTGCAAGAAACAATTGTTACGTTGTTGTTGATTGTGAAATTCATACACATCATGTGCAGGCTAGCAGCGCGTCATGGTTTAGCTTAATAGCAGTGGCTATATGTTGGCTAGAAGGTTTTTTCGTGTACAACTGGATGGAACATGTTGGTGGTGATGTTGTACGAATTTGGCTGTAGGTCATCGTTGGCTTGGAATGCATGGTTTGATAATGGTATAGCATACTGTGGGGCCATATTTATACAGGTTTGCTTATGAATTGTTGAAAAACTCTGGTGCAAAATGGATTGTGTTTGGCAACATTTGTACGAAGGTTGGAATGGGCTTCATTTTGGTAGCATGTGAATGGCTTGCTATTATGGCCAAGGCTTAGAGGTGGGGTCACACAGTAGTTGCAGGACGTATGAGGTTTAAGTGGTGTGTAGCAGTTGTAATTTTTGCTTTGTCTTGGCTTTCTTTTGTAACTTGAGTGGGATTGCTTAATTTGATAATACCTTTTACAAAGTTACTAACAATCAACTATTCTGGCATTACTTCTTCATTCAATCTCGACTAATTCGTGGCATAGCACAATCATAATCAATAAGACCATCTATGTCTGTACAAACTAATAGTCATGAAAACTCAAAAAAACCGAAGAAATCAAAGCAGAAACATAAAGACTAGTTCCTCCTTAAGCATATATTGATGTCAACACCAACATATGATGCACTATTATATACTAGTTCATGATGGAGCTGCCCACAACTTCATTTTCTTGTCAACACTAGCCGTGGCCAAAACCAAAACTTGTTCTTCTCAAGAGTTTTAATTTTGGAATTTAATTGTTTTTATTTTTATTTAATTTTCTTGAAACTTGAGATTAGACTTGAAATTGTGAAGACGAACTTAAATTTAAAATGAAATTGAATGAATTTGGAATAGAGATTGTAACTTGAATGAAATTGACACTTGAATTAGTTTTGGAACTTTGAACATGAAATTTGAAATGGATTAAAATTGAATTGAAAATAGAATTGAAATTTGAATCAAATCGAAATAGAATTCAAACTTGAATGGTTTTTTTTAATATGGATTAGGCATTTGAAACTTGGATAGGAAATGAAATTGGCCATGAGAGGACTTGTGACTTGAATTTGATTGAAATTTAGAATTTTGGATGGGATGAAATTTTGAATTTGGCTATTTGAAAGAAGTTGTAACTTGAATCTTGAATTTGAAAAATTGAATAGAACTTGAAATTGGATAAAAACATGTAGATGAAATCTTAACATTGAATTAAAACTTGAATTGAATAGAATTGAAATGAAATTGGAAATGGATTGGATTAAATTGGAATTGAAGCTTGAATTGGATTGAAATTAAAATTGGATTAAAATTGGATTTGAATAGAATTGGCAATTTGAAATGGAATAATGAACTCAAAATTTGAATTTTTGAATGGAAATTAAACTTGAATGAGTTGAAATTGAGTAGAATTTGAAATGTGATTATATATTAAAACTTGAATGGAAATTCCAAAAGTTTTGAAATTTGTCATTGGATGGAGTCTTAAATGGTTTTTAAAATTGAATATGAAATTTAAAGTGAAATTGAATTTGAATTGAAACTTAGTCATGAATTTCACTTGGAGCTTGAATGGAATGGAATTCATAATCATGGAGATGAGTTTGAACTTTGAATGATTTAGAAATTGGAATGAAAAATAGACTTAATAACTTGAAAAGAATTTGAGTGACATTGAATTTGAACTGAGGATTTGAATTTGAAACTTTGAATAAAATTTGCAATTTAGACCAAACCAAGAATCAATTCCAAAAGTGAGACATAAGAACTACATTGAAACCTTGAATCAAATTCACCATATTCTGATTCTATCTTGAAATAGTCTTGACTTTTGAAAGCTTGAATCCTGCTATGCAAAAAGCATGAACTACATAATTAGGACTTGTAAATGACATGAAGTATTAACCAAATGTCTTGACTTTTAATGGCTCTGCCATTGGATTTCATCAGATAAACCTTGACCTGGCACAAACCCTAATCTGGATCACTTGATGGTTTTCAGACATAAATCACTTGAATCTGACATTTACTTGCCTTTATCATGATCCATAACACAAGTGACTTGAAATATGAACTGTGCTGACCCTGCACCAAAGCCCTACTTGAAAGTGAACTAGCCCTGTTGATTATCCATTTTGAAAACACTGCCTTTGCCACATCCTGATAACTTGATACTTAAGCAAACCACTTGTTTAACCAAAAATAGGTCAAACATTCATCAAATTTCAAACCACATAGCCCACCCACTTGACCTGATAATTTTTCCCGAATCTTGATTCGATCTTGCAAGACCTTAGCTTAGGCAACAAGAAAAAAGCACATATTTTCGGAGGCATAATGGTTAGATGGCCTGAATGATGGATATGGTGCACAGATGATGAAAGTGCAATCATATGTATGGTCTAGCGATCCAGGGTCAAAACTAGGGTGTAACAGTTGCTCCTATTTAAATATCTCCAACTAGAGAGTATGAAGAAGGTTATTCTTCATATGATCGCAATGGGAGATAGTTAAATACCAAGAAGGCCCAAATTTTGATCCTGAATGTATATGACATGTTATTCTATGGGCACAAGGAAACCATGTAATGCTGACATGCAATGAACACTATCATGATGATAATGATGGGATGATACATGCAAAAAATGCATACAAAGAAAGAAAAGACACGAAGATAAAGTCAACACAGTGAGTAGCAAACTCACTAGGGATGACCAAACATTAGGAAAAAGAAACAACTGGGGAAATCTAAAGTTATTGATCAACAGGTTTAGGCATGACTGCCTGACGCTCTAGGACAAAAGATAAAGCAAGACCCTCAAAGCCTTAGGTTCAAACAAACAAGTGCTGGAGTTTTCTAACAAAAGTAAACATCCAAGCCTTTGGAAATTCCTTAAAACGAAGCGATCAAGCAGGATCTTTAGGAAATACCAGGAAAGGTATAGGGTATTTAAACTATTCTGTATGCGAAAATAATTGGACTTCACGGGGAAACGCCCTTTGGATAAGCTTATCAAAAGAGACTGCCACTTATCGTTGTAAAAGGACTTACGCACAACCAAGAATGGATAAGCTTCTCGAAAGAGACTGTCACTTATCGTTGAAAAAGGATAAGTTTCTCAAAGGAGACTGTCACTTATCGTTGAAAAAGGATAAGCTTCTCAAAGGAGACTGTCACTTATTACACTAGCAAAACAAGCTTCTCAAAAAGACTACCACTTATTGGAAAAAAAAGGGATAAGCTTCTCAAAAGAGATTGCTACTTATCATTGAAATATCAAGAATGGATAAGCTTCTCTAATGAGACTGCCACTTACCATAAAAGCAAAACAAGCTTCTCAAAGAGACTGCCACTTGTTGGAAAAAAGGAAAAAGGAAACAAGCTTCTCAAGGGAGACTGCCACTTGTTGACAAAAATGGATAAGCTTCTCAAAAGAGATTGCCACTTATCATAATAACAAAACAAGCTTCTCAAAGAGACTGCCTCTTGTCGGAAAAAAATGGATAAGCTTCTCAAAAGAGACTGCCACTTGTTGACAAAAATGGATAAGTTTCTCAAAGGAGATTTCCACTTATCGTTAGAAAAGGATATGCTTCTCAAAGGAGACTGCCACTTATCATTGAAAAAGGAAAAAAGGAAAACAAGCTTCTCATGGGAGACTGCCACTTGTTGGAAAAAGGGATAAGCTTCTCGAAAGAGATTTCCACTTATCGTTTAAATATCAAAATGGATAAGCTTCTCAAAGGAAAGACGACCACTTATCCGCAATGGGAATTTGTAAAAGATTCTTCCTGTGAGATACAATGCAAAATAAATGCACGTTCAAACTAGGTTCGGCGACCTAACCAAAGCAACACTTGCCAGGGGCCAAAGTTCAATATAGGAACAAGCTAGAAAGAAACAATCAAAAAAGAATCCGACCATTGAGGAATGAACTCAAATGAGGTTTATCTTATCCAAACATGGAGAAGATAACAGAAGCAACCATCATCCAAGAGGATCAAACTCTATAGGGAATTTAGAAATGATGTGCACTTTATGCTTAAAGCTGAAGACTCTACTTGGAGAGAGACGACAAACCCGACCACTTAGTGAATAAACACGAAAGTGAACGAAACAAGTAAACACCAGAATGGTAGCAAAAATGCTCGGATGCCATGCATACATATGGATACATGTATGCGGGACTTTATATTATTGGTGGAATAAAAAACAGACTCTGTGGGGATTATTGAGATGATTATTAATGAGGTTTGCTGGGGATTGAAAGAAGTAGGGTAGACTGACTCACTGGGGTTACTTGAGGAAAATGGGTAGTTCTGATTTCTCATAGAACAAACCAAAGATTATTGATATATATAATGAAAGGTATGCTCTGGATTCGCACAGAACAAAAAGATAATTGATTGTAATAAAAGAAAAAACTCCAGATTCGCACAGAGTATAAAAAGAAAAGACTCCAGATTTGCACAGAGTATAAAAAACAAAGTCAACAAAGACTCCAGATTCGCGCAGAGTACAAAAAAGCAAAGGCAACAAAGGCTCCGAATTCACACAGAGTACAAAAAAACCAAAGGCAACAAAGACTCTGAATTCGCACAGAGTGATGCAAAATCAAATGGGCTACGGTTCTACTTAGAACAGTGGAGATGATAAGTATGGTTTCTCTCATAACCATGAAATAAGGTTCCGATTTCACACAGAACAAAAGGAAGGACTTCGAGTTCACACAGAGTACAAAAGAGAGATAGATTAATGCTTCTAGCATAACCACAAAAAAACCGAGTTCTGAATTCGCACAGAACTAACAAAAGACTCCAAATTCACACATAATTTAAAAGAAAGGGTTTCAGATTCGCACTGAACAAAAATAAAAGACTCTGGATTCACACAAAGTATAAAAGAAAGGTTATGAATTCACACATAACCAAAATAAAAGACTCTGAATTCACACAGAGTATAAAATAAAGGTTTGGTTAATTCGACCCCATATTGTTAACAACCAATCCAGACCCTTGCACAGGAGAAAACATGCCCGCCATTGGGTCATCGAATGTCGACGTCACATTGTACAAACTTCCCATCATCGAAGTTGGCATGTCGTATGACTGTTCGTGGCCATTCAAAGATATTGTAAATCCATACACAATAGGCCTTAATGTACTAGTTCCTACTGGATGAGGGGTCATCGGGTGACCCTGCGTCCTCATAGGAGATAAAATTGGTCCACTGTGAGTGTTCGACTATATGGCCGTCATACTCACCGTGGATGAAATTGATTCAGACACAAATATTATGGTCGTAGTCTCCCCTGTCGAAATAGGGGGTTATTCTCAATTGTTATTTGGCAGATTTGTCATCCTTCTCACGTATCTCCTTCTTGGTATTGCTTCGTTATTAGTGGGTATCTTACCACTTCTTAATCTCATGCAAATAAGTTAGAGAAACTATGAATGAAGAACTTTTAAATATTTTCAGCAATTAGGAAAAGCACTGGTCTCACTGGGTGTGCTAATTTGTTTATCGTCGAAATTGGTAAACAAATGCTAGTCTTCCAAATTCTATGTTTTTGGTTACTCAAAGGAATGACTAGATTGATCCTAGAAAATATGCTTTATTGTCCTTAAGTTTATCACTTATGAACATTTCGACAATGTTCGTTTAGTTAAAAGTAATGTTAAAGTTCGTAAAGAAATGCAGAAATGTAAATTGCAATGTAAATAACTTCAAAGTAATTTTACAACAAGTGTAAATGACATGATCTTAAATGATTTGATAAAAGGTGTAATAATGGTGATTGTTAGACGATGACAATGATCTAGAAGGGGGATTGAATAGATCACTAATTTTTAATAAGAGTCGACGCTTTAAAAAACTATTACAAAAACGTGCGGAAGCGGCCGTGGATTATAATCGTCTAAACAAACAATTATTGGTAAGATCGGATATGTGTAGCCAAATGGACAGAATTCAATGAGAAAACGAATCGATACAATGCCAATTAATCAATACAAACAATGATCACTTTGTATCAACCGGTTTCCAATAAATTATAAAATGTAACAATTAACTTGACAAATTCATAAACAATTTGTGTGCGATCAATGCGTCGAACACTTGGTGTGCAAAATACCCCAAGTTAAATTTCCAATGAAAAGATAGTGCAAAAACTTTCACTATTACAATCCAAGTCATTGTAATGAATTTTCAAAACAGAATTTCAGCACTACACAACAGTGGAAATTTATCGAACAACTGATATCAAACAAATGTAATCAAAACAAAATAAAGAGATAGAGTAAGAGAGAACAACACCATATTTGTTTAGGCAGTTCCCCTTTTCATCCTCGCTTCGGGTACGTATGCCCCCAATTCTAAAACTAGAATTGAGATATTCATTATCAAGTTGCAAAGTTTATACAAGAGAAGCAATAATCACCAAACACTCAAGCCTAATTGTTGAAGTTGATATTATTCCCTTCTTTCCCCATGATTGAAGTCAAATCAAGTGCAAATCAAACATTCTCCAGACAAAGTTTAGATTCTTTCTAAAACACGCATGAACATGTCGAATTAAAAACGGAAAACGGTCATCACAGGACTCCGGATTCGCACAGAGTACAAAAAGCAAAGGCAGCAAAGGCTCTGAATTCACACAGAGTACAAAAAAAAAGGCAGCAAAGACTCTGGATTCGCACAAAGTGATGCAAAATAAAATGGGCTACGGTTCTACTTAGAACAACGGAGATGATAGATATGGTTTCTCTCATAACCATGAAACAAGGTTCCGGTTTCACACAGAACAAAAGGAAGGACTCCGAGTTCACACAGAGTACAAAAGAGAGATATGTTTATGCTTCTAGCATGACCACAAAAAAACCGAGTTCTAAATTCGCACAGAGCTAACAAAAGACTCCGGATTCACACATAATTTAAAAGAAAGGGTTTCGGATTCACACTGAACCAAAATAAAAGACCCTGGATTCACACAGAGTATAAAATAAAGGTTATGGATTCACACATAACCAAAATAAAAGACTCTGAATTTGCACAGAGTATAAAAGAAAGGTTCCGGATTCGCACAGAATAAACAAGGGATGCCGGATTCACGCAGAGTACAAGAGAGAGATGGGTTAATTCTTCTCGCATAACCATAAAAATGAAGTTCTAGATTCACACAAAACTAACAAGGGACTCTGGATTCGCACAGAGTTTAAAGATATGGTTCCAGATTCGCAAAGAACTAAATTGATAGTAAAACTTGACAACACGACATATGGAGGAATATCTGGAAATTTTGTCATACAAGAAGGTAATAATTATCTGGTAGATAATCTGGAAAAAAACCTCATATCGAAAAAAGAGATAAACTTTGACAAATATCTATTTGAGTAAGTGCCAACAAGGTTTGACTTTGAATATGTATGTAATTGTTGGATTATGATTTAAGGATATATAAGACAGACTGGATGAACTGGTCTTGGATGACCAGGATGGAACTGGTGTTTAAGGCTGACTAGATTTCAAATGATTTATCATACAAAAAGTGGTTTTGAAGTTAGTTTCTCATGCTGAGGACATATGCTTAATGAGATGATATGTGTGGTTTAGCGCTAGAGCGAAGCAACATAATTAACGCATGAGAATGATTTATGCAATGGTTTGCAGGTTTGCACAGATGCCCCAGACGTGGGTAATGGGTGAAAGGCTCTTTGGTAGAAAAATTGCTGGTCTGTTAGAAAGCAAAAGGTCATTTGAGGGGGTATGATGGCATGATTCCCCGACACTCATCTTAAAATCAGAATTTATTGACGTATGGCTTGCATTCTTGAGCAACTTAAAGGAATGGAGAGGATTTTCCCCTCTATAGCACACCTTGCCCTAGTCTGTGACTCATCTTGCCCGAGTCTGTTGGGTCCCTAAAAGCGTTCTCCTTGAAAGGATGCTGGAAGCAACTTGCCATGCCAATGGTCTTAGGTGACTTACCCCAATTTCTTGAATTTTAAAATGGTCTACCTCTGATTATCCAATTCTTTGGATGGTAGACTTATGATTGATCGTCCTTTGGGGAGTTGGACTCTATCTGCCCCAGTCCGAGTCTTGAATCAATTTCTATCAGTTACTCGACTTTTGGGGAGAACGGCTTTTGTGCACTCTTAAGGTACCTTGCCCCAGAATGAGTGTCAAAGCGACTTAACTTGTGCCGATTGAGCAGTAGAGGAATTTTCTCTTAATCAAAAGAGCCTCTGGGTGGCCTGCCCCTAGTCAATAGAGTCTTTAGGTGACTTACTCTAATCAACTGATACTTGAGTGATTTTCCCTTTAATCAACTGATGTTTGAGGACTTACTATAAATTGACTGATTCCATAGTCATTGGATGGCAACGCCTCTAATCCATAGGGTTATGATCTTGATTCTGGTCAACTTTGTTGGATGACCAAGCCCTCTTAGATTTCTCCTTGATAGAATTTCCCGATGTCAAGTACTGACTCGCAGTCAAAATTATTCATTCACAAATGGTAATTATAACATGATGTTCATGCAAATTTTGAAAAAAATCAATCATTATTGGAATGATGTGATTGTGTGTAACGAATGGACCATTAGTCCAAACACAGTGCTGATTTAGCTGATATAAAAGATACAACAAGAAAAATATTAGAAAATCTTGTAGGAGTCAGTTTACGCAACCTTGTTGTAGTATGATTTCAGAATAAACCCTGTCTCAAATAGGTCTTTTAAGGGTTGTAACATGGTTTAGTTCACGGTTATAAAAACAAAGGATGTAAGGATCAAAGCTTATTTTAACCCACCCTTTCTTCATGATGATCTCCATTCCTACGTTCAGTTAATTATATACACATTTATCTTCAAAGAAAGTTCAACGGTGTGAGAGTGGAGATGAGAATCCAAGATTCGCTTGAGAAGGCAGTCATCTTATTTTTCTTTTGTCATGGATGTTAGAGACCCTTTGATTTTTGGCACGGTGGTCACTGCGTCTTATTTTGTTTTTGCTTAGGATTTGAGGACCTCTTTTTTTTATTTGATCCCTAACTTTTGCATGGATTGATTTTGCTTTTCAAGTCCATCGGGATAACCTTGATTTTTTACTAAGTCTCCTCTTGAGGTGTTCGACTTAGTAGGCTTTTTATTTTTGCTTTTTGATGAAAATTTGTGACTGCCAAGTCATTGGTCATCAAGGAACAACCAACATGGCCCTCAGATTTTGCATGATTCTTTCAATACGTCAGGATGTGTGCGGAGAATATCATGTGGTTGATCCCTAGACGGGAAGTTTCATCTTGATAACTCATATTAACTAAACACTATCCATTCCCCAGATTAAGCGTAAGGGCTTAGAAATTTGAAGGAGACTCCTACTTATAGGCTCGAAGTGGTTAACTAGGGACTAACTCCTTATCTCTCCAGTGTTTGGGGATTTAAAATAATTCTTGTACAACATCAACAGGATTTTATCCGAAAGAACACCAATAGCAATTATGGGTATTCAGTTTTCATTATCCTCCTCCAAGTCTTTGCTAAAACAACACTTTGATAAAGAAAGTGGATGAGAGGTATATGGATTCGTATCTTTTTTTTTTGTTTTTTGTTTTTTGTTTTGGATATAAGTGAAGAAAAATGAGCAAATGTGATATGATTAATTCAGAAAAAAGCATGATCACTTCATTAATATTACCATTCAAAATAACAATGTTTAAAACAAGTAGCATTTAATAGGAAATAAACTGCAGATGCAAAGATACAATATGATCCAATGATCGTCGATGTTTGAGGATGTCTTCCTTTCCGGCTTGAGGAGATGCCTCTTGAAGTCTTCAAAACTCATTTGGGCGAAAATTTGACGTGCACAACCAAGCTTCCATCTAGGAAGGATATGTATTTTTTGTCAATTAATTGTTGTACTTTGGCTTGGAAAGCTTTGCAATCTTCAGTTGAGTGTCTGATTGATCCAACATGATATCCACATTGTGCATAGTGATCGTACCCGGGCGGGTATGGCCTTGGAGCAGACTTTAGAGACTTGGGGACCACCAACGAGCTTTGAATCAGAGGCTGCAAAAGTTGATTATGACATGGGAATTTGATCAAGAGGAGCATTCCTTCTTTCCAGATTGTTATGAGGCCTATGCTGGCTATGTCGCTAATTTTGATATTCTCGGCCACGGGCTTGTTGCTTTACATGAGGAGTAATCTAGGGTTTCTGGTACGGTGCTTTAGGCATTGTTGGCTGCCTGTAAGGATAGTGTGGCACTGTAAATGGTGAGTGTTGAAGAGATGAGGGGTCAGAAGGTCTTGCTGGTGCCTCATGATGATACTTGACATTTTCCGTGACTGCATTAGTTTCATCCTCTTCTTTTTTTGCTTATACTTGCATGGACCGTAGTATCACAACTTTGTGGCACTATTTCAGTGCTCTTGCATGGAAATCGTGACATCCCGCTAGCCATATCTTTAATCCTTTATTTGTGATACAAGATCTTAAGAGGTTTCAGAGGTCTCTTGCCTTCTTTACCACATGGTTTAGGGATCAGGACATTTGTATCGGGCCCTTCTTCCTTGAGGGTAGATGATCCTGCATGGATCAACTTTTGAACCTTGAGCCTAAAACTCTTGCATTCTTCAACAGTGTGTCCTACTGCTCTAGTATAGTATTCTCACTTGACCTCTGGATGGTCTTCTTCGAAGATTAATTTCCTATTATTGACCAAACGTCAGACTCTAGATTGCAGCACAAGACAAGTATCCAAGTTATGTCCTATAGCTCCTTCATGATATTCACATGTCATATTTGGGTCTTACTGCGGAGGATAAGGGGTCAGTATAGACTCGACGGGCTGATGAGCTACCAACAAATTTTGAACCAATTGCGGGTAGAATTTACTGTATGATACATGAATCAAGTTGAAGTGAGTTTTATTCCTTTTATTCTGATCCTGATCCTGCCTTTGATCTTGACTCTGATGCCTATGGGAGAAGATATGCATTGGAGGTTTATCTATTGATTTGGCGGTCAAAGGCTGAAGATGACATCTTGAAGGAGGACCATGTGTTGACAAGTGAGGAGATTCCCGATGGAATGGCTCTTGACTTGGAGTAACACCAGATGAATATAGAGAACTATCTCTCTTTACTGCAACAATGGGCATGAAGTGACCCTCTTTTCTCAACAAACTCCTGCAAATATTCCAGGACCCAATTCATTTGGCTCTTCAAAAGATCGATCTCCCCTTTTAAATTTTCTTGTCCTCTCACTAGCTCGTCCACCATTTATTAAGACATGGTTCTTCGTTCTAAACGAGTGTCAGGAATCACCTTATTGGTCAATGGACAAATGGAGGAATGAGTTTCTGTTTGGGAGAATGATATGCAATGCAAATGAGATGTAGATGCAATGCAGATGCAAATGCAAACAAAGTAAAGCTCAAAATCATAGGCGTCGCATTCTCAAGTCTAGCATGACAGTGGATAAGTAACTGATATCTATGATCAAAGGAAATCCCACGGGTAGGCTCTACGTGGGTAGGTGCCTAGAGTCATGGATCTTTTTAAAGATATCATTGCCACGACAAAGGCTTATCTAACAATAACATCCTCGAAATTATCTCCTCTAGGTGAGGTCTTCGGTTTGTCCCACGAGAAAGGCTCATCGTGAGTCTCTACTACACAACTACCAAGTCCAAGGTTTCTAAAAGGTATCTCAGAGTCATAGATCGAGGTTGAAAATTTCATTGTTAGAACAATGATACGTTCAAGAGATCTCATCTGATTGGGGCGTTCGTGTCAACCCTCATGAGTTAACACTACCAACCACCATGGAAAATGGTTAAAAGGTCCTTAGAGTTATCAATTCAGGCCTGAAAACATTATTTTCATGGCAAAGGCTCACCACAAAAATAATATTCACAAGGGAATCAACTCTAAGCGAAGTTTTCATATCCTTCCAACGAGAAACGCTCCTCGTGGGATTCCACTACACAACCACAATCCTAATCCTAGGTTTTTCTCAGACTCGGATATAGAGCCATCTCACAAAGTGCCCATAATCAGAGAAACCCAATAGTATCACATGATAATAATAGGATAAACAATAGAGATAAACATGCAAGTAGATTACAATCAGACAAGCAAACAATCAATAAGATAACAAATAAGAAGAGAACAAACAAGCGAAGCTAATGCTCACGAATCGAATCAAGTTAGGCTTGACTCTCGCATAGGGAAATTCAGGTCCCCAGCAGAGTCGCCAGCTATCGTACTTCAAAAAAAGCACGATTCTTCGCGAATGGTCGCGGAAAACAGAGTCGCCACCAAATTTTATTCATTCCAAGATGGAATAGGAATATATCAAGAAAACCTTTAGGGAAAGAACATGGTCATCACAACTAAGTTCTAGGTTCGGGAATCGGTTATGTGAGGGGAAGGTATTAGCACCCCTCACGTCTGTTGTACTCAATGGGAACCTCTTAATTTGATTAATGAGAAATGTTAGCTAAGATTGTTTGTTTTCTTCTAAGGGAATAAAGCGAAATGGTAAGGTAAGTTTTTTTTAAATTGCTAAGGGAAAGGGGGTGGTTTATTATTAGGGTGCTCGCCAAGGATTGAGGCCCTTGTGCCTACGTACCTTCACTTGAAAGAAGTGAAGAATCAGAGCGTCTGTAGCTCGTGGGACTACGGGAGAAAATACTTCTTTACCCAAATGGGTGAGGAGAGGACGCTTGCATCACTTAGAATGGATTTCCATATATCAACATTCATGGGAAAAACGCCACTTATCTTGACTCAAATAGGTTATAGATGAAGCAATATTTTTCATCGTTCTAAAAATACCATATCTCACGTTCTAAAGACACCATATCTCAACATTCATGTATTGATGTTTTTTGATTGGATGGCGATTACTTGAAGCTTAAGAAAGGATCCTCGGGCCCAAATAACCAAGAGAGTGAATCAAAGGCTCAACTCTCTCTCTTTTTCAACCTTAATTACGAAAGATTTTAATATAGTTAGAGTAAGTTACGAATGACGATTACTCAAAGCTTAAGAAAGGCTTCTCAGGCCCAAGTAATCGGGAGAATGAGCCAAAGACTTGACTCTCTCTCTCTCTCTCTCTCTCTCTCTCTCTCTCTCTCTCTCTCTCTCTCTCTCTCTCTCTCTCTCTCTCTCTCTCTCTCTCTCTCTCTCTCTCTCTCTCTCTTTCATCTTAGTATTGAGAAAATAAGTTTGATTTTGTTTATTGTAAAATAGTTTGATGTGGAATCAGGTTATAAATATTTTAAAGACAATTGTTCGAGCCCAAACAATTGAGGAGAGAAATTGAAGGCTCCATTCCAACTACATTTTCATCTTTTATTGAAATACGACCTAAGTATAATTAAGTTAGTTGATTTGACTTTGATAAAATGGTCGATGTTGGTTTAGACTAAACAGTAAGAAGATCCTAATGGTATAAGGTAAGGTCCATGGCGAGGCAAAAGCGCACGACCTACAAGTTGGGTATGGTTTGTACCTTAGGATTTCGATTCGAATCATCATACAAGACAACATATAAATAAACAAGTAAAGAAAAGGAATTGAATTGAATTTTAATCGTGTGCACTAGTAAAGTGAGCTAGTCTTATAAACGACCAACTAGAAGTAATTAATCGAATAAGTCTCACTGTAAGAAAGCCCAGGAGTAAGTTATGAATGTTGTGTATAGTGATCATGAGGTTGATGGCGATGCACGAGGTAATCGACTTACAAGGGTGAAAATGGCTCGACGTTGAATCGATAATCATTTTGAAAATGATTTGAATCTATAAGTGAGAAACAAAGATCAACAAAGCATTATCAAGCATGAGCACAAGATACGGGCCATGGCATAGCCAAGATAAGAATCAAGATCATATAAACAGCCAAGCTTCAAAGGAGTTCAAGCTACAAATCACTAAGTCTACAAGATCAGAAATCAATTTGATAAAGAGAATAAATTAATAGAAATTAAGATCTAAGTGGCCAAATATTAAAACCCTAAACAAACAAAATCTAAACAAGAATTAATTCACCAAATTAATAAAGAAGCTATTCTTGAGATTTTAATAAAAAAACAAAAGCAAATAAACTCATTAATCTAATAATTAAAGTTAAAATAGAAAATATTTCTAAATTAATATTAACCACTAATTATGAAAAGATGATTAAAAGAAAAATAAATAAATAAATAAATAGCAAAGAAATAAAGAGAGAGAGGTATTCTAATCTACTTGGGAGTGTGCAATGAGAGTCATGCGGGCTCAACCCACCTCACTAGCCCATGGAAACAAAAATATATTTTTTTCAAAATAAGGGAAAAATCAACAGCCAAACAAATCTCAACTTCTTCTCTTCTTTCAAACACACACGAATCCCTCACATCAATTTTGAAGCATAACATCATTCCCACCTCTCTTCTCAAATCGATTTCGTCGCAACACCACGCCTCTTTCGACCTTCTGTTATCACGCCTTCACTTGGATCTTTGCTCGATTCTCTCTATTATCTCATCTCAATCTCACTTTCGTTTTTTTTTAATTCAAAATTGATTCGAGGGTTTGTGAAGATTGAGGATTAATAGGGGTGATGATGGTTGTTAAACGTAAACGTTTTTGTAGTTGATTGGAGAGAGGATAAAATGGGTGGATTAATGGCTGTTTAGATGTGGTCGAGGCTACATTTGAAGGGTGGATTGGGGGGTGCTTGTTGGACATATGGGGTTTAACAGTGGCGGAGTGAACACAGTTGTGGTGGTTCTAAAGCATGGCAAAGGATTTGTGTGGTAGCAGAGGGTGAGTGAAGAGAATGGAAAAGTGGAAGGTTAACGTGGATGAGGATGAAGGGTGATTGTATCGTAATGAAGGTTTGGTTGGATAGGAGAAAGAAAAACAGTATAGTGTGTAGTAAGGAGAAGTTGTGAAAAATCACTTATTTTTTCCGGTCCATTTGTAATTGTCACTCCTCCCCTCTTATGCTGCGTAAATTCCCTTCTTATTTTCTTGTTGTGCAAAAAAATTGGTTATGTGGTTGTTCATTGTGAAATTCGTACGCATCATGTGCAGGCTAGCAGCGCGTCGTGGTTTGGTGTGTTTTGTGGAGATCGTACGAGTCGCGTGATAGCAGTGCCTATATGTGGAACATGTTGGTGGTGATGTCGTACGAATTCGGCTGCAGATCATCGTTGTCTTGGAATGGCATGGTTTGATGATGGTATAACAGACAGTGGGGCCATATTTGTATAGGTTTGCTCATGAATTGTTGAAAAACTCTGGTGCAAAATAGACTGTGTTTGGCATTGTTTGTACGAAGGCTGGAGTGGGCTTCATTTTGGTAGCATGCTAATGGCTTGCTATTATGGCCAAGGCTTAGAGGTGGGGTCACACAAAGTAGCAGCAGGACGTATGAGGTTTAAGTGGTGTGTAGCAGCTGTAATTTTTGCTTTGTTTTGGCTTTCTGTTGTAACTTGTGTGGGATGGCTTAATTTGATAATTCCTTTTACAAAGTTACTAACAATTAAATATTTTGGCATTACTTCTTCATTCAATCTCGTATAATTAGCGGCATAGCACAATAATAATCAATAAGACCATCTATATTTGTACAAACTAATAGTCATGAAAACTCAAAAAACCAAAGATGTCAAAGTAGCAACATAAAGACTAGTTCCTCCTTAAGCATATATTGATGTCAGCACTAATATATACTATTTCATTATGGCGCTGCCCACAACTTCATTTTCTTGTCAACACTAGCCGTGGCCAAAACCAAAACATGTTCTTCTCAAGAGTTTTAATTTTGGAATTGAATTGTTTTTTTTTTTTTGAAACTTGAGATTGGAATTGAAATTATGAAGATGAACTTGAATTTAAAATGAAATTGAATGAATTTGGAATAGAGATTTTAACTTGAACGAAATTGACACTTGAATTGGTTTTGGAACTTTGAACATGAAATTTGAAATGGAATGAAATTGAATTGAAATTTGAATCGAATCGAAATAGAATTCAAACTTGAATGGTGTTTTAAAAAATGGATTAGGAATTTAAAACTTGGATAGGAAATGAAATTGGCCAAGAGAGGACTTGTGACTTGAATTTGATTGAAATTTAAAATTTTGGATGGGATGAAATTTTGAATTTTGGCTATTTGAAAGAAGTTGTAACTTTAATCTTGAATTTGAAAAACTGAATAGAACTTGAAATTGGATAAAATGAAATGTTAACATTGAATTGAATAGAATTGAAATAGAATTGGAAATGGATTGGACTAAATTGGAATTGAATCTTGAATTGGATTGAAATTGGAATTGAAAATAAAATTGGATTGAAATTAAAATTGGATTTGAATAGAATTGGCAATTTGAAATGGAGTAATGAACTTGAAATTTGAATTTTTAAATGGAAATTAAACTTGAATGAATTGAAATTGAGTGAAATTTGAAATGTGATTATGAATTGAAATTGAGTGAAATTTGAAATGTGATTATGAATTGATATTGCAAACGTTTTGAAATTTGTCATTGGATGGAGTCTTAAATGGTTTTGAAAATTCAATATGAAATTTAAAGTGAAATTGAATTTTAATTGAAACTTGGTCATGAATTGCACTTGGATCTTGAAAGAAATGGAATGAGATTGAATGGAATTCATAACCTTGGAGATGAATTTGAACTTTGAATGATTTAGAAATTGGAATGAAAAATGGACTTAATAACTTGGAAAGAATTTGAATGACATTGAATTTGAACTGAGGATTTGATTGAAACTTTGAATAAAATTTGTAATTTAGACTAAACCAAGAATCAATTCTAAAAGTGAGACACCAGAACTACATTGAAACCTTGAATCAAATTTACCATATCATGATTCTATCTTGAAATAGTCTTGACTTTTGAAGGCGTGAATCCTGCTATGCAAAAAGCATGAACCACATAATCAAGACTTGTAAATGACTTGAAATATTAACCAAATGTCTCAAATTTAATGGCTCTACAATTGGATTTCATCAGATAAACCTTGACCTGGAACAAACCCTAATCTGGATCATTTGATGGTTTTTAGACATAAATCACTTGAATATGACATTTCCTTGCCTTCACAATGATCCATAACACAGGTGACTTGAAATACGAACTGTGATGACCCTGCACCAAAGCCATACTTGAAAGTGAACTAGCCTTGTTGATTATCCACTTTGAAAATACTGCCTTTGCGACATCCTGATAACTCGACACGTAAGCAAACCACTTGTTTGACCAAAATAGGTCAAACTTTCATTGAATTTCAAACCACACCGCCCACACACTTGAGCTGATAATTTTTCCCAAATCTTGATTCGATCTTGCAAAACCTGAGGTTAGGCAACAAGCAAAAGACATATATTTTCGGAGTCATAATGGTTAGATGGCCTGAATGATGGATATGATGCACAGATGATGAAAGTGCAATGATATGTATGGTCTGGCGATCCAAGGTCAAAATTATGGTGTAACATATACCTAAACACCTTTTGTGTCAAGATTAGAGGTAGCTAACCTTATTAGTATGTATTTATTTTGATCTTTTATATGTGAACAAAGTTGATGATCAGTATATGATGAAGATCTTTGCTTTTAATGATATATGTATGGTTTGAATCACTCTAGACATAGATTTTCCAAGTCTTGATCTAAGTTCTTCATCTATTAACAAACAAACTCTAGACATATATTTGGGAGTTAATACTTGCTTTGTGTCGATATTTATGTTTATTGTTTAGATTGTTGTTTAGAGAAATCATCTAGTGATTGAAACAATAATACCCACGAAGCCGCTTTATAAATAAACAGAATTGAGAGGATACACAATTTTATTGATCTAAACTAAGTTCACATGCTTGACTAATCGGATATGTAAGAAATAGGTTAACGAAATCTAATCTTGACATGTTTTTCTTAAAACGGACATCTTTCTTTAATTTACTCTTTGCTACCAAAACAAGTGAAAACATATGTTACCAAACCAAAACTTTTTGAAAACCCTTTTATTAAAACTCATAAACTATTGAATGACAAGCATCTATTTATCAGGACAATCCCTGTGGATACAATAAAATAACCCACCTAAAATACTTTTCAACAAAATGGCATCATTGCCGAAGATTGTTGTTGATATTGTAAGCATTGCAATAGTTTATTGATTTTAAGATATTTATATTGTGATGTCTTACCTCTATGTATCTATCTTGTGCTATTTAATTTGTTTGGTTAAGTGTACATAATCTGCTAATGCGAGGGAATGTACCTGTGGAACAACTTCTATTTGATCCTGAGATTGAAAGAACTGCTCGTAGGCTCAATAGCAGAACTAGACGGAGACAACAACTTGCCAAAGAAAGACAAGAGTACAGAGAAAATTCTTCATCTACACCCATTTTTACGCCAAAAATGGTAGATCCACCTCCACCTCCTGCTTCAACTCCATTTACTAACGGTCCAAGACACAATATTCAGTTTGCACGCAACGCCCATAACGGGAGGTATTCTGAGATGAAAATGAGAATCTTTGCTCTTTTATACGAAAATATTTTTACTGGTATGGACCATGAGGATCCGTTTACACATCTCACTAAATTCTATGAAATTGCAGGCCCAACGGGAGCACCGAAAGTGGAAGAGGAATCCTTGTTTAAGAGACTATTTCTGCATTCCTTAATCGGGAAGGTGAAGGAATGGTATCTTTACCAATATACTCTTGTAATGAAGGATTGGAATTTATTGGAGGAGAAGTTCCTTGAACGGTTTTTCCCTACAATAGATTCATGGAAGCAAAGGCGACGATTTTGGTGTTTGCTCAAGGTGGAAATAAATATCTCAATGAAGCTTGGGAGAGGTTTAAATCTATGTTACGAAAATGCAAAGGCCATGGTTTTGATGAATTAACTCAAGTGCTCATCTTCTGGAATGGGCTCCAATCAGTTCACAAGACTTTGTAAAGGAGATCATCCTATTGGGTATTGTCCTCTGGTGGTTGAAGAGGCTAACTATGCAAAAAACCAAAACCAAGGTTATCAACCACGACCACCTTAACAACAAGGCAACCAAGGTTACCAACAAAGAGGTAACCGAGGTTATCAACAACAATGGAGGCCTCAAGAAGCCTGAAACTCTAATCCTAAAAATCAATACCAAAACTACACTCGACCTCCACAAACTCCAAGTGGAAATTCAAAGTTGGAAGAAACATTCACCCAATTCATGAAAATTTCAATTTCTAACCAAAAGAGCATTGATGCTCCTATTCAAAATCTTGAGACTCAGATTCGGCAATTGACTAAGCAATTACCCGAAAAACCCAACGGGCCATTTCCGTTCAACACTCAAGTCAATCCTAAAGAGCATTGCAAAGCAATATTTACTAAAAGTGGAAGAGAGATTGATAAGAGAATTGATGAAAATGTTGTGGAGAAAGAGGTTGAATTTGAAAAGAAGGATGAGATTATTGAAGAAAATGTTGAAAATAATGAGAAGGAGTTAGTTGACAAGAAATGGAGGGAAGAAGAAAATGAAGAAAAATACAAAAGGAAAGGAGCATGTGACTGACATTCCATTGAAAAATTATTGTATCTCAATGCTCCTACAAAAAAAAAGATAATGAGAAGCATTCTGCTAGATTCTTGAACATATTTAGCTGATTGCAAATAACCGTTCCATATTCTGAGGCCCTAGAATAAATGCCAAAGTATGAAAAATTCATGAAAGACATACTTACAAAAAAGAAGAGGTATACTGACAAAGAAACCATTGCACTTAATGAAAATTGTAGCGCTGTTGTTCAAAGTGTACTTCCACAGAAGGAAGGAGATTCGAGAATAGTAGCTCTACCTATCACTATAGGTAATGATTTTAAATGCAAAGCTTTGATCGATATGGTTGCTAGCATCAATTGGATTCATTTGTCCATGGTCAAAAGACTCAAAAGCATGGAGATGAAATCAACCAACATGACTTTGCAACTAGCGAATAAGTCAAGGACTCGTCCTCATGGTGTTGTTGAAGATGTGTTATTAAAAGTTGAAAAAAATTTATTTCTGGTTGATTTCATAGTCATGGATATGGAAGATGATGGGATATATCAATCATTTTTGGAAGACCCTTCATAAAAACCGCAAAAATGTTGGTCGATGTTGATGAATGCATCATGGAGGTGAGGACTAGTGAGGAAGAAATGTGTTTTACACTTTTCAAATGAGTGGTGTATTCAAGTCTATTGGAAGATGACTATTAATCGGTCACCAACTCTATGAGTTTTCGCTCATTTATTCGGCAAAAAGTCATAATAATAGGTAACACTTTCTTTCATAGTATTGATGTTTTCCTTATTTTTATTACTTTTCGCAATTTTATTTATCGCATTGTTCCTTTGAGTTAATTTTGTTATTTTTGTATTTTTACGCGTTTTGGCAGTGTTAAATGTTTTTCAGGTACAAGGTTAATGACCCACATGACAGGCATGAGAAAACAGGATTTTTCCAAAAGTTCGAGGAAGATTTTTTAAGGCCCCAGTGGACCTGACACGGCCACCTGTGTTAGGCAAGAAACAAGAAAGAAGTGAAGGAGGCCACAAGTAGGGTGCTGACACGGGTGCCTGTGTCAGCTGACATGGCCCGTGTCAGCTTGTATGGCCAAATGAAATTGTTGATTGCTTCACAGAACGCTAACACGGCTGGCCGTGTTTGCCTGGGCGTGGAAAATGTGATTTTTCATGATTTTTTGAATAAATGACTTCCAAAGGGCATTCCGGGGATTTCACGATGCTGTTAATTGAATTTTTGGTATTTAGTCCTGTTTGGAAGAAGGAAAAAGGGACCTTTTGGACTGTGCAAATAATTTTGACGAAGAAAACTTTCATGCGATCAAGAATTGGATGTGGAGAAATTTTCATGAGCAACCGCAATTGAAGATAAATTTTCATCTAATATCTTGTAATGTTTATGTTTACCTTGTATTCTAATTTTATTGCAAACACTATGAGTAGCTAAACCCCCCAATGCTAGGGGGTGTCCCTGAATTGATCTTGTAATAACATTATCCCTTTTGAAATTGTGATTTCACTGTTTTATGAAAATCATTGTTATCGTATAGTTATCTTAACACTTTTTTTATTAAAAAGTAGGATTTGTTTTAGGGTTGACTGTAGGTTTGGAAAAACACGGTTAACATTTTTATACAATAAATCTATAGTATTATCACCTAGGAATAGGGATAAACTATCATAACCGTAACGTTTTAGATAAATCAAATTGCTTGATATTGTTCCTATACCACCAAGGAATTGGGGTATAGGGAGAATACCGAAGGGTTTTGTGGATAAGGAATTATAGTCAACTAATCTTTAAAATCGGTAATGATCAAAGTAAATAGTGATTTTATAAATTAGGCCTGATGTTATTGCAAGGAAAATTGGATTTCTAGTAACAGACAGTCGATGTTATACTGGATGTTATGACATCCGCTACTAAACAGACAATTAAGCTAAGTAGTAAAACACTTAAAGAAAGCAGTAAATAAAAAAGGGAATTATTTACCCAGTTCGGTGCAAATCACACCTACTCTGGGGGCTACCAAGCCAGGGAGGAAATCCACTATAAGTAGAGTTAATTTAGAGCCAAACTACCAGTTTGCACTCTTCACTTAAGACCTACCCAATGCAACTTCAACCTAACACTAGACCTGAGTACCAACTCACTCCCCCTAAATCACAACAGTGATATCAACCAATTAAAGTTAAAGATAAAAATGAAGACACACTTCAAACAAATCTTGATCTTGTTTCACAGCTTCAATCAAGAGACACAACACTCGTGCTTAAAAGCATAGAGTGACACAATTAACATACAACTCAAACACACTAGTCTAATGCAATCATACACCAGATAATTGTTTGGCTCACAAGAAATCCTAAGACACAAAACACACGTGAAGAACAAACATAATTCTTTATTCACAAAACAACTCACAAAACACTCTGTAAAATCTATAAGTCTCTGTCTTAAATCAGGATTGTCACTTATGTATTTATAGGCAACATAAGATCCTTGGGCCTCAGTGCAACAAATAGGTTTAACCAAGTTAAACCTCTTTTCATAAATCAGGGTTCTGTCAATTAGGTCATAGGCATTTTATGTTATCCTCAGCATTGCCTAGCATTTCGCCTGAGATAACTAAGCGCCCTAATATGTTTCTTGGAATCTAGCCTGAGCTAACTCAATCATTATACCAGAAAAATAAACACGCGCCCTTGATGTCAGCTACCTGATGTCATAACATTCAGTATGACATCCAATACACTTTGTTCTTAGCTAACCAAACTTATCTGTAGAACACTACACACGAATGTCATGACATCAATCAAGATATCTACGCACAACATTGTTTTACCATTAAATGCAGCCAATCAAGAACATCTACAAACTTCCCCTTTGGCAAATTTTTGGGTAAAACAATCTGTCACCATATCAGAGAACATATGCAGCAGAAAAGTTCACAACTCACATCTAATCATGCAGGATAGCTACTAGCTAATACTACAATTAACACACATGTTGTACTATAAAATCAGATTCAACTACACTACCAATCACACAGACTGTTCTGGATAACTACACTACCAATCACACATACCGTTCTGGATTATGAATGTCTAGACATCTCATATGACATCCTTAAAAACACTTGTTCCACATCACTAAATACCACCTGCTAGTTCAGACTCCAGATGTCACAACATTTTCTGGAACATCCTGTGATACTCCCCTTCAACTGATGCACAACTACACACCATCTGCAAGCAACCTGCAGAAGCACACACTTCCACCAACATCTAGGATACTACTAAGTTCTAACCAGGAACATACACACACATATAACAGCAACAGCCAAACACACACAGAATCATCACCCTGCTCACAACATCATATCAACAACTTCAGCACCTCAGTACACCTGTAACACAACTCAGAGCAGCATCATAACATCAGCACACCTGCAAACCTGCTCAGTGCATCTACACACAGAAGCAAATATCATCTTCCACCTGTGAGGGACATCAACTAAACACAACTAAGCCTGTAGCAACAAATCATCAAGCACACCTGCTGATGCACAAACAACTAACCCTGCTGTTTCTACTACCACTTCTCCCCCTTTTTAGCCACAAAATTATATCATAACTAAGGAATTAGCATTGATCATACACAGTTGGAAACACAAAAGTAAAGGAGTATTACAAATGAAAGCTCATGCAAAGCAACAAAAAAAACAACCAACCAAAACCAAAGACTAGCCAAAACCAACAGACCATCAGTCAACAATTCATAGCCAGAGCCCTACCAACACATACACATTAATCTTCCTCCTCAAAAGAGCTGGAGTCGACTTCTTCTACATCTTCATCATTATCTTTAGATTATTCCTCTATCACAGTCTCACTATGACCATCAGCAGATCTGGGGGATGGATCAATGCGTGCTAAAGGGGTGGAGATACCATGCACAATACGTCCTTTCTGGAAAAATTTTGTGACAAGTTCCCTAATGGATCTGTCAACATATGCAGACCCTTCCCTGTTTTTAATTCTAGCAAATTTGTCAGCAGTGGGAGAAGAATTACCTTGGGAGTGTTGTTAGGAATTTCCAGCTTGAGGAGATGTAGTACCAGGAGAATCTTCAAAGGATTTGGGATGGTTCTTGGATGGAGAAGCATCTTTATTGAAGGAAATTTTGTTGTTGATGGAAGAGAGAAAACTTGAGGGTCTGAGAGTAATTCTGAAGAGGAAGAGGAATGCGAGAATTGTAGGTGCAGTGAGATAACTCGTTTGTGTGGAATAGAGAGCTCTAGTGGTCAAGAGCGTTGAATGCATTAAAGTTTTAAAACCTCCTCATGCCAGTAATTGCTATAACCCCTGATACATGCAAATTCCCAATTTGCTCCTTAAATTTTCAAATTAAGTGGCATCTTGAGCTTTTGTAAAAATGTCAGCAAGTTGTAGTTCCGTGGCCACATGCTCCAGGGTAATTACTTTGTCTTCCACAAGGTCTCTTATGAAGTGATGTCTGATATCAATATGCTTGGTTCTCCTATGCTGAATTGGGTTCTTAGAAATATTGATAGCACTAAGATTGTCACAGTACAATGTCATGACATCCTGAGTGACATTGTACTCAGTCAACATTTGCTTCATCCAGACCAGTTGGGAACAGCTGCTACCAGTTGCTAGGTATTTAGCTTCAACAGTGGATAGGGAGCACATTTTTGCTTCTTGCTGAACCATGATATGAGGGTGTTCCCAAAGAAGAAACATCCACCAGATGTGCTTTTTCTGTCATCAGCACTCCCAGCCCAATCAGCATCACAATACCCATACAAAATATGGGCACATCCATGAGAATACAACATACAATAATCACAAGTTCCATTCACATATTTGAGAATCCTCTTGACTTGATTTGTGTGACTCACCTTGGGATCTTCTTGATATCTAGCACACACACCAACTGCAAAGGCAATATCAGGTCTACTAGCTGTTAGATATAACAAGCTTCCAATCATACTTCTATACAGGCTTTGGTCAACACTGGTACCACCTTCATCTTTAGATAAGTTCATATGTGTGGGTGCAGGTGTTCTTTTGTGACTAGCATTATCCATGCCAAACTTTTTGACTATATTTTTGGCATATTTACGTTGGGAGAGAAAGACAGAGTTTTCCATTTGCTTGACTTGCTGCCCAAGAAAGTATGTCAATTCTCCACACAGACTCATTTCAAACTCAGATTGCATTTGATTGACAAACTGTTTAACCATTTTATCTGACATTCCACCAAAAACTATGTCATCCACATAGATTTGAGCAATCATGATTTTTCCACCTTCATCCTTCACAAAGAGGGTCTTGTCTATCCCTCCTTTCCTGTATCCATTAGCAGTGAGAAACTCAGTCAGTCTCTCATACCAAGCTCTAGGAGCTTGTTTCAATCCATAAAGAGCTTTCCTCAATTTGTATACATGGTTTGGCAGGTTAGGATCATCAAATCCCTTGGGTTGTTCCACATAAACTTTCTCATTCAAATATCCATTTAGAAAAGCACTTTTCACATCCATCTGGAATAATTTGAACTTTAGAATGCAAGCAATTCTTAACAGCAGTCTTATTGACTCAAGTCTTGCAACAGGTGCAAAAGTTTCATCAAAATCAATACCTTCAACTTGAGTATAGCCTTGTGCCACCAGTCTAGCCTTGTTTCTGGTTACAACTCCTTTTTCATCAGATTTGTTCTTGTAGATCCACTTGGTGCCAATGATGTTTGTTCCTTCAGGTCTTGGAACCAATTCCCATACTTCATTCCTTTTGAATTGTTCTAATTCATCTTGCATAACATTGATCCAATATTCATCCGTTAGAGCCTCCTTCACATTTTTGGGTTTAATCTTGGATACAAAGCATGAATTTGAGATGATTTCTCTAGATCTGGTACTTACACCACTGTTGGGGTCTCCAATGATAAGATCTTTGGGATGATCTTTCAGGATTCTGATAGAAGGTTCCTTGTTGGGAGCTTCTGACTCAGAGTCTGGAGTTACAGCTTGAGGATCTTCAGTATTGACCATAACATCAGTAGGTGTCTCAAGGAATGTTCCAACATCCTCCATGACATTGGTTTCTTCATGCTGATCATCAATGATAACATTAATGGATTCCATCAAGACTTTTGTTCTGGAGTTGAATACTCTATATGCTCTGCTGTTGGTAGAGTAACCCAGGAATATGCCTTCATCACTTTTGGGATCCATTTTTCTCCGTTGTTCACGATCTGTCAGGATGTAACACTTGCTCCCAAAAACATGGAAATACTTCACAGTTGGTTTCCTTCCTTTCCATATTTCATACAGAGTGGAGGAAGTTCCTTTTCTCATGGTGACTCTGTTGTGAACATAGCAGGCTGTGTTCATTGTCTCAGCCCAAAAGGGCATAGGTAATTTCTTTGCATGAATCATGGCTCTAGCAGATTCTTGAGTAGTCCTGTTTTTCCTTTCCACTACGCCATTTTGTTGAGGAGTAATAGGGGAGGAGAATTCATGGCTGATTCCTTCAGATGAGAAGAATTCAGCAAACTTAGAGTTTTCAAACTCCTTTCCATGATCACTTCTGATCCTGACAACACCAATTTCCTTTTCTCTTTGAAGTCTAATACAAAGGTCTTTGAAGACTTCAAACACATATGATTTTTCTCTGATGAACCTTATCTAGGTTTATTTGGAGTAATCATCAACAACCACATATGCATACCTCTTCCCACCAAGACTTTCTACCTGCATTGGTTCCATCAAGTCCATGTGCAACTGTTCCAGAATTTTGGATGTTGTAAGATGTTCAATTCTTGGGTGTGACACCTTGGTTTGCTTGCCAACCTGACATTCACCACATACCTTTCCTTCATCAATAGTCAACTTGGGAATTCCTCTCACTACTTCCTTGGAGATGATCTTTTTCATCCCTCTTAGATGAAGATGTCCAAGTTTTTGATGCCACAGTTTGACCTCATTTTCTTCTCTGGCCATAGAACACATAGTGGAGTTACTTGAGACTTTAGGCTCCCATAAGTAACAATTGTATTTAGACCCAGATCCTCTCATGACTTCCTCTTTTTCTACGTTTGTGACAACACATTCTCCCTTAGTGAATTTGACATTTAGTCCTTAATCACAGAGCTGACTGATACTAATAAGGTTGGGAGTCAGTCCTTTTACCAGCAACACATTATCTAGGTTAGGAACTCCAGGACACTCCAGTTTTCCAACACCTTTGATTTCCCCTTTAGCTCCATCACCAAAGCTCACATAACTAGTGGAATGAGGTTTGATGTTTACCAATAAGTTCTTTATTCCAGTCATATATTTGGAACAACCACTATCAAAATACCAGTCTTCTTTAGCTGATACCCTTAGAGAGATATGAGCTATTAGAGCAACCTCATTGGCAGCCCTTTGTTGTTTCTTAATATGAGCATCCTATTTGGGTTTGACTTGATAAGTGTGGCTGGGAAATCCATGCAACCTGAAGCAAAAAGGCTTTATGTGTCCAAATCTTCCACAGTAGTGACACCTCCACCTTTGAAATTTTCCCTTGGTCTGGTTCATGCTTCTGTTCCCATGATGTTGAGACATTGGCCGCGACATCCGATTTGACCTATGATTTTCAGGCTTTCTTCTCTTGAATCCCAAGATGGGTCCTTGTTTACCAATAAATCCTAGTCCAGACATGTCTCTTACTTTCTGACCACTTTGTAGAATTTCTTCTAGAGTGTCAGTCCCCTTGTTTAACATCCTGATTGATTTTGACATCTGATCAAGTTTAGAATTCAACAAACTGACCTCACTGTTGAGTGAGTCTATTGTTGCAAGATGCTCCTTCTTCTCAGCCTCCAACTCCTTTATAATTTTCTTTTGCTTCTCCCCTTGTTGGCACACTCCTGCACTTCTGATACACAGCTGTTTGTATGAAGCTGCAAGCTCATCCAAAGTTAGCTCATATTCACTAGAATCATCATCAGATACACATACACTAGTTAGTGCAGTGACATGTTTTGCAGATTCTTCTTCTGATCCACTCTCAGAATATCTATCTGACCAAGTGACATTTAGACCTTTCTTTTGCTTCTTGAGGTAAGTGTGTTGTACCCCAAAATTTGCCTAACCTTTTTCTTTACTTGGCTTATGTTTCATTTCATTCTTTAGCATTTGCATTTGCATAGCATTGTCCTTTTGCAGGGGATCAAGGGAAGTGTACCATCCAAGAGAAGGCTATCAAGGGTATCAAGCTCAACCAGGAGTGCTTACTCAAGTTATCCAATGCTTGCAATCATCAAGAAGTGGTCAAATCTCTCAGAGAGAGAAGATTGACAAGTGTTGCTTACCTCCTATCTTGGAGGGCAATTGAGGATCATCAGGGGTTCAAGTGGCCATAGTTATGGACAACAGATGTTGGAGTAGCTCATTTAGTGCTTTTTAAATCATTTGGGAGCTTATCTAAGTGGTCATATCATCTGCAAGAGGTTGCAGTCAAAGTTTGTGCACCTAGGGTTTCATCTGCTTAGTGTAACGTCAATTGTTGGCTTGAAGGAGTTGGAGACTTGGTTCCAAGTCATTGGAGTTATGGGAAGTCATGTTAAGACATCTAGAATTTCATATCAAGTTCAAATCAAGGAGAATCAAGAGTTTGAGAAGTTACTAAATTAGGGTTTCAGAGGATGTTAGTGTAAAATCCCCTTCTTTATGAGCTAACTTCAAGGACCATTTACCTCAAGATACAAGTTCAATCTAATTTTCTTATAAACACGAGACTTGTAAGGCATGTTCTAAGATTTCTTTTGAGTACTAGAACTCATAAATTGGGTTTGTGGAACTCAAGTTGTGATGTCATCAAGTTATGGGTCTCAGATGAACATGTTTTTCAGTCAACAAAAGTCAGCTCACTTCCAAGGCAATTTTGACCTAGAGTCATATTTATTCTCAACTTTTGATGAACATGAAAGTTATTCCTCATGATCTAAGCTTTCCAAAAAGTCCTAGAAGTCCTTCATATCATTTGTGGAACTCAAGTTATGAAGCTTGCAAGGCAAGGGTATTTTGGGAAACTTTGATTATAGGTCATTTTGATTATGGGTCATTCTCATGCACTTAAGTACCTCAAATGGAACTTCAACCAACATGAAAGTCGTTCCAAATGACTTCAATTACATCATGAAACTCAAGATTGGTGTGAATCATGCATGGTTATGGACATTGGTGGGGAAATTCAAGTGAAATTTGGAATTTTAAAGGTGAATCCAATTGAATACATTATAGGTCTTTTCCATGTCCTATTTTTATTCAAATCTCTTCACATTATGCTCATGTGCAAAATGCACAAACTCACTTTGGTTCATGAGAGGAAAAGCACGTGGAATTCAAGATTACTTCAAAAAGAAGATTCATATCCAAACTTGCTAAATGGATCACCAACAAAGCCCAAACTAATCCTAATGTGAAATCCAATTTGCCAGCTGCAAATTCAAGCCAATTTCATGAGTGTATGGAACAGATTTCACGTGTGCATGAGGAGGTATTTCCAATTTGGGAATTTTCAAATCACACCATAACAAGGCTTCATGGGCCTTCCATTTCACTCCTAATCTATAATATATAAGCTCCAAATTCATTTGGTGAGCTCAGAATTGCAATTTCGTGGTAGAGAGCTTCATTTCAAATTTGAAATTGGGGAGCAAAATTCAAAATCATGAATTCAAACTCAGAGCAATTCAAAGCAAATTGGGGCTCCGGCGTCTGGTTCAAAACCTCAGATCTGAGGTGGACTTGTTTGACCTTTTGACTGTGGTGATGTGTTTGCGTTTCATTCGCTTGACCGTGCATGCGTGGAAATTGACTGCCATGTCAATTAATGAAACGCAGCGCTTTGTGTTGTTGAGTGAACTGGGCCTTAGTTGCTATTTGCACACTCCCTTGTGTGAGCCCATTGGATTTCAACGCATCTGATTGCTATTTGCACCATTTCATCTTATTATTTTATTTTATTTTAATTTCTTTTCTGTTTTGATTTTAATCAATTAAAAATAGCTCCAATCATTATAAAACTCAACCAAAAATATTTTCTGACACTTTAATGTGTTATTTAATTTGTGATAATTTTTAATTTCATTTTCCATTTATTTTTCAATTAAATTTGAATTTAATGATTGGAGGTATTTTTGAGTTGCTTTTTCACTTGTTTTCTTTTGTTCTTGTTTGTTCTTGAGCCAATTTTAATCACCTATGAATGAGGCTTCTTCCTCATTTTGATGATGCGTTGAGGTGCCTCTAAGGATGGTTTATGTCAAGGTTTGACCTATTTTTGGTTGACTTTGTTGTGCATTTGTTTGACCCTCGACAACCCTAATTCAAAGTGGAGCACCCTTAGTGAATCAATTTCTTTGGTGATGCTTTGGTTGGACTTTGGTTGTGTTGATTTGGCCACTGGTTTCCAACATCTTTGTAAGCTTTGTGCTTTTTATTTGAATTTATTTGAATTATTTTCCTATTTTTGGTGCACCTTGCAAGTCAAGCTACGCCTAAGGATGGTTCACACATACTAGTTGACCTAGTTTGGGTGGGAGATGACCCTTGTGGATCCCATATGCTTCCAACTCCTCTTGATTCACATTGTTAACATGTTGAAGTTGCTGGTTGCAAATTTTTAGGTCATAAAGTTGTTTGGTTCTTGTTGTAATTTGCATTTGTTTAAGGCTTTCCATTTGGTGTTGAATGTTGAAAGTGTTTAGAACCTAGGTTCTTTACCATGCCTTACCTTGCAACTTGCCTTGCTTTGCTTCCTTCTTTGGTTTGCCTATCCCTCGTTTCTTGTTCTCACTTCTGTCCTAGGACCTTGGGGACTCATCCAAGTTGATTTGGTGCCTTTGACTTACACTTTGAGTTTGACTTGGATGAGAGGCCACTTTGAGAACTTTCTTTTGGTTTCTTTCTTGCATGATCATTGTGATGTTTATGGTTGAGATTTCAGTTGATGTGGCTTGCTTCCAAAACTAATCTCCCATCCTCATATTGATTATGTCTTCTTCTCTTTCTTCTTTGTTTTCCTCTTTGTAGTGATTGATGCATAAATGGTTGTAGGAATTCCATTTCTCCCATTTCATCTTACTTTTGGCTTAAACTTGTTTAAGTTCTCTTGTTTGCATCTCTCATTTGTTTTGCATTCTTTTGTTTGCTTGAAGAGGTTGAGATGTGCTTATGGTGGTTGTTACGCCACACCTTTTTCCTCCCTCTTCTTCTTTGTGTTGCATTGCATGTTTGCATCTTTATCTTCTTTTTCTTCTTCTTTCATCTATGCTTTCTTCTTTTGTCTTCCTTTGCCATGTTCCCTTAGGACTTCTAATCTTTCTTGTTCAAGATGAATTATGATAGACATTAGGTTTGAATCCAAGCATGATAACATTAGGGTAGTCTTTCCTTTTCATCCCAATCATAGGTTTGCATGACAACATTAGGTTGGTTTAGTCTCCCTTTTAGAGCGTGTCTTCTCTTCTCATCTCTAAACTCTTTCAAAACACATAATAAAGGATAATGAGTGTTGTACGCTACGAGCCTTAAGCATTTGGGAAATGATGATTGAGGGGCCTCCTCTCAATTGTCTAGAGTGTTTAGTGTATGTCCTTTGGACGATATGCGACACATTCGCTCCTAAGTCATAGTCTTTAGTGCAACATGAATTACAAACACAATTCAATTCACTTCTTCTTCTTCTTTAAAAGACTAAAAAACAAACATCAAATATTTTTTTCCTTCGGGATTAATTGGAAACAATTTTCATAAAGAGAGTTTTGTTAACTCTTGGTTGTACCGCAAACAGGTAACGCCTAAGTCTCCAATGGTCGAGCATCATACACCTAACTGCTAGAACTAAGTTTTAACCCTACTCGGGTAAAACACTTGAACCAACTTGTGGTTATGTAATCCCGAACAACGTTTGCTTTGATTTCTCATACCAAACGAGGATACGTAGGCACAAGACGACGATGTCTTAGCGAGCAACCTTCCCCGCCTTCACTCGTAGTTTTCCGAACTACGTCGACTCCGACTTTCCCATTGCACGAGGGAGTACGTAGGCATAGAGTGGCGATGCTCTATCGAGTCTCTTTTCTTTTCTTTTATCCCTGTGGCTTGTAGCTTAGTGTCGCACCTCAAAAAATCACAGAGACATTTCGGAGAAACGACCCTCGCGCGAAAGGCGCAGAAATGCGGTTCGACAGAGTCGCCACCGAACTTTATTTTTCCCGAATAAACGGGAGAGGAAAATATCGAGAAAACCTCTTAAAACGAAAAAGATAGGAACAGGGCTGTCGCAACCATGTTCCGGGTTCGGGAGTCGGTTACGTGAGGGGAAGGTATTAGCACCCCTCACGTCCGTTGTACTCAACGGGAACCTCTTAAGGTAAATATGGGGAGTGTTGTTTAGGTTTACTTGTTTTTTTCTCGTTGTTAAAGGTAAGATTGGTAAGTTAAAAGGTTAAAGACGTAAAGGAGAGATGGGTGGTTAGAGGATAGGGTGCTCGCCAAGGATTGGGGCCCTTGTGCCTACGTATGCTCATTCGGACGAGAATGAGAAATCAGAGCATCGTAGTTCGACTACGGGAGAGGATGGGGGAAATGGAAGGAATAATGGAGGAAGATAGAAGTGTGCTCGCCAAGATCATCGCAATCTTGTGCCTACGTATCTTACATTCAAGAGTGAATGAAGAATCAGAGCAGTCGTAGTTCGTGGTAACAACCACGAAAAGACGAGGTTAACTGAGAGATGGAGGGGAGGTAGCTCGCCAAGATCATCGCAATCTTGTACCTACATATCTTATATTTGGACGAGAATGAAGAATCAGAGCAGTCGTATTTCGTGGTAACAAACACGAAAGAAACTGGAGAAAGGAAGATGGATAGAAGGTAGCTCGCCAAGATCATCGCAATCTTGTGCCTACGTATCTTACATTCGAAAATGAATGAAGAATCAGAGCGTCCGTAGTTCGTGGTAACAACCACGAAAGAAACTGGAGAAAGGAAGATGGATAGAAGGTAGCTCGCCAAGATCATCGCAATCTTGTGCCTACGTATATTACATTCGAAAATGAATGAAGAATCAGAGCGTCCGTAGTTCGTGGTAACAATCATGAAAGAAATTGGAGAGAGGAAGATGGATAGAAGGTAGCTCGCCAAGATCATCGCAATCTTGTGCCTACGTATCTTACCTTCGAAAATGAATGAAGAATCAGAGCGTCCGTAGTTCGTGGTAACAACCACGAAAAGATGAGGTTGAAGGGGTTGGAAGTTTGAGAGAGAGGCGAAAGAATGACTGACAAGCAACCCAAGAGCGCGCCTCAAGAGCTTGTCATTCAAGAACTCAAGGAATGCGAGATCCCAAGAATTCAATTCTTTCGGGAATTGACTGAATAAGTTGAAGATAAAGAGTTGGATGTTTTGAAATTGAAAGAATGAACTAATAACAAACTCAAGGGCATGCCTCAAGAGTTACTCATTCGAATATTCAAAGAATGCTAGATTCTAAGAATATCCTTCTTTCGTAAGTTTAAAAAACGTTTGTGAAAAGATTGAATCGGAAATGGAATGCGGGGCAAAGAAGAAGTTGTTTTTAAGTAGCTCGACGATGTGTCGAGGATTTGACCGAAGATGGAACCGACTTGACGACGTGTCAAGGGTTAGATTGTGAGAAATGATATTGGTCCCTAAGGGTGCTTCCAATATCAAAACCACGAGGAGTTGTGAATGCGTGCACGAAATGTCGATGGCTGCGAATGCGTACGAGCATTCGACTTAGGAGAATGTTTGAGAACGATTGAGTTTGAAAAGGTCGAAAGGTTGAGTGAATAACAAATCAAGAGCATGCCTCGAGAATTATTTCACTCGAAAATTCAAGGAATGCTAGATTCCAAGAACTTCCTTCTTTCGGGATTTGAATTGAGAAAATGTTTGAAAGATTGAGTGAATAATAACTCAAGAGCGGGCCTTGAGGGCTACTCACTCTAAAATTCAAGGAATGCTAGATTCTAAGAACCTCCTTCTTTCTAAGCTTGATCGAGAAAAATGTTTTGAAAAAGTCGAAAGGTTGAGTGAATAATAACTCAAGAGTGTGCCTCGAGAACTATTCACTCGAAAATTCATGGAATGCTAGATTCCAAGAATCTCCTTCTTTCGGAGTTTTAATCGAGAAAGATATTTTTGAAGAATTGAATTGAATCGAGGGTATGGAAAGAGTTTGCGGTACTAGAGGTGAGAATACGAAATTGAATTTGAAAATGTACAGGAGAAATGACAATTATTTAGTAAATGAGACGTCGGCCTCACAACTAATTAATCGGGGTATTATTGAGATGCTAGATCTCGACAACATCCTTTTTCATTCAGAAAATGTTTGGATGAACTACGGAAATATCACACAGAATGCTAGATTCCTATGATATTTCTTTGTCCAAAATAACGTACTAAACGAAAAGTAGAACGACATATTATTTAAGGTGTACACCTCAATAATATTAATCCAAAAATCCAAGAAGTTCTAGACTTCAAAGATTTAATTTGCTTTGAAAAAGTACTCAAAGTGAGTCGAAGTTTGAATTTAAATTTTAAACGTGTGCACTAGCAAAGTGGGCTAGTCTTCTAAGTGACCAATTAGAAATAATTGATCAAATAGGTGTCACTGTAAGAAACCCCAGGATTAAGCTTAAAAATGTTGTGTATGGTGATCAAAGGTCGACGGCGAGGCTTTGAAAGCACTCGACTTACATGGGTGGAAAAGGACTCGATAAATTGAGAATATATTTTTTAAAATTTTTTTGAAGCATCAAGCATGATTCAGAAAAAAAACTATTACATTTGAGGGAGTTGGGACATATTGTATCAAATGAGAATAAAATAACTCAAATGTAAGCATGCACAAACAACATTGACTTAAGATTTTTTCGATTTCTTTTTCTTTCTTGAAGTGTTTCGTAAAAAATCTTGTCACATTGTCATGGTACCTTCATTTCCTGCATGTTACCTAGGATGTTCCTTCTGCTTTTGATTTTGAGAAGTGTTCAATGCTTGGAATGGAGGATACGTATGAACTTCAAGTCAAAGGATTTGCATTGACATAGAATTTATTGCCGATTGTCTTCGCAGCTTTAAAATTTCCTTGCACCATTTACGTACTCACAGATGAAAGTATTAACAATTCTTGATATAAATAAGGAATATAATATCAAAAGGAAACCTTAAATATCTTGGTAGTTAACACTCAGCAATTGGCTTGATTCCATTGAAATTAGCAAATATTTATTAGCATCATTGGAAACAACTTTAAACTAATAGTCCTACAGTTAGTAAACCCATAGGTAAACATTCAAATTTGTTAATGTATTAAATCCTATACAAAAATTCATGGAGCAGCTTACTTCCAACAAAACTATGCAAATTTAACTGCAACGCTACGAATATTTCGGTTAACGTCGCAGAATAGTGACAACCCAGAGAATCAAATTACCGTAAGCTTAAAATTAAACAAAGCACAAAAAAATGACTTTTACAAAGGACATAAACTTATTTAAACACTAACTCCCAGTTAAGCAACACGGGGTTTAAAACAGAACTGAAGTCGACAAAGTATTTCGACACAAAAGATAGGCAACGGTAGTGCAACCTTCCCACAGCTCTCGTATACAAAAAAAATTCAAGGCAAATCTGGCGAAAACAAACTATTATCCCAGAAAAACACGAATTAATTCAAAACATTTTTGAAAATGATATGTTTTATGGTCTACAAAAGCTCATTCCAGACTTTAAGGTATACAGCCATATCTTACAAATAGCAGAATATCTTTCAGAAAAAAGAAATTGAACTAATTCCTAAACCAAATAGAACACATTCAATCTAAATCAAAATTATCAAAGCACAACAAGAAGTATGTTACCGAGACGCCAAATCCCTTGCCGTTGGAACCGTTACGAAGAAACCCAAGCTTACGTTATTGCTGTGTTGTTGCAGAGTCATTGCCGCGAGCTGAAGAGCTGTTGAGCTGGTGGCTATTGTGTTGAGTTGCATCAATTCAAAGTGTTGTTGGCATCGTCATTGTCGCTACATCGCCGTTGCTTGGAGCTCGCTACGAGGTTGATAAGGTCTGGGAAAAATGACAAACCCAGAAGGTGACGACATCCTTGAGCCGTGATGTGCACGGGTGATTGAATGGCTTTGATGATTTATCGAGACCACAATGGTTGCTACTCCTGTCAAGCTTCTTTTTCAGACTTCATCCAGTGTTTCAGTTCCTGAAGTGCTTCATTACACAAAGGTTTCGCTGTTGTTGTCGAATATTGTCATTGTGAGGTTGTCGAGTTCGTGAAACTTGCAATTTGCGCTTGACATTGCTTTCTTCCAAGTTATCAATGCTTCCGGCAATGTTAGTGTTGCGGCTACCGTCAAACCAAAATCCTGCACTCAAAAATGGTAAAACCAAATCCACATATTATTCAATTTAAGTCTGTAGCAGCAGCACGCAGAGTAGTGGCAACATCAACAGCTAGCGCGTAGTCGTTGTCGGTGTCGTATCAGGTGAGGTTTCAACTGCAAACATATGAGACGAACTGACATCGTGATTCAGAATTAGCTCGACTTTACAGTCGCTTCTGCCACACTCAAACCTGCGATGGATAGAAACACAACCCAAACAGAACAGGAAACCAACACAGAAATTCAAAATGAAAAAGAAAAACTAAGCATATACATAACCCATTCACTCTTCTTGCTTCTTGCTGTCTTCATAAATTTGCCAAAGATTAAACCACGTATAACCGAAACTCTTGAATACTTCAAAAAACCGAGAAAGCCAACGTGTGTTGTTGATTGTTATCCGGATATAACTCTGGCTCATGGCTTTGAAGTCTTCAAAATGATGTCTTATTCTCTCTTACTAAACATAGCCTTCAACACGGACTAACCACCATGCTCAGAATTTGACATAAACATAAACCTCAAACCATTCGTTAATTTCAAAACATTACTAAAACAATAACAGCAGTAGAACATTTACAAGAAACTGCTATGTCTATCACATTTAAACTCAGCACATACAGAAAGTGATTGGATTGTAATCGATGCAAACAAGATAAAAATATCATATACCAGACTCGAAACCGAACTTTAACCAGCTACCAATCCGAAATAGTTGATGTCGCTGATAACGGAAACAGGTAGTGTGCAAAAGCTGTTAATACTCTTAGTCATCGGTGAAGTTGAGGGGAGTTTGCAACGTTGTGAAACACGGACACCGTCAAGCCTGTGTTGCAACGTTGTTGGTGTCGAGACTCCGTGAGCATTCTTCACTGCAGAGACGGATGGATGATACGCAACGCGTGGATTCAAAAACAACCGATCTGGAATCATTACCATGTCATGTTAAGATCCCATCCCGTATTGTTGTTGGGGTGTGATACCGTAAAAATGTTGCTATAGAGCCGAGACCGCCATTATTTTGAGCGGAAGAGTGTCGAGTTATGGTGTCAGACTTGAAATGGCTTATACGGCTCCTTTGTTGGGTGGATCTTAAAGTGAAGTGTGTTTTACAGTGGTCGAACCTCTGCGCGACATGGAATAGAGGTTGTGAGGGTTAGTTTTGGACGATTGAGGATGGTTCGGAGAAAGAGAAGTAACGAAGGAGACATAAATAAGATTCGTTGTTGGTGGCGGCTAGGGCTTGTGATTGAAGGCGAAAAGAGGAGGTTAGGGTTGAAGAATATTTTCCGGTGATAGTGATGATGATTTGAGGAAAGTGGAAGCTGAAGAGTGACGAGGACTCTAGGGTTTGGGGCGGCGCCGTTTTGGGGAAATTGGGAGGATCGTGAACAGTAATTTTTTTTAGGGTTTTCATCTGAAAATTCTTCCTCTCTTATATCGCGTGGGATCCTCAACCCTCTCTCAATGGGCCTCCAACCGTGGGCTAGCCTCCTTCATCTTTCCAAAATCTAATTCTTCTTTTAATTAATTCTTAGTCTCGTCTCCAATCTAATTACCTAATTACTAATAAAACAAAAAAAACTAATTAGTTAACATAACTAATAAATAAGCATTAACAATGACAATTAAATAAATATTAACAATTATATGTATAACAAACCAAAAATAAAACAATATTAATTACTTAAAAATATTATTAGTAACTTTAAAAAAAAAAAGAAAAAGTTTAAGAAACTAAAAAAATTAATATTCACATAAAAAAACCTTAGGCCATGTGTCGCGCCTTAATTGGTAAAAAAAAGGTAAAATTCTAAAAAATCAACCAATTGCGAGCGGACACATGTCTAAATAACAAGAAAAAAGCAGACAACATAAAATAGAAAATAAAATCGAAAAGTGAAAATAATTGAAAATGGGTAGGACAAATTTAGGGTATGACAGATGCCCCTATCTAATAGGCTTAAGCCTAGGGAAATGAACTGCTACAACGTTCATTTTCCTGAGGTAGAAATCACTTAGATATAAAGAAGACCCTGAATTTTTCCGAAAGAAAAAGAGATGCTTGAGAATTAAAAATGTTGGATGATGTAAACCTCTGAGTCAACTGTAAATAATGGCAAAAAAAAGTCGTCATCACCAAAAGGATGATGGGATGAAACACACGCGACTACCACCACCAAAAGGATGATAGAGCAAAACACTCGCACAATCTGACATTAATGACTATGACGGACCCCTCGCCAAAAGGATGACGGAACGAAACACAAACAAGCTATCGCACAATCTATCACCAATCCAAGTGACAGACCCCCCACCAAAAGGATGACGGAGCAAAACACAAACAAATATCGCACAATCTGACACCAATCCAAGTGACAGACCCCCCACCAAAAGGATGATGGAGCGAAACACAAACAAATATCGCACAATCTGACACCAATCCAAGTGACAGACCCCCCACCAAAAGGATGACAGAGTGAAACACAAACAAATATCGCACAATCTGACACCAATCTAAGTGACAGACCCCCCACCAAAAGGAAGACGGAGCGAAACACAAACAAACCATCGCACAATCTATCACCAATCCAAGTGACAGACCCCCCACCAAAAGGATGACGGAGCGAAACACAAACAAACTATCGCACAATCTATCATCAATCCAAGTGACAGACCCGCCACCAAAAGGATGACGGAACGAAACACAAACAAACTATCACACAATCTATCACCAATCCAAGTGAGAGACCCCCCACCAAAAGGATGACGGAGCGAAACTCACACTAACAATATCACACAATCTATCACCAATTCAAGTGACAGACCCCCCACCAAAAGGATGACAGAGCGAAACACAAACAAATATCGCACAATCTGACACCAATCCATGTGACAGACCCGCCACCAAAAGGATGACGGAGCGAAACACAAACAAATATCGCACAATCTGACACCAATCCAAGTGGCAGACCCCCCACCAAAAGGATGACGGAGCGAAACACAAACAAATATCGCACAATCTGACAGCAATCCAAGTGACAGACCCGCCACCAAAAGGATGACGGAGCGAAACACAAACAAATATCGCACAATCTGACAACAATCCAAGTGACAGACCCCCCACCAAAAGGATGACAGAGCGAAACACAAACAAATATCGCACAATCTGACACCAATCCAAGTGACAGACCCCCCCACCAAAAGGATGACGGAGCGAAACACAAACAAATATCGTACAATCTGACACAAATCTAAGTGACAGACCCCCCACCAAGAGGATGACGGAGCGAAACACAAAGAAACCATCGCACAGTCTATCACCAATCCAAGTGACAGACCCCCCACCAAAAGGATGACGGAGCGAAACACAAACAAACTATCGCACAATCCATCACCAATCCAAGTGACAGACCCCCCACCATAAGGATGACGGAGCGAAACACAAACAAATTATCGCACAATCTATCATTAATGATTATGATAGACCCCCCACAAAAGGATGACGGAGCGAAACACAAACAAACTATCGCATAATCTATCACCAATCCAAGTGACAGACCCGCCACCAAAAGGATGACGGAGCGAGACACAAACAAACTATCGCACAATCTATCACCAATCCAAGTGACAGACCCCCCACCAAAAGGATGACGGAGCGAAATTCACACAAAGTATCTCCCAATCTGTCACCAATCCAAGTGACAGACCCCCCACCAAAAGGATGACGGAGCGAAACTCACACAAACTATCGCATAATCTATCATTAATGATTATGATAGACCCCCCACCAAAAGGATGACGGAGCGTAATACACACACACAGGTTGCTATCACCAAAAGGATGATAGAATAACAAAAATTCAAAGTTTACCAACACCAAAAGGATGCAGGCTAGTTTGAACTGACGAGGTTCGACTATCACCAAAAGGATGATAGTAAGGCAATTGACAACGGTCACGCTTGCTGGGTACAACGCATTGGGGAACACCCAAGAGGAAGATTGGGTTGAAATGAATCAACGGGGTACGCCCACCGTCTTGTTTGGAGATCATAGTTTTGCTGAAATGATTTCATGGTTACGCCTGTGAATTCTGAAGAGGATGCCCCTGACTGGGCTGAGTTTGTCTTGATGTCTTGTCTTGCTCAACAAAAGGTTGAACAACTTCATGAGGAACGCTCACGGTTTTGCTGATGATGCCCCTGCTCGGGTTGGATCTTGCAGTGAACTTCTTGGATTTGCCCAACAAAAGGTTGAACAAACTTCGTGGGGAACGCCCACGGTCTTGAATGGTATGCCCCTGACTGGGCTGAATGTTGATTTGAAGATCTGATCAACCACAAGGTTGCAATACGTCATGGGAGACGCCCATGGTCTTGAAAATAATGCCCCTGACTAGGCTGAATCTTGCTTTGAATATTTTGAAATTTTGTGGGAGAAACCCACAATCGCAGAAGATTGCCCCTGACTGGGCTGATGATTGCTTTGAAGCTCTTGAAAATCATGGGACAAACCCACCATCTTGTGGAAGATGCCCCTGACTGGGCTGATGACAGTCTTGGAAGTCTTCGAGGTTGATCCTGGACCTTGACTTGCATATATGAATGTTGGATGATAATGATGCTCCATAACGAATGGAAATGCAAATGCAAATGCTGACGCGCGGAAATGCAAGAGCTAGGGAAATATGATATGATCGGTATGCATATGATGTAAGATGCTTATGATGATGAATGCAATGCGTATGATGCATATGATGCAGACGAGTGATTGGAAATGTAGGTGGAGACGCCAACGTGGTGGACTTTTGGTAGTTGCCAATGCGAATTGGACTTCGGGTGGTGGGAGGGATTGACTGCCTCGACACGCAGTTTGCTGAAGATGTCATGATTGGAGTAGACGAAGATACTTTGGATGCCCCAAGTCTGGGTACTTGGTGTTTGTGAATTTACTTCAGAGAAGGTTGCAACTCTGCTTGATGATTAGGATAATATGGACTTTCCCTAGTCTGAACATGATAATGGTCTGCCTCAGATTAACCTGTTTTGAAGTTGAAACCGAACTCTGATGGCTTGCCCCTGCTCGAGCTGTTGAATAACCTGCCCCAGCCTATGGGGTTTGTAGTACTCTTACTTCGTGTACGCCACTGAAAGTCAAGTTCCTCCTCGGTTGCCCCTCATTGAGATGTCCTTGAATATCTAGCACTGATTTGCAATTAAAATTGTACATTCATAAAGTAATATTAATGCGCAGTTCAATGTATGTTTTGAAAAAGTGTGTCATTTATTGAGGTGTCGTGAAAGTGTGAGACGAATGGACTGCTAGCCCAGACGTTGTGCTAATTTGATTGGTGCGAAAGATATAGCAAAGAAAATGACACAAATATTGATGATTAGCAAATATGTGAGGAGTCAGGTTACGCAACCTTGCGATAGTACGCTTTCAGAATAAATCTCGCCTCAATTAGGTCTTTCGAGGGTCGTAACATGGTCTGGTTAATGGTTATGAAACAAAGGATATTGGGCTCAAAGTATGATTTGTACCCACCCCTTCTTGATAATCTCCTGTCCTACGTTCAGTTAATTCTGCACTTGTCTTGACGGTGTAAGCTTGAAGGTTTAAGGTTTGCTCAACGTGGCAGTCACTTTATTTTTATGGATGTCAGTGCCCCTTTGATTTGGGTGGCCACTGAATCTTATTTTATTTTTGTTGAGGATTTCGGGGTCCTCTTTTGCTTTTGTTTTGATCCCTAACTTTTGCATGGATTGACTTTGCTTGTCAGATCCATCGGGATTGCCTTGATTTTGCCTAAGTCCCCTCTAAGGTGTTTGACTTAGCTGATTTTTTTGATTTTTTTTTAATAATTTTTGGGAAGGTTGTGACTGCCATAGCATGGGTCTTTGATGAACCACCGTCTTTGGGATTTCGCTTTGTTGATTCAAATGCGGAGTTAGATTAACTGAACACTACCCTGCCCCAGGTTGAGTGTAAAGGTTTGAATATCCGAAGGAAACTACTACTTCTAGGCTCGAAGTGGTCTACTAGGGATTAACTCCTTATATCTCCGGTGTTGAGGGGAATTGAAACAATGCCTGTACATCATTGACGAGATTCTGTCTGAAAGCATATGGTTTGCAATTATGGGTATTTCGTTTTCATCATCCTCCCTCAAATCATGCTAAACAACAGTGAATAAAGTGGAGTGAATAAACGTGTCGGTGATAAGTGAAAAATGAGTGAATACGACATAACTAATTCAAAACATGCATAAACGATACATTAATGAAACCAGATACGAATGGCAATTGTTCAAAGCATACAGTACTTAAACACACAAAGACAAAATATAAGAAATCCTAAAGATTAAATTGCAGAATGACGGCCTTCTTCAGAGAATGGACTTGACTGGACTTGATCTGATGTTGGCACTAGTTGGCTGGCGGCATCGGGTCGTTGATGGCACTGAGATACTTCCCATCAAAGGTGAGAGCTTCCTTGTCAACCAGGTCTTGAATTTTGTGCTTGAAAAACCTGCAGTTTTCAATGTTGTGACCTGGAGCGCCCTTATGAAACTCACAATGAGCATTCGCGTCGTAATCAACAGGAAGGACAGTTGGGGGAGCTAGATCTCTCGGAACGATAGCCTTTTTCTCCATCAGTTGAGCAAAGATATCTGCATATGTCATTAGAAGACTATCAAATACTCTATCTGGCTTCCACGTTCTGTGTTGATTTTGCTGACGCGGTCGTTGAGCGGTTCGCTGTTCTGATTCCTTTCCAGTTATGGAGAGGGCTTCGAAGATCTGATCCATCTTTCTGTTGAGGGATTCCAGCTCCTTCCTGATAGCAACTTGTTCTTGCTGAATCTGCTCCATCGCCCATCTTGTATTGGCTCTAGTTGCGTACTGGTGTCGAGGAATCAACTTGATTTACTAGAGAAGAAGGAACGGAGACATGAGATTCTGCTGAAGGATTGGAAATGCAAAATGCACAACATATGAAATGGAATGCAAATGATATGCGAGATGCAATGCAAGATACAAGATCCAGGATCACATTTTCATAGTTCAAACAACTCTGAAGCTCATAAATGTAATAGGTAGGTAACCAAAATTTATGACCAAAGAAACCTGACAAGTAAGCCCTATACGGGAAGATCTAGTCACTCTACCCATAAACCCACTCACAGGATGGTTTCTATGTTTGGTTCCCAGGATCACGGACACTAGTCGTATTAGCGTCACGCAACAGGCTGGCTGTATTACGACGATAATAACGATAAGGTCTCTCTTGAGCGGGGTCCTCATGCTAGGCTCACAAGGAGCGAGTCCTTGGAGACTAACACTACACGACCACCAATATCGGAACTGGTGCTAACAAAAGGTTCCCAGAATCCTGGACCCTTCATTAATCAAGTCGTGCAACAGGCTAGCTATGTTACAACAAGATCTACGAATAGGTCTCCTCTGGAGGAGCTTTCATGCTAGGCACACAAGGAGCGAATCCTTGGTGACTAACATTACTCGACTACCAATTCTAAACTAAATGTTCTCTCTTCTTTTACCAAAGCTCGGGCGTAGAGCCTTACTCATGATGTCATCCCAAGAACCAACAGGCCAAGATAACAAGCACAAATAAAATCTACAAGAGAACAAATACATAAACGAAAAGGAAAGCAAACAGACACTCCTCACAAACCAAAAGATAGGCTCGACTCTCTCTTTGCATGGAGCAATTCCCCAGCAGAGTCGCCAGCTGTCGCACCTCGAAAAATCACAGAGACATTTCGGAGAAACGACCCTCGCGCGAAAGGCACGGAAATGCGGTTCGACAGAGTCGCCACCAAACTTTATTTTTCCCGAATAAACGGGAGAGGAAAATATCGAGAAAACCTCTTAAAACGAAAAAGATAGGAACAGGGCTGTCGCAACCATGTTCCGGGTTCGGGAGTCGGTTACGCGAGGGGAAGGTATTAGCACCCCTCACGTCCGTTGTACTCAACGGGAACCTCTTAAGGTAAATATGGGGAATGTTGTTTAGGTTTACTTGTTTTTTTCTTGTTGTTAAAGGTAAGATTGGTAAGTTAAAAGGTTAAAGACGCAAAGGAGAGATGGGTGGTTAGAGGATAGGGTGCTCGCCAAGGATTGGGGCCCTTGTGCCTACGTATGCTCATTCGGACGAGAATGAGAAATCAGAGTTTCGTAGTTCGACTACGGGAGAGGATGGGGGAAATGGAAGGAATAATGGAGGAAGATAGAAGTGTGCTCGCCAAGATCATCGCAATCTTGTGCCTACGTATCTTACATTCAAGAGTGAATGAAGAATCAGAGCAGTCGTAGTTCGTGGTAACAACCACGAAAAGACGAGGTTAACTGAGAGATGGAGGGGAGGTAGCTCGTCAAGATCATCGCAATCTTGTGCCTACATATCTTACATTCGGACGAGAATGAAGAATCAGAGCAGTCGTAGTTCGTGGTAACAACCACGAAAGAAACTGGAGAAAGGAAGACGGATAGAAGGTAGCTCGCCAAGATCATCGCAATCTTGTGCCTACGTATCTTATATTCGAAAATGAATGAAGAATCAGAGCGTCCGAAATTCGTGGTAACAACCACGAAAAAAACTGGAGAAAGGAAGATGGATAGAAGGTAGCTCGCCAAGATCATCGCAATCTTGTGCCTACGTATATTAAATTCGAAAATGAATGAAGAATCAGAGCGTCCGTAGTTCGTGGTAACAACCACGAAAGAAACTGGAGAAAGGAAGATGGATAGAAGGTAGCTCGCCAAGATCATCGCAATCTTGTGCCTACGTATCTTACATTCGAAAATGAATGAAGAATCAGAGCGTCCGTAGTTCTTGGTAACAACCACGAAAAGATGAGGTTGAATGGGTTGGAAGTTTGAGAAAGAGGCGAAAGAATGACTGATAAGCAACCCAAGAGCGCACCTCAAGAGCTTGTCATTCAAGAACTCAAGGAATGCGAGATCCCAAGAATTCAATTCTTTCGGGAATTGACTGAATAAGTTGAAGATAAAGAGTTGGATGTTTTGAAATTGAAAGAATGAACTAATAACAAACTCAAGGGCATGCCTCAAGAGTTACTCATTCGAATATTCAAAGAATGCTAGATTCTAAGAATATCCTTCTTTCGTAAGTTGAAAAAACGTTTGTGAAAAGATTGAATCGGAAATGGAATGCGGGGCAAAGAAGAAGTTGTTTTGAAGTAGCTCGACGACGTGTCGAGGATTTGACCGAAGATGGAACCGACTTGACGACGTGCCAAGGGTTAGATTGTGAGAAATGATATTGGTCCCTAAGGGTTCATCCAATATCAAAACCACGAGGAGTTGTGAATGCGTGCACGAAATGTCGATGGCTGCGAATGCGTACGAGCATTCGACTAAAGAGAATGTTTGAGAACGATTGAGTTTGAAAAGGTCGAAAGGTTGAGTGAATAACAACTCAAGAGCATGCCTCAAGAATTATTTCACTCGAAAATTAAAGGAATGCTAGATTTCAAGAACTTCCTTCTTTCGGGATTTGAATCGAGAAAATGTTTGAAAGATTGAGTGAATAATAACTCATGAGCGGGCCTTGAGGACTACTCACTCTAAAATTCAAGGAATGCTAGATTCCAAGAACCTCCTTCTTTCGAAGCTTGATCGAGAAAAATGTTTTGAAAAAGTCGAAAGGTTGAGTGAATAATAACTCAAGAGCATGCCTCGAGAACTATTCACTCGAAAATTCATGGAATGCTAGATTCCAAGAATCTCCTTCTTTCGGAGTTTTAATCGAGAAAGATATTTTTGAAGAATTGAATTGAATCGAGGGTATGGAAAGAGTTTGCGGTACGAGAGGTGAGATACGAAATTGAATTTGAAAATGTACAGGAGAAATGACAATTATTTAGTAAATGAGACGTCAGCCTCACAACTAATTAATCGGGGTATTATTGAGATGCTAGATCTCGACAACATCCTTTTTCATTCAGAAAATGTTTGGATGAACAACGGAAATATCACACAGAATGCTAGATTCCTATGATATTTCTTTGTCCAAAATAGCGTACTAAACAAAAAGTAGAACGACATATTATTTAAGGTGTACACCTCAATAATATTCGTCCAAAAATCCAAGAAGTGCTAGACTTCAAAGATTTAATTTGCTTTGAAAAAGTACTCAAAGTGAGTCGAAGTTTGAATTTAAATTTTAAACGTGTGCACTAGCAAAGTGGGCTAGTCTTCTAAGTGACCAATTAGAAATAATTGATCAAATAGGTGTCACTGTAAGAAAGCCCAGGATTAAGCTTAAAAATGTTGTGTATGGTGATCAAAGGTCGATGGTGAGGCTTTGAAAGCACTCGACTTACATGGGTGGAAAAGGACTCGATAAATTGAGAATATATTTTTTAAAATTGTTTTGAAGCATCAAGCATGATTCAAAAAAAAAAACTATTACATTTGAGGGAGTTGGGACATATTGTATCAAATGAGAATAAAATAACTCAAATGTAAGCATGCACAAACAACATTGACTTAAGATTTTTTTGATTTCTTTTTCTTTCTTGAAGTTTTTCGTAAAAAATCTTGTCACATTGTCATGGTACCTTCATTTCCTGCATGTTACCTAGGATTGTTCCTTCTGCTTTTTATTTTGAGAAGTGTTCAATGCTTGGAATGGAGGATACGTATGAACTTCAAGTCAAAAGATTTGCATTGACATGGAATTTATTGCCGATTGTCTTCGCAGCTTTAAAATTTCCTTGCACCATTTACGTACTCACAAATGAAAGTATTAACAATTCTTGATATAAATAAGGAATATAATATCAAAAGGAAACCTTAAATATCTTGGTAGTTAACACTCAGCAATTGGCTTGATTCCATTGAAATTAGCAAATATTTATTAGCATCATTGGAAACAACTTTAAACTAATAGTCCTACAGTTAGTAAACCCATAGGTAAACATTCAAATTTGTTAATGTATTAAATCCTATACAAAAATTCATGGAGAAGGTTACTTCCAACAAAACTATGCATTTTAACTGCAACGCTACGAATATTTCGGTTAACATCGCAGAATAGTGACAACCCAGAGAATCAAATTACTGTAAGCTTAAAATTAAACAAAGCACAAAAAAATGACTTTTACAAAGGACATAAACTTATTTAAACACTAACTCCCAGTTAAGAAACACGAGGTTTAAAACAGAACCGAATTCGACAAAGTATTTCGACACAAAAGATAGGCAACGGTAGTGCAACCTTCCCACAGCTCTCGTATACAAAAAAAATTCAAGGCAAATCTGGAGAAAACAAACTATTATCCCAGAAAAACACGACTTAATTCAAAACGTTTTTGAAAATGATATGATTTATGGTCTACAAAAGTTCATGCCAGACTTTAAGGTATACAACCATATCTTACAAATAGCAGAATATCTTTCAGAAAAAAGAAATAGAACTAATTCCTAAACCAAATAGAACACATTCAATCTGAATCAAAATTATCAAAGCACAACAAGAAGTATGTTACCGAGACGCCAAATGCCTTGCCGTTGGAACCGTTACGAAGAAACCCAAGCTTACGTTATTGCTGTGTTGTTGCAGAGTCATTGCCGCAAGCTGAAGAGCTGTTGAGCTGGTGGCTATTACGTTGAGTTGCATCAAGTCAAAGTGTTGTTGGCATCATCATTGTCGCTACATCGCTGTTGCTTGGAGCTCGCTGCGAGGTTGATAAGGTTTGGGAAAAATGACAAACCCGGACAGGTGACGACATCCATGAGCCGTGATGTGCACGGGTGATTGAATGGCTTTGATGATTAATCGAGACCACAACGGTTGCTACTCCTGTCAAGCTTCTTTTTCAGACTTCATCCAGTGTTTCAGTTCCTGAAGTGCTTCATTACACGAAGGTTTCGCTGTTGTTGTCGAATATTGTCACTGTGAGGTTGTCGAGTTCGTGAAACTTGCAATTTGCGCTTGACATTGCTTTCTTCCAAGTTATCAATGCTTCCGGCAATGTTAGTGTTGCGGCTACCGTCAAACCAAAATCCTGCACGCAAAAATGGTAAAACCAAATCCATATATTATTTAATTTAAGTCTGTAGCAGCAGCACGCAGAGTAGTGGCAACATCAACAGCTAGCGCGTAGTCGTTGTCAGCGTCGTATCAGGTGAGGTTTCAACTGCAAACATATGAGACGAACTGACATCGCGATTCAGAATTAGCTCGACTTTACAGTCGCTTTTGCCACACTCAAACCTGCGATGGATAGAAACACAACCCAAACAGAACAGGAAACCAACACAGAAATTGAAAATGAAAAAGAAAAACTAAGCATATACATAACCCATTCACTCTTCTTGCTTCTTGCTGTCTTCATAAATTTGCCAAAGATTAAACCACGTATAACCGAAACTCTTGAATACTTCAAAAAACCGAGAAAGCCAACGTGTGTTGTTGATTGTTATCCGGATATAACTCTGGCTCATGGCTTTGAAGTCTTCAAAATGAAGTCTTATTCTCTCTTACTAAACATAGCCTTCAACACGGACTAACCACCATGCTCAGAATTTGACATAAACATAAACCTCAAACCATTCGTTAATTTCAAAACATTACTAAAACAATAATAGCAGTAGAACATTTACAAGAAACTGCTATGTCTATCACATTTAAACTCATCACATACAGAAAGTGATTGGATTGAAATCGATGTAAACAAGATAAAAATATCATATACCAGACTCGAAACCGAACTTTAACCAGCTACCAATCCGAAATAGTTGATGTCGCTGATAACGGAAACAAGTAGTGTGTAAAAGTTGTTAATATTCTTAGTCATCAGTGAAGTTGAGGGGAGTTTGCAGCGTTGTGAAACACGGACACCGTCAAGCCTGTGTTGCAACGTTGTTGGTGTCGAGACTCCGTGAGCATTCTTCACTGCAGAGACGGATGGATGATACGCAACACGTGGATTCAAAAACAACCGAGCTGGAATCAACACCATGTCATGTTGAGATCCCATCCCGTATTGTTGTTGGGGTGTGATACCGTAAAAATGTCGCTATAGAGCCGAGACCGCCATTATTTTGAGCGAAAGAGTGTCGAGTTATGGTGTCATACTTGAAATGGCTTATACGACGCCTTTGTTGGGTGGACCTTAAAGTGAAGTGTGTTTTACAGTGGTCGAACCTCTGCGCGACATGGAATGGAGGTTGTGAGGGTTAGTTTTGGACGACCGAGGATGGTTTAGAGAAAGAGAAGTAACGAAGGAGACATAAATAAGATTCGCTGTTGGTGGCGGCTAGGGCTTGTGATTGAAGGTGAAAAGAGGAGGTTAGGGTTGAAGAATATTTTCCGGTGATAGTGATGATGATTTGAGGAAAGTGGAAGCTGAAGAGTGACGAGGACTCTAGGGTTTGGGGCGGCGCCGTTTTGGGGAAATTGGATGGATCGTGAACAGTACATTTTTTTAGGGTTTTCATCTGAAAATTCTTCCTCTCTTATACCGCGTGGGATCCTCAACCCTCTCTCAATGGGCCTCCAACCGTGGGCTGGCCTCCTTCATCTTTCCAAAATCTGATTCTTCTTTTAATTAATTCTTAGTCTCCTCTCCAATCTAATTACCTAATTACTAATAAAACAAAAAAAACTAATTAGTTAACATAACTAATAAATAAGTATTAACAATGACAATTAAATAAATATTAACAATTATATGTATAACAAACCAAAAATAAAACAATATTAATTACTTAAAAATATTATTAGTAACTTTAAAAAAAAAAGAAAAAGTTTAAGAAACTAAAAAAATTAATATTCACATAAAAAAACCTTAGGCCATGTGTCACGCCTTAATTGGTAAAAAAAAGGTAAAATTCTAAAAAATCAACCAATTGCGAGCGGACACATGTCTAAATAACAAGAAAAAAGCAAACAACGTAAAATAGAAAATAAAATCGAAAAGTGAAAATAATTGAAAATGGGTAGGACAAATTTAGGGTATGACACTTAGATAGTTTAACACCCTTTTAGATAGATAACAAGCGTGGATCCCGTTGAGTACGACGGACGTGAGGGATGCTAATACCTTTCCCTTGCGTAACCGACTCCCGAATCCAAGATTTGGTTGCGATGACCTATCTTCTCCCTTTTTCGTAGGTTTTCTCTGACCGTTTTCTTTCCCTCTTTTGGGATAAATAACGAATGGTGGCAACTCTTCTGTCTTCCGCTGGCCCTCTGTCGCTACTGCGAAAATCGGCGCCGGCTATGACAGAAGAGTCGCCACCGTGCGTTATTTATCCCAAAAGAGGGAAAGGAAACGCTCAGAGTAAACCTGACGCAAAGAGGGAATGGAATGGTCATCGCAACCAAATCCTGGATTCGGGAGTCGGTTACGCAAGGGGAAGGTATTAGCACCCCTCACGTCCGTCGTACTCGACGGGATCCACGCTTGTTTTCTAGTACAGATTGTTATTCTATCTACCCTATAGGTCTGGGTTAAAAAGAAAAGAAAATGACTCGGCAAAGTATCGCACTTTATGCCTACGTATTCCCGTTTGGAACGAGAAATTAGAGTCAACGTAGTTCGCCTACCTACGGGAAAGGAGGGGAAGGTTGCTCGCTAGGATACGACATCATATGCCTACGTACTTTCATACAACATGAAAGATCAGAGCAAACGTAGTTCGGGCCACGGAAGACTCAGGTTTGTCTTGACTGTTTTTTATCCTTCTGAAAAAGGTTTTTCTTGATTAAGAGTCCAAGCGGACAAAAATGACACTTTGATGTTTGTTTTGAATCTTTTACGAAAGAAATGTTTTTTAGTTTGTTTGCAATCTCTTACGCACTAGAGACTATGATCTGAGAGTGACTACGTCGCGTGTCACCCAAAGGGTACCACACTAAGCAGCTAGACTACTGGAAAGAAGCTCTCCAATAACCCTTTCTCAAATAGCTTAAGGCTCGTAACGTACAATATCGATTAACCTTATTACTGTATTTTTGAGTTGTTTTGAGATACGAAGGGAAAAAAGCTCTAAAAAAAACCTAGGGTTGAAAAGGGAATAAAAACTAACCTAATATTGTCATGCATGGATAAGAAACCTAATGTCTGTCATAATTCCCTCCTGCACAGAGGAAACCAGAGATCCTAGGGGATAAACAGAAAAGAAAGCAAGCAAATACAGTAAAATGCATGCAATGCAGCAATACAAGCGAGGCAAGGGAGTCCCACCCAACCTCGAACCTGGGAAAACAACAAGCAAAGTGAATCAACATTCACTTCAAACCTATGTGTCATACCCCAAATTTGTCCTACTTAAGTATTTGGTGATTATTTTACTGCTTCACGACTTCTGGCTATGACTACCTAAGACTTCGTTGATGAAGACCTGATGTGTGCATATTGTGGTTTTAATCCCTAGCAGTTTATGTTGATTTCTTGAGAGAAGAGCATGCCTCCAGCCCTTATACTCAGACTCATAGGTGTCCTCGTTCTCACGATCAGGCAGATATGATATGGTCAATAGCGTCAAACTATGTTTGGATTCTAGATCAGTTTGTGACAAACTTAGATTTAGCTTGCGAATTTCAGGGCCATATTTCTGCAATTTTGTTCTGGGAGTTGCGCAGCTATGGAAATTTGATTTAAGGATTACTTCAAGACCAACATAATTTAGAGTCCTTAATTGATTTATTACAAGAGTGTTTGAATGGGCTAAATTTGTGGAGTTTAGCTTAAATCATGTCCTTTTGAATTGGGATGCAAGTTGATTCGAAGTTGTGTTTGGAGTACGTTCAAGCAAAGACTATTATACCTTCAAGTTATGTTTCAAAGTGCATTATCATCATTATTCAAAGTTGTTTACGGAACGTGTTCAATTCATGGTTGGATTGATGTGTTCCATGTCTAAGATCATTATATTACTTGTGATCAAATGGTTTTAGAAAGGTGAGATTAAAGCTGCCAGGTTTTTGGACATCATGGCATGAAAGTTGATCATGCATTCATGGGTCGTGAATATATTCCATGTAAAAAGTATAATTGTGCAGATGATATATATACTACACAGGCCTTATGAACAACAGGGAGAGTTTGAAAAGTAAATGTGTGGGTTCAAGCCATTCCAACAGCAAAGCCACAAAGCTACGTAAAATACTATTAAGTTTGAAATATTCATTTAAACTCAAGTGAAGTCATTACAAACCAAAGTTGCATCACAGTTCCTAATGCTATGTTACAAGAATTAAATCTCATTCATAATTCGGCTACAAGCTTCGTCCCGCAGCAGTTTCTCAAGCTAACAAAATAAAACCATGGCGACAGACAAATACAGACGGATGAGATTCAAGTTACGGCCCGTCGCAGAGTGGGGGGATCATCTTCATTCCTTCTGCAAAACTCTTCTACTCAAATACGCATTTTTGCACCTTCATTCTAGCTTCCTCAAATATTGGCAGTATGATGAAAACAGGAATCACATTGCATGGAAAAGCTTCTTCGGGTCACTTTGGATACCCTGAATTGGTCGATCCACAATGAAGTTGTTGCAGCTCTCTCTGCATGTCTTTAATTTGAAAAAGAGCTATGCTATTTCAAATTCTCGTTCCACTTACAGACGCGCATTCCTCATTTATTACACACTTCGTTGAAAACCCGTAACCCACCCAAAATAATTTCTTCATCTTCTCTCTGATCAATTTATCGTTACATTTCAGTGAGTTGCCAGCCGTTACTCTTTGATGCCACGACCGCCTCAGGGTAATATACTAGTTCCTGTAAATGACGAAGATTGGAAAGAGATGAAGATTGTCCTGGTATTATGACATTACTTCTTGACATACTTCTTGTCAAGTTGTTACTTCAGAAGCCTGTTAATAAAGAGTCTGTTGTGATTATGCCAGCTTTTGGTGTACAGATTGAGACTCATTATACGAGTGGAAAAGTCATCCGATGCTTTGTTCCCATTAACAAGATTCTAAAACCTGTTTTATTAGAATGTGTGACTCCAGTGACTTGTTACTGGACTCTATCCTTGATTGTTCGTGAAGAATCAGAAATGGTGTTAGTTTTCAAGAACTTGCAAACCATATAACTGAAGCTATAAACCATGCACCTTCTGTTGTCATATTTGATGACCTTGATAGTATAATTTCTACCCCTGATTCCGAAGGATCCCAGCCATCAACGTCTGTTGATGGACTCACAGATTTTCTTGCTGACATTATGGATGAATATGGGGAGAAGAGGCAGAAATCATGTGGATTTGGACCAATAGCTTTCGCAACAACCATACGGTCCCTAGAGAAGATGCCACAAATCTGGTTGCGGAGTTACGAGCTTATTACCATCCTGCACAAGTTTTTGACAGATAAGAAGCATTTATCAAAACATGAAGTTCAAAGGCAATGTATAAATAGAGTAGTGCACTACCATGATAAGAGAACTGGTAACAATCCAGAATTCCAATGCTACTGAATGATGAGATAGAACCAGGTATGAGCAAGAACCTGATATGAAAAATCAGTTGATTAAACTCAGCAATTACAATAAGAAAAATGTTGCAAACATAAGAGGTTGAGACCATTTCACAGAGAATAACAGTATAAGGTAAAATGAAGTTAAATCCAAAGCCACATCAGCACAGTAAAAATCTCAAGACTTCACAGTAAAAATCAAGGTAAAAGTAGCTTTTTAAAATGCACTAACAGACAAACTTGGAGGTCACTGTCGTTCAAATCCCATAGAATCAGTGATGGTGGTATCAGCATATAACGGATTTGTACCACCAGAGGACACCTCATTGTCCTACACCAAAAATTCACACGAATCAAGCAATTTTCCTACCAGCAGGTTTTGATTTCACACGTACCAAGCCAAACCCTAAAAAATCCCCTATAAATTAACCCCATTCATTGGCAAGAAAACAAAAAGAAAATACCAGCGAAGCTCTGCTAAATTCTTACCCTAACCCCCTCACTCCAAAGCTCGTATCAACAAATGTTTTTTAGATTCACCATTAGAATCTGAATAAGCATTGAGCTCGAACACACATACATTCATTCGAAACGACGCATTTGAAAGGAAAAAGAAACAGAAAACAAAATAAAGAAATAGGGAGTGGCGCGTTGAACTTACTCGAGGTAGCTTTTCTCTTGAAAACTCGCCGGAATTTCAAACTCAGGTTTTACATCTCATCTTTACTTGATATTTATGCTGTTGACATGCTTTAAGATGTAGATTTCTCTTTAAATCCTTAAATGTTAGCTCAAATTTGAAATTAGGGTTGAGAACCTTCCGTGGTTAACTCGCGCGTTTCCGAAACCCATAGGAAGGACTTGAGGTTTCTGTTTTGTTCATAGTTGGTCGAAAATATTTAGGATTTGTGGAGAACATTGGGGATTTCTGGGTAGATTTTGTTGGAGTGTTTTGCATAGTTAGGGTTTTGTTTTTTTTGCTGTTGTTTTCGTGGAGATTGGAGATTCAGAGAAGAGATGAAAGGGTATTAAGAACAAGAAAGAAAGGTTTGGGTTAGAGGAGATAATGGGAAGGAATAAAGTTTTTTTTTAAATAACAAAACCACTCTTTTTTCTGATAAGAATTTGATGTGCATTAAATAACAATCACTTCCTCAATAGCTACATGTTACACTATGATATTTTGAATTTGGCTTTTCCTTTTCCCTATATGACACGTCAGTTTATAGAAGAAGGAGGTCTATGGTCAGCATTTCATGTTTTGGTTTTGTTTATTAATTCTCTTCATTTATTATCCATAATGGTTAGTTTTTATGCTGTACATATAGCTGATTTATGATGATAGGGGCGGCCGCGTGTGCACCCTACTCATCTTTCGTTTCATCTTCTTATCAGCATTAGAGTTAAGATGCTTTAAAGCCCAATTAGTGTCACCTTGTAACTAGTATACCCCTAGGTCTAATTGTCTTTTGCTTTTATATTGCGTTTTTTTTTATTGTTTTTAATATAACCAATTAGAATAACTAATTATATTAATCATGCTTAGTGATTTTATTTGAATATTTTTTTGATTAGTTCTCAAATTAATAACTAATATTGTTCATTTGATTTACTAGTTATTTTAAGGATTAATTTATGGTTAATAATAATTTAAATTGATTCTTACTATTATTATTATTATTTTATCCTAACTCAATTCATTTCTCAACATGATTGATTTAAAAAACATGTTCTTAGGTTAATATTGAAAGTAGTGGGTTCGGGAGTCTAGCACTCCTTGGATCCTTAGACAACCGCTCTTGGGGTGTACGCTTTGAGTTGTGGTTGTTTCGTCTTTCATCCCTAAAATTACCCAACCTCGTTTAAACCTTCAAAATGTCGCAAACCCTAATTCGAGCAATACGCTCATCCTAGTTCAATCTACACACTAATATTTTTAAATTATTTTCATAATTAAAATTACGACAGTATCGAGTTTTTGGAGTCGCGCATTCCTTGAATTCAAGAATAATTACTATCAAGGTGTACACTTTGAATAGTATATCATTCGAACTTTCGTTTCTAAAACACTTCTTAATTATTTGGGCCAATACTTACATTGTCCAACAAACATATTTTATAATTAATTGAATGAAAAAGGTATCGTTGGAATCTAGCATTCCGGTAATATCCCGATTAATTGATTGCGAGGCCGACGTCTCGTTTATCAATTAGTCGTTATTCCTCCTAAAGTTTTCAACCCATCTAACCTCGTTCCTCACCCATGTGTAATCGAGTCTAAACCCTAGTACGCTTCTAAACCATACGTCAAATTCAAAATTATTTTCTTAATTAAACTACGAAAGAATTGAGTTCTTGGAGTCTCGCGCTCCTTGAATTCTTGAGTAACCACTCTTGGAGCGTACGCTTTAGGTTGTGGGTTGCTCGACTTTTCGTCTATAAAATACGTACCCTAATTACTTGGACGAATATTACATTATCCATTCAAATACCATTTCATAATTAATTGAATGAAATAGATGTTGTTGGGATCTAGCATTCCAATAGTATCCCGACTAATTGGTTGCGAGACTGACGTCTCGTTTATCGAGTAGTCGTCATTCTCCCTTAAAATATCCAACCATTCCAACTCTTTTCTCGCCCCCATGCGACCGAAACCTTAAACCTATTCAAACCTATTCTCTTCCCTAAACAAAAACATCCAATGCGATAAACACAAATTCCCCGCCCTCGTGCGATTCCCAACCAAAACACCTTTTGTCAAGAACATTGTTTAGTCCCTTCTTCCGCGCATAACAAACTAGTGCTTCGGCCTCCCCTAGTGAGCAGACAAGCCAACATTTAGCAGTTGGAATGCGACCTAAACACTCGCGCGTCAAACACAAACCTTTTACCATAGTTAGCCGAACTATGGTTGCTCTGATTCTTCATTCCCTCTCAAATGTAAGATACGTAGGCACAAGATTGCGATGATCTTGGCGAGCACAATCCCCTCTTTTTCCCGTAGTCCCACGAACTACGAACGCTCTGATTTTCCACTTCTTACAAGTGAAGATACGTAGGCACAAGGGCCCCAATCCTTGGCGAGCACCCTATCTTAAAACCACCCATTTCCCTATAGGAGAAACCTTAGAAGAAAACAAACAAGCGTAGTTAACTTTACTCTCGAATCGATCAAGAGGTTCCCGTTGAGTACAACGGACGTAGAGGGTGCTAATACCTTCCCTCTACGTAATCGACTCCCGAACCTAGAATATTGGTTGCGATGACCATGTTCTTATTTTTTTAAAGTTTTAATCGATATTTTCCTATTCCATCCTTGGAATGAATAAAGTTCGGTGGCGACTCTGTTTCGAACAGTATTTTCCGCGGCCATCGCGAGGATCGTATTTTTCGAGGTACGACAGATGGCGACTCTGCTGGGGATCACGCATTGCCCTATGCAAGAGAGAGTCAAGCCTAACTTGACTCGATTTGAGAGTACTAACCTTTTGTTTAACTGTTTTCTTTATGTTTATTTTCTCGTGTTCTTTATTTATTGCTTTCTCTTTCTATTATATGCTTTATAGTATATTTGCTTGTTGGATTCTGGGAAAATATCACAAGTAAAGCTCTACACCCGAGCTTTGGAAAAAGAAGAGGGAAAACATAGTTTAGAATTGGTAGTAATTAGTGTTAGTCCCCAAGGACTCGCTCCTTGTGTGCCTAGCATGAAAGCTCCTCCAGAATAGACCTTTTCGTAGATCCTATCGTAACGCAGCTAGCCTATTACACGATTTGATTCGTGAAGGGTCCATGACTCTGGGAACCATTCTTAGAACCAGTTTCTATACTGGTAGTCGTGTAATGTTAGTCTCCGAGGACCCGCTCCTCGTGTGCCTAGCATGAGGACTCCGTTCAAGAGAGACCCTATCGTACTCTCGTTATAATACAGCTAGCCTGTTGCGTAATGTTGATGCGATCGGTGTCCGTGACCTTGAGAACCCCATCCGTCAACGTAGAAACTATCCCGTGAGTGGACTATTTTGGGTAGAGAATCTAGAACTATCTTTATACCTGTTAGGAGGGTGGGAGATACTTGTGATAACCTGGATCCTGCACTATTGTATTCATAAACATTTACATATACATCATAACTTACACTAGTTTTTATTTTCAGGGAAGCATTTATATTGACAGGTTGACATACATTCGCAATGGCCACGAGTTCAGAAAAAAGAAAGACTATTCAACTTAAGGCACTCAGACCTGATGTTAGTGTGGTCATGAACTATTTGAAAGAAATGCCTACCATCTTCAAGAAGACTCTGATAGGAAGGTTTGGCCAGGTGATTGATCTGCTAATGGTTAAAGTACAGGTCCCTGCAATTACGGCATTAGCACAATTCTATGATTCGCAAATGAGAAGCTTCTTATTTCGAGATTTCTACTTAACACCTGCTATCGAAGAGTTCGAGGGGTTCCTAGGTTTCCCGGTCAAGGGTAGGGCACCTTATACTATGATAGGGCAGACTCCAGAAGTGGAAGAATTGGCCGATTCTCTCAAAATATCGATCTCAATAGCCAAGGCTGGTTGGAAGAAAAGAGAAGATTTCTTCGGTTTTAGAAGCATTGTATTAGAGAAAGAAGCAATCAAGATGTTAAAGAACAAACAATGGGATGCTTTGGTGAATGTATTGGCTCTCCTCATCTATGGGCTAGTATTATTTCCCACTTTCGAAGATTTCGTTGATTCTGCAGCTGTCAGCATATTTTGGGCCGTTTGGAAGAAGAATCAAAGCCCAGCACACCCTCTCCTGGCTGATGTCTTTTACACTTTACACCTTCGCCATGAAAAAAAGGGTTCAGTATTGACATTTTGTCTCCCTATTCTCTACAAATGGCTCACTTCTCACATACTCAAACGTCACGCCAGTGTCCCAACTTTAAACAGTGGGGAATGGGCTCAGTTTCTAGCATCTATCTCCGAAAAGAACATCACCCGGTACCCGAATAAGTTGGAAGTAAGTGAGATCATCATGAGCTGTGGTAGTTTTGGCAACGTACCGTTGATCGGGTCAAAAGGTTGTATAAGCTATAACCCTATACTAGCTATACGACAATTTGAGTACCCAATGTTAGGGAAGCCTGAAGACAAAGAGTTAGAAGAAATGATCCTTCATGAGACAGGTGTTAAAGATCCCTCACTTCTCTGCCAGATTGTACGTTCTTGGCAGCAAGTTCATACTAAAGGATCTGAGTTGAGAAGAAGGGATGGGGTGGCGAGAATGCCTTATCGGCAATGGGTTCTGGAAAGGGTCAAAATGGTTAAGCTACCCTTTTCTGTTGAGGCACCTCCTAGACCCACCACTCCACAGCCTGTGCCCATATCAGTTGAAGAAGTGGATGAGATGAGGCTCAGAATAGCCCAACTAGGGAAAGAAAATGAAGACTTGCAAGTAAGGCTTCAGGATGTGGTTAATGAAAAGAATCATATGAAGTATGAGATCGCAAGAAGGGATAAGCAAATTGAAGAAATGGGAAGCAGGATTGATGAAGAGGAGGGAAAGAGGAAAAGGACTAAAGTATGTATCAATCAAGCTGACAGTTGTTTAGATTCTCTCAAGGAGCAGCTAGAGTACGCTCATGCAAAATGGCGAGAAAATGAGCAATGGTACATTTTAGCCACTAAGAAGAGCAAGGAGCTCAGAGATACGTTAGGAGTTGAAGTTAAGACATTGAGTGTTGCGCTACGCCTTTCAAGAGCTGGCGAGGATAGAGAACGTCAACTCAAGAAAGAGGCCTTAAATGCATCTCGGATAACACCGGAGGATTGGCATAAGACTTGTGCTAAAATAGATGAGCTCGAAAGGTTCATAAAATATCAAGAGAACAAGATGGGAGTCGTTATGGAAGACAAAGCCATTTGGTCTGCTGCAAGGGACCAACTAGCTCAAGATGTTGCCGCATATGAGCAATCCATTCACATCATGAGGAACAACCGAGACGTATACCGCAACAAGCTAAATGGATTGATAGAATTTTGCAATTGGTTGACCAAGGATCTAGTTTGGAAACATAGAGATGCTATGGAGGCCATTGATGACTCCACCGCTCCGGCCATTTGCGAGTTCATATATGTGTGCCAGGAAATGTTGGCAAGGTTCAAAGAAGAGCTCAAGGAGCGAGAAGCAAAAAGAAACAAAGTTTGAAGTTTTCTTAGTTTTCTTTTCCTGTTGTTTGTTTGGAATGCGAATTTGTTTTCCTTGTTAACTTCTACTCTTGTTATGTTGGAACAATTTGAATGAATGAAGAGTAGTTATTTTGTTTTATTTGTTCTCGTGTTGTTTGAATGTCTGATAAATAACTAATCATTATAAATGCTTCCCTAAAAAGAATAAAAACGCAATCATACCCATAAGCATAACATAAGCATTTTTGCATCTTCACCCGACAGTACAACTCATTGGACTTTTCCCTTTCCTTCAGAATTTGAAAGCTGACTATTCGACATCGCTACGAGACCAGGCGCAACTTCCAAATGACGCTTGAGCAAATGGAAGAGACTCATAATACCATGAGAGGTGACATCGACGCTCTCAAGTTGAAGATGGATCAGCTGTTGGAGACAATGCTGACGCTAGCCCAGAAAGAAAACAATGCTGAGACTTTTGCTGATGCCAGGAAGGCGGCTGACAACGTAGGAACTTCGGGGATTGTTAAAACCCCTCACGCTGACCTTGTTGACCGTTCCATATCCGCGCGTCAGGGTTCTGAAGCAGACATGGACGAACAATACAATGCTTTCTACCAACCTCCACAACCTCCTCCTCAACACAATGTGGGGGCTACTAACGACTTTGCTGCAGATAGATTGCGAACTGTTGAAGAGAGGATTAGATCCTTGGAGGTTCAGAAGACTCCAGGCTTAGATGCTGTTGATATGTGCTTAGTTCCCGGGCTGGTAATACCAAAGAAGTTCAAAGTCCCAGACTTTGAAAAGTATAAGGGGGTCAGCTGTCCAAAAACCCATCTGAGAGCATACTGTCGCAAGATGGCTGCTCACATCGACAATGATCTGCTATTAATACATTACTTCCAAGATAGTCTCAGTGGGGCATCATTGGAATGGTATATGCAGTTAGAGAAGGGGCAAATCAGTACGTGGAGAGATCTGGCGGACGCGTTTTCACAGCATTATCAGTATAATACTGACTTAGCACCGAATCGCACACAACTGCAAGATATGACTCAACGTAGCAATGAGTCGTTTAAAGAATATGCCCAAAGGTGGAGGGAGTTGGCTGCCCGTGTTCAACCACCATTGCTGACTAAGGAGTTAACTGACATGTTTATGGGAACTCTACAACCCCAATACTTGGACCGCATGCTCGGATCCAGTTTCCCTAACTTTGCTGAGGTGGTGTCAGTAGGTGAGAGAATCGAGAGTACTTTGAAGAAAAACAAGGTTGCGGTCCCGATGAATGGGGGGAGGAAGCCTTTTGTGAAGAAAAGGGAAGATGAAACTAATGCCGTGATAAGAGGACGAGGAGATAGGACTCCAGTGAACATCCAGTATCCACAGGTAGCTGCAGTAGCCTACGCTCCTTATCAACAATCAGCTCAACAACAGAATCAGCAACAGAATTATCAGAGAGTTCCTCCACCGCAATATCATAATGCCCCGGTTCAAAGACAACAAAAGCCGAGACAGCCAAGAAGACAACTTGACCCGCTGCCTATGTCATATGGGCAAATCTTTGCTCAGCTAAATCAGAGTGGACACTTAACGTTGCGAGATTTACGTCCAGCAATCTTTCCATACCCCCCCCCCCCCCCCGGGTACGATGCGAACGCCCATTGTGAGTTTCATAAGGGAGCCCCTGGACACTCCATAGACAACTGCTATGCGTTTCAAAATAGGGTGCAGGACTTAATAGAATCCAAAGATCTCACTTTTACACCTAGAGGGGCCAACATTACGAAGGATCCGTTGCATAAACATGGAAGTCCTTCCGTCAATGCTATAGAAGAAAACATTGGTTTGAGGCTAATTACGAATGTTGAAGATGTCCGTACTCCGATGGCCGTTATCGGAGAACAATTGAAGAAAAGTGGGATGATTCCCCAAGAGGAAGGGGAGAATTTGACTGACGACGTGGTAAAGAAACATCTACAAAGGTTCTTAGAGCAGGGGCTAATACAAATAGAACAAAGAGATTCGAACGTATTTGCTATTGATATTCAGTATGATGAAACAAGTGCTTATCCGACAAGGCGATTTCGACCAGCGCCAGTAGTCTTACAGTATGATCCTTCGGAAGCCTTTCAACAGAGGCCCGCCCGACCAACACCCGTAGTTATGCAGTATGATGAAGATGACGTTAATAGACAAAGAGCAGCGCGACCAGCTCCAGTGGTAATAGAATATTCTGTCAATGAATCTGAGCCCAAAGTTTTTAAACAGGGGCCAGAGAGACTAGTGATTGAGTATGACGCTGCCAAATGCGATGCAGTAGTGGGGCCTAGTGGAATGACCCGTAGCGGTCGTTTATTTGCCGCCAAACCAGTGGAAGTGCCAGCCAGAAATAAAGAAAAAGCTACAATTGAACCACCAAGTGTTGAGCCACCTGTTGAGGTGTCATCACCAAAAGTAGCAGTAACACCAAAAGAAGCTGAGGAATTTTTGAAGATCATCAGAAAAAGTGATTACAAAGTGATTGATCAACTAAACCAAACCCCTTCCAGAATTTCCATGCTCTCGTTGTTACTGAATTCAGAGGCCCACAGGTTATCTTTGATGAAGGTGTTGAGCGCTGCGCATATTGCTAAAGACATCACTGTAGCCCAGTTTGATGATGTGATAGCTAGCGTAACTACCGGAAACTTTCTTGGATTTAATGATGATGACTTGACTGCAGAGAAGAGAAACCACAACAAAGCTCTCCATATTTCTATCAAGTGCCAAGACACATTGATATCCCGAGTCTTAGTGGATACAGGGTCTTCTTTGAATGTGCTTCCCAAGGTCACCCTGGAGAGAATGCCGGTAAAAGGAGTTAGCATGAAGCCAAGTGCTCTGGTGGTCAAAGCTTTTGATAGGTCCAGGCGTGCTGTGATTGGCGATGTAGACTTGCCAATAAAAATCGGGCCAACTGTCTTCACTATCACTTTTCAAGTAATTGATATTTATCCAGGGTACAGCTGTCTATTAGGAAGACCTTGGATACATTATGCAGGAGCTGTTACCTCTACCCTTCACCAGAAGCTAAAATTTGTCAGTAATGACAAAGTAGTTCAGATTGGAGGAGAGGAGGATATCTTGGTTAGCCACTTAACATCCTTCAGGTACATTGAAGTTGAAGGGGAAATGGTGGAAACGCCTTTTCAATCTTTTGAAATGGTGAATACATTAGCGGTGCAACGAATTTCAGAGGATCAGAGTTCAAGATCAGCAATGGCCTCTTACGAAGAAGCTAAGATGGTTGTAGACAAAGGGAACGCCCAAGGGTGGGGCAAAATGATGGAAGTGGCTGAAAAGTTCGACAAATTTGGGCTAGGATACCATCCTTCATCCAACACTGTGACGATTGCATATGGCAAGAAGCAGATTCCTCCTGTGGCAGAAGTCTTCAAGAGCGCTGGGCATATCTTCGACCATACCTCCGCCATGGTAATTGAAGATGGAATTGATGACAAAGAAGCCTCCGCAAGCTGGGTCCGACAGGCTGAACCTGGTGAAGAATTGAAGAATTGGAAGACCATCGAAATACCCCAGTTTTTCCCTCTTCAAAAGTAATGTTTTAATTGATTTTCAAAAACCCTACGCTCTGCCCAAGGCGTAGTGGAGCTTTGTATCGGCCCCCCTGATGTTTCAAAACCTGTTTGACATGAATAAAATTTTGATTTGCATTCAATTTTTGCTCATTTTCTTTTCTACTCTTTCATAATTAATGGCATTTATTTCGCACACTCACTTTCCTAAATAAGCTGCATAAATCATAAACATGCAGAGACACTACCGAGGTCCTTGATATCGACACTGCTTTAGGTCTTTATGATTTTGATTGTCCAATATACCGAGCGGATGAGGAAGACGAGAATGAGCTCCCCAACGAATTGGCTAGGTTGTTGAAGCAAGAAGAGAAGGTCATTATGCCGCATAAAGAGGATGTCGAGGTTATCAATCTAGGTTCAGAAGAGAATAAAAAGGAGATAAAGGTTGGAGCGTCTCTTCAAGATGTTGTCAAGGTAAAGCTGGTAGGGCTCCTCCGAGAGTATGCTGATGTATTCGCATGGTCGTACCAGGACATGCCTGGTCTAGATACGAACATTGTTGTACACAAACTACCACTCAAAGAAGGGTGTCATGCCGTCAAGCAGAAGTTGAGAAGAACTCGCCCTGATATGGCTCTGAAAATCCGTGATGAGGTCCAAAAACAATTCGATGCAGGTTTCTTAGCAGTGGCCAAATACCCACAATGGGTTGCAAATATTGTTCCCGTACCGAAAAAAGATGGAAAGGTCCGTATGTGTGTGGATTACCGCGACTTAAACAGAGTAAGTCCTAAAGACGATTTTCCATTGCCTCACATTGATGTGTTGGTAGATAATACGACACAGTTCTCTGTTTTTTCCTTCATGGATGGATTCTCTGGTTACAATCAAATTAAGATGGATCCAGATGACATGGAAAAAACCACGTTCATTACACCATGGGGCACATTCTGTTACAAGGTAATGCCATTTGGGTTAAAGAACGCTGGGGCAACATACCAACGTGCAATGGTAACGCTCTTTCACGATATGATTCACAAAGAGATCGAAGTGTACGTTGATGACATGATTGCTAAGTCCTAGACTGAAGAGGAGCATGTGGGTAATTTGGAAAAGTTGTTCGCCAGACTGAGGAAGTTCAAGTTGAGACTTAATCCCAACAAATGTACATTTGGGGTGCGGTCTGGAAAGTTGTTGGGCTTTATCGTAAGCCAGAAAGGGATTGAGGTGGATCCTGATAAAGTGAGGGCGATTCAAGACATGCCTGCACCAAAGACTGAAAAGGAGGTCCGTGGATTTCTAGGGAGGTTGAATTATATTGCAAGATTTATTTCACATCTCACAGCCACTTGCAAGTCAATTTTTAAATTACTCGGGAAAGACCAGCCAGTTGTGTGGAATGATGAGTGCCAAGGGGCATTTGATGCAATCAAAGAATATTTGCAAGAACCACCGATCTTGATACCACCAGTTCCTGGAAGGCCGCTCATTATGTACTTAACCGTGCTAGAAGAGTCCATGGGTTGCGTGTTGGGACAACAAGATGATACGCGCAAGAAAGAGCATGCTATATACTATCTCAGCAAAAAGTTTAACGACTGTGAGACAAGATACTCTTTGCTTGAAAAGACTTTTTGTGCACTTGCATGGGCTGCTAGACGACTCAGACAATATATGCTGACGCACACCACATACTTAATCTCCAAGATGGATCCAATCAAATACATCTTCGAGAAACCTGCTCTTACCGGTAGGATAGCCCGATGGCAAATGCTTCTATCCGAATACGACATCCAATACACCACTCAGAAAGCTATAAAGGGCAGTGTGTTAGCAGATCATTTGGCCCATCAGCCAGTGGAAGAGTACCAACCTTTAAGATTTGACTTTCCGGATGAGGACATCATGATGGCAATAGATTGCGAAGAGCCAGGGCCAGATGAAGGGCCAGAACCAGGGGAGCGATGGACTCTTATTTTCGACGGTGCTTCTAATTCTTATGGACATGGAATTGGGGCAGTGATTACATCTCCCAAAAATTTTCACTTACCGTTTACGGCCAAGCTCTGTTTCCCATGCACTAACAATATAGCAGAGTACGAGGCATGTATACTGGGGCTAGAAGAAGCCATTGACTTGAGAATCAAAACTCTCGATGTGTTTGGGGATTCTGCTCTAGTAATTTACCAGATAAGAGGCGATTGGGATACCAAGCATGAAAACTTAATTCCATACCGGGATTATGTGGCAAAATTACTTCCTAGATTCGATGATATCACTTTTGCTCACATACCTCGAGAAGAGAATCAAATGGTTGATGCTTTGGCAACTCTGGCATCCATGTACAAGTTGATATGGCCAAATCATAGACCATCTATTGATTTGCGACGCTTTGAAGAGCCCGCACATTGTCTGACTGCTGATAAAGACGCAGAGGAAAAGCCGTGGTTTTACGATATAAAGCGATATCTTGAAAAGCACGAATATCCTGAAGGAGCCCTGGGTATCGACAAAAGAACTTTGCGAAGATTGGCATCCAACTTCTTCCTCAACGGAAATGTATTGTACAAGCGCAACCATGACACTGTTTTGCTTAGATGTGTGGAGAAACGTGAAGCTGAACAGATTCTAAAGGACATTCATGAGGGCTGCTTTGGAACTCATGCGAATGGACACACCATGGCAAAGAAAATATTAAGGGCGGGCTATTATTGGCTTACCATGGAAGCAGATTGTTACCATCATGCCCGAACTTGTCACAAGTGCCAAATATACTCTGATAAGATTCATGTACCCACCACTCCATTGAACGTCTTAACCTCACCATGGCCCTTCTCCATGTGGGGAATAGACATGATTGGGATGATTGAACCAAAAGCTTCAAACGGTCATCGCTTCATACTTGTGGCTATAGACTATTTCACCAAGTGGGTTGAAGCTGCTTCGTATACCAACGTTACTAAGCAAGTAGTCGCCCGCTTCTTGAAACATAACATCATATGCAGATATGGAGTGCCCAACCGCATCATCACTGACAATGGGTCGAATCTTAACAACAAAATGATGGACGAGTTGTGCGCCAGTTTTAAAATAGAACACCATAACTCGACACCGTATAGACCCAAAATGAATGGAGCCGTAGAAGCAGCCAATAAAAACATCAAGAAAATCATCCAAAAGATGGTGGTCACATACAAAGATTGGCACGAGATGTTACCCTTTGCATTACACGGCTACCGTACTTCAGTACGAACTTCAACAGGGGCAACTCCCTACTCGTTGGTTTATGGCATGGAGGCAGTTCTCCCAATAGAGGTCGAAATCCCTTCTCTGAGGGTTTTAATGGAAGCTCAACTTGACAAAGCCGAATGGGTAAAAACGAGGTTTGAAGAACTTAATCTCATTGAGGAAAAGCGCTTGACGGCTATATGCCACGACCAGCTTTACCAGAGAAGAATGAAGAGAGCCTTCGACAAAAAAGTACATCCCAGGACATTCGCGCAAGGAGACTTAGTACTCAAGAGGATCATGGCTATGTATAATGAATCTAGGGGCAAATGGACGCCGAACTATGAAGGCCCATATGTGGTAACAGAGGCATTCTCTGGTGGTGCCCTAAAGCTCGCAACCATGGATGGGGAGGAATTACCTTATCCAGTGAATGCAGATTTGGTCAAACGATACTTTGCCTAAAAAAGGTGGAATAATAAAGCCGCTAAGTCGAAAACCCGAAAGGGAGACTTAGGCAAAATTGGCTATCCCGGTGAACCGAAAACCCGAAAGGGATGTTCAGGAAAAATTAGGGATAAAATAAGAATAGGCCCACTGAGTTGAAAACCTGAAAGGGTGGCTCAGGCAAAAAGGGGCGTCCCGGTGGATTGAAAACCCGAAAGGGCGATCCAGGAAAAAGTTAGGGGCAAAATTCCAAGGCAAAGTATCCATTATGCATGATCGCTCGACCCTAGTACATAATCAAGAGACATAGTTGATTCGGCCACCTTTCTACGAAGCAAGGTGTTGAAGACTTCCAAAGTTATAGGGACTACAACAGTGTCAAGACTCAAAGGGGCTCTAATTTTTTGCCATTATATATTTTCTCGCACTGTGATCACCTCATTAAGGGATTACATCTTTGTATATCTACCCATTCAAGGGTCAAATCAATATAAAGAGAAATTTCTCATTAAATTGTGCTCACTCTTTTACTTTATCTGATTGTTTGCAAATTAATTTTATTTTTGAGAATTTGTGTTCGAAAGTTCAGCTAAAAAATAAAAATATAACTTTTTGACAAGGTATAGAACTTGTTTTGACGTTTGAAAATATTGGGGAAAATAGATGGTCTCCAAGAAACATATCAACAGGTAGAAGCTTTGAATTAGTCGTCAGCTACCCCGACTTGTCATCATAAAAAGACTTGCCATTCTAAAAGGTTTGTATGAGGTGGTTCCCTCCAGCATCGAGATCAAGAACTAAACTGGGGCAATCAATTCCCCCCGGTCGTCATGGAGTATCTAAATTTGGGATGTCGAGTAGTCTAATTCTCTCACTACCCCATAGAAAGTCCAATCTTTTATTGGCTAACCACAAAAAGCCACTCCAATTGGCACCTTCAATTTACCCTAAAAGTCCAGTCTTCATTGGCAACCACTAAAAGTCCACCCTCGTTGACATCCTCAATAACCAAAGTCCAAACCATTTGGCAACTACCGAATTCAGTCCCTGGTGATGTCCCCGACAGGAAATTTATCCCCAGCATACCTGGTCGATGTGTTATCATAAACACAACATACAACTTCACATCATAATTATATCAAGCATTAACATATCCTTCGCATTCGCATCGTGCACTCCCTAGCAGTTGCACCTTAGTTGCATGTTTGGGCATCATAAAACATTACATTGCATAGCAATATGGCAGGATCCAGGATCAGTTCGCGAGTATCTTGGTCAGTCCTCTAGTGAAGTTGGCGGTATGACTCTGAAAAGATTTAATACCCTACGAGTTCAGGGAATTCTACTCCCCAGCAAGTCAGTCTTAAACCATGCAGTTGATGATAATGATCCCCAGCAACTATTGCTCTAGTGGCTCCCCAAGCAGAGGTTATCCTCAAAGGAGTTTCTTGAAGGCTTTCTCCCCTGCAGAGATTGGACAACGCTGTTCCTTTAAATAGGAATTTTAGCTCAACTATTCCTCAGCAAAATTATCACTCGAGATACTGCTTTGGTATCATCTAAGAGCCTTAATGGATAAGGTACTGCTTCGATCACCCGAAGAATCTCAAGTTTTGTTCGAGATACTGCTTTGGTATCATCGAAGAGCCTTAATGGATAAGGTACTGCTTCGATCACCCGAAGAATCTCAAGTTTTGTTCGAGATACTGCTTTGGTATCATCGAAGAGCCTTAATGGATAAGGTACTGCTTCGATCACCCGAAGAATCTCAAGTCATGTTTGAGATACTGCTTTGGTATCATCGAAGAGCCTTAATGGATAAGGTACTGCTTCGATCACCCAAAGAATCTCAAGTTTTGTTCGAGATACTGCTTTGGTATCATCGAAGAGCCTTAATGGATAAGGTACTGCTTCGATCACCCGAAGAATCTCAAGTTTTGTTAGAGATACTGCTTTGGTATCATCGAAGAGCCTTAATGGATAAGGTACTGCTTCGATCACCCGAAGAATCTCATGTTTTGTTCGAGATACTGCTTTGGTATCATCGAAGAGCCTTAATGGATAAGGTACTGCTTCGATCACCCGAAGAATCTCAAGTTTTGTTAGAGATACTGCTTTGATATCATCGAAGAGCCTTAATGGATAAGGTACTACTTCGATCACCCGAAGAATCTCAAGTTTTGTTCGAGATACTGCTTTGGTATCATCGAAGAGCCTTAATGGATAAGGTACTGCTTCGATCACCCGAAGAATCTCAAGTTTTGTTAGAGATACTGCTTTGGTATCATCGAAGAGCCTTAATGGATAAGGTACTGCTTCGATCACCCGAAGAATCTCATGTTTTGTTCGAGATACTGCTTTGGTATCATCGAAGAGCCTTAATGGATAAGGTACTGCTTCGATCACCCGAAGAATCTCATGTTTTGTTTGAGATACTGCTTTGGTATCATCGAAGAGCCTTAATGGATAAGGTACTACTTCGATCACCCGAAGAATCTCAAGTTTTGTTCGAGATACTGCTTTGGTATCATCGAAGAGCCTTAATGGATAAGGTACTGCTTCGACCACCCGAAGAATCTCAAGTTTTGTTCGAGATACTGCTTTGGTAGCATCGAAGAGCCTTAATGGATAAGGTACTGCTTCGACCACCCGAAGAATCTCAAGTTTTACTTTGGTACCGCGAAGGACCTTAACGAATGAGGGACTGCTTCGACCACCCAGAGAATGTCAGATTATCTCGTTTATCTTTTACATCCTGCTACCCTGCTCTAGTATATCTCACTGCAGTTTACTTGCTTATCAGACAAATTTCGGGGTCTTTTTATATCTAATTGACTTCCACCTCAAAATGAACACCATACGACAGTTCATTCTTTCAGGTTTAAGGCAATTAGATAGGGGCATCTGTCATACCCCAAATTTGTCCTACTTAAGTATTTGGTGATTATTTTACTGCTTCACGACTTCTGGCTATGACTACCTAAGACTTCGTTGATGAAGACCTGATGTGTGCATATTGTGGTTTTAATCCCTAGCAGTTTATGTTGGTTTTTTGAGAGAAGAGCATGCCTCCAGCCCTTATACTCAGACTCATAGGTGTCCTCGTTCTCACGATCAGGCAGATATGATATGGTCAATAGCGTCAAACTATGTTTGGATTCTAGATCAGTTTGTGACAAACTTAGATTTAGCTTGCGAATTTTAGGGCCATATTTCTGCAATTTTGTTCTGGGAGTTGCGCAGCTATGGAAATTTGATTTAAGGATTACTTCAAGACCAACATAATTTAGAGTCCTTAATTGATTTATTACAAGAGTGTTTGAATGGGCCAAATTTGTGGAGTTTAGCTTAAATCATGTCCTTTTGAATTGGGATGCAAGTTGATTCGAAGTTGTGTTTGGAGTACGTTCAAGCAAAGACTATTATACCTTCAAGTTATGTTTCAAAGTGCATTATCATCATTATTCAAAGTTGTTTACGGAACGTGTTCAATTCATGGTTGGATTGATGTGTGCCATGTCTAAGATCATTATATTACTTGTGATCAAATGGTTTTAGAAAGGTGAGATTAAAGCTGCCAGGTTTTTGGACATCATGGCATGAAAGTTGATCATGCATTCATGGGTCGTGAATATATTCCATGTAAAAAGTATAATTGTGCAGATGATATATATACTACACAGGCCTTATGAACAGCAGGGAGAGTTTGAAAAGTAAATGTGTGGGTTCAAGCCATTCCAACAGCAAAGCCACAAAGCTACGTAAAATACTATTAAGTTTGAAATATTCATTTAAACTCAAGTGAAGTCATTACAAACCAAAGTTGCATCACAGTTCCTAATGCTATGTTACAAGAATTAAATCTCATTCATAATTTGGCTACAAGCTTCGTCCCGCAGCAGTTTCTCAAGCTAACAAAATAAAACCATGGCGACAGACAAATACAGACGGATGAGATTCAAGTTACGGCCCGTCGCAGAGTGGGGGGATCATCTTCATTCCTTTTGCAAAACTCTTCTACTCAAATACGCATTTTTGCACCTTCATTCTAGCTTCCTCAAATATTGGCAGCATGATGAAAACAGGAATCACATTGCATGGAAAAGCTTCTTCGGGTCACTTTGGATACCCTGAATTGGTCGATCCACAATGAAGTTGTTGCAGCTCTCTCTGCATGTCTTTAATTTGAAAAAGAGCTATGCTATTTCAAATTCTCGTTCCACTTACAGACGCGCATTCCTCATTTATTACACACTTCGTTGAAAACCCGGAACCCACCCAAAATAATTTCTTCATCTTCTCTCTGATCAATTTATCGTTACATTTTAGTGAGTTGCCAGCCGTTACTCTTTGATGCCACGACCGCCTCAGGGTAATATACTAGTTCCTGTAAATGACGAAGATTGGAAAGAGATGAAGATTGTCCTGGTATTATGACATTAGATTTCAAAGAAGTTTGTTATTCTAATAATGAATAATGATGGTTGAATTTTCAATAAGTAAATGCTAGATATAATTATGTGCATGATCAGAAATATACCTCTGAAGATGTTGACATACACCATACAGTTCTGAAGAGGAGTGGTGCAAAATATTATTTTGTGTATGCCTCAGCGCTTCTTGTATTAGCATGTGGCTGTTATCTGTATGTTTTGAGGAAAAATCGATTGGTCTTGTGTATTACAGCTTGGTTTTTGACATACTTCTTGTCAAGTTGTTACTTCAGAAGCCTGTTAATAAAGAGTTTGTTGTGATTATGCCAGCTTTTGGTGTACATATTGAGACTCATTATACGAGTGGAAAAGTCATCCGATGCTTTGTTCCCATTGACAAGATTCTAAAACCTGTTTTATTAGAATGTGTGACTCCAGTGACTTGTTACTGGACTCTATCCTTGATTGTTCGTGAAGAATCAGAAATGGTGTTAGTTTTCAAGAACTTGCAAACCATATAACTGAAGCTATAAACCACGCACCTTCTGTTGTCATATTTGATGACCTTGATAGTATAATTTCTACCCCTGATTCCGAAGGATCCCAGCCATCAACGTCTGTTGATGGACTCACAGATTTTCTTGCTGACATTATGGATGAATATGGGGAGAAGAGGCAGAAATCATGTGGATTTGGACCAATAGCTTTCGCAGCAACCATACGGTCCCTAGAGAAGATGCCACAAATCTGGTTGCGGAGTTACGAGCTTATTACCATCCTGCACAAGTTTTTGACAGATAAGAAGCATTTATCAAAACATGAAGTTCAAAGGCAATGTATAAATAAAGTAGTGCACTACCATGATAAGAGAACTGGTAACAATCCAGAATTCCAATGCTACTGAATGATGAGATAGAACCAGGTATGAGCAAGAACCTGATATAAAAAATCAGTTGATTAAACTCAGCAATTACAATAAGAAAAATGTTGCAAACATAAGAGGTTGAGACCATTTCACAGAGAATAACAGTATAAGGTAAAATGAAGTTAAATCCAAAGCCACATCAGCACAGTAAAAATCTCAAGACTTCACAGTAAAAATCAAGGTAAAAGTAGCTTTTTAAAATGCACTAACAGACAAACTTGGAGGTCACTGTCGTTCAAATCCCATAGAATCAGTGATGGTGGTATCAGCACATAACAGATTTGTACCACCAGAGGACACCTCATTGTCCTACACCAAAAATTCACACGAATCAAGCAATTTTCCTACAAGCAGGTTTTGATTTCACAGGTACCAAGCCAAACCCTAAAAAATCCCCTATAAATTAACCCCACTCATTGGCAAGAAAACAAAAAGAAAATACCAGCGAAGCTCTGCTAAATTCTTACCCTAACCCCCTCACTCCAAAGCTCGTATCAACAAATGTTTTTTAGATTCACCATTAGAATCTGAATAAGCATTGAGCTCGAACACACATACATTCATTCGAAACGACGCATTTGAAAGGAAAAAGAAACAGAAAACAAAAGAAAGAAATAGGGAGTGGCGCGTTGAACTTACTCGAGGTAGCTTTTCTCTTGAAAACTCGCCGGAATTTCAAACTCAGGTTTTACATCTCATCTTTACTTGATATTTATGTTGTTGACATGCTTTAAGATGTAGATTTCTCTTTAAATCCTTCAATGTTAGCTCAAATTTGAAATTAGGGTTGAGAACCTTCTGTGGTTAACTCTCGCGCGTTTCCGAAACCCATAGGAAGGACTTGAGGTTTCTGTTTTGTTCATAGTTGATTGAAAATATTTAGGATTTGTGGAGAACATTGGGGATTTCTGGGTAGATTTTGTTGGAGTGTTTTGCATAGTTAGGGTTTTGTTTTTTTTGCTGTTGTTTTCGTGGAGATTGGAGATTCAGAGAAGAGATGAAAGGGTATTAAGAACAAGAAAGAAAGGTTTGGGTTAGAGGAGATAATGGGAAGGAATAAAGTTTTTTTTTAAATAACAAAACCACTCTTTTTTCTGATAAGAATTTGATGTGCATTAAATAACAATCACTTCCTCAATAGCTACATGTTACACTATGATATTTTGAATTTGGCTTTTCCTTTTCCCTATATGACACGTCAGTTTATAGAAGAAGGAGGTCTATGGTCAGCATTTCATGTTTTGGTTTTGTTTATTAATTCTCTTCATTTATTATCCATAATGGTTAGTTTTTATGCTGTACATATAGCTGATTTATGATGATAGGGGCGGCCGCGTGTGCACCCTACTCATCTTTCGTTTCATCTTCTTATCAGCATTAGAGTTAAGATGCTTTAAAGCCCAATTAGTGTCACCTTGTAACTAGTATACCCCTAGGTCTAATTGTCTTTTGCTTTTATATTGCGTTTTTTTTTTGATTGTTTTTAATATAACCAATTAGAATAACTAATTATATTAATCATGCTTAGTGATTTTATTTGAATATTTTTTTGATTAGTTCTCAAATTAATAACTAATATTGTTCATTTGATTTACTAGTTATTTTAAGGATTAATTTATGGTTAATAATAATTTAAATTGATTCTTACTATTATTATTATTATTATTTTATCCTAACTCAATTCATTTCTCAACATGATTGATTTAAAAAACATGTTCTTAGGTTAATATTGAAAGTAGTGGGTTCGGGAGTCTAGCACTCCTTGGATCCTTAGACAACCGCTCTTGGGGTGTACGCTTTGAGTTGTGGTTGTTTCGTCTTTCATCCCTAAAATTACCCAACCTCGTTTAAACCTTCAAAAGGTCGCAAACCCTAATTCGAGCAATACGCTCATCCTAGTTCAATCTACACACTAATATTTTCAAATTATTTTCATAATTAAAATTACGACAGTATCGAGTTTTTGGAGTCGCGCATTCCTTGAATTCAAGAATAATTACTATCAAGGTGTACACTTTGAATAGTATATCATTCGAACTTTCGTTTCTAAAACACTTCTTAATTATTTGGGCCAATACTTACATTGTCCAACAAACATATTTTATAATTAATTGAATGAAAAAGGTATCGTTGGAATCTAGCATTCCGGTAATATCCCGATTAATTGATTGCGAGGCCGACGTCTCGTTTATCAATTAGTCGTCATTCCTCCTAAAGTTTTCAACCCATCTAACCTCGTTCCTCACCCATGTGTAATCGAGTCTAAACCCTAGTACGCTTCTAAACCATACGTCAAATTCAAAATTATTTTCTTAATTAAACTACGAAAGAATTGAGTTCTTGGAGTCTCGCGCTCCTTGAATTCTTGAGTAACCACTCTTGGAGCGTACACTTTAGGTTGTGGGTTGCTCGACTTTTTGTCTATAAAATACGTACCCTAATTACTTGGACGAATATTACATTATCCATTCAAATACCATTTCATAATTAATTGAATGAAATAGATGTTGTTGGGATCTAGCATTCCAATAGTATCCCGACTAATTGGTTGCGAGACTGACGTCTCGTTTATCGAGTAGTCGTCATTCTCCCTTAAAATATCCAACCATTCCAACTCTTTTCTCGCCCCCATGCGACCGAAACCTTAAACCTATTCAAACCTATTCTCTTCCCTAAACAAAAACATCCAATGCGATAAACACAAATTCCCCGCCCTCGTGCGATTCCCAACCAAAACACCTTTTGTCAAGAACATTGTTTAGTCCCTTCTTCCGCGCATAACAAACTAGTGCTTCGGCCTCCCCTAGTGAGCAGACAAGCCAACGTTTAACAGTTGGAATGCGACCTAAACACTCGCGCGTCAAACACAAACCTTTTACCGTAGTTAGCCGAACTACGGCTGCTCTGATTCTTCATTCCCTCTCGAATGTAAGATACGTAGGCACAAGATTGCGATGATCTTGGCGAGCACAATCCCCTCTTTTTCCCGTAGTCCCACGAACTACGAACGCTCTGATTTTCCACTTCTTACAAGTGAAGATACGTAGGCACAAGGGCCCCAATCCTTGGCGAGCACCCTATCTTAAAACCACCCATTTCCCTATAGGAGAAACCTTAGAAGAAAACAAACAAGCGTAGTTAACTTTACTCTCGAATCGATCAAGAGGTTCCCGTTGAGTACAACGGACGTAGAGGGTGCTAATACCTTTCCTCTACGTAATCGACTCCCGAACCTAGAATATTGGTTGCGATGACCATGTTCTTATTTTTTTAAAGGTTTTATCGATATTTTCCTATTCCATCCTTGGAATGAATAAAGTTCGGTGGCGACTCTGTTTTGAACAGTATTTTCCGTGGCCATCGTGAGGATCTTATTTTTCGAGGTACGACACTATGGGGCAAGCTGAACAAGCCAACAAACAATACAGGAAACAAAACCCCAAAGCAGAGGAGGCAGCCTAAGCAGCAGCACCAAACTCCTACAGCAAACAGCAACTCTGACAGCAACAGCAAAAACCTTCAAACTTCAATAAGCTTCAATCTCCAACCTCCAAGGAAGAGAAAGCACACTTCAAATAAGGATCCTCAAACCTAAACAGTCAAGCTCCACAGCTACAGAAAACCCCAGCTCAAAAGCAACAGTAAACCCTAGCTTCAACACCCCAACAAGCTCCTGACAGCAAAGTGGACAGTAACAACTCCATCTTCAAGCAATCCTCCTGAAAGGCATCTTCAGCATCTTCAAGCTTCAAATAAGCTCTTATCTTCAAGCTACACCTCCAAGAGAGAATCAATTAACAGATTAAGTTGAAATGTTAAGAAAGCTTAGTGACAACCAAAGGAAACCCATAAGCACTTAACATTATAAGAGACATGTATGCTCAAAGTTCTACTTCTAAAGTATGTGACTCATCCCTCCAAAGGAGGGATGTGAATACTTTAAAAGAAATTTGTGTCATAGGAATGAATAGAGGCACAAGAAGCTCTCTATGTTTGAAAGAAGAAACAAGTCTATTCTAAAGCTCTTCCTATATGCCCTAATCCCTAAGCTCCTGACAAGCACTCAACAGAGGAGAAATCTTCAACTCCAAGCTTCTTCAAGCCATCCAAAGCAACTTCGTTTGATCTTCAATTCATCCAAGCAAATCCCAAGCCAAAAGCACACCCAAAATAGCCCCACACAAAATAAACAAACCAGATATCCAAGGGAGAACCCCACAAACATCACACCAATTGCAAAAATCAAGTAAAATGCTAAAACTCATCATAAAATCCTAGGTAAATTTCTAAGGGGACCTAAACCTATACCCAATACCCCATATAAATCCCAAGGCCTAAATCAAACCCTAAGTCCCCAAACTATGCCCTAAACTACAACTAGTTGTGTTAAAACCCTAATTCTAACACCTCTCCTATTCACCTCTCAAACTAACCTAAGTTTTAATCACAAACATATGACAAAATTCCTAAGGGTACGTGCTTCCCTAATCTAACTAATCCAATAAGAATCAACCAAAAATTCCTCACCAAACTCTCATACTAAATTCAGAAAAAAGAAATATCAAACAAATGTAAAATAAAAGCATTAAAATTGTAAAATATGCCAGAAAATATAAAATGCATGAAATTAATATTTTTTGGTTTCATTAAATTCTAGAGACCCTAAGGAAACCAGGGAAAAAAGTCTCATCCTAAAATGATCATTTTTCAATTTATTATGAATTAATTTCTAACCATATGTAAAACATGAAAATAAAAGAAAATAAGACGAAATTGACAAACAGGCGTGATGAATAGCAAAATTTACAAGTGCATTCCCCAGACTGGGCCCAAGAAGGGGTGTGAATAACAAGCGTGCATCAAGCCCAGACCAACCAGAAAATAGTATGAAAAATGCAATGAAAAATCAATAAAAATCTGTGTCAAATAGCAACTAAACCATGTGTAAATCTTAAATGGGCTTCAAAAGGGTGTGTGATTAGCAAAGTTTGTCTTAAGCCCAAAGCCACCAGTTTAATGAAATGGGGCGTTTTGTCCTTGTTCAGACTCCTTCACAAACTCAAAATTAATCGTGGCCCTTGGATGGATGGCTCAGTCAATGGTCTTCCTAGATCTAATGGTTATTTCATCATCATCTCCAATTCAAATTCTGGGGGGAAAGTGAACCAGACGGTGGCCGGAGGTGGCACCACCGTCGTCCCCAAATGCCAACATCATGAATCCTCACCAAAATCTAAACATGAGTACATCATCTTGCTCGTTTTTTCTCCCTGAATCCAACCATGCCCTCCATTCTCATTAAAAACCCCTCTATCTCAAAACACGATGAAAAGTTCAGAACATGCTCAATATTCAATCATCACCAAATCTCAAAATTAACAAGCCTATCATCACCTATGCGTTGCACTGAGAAATCCTCACCACCTAACATGTTTAAACCTCCAAGAACTAAGATAAACAACCTTCAACAGAAATGGTGTCACCCTAGATTTTGTCTTTAATCACCACTTTTTCCTACCAGAAACGATCCTAGCCATGTCTACAATCTATCTATGCATTCAAATCCTAGCAATTCTACCTAAATCATGCTATGAGATGAAATTTACATACCTGTAAAATTTGAGTGAACAGAGCAAGAAAATCTTCAAATCACCCTTCAATCTTCTCCAGACACGATCAATGAAGTCTTGTGGAGCTTCTGTATGCACTGAATTGCCTTGAATCCTTCCCAATCACCAAACACGATTTTGATTTGCAATGAAGAAACTCACTTTTCTCTCTCTCAATTCTTCAGAGTTCTTGGCCAAAAAACTATCTGAATTAGTTATGAGGGTTATATAGAATGTGTTAGAATGATCCAGAAAGTTCTGGAATGATCCATGTGAGAAATTCAATTTCTCTTGCATTTGAAAATTTCATGAGAAGCTTGCACATGACAGTTGGTTTTGGCTTGCTTCAGCAGCTTGGTTTTGATCCAATTTCTCTCCTAATGACATTTTGAATTGATTGGTGAGGGTTAGAGCCTTGGTTCTGATCTAAAGGAGTGTTTTGCAAATGTTATTTGTGATGTAAGAAAGCACTTTTCAAAGCAACTCATATAATAATGGCTCATCTCAAAATTGTGACATTGCCAATGTGTTTGAAATCCAATTTCCATTCAAAATGACTACCCATATGCCATGTTTATGCCTTGCAAGTCAAAAAATCATTTTCCCTCTCTTGAATCATTTGAAAAATCTCCCTTTTTAGGCCATTTTGGGGCACTTTGTGAAACAAGCCAATCTAAATCACCATGACTTCATATCTAACCTAGAAACACCATTCTAAACACATTTCATGTTGGACACTTTTTCATTTGAGGAGTGGAATATAGAGATTTTGACCTATGTTGAAAAATGACCTATAATTCAACTTTTCCAAAATACCCCTACAACGCATATGTTGGCCAAGAATCCATTTGAAAACTCCTTGAGGGGCAAAAGTTGCTTGGAAGTCAAGTGACTTTCACAGATAAATTTCAGTGTCCTCTGATGACTTGTAACTTGCAAGAACCATAACTTGAGTTCTACAAATCTCCTTGAAGACTTCTAGTACTCAAATTAAAGCTATTGAGAAGCTCTACAAGTTTCATGTTGGCAAAGAATCCATTTGAAACTTGTATTTTGACTTATGTGGCTTGGAAGTCCAGTGCTATACAGGGGATCTTACCCTAGGAACCCTGTCTCAAACACCTCCAACCACTCTTGATTCTCTTGAACTTGATCTTGACTCATCCACACACATGCTTTAACATATCAACCCATGACTTCCATGACCTAGAGCTAGGTCTTGATGCCCTTTATTTGCTCTCCTTGACCTAGGGTTACCCAGATGAAACCCTACTTGTACACACCTCAACTGTGGTTCTTGAACTTGATACCATGACTTGTCTAAGCTTCAATAGGGCTCTCTAGGCCTCCCATGAGATCCATACACACCTCAAATTCACAATTCCACGTTGATGATCTTCAATACACCTCAAGTTATGAGAGAAATCCACCTGTGGGCACTCAAACTTCTCAAGACTTCAAATCACTTCTTGATGGCCTGGAAGACTTCTCCTCTTGGATAACACACCTTGCTAAGCTCTTCTTTTGATAGACACCTTGATCCCTTGTTGGAGGCATGCTATGCTATGATATGCAAATGATTAGACTGTGTATATGATGTGACTATGCAAATGAAATGCAATAAAACATAAATCAGGCAAGAAAAGGTTGAGCAAATTTTGGGGTGCAACAGCTGCCCCTATTCAAACGGCTTGGACCCGACTGGGTGAAGAGCGAACGACCTTCAGACAATCGAGGTACGAGACGGTTGAATACCAAGAAACCCGGAAATTTGCTAACCGCAGAAATAAACTGCACAACTGCTTGGGGAACGACATCCACCAACTAAACCTGGTTGTTATGGCAACAACTGATTCAACGTCTGATAATTCTGATTACAACTTCAACCATCTATGTAATGCCACAGGTACTGAGTACCTCCATATGCAACTGGACTAATCTTGTCAACACAAGAAGAGAAACAAATTTTCCAAATCACAACTATACAGCAATCGATCCACGTCATGACTCACATTTCGTCAACCCGAAGAGATCCCGGCTACTCCGCGGGGATGAGTTGGTCGCCTCCCACCAACATGAGGAGGTCCTATCAATCATAGGCAAACCTGGAAGGACGCTCCGCTGACCGAATAAGAGAAACTTCAACCAGTAAATCTGTGGGGATAATAAGATGAACTGTATCGTCACATGTCTCACGGCGAGACCTCGATCGTCTGGTAATAGATCTGAGCTGTAACTTCATACTCCTGCTGAGAAACACACCTGAAAGCAAAAGGTTAACCAACCCGATTCATGTTTCAAAATGCGTATGTTTGACAATGGCGTAATGCTCCATACGGCATGGAAATGCTACGCGTTTTTTTTTTTGGGTATATGCAAACATGATAATATATGCAAATGCAAATGCAGGTTCAAGCTGCTGGGGGAGGCTCTGACAAGCTTGCTTCATCAACACGGCTGTTGAGGACAAATACCACCCTGTTGGGGATGAACGGGTATCACAAAGTATTCCGACAAAATAAATGCCGGAAACACCACCAACTCTGCCGAGGAGAGATTAAACATCGATTTCCGCTGGGAGGAAAGAACAACACGTGCTGGGAAGAGTAACTCAGCTGGGGAAGAAGCGACCCTTCTGGGGGACACCTGTCTGGGTATAGTTTACAAACTCGGAGCTAACACTCTGCTGGGGATAATCATCCTGACAAAGGCGTGACAAACTGTGAGGAGAAAGAAAACCATCTTCTATGGGGATAGCCCTTCTGAACCAACTGAGGCTTGGTTAAACACTGCGGGAATCTCCCATGCTGAGGATTGATCCTGCACATATCCGACTCACTGGGGAGCGCAACCTCTGCAGGGGATACTGATTTCGACTTGTTGGGGATATCCTGTGGACAACTTCCCTAAGGACACTCTTCTGGGGAAAATGATTCCCTCCTTCGGGAAGGGATAAACGCCATTTCAAATCTCGGGGATAAGCTGCGACTAGCTGAGGAATGACATCAACTGGAATCAGGCTCTAACGTCCAGCGATTTTGGCTGGGGAATACAATCCTTGACTGTTTGCTCCAAAGATAAAAACCCTGCAAAACACAAACGAGACAAAACAGGCCTATACAACAGAATCTATCCGGGTTAGCATCCGGGACATTACTTCAGTTAATTCGAAGTTTTAGCAATTATTGGCAAGGGCCAACAAGATTATGCAAGTGCAAGTTTATCAAAAACATCGGCGTCTTTCACAAACAAAACAGTAAAGAACAAGCATCAAGTACTGAATAACATGTTTTATTGATAACAGGCCTATGAATAGGCAAAGTTTTGTACACCGGATGCAACTCCTGAAAAGAGGAAGTTACGCACACACACACATACATATATGCATAAGAAGCATAAATAAAATACAAAACAATATTTGTATACATGTCGGCGACGTGGTACAGGCAAACACCATGAGCTGATCCTCCTATGACTCGCCTGACTCTGCGCTTTACCGGTACTCGATCTTCGGAAGAGATTGTTTTCGGACAGACGGCCCCCCAGGTACTCCCAAACCACTAAGCAATGCTGTATCAAATCCAGACCGCAGTCATTTGCTTTTTTCAATCCCTAACTTTTGCGTGAATCGCCCTTTGCGGGTTTTCAATTCACCGGGATACCCTTTTTTGCCGAAGTCTCCCTTTTCAGGTTTTCGACTTCGCGGGTGTACATTTTTTTCAATTTTATCCCTAGCTTTTGCCCGAACCTTTTATTCATTTTTTTTGGTTCGCCGGGATGCCCCGTTTTTGCTTGGACTCTCTTTTTACTGTTCAGCGGGTCACTTTCAAGCAAAGTATTTTTTAACTGCGTCCGAATTCACAGGAGACGTAAAGTATTCACCATCCATGGTGGATAGTAGCAAGGCTCCTCCAAAGAAGACTTTTCTGACAACGTAGGGACCTTCGTAATTAGGAGTCCACTTGCCCCTGTGATCTGTTTGTGGTGGGAGAATCTTTTTCAAAACAAGATCGCCCGTCTGAAAGCTTTGCGGGTGTACCTTCTTGTCATAAGCTTTCTTCATCCGACTCTGATATAACCGACCGTATGCTAAAGAAGCCAGTCTCTTCTCATCCATTAAACTGAGCTGATTCAGTCTATCTTTAATCCATTCTGCCTCGTCAAGTTGGACATCACGTAAAACCCTCAGGGAAGGAATCTTGACCTCTAACGGTAACACTGCCTCCATCTCGTATACCAATGAGAAAGGGGTTGCCCCGGTTGATGTGCGTACCGTCGTATGATAACCGTGCAAAGCGAAGGGTAACATCTCGTGCCAGTCCTTATACGTCACAACCATCTTCTGAACAATCTTCTTTATGTTCTTTTTGGCCGCTTCGACAACGCCATTCATCTTGGGCCGGTAAGGAGAAGAGTTGTGATGCTCGATCTTAAAATTCTGACACAGCTCTTTCATCATTTTATTATTCAAATTTGAACCGTTGTCGGTGATAATCCGCTCAAGGATTCCATATCTGCAGATAATATCTCGTTTGATAAATCTGGCTACCACTTGTTTGGTCACATTGGCATATGATGTTGCTTCCACCCATTTGGTGAAGTAATCAATTGCCACCAAGATGAACCGGTGTCCATTGGATGCCGTAGGCTCGATCTTTCCAATCATATCAATTCCCCACATCGAGAAAGGCCATGGTGATGACATCACATTCAGAGGACTTGGAGGCACATGGATTTTATCCGCATAAATCTGGCATTTATGACACCTCTTTGCAAACTTGAAACAGTCTGTCTCCATAGTTAGCCAATAGTAACCTGCCCGCAGCATTTTTCTCGTCATAGCGTGCCCACCAGCATGTGTGCCAAATGTACCCTCATGTATCTCTTCCATGAGCAACTTTGCTTCTTTCTCATCTATGCAACGTAGCAACACCAAGTCGTGGTTTCTTTTGTATAGGACACCGTCCGGGTTTAGATAGAAATTGCCAGCCAATCTCCTGAGAGTCTTCTGATCTCGACTGGATGCCCCAGCCGGATACTCCTTGTTTTTCAGGAAATTCTGGATGTCAAAGTACCAGGGTTTACCATCGGGAGCCTCATCAATGGAAAATATGAATGCAGGCCTATCGAGCCGAGAGATAACAATCCGGGGAGCCTCGTTCCAGAAGTTAACTTTATACATTGAAGACAATGTTGCCAGGGCGTCAGCCATTTGATTTTCTGCTCGCAGCACATGATGCAATTCCACCTTGTCAAAGAAAGGCAACAATCTCCTTGCATAATTCATATATGGCATCAAATTGGGCTGACGTGTCTCCCATTCTCCTTTAATCTGATTCACCACGAGAGCTGAGTCTCCGTATACATCCAGGGGTTTGATTCACAAATCAATAGCTTCTTCCAGACCCATGATGCAAGCCTCATATTCAGCCTCATTATTGGTAACGGGAAAGGTCAATCGGGAAGTAAAGGGGATGTGCGACCCCTGAAGAGTAGTGATAATTGCACCTATTCTGCTACCATAAGAATTTACAGCTCCGTCAAATATCAACTGCCATTTGGAACCCAACTCTGGTCCTTCCTCCAGCAACAGTTCTTCACAATCTTTCATCTTCAGGTACATGATATCCTCGTCAGGAAAATCAAACCTCATCGATTGGTAGTCCTCAACAGGCTGCTCCGCAAGGTACTCTGATAGAACGCTACCTTTAATAGCCTTTTGCGAGACATATTGGATATCGTATTCGGTTAACACCATCTGCCATCGGGCAATTCTTCCGGAGAGTGCTTGCTTCTCAAACACATATTTGATTGGATCCATCTTTGAAATTAGCATAGTTGTATGATTCAACATGTATTGCCTCAAACGTTTGGCGGCCCAGGCTAGCGCGCAACACGTTTTCTCGAGCATTGAGTATCTGGACTCGCATTCAGTAAACTTCTTACTCAAATAGTAGATCACATGCTCTTTACGTCCGGTCTCGTCGTGTTGACCGAGTACACAACCCATACTTTCCTCAAGAACCGTCAAATACATAATCAAAGGTCTCCCGACCACTGGGGGTATCAAAACAGGAGGTTCCTGTAAGTATTCTTTTATCTTGTCGAACGCCTTTTGACAATTTTCATTCCAGGTCAACACCTGATCCTTTTTCAACAACTTGAATAATGGCTCGCATGTCGCAGTTAGGTGAGATATGAACTGGGCGATATAGTTCAACCTCCCTAAAAATCCACACACTTCTTTTTCTGTTTTAGGCGTCGGCATTTCTTGTATTGCTTTTATTTTCGCAGGATCAACCTCTATTCCTTTTTCGCTCACGATAAACCCCAGCAGTTTACCCGATCTCACCCCGAAGGTGCACTTATTAGGGTTCAGTCTCAACCTGAACTTCCTAAGCCTCTTGAACTGTTTCAGCAGATTAACCAAATGCTCCTCCTCCGTCTGGGATTTGGCAATCATATCATCAACATAAACCTTGATCTCTTTATGCATCATGTCGTGAAAGAGAGTTGTCATAGCACGTTGATATGTTGCCCCAACATTCTTCAATCCGAAGGGCATCACTTTGTAGCAAAATGTTCCCCAGGGAGTAATGAAGGTAGTCTTCTCCATGTCTTCTGGCGCCATTTTGATCTGATTGTAACCCGAGAAGCCATCCATGAAGGAGAATACAGAGAACTGAGCAGTATTATCAACCAGCACATCAATGTGAGGAAGTGGAAAATCGTCTTTCGGGCTCGCCCTATTCAAATCACGGTAGTCTACACACATTCGCACTTTATCGTCTTTCTTCGGCACTGGTACTATATTAGCGACCCATGACGGATAAGTTGTAACAGCTAAGAAACCAGCATCCCACTGTTTTTGAACTTCCTCCTTGATTTTCACAGCCATGTCTGGTCTGGTTCTTCTGAGTTTCTGTTTAACAGGAGGACATTCCTCTCGCAACGGCAGACGATGCACAACCATGTCCGTGTCTAACCCAGGCATATCCTCGTACGACCAAGAAAATATATCGCCATACTCTCGCAGTATCTCAATCAGCCTTTGCTTAACGTCACTCTGCAGCGCAGCCCCTATATGGATATTTCTCACAACTTCTTCCGACCCCAAGTTGATAATCTCAATTTCCTCCTGATGAGGCAGAATGATTCTCTCTTCCTGTTTCAATAAACGAGTCAGCTCCTCTGGCAGGTCGCTATCCTCAACAATCTCTTCCTCTACTTGGAATGCCGGGTTCTCGAAGTCGAGACGAGTCATAGGCGGTTCGTATGAGGTGTCATCTGAAATATTAGTCCTGCAAAGGAAATGGTTAAACGCTTCAACACGCAAACAAAGCAAATAACCATGTTGCCATTTATTGTTAAAGTAAAAACAAGAAAAACAGGGATCACAATATTTGAATATGAAAAAACGCCTTTATTTCATGATTAAAACAGTGCAATACATATAATCAAGTAGCCCTAATGTAAAATCACTATGCCCCGGGTAGGACATAGGATTGTTCAACAATTGATAAAACAAATCATTACTGTTTAAAAGTCATTGGGACAGTTTCCCGGATGGACCAGTTGCAGAGACTTTGTCCTGGCACGCTTGGCTTGATCCACGCGTCCATATCGCAGTCGCTATGCCCATCCTCAGCATCGGAAATAGTGTTGATAGTCTCGAAGCACACCCCGCTTGGCGTAATCGTGACCGGTCCCTTGAACCTGGGCGCTCCTGAAGATGACGCTGACGACGTCAGTCGATACCCTAGCCCAAACTTGTCATTCTTCACGGGAATCTCCAATACCTGCCCCCAGCCTTTAGTCTCACCAGTCTGCACTAAAGCCTGAGCCTCTTTGTAAGATGACACTGCCACATCTGATATTTTGCTGGAACCCTGAGCTTTGTCTTTAATTCGCAACCCCTCGAAGGCTTGACAAGGTGTCTCGTGTATTTCTCCGTCGACTTCCACATATCTGAATGATGACAGGTGACTGACCAAAATATCCTCCTCCCCGCAAACGGTAACGACGCTATCACCCACCATGTATTTCAACTTCTGATGCAATGTAGACGTTACGGCCCCTGCAGCGTGGATCCATGGGCGCCCGAGAAGACAGCTATAAGCTGGATGGATATCCATGATGTAGAATTCGGTATCAAAAATCTCCGGCCCTACCTGCAGCGGTAATGTTATTGACCCAAACACTGACCTTTTCGTCCCGTCAAACGCCCTCACAACCAAATCGCTAGGCGTGCAAATAACTCCCCGTATGTTCAACTTCATCATGGCTTTCTTTGGCAATACGTTCAACGACGATCCAGTATCCACCAATACATGCGACATTACGGTGCCCCGGCATTCCACCGATATATGCAAGGCCATGTTGTGCTCCCGACCCTTGGGTGTTAGGTCAAAATCTGTGAAGCCCAGGCTATGTCCAGCATTGACATGTGCCATTACAACCTCTAACTGATTTACAGAAACTTCTTCGGGTACGAACGACGTATCCAGAATCTTTAGCAAGGCGTTCTGGTGCGCCTCAAAACATAACAACAGTGACAAGATAGAGATCTTCGACGGCGTCTGCTGTAGGTGTTCAAAAATTTTGTAGTCGCTCTTTCGGATTAGTCTCATGAACTCCTCTACGTCCTTGAGCGACGTGTCCTTTTCTTTCGACTGAGGAGGCCCGCTTTCACTTACTTTGGCTTTACCTTTGGCCAACCTCTCCGCTTCTATTTCAGGTGAAGTAAAGATCCTTTCGCTACGGGTCATGCCCCCCGTACCAACAACATTATCAACAGTCCCTGGTGGCTGGCTATTCATCACAATCTTCTCGCCGTTGCAATATGCTTCTAATCCGTATGTCCACGGGACAACTTTCGTACTTTCAAAGGGAACAGGCCCTGCTTTGGTAATCGTAATAGTTGGCCGCTGGGCTGGCGCCACTATTGTTATAGTCTTCCTCGGGATCGTCACCGTTGCAATATCATTCTGCTCTTCACATAATGCCTCCACAGGCTTCTCAACCGTGGTTCGATCAAATTGCAAGGTCCTTTCGTCGATCATGGCCTGAATGCCCCGCTTCAAATCGTTACAACCCTCTGGCTGGGTCCAGCACTCTAAACAGTATTCATCACAACCGGGGAATACTCCCCCTCTGAGCAGCCTGCTTTTCACTTCACTCAATGGTGTCTTCAACTCATTAACATCCAACACCAAGTTCAAATTTTCTTCTGTTAAGATAGCATTTTCCCCATGATTAGGCATGGGCTGTTGTACAATATTGGGCCCCAATTGGCCAAAGTTGATGGCTTTACTGTCCAACAAGTCCTGAACTTTGTGTTTAAATGCCTTACAAGCTTCTATATCATGCCCGGGCACCCCGGAATGGAATTCGCACTGCTTGTTAGCATCATACCCATAAGGAAGTACCGACCCTATAGGCGGTGCCAAAGTCCTCTTTTCAACCAAGTTCAACCCTAGCAGGGTCTGAAGGAGTTCTGCATACGTGGAAGTAGGTGCGTCGAACACTCTTTTCGGTCTCGTATTTTGTACCCTTCTCTGGCCAGGATTCTGCCCTTGCTGCTGCTGTGGTTGTTGTTGATGTTGTGGCTGCCTCTGTTGAGGAAACGGGATAATAACACTAGCTATCTGTTGAGGCTGAACGTATTGATTCCTTCCTCTGCCCCTGCCCCTGCCACCAAACACGGCGCTAGTATCACCCTGTCGTCTACCACCGAATGCTTTTCTTGTACCTCCTGCTGAGGTAGACTCACCTGCTTGGAATCTTCCAACTTTAATCCCGTTCTCGATCATCTCCCCCATAAGAATCAAATCTGAGAAACTGCCCAACGACACACTAAACAATTTTTCGTAGAACATCCCCGTAAATGTCCCAATGAACATGTCGTTCATCTCCCTTTCAATCAAAGGAGGATGCACCCTCGCTGCCATATCGCGCCACCTTTGCGCATACTCTCTAAAACTTTCACCGTTTTTCTGTGACAGGCCCTGTAATTGGACCCTGTTTGGTGCCAGATCGCTGTTATATTTGTAATGCGTCACGAAAGCATCAGCCAACTGCTTCCAGGTTTTAATCTGAGTGGGCTCCAGCCCAATATACCATTCAAGCGACGGTCCTGACAAGCTATCCTGAAAGAAATGCATGAGCATCCTTTCATCATCCAAATACGCGGACATCCTTCTGTAATAAGAGCGGACGTGGACCTTAGGGCAGGTATCCCCTTTGTATTTGTCAAATGTTGGGGCCTTGAATTTTAATGGCACCCTCAGCCCTGGTACCAACCCCATAGTAGTCATATCTAATCCAGCGGAGTTCTGATCAACCACACCCTTCATCTGCTCTTCTAGCATTTTGATCCTCTAAACCGGGTCAATAGGGCCTTCGGGTCCCATACCTCTTCCTGAAAAAGCGTCATCCTGTTGATCCACATTCCAGTCATTGCCATACCCATCGTAACCCATGTTACGGCAAAATCCTTGATGATTGAACACAGGACCCTGTCCTCGGTTGCCGAACCCGAGATTGACCCCAGCAGGTCCAAAGCCATTGTTGAAAGAAAGTGCTCCAGCCCCGTTCACATTCACATTACCGAATCCACCATTACCGTAGCCGTACCGACCCTGTAGGCGGTGCCAAAGTCCTCTTTTCAACCAAGTTCAACCCTAGCAGGGTCTGAAGGAGTTCTGCATACGTGGAAGTAGGTGCGTCGAACACTCTTTTCGGTCTCGTATTCTGTACCCTTCTCTGGCCAGGATTCTGCCCTTGCTGCTACTGTGGTTGTTGTTGCTGTTGTGGCTGCCTCTGTTGAGGAAACGGGATAATAACACTAGCTATCTGTTGAGGCTGAACGTACCGATTCCTTCCTCTGCCCCTGCCCCTGCCACCAAACACGGCGCTAGTATCACCCTGTCGTCTACCACCGAATGCTTTTCTTGTACCTCCTGCTGAGGTAGACTCACCTGCTTGGAATCTTCCAACTTTAATACCGTTCTCGATCATCTCCCCCATAAGAATCAAATCTGAGAAACTGCCCAACGACACACTAAACAATTTTTCGTAGAACATCCCCGTAAATGTCCCAATGAACATGTCGTTCATCTCCCTTTCAATCAAAGGAGGATGCACCCTCGCTGCCATATCGCGCCACCTTTGCGCATACTCTTTAAAACTTTCACCGTTTTTCTGTGACAGGCCCTGTAATTGGACCCTGTTTGGTGCCAGATCGCTGTTATATTTGTAATGCGTCACAAAAGCATCAGCCAACTGCTTCCAGGTTTTAATCTGAGTGGGCTCCAGCCCAATATACCATTCAAGCGACGGTCCTGACAAGCTATCCTGAAAGAAATGCATGAGCATCCTTTCATCATCCAAATACGCGGACATCCTTCTGTAATAAGAGCGGACGTGGACCTTAGGGCAGGTATCCCCTTTGTATTTGTCAAATGTTGGGGCCTTGAATTTTAATGGCACCCTCAGCCCTGGTACCAACCCCATAGTAGTCATATCTAATCCAGCGGAGTTCTGATCAACCACACCCTTCATCTGCTCTTCTAGCATTTTGATCCTCTGAACCGGGTCAATAGGGCCTTCGGGTCCCATACCTCTTCCTGAAAAAGCGTCATCCTGTTGATCCACATTCCAGTCATTGCCATACCCATCGTAACCCATGTTACGGCCAAATCCTTAATGATTGAACACAGGACCCTGTCCTCGGATGCCGAACCCGAGATTGACCCCAGCAGGTCCAAAGCCATTGTTGAAAGAAAGTGCTCCAGCCCCGTTCACATTCACATTACCGAATCCACCATTACCGTAGCCGTACCCCTGGTTGTTGCCGTAACCGTCATTACCGAAGCCTTGATTATTGAACCCGAAGTTCCCGTCCTGATTGACATTGCCATACCCATTGTTTCCAAATCCAACATTGTCAACGAATCCTTGATCGACATCCACAGTGTTGCCTTTGTTGTTAACAACATGCCCATCACCACCATTCCTAGTATTGCCATTACCAGCGCCAGCACCTGCACCAGTACCAGTGTTTCCATTGACAGTCACAACAGGTGGAGTAACAACTGCCGGTATCTCATTCTCCCGGCAAGGAGTTTCAACAGAAATGTGGTCAGTGTTGCCATTCCCGTTTGCCCGCGTCAGCAACGGATGCACCAAGGTCTGAAGATTCTCCTGGCCCTTGGCCATGTTCTCCATAGCTTGCATGAACAAAGTCAACTTCTCACAGATTTCCTACATCTCGACCTGAACTTGATCCATTACTTTCTTGCAGTTGTTTCGGGTTGAGTAGCGGTGGACTCTTTGTTCGCCAATCCTGAAAAACCTGTGAGATGTAGGAAATGAGATACAAATTCAACAGATCTGGCGATGAAAAAATGAATATGCAGATGCAATATGTGTCTGTGCGTTAGGGAGATCAACCCTGATTCTAGTGCCAATGTGCCAGTGTAGTGACAGTGATAGCAATAAGAAGCTCAAAATCCAATCATGGAAAACATCTCATATATTGCGGAAAAGCCCATCGAGTCAGGAATACAATATCACTGAGTGTATAATAGGAAGGCATGACCTCAACCAACAATCCTGGTGATGGCCAACACAATGCAAATAAAGCATACACATCAATACATAAGATAATCAAGTGCGACCATATGCCTGGTACTCCTCTAACAATCTCTTAGTCTTGGGATGGTTTGGCTGAGAAAGCAACCCTTCGAAGAGCGAGTCTCTTTGCCTGATAACACGCTGGAGATCACCAATGGATTCCTCCCAAACACCTTCTCCAAAGCAATCTTCTAGCTTCCGCTTCTGGGACGCAGACTCTTTCTTGCGCTTGATAACTTTGTTCAAGGCATTCTAGACATCATATCTCCGCATAACCTCTTCTTCAAACTTCTTATGGCTAGCTTTCAACTGACCTTCCAGCTCAGAGATCTGCAGCTTCAGTTTGTCTTCTCTTTCCTTATTGCCGGTCAGCGTGGCATTCCAGGTTTTGTTGAATGCAGAGATCTCCCGGTAGGCTATATCAAGTGCTTTCTTCTTAGACTCCAGCATATCATGGGAGCTCTTGAAATCTATCCCCAAACGTTCACGCTTCTTTCGTTGTTCAGTCAGTTTCGTGCCTAGTTGATTCACCAGCTTCGTTTGTTGCTCGAAGGAATATACAACTTCATTCCTTTCGCTCCTGAGTTGCACTAGCTCTTCTTCCAACTTCTCGTTGGCTTTCATCAGTTCTTTTTTCTCCTTCACAACCTGTTCATATCTCTCAATAGGCACGGTAGTTGGCTCTTCAATCACGGGGGAAGCAGGAGGTGATACTGCAGGAAACGGCATCAGCGCCTGCCTTGCCCTATCTTGGATCCAAACCTTGTACAGAGCATAGGCTTGACAATCATTCTTACCCAACAACGCCTTGCCCCTCTTGTGGACATTATTCCAAGCATGCTGAAGATTGGACAATAGTTCTCCCTTAAAATCACCTGTGAAGTACAGGGATTCCTGTACCTCCTCCTCTTTTGGCGGGCTTTTCAAAGCATACCCGAATTGCCTGATCAACAATGAAGGATTGTAGTTAATACACCCTTTCCTCCCAATCAGAGGAACGTTAGGATATCCGGCGCAGCTGTAGATAATCACAGATCCCAGTAAATCTTTATCAAACCAGACAACGTCTTCTGAAGAAAGTCCCATCAGATGCTTAGACCAATCCACCGTCTCTGCAGGCTCAGCGAAGATACCCTTCTTGGGCAGATGACTCTCAAACCACATATACAACAAAGGCGCACAACAAGAGACGTTCTTGCCCCTCCTATTCTCGTTCTTATAATGCAGAGAGTGATAGAAGTCTCCAATCAAAGTAGGCACAGGATTGCCTGAAGCAAATATATAGAACGCATCCAGATCAACGAAGTCAGGCAGGTTCGGGAACAGTACAATGCCATAGATACATAAAGAAAGGATAGCATTAAACACAACCCAACAACCACTCTTGGCGTACTCTTGTGCTTTCCCAACCAAGAACTTGAGAGAAAAACCAGACACTCCATTCCACGAGGTTAACAGCAACTCGGAAGAGTCTAAATGCAAAGCAGCAGCTAGATCCTCCAGCTTGGGCTCAGCACCCATATGAATGAAAGGTACCCTGTTCTGAATAGTCAACTCTATGATCTCAGCATATTCCTCCATGGTCGGAGCTAGAATGAAGTCATGGAAAGTAAAACACCTCAGCGGGGGATCGTAGAACTGCATCAGCGCGTACAATCCGTTTCGCTCGTACATGGATGGTTTATAAACCAACCTAAGCAGTTTCCCATAACTCTTCCTGAAACATCTCTTCACATCATCATCAGCTAAGAATATCAAACCCAACAAAGCAGTGACATCAGGGGTAGGCAACTTGTACGCTACAGTCTTCTTCAAAGTATCCATAATAGCAGCAGACAGAAATCCGGGCAACTAGAATCAGAGGGTATGAGAATGCACCTGCAGCACAGACACACGTTAATGATATGCAGAATGAGTATGCAACAATGCAATATGCAAACATGCAACAGGGATCAAGTGATATATTGCTGAAGAGATCCATCCACAATATCTGTCTCAACAGACCCACAATACTGCTCAACCCTGGTCTCAACAGACCCATAACAATGCTCCAACCTGGTCTCAACAGACCCATAACACTGTCCTGATGAAGAGCCCCAAGTAACCACACATGCTGATCCAATATCAAGAAAACCGGGTAATCTAGAGGTCAAGTTTCCTGCATGCCCCAATCCCTCTCACAGGTAGGTGTCCTATCAACTGACACAAGGTACAACATCCTATGCGGTCGTCAGTGTCACAGACTTTCAAGACTGATGATACGATACCTAGAAGGTGTGGCATCATCATATCCTAAAGAGACCTCACTTAGCCATCTTCCAAATGATCGGTCCCCGGAGTCGACAATCCAACTAACCAACAACCCCCTCAACCCAAACGGTTGAAAAAGAAGTCAACCAGAAGAACCTCGTCCGAGCGTGGATTTTGCGGGACACTAGTACATGCAAAGCATGCACGCGCCCACTACTTTCCACAACTAATTCTAGGTGCATTCAAGCCCAGGTCCGGCTTATCTCTCAATAGATCACCCCATCCCCACAACAGCAATAACAGTATAAAGCTGACAATAAACTGCGGAAAGTAAAGACAGAAATGTAAATCCATACAAAACCCACGACGAGAAAACAAGCGCTAGGACTGACTCGCGTAGGGAACCATTGGAGTCCCCAGCAGAGTCGCCAACTGTCGCTATTGCGAAAATCGGCGCCGGCTATGACAGAAGAGTCGCCACCGTGCGTTATTTATCCCAAAAGAGGGAAAGGAAACGCTCAGAGTAAACCTGACGCAAAGAGGGCAAGGAATGGTCATCGCAACCAAATCCTGGATTCGGGAGTCGGTTACGCAAGGGGAAGGTATTAGCACCCCTCACGTCCGTCGTACTCGACGAGATCCACGCTTGTTTTCTAGTACGGATTGTTATTCTATCTACCCTATAGGTCTGGGTTAAAAAGAAAAGAAAATGACTCGGCAAAGTATCGCACTTTATGCCTACGTATTCCCGTATGGAACGAGAAATCAGAGTAAACGTAGTTTGCCTACCTATGGGAAAGGAGGGGAAGGTTGCTCGCTAGGATACGGCATCCTATGCCTACGTACTTTCATACAGCATGAAAGATCAGAGCAAACGTAGTTCGGGCCACGGAAGACTCAGGTTTGTCTTGACTGTTTTTTATCCTTCTGAAAAAGGTTTTACTTGATTAAGAGTCCAAGCAGACAAAAATGACACTTTGATGTTTATTTTGAATCTTTTACGAAAGAAATGTTTTTTAGTTTGTTTGCAATCTCTTACGCACTAGAGACTATGATCTGAGAGTGACTACGTCGCGTGTCACCCAAAGGGTACCACACTAAGCAGCCAGACTACTGGAAAGAAGCTCTCCAGCAACCCTTTCTCAAATAGCTTAAGGCTCGTAACGTACGATATCGATTAACCTTATTACTGTATTTTTGAGTTGTTTTGAGATACGAAGGGAAAAAAGCTCTAAAAAAAACCTAGGGTTGAAAAGGGAATAAAAACTAACCTAATATTGTCATGCATGGATAAGAAACCTAATGTCTGTCATAATTCCCTCCTGCACAGAGGAAATCAGAGATCCTAGGGGATAAACAGAAAAGAAAGCAAGCAAATACAGTAAAATGCATGCAATGCAGCAATACAAGCGAGGCAAGAGAGTCCCACTCAACCTCGAACCTGGGAAAACAACAGGCAAAGTGAATCAACATTCACTTCAAACCTATGGGGCAAGCTGAACAAGCCAACAAACAATACAGAAAACAAAACCCCAAAGCAGAGGAGGCAGCCTAAGCAGCAACACCAAACTCCTACAGCAAACAGCAGCTCTAACAGCAACAGCAAGAACCTTCAAACTTCAATAAGCTTCAATCTACAACCTCCAAGGAAGAGAAATCACACTTCAAATAAGGCTCCTCAAACCTAAACAGTCAAGCTCCACAGCTACAGAAAACCCCAGCTCAAAAGCAACAGTAAACCCTAGCTTCAACACCCCAGCAAGCTCCTGACAGCAAAGTGGACATTAACAACTCCATCTTCAAGCAATCCTCCTGAAAGGCATCTTCAGCATCTTCAAGCTTCAAATAAGCTCTTATCTTCAAGCTCCACCTCCAAGAGAGAATCAATTAACAGATTAAGTTGAAATGTTAAGAAAGTTTAGTGACAACCAAAGGAAGCCCATAAGCACTTAACATTATAAGAGACAGGTATCCTCAAAGTTCTACTTCTAAAGTATGTCACTCATCCCTCCAAAGGAGGGATGTGAATACTTTAAAAGGACTTTGTGTCATAGGAATGAATAGAGGCATAAGAAGCTCTCTATGTTTGAAAGAAGAAACAAGTCTATTCTAAAGCTCTTCCTATATGCCCTAATCCCTAAGCTCCTGACAAGCACTCCAACAGAGGAGAAATCTTCAACTCCAAGCTTCTTCAAGCCATCCAAAGCAACTTCATTTGATCTTCAATTCATCCAAGACTAGCCCAAGCCAAAAGCACACCCAAAATAGCCCCACACAAAATAAACAAACCAGATATCCAAGGGAGAACCCCACAAACATCACACCAATTGCAAAAATCAAGTAAAATGCTAAAACTCATCATAAAATCCTAGGTAAATTTCTAAGGGAACCTAAACCTATACCCAATACCCCATATAAATCCCAAGGCCTAAATCAAACCCTAAGTCCCCAAACTATGCCCTAAACTACAACTAGTTGTGTTAAAACCCTAATTCTAACACCTATCCTATTCACCTCTCAAACTAACCTAAGTTTTAATCACAAAAATATGAAAAAATTCCTAAGTGTACATGCTTCCCTAATCTAAATAATCCAACAAGAATCAACCAAAAATTCCTCACCAAACTCTCATACTAAATTCAGAAAACGAAATATAAAATAAATGTAAAATAAAAGCATTAAAATTGTAAAATATGCCAGAAAATAAAAAATGCATGAAATTAATATTTTTTGGTTTCACTAAATTCTAGAGACCCTAAGGAAACCAGGGAAAAAAGTCTCATCCTAAAATGATCGTTTTTCAATTTATTATGAATTAATTTCTAACCATATGTAAAACATGAAAATAAAAGAAAATAAGAGAAAATTGACAAACAGGCGTGATGAATAGCAAAATTTACAAGTGCATTCCCCAGACTGGGCCCAAGAAGGGGTGTGAATAACAAGCGTGCATCAAGCCCATACCAACCAGAAAATAGTATGGAAAATGCAATGAAAAATCAATAAAAATCTGTGTCAAATAGCAACTAAACCATGTGTAAATCTTAAATGGGCTTCAAAAGGGTGTGTGATTAGCAAAGTTTGTCTTAAGCCCAAAGCCACCAGTTTAATGAAACGGGGCGTTTTGTCCTTGTTCAGACTCCTTCACAAACTCAAAATCAATTGTGGCCCTTGGATGGATGGCTCAGTCAATGGTCTTCCTAGATCTAATGGTTATTTCATCATCTTCTCCAATTCAAATTCTAGGGGGAAAGTGAACCAGACGGTGGCCGGAGGTGGCGCCACCGTCGTCCCCAAATGCCAACATCATGAATCCTCACCAAAATCTAAACATGAGTACATCATCTTGCTCGTTTTTTCTCCCTGAATCCAACCATGCCCTCCATTCTCATTAAAAACCCGTCTATCTCAAAACACGATGAAAAGTTCAGAACATGCTCAATATTCAATCATCACAAAATCTCAAAATTAACAAGCCTATCATCACCTATGCGTTGCACTGAGTAATCCTCACCACCTAAACATGTTTAAACCTCCAAGAACTAAGAGAAACAACCTTCAACAGAAATGGTGTCACCCTAGATTTTGTCTTTAATCACCACTTTTTCCTACCAGAAACGATCCTAGCCATGTCTACAATCTACCTATGCATTCAAATCCTAGCAATTCTACCTAAATCATGTTATGAGATGAAATTTACATACCTGTAAAATTTGAGTGAACAGAGCAAGAAAATCTTCAAATCACCCTTCAATCTTCTCCAGACACGATCAATGAAGTCTTGTGGAGCTTCTGTATGCACTGAATTGCCTTGAATCCTTCCCAATCACCAAACACGATTTTGATTTGCAATGAAGAAACTCACTTTGCTCTCTCTCAATTCTTCAGAGTTCTTGGCCAAAAAACTAACTGAATTAGTTATGAGGGTTATATAGAATGTGTTAGAATGATCCAGAAAGTTCTGGAATGATCCATGTGAGAAGTTCAATTTCTCTTGCATTTGAAAATTTCATGAGAAGCTTGCACATGACAGTTTGTTTTGGCTTGCTTCAACAGCTTGGTTTTGATCCAATTTCTCTCCAAATGACATTTTGAATTGATTGGTGAGGTTTAGAGCCTTGGTTCTGATCTAAAGGAGTGTTTTGCAAATGTTACTTGTTATGTAAGAAAGCACTTTTCAAAGCAACTCATAAAATAATGGCTCATCTCAAAATTGTGACATTGCCAATGTGTTTGAAATCCAATTTCCATTCAAAATGACTACCCATATGCCATGTTTATGCCTTGCAAGTCAAAAAATCATTTTTCCCTCTCTTGAATCATTTGAAAAATCTCCCTTTTTAGGCCATTTTGGGGCACTTTGTGAAACAAGCCAATCCAACTCACAATGACTTCATATCTAACCTAGAAACACCATTCTAAACACATTTCATGTTGGACACTTTTTCATTTGAGGAGTGGAATATAGAGATTTTGACCTATGTTGAAAAATGACCTATAATTCAACTTTCCCAAAAACCCCTGGATTGCCAAGATCATAACTTGAGTTCCAAAACATTTCTTGAGGACTTCTGGTACTCAAATTAAAGGTAAGGTCAAGCCCTACAACTCTTATGTTGGCCAAGAATCCATTTGAAAACTCCGTGAGGGGAAAAAGTTGCTTGGAAGTCAAGTGACTTTCACAGATAAATTTTAGTGTCCTCTGATGACTTGTAACTTGCAAGAACCATAACTTGAGTTCTACAAATCTCCTTGAAGACTTCTAGTACTAAAATTAAAGCTATTGATAAGCTCTACAAGTTTCATGTTGGCCAAGAATCCATTTGAAACTTGTATTTTTACTTATGTGGCTTGGAAGTCCAGTGTTATACAGGGGATCTTACCCTAGGAACCCTGTCTCAAACACCTCCAACCACTCTTGATTCTGTTGAACTTGATCTTGAATCATCCATACACATGCTTTAACATATCAACCCATGACTTCCATGACCTAAAGCTAGGTCTTGATGCCCTTTCTTTGCTCTCCTTGACCTAGGGTTACCCAGATGAAACCCTACTTGTACACACCTCAACTGTGGTTCTTGAACTTGATACCATGACTTGTCTAAGCTTCAATAGGGCTCTCTAGGCCTCCCATGAGATCCATGCACACCTCAAATTCACAATTCCATGTTGATGATCTTCAATACACCTCAAGTTAGGAGAGAAATCCACCTGTGGGCACTCAAACTTCTCAAGACTTCAAATCACTTCTTGATGGCCTGGAAGACTTCTCCTCTTGGATAACACACCTTGCTAAGCTCTTCTTTTGATAGACACCTTTATCCCTTGTTGGAGGCATGCTATGCTATGATATGCAAATGATTAGACTGTGTATATGATGTGACTATGCAAATGAAATGCAATGAAACATAAATCAGGCAAGAAAAGGTTGAGCAAATTTTGGGGTGCAACAGCCTCTTCGCAGCGATGCGACAAAGTGGGACATTCAACTCTGATGTGACCATATCCTTCACATTCATGGCACTGAGTTCCTTTGCCTCGGCTAGCCTTCTCTTCATATTTACCTCTTCTGCTGATGTCAGAGGGAATGTTCTTGACATTAGGTCTAGTCTTCTGATCTATTCTTTTGCTCAGTTTTTTAAATTGTCTTCCAAGCATAGCTATAGCTTCTGATAGATTCTCCTCACTTCCACCATTGTCTTCATCTGAGTCTTATGCAGTATTTGATATAAAAGCTATGCTTTTGTTCTTCTTCTCAGCATGATCACACATTCCCATCTTAAAGGTTTGAAGAGAACCAATGAGTTCATCCACCTTCATGTTGCTTATATCTTGAGCCTCTTCAATAAAAGTAACCTTCATGGGAAATCTCTTGGGCAATGATCTGATTATCTTCCTTACAAGCTTTTCTTCACACATTTTTTCTCCTAAAGCTCCTGAAGTATTGGCAATCTCTAGAATATTCATGTAGAATTCATGAATAGTCTTATCCTCCTTCATTCTCAGATTCTGAAACTTAGTTGCCAGCATCTGGAATCTAGACATCTTGACCGTAAAGATACCTTTATGAGTTGTTTTGAGAGTATCCTAAACCTCTTTGGCCAGTTCACAGTGATGCACAAGTCTGAAGATGTTCTTATCTATCCCATTGAATAAAGCATTCAGGGCCTTAGAATTCCCAAGAGCCAAGGCTTCTTGCTCTTTGCTCCACTCTTCTTCAGGTATTAGCACAGTTGCTCCATCTTTATCTATTTTCACTGGATGTTCCCATCTTGAGTTAGGAGCTCTCCAGGCCTTGATATCTAGAGACTTCAAGAAAGCTATAATACGAGGTTTCCAGTAGTCATAGTTAGAGCCATCCAAAATTGGTGGTCTATTTGTGAATCCTATATCCTTGTCCATAGTACCAGAATTTATCTTCCCTAAATCTCACCCAGAAAATAATAGGCAGGGTGCCTGCTCTGATGCCAATTGAAGTTTTAGTAACAGACAGTCGATGTTATACTGGATGTTATGACATCCACTACTGAATAGACAATTAAGCTAAGCAGTAAAACACTTAAAGAAAGCAGTAAATAACACAGGGAATTGTTGACCCAGTTCGGTGAAAATCACACCTACTCTGGGGGCTACCAAGCCAGGGAGGAAATACACTATATGTAGAGTTAATTCAGAGCCAAACTACCAGTTTGCACTCTTCACTTAAGACCTACCCAATGCAACTTCAGCCTAACACTAGACCTGAGTACCAACTCACTCCCCCTAAACCACAACAATGATATTAACCAATTAAAGTTACAGATAAAAATGAAGATAAACTTCAAACAAATCTTGATCTTGCTTCACAGCTTCAATCAAGAGACACAACACTCGTGCTTAAAAGCTTAGAGTGACACAATTAACATACAGATCAAACACACTAGTCCAATGCAATCATACACCAGATAATTTCCTGGCTCACAAGAAATCCTAAGACACAGAACACACGTGAAGAACAAACAGAATTCTTCACTCACAAAATAGCTTACAAAACACTCTGTAAAATATCTAAGTCTCTGTCTTAAATCAGGATTGCCACTTCTGTATTTATAGGCAGCGTAAGATCCTTGGGCCTTAGTGCAGCAATTAGGTTTAACCAAGTTAAACCTCTTTTCATAAATTAGGGTTCAGTCAATTAGGTCATAGGCATTTTACGTTATCCTCAGCATTGCCTAGCATTTCTCCTGAGATAACTAAGCGCCCTAATATGTTTCATGGAATCTAGCCTGAGCTAAATCAATCATTATACTAGAAAAACAAACACGCGCCCTTGATGTCAGTTGCCTGATCTCATAACATTCAGTATGACATCCAATACACTTTGTTCTTGGCTAACCAAACTTACCCTGCAGAACACTACACACGAATGTCATGACATCAGTCTAGACATCTACACACATCATTGTTATACCATAAAATGCAGCCAATCAAGAACATCTACAAAAATTCATACACCCTTCCCTAGCATGCCTTCTCATAGTTGTCCAGAGGAATTTTATTTTATCGTTATTTCCATCTATTGCTGAATTATTTTAAAAGTAATTTTCTAAAACCCCAAGGGTATTTTGTTTAATTGAAACGACAACTGTACTTACTATTGCACGCAGTCCTCAAGAGATCGATTATGGGGATAACCCCACTTATTACTGCATCGGTAAAAATTAATACACTTGCTAATTAACCGATCAAGTTTTTGGCGCTGTTGCCGGGGACTGCCAAATGTTAAGTACTTTGTTAGTTCAACTGGAATTTTGTCACTCTGTGACTAAAATTTTTAATTTTAGTTTTTATGTTATTTTTTATAATTACTAATAATTTTCTAACCTGTGTATGCGAGGTAAGACCTCAACTGTATTTTCTTTTGACGCAGAACCAAAGAGATCTTTGCACGTAAGATGCCGTCAAGCCAAGCAAGAAGGACTGGCAGCGTCAAGTTTAGAACTAATAATTTCTGAGCAAGAAAAAGAATAAGCAGTTTCAGTCCACTCCGAGCACACAGATTCCAGCACAGACTCAGACCCGAAAATTCCTATTATGGCCAACCCACCAGCAGAAAGACTTCTCGGTGACTATGAAAGAGCAAATGCTCCAACATTGTGGTTGACAATAGTAAATCAACCACTCATTGTAGCGCAATTCCAGCTGCACTCGTCCACTATCCGACAGCTTCAAAGTAGGCCTTTTTCAGGAAGGATCAATGAAGATGTAAATAAGCATCTACAAAGGTTCCTTAATATGAGTACGTCATTAAAAATTGAGGGACACTCTGAAGAAGCGAAGAAGCTGGTTATGTTTCCGTTTACTCTCTCTGATGAAGTCGAAGAGTGGTTTTACTCATTACCTGCTGGGAGTATTACTACTTGGCAAGAGATGGAAACAACATTTCTAAATGAATATTTCCCTGCTCCTGTGTACATCCGAAAGAGGTATGACATCGTGAACTTCAAACAAAAAGAGGGAGAGTCACTTGGAGATGTGTATAAGAGGTTTAAGAGGTGTTTGGTTGCATGTCCAACTCATAACATGGATGCAACCAAACAAATGCATAATTTTGTGAATGGTATCAAGATGAAGACTAAGCAGCTTATCGATACAGCTGCTGGTGGCCCAACCAACTTTACAACAACCACTGGCATTAGAAAAATAATTGAGGCTATTTAAGCAAATGAGCACTTGGAGTTGTATGATCGCAGTGTAAGTCAACCTGAAAAGGTAATTGACATGAAGCTTATGGAGCAAGTGGTAAAAATGGAAGAACAAATTGTAGCTGAGGTAGAAAGGAGGATTAAAAAGATGAATCTTGATAATTAAACTGTGGCACAGGTTCAACCACTTCAAGCAATCAATTGTGAAATCTGTGGGGTGGGTGTTCCACTGTGAGATAAGCCAAACCCAGGCTGGAGTGCAACCATAGCATTAGAAGCGGAAAGTAGTGGTGAACCTGTATGTTTGGTATGCACTAGTTCCCACGAAATCTGCGCTCAGACGAGATTCTCTTTGATGACTTCCTTTCCAGTCCGTTTCAGACAGTTGAGAGGTTGTTGGATCTGAGGGTTGTCGACTCTGGGGACCGATCATTTGGGAGTCAGCTAAGTGAGGCTGATTCGTTAGACTATGATGGCAAATCAGAAATGGTGGACGTATCATTGTTTCTCAAAAGTCTATGACGCTGATGACCGCATAGGATGCCAGACCTTATTAGTGATAGGTTCATGCCTGTGAGTGGGGAGGGTTATGCAGGAAATTTTGACCTTCAACCTACCCGGTTTTCTCTTCAGTGTGAAACTGTGATTTTGATATAGTGGGTCCTTATGACAGTGCTATGTTCTTGCCAAAGCGAAGCACTAGTTCTTCTTAATCAACACCACAACAACCTTGATCCCGTGTTGCATTTGCATTTTTCATATGCATATTAACATTGACATGTATTTATGTTGCAGGTGCATATTTTCCCTTCGATTCTAGTGATCTTATTCCTTTGCTGACATGGAGCCTAGCTTGAAAAAGACTGTGGTATATAAGTTCCCTACTCCGGACATTGGATCTCTACTCAGTTTGATTTCTGTGGCTGACAGAAAGGTGATGGAAGATTTCAAGCAATCATATAGGAAGCTTTTGAGCTGTGTCAGCAAGCCCTCAGTTTATGAGTTGGGTGGTCTCCATACTCTACTGCATTTTTATGATTCACAACTGAGGTGTTTTACTTTTCTAGGTTATGTATTACTGCCTACTGCAGAGGAGTTCTCTGTGCTACTTGGAGTTCCTATCTTGGACCATATGCCTTTCTATCACACTGATGCTGAGCCTGATCTGACTAAGCTTGCCGGTACCCTTCATTTGGATGCTTCTGAGCTACAAGGGAAGTTGGTCAAGAGAAATGGAATACCTAGATTTCCACTATCTTTTCTGGTTGCTAGAGCTCAACACTTTGCGAAAGAGGGTTGTTGGGTTGTGTTTAATGCCATTCTAGCATTGTGCATTTATGGTATCATGTTGTTTCCTAATATTCCAGATTTTGTGGATTTGGATGCTTTCCACATCTTTGCTTCAGGGAATCCTGTACCTACACTTCTGGGCGACGTCTATCATTATGTGCATTACAAGAATGAGAATCGGAGAGGGAAGAACATGTCTTGTTGGGTACCTTTGTTGTACAGGTGGTTTGTGAGTAGGGCTGGAAATGAGTCGAGTCGAGTCGAACTCACCTCAGCTCGGCTCGACTCGTTAAGAATTGTTCGAATTCGAGTTCGAGTTCGAGTTTGACACGAACTTTTTTTAAGCTCAAACTCGACTCGCTATAAGTTCACGAACAGTTCGGTTCGACTCGTTAGGTTCATCTCATTAGGTTCAACTCACATGGTTCACGAACTTAAAAACTATTTTTTTAAATATATATATATTTTTTAGTATATTTGACATTTTAAATAAATATATATATTTTAAATAAAATATTAAAATAAAATAAAAGTTATCATATTGAAATTTAACTTTATCTTCGAAATCTACTAATTCAAAACCTACACAACTTTCAAGAGATACATTTGAGAGTCTAATTCAAAAACTACTAAATCGAAGATTAAATTTGTCTAAGATTTGAAGTAAATATTTAAACCTAATCTTAAAGACAGTATAATTCTTTTCATATGTAATCGAGTTGACTCATGAACCTAACGAGTCGAACTATGTATAGTTCAAGTTCAGCTCATTTAGTTAACGAACTTAATTTTTCGGTCATACTCAACTCATTTGGTTCATGAACCTAGTTCAACGATTTAATTGTCGAGTCAAATTCCGAACTATCTTCGAGTTGGTTTGGTTTATTGCCAGCCCTATTTGTGAGTCACCTTCCCAAATCTGGTCCTTTTGTTGATACTGCTGGTGCCTCAGAGTGGTCAGAGAGATTGACGGGCTTGACTTCTGAGAATATCATTTGGTTTGATAGAGATCAGTTGGGTATAGAGATTATCTACAGCTGTGGTGGCTTTTCTAACGTCCCTTTGGTCGGAAGAAGAGGATGCATTAACTATAACCCATCCCTTGCAGTGAGGCAGTTTGGGTACGCTCTGAGGGAACCTCCGAGAGAAGAGGAAATACAGGAATCTTTGTATTTCACTGGCTTACTGGAGAGTGAGACCTCGACTAGAGTTGAGAAAGCTTGGAATAAAATTCATCGCAAAGGGAAAGCTTCTTTGGGGAAGAGTAATAGTAGAGCTTATTGTCGCTACTGCGAAAAAAGGTGTCGACAAAGACAGAAGAGTCTCCACCTATCATTATTTATCCCAAAGAGGGGAAAGTAAACGATCAGGAAAAACCTAGCAAAAAGGATAAGATCGGTCATCGCAACCAAATCTCGGGGTTCGGGAGTCGGTTACGCAAGGGGAAGGTATTAGCACCCCTCACGTCCGTTGTACTCAACGGGATCCACACTTGTTTGTTTATCTGACGGGTTGTTTATCTATCTACCTATCAAGGCTGGTTTAAAAGAAAAGAAAAGGAGAAAAATGACTCGACAAAGCGTCGCAGCTCTGGGCCTACATATTCCCTCGTGCAATGGGAAAGTCAGAGTCAACGTAGTTCGGCTAACTACAGGTGATGGGGGAAAGGTTGCTCGCCAAGACATTGCGTCTCGTGCCTACGTACTTTCATCTGGTATGAAAGATCAGAGCGAACGTAGTTCGGGATAAGATGAAACATAGGTGGATTCATCTGTTTTACCCGAGTAAAGTTAAACTACAGTTCCAACAGTTAGGAACAATGCCTGTTTGCGGTAGAACGAAAGCTTAACAACACTCTTTTCATCAGAAAAGGTTTTCCTTGAATTAAAGGGCCCCAGAGGGAAAAAGAGGTTTTGATGTTTGTTTTTGAGTCTTTTACGAGAAGAAGTGTTTTTTATGAATGTTTGTAATTCGTACTGCACTAGAGACTATGACTTAGGAGTGAATGCGTCGCATGTCACCCAAAGGGTACCACACTAAACATCCTGATTACTGAAAAGAAACCCTCCAATAACCATTTCCTAAGTGGCTTAAGGCTCGTAACATACTGTACGAACTTGTCTTTATTATGTGTTTTACTGTTGTTTTGAGATGAGAAGAGACAAGAGGAATCTACAGGGGAAACTATCAAGCATCCTACTGTTGTCATACAATATGGCCCTAGTGTTGAGTTTGAGGGGGAATCTACCCTACTGTTATCATGCATGGATTCATCCTAGTGTCTATCATCACTATCTTTGTCAAAGGAAGTGAGAGCCCTAAGGGAACATGTTAAAGGGGAAACAGAAATACAGCAAAAATCACTAAGCAGATGAGTACAGCTATCAAGCTACTGAAATAAGAACATGTATGGATATGCAACGCATCAGCACAAGCAGAAGGAGGAAGCCTCAACTTCTAATGCAAACATGACAATCAGAGAAGAAAGAAGAAACACACAAGCAAGGGAGGATCACCTCAACCTTCAACGCAAACAAGCAAGGGCAAGCATGAAAGCAAATAAACAACCAAGCAAAGGGAGGACCACCTCAACCTTTAATGCAATCATGCAAAGGGAGACTAGCTCAACCTTTAATTCAAACATGCACCTAAACAAGAGTCTCTACTCATGCAACTCTATCCTAATGCATTACAGCAATCAGGAAATCAATCAAGCAGTCCATCAGGCAAGCAAGCAGAAAACACTCCATCAAGAGAGAAGCAACCAAGAAGAGCAACAAGGAAATCATCCCAAGGCTGCATCATGTTTAGATGAGAATGGTAGAACCTAGATGTCAATCTAAGGTATCTGGTTCATTGTGTATCAACACAAGAGTCCTCTGAGGCTTAATCTCTTTGTGGAATGCACATTAGACTTCCCAAAGGGAAGTCCAGGCTCTCACAAGAGAGATTCCCAGATCAATGGATAGAGAGGACTTGAAAGGATGATGGGAAGCATGGTGTATACCAAAGGTATCCACCATGGCACTCAACCAAAATCTAGATGATTGGAATGATGATGGGAAGCATGAAGTATACCAAAGGTATCCACCATGGCACTCTGTCGCTACCGCGAAAATAAGGTACCGACAAAACAGAAGAGTCGCCACCTTTCGTTATTTATCCCACAGAAAGGGAAAGGAAACGATCGAAAAAACCTGACGAAAGGGTATAAGACAATGTCATCGCAACCATGTCTGGATTCGGGAGTCAGTTACGCAAGGGGAAGGTATTAGCACCCCTCACGTCCATCGTACTCGATGGGATCCATGCTTGTTGTGTTTATCTGACGGGTTGATTTATCTATCTACGCTAAAAGTCTGGTCTGAAAAGAAAAGAAAATGACTCGGCAGAACACATCAGTTCTATGCCTACGTATTCCCGTCTGGAACGAGAAATCAGAGTCAACGTAGTTCGCCTAACTACGGGCTACGGGGGAAGGTTGCTCGCCGAGATATCGCATCTCGTGCCTACGTACTTTCACACGGAGCGAAAGATCAGAGCAAATGTAGTTCGGGACAACAAGAGACACATGTTTGTTTTTTTATCCGAGTAGGGTTAACAGACGGTTCCAGCAGTTGGTGTATGCAGCTCGCTCGACGGAGACTTAGGCGTTTACCGTTTGCGGTAGAACCGGGAGTTAACAAAACGTTCCTTATGAAAATGGTTTCCAAGGATTAACAGGTCCCAAGGGGACAAAAAGATGTTTGATCTTTGTTTTCTGTTTTTTAGAAGAAGTATCTTTTATGGATGTTTGCAACTAATATCGCACTAGAGACTATGACCTGAGAGTGAATGCATCACATGTCACCCAAAGGGTGCCATACTAAACATCCATATTGTATCTTGATTTGTTTGAAGATGAGAAGAGAAAGGACGCACTAAAGGGGACTAATCCAATCCTAAAGTTGTCATGCAAAGTTGATCCTACAATTGAGGTTAGGAGGGAACTACCTAATGTTATCATGCATGGTTAGAACCCTAAAGTCTGTCATAACTTCTCTTGAACAAGAGAGGTCAGAGTTCCTAGGGGAACATGGCAAAGGAAAGCAACAGCAAAAGAAATCAACTGAAAGAAATAACTGTAAATAAAATGCATGCAATGCAACAATACAAGCAGAAGGAGCCAAACTCAACTTCTAGAGCAAGCAAGCCAGAGGCAACACACAACACAGGCAAGGGAGATAGACTCAACCTTAAGCCAGCAAGCAAAGCCAAGCAATAACAGTCAAGCAGAGGGAGACAGACTCAACCTCTAATGCAGACAAGCAAAGGGAGCAAGCTCAACCTTTCAATGCTCTTAGGCCTATGATCAAACTACATGAGGCCTAGTCTAATGCAACACACCAAACAGTCACACAAATACAACACATCAATCAGAAAATACAGCAGACAAGATAGCAGACAAGCAGCTCAACAGCAAAGCAGTCTAACAGCAAAACAATCAAACAGTCTGCAGCCAACTTCAAGTCTAAGCCATCTTCAAGAGAAGACTTAATCTTCAAGCTTCAAATGATCCACCAAGAGAGATGAAAATCAACATCAAGATTATTGCATGATGATGGGAATCATGATGGAAACCAAGGGAACCCATCATGGCACTCAACCATACATCTGAGATAGGCATCCTCAAAGGTTCTACCTCTTATGGTATGCCACACATCCTTCCAAAGGAATGATGAGGCTTCCACATAGGGACCTTGAATCATAGGATGAGAATGGAAAGCAATCAAAGCAATCCATGTTTATTTTAAGAAAGAGAAATCAAAACTAAAGCTCTTCCTAAACCCAAATTGATTAAGCTACAAGAAAGCTAATAAAAGGAGGTCTAAACACCAAAACCAAACACCACAATCAAGAAAACAGAAGCCTCTATATGTCTAAAGCACTATCCAAAAGGAATGGAAAGTTGATCTTATGCTATGGACCACCATTGAAGTCATTCTAAAGGAGAAGTCATGTTAGAAGCACATTAAAACTAGCCTAAGTTTTAAATCTATTTAAAATACCAAAACTACTTCTAAAATCCTATAAAATTTTCTAAAGGAACCTACATGTGTTAGGCATCTATAGTAGAAAGACCAGGGATTGAATCTAAAGGGAAAGCCACTAAAGAATTCCTAAATCACCAAGGGTCAAAGGGAAACCCTAAAATGGAAGGTCATGGGAACCTAATCCGAAACAGAACCTAAAATCATCTAAAAATCATGAAATGATTCCTAAGGGATCATGCATCTCTATACTAGTAACCAGCCAAAAATCTCACTCAAATTCTGTACCAAACAGCCATACAAAAATCAACAAGAAAATGAGGAAATATGTCAAAATTAAAGAAATAAAGAAAATGCAAAAAATCAAATTAAATTGAAAATTGCATGAAAATAAAATCTAAGCATGTCAAAAAATCAGAAATTAAATCCAGAGCATGCACATATTTTTATTTTATTTTTCTGACCAAAAATAAATTTATTATGAATTAAAAATGAAGCAAGCAATTAAAATAAATCAAAAAATGAATTAAAGAAAATAAAATGTTAGGAAAATAAGAGGAGCGTTGGATCAATGGACTTAGTATGCTAATATAAAGGCTATCCACACGCCAGCGCATTAATGAAGCGCAGCGTTTTGAGAGTCAAAGTCCAAGTCCGAGGTTAAATCACAAGCGCTGGATGGAGAGACAAAGTCTTCAAATTCCTCAGATCCAAGGGTCAATAGCTTGTCTTCCTCGTTTGAACTGGAATTGGAGGGAAGAATGCTCAGGAAAACCATACGGTGGTCCGGTGGCCACGCCACCGTCTTCTCCGGTGAAGCATCAGTTACAGGTCATTCAAACATGTCAAACCTTACATCAATCTTCTCCATTTTTCACGCTGAATCCAAATATCATATCCATTTCTCCTAAATCCTCATGAATTTTAAAACACGTTAAAGAATCCAAAATACACCACATCCTGAAATTTCATCAAACCTCCAATTGAAACCACAGATCTACTCCTCATCCATCATAGATCATCCTAAACTATTTAGATCATGCTAACACTCCAAAATCAAGCAGTTACAAATCTCAACAGAAATGGTGTTGTATCCTGAATTGTCTCTAAACCTCCAAGTTTCAATCCTAAAACCATCTGATCATCTTCCTAATGCTTAACCTCAATTCAAATTCAACTAAATCAACCTGAAATCAGTGCAATTTTGAAATGTACATACCTAGTTTGTAGCTTCGAATTTAGGCACATCCACTGTGATTCTCACTCCAAGATGATGCAGAATCGTTCCTTGATGAAGGATAAAGATGATAGAATCCAAGAATTGCCTTGATTTTCTCTAGAATTGAAATTCGATTTCTCACTTGAAGCTTGAAAATTCACTATGCAATCTCTGGCTCCAACTGTAAATGATCACCAACCTTGATCCTAACGCGTTTCTGAACTTATATAGAATTGATTTTGATGATGTGGAGGCCCATTGGAGGCCCAAACAGTGAGATCCAATTTCCACTTTTCCTTCAAAATTTCAACTATAGTGTACACGAATATGAGTCAATTCCTTTTCCAAGAAGCTTCATCTGTAATGCTTGTGGACTGTGGAAAGTGTAGGGATCAAATTGAGTCCTTGTTTGCATCATATGACCAACCTTTGATGTGTTACTTATTCATGAAGTAACAAAGTGAAATGTCATGAAATATGCCCCAAATGAATTTTCTAATATTTCCATTGTGCTCCAAATGATTTTTCTGATCAAAATGAGCACTCATTTGCATTGGTTTGAACACATATGAATTAATTTGGATTTTTCAACTTAAAGGCCTTTAAAAATGCCCTTCACCAAGTTCCTTCAAACCAAGTCTCACCCTAAGCAATATCAAAGCCTCATGGATATATGGTTAGCCTTAAAATCCCATTTTGAGCAAGTTCTGTGTTGGACAAAACTTCATTTGAGATGTGAAAGATAGAGAAAATGACCTATAATACCAAATGACCTATAATCTCACTTTCCCAAAATACCCCTAACTTGTAAACCTCATAACTTGAGTTCTACAAATCAGATGGAAGACTTCTAGTACAATTTGGAAAGATAAGATCAAGTCCTACAACTTTCATGTTGGACAAAAGTTGAGGAGAAACATCCTTCTAGGTCAAAAGGTCCTTGGAAGTTGGTTTACTTTTGCAGACAAATTTCACATTCATCTGATGACTTGTAACTTCTCTGAATCATAACTTGAGTTCTATAAAACCAATGGAGGACTTCTAGTACTAAAATTAAAGCTAAGATCATGATCTACAAGTTTCATGTTGGCCAAAAGTTGAGATGAAACTTGTATCTTGAGATAAGTAGTCTTGAAGTCAGGCACTAAATAGGGGATTTTACCCTGAGAACCCTAGTTTAGCAACTCCTCACACTTGGAATTCTTCTTGGATTGATCTTGGAATATCACCTCATGTATCTCAACACAACTTTCCATGATCACAAAGACTTAGAATTGAGTCTTAATATCCTCCAATTGCACAGTTGACTTAAGGTTACTCATGCAAAAACCCTAACTGCAAAACCCTCAACTGTGGCTCTTCACACCTAGCATAATGACTTGACTGAGCTCCACCATGACCCTCAAGGCACTCCATGAGCTCCATCCACATATCCTATCCATGAACAAAGCCTCACAACCCACTGATGGTCTTCAATTGGTCCTCAGGTTAGGAGATGAACCCTATACAAGCAACCAAACTTCTCAAGAACACAACCCTCTTCCTGATGACTTTGGTGACCTCTCAAGCTTGAATAAGACCTCTAGATAGGCTCCTCTTGATATAAACCACACTTGATCCCCTGCTAAATGAATAATTCTATGCTATGCAAATGCTAGACCAATGCAATGCTAATGCAATGAAACAAAAGCCAAGTAAGAAAAGGTTAGGAAAATTTTGGGGTGCAACAGCTGCCCTTATTCAAGCGGCTTGAACCTGACTGGATGAAAAGCGAAAGGCTTTCAGGAAATCAAGGTAAAAGACGGTTGAATACCAAAGAACCTGGAAATTTGCTAACCGAAGAAATAAACTGCACAAACTGCTTGGGGGAACAACATCTAGACAAATGAATCCGGTAGTCACGGCAACAACTGATCAATCATCTAATAAAGAACTTGATTTCAACATCAACCAACTGTGTGACGCCACAGGCGTTGAATCCACATTATACGCTACAATAAGTAGGAACCAAGCCACAGGACCACATCAAAATATTATCCTTGACCTTCCATCTCCAAAGAAACGAGCATGCACTACGTAAAGTGCGTCATCCATGTACTATCCTAGATCTTCCATTTCCGAAGAAACGAACATCGCGCTAAATAAAAGCGCAGATTGTCGATATACTATCCCTGACCTTCCATTTCCGTAGAAACGAGTATACACTATGTAAAGTGCGGATTGTCAATATACTATCCTTGACCTTCCATTTCCGAAGAAACGAGCATGCACTACGTAAAGTGCGTCATCCATGTACTATTCCGGATCTTCCATTTTCGAAGAAACGAACATCGCGCTAAATAAAAGTGTGGATTGTCAATATACTATCCTTGACCTTCCATTTCTGAAGAAACGAGCATGCATTACGTAAAGCGCGTCATCCATATACTATCCTGGATCTTCCATTTCCGAAGAAACGAACATCGCGCTAAATAAATGCGCAGATTATCAATATACTATCCTTGACCTTCCATTTCCGAAGAAACGAGCATGCACTATGTAAAGTGCGGATTGTCAATATACTATCCTTGACCTTCTATTTTCGAAGAAATGAGCATGCACTACGTAAAGTGCGTCATCCATGTACTATCCTGGATCTTCCATTTCCGAAGAAACGAACATCGCGGATTGTCAATATACTATCCTTGACCTTCCATTTCCGAAGAAACGAGCATGCACTACGTAAAGCGCGTCATCCATGTACTATCCTGGATCTTCCATTTTCGAAGAAACGAGCATCGCGCTAAATAAAAGCGCGGATTGTCAATATACTATCCTTGACCTTCCATTTCCGAAGAAACGAGCATGCACTACGTAAAGCACGTCATCCATGTACTATCCTGGATCTTCCATTTCCAAAGAAACGAGCATCGCACTAAATAAAAGAGCGAATTGTCAATATACTATCCTTGACCTTCCATTTCCGAAGAAACGAGCATGCACTACGTAAAGCGTGTCATCCATGTACTATCCTGGATCTTCCATTTCCAAAGAAACTGACATCGCGCTAAATAAAAGCGCGGATTGGGCATCTGAAGACTTGAACAAGCAACTCTGCGGGGAAATCTGACATCAACTGCCAGACATCCATCTTGAACAAGAATGGGCAACAACTCCAAAGTCTAATTATGAAGCCTTTTAATTCTGACGTAACAGCCATCCGAGGAAAAATCTACTGGGGAAATTCTGACGTCAACTGCCAGACATTTACCTTGACAACAGGTAATAACTCCAAAGGTCTAATCCATGAAATCTTTCCTTTTAAGACGCTGACTTAATAGCAACCTGAGGAAAACTCCATTGGGGAAGAAGAGAAACTTAACCAAGCAACTCTGATGAGGGAACACATGATATGGCGAACGTTATCCTCACATATCTCATGTCAAGAATTTGCATATTCGAAAATCATCCTAAACAAGAATTCCAGTTACCTGCAGGGAAAACACCTGAAAACAAAGAGGTAATCGACCTGGCTTATGTTTCAAAATGCATATGTTTGAAAATGGCGTGATGCTCCATACAAAATGGAAATGCTACGCGTTTGGGTAGATGCTATGCACGATGCAAATGCAAAGAGGCGTTCCAGCAAAATAAATGCTGGAGGAACGAAGCCAAAACTTCCGCTGGGGGAAGAAACAATTCTGCTGAGGGATAACTTAACAAATCCGGAGTTACGAACTCTACAGAGGATGATCAACCTGTTGGAGTAAAGACAACCTGCTGGAGAACAGGAAGAACAATCCTGCGTGGGGATGATCTTTTCAAAACCATTGACAAGCTGGTTGTGCTTTGTGAGGTCTTCACTGGGGATTAAAAGCGCACATGACCACTGCTGGGGAGGAATGAGATCACCTAGAGCCTGCTCCTACGTTAAGAGACTCCGGCTGGGGAAACATGATCCCTTGGCTGTTTGCTTCGAAGGTAACGACCCTGCAAAATATGAACGAAGCAAGACAATTCTACACAAAAGGAACTATCTTGGTCAGTATCCGTGACAATTGTTCAGTTAATTCAAAGTTTTAACAATTATTGGCCGAGGCCTGCAAGTTTATGCATGTGCAAGTTTATCAAAAACATCGGCGTTTTCCACAAACAAAACAGTAAAAGTTAAAACAAGAAACAAACATCAAGTACTGAATAGTATGTGTTTATTGATACCGGGCCTGTAAATAGGAAAAGTTTTTACAATGGATGCAACTACTGAAAAGAGGAAGCTACAAAGATAAATACAAATATGTATAGAGGTACAAAGAAATTTGTATACATGTCGGCAACGTGGTACAGACAAACACCATGAGCTGATCCTCCTATGACTCACCTGACTCTGACGCTTTCCCGATACTCCATCCTCGGAAGAAATTGGCTTGGATAATCGACCCTCAGGTACTCCCAAACCACTAAGCAATGCAGTATCAAACTCAGACCGCAGTCATTTGCTTTTCAATCCCTAACTTTTGCCTGAATCACCCTTTGTGGGTTTTCAATTCACCGGGATACCCCTTTTTGCCGAAGTCGTCTTTTCAAGTTTTCGACTTCGCGGGTGTACATCTATTCAATTTTTATCCCTAATTTTTGCTCGAACCTTTTCTTTTTCTTTTTGGTTCGCCGGGATGCCCCATTTTTGCCTGGACTTTCTTTTTTTTTGTCCAGCGGGTCTCTTTAAGCAAAGTATTTTTTAACTGCGTCCGAGTTCACAGGGGACGTAAAATCCTCACCATCCATGGTGGAGAACAGTAAGGCTCCTTCAGAGAAGACCTTACGAACGATATATGGACCTTCATAGTTGGGAGTCCATTTGCCCCTGTGATCTGATTGTGGTGGGAGAATCTTCTTCAGGACAAGATCGCCCGTCTGAAAGCTTCGAGGGCGCACGTTCTTGTCATAAGCTTTCTTCATCCGGCTCTGGTATAAACGACCATATGCAATAGATGCAAGTCTCTTCTCGTCCATCAAACTGAGCTGATTCAGTATTTTCCTTATCCACTCTGCCTCATCAAGTTGGACATCGAGCAAAACTCTCAAAGAAGGAATCTCAACTTCCAATGGTAGGACAACTTCCATACCATACACCAGTGAGAAAGGTGTTGCCTCGGTTGATGTGCATACCGTCGTACGATAACCGTACAAAGCGAAGGGCAACATCTCGTGCCAGTCTTTGTATGTTATAAACATCTTCTGAACTATCTTCTTGATGTTCTTATTGGCCGCTTCGACAGCGCCATTCATCTTGGGCCGATAGGGAGATGAGTTGTGATGCTCAATCTTGAAATTCTGGCACAATTCCTTCATCATCTTATTATTCAAGTTCGAACCATTATCAGTAATGATTCTCTCGGGAATGCCATATCTGCATATGATGTCCTTTTTGATAAACCGGGCTACTACTTGCTTGGTAACATTAGTGTATGACGCTGCTTCTACCCACTTGGTGAAGTAATCGATAGCTACCAAGATGAACCGGTGTCCGTTGGATGCGGTAGGCTCAATTTTGCCAATCATATCAATGCCACACATGGAGAAAGGCCACGGGGACGCCATAACATTCAAAGGGCTTGGCGGCACATGAATCTTATCTGCATAAATCTGGCATTTATGGCACTTCTTTGCAAACTTGAAATAGTCTCTTTCCATCGTCAGCTACTAATACCCTGCCCGTAATAACTTTCGAGACATAGCATGTACGTCGGCGTGCGTGCCGAAGGTACCCTCGTGGACCTCCTCCATAAGCAGATTAGCTTCTTTCTCATCCACACATCGCAATAACACCAAATCATGGTTTCTCCTATATAGAACACCATCTGGATTCAAGTAGAAGTTGCCAGCCAATCTCCTAAGAGTCTTCTTATCGCGGCTGGATGCCCCATTCAGATACTCTTGGTTCTTTAGGAAATTCTGGATATCGAAATACCACGGCTTGCCATCAGAAGCTTCCTCAATGGCGAATATGAATGCGGGCCTATCAAGGTGGGAGATAACGATTCTGGGACCATCATTCTAGAAGTTAACTTTGTACATTAAAGACAATTTCGCAAGAGCGTCTGCCATCTGATTTTCTGCCCGCGGCACATGGTGAAACTCTACTCTATCAAAGAAAGGCTACAACCTCCTCGCATAATTCATATATGGTATCAGATTAGGCTGACGAGTCTCCCATTCTCCCTTGATCTGGTTCACGACTAGCGTGAAGTCTCCATACACATCAAGATTCTTTATCCTCAAATCGATAGCCTCCTCGAGACCCATGATACACGCCTCATATTCAGCCTCATTCTTGGTAACTGGAAATGTCAATCTGTCCGTGAACAGGATGTGCGTCCCATGGGGAGTCATAATGATTGCCTCAATTCCACTTCCATATGAATTAACAGCCCCGTCAAAAATCAATTGCCATTGGGAACTCCGCTCAGGACCTTCACCATGCAACAGCTCCTCGCAATCTTTCATCTTTAAGTACATGATATCCTCGTCAAGAAAATCAAACTTCATTGGCTGGTAATCATCAATTGGCTGCTCGGTCAGGTACTCTGACAACACACTACCCTTGATAGCCTTTTGCGAAACATACTGTATATTGTACTCTGTCAGTACCATCTGCCATCAGGAGATCCTTCCTGAAAGCGCCTGCTTCTCAAAGACGTATTTGATCGGATCCATCTTCGAAATCATCATGGTTGTATAATTTAGCATGTATTGTCTCAGGCGTTTGGTAGCCCAAGCAAGTTCACAACATGTCTTTTCGAGCATTGAGTAACGAGATTCACAATCCGTGAACTTTTTACTCAAGTAATAGATCGCATGCTCTTTTCGTCTAGTCTCGTCATGTTGACCAAGAACACAACCCATACTGTTCTCAAGAACCGTCAAGTACATGATCAGTGGTCTCCCGGCTACTGGGGGTATCAATACCGGAGGTTCCTGCAAGTATTCTTTTATTCTTTCGAACGCCTTTTGACAATTTTCATCCCAGACAATTGCCTGGTCTTTTTTCAACAGTTTAAACATCGGTTCACACGTGGTTGTAAGGTGAGATATGAACCGGGCAATGTAGTTCAACCTCCCCAAAAAGCCACGAACCTCTTTCTTCGTTTTTGGCGCTGGCATTTCTTGTATCGCTTTTATTTTTGCAGGATCAACCTCAATTCCTCTTTCACTAACAATGAACCCCAGTAGCTTTCCAGATCTCACCCGAAGGTGCACTTATTAGGATTCAGCCTCAGCCTGAATTTCCTAAGCCTCTCAAACAATTTCAGAAGATTCACCAGATGCTCTTCCTCCGTCTGGGATTTGGCAATCATATCGCCAACATAGACCTCAATCTCTTTATGCATCATGTCATAAAAGAGCGTCATCATAGCACACTAATATGTTGCCCCTGCATTCTTCAAACCAAAGGGCATCACTTTGTAGCAGAATGTTTCTCACGGGGTAATAAAAGTTGTTTTCTCCATATCCTCCGGCGCCATCTTAATCTGATTATAGCCCGAAAAGCCGTCCATGAAGGAAAACAAAAAGAATTGAGCAGTATTGTCGACCAATACGTCAATATGAGGAAGCGGGAAGTCATCCTTAGGGCTCTCCTTGTTCAGATCCCGATAGTCAATGCACATCCGTACCTTAACATCTTTCTTTGGTACAGGTACTATATTGGCGACCCAAGGAGGGTAAGTTGTAATAACTAGAAAACCAGCGTCCCACTGTTTCTGTACTTCCTCTTTAATCTTTACGGCCATATCTGGTTTCGTTCTTCTGAGCTTTTGCCTGACCGGCGGATATTCCTCACGCAATGGCAAGAGGTGGACCATAATATCAGTGTCTAGCCCAGTCATATCATCATAAGACCAAGCAAAGATGTTACTATACTCTCGAAGCATCTCGACAAGTCTCTGCTTGATATCGCTTTGCAGCACAGCCCCTATCCGGACATTCCTGGCAACTCCTTCCGAACCCAAATTAACGACCTCGATTTCCTCCTGATGAGGCAGAATGACCCTCTCTTCTTGTCTCAAAAGTCGAGTCAGCTCTTCTGGTAAGTCGTCGTCCTCAACAATCTCTTCCTCGGCTTGAAATATCGGGTGCTCAAAGTCGAAGCGAGTCATAGGGAGTTATTGATCGGTGTCATCTGAAATATGGATCCTACAAGAGAAAGGGTTAAATGCTTCAAATGATATGCAAACGAAGCATACAACCACATTGCCATTTTATTGAAAAATAAAAACAGAAAAGCAAGGATCACAAAATTTGCATGAGAAAAACGCCTTTATTTAATGATTAAAGCAAAACATACACATAAACAAGTATGCCCTGAAATAAAATCACTATGCCCCGGGTAGGACATAGGATTGTACAATAATCGAAAAAACAAGGCATTACTGTTTCGTCGTCACTTGAATAAAGTCCTGAATAGACCAGTTGCATAGGCTTTGTCCTGGCTCGCTGGGTTTGATCCATGAATCCATGTCACAGTCGCTATCTTCATCTCCACTGTCAGACACATCATTAATCGTTTTAAAACTGACTCCTCTTGGAGTAAACACAATCGGCCCTTTGAACTTTGACACGCTCTGTGATGAAGATGACGACGACAGGCGATATCCCAACCCAAACTTATCCTGCTTAACAGGAATCTCCAGAACTTGTCCCCAACCTTTAGTCTCCCCGGCCTGAACTACCGCTTGGGCTTCTCTGTACGAAGACATAGCCACCTCTGGCCCATTGCTTGCAACAGGAGACTTGTCTCTGATCTGCACCCCTTCAAAGGCTTGGCACAATGTCTCATGGATCTCCCCATCCACTTCGACATATTTGAATGATGACAGGTGACTTACCAGGATGTCTTCCTCCCCACAAACGGTGACAATGCTATCACCGACCATATACTTAAGCTTTTGGTGCAACGTGGACGTTACAGCCCCTGCAGAGTGAATCCAAGGTCGTCCAAGCAAGCAGCTATAAGCTGGCTAATTGTCCATGATATAAAACACAGTATCAAACACCTCTGGGCTGACCTGGATTGGCAAAGTTAATTCTCCAAACACGGACCTTCTAGTCCCGTCAAAAGCTCTCACTACCAAGTCACTTGGCGTGCATATTATACCTCGAGTATCCAGCTTCAACAGTGCCTTCTTGGGCAAAACATTCAAGGATGAACTAGTGTCAACAAGGACATGAGACATAACAGTGCCCCTACACTCAATTGAAATATGCAACGCACTGTTGTGGTTGCGGCCCCTGGGTGTCAAATCAAAATTTGTAAAGCCAAGGCCATGCCCCGCGTTCACGTGCGCAATCACTCCTTCGAGCTGATTAACGGATATCTCCTGGGTACATAGGCAGTGTCAAGGGCTTTCAGCAAAGCGTTCCGATGAGCTTCAGAACAAAGCAACAATGACAAAATCGAGATTTTGGAAGGCGTCTGTTGCAGATGATCGACAATTTTATAATCACTCTTCCGGATTAATCTCATAAATTCTTCCACATCTTTAGTCAAAGACTCTTTTTCCTTCTCTTGAGAAGGTCCTTCTTCATTGACTTTGCCTTTCCCTTTGGCAATTCTCTCAGCTTCTACTTCTGGTGACGCAAATATTCTACCGCTGCGGGTTATGCCCCCTGGTCCCACAAGGTTATCAACTGACCCTACCGGCGGGCTTTCCAGGTTAATCTTTTCTCCATTGCAGTAAACTTCCGCCCCATAGTTCCAAGGGATGGTGTTGCACCCCAAAATTTGACCAACATTTATTTACCCATCAAGTGTTTGAAAGTTGATACCTTCATCAGAAAGTTCAAGAGATCCTCAGAGGAATTAGTTGAAACCAGGGTTGTGTGCTTCATAGCTTGAGAGTTGTGGGAGCTCCTCAGATGATTCTGAGACTTTGAGAATGAACTTGAAGCTTTGAGAAAGTTTATGAGATGTCTTGAAAGCCATCATGAAGCCCAGAGAGGTCATTGTGCAAGAATTCAGAAGATTCAACCATGAATGGTAGAATTAGGGTTTTGACTGGGTCAACCCTAGGTCAACTGAAGATTTGGAGAAGGTTGAGACCTAATCCAAGGGCCATGAGATCATGGAATAATGTATGGAGATGTTATAAAGATGATTCCTAGACCAACTCATCATAATTGAGGAGTTTGAGAAGTTTCAAGTTAGGGTTTCTAAGGATTGTTAGTGAAAAAACCCTAATTTGATCCCCATCTTCCAGGCAGTTTTAGCTCAAGATATGATTGTTGTCTCATCTTACCCACAACATGAATGTTGTAGAGCTTGTCCTTAGATTTAATTTTAGTGGTAGAAGTCCTTGATAGGATGTGCAGAGCTCAAGTTATGGTTTTGACAAATTACAGGTCAGCTGAGGTATGTGAATCTGGGTCCCTAAAAGTCACCCAACTTGCAGACAACTTTTGCCCTAGTAGGATGATTACTATGATCTCTTGGTAAACATGAGTGTTGAAGATAATCTTCTTAGCTTTCTAGAGAGTACTATAAGTCCTTGATAGGATTTGTAGAACTCAACTTATGGTTTGAACAAGATAGGGGTATTTTGGTCATTTGGAAGTTATAGGTCATTTTAAGCAAAGGCCATATCTCCTATTTCCAAGCCTCAAATGAAAAAAATCAAAACATCAAAGTTGTTCAAAATGGGATTTTAAGCCTAGAAAAGTGGTCATGATTTGTTGTAAAAGCTTGTAGCAAGGATTTACAAGATTGGGTAAAAATGACCTAAAAATGACTTATAAGTTAAATGGATCCATGTTGGAAATTGGTTTGGGAGATGTACAAATCCAAAATAGGTCATCCAATATGTCATTTTGAATCCAAACATCATTTTAAAAACAATGGTTCAAATAGATTTTTGATTTGAGGTCTTAAAATGGAGGTTGCTTTGTAATTTTGTTTCTTGCATATTAAGGAACTTTGAGAAACTTGGCATAAGGCAAAGGCAATGCTTGTTTTTCCACACATTCCTTCTCAATATCTCTTGTAAGGAGATTTTAAAGCAAAATTAAGGGGCTTAATGCATGAAAGGAGATAATACCACATATCACTACATGAGACTTTCCATGATTTTCTAGGGCATTCTAGATGAATCTAGACTCTTCCATTGGTTGTTATTTAAAGAGTGAATCACCATGAAGAAAAGGGTTGGTGAAGGTTGGTGAATCCATTGGAGAAAGAGAGAGAGAAAGTGCCATTTCAAGGTTTCTTCAAAATCAAGCAAGCTTCCATTTCTTCATCCACAAGCTTTCTCCTTCAAGATTCTTGCAAACAGAAACCTCTACACCCTTAGAGGATTCCTTGGAAGCAATTAAAAGACTTGAAACCATCTCTACACATCTCCACCATCACCACTTGGCAGTTTTGAAACTTTCACCATAGATCCTTATTTATGTGCATACTGTCAGAATTCTAGGCAAAAAGTTAACATGCTAGGTTAGAGGAAGGTTTTCTGAGAGTTAGAGGAAGATCCATGAGGTTCCATGGCAGGTCACCTTTTCTTTAGTTTCCAAGAACAAGCTGTGTAGGGAGTATTAATGGATATGGTATAGCATAGATTGATCAGTGTAGTGCATAGAACAAGTTAGTGCCCTTAGGATCAAGAACTGGAAGAATTGACATCAGAGAAGTATGGTGGAACCCTAGTTTTCGTGCATTCTGTTAGAGAGATATGCGAGGTTTTAATGAAAACTATAGACACCATCGTGTTCAGGGAAAGAAAGGGCATGATTTTGGTCTTTGAATTTCATGTTTTCATGGAGTGAGCAGGGAGAACGAGGAAGTTGAAGTATGGCGCGTGGAAACTGGTTTGGGGAGGAAACCCTAGCTGGAGGTTGAAGACAACCTCCCAGTCGTCCGATCATCTCCAATTTGGGACTTTTTAATCCAATCGTGAGGCTACGATTTAAACAGAAAAATGGAGGGAAGACTTAAGGCAATACGCTGCCGTTTCATTTAAATGAATAATTCTGGGCTCAGCAAGATCTCGCGACTCACACCCCCACCATTGGCCCAATCCCATTTTGAACTGAAAAAACATACTAAATGCACCGCGCTCATATTATTTTTCCTTTCAATTTTTCTGTTGATTTTCTGAGCGCGTGGGCCTAAACTCAGTTTCTATTCGCACCCCTGGTATTGGCCCATCTAATAAATGAACTGGGCGCCTCTTCTTTTCGCACCCCCCATCCCATTTAGTTTAATTCTTTGATTTTAATTCTTTTAATTTTTCTTGCATATTAAAAAATTCATATAAAATAGAAAAATTAATATTTTTTTTATGCTTGTTTTTTCTACATGTTCATAATTTTGTCTAGAAAAATATCAATAAATAAAATTGGCATTTTATTTTCTTTTAATATTTTTAGTATATTTTTCATTTAAATAGCTTTTAAATAGGTTTAAGTAGACACCTCAATTTTGTAGAATGTATTTTAGGACCTTCCCTTAGGATTTTTGAGCCATTCTTTTTGGCATAGTTAGATATTGAATCATAGTTTCCCATAGGATTTAATTCATGATTTTTAGATTAAAATTTGATTAGTTTAATTAGGTTAGCATTAGGGTACCTAATTAGGGTTTAGGTTATGCATAGGAGAAATAATTCATTTTCTTTGGAGAGTTTTGTCTTGATTTTTGGGTATGGGCATGTATGGATGTTATGGGTAGATGTTATAGACCCTTGTGAATGATTGTTAGATTTTTCCCTCTTGCTTTAGTATTTTTAGGTATTTTCTGAAGTGGACTGATTGTATTGACTGTCTGTGTGATATTTGCCTGTCTCTAGGGTTTATTTTTGGGAATTTGTTGTGGGGCTTAGTTTGTTTTGAAGACCTTGTTAAAGGGGCATGATGAAGGAGAAGATTGTAGATCAAGACCCAGAGACCCAGAGGTTGGAGCTTGTTCTTTGTTTGTGAGGTTTGAGATCCTGAAGTTTGAGGGAGGTTCATGGTACTTTCCTGAGGAAGGAACTATGGATGTCTTTCATTCTTTCTTCTCACCTCTTTCTTAAGTATCCAATGATGTTGGAGCCAACATGTGAGTTTAATTTCTCCTGAGGAGGAATGTAAACTGATCACAGTTGTTGAGCCACATGGGATACAACTCCTAAGTGGAAGCCTCCTAGTACTTTCCTGAGGAAGGTCCTATGGGTCTATTCACTTAGTTCCCTTAGTTCATCTAGGATTTCTTAAGTATCCAATGATGTCGGAGCCAACATGTGAGTTTAATTTCTCCTGAGAAGGAATGTAAACTGATCACAGTTGTTGAGCCACATGGGATACAATTCCTAAGTGGAAGCCTCCTAGTACTTTCCTGAGGAAGGTCCTATGGGTCTATTCACTTAGTTCCACTAGTTCAGGTAGGATTTCTTAAATATCCAGGGATGTTGGAGCCTTCATGTGAGTTTAATTTCTCCTGAGGAGGAACGTAAACTGATCACAGTTGTTGAGCCACATAGGATATGACTCCTGAGTATAAGCCTCCTAGTGCTTTCCTGAGGAAGACACTATGAGTCTGCCTACTTAGCTCCCTTTCTTTGGTAAGCTTGTTCTGAAGCTTGAAGACTGGGATTGTTTTCTTTTGATTAGGGTGTTGCTTTAGGGCATTGCTTAGATTTGATCAGGATTCTGTTTTAAGGTTAGGATTGGAGGTTAGATAATTTCTTTCTCAAGCATGTGGTTTGTTTGCCTGATGGCACTTCATTTCTTTTATCTGTATGATTGCAGTTTACTGTTTATTGCTTGATAGCATGTTGTTTATTTTAGTATGATTACTGTTATTTCATGACTGGCTTGAGGTCGAGATGAGCTTGTGGAGGCTGAAGCCCCACACACATTTCCTCCCTCACTTGCATTGCATGCATTTTACTGTTAAGCTGATGCTTTGTCTGTTTCGGTGTATCATTGACATGATCCCTTAGGACTCTCATTTCCTTTGATAAGGATTTGGTGATAGACTTTTAGGTTGAAACCTATGCATGACAACTTCTAGGAGTTCCCTGTTCAAACCTCAACCATAGGATGAATCCATGACATGATAATAGTAGGACTTGATAGTCTCCCTCCTAGTTGGGTCTGTTCTCTTCTCATCTCAAAGCAGTTTAAGATACAGTAATCATGAATGATTTCTTTCGTACGTTACGAGCCTTAAGCTATCTGAGAAAGGATTGTGGGAGAGTTCCTTTTCCATAGTCTGGATGTTTAGTATGGTACCCTTTGGGTGACATGCGACGCATTCACCCTCAGGTCATAGTCTCTAGTGCGGTTGAAATCGCAAACACAATAAAAAACACTTCTTTCAGGAAATAAACCGTAGTTTCCCGAACTACGTTTGCTCTGATCTTCCATACAGTGTGGAAGTACGTAGGCATAGGATGCGACGTCCTAGCGAGCAACCTTCAACCTTTCCCCCGTAACCCTTCGTAGGCCGAACTACGTTGACTCTGATTTCTCATTTTCTGATGAGAATACGTAGGCATAAAGCGTGACGCTTTGCCGAGTCATTTTTCTTTTCTTTTTCAGCCAGCCTTGATAGGTAGATAGATTATAACCAACCCGTCCAAGTAAACAAACAAGCATGGATCCCGTCGAGTACGACGGACGTGAGGGGTGCTAATACCTTCCCCTTGCGTAACCGACTCCCGAACCCAGACAATGGTTGCGATGACCTTGTCTTACCCTTTTTCGTCAGGTTTTTTCGATCGTTTCCTTTCCCGCTCTGAGGGATAAATAACGAAAGGTGGCGACTCTTCTGTCATGCCGTCACCTTATTTTCGCGCAAGAGATAGCTGGCGACTCTGCTGGGGATGGAACCTAGAGTCTCTGGTTCTTCGGTTCCCTATGAGAGTCAATCCTAGCGCTTGTATGTTTGCTTGTTGAGTTGCGTTTATTTATCGCATTTTTACTTCTCGCATTTTATTTCCCGCATTTTATTTCCAGTTTGATATGATTATCTGTGCTGCTGTGGGAGAGGGATGTTACTATGAGTGAGAAGCCGGACCTGGGCTTGAGTATACACCTAGATGTAGTTGCGGAGAAGTAGTAGACGAACCTGTCTGCTGAGCAGGCACAGTTCCCTACGAAAATCTGCGCTCAGACGAGATTCTTGCAGAGGTGTTCCTTTCTGGTCCTGAGGATCTGAGGGGAGTCCAGACGTGAGGATTGTCGACTCTGGGGACCGATCATTTGGAAGTCGGCTAAGTGAGGCCTCTTCATGACTTGACGATGCCACTCCTTCTGGGAATCGTATCGTCACTCATGAAAGTCTGTGACGCTGATGACCGCATAGGATGTCGTACCTTTGTCCGTGGATTAGGTCCATACCTGTGAGTGGGATTGGGTTTATTGCAGGAAACTTTGACCTTCAGACTACCTGGTTTTCTTGACAGTGGATCAGTTATGTTGGTACCAGGGTTCTCAGTTGCAGATTTGTCTGTTCTTGACAGAGCAGGTTTTTTGGATCTTATCATCAGATTTGTCTGTTCGTGATAGAGCAGGTTTTGATCAGAGGATCTTATCATCGGGTGTATGTCTGTTCTTGATAGAGCAGGTTTCGATCAGAGTATTGTCATCAGAGGTTTGTTCTGGATGGAGCAGATTTTGAGTGGGGTCTGAAGATCTCACCAGCAGATGTTGTTTGTTCTTGATATGGCAGATTTTGAGTGGGGTCTGAAGATCTCATCAGCAGCTGTATGTTTGTTCTTGATAGGGCAGATTTTTGATTTGGGGTCTGAAGACTTCATCAGTAGACGTTTTCTGATCATACATCCGGGGTCTTTGTTATCAGGCATTTGTTCTTGACAGAACAAAATTTTGATCTTATGTATATGGTCCTATCAGAAGGTCGTTCTGGGCAGATCAGATTAGTGGTCTTACGCCGGGGTTTTCTTCTCATCAGTAATTATGGACACAGAATCTCCGTAGCAGTTACCTGGATATATTGTTGCATGCCTGCATTTTGCATTAGTTTGCAGGTTCATTTGCATTCCATTAACGTGTGTCTGTGACAGGTGCCGTTTCCCCGATCCAGGACCTCTCGCCTCCTATTGTATTATTGCAGCCTCTCTCAGGAAGACTGTTGCGTACGAGTTCTCGATCCCTGATGTGTCGAGGTTGACTGTCGCTGATGCTATAGGCTTTCCATAGGCATATGAGATTGATGTTGCCACGATTGGGCTTGGATTTCTTCTTCCTTCTTATTATTGTCAGCATTGGTACCAAGGCGCTAGGATCGGGGGAAATCTCCCAAGCACACAGACACACACATACATCTGCATGAAGCATTTGCATGGCGTACATTCTGTTGCTTTTCCTAACCTTTAATGTTTGCAGGTTTTTCAGGTTCACAGGTTCCGAGCTGCTTCCGGTCTTCAGGATTGATCAAAGACTCATTCACCGTTACTCAACTCGCGCTAATCAGACTAGGATCATGGATCAAGTGCAGTCAGATGTTCAAGAGCTCCGTGAACGGATGGATCGTTTTATGGAACTGATGCAGGTAGTCGCTAATGGTCAGGACCAGCTTCGTACTTTGGTTCAACCTTTGATCTCTAGGGTTGATAGTAATGGCATACTGCATGGAGGGGCTGTGCCTACTCCTCCTCCAGTTGATGCTCCACAGAATGTTGTTCCTGTTGCCGGGGGCAACGGCAGTGCTAACGGCAATCTGATGACTAATCTCGGACTCAATGCGGCAGGCGTCGGCAATGGTAGTCTAGGAGCCAATGTTAACATAGGGTCGGTCAACGGCAATGCTGGTGTCGGAAATCTGTTGGTGCCTCAACCGTGGCTGGAGGATCATCAAGATGACGTATTTTCTCAAAGAGGTGTATAAGCAGAGTTTAATGCTGAAGCTCGGCTCAGGTTCAAGGCGCTGGAAGACAAAATGAGAGACATTGAAAATCAGAATACATTGGGCGTTGATATGTCCAAGCTGGGGTTAATCGCTGATTTCAAGGTACCTCACAAGTTCAAGGTGCCTGTCTTTGAGAAGTATAAGGGTACTACTTGCCCCCGTGTCCACCTTCGATCTTATTACAGAAAGATGTCCGCCTATTCTGACGATGAGAAGTTGCTGATGCACTTCTTCCAAGATAGTCTTTCTGGTCCATCCCTCGAGTGGTATATGGGCTTGGAGCCCGCTACCGTACGCACCTGGAAGGATCTCGCTGAAGCGTTTGTCCTCCACTATCAGTACAATAGAGACTTGGCCCCCAACCGAGTTCAGCTCCAGAATCTATCACAGCGGAATAATGAAAGCTTTAAAGAGTACGCCCAGCGGTGGCATGAATTGACTGCTCGGGTTCAACCGCCGATGGTTGAGCGCGAACTAGTGCAAATGTTCGTGGCTACCCTTCCTGGAATCTACTATGAAAAGCTAGTCAGTGGCATGTCTGGGACATTCTCGGCTCTCATCACTATGGGCGAGCATGTTGAGAATGGTATAAAAATCGGAAAGATCCAAGGTGAATCATCCTCAGCTGGAGGAGGTGGTAAGAAACTTTACGCTGGCAAGCGTCGAGAAGGAGATGCCAGTGCTGTCACTAATGCTCGAAGAAAGGGCAAGGGCCCCCAGCAGCAGATTGCTAGCATAAATATCCCGGCAGCTCCGCAGCAGTAGCAACAGCAGCAACCGCAGCCACAGAATCAGCAGGGGTATAGGAAATATCAGAATTGGGCTCCTTTGGCAAATCGTCATTTTGAAGCTCCACCTATGTCATATGCGCAGCTTCTGCAAACTTTGCTGCAGCTTCAGTTAGTTCAAAAGAGGACGTTGGCTCCCTTAACAGGGGCACCACCACCGGGGTATGACGCAAACGCTACTTGTGATTTCCATACTGGGGCACCAGGCCATACGATTGAGAACTGTAAAGCTTTTAAGCACAAGGTGCAGGACCTGGTAGACGCCAAGGTCATTAACTTTTCTGATAGTGTGCCTAATGTTACCAAAAACCCTATGCCTCATCATAGGGGAGGCGGAGTGAACGCCATTATCACAGAGGAGAGTGCAGACTTGCTGACTGATGTCAAAGACTTGAAAACGCCGCTTAGTTTTGTCAAAGCTAAGTTGCTTAAGAAGGGCTTCTTTCCTGGATGCGGAGAGTTATGTATGGCTTGTGCTACACTTCCTGATGGGTGTGAGCAGCTGGTAGAAGGTGTCCAAAGTCTGATGTCTGAGGGTATTTTGCAGTTCAGCCGGAGCGTTGAGAGTGTATCAGAGGAGGTCGTGCTGAAGTAGGCAGATGAAGTCGCTACCATCACCATCCCTCGTCAACCTATTACTATTTCTGCGCCCCGACCGCCTACAATCACTATTACCAGGGCCGGACCGATCCCGTTCGAGAGCACTAACGCCGTTCCGTGGCATTACGGCGCCGAAGTCTATTGCAATGGTCAGAAGATAGAGCTAGAGTCGTACGGATCGACTGTGCAGAGTCTCGCAGGAGTCAGTGGTATTACTCGAAGCAGTAGAGTGTTTGCACCAACAGAGGTTGCAGCAGAGAAAGTAGTCAGAGCTGATGTTGCTGATAAAGGCAAAGGCATAGCCATCGAAGAGGTCCCTTTTGGGGCAGAAAAGGATTTGCTAGTTAAAGATGCCGAAGAGTTCATGCGGTTAATCAAGAAGAGTGACTACAAGATTGTAGATCATCTTCATCAGACTCCGTCAAAAATTTCTATTCTTAACTTGTTGCTGTGTTCTGAAGCGCACCGCAACGCGTTACTGAAGGTATTGAACGCTGCCTACGTGCCGCAGGAGATATCAGTAAATCAGCTAGAAGAGGTGGTAGCCCATGTTAATGCTGGCAATGGGCTAGGGTTCACAGATTTAGAGCTGACTCCTAAAGGGAGAGATCACAACAGCGCCTTGCACGTCTCAATAGAGTGCAGAGGCACAATCATGTCGCATGTCCTGGTGGATACGGGTTCGTCGCTTAATGTGCTTCCGAAAAAGGCACTAATGAAGTTGGACACTCGTGGATTGCTTTGCACGCCCAGTGATCTGGTGGTGAAAGCCTTTGACGGAACTAAGCGCCACGTTTTTGGAGAGTTGACCCTGCCGATTCAGGTTGGTCCAGAGACGTTTGACACGGTTTTTTATATCATGGATATCATGCCTGCCTACAGTTGTCTCTTAGGTCGGCCATGGATCCACGCTGCTGGTGCCGTGACGTCTACGCTGCATCAAAAGCTCAAATATGCTGTCGGGGGAAGCATAGTAACCGTCTGTGGTGAGGAGGACATTATGGTGAGCCACTTGTCATCCTTTAAATATGTTGAAATAGATGGAGAAATCCATGAAACTCTCTGCCAAGCATTTGAAACCGTCAAGGCGAAAGAGGTAGCTCCTGTTGTCATAGAGAAGCAAGAGATGAATCTCTCCTCGTCCAAAGAAGCTCGGGCCGTCGTCGAAGCCGGTTCCACCCCAGGCTGGGGGCATGTTTTGGAGATACCGATCAAGCAGGATAAGTTTGGATTGGGGTATTCTCCTGAAGCTTCATCTTCTTCGTCTAGCAACTCGTCTCGTGGGAAGGGGCCGATCCTATTCACCAAGGGCGGAGTGATTTTCGAAAGCATCAACGCAGCGTCTGAGGACAGCGGGGATAACGATTGTGATCTTGACGCTTGGATTCAGCCAAGCAAGCCGGGCGAGCGCCTCAACAATTGGACCATCAAGGAGATTATCCAGCTGACAAGTGAAGAGTAATGATTTGCTTTTTACAATCTTTGTACAACCCTATGTCCTGCCCGGGGCATAGTGGTTTTATTGTCAGGGCCTTGTTGGATTATGTACATGCATTTTGTTAATAAATCAAAGGCGTTTTCTTCGTACTCAAATATTGTGTTCTCTGTTATTCCCGTTTTATGTTTATTTCGAAAAACAGCAAAATGGCAACGAGGTTTGTGCTAACCTGCGTATTCTTGCTTTAAACTTAACCCTTGTTATTGCAGGATCCACATAACAGCCGACATCGACTCTGGACCCTCTACGGCTCACTACGACTTCGATTGCCCGATCTATCAAGCCGAGGATGAGATTGATGAAGACGAAGACCTTCCGGAAGAGTTGGCCCACTTGTTGAGACAAGAGGAAAAGGTTATTCTGCCTCATGAAGAAGAGATTGAAGTCATCAATCTGGGTTCTGAAGAGCTCGTCAGAAATGTCAGAGTAGGGGCTGCGCTGCAGAATGATGTCAAGCATAGACTGGTCGAGATGCTTCGAGAGTATAGTGACGTCTTTGCTTGGTCATACGAAGATATGCCCGGACTTGACACAGACATCGTAGTTCATCGCTTGCCGTTGCGAGAAGATTGCCCTCCAGTCAAGCAGAAGCTTAGGAGGACGAGACCAGATATGGCTGTAAAAATCAAAGAAGAAGTCCAGAAGCAGTTGGACGCAGGATTTCTAGCCGTTACCACTTACCCTCCGTGGGTCGCCAACATAGTGCCTGTACCGAAGAAGGACGGTAAGGTACGCATGTGCGTCGATTATCGGGATTTGAATAGGGCGAGCCCTAAGGATGATTTCCCGTTGCCTCATATCGATGTGTTGGTCGACAACACAGCCCAGTTCTCCGTGTTTTCATTCATGGATGGCTTCTCCGGTTACAATCAGATTAAGATGGCACCGGAGGACATGGAGAAAACGACGTTTATCACCCCCTGGGGAACATTTTGCTATAAGGTAATGCCCTTCGGTCTGAAGAACGCAGGGGCCACTTACCAGCAAGCAATGGTAACTTTGTTTCATGATATGATTCATCATGAGATCGAGGTCTATGTTGATGACATGATTGCAAAGTCCCAAACGGAGGAAGAGCATCTGGTCAACTTATTGAAGCTTTTTGAGAGGCTTAGGAAGTTCAGGCTGAGGCTGAATCCTAACAAATGCACTTTCGGAGTGCGGTCCGGAAAGTTATTGGGGTTTATCGTTAGTGAACGAGGTATCGAAGTTGATCCTGCGAAAATAAAAGCTATTCAAGAAATGCCAGCGCCGAGAACAGAAAAAGAAGTTCGTGGTTTCTTGGGCCGAATAAACTACATTGCAAGGTTTATCTCTCAGCTCACGGCCACTTGTAAACCGATGTTCAAGCTTTTAAAGAAAGATCAGGCGATTACTTGGAATGAGGATTGCGAGAGGGCATTCGACAAAATAAAGCAGTATCTTCAAGAACCTCCAATCTTGATACCCCCAGTGGCTGGACGACCATTAATCATGTACCTGACGGTCCTGGAGAATAGTATGGGGTGTGTTCTCGGTCAGCACGACGAGACGGGCAGAAAAGAGCATGCCATTTATTATTTGAGTAAAAAGTTCACTGAGTGTGAATCTCGATACTCGATGCTGGAGAAGACATGTTGTGCATTAGCTTGGGCTGCCAAACGTCTACGACAGTATATGCTCAATCACACCACTATGCTAATTTCGAAGATGGATCCGATCAAGTACGTCTTCGAGAAGCAGGCTCTTTCGGGCAGGATTGCCAGATGGCAAATGGTGTTAACGGAATATGATATTCAGTATGTCTCCCAGAAGGCCATTAAGGGAAGCGTATTGTCTGATTACCTTGCCGAACAGCCAATCGAAGACTACCAGCCAATGAAGTTTGAATTCCCTGACGAGGATATTATGTTTCTCAAAGCGAAGGATTGCGATGAGCCATTGCCCGGTGAGGGGCCAGATAGGAAGTCTCAGTGGAAGTTGATATTCGATGGAGCGGTTAATTCCTATGGAAGTGGTATCGGGGCCATCATCACGACTCCTCACGGATCCCACATCCCGTTTACTGCGAGACTGACGTTTCCAGTTACCAACAATGAGGCAGAGTATGAAGCATGTATTATGGGTCTAGAAGAGGCAATTGATTTGAGAATCAAGAATCTAGACATATATGGTGATTCAGCTCTTGTAATCAATCAGATTAAAGGGGAGTGGGAAACTCGTCAAGAGAATTTGGTGCCGTACATGAATTATGCCAGGAGACTGCTTCCGTTCTTCGACCGAGTTGAACTCCATCATGTACCCAGAGCGGAAAATCAGATGGCTGATGCCTTAGCCACGTTGGCTTCAATGTATAAAGTCAATCTTTGGAATGAAGCTCCAAGCATTGTTCTTTCGCGTCTTGACAGACCGGCATTTGTCTTTGCAATCGAGGATGCCGCCGACGGCAAGCCATGGTTCCATGACATCCAGACCTTCCTTATGACTAAGGAGTATCCCGCGGGCGCGTCAACCCAGGATAAGAAGACTCTGAGGAGGCTATTTGGAAACTTTTATCTCAATCCTGATGGAGTGCTGTATAAGAGAAACCACGATCTCGTGCTACTCAGATGTGTAGATGAGAAGGAGGCAAGTATGCTCATGGAAGAAGTCCATGAGGGCACATTTGGTACGCACGCCGGCGGGCATGCCATGACGAGAAAGATCCTGAGAGCAGGGTATTACTGGCTGACTATGGAGTCGGATTACTTCAGATTCACGAAGAAATGTCATAAATGCCAGATTTATGCTGACAAAGTTCATGTGCCGCCGTGCCCATTGAATGTCATGTCCTCCCCTTGGCCGTTCTCCATGTGGGGCATCGACATGATAGGCAAGATCGAGCCCACTGCATCCAATGGTCATCGTTTCATTCTGGTAGCCATTGACTACTTCACCAAATGGGTGGAAGCAGCCTCGTACGCTAATGTGACCAAGCAGGTGGTAGCTAAATTCATAAAGAGGGACATCATTTGTCGTTATGGAATTCCCGAGCGGATCATTACTGATAATGGTTCGAATTTGAATAACAAGATGATGAAGGAGCTGTGCCAGAGCTTCAAGATTGAACACCACAACTCATCTCCTTACCGGCCGAAGATGAATGGCGTCGTTGAAGCCGCCAATAAGAACATAAAGAAGATTGTTCAGAAGATGGTTGTGACGTACAAGGATTGGCACGAGATGCTGCCGTTTGCCTTGCACGGTTATCGTACGACGGTGCGTACGTCGACCGGGGCAACTCCTTTCTCCTTGGTGTACGGTATGGAAGCTGTCCTACCGTTAGAAGTGGAGATTCCTTCTTTGCGAGTTTTGGTTGATGTGAAACTCGACGAGGCAGAATGGATTACGAATCGTTTGAACCAACTCAGCCTGATGGACGAGAAGAGGTTAGCATCGATTGCGTTTGGTCACCTGTACCAAAGCCGAATGAAGAAAGCTTATGATAAGAGGGCGCGTCCTAGAAGCTTTCAGACGGGTGATCTCGTCCTGAAGAAGATTCTTCCACCACACTCCGATCACCGGGGCAAGTGGACTCCGAATTACGAAGGGCCGTATGTCGTCAGCAAGGTCTTCTCGGGAGGAGCTTTGTTGTTATCCACGATGGATGGTGAAGATTTTGCATCCCCGGTGAACGCGGACGCAGTTAAAAAATACTTTGCTTGAAAGAGACCCGCTGGACAAAAAAGAAAGAGTCCAGGCAAAAAAAAGGGGCATCCCGGCGAACCAAAAACAGAATAAAAGGTTCGGGCAAAAATTAGGGATATATTGAAAAAGATGTACACCCGCGAAGTCGAAAACCTACACTGGGCGGCTTCGGCAAAAAAGGGTATCCCGGTGAACTGAAAACCCGTAAAGGGCGGTTCACGCAAAAGTTAGGGATTTGAATAAGCAAATGACTGCGTTCCGCGTGTGGACTTTCATTGTTTAGTGGTTTGGAGGACCCGAGGGCCGTTTATCCGAATCAATCTCTTCCGAAGCTGAAGCGTCGGAGAAGTATCGAAGTCGAGTGGGTCTTAGAGGGATCAACTCATGGTGTTCGTCTACGCCTCGTTGCCGACATTTGTATATACTGATGTATATTTATGTTTTATTTTTGCGCGGCTTCCTCATTCCAGGAGTTCGCCTCTGTTGTAAAACATTTTTTGCCCATTCAGGGGTTCACCATCAATAAAACGCATATTATTCAGCAATTTTGCTTGCCTGTTTAGCATTTATCTGTTTTGTTTGCGAATGAAAACGCCGATGTTTTTGATAAAATGCGCATACATAAACTTACGGGCCTAGGCCCATTGATTGTTGAAACAATTAATTACCTGAATTTTGTCACGAGATAATAACCTTGATGGGCCCCTTTGAGGAGGGTATCTTGTTTGTGTTGTTGCAGGTGTAGCACCTTCCAGAAGATGTGCCGTGCGCATCCCTGAAGCAGGACGAGTCCTCCTTCTCCAGTAGAGTTCAGTGGTCTCTCCCCCGCAGAATATGAGCGCGAGGCCGTGAGCATTGATATATCTCCCCAGGCAGAGATGATTCTCTTCCCCAAGCAGACGCATCCTGAAGGAGCGTCACCTCATCAGCTGAGTCAAGCACCGAAGAATGATGTCTTCTTTCCCCAGCACCGGGTCACAAGTGCAGATTTCGTAGAAATGTTCGGGTGCCGAAGCTCGTGTTTCCCCAGTAAGGTCGCTGAAGCAGGTGTCTCCCCAGCACCAGGTCACAAGTGCAGGATTCGTAGGAAGTTGTTCGCATGCCGAAGGGGGCAGTAACTGATGGTGCCAGACTGAAGTCTCCCGCGGAATTGAAATTCCCCACCAGAGCCGTATTCTCTCCCGAACTCGGATGATTCCCTCTTCCCCAGTAGAGTGTTGAAACAGCTGACGCTGTATTCCCCTGCAGAGTTGCACTCTCCCTCGAAGTCAGATGATTCTTTCTTCCCCAGCGGAATTGAAATTCCTCAGCAGAGTCGTACTCTCCCATTAAAGTAGAATGACTTCTCTCACCACGGCTGAGCTCAAGAACCCCAAGAGAGCCGAATCCTGGGAAGCAGTTGGGACCTTGAGTGGATGTTCCCTAGCAGATGTTGAGCAGCTGATGCTGTATTTTCCCCCCAGAGTCGCACTCTCTCCAGCGAAGTAGAATGATTTCTCCTTCCTCAGCCGAGTTTGCAGATGTCCAAGAGAGCCGAGTCCTTGGAAGTTGATCAGATCATGATTGGTTTTTCCCCAGTGGAGTGTGGAGCAGCTGAAGTTGTTTCCCCATAGAGTTGTTATCCCCAGAAAAGTAGCCATGGCGGCCACGCAGTTTACTCTCTCAATTGACATCGCATCCCTTCAGCAGGTCCAAGTTCTCGTAAAGCTTCGTCCCCTGCAGTAATCAACTGAAGTTGTTTCCCCGCAGCAGTCAACGAGAGATCAATTCCCCAGACGGAGTCCGATTGATATTGGCGTGCCCACGTTCTCCTCAGCAGGATGATTCCTCTACCTGAGTAGTTCTTTCTCCTTGATAGGAGAATTCCCCCTTCGGCATTTATTTTGCTGACGGGACCGCATCATTGTGCATGATTGCATAGCATTTAGCATAAACGCATAGCATTTCCACCATGTGGGGCATGGTACCGAAGCATATGCATCATAAGCATGATCTAGGTTATTATCATTCTTGTTTTACAGGTGTTCAGCCGAAGGATCAGTTGCTCAGGATGATTCCTGACATCTCCCCAACGAAGCCGCTCGCTCAAGATGATTTTTGAGATCCCCCGCAAAGTCTTCAGTTCGAGATGATTCTCGAATCCCTCAGCAGGGCCGTTTGCTTAAGATGACTCTTAAGACCTCAACGCAGTTTCCCGAGTTGTTTGCTTGGGATGATTCTTGAGCTCCCCAGTAGCGTCCCCAGCAAGAGTTGCCCAGGAAGATTCCTGGAATCCCTAGCAGAATAAAGCCTCCAGAATGGTTATCAATTCAGGATGATTCTTGAAGGTGCCCGACGGAGTTGTTTGTTCAAGAAGATTCTTGAAGTCCTTAGCAGCGTGATATGTTTGCTCCAACAGTGATGTCTAATCTGAAGATTGACTTCGTAAACGCCTGAAGGCGATATCAGAATGTTCCTGTGGATTCGGATTTCCGTGTTGATGAATCAACGTGTGTCTGAAGACAAAGTTCAAAAGTATGTGGATGCAACTTTTGTGTGCAAGGTGATCCGTGTTGGCCTGGAGACCAAGTCAGTTGTCCTGAGGTGATGATTGATTGCGATCGAGTGAATAGTTTTTCTTCGGACTGAAGTCGAAGACGTTTCTCCAGCTGAAGCGGAGTTTGCCTGAAGGCAAAGTGTTTGAATCCCCGTAGAGTCATGAATGGCTCAGGATACCATTTCTCTGACTGAAGTCACAGATTTCCCAAGCTGAAGCGAAGGTGCCTGAAGGCAAGGTCATCCCCAAGGTCATGAATGACCTAGGATTCATTTTTTGGACTGAAGGCCGAAGTATATCCCTGACTGAAGTCTCGGATACTCTATAGCAGAGGCGGAGTTGCCTGAAGGCAGATCCATGTATCCTTGAAGGCCAGGGACCATTTCTTTAGACTGAAGTCGAAGATACCTCCTGCAGAGTTGCCGACGGGCAAAGTTTATATCCTTGAAGGCCAAGGATGCTTATCTTCAGAAATACTTGAAGATCTTTTCTAGCTGAAGATGGAATCGCCGACGGGCAATGTTTATATCCTTGGAGGCCAAGGATCCCATCGTCAGGAGTACTTGAAGACCTTTTCTAGCTGAAGCTGGAAGTGGCCAGGGGCCAGGATTTCGCATAGCTTTGATGTTGAAGTTCTACGGCGGGATCGGTATGCAGTAGTATTCGAATGTTCGTTATGGTTCTGAGGGAGAACCCCAGATCAGGGTGTGCTCAGTTAAGTCTCTCATTCCCAGCGGAGTAGTTTCAAATACGCAAGTGAATCTTTTGTTCCATTTACCAGGGGTGAGCCCCAGGTCAGAATTGGTCAGATTGTGTCTATCTCCAGCGGTGAGGTTGGATGTTTGGATTTGACGGCGAGGTTAGATTATGTTTGTGTTCGACGGCGAGGTTGGATGTTTGGATTTGACGGCGAGGTCAGATTGTGTCTATTTCCGGCGGCGAGGTTGGATGTTTGTTTGATGGCAACGTCAGACTCTTTAAATCCCCAGCAGAGATGATGTTTGTACGACGGCGAGGTCGAGTGTCTCAGAGTGATGTTGGTCATTCCGGCGGCGACGTCAGATCAGTATTTCTCCAGCTAGTTGTTGAGTGGCTAGTATTGCAGTATTCGAAGATTTGTTCCCCTCAGAGTATCGTGTGCTCGTGCAGTTGGCAAATTTTCGGGTTTACCGGTATTCAACCGTCTCGCACCTTGATTGGCTGAGAGTCGTTCGCTCCTCACCCAGTCAGGTTCAAGCCGTTTGAACAGGGGCAGCTGTTGCACCCCAAAATTTGACCAACATTTATTTACCCATCAAGTGTTTGAAAGTTGATACCTTCATCAGAAAGTTCAAGAGATCCTCAGAGGAATTAGTTGAAACCGGGGTTGTATGCTTCATAGCTTGAGAGTTGTGGGAGCTCCTCAGATGATTCTGAGACTTTGAGAATGAACTTGAAGCTTTGAGAAAGTTTATGAGATGTCTTGAAAGCCATCATGAAGCCCAGAGAGGTCATTGTGCAAGAATTCAGAAGATTCAACCATGAATGGTAGAATTAGGGTTTTGACTGGGTCAACCCTAGGTCAACTGAAGATTTGGAGAAGGTTGAGACCTAATCCAAGGGCCATGAGATCATGGAATGATGTATGGAGATGTTATAAATATGATTCCTAGACCAACTCATCATGATTGAGGAGTTTGAGAAGTTTCAAGTTAGGGTTTCTAAGGATTGTTAGTGAAAAAACCCTAATTTGATCCCCATCTTCCAGGCAGTTTTAGCTCAAGATATGATTTTTGTATCATCTTACCCATCACATGAATGTTGTAGAGCTTGTCCTTAGCTTTAATTTGAGTGGTAGAAGTCCTTGATAGGATGTGCAGAGCTCAAGTTATGGTTTTGACAAATTACAGGTCAACTGAGGTATGTGAATCTGGGTCCCTGAAAGTCACCCAACTTGCAGACAACTTTTGCCCTAGTAGGATGATTCCTATGATCTCTTGGTCAACATGAGTGTTGAATAGAATCTTCTTAGATTTATAGAGAGTACTAGAAGTCCTTGATAGGATTTGTAGAACTCAACTTATGGTTTGAACAAGACAGGGGTATTTTGGTCATTTGGAAGTTATAGGTCATTTTAAGCAAAGGACATATCTCCTATTTCCAAGCCTCAAATGAAAAAACTAAAAACATCAAAGTTGTTCAAAATGGGATTTTAAGCCTAGAAAAGTGTTCATGATTTGTTGGAAAAGCTTGTAGCAAGGATTTACAAGATTGGGTAAAAATGACCTAAAAATGACTTATAAGTTAAATGGATCCAAGTTGGAAATTGGTTTGGGAGATGTACAAATCCAAAATAGGTCATCCAATATGTCATTTTGAATCCAAACATCATTTTAAAAACATTGGTTCAAATAGATTTTTGATTTGAGGTCTTAAAATGGATGTTGCTTTGTAATTTTGTTTCTTGCATATTAAGGAACTTTGAGAAACTTAGCATAAGGCAAAGGCAATGCTTGTTTTTCCACACATTCCTTCTCAATGTCTCTTGTAAGGAGATTTTAAAGCAAAATTAAGGGGCTTAATGCATGAAAGGAGATAATACCACATATCACTACATGAGATTTTCCATGATTTTCTAGGGCATTCTAGATGAATCTAGACTCTTCCATTGGTTGTTATTTAAAGAGTGAATCACCATGAAGAAAAGGGTTGGTGAAGGTTGGTGAATCCATTGGAGAAAGAGAGAGAGAAAGTGCCATTTCAAGGTTTCTTCAAAATCAAGCAAGCTTCCATTTCTTCATCCACAAGCTTTCTCCTTCAAGATTCTTGCAAACAGAAACCTCTACACCCTTAGAGAATTCCTTGGAAGCAATTAAAAGACTTGAAACCATCTCTACACATCTCCACCATCACCACTTGGCAGGTTTGAAACTTTCACCATAGATCCTTACTTATGTGCATACTGTCAGAATTCTAGGCAAAAAGTTAACATGCTAGATTAGAGGAAGGTTTTCTGAGAGTTAGAGGAAGATCCATGAGGTTCCATGGCAGGTCACCTTTTCTTTAGTTTCCAAGAACAAGCTGTGTAGGGAGTATTAATGGATATGGTATAGCATAGATTGATCAGTGTAGTGTATAGAACAAGTTAGTGCCCTTAGGATCATGAACTGGAAGAATTGACATCAGAGAAGTATGGTGGAACCCTAGTTTTCGTGCATTCTGTTAGAGAGATATGCGAGGTTTTAATGAAAACTATAGACACCATCGTGTTCAGGGAAAGAAAGGGCACGATTTTGGTCTTTGAATTTCATGTTTTCATGGAGTGAGCAGGGAGAACGAGGAAGTTGAAGTATGGCGCGTGGAAACTGGTTTGGGGAGGAAACCCTAGCTGGAGGTTGAAGACAACCTCCCAGCCGTCCGATCATCTCCAATTTGGGACTTTTTAATCCAATCGTGAGGCTACGATTTAAACAGAAAAACGGAGGGAAGACTTAAGGCAATACGCTGCCGTTTCATTTAAATGAATAATTCTGGGCTCAGCAAGATCTCGCTACTCACACCCCCACCATTGGCCCAATCCCATTTTGAACTGAAAAAACTTACTAAATGCACCGCGCTCATATTATTTTTCCTTTCAATTTTTCTGTTGATTTTCTGAGCACGTGGGCCTAAACTCAGTTTCTATTCGCACCCCTGGTATTGACCCATCTAATAAATGAACTGGGCGCCTCTTCTTTTCGCACCCCCCATCCCATTTAGTTTAATTCTTTGATTTTAATTCTTTTAATTTTTCTTGCATATTAAAAAATTCATATAAAATAGAAAAATTAATATTTTTTTTATGCTTGTTTTTTCTACATGTTCATAATTTTGTCTAGAAAAATATCAATAAATAAAATTGGCATTTTATTTTCTTTTAATATTTTTAGTATATTTTTCATTTAAATAGCTTTTAAATAGGTTTAAGTAGACACCTCAATTTTGTAGAATGTATTTTAGGACCTTCCCTTAGGATTTTTGAGCCATTCTTTTTGGCATAGTTAGATATTGAATCATAGTTTCCCATAGGATTTAATTCATGATTTTTAGATTAGAATTTGATTAGTTTAATTAGGTTAGCATTAGGGTACCTAATTAGGGTTTAGGTTATGCATAGGAGAAATAATTCATTTTCTTTGGAGAGTTTTGTCTTGATTTTTGGGTATGGGCATGTATGGATGTTATGGGTAGATGTTATAGACCCTTGTGAATGATTGTTAGATTTTTCCCTCTTGCTTTAGTATTTTTAGGTGTTTTCTGAAGTGGAATGATTGTATTGACTGTCTGTGTGATATTTGCCTGTCTCTGGGGTTTATTTTTGGGAATTTGTTGTGGGGCTTAGTTTGTTTTGAAGACCTTGTTAAAGGGGCATGATGAAGGAGAAGATTGTAGATCAAGACCCAGAGACCCAGAGGTTGGAGCTTGTTCTTTGTTTGTGAGGTTTGAGATCCTGAAGTTTGAGGGAGGTTCATGGTACTTTCCTGAGGAAGGCACTATGGATGTCTTTCATTCTTTCTTCTCACCTCTTTCTTAAGTATCCAATGATGTTGGAGCCAACATGTGAGTTTAATTTCTCCTGAGTAGGAATGTAAACTGATCACAGTTGTTGAGCCACATGGGATACAACTCCTAAGTGGAAGCCTCCTAGTACTTTCCTGAGGAAGGTCCTATGGGTCTATTCACTTAGTTCCCTTAGTTCATATAGGATTTCTTAAGTATCCAATGATGTCGGAGCCAACATGTGAGTTTAATTTCTCCTGAGGAGGAATGTAAATTGATCACAGTTGTTGAGCCACATGGGATACAATTCCTAAGTGGAAGCCTCCTAGTACTTTCCTGAGGAAGGTCCTATGGGTCTATTCACTTAGTTCCACTAGTTCAGGTAGGATTTCTTAAATATCCAGGGATGTTGGAGCCTTCATGTGAGTTTAATTTCTCCTGAGGAGGAACGTAAACTGATCACAGTTGTTGAGCCACATAGGATATGACTCCTGAGTATAAGCCTCCTAGTGCTTTCCTGAGGAAGACACTATGAGTCTGCCTACTTAGCTCCCTTTCTTTGGTAAGCTTGTTCTGAAGCTTGAAGACTGGGATTGTTTTCTTTTGATTAGGGTGTTGCTTTAGGGCATTTCTTAGACTTGATCAGGATTCTGTTTTAAGGTTAGGATTGGAGGTTAGATAATTTCTTTCTCAAGCATGTGGTTTGTTTGCCTGATGGCACTTCATTTCTTTTATCTGTATGATTGCAGTTTACTGTTTATTGCTTGATAGCATGTTGTTTATTTCAGTATGATTACTGTTATTTCATGACTGGCTTGAGGTCGAGATGAGCTTGTGGAGGCTGAAGCCCCACACACATTTCCTCCCTCACTTGCATTGCATGCATTTTACTGTTAAGCTGATGCTTTGTCTGTTTCGGTGTATCATTGACATGATCCCTTAGGACTCTCATTTCCTTTGATAAGGATTTGGTGATAGACTTTTAGGTTGAAACCTATGCATGACAACTTCTAGGAGTTCCTTGTTCAAACCTCAACCATAGGATGAATCCATGGCATGATAACAGTAGGACTTGATAGTCTCCCTCCTAGTTGGGCCTGTTCTCTTCTCATCTCAAAGCAGTTTAAGATACAGTAATCATGAATGATTTCTTTCGTACGTTACGAGCCTTAAGCTATCTGAGAAAGGATTGTGGGAGAGTTCCTTTTCCATAGTCTGGATGTTTAGTATGGTACCCTTTGGGTGACATGCGACGCATTCACCCTCAGGTCATAGTCTCTAGTGCGGTTGAAATTGCAAACACAATAAAAAACACTTCTTTCAGGAAATAAACCGTAGTTTCCCGAACTACGTTTGCTCTGATCTTCCATACAGTGTGGAAGTACGTAGGCATAGGATGCGACGTCCTAGCGAGCAACCTTCAACCTTTCCCCCGTAACCCTTCGTAGGCCGAACTACGTTGACTCTGATTTCTCATTTTCTGATGAGAATACGTAGGCATAAAGCGCGACGCTTTGCCGAGTCATTTTTCTTTTCTTTTTCAGCCAGCCTTGATAGGTAGATAGATTATAACCAACCCGTCCAAGTAAACAAACAAGCGTGGATCCCGTCGAGTACGACGGACGTGAGGGGTGCTAATACCTTCCCTTTGCGTAACCGACTCCCGAACCCAGACAATGGTTGCGATGACCTTGTCTTACCCTTTTTCGTCAGGTTTTTCCGATCGTTTCCTTTCCCGCTCTGAGGGATAAATAACGAAAGGTGGCGACTCTTCTGTCATGCCGGCACCTTATTTTCGCGCAAGCGACAGATGGCTTTAGTGCTTTCATATGGAATGGGTCCAGCTTTGGTTATTGTAATGGTCGGCCTCTTGGGAGGCGCCGATATCGTGACAGTCTTAAACGGGATCGTGACCGTTGCAACTTCGCCCTGCTCTTCAACTATTGCCTCAACAGGCTTCTCTTCAGCAGTACGGTCGAATTGCAGCGTTCCTTCATCAATCAGACCTTGAATACCTCTTCTCAAACTGTCACAACCCTCAGGCCGGGCCAAACAGTTAACATAATTTGTATCGCAACCAGGGAAAACTCCCCCTTTCAGCAACCTGCTCTTTACACAACCCAGAGGCGTCTTCAGTTTGTCCACATTCATCACCAAATTTAGACTGGCATCTTCTAAGATCACACCCACCTGTGCAGACCCGTGAGACGACATCTGATTCTTCTCAATATTGGGTGCCTCATTACCAAAGTTTATGGCCTTGCTATCTATCAAATCCTGCACCTTGTGCTTGAATGCATGACAATTCTCTATGCTATGACCGGGTGCCCCGGAGTGGACTTCACAATGTGCATTGGCATCATAACCAAAAGGAGGTGTGCCCTTCAGCGGAGCTAACGTCCTTTTTCTCAATAAGCTGCAGTTGTAACAAAGTTGGAAGAAGCTGAGCATACGGTAGTGGAGGCACATCAAATAATCTTTTCACGGCCCTATCCCGACCTTAGAACCTTCGTGGAGCCGCATTTTGTTGTCCATGTTGTTGCTGTTGTTGTTGCTGTGGTACAGAAATTGTTACACTAGCAACCTGCTGCCTGCGACCAGCCTGACTTCTATCCCTTCTCCAGGCGCTATATACTGAATTAGTGTCTCCCTGCTTTTTATATCCAAAGACCCTTTTACCACCTCCAGCTGAGGTTGATTCTCTTGCTTGAATCTTACCGATCTTGATGTCGTTCTCTATAAGTTCTCCCAAGAGTATCATCTCAGAAAAATTATTCGTCGTACAATTGAGAAGCCTGTCATAATACAAACCAGAGAAAGTGACCACAAAAAGATCCACCAACTCACGCTCTACCATGGGTGGGTGCACCCTAGCTGCAAGCTCACGCCACCTCTGGGCGTACTCTTTAAAACTCTCGCCATTCTTCTAAGAAAGATTTTGGAGTTGGACCCTGTTCGGCGCAAGGTCGCTGTTATATTGGTAATGCTTTACAAAGGCTTCTGCCAACTCTTTCCAGCTACCAATCTGAGTGGGCTCTAACCCCATATACCATTCCAATGACGGTCCAGACAAGCTATCTTGGAAAAAATGCATCGGCATCTTTTCGTCATCAGAATAGTCGGACATTCTCCGATAATAAGACCATACATGAACTCTTGGGCAAGTATCCCCCTTATACTTGTCAAAAGTAGGCGCTTTGAACTTGAGTGGCACCCTCATGCCAGGAACCAACCCCATATTAGCCATGTCCAACCCCGTGGAATTCTTATTGGCAAGATTCCTTATTTGTTCCTCCAACATCTTGAACCTTCGGTCATTGTCAGTGGGCATCTCAAGATCCCTGCCTGGCGGAGGGAAAGCATCTTCTTGACGATCCTCGCCCCAGTGAGAATCCCCGTTATCATACCCAGCATAAGAAGCATTGGGACAAAAGCCAGTCTGATTGAACCTGGGACCATACCCCATATTACCAAAACCCTGATTGCCAGCACCTGGACCAAAACCAGCGTTGTAGGCACCCATTCCAACACCGTTGTTGCTTGCGTTGCCAAAACCTGCATTGCCAAAGCCCTGATTGCCATAACCCTGATTGGCACCACCAAAACCAACATTGCCAACACCAATACCTACACCAGTGTTCCCAGCACCAAAACCAGCATTCCCAGTTCCAACATTGAAACCAGCATTCCCAGCACCAATATTTCCATTGGTTTCCACATGCCCGTTACCATTACCAGTCACATTCCCGTTCTCAGCTCTATTACCGTTCTCAGTGGTATTGAGGACGACCACCGGTACAATATCACCAGCTTGGAGAGTCTCGCCATGAGGAGGATCAGTAGCAACTCCGCCATGTAGCACACCGTTACCATCGACTCGTGCAATCAGAGGCTGCACTAGAGTCTGAAGCTGCTCTTGGCCCTTGGCCACAGTTTCCATCACCTGCATGAACTGCGCCATCCTGTCGCACATCTCCTGCATCTCAGTTTGCATTTGATCCATGGCTTTCTTGCAGTTACTTCTCGTAGAGTAGCGATGAATTTGCTGATCGGCAATCCTGAAACCTGCATCGACAGAGGGTTAGGAAACAACTCAAGGTACCTGCTATGCAAATGAGTTATGCAAATGCAAACGTGTGTCTGTACTTTAGGGAGATTGCTCCCCCGATTCTAGTGCCAGAGTGCCAGTGCTGATAGTGAGAAGTCTGGATCCAGTCATTGAAATAACATCTCATATCGTATGCAAACTGTCTGACAAGTAGAAAGGGGTTGTAATTGATACAACCCTTTCTTCAATCAAAGGCACATTCTGAAAACCACTGCAGCTGAATATGACCTCAGTACCCAGTATATCCCGATTAAACCAAACAAAGCTCTCTGTTGATAAACCCATCAAGCGCTCAGACCACTCAGCTGTGGCTGCAGATGAAGCAAAGAGACCCTTCTTGGGCATGTGACCATCAAACCATCTGTAGAGTAAGGGCACACAGCTCGATACATTTTTACCCCTTCTATTTTCATTCTTTTAATGGATGGAATGATACACATCACTAATCAAGGTAGGAACTAGATTCCCTGATGCAAAGATATGGAAGGCATCCAAGTCTACAAAGTCCGGCATGTTGGGAAACAAGATGATGCCATATATGCAGAGGGCAAGAATAGCGTTGAATACGATCCAATAACCGTCTTTAGCACACTGTTGGGCTTTCCCAACCAGAAATTGCAAAGAAAATCCAGGAACCCCATTCCAACTAGACATAAGCAACTCAGAGGCATCCAGATGAAGAGCAAGAGCTAGATTAGCCAGATTAGGCTTAGCATCCATATGAACAAACGGCATCTGATTCTTAATAGGTACACCCAACAACTCAGCATACTCCTCTAATGTAGGTGCAAGAATGAAGTCCGGAAAAGTGAAGCATCTCATAAGAGGGTCATAGAACTGCAGCAAGGCATACAACCCATTCAACTCATACACCGAAGGTTTACGCACCAGACTGAGCAATTTCCCAGAAGATTTCCTGAATTCCCCTCTCACTGTATCATTTGCCAAGGCAATCAAACTAGACAGCAGAGCAACATCTGGGGTAGGGAGCTTGTAGGCCACATTCTTCTTCAAAGATCCCATGCTAGCACAACAGAAGGCAAGATTACCGGAACCGGGGGATAATAAATGCACCTACAACACAGACACACGTTAATGATATGCAAATGATTATGCAAAATGCAAAATGCAATCATGCAACAGGGGATCAAGATTGTGCTGTTGAGGAGACCGAGGCTCTGTGTCAACACAATCACAATACTGCTATGATAATACAACCCTGAAGAGGACCAATAATTATGCACTGTCGAGAACAACCACATCTCTGATGATAAGAACCCTTTGATACCAACAAAACTGATTGACTATCAAGAAAACCCGGTAGTCTGAAGGTTAAGGTTTCCTGCAATGACCCGACCCCGCTCATAGGTATGGACCTAGTCACTAAGAGGTATGGCATCCTATGCGTTTCCCAGCGTCACAGACTTTCAAAAAACGATGATACGATACCTAGAAGGTGTGGCATCATCTCTTGAAGTGGCCTCACTCAACTGAGTCACAAATGATCGGTCCCCAGAGTCGAGAATCCTCCAAACCAAGAACCGCTCAATCCCAAAGGGCCGGAAAAGAAGTCAACCGAGAGAATCTCGTCTATGCGTGGATTTCGTGAGACACTAGTACATGAAAAGCATGCACGTGCCCACTACTTTCCACAACTAATGTTAGGTATACACTAAAGCCTGGGTCTGGCTTATCACTCATCAGAGCCCCTTCCCACAACGGCACAATAATGATATCATACTGAAAATAAACTGCAGAAAGTAAAGTGCGATAAATAAAACCCAATAGGTAAACACACAAGCGCTAGGATTGACTCGCATAGGGAACCAGAGTCGCCAGCTGTCGCTACCGCGAAAATAAGGTGCCGGCAAAATAGAAGAGTCGCCATCTTTCATTATTTATCCCATAGAAAGGGAAAGGAAACGATCGGAAAAACTTGACGAAAGGGTATAAGACAAGGTCATCGCAACCATGTCTGGATTCGGGAGTCGGTTACGCAAGGGGAAGGTATTAGCACCCCTCACATCCATCGTACTCGATGGGATCCACGCTTGTTGTGTTTATCTGACGGGTTGATTTATCTATCTATGCTAAAAGTCTGGTCTGAAAAGAAAAGAAAATGACTCGGCAGAACACAACAGTTCTATGCCTACGTATTCCCGTCTGGAACGAGAAATCAGAGTCAACGTAGTTCGCCTAACTACGGGCTACGGGGGAAGGTTGCTCGCCGAGATATCGCATATCGTGCCTAAGTACTTTCACACGGCATGAAAGATCAGAGCAAACATAGTTCGGGACAACAAGAGACACAGGTTTGTCTTTTTATCCGAGTAGGGTTAACAGACGGTTCCAACAGTTGGTGTATGCAGCTCGCTCGACGGAGACTTAGGCGTTTACCGTTTGCGGTAGAACCGGAGTTAACAAAAATCTCCTTATGAAAATGGTTTCCAAGTATTAACAGGTTCCAAGGGGACAAAAAGATGTTTGATCTTTGTTTTCTGTTTTTTAGAAGAAGTATCTTTTATGGATGTTTGCAACTAATATCGCACTAGAGACTATGACCTGAGAGTGAATGCATCGCATGTCACCCAAAGGGTGCCATACTAAAAATCGAAGATGTTGAAAAGAAACTCTCCAACAACCTTTTCTCAAGTAGCTTAAGGCTCGTAGCGTACGACATCAATTAACCTTTATTACTGTATCTTGATTTGTTTGAAGATGAGAAGAGAAAGGACGCACTAAAGGGGACTAATCCAATCCTAAAGTTGTCATGCAAAGTTGATCCTATGATTGAGGTTAGGAGGGAACTACCTAATGTTATCATGCATGGTTAGAACCCTAAAGTCTGTCATAACTTCTCTTGAACAAGAGAGGTCAAAGTTCCTAGGGGAACATGGCAAAGGAAAGCAACAACAAAAGAAATCAACTTAAAGAAATAATTGTAAATAAAATGCATGCAATGCAACAATACAAGCAGAAGGAGACAAACTCAACTTCTAGAGCAAGCAAGCCAGAGGAAACACACAACACAGGCAAGGGAGACAGACTCAACCTTAAGCCAGCAAGCAAAGCCAAGCAATAACAGTCAAGCAGAGGGAGACAGACTCAACCTCTAATGCAGACAAGCAAAGGGAGCAAGCTCAACCTTTCAATGCTCTTAGGTCTATGATCAAACTACATGAGGCCTAGTCTAATGCAACACACCAAATAGTCATACAAATATAGCACAACAATTAGAAAGTACAGCAGACAAGATAGCAGACAAGCAGCTCAACAACAAAGCAGTCTAACAGCAAAACAATCAAACAGTCTGCAGCCAACTTCAAGTCTAAGCCATCTTCAAGCTTCAAATGATCCACCAAGAGAGATAAGAATCAACATAAAAATTATTGCATGATGATGGGAAGCATGATGGAAACCAAGGGAATCCATCATGGCACTCAACCATACATCTGAGATAGGCATCCTCAAAGGTTCTACCTCTTATGGTATGCCACACATCCTTCCAAAGGAAGGATGAGGGTTCCACATAGGGACCTTGAATCATAGGATGGGAATGGAAAGCAATCAAAGCAATCCATGTTTATTTGAAGAAAGAGAAATCAAAACTAAAGCTCTTCCTAAACCCTAATTGATTAAGCTACAAGAAAGCTAATAAAAGGAGGTCTAAACACCAAAACCAAATACCACAATCAAGCAAACAGAAGCCTATATATGTCTAAAGCACTATCCAAAAGGAATGGAAAGTTTATCTTATGCTATGGACCACCATTGAAGTCATTCTAAAGGAGAAGTCATGTTAGAAGCACATTAAAACTAGCCTAAGTTTTAAATCTATTTAAAATACCAAAACTACTTCTAAAATCCTATAAAATTTTCTAATGGAACCTACATGTGTCAGGCATCTATAGTAGAAAGACCAGGGATTGAATCTAAAGGGAAAGCCACTAAAGAATTCCTAAATCACCAAGGGTCAAAGGGAAACCCTAAAATGGAAGGTCATGGGAACCTAATCCAAAACAGAACCTAAAATCATCTAAAAATCATGAAATAATTCCTAAGGGATCATGCATCTCTATACTAGTAACCAGCCAAAAATCTCACTCAACTTCTATACCAAACAGCCATACAAAAATCAACAAGAAAATGAGGAAATATGCCAAAATTAAAGAAATAAAGAAAATGCAAAAAAATCAAATTAAATTGAAAATTGCATGAAAATAAAATCTAAGCATGTCAAAAAATCAAAAATTAAATCCAGAGCATGCACATTTTTATTTTATTTTTCTGACCAAAAATGAATTTATTATAAATTAAAAATGAAGCAAGCAATTAAAATAAATCAAAAAATGAATTAAAGAAAATAAAATGCCAGGAAAATAAGAGGAGTTTTGGATCAATGGACTTAGTATGCTAATCTAAAGGCTATCCACATGCCAGGGCATTAATGAAGCGCAACATTTTAAGAGTCAAAATCCAAGTTTGAGGTTAAATCACAAGCGTTGGATGGAGAGACTAAGTCTTCAAATTCCTCAGATCCAAGGGTCAATAGCTTGTCTTCCTCGTTTGAACTGGAATTGGAGGGAAGAATGCTCAGGCGAACCAGACGGTGGTCCGGTGGCCGCGCCACCGTCTTCTTCGGTGAAGCATCAGTTACAGGTCATCCAAACATGTCAAACCTTACATCAATCTTCTCCATTTTTCACGCTGAATCCAAATATCATATCCATTTCTCCTAAATCCTCATGAATTTTAAAACACGATAAAGAATCCAAAATAGACCACATCCTGAAATATCATCAAACCTCCAATTGAAACCACAGATCTACTCCTCATCCATCATAGATCATCCTAAACTATTTAGATCATGCTAACACTCCAAAATCAAGCAGTTACAAGTCTCAACAGAAATGGTGTTGTATCCTGAATTGTCTCTAAACCTCCAAGTTTCTATCCTAAAACCATCTGATCATCTTCCTAATGCTTAACCTCAATTCAAATTCAAATAATCAACCTAAAATCAGTGCAATTTTGAAATGTACATACCTAGTTTGTAGCTTCGAATTGAGGCACTTCCACTGTGATTCTCACTCCAAGATGATGCAGAATCGTTCCTTGATGAAGGATAAAGATGATAGAATCCAAGAATTGCCTTGATTTGCTCTAGAATTGAAATTCGATTTCTCACTTGAAGCTTGAAAATTCACTCTGCAATCTCTGGCTCCAACTGCAAATGATCACCAACCTTGATCCTAATGCGTTTCTGAACTTATATAGAATTGATTTTGATGATGTGGAGGCCCATTGGAGGCCCAAACAGTGAGATCCAATTTCCACTTTTCCTTCAAAATTTCAACAATGGTGTACACGAATATGTGTCAATTCCTTCTCCAAGAAGCTTCATCTGTAATGCTTGTAGACTGTGGAGAGTATAGGGATCAAATTGAGTCCTTGTTTGCATCATATGACCAACCTTTGATGTGTTACTTATTCATGAAGTAACAAAGTGAAATTTCATGAAATATGCCCCCAAATGAATTTTCTAATATTTCCATTGTGATACAAATGATTTTTCTGATCAAAATGAGCACTCATTTGCATTGGTTTGAACACATATGAATTAATTTGGATTTTTCAACTTAAAGGCCTTTAAAAATGCCCTTCACCAAGTTCCTTCAAACCAAGTCTCACCCTAAGCCAAATCAAAGCCTCATGGATACATGGTTAGCCTTAAAATCCCATTTTGAGAAAGTTTTGTGTTGGACAAAACTTCATTTGAGATGTGAAAGATAGAGAAAATGACCTATAATGCTAAATGACCTATAATCTCACTTTCCCAAAATACCCCTAACTTGTAAACCTCATAAATTGAGTTCTACAAATCAGATGGAAGACTTCTAGTACAATTTGGAAAGCCACGATCAAGGCCTACAACTTTCATGTTGGCCAAAAGTTGAGAAGAAAAATCCTTCTAGGTCAAAAGTTCCTTGGAAGTTGGTTGACTTTTGCAGACAAATTTCACATTCATCTGATGACCTGTAACTTGTCGGGATCATAAATTGAGTTCTATAAATCCAATGGTGGACTTCTAGTACTTAAATTAAAGCTAATAGCATTATCTACAAGTTTCATGTTGGCCAAAAGTTGAGAAGAAACTTGTATCTTGAGATAAGTGGTCTTGAAGTCAGGCACTAAATAGGGGATTTTACCCTGAGAACCCTAGTTTAGCAACTCCTCACACTTGGAATTCTTCTTGGATTGATCTTGGAATATCAACTCATGTATCTCAACATAACTTTCCATGATCACAAAGACTTAGAATTGAGTCTTAATCTCCTCCAATTGCACAGTTGACTTAAGGTTACCCAGGCAAAAACCCTAACTACAACACCCTCAACTGTGGCTCTTCACACCTAGCATAATGACTTGACTGAGCTCCACCATGACCCTCAAGGCACTCCATGAGCTCCATCCACATATCCTATCCATGAACAAAGCCTCATAACCCACTGATGGTCTTCAATTGGTCCTCAGGTTAGGAGATGAACCCTATACAAGCAACCAAACTTCTCAAGAACACAACCCTCTTCCTGATGACTTTGGTGACCTCTCAAGCTTGAATAATACCTCTAGATAGGCTCCTCTTGATATAAACCACACTTGATCCCCTGCTAAATGAATAATTTTATGCTATTCAAATGCTATACCAATGCAATGTTAATGCGATGAAACAAAAGCCAAGTAAGAAAAGGTTAGGCAAATTTTGGGGTGCAACACACTCAACCAAAATCTAGATTGTATCCTCAAAGGTTTTACCTTCATGGTATGCCTTTAGTCCTTCCAAAGGAAGGAATAGGCTCCCACAAGGAACCTTGAATCATAGGATAAGAAGTGGAGGGATGAATGTAAGCAAAGCAAAGCAAAACATCTAAAGAGGAGAAGTCACTCACCTAAAATTTCTAAAGAAAACCTTCAATGTTTAGCTCTAAGGAAATCCAACCTAAGGGAGCTTAATGGCATGTTAAGTGTTTTAGAATCACCCTAAAGATGCATCAACCTATGAACTAAGGTATAAAGTGGAGATTAGGTACCTAAAGTTTGCAACAAAGTTCACTAAATGGGAAAGCTAGGTGGAAGGATTCCATAAGGCTACATTAATGCTAGTTAGAATGTAAAATAAGGTAAAAATAGGAAATCTATCCTAAAAAATTCTAGTAAAAGTTCTAGAGGTCTCTAAGGATGTTAGGAAGTCATGGTAAAAATTTTAGATCAAAACTCTAAGTTTAAGGGCACTAACCTAATGCTAAACCTAAAGGTATGCTAGGGAAAGCTCAAATTGGGAAGGTTATAAATATCTAATTCAAACTATGTCTAAAAGCATCTAAAAATCAGGGGGAAATTCCTATAAGTCATTTAATAAGTGCACAATATTCTCAAGAAAAATCAGACATTTCTAAGTTGTTTTGATACCTCAATAAAATTCCTAATCTAAGGGTACATGCTTTCCACATTTTAATAACCACTAAAAATAGAAAAATCAAAATAAAAAATGGAAAATAATCCTAAAATTATTCTACCAGCTCCTAAAATCAGCTAACATGTCAATGTTTAACGTGTCAAAAAATCATGAATTTATGAGTCATTTTACTATTTTTTATGAAATTAAACAATCATGCATAACAACCATAAAAATAAAGAAAAGAAATGAAAATAACCAAATCCGCGTGGCAAATAGCAAATAAAAACAGTTAAAATGGCATTGGGCCCAGAAAGGGGGGGGGGGTGCGCGTAGCAAGTTGTGGCCCAGTCCAATTCACATTTAATGGAAAATCTGATGATCACGTGCGCCAAGTCAAATGAAGACCACCATAGGTCTTAATCTAGCGCGTACATTCATTAAGTATTCAGATCCTACGTCCTACACACAGCCACGTCACTAAGTCAAGGTCAACCTAATTGAAATGGAAGTAGAGCCATACGATAAGGGTACTGAGTTAAGGAGGTCTCAAGATCCAACGGTCAAGGACTTATCTTCTTCAATTCAAATCTAAGAAACAGAGGGAATACGCAGTGGTGGCTGGAGAAGACTCTGATCGTCTTCTCCGACGAGAGCTACAGTAGCTCTGTCATCAAACATCATGAAATCTCAAATTCTTTACATCAAACGAATACTTACACTTCGTATATCACCAATTCACCATCAAAACTCATTTTTATCCATGGAATCATCCTAACCGAATCCATCTAATTCTTGTGCTCTGCTCACAACTATCACCAAATCCAGATTTCTTTACACTAATCAAATCCTCATGTTACGTACGTTCTTAATCCATGATTAAAACTCATTTATAACCTAGGAATAGCTCAAACCAAATCAAACTAAATCTTGTGTCATGGCAAGAATTCTCATGAAAAGCTTCCAATTCTAACCTAAATCCAACTAGGAGTCTCAGAGATCCTAACAGCATGCATAATAGGTTCTACTTCCTCATAATTTAAGCGAAAAATGGAAAGGAAGAAACCTGTAAAAAAGCTTCAACAGAGGCGCGATCTTGTGATGAAACTTGCTCAAATCAAACTAGAAACACTCTATGATTGACGATGAAGCTTTCTTGATGCTTGAATTTGCTTGAAAATGCCTGAATCTTGGAACTCGATTTTCACTCTCAAGCTCAATTTTTCTAACTGCTTCTTACCTGTTCTTGCATCAAAACCATCCAAACTTCATCTGAAAATGATCTAATGCTTATATAGAAATGATTTGGATACATTTCAGGCCCAACGGAGGTCCAAACAGCCCAATCCATGTTTCAACTTTCATCACTTTGAAGCATTGCAATGTGTACAAAAATGGCTTCAATTTGCTTCCAAAATGGCTCAAATCCCTTGCTGGTAATGTGAGGAGTGTGGATGGATGAGATTGAAGCCTTGATTTTGATCCATGGTGGATGTGGAATGTGTTACTTCAATCTTAAGAAACATGAAGAAAGACCATGTAAATGACTTCAATTCTCAAATCTATTAAAGCCAATGTTCTTAGAATATCTTTTGCAATCAAAATATGCATAAACATGCTTTGGAATCATCCATTTTGTATTTATTTGAATTTTTGCTATTTTAATGCCTTTAAAGTTCTTTTTGTGAAATTGTCTTCAACCAATCCTCATTCCAATCCATATCAATGAATCCTTAGTGCTTGGTTGGACAAATGACCTTACTTTGAGCAACTTTGAAGTTGGAAAAATTTTCATTTGAGGTATGCAAGATTGTGAAATGGACCTATAACCAAAAGTGACTTATAATCTTACTTTCCCAAAATACCCTTGACTTGCAAGCTCCATACCTTGAGTTCTACAAATCCAATCCAGGACTTCTAGTACTCTTTGGAAAGATAAGAAGATAAGGAAGAACATTCATGTTCACTTTAAGTTGAGGAGAAGCTTCCTTCTAGGTCAAAAGTGTCATGGAAGTTGGTTGACTTTCAAGTACCAAAATCACATTCATCTCATGACCTGTAACTTGTCTGCTTCATAACTTGAGTTCTATAAACCCTATCAAGGACTTATAGTACTCAAATTAAAGGTAAGAACGTGCTCTAAAAATTTGATGTGGATGTCAAAGTGAGATGAAACTTTCATCTTGAGTTATGTGGTCTTGAAGTTAGACACTAAACCAGGGGATTTTACACTGTCAAGCTTAGAAACCCTAGCCTAGGAACTCTTCACACTCTTGATCCTTGATGAGTTGGTCTTGGAATCATCCCTTGAGTGTATCAACACATCATTCCATGATCACATGGCCTTGAAATTAGGTCTCAACCCCTTTCAATTCACCTGTTGACTTAGGGTTGACCATGTGGAAACCCTAATTGCACCCATCTTGGCTGCAACTTCTTATACCTTATATAATGACTTGTCCAAGCTCCATGATGACTATTAAGACACCATATGGACTCTCTCAATGCCCTAGGTCCATATCTATGGATTCAAAATCATCAGATGACTTCCCATAACCTACAAGTTAGGAAATGTGCACATTTGGCTTCAACCACTTCTCTGGGGATCTTTGACTTCTTTACTGAGGATAACAACCCTTGAATACTTGAATGAAGGCTCTTGAATAACCTTATAACATGGTGTTGCACCCCAAAATTTTCCAAACCTTTTCTTAATTGGTTTATGTTTCATTGCATTGGCATATCATTGATCTGACATTTGCATAGCATAGCATTGTTCATTTGTGCAGGGGATCAAGTGTGGTTTATATCCAGAGGAGCCTATCTAGAGGTCTTATGCAAGCTTGAGAAGTCACCAAAGTCATCAGGAAGAGGGTTGGGTTCTTGAGAAGTGTGGTTGTTTGTATGTGGTTAATCTCCTAATCTAAGGACCAATTGAAGACCATCAGTGGGTTGTGAGGCCTTGATCAAGGAGAGAGTGTATGGATAGAGCTAATAGAGTTCCTTGAGGGTCATGGTAGAGCTCAGACAAGTCATTATGCCAAGGGTGAAGAGCCACAGTTGAGGGTGTTGCAATTAGGGTTTTCATCTGAGGACCCTAAGTCAACTGTGCAATTGAAGAGGATCAAAGCTCAATTCTATGTCTTTGTAACCATGGATAGTTGTGTTGGGACACATGAGGTGATATTCCAAGATCAATCCAAGAAAAATTCAAAGTGTGAGGAGTTGCTAAATTAGGGTTCTCAGGGTAAAATCCCCTATTTAGTGCCTAACTTCAAGACTACTTATCTCAAAATACAAGTTTCATCTCCACTTTTTGCCAACATGAAACTTGTAAAGCATGCTCTTAGCTTTAATTTTAGTATTAGAATTACTCCATTGGATTTATAGAACTCAAGTTATGGTCCAGACAAGTTACAGGTCATCAGATGAATGTGAAATTTGTCTGTGAAAGTTCACCAACTTCCGTAGAACGTTTGACCTAGAAGGGTGTTTCTCCTAAACTTTGGGCCAACATGAAAGTTGTAGGTAATGATCTTAGCTTTCGAAATTGTACTAGAAGTCTTCCATCGGATTTGTAGAAATCAAGTTATGAGGTTTACAAGTTAGGGTTATTTTGGGAAAGTAAGATTATAGGTCATTTGGCATTATAGGTCATTTTCTCCATCTTGCAAGCTTCAAATGAAATTTCGTTCAACATGAAACTTATTCAAAATGATGTTTCTAGGTCAACCATGTGCTCATTATGAGTTGATTTGGCTTAGGGTGAGACTTGGTTTGAAAGAAATTGCCAAAAGGAGAATTTAAAGGCATTTAAGTGAAAAATTCAAGATTAATTCATTTGTGTTCAAACAAGGCCAAGTGAGTACTAATTTTAATCAAAAAAATCATTCTAAGCACTTTGGGATTATTAGATTTTTCATTTGAGGCCTAATTCATGACATTTCAACTTGTTACTTCACAAATAAGTAACACATCAAACCATAGTCTTATGATGGAAACAAGCTCTCCAATTGATCTCTACACTCTCACCAGACCATAAGCAAGGAAATTGAAACTTCTGGGATAAGTTTTTAGTGCAAATTCGTGCATACCATTGTTGGAATTTTCAAGGAAAAGTAAAATTTGGATGTTCTGATTTGGGCCTCCAATGGACCTTCAAAGCCCACAAATCACTTCTATATAAGTTCAGAGGAAGATTTTGCTCAGGTTTGGTGTTCATTTCGTGCCATAGCCAGAGATTGCAAGTTGAATTTTCAAGCTCCAAGTGAAGAATCGAGTTTCATTTCCAGAGCAAATCAAGGCAATTCTCGGATTGAAACATCTTCAACATACTTCATTGAGTAGATCTGCACAAGATTGGAGCAAGATGAGCACTACAGATACCTCAATTTCAAGCTACATTCCAGGTTTTTATTTCTCATGATTGCACTATTTCTAGCATGATCTAAGTAAATTTGACATGTGGATAAGCTTTATAAAGGTTATTAGATGGATTCTGGATCAATATTTGGAAGTTTATAGACAAATTAAGATGATGTGTGATTTCTGTTTGGAGTTCGATTGGCCTGATCTTATGGATTCAACACGATCTAAATAGTTTAGGATGATCTAGGTAACATGAGAAGTAGATTTGTGGTTTTAGATTGAGGTTTGGTGATGATCAGATTTATGGAGCATTTTCTGTTTGCATTCGTGTTTGAGAATCTATGAGGAATTAGAGGAAATGAACATGATATTTGAGATCAGCATGAAATTTGGAGTGAGATTGTGTAAATTTGGTGGAGGTTTGATGACCTGTACTAGATGTCTCGCCGGAGAAGACGACCGGCGTCTTTCTCCGGCCACCGCTGCAACTCTCCCTCCAACTGGAGATTCAAATGGAGAAGATGAGGTTACCACCCTTGGATCTGCCTGGCATGTTGACAAAGTCTCCCAATCGTATGACCACATTTTAATTTGATATTTGACTTGGACTGAACCAAAACGCGCGCGTTTCATTAATGCGCTGGCAACACTAGATCCCTTGGATGCCTTGACCAGTCACACCATCCAACGCCTCTCATTTATTTCAACATTTTAATTTTGTTTAATTCATTTTTCTTTTATTTTAATTACTTGTTTCATTTTAAATTCATATTAAATCCAATATTGATCAGAAAAATAAAATAAAAATATGAGCATGATCCTGATTTTATTTATGATTTTATGATGCTTTCACATTTTATTTTCATGCCGTTTTCAATTTAATTTGATTTGTTGCATTTTTATTAATTTCTTTAATTTGGCTTATTTCTTCTTGTTTTTGTTGATTTTTGTTATTTCAATTGGTAAAGAGTTTGGATGAGATTTTTGGCTAGCTGGTAGATTAAAGACGCATGATCCCTTAGGATTTAATTCAGATTTTTTAGACAACAATAGGTTCTGTTTTGGATTAGGATCATTAGACCTTCCATTTTAGGGTTTTCATCTGGTATCTTGTGATCTAGGATTTTTTAGGTGACCTTCCCATTTGATTTGATCCCTGACCTTGCTACTATAGGTCCATAGCCTTCTTAGGTTCCCTTAGAAAATCTTATAGGATTTTAGGAGATGATTTAGTATTTTTCATAGATTTAATACTTAGGCTAGTTTTAAGATGCTCTCAACATAGCACTTGCTTTAGAATGACCTCAATGGTGGCCTTTAGTTCATAATAGGTTTACTAATCTTCTTTGATGGTGCTTTAGACATGTATAAGCTTTTGTTTGCTTGATTGTGGTGTTTGTTTTGGTGTTTAGGCCTTCTTTTAGTAGCTTTCTTTGAGTTTGTTCAATTAGGGTTTAGGAAGAGCCTAGTTGCTTTCTCTTTCTTCAAATAAACATGGATTGCTTTGATTGCTTTCCATCCTCATCCTATGATTCAAGGTCCCTATGTGAAAGCCTCATCTTTCCTTTGGAAGGATGAGTGGCATTTTACAAGAGGTAGAACCTTTGAGGATGCCTATCTCAGATGACTGGTTGAGTGCCAGGTTGGATTCCTTTGGTTTCCATCCTGCTTCCCATCATCAATCAATAATCTTGATGTTAATTCTCTTTCCTTGTGTTGGAGCTTGTTGAAGCATGAAGGTGGAGACTTCTCTTGAGGATGGCTTGGACTTGAAGTTGCTTGCAGACTGTTGTTTGTTTTGCGGTTTATCTGCTTTGCTGTTGAGCTGTTTGTCTGCTATTTTTTTCTGTTGTATTATCTGATTACTTGACTGTTGCTTGTGTGACTGCTTGGTGTGTTGCATTTAGACTATGACTCATGTAATTGTTTCTAGGCCTAAGAGCATCCTAAAGGTTGAGATTAGCTCCCTTTGCTTGTCTGCATTTAGAGGTTGAGTTTGTCTCCCTCTGCTTGACTGTTATTATGCTGCCTTTGGGCTTGCTTGCTCTAGAAGTTGAGCTTGGCTCCTTCTGCTTGTTTGTTGCATGGCATGCATTTTATTTATAGTTGTTTCTTTACAGTTATTTCTTTTGCTGTTGTTTTCCTTTGCCATGTTCCCCTAGGAACTCTGACTTCTCTTGTTCAAGAGAAGTTATGACAGACATTAGAGTTCTAAACATGCATGATAACATTAGGTAGTTCCCTCCTAACCTCAACCATAGGTTCAATTTGCATGACAACTTTAGGATTGGACCAGTTCCCCTTTAGTGCGTCTTTTCTCTTCTCATCCTCAAACAAATCAAAATACAGTAATAAAGGTTAATTGACGTCGTACGCTACGAGCCTTAAGCTACTTGAGAAAGGGTTGTTGGAGAGTTTCTTTCCAACAGTCTGGATGTTTAGTATGGCACCCTTTGGGTGACATGCGACGCATTCACTCTCAGGTCATAGTCTCTAGTGCGATATCAGTTGCAAACATCCATAAAAGATACTTCTCTAAAAAACAGAAAACAAAGATCAAACTCTTTTTGTCCTCTTGCACCTTTAATCCCTGGAAACCTTTTTCAGAAGGAGAGTTCTGTTAACTCCCAGTTCTACCGCAAACGGTAAACACCTAAGTCTCCATCAAGCGAGCTGCATACACAAACTGCTAGAACCGTCTGTTAACCCTACTCGGATAAAAAAGACAAACCTGTGTCTGTAGTTTCCCGAACTACGTTTGCTCTGATCTTTTGCGCTGTGTGAAAGTACGTAGGCACGAGATGCGATATCTTGGCAAACAACCTTCCCCCGTAGTTAGGCGAACTACGTTGACTCTGATTTCTCTTTCCAGACGAGAATACGTAGGCATAGAGCGCGACGCTTTGCCGAGTCATTTTCTTTTCTTTTTAGACCATACTTTTATCGTAGATAGTTAATCAACCCGTCAGATAAACACAACAAGCGTGGATCCCATCGAGTACGATGGACGTGAGGGGTGTTAATACCTTCCCTTTGCGTAACCGACTCCCGAATCCAGACAATGGTTGCGATGACCTTGTCTTATACCTTTTTTTCAGGTTTTTCCGATCGTTTCATTTCCCGTTCTGAGGGATAAATAACGAAAGGTGGCGACTCTTCTGTTTTACCGGCCTCGTTTTTCGCAGTAGCGACAACTAGCGACTCTGTTGGGGACTTCCTAGTTCCCTATGCGAGTTAATCCTAGCGCTTGTGTGTTTACCTTGTGGGTTTTATTTATCGCATTTTACTTTCCGCATTTTATTTTTAGTATGATATTATTATTGTGTTGTTGTGGGAAGGGGCTCTGATGAGTGAGAAGCCAGACCCAAGCTTGAGTGTACTTAGCATTAGTTGTGGAAATTAGTGGGCGCGTGCTTGCTTTGCAGGCACTAGTGTCTCATGAAATCCACGCTCAGACGAGGTTCTCCCAGTTGACTTCTTTTCCAGCCCTTTGGGCCTGAGGGGTTGTTGGTTTGAAGGATTGTCGACTCTGGGGACCAATCATTTGTGACTCAGCTGAGTGAGGCCACTTCAAGAGATGATGATGCCACACCTTCTGGGTATCATATCATCATTTCTTGAAAGTCTGTGACGCTGGGAAATGCATAGGATGCCATACCTTGTCTGTGATTAGGTTCATACCTGTGAGCGGGGTCGGGTTATTGCAGGAAACCTTAACCTTCAGACTACCTGGTTTTCTTGACAGTGAATCAGTGTTGTTGGGTTCAGAGGGTTCTTATCGTCAGAGATGTGGTTATTCTCGACAGTGCATATTTATTGGTCTTCTTCAGGGTTGTATTATTAGAGCAGTGTTGTGATTGTGTTGGATCAGAGCCTCGGTCTCCTCAGCAGCACAGTTTTGATCCCCTGTTGCATTTTTGCATTTTGCATTTTGCATACTCATTTGCATATCATTAACGTGTTTCTATGTTGCAGGTGCATATTATCCCCCCGGTTCCGGTATTTCTTGCCTTCTGTTGTGCTATCATGGGATCTTTGAAGAAGAATGTAGCCTACAAGCTCCCTATCCCAGATGTTGCTCTATTGTCCAGTGTGATTGCCTTGGCAGATGATACAGTGAGAGGGGAATTCAGAAAATCTTATGGGAAGCTGCTCAGTCTGGTTCGTAAACCTTCTGTGTATGAGTTGAATGGGTTTATGCTTTACTGCAGTTCTATGATCCTCCATTGAGATGCTTCACTTTTCCGGACTTCATTCTTGCACCTACATTAGAGGAGTATGCTGAGTTGTTGGGTGTACCTGTCAAGAGTCAGATACCTTTTGTTCATATGGATGCTAAGCCTAATCTGGCTAATCTAGCTCTTTCTCTTCATCTGGATGCCTCTGAGTTGCTTCTGTTCAGTTGGAATGGGGTTCCTGGATTTTCTCTGCAGTTTCTAGTTTGGAAAGCCCAACAGTGTGCCAAAGACGGCTGTTGAATCGCATTCAACGCCATTCTTGCCCTCTGCATATATGGCATCATTTTGTTTCCCAACATGCTTGATTTTGTAGACTTGGATGCCTTTCATATCTTTGCATTAGGGAATCCAGTTCCTACCTTGATTGGCGATGTGTATCATTCCGTCCATTATAAGAATGAAAATAGAAGGGGTAAGAATGTATCATGTTGTGTGCCCTTACTCTACAGATGGTTTGATAGTCACCTGCCCAAGAAGGGTCTATTTGCTTCCCCTGCAGCCATAGCTGAGTGGTCTGAGCATTTGATGGGTTTGTCAGCAGAGAGTATTGTTTGTTTTGATAGAGATATGTTGGGTACTGAAGTCATATTCAGCTGTAGTGGGTTTCCAAATGTGCCTTTAATTGGAAGAAAGGGTTGTATCAACTATAATCCATCTCTACTTGTCAGACAGTTTGCATATGCTTTGAGAGTTCCGCCAAAGGATAAAGAGGTGCAGGAATCTCTGTACCTCACCGGTCTTCTAGAGGGGGATATGTTAGCTAAGCTTCAGCAGGCCTAGAATTATATCAGCAGACGAGGGAAATCATTGTTGGGTAAAAGCAATAGCCAAGCTTATGCTCTGTATGTAACCTGGATCAAGACCAGAGCAGAGACCATAGGGATTCCATTTCCACCTGCTAAGTAGGAGTGCCCTCCAGTGGTGGAAGATCCTACTACCGTGTCTATTCAGCAGTATAATCAGGTGTTAGCTGAGAAGGAAGAACTGAAAAAGGCCAACAAAGAGTTGGAGAAAGAGCTGGCACAGATTAGAAGCGAGAGAAACGAAGTCGTTCACTCCTTCAAGAAGCAGACAGAGTTGGTGAACAGGTTGGGCACAGACTTGACTAAGCAGATAGCTGATCGTGAGCGTTTGGGTCTGGACTTCAAATCTGTCAACGATGTACTGACCACTAAGAAGCAGAATCTGAGTGAAGCATACCGGAGAATCTCCAAGTTCAATCAGCAGCGGAATGCCACTATTGTGGAGGCAAATCGCCACATATCACACAAGTCTGCAAGACATTGGTTAATGCAGGTTTCAATGATGACAAATTCCCTGGATAGATTGGAAATTATGAAGTCCAGATTTACTAAACCAGATGCAACATATCACCCACCATATCCTTTTACGCTTTGCTTAAAACTTCTAAAATGAATATATTATGTGTTGGCAAAATGCAATCATGACCAAAGGCATGAAAGACTTCAAACTAATGAATTTTTGCAGGCTTGCAGGACATGGGTCGACGATAGGGTCGGCGTATGAATCAGAAAAAGTCCAAACCAGTCAGCGCACAAAGCATGCGTCGACCATAGGGTCAGCGTATGAAGGAACAACATTCCAGCGGGTCAGCAAGTAAAAGCATGGGTCGACCATAGGGTCGGCGCACAAAGGAAATAGATTTCAACGGGTCAGTGCACGCCGACTATATGGTCGACGCACACTGATGAAATTTCTAGAATTCCAAAACAGCACAGGCCATGCGTCGATGCACAGACCTGTTATGGTCGACCGTTCGCGCGGAAAATCTGTTTTAAAATACTTCCCTCTCATATTTGAAATACTGTTATGTCCTGAATTATGTTGGCACTATATATACTTGTTTAAACACTTGTGCCTACTAACATTTGATATTTTTTTGATTCATGTGTTCAAAAACAAGAAAGAGTGAAATAGGTGTCCAAGATTCATCATCTTCATCTTCAACATCTCACAACATTTCAATTACACACAATCATTTTTGAAATGCATTTGTGAGAGATTCAAGGTGATAAGGTTCGAGGCTTAGATTGGAGAATGAAGCTCGGGTTGAATATTGTGACAGGTTCTTTCTTGAATAAAACCATTGGGGTTTTACCCTCCAAGATTGGTTCGAATTTTGGGGGTTTTTGGATGAGATTCTTCATCAACGGTCAATCGAGCGAAGGTGATTGTCAAGAGGTGGTCTTCACAAGTCTAGTAGCGGATTCGGTGATTTTGAAGGGAAGATCTCGGGTTCGATTTGGTGCTGTTGAGATCAGACGGAGCCAAAGGTTTGAACAACAACGTGTTCTTCAATAAGGTGGCTGGAGTCGGAGGTCCATCAACACAAATCGAAGTACTTGATTCAGCTTGAATCAAGGGGCAAGGAGTGAAGGCAACTTTCAACACATTGAGATTTCTGTTGTATATTTGCTGCTCAATCCTTGTAAAAACTGTTCATTCAAACAGGTGATATCTATAAAATATATCTCAATTCTAGTTTTAGAATTGAGGGCAGACGTACCCCGAAGCGAGGACGACGGGGGAACTGCCTCACCAAATTACTTGTCTTCTCTATTTTCAGCATTTTCTTTATAGCTCAAAATAAGTAATTTTTGTGTAAGCTCTATTGTCAAAATTGTGATATCAATTGAGTAAGAGATTAAAACTCTGTTTTTAACTCCAAAGTACAACAAGACATTGTACTAGGCTGGTTGAAATCACTTACTCAGCATAAATATCACTTGGAGTGTTTTTGCACACCAAGTATTTGACATATTGCTTGAACCAAAATTATCTCACTTGTGTATCTAGTTTTGGTTTGATTTTGAATCATTGGAACTAGGAATCCTTACAACTGAAGTAAATAATTGATAAGTGGAATTTGTGTTGTGATTCTATTTTTCCGAATTGTCATTAATCCAAAGGCTTACGTATATCCGGTTTCCCAATAACCGTTCGTTTCAGACTATATTTTTCCTCGGCCGCTTCCGCACTTAAAACATTTTTAAAACCAATTTTAAATTGGTAGCGCCGACTCAAATTTTAATTGGGGATCTATTCAACCCCCTCTTCTAGATCCGTGCCATAGTCTAACAAGTGGTATCTAGAGCTCCGGTTATTCGGTGCTTCAAATACAACGTAGATAGAAAATGGCTAACGAACCAAAAGGGACGTACAATAGGGCTCCCGTTTTCAACGGTGAAAATTATAGTTATTGGAAAGACTGTATGCGTGTGCATATAAACTCCATAGACAGAAAAATATGGAACGTTATCCTAATGGTCCAATAGAAATTACCATGACCAATGCGGATAACGTAGTTGTGCCAAAGCCTGAAGCACAATGGACCGATGACGATGAGAAAAAATACAATTACGATTGGAAAGCTAAAAACATCTTAATCTCCTCATTAGGTGTAGATGAATACTATCGTGTATCCCATTGTCCTACCGCTAAGGCCATGTGGGATTCACTACAAATAGCCCATGAGGGGACAAACGATGTTAAGTTGGCTAGAATCAATACATTAACATAAGAGTTTGATCTCTTTTTCATGGAGCAAGGGGAAACCATTGCTGACATGCAAAAGAGATTTACTCATCTCATCAATTGTTTACATTCATTAGGTAGGCCAGTTTCCAATGATATTGCTACTAATAAGATCTTAAGATGTCTTAACAGAGAATGGCAGCCTAAAGTGACCGTCATCAAAGAAGCACATGATCTTACCTTATTAGATTTAACAACATTGTTTGGCAAACTACAAGAGCATGAACAGGTACTCTTGAGCTTAGACCAACACGAAAAGATGGAAAAGAAATACAAAACGAAGGTGAGTGAAAAGAAATCAATAGCTCTCAAGACTTCCTCCTCGAAGTCTCAAGCAAAAGAGCAAAGTGATTATTCCTCAAGCAACGAAGAAGAGGATAAAAGTGAAGATATGGGGTTGTTTGTTAAACGGTATAACCGTTACGTGAGAAAGAACGACATCCAACATTCCGAGAAGAACTTGGTAAACTTCCGGAAACAATCGAGGAACTCCAAGGATGATGACTCGAAAGGAAAAAAGACTAGAGGGACGTGCTACAAGTGTGGAACGCCCGATCACTACAAACCGGACTGTCCGATGAATAAAAAGGGAATGGACAAGGAATCATCAAAGTCACACAAGAAATCATCAAAGCCTAGGAGAGCGTACATAGTGTGGGAAAGTGACATCGACTCTTCCTCCTCTGATGAAAGTTCTAGTGATGAAGAAGAGTCCGTGAATCTATGCCTCTCCGCCAATCAGAAAAATAAGAAAAAACAGGTACGTCACTCTAAATATGATAAGTCCTCAAATATGTCGCATTCAGAATTACAAACTGCATTTAATGCCTTACATAATGAAGCAGTTGAAGCCTTCAAGAAACTTGCTTCTAATAAGAAATTTTTTACGTATTTAGAGCACAAAGTTAAAGAGTCCGAAAAGAAATTAGAGGACCTTAAGGCTTCCATTGTGAAAGGCAATGAATCGGATTGTAAAGACAATAGAAATCCTTTCAACTTCGGGTGTGGTACTTGTCATATTTGGCAAGGTGAGGTTAGAAACCTCAAGGCCAAATTAAACAAGGCACTTGAGCCTAAAGTTACATTTGCTATTGATAAAAAGGATTTTAGAAAAAGTATGATTAACCCATACCAAAAATATGCATATGTAATTAGGGATCAAGCAAGTGAAAGTGTCTCTAAAGTTGATTTTGCTTGCTTATATTGTTGCAAGAAAGGCCACTCCATTGGTAAATGCCGGTTTAGGAGATTTCTTGTTCCTAAAGGCATCTACCAATGGTTGCCCAAACGCAACCATTTTGTCGCTAACCTATTAGGACCCAATATGCCATTGGGTACCTCCTTGTGCTAATTATGTTTTGACAGGTGAAATGTGTCGAGACCACCGAGAGAAGATGGGTTCTCGATAGTGGGTGCTCAAGACACATGTCTGGAGACATATCCTTATTCATAGACTTTGTGGCTAAGAAGAAAGGGTATGTAACTTATGGTGATAACAACCGCGGAACAATACTAGGTAAAGGTAGTGTAGGTAATCCCGCCTCTACTATGATTTCCAACGTATTGCTTGTCGAAAACCTTAAACATAACCTGCTTAGCATTAGCCAATTGTCCGACAAAGGATACAATGTATCCTTTTCAAAAGATTGTTGCAAAATTGTGCATGAAAATGATAAGAAGAATATGTTTAATGGTTTTAGAGTAAACAATGTATATATGCTTGACTTAAATGAAGTATCATTAACAAGCGACAAATGCCTCATAACTATGAGTGAAGACTCATGGCTATGGTATAGGCGTTTAGTGCATGTTAATTTTGACTTACTCAATAAGGTAGTCTCAAAAGACCTAGTCTTAGGACTTCCCAAAATAAAGTTCACCAAGGATCACCTTTGTGATGCTTGTCAAAAAGGGAAGTAAACGAGGATCTCATTTAAATCCAAAAAGATAATTTCAACAACGAGACCTCTTGAACTTCTACACATGGACTTGTTTGGGCCGTCTAGGATCAAAAGTCTAGGAGGAAACTATTACGGGTTCGTAATAGTGGACGACTTTTCTAGGTTTTGTTGGACCATCTTCTTAGTAAGTAAAAGTGATACATTCGCCGCTTTTGAAAAGTTTGCTAAGCTTTCCCAAAATAAGTTAAATACAAACATAGTGTCCATTAGGAGCGACCATGGAGGTGAGTTTGAAAATAACTTATTTGAAGAATATTGTGGTAACCATGGTATAGATCATAACTTCTCCACTCCATGCACTCCTCAACAAAACGGGGTTGTGGAGCGCAAAAACCGTATTTTAGAAGAATTGGGAAGAACAATGATTAACGAAAGTGGTTTACCTAAATATTTTTGGGCCGACGCCATTAGTACGGTGTGCTATGTTTTGAATAGGGTGCTTATTCTCCCTATTCTAAACAAAACACCGTACGAACTTTTAAAAGGGCGAAAGCCGAATGTTTCTCACTTGCACGTGTTTGGATGTAAATGCTTTGTATTAAACAATGGAAAGGAAAACTTGGGCAAATTTGATTCCAAAGCCGATGAAGGTATCTTTCTTGGATACTCTCACTTGAGTAAAGCATATAGAATATATAATAAACGATTACTTGCTGTAGAAGAGTCTGTGCATGTTACCTTTGATGAGTCCTACCCGAGAAATGTCAGAAAGGATAGTGTTATTCATGGTGCAGGTACATCCACTGAAGACATACTCAAAAGTGGCGAGACGGGGATTGATCAACTTGACAAAGCCAAAATTGAGGAGGATAAGGATGCACACCGTGATGCAACAGAGGAAGTTCATCCGCCTTCAAACGACGATCTTCCTCAAGAGTGGAAGTCATTTAAAGACCATCCAATTGAAAATATTATTGGAGACATCACAAAGGGTGTAACAACTCAAGCTAAGCTAAGTAATTTCTGTTATTACTTCGCTTTCGTGTCACAGATGGAACCTAAAAACCCTAAGGAAGCCCTACTCGATGAACATTGGTATTTGTCAATGCAGGAGGAACTAAATCAGTTTACTAGAAATGAGGTTTGGGACCTTGTCCCTCCTCCACGAGGTCATCGAGTAATCGGCACCCGATGGGTGTTTAGAAATAAACTGGACGAGAACGGAGTAATAACTCGCAACAAAGCGCGTTTAGTCGCGCAAGGGTATGACCAAGAGGAAGGCATCGACTATGAGGAAACTTATGCGCCGGTTGCCCGACTCGAGGCTATACGCCTTCTACTTGCTTTCGCTTGTGCGAAATATTTTAAGTTATTTCAAATGGACGTCAAAAGTGCGTTCCTTAACGGGTTTATAAATGAAGAAGTCTATGTTGCTCAACCACCTGGTTTTGAGTCTCATGAGTATCCTGATCATGTCTATAAACTGAAAAGAGCTTTGTACGGTCTCAAACAAGCTCCTAGAGCTTGGTATGAGAGACTAAGCAAATTCTTACTTGATCAAGGCTACTCAAGAGGAAAGGTTGATACTACTCTCTTCATTAAACGTCAAGGAAAACACTTAATTCTTGTACAAATTTATGTTGACGATATCATTTTTGGATCCACTAACATGAATCTCGTAAGAGAGTTTGCTAAGCTTATGCAGGGTGAATTCAAGATGAGTATGATAGGTGAACTCACATACTTTCTCGGGTTACAAATTAAGCAACTGAAGGAAGGAACATTCGTGAGCCAAACAAAATATTGTTTGGATCTTCTCAAGAGATTTGACATGGCAAATGCAAAAGCCATAGACACCTCTATGCCAACATGTGCAAATATGAGTAAAGATGAAAGTGGAAAAGACGTTGAGGTAAAAAGGTACAGAGGTATGATTGGCTCGCTTCTCTATCTTACGGCTTCGCGTCCCGACATTATGTTTAGCGTGTGTATGTGCGCCAGATACCAATCATGTCCTAAGGAATCCCACCTAAAATCTGTCAAACGCATACTTCGATACCTATTTGGTACTCCGAAGTATGGATTGTGGTATTCTAAGGGTAATGATTGTTCATTGGTAGGCTTCTCCGATTCTGATTTTGCCGGTTGAAAATCAGATAGGAAAAGCACCAGTGGTACGTGTCACTTATTTTCAAATTCCTTGGTTAGTTGGCACAGCAAGAAACAAGTGTCTGTTTCTCTGTCAACCGCCGAAGCGGAATACGTAGCCGCCGGTAGTTGTTGTGCGCAAGTCTTATGGCTTAAACAACAACTATTGGAGTTCAATTTGAAGCTAGAACATGTTCCAATATTTTGTGACAACACCAGTGCTATAAATCTTACCATGAATCCGGTGTTACATTCGCGTACCAAACACATAGAAATTCGACACCATTTTCTTAGGGACCATGTAGAGAAGGGTGACATTGTCTTTGAACACGTTGATACTAAAAACCAACTAGCGGACATTTTCACAAAGCCGCTAGCCAATGAGCCCTTCTTTCATATCCGTCGAGAACTTGGTATTCTCGATATTTCTGATCGGGTTTAAAAATTACTACGTTAAAATTTAATATATTTACAACTATGTTTTTATACCACTAACAATGTTATTGAGTTTGTTGCAAGTACAAATCTGTGATTAACAAGAGTGGTCGGTATAGAGGTGATATTGCTCCTTTCTTCTTCTTTTTCTTCTCTCTCTCTTAACATTCATGACTTGAAAATAACTATATCGTTCTATAATCACGGTACTTATATATGTATATGACTGTTGCTGGCTGATACTATGTGTGTTGAATGCATGTGATATTGTGAAAAGATGAATAGGCATGATAAATAGGCAAGTGTGACATTCTGCATAACATAAAACTGAAAATTTTGAGTTTTTTGAAGGTTTGAGTCGACCTAAACAGGACAATGGTCGACGCATGCTGTAAAGTTTCAAAATTATCAAAAACTGTACAGTATGCGTCGACGCATGCAGGGGCTATGGTCGACGGCTCGCTTAAAAACCCAGAATTTTTCTCTTTTGAAAAACGTTCCAAGTTCCCACTCCCCTACATTTAATATGCAGTCAATTCTTGTGATGATTTGATATGACATTTATCTTGTGAATTGCATCTACACACCTAGTATGTCCTCTTGTCTCCTCCCTCTTCCTAAAAACCCTAAAACCTATCTCTATTAAAGACCTAAGTCTTCTTCTTCTCCAACATTATTCCAAATCACTCTCTTCAAAGTTCAAAGTTCATCCTTACAAACTCCTCCAAAAATCATCATCAATGGCTTCCTCTCTCCGCAAAACTACCAGTAAGAGATCAAGAGCCTCTTCATCCTCTGCTTTAGTTCTTGTTACTGCTGTTTCACTTGTTCATCCTCCTGCTGTTGAAAACTTCAACAAAAGTCTCAGCAAAAGGGCCATAGTTCCACAACATGCTTTCTACCATGCAACAAGTGAGTGTTTGCATCTCACCCGAATTCTATCCCTGTTGGACTTCCAAGGGTTCGTCAATTTCCTGGAGTGTAATACAAAGTACAGTGAGGATTTGGTCAGGGTGTTTTACACAAATTTGCGAGGTAACTTTCAAGATCAGCACTTTCACACTTCTGTAGGAAATAGACTGGTTAATATAAATTCTGAAGTATGGAACAAATATTTTGATATGACTGTTGATGCTGATGCACCACCTCTTCATGAGGTAACTGACACTCGTACGGTGTTGGGTTATGAATTTAAGAGCGCTCTGAATGGCATGCTCAAACGACCCTATCCAGATGCAATTGTCAACAGCGATGCTTTTCCTCGATCGGTCACAGCCGGGAAACTCAATACAGGGGAGCGCATCCTTCAGTGGATCGTCACTCGTATACTACGACCGAAAAAGGGTGGACTGTCTCGTGTCGAACAAGCTGAGGTACATCTCATCTATATACTGCAAAACAGGATCAAAATTAACTGGCCATACTATATTGCTAGCAGGATGTTTGCTCTGAGAGACTCAAGTAGAGGCACTGCTTTAGCCTATGGATCGTTCATTTCTGAAATTCTTGCTGCTGCAAATGTTGTATACCCAACATTTCCGTGTGTCTCAGTCCCCTCGGATAAAGAATTTAGCACCAAAACCCTTGCAATGATGGGGTATTTTTGGTGTGCTGAACGACGTTCATACAGATTTGTCCGCCGGGCCAATATTCCTCCGGTGCCTCATAACGATTCTGATGAAGAAGAAAGTGAAGAGCAGGGTGAAGAAGAAAGTGAATAACAAGGTGAAGAAGAAAGTGAAGAGAAAGGTGAAGACGACGATGCAGAAGACGACACAGATGCAGAGATACAAGAACCTATCTATGGGACTCAAGATTATCATCAATCTCCAGTCCAAGATACGACTACAAATACCGATTGGGTCCAATACTCATAGCCATCAGAAGAACAAGAAGGCGATTCTACAAATCAAGGATGGGGCGATTGGCAATATACAGGCTAGACTACTCTGGGTAGATTCTATGACCCATATCACGGCTACCTTCAAGACTATCAACCCTCTCAGCACTCATCACCTCCTCCGCCTTCGGACAACTCTGAAGTCATTAATATGATGCAGTCAATGCAGTTAGAACAACAAAACTTCATGCGACGTCAAGACACTCAGATGGAGCAGATTCGAGCTGAGCTCCATGCCCAAAATGAAAGGTTCAATTCATTTTCTACTCGGATGGACGCCCGTATTGACTCTCTGGTTGAATCAAATGAGCGGCAAGATTGGGAAATCACCAACTCTCTTAGTCATCTCAACATGTCCGTCGAAGCCTTTCTGGACTTCTCGGATCCTTACCATAATCCAGATGCTGCATACCGAGGGAGAGGCCGAGGACAGGTTCGTGGTTATTAGATTCATAGTTGCATATTTCATATTTGCTTATGTGTTTTCGTCTGTGTACTTTTCATTTTTTTCTGTATTATGTGTGCCTGAACTTTCACCTTCGTTACATGTTTTCGTCATTATCTATTAATTCAAGATATTTTTGTTCATTATCATGCTTATGTGTGAAGTTTGGTAATTAACTATCACCTATTGTATGTTCTCTGTTAATTGATGCGTTCTTCTTCTCTTTTTGATGGTGTCAAAGGGGGAGAAGACAATGTAGCAAGCAAACACCAAAGCCAAGTCAGGATATCAACAGTTCAGGATATTAACAACATCTGATGGTTGTCTGTTCTATAGCCTTATAGTACAAAAGAAAGGGGGAGATTGTGTATACTTGTGTATATACATTGCATATTTGGTGTTGTAGTTGTATACAGGTTGTCATCATCAAAATGGGGGAGATTGTGGAGGCAAATCGCCACATATCACACAAGTCTGCAAGACATTGGTTAATGCAGGTTTCGATGATGACAAATTCCCTGGATAGATTGGAAATTATGAAGTCCAAATCTACTAAACCAGATGAAACGTATCACCCACCATATCCTTTTACGCTTTGCTTAAAACTTCTGAAATGAATATATTATGTGTTGACAAAATGCAATCATGACCAAAGGCATGAAAGACTTCAAACTAATGAATTTTTGCAGGCTTGCAGGACATGGTTCGACCATAGGGTCGGCGTATGAATCAGAAAAAGTCCAAACCAGTCAGCGCACAAAGCATGCGTCGACCATAGGGTCAGCGCATGAAGGAACAACATTTCAGCGGGTCAGCGCGTAAAAGCATGGGTCGAGCATAGGGTCGGCGCACAAAGGAAATAGATTTCAACGGGTCAGCGCACGCCGACTATATGGTCGACGCACACTGATGAAATTTCCAAAATTCCAAAACAGCACAGGCCATGCGTCAACGCACAGACCTGTTATGGTCGACCGTTCGCGCGGAAAATCTGTTTTAAAATACTTCCCTCTCATATTTGAAATACTGTTATGTCCTGAATTATGTTGGCACTATATATACTTGTTTAAACACCTGTCTCTACTAACATTTGATATTCTTTTTATTCATGTGTTCAAAAACAAGAAAGAGTGAAATAGGTGTCCAAGATTCATCATCTTCATCTTCAACATCTCACAACATTTCAATTACACACAATCATTTTTGAAATGTATTTGTGAGAGATTCAAGGTGATAAGGTTCGAGGCTTAGATTGGAGAATCAAGCTCGGGTTGAAGATTGTGACAGGTTCTTTCTTGAATAAAACCATTGGGGTTTTACCCTCCAAGATTGGTTCGAATTGGGGGTTTTTGGACGAGATTCTTCATCAACGGTCAATCGAGCGAAGGTGATTGTGAAGAGGTGGTCTTCACAAGTCTAGTAGCGGATTCGGTGATTTTGAAGGGAAGATCTCGGGTTCGATTTGGTGCTGTTGAGATCAGCCGGAGCCAAAGGTTTGAACAACAACGTGTTCTTCAATAAGGTGGCTGGAGTCGGAGGTCCATCAACACAAATCAAAGTACTTGATTCAGCTTGAATCAAGGGGCAAGGAGTGAAGGCAACTTTCAACACATTGAGATTTCTGTTGTATATTTGCTGCTCAATCCTTGTAAAAACTGTTCATTCAAACAGGTGATATCTATAAAATATATCTCAATTCTAGTTTTAGAATTGAGGGCAGACGTACCCCGAAGCGAGGACGACGGGGGAACTGCCTCACCAAATTACTTGTCTTCTCTATTTTCAGCATTTTCGTTATAGCTCAAAATAAGTAATTTTTGTGTAAGCTCTATTGTCAAAATTGTGATATCAATTGAGTAAGAGATTAAAACTTTGTTTTTAACTCCAAAGTACAACAAGACATTGTACTAGGCTGGTTGAAATCACTTACTCAACATAAATATCACTTGGAGTGTTTTTGCACCCCAAGTATTTGACATATTGCTTGAACCAAAATTATCTTACTTGTGTATCTAGTTTTGGTTTGATTTTGAATCATTGGAACTAGGAATCCTTACAACTGAAGTAAATAATTGATAAGTGGAATTTGTGTTGTGATTCTATTTTTCCGAATTATCATTAATCCAAAGGCTTACGTATATCCGGTTTTCCAATAACCGTTCGTTTTAGACTATATTTTTCCTCGACCGCTTCCGCACTTAAAACATTTTTAAAACCAATTTTAAATTGGTAGCGCCGACTCAAATTTTAATTGAGGATCTATTCAACCCCCCCTTCTAGATCCGTGCCATAGTCTAACAACTATAGCCATCAACAAGGAGAGGGAAGACAAATTGAAACAGCAGATCTCCAAATTGAAAGCTCAGGTGAAGGCCAGCGAGAAGATGTTTGATGAGGAAACTGCTCACAGATATGCCACTGAAGACATGCTGAACAAAGCTATCGCTAATCTGAAAGATCGCAAGCATAGGTTCGAGTCTAAGAAGCGAAGGTTAGAGGACTGCTTTGGCCAGGGAGCGTGGGAAGATTCTGTTGAAGGACTTCAGTGCACTATTATGCAGAGAGAGTTGCTTGTGGAAGGGTTACTCACTCGGCCTGATCACCCCAAGACAAAAGAGTTGCTAGAAGAGTTTCGCGCCCGTTGTCGCACTTGACTATCTATGTAACTCTTTGTATTTTCTGATTTGTGCTGTAGGCTGACCATCACCAGGCTTGTTGGTCGAGGTCATGCTATTGATTCTCCATGTATTCATTGACATTGTACTGCTGCCGTTGGGCCTTATCTATATATGAGATGTTATTTTAGTGACTAGATCCGGACTTCTTGTTATCAGCACTTGCACTCTGGCACTCAAATCGGGGGAAAAGATCACCCTAACACACAGACACACGTTTGCATTTGCATAAATCATTTGCATAGCAGGTACCTTGAGTTGTTTCCTAACCCTCTGTTGATGCAAGTTTCAGGATTGCCGATCAGCAAATTCATCGCTACTCTACCAGAAACAACTATAAGAAAGCTATGGGTCAGATGCAAACTGAGATGCAAGAGATGCGCGACAGGATGGCGCAGTTCATGCAGGTGATGGAAATTGTGGCCAAAGGCCAGGAGCAACTGCAGACTCTGATGCAGCCTCTGATTGCCAGAGTTGATAGTCAGGGTATGCTACATGGCGGAATTGCTACTGATCCTCCTCATGGCAAAACTCTCCAAGCTGGTGATGCTGTACCAGTTGTTGTCATCAATACGACTGAGAACAGTAACAGAGCTGGGAACGGGAATGTGACTGGTAACGGTAATGGGCATGTGGAAACCAACGGAAATATTGGTGCTGGGAATGCTGGTTTCAATGTTGGAACTGGGAATAATGGTCTTGGTGATGGGAATACTGGTATGGGGATTGGTGTTGGCAATGCTGGTTTTGGTGCCAATCAAGGCTATGGAAATCAGGGTTATGGCAATCAGGGCTTTGGTAACACAGGTTTTGGCAATGCAAGCAACAATGGTATTGGAATGGGTGCTCATAACGCTGGTTTTGGGCCAGGTGCTGGAAATCAGGGTTTTGGTAATATGGGGTATGGTCCCAGGTTCAATCAGAGTGGTTTCGGTCCTAATACTGCTTATGCTGGGTATAACAACGGGTATTCTCACTGGGGCGAAGACCGTCAAGAAGATGCTTTCCCTCCGCCGGGCAGGGATCTTGAGATGCCCACTAACAATGATAGAAGGTTCAAAATGTTGGAGGAACAAATGAGAAATCTTGCTAATCAGAATTCCACGGGGTTGGATGTGGCTAACATGGGATTGGTTCCTGGCTTAAGGGTGCCACTCAAGTTCAAAGCGCCCTCTTTTGACAAGTATAAGGGGGATACTTGCCCGAGAGTTCACGTGCGATCTTATTATCAGAGAATGTCCACCTATTTTGATGACGAAAAGATGCTGATGCATTTTTTCCAAGATAGCTTGTCGGGACCGTCATTGGAATGGTATATGGGGTTAGAGCCTACTCAGATTGGTAGCTGGAAAGAGTTGGCAGAAGCTTTTGTCAAGCATTACCAATATAACAGCGACCTTGCGCCAAACAGGATCCAACTCCAAAATCTTTCTCAGAAGAACGGCGAGAGTTTCAAAGAATACGCCTAGAGGTGGCGTGAGCTTGCATCCAGGGTGCACCCACCCATGGTAGAGCGTGAGTTGGTGGATATGTTTGTGGGCACTTTCTCTGGGTTGTATTATGACCGGCTTATCAATTGTACGACGAGTAACTTTTCTGAGTTGATACTCTTGGGGGAACGTATCAAGAATGGTGTCAAGATTGGTAAGATTCAAGCAGGTGAATCAACCTCAGCTGGAGGTGGTAAGAGGGCTTTTGGGAACAAGAGACAGGGGGATACTAATTCAGTATACAACTCCCGACGAAGAGGTAGAGGGCGAAACCAATACCGTCAGCAGCAGATTGCTAGTGTGACAATTCCTGTACCTCAACAGCAACAACAACAGCCAAATCAGCAACAGGGACGACAAAATTCTGCTCCACAAAGATACCAAGGTCGGGATAGAGTTGTGAAAAAAGTATTTAATGCGCCTCCATTGCCGTATGCTCAGCTTCTTCCAACTTTGTTACAGTTGCAGCTTGTTGAGAAAAGGACGTTGGCTCCGTTAAAGGGCACGCCTCCTTTCGGATATGACGCTAATGCACATTGTGAATTCCATTTCAGGGCACCCAGTCACAGCATAGAGTATTGCCACGCGTTCAAGCACAAGGTGCAAGATTTGATAGATAGCAAGGCTATAAATTTTTGTAATGAGGCGCCCAACATTGAGAAAAATCCGATGCCAGCTCACGGATCTGCACAGGTGGGTGCAATATTGGAAGATACCAGTCTGAATCTGGTTATGAAGGTGGATGAACTGAAAACACCTTTGGGTTATGTCAAGAACAGGTTGCTAAGAGGGGGAGTTTTCCCTGGTTGTGATGCAGATTGTGTTGATTGTTTGGCCTGGCCTGAGGGTTGTGATGACTTGAGAAGAGGTATTCAAGGGCTGATTGATGAAGGAACGCTGCAATTCGACCGTACTGCTGAAGAGAAGTCGGGTTAGGCAATAGCTGAAAGGAAGGGCGAAGTTGCAACGGTCACAATCCCGTTTAAAATTGTCACGATATCGGCGCCTCCCAAGAGGCCGACTATCACAATAACCAAAGCTGGACCCAGTCCGTATGAAAGCACTAAAGCCATCCCTTGGAACTATGGGGCGGAAGTTTACTGCAATGGGGAGAAGATTAACTTGGCAAGCCTGCCTGTAGGGTCAGTTGATAACCTTGTGGGGGCAGGGGGCATAACCCGCAGTGGCAAAATCTTTGCGTCACCAGAAGTAGAAGCTGAGAGAATGGCCAAGGGGAAAGGTAAAGTCAATGAAGAGGGACCTTCTCAGGAGAAGGAAAAAGAGGCTTTGACCAAAGATGCAGAAGAATTCATGAGATTAATTCGGAAGAGTGATTATAAGATTGTCGATCATCTGCAGCAGCCACCTTCCAAAATATCGATTTTGTCATTGTTGCTTTGTTCTGAAGCTCACCGGAACGCGTTGCTGAAAGCTCTTGATGCTGCTTTTGTACCCTAGGAGATATCCGTTAATCAGCTCGAAGGAGTGATTGTGCACGTGAATGCGGGGCATGGCCTTGGCTTTACAGATTTTGATTTGACGCCCTGGGGCCGCAACCACAACAGTGTGTTGCATATCTCAGTTGAGTGTAGGGGAACTGTTATGTCTCATGTCCTTGTTGACACTGGTTCATCCTTGAATGTTTTGCCCAAGAAGGCACTGTTGAAGCTAGATACCCGAGGTATAATTTGCACGCCAAGTGACTTGGTAGTAAGAGCTTTTGACGGGACTAGAAGGTCCGTGTTTGGAGAATTGACTTTACCCATCCAGGTCGGTCCAGAGGTGTTTGACACTGTGTTTTATATTATGGATATACAGTCGGCTTATAGTTGTTTGCTTGGACGACCTTGGATCCACTCTGCAGGGGCTGTAACGTCTACGTTGCACCAAAAGCTTAAGTATATGGTCGGTGGTAGCATTGTCACCATATGTGGGTAAGAATACATCCTGGTTAGTCACCTGTCATCGTTCAAATATGTCTAAGTGGATGGTGAGATCCATGAGACATTGTGCCAAGCCTTTGAAGGGGTGCAGATCAAAGACAACTCTCCTGTCATAAGCAGTGGGCCAGTGGTGGCTATGTCGTCGTACAAAGAAATCCAAGCGGTAGTTCAGGCCAGAGAGACCAAAGGTTGGGGTTAAGTTCTAGAGATTCCTGTTAAGCAGGACAAGTTCGGCTTAGGGTACCTCCCGTCGTCATCATCTTAATTACAGAGCGCGCCAAAGCTCAAGGGGCCGATTGTGTTTACTCCAGGAGGAGTCAGTTTTGAAACGATTAATGATGTGTCTGACAGTGAAGATGGAGATAGCGACTGTGACATGGATTCATGGATCAAGCCCAGCGAGCCAAGACAGAGCCTATGCAACTGGTCTATCCAGGACTTTATTCAAGTGACGCCGAAACAGTAATGCCTTGTTTTTTGATTATTGTACAATCCTATGTCCTACCCGGGGCATAATGATTTTATTTCAGGGCCTACTTGCTTATGTGTATGCTTTGTTTTAATCATCAAATAAAGGCGTTTTTCCCATGCAAATTTTGTGATCCCTGTTTCTCTGTTTTGTTTTTACAATAAAATGGCAATGTGGTTGTATGCTTCATTTGCATATCATTTGAAGCATTTAACCCTTTCTCTTGCAGGATCCATATTTCAGATGACACCAATCAAGAACTCCCTATGACTCACTTCGACTTTGAGCATCCGATATTTCAAGCCGAAAAAGAGATTGTTGAGGACGACGACTTACCAGAAGAGCTGACTCGACTTTTGAAACAAGAAGAGAGAATTATTCTGCCTCATCAAGAGGATATTGAGATCATTAATTTGGGTTCGGAAGAAGTTGTCAGGAATGTCCGGATAGGGGCTGCGCTGCAAAGTGATATCAAGCAGAGACTTGTCGAGATGCTTCGAGAGTATAGTGACATCTTTGCTTGGTCTTATGAAGATATGCCTGGGTTAGACACTGATATTATGGTCCACCGCTTGCCATTGCGTGAAGACTGTCCGCCGGTCAAGCAAAAGCTCAGAAGAACGAAACCAGATATGGCCGTAAAGATTAAAGAGGAAGTACAGAAACAGTGGGACGCTGGTTTCCTAGCTGTTACAACTTACCCTCCTTGGGTCGCCAATATATTACCTGTACTGAAGAAGGATGGTAAGGTACGGATGTGCGTTGACTATCGGGATCTGAACAAGGCGAGCCCTAAGGATGACTTCTCGCTTCCTCATATTGACGTGTTGGTCGACAACACTGATCAATTCTCTGTGTTTTCCTTCATGGACGGCTTTTCGAGCTATAATCAGATTAAAATGGCGCCGGAGGATATGGAGAAAACAACTTTTATTACCCCGTGGGGAACGTTCTGCTACAAAGTGATGCCCTTTGGTTTGAAGAACACTGGGGCAACATATCAACGCGCTATGACGACACTCTTTCATGACATGATGCATAAATACTTTGAGGTCTATGTTGACGATATGATTGCCAAATCCCAGACGGAGGAAGAGCATCTGGTGAATCTTCTGAAATTGTTTGAGAGGCTTAGGAAGTTCAGGCTGACGCTGAATCGTAATAAGTGCACCTTCGGGGTGAGATATGGAAATCTACTGGGTTTCATTGTTAATGAAAAAGGAATTGAGGTTGATCCTGCTAAAATAAAAGCGATACAAAAAATGCCAGCGCCTAAAACAGAGAAAGAGGTTCGTGGTTTTTTGGGGAGGTTGAACTACATTGCCCGGTTCATATCTCACCTGACAGCCACGTGTGAGCCAATGTTTAAACTGTTGAAAAAAGATCAGGCAATTGTCTGGAACAAGAATTGTCAAAAGGCGTTTGAAAAAATAAAAGAATACTTGCAGGAACCTCCAGTATTGATACCCCCAGTAGCCGGGAGACCACTGATCATGTACTTGACGGTTCTTGAGAACTGTATGGGTTGTGTTCTCGGTCAACACGACGAGACTGGACGTAAAGAGCATGCGATCTATTACTTGAGTAAAAAGTTCACAGATTGTGAGTCCCGTTACTCGATGCTCGAAAAGACGTGTTGTGCACTTGCTTGGGCTGCCAAACGTCTGAGACAATACATGCTAAATCATACAACCATGCTGATTTCAAAGATGGATCCGATCAAGTACGTCTTCGAAAAACAGGCGCTTTCAGGAAGGATTGCCCGATGGCAGATGGTACTGACAGAGTACGATATACAATATGTCTCGCAAAAGGCTATCAAAGGTAGCGTACTGTCAAAGTACTTGGCTGAGCAGCCAATCGATGATTACCAGCCAATGAAGTTTGATTTTCCTGACGAGGATATCATGTACTTAAAGAGGAAAGATTGCAAGGAGCCGTTGCACGGTGAAGGTCCTGAGCGAGGTTCCCCATGGAATGCACATCCCATTCACTGCCAGATTGATTTTTGACGAGGCTGTTAATTCATATGGAAGTGGAATTGGGGAAATCATTACGACTCCCTATGGAATGCACATCCCATTCACTGCCAGATTGACATTTCCAGTTACCAACAATGAGGATGAATATGAGGCGTGTATCATGGGTCTCGAGGAGGCTATTGAATTTAGGATTAAAAATCTTGATGTGTACGGAGACTCCGCGCTAGTCGTGAACCAGATCAAGGGAGAATGGGAGACTCGTCAGCCTAATCTGATACCATACATGAATTATGCGAGGAGGTTGTTGCCTTTCTTTGACAGGGTAGAGTTTCACCATGTGCCACGGGCCGAAAATCAGATGGCTGACGCTCTTGCGACATTGTCTTTGATGTACAAAGTTAATTTCTGGAATGATGCTCCCAGAATAGTTATCTCTCGCCTTGATAGGCCCGCCTTCATATTCGCCATTGAGGAAGCTTCCGATGGCAAGCCGTGGTATTTTGATATCCAGAATTTCCTAAAGAACCAAGAGTATCCGACTGGAGCATCCAGCCGCGATAAGAAAACTCTTAGGAGATTGGCTGGCAACTTCTACTTGAATCCAGATGGTGTTCTGTACAGGAGAAACCATGATTTGGTGCTATTGCGATGTGTAGACGAGAAAGAGGCTAATCTGCTCATGGAAGAGGTCCACGAGGGTACCTTTGGCACGCACGCTGGCAGACATGCTATGTCTCGAAAGTTATTACGGGCAGGGTATTATTGGCTGACAATGGAAAGAGATTGTTTCAGGTTTGCAAAGAAGTGCCATAAATGCCAGATTTATGCCGACGAGATTCAGGTACTGCCAAGCCCTTTGAACGTTATGGCGTCCCCGTGGCTTTTCTCCATGTGGGGCATTGATATGATTGGCAAAATTGAGCCCACCGCATCCAACGGACACCGGTTCATCTTGGTAGCTATCGATTACTTCACCAAATGGGTCGAAGCAGCGTCTTACGCTAATGTTACCAAGAAAGTAGTAGCCCGGTTTATCAAAAAGGACATCATCTGTCATTACGGCATCCCCGAAAGAATCATTACTAACAATGGTTCGAACCTGAATAACAAAATGATGAAGGAATTGTGCCAGAATTTCAAGATTGAGCATCATAACTCATCTCCCTATCGGCCTAAGATGAATGGTGCTGTCGAAGCGGCCAATAAGAACATCAAGAAGATAGTCCAGAAGATGATTGTGACATACAAAGACTGGCACGAGATGTTGCCCTTCGCATTGCATGGTTATCGTACAACAGTACGCACATCGACCGGGGCAACACCTTTCTCATTGGTGTATGGTATGGAGGTTGTCCTACGATTAGAAGTTGAGATTCCTTCTTTGAGAGTATTGCTCGATGTCCAACTTGATGAGGCAGAGTGGGTAAGGAATAGGCTGAATCAACTTAGTTTGATGGATGAGAAGAGACTTGCATCTATCGCATATGGTCGGTTATACCAGAGCCGAATGAAGAAAGCTTACAACAAGAAGGTGCGCCCTCGAAGCTTTCAGACATGCGATCTTGTGCTGAAGAAGATTCTCCCACCACAATCAGATCACAGGGGCAAATGGACTCCCAACTATGAAGGTCCATATATCGTTCGAAAGGTCTTCTCTGGAGGAGCCTTACTGTTCTCCACCATGGATGGCGAGGATTTTACATCCCCTGTGAACTCGGACGCAGTTAAAAAATACTTTTCTTAAAGAGACCCGCTGGACAGAAAAAAGAAAGTCCAGGAAAAAATGGGGCATCCCGGCGAACCAAAAAAAGGAAAAAGAAAAATGTTCGGGCAAAAATTAGGGATAAAATTGAAAAGATGTACACCCGCGAGGTCGAAAACCTGAAAAGGCGACTTCAGCAAAAAAGGGTATCCCGGTGAATTGAAAACCCGCAAAGGGCGATTCAAGCAAAAGTTAGGGATTGAAAAAGCAAATGAATGTGGCCCGAGTTTGATACTGCATTGCTTAGTGGTTTGGGAGTACCTGAGGGTCGATTGTCCAAGTCAGTCTCTTCCGAAGACGGAGTATCGGGAAAGCGTCGAGGTCAGGCGAGTCATAGGAGGATCAGCTCATGGTGTTTGTCTGTACCACGTTGCCGACATGTACATAAATTCATGTGTACCTCTGTACATATTTGTATTTATTCTGTAGCCTCCTCTTTTCAGGAGTTGCATCCATTGTACAAAACTTTTCCTATTTACATGCCCTTATCAATAAACGCATACTATTCAGTACTTGATGTTTGTTTCTGGTTTTAACTTTTACTGTTTTGTTTGTGGGAGACGCCGATGTTTTTGATAAACTTGCACGTGCATAAACTTGCAGGCCTCGACCAATAATTGTTAAAACTTTGAATTGACTGAGCAATTGTCACGGCTATTAGCCTTGATATTTCCTTTTGTATAGGATATCTTGTTGTTGCTCATATGTTGTAGGGTCGTTACCTTCACAGCAAGCAGATAAGGGATCGTGTTTCCCCAACCAGAGTCCCTTAACGTAGGAGCATACTCTAGCTGATCTTATTCCTCCCCAGCAGATGGAGGTCGCATTTTTATCCCCAGAAGAGTTGGATGCGAGCTAACAAGCAGTCAGGCAGTAATGTGCATCCCCAGCGGCGGTCGTGTGTACATTTAATCCCCACAGGGCACAACCAGGTTGTTAGTGGTTTGAAAGGATCGTCCCCGTGCAGGATGGCTCTTTCTGTTCTCCAGCAGGTTGTCTTTCCTCCAATAGGTTGATCATCCTCAGCAGAGTTCGTAACTACGAATTTGTTAAGCTATCCCCCAGCAGGATTGTTGCTCCCCCAGCGGAGTCGGTTTACCTTTTCAGCATTTATTTTGCTGGGATAATTCTGTGATACCCGGTTATCCCTAGTGGAGTTGGCTTTGTCTTCAGCATTTATTTTGCTGATGCGGGTATGTATCCAGCCTTTCTCCGACAGCCCGAGCCTGCATTTGCATCTTGCATATATCATCATATCTGCGTCATATTTGCATCTACCCAAACGCGTAGCATTTCCATGCCGTATGGAGCATTACGCCATGTTCAAGCATATGCATTCTGAAACATAAGCCAGGTTGGTTGCCACTTTGTTTTCAGGTGTTCTTCCCTGCAGGTAATTGGAATTCTTGTTCAGGATGGTTTTCGGATATTCAAATTGTTGGCATGAGATATGTGATTATAACGTACGTCCTATCATGTGTCCCTTCATCAGAGTTGCTTGGTTAAATTTCTCTTCTTCCCCAGTGGAGTTTTCCTCGAGTTGCTGTCACGTCAGCATTTTCAAAGAAATATTTCAGGGAGTAGACAATTGAGGTCATTACTCGTTGTCAAGGTTAATGTTTGGCAGCTGACGTCAGAATTTCCCCAGCAGAGTTTCCTCGAATGGCTGTTACGTCAGGATTAAACGGCTTCATAATTAGACTTTGGAGTTGTTATCAGCATTAAACGGCTTCATTATTAGACTTTGGAGTCGTCATCAGAATTTCCCCGGAAGAGTTCTAAAAGGCTTCATAATTAGACTTTGGAGTCGTCGTCAGAATTTCCCCGGCAGAGTTCTCCTCAGGTGGCTGTTACGTCAGCATTAAAAGGCTTCATAATTAGACTTTGAAGTTGTTGCCAGATTTTCCCTGCAGAATTGCTTGTTCAAGTCTTCGGATGCTCGTGCCACGCTTTTATTTAGTGCGATGCTCGTTTCTTCGGAAATGGAAGATCCCAGATAGTACATGGATAACTCACTTTACGTATCGTATTCCCGTTTCTTTGGAAATGGAAGGTCAAAAGATAGTACATTGACAGTTCCGCGCTTTTATTTAGTGCGATGCCCGTTTCTTTGGAAATGGAAGATCCCGGATAGTACATGGATAACTCGCTTTACGTAGCGTATGCCCGTTTCTTCGAAAATGGAAGGTCAAAAGATAGTACATTGACAGTTCCGCGCTTTTATTTAGTGCGATGCTCGTTTCTTAGGAATGGAAGATCCCGGATAGTACAGGGAAGACTCACTTTACGTAGCGTATGCCCGTTTCTTCGGAAATAGAAGATCCCGCATAGTACCGGGATGACTCGCTTTACGTAGCGTATGCCCGTTTCTTCGGAAATGGAAGATCCCGGATAGTACAGGGATGACTCGCTTTACGTAGCGTATGCCCGTTTCTTCGGAAATGGAAGGTCAAAAGATAGTACATTGACATATCGCGCTCTTATTTAGTGCGATGCCCGTTTCTTCGGAAATGGAAGGTCAAAAGATAGTACATTGACAGTTCCGCGCTTTTATTTAGTGCGATGCTCGTTTCTTCGGAAATGGAAGATCCCGGATAGTACAGGGATGACGCGCTTTATGTAGTGCCCTCTTATTGTAGCGTATATTTGAAGTTGATTGTTGATTCAGTGCCTGTGGCGTCACGCAGGTGGTTGATATTGAAGTCAGGTTCCGTATCAGATGATTAATCAGTTGTTGCCGTAACAATCGGATTCAATTATCTGGATTTTTTGGTTCCCCAAGCAGTTTGTTTCTTTGGTTAGCAAAAAATTCCGGGCTCTTTAGTATTCAACCGTCTTTTACCTTGATTGCCTGAAATCCGTTCGCTTTTCATCTATTCAGGTTCAAGTCGCTTGAATAGGGGCAGCTGTTGCACCCCAAAATTTGTCTAACCTTTTCTTACTTGGTTTATGTTTCATTGCATTGGCATATCATTGATCTGACATTTGCATAGCATAGCATTGTTCATTTGTGCATGGGATCAAGTGTGGTTTATATCCAGAGGACCCTATCTAGAGGTCTTATGCAAGCTTGATAAGTCACCAAAGTCATCAGGAAGAGGGTTAGGTTCTTTAGAAGTTTGGTTGTTTGTATGTGGTTAATCTCCTAATCTGAGGACTAATTGAAGAACATCAGTGGGTTGTGAGGCCTTAATCAAGGAGAGAGTGTGTGGATAGAGCTCATAGAGTGCCTTGAGGGTAAGGGTGGAGCTCAGAAAAGTCATTATGCCAAGGGTGAAGAGCCACAACTGAGGGTGTTGCAATTAGGGTTTTCATCTAAGGACCCTAAGTCAATTATGCAATTGAAGAGGATCAAAGCTCAATTCTAAGTCTTCGTAATCATGGATAGTTGTGTTGGGACACATGAGGTGATATTCCAAGATCAATCCAAGAAAAATTCAAAGTGTGAGGAGTTGCTAAATTAGGGTTCTCAGGGTAAAATCCCCTATTTAGTGCCTAACTTCAAGACTACTTATCTCAAGATACAAGTTTCAACTCCACTTTTGGCCAACATGAAACTTGTAGAGCATACTCTTAGCTTTAATTTTAGTACTAGAAGTCCTCCATTGGATTTATATAACTCACGATATGGTCCAGACAAGTTACAGGTCATCAGATGAATGTGAAATTTGTTTGTGAAAGTTCACCAACTTCCATGGAACCTTTGACCTATAAGGGTGTTTCTCCTAAACTTTTGGCCATCATTAAAGTTATAGGTCTTGATCTTAGCTTTCCAAATTGTACTAGAAGTCTTCCATCTGATTTGTAGAACTCATGTTATGAGGTTTACACGTTAGGGGTATTTTGGGAAAGTAAGATTATAGTTCATTTGGCATTATAGGTCATTTTCTCCATCTTGCAAGCTTCAAAATGAATTTTTGTTCAACATGAAACTTATTCAAAATTATGTTTTCAGGTCAACCATGTGCTCATGATGAATTGATTTGGCTTAGGGTGAGACTTGGTTTGAAAGAAATTGCCAAAAGGAATTTAAGGCATTTAAGTGAAAAATTCAAGATTAATTCATTTGTGTTCAAACAAGGCCAAGTGAGTACTCATTTTAATCAGAAAAATCATTCTAAGCACTTTGGCATTATTAGATTTTTCATTTGAGGCATAATTCATGACATTTCAACTTGTTACTTCACAAATAAGTAACACATCAAACCATAGTCTTATGATGGAAACAAGCTCTCCAATTGATCTCTACACTCTCACCAGACCATAAGCAAGGAAATTGAAACTTCTGGGAGAAGTTTTTGGTGCAAATTTGTGCATACCATTGTTGGAATTTTCAAGAAAAAGTAAATTTTGGATGTTCTGATTTGGTCCTCCAATGGACCTTCAAAGCCCACAAATCACTTCTATATAAGTTCAGAGGAAGGTTTTGCTCAGGTTTGGTGTTCATTTCGTGCCATAGTCAGAGATTGCAAGTTGAGTTTTCAAGCTCCAAGTGAAGAATCGAGTTTCATTTCCAGAGCAAATCAAGGCCATTCTTGGATTGAAACATCTTCAACATACTTCATTGAGTAGATCTGCACAAGATTGGAGCAAGAGGAGCACTACAGATACCTCAATTTCAAGCTACATTCCAGGTTTTTATTTCTCACGATTGCACTATTTCTAGCATGATCTAAGTAGATTTGACATGTGGATAAACTTTAGAAAGGTTATTAGATGGATTCTGGATCAATATTTGGAAGTTTAGAGACAAATTATGATGATGTGTGATTTCTGTTTGGAGTTGGATTGGCCTGATCTTAAGGATTTAACATGATCTAAATAGTTTAGGATGATCTAGGTAACATGAGGAGTAGATCTGTGGTTTTAGATTGAGGTTTGGTGATGATCAGATTTATGGAGCATTTTCTGTTTGCATTCATGTTTGAGAATATATGAGGAATTAGAGGAAATGAACATGATATTTGAGATCAGCATAAAATTTGGAGTGAGATTGTGTAAATTTGGTGGAGGTTTGATGACCTGTACTAGATGTCTCTCCGGAGAAGACGACCGACGTCTTTCTCCGGACACCGCTGCAACTCTCCCTTCAACTGGAGATTCAAATGGAGAAGATGAGGTTACCACCCTTGGATCTGCCTGGCATGTTGACAAAGTCTCCCAATCGTATGACCACATTTTAATTTGAGATTTGACTTGGACTGAACCAAAACGTGCGCTTTTCATTAATGCACTGGCAACACTAGATCCCTTGGATGCCTTGACCAGTCACACCATCCAACGCCTCTCATTTATTTCAGAATTTTAATTTTGTTTAATTTATTTTTTTTTTATATTTTAATTACTTGTTTCATTTTAAATTCATATTAAATCCAATATTGATCAAAAAAATAAAATAAAAATATGAGCATGATCCTGATTTTATTTCTGATTTTATGATGCTTTCACATTTTATTTTCATGCCGTTTTCAATTTAATTTGATTTGTTGCATTTTTATTAATTTCTTTAATTTGGCTTATTTCTTCTTGTTTTTGTTGATTTTTGTTCTTTCAATTGGTAAAGATTTTGGATGAGATTTTTGGCTAGCTGGTAGATTAGAGATGCATGATCCCTTAGGATTTAATTCAGATTTTTTAGACAACAATAGGTTCTGTTTTATATTAGGATCATTAGACCTTCCATTTTAGGGTTTTCATTTGATACCTTGTGATCTAGGATTTTTTAGGTGACCTTCCCATTTGATTTGATCCTTGACCTTGCTACTATATGTCCATAACCTTCTTAGGTTCCCTTAGAAAATCTTATAGGATTTTAGGAGATGATTTAGTATTTTTCATAGATTTAATACTTAGGCTAGTTTTAAGATGCTTTCAACATAACACTTGCTTTAGAATGACCTCAATGGTGGCCTTTAGTTCATAATAGGTTTGCTAATCTTCTTTGATGGTGCTTTAGACATGTATAAGCTTCTGTTTGCTTGATTGTGGTGTTTGTTTTGGTGTTTAGGCCTTCTTTTAGTAGCTTTCTTTGAGTTTGTTCAATTAGGGTTTAGGAAGAGCCTAGTTGCTTTCTCTTTCTTCAAATAAACATGGATTGCTTTGATTGCTTTCCATCCTCATCCTATGATTTAAGGTCCCTATTTGAAAGCCTCATCTTTCCTTTGGAAGGATGTGTGGCATTTTACAAGAGGTAGAACCTTTGAGGATGCCTATCTCAGATGACTGGTTGAGTGCCAGGTTGGATTCCTTTGGTTTCCATCCTGCTTCCCATCATCAATCAATAATCTTGATGTTAATTCTCTTCCCTTGTGTTGGAGATTGTTGAAGCATGAAGGTGGAAACTTCTCTTGAGGATGGCTTGGACTTGAAGTTGCTTGCAGACTGTTGTTTGTTTTGCTGTTTATCTGTTTTGCTGTTGAGCTGTTTGTCTGCTATTTTTGTCTACTGCATTATCTAATTACTTGACTGTTGCTTGTGTGACTGCTTGGTGTGTTGCATTTATACTAGGACTCATGTAATTGTTTCTAGTCTTAAGAGCATCCTAAAGGTTGGGATTAGCTCCCTTTGCTTGTCTGCATTTAGAGGTTGAGTCTGTCTCCCTCTGCTTGACTGTTATTATCTGGCTTTGCTTGCTGGTTTAAGGTTGAGCCTGTCTCCCTTGCCTGTGTTTTGTATGCTGCCTTTGGGCTTGCTTGCTCTAGAAGTTGAGCTTGGCTCCTTCTTATTGTTTGTTGCATTGCATGCATTTTATTTACAGTTGTTTCTTTACAGTTATTTATTTTGCTGTTGTTTTCCTTTGCCATGTTCCCATAGGAACTCTAACTTCTCTTATTCAAGAGAAGTTATGATAGACATTAGGGTTCTAACCATGCATGATAACATTAGGTAGTTCCCTCCTAACCTCAACCATAGGTTCAATTTGCATGACAACTTTAGGATTGGACCAGTTCCCCTTTAGTGCGTCTTTTCTCTTCTCATCCTCAAACAAATCAAAATACAGTAATAAAGGTTAATTGACGTTGTACGCTACGAGCCTTAAGCTACTTGAGAAAGGGTTGTTAGAGAGTTTCTTTCCAACAGTCTGGATGTTTAGTATGGCACCGTTTGGGTGACATGCGATGCATTCCATCTCAGGTCATAGTCTCTAGTGTGATATCAGTTGCAAACATCCATAAAAGATACTTCTCTAAAAAACAGAAAACAAAGATCAAACTATTTTTGTCCTCTTGGACCTTTAATCCCTAGAAACCTTTTTCAGAAGGAGAGTTTTGTTAACTCCCGATTCTACCGCAAACGGTAAACGCCTAAGTCTCTGTCGAGCGAGCTGCATACACCAACTACTGGAACCTTCTGTTAACCCTACTCGGATAAAAAAGACAAACCTGTGTCTGTAGTTTCCCGAACTACGTTTGCTCTGATCTTTCGCGCTGTGTGAAAGTACGTTGGCACGAGATGCGATATCTCGGCGAGCAACCTTCCCCCATAGTTAGGCGAACTACGTTGACTCTGATTTCTCGTTCCAGACGGGAATACGTAGGCATAGAGCGTGATGCTTTGCCGAGTCATTTCTTTTCTTTTCAGACCAGACTTTTAGTGTAGATAGTTAATCAACCCGTCAGATAAACACAACAAGCGTGGATCCCATCGAGTACGATGGACATGAGGGGTGCTAATACCTTCCCCTTGCGTAACCGACTCCCGAATCCAGACAATGGTTGCGATGACCTTGTCTTATACCTTTTCGTCAGGTTTTTCCGATCGTTTCCTTTCCGGTTCTGAGGGATAAATAACGAAAGGTGGCGACTCTTTTGTTTTGCCGGCCTCGTTTTTCGCAGTAGCGACGCATGATGGTAGCCCCTTCTTGGTAAGCACACCTCTCTCAATCCTCTGAACATGAGTGATGATAGGAAAATGCTAATGATAATGCTAATGCTATGAATGCAATGAAACACAAGCTAGGTAAGGGAAATGGTTAGGAAAATTTTGGGGTGCAACACTTACGATCCTTATGTGACTTGGATTCAGGAGAGAGTTGTGAGAGTGTTAATTCCTTTTCAACCTTGTGCGCCATTGTATCCTCTGATGATTGAGGAGCCTACTACTGTTGACATTCAGAGGTATAATCAGTTGTGGTCTGAAAAAGAGGAGTTGCGCAAGGCAAATGAAGAGTTGGAGAAAGAGATTATTCATCTCCGAAACGAAAAGGTTGAAGCTACTTATTCCTGCAAGAGGCAAACTGAGTTGGTAAACAAGCTGGGTACAGATCTTACCAAAGAGATTCACGCTCATGAGTGTCTGGGTTTAGATTTGAAGGCTGTCAGTGATGTCCTTACTTCTAAGAAGAAGGAGTTGGATAAAGCTTATCTAGAGATTTCCAGATTTAATAACTAGTGGAATGCTACCCTCACCAATAACAAGGAGCGGGAAGATGGGCTCAAACAACAGATTGCCAAGTTGAAAGCTCAACTCCAAGTGAAGGATGAGAAGATTGCAGTTGAAGCCTCACTTCGACGTGACAGTGATTGTAGACTGAATGAAGCGCTTGTAACGTTGGATGATTACAAGTCTAGAGTTGATGTGAAGAGGTGTAAGCTTGAGGAGGCTTTTGGTGAAGGCGCCTGGGAGGATTATGCTCAGGATCTGCAGACCACTATTAGCCGGAGAGAGCTGCTTATCTGAGGGTTGCTTATCAGGTCTGACCATCCAGAGACGAAGGAGCTGTTAGAGGATTTTCATTTTAGTTGTCGTACTTGATTGTATTTCTTTATCAGTCTGTTGTTATGATGTATTGACCATCACCAGACCTGTTGGATGAGGTCATTATGATTCCATTGTATTGTTGTATCAGACTCTTGGCTCTCATTTTATTTATGAGGAGTTTGCTTATTGCTTATCTGTTAGCTCTCAATTGTCGTGTTGTTCTCATGGAACTAGAATCGAGGGGGAAATTTCCCTAATGCATATATACATGTCTACGTATTGCATCATTTTGCATTTTTGCATCGCAAGTGCCTGGAAACGATAACCTTATCTCTGTGGTTTGTTAGTTTGTTTCAGGATTGACAACCAGACAACTCACCGTTACGCCACTCGGGGAAATCAGCGTAAGATCATGGAGCAGATGGAAGTTGAGATGCAAGAACTTCAGGATTGACAACCAGATGACTCACCGTTATGGATTTGATGCAGGGTGTGGAAAATGGTCAAGAGCAACTGAGGACACTGGTGCAACCACTAAATTCAAGAGTTGATGGTAATGGTGTTCTCCATGGAGGAACTGCTGCTAATCCTCCTCATAATGATGGTGGTATGCCACATGCTAATGTTATTTCTCCAGTTATTATCCCTCCAGGTGGAGGTAATGTAGGTGGAATCCATATGCCTGAAATGGCGTATGCTGCACACGACAACAATGTTCCTCAGTGGGATGAAGATCAGCAGGAAGATGTGTTCTCCATGCGAGATGTTGGTGCAGGGTTGCCGTCTGAGGCAAATAAGAGGTTTAAGCTGATCGAAGAGAAGATGCGGAACTATGAAAACCAGAACTCTATGGGATTGGACATGGCTAATATGGGGTTGATCCCAGACTTGAAAGTACCTTTGAAGTTCAAAGTTCCTGATTTCGATAAATACAAAGGCACTACTTGTCCTAGGGTTCATCTGTGTGCCTATTATCGTAAGATGTCCTCCTACTCAGATGATGAAAATTTGCTGATGCATTTTTTCCAGGACAGCCTCTCTGGTCCTTCTCTTAATGGTAAATGAGCTTAGAACCAGCAAATATCTGATGCTGGAGGGATTTGGCTGAGGCCTTTGTTAAGCACTATCAGTATAATAGTGACCTTGCGCCAAACAGGGTCCAATTGCAGAATCTGTCTCAGAAGAATGGTGAATGCTTCAAAGAGTACGCCCAAAGGTGGCGTGAGATGGCAGCTAGGGTGCAGCCTCCCATGGTGGAAAGGGAGTTAACTGATATGTTCGTTGCCACGCTACTGGGTGTATACTATGAGAAGATGATCGGTAACATGTCTGGAAGCTTTTCTGATCTGATTATTACTGGGGAGAGGGTCGAGAACAACATCAAGCTGGGAAAGATTCAAGCCGGCGAAGGATCCTCAGCCGGAGGAGGAAGACACACCTTTGGTAACAAAAAGCGAGAAGGAGAAACCAACGTAGTATCTAGTTCCAGGGGAAAAAATAGAAATCAGCATCAACAATACCGTCAACGGCAACCTCAGGTTGCAAGTATCATAATACCTGATGTACCACAACAACAATAACAACCACAACAGAATCAGCAGAATTATGCTCCTCGTCGATTTCATGATCGGGGCAGGGTGGTAAATAGACAATTTGACGCGCCTCCAATGCCATATTCTCAATTACTCCAACCCTTGTTGCAGTTGTAGTTAATACAGAAAAGGACTTTGACTCCTTTGACAGGTGCACCACCTCCTGGTTACGACGCTAATGCTCGATGTGAGTTTCATTTTGGTGCTCCAGGTCACAATATTGACAACTGTGAGGCATTTAAGCATAAAGTTCAGGATCTCATAGACAGTAAGGCTATAAACTTTTCTCACGACGCGTCCAATGTCATGCAGAACCCCATGCCTAACCATGGGGCAGCTGGGGCCAGTGCTATTCTTGAAGATGAGAGCTTGAATTTGGTGTCGGATGTTGATAAGTTGAAGATGCCGCTGAGTTTTATAAAGAACAAGTTGTTGAGGGGAGGGGTATTCCCAGGTTGTGATGAAGCTTGTGCTGAATGTTTGAGCCATCCCGCAAGATGTGAGAAGCTGAAAAACCATATTCAAAAGCTGATGAATGATGGTGTCTTGCAATTTGACAGAGTTGATGAGAAGAAGACTGAGGAATTAGTGGTTGAAGAGAGGGATGAGGTTGCAACAATCTCGATTTCATACAAGACTATTATTATTTCTGCTCCGCCTAAACCGCCAACTGTTGCACCCCAAAATTTGCTCAACCTTTTCTTAACTTGGTTTATGTTTCATTTCGTTTCATTTTGTTCTAGCATTTGCATTGCATAGCATGTTGCATTGAACAGGGGATCAAGAAGTTTGTGCATAGCAAGAGAGCTCTTCTCAGGGCATTTGAGCCTAAGCAAGAGTGGTTACTCAAGTTTGATTGGTCATCAAAGTGGTCATTGTCTTGTGAAAGGACAGATGGATGTGTGTGGGATAACCCCTAATTGGGAGGCCAACTAAAGGGCATCAGAAGTTTGTGAAGCCATGATTTTGGGTATGAGATGTAAAGAAATCTTATTGAGGGCCTTGAGGGTCATTGTGGAGCTTATACAAGTGGTTGTGTGAAGTGGAACAAGCCACAGTTGAAAGTATCGTAGTTAGGATTTTCATCTGGTAAATCCTCAGTTAATTGTGCAATTGAAGAAGATAGAAACTCAATTCAAAGTCTCTATGGTCATGGGATGTTGTGTTAAGATATATGAGACATCATTTCAAGTTCAATTCATCAAGTGTTAAATTCTTGAAAGGTTACTAAATTAGGGTTCTCAGGGTAAAATCCCCTATTTAGTGCCTGACTTCAAGACCACTTACCTCAAGATAAAAGTATCATATAAATTTTTGTCCAACATGGAACTTGAAGAGCATGTTCTTAAATTTAATTTGAGTACTAGAAGTCCTCTATTGGATTTATAGAACACAAGTTATGATCCGGACAAGTTACAGGTCATTAGAGGTATGTGATTTTGGTCAACAGAAGTCAACCAACTTCCAAGCCATTTTTGACCTAGAAGAATGTTTCTCCTCAACTTTTGGCCAACATGAAAGTTGTAGGTCTTGATCTTAGCTTTCCAAATTGTACTAGAAGTCTTTCATCTGATTAGTAGAACTCAAGTTATGAGGTTTACAATTCAGAGGTATTTTCGGAAAGTAAGATTACAGGTCATAAAATTATAGGTCCATTTCACCAACTTGCACACTTCAAATGGAAATCTTTTCAACATGAAACTTGCTTCAAATGGGTCCATTTTCACTACCAAATCATCTCTTGTCATGGTGGGGGTTTGGATTGAGAATTTGGGGTTTGAATTTTTCATAAAGGAGGCTTAAATTGAGAATTTGAGAATTAATGGATTTTAAAATTTTTCAAGGCAAGTTTGTGCTTTTTTTTTATTGCAAATAATAACTCAAAGTCATTGCCATCTTCACATTGGAAATTTGAATTCTCAAAATGAGCCACTTTCATGGTTTCTTCCTCTTGAAGTAACAAAGTGGAAATCAACCATAGGATCAAAATCAAGCCTCCAATCTAATTCCTTTGATCAACACAACTGATTTGTAGTGGATTTGGATCAAAAAACCAGATGGTGTAGTGGTAAAAACGTGCATGGCATTTTGAAAAAGTGTTGAAATGTGAAATTTGGAAATGGGTTGTTTAGCTTGAATTAAAGCCCCATTTGATCATAAACCCATCATATAAGTATTCTAGATGAAATTTGAGGCAGAGCTAGGTCATTTTCGTGCATGAACAACCATTTCACATTTTCAAAAAGTGGTGAAAAACTCAAAAACCAATTCTCAGATTCAACCCCTTTCAGACCAAATCAAGCCTTCAAACACCTCAATTGAAGTTCATGGAGTGATTCTGGACGTTTTTCGTTAAGCTTCATCACCATTTCAAGGCCCAGTGGAGGCTCACTACTAGGTAAACTTTTTTTCAACCATACACTCTTAATACTCCATGGTTTTCCACCATTTTCGTTGCATTTGAACCTTTGAGTTACATAAATCATTTCTGGATCATTTTTGTTTGTGTTTATGATATTTGATTTTGTGAGCTCAAATTTGTGTTGTTTCTTTTTGATGGATTTTCATGTTGTTTTGCTTTAATTTTCATGGATTCTTACTCCTTGCAACATGTGGATGATGTTTGGACCATTTAATTTGAGTTTTGGTGAACTTTATTTTTTGCATGTTTTGCTTGTTGTTTAATTTCTGGAATGGTTGTTGAGAATTAATGGAAATAGAGGTTGGATTCTTGTTCCTCTCGGCGAGTAGATGAATTTTCATCTAAAGTTTGTGGAAAATGGTGAAGAAATGATGAAGCCACGGTGGGGGTGAGGAATTGCGGCGGCCGGAATGTTGGAGGGGGTGACCGGAGTGAAATTCCGGCAACCGGAGGTCCAAGGTTGAAGACGATGCTGACGTGGCGGAAGCACATTCGTCTGTTTGTTTTTTTTTCTGATCATGCGTATGAGAACAAGACACACCGTGGACCGTTCTAGCTCGTGTGCATGGGATTAAAACCTCAATTCATTAATTGAGGTGGCACACTCTGGCGCCTTGGATTGTTTGACCAGTATGCTGATCTGGTGGCTGTGTTTTTTTCTGCATTTTATTTTCTCTATTTGTTTTCTTTTATTTCTTTTATTTGTTTGTTCTTTAAAAATTCGTGAAAAATATCAAAAAATGTCTAAAAATTCTGAAAAACATCATGAACATACTTTGACATGTCTTTTAATTTTGTGAATTTTTAATTTCTTTTTTTGATGCATTTTCCATTTATTTTCATATTTTCCTTTTAAATAGTCATTTAATGATGTGAAAAAGATGTGATGTCTTGTTGGTTTTATTTCTTTCTCATTGTATGGATTAAACTTCTAATTTTTTTTAGCATTGTGTTAACATGTTGATTGGTCCTTGGATATTTTTTTCATGATTTTTAAGTTCTGTTTCTAGGTGGTTTGAATTGCTTTTTGTTCCCTCTCCATTTCTGCCTTAGTTTGGGACACTCTTGGTGTTTGTCTTCTGTTGAGGCACTTCCCTTTTGATTTTCAATCTCCCCTTTTGACCCCTAGTTTCTAATAACTTGGGGGTCCTCTGAGATTTTATTTGGCATTTTTAGATGCATTTTCATATTTTCATGTATTTTGCAAGTTGCTTCCTGTTTATGCATCTTTGCTGGTGTACTTGTTTTGTTTTGCTTCCAAAAGCTTGGTTGTGCATTATGGATGAATCTAATTCTGATTGTTCATGTTAGGGGCTTGTTATAGGTCTTTCATGTCAATTCATAGGTCTTTAACTTATGCATAAGTTGTTCATTTGATCTCATACTTTCATGTTTGCATATTGTGTTTCCATAAGTGATGTTTGCTTGCATTCTTTGATGTTATTGTTGGCATTTTCTTGTGATGTTTTGTGTTAGCTTTTGAGATCTCTTCTCCTCATCCCCATTCTGTCCAATGACCTTGGAATACTACTTAAGGTTGCTTGGTTCCTCCTGAGGAGGAACCTGAAGCTTCCCTAAAGTAATGAATCCATGAGGACTTTTTCAAATTATTTTTGTTGCTTGTTTTCTATGCATCTTCTTCTCCTCTTCTATTGTGTTTATTCATACCATGGCTTGAGGTTGAGATGAGCTTGTGGAGGTTCCATCCCCACACATATTTCCTCCCTCACTTGCATTGCATCTTTGTCTTCCTTGTTGCATTTGTGTTTGCATTCTACATTTGCATTGTTTCTTCTTATTGTTTCTTCTTCTTTTTGTCTTCCTTCCCTTAGGATTTCTAACCTCTCTTGTTCACAGAGGTTATGATAGACATTAGGGTTCTAACCATGTATGATAACATTAGGTAGTCCCCTTTCAAACTCAACTTTAGGTGTATCTTGCATGACAACTTTTAGGGTTTAGTCTAGTCCCCCTTAGTTGGTCTCTTTCTCTTCTCATCTTCAAACAACTTCAATCCACTTAATAAAGCTTGACAATTGTTGCACGCTACGAGCCTTAAGCCATTTTGGAAATGATGATTGGGTGGTTGCCTCTCAATTATCTAGAATGTTAGTATATGTCCTTCGGACGATATACGAAGCATTCGCTCCTAGATCATAGTCTCTAGTGTAGCATGAGTCGCAAACCAAATTCAAAACACTTCTTCCTTAAAAAACACAAAAACAATTCAAACTATTTTTCACCCCTTGGGGTCCTAATCAGGAAACTCTTTTCATAAACAAGAGTTTTGTTAACTTTCAGTCCTATCACAAACGGTAACGCCTAATCCAAAGGTCGAGCTGCATACACCAACTGCTAGAACTGTCTGTTAACCCTACTCGGTTAAAACTTTTGAACAACCTGTGTTCTCGTAAGCCTGAACTACGTTTGCTCTGATCTTTCGTACCAGACGAAAGTACGTAAGTGTTGCGGTGAGAATCGTGATACCAAGCTATTGATTAACTTGAATCTTAATTCTTAAATTCACAACCGGACTTTAATTTATCCAACGGAAAGGTCTAAAGAAAGAAAAACCCTTTTCCCGATGTAACAACAACGCTAAGAGATTCGGGGATCGGGGGTTGGTTATGCATAGGGTAGGTATTTCACATCCTAAACATCTGTAGTACTCTACAGGAACCTTTTTTTTGTTTGCATGCTAAGTTGGTAAATGTTTGCTAAGGATTGGGTTGGGTAATAGGTGTAGGTTAAAACCTAAAGATAGTTTCTAAGTTTGCTCGCAAAGACATCGCGTCCTCTGCCTACGTATCCTAACTAGGATAGAATCAGAGCAATCGTAGTTCACCTCACTAGGGCTGAAGAACACTTGATTATGATCAAGGTTCAGAGGGGAACAAACATAACAATGCTTGTATAGAGTTTTACAAAACTCTCTAGATCTATGTTAAACACTCAAAAGGGGAGTAAGTAATCATTGCATGATTCTTACATAGAGTTTACAAACTCTATCCTAGGGTTCTAATTGAAGAACACTCCTAGTGTAGGTGAGTTTTCTAGACTTGAAGCAAAGTCTAATGGTTTAAATGTTCTAACTAAGTCGGGATTGAAGATGACTTCATAAAGTCAAGGGAGGGATAAATGAGCTATCCAATGACACAAAGGTCAAGGGAGAGACTTTTCCTTTGGAAGGAGAGAGAAAGAGAGACAACTTTGGATGAGAACTAAAAAAGTTCCATCACTTAGGGGAATAAGTACTTAATAAAGTAAATGAGCAAGATAAAATAAGACAAGTATGTATGCAAATTACAATAAGCATATACTTCAAATGATATCAAGGGTTACAACCAATAGTCAATCATCTTAGCAAAGATTTAGAGCATATCTTAACACAGATTTGAAGCATGATAAAGGTAACAACCATATGAATAAATCACAACTTGAAAGTAGTGATGTCATAAGTTCAAAGCATAGTAAATGTGACAACAATGTGCATAGATGACAATCAAACACAATTAAATCAGTTTAAACCTCATAATTTAGGAGGATGGTTGAGACAAGATTTATGGTGACATCCAAAGGGGGTATCCTAACATGTTAATTAACAAAGGGAATAAACATCTTATAAGAAGTTCAATCATGCTAAGAGGAATTCAATTGTAAGTTAGGTCACTAATTACAACAACTGAACAATTTTCAATATGAACAAAGTATACCACAATTTGTGACAACAAGTAATGTTTTCTCATCATACAAAAGTAGACATTACAACAAACATGTTGCAAAAAGAATGGGCCAAAAACGGTAAAATATGAACAAGTTACAAATATTTGAAGTTTTGATGAATTATAACAATAAAACGAATAAAACAAAATAAAAATGAAAAAAGGGGCCAAGCTGGTAGTCGAACCCAAGCCCTTTAGCTACCAGTACACAACAACAACCAATAAACCACACACGCACGCGCTGGTAGGAAATGGAAGAGAGAAAAGAAAAATAAATCAAGCAAGGAAATTAAAAAAAAAACAAAAGGGTTCGACCTCCACCCGGATCGAACCCAGGACATGCAGATGGAAGGAGCTTTTGGTTCAAAGTTCTTACCACTGGGGTGGCTATACATCCGTTGATGTAGCCACCCCCATAAACATATATGGCATGGTTTTGATGATTTCTGGGCAGGCTTGGAAGCAAGAACAAGTGAAAAATGAAGAATGCGTTTTGATTCCTAACTTGATCAAATCTTAGTCTTTTTTGATGAAATTTTAGTCAAAATTGACTGATTTTTCATGAGCAATACAATGGTCATAACCAAATTCTGAGATAATAACCACAAATTGAAACACGAATGCTTATGCAAAATTGTCTTTTGAATTGCATTTTGATGATCATGAATTGAAACAGGGGTGATTAGGATTGAAAAACAACATGAGCAAATCACAAATGAGATATTGAAAGTAATCTAACAAGAAATTAAAGCAAAGCAGCCCTGGATCCAGAAATGGTATATGAGTTACAATTCATAGGCATGGTATGGTCATGAACAAAAAGTGAAAAGATCAAAAATACATGAGCTCATGGTTGATCATTGTTGTGCATCTTTGAAATGAGAGAACAATCATGGTAAACTTCACAGGAAACATCATTATGTCACACATACATCAACAAAAAGTTGTCAAGCCTCTAGGAGACATGTGAAAATGCAACTTGAGATTCAAAGCATGTATTGCAACAGTTCAAACTAAACAAAATTCACACACAGATGTCAAATGTGCTAGTAGATGTGTCTACATCCCCAGACCAGTTAAAAACCAAACAGAAGGTGAAGTGATATATTCATGGCAAGCATAGCATGAAAATGCAGACTGTGGAACTTCAAATGGGCAGGTTTAGTTTATGCAAACAGCAAATGCAAGTCTCAAATATATTGGCTGATGGTTCTAAACTTAGAGACCAAACAAAATCATGCTCAAACAGAAAAAGTGGTAATGTATTGCAAGTTGTTCTTGAAAATACAATGGTCTTGCATCATGGGAGGGAAGTATCAGTTCAGGTAGAAACAGATCATAAAAAAAAACACACTCATCATAAACATGAAGATAGATGGAATTGAATTCAAAACTTAGGCATACCTCAATCAAATCCACAATTGGCATGTTAGGGGAAATGTAAACAGCTTTGGTTATTTGATGAGGCAACAAGGGTGTTATCCAAGTGGAGAGGTTTCAAATCAAAATAAAAACACACACATATCTTGTACATGATAACAGATAGGATGAGCCCAAAAAATTCAAGCATAATGCACCTAAAACAGAAATTGGAGTGTTTGTGGAAAAGCAAAACAGTTTTAATTATGCAGTAGGTAAATTTTCAAGCCAGTGAGGTTTCACACCAAAATATAGACACACACACATCTCAAACATGGAGATAGATAAGATTGAGCTCACAAATTAAACATATCTCACTTAAAACAAAAATTGGTCAATGGTGTGACATGAAGAAAAGCTGTTTTGGTTAGGCAATGGGTGAAATTTCAAAAGGTGAAGTTTTATGCCACACAAATGATGCACGCATATCATATGTATGATGACAAATGGTGTTATGCCTCAAAACTAGACACATTCTTTTTGATTCAAAATTTGGCATGGTGATGGTATATCTTAGCTTAAAAATGAAATTTGAAGGTGACAAGATGAAACAGGTAAGAATAGATCCAACAAGCAATATACTCACATCAAAATCATGAAAATGGATGAGTTTATGCTTAGAAATCAGACCTAGGCAAACAGAAAAAGGATTTGGCATGTTAATGGCTAAAAAACTGTTTTGAATCATAACTTGGTACAGCAGGACACTTTGGCCAATAATGAAGTTCTAAAGCTAATCCAATGTCACACACACATCATAATCATGTCAAGGGATACTTTCATGCTCACAAATCAGTTTAGATCATCATCAAACAGAAAAGAGCATATTGAAACTTCAAGAAATGCAAAAACAACCACTCATTAGGGTAACAAGTAAGTTCATGGCAGTTTGAGGGTGAAACAAGAAAAGAGGCACATATAGGTCAGTCCAATCATCCTCACATCTTATAATCATGCATCTGAATGAGTAACAACTCAAAATGATAGGTATATACACACAAAGCAGCAATTTGGGTATGTTGTGACACATTTGGTGTGTGAGTGTGATTGGAATATGACATGTGAAAATAAGCCATGACAGAACAAGTGATTAATGCACACACACCACAAATGTCAATATGAAAGCATTTTAGGTTCATGGAAGAGTTTGTGTCAAGTAGTGTGAAAATTGATATGTTGGTGCCAAAATTGGAAAATCTGCCTAGGCATAGACATCCACCACAACAGGGCAACTTTAAGGCAAAGATGTATTTTAGGAAAAAATAGATCACAAGCACATGATGATGATGCTAACAGATGAAGTTTATCTCAGAAAATGAATGAACTTTTATCAAAACAAAACTTAACAATTTGAAACTTATGTCATACAAAAATACCAATTTGAACATACAATGAGCCAAAACCATGACAGTTGGAGCAAATAAGATTATGCACAAGTTTTAAATGTATATGATGGAGATTTAATGCACACAAACCACATAAACAATGCTTGAAACAGAAATTGACTTAATGACCTCATGGTATTTTGAACAAGTGCAACAGGTTGAGGTATGATATATCAAATTGCAATTTTAGGCAGATTTCAAGCATACAACAACATACACACTCTTGAAATGGATAGGCAAATGTGTTCACAACTTCAAGTTATGCACAAACTCACTAAATCAAAGAATGACACATCAAAGCACACATGAAAATATCATAATGATCAAAAGGCCATATTGGTTCATACATGATCAAGGGTAAAAGGGGTATTTATGAGCTATTTACAAGTTTTTCAAGTCTCACTAATGATCTAAAACTAAACAAGTCTAGGGCAAGTTTCATCAATATCCAACATTGGACTCTAAAACTACCACATGGCCAAAATCTTCACAAACAAGTTAAGCATGACATTGAAGTAAAAACTTGTAACATACTAACCACATATCATTTGCAAATGTCCATATATTAATGAAAGCAAGTATCATAACTATGAAAACTTAAAGTTCTTGACAAAGAACCACAATAAGGCAGCAATGGCATATTTCACAAAAATCAACACAAAATGACAATACATGACAATGTATGATAAATAGAGAGTTGGAATGTCACATACCTCTTGTAGACAAGCCTTGAGTAAGCTAAAAGCTTAGAAACCCAGAGGTGCTCCTTCTTTTGCAATGATATGAGACTTGCTTCCTCTTGAAGCAACCAAACCAAACTTTAGGACAAGTGGAGTTAATGGATTTCCATCTGGTTTTTAATGCCTTAGACAGTTACAATATGATGTATGGGAGGTGTATGGATGGCTAGATCAACAAGAAAAGGCTTAGACCAAGATTTGGCAAGTTTTGAGGGTTGTGGTCAAACTTTCTTAGTGTGAAAGTTGACTTTTGGCAATTTGATAGTTTTTGAAGGCTTGAAAGTATGGACACCTTTTATATGACATTTAAAGATTGTATGGGTGGTTTTTAGAGGTTTGGAAAGGATGGAACTGGTCTTGAGCAGAGTTTTGCTCAAGACCGTTTTTTTGTGGAAATGGAAATTTTGAAAACTTTAGAATTCTTGATGAATGAGAGGAAAGTGAGAGCTGTGGTGTTATAATATTTCTCTGGTGTGTTTGAGTTCATAGAGGAGGCCTCTATTTATAGGAGAAATGAGGGTGAGGACTGATTTGGTTTTTTCCATTTTTGGAGGGAGATTTGAGATTTTTCAAGTGAATCTTCCAAAATCTTTGTGGCAGCTCCAACACATCAGCTCCATGGACCAATGCTGAGCGAAAATCAATTGAGATGGGAAGGATGGGATGGCTATGAAGATAGGGGACTGCAGCTGCCCACCTTGCTTGAAAAGTTTCTCTTTCATGGTTTTAATGATTATTTTAATATCCACTTGTTATCAACTTGCAATGCTCATCAAACCAACTCATTTTCTGGTTTTCTCCTCATCCACACCTCACATTATTAGTTTGAATTACAATCCAAGGGCTGAGAATGGCTGATATGATGAAAATCTGATTTTGAGAAGTTTTGACAAAGTGGTTCTAAGTGTGGCAGACCCAACTTCTATGGTGCATAACTTCCTGCTCAAACATGCTATTGAGGAGTTCTACCATAATTTGGAAATCCCTTAAGTAGCTATACAACTTTCATGTTTTGGGAATTTCCAAATTCTTGATGGAGCTAGGTTGAAAAACCCTTCAAAGTTCTGAAAAAATCACTTACAAGTGTTAAATAACTTAGAATTTTTCTAAGTTATTTACCCTTCAAGAATGAATTTTGCTATAACTCCAATTCTATGCATTTTTTGATCATGGACCACTTTGAGGCTTTTGTAGGATTTGTCAAGAGCTTTCTAATGAGCTTTGAACTACTTCAATTGGATGTGTGGTTGAGGAGTTATGGTCTTGCCCCTTTCAAAACCCTAATTCCCGATTTTTGCAATTACTTCTCAACCCTTGATCCAATGGTCATGAAATTTTATGGGGAGGTGTAATATGATATAAGGAACATTTTTTATTCACACCTTGAAGTCAAATTCCTTATTGTTGGAGAGTTGACTTTTCGGTCAACCATTCGATCTATCGGTGTCTACCGAGTCGCCCGTTGGTGATCCGGACATCCTGAGGACTTGAAACCCTTTGGATGGACTTTACTAAGACATAGGAGCTTAATGGGCCTTGATCCCACCATTGAAACACTCTTTGAATCAAAAGTCAAACTACAGTTGACTTTTTTTGATCTAAAACCCTGATCGGGTATCTCAAATTGCACTGTTCTCAATCCCCGGGTGACCACCTCAAATTGCACTCATTCTTGGTACAAGGTATTATCCTTGATCTTGTTTGAAATTGGATCAATCCAAAACATTGATTGATTAAACCACTGAAGCCTCGATTTTGACGGTACGAAACCCTAATTCATCTGCATCTTAACAAAGATAAACTGAAAATGGGTTAAGGTTAGTTTATCAAGTGAATATGATCCTATAATGATGATGAGGATCTAAGGGGTCAAAATTTGGGGTGCAACAGTAGGCACAAGACGCGATGTCTTGGCGAGCAGCTTTCCCCCCTTCTTTGGCCGTAGTCAGGCGAACTACGTTGACTCTGACTTTCCCATTGCACGAGGGAGTACGTAGGCACAGAGCGGCGATGCTCTGCTGAGTCAGTTCTTTTTCTTCCTCTTTTGTCCATAAGCCTTTAGCGTAGATAGTTTACACACCCTTTTAGCTAGAAAACACATGCGTGGATCCCGTCGAGTACGACGGACGTGAGGGGTGCTCATACCTTCCCCTTGCGTAACCGACTCCCGAACCTAGGACTTGGTTGCGATGACCTCGTCTTTTCCCGTTTTCGTCAGGTTTTTTCCGATTGTTTCCTTTCCCTTCTTTGGGATAAATAACGATAGGTGGCGACTCTGTTAGTTATTGTCGACCTCCTCTTTTTTTCGCAGTAGCGACAGCTGGCAACTCTGCTGGGGACATGAATATCCCATATGCGAGTCAATCCTAGCGCTTGTGTGTTTTCTTTTTGGGTGTTTGTATATATGTGCTTTATCTTTATTTACTTCCGCATTTTACTTTCCACATCATATATCATTACTATTGTGCTGTGGGGAGGGAAGTTCCATTGAGTGAAAAGCCGGACCTGGGCTTAAGTACAAACTTAGTATTAGCAGCGAAAAGTAGTGGTGAACCTGTATGTTAGGCATGCACCAGTTCCCACGAAATTTGCACTCAGACGAGATTCTCTTTTATGTCTTTCTTTCCATCCCAGTGGGCCATTGAGAGGATTGCAGATTTGAGGGTTGTCGACTTTGGGGACCGATCATTTGTGATTCAGCTAAGTGAGGTCGCTTCAAGAGATGATGATGCCACACCTTCTAGGTATCGTATCATCGTTTCTTGAAAGTCTGTGATACTGATGAACGCATAGGATGACGAACCTTGTCAGTGGATAGGTCCATACCTGTGAGTGGGTGGGTTATGCAGGAACTCTTGACTTCTAGATTACCTAGTTCTTGATAGTGTAAACCTGTGTTCATGGTACAAAGGGGTCTTATGTTAGTGATTTTGTCGGTACTAAGGCGAAGCGCTGGTTCTTCTCAACCGACGACACAACAGTCCTGATCCCCTGTTTGCATTTGCATGTGCATTTTAATTTGCATTTCATTGACGTGTATTTATGTTGCAGGTGTACATTTCCTCTTCGATTCTGGTGATTCTGTTCTATCTTTGTTGACATGGAGCCCTTGAGGAGGACCCTGGCCTACAAGTTTCCTACGCCTGACATTAGAATTTTGCGAAGCCTGATTTCTCTAGCTGACAAGAAGGTTATGGAGGATTTCAGAGAATCTTATAGGAGGATTTTGAATATTGTTTGCAAACCTTCTTTGGATGAATTGAATGGCCTTCAGACATTGTTACAATTCTATGATCCTCAGTTGCGAGGCTTCACCTTCTGGAGTTTTGTTTTAGCGCCTACATTAGAGGAGTTTTCTGATATATTGGGAATACCTATTCTGAACCAGATACCGTTCTATCATGTTGAGGGAGAGCCAGATTTGACTAACCTTGCTAAGGCTTTACATTTGGATGTCTTTGAGTTGAAAGGGAAGTTAGCCAGTAGGAATGGAATGTTTGGGTTTCCATTACCTTTTCTTGCGGACAAGGCTCGAGAGTTTGTTAAGAAAGGTTGTTGGGTGATATTCAATGCTATCTTGGCCTTGTGTATCTATGGCATTATGTTATTCCCGAACATCCCAGATTTTGTAGATGTCGATGCATTCAGTATCTTTGCTTCAAAGAACCCTATACCCACTCTGTTAGGCGATGTTTATCATTCCGTGTATTACAAGAATAAGAACAGGAGAGGGAAGGGCGTGTCTTGTTGTGCACCTTTGTTCTATACTTGGTTCAGGAGCCATCTTCCTAAGACCGGTCCGTCCTCTGCTACTGATGGCACTTTGGAATGGTCTGAGCACTTGATGAGATTGTCTACCGAAGACATTGTGTGGTTTGATAGAGATGTATTGGGCATTGAGATTATCTATAGTTGTGGAAGCTTTCCTAACGTCCCGTTGGTCGGAAGGAAAGGTTGCATAAACTATAATCCGGCTATTACTATCAGAAAGTTTGGGTACGCACTTAGAGGGCCTCCGAAGGAGGAAGAGATACAGGAATCTCTGTATCTCACTGGTTTGTTGGAGGGAGATACTTTGGCTAGGGTTGAACATGCATGGAGAAATGTCCATAGAAGAGGAAAGGTTGCCTTGGGAAAGAGCAATAGTCAGGCATACGCTCCATATTTGGCTTGGATTCAGAGTAGAGCCAAAGAATTGATGATGCCATATCCGTCTATTCAGTCTGTGCATCCGCCTGAGATTGCAGAGCCCACTACAGTAGATATCCAAAGGTATGAACAGGTATGCCGCGAGAAAGAAGAGTTGCAAAAGACAAACGAAGAGTTAGAGGAAGATATGGCTCAGCTCAGAAGTGAAAGGAACGAAGCAAGGTATTCTTTGAAAAAGCAAACTGAATTGGTGAATAAGTTGGGAACAAACTTAACTCAGGAGACTAAAGATAGAGAGCACACATGCCAAGATTTGAATTATTCTTATCGTATTCTAGCCACAAAGAAGGAAGAGTTAAGTAAAGCCTATTTGCAGATTTCCAAGTTTGAGGCTCAGTGGAATGCTGCCATGTCTACTAGCAAGGAGCGTGAAGACAAGTTGAAGGCGCATATCATCAAACAGAAGGCCCAGCTCCAAGTTAAGGATGAGGAGATCTCGAAGGAAGCCGCACTCAGAAGACATAGTGATTGCAAATTGTATGAAGCGCTTGCAACCTTGGAGGAGCATAGAGAGGAAGCTAGTGCTAAGAGGCGTAGGCTCGAGGAGGCTGTTGGGAAGGAGGACTCGGTCGAGGATCTTCAGTCTACTATCAGTCAGTAGGAGTTGCTCGTACGTGGTTTGCTCACTAGGCCAGATCATTCAGATACACAGGCGTTGTTGAAGGATTTCCAGTCTCGCCACCCAGTTTGATTTCATTTCTTTGTATTCTGTAGCGTAGACTTTTGTATGGACCATCACCAGACTTGTTGGTTGAGGTCCCTTTCTGTTTGTACTCATTTGCTGTTTATACTTTGCCTATGGGCTTATGTTTATATATGAGGAGTTTCTATTCTGTGCTTGCCTGCGGGGCTCTCCATCATCTTGGTTGCTATCACGAAACTAGAATCGAGGAGGAAATGTCCCTATTTGCATAAATACATGTCTGCATTTTAGCATATTTATCGCATTTGCAGGTGCATCGGAACTGTTAACCTTATCTTGTTTCTTGTGCCACTAGTGTTTCAGGATTGCAGATCAGACAACTCACCGCTACGGTACTAGAGGTAACCAGAGAAGGCTGATAGATCAAATGCAAGTGGAAATGCAAGAAATGAGGGATCGTATTGCACAACTGATGGATTTGATGCAAGGAGTCGCTACTGGGCAGGCTCAACTTCAGACTATGGTGCAACCCCTGTTGACACGAGTTGATGATGATAGGGTACTACATGGAGGGATAGCTAATAACCATACTCGGGTTGAAATCGCTCAGGCGGGTAATTCAATACCAACTTTAGTCATCCCTAATGCTGGAGGGGGTGGTCCCGGAACTGGTGCTGGGAATGAGACAGGTTTTAATGCTGGTAACGGTAATGGGAATGGCCATGGCTTCGGTTTTGATACTACAGGTGGCATTCATGGTAGTTTGGACCATACATGGAACGAGGATCGACAAGAGGATATATTCACTCCTAGGTTTGTAAATATTGCAGGACCTTCTGAGGCTGATAGAAGGATTCAAATGATTGAAGAAAAGATGTGATCTCTAGAGTGCCAAAATTCCATGGGGCTAGATATGTCCAACCTGGGGATGATCCCAGGATTGAGAGCGCCTCACAAGTTCAAAGTGCCCGATTTCGATAAGTACAAAGGCACTACTTGCCTGAGGGTCCACCTGCGCTCGTACTATAGAAAGATGTCTGCGTACTCGGACGATGAAAAACTCCTGATGCACTTTTTCTAGGATAGCTTGTCCGGCCCCTTTTTGGAGTGGTACATGGGGCTGGAGCCCGCTAACATCCGCAGTTGGAAAGAACTTGCCGAGGCTTTTGTAAGGCACTATCAATACAATAGTGACTTGGCACCGAATAGAGTCCAATTGCAAAACCTTTCCAAAAGGAGTAACGAGTGATTTAAAGAGTACGCCCAGAGGTGGCGAGAGCTTGCTACTAGAGTGCAGCCACCAATGGTAGAGAGAGAGAGCTAGTGGACATGTTCGTTGCTACTCTACCAAGGGTGTATTATGAAAAACTGATAAGCAGTATGTCCGGAAGTTTCTCAGATTTGATAATCACTGGTGAAAGGGTGGAGAACGACATCAAGCTTGGAAAGATTCAGGTAGGAGAGGTACCCTCAGCTGGAGGAGGAGGAAAAAATATATTTGGAAACAAGAAGCGTGAAGGTAACGTCAGTTCAGTGGCAAGTTCTAGAGGAAGAGGAAGGGGTCAGCCCCAGAATCAATATCGCCAACAACAAGTGGCTAGTGTCACTATTCCTGTGCCGCAGCAGCAATGACCACAACAACAACAACAACAACAAAGACAGTATCAGCCGAAACAGCAAAACCAGCAGGGTTATAGGAGGTATCCTGATAGGGCCAGGCCGAATAGAGTATTTGACATTCCAACAATGCCGTACTCTCAGGTGCTTCATACTTTATTGCAGTTACAATTAATTCAGAAAAGGACTCTGGCTCCTTTGACAGGTGATCCCCCACCCGGCTATGACGCAAATGCACGTTGCGAATTTCACTCTGGGGCGCCTGGTCACTCTATCAACGATTGCAAGGCTTTTAAACACAAGCTGCAAGATCTCATTGACAGTAAAGTGATAAATTTTTCTCATGATGCACCTAATGTTGTGCAGAACCCTATGCCAAACCATGGGCAGGCTAGGGTTGGTGCTATTCTGGTGGAGGAGGATTTAGACTTGATAATGGATGTGAATGAATTGAAAACTCCATTGAAGTTTGTGAAGGACAAGTTGCTGGGAGGAGGTGTATTCCCAGGCTGTAATAAGGACTGTGTTAATTGCTTAAGTCATCCTGAGGGATGCGTTGATCTGAGAAGGTGTATCCAAGGAATGATAGACGAGGGGACGTTATAGTTTGAGCGAACTGCAGAAAAGAAACCTGTTGAGGAGGTAAGCAAGGAGAGGGATGAGGTCGCTACGATCTCGATCCCATATAAGACTATAACTATTTCAGCGCCTCCTAGGCCACCAACAATCACTATTACCAAAGCAGGACCCGTGCCTTATGAAAGCACCAAAGCCATCCCGTGGAACTATGGGGCATAGGTGTAGTGTAATGGTCAGAAGATAGATTTGAAAAGTTTTCCTGTGGAGTCTGTAGAGAATGTCGTGGGAGCAGGGGCAATTACCCGAAGCGGTAGGGTCTTTGCATCGCCCGAAGTGGTGGCTGAAAAAGCAGATAGGGGGAAGGGTAAGATGGTAATTGAAGAAACTTCCCAGTCTGGTGAAAAAGGATCTTTGGAAAATGATGTGGAGGAGGTCATGAGGATGATACGCAAAAGCGACTACAAGATAGTCGAGCATTTGGAGCAGACACCTTCCAAAATTTCGATATTATCGCTGTTGTTGAGTTTCGAAGCTCACAGAAATGCATTGATGAAAGTGTTGAGTACCGCTTTTGTACCTTAGGAAATATCAATGAATCAGCTTGAAGGGGTTGTTGGGCATGTAAGAGCGGGAAATGGCCTTGGATTCACAGATTTAGACTTAACGCCAAGGGGAAGAAACCACAATTGTGTGCTGCACATTTCTGTTGAATGTAGAGGAGTGGTTATGTCTTATGTCCTTGTTGACACAGGGTCATCTTTGAATGTGTTGCCGAAGAAGGCACTTATGAAGCTGGATACTAGGGGCATTACCTGTACACCGAGTGATTTGGTTGTACATGCTTTCGATGGTACTCGGAGGTCTGTCTTCGGTGAGCTGACTTTGCCTATCTAAGTGGGCCCAGAAGTTTTCGATGCTGTATTTTATATCATGGACATTCAGCCTGCTTATAGCTGTTTGTTAGGCAGACCATGGATCCACTCAGCTGGGGTTGTCACATCGACTCTACATCAGAAGTTGAAATATATGGTTGGTGGTAGTGTTGTGACAGTATGCGGAGAAGAAGACATCATGGTTAGTCACCTGTCTTCTTTCAAGTATGTTGAGGTAGATGGGGAAATTCATGAGACCCTGTGTCAAGCATTTGAAACTGTTCAGCTGAAGGATAAGGCGCCAGTGGTGAGAAAAGAGCCTGAGGTGGCTATGTCTTCTTTCAAGGAAGCGCAGGCAGTGGTACAAGCTGGCTCAGCCCAAGGATGGGGGCAGGTGATTAATATCCCTCAAAAGCAAGACAAATTCGGCCTGGGGTACCACCCATCCTCTTCACAGAGTACACTGAAGTTTAAGGGGCCAATCAGGTTTACCAGCGGAGGTGTTTTCTTCGAGCAGCTTAATGCCATTTAAGATGACGAAGCTGGAGACAGTGATTGTGACATGGATGCTTGGATCAAGCCATGCCTTCCAGGACAGCGCTTATGCAACTGGTTTATCGAAGAATTTGTCCAAGTGACCAATGAACACTAATACTTTGTTTTTCAATTATTGTACGACCCTATGTTCTACCCGGAGCATAGTGGTTTGTTATTTCAGGGCCTGTCTTGTTTATGTTTGAAAATTGTTTCATCTATTAATCAAAGGGCGTTTTTCCATTCAAATTTTGAGATCTCTGTCTTTCTTGTTTTATCTTTAATAATAAAATGGCAATGTGTTTGTTTTCATATCATTTGAAGCACTTAACCATTTTCATTGCAGGTCTCATATCATTGCAGATGACACCGACCAAGAATCTTCTATGACTCGTTTCGACTTTGACAACCCGATATTCCAAGCTGAAGAAGAGATTGATGAAGATGAAGACTTGCCTGAGGAATTGGCTAGAATCTTATGACAAGAAGAAAAGGTTATTCTGCCTCATGAAGAAGAGATTGAGATCGTCAACTTGGGTTCTGAAGAGGTTGTTAGAAATGTCAGGATAGGGGCCGCATTGCAAGAAGACGTCAAGCAAAGGTTAATAGAGATGCTTCGAGAGTACAGTGACATCTTTGCTTGGTCTTACGAAGATATGCCCGAACTTGATACTGACATTATGGTTCATCGATTGCCACTTCGGGAAGAATTTCCACCCGTCAAGCAGAAGCTTAGGAGGACGAGACCAGACATGGCAGTAAAAATCAAAGAAGAAGTTCAAAAGCAGTTAGACGCTGGATTTTTAGCCATGACAACTTACCCTCCATGGGTCGCCAACATTGTACCTGTACCTAAGAAGGATGGTAAGGCACGAATGTGCGTTGATTATAGAGACTTGAATAGGGCGAGCCCAAAAGATGATTTCCTGCTCCCCCACATTGACGTATTGGTTGACAATACAGCTCATTTCTCGGTGTTTCCTTCATGGATGGCTTCTCCGGTTATAATCAGATAAAAATGGCACCAGAGGACATGGAGAAGACAACATTCATTACACCGTGGGGAACATTTTTCTATAAAGTGATGCCGTTTGGGTTGAAAAATGCAGGGGCAACTTATCAGCGGGCAATGGTGACTTTGTTTCATGATATGATTCATCATGAGATTGAAGTCTATGTTGATGACATGATCGCGAAGTCCCAGACGGAGGAAGAACATCTGGTCAATCTATTGAAGTTGTTTGAGAGGTTGAGGAAGTTCAAATTGAGGTTGAATCCAAATAAGTGCACTTTCGGAGTTCGGTCCGGAAAGCTATTGGGATTTATTGTCAGCAGAAAAGGAATCAAGGTAGATCCTGCAAAAATAAGAGCTATTCAAGAAATGCCAGCATCGAAGACTGAAAAAGTGGTCTGTGGTTTCTTAGGGAGGTTGAACTACATCGCTCGGTTCATATCTCATCTAACGGCCACGTGTGAACCAATGTTTAAGCTGTTAAAGAAAGATCAGGCGGTGGTTTGGAACGAAAATTGTCAAAGAGCATTCGATAAAATAAAACAGTACTTGCAGGAGCCTCCGATACTGATACCCCCAGTGGCTGGGAGACCATTAATCATGTATTTAACGGTTCTGGAGAATAGTATGGGTTGTGTTCTCGGTCAACACGACGAGACAGGGAGGAAAGAGCATGCGATTTATTACTTGAGTAAAAAGTTCACAGATTGTGAGTCCCGCTACTCAATGCTTGAAAAAACGTGTTGCGCACTCGCTTGGGTGGCCAAACGTTTAAGACAGTACATGCTCAATCATACAACCATGCTAATTTCGAAGATGGATCCGATTAAATATATCTTTAAAAAGCAGGAACGTTCTGGAAGGATTGCCAGATGGCAAATGGTATTGACTGAATACGACATCCAGTACGTTTCCCAGAAAGCCATTAAAGGGAGTGTTCTGTCGGAATACCTGGTTGAACAACCAATTGATGATTACCAACCGATGAGCTTTGAATTTCCGGATGGGGACATTATGTATTTGAAAGCAAAAGATTGTGATGAGCCATTACCCACCGAAGGATCGGAGAGGGGATCTCAATGGCAGATGATATTCGATGGTGCAGTTAATTCGTATGGTAGTGGAATTGGGGGAATTATCATAACTCCCCATGGAACTCATATCCCTTTCACTGTCAGATTAACTTTCCCTTGTACCAACAATGAGGCCGAGTACGAAGCATGTATCATGGGTTTGGAAGAAGCTATTGATCTGAGGATCAAAAATCTGGATGTATATGGTGATTCAACGCTGTTTGTTAATCAGATAGAAGGAGAATGGGAAACTCGACAGCCCAATCTGATCCCTTACAAGGATTATGCAAGAAGGTTGTTACCATTTTTCGACTGTATAGACTTCCACCATGTGCTAAGAGCGGAGAATCAAATTGCAGACGCTTTGGCTACACTGTCTTCGATGTACAAGGTCAATTTTTGGAATGAAGCTCCAAGGATTGTTATCTCACGCCTCGACAGGCTCGCTTTCATATTTGCTATTGAAGGAGCTTCCGATGGTAAACCGTGGTTTCATGACATCCAGAATTTCCTTAAGAACCAAGAGTATCCACCAGGGGCATCGACCCAGGATAAGAAAACTCTTAGAAGATTGTCTGGAAACTTCTACCTCAACCCAGATGGTGTGCTGTATAGGAGGAATCATGATCTGGTACTACTAAGGTGTGTGGACGAAAAAGAAGCAAGCTTGCTTATGGAAGAAGTCCACGAGGGTACTTTTGGAACGCATGCGGGCGGACATGCCATGACCCGAAAGATTCTACGGACTGGTTATTTTTGGCTAACAATGGAGTCAGATTGTTTCAAATTCACGAAGAGATGCCATAAATGCCAGATTTATGCTGATAAGATTCATGTGCCGCCGTGCCCGTTGAATGTAATGTCATCCCCTTGGACGTTTTCCATGTGGGGCATCGATATGATTGGAAAAATCGAGCCCACAACTTCCAACGGATATCGTTTTATTCTTGTAGCCATCGATTACTTTACCAAGTGGGTAGAGGCAGCATCGTATGCTAATGTGACCAAGCAAGTGGTGGCAAGATTCATAAAGAAGGACATCATCTGCAGATATGGAATCCACGAGCGAATCATTACTGACAATGGTTCAAATCTGAACAATAAGATGATGAAGGAGCTATGCCAGAGCTTTAAGATTGAACATCACAACTCATCACCCTATCGGCCGAAGATGAATGGTGCCGTTGAAGCGGCCAACAAGAACATTAAAAAGATAGTGCAAAAGATGGTTGTTACATACAAAGATTGGCATGAAATGTTACCTTTTGCCTTACACGGTTATCGTACGACGGTACGCACATCAACCGGGGAAACTCCTTTCTCACTAGTGTACGGTATGGAAGCTGTCCTACTGCTAGAGGTTGAGATTCCTTCTTTAAGGGTTTTGGTTGACGTAAAACTTGATGAGGCAGAATGGATCAAGAATAGATTGAATCAACTTAGTTTGATGGACGAAAAGAGCATAGCATCAATTGCGTATGATCGTTTGTACCAGAGCCGGATGAAGAAAGCTTATGATAAGAAGGTGCACCCTCGAAGCTTTCAGACGGGTGATCTTGTGCTGAAAAAGATTCTCCCACCACAGTCAGATCACAGGGGTAAATGGACTCCCAACTACGAAGGTCCATTTGTTGTACGAAAGATTTTCTCGGGAGGAGCCTTAGTATTATCCACCATGGACGGAGAAGACTTTGCATCCCTTGTAAATGCAAACGCAGTTAAAAAATACTTTGCTTAAAAAAGAGACCCGTTTGACACAAAAAGAAAAGTCCAGGCAAAAATGGGGCATCCCGGCGAACCATAAAAAAGGAAAAAGGTTCAGGAAAAAATTAGGGATAAAAATTGAAAAGATGTAAACCCGCAAAGTCGAAAACCTGAAAAGGCGGCTTTGGCAAAAATGGGTATCCCGGTGAATCGAAAACCTGAAAGGGAGGTTCAGGCAAAAGTTAGGGATTGAAAAGCAAATGACTGTGGTCTGCGTATGAACTTTATTGCTTAGTGGATCGGGAGAACCTGAGGGCCGTTTAATCCGAATCAATCTCTTCTGAAGACGAAGCGTCGGGAAAGCGTCAGGGTCAGACGAGTCATAGAGGAATCAGCTCATGGTGTTTGTCTGTACCACATTGCAGACATTGCTGTACTTTTTGTTTAAAATGTATACTTTTGTATTTGCTTTTATGCATACTTGTAGTTTTTGCGCAGCTTCCTCTTTTCAGGAGTTGCATCTGTTGTAAAAACTTTTCCTATTTACAGGTCGATTATCAATAAACATATACTATTCAGTACTTTGTTTGTGCGCTTCGTTTTTATGCTTTTACTGTTTTGTTTGTGAAAAACGCCCGATGTTTTTGATGAACTTGCATACATAAACTCGCAGGCCTTGGCCAATAATTGCTAAAACTTTGATATTAATTGATCAATGTCACGGACGAGGACCAAGATAGGCTTGTTGTATAGGATGTCTTGTCTGTTTTGTCTTTTGTAGGGTTGTTACCCTTGGGGCAAGGTTTATGAATATGGATGGATTCATCTTTTCCCCCAGACAGTGTTGTTTTCTAGCAGTTGAGGTTGCATCTCTATCCCAGTAGAGTTACATACAATGTGTAGCATTTCCCTGGCAGTTTGCCAGTGCATTTTTAATCCCCGCAGAGTACGAGATTGTGTTCACTCCCCAGCGAGTCGAGATTCGGGCATATCCCCACAGAGTAGGTGCCATGTTTTCCTCAGCAGTGGCCTGGTATTTCTCCCTCTCACTCAGTCTGATTGAAGGAACTCAGCTTTCAGCAGTATAGACTGAGACATCCGATAGAAGTTTTGTTCTCTATCAGGTAAGTGAGGCTGTTTAGCCTGTTTGTTTTAAGCACTCGGTGAGTTATCTGTTCTTCAGAAGGTTTTGCATTCCGGAGAGTCAGCCCAGGCTTTTATCTCAGCAAATGTTGATCTGCATCCTCAGCCGAGTTTGGATTTTCTGTTCTTGTATGAACTTTATCCCCGATAGGTGAGCCTTTCGAGGCCTTTTTGGTGTAAGTCCAGTTATTATTGGCATGGGTAAGCTTTTCCCTGCATGTTTGTTTGTCGTTCCTGACAGGATAGTTTCTATTTCTCTGGCATTTACTTTGCTATTTCAGTTTCGATGCATCTGCATGTGTGCATAGCATCTACCCAAATGCGTAGCATTTCCATTTCGTATGGAGCATTACGCCATTTTCAAACATTTGCATGTGAGACATAGACCAGGTTGTTATCTCTTTGTTTCAGGTGTTTCTTCGGAGGTTTGATTTTCCCTTTTGGTATCCAAACCATGTGATTTCTTTTAGCCCGTGTGGTATCCAGACCCCGACTCATGTTATTCTCCAGCAGTATCTTCGGATTTGAATGGGTCATGATAAGTATGGTGATGATCACCTCTCCCCGTTGTGTATCCAGACTCCGGCCCATACCCAGCTGATGAAGTTTTCCTTTTTCCGTCGAGTATCCAGACTCCGGTAAGAATGGTTGTGGTATCCAAACCACGGTGACTGATATTATTTTGCTTTTTCCGTTGAGTATCCAGACTCCGGTATTTTCTCCAACAGGTATTTTCTTGACTCCGGTCAAATTCCTTTGTGATATCCAGATCACAACAAGTGTGTTTGTGCCTTATGGTATCCAGACCATGGCTTATGCTCGTTTTATTACGCTTTCTCCATCGAGTATCCAAACTCTGGTAAAGTCGGTTGGGTGTCCAGACCCTGATGAATCTTGTTTGTACCTCCTCCGTTGAGTATCCAGACTCCGGAGATGGTAGTTATGGTATCCAGACCATGATAGTTTATTTGATGCTCCGTGATATCCAGATCGCAATAATTGTTGTTATCTCCTATCGCCGTGCGGTATCCAGACCTTGGCACGTAATGTTTTCTTAGCCTATGTGGTATACAGACCACGGTTAATTTTGTTTCCCAGCAATGTCGTTTGGCTTAAACTCGTAGGATATCCAGATCCTGATGAATATATTTCTTTTGCATCGAGCGTCCAGGCTCCAATTTGTGAGTATTCAGACTCAAATTTATTTATTGAGCATCCAGGCTCCAAATATTGAGTATCCAGACTCAGATTTATTATCGAGCATTCAGGCTCAGATTACGACGAGCATCCAGGCTCAAGTCAATCGAGTATCCAGACTCAAGTTATCTGCACAGAGCATTCAGGCTCAGAATTAGTATTGAGCATCCAGGCTCAGGTTATTGAGTATCTGTCGCTTCCGCGAAAATAAGGTGCCCGCAAAACAGAAGAGTCGCCACCTTTCGTTATTTATCCCTCAGAGCGGGAAAGGAAACGATCGGAAAAACCTGACGAGAAGGTATAAGACAAAGTCATCGCAACCATTGTCTGGGTTCGGGAGTCGGTTACGCAAGGGGAAGGTATTAGCACCCCTCACGTCCGTCGTACTCGACGGGATCCACGCTTGTTGTGTTTACTGGACGGGTTGGTTGTATCTATCTACCTATCAAGGCTGGTCTGAAAAGAAAAGAAAATGACTCGGCAAAGCGTCGCACTTTATGCCTACGTATTCTCATAAGAGAATGAGAAATCAGAGTCAACGTAGTTCGACCTACTACGGGTTATGGGGAAGGTGGCTCGCCAATACGTCAGTATTGTGCCTACTTACTCTCAACAGGTATGAGAGATCAGAGCTTACGTAGTTCGGGATAATACGGATTACGGGGATTCAGATTCATCTGTTTTTGTTGAGTAGGGTTAACAAATAGTTCCAGCAGTTTGGTGTACGCAGCTCGACCCTTGGAGACTTATGCGTTACCGTTTGCGGTAGAACTGGGAGTTAATGACACTCTTTTCTTCAGAAAAGCTTCCTTTGAATTATGGGCCCACGGGGCAAAAAGGTTTGAAGTTTGTTTTCTGTTTTTTTATGGAAGAACTGTTTTTTATGGATGTTTGCAACCAACATCGCACTAGAGACTATGACCTGAGAGTGAATGCGTCGCATGTCACCCAAAGGGTGCCATACTAAACATTCGGACTGTTGAAAAGAAACTCTCCAACAATCCTTTCTCAGATAGCTTAAGGCTCGTAACGTACGACGTCAGTTAACCTTTATTACTGTATTTTACCGTTGTTTTGAGATGAGAAGAGAGAACAGGCTCAACTAAAGGGAGACTATCAAGTCCTAATGTCGTCATGCCAAGGATTCATCCTATAGTTGAAGTTTGAAACAGGGAACTCCTAGAAGTCATCATGCATAGGTTTCAACCTAAATTTCTATCATCACTTCCTTATCAAAGGGAGTGAGATTCCTAGGGGATCATGTCAATGGTAAACAAAAACAGATAAAGCATCAACTTAAACAGTAAACAGTAAACGACTGTAAAATGCATGCAATGCAAGTGAGGGAGGAAATGTGTGTGGGGCAGCAGCCTCCACAAGCTCATCTCAACCTCAAGCCAGATATGAATAACTGCAATCATACAGAGGTAATAAAATAAAGTGCTATCAAGTAAGATATCAGTGACTGCAATCATACAGAGGAAATAAAATGCTATCAAGCAAACACAAACCACATGGGCAAGGGAGCAGGGCTCTACCGAATACCCGCAAGCAAAGCCATACAGTAACAATACAAGCAAAGGGAGCAACTCAACCTCTAGTGCAATCATGCTCCTAGCTTAAAACAATTTAAATATGAACTTATTCTAATGCATCAAGCAAATCAAACAAGTCACAGCAATACAGTTGCACATCAAGCAAACAGACAAGAAGGAAAGCAGAGCAACAACCTTCTACAACTAAACCAACTTGACAGCAGTCCAGTCATCAATCTTCAACAGCTCTTCAGGGCTATCATCCTCAAGAACAAGCATCAACTTGCTCCTCCAAAGTTTCAACCCATCAAACATAAGTATCAACTTATTCTTTCTTCCTCAAGCTTCAGCTTTACAGTAAATCCCGCCTTCACGCTTTACTCCTAACTACAAGTATCAACTTGATTCCCTCAGGCTCTCAATGCATCAATGTAAGTGTCAACTTACCCTTTATTCCTCAAGCCTCAGCTCTCCACTAAATCTCAATTGAATCCTCTTCATAAGTATCAACTTGTTCTCCAAGCTTCAGCTCTCTTTGCTTTACCAGTATCAACTTGGTCTTCTTCATCTACAATCTTCAGCTTCTCAGAGTAATCTTCAATCACATGGAAGTATCAACTCCATCCTCCAATATTCTTCAAGCAAGGAACTCCATCCTCTAACAAGGGAGAAAGATTCATCTATCAAGAGCAGAGTTTGGATGATTGGTAGTAGAGTGAAGACCAAAGGTCACCACTAAGCATCCTGTAATCAGAGAAAGGGACCCTCAAAGGTTCTACCAATTAGCAAAGAGCCACAAATCCTACCAAAGGAGGGATGAGGCCTTTACAAAGGGACCTTTCATCATAGGGAAGAATGGAATTGATCAATATTTCCATGTTTATGAAGGAAGAGAACTATCTAGAAGCTCTGCCTACAAAACCCTAATCTTAACCTAATCAAAACTACCCCAAAAGAAGGGAAGATCTTCAAATCCAAGCCTCTTCAAGCAATCCAATGCATCTTCAACTTGCCTTCAACATCATCCAAGAGAAAGAGAAACAAAACCCTAATCTAAGGGAACTAAAGATGTTAGTCTAGTTGAGCTAGTGCCTTAGAATCATCTAAAACTAGCACCTAAACTAAAATAAATCAAAAATAGCACACTATCTTATAAATTTCTACAAAAATTCCTAAGGGATCCTAATTCAATTAAGAATTCCTCATACAAAAACTAGGGACTAAATCATCTATTAAGTCCTAAAATTAAGTCCTAAATCCAATGGTATCAACCATAAACCCTAAAAATGGAGCTTCTAAAGGTTTCAACCTAAACTACCACCTAAGTTCATCACGAAAATGTGAAAAAATTCTATGGGGAGCATGCATATCTGTGCTAACTACTCACAAAAAATCAGGATCAAAATCAACATCACATGATCACACAAAATTCCACAAAATCAAGTATCAAACATGACTATTTTAATATCAATTAAAATGTGAAAATTCCCATAAAATCAGAAAATTCATGAAATAAAAATATTTTTTATCTAACAAATACTAGATTCAATCATGAATCCAATGAAAAAAGAATGGGATCAATTGAATTATTTTTCCATTTTTTATGATTTTATCAAGAACCATGAATAAAATGAAAAAATAAAGAAAATCAAAATAAAATAACCAAGCGCGTGGTGCAGATAGTAATGAAAAGCAGTTCATATCATGGATTGGGCCATCAGGGGGGTGCAGATATCAACCAATTCACTAAGCCCAGCATCAGCAACTAAATGAAATGATGCGTTTCATTAAAACTCAGATCCTTCACAAATTGAAACACACGCGTGGCCGTTGGATCACTTCTCCAGTCAAAGGTCCACCTAAATCCAAGGGCTCTAGAGTCATCTTCAACCTTTTGAATCTCTGAACCTCGCGCGCAGCTCTGGGAACCACCGGTGGTGCTCCGGTCATCATCCCCAACCCTAACTCTCTCTAGGATCCTCCATTGCAAATGGTCTATACATGAAACTTGTCCCAAATTTCCTCACGAATTCATTCATGCCCTTTATTCTCTATGAAACCTCAAGATTCGCCATAACTGATTCTCAACCGAAAATGGTAACATCCTTAATTGGTCACTAATTCTCAAATCAACTATCTGAAAACCTTCCTACACCGTTCTACAATGCATCTAACATCCTAATTCGTATTGATTCTACCTAAAACAAGCCAGAGATCAAAGGTTACCAACCTGAAAGTTTCGCGTGCACAGAAGTAGCAAGACCTCAAATCAAGCCTTCAAATGCTCCAGACTCCTTCAGTGAATCACTTCCAAGCTTCTGTATGCAATAGAACTGATTGAAATGGCTTCAATTCTTGGAACCAACTCTGAGTTGCAGGTGGAAAAATCTGAGTTCAAGAACACCAATCAGCCACGAATTCCCTTTGATTATGATCTGGAATCATTCCCTAGCATCCATGGAAGAGATTGCAATCAAGAAAATGGATGGAAAGTGAGTGAAATGATGTAACCGAATTCAGTTGCAAGCAATGAAATCTCAATCTCAATCTCTGCTCTCTCCTTCAATCATCACCAACCTTTCATCTGAACCTCTTCTACTCAATATATAGAACATGTGTGGATGATCTAGAACCCTCTAGATCCTTCTAATGAGAAATCCAATCTCTCATGACATGAGAAGTTCACTTATATGCCATGGTGTGCACAACTCTGCAAACAGCTTGAAATCAATCCCATTCCCTTCCAATTTCTCCCCTCATGACATTTTCGAAGTGTTTGGCTTGCAAGGGATCTTGATCATGCCTTGAATTTGAGTTTTGCAAATGTTACTTAAGATGTAAGTAACTACTTTTCAAAGCAAGTCCACAAATTAAACTTCAATTCAAAATTGTGGCTAAACCAATTTTCTTAAAATGTGTTTTAGAATCAAAATGACCTATTACATGTCTTGGTTTGGACATGTAGATCAAAAATACCAATTTCCAACTTTGGTTCATTTAACTTATACCCTTATTTTAGGTCATTTTTGCAACTTTGAGCTACAAGCATTTCCAACATCTCATGACCTCTTGACTAGCCTTAAAACATCATTTTGAACAATTTTTATGTTGAACATTTTCCCATTTGAAGCTTGGAGCTAGGAGTTATGGCCTTATGGTTGAAATGACCTATAATCTCCAAATAACCAAAATGCCCTTGACTTGTCAAAGCCATAACTTGAGTTCTACAAATACTATCAAGGACTTCTAGTACTCTCTAGAAATCTAAGAGGATAAGGAACAACACTCATGTTGACCAAAAGTTCATAGGAATCATCCTTCTAGGGCAAAAGTTTGATGCAAGTTGGGTAACTTTCAAGCCCCCAAATTCACATACCTCAGATGACCTGTAACTTGTCAAAGTCATAACTTGAGTTCTACAAATCCTATCAAGGACTTCTAGCACTCAAATTAAAGCTAAAACCATTCTCTACAACATTCATGTTGGGGGTAAGATGAGATGACAATCATATCTTGAGCTAAACTGCCTTGAAGATAGGGGTCAAACTAGGGGATTTTACACTGTCAAGCCTTAGAAACCCTAGCTTGAAACTTATCAAACTCTTCAATCATGATGAGTTGACCATGGAATCATCCTTATAACATCTCAATGCATCAATCCATGATCACATGGATCTTGAATTAGGTCTCAACCTTTTCCAAATCATCAGTTGACTTAGGGTTGACCCAGTCAAACCCTAGTTGCACCACTCATGGCTGAGTGTTCTTAATCTTGCACAATGACCTGTCTAGGACTCAAAGTGATCTTCAACACTTCTCATGAGCTCTCTCAATACCTCAAGTCCATCTTCATGGCCTCAGAATCATTTGATGATCTTCCCACAACTCTCAAGCTAGGAGACACACCCTCTTGGTTTCAACCACTCTCTCTGAGGATCTTTTAACTTCTCTGACAAGGATATCAACCCTTGGACACTTGAATAACCTTCTTAGCTAGATTCAAACTCTTGTGTAGATCTTGATTGGTACTCATACCTCTTGATCTCCTGCATACATGTCAATGAAATGCAAATGATAATGCTAATGTGAATGCAATGAAACATAAGCTAGGTAAAGAAATGTTGGGCAAATTTTGGGGTGCAACAGCTGCCCCTATTCAAACGGCTTGAACCTGACAGTGTGAGAAGCGAACGACTCTCAACTAATCAAGGTAAAAGGCGGTTGAATACCAACAAACCCGGAAATTTGCCAACTGCACAAGTACACGGTACTCTGATGGGAACAAATATTCGAAAACTGAAATATTAGCTGCACGGCAACTAGCTGGGGAATTGGTCACACAGTAACCGACGATACACGGTCGATCACGCCGTCAGGCATAGGAATTCCTCGGGACCTATCGGATCAACAATCAAGTTGATCATGCCATCGGGCATTCAAAGAAGTCTTTGGGCGTCAGCCGGGCTTCGTCAGTAAATCGGGAATAGAATTTTCGGTCAATCATGAACCAATTGGGGATATCCAACTTCTACAATCAGGCACTCTGCATCAGTTGAAAGAACTGCTTCGTCAATACGGTTGGACTTCAATCATCAGGTCTTCAAGGGAAGTTTCAACTTTGCTGTTCAGAAACCTGCTGGGGATGAAACATCTCCGCTTGAGATTCTGGAGAACTATCAAGTAACTCTGCTTCGGGGATCTATAAATCATTCCAGGTAAAGCATCTCTCTGTTGAGGACTTCAATAATCATCTTGGACAAATAGCTCCGCTGGGGACTTCAAGAATCATCTTGAACCCATAACTCTGCTGGAGATTTCAGGAATCATCCGGAGCAATCACTCTGTCGGGGACTTCAAAAATCATCTTGAGCAACCCTCTCTGGTGACTTCACAAGGGATTTTAAGAATCATCTTAAACGAGCGCCTTCGCTGGGGGATTCAAGAATCGTCCTGAGCAAGCGACTCTGTGGAGGAACACCTGCAAAACGAGAACAGTAACGACCTAGCTCATATTTAGTATGCACACGGTGGAAATGCTACGCGTTCTTTGGGTAAATGCTATGCAATCATGAAAAATGCTGCAACCCCATCAGCAAAATAAATGCTGAAGGGAGAATCTTCTTGTCAAGGAGAAAGGACCACTCTGGTGAGGGAAGGACTCATCCTGCCAAGGGAAAGAAGTCACGCCAATTTCAATTGGACTCCGCCTGGGGCAACAAACTTCAGTCAACTGTTGCAGGGGAACGAAGCTCTACGAGAACCTGGACTTGCTGAGGAAAACAATGTCAATAGCAGAAATAAACTGCACGGCATTTGCAGCCAAAGCTTTCCTGGGGGTAACGACTCCGGTGGGGAAATACAGCATCAGCTATTCAACACTCTACTGGGGAAAACCAATCATGGCCCAAACGACTTCCAAGGACTCGGCTCTCTTGGGGGATCTGCAAACTCGGCTGGGGAAGAAGGAATCATCCTGCTTACCGGGGGGAGTACGACTCTGTGGGAAATCTCAATTTCGATGGAGACTTTAGTCTGATATATCGAGTGCTGCACACTTCAGACTCAACTGGGGATATGATGTCCCTTCAGGATACATCTGATCGGGGAGATAATCTTCTTTGCCTAGGGAGACATATCAATGCCTTATGATCTCACGTTCGGACTCTGCGAGGAGAGGCTGCTGAGCTTTGCTGGAGAAGAAGGAATCATCCGGCCTGGGGACGCATACGGCGTACTACCTGGTATATGCTACACCTGCAACAACACAAACAAACAGACAAGATACCCTTCTCAAAGGGACCTATCAAGGTTATCATCTTGTGACAATGTTTAAGTAACTCATTGTTTCAACAATCAGTGGCCTAGGCCAGCAAGTTTATGTATGCGCATTTTATCAAAAACATCGGCGTTCTTTTTCGCAAACAAAACAGATAAATGCTAAACAGACAAATAGAATTGCTGAATAGTATACATTTTATTGATAACGAACCCCTGAATGGGTAAAAATGTTTTACACCAGATGCAAGCTCCTGGAATGAGGAAGCTGCGCAAATATAAAAGCGTAAGTATACATCAGTATATACACATGTCGACAACGAGGCGTAGATGAACACCATGAGTTGATCCCTCTATGACCCACTCGACTTCGATACTTCTCTGACGCTTCAGCTTCAGAAGAGATTGATTCAGATAAACAGCCCTCAGGTCTTCCAAACCACTAACCAATGAAAGTCCACACGCGGAACGCAGTCATTTGCTTTTCCGAATCCCTAACTTTTGCCTGAATCGCCCTTTCGGGTTTTCGATTCACCGGGATACCCTTTTTTGCCAAAGTCGCCCTTCCGGGTTTTCGACTTTGCGGGTGTACATTCTTTTCTTTATATCCCTAATTTTTGCCCGAACCTTTTTCCTTTTTTATGGTTCGCCGGGATGCCCCATTTTTGCCTGGATACTCTTTTTCTTTCCAGCGGGTCATTCTTTAAGCAAAGTATTTTTTAACTGCGTTCGCGTTCACCGGGGATGCAAAATCTTCGCCATCCATCGTGGATAACAACAAGGCTCCTCCCGAGAAGACCTTGCTAACGACGTACGGACCTTCGTAATTGGGAGTCCACTTGCCCCGGTGATCGGAGTGTGGAGGAAGAATCTTCTTCAGGACGAGATCACCCGTCTGAAAGCTTCTCGGACGCACCTTCTTATCATAGGCTTTCTTCATTCGGCTTTGGTACAGGCGACCATATGCAATCGATGCTAATCTTTTCTCGTCCATCAGGCTGAGTTGGTTTAGTCGGTTCTTAATCCACTCTGCCTCGTCGAGTTTCACGTCAACCAAAACTCGCAAAGAAGGGATCTCCACTTCTAACGGTAGGACAGCTTCCATACCGTACACCAAGGAGAAAGGAGTTGCCCCGGTTGACGTACGTACCGTCGTACAATAACCGTGCAGTGCAATTGGCAGCATCTCGTGCCAATCTTTGTAGGTCACAACCATCTTCTGAACAATCTTCTTAATGTTCTTATTGGCCGCTTCAACGGTGACATTCATCTTCGGCCGGTAAGGAGATGAGTTGTGGTGTTCAATCTTGAAACTCTGGCACAGCTCCTTCATCATCTTGTTATTCAGATTCGAACCATTATCAGTAATGATCCGCTCGGGAATTCCGTAATGACAGATGATGTCCCTCTTTATGAATCTAGCCACCACCTGCTTGGTCACATTAGCATACGAGGCTGCCTCCACCCACTTGGTGAAGTAGTCGATAACTACTAGAATGAAGCGATGACCGTTAGATGCGGTGGGCTCGATCTTGCCTATCATGTCGATGCCCCACATGGAGAACGGCCACGGGAAGGACATGACATTTAACGGGCACGGCGGCACATGAATCTTATCAGCATAAATATGGCATTTATGACATCTCTTCGCGAATTTAAAGCAATCTGATTCCATCGTCAGCCAGTAATATCCTGCTCTCAGGATTTTTCTTGTCATAGCATGCCCGGTGGCGTGCGTACCAAATGTGCCTTCATGGACTTCTTCCATGAGCATACTCGCTTCTTTCTCATCTACACATCTGAGTAGCACGAGATCGTGGTTTCTTTTATACAAAACTCCATCAGGATTGAGATAAAAGTTTCCCGATAGCCTCCTCAGATTCTTCTTATCCTGGGTCGACGCTCCCGCAGGATACTCCTTAGTCATAAGGAAGGTCTGGATATCATGGAACCATGGCTTGCCGTCAGAGGCTTCCTCGATCGCAAAGACAAATGCAGGTCTATCAAGACGAGAAAGGACAATTCTTGGAGCTTCATTCCAAAAATTGACTTTATACATCGAAGCCAACGTGGCTAAGGCATCAGCCATCCAGTTTTCAGCCCTGGGCACATGATGGAGTTCCACTCGATCAAAGAACGGAAGCAGCCTTCTGGCATAATTCATGTACGACACCAAATTCGATTGACGAGTCTCCCACTCCCCTTTAATCTGGTTGATCACAAGTGCCGAGTCACCATATACATCTAGGTTCTTGATTCTCAAATCGATTGCTTCTTCTAGACCCATAATGCATGCTTCGTACTCCGCTTCATTATTGGTGATCGGAAACGTCAGTCTCGCAGTAAACGGGATGTGGGATCCATGGGGAGTCGTGATGATTGCCCCTATGCCACTTACGTAAGAATTAACCGCCCCGTCAAATGTCAATTTCCACTGGGATTTCCTGTCTGGCCCCTCATCGGGCAACGGTTCATCGCAATCTTTCACCTTGAGAAACATGATATCCTCATCAGGGAATTCAAATTTCATCGGCTGATAATCCTCGACCGGCTGTTCGGCAAGGTAATCAGACAATATGCTTCCCTTAATGGCCTTCTGGGAAACGTACTGAATGTCATATTCCGTCAACACCATTTGCCATCTGGCAATCCTGCCCGAAAGCGCTTGCTTCTCGAAGACGTACTTGATCGGATCCATCTTCGAAATTAGCATGGTGGTGTGATTGAGCATGTACTGTCGTAAACGTTTGGCAGTCCAGGCTAGTGCGCAATACATTTTCTCCAGCATCGAGTAACGAGATTCACAGTCTGTGAACTTTTTACTCAAGTAATAGATGGCATGCTCCTTTCTGCCCGTCTCGTCGTGCTGATCGAGAACACACCCCATACTATTCTCAAGAACTGTCAAGTACATAATTAGGGGTCTTCCGGCCACTAGGGGAATCAAGATTGGAGGTTCCTGCAGGTACTGTTATATCTTATCAAATGCCTTCTGGCAATCCTCGTTCCAGATAATCGTCCGATCTTTCTTTAGCAGTTTGAACATCGGTTCACACGTGGCCGTGAGCTGAGAGATAAACCTGACAATGTAGTTTATTCGGCCCAGGAAACCACGAACTTCTTTTTCTGTTTTCGGCGCTGGCATTTCTTGTATTGCTTTTATCTTTGCAGGATCAACCTCAATGCCTCTTTCACTCACGATAAACCCCAGTAGTTTTCCAGACCGTACCCCGAAAGTACACTTGTTAGGATTCAGCCTCAACCTGAATTTCCTAAGCCTCTCAAAAAGCTTCAGCAAATTGACCAGATGTCCCTCCTCCGTTTGGGACTTCGCAATCATGTCATCAACATAGACTTCAATCTCATGATGAATTATATCATGAAACAAAGTAACCATTGCTCGCTGGTAAGTGGCCCTGCGTTCTTCAGACCGAAAGGCATTACCTTGTAGCAAAACGTTCCCCAAGGAGTAATAAACATAGTTTTCTCCATGTCCTCCGGCGCCATCTTGATCTGATTGTAGCCGGAGAAGCCATCCATGAATGAAAATACGGAGAACTGAGCTGTATTGTCGACCAACACATCAATATGAGGCAGCGGGAAATCATCTTTAGGGCTCGCCCTATTCAAATCCCGATAATCGACGCACATTCGTACCTTACCGTCCTTCTTCGGTACAGGCACTATGTTGGCGACCCACGGAGGGTAAGTAGTGACCGCTAAGAAGCCAGCATCAAGCTGCTTTTGTACTTCTTCTTTGATCTTAACGGCCATATCTGGTCGTGTCCTTCTAAGCTTCTGCTTGACGGGAGGACAATCTTCTCGCAGCGGCAAGTGGTGGACCACGATGTCAGTGTCAAGTCTGGGCATATCTTCGTATGACCAAGCAAAGATGTCACTATACTCTCTTAGCATCTCGACCAATCTCTGCTTGACATCACTCCGCAACGCAACCCCTATCCTGATGTTCCTGACAAGTTCTTCAGAACCCAGATTCACAATCTCGATCTCTTCCTCATGAGACAGAATAACTTTCTCTTCTTGTTTCAACAAGCGGGCCAACTCTTCGGGAAGGTCTTCATCTTCATCAATCTCTTCTTCGGCTTGATAGATCGGGCAATCAAAGTCGAAGTGAGTCGTAGAAGGTCCAGAGTCGATGTCATCTGCTATGTGGATCTCTTCGCTTATCATCTGCATGATATCCTTGACGGACTAGTTGTTGAGGCTCTCGCCTGGCTTGCTTGGCTGGATCCAAGAGTCTAGGTCGCAATCCCTGTCTTCGCCATCTTCAGACACCGCGTTGACACTTTCAAATATCACCCCGCCACTGGTAAACTGGATCGGCCCTTTTCCTCGCGACGCACTGTGAGAAGAAGAGGCTTCAGCCGTAGGATAGTATCCTAACCCAAACTTGTCATGCTTGTTAGGTATCTCTAGAATTTGCCCCCAACCTGGGGTAGATCCGGCTTGAACAACGGCCCGGGCTTCCTTGAAGGAAGAGAGAGTCATCTCTGGTTTCTCAGTGATTGCAAGAGCTACGCTCTTGACTTTAACAGCTTCGAACGCTTGGCATAGGGTTTCGTGGATTTCCCCATCCATCTCAACATACTTGAAGGACGACAAATGGCTCACCATTATGTCTTCCTCACCACATACAGTCACGATGCTACCTCCGACAGCGTACTTGAGCTTCTGGTGCAACGTGGAGGTCACGGCACCCGCCGAATGGATCCATGGCCGGCCCAAGAGACAGCTGTAGGCAGGCATGATGTCCATAATGTAAAAGATCGCGTCGAACATTTCCGGCCCAACTTGGATCGGCAACGTCACCTCCCCGAAAACATGGCGTTTGGTTCCATCGAACGCCTTCACAACCAGATCACTGGGTGTGCAAATCACTCCGCGAGTATCCAACTTCATCAATGATTTCTTTGGAAGAACATTGAGCGATGACCCTGTGTCTACCAACACGTGGGACATAATCGTTCCCCTACACTCTATCGAGATGTGCAGAGCGCTATTGTGGTTCCTCCCCTTCGGCGTCAGCTCTAGGTCAGTGAACCCTAACCCATTTCCAGCATTCACGTGGGCTACGACCTCCTCTAATTGGTTTACCGATATTTCCTGCAGTACATATGCGGCGTTCAACACCTTCAGCAGCGTGTTGCGGTGTGCCTCAGAACACAGCAACAGATTCAGGATGGAAATCTTCGAGGGTGTCTGATAGAGATGTTCCACGATCTTGTAGTCACTCTTTTTAATCAACCTCATAAATTCCTCGGCGTCTTTAACGAGTAAGTCTTTTTCTACCCCGCAAGGGATCTCTTCAACGACTTTACTTTTGCCTTTATCAGTTGCATCAGCTCTGTCCGCTTTATCCGTTACGACCTCAGGTGGTGCAAACACTCTCCCGCTGCGAGTAATTCCGCTAACGCCCGCTAGGCTCTCCACAGACGACCCAAACGGTTCTAGTTCCAACTTCTGTCTGTTGCAGTAGACCTCTGCCCCATAGTGCCATGGGACAACATTGGTGCTTTCGAAAGGTATCGGCCCAGCTTTGGTGATGGTAATCGTGGGCGGCCTGGGTGCAGAAATAGTTATCGTCTGGCGAGGGATGGTAATGGTGGCAACCTCATCACCTTGCTTCAGCATTACCTCTCCCGATCCGCCTTCGGCCCTCCGGCTAAACTGCAGGATTCCCTCAGTCATCAGACTTTGAATCCCCTCTATCAACTGTTCACATCCATCAGGACTTGTCGCACAGCCCATGCACAGTTTTCCACAACCTGGAAAGAAACCTCTTTTCATCAGCTTAGCCTTAACGAAGCTAAGCGGTGTCTTCAGATCTCTGACGTCAGTCAACAAATCCAAACTCTCGTCTTCAATAATGGCGTTTGCCCCACCTCCCCTATGATTCGGCATAGGGTTCTTTGTGACGTTTGGCACATTATCTGAGAAGTTGATGATCTTAGCGTCCACCATATCCCGCACCTTATGCTTGAAGGCTTTGCAATTCTCTATTGTGTGGCCTGGTGCCCCTGAGTGAAACTCACAAGTTGCATCCGCGTCATAACTTTGCGGAGGTGCCCCGATCAAGGGAGCCAAGGTTCTCTTCTGGATCAACTGTAACTGGAGCAGAGTCTGTAACAGCTGAGCATAAGACATGGGCGGTGTCTCGAGGTGACGGCTCGACAGAGGTGCCCTGTTCTGATACTTTATGTACCCTTGTTGATTCGGTTGCTGCTGCTGCTGTGGCTGTTGAACTGCCGGGATAGTTATGCTAGCCACCTGTTGGTGAGGGCCTTTAACCTTCCTTCGAGCGTTGGTCACAGCACTCGTTTCTCCTTCTCGTCTTTTGCCACCATAAGGTTTCTTGCCTCCTCCAGCTGAGGATGAATCACCCTGAATTTTCCCTAGTTTGATCCCATTTTCGATGTGCTCACCCGTGATAATGAGATCTGAGAAGGTTCCGGACATACCGCTGACCAATTTCTCATAATAAACCCCTGGGAGGGTGGCCACGAACATTTGCACAAGCTCACGTTCAACCATCGGCGGTTGAACCCTGGATGGCAACTCACGCCATCGCTGGGCGTATTCCTTGAACCCTTCGTTGTTCCTTTGCGACAGATTCTGTAGTTGGACTCGGTTCGGGGCCAAGTCACTGTTATATTGGTAGTGGTGCACGAATGCTTCAGCAAGGTCCTTCCGTGTGCGCACAATTGTAGGTTCCAGACTCATGTACCATTCGAGGGAGGGCCCAGACAGACTGTCTTGAAAGAAGTGCATCAGCAACTTCTCGTCCTCAGAATGAGCGGACATTTTCCGATAGTATGATCTCAGATGAACGCGAGGGCAAGTGCTGCCCTTGTACTTTTCAAAGTCAGGTACCTTGAACTTGGGAGGCACCTTGAAATCAGCAATCAGTCTCAACTTGGACATATCAACGCCCAGGGTGTTCTGGTTCTCGAAATTTCTCATCTTATCCTTGAGTGCCTTGAACCTTAGACGTGCTTCAGCAGTCAGCTCACCTTCGGCCCCTCTCTGAGAGAACACATCGTCTTGACGATCTTCTAACCACGACTAAGGCCCAAACAGATTCCCAACACCTGCATTGCCGTTGCCCAGCCCAACATTGACGTTAGCTTCAAAATTCCCATTACCGACACCCGTCGTATTACCGTTGAGTCCCATGTTAGTTATCACATTATCGTTGGCACTGCCATTCCCCCCGGTCACGGGGACGCCATTCTGAGGAGTTTCAACTGGTGGAGGGGTTGGCACAGTCCCACCATGGAGTATACCATTGCTGTCGACCCTTGAAATCAGAGGCTGAACCAAGGTTCTGAGCTGATCCTGGCCATTAGCGACCGCCTGCATGAGCTCCATGAAGCGGTCCATCCTTTCTCGGAGTTCTTGAACGTCAGTTTGCACTTGGTCCATAACTCTGGTTTGATTTTCTCTGGTCGGATAGCGGTGGATAGGTCTCTGATCACCTCTTCAGGTTAGTTTGCGCTCCTTCAGGTTAGCAAGAGCCTTGTTGAGCTGGCCTTCAGCGGCATATCTGCGAGCGATTTCTTCATCAAACCTCTTCTCACTAGCCTTCACCTGGGCTTTCAGCTTGGAGATCTGTTGCATCAGCTTATCCTCCCGCTCTTTCCTGTTGGCTAGGATGGCCTTCCAGTGCTGGTTAAACTTGGATATCCTCCGATATGCTTCGTCCAAGTGCTGCTTCTTCGTGGCTAGCACATCGTTGACAGCTTTGAAGTCTCGACCCATGCGCTCGCACTCAGCTATCTGCTTAGTCAGATCTGTCCCCAACTGGTTCACCAGCCCTGTCTGCCTCTTGAAGGAATGAACGGCCTCGCTTCTCTCGCTTCTGAGTTGAGCCAATTCTTTCTCCAGTTCTTCATTTGCCCTCTTCAATTCATCTCGCTCAGCTAACACCTGATTATGCTGCTGAATGGGCACAGTAGTAGGCTCTTCAATCACTGGAAGGCTCTCCGGCTTGGCAGGAGGAAACGACATTCCTATAGCATCTGCTCTGGCTCTGATCCATGTCACATACGGAGCGTAGGCTCGGCTATTACTTTTCCCCAGCAACAGCTTTCCCCGCTTACTGATACCATTCCAAGCGTGCTGAAGCTTAGATAACGTATCCCCCTCGAGAAGACCAGTGAGATACAGAGATTCCTGCACCTCTTCATCCTTCGGCGGAGCTCTCAAAGCATAAGCAAACTGTCGGACCAGCAAAGACGGATTATAGTTTATACATCCCTTCCTGCCTATCAAAGGCACGTTCGGAAACCCGCTGCAGCTGAAGATGATCTCGGTGCCCAACCTATCTCTATCAAACCAGTCAACATCCTCTGCAGATAGACTCATCAAACGCTCGGACCACTCAGTTGTGGCCGCAGACGAAGCAAAGGGACCCTTCTTGGGTAGATGACTATCAAGCCATCTATAAAGCAGGGGCACACAGCACGAGACATTTTTGCCCCTTCTGTTCTCGTTTTTGTAGTGGATGGAATGGTAGACATCTCCTATCAAGGTAGGGACTGGATTCCCTGATGCAAAGATGTGGAAGGCATCGAAGTCCACAAAGTCGGGCATATTGGGGAACAGAATGATGCCATATATGCACAGAGCGAGAATGGTGTTGAACACGACCCAACATCCGTCTTTGGCGCACTGCTGGGCCTTTCCCACTAAGAACTGCAAGGAGAAACCGGGAACCTTGTTCCAACTAGACAAGACCAACTCGGAGGCATCCAGATGAAGTGAAGGAGCTAGACTAGCCAAATTAGGCTCAACATCCATATGAACAAAGGGCATCTGACTTTTGATAGGCACACCTAACAAATCAACATACTCCTCTAGCGTGGGTGCGAGAACAAAATCCTGGAAAGTGAAGCATCTCAACGGAGGATCATAGAACTGCAGCAGGGCGTGCAAACCATTCAACTCAAACACAGAGGGTTTACGAACCAAACTGAGCAGTTTATTGTACGACTTTCTGAATTCATCTCTCACAGAACCATCTGCTAAAGCAATCAAACTAGTCAGCTGAACAACATCAGGAGTGGGGAGTTTGTAAGCCACAGTCTTCCTCAGAGAACCCATAATAACACAATAGAAGGCAAGAAATCCTGAATCAGGGGAAACAGTACCTGCAACACAGACACACGTTAATGAAATGCAAATGGGTATGCAAAGCAATGTAAAATGCAATCATGCAGCAAGAGATCAAGATGACTGCGCTGTTGAGATTCTGTATCAACAAAACCATGATGCTGCTCTGTCAAGAACAACCACTATATCTGATAATAAGAAAGCTCTGATATCGGACCACAAATATGCTCTATCAAGAACACACACACATAGGACCATAAATCTGCTCTGTCAAGAACACACGCACATAGGACCATAAATCTGCTCTGTCAAGAACACACGCACATAGGACCATAAATTTGCTCTGTCAAGAATAAACATCTGATACAGGACCTCTGATACAGGACCAAAACTCTGCTCTGTCAAGAACAAACATACATCTGCAGATAAGAACCTCTGATACAGGACTAAAACTCTGCTCTGTCAAGAACAAACATACATTTGCAGATGAGATCCTCAGATCCCAATCATAAACCTGCTCTGTCAAGAACAAATACACATCTGCTGATGAGATCCTCTGATCCCAATCATAAACCTGCTCTGTCAAGAACAAATACACATCTGCTGATGAGATCCTCTGATCCCAATCAAAACTGATTCCCTATCAAGAAAACCAGGTAGTCTGAAGGTTCAGGTTTCCTACAACAAACCCAACCCTGCTCACAGGTATGGACCTAAACTGACACAAGTTCGGCATCCTATGCGGTCATCAGCGTCACAGACATTCAAGAGGGGTGATACGATACCCAGAAGGTGTGGCATCACCAGCTCATGAAGCGGCCTCACTCGGCTGAATCCCAAATGGTCGGTCCCTAGAGTCGACAATCCTCCAAACCAACAACCCCCTCAACCCAAAGGGTTGAAAAAGAAGTCAACCGGGAGAACCTCGTCTGAGCGTGGATTTCATGAGACACTAGTGCCTGCAAAGCAAGCACGCGCCCACTAATTTCCACAACTAATGCTAAGTACACTCAAGCCTGGGTCTGGCTTCTCACTCATCAGAATGCCCCTCCCACAACAACACAGATAATCATATTATACTGAAAATAAAGTGCGGGGAAATAAAATGAGATAAACAAACACAACCCAGCAAGTAATCATACAAGTGCTAGTATTGACTCTCGCAGGGACGTTGGATCCTAAAACTGACTCGCATACGGGACGTTGGATCCCAGGAAACTATCAAGTCCCCAGCAGAGTCGCCAGCTGTCGCTTCCGCGAAAATAAGGTGCCAGAAAAATAGAAGAGTCGCCACCTTTCGTTATTTATCCCTCAGAGCGGGAAAGGAAACGATCGGAAAAACCTGACGAGAAGGTATAAGACAAAGTCATCGCAACCATTGTCTGGGTTCGGGAGTCGGTTACGCAAGGGGAAGGTATTAGCACCCCTCACGTTCGTTGTACTCGACGGGATCCACGCTTGTTGTGTTTACTGGACGGGTTGGTTGTATCTATCTACCTATCAAGGCTGGTCTGAAAAGAAAAGAAAATGACTCGGCAAAGCATCGCACTTTATGCCTACGTATTCTCATCAGAGAATGAGAAATCAGAGTCAACGTAGTTCGACCTACTACGGGTTACGGGGAAGGTGGCTCGCCAATACGTCAGTATTGTGCCTACGTACTCTCAACAGGTATGAGAGATCAGAGCTTACGTAGTTCGGGATAATACGGATTACGGGGATTCAGATTCATCTGTTTTTATTGAGTAGGGTTAACAAATAGTTCCAGCAGTTTGGTGTATGCAGCTCGACCCTTGGAGACTTATGCGTTACCGTTTGCGGTAGAACTGGGAGTTAACGACACTCTTTTCTTCAAAAAAGCTTCCTTTGAATTATGGGCCCACGGGGCAAAAAGGTTTGAAGTTTGTTTTCTGTTTTTTTACGGAAGAACTGTTTTTTATGGATGTTTGCAACCAACATCGCACTAGAGACTATGACCTGAGAGTGAATGCGTCGCATGTCACCCAAAGGGTGCCATACTAAACATCTGGACTGTTGAAAAGAAACTCTCCAACAATCCTTTCTCAGATAGCTTAAGGCTCGTAACGTACGACATCAGTTAACCTTTATTACTGTATTTTACCGTTGTTTTGAGATGAGAAGAGAGGACAGGCTCAACTAAAGGGAGACTATCAAGTCCTAATGTCGTCATGCCAAGGATTCATCCTATAGTTGAAGTTTGAAACAGGGAACTCCTAGAAGTCATCATGCATAGGTTTCAACCTAAATTTCTATTATCACTTCCTTATCAAAGGGAGTGAGATTCCTAGGGGATCATGTCAATGGTAAACAAAAACAGATAAAGCATCAACTTAAACAGTAAACAGTAAACGACTGTAAAATGCATGCAATGCAAGTGAGGGAGGAAATGTGTGTGAGGCAGCAGCCTCCACAAGCTCATCTCAACCTCAAGCCAGATATGAATAACTGCAATCATACAGAGGTAATAAAATAAAGTGTTATCAAGTAAGATATCAGTGACTGCAATCATACAGAGGAAATAAAATGCTATCAAGCAAACACAAACCACATGGGCAAGGGAGCAGGGCTCTACCGAATACCCACAAGCAAAGCCATACAGTAACAATACAAGCAAAGGGAGCAACTCAATCTCTAGTGCAATCATGCTCCTAGCTTAAAACAATCTAAATATGAACTTATTCTAATGCATCAAGCAAATCAAACAAGTCACAGCAATACAGTTGCACATCAAGCAAACAGACAAGAAGGAAAGCAGATCAACAACCTTCTACAACTAAACCAACTTGACAGCAGTCCAGTCATCAATCTTCAACAGCTCTTCAGGGCTATCATCCTCAAGAACAAGCATCAACTTGCTCCTCCAAAGTTTCAACCCATCAAACATAAGTATCAACTTATTCTTTCTTCCTCAAGCTTCAGCTTTACAGTAAATCCCACCTTCAGGCTTTACTCCTAACTACAAGTATCAACTTGATTCCCTCAGGCTCTCGATGCATCAATGTAAGTGTAAACTTACCCTTTATTCCTCAAGCCTCAGCTCTCCACTCAATCTCAATTGAATCCTCTTCATAAGTATCAACTTGTTCTCCAAGCTTCATCTCTCTTTGCTTTACCAGTATCAACTTGGTCTTCTTCATCTACAATCTTCAGCTTCTCAGAGTAATCTTCAATCACATGGAAGTATCAACTCCATCCTCCAATATTCTTCAATCAAGGAACTCCATCCTCTAACAAGGGAGAAAGATTCATCTATCAAGAGCAGAGTTTGGATGATTGGTAGTAGAGTGAAGACCAAAGGTCACCACTAAGCATCCTGTCATCAGAGAAAGGGACCCTCAAAGGTTCTACCAATTTGCAAAGAGCCACACATCCTACCAAAGGAGGGATGAGGCCTTTACAAAGGGACCTTTCATCATAGGGAATAATGGAATTGATCAACATTTCCATGTTTATGAAGGAAGAGAACTATCTAGAAGCTCTGCCTACAAAACCCTAATCTTAACCTAATCAAAACTACCCCAAAAGAAGGGAAGATATTCAAATCCAAGCCTCTTCAAGCAATCCAATGCATATTCAACTTTCCTTCAACATCATCCAAGAGCAAGAGAAACAAAACCCTAATCTAAGGGAACTAAAGATGTTAATCTAGTTGAGCTAGTGCCTTAGAATCATCTAAAACTAGCACCTAAACTAAAATCAATCAAAAATAGCACACTATCTTATAAATTTCTATAAAAATTCCTAAGGGATCCTAATTCAATTAAGAATGCCTCATACAAAAACTAGGGACTAAATCATCTATTAAGTCCTAAAATTAAGTCCTAAATCCAATGGTATCAACCATAAACCCTAAAAATGGAGCTTCTAAAGGTTTCAACCTAAACTACCACCTAAATTCATCACAAAAATGTGAGAAAATTCTATGGGGAGCATGCATATCTATGCTAACTACTCACAAAATATCAGGATCAAAATCATCATCACATGATCACACAAAATTCCACAAAATCAAGTATCAAACATGACTATTTTAATATCAATTAAAATGTGAAAATTCCCATAAAATCAGAAAATGCATGAAATAAAAATATTTTTTATCTAAAAAAATACTAGATTCAATCATGAATCCAATGCAAAAAGAATGGGATCAATTGAATTATTTTTCCATTTTTTATGATTTTATCAAGAACCATGAATAAAATGAAAAAATAAAGAAAATCAAAACAAAATAACCAAGTGCGTGGTGCAGATAGTAATGAAAAGCAGTTCATATCATGGATTGGGCCATCAGGGGGGTGCAGATATCAACCAATTCACTAAGCCCAGCATCAGCAACTAAATGAAACGATGCGTTTCATTAAAACTCAGATCCTTCACAAATTCAAACACACGTGTGGCCGTTGGATCACTTCTCCAGTCAAAGGTCCACCTAAATCCAAGGGCTCTAGAATCATATTCAACCTTTTGAATCTCTGAACCTCGCGCGCAGCTCCGGCCACCATCGGTGGTGCTCCGATCATCGTCCCAAACCCTAACTCTCTCTAGGATCCTCCATTGCAAATGGTCTATACATGAAACTTGTCCCCAATTTCCTCACGAATTCATTCATGCCCTTTATTCTCTCTGAAACCTCAAGATTCTCCATAACTGATTCTCAACCGAAAATGGTAACATCCTTAATTAGTCACTAATTCTCAAATTAACTATCTGAAAACCTTCCTACACCGTTCTACAATGCATCTAACATCCTAATTCGTATTGATTCTACCTAAAACAAGCCAGAGATCAAAGGTTACCAACCTGAAAATTTCGCGTGCACAGAAGTAGCAAGACCTCAAATCAAGCCTTCAAATGCTCCAGACTCCTTCAGTGAATCACTTCCAAGCTTCTGTATGCAATAGAACTTATTGAAATGGCTTCAATTCTTGGAACCAACTCTGAGTTGCAGGTGGAAAAATCTGAGTTCAAGAACACCAATCAGTCACGAATTCCCTTTGATTATGATCTAGAATCATTCCCTAGCATCCATGGAAGAGATTGCAATCAAGCAAATGGATGGATAGTGAGTGAAATGATGTAACCGAATTCAGTTGCAAGCAATGAAATCTCAATCTCAATCTCTGCTCTCTCCTTCAATCATCACCAACCTTTCATCTGAACCTCTTCTACTCAATATATAGAACATGTGTGGATGATCTAGAACCCTCTAGATCCTTCTAATGAGAAATCCAATCTCTCATGACATGAGAAGTTCACTTATATGCCATGGTGTGCACAACTCTGCAAACAACTTGAAATCAATCCCATTCCCTTCCAATTTCTCCCCTCATGACATTTTGGAAGTGTTTGGCTTGCAAGGGATCTTGATCATGCCTTGAATTTGAGTTTTGCAAATGTTACTTAAGATGTAAGTAACTACTTTTTAAAGCAAGTCCACAAATTAAACTTCAATTCAAAATTGTGGCTAAACCAATGTTCTTAAAATGTGTTTTAGAATCAAAATTACCTATTACATGCCTTGGTTTGGACATGTAGATCAAAAATACCAATTTCCAACTTTGGTTCATTTAACTTATACCCTTATTTTAGGTCATTTTTGCAACTTTGAGCTACAAGCATTTACAACATCTCATGACCTGTTAACTAGCCTTAAAACATCATTTTGAACAATTTTGATGTTGAACATTTTCCCATTTGAAGCTTGGAGCTAGGAGTTATGGCCTTATGGTTGAAATGACCTATAATCTCCAAATGACCAAAATGCCCTTGACTTGTCAAAGCCATAACTTGAGTTCTACAAATCCTATCAAGGACTTCTAGTACTCTCTAGAAAGCTAAGAGGATAAGGAACAACACTCATGTTGACCAAAAGTTCTTAGGAATCATCCTTCTAGGGAAACAATTTGATGTAAGTTGGGTAACTTTCAAGCCCCCAAATTCACATACCTCAGATGACCTGTAACTTGTCAAAGTCATAACTTGAGTTCTAAAAATCCTATCAAGGACTTCTAGCACTCAAATTAAAGCTAAAACCATGCTCTACAACATTCATGTTGGGGGTAAGATGATATGACAATCATATCTTGAGCTAAACTGCCTTGAAGATAGGGGTTAAACTAGGGGATTTTACACTGTCAAGCCTTAGAAACCCTAGCTTGAAACTTATCAAAATCTTCAATCATGATGAGTTGACCTTGGAATCATCCTTATAACATCTCAATGCATCAATTCATGATCACATGGCTCTTGAATTAGGTCTCAACCTTTTCCAAATCATCAGTTGACTTAGGGTTGACCCAGTCAAACCCTAGTTGCACCACTCATGGCTGAGTGTTCTTAATCTTGCACAATGACCTGTCTAGGCCTCAAAGTGATATTCAACACTTCTCATGAGCTATCTCAAGACCTCAAGTCCATCTTCATGACCTCAGAATCATCTGATGATCTTCCCACAACTCTCAAGCTAGGAGACACACCCTCTTGGTTTCAACCACTCTCTCTGAGGTTCTTTTAACTTCTCTGACAAGGATATCAACCCTTGGACACTTGAATAACCTTCTTAGCTATCTTCAAACTCTTGTGTAGATCTTGATTGGTACTCATACCTCTTGATCTCCTGCATACATGTCAATGAAATGCAAATGATAATGCTAATGTGAATGCAATGAAACATAAGCTAGGTAAAGAAATGTTGGGCAGATTTTGGGGTGCAACAGTATCCAGACTCATATTTATTAACCGAGTATCCAGACTCAGGTTATTTGCATAGAGCATCCAGGCTCAGATTGCATTGAGCATCCAGGCTCCAGATATTGAGTATCCAGACTCAAATTTATTACTGAGCATTCAGGCTCCAGTTCTCCGTTTATTGAGCATTCAGGTTCTAGTTTTGTGTTTATCGAGCATCCAGGCTCTATTCTTTGAGTATCCAGACTCAGAATTGTTTCTTTGAGCAATCAGGCTCCGTTTATTGAGTATCCAGACTCAGAGTTATGTTGAGCATTCAGGCTTTGATTTTGGTGGAGTATCCAGACTCCGGTAATTCGGATTGTTACTTTTTTCCAGTATGGTATCCAGACAATGGCGCCGTTTTTGACGTTTGTATTCCCTTTCCCCAACAGGGTGGCTTTGAGATCAATTTTGCTATATTCGGATTTTCTGCGGTTGGCAAATTTCCGGGTTCTTTGGTATTCAACCATCTTTTACCTTGATTACGTGAAAGTCGTTCGCTTTTCACTCATTCAGGTCCAAGTCGTTTGAATAGGGGCAGCTGTTGCACCCCAAAATTTGCTCAACATTTTCTTAACTTGGTTTATGTTTCATTTCGATTCATTTTGTTCTAGCATTTGCATTGCATAACATGTTGCATTGAACAGGGGATCAAGAAGTTTGAGCATAGCAAGTGAGGTCTTCTCAGGGCATTTGAGCCTAAGCAAGAGTGGTTACTCAAGTTTGATTGGTCATCAAAGTGGTTATTGTCTTGTGAAAGGACAGATGGATGTGTGTGGGATATCCCCTAACTAGGAGGCCAACTAAAGGGCATCAGAAGTTTATGAAGCCATGATTTTGGGTATGAGATGTAAAGAAATCTTATTGAGGGCCTTGAGGGTCATTGTGGAGCTTATACAAATGGATGCATGAAGTGGAACAAGCCACAGTTGAAAGTATCGTAGTTAGGGTTTTCATATGGTAAATCTTCAGTCAACTGTGCAATTGAAGAAGATAGAAACTCAATTAAAAGTCTCTATGGTCATGGGATGTTGTGTTAAGATATATGAGACATCATTTCAAGTTCAACTCATCAAGGGTTAAGTGCTTGAGAGGTTACTAAATTAGGGTTCTCAGGGTAAAATCCCTTATTTAGTGCCTGACTTCAAGACCACTTACCTCAAGATAAAAGTCTCATCTCAATTTTTGGCCAACATGGAACTTGTATAGCATGTTCTTAGCTTTAATTTGAGTACTAGAAGTCCTAGATTGGATTTATAGAACTCAAGTTATGATCCGGACAAGTTACAGGTCATTAGAGGTATGTGATTTTGGTCAACAAAAGTCAACCAACTTCCAAGCCATTTTTAACCTAGAAGGATGTTTCTCCTCAAGTTTTGGCCAACATAAAAGTTTTAGGTATTGATCTTAGCTTTCCAAATTGTACTAGAAGTATTTCATCTGATTTGTAGAACTCAAGTTATGAGGTTTACAAGTCAGGGGTATTTTGGGAAAATAAGATTACAGGTCATAAAATTATAGGTCCATTTCACCAACTTGCACACTTCAAATGGAAATCTTTTCAACATTAAACTTGCTTCAAATGGGGCCATTTGCACAACCAAATCATGTCTTGTCATGGTGGGGGCTTGGATTGAGAATTTGGGGTTTGAATTTTTCATAAAGGAGGCTTATATTGAGAATTTGAGAATTAATGGATTTTAAACTTTTTCAAGGCAAGTTTGTGCTTTTTTTGATTGCAAATAATAATTCAAAGACATTGCCATCTTCACATTGGAAATTTGAAGTCTCAAAATGAGCCATTTTCATGGTTTCTTCCTCTTGAAGTAACAAAGTGGAAATCAACCATAGGATCAAAATCAAGCCTCCAATCTCATTCCTTTGATCAACACAACTGATTTGTAGTAGATTTGGATCAAGAAACCAGATGGTGTAGTGGTAAAAACATGCATGGCATTTTGAAAAAGTGTTGAAATGTGAAATTTGGAAATGGGCTGTTTAGCTTGAATTAAAGCCCCATTTGATCATAAACCCATCATATAAGTATTCTAGATGAAATTTGAGGCAGAGCTAGGTCATTTTCATGCATGAACAACCATTTCACATTTTCAAAAAGTGGTGAAAAACTCAAAAACCAATTCTCAGATTCAACCCCTTTCAGACCAAATCAAGCCTGCAAGCACCTCAATTGAAGTTCATGGAGTGATTCTGGACGTTTTTCGTTAAGCTTCACCACCATTTCAAGGCCCAGTGGAGGCTCTCCACTAGGTAAACTTTTTTTCAACCATACATTCTTAATACTCCATGGTTTTCCACCATTTTCGTTGCATTTGAACCTTTGAGTTACATAGATCATTTCTGGATCATTTTTGTTTGTGTTTATGATATTTGATTTTGTGAGCTCAAATTTATGTTGTTTCTTTTTTATGGATTTTCATGTTGTTTTGCTTTAATTTTCATGGATTCTTACTCCTTGCAACATGTGGATGATGTTTGGACCATTTAATTTGAGTTTTGGTGAACTTTATTTTTTTTGTAGGTTTTGCTTGTTGTTTAATTTCTAGAATGGTTGTTGAGAATGAATGGAAATAGAGGTTGGATTCTTGTTCCTCTCGGCGAGTAGATGAATTTTCATCTAAAGTTTGTGGAAAATGGTGAAGAAATGATGAAGCCACAGTGGGGGTGAGGAATCGCGGTGGCCGGAATGTGGGAGGGGATGACCGGAGTGAAATTCCGGCGACCGGAGGTCCAAGGTTGAAGACGATGCTGATGTGGCGGAAGCACATTCGTCCGTTTGTTTTTTTCTGATCATGCGTATGAGAACAAGACACACCGTGGACCGTTCTAGCTCGTGTGCATGGGATTAAAACCTCAATTCATTAATTGAGGTGGCACACTCTGGTGCCTTGGATTGTTTGACCAGCATGCTGATCTGGTGGCTGTGTTTTTTCTGCATTTTATTTTCTCTATTTATTTTCTTTTATTTCTTTTATTTGTTTGTTCTTTAAAAATTCGTGAAAAATATAAAAAAAATGTCTAAAAATTATGAAAAAAATATTGAACATACTTTGACATGTATTTTAATTTTGTACATTTTTAATTTCTTTTTTTGATGCATTTTCCATTTATTTTCATATTTTCCTTTTAAATAGTCATTTAATGATGTGAAAAATATGTGTTGTCTTGTTGATTTTATTTCTTGTTCATGGTATGGATTAAACTTCTAATTATTTTTTAGCATTGTTTTAACATGTTGATTGGTCCTTGGATATTTTTTTCATGATTTTTAAGTGCTGTTTCCATGTGGTTTGAATTGCTTTTTCTTCCCTCTCAATTTCTGCCTTAGTTTGGGACACTCTTGGTGTTTGCCTTCTGTTGAGGCAGTTCCTTTTCTATTTTCAATCTCCCCTTTTGACCCCTAGTTCCTAATTCCTTGGGGGTCCCCTGAGATTTTATTTGGCATTTTTAGATACATTTTCATATTTTTCATGTATTTTGCAAGTTGCTTCCTGTTTATGCATCTTTGTTGGTGTACTTGTTTTGTTTTGCTTCCAAAAGCTTGGTTGTGCATTATGGATGAATCTAATTCTGATTGTTTCATGTTATGGGCTTGTTATAGGTCTTTCATGTCAATTCATAGGTCTTTACCTTATGCATAAGTTGTTCATTTGATCTCATACTTTCATGTTTGCATATTGTGTTTCCATAAGTGATGTTTGCTTGCATTCTTTGATGTTATTGTTGGCATTTGCTTGTGATGTTTTGTGTTAGCTTTTGAGATCTCTTCTACTCATCCCCATTCTGTCCAATGACCTTGGAATACTACTTAAGGTTGCTTGGTTCCTCTTGAGGAGGAACCTGAAGCTTGCCTAAAGTAATGAATCCATGAGGACTTTTTCTCATTATTTTTGTTGCTTGTTTACTATGCATCTTCTTCTCCTCTTCTATTGTGTTTATTCATACCATGGCTTGAGGTTGAGATGAGCTTGTGGAGGTTCCATCCCCACACATATTTCCTCCCTCACTTGCATTGCATCTTTGTCTTCCTTGTTGCATTTGTGTTTTCATTCTATATTTTGCATTGTTTCTTCTTATTGTTTCTTCTTCTTTTTGCCTTCCTTCCCTTAGGATTTCTAACATCTCTTATTCAAGAGAGGTTATGATAGAAATTAGGGTTCTAACCATGTATGATAACATTAGGTAGTCCCCTTTCAAACTCAACTTTAGGTGCATCTTGCATGACAACTTTTAGGGTTTAATCTAGTCCCCCTTAGTTGGTCTCTTTCTCTTCTCATATTCAAACAACTTCAATCCACTTAATAAAGCTTGAAAATTGTTGCACGCTACGAGCCTTAAGCCATTTGGGAAATGATGATTGGGTGGTTGCCTCTCAATTATCTAGAATGTTAGTGTATCTCCTTCGGACGATATACGAAGCATTCGCTCCTAAATCATAGTCTCTAGTGTAGCATGAGTCGCAAACCAAATTCAAAGCACTTCTTCCTTAAAAAAGACAAAAACAATTCAAAATCTTTTTCACCCCTTTGGGTCTTAATCAGGAAACTCTTTTCATAAACAAGAGTGTTGTTAACTTTCAGTCCTATCGCAAACGGTAACGCCTAAGTCTCCAAAGGTCGAGCTGCATACACCAACTGCTAGAACTGTCTGTTAACCCTACTCGGGTAAAACTTTTGAACAATCTGTGTTCTAGTAAGCCCGAACTACATTTGCTCTGATCTTTCGTACCAGACAAAAGTACGTAGGCACAAGACGCGATGTCTTGGCGAGAAACTTTCCCCCCTTCTTTGGTCGTAGTTAGGCGAACTACATTGACTCTGACTTTCCCATTGCACGAGGGAGTATGTAGGCACAGAGCGGCAATGCTCTACCGAGTCAGTTCTTTTTCTTTCTCTTTTGTCCATAAGCCTTTAGCGTAGATAATTTACACACCCTTTTAGCTAGACAACACATGCGTGGATCCCGTCGAGTACGACGGACGTGAGGGGTGCTCATACCTTCCCCTTGCGTAACTGACTCCCGAACCTAGGACTTGGTGACCTCATCTTTTCCCGTTTTTGTCAGGTTTTTTCCGATCGTTTCCTTTTCCTTCTTTGGGATAACTAACGATAGGTGGCGAATCTGTTAGTCATTGTCGGCCTCCTCTTTTTTCGTAGTAGCGACACCAACCATCATCATTCCAAAGCTGGTTCTGTACCATATGAAAGTACTAAGGCGATTCCGTGGAATTACGGAGCCGAAGTATACTGTAACGGACAGAAGCAGGAGTTGAAAAGTTTACCGGTGGATTCTATGGACAACTTAGTTGGAGCTGGTGGATTTACTAAGAGTGGAAGAGTGTTTTCGTCACCTGAGGCGAGTGCTGAAAAATAAGGGGAAAGGTAAAGTAGTGGTTGAAGAGACTTCTCAAGCTGGTGAGAAGGAAGCCTTGTTGAAGGAGGTGGAGGAGTTCATGCGCTTGATAAGAAAGAGTGATTACAAGATTGTTGATCACTTACAGCAGACTCCGTCCAAGATATCCATTTTGTCCTTGTTGTTGTGTTCGGAAGCGCACAGGAACACTTTGTTAAGAATCCTGAATACAGCTTATGTGCCACAGGAGATATCTGTGAATCAGCTCGAGGGAGTTGTGGCACATGTAAATGCAGGAAATGGGCTGGGTTTCACTGATTTGGACTTGACGCCCAAGGGGAGAAATCATAACTGTGCGCCGCACATATCTATTGAATGCCGAGGGGTCGTTCTGTCACATGTGCTTGTTGATACAGGGTCATCCTTGAACGTACTTCCGAAGAAAGCACTGATGAAGTTGGATACCCGTGGTATATTATGTACACCAAGTGACTTGGTAGTACAAGCTTTTGATGGGACTCGGAGGTCCGTGTTCGGGGAGTTGACTTTGCCAATCCAGGTCGGTCCTGAGGTGTTTGACGCTGTGTTCTACATTATGGATATTTGTCGCTACTGCGAAAATCGGCGCCGGCTGAACAGAAGAGTCGCCACCGTGCGTTATTTATCCCACGGGAGGGAAAGGAAACGCTCAGAGTAAACCTCGCACAACACGGGAAAGGTATGGTCGTCGCAACCAAAATCTGGATTCGGGAGTCGGTTACGCAAGGGGAAGGTATTAGCACCCCTCACGTCCGCCGTACTCGACGGGATCCACGCTTGTTTTCGGGTATGGATTGTTATTCTATCTACTCTAAAGGTCTGGGTTAAAAAAAAGAGAAAATGACTCGGCAAAGTATCGCACTTTATGCCTACGTATTCCCGTCTGGAACGAGAAATCAGAGTCAACGTAGTTCGTCTACCTACGGGAAAGGAGGGGAAGGTTGCTCGCTAGGATATCGCATCCTGTGCCTACGTACTTTCATACAGCATGAAAGATCAGAGCAAACGTAGTTCGGGCCACGTACGACACAAGTCTGTCTTGGTTGATTTTATTCCTTCTGAAAAAGGGTTTTCTGATTAGCAGTCCCAGCGGACAAAAATGAGGTCTTGATGAGTTCACACATTTTTTTTACGGAAGAAGTGTCTTTTATTGTGTTTGAAATATTATTGTGTTTTTCTGTTTGTTTTGAGAGAGAAGAGACAGAACTCGAACCTACGGTTGCGAAGGGAATCAAACTAACCTAATGTTATCATGCATGGGTTAACACCTAGTGTCTATCATGCTCCTCTCTTGCACAGAGAGAAACAGAGATCCTAAGGGAATAGACGGAAACACAAACAATATCAGATATATACAGTAAAACAGTAAAATGCATGGATGCAGCAATACAAGCGAGGCAAGGGAGTCCCACTCAACCTCGAACCTAGAAAACAATAGGCAAAAGTGAACAGGATTCACTTTCAACCCAACAGGGTAAACAACAAATAATACAGTCCAGAAAACCAATCAATACATCAGAAATGAAATACAACAGAAAAGTAAACAGCATCAGCAGCTCTGCATCAATATCTGTCTTCAAGCTTCTCCCATCAGCTACAGGCTTCAGCAAGCATCATTCTCCATCTCCACAGCTTTCCAGCAAGGTCTTGATCATCAATCTTCCATCTGCAGTGGCTTTTCTTCAAGTCAATCTCCTAAGAGGGATATCAATCACCCAGATGAAGTGAATGAATGTTAGACAGTCAATTACCTACCAAGGGTGGTTCATTAACTGTTAACATTATACAGATAATTTTCCCTCTAAAGTTCTATCTTTCAAATACATTCACTGATCCTTCCAAAGGAAGGAGGTGGGTATTTGATAGAGACTTTGAATCATAAGGAAAGGATGGATGCAGACAAAGCATTCCATGTTTGAGAAATAAGCTTTCTAATCTAGAGCTCTGCCTAGCTCCTAAACCCTAATCTCCTCAACATCTGCTAGCAGGAATCTCCTCTTCAACTCTGGAAGTTGGTCTTCAGTCTCTGGATCTCCAATGGCTTCATCATCACAAGTCTTCAGCTCCCCCAATCCCCAGACAATCCCAATACCCACACAGACAAACAATAATCCCCAGAGGGCACACCACACCAATCAGTCAAATACAGACAGTAATATACCAATAGCAGTAGGGGAATCCTAGTGATTTCTGAGGGATCTAATAACTACCCATAGTCCCTATAGTCCCATATCTAAAATATTCAATCTCTAAGCCCTAGGGGAAATGATTCAATTCTCCTAAGTTGTCACTTAAAACCCTAATTTTGTTCATGGTATTCACACCTAAACTAATCACCTGAAATTAATTTCTAAAAAATATGAACTAAATTGCATATACAAGCTAACAATGTCTATTAATCAACCTAAAAATAATGGGTGAAAAATATTAGAGCAACTATTAGAACAAAAATCAACAAATTCATGTATGAAATGAAACACCTAAAATAGGCATTTATTTGGAAAATATGGGGAAAATATCAAATAAAAAATAAAATGCAATTTTTATTTTTTATAATTTTCTAGACATTTTGAAGAAATTAATGCAAAAAGAATCATCAAAAAATATGAAGTTTATGATTTATTATGATTTTTTAAAGGATGAGAAAATATTAAAGAAATTAAAATGACAAAATATGAATAAAAGGGGAGGGGGTGCCATCAGCAAGGGCGCCCAGTTATAATATCCAGGTGGGCCAGAAGATGGGGTGCGAATAGAACAAAGCGTAAGGCCCATGTGCTTCAGCAAAAATTCAAATGGAAATTACCAGAAAAAAAAGAAACCTTCGGTGCCAATAGTAACAATATCATGCCTAAATTGCATTGGGCTTATAAACGGGGGTGGGGATATGAATTGTTGGACCCAGCCCAGACGCGCGTTTAAGTGAAACGCTGCGTTTCGCTTCAGTCAGCTCCCTCCATTTTTCAACTTCAAATACGGACCGTCAGATGAGATGAAAAGGTCCAAACCTGGAAATGATCTAATGGCTGAGGGTCATCGTCCCCAACGAGCCCTAGGGTTTTGCAGAATTCTTCTTCCATGCACAAACTTCCACTGCTCAGTTCTCCCTCCTCACTCAACCAAACGCCACGATCTCAACACCAAAACTGCTCTACTCTTCACCCTCTACAAGATCCTAACCCTAGATTTTGCTGAATCTCATTGTATAATCGAGCTCGATAGCTGGAAGATCCTGGTACCACTATATTACACCTGATGTGCATGATCACCAAACTTGCAAATTCTTGTACTAATGTACTCACCACATTGCACTGATTATCCTGAACTAATCTATCATGATTATCATCCCCTAAACTAGGATTTCTTGATCATCAAAGTTTCACCACTCTGCCATCAAACTTCATATAACTCTCTCTAGATCTCAGGAATCAATCCCCTATGGTCTCTAAGCATTTTTATCCTAACCACATGATCTACAACTGAATAAATAAGGAGATTCGAAAGGAAATGCCTACCTTGCAAGTGATGATGGCAGGTGTAGTTGTGCTGCAATTCAAGACTTGTTAACCTCCAATATTGATCTCCAATGGATGCTGATTCTTCTGTTTGCAATGGTTGTGGCTCAAACTTCTTGAATCACCTTATCCCCTTCTTCATGCAACTTGGAGTGAAAACTTGGATCACACAAACCAGCCACGAGTTTCTCTCAATTTTCTTTGCCAATTACTCTATGATAATGGTGGATGATGATGATAACAGAAATTGAGATGATTGATGAAGTTTCAATGGAGTTTGAAGAGAAAATGAAAATGGGAGTGAAGGAATCAAAGTAGGGTTTGCAAGCTCAAAGAATCACCAACCAATGCACAAATGGCTTCATTTCCTTATATAGATGATGATTAACAGAATGAGAAGCTTCTAGATTGGTCCTAGAGGGATCTAGAAACTTGTGGAAATTTCATGAACTTATCATTTGATGGTATTTTGAATCATCTCATATCATGTTTGCACCTTTGGTAAACTTGTGTAAAAATCTCCTTTCATGAGATATTAGGAGTGTATGTATGAAAAACCAAGCTTTTCCTTGCCTTGTGTTAAGTTTTGCCATGTTGCCTTATGATGCAAGAAACAAATTTACAAAGGAAGTCCAATTTTTAAGCCTAAACTCAAAAATGTGGCTGAACCAATGTCTCTAAAATGATGTTGGGAATCAATTTGGTATATTGGATGACCCATATTGGATTTGTAGATCTCTCAAACCAAATTTTTATTTCAACTTTTTCAACTTATATGCCTTTTTAGGTCATTTTTCACCAACTTTGGTCAAGTTCCATTCCATGCATTTCCAAACTTCCATGACTTCTTTTCTTGACTTAAAATGGCATTTTGAGCAACTTTTATGTTGGGAAGATTTTCATTTGAAGCTCCCTTGTATGAGTTTTAGGCATAGGCTAAGAATGACCTGTAATCCTCAGATGACCAAAATACCCTTTGCTTGACAAGACCATAAGTAGATTTACACAAATCATATGAAGGCATACTATACCATTCTAGAAAGCTAAGACAATGAGGAACAACTCTTATGTTGACCAGAAATTCATTTGAAATCTCCTTGAGGGGTAAAAATTGCTTGGAAGTCAAGTCACTTTCACAAACAGAATTTCAGATACCTCAGATGACCTGTAACTTGCAAGGACCATAACTTGAGTTCTATAAATCTCCTTAGTGTCTTCCACCACTCAAATTAAAGGTATTGAGATCCTATACAAGTTCCATGTTGGCCAAGGATCCATTTGAAGCTTTCATTTTGACTTATCCTGCTTGGAAGTTTGACCTAAACTAGGGGATTTTACACAGAAACCCTAATTTAGAAACTCCTCTTCTCCTTGATTTCTCTTGAATTCTTCTTGGCATACCACCATATCCTCTTCTACATGTCAAATGATGAACCCCACATCTCTCCAATAGCCCCTTAATGCCTTTCAATCAGTCAATTGACCTAGAGTTGACCCAGGGTTGACCCAGATGAAACCCTAGTTGACTGTCTTCATCCCCAACTCTTGTGACTACACCAATGACTTGTCTCTTTCTCCAAATGACTTTCTAAGTCTCCCATGATGTCTAGATATTCCCCATACTCAGACCACAGCTCACAATTTCTTTGTTGATCCTCAGGGATCCTCAGATAGGAGATGGATGCACTTGCTTGATCCATTGACTTCCCAGCTTTCAAATTCTTTCTGATGACTTGAATGATATTGACTTTGGATAATAACATCTTGATAGGCCTTTGGAGATGAGAATAATGATTGGTCCCCTGTTGAATGACTTGCTATGCTTATGCTATGCAGATGATTGGACTATGTACATGGCTCTATATGCAAATGCTAATGATATTAAAACATAAACCAAGTGAATAAGGTTGGGCAAATTTTAGGGTGCAACAGCTGCCCCTATTCAAGCGACTTGGACCCGATTGGGTGAAGAGCCCGGAGCCTTCAGACATTCGCGGTACGAGACGGTTGAATACTAAGAACCCAGAAATTTGCCAACCACAGAAATAAATTGCACCACTGTTCGGGGGAACGACATTCATCAGCTGAATCTGACTGTTACGACAACCCACTGATCTCGTAGCGACCGTGCTGGGGATTATTTGTCCTTCCATGTAGGGAATAACCGTTCCACGTTAGGAATAACACCGTCCACGTTAGGACTAAGACTTCGTCTGGATCTGTCCGCGTCAGGACTACACTTTCCGCGTTATGAATACACCTTCTTTCCACGTTAGGAATCAACTCTTCTTTTCCACGTAAGGAATCAAACCTTTTCCACGTTAGGAATACCTCTATCTTTCCACGTCAGGAGTCAATCTTGATATGTCCGCGTAAGGACTCAATCTTTCCACGTAAGGAATGAACTCGTCTTTCCACGTAAGGAAACCGTTTTTCTTCCACGTAAGGAATGCTCTTGATATGTCCATGTAAGGACTCTAATCTTTCCACGTGAGGAATACTACATCAATCTTTCTTTCCACGTTAGGAATGTCATCTTTCCACGTAAGGAACACCTCTTTTCCACGTTAGGAATGCAACTTTCTTTCCACGTAAGGAATACATCATCCACGTTAGGACCCGCCTTTCCATGTTAGGAACACAATCTCTTTTCCACGTAAGGAATCATTTTTCTTCCACGTAAGGAATCACCATCTCTTCTTCCACGTAAGGAATACAAACTTTCCCCATAAGGAAAACAATTTGATATGTCCACGTAAGGACTACATCGTCCATGTTAGGACCCACTTTTCCACGTTAGGAATAATAATCTTCTTGATTTGTCCACGTAAGGACTCCATCGTTCCACGTAAGGAACACTCCTTTATCTGTCCACGTAAGGACTCCAACCTTTCCACGTAAGGAAACGCTTTTCGTCTTGATTTGTCCACGTTAGGACTCACCACTCGACTCGCTGAGGATAAAAACTTGTCCACGTCAGGACTCATGCACCTTTGACCCACTGGGGAAGTGAGACTTTGTCCACGTCAGGACTCACATCTCAACCTGCTGAAGTAATAGGACCTATCCACGTCAGGACTTGCGCGTCTTCGACTTGCTGGGGAAATAAACCCCGTCCATGTCAGGACACACACTTTGCCACCAACACGAAGAAGGATAAATTTGTCCATGTCAGGACTCTCGTATCTTGCCATCGCGAAGAACTACAAATTTTTCCACGTCAGGACGCACATTTCCCCATTACGGATAGAGACATCTGCTGGAAATAAAATGGTCAACGTCAGGACTCCAACACGAAGAGTAATCAACCTTGTCAACTTTATGACCTCACATTCGATCCACACCGAGAGCTCGATTCTGTCCACGTTAGGACTAACACACACTGTCAACTTGAGGAAATGTCCACGTCAGGACTCCACATTCCAACAATCTTGAAAAATCGAACCTGTCCACGTTAGGACTAGCACCTCATATCAATCCGGGGAAATAAATCTGTCCATGTTAGGACACTCACTTCTCTAGCACGAAGAAATCCCGTCAATAAAATTGTCCACGTCAGGACTCATTTCTCCATTGATCCCAAACCACAAACTTCTTAGCACTGACGCGACAGCAACTTCGGAGCTGACTCTACTGGGGATATCTGAAAACCAAACTACTGGATGCCTGCTCTGATAACCGGCGGTAGCCTCTGAAATTCTGGTTCATGAAACCTTTTAATGCTGACGTAACAACAACTTTGAAGGAAACAATCCGCTGGTCGGGCTAGAGAAACTTCAACAAGAACCCTGGCGGGGAAATAAGTAACTCTGCTTAGGGACAAAGAGAAACTTATCCTGCTGACTCTGTGGGGAGTAGTGCCACAGCTGACACTTCGTTGAATGTCTCATGCCGAGACTTCGGATGTTCATTGATTTATTGGAGCAAGAACCCTCCCACCTGCAAGAGAAACAAATACTTGAAACCAAACGGTTAGCCGACCTAGTTTATGTTTCACAATGCATGCGTTTGTCAATGATGCAATATTCCCGTTGACATGGAAATGCTACGCTTTTATTTGGTGGATGCAAGTATGACACTATATGCCGATGCAAATGCAGACTCGAACTGCTGGGTACAGAAACTGCTTCAGCAAAATAAATGCTGAAGATAATGCCAACTCCGCTGGGGATAGCCAGATGCTACAGAACTATCCCAGCAAAATAAATGCTGGGAGAGTGAAGTCGACTCAGCTGGGAAATTGGGAACTCAATACCAATCACCTCATTTAAGTAACGCCCTGCTGGGGAATATAACTCTGCTAGAGAATAGCAGATGCGCCTGGTATGATTGAACTTCTGCTGGAGAGTGAACGGATATCACACGGTATTCTGACAAAATAAATGCCAGGACTCACACCAACTCTTCCGGGGAGAGTCTTAATCTTCGAGTTCCACTGGGAGGAATGAAAACACTTGCAAAGAGAATTCCGCTGGGGATGGGATGATTCTCTCGGGGGAAATCAACTGATTCCGCTGGGAGAGAGTAAATGACCCTGCGGGGAAAGGTAAACTGCCTGAATACAGCTCACCGATATTAATCTTCTGAGGCTAGCCCACTCTGCTTGAGATAAGGAATCCTTCTGGGGGACACCACACTGTCTGCATACGGCCTACAATTTTGGGATCGCCAATTCTGTTGAGGATAAACGACTGTGCTGGAGAATATCCTTTGGATAAGCTACGACTAGCTGGGGAATTCTATCCTTCTTCAGGAAGAACATGCATGACCTGCGTGAGGGTCGAGTCTTTTATTACTGCGGTCTCTTGGTCATCTTCCTCGTACGGCTACGAAACCTGCAACAACACAAACAAGACAAGACAAGCCTATGCAACCAAATCGATTCAGGTTAGTGACGTTATTTTCAGTTAATTCAACGCTTTAGCAATTGTTGGCAAGGGCCAGTGATGTTATACACATGCTAATTTTAGTAAACTTAGGCGTTTTATCATGCACAAAACAGTAAAGAACCAGCATCAAGTACTGAATAACATATTTTATTGATTGGGCCCCTGAATGGGCGGAATTTTGTACACGGGATGTAACTCCTAAAAAGAGGAAGCTACGCAAAGCAGATATACAAGTATGCACAGGAAGCATAAATACTTTGACAAATTAAATTTTGTACACATGTCGGCAACGGGATGCAGACGAACACCACGAACTGATCCTCCTATGACTCGCCCGACTCTAATGCTTTCCCGATATTCATACTTCCGAAGAGGTTGTATCTGATAATCGACCCCTCAGGTATATTCTCCCGCACTGATGCTCACTGTAGTATCAAATTCGGATCGCAATCATTTGCTTTTCAAATCCCTAACTTTTGCGTGAACCGCCCTTTACGGGTTTTCAGTTCACCGGGATACCCCTTTTTGCCGAAGCCGCCCAGTGTAGGTTTTCAACTTCGCGGGTGTACATTTTTTTCCAATTTATCCCTAACTTTTGCCCGAACCTTTCATTCTGTTTTTGGTTCTCCAGGATGCCCCATTTTTGCCTGGACTCTCTTTTTCTGTCCAGCGGGTCAATTTTAAGCAAAGTATTTTTTAACTGCGTCCGAATTCATAGGCGACGTAAAGTCTTCACCGTCCATGGTGGACAACAATAACGCTCCTCCTGAAAAGACTTTCCTGACAACGTATGGCCCTTCGTAGTTGGGGGTCCACTTGCCCCTGTGATCTGCTTGCGGCGGGAGAATCCTTTTCAGCACAAGGTCGCCCGTCTGAAAGCTTCGCGGATGTATCTTCTTATCATATGCTTTCTTCATTCGGCTCTGGTACAAACGACCGTATGCTAGAGAAGCTAGCCTCTTCTCATCCATCAAACTTAGTTGGTTCAACCTGTCTTTCACCCATTCTGCCTCATCTAGTTGAACGTCTCGCAATACCCTCAGAGAAGGGATCTCCACTTCCAACGGTAATACCGCTTCCATTCCGTATACTAACGAGAACGGGGTTGCCCCGGTTGATGTGCGTACAGTCGTACGATAACCGTGCAAAGCAAAAGGTAGCATCTCATGCCAATCCTTATAGGTCACCACCATTTTCTGAACGATCTTCTTGATATTTTTATTGGCCGCCTCGACAGCGCCATTCATCTTGGGTCGGTAATGTCGCTACTGCGAAAATCGGCGCCGGCTGAACAGAAGAGTCGCCACCGTGCGTTATTTATCCCACGGGAGGGAAAGGAAACGCTCAGAGTAAACCTCGCACAACACGGGAAAGGTATGGTCATCGCAACCAAAACCTGGGTTCGGGAGTCGGTTACGCAAGGGGAAGGTATTAGCACCCCTCACGTCCATCGTACTCGATGGGATCCACGCTTGTTTTCGGGTATGGATTGTTATTCTATCTAAACTAAAAGGTCAGGGGTTAAAAGAAAAGAAAATGAAAATAAAAAATGACTCGGCAAAGTATCGCACTTTATGCCTACGTATTCTCGTCTGGAACGAGAAATCAGAGTCAACGTAGTTCGCCTACCTACGGGAAAGGAGGGGAAGGTTGCTCGCTAGGATATCGCATCCTATGCCTACGTACTTTCACACGGCATGAAAGATCAGAGCAAACGTAGTTCGGGCCACGTACGACACAAGCTTGTCTTGATTGATTTTATTCCTTCTGAAAAAGGTTTTTCTGATTAACAGTCCAAGCGGACAAAAGATGATGGCTTGATGAGTTCACATTCTTTTACGGAAGAAGTGTCTTTTATTGTGTTTGAAATCTTTATGTGTTTTTCTGTTTGTTTTGAGAAAGAAAGAGACAGAACTCTAACCTACGGTTGCGAAGGGAAACAAACTAACCTAGTGTTATCATGCATGGGTTAAGACCTAGTGTCTATCATGCTCCTCTCCTGCACAGAGAGAAACAGAGATCCTACGGGATAGGCAGAAACAGAAACAATAACAGATATATACAGTAAAACAGTAAAATGCATGGATGCAACAGTACAAGCGAGGCAAGGGAGCCCCACTCAACCTCGAACCTAGAAAACAATAGGCAAAAGTGAACAGGCTTCACTTTCAACCCAGCAGGGTAAACAGCAAACAATACAGTTCAGAAAACCAATCAATACATCAACAAATGAAATACAACAGCATCAGCAGCTCTGAATCAACAACTGGCTTCAAGCAATCTCCAATCATTCACAAGCTTCAACAAGCATCAATCTCTATCTTCATGACCTTCAGGCAAGGGCTTTGATCATCAGTCTTCCATCTGCAATGGCTTTTCTTCAAGCTCAAACCTCCAGGATGAGGGATCAGTCACAAGAGTGAATTGAGTGTTAAGCAATCAGCTGACTACCAAAGGTGGTGAACAGACTGCTTCTAACACAAGAGACATTTTCTCTCAAGAGTTCTATCTCATAGACACCATCACCAAGCCTTCCAAAGGAAGGGGGTGAGTGTCTTAGAGAGACTCTGAATCACAGAGAAGAATGGATGCAGACAAGGCAATCCATGTTTGAGAAACAATCATTCTAATCTAGAGCTCTGCCTAGCTCCTAAACCCTAGTCTCCTCAGCAACTGCTAGCAAGAAACTCCTCCTCAACTCTGACAGTTGATCTTCAATCTTTGAATCTCCAATGGCTTCATCTTCACAAATCTTCAGCTTCCCCAGGGCCCCAGACAAACCCAATACCCAAACAAACAATCAATAAACCCCAGAGGGCACACCACACCAAACAGCAGATATACAGACAGTAATAATAGCAGTAGGGGAATCTTGACTTTTCTCTAAGGGATCTAATAACTACCCATAGCCCCTATAGTCCCATAACTAACCTATTCAAACCCTAAGTCCTAAGGGAGAAAATTGAACTTCCTAAGTTGTTACCTAAAACCCTAGTTTTGTTCATGGTATTCAAGCATTTATTAATCACCTAAAATTAACCTCTAGAAATGGGAGCTAAAATATTTCTATAAGCCTAATATCTCATCTAAACAATATGAAAAGAATGATCAAAAAATATCAAAGCAAGTGAGAGAACAAAAATCATAAAAATGATGCATGAAATGAATTATTTAATATGACATTTATTTAGAAAATATGTAAAAAATATGAAATAAAACTAAAAATGAAATTTTATTTTCCTATAATATTCTAGACATTTTAATGAAAATATGGTAAAAAGAATGGATTAAAAAACATTTTTTATGAATTTATTATGATTTAATGAAATTGGTGAAAAATTAAAATGAAATAAGAAAAAATAAAAATGAATTAAATGAGCCAGAGGGGGTGCATTCAGTAGGCGCGCTCAGTTCATTATTGGATGGGCCAGACAGGGTAGGGTGCGCATAGCAAATCAATTCAGGCCCAGAATCACTTCAGAGTTATTGAAATCAAAGAAAATCAGCAGGGGGTGAAAATAGAAACCAAACCACGTTGAAATTTGGAATTGGGCTCACATTGGGGGTGTGGATAGCATCACAAGCTGAGGCCCGCCCGTTTCAATTAATGAAACGGTGCGTTTGGCACCCAGTCAACTCCCTCCAAAACAGAATTAAATAACAGCCATTAGATCTCTCCCCAAGTCAAGAGTCTTCACACGCATTGGACGGACCAGATTATGTCTTCCCCACTTGGATCTGAAACTAGGGTTTCCTTTCACCATGAACATCCATGCACGCATAACTTCCTCCTCTCTGTTCTCACTCCACACGCAACGAATCCTCACGCCATAAACATGAAATCTGCTCAAAATCTTTCACTCTACAATCCTATGATCTCACATCAATCTGAAACTCAATAAATCTCTCAATCCGATAGCATCAATCTCTGATTTCCATGGAAGGCCACTGATATGCAACATCACCATTCTCAATCAAACTTAACCTAAACTGAACTACAACTAATGGAGGTTAACCTATGCTATCAAGTTGCAATTATAACACATTCATCCAAGAGATTCGAACACAAACAGATTATGGCACCTGCTAACAAACCTCACCAAATCGTTCCAAACTCACCTAAACTAATCTCCTAACCACCTAGATCAATTCTACACTAACAAAATCATGCCTAACTAACTGAATCGAGCTGTGTGATTGAAAACTTACCTTATGCAAAATCTTGCAAACAGCTATGGAGATGGAAGATCTGAGGCTTTGAAGTGTTGAATCTTGATCAATCCTTGAGGAACTTGATTCTGTATGCACAAACTTGGAGGTTCCTTGCTTGAATCATGCAATCCACTTGAACTTGTAATTTTGATGATCTTGAGAAAAGCACTCGAAAATGGATGATAACTACCAGAAACTTGCTTCAATTATGATCTATGATGATGATGGAGTGAAATTGAATTGATTATGATGAAGATTGATGAAGAATTTGAGAGATTTGGAATGAAACTTTTATGAAAAAAGTGTGAGAAATCTTGTGAAATTCTTGGTACAAATGAGGCCAACCCTTGATCAATGCACATTTCATGAATATATAGGCCCCAAATGAACATTCTAGATCCATCTTGCACATTCCCTTGCTTTCCAACTTTGGTTCATTTTGATCATGTTTCTTAAATGATAAGCAACCATGGATAACTTCATTTTTTCCTTCTAAACTCCAAAAAGTGGGTGAACCATTGTTCTTAGAATTGCTTTTCCATTCAAAATCATATATTGGAAGTCTCCATTTGGACTTGTAAATCTCCCAAACCATTTTCCAACTTGAAAGTATTCACTTTATAAGCCTTTTTAGTTCATATTTTGACCTATCATGCAACTCCATGCTATGAGCTTCTCCAATAACTTGTGACCTTCTTTCTAGACTTAAAATCCCATTTGGAGCAAGTTTGATGTTGTAAGTTTTTCCATTTGAGGCCTCCTTGTATGAGTTTTGGACATAGGTTAAAATGACCTGTAATTCACAAATGCCCAAAATACCCTTTGCTTGTCAAGACCATAAGTTGAGTTCTCCACATCATATGAAGGCATGCCATACCATTCTAGAAAGCTAAGACAATGAGGAACAACTCTTATGTTGACCAAGAATTCATTTGAAATCTCCTTGAGGGGTAAAACTAGCTTGGAAGTCAAGTCACTTTCACAGACAAAAATTCAGACACCCCAGATGACCTGTAACTTGTAAGGACCATAACTTGAGTTCTATAAATCTCCTTGAAGTCTTCCACCACTCAAATTAAAGGTCTTGAGATCCTCTACAAGTTTCATGTTGGCCAAGAAGCCATTTGAAGCTAGCATTTTGACTTATCTTGCTTGGAAATTTGACCTAAACTAGGGGATTTTACAGAGAAACCCTAATTTAGTAACTCCTCTTCTCCTTGATTTCTCTTGAATTCTCCTTGTCATATCTCCATATATTTATTCTCCATGTCAAATTATGAACCCCACATCTCTCCAATAGACTTGAATGCCCTCTTAAGTCAGTCAATTGACCTAGGGTTGACCTAGGGTTGACCCAGATGAAACCCTAGTTGACTGCCTTCAACTATAGCTCTTGTGCCTTTATCAATGACTTGTTTTCTTCTCCAAATGACTTTATAGGTCTCTCAAGATGTCTAGATGCTCTCCATGCTTTCATTTCACAGCTCATAACCCTCTTGTTGATCCTCAGATACCCTCAGCTAGGAGATGGACTCAAGGCTTGATCTGCTGAACTCTTTGCTTTCAAATTCTTTCTTGATGACTTGAATATGATTGAATTGGGATAATAACCTCTTGATAGGCCTCTGGAGATGAGAATAATGATTGGTCCCCTGTTGAATGACTTGCTATGCTTATGCTATGCAAATGGTTAGTCTATGTACATGACCCTACATGCAAATGCTAATGATGATGAAACATAAACCAAGGAATAAGGTTGGGCAAATTTTAGGGTGCAACAGCTGCCCCTATTCAAGCGACTTGGACCCGATTGGATGAAGAGCCCGGAGCCTTCAGACATTCGCGGTACGAGACGGTTGAATACTAGTGAAACCAGAAATTTGCCAACCGCAGAAATAAACTGCGCTCCTGCTTGGGGAATGACATTCGTCAGCTGAATCTGACTGTTACAATAACCCACTGATCTCGCACGACCATGCTGGGGATTGTCTTCATCGTTCTGAAGAGGGTTCTGTCATAACAGATTGCTTGCTTGTCCACGTGAGGACTCTGTCTGTCGTCGACACAAAGAAATCTCAACTAAAACCTGTCCCTGTTAGGACTCCACTTGCTGTTAACCCCGAAAAATCTCGGCAACTCCGCTGGGGATACTTCGCCCGCATTTCCGTAAACTGAATTGTCCACGTTAGGAATAACACTCTTCCACGTTAGGAGTAACGCTTTTATCTTTCCACGTTAGGAAGCAATCCTCTTTCCATGTTAGGAAACTATATCAATCTGTCCACGTAGGGACTCCAATGCCATTTGACATGTCCGCGTCAGGACTCCGATCTTTCCACGTAATGAATTCACCTTTGGTTCTAAATCTGTCCACGTAAGGACTAACTTCCTTCTTCCACGTTAGGAATATCTTCTTCCATCTGTCCGCGTCAGGACTCATTTTCTCTTTCCACGTTAGGAATAATCCACTTCTTTCCCCGTCGTGAATCAATCTTGATATGTCCGCGTGAGGACTCAATCTTTCCACGTTAGGAATCAATTCTTGCTTAATTTGTCCGCGTCAGGACTCATTTTTTCCACGTAAGGAAACCATCTTTTTCCACGTAAGGAATCATCTTAATCTGTCCACGTAAGGACTCTCTTTTTCCACGTTAGGAATACTGTCATTTCCACGTTAGGAATCACTTCTGATACGTCCGCGTAAGGACTACATCTTTCCACGTTAGGAATAATAATCTCTTTGATCTGTCCGCGTTAGGACACTGATCTCGTCTTGATTTGTCCACGTTAGGACTCAGGCGTCTTCGACTCACTGAGGAAATAAGACTTGTCCACGTAAGGAATCACACGTTTTCGACTTGCTGGGGAAATATCCGCGTTAGGACTTGCACTTTGCCAACAACACGAAGAAGGATAAATTTGTCCACGTCAGGATTCTTGTACCCTGTCATCACAAAGAACCACCAACTTGTCCACGTCAGGACGCGCATTTCACCATTACGAATAAAGATATCTGTTGAAAACAAAATGATCCTCGTCCGGATGCCAACACGAATAGTAACCAATCTTTTGTCAACGTCATGACCTCCTTTTTTCCAAATTCCGAGAGACCGAATCTGTCTCCGTCAGGATTAACGCACCTTACCAATCCGGTAAAACAAACCTGTCCACGTAAGGACGCCCACTTCTGAAGAAATCCCATCATTCTAGGAGTAAATGGTCCACGTCAGGACTTAATTCTTCAATGATCCCTACCTACAAACTGCTCAGCACTGACGTGACAGCGACTTCGAGATGAACTCTACTGAGGATGCCTGAAAACCAACTATCGGACGCCTGCTCTGATAACCGGCGGTGGTCTCTGAAATTCTGATTCATGCGACTCGTTGATGACAAACAAACTCTGCTTGGGGATAAGGAGACACTTATCCTGGCCACTCTGGCTGGGGAAAATAAGATACATTTGCATAAATGACTTTGCTGGAGACAAAAAGAGTTTTATCACGATAACTCTGTGGGGGAATACCGCCGAAACTGACATTGTCATTGAATATCTCCTGCCGAGATCTCGACTGTTTGGTAATCTATTTGAGCAAGAGCTCTCTCCACCTGAACTACTAGAGTACAGAAACTGCTTCAGCAAAATGAATGCTGGAAGGATAACGCCGACTCGCCGGGGATAGCCTGATGCTACAAAATTATTCCAGCAAAATAAATGCTGGAAGGATGAAGTCGACCCTGCTGGGAAGTTGGGAATTCAAACCGCACGTCTTGTTGAAGTAACCCCCTGCTGGGGAATATAACTCAAACCAAATACCTTGCGGAGGTAACCCCCTGCTGGGGAATATAACTCTACTGGGGAATGGCAAATGCACCTGGTATGATTGATCTTTCTGCTGGAACGTGAACTGATATCACCGGTATCTCTGACAAAATAAATGACAGGACCCACCATCAACTCTGCTGGGGAGAGTCTTGATCTTCGAATTCCACTGGAAGGAAAGAACCCTTGCTGAAAAGAGAACTCCGCTGGGGATGGCTGGATTCTCTTGGGGAAAATTAACTGACTCCGCTGGGGGAGAATGCAGGACCCTGCGGGGGGAGATGAACCTGTCCGAATACAACCTTACGATCTCAGAATCGCTAAACTCTGCTGAGGACGAGTAACTTCTCTGGAGCACGTCCTTTGGATAAGCTACGGCTAGCTGGAGAATTCTATCCTTCTTCAGGAAGAACATGCATGACCTGCGTGAGGATCAAGCCTTTCACTATTGCAATCTTTTGATCACCTTCCTCGTACGGTTATGAAACCTGCAACAACACAAACAAGACACGACAAGCCTATGCAATCCACATCGATTCAGGTTAGTGACTGTTACACTCAGTTAATTCAAAGCTTTAACGATTGCTGGCAAGGGCCAGTGATGTTATACTCATGCTAGCTTCATCAAACTTAGGCGTTTTATCGTGCGCAAAACAGTAAAGAACAGGCATCAAGTACTGAATAACACATTTTCATTGATTGGGCCCCTGAATGGGCGGAGTTTTTGTACACGGGATGTAACTCCTGAAAAGAGGAAGCTACGCAAAGCAAATATACAAGTATGCAAGTATTCACAAGAAGCATAAATATTGACAAATTAAATTTTGTACACATGTCGGCAACTGGATGCAGATGAACATCACGAACTGATCCTCCCATGACTCGTCCGACTCTAATGCTTTCCCGGTATCCATCTTCTGAAGAGGTTGTATCCGATAACTGACTCCTCAAACATATTCTCCCGCACTGATGCTCATTGAATACCAAATTCGGACCGCAGTCATTTGCTTTTCTCATCCCTAACTTTTGCGTGAACCGCCCTTTACGGGTTTTCAGTTCACCAGGATACCCCTTTTTGCCGAAGCCGCCCAGTGTAGGTTTTCAACTTCGCGGGTGTACATTTTTTCAATTTTATCCCTAACTTTTGCCCGAACCTTTCATTCTGTTTTTGGTTCGCCAGGATGCCCCATTTTTGCCTGGACTCTCTTTTTTCTGTCCAACGGGTCTATTTTAAGCAAAGTATTTTTTAACTGCGTCCGAATTCACAGGTGATGCAAAGTCTTCCCCGTCCATGGTGGACAACAATAAAGCTCCTCCTGAAAAGACCTTACTGACAACGTATGGCCCTTCGTAGTTGGGGGTCCACTTGCCCCTGTGATCTGCTTGCGGCGGGAGAATCCTTTTCAGCACAAGGTCGCCCGTCTGAAAGCTTCGCGGAAGTATCTTCTTGTCGTACGCTTTCTTCATTCGTCTTTGATACAAACGACCGTATGCCAGAGAAGCTAGCCTCTTCTCATCCATCAAACTCAGTTGGTTCAATCTGTTCGTTACCCATTCTGCCTCGTCCAGCTGAACGTCTCGCAATACCCTCAGAGAAGGGATCTCAACTTCCAATGGTAATACCGCTTCCATTCCGTATACCAACGAGAACGGAGTTGCCCCGGTTGATGTGCGTACCGTCGTACGATAACCGTGCAAAGCGAAAGGTAGCATTTCATGCCAATCTTTATACGTCACCACCATTTTCTGGACTATCTTCTTGATATTCTTATTGGCCGCTTCGACAGCGCCATTCATCTTGGGTCGGTAAGGGGAGGAGTTGTGATGTTCGATCTTGAAATTCTGACAGAGCTCCTTCATCATTTTGTTGTTCAGATTAGAACCATTATCCGTGATTATCCGCTCGGGAATTCCGTATCGGCAAATGATATCTCTCTTGATGAATCTAGCCACCACTTGCTTCGTTACATTTGCGTAAGACGCCGCTTCCACCCATTTGGTGAAATAATCGATTGCTACTAGGATGAACCGATGCCCGTTAGAAGCCGTCGGCTCAATCTTTCCAATCATATCGATTCCCCACATTGAGAATGGCCATGGAGATGACATCACATTCAGGGGACTCGGAGGCACATGTATCTTGTCAGCATATATTTGGCACTTGTGGCACTTTCTTGCAAATTTGAAACAATCAGTTTCCATCGTCAGCCAAAAGTAACCTGCCCGCAGCAGTTTTCTCGTCATAGCATGCCCACCAGCATGCGTGCCAAATGCACCTTCGTGAATTTCCTCCATGAGAAGCTTTGCCTCTTTCTCGTCGACACAACGCAACAACACCAAGTCGTGGTTTCTTCTGTACAAGACGCCATCCGGGTTCAAGTAGAAATTACCCGCTAATCTCCTGAGAGTTTTCTGATCTTGACTGGATGCCCCAGCCGGATACTCTTTATTCTTCAGGAAATTAAGGATATCAAAATACCACGGTTTGCCATCAGACGCTTCATCAATAGCAAATACATAAGCCGGCCTGTCTAACCGAGAGATAGTGATTTGGGGAGCTTCGTTCCAGAAGTTGACCTTGTACATGGAAGACAAAGTGGCAAGGGCGTCAGCCATCTGATTTTCTGCCCGTGGCACATGATGCAATTCAACTTTGTCGAAGAAAGGCAACAATCTCCTTGCATAATTCATATACTGTATCAAATTGGGCTGCCGTGTCTCCCATTCCCCTTTGATCTGATTCACTACCAGAGCTGAGTCTCCGTATACGTCTAAATGTTTGATTCGCAAATCAATGGCTTCTTCAAGCCCCATTATACAAGCTTCGTATTCGGCCTCATTGTTGGTAACAGCAAAGGTCAATCGGGCAGTAAACGGGATGTGCGACCCGTGCGGCGTAGTGATAATTGCCCCGATTCCGCTACCGTAAGCATTCACAGCTCCATCAAATATCATCTGCCATTTGGAACCCAACTCTGGTCCCTCGTCTGGCAACGGCTCTTCGCAATCCTTCATCTTGAGATACATGATATCCTCGTCAGGAAAGTCAAATCTCATTGATTGATACTCTTCAATAGGCTGCTCCGCCAGATACTCAGACAACACACTCCCCTTTATCGCCTTTTGCGAGACGTATTGAATATCGTATTCAGTCAAGATCATCTGCCACCTGGCAATTCTACCTGACAACGCCTGCTTTTCGAATATATATTTGATTGGATCCATCTTCGAGATGAGCATGGTTGTATGATTCAGCATGTACTGCCTCAGACGCTTGGCGGCCCAGGCTAGCGCGCAACAAGTTTTCTCCAGCATTGAATATCGAGATTCACAGTCTGTAAATTTCTTACTCAAATAGTAGATCGCATGCTCTTTTCGCCCCGTCTCGTCGTGTTGACCGAGAACGCAACCCATGCTTCCCTCAAGAACCGTCAAATACATTATCAGGGGTCTCCCTGCCACTGGAGGTATCAAAATAGGAGGCTCCTGCAGATACTTCTTTATTTTATCGAACGCCTTTTGACAATTATCGTTCCACGTTACAGCTTGATCTTTCTTCAACAGCTTGAATAATGGTTCACACGTGGCCGTTAGGTGAGATATGAACCGAGCAATGTAGTTCACTCTCCCCAAAAACCCGCGCACCTCTTTCTCTGTTTTAGGCGTCGGCATTTCTTGAATCGCTTTTACTTTAGCAGGATCGACCTCTATTCCTCTTTCGCTTACTATGAACCCCAGGAGCTTACCCGATCTCACCCCGAAGGTGCATTTGTTAGGGTTCAGCCTCAGCCTGAACTTCCTAAGCCTTTTAAACAACTTCAACAGATTCACCAGATGCTCTTCCTCCGTCTGGGATTTAGCAATCATATCATCAACATAAACTTCAATCTCTTTATGCATCATGTCATGAAAGAGAGTTGTCATCGCACGCTGATACGTTGCCCCAGCATTTTTCAAACCAAAGGGCATCACTTTATAGCAAAATGTTCCCCAAGGCGTTATGAAAGTAGTCTTCTCCATATCCTCTGGCGCCATTCTAATCTGATTATAGCCTGAAAAGCCATCCATGAAGGAGAATACAGAGTATTGAGCAGTATTATCCACTAACACGTCAATATGAGGAAGCGGAAAATCGTCTTTTGGGCTTGCTTTATTCAAATCTCTATAATCCACGCACATTCGAACCTTGCCATCTTTCTTTGGCACCGGTACGATGTTAGCAACCCATGAGGGATACTTCGTCACAGCCAGGAACCCAGCGTCCCACTGTTTCTGAACCTCCTCTTTAATCTTTATTGCCATATCTGGACGAGTTCTGCGAAGTTTTTGTTTGACAGGCGGGCAGTCTTCTTTCAGTGGCAGACGATGCACAACCATATCAGTATCGAGCCCTGGCATATCTTGATACGACCAAGCGAATACATCATTATACTCTCGGAGCATTTCAACCAGTTTTCGCTTGATATCACTCTGCAGTGCGGCTCCGATACGAATATTTTTCTCAACCCCTTCCGACCCCAAATTGATAACCTCGATAACCTCGTCGTGAGGCAGAATGGCTCTTTCCTCTTGCTTCACTAACCAAGACAGTTCTTCAGGAACATCGCTATCTTCGACAACCTCTTCTTCGGTCTGGAATACCGGGTGCTCGAAGTCGGGACGAGTCATAGATGGTTCAAGGATGTCATCTGAAAATGTTATCCTGCAAAAGAAAGGGTTAAGTGCTTCAAAATGCGTATAAAGCGGATAACCACGTTGCCATTTCATTGAAAAATACAAAACAAGAAAAACAGGGATTACAGTATTTACACATGAAAAACGCCATTTATTTAATGATTAACGAAGCAATGTTTATAACAACACAGCCCTAAGCAAATCCTGATGCCCCGGGCAAGACATCAGATTATTCAACAATTAATAAAGCAAAGCATTACTGTTTAAAAGTCACAGGAACAAGCTCCTGAATAGACCAGTTGCACAGTCCTTGTCCTGGCGTGCTTGGCTGAATCCAGGCATCCATATCACAGTCGCTGTCCCCTTCATCAGACTCTGAAGCAGCATTGACAGATTCCTGGCATACTCCACTGGCAGAGATGGTGATTGACTTTCTGAAATGAGGGGCCCCCACGGAAGGAGTTGATGACGACGGTCGGTACCCCAGTCCGAACCGGTCCATTTTCACTGGAATGTCCAATACTTTGCCCCAGCCCTTGGCTTCTCCTGCCTTTACTAGCGCTTGAGCCTCTTTATACGAAGAAACAGCTATCTCTGGCACTTTGCTTGGCCCGGGACTCTTGTCCTTTATGCGCAAACCTTCAAATGCTTGGCATGGCGTCTCGTGGATCTCCCCGTCGACTTCCACATATTTAAACGAAGAAAGATGGCTGACCAGGATGTCTTCTTCTCCGCACACGGTGACTACACTGTCTCCGACCATATACTTTAACTTCTGATGCAGGGTAGACGTAACTGCCCCTGCCCCGTGAATCCAAGGTCTTCCCAGCAAGCAGCTGTACGCAGGCTGTATATCCATGATATAAAACTCCGTTGCAAACACTTCCGGCCCCACTTGCAGAGGCAAGGTAATCGATCCGAAGACTGTTCTCCGCGTGCCGTCAAACGCTCTGACTACCAAATCACTTGGTGTGCACAAAATCCCTCGAACATCCAGCTTCATCATAGCCTTCTTAGGCAGCACATTCAAAGACGACCCGGTGTCAACCAATACGTGCGACATCGTCGACCCTCTGCACTCAACAGATACATGTAACGCCATATTATGATCCCTTCCTTTCGGAGTCAAGTCGAAATCAGTAAAGCCCAGACTGTGGCCTGCATTTACATGTGCCAATACCCCTTCTAGCTGGTTTACGGAGACATCCTGTGGTACAAAAGAAGTGTCCAGGACTTTCAGCAAAGCGTTCCTGTGGGCTTCCGAACACAACAGCAATGACAGAATAGATATTTTGGATGGCGTTTGCTGCAGATGCTCCACGATTTTATAGTCGCTCTTCCGAATTAAGCGCATGAATTCTTCGACATCCTTAGACGCTGCTTCTTTTTCATTTGCTTGAACCGGAACGTTCTCCACCGCTTTCCCTTTTCCTTTCGCTATCCTTTCGGCTTCTACTTCAGGAGATATAAAGATCCTGCCGCTTCTTGTCATGCCTCCTGAGCCCACAACATTATCCACAATCTCCGCGGACTGCTTGTTAACATCGATTTTAATCCCCTCACAATACACCTCTAGCCCATACGACCATGGGACCGCTTTCGTGCTCTCATACGGGATTGGCCCGGCTTTAGTTATAGTAATCGGTGGCCGCTGAGCTGGTGCTGAAATAGTGATCGTCTTCCTAGGAATTGTCACTGTGGCAACATTACTCTGATTATCCATTACTGCCCCTGCCGGCTCATCAGTTGCTGTTCTATCAAACTGCAATACACCTTCATCAATTAAGGCCTGGATGCCTTTCTTCAGATCCTCACACCCCCCAGACAGGGCCCAACAATCTAAGCAGTACTCATTACAACCCGGGTAAACACCCCCCTGCAACAGTCGGCTTTTTATTTCGCTCAGCGGCGTCTTTAAATCCTCAACATTCATAATCAGATTCAGACCTTCCTCAGTCAGCACGGCATTCGCCCCATGATTAGGCATGGGTTTCTGGACTATATTTGCACCGGTCGTTCCGAAGTTGATAGACTTGTTGTCCAAGAGATCCTGCACAACGTGCTTAAAAGCATGACAACCTTCAATATCATGGCCCGGGGCCCCAGAATGAAACTCACAGTGCCTATTTGCATCATAGCCGAACGGGGGAGTTCCCGTTATCGGTGCCAAGGTTCTTTTCTCCACCAGATTCAATCCCAACAAGGTCTGCAATAAATCAGCGTAGTTAGAGGGAGGCTTCTCGAACACCCTTCTCGGCTTACCACCCTGGAATCTTCTCTGAGCTTGCTGTGCCCCCTGCTGAGGCTGCTGCTGCTGTGGCATTGGTTGCTGCTGAACCTGTTGTTGTTGCTGAATTGGTTGCTGTTGATAAGGAATAGTAACGCTCGACACTTGCTGCTGCTGACGATATGGATTTCTTCCCCTGCCTCGGCCTCGGCCTCGGCCTCCAAATACAGCACTAGCTTCGCCCTGACGGCGCCCACCATAAGCTTTCCTATTACTGCCAGATGCAGCTGACTCGTCAACTTGGAACTTTCCTTGCTTAATGTTCCGCTCAATCTTTTCACCCATTAAAATCAGATCTGAAAAACTAGCCAGAGAAGTATGAAACAACATATCATGAAACAGCCCGGTGAATGTACCAACAAACATATCGTTCATTTCTTTATCTTCCACAGGAGGACGAACCCTGGCAGCCATATCGCGCCACCTTTGCGCGTATTCTTTAAAACTCTCCCCCTTCTTCTGCGAAAGCCCGGCCAACTGGACCCGATTGGGTGCCAGGTCACTGTTATATTTGTAATGGGCTACGAACGCCTCCGCTAATTGCTTCCAAGTCTTAATATCAGTGGGCTCCAACCCCATGTACCACTCTAAGGAAGGACCCGATAGACTATCCTGAAAGAAATGCATGAGCATTCTTTCGTCAGTGGAGTATGCAGACATCTTTCTGTAATAAGCTCGTACATGAACCTTCGGACATGTATCTCCTTTGTACTTATCGAACGCAGGCGCTTTGAACTTGATTGGCACCCTCAGCCCAGGTACCAAGCCCATTGTTGCCATGTCCAGACCCACAGCACTCTGGTTTAGGACTCCCTTCATTTGCTCTTCCAGCATTCTAATCTTTTGAGAATCATCCATCGGCCCTTCAAAGCCCCCTCCAGAGAAGGCGTCTTCCTGTTGATCCTCTTGCCACATACCGTTTCCAGCCCCGTATCCATCATACGCATTATTACGTCCAGCTCTGACCTGATTCATCCCCGGAACTCGGCCTCTGTTGCCATACCCTTGAACACCTCCAGCAGGACCACCAGCCACAAAACCAGCACCGTTTCCGTTTCCAAAACCTCCGTAGCCCTGATTGACCATACCATAACCATCTTGCCCAAAGCCTTGAGCATTAAAGCCATACTTGCCGGTATTGTCGAATCCCTGATCGTTGAATCCGAACCCAGCGTTGACAAAGCCATTACCTCCGAGATTATCTCCCAAATTAACATCACCTAGCCCAGCGTTATGGACAGCAGTTTCATTTCCACCTCCGACGTTACCATTCACAGCAGCGGTAGCGTTGTTGACGTTAGCAGCAGTCACATTGACGACAGGCGGAGCCACTGGCGTTGGAGTGCCATCTCCATGAGCAGTATCAACCCGGACAGACTGATGATCTTCGTTACCATGACCAGCGTTGCGAGCCAACAGAGGCTGGACCATGGCCTGCAAGTTCTCTTGCCCTTTTGCTATAGCCTCCATGGTTTGCATGAAGAGGGCGAGCTTCTCGCGTACATCCTGCATCTCGTTCTGAATCTGGTCCATGACTTTCCGACAGTTGGATCGTGTAGAATAGCGGTGCGGATGTTGATCTGGAATCCTGTTAAGTACCTTAATCAAAGCAGGAGATAAGACACCATTCAAAGATTACCTGTTATGCAAGATGAATATGAATGCAATGCAATGTGTCTGTGCATTAAGGAAGTTCATTCCCCCAGTTCTAGTGCGAAGGTGCCGGTGCAGTGACAGTGTTGACAATAGGAATATCGGAGCTGAATCATAGAAAGCCTCATATATAACAGAGAGAATCAATAAGCCCAGGGTACAATATCACTGAGAGTACAAAGATGGCATAACCTCAACCAACAATCCTGGTGATGGTCAGCACTATGCAAATAAAGCGTACAAATAATGGAATGATCAAATCCTCCCAAAAGTCTGGTGCTCCTCTATCAACTTCTTGGTCTCCGGATGGCTTGGTCGATCGAGCAGCCCTTCAACAAGCTGGTTTCTCTTCTTAAGAACACGGCGTACGTCTTCAGCAGTTTCTTCCCATGCCGCTTCTCCGAGGCAATCTTCTAGCTTTCGCTTCTGGGACACTGCTTCATCTCTGGATTTGATTGCCTTGTTCAGTGCATGCTGGACACTATACCGGTTCATCACTTCTTCCTCACACTTCTTGATGCTAGACTTCAACTTCTCTTCGAGGTCAGAAATTTGCTGCTTTAGCTTATCTTCCCTTTTCTTGTTGTTGGTGAGTGTAGCATTCCAAGTCTTGTTGCAAGAAGATATCTCTCGGTGTGCTGCGTCAAGCGCCTTCTTTTTGGCTTCCAGCATGTCATGGGAGCTTCTGAACTCTTGCCCCAGACGTTCGCGCTTCTTCTTTTCCTCGGTCAACTCAGCTCCTAACCTGTTTACCAGCTCAATCTGTTGTTGGAAAGCATATACGGCCTTGTTCTTCTCGCTGCGTGCCTGGGCTAACTCTTGCTCTAACCCTTCGTTAATCTTCATTAAGGCTTCTTTCTCCCTCACAACCTGTTCATAGACTTCCCTAGAAACAGTGGTCGGCTCTTCTACCGGAATAGGATCAAGAATTGGTGCCTCTGGAAACGGCATCTTCAACTGACTAGCCCTCTCCTGAATCCAAACTCTGTAAGGTGCATAGGCCTGACAGTCATTCTTTCCCAACAACGGCTTCCCTTTGCGGTTAATACGCGTCCAAGCATGTCGCAACTTGGCTAATAACTCCCCCTTCACGTCACCGGTGAAGTACAGAGATTCCTGTACTTCTTCCTCTTGAGGTGGATTCTTCAGCGCATATCCAAACTGGCGAATGAATAGAGAAGGGTTGTAATTGATACACCCTTTTCTTCCTATCAATGGCACATTAGGGTACCCAGCACAGCTAAAGATGAGCTCAGATCCCAACAGGTCTCTATCAAACCACTCCATATCTTCCGACGATAGCCTCATCAGACGCTCTGGCCAACCAACTGGAACTGTAGTCTCTGCAGTAGATCCTCTCTTAGGAAGGTGACTCTCAAACCACATACTCAACAAGGGTACACACAGATGAACATTCTTCCCTCTTCCCTTCTCATTCTTGTAATGCAGCGAGTGGTAGAGATCTCCGAGTAAGGTAGGTACAGGATTACCAGCGGCGAACAAGTAGAAAGCATCGAAGTCCACAAAATCCGGTATATTGGGGAATAGTACTATGCCATAAATGCACAAGGCCAACACAGCATTGAAAGCAACCCAGCACCCATTCTTAGCATACTCTTGGGCTTTACCAACTAAGAACTGAAATGAGAAGCCTGGAACTCCACGGGAAACAGTAGTCACAAGTTCAGAAGCATCAACATGCAAGGCTTTTGCCAATTCCTCCGGCTTGGGTTTGGCATCATAATGGATGAACGGAACCTGGTTCTGCACAGGCATCTCAACATACTCAGCGTATTCCTCCAGAGTTGGTCCCATAATAAAGTCAGAGAACGTGAAACACCTCAAAGCAGGGTCGTAGAATTGCATCAAAGCATACAGCCCATCTAACTCTACCTCTGTAGGTTTGCACACCAATCTCAGTAATCTACCATAACTCATCCGGAAACTCCTACGAACACCCTCATCAGCAAGAGAGATCAACCCCAGTAAAGGAACAATATCAGGCGTAGGCAACTTGTAAGCAACTGTTCTCCTTAGGCTAGTCATGATCAAACACTCAGAAGTCTAGGCACTAGAACTAGGGAAATGCACATGCACCTGCAGCACAGACACACGTTAGTGAAATGCAAATGATAATGTATATGCAGGGATGCAATGCAAGTAACATTCAACAGGGACCAAAGCTGCAGCTGAATAGACTAAACTCAATCAAGAAAGGTCTCAGATAGACCATCCAGAAGTCATCAACCCTGGTCTCAGATAGACCTAAAATGGAACTCCAACACGGGTCTCTGACAGACCTCAAACCATAACTCCAACTGGTCTCTGATAGACCTCAAATCACATCCATAACTGATCTCTGACAGACCTCATAACACATCTCCAACTGGTCTCTGACAGACCTCAGAACACATCTCCAAATGGTCTCTGACAGACCTCAGAATAAATCTCCACATGGTCTCTGACAGACCTCAGAATAAACCTCCACATGGTCTCTGACAGACCTCATGACTCTCCATAAATAACCAAGATCTCTGATCAAGAACAAACCGGTAGTCTGGAGGTCTAGTTACCTGCATACCCCTGAATCCCCTCACAGGTGGGTGGCCCTATAACTGGCACAAGGTACGGCATCCTATGCGGTCGTCGGCGTCACAGACTTTCAGGGTTGATGATACGATTCCCAGAAGGAGTGGCATCATCAAATCCTGAAGAGGCCTCACTCAGCCAACTTCCAAATGATCGGTCCCCAGAGTCGACAATCCAACTAACCAGCAACCCACGCCAACCAAAGGAAGGGGCAGGAGGCCAACCAGAGGAACCTCGTCTGAGTGTAGATTTCATGGGACACCAAAGCAAGCAAAGCAAGCGGGCACCCACTAATTTCTACTCTAATTCTAGGTGCACTCAAGCCCAGGTCCGGCTTATCTCTCAATATCAGAACACCCGTCACACCCCGCTACAGCAATAATAAACAATATATAAAGCTGAAAATACAAGGTTAGAAATATAAAAATAACCCCATACAAAATCCTCGACGGGAAAACAAGCGTTAGGATTGACTCTCTTAAGGGACGTTGGATCCCAAATGCATAAGAACCATCGCAGTCCTTAGCAGCCAGGGGACGTTGGATCCCCAGCAGAGTCGCCAGCTGTCGCTACTGCGAAAATCGGCGCCGGCTGAACAGAAGAGTCGCCACCGTGCGTTATTTATCCCACGGGAGGGAAAGGAAACGCTCAGAGTAAACCTCGCACAACACGGGAAAGGTATGGTCATCGCAACCAAAACCTGGGTTCGGGAGTCGGTTACGCAAGGGGAAGGTATTAGCACCCCTCACGTCCATCGTACTCGATGGGATCCACGCTTGTTTTCGGGTATGGATTGTTATTCTATCTAAACTAAAAGGTCAGGGGTTAAAAGAAAAGAAAATGAAAATAAAAAATGACTCGGCAAAGTATCGCACTTTATGCCTACGTATTCTCGTCTGGAACGAGAAATCAGAGTCAACGTAGTTCGCCTACCTACGGGAAAGGAGGGGAAGGTTGCTCGCTAGGATATCGCATCCTATGCCTACGTACTTTCACACGGCATGAAAGATCAGAGCAAACGTAGTTCGGGCCACGTACGACACAAGCTTGTCTTGATTGATTTTATTCCTTCTGAAAAAGGTTTTTCTGATTAACAGTCCAAGCGGACAAAAGATGATGGCTTGATGAGTTCACATTCTTTTACGGAAGAAGTGTCTTTTATTGTGTTTGAAATCTTTATGTGTTTTTCTGTTTGTTTTGAGAAAGAAAGAGACAGAACTCTAACCTACGGTTGCGAAGGGAAACAAACTAACCTAGTGTTATCATGCATGGGTTAAGACCTAGTGTCTATCATGCTCCTCTCCTGCACAGAGAGAAACAGAGATCCTACGGGATAGGCAGAAACAGAAACAATAACAGATATATACAGTAAAACAGTAAAATGCATGGATGCAACAGTACAAGCGAGGCAAGGGAGCCCCACTCAACCTCGAACCTAGAAAACAATAGGCAAAAGTGAACAGGCTTCACTTTCAACCCAGCAGGGTAAACAGCAAACAATACAGTTCAGAAAACCAATCAATACATCAACAAATGAAATACAACAGCATCAGCAGCTCTGAATCAACAACTGGCTTCAAGCAATCTCCAATCATTCACAAGCTTCAACAAGCATCAATCTCTATCTTCATGACCTTCAGGCAAGGGCTTTGATCATCAGTCTTCCATCTGCAATGGCTTTTCTTCAAGCTCAAACCTCCAGGATGAGGGATCAGTCACAAGAGTGAATTGAGTGTTAAGCAATCAGCTGACTACCAAAGGTGGTGAACAGACTGCTTCTAACACAAGAGACATTTTCTCTCAAGAGTTCTATCTCATAGACACCATCACCAAGCCTTCCAAAGGAAGGGGGTGAGTGTCTTAGAGAGACTCTGAATCACAGAGAAGAATGGATGCAGACAAGGCAATCCATGTTTGAGAAACAATCATTCTAATCTAGAGCTCTGCCTAGCTCCTAAACCCTAGTCTCCTCAGCAACTGCTAGCAAGAAACTCCTCCTCAACTCTGACAGTTGATCTTCAATCTTTGAATCTCCAATGGCTTCATCTTCACAAATCTTCAGCTTCCCCAGGGCCCCAGACAAACCCAATACCCAAACAAACAATCAATAAACCCCAGAGGGCACACCACACCAAACAGCAGATATACAGACAGTAATAATAGCAGTAGGGGAATCTTGACTTTTCTCTAAGGGATCTAATAACTACCCATAGCCCCTATAGTCCCATAACTAACCTATTCAAACCCTAAGTCCTAAGGGAGAAAATTGAACTTCCTAAGTTGTTACCTAAAACCCTAGTTTTGTTCATGGTATTCAAGCATTTATTAATCACCTAAAATTAACCTCTAGAAATGGGAGCTAAAATATTTCTATAAGCCTAATATCTCATCTAAACAATATGAAAAGAATGATCAAAAAATATCAAAGCAAGTGAGAGAACAAAAATCATAAAAATGATGCATGAAATGAATTATTTAATATGACATTTATTTAGAAAATATGTAAAAAATATGAAATAAAACTAAAAATGAAATTTTATTTTCCTATAATATTCTAGACATTTTAATGAAAATATGGTAAAAAGAATGGATTAAAAAACATTTTTTATGAATTTATTATGATTTAATGAAATTGGTGAAAAATTAAAATGAAATAAGAAAAAATAAAAATGAATTAAATGAGCCAGAGGGGGTGCATTCAGTAGGCGCGCTCAGTTCATTATTGGATGGGCCAGACAGGGTAGGGTGCGCATAGCAAATCAATTCAGGCCCAGAATCACTTCAGAGTTATTGAAATCAAAGAAAATCAGCAGGGGGTGAAAATAGAAACCAAACCACGTTGAAATTTGGAATTGGGCTCACATTGGGGGTGTGGATAGCATCACAAGCTGAGGCCCGCCCGTTTCAATTAATGAAACGGTGCGTTTGGCACCCAGTCAACTCCCTCCAAAACAGAATTAAATAACAGCCATTAGATCTCTCCCCAAGTCAAGAGTCTTCACACGCATTGGACGGACCAGATTATGTCTTCCCCACTTGGATCTGAAACTAGGGTTTCCTTTCACCATGAACATCCATGCACGCATAACTTCCTCCTCTCTGTTCTCACTCCACACGCAACGAATCCTCACGCCATAAACATGAAATCTGCTCAAAATCTTTCACTCTACAATCCTATGATCTCACATCAATCTGAAACTCAATAAATCTCTCAATCCGATAGCATCAATCTCTGATTTCCATGGAAGGCCACTGATATGCAACATCACCATTCTCAATCAAACTTAACCTAAACTGAACTACAACTAATGGAGGTTAACCTATGCTATCAAGTTGCAATTATAACACATTCATCCAAGAGATTCGAACACAAACAGATTATGGCACCTGCTAACAAACCTCACCAAATCGTTCCAAACTCACCTAAACTAATCTCCTAACCACCTAGATCAATTCTACACTAACAAAATCATGCCTAACTAACTGAATCGAGCTGTGTGATTGAAAACTTACCTTATGCAAAATCTTGCAAACAGCTATGGAGATGGAAGATCTGAGGCTTTGAAGTGTTGAATCTTGATCAATCCTTGAGGAACTTGATTCTGTATGCACAAACTTGGAGGTTCCTTGCTTGAATCATGCAATCCACTTGAACTTGTAATTTTGATGATCTTGAGAAAAGCACTCGAAAATGGATGATAACTACCAGAAACTTGCTTCAATTATGATCTATGATGATGATGGAGTGAAATTGAATTGATTATGATGAAGATTGATGAAGAATTTGAGAGATTTGGAATGAAACTTTTATGAAAAAAGTGTGAGAAATCTTGTGAAATTCTTGGTACAAATGAGGCCAACCCTTGATCAATGCACATTTCATGAATATATAGGCCCCAAATGAACATTCTAGATCCATCTTGCACATTCCCTTGCTTTCCAACTTTGGTTCATTTTGATCATGTTTCTTAAATGATAAGCAACCATGGATAACTTCATTTTTTCCTTCTAAACTCCAAAAAGTGGGTGAACCATTGTTCTTAGAATTGCTTTTCCATTCAAAATCATATATTGGAAGTCTCCATTTGGACTTGTAAATCTCCCAAACCATTTTCCAACTTGAAAGTATTCACTTTATAAGCCTTTTTAGTTCATATTTTGACCTATCATGCAACTCCATGCTATGAGCTTCTCCAATAACTTGTGACCTTCTTTCTAGACTTAAAATCCCATTTGGAGCAAGTTTGATGTTGTAAGTTTTTCCATTTGAGGCCTCCTTGTATGAGTTTTGGACATAGGTTAAAATGACCTGTAATTCACAAATGCCCAAAATACCCTTTGCTTGTCAAGACCATAAGTTGAGTTCTCCACATCATATGAAGGCATGCCATACCATTCTAGAAAGCTAAGACAATGAGGAACAACTCTTATGTTGACCAAGAATTCATTTGAAATCTCCTTGAGGGGTAAAACTAGCTTGGAAGTCAAGTCACTTTCACAGACAAAAATTCAGACACCCCAGATGACCTGTAACTTGTAAGGACCATAACTTGAGTTCTATAAATCTCCTTGAAGTCTTCCACCACTCAAATTAAAGGTCTTGAGATCCTCTACAAGTTTCATGTTGGCCAAGAAGCCATTTGAAGCTAGCATTTTGACTTATCTTGCTTGGAAATTTGACCTAAACTAGGGGATTTTACAGAGAAACCCTAATTTAGTAACTCCTCTTCTCCTTGATTTCTCTTGAATTCTCCTTGTCATATCTCCATATATTTATTCTCCATGTCAAATTATGAACCCCACATCTCTCCAATAGACTTGAATGCCCTCTTAAGTCAGTCAATTGACCTAGGGTTGACCTAGGGTTGACCCAGATGAAACCCTAGTTGACTGCCTTCAACTATAGCTCTTGTGCCTTTATCAATGACTTGTTTTCTTCTCCAAATGACTTTATAGGTCTCTCAAGATGTCTAGATGCTCTCCATGCTTTCATTTCACAGCTCATAACCCTCTTGTTGATCCTCAGATACCCTCAGCTAGGAGATGGACTCAAGGCTTGATCTGCTGAACTCTTTGCTTTCAAATTCTTTCTTGATGACTTGAATATGATTGAATTGGGATAATAACCTCTTGATAGGCCTCTGGAGATGAGAATAATGATTGGTCCCCTGTTGAATGACTTGCTATGCTTATGCTATGCAAATGGTTAGTCTATGTACATGACCCTACATGCAAATGCTAATGATGATGAAACATAAACCAAGGAATAAGGTTGGGCAAATTTTAGGGTGCAACAGGTAAGGGGAGGAGTTGTGATGTTCGATCTTGAAATTCTGACAGAGCTCCTCCATCATTTTGTTGTTCAGGTTTGAACCGTTGTCCGTGATTATCCGCTCGGGGATCCCATATCTGCAAATGATATCCCTCTTGATGAATCTGGCCACCACTTGCTTCGTTACATTTGCGTAAGACGCCGCTTCTACCCACTTGGTGAAATAATCGATTGCTACTAGGATGAACCGATGCCCATTAGAAGTTGTCGGCTCGATCTTTCCAATCATATCAATCCCCCACATCGAGAATGGCCAAGGCGATGACATCACATTCAGAGGACTCGGAGGCACATGGATCTTATCAGCGTAGATTTGGCACTTGTGGCACTTCCTCGCAAAGTTGAAACAATCAGTTTCCATAGTCAGCCAAAAATAACCTGCCCGCAGCAGCTTTCTCGTTATAGCATGCCCACCGGCATGCGTACCAAAGGTACCTTCGTGTATTTCCTCCATGAGCAGTTTTGCCTCTCTTTCATCTACACAACGCAATAGCACCAAGTCGTGGTTCCTTCTGTATAAGACACCGTCCGGATTCACATAAAAATTACCCGCTAATCTCCTGAGAGTCTTCTGATCTTGACTGGATGCCCCAGCCGGATACTCTTTATTCTTCAGAAAATTAAGGATATCAAAATACCACGGTTTGTTATCGGATGCTTCGTCAATAGCAAATACGAAAGCTGGTCTGTCAAGCCGAGAGATAATGATTCGGGGAGCCTCGTTCCGGAAGTTGACTTTGTACATGGAAGACAAAGTGGCCAGGGCGTCAGCCATTTGATTCTCTGCCCGCGGTACGTGATGCAATTCAACCTTATCGAAGAAAGGCAACAATCTCCTTGCATAATTCATGTAATGTATCAAGTTGGGTTGACGTGTCTCCCATTCCCCTTTGATCTGATTCACCATCAGAGCTGAGTCTCCGTATACGTCTAAATTCTTGATTCGCAAATCAATGGCTTCTTCAAGCCCCATTATACAAGCTTCGTATTCGGCCTCATTATTGGTAACAGCAAAGGTCAATCGGGCAGTGAACGGGATGTGCGACCCGTGTGGCGTAGTGATGATTGCCCCTATTCCGCTACCGTAAGCATTCACAGCTCCGTCAAATATCATCTTCCATTTAGAACCCAACTCTGGTCCTTCGTCTGGCAACGGCTCTTCACAATCTTTCATCTTTAGGTGCATGATATCCTCGTCAGGAAAATCAAACCTCATCGATTGGTAATCTTCAATAGGCTGCTCCGCCAGGTACTCAGACATCACGCTCCCCTTTATAGCCTTTTGTGAGACGTATTGGATGTCACATTCAGTTAAGACCATCTGCCAACGGGCAATCCTTCCTGATAGCGCCTGCTTTTCGAACACATATTTGATAGGATCCATCTTCGAGATGAGCATGGTTGTATGATTCAACATGTATTGTCTCAAACGCTTGGCGGCCCAGGCTAGCGCGCAACAAGTTTTCTCAAGCATTGAGTATCGAGATTCACACTCTGTAAATTTCTTACTCAAGTAGTAGATCGCATGCTCTTTTCTTCCTGTCTCGTCGTGCTGACCGAGAACACAACCCATGCTTCCCTCAAGAACCGTCAAATACATGATCAAGGGTCTCCCTGCCACCGGGGGTATCAAAATAGGAGGCTCCTGCAAATACTGCTTTATTTTATCGAACGCCTTTTGACAATTTTCGTTCCACATTACAGCTTGATCTTTCTTCAACAGCTTGAATAATGGTTCACACGTGGCCGTTAGGTGAGATATGAACCGGGTGATGTAGTTCAACCTCCCTAAAAACCTGCGTACCTCTTTCTCTGTTTTAGGCGTCGGCATTTCTTGAATCGCTTTTATTTTAGCAGGATCGACCTCTATTCCTCTTTCGCTTACGATAAACCCCAGCAGTTTACCCGATCTCACCCCGAAGGTGCATTTGTTAGGGTTCAGTCTCAGCCTGAACTTCCTAAGCCTTTTAAATAACTTCAGCAGATTCACCAGATGCTCTTCCTCCGTCTGGGATTTGGCAATCATATCGTCAACATAAACTTCGATCTCTTTATGCATCATATCATGAAAAAGAGTCGTCATAGCCCGCTGATATGTTGCCCCAACATTTTTCAAACCAAAGGGCATCACTTTGTAGCAAAATGTTCCCCAAGGCGTTATGAAAGTGGTCTTCTCCATATCCTCTGGCGCCATTTTAATCTGATTATCGCCTGAAAAGCCATCCATGAAGGAGAATACGGAGTATTGAGCAGTATTATCAACTAGCACGTCGATGTGAGGAAGTGGAAAATCGTCTTTTGGGCTTGCTTTATTCAAATCTCTATAATCCACGCACATTCGAACCTTGCCGTCTTTCTTTGGCACTGGTACGATGTTAGCAACCCATGAGGGATATTTTGTCACAGCCAGGAAACCAGCGTCCCACTGTTTTTGAACTTCCTCTTTGATCTTCACTGCCATATCTGGTTGAGTTCTGCGAAGCTTTTGTTTGACTGGCGGGCATTCTTCTTTCAGTGGCAGGCGGTGCACAACCATGTCTGTATCGAGCCCTGGCATATCTTCATACGACCAAGCGAATACATCACTATACTCTCGGAGCATTTCAACCAGTCTTCGCTTGATATCGCTCTGCAGTGCGGCACCGATACGAATGTTCTTCTCAACCCCTTCCGACCTCAAGTTGATAATTTCGATGACCTCTTCGTGAGGCAGAATGACTCTCTCCTCTTGCTTCACCAACCAAGACAGTTCTTCAGGAACGTCACTATCTTCGACAACCTCTTCTTTGGCCTGAAATACCGGATGCTCAAAGTCGGGACGAGTCATAGGTGGTTCAAGGATGTCATCTGAAAATGTTATCCTGCAAAAGGAATGGTTAAGTGCTTCAAAATGCGTATAAAGAGAATAACCACGTTGCCATTTTATTGAAAAATATAAAACAAGAAAGAAAGAGATTACAGTATTTGCACATGAAAAAACGCCATTTATTTAATGATTAACACGCAATGTTCATAACAACACAACCCTAAGCAAACCCTGATGCCCCGGGCAAGACATCAGATTATTCAACAATTAATAAAGCAAAGCATTACTGTTTAAGAGTCACAGGAACAAGCTCCTGAATAGACCAGTTGCACAGTCCCTGTCCTGGCGTGCTTGGCTGAATCCAGGTATCCATATCACAGTCGCTGTCTCCTTCGTCAGACTCCGAAGCAGCGTTGATGGTTTCATGACATACTCCACTGGCAGAGATGGTTATTGGCCCTCTGAAACGGGGTGCTCCCACAACGGGTGTTGACGACGACGGTTGGTATCCCAGCCCGAACCGGTCCATCTTCACAGGAATATCCAGCACTTTGCCCCAGCCCTTTGCTTCTCCTGCCTCCACCAGAGCTTGAGCTTCTTTATATGACGAAACGGCTATCTCCGACGCTTTGCTCGGCCCGGGACCTTTGTCCTTGATACGCAATCCTTCAAATGCCTGGCAGGGTGTTTCGTGGATCTCTCCGTCGACCTCCACATATTTAAATGACGACAGATGGCTGACCAGGATGTCCTCTTCTCCGCATACGGTGACTACGCGTCTCCGACCATATATTTCAACTTTTGATGCAGGGTAGATGTGACTGCCCCAGCCCCATGAATCCAGGGTCTTCCGAGCAGGCAACTATACGCAGGCTGTATATCCATGATATAAAATTCAGTCGCAAATACCTTCGGCCCCACCTGCAGAGGCAATGTTATCGATCCAAAGACTGTTCTTCGCGTGCCATCAAACGCTCTGACTACCAAGTCACTGGGCGTGCACAAGATTCCTCTGACATCTAGCTTCATCATCGCTTTCTTGGGCAGCACATTCAAAGACGACCCGGTGTCGACCAATACATGCGACATTACTGATCCTCTACACTCGAAAGATATGTGCAGCGCCATATTATGATCTCTCCCTTTCGGGGTCAAATCGAAGTCGGTAAAGCCCAAGCTGTGGCCTGCATTTACATGTGCCAACACTCCTTCCAGCTGATTTACAGAGACGTCTTGGGGGACGAAGGAAGTATCCAGGACTTTCAACAAAGCATTTCTGTGAGCTTCAGAACATAAGAGCAAAGACAGGATAGATATCTTTGACGGCGTCTGCTGCAGATGCTCCACAATCTTATAATCACTTTTTCGAATCAAGCGCATGAACTCTTCTACCTCTTTCGATGCCGATTCTTTATCGCTTGCTTGCACTGGGACATTCTCAACCATTTTCCCCTTTCCTTTCGCTAGTCTTTCGGCCTCCACTTCAGGTGATATAAAGATTCTACCACTCCTTGTCATACCTCCTGAACCAACAACGTTATCCACAGTCTCGGCTGGCTGGTTATTAACATCAATCTTTATCCCGTCACAATACACCTCCAACCCATATGACCAGGGGACTGCTTTTGTGTTCTCGTACGGGATCAGTCCGGCCTTAGTTATGGTGATCGGTGGTCGCTGGACCGGTGCTGCAATAGTGACTGTCTTTCGAGGAATCGTTACAGTGGCCACATCACTCTGATCATCTGCTACTGCCCCTGCGGGCTCTTCAGTTGCTGCTCGGTCAAACTGCAATGTGCCCCCATCAATTAAAGCCTGAATGCCTTTCTTCAAATCATCACACCCCCCAGCTAGGGTCCAGCATTCTAAGCAATACTCGTCACATCCTGGATAAACACCCCCTTGCAACAATCTGCTTTTTATCTCGCTCAGCGGTGTCTTTAAATCGTCGACATTCATAATCAGATTCAACCCTTCCTCAGTCAGAATGGCGTTTGCCCCATGATTAGGCATGGGTTTCTGCACTATATTCGGTCCTGCTGTTCCGAAATTGATAGTCTTATTGTCCAAAAGATCCTGCACAACGTGCTTAAAAGCATGGCAACCTTCTATATCGTGGCCCGGAGCCCCAGAATGAAACTCACAGTGCCTGCTTGCGTCATAACCATATGGAGGAGTTCCCGTTATCGGTGCCAGAGTTCTCTTCTCTACCAGGTTCAAACCCAACAGTGTCTGCAACAAATCTGCATAGGTTGAGGGAGGCTTCTCAAACACTCTTCTTGGTTTACCACCCTGGAATCTCCGCTGAGCCTGCTGCGCCCCCTGCTGTGGTTGTTGCTGCTGCTGTTGCTATTGCATTGGCTGCTGCTGGAACGGTTGCTGTTGTTGAAGTGGTTGTTGCTGATATGGAATAGTAACACTCGCCACCTGCTGCGGCTGATGATATTGGTTTCGACCCCTGCCTCGGCCTCGGCCACGGCCTCCAAATACTGCGCTTGCCTCACCCTGACGGCGCCCACCAAAAGCCTTCCTATTACTGCCAGATGTAGTTGATTCCTCAGCCTGGAATTTTCCTTGCTTAATGTTACGTTCAATCTTTTCTCCCATCAGAATTAAGTCTGAAAAACTGGCCAGAGATGTATGAAACAGCATGTCATGAAACAAGCCTGTGAATGTGCCGACGAACATGTCATTCATTTCCTTGTCTTCTAAAGGAGGGCGGACCCTGGCAGCCATATCGCGCCACCGTTGCGCGTACTCTTTAAAGCTCTCACCCTTCTTCTGCGACAACCCTGTCAATTGGACCCGATTGGGCGCCAAGTCGCTGTTATACTTGTAGTGAGCTACAAATGCCTCTGCTAATTGCTTCCATGTCTTGATATTGGTTGGCTCCAACCCCATGTACCACTCTAGGGAAGGGCCTGACAAACTATCTTTAAAGAAATGCATTAGCATTCTCTCATCAGTTGAGTACGCAGACATCTTTCTGTAATAAGCCCGCACGTGTACTTTCGGACATGTGTCCCCTTTATACTTATCAAACGTAGGAGCTTTGAATTTGATTGGCACCCTCAAGCCAGGTACCAGGCCCATTGTTGCCATGTCCAAGCCCACAGCACTTTGGTTCAGGACCCCCCTCATCTGCTCTTCTAGCATTCTGATCTTCTGGGAGTTATCCATCGGCCCTTCGAAACCTCCGCCGGAGAAAGCGTCCTCCTGCTGATCTTCCTGCCACATACCATCCCCAGCTCCATACCCATCATATCCATTATTGCGGCCAGCTCTAATCTGATTCATCACTGGGCCTCGACCTCTGTTGCCGTACCCTTGAACACCTCCAGCAGGCCCAAAAGCCATTAACCCAGCGCCGTTTCCATTTCTGAAACCTCCGTAACCCTGATTGGCCACACCATAACCATCTTGCCCAAAGCCTTGAGCATTGAAACCATATTTCCCAGCGTTATCGAATCCCTGATCATTGAACCCGAATCCCGCATTGCCAAAGTCGTTGCCTCCCATATTATCACCCAAGTTGACATCACCAAGCCCAACGTTATGGACAGCAGTCTCGTTCCCAACTCCGACGTTACCATTCCCAGTAGCGGTAGCGTTGTTGACATTAGCAGCAGGTATATTGACTACAGGTGGAGCCACTGGCGTGGGAGTGCCATCTCCTTGAACAGTATCGACCCGTACAGACTGATGATCCTCGTTACCGTGACCAGCATTTCGGGCCAACAGAGGTTGGACCATGGCTTGCAAATTCTCCTGACCTTTTGCAATAGCTTCCATGGTCTGCATAAAGAGAGCTAGCTTCTCGCGCACATCTTGCATCTCGTTCTGCATTTGATCCATGATTCTTCGACAATTGGTGCGAGTGGAATAGCGGTGCGGGTGCTGATCTGCAATCCTGAAAATACCTGGTACAGAGCAGGAAATAAGACACCATCCAAAGATTACCTGTAATGCAATATGAATATGAATGCAATGCAATGTGTGTCTGTGCATTAGGGAAATTCATTCCCCGATTCTAGTGTGAAGGTGCCAGTGCAAGCAATACAAAGATCAGAGTTGAATCACAAAAAGCCTCATATATTGCAGAGAAACCAATAAGCCAAGAATACAATGTCACTGAGAGTACAAAGAGAAGGCATGACCTCAACCAACAATCCTGGTGATGGTCAGCACTATGCAAATAAAGCATACAAGCTACTACATGAAATGATCAAACACCCCCATAAGTCTGGTATTCTTCTAGCAACTTCTTGGTCTCCGGATGACTTGGTCGAGCAAGCAGCCCTTCAACAAGTTGGTTTCTTTTCTTAAGAACACGTCGCACGTCTTCGGAAGTTTCTTCCCATGCCCCCTCTCCGAAGCGATCCTCTAGTTTACTCTTCTGAGACACAGCTTCATCTCTGCCTTTGATGGCCTTGTTCAGTGCATTCTGGAGACTGTACCGGGTCATCACTTCTTCTTCACACTTCTTGATGCTGGACTTCAACTGCTCTTCGAGGTCGAAAATTTGCTGCTTCAACTTATCCTCCCTCTTCTTATTGTTGGTGAGCGTGGCATTCCAGGTCTTATTGCAAGAAGAGATCTCTCGGTGAGCGATGTCAAGCGCTTTCTTCTTGGATTCAAGCATGTCATGGGAGCTTCTGAACTCTTGCCCCAGACGTTTGCGCTTCTTCCTCTCCTCAGTCAACTCAGCCCCTAACCTGTTCATTAGCTCAATCTGCTGTTGGAAAGCATACACGACCTTGTTTTTCTCACTGCGTATCTGGGCTAGCTCCTGCTCTAACCCTTCGTTGATCTTCATCAAGGCTTCTTTTTCTTTCACAAATTGGTCGTAGGCCTCCCTAGAAACAGTAGTTGGCTCTGCTATCGGAATAGGAACAAAAACTGGTGCATCTGGAAATGGCATCCGCAACAGACTTGCTATCTCTTGAATCCAAACTCTATAAGGTGCATAGGCCTGACAGTCATTTTTCCCTAACAACGGCTTCCCTCTTAGGTTAATACGCGTCCAGGCATGCTGTAACTTGGCTAACAACTCCCCCTTCAAATCTCCGGTGAAGTACAGAGATTCCTGTACTTCTTCCTCCTTTGGCGGGTTCTTCAGCGCATATCCGAATTGACGGACCAACAGTGATGGGTTGTAGTTGATACACCCTTTTCTTCCTATCAGCGGGACATTAGGGTACCCAGAACAACTGAAGATAAGCTCGAATCCCAGCAGATCTCTATCAAACCATTCAACGTCTTCGGAAGATAGCCTCATCAGGCGCTCTGACCAGCTAGCTGTGGTTGCACTATCCACAAAAGACCCCTTCATGGGAAGATGACTCTTGAACCACATATTCAACAAAGGAGCACAGCAGTAAACAACCTTCCCCCTTCTATTTTCGTTCTTGTAGTGCAATGAGTGGTAGAAGTCTCCGATCAACGTTGGCACTGGATTGCCGGCAGCGAATAGATGGAAAGCGTCCAGGTCTACGAAATTGGGCAGGTTAGGGAATAGCACAATCCCATAAATGCATAGAGCCAAAATAGCATTGAAAACTACCCAACATCCGTTCTTGGCATACTCCTGAGCCTTGCCAACCAGGAAGTCAAGAGAGAAACCTGAAACCCCAAGCCACGAAGTCACTAACAGTTCTGCAGCGTCCATATGCAAGGCTTTGGCTAAGTCCTCCAACTTGGGCTCAGCAGCAGAGTGAATAAAGGGAACCTTGTTCTACACCGGTAGCTCAGTAAACTCCACATACTCCTCAATGGTGGGCCCTAGAATGAAGTCAGCAAACGTAAAACATCTCAATGCGGGGTCATAGAACTGCATCAAGGTGTACAGCCCGTTCATCTCATCAGTAGTGGGCTTGCAGACTAATCTCAGTAATCTCCCGTGGCTCATTCTGAAGCTTCTCCTAACCTCTTCATCAGCAAGAGATATCAGACCAAGCAAAGAAGTAATATCAGGTGAAGGCAGCTTATACGCAACTGTTTTCCTCAAACCAGCCATAATCAACACTCAGATGTCTGGGCACTAGAATCGGAGGATATGCAAATGCACCTGCAGCACAGACACACGTTAATGGGATGCTATGATAATGGGTATGCAAACAATGCAATGCAAGTAACATGCAACAGGGACCAAATGCCGTAGCTGAATAGCCTGAACCATATCAAAAAGTCTCAGATAGACTCTCTAGAAGTCCTCAAACCCTGGTCTCAGATAGACCTAAACAAAGCTCCAACAATGGCCTCTGACAGACCTCAAACCATAACTCTAACTGGTCTCTGGCAGACCTCATATCATATCTCCAACTGGTCTCTGACAGACCCCAGAACTATCCAACTGGTCTCTGACATACCTCAGAACTCTCCAACTGGTCTCCAACAGACCTCATAACTCTCCATAAATACCCAGGATCTCTGATCAAGAAATGACCGGTATCTGAAAGTCTAGTTACCTGCATAACCCCAAACCCTCTCACAGGTGGATGTCCTAGTAACTGACAAAGGTATGGCATCCTATGCGGTCGTCGGCGTCACAGAATTTCAGGGTTGATGATACGATTCCCAGAAGGAGTGGCATCATCAAATCCTGAAGAGGCCTCACTTAGCCAACTTCCAAATGATCGGTTCCCGGAGTCGACAATTCAGCTGACCAACAACCCCTTCGACCCAAAGGGTAGAAAAAGAAGCCAACCAGAAGAACCTCGTCCGAGTGTAGATTTCATGAGACACTAATGTAAGCAAAGCCGGCACGCGCCCACTACTTTCTACTCTAATTCTAGGTGCACTCAAGCCCAGGTCTGGCTTATCTCTCAATCATAGAAACACCCATCACACCCCAATACAGCAATAATAATCAATACATAAAATGCTGAAAATAAAGGTCAGAAATATAAATTCGTACAAAATCTTTGACGGGAAAACAAGCGTTAGGATTGACTCTCTTAAGGGACGTTGGATCCCAAATGCATAAGAACTATCGCAGTCCTTAGCAGCCAGGGGACGTTGGGTCCCCAGCAGAGTCGCCAGCTGTCGCTACTGCGAAAATCGGCGCCGGCTGAACAGAAGAGTCGCCACCGTGCGTTATTTATCCCACGGGAGGGAAAGGAAACGCTCAGAGTAAACCTCGCACAACACGGGAAAGGTATGGTCGTCGCAACCAAAATCTGGATTCGGGAGTCGGTTACGCAAGGGGAAGGTATTAGCACCCCTCACGTCCGTCGTACTCGACGGGATCCACGCTTGTTTTCGGGTATGGATTGTTATTCTATCTACTCTAAAGGTATGGGTTAAAAAAAAGAGAAAATGAATCGGCAAAGTATCGCACTTTATGCCTACGTATTCCCGTCTGGAACGAGAAATCAGAGTCAACGTAGTTCGCCTACCTACGGGAAAGGAGGGGAAGGTTGCTCGCTAGGATATCGCATCCTGTGCCTACGTACTTTCATACAGCATGAAAGATCAGAGCAAACGTAGTTCGGGCCACGTACGACACAAGTCAGTCTTGGTTGATTTTATTCCTTCTGAAAAAGGGTTTTCTGATTAGCAGTCCCAGCGGACAAAAATGACGTCTTGATGAGTTCACACATTTTTTTTTACGGAAGAAGTGTCTTTTATTGTGTTTGAAATATTATTGTGTTTTTCTGTTTGTTTTGAGAGAGAAGAGACAGAACTCGAACCTACGGTTGCGAAGGGAATCAAACTAACCTAATGTTATCATGCATGGGTTAAGACCTAGTGTTTATCATGCTCCTCTCTTGCACAGAGAGAAACAGAGATCCTAAGGGAATATACAGAAACAGAAACAATATCAGATATATACAGTAAAACAGTAAAATGCATGGATGCAGCAATACAAGCGAGGCAAGGGAGTCCCACTCAACCTCGAACCTAGAAAAAAATAGGCAAAAGTGAACAGGATTCACTTTCAACCCAACAGGGTAAACAACAAACAATACAGTCCAGAAAACCAATCAATACATCAGAAATGAAATACAACAGAAAAGTAAACAGCATCAGCAGCTCTGCATCAATATCTGTCTTCAAGCTTCTCCCATCAGCTACAGGCTTCAGCAAGCATCAATCTCCATCTCCACAGCTTTCCAGCAAGGTCTTGATCATCAATCTTCCATCTGCAGTGGCTTTTCTTCAAGTCAATCTCCTAAGAGGGATATCAATCACCCAGATGAAGTGAATGAATGTTAGACAGTCAATTACCTACCAAGGGTGGTTCATTAACTGTTAACATTATACAGATAATTTTCCCTCAAAAGTTCTATCTTTCAAATACATTCACTGATCCTTCCAAAGGAAGGAGGTGGGTATTTGATAGAGACTTTGAATCATAAGGAAAGGATGGATGCAGACAAAGCATTCCATGTTTGAGAAACAAGCTTTCTTATCTAGAGCTCTGCCTAGCTCCTAAACCCTAATCTCCTCAACATCTGCTAGCAGGAATCTCCTCTTCAACTCTGGAAGTTGGTCTTCAGTCTCTGGATCTCCAATGGCTTCATCATCACAAGTCTTCAGCTCCCCCAATCCCCAGACAATCCCAATACCCACACAGACAAACAATAATCCCCAGAGGGCACACCACACCAATCAGTCAAATACAGACAGTAATATACCAATAGCAGTAGGGGAATCCTAGTGATTTCTGAGGGATCTAATAACTACCCATAGTCCCTATAGTCCCATATCTAAAATATTCAATCTCTAAGCCCTAGGGGAAATGATTCAATTCTCCTAAGTTGTCACTTAAAACCCTAATTTTGTTCATGGTATTCACACCTAAACTAATCACCTGAAATTAATTTCTAAAAAATATGAACTAAATTGCATATACAAGCTAACAATGTCTATTAATCAACCTAAAAAGAATGGGTGAAAAATATTAGAGCAACTATTAGAACAAAAATCAACAAATTCATGTATGAAATGAAACACCTAAAATAGGCATTTATTTGGAAAATATGGGAAAAATATCAAATAAAAAATAAAATGCAATTTTTATTTTTTATAATTTTCTAGACATTTTGAAGAAATTAATGCAAAAAGAATCATCAAAAAATATGAAGTTTATGATTTATTATGATTTTTTAAAGGATGAGAAAATATTAAAGAAATTAAAATGACAAAATATGAATAAAAGGGGAGGGGTGCCATCAGCAAGGGCGCCCAGTTATAATATCCAGGTGGGCCAGAAGATGGGGTGCGAATAGAACAAAGCGTAAGGCCCATGTGCTTCAGCAAAAATTCAAATGGAAATTACCAGAAAAAAAAAAAGAAACCTTCGGTGCCAATAGTAACAATATCATGCCTAAATTGCATTGGGCTTATAAACGGGGGTGGGGATATGAATTGTTGGACCCAGCCCAGACGCGCGTTTAAGTGAAACGTTGCGTTTCGCTTCAGTCAGCTCCCTCCATTTTTCAACTTCAAATACGGACCGTCAGATGAGATGAAAAGGTCCAAACCTGGAAATGATCTAATGGCTGAGGGTCATCGTCCCCAACGAGCCCTAGGGTTTTGCAGAATTCTTCTTCCATGCACAAACTTCCACTACTCAGTTCTCCCTCCTCACTCAACCAAACGCCACGATCTCAACACTAAAACTGCTCTACTCTTCACCCTCTACAAGATCCTAACCCTAGATTTTGCTGAATCTCATTGTATAATCGAGCTCGATAGCTGGAAGATCCTGGTACCACTGCATTACACCTGATGTGCATGATCACCAAACTTGCAAATTCTTGTACTAATGTACTCACCACATTGCACTGATTATCCTGAACTAATCTATCATGATTATCATCCCCTAAACTAGGATTTCTTGATCATCAAAGTTTCACCACTCTGCCATCAAACTTCATATAACTCTCTCTAGATCTCAGGAATCAATCCCCTATGGTCTCTAAGCATTTTTATCCTAACCACATGATCTACAACTGAATAAATAAGGAGATTTGAAAGGAAATGCCTACCTTGCAAGTGATGATGGCAGGTGTAGTTGTGATGCAATTCAAGACTAGTTAACCTCCAATATTGATCTCCAATGGATGCTGATTCTTCTGTTTGCAATGGTTGTGGCTCAAACTTCTTGAATCACCTTATCCCCTTCTTCATGCAACTTGGAGTGAAAACTTGGATCACACAAACCAGCCACGAGTTTCTCTCAATTTTCTTTGCCAATTACTCTATGATAATGGTGGATGATGATGATAACAGAAATTGAGATGATTGATGAAGTTTCAATGGAGTTTGAAGAGAAAATGCAAATGGGAGTGAAGGAATCAAAGTAGGGTTTGCAAGCTCAAAGAATCACCAACCAATGCACAAATGGCTTCATTTCCTTATATAGATGATGATTAACAGAATGAGAAGCTTCTAGATTGGTCTTAGAGGGATCTAGAAACTTGTGGAAATTTCATGAACTTATCATTTGATGGTATTTTGAATCATCTCATATCATGTTTGCACCTTTGGTAAACTTGTGTCAAAATCTCCTTTCATGAGATATTAGGAGTGTATGTATGAAAAACCAAGCTTTTCCTTGCCTTGTGTTAAGTTTTGCCATGTTGCCTTATGATGCAAGAAACAAATTTACAAAGGAAGTCCAATTTTTAAGCCTAAACTCAAAAATGTGGCTGAACCAATGTCTCTAAAATGATGTTGGGAATCAATTTGGTATATTGGATGACCCATATTGGATTTGTAGATCTCTCAAACCAAATTTTTATTTCAACTTTTTCAACTTATATGCCTTTTTAGGTCATTTTTCACCAACTTTGGTCAAGTTCCATTCCATGCATTTCCAAACTTCCATGAATTCTTTTCTTGACTTAAAATGGCATTTTGAGCAACCTTTATGTTGGGAATATTTTCATTTGAAGCTCCCTTGTATGAGTTTTAGGCATAGGCTAAGAATGACCTGTAATCCTCAGATGACCAAAATACCCTTTGCTTGCCAAGCCCATAAGTAGAGTTCCACAAATCATATGAAGGAATACTATACCATTATAGAAAGATAAGACAATGAGGAACAACTCTTATGTTGACCAGAAATTCATTTGAAATTTCCTTGAGGGGTAAAAATTTCTTGGAAGTCAAGTCACTTTCACAGACAGAATTTCAGATACCTCAGATGACCTGTAACTTGCAAGGACCATAACTTGAGTTCTATAAATCTCCTTAGTGTCTTCCACCACTCAAATTAAAGGTATTGATATCCTATACAAGTTCCATGTTGGCCAAGGATCCATTTGAAGCTTGCATTTTGACTTATCCTGCTTGGAAGTTTGACCTAAACTAGGGGATTTTACACAGAAACCCTAATTTAGAAACTCCTCTTCTCCTTGATTTCTCTTGAATTCTTCTTGGCATGCCACCATATCCTCTTCTACATGTCAAATGATGAACCCCACATCTCTCCAATAGCCCCTTAATGCCTTTCAATCAGTCAATTGACCTAGAGTTGACCCAGGGTTGACCCAGATGAAACCCTAGTTGACTGTCTTCATCCCCAACTCTTGTGACTACACCAATGACTTGTCTCTTTCTCCAAATGACTTTCTAAGTCTCCCATGATGTCTAGATATTCCCCATACTCAGCCCACAACTCACAATTTCTTTGTTGATCCTCAGGGATCCTCAGATAGGAGATGGATGCACTTGCTTGATCCATTGACTTCCCAGCTTTCAAATTCTTTCTGATGACTTGAATGATATTGACTTTGGATAATAACATCTTGATAGGCCTCTGGAGATGAGAATAATGATTGGTCCCCTGTTGAATGACTTGCTATGCTTATGCTATGCAGATGATTGGACTATGTACATGGCTCTATATGCAAATGCTAATGATATTAAAACATAAACCAAGTGAATAAGGTTGGGTAAATTTTAGGGTGCAACAATATTCAGCCAGCTTATAGTTGTCTGCTGGGACGTCCCTGGATACATTCGGCAGGCGCCGTAACATCTACGTTGCACCAAAAATTGAAGTACATAGTGGGTGGCAGTGTTGTCATTGTTTGTGAGGAAGAAGGATAATGATTAGTCATTTGTCTTCATTCAAGTACGTCGAGGTTGACGGAGAAATCCATGAGACTTTATGTCAGGCCTTTAAAACTGTGAAAGTCAAGGACAAAACACCGGTTGTAAGCAAAGCGCCTGAAGTCGCCATGTCATCCTTCAAGGAAGCCCAGGCAGTGGTGAAGGCTAGGGCATCACAAGGTTGGGGCTAAGTGCTGAATATCCCCAACAAGCAAGACAAATTTGGATTGGGATACAACTCATCTTCCTCCTCCCAGAGCGCGTCGCGCTATAAGGGGCCTGTCAAGTTTACCAGCGGGGGTGTAATCTTTGAGCAGATTAATGTTGTATCTGATGAAGACAGTGACAACGACTGTGACATGGATGCGTGGATTCGGCCATGTACTCCAGGACAAAGCCTAAACAATTGGTCTATTGAAGAAATCATCCAAGTGACGATAGAAGAGTGATGATTTGTTTTTCTGATTATTGTATAGCCCCATGTTCTACCCGGAGCATAGCGATATTTGTCTTCAGGGCCTAATTGTTTATGTTTGAACAATCTTTTTATCAATCAATTAAAGGGCATTTTCTGCATTCAAATATTGTGATCCTTGTCTTTCCTGTTTTATTTTTTAACAATAAATTGGCAATGTGGTTTGTGCTTGTTTGCATATCATTTTAAGAATTAAATCATCATCATGGTAGGTTTCACATTGCAGATGACACCGCTCCAGAACCGTCTATGACTCGCTTTGACTTTGATAATCCGATATTTCAAGCCGAAGAAAAGATTGATGAAGATGAAGACTTGCCGGAAGAGCTACCCAGGCTTTTGAAACAGGAAGAGAAATTTATTCTGCCTTGTCAGGAGGAAATTGAGGTCGTCAACTTGGGTACTAAGGAAGTCAGAAGGGATGTCAGGATAGGGGTTGCGTTGCAGAGTGATATCAAGAAAAGATTGGTCGAAATGCTCCGTGAGTATAGTGATATCTTTGCTTGGTCATACGAAGATATGCCCGATCTTGACACAAACATCGTGGTTCATTGCTTGCCTTTGCGTGAAGATTGTCCGCCAGTCAAGCAGAAGCTCAGAAGGACCATACCAGATATGGCTGTGAAAATCAAAGAGGAAGTCCAGAAGCAGTTAGACGCAGGGTTTCTCGCCATAACAACTTACCCTCCATGGGTCGCTAACATTGTACTGGTACCAAAGAAGGACGGTAAGGTACGGATGTGTGTTGATTATAGAGACTTGAATAAAGCGATCCCAAAAGATGATTTCCCGCTCCCCCACATTGACGTGTTGGTTGATAATACTACGCAGTATTCCGTGTTTTCCTTCATGGACGATTTTTCCGGATATAATCTGATTAAGATGGCGCCAGAGGATATGGAGAAAACAACATTTATTACACTGTGGGGGACTTTCTGTTATAAGGTAATTCCTTTTGGGTTGAAAATCGCAGGGGAAACCTATCAGCGGGCAATGGTCACTTTGTTCCATGATATGATTCATCATGAGATTGAAGTATATGTTGATGACATGATAGCAAAGTCGAAAATGGAGGAGGAACATCTGGTAAACCTTTTGAAGCTGTTTGAGAGGCTAAGGAAATTCAGACTGAGGTTGAATCCAAACAAGTGCACTTTTGGTGTCAGGTCGGGAAAGTTGCTGGGGTTCATTATTAGTGAAAAAGGAATCTAGGTCGATCCTGCAAAGATAAAAGCTTTTCAAGATATGCCAGCGTCGAAAACGAAGAAAGAGGTTCGTGGTTTCTTGGGTAGATTGAACTACATTGCTAGGTTCATATCTCATCTCACAGCCACGTGTGAACCCATGTTCAAATTGCTGAAGAAAGATCAGGCGGTTGTCTGGAACGAAAATTGCCAAAGGGCATTTGATAAAATAAAAGAATATTTGCAAAGCCTCCGATACTGATAGCTCCAGCAGCTGGAAGACCATTAATAATGTATCTAACGGTTCTTGAGAACAGCATGGGTTGTGTTCTCGGTCAGCATGACGAGACTGAAAGGAAAGAGCACGCCATATACTACTTGAGTAAAAAGTTCACAGATTGTGAGTCCAGGTACTCAATGTTGGAGAAGACTTGTTGCGTGCTCGCTTGGGATGCCAAACGCCTGAGACAGTATATACTGAATCATATAACCATGTTGATTTCGAAGATGGATCCGATTAAATATGTCTTTGAAAAACAAGCACTTTCAGGGAGAATTGCCAGATGGTAGATGGTTTTGACAGAGTATGATATTCAATATGTTTCCCAGAAAGCTATCAAGGGGAGTATTCTGTCAGAATACCTTGCTGAATAGCCGATTGATGACTATCAACCGATGAAGTTTAAATTTCCCAATGAAGACATCATGTTTCTGAAGATGAAGGATTGCAATGAGCCATTACCAGATTAAGGTCCGGAGAAGGGTTCCTAATGGTAGATGATATTTGATGGTGTTGTTAACTCATACGGTAGTGGAATTGCGGCAATTATCACGACTCCTCATGGTTCTCATATCCCCTTCACTGCCCGGTTAACATTTCCTTGCACTAATAACGAAGCCGAATACGAAGCGTGCATTATAGGGTTGGAAGAAGCCATTGATCTGAGGATTAAGAATCTTGATGTATACGACGATTCAGCGCTAGTTGTCAATCATATCAAGGGAGAATGGGAGACCTGTCAGCCTAATCTGATACCTTACATGAATTATGCAAGGAGGCTGTTACCTTTCTTTGACCGAATAGAGTTCCACCATATGCCCAGAGCAGAGAATCAGATGGCAGATGCCTTAGCCACTTTATCCTCGATGTATAAGGTGAATTTTAGGAATGATGCCCCAAGAATAGTCATCTCTTGCCTTAATAAGTCGACATTCATATTCGCTATTGAGGAGGCTTCTGATGGAAAACCATGGTTTTACGACATCCAGAATTTCCTTAAGAATCAAGAGTATCCGCCAGGGGCGTCGATCCGGGATAAGAAGACTTTAAGGAGGTTAGCTAGGAATTTTTATCTGAACCAGGATGGTGTACTCTACAAGAGGAATTATGACTTGGTGCTTTTAAGATGCGTGGACGAAAAAGAAGCGAGTCTGCATATGGAAGAGGTCCACGAAGGAGCCTTTGGCACGATATGTTGCCCTTTGCTTTGCATGGATATCGTACTTCGGTACATACCTCAACTGGGGCAACTCCTTTCTCGCTGGTGTATGGCATGGAAGTTGTCTTGCCATTAGAAGTCGAGATTCCTTCTTTGAGAGTTCTGGTCGACGTCAAGCTTGATGAGGCAGAATGGATAAGAAATAGATTGAATCAGCTCAGCCTGATGGATGAGAAAAGGCTATCATCCATTGCATATGGTCGGTTGTATCAGACCCGGATGAAGAAAGCTTTTGACAAGAAGGTGCGCCCTCGAAGCTTTCAGACGGGCGAGTTAGTACTGAAGAGGATTCTCACTCCACAAACAGATCACAGGGGTAAATGGACTCCCAATTATGAAGGTCCATATGTCGTGCGAAAGGTTTTCTCCGGAGGAGCCTTACTGTTATCAACCATGGATGGTGAAGATTTCACATCCCCTATGAACGCAGGTGCAGTTAAAAAATAATTTGCTTAAAGAGACCCGTTAGAAAGAAAAAAGAATATCCAGGAAAAAATGGGGCATCCCGGTGAACCATAAAAAGAATGGGTTCAGGCAAAAATTAGGGATATAAAAGAAAAGATGTAAACCTGCAAAGTTGAAACCTGAAAATGAGACTTTGGCAAAAAGGGGTATCTCGGTGAATCGAAAACCCGAAAGGGCGATTCAGGCAAAAGTTAGGGATTGGAAAAGCAAATGACTATGGTCTATGTTGATCTCCAGAGTATAGTGGATTGAGGGAGGACCTGAGGGACGTTTATCCGAATCAATCTTTTCAAAGGACGAAGCGTCGGGGAATCATTGAAGTTAGGCGAGTCATAGATGGATCAACTCATGGTGTTTGTCTGTGCCATATTGCCGACATTTCTGTATATTTTTGTGCATTTCTGTAAATTTTTGCGCAGCTTCCTCTTTTCAGGGGTTGCATCTGTTGTAAAATCTGCCTATTTACATGCCATTTTTCAAAAAAACATATACTATTCTGTAATATGTTTGTCTCACTTTAATCTTTACTGTTTTGTTTGCGAAAAATGCTCGATGTTTTGATAAAACTACGCATACATAAACTTGCAGGCTTTGGCCGATAATCATTAAAACTTTGATTTATTTGAACAATGTCATGGATGATGACCGAGATAGTTCCCTTTGTTAGGATATCTTGTTGTTTGTTCATTTGCAGGGTCGTTACCCTTGGGGAAAATTTTTAGAGGTGTATCCCCGGTAGGATCACCGTTCCCACAGAAGAAAGGTGTGTAGTTGAGACTCATTTCTCTCTCCAGCAAAGGCTTATATAGGGTGTACACTTCTCCTAGCAGATTATTTGTATACACTCATTCCTCAGCAGTTCAAGACTGATTTCTCCGACAGGGTAGAATCATCCCCAGAGCATCAAGATTGATATTCCTCGTGTAGGTCAGGTATGTGTCCGTATCCTCAGCAGGTTGTAGGTACGCACTTACTCCTCACCGAGTCGAGATTAGATTTCTTTCCACCAGGCAGGTTGGAACTGTTTTCCCAGCAGCGGAGCAAGTTCAAGATTTTGGATTCCCCACAGAATCTAGGCATATGATTTGGTATCCCCTCAGGGTTTGAGGTGGTGATTCATTCCCCAAGCAAAGTTCGAAGAGGTTTCCTCTCATTGGCTAATCCCCTGCGCAGTTAACAGAGCAACTATTCTTCCCCGCATAGTGAAGTTACTCCCTGAGAATGCTTACTCTTTACCCTCAACAGAGAGAGTGTGGGATAATTTCCCAGTAAATCTTATTCGGTTATCCCCAGCTGAGTAATCCCTGGTAGGTCGAATTTATAATCTTTTGCAGAGCAGATTTATTCCCAGAAGTGTGTTATGTACCCTAGAAGGACTTCAGTGTTCTAGGAGGCCGTTCAGGGCTGATTTCTCCGGTAAAGTAAAGTTAATCTCAATGGTTGATTGTTATCCCCTGCAGATTCGTTGATTTCCCCAGCAGGTTAGACTTATCCCCAGTGTTTGGTTGTCTTTCCCTGGTCGAGTCATCTATTCCCCAAGAGAGTTGTATCTTGGAAGGCCGTTCAGGGCCTTTTCTCTTAGCAGTATTTGATTTGATCTCCGACAGAGTAGAGTTATTGTATAGCATGTTGTGCTATCTCCCCAGTAGAGTGGATTTGTTCTCCCTAGCCGAGTTGGGTGAGCCATAGAAGAGGTGTATCCTGGTAGGCCATTCAGGGCGTTGACCCCCAGCAGGGTGGATTTTTGTTCTCGTAAGGGTAATATTATCCAGGGAAGTTCTGTTTCAGAAGGCCACCCAGGGCTTATTTCCCAGCATAAGTCCAATCGTAATTGGCACGTTCCATCTCCCTGGCGGAGTTGGCTTTGTCCCTTCAGCATTTATTTTGCTGATTTAGTTTTGGTGCATTTTGCATTTGTGCATATCATTCTCAAAAACGCGTAGCATTTCCATTTTTGTATGGACCATTACTCCATTTTCCAACATGTGCATTTGAAACATAAGTCAGGTCGTTACCTCTTGTCTTTCGGGTGTATTTCCAATAGATGGATGATTTCCTTTGCCCGTGTGGTATTGAGACCATGGCAATTTGTGATATTAATTCTTTAGCCCGTATGGTATCCAGACCATGGCAAAATCTTTAATGGATGTGTTTCATCTTATCAGGTGTTTCCCAAAAGAGTTGCTTGGTTAAGTTTCTCTTCCTTCCCCAGTGAAGTCGCCACTAGAGTTTCTTGTTTAAGTTTCTCTTTCCCCAACGGAGTTCTCTTGTGAGTTGTCGTTAGAAGTTTATCAATTGCATGTTGATCCGGCCTTTGGGTTCGATGCTCGCTTTTATTTAGCGAATGCTTGCTGGTTAGCAGAAGCTTATCAACTGCGTGTTGATCCGGCCTTAGAGTTCGATGCTCGCTTTTATTTAGCGAATGCCTGCTGGTTAGCAGATGTTTTTATCAAATTCATGTTGAGCCGGCCTTCGGGTTCGATGCCGGCTTGGATTAGCAGATGTTCTCAACTGCGTGTTGATCCGGCCATCGGGTTCGATGCCTGTTTTTATTTAACAGATGCCTGATGGCGATGTCAGATGTTTCTTCTCAGCTTCGTGTTTAGCCGGCCTTCGGGTTCGATGCCTGTTTTTATTTAACAGATGTCTGACGCCAATGTCAGATGTTTCTTCTCAACTTCGTGTTGAGCCGGCCTTCGGGTTCGATGCCTGTTTTTATTTAACAGATGCCTGATGACGATGTCAGATGTTTCTTCTCAGCTTCGTGTTAAGCCGACCTTCGGGTTCGATGCCTGTTTTTATTTAACAGATGCTTGGAGGCGATGTCATATGTTTCTTCTCAGCTTCGGGTTGAGCCAACCTTCGGGTTCAATGCCTATTTTTATTTAACAGATTCCTGACGGCAATGTCAGATGTTTCTTCTCAGCTTCGTGTTGAGCCGGCCTTCGGGTTCGATGCCTATTGTTTCAATAGATGCCTGATGGTGATATTAGATGATCTTTCCGACTTAGCATCGTTACTTGCTTTGGCAGATGTTTCTTCTGACTGCGTGTCGAGGCTTCTTGATTGGTAATCATTCAGCTTGTTTCCGTTGCAACTATCAATTCAGTAATTTCCGGAGATTTTTGTTTCAGTAATAGTTTGCAATTCTATTTCTGCGGTTGGCAAATTTCCGGGTTCTTTGGCATTCAACTGTCTTTTACCTTGATTGTTTGAAATCCATTCGCTTTTCACTCATTCAGGTCCAAGTCGCTTGAATAGGGGCAGCTCTTGTACCCCAAAATTTGCCCAACCTTTTTCTTTACTTGGCTTATGTTTCATTTCATTCTTTAGCATTTACATTTGCATATCATTGTCCTTTTGCAGGGGATCAAAGGAAGTGTTCCATCCAAGATAAGGCTATCAAAGGTATCAAGCTCAACCAAGAGTGCTTACTCAAGTTATCCAATGCTTGTAATCATCAAGAAGTGGTCAAAGCTCTCTGAGAGAGAAGATTGACAAATGTTACTTACCTCCTATCTTGGAGAGCAATTGAGGATCATCGGGGGTTCACGTGGCCATAGTTATAGACAAGAGATGTTGGAGAAGCTCATTGAATGCTTTTGAAGTCATTGGGGAGCTTATCTAAGTGGTCATATCATTTACAAGAGGTTGCAGTCAAAGTTTGTGCACCTAGGGTTTCATCTGCTTAGTGTAAAGTCAATTGTTGGCTTGAAGGAGTTGGAGACTTGGTTCCAAGTCATTGGAGTCATGGGGAGTCATGTTGAGACATCTACAATGTCATATCAAGTTCAAATCAAGAGTTTAAGAAGTTACTAAATTAGGGTTTCAGAGGATGTCAGTGTAAAATCCCCTTCTTTAGGAGCTAACTTCAAGGACCATTTACCTCACGATACAATTTCAATCTCATTTTCTTATAAACATGAGACTTGTAGGGCATGTTCTAAGATTTATTTTGAGTACTAGAACTAATCCATTGGGTTTGTGGAACTCAAGTTGTGATGTCATCAAGTTATGGGTCTCAGATGAACATATTTTTCAGTCAACAAAAGTCAACTCACTTCCAAGGCACTTTTGACATAGAGTCATATTTATTCTCAACTTTTGATGAACATGAACATTATTCCTCATGATATAAGCTTTCTAGAAAGTCCTAGAAGTCCTTCATATCATTTGTGGAACTCAAGTTATGAAGCTTGCAAGACAAGGGTATTTTGGGAAACTTTGATTATAGGTCATTTTGATTATGGGTCATTCTCATGCACTTAAGTACCTCAAATGTAACTTCAACCAACATGAAAGTCGTTCCAAATGTGAAATCCAAGTTGCCAGCTGCAGATTCAAGCCAATTTCATGAGTGTATGGAACAAATTTCACGTGTGCATGAGGAGGTATTTCCAATTTGGGCATTTTCAAATCACACCACAACAAGGCTTCATGGGCCTTACATTTCACTCCTAATCCATAATATATAAGCTCCAAATTCATTTGGTGAGCTCAGAATTGCAATTTCGTGGTAGAGAGCTCCATTTCAGATTTGAAATTAGGGAGCAAAATTCAAAATTCTGAATTCAAACTCAGAGCAATTCAAAGCAAATTGAAGCAAAAGGCATCTTCCTCAAGCTGTTTGGAGTGGATCTGCACCTTTTGAACCAAGGAATCAAGCTGTAGAAGCACCAACAGAGTGTCTCCGTTAGGTAATCTTCATTTCAACTTTTCTCCCATTCTAGAGCTTGTTTTAGGATCATGTTGGCTGATTCTGAAGCCCTACATCATGTAGGCAATGTTTGAGTGTTTGATTTTCATGTTTGATGAACTTTTCAGTTGTGCACATAAAACTTCATCCGTTCGATTGTCATTATACATGCTTGTTTAAGCCAAATGGAGCCTGGATTTGGAATGTGTGTTACTTCAGCTTTATTTTGATATAAGATTTGTGCATTTTGGTGAAGATTTACAGATCTGATCTCCGTCCAGCTCGCTAGAGAAAACGACCGGAGCTGGGGCTCCAGCGTCTGGTTCAAAACCTCAGATCTGAGGTGGACTGGTTTGACCTTTTGACTGTGGTGATGTGTTTGCGTTTCATTCGCTTGACTGTGCACGCGTGGAAATTGACTGCCATGTCAATTAATGAAACGCAACGCTTTGTGTTGTTGAGTGAACTGGGCCTTAGTTGCTATTTGCACACTCCCTTGTGTGAGCCCATTGGATTTCAACACATCTGATTGCTATTTGCACCATTTCATCTTATTAGTTTTATTTTATTTTAATTTCTTTTCTGTTTTGATTTTAATCAATTAAAAATAGCTCCAATCATTATAAAATTCAACCAAAAATATTTTCTGACACTTTAATGTGTTATTTAATTTGTGATAATTTTTAATTTCATTTTCCATTTATTTTTCAATTAAATTTGAATTTAATAATTGGAGGTATTTTTGAGTTGCTTTTTCACTTGTTTTCTTTTGTTCTTGATTGTTCTTGAGCCAATTTTAATCACCTACGAATGAGGCTTCTTCCTAATTTTGATGATGAGTTGAGGTGCCTCTGAGGATGGTTTTGGTCAAGGTTTGAACTATTTTTGGTTGACTTTATTATGCATTTGTTTGACCCTCGACAACCCTTCTTCAAAGTGGAGCACCCTTAGTGAATATATTTCTTTGGTGATGCTTTCATTGGTATTTGGTGGTGTTGCTTTGGCCTCTGGTTGCCAACATCTTTGTGAGCTTTGTGATTTTTATTTGGATTTATTTGAATCATTTTCATATTTTTGGTGCACCTTGCAAGTCAAGCTACCCCTAAGGATGGTTCACACATACTAGTTGACCTAGTTTGGGTGGGAGAAGACCTTTGTGGATCCCATATGCTTCCAACTCCTCTTGATTCACATTCTTAACATGTTGAAGTTTTTGTTTGCAAATTTTTAGGTCATAAAGTTTTTTGGTTCTTGTTGTAATTTGCATTTGTTTAAGGCTTTCCATTTGGTGTTGAATGTTGAAAGTGTTTAGAACCTAGGTTCTTTACCATGCCTTATCTTGCAACTTGCCTTGCTTTGCTTCCTTCTTTGGTTAGCATATCCCTCTTCTCTTGTTCTCACTTCTGTCCTAGGACCTTGGGGACTCATCCAAGTTGATTTGGTGCCTTTGACTTACACTTTGAGTTTGACTTGGATGAGAGGCCACTTTGAGAACTTTCTTTTAGTTTCTTTCTTGCATGATCATTGTGATGTTTATGGTTGAGATTTCACTTGACGTGGCTTGCTTCCAAAACTAATCTGCCATCCTCATCTTGATTATGTCTTCTTCTCTTTCTTTTTTGTTTGCCTCTTGATAGTGATTGATGCATAAATGGTTGTAGGAATTCCATTTCTCCCATTTCATCTCACTTTTGGCTTGAACTTGTTTAAGTTCTCTTGTTTGCATCTCTCATTTGTTTTGAATTCTTTTGTTTGCTTGAAGAGGTTGAGATGTGCTTGTGGTGGTTTTTATCCCACACCTTTTTCCTCCCTCTTCTTCTTTGTGTTGCATTGCATGTTTGCATCTTTATCTTCTTTTTCTTCTTCTTTCATCTATGCTTTCTTCTTTTGTCTTCCTTTGCCATGTTCCCTTAGGACTTCTAATCTTTCTTGTTCAAGATGGATTATGATAGACATTAGGTTTGAATCCAAGCATGATAACATTAGGGTAGTCTTCCCTTTTCATCCCAATCATAGGTGTACATTGCATGACAACATTAGGTTGGTTTAGTCTCCCTTTTAGAGTGTGTCTTCTCTTCTCATCTCTAAACTCTTTCAAAACACATAATAAAGGATAATGAGTGTTGTACACTACGAGACTTAAGCATTTGGGAAATGATGATTGGGGGGCCTCCTCTCAATTGTCTAGAGTGTTTAGCGTATGTCCTTTGGACGATATGCAACGCATTCGCTCCTAAGTCATAGTCTTTAGTGCAACATGAATTACAAACACAATTCAATTCAATTCTTCTTCTTCTTTAAAATACTCAAAAATAAACATCAAATCTTTTTTTCCTTCGGGATTAATTGGAAACAATTTTCTTAAAGAGAGTTTTGTTAACTCTTGGTTCTACCGCAAACAGGTAACGCCTAAGCCTCCAATGGTCGAGCAGCATATACCTAACTGCTAGAACTAAGTTTTAACCTTAATCGGGTAAAACACATGAACCAACCTGTGGTCGTGTAAGCCTGAACTACGTTTGCTCTGATTTCTCATACCAGACGAGGATACGTAGGCACAAGATGGCGATGTCTTGGCGAGCAACCTTCCCCGCCTTCACCCGTAGATTTCCGAACTACGTTGACTCTGACTTTCCCATCGCACGAGGGAGTACGTAGGCATAGAGCGGAGATACTCTATCGAGTCTCTTTTCTTTTCTTTTGTCTCTGTGGCCTGTAGCTTAGATAGTTTAACACCCTTTTAGATAGATAACAAGCGTGGATCCCGTCGAGTACGACGGACATGAGGGGTGCTAATACCTTCCCCTTGCGTAACCGACTCCCGAACCCAAGATTTGGTTGCGATGACCTGTCTTCTCCCTTTTCGTAGGTTTTCTCTAATCGTTTCCTTTCCCTCTTTTGGGATAAATAACAAACGGTGGAGACTCTTTTGTCTTCCGTCGGCCCTCTTTACAGCGATGCGACAAAGTGGGATATTCAGTTCTGATGTGACCATATCCTTCACATTCATGGCACGAAATTACTTTGCCTTGGTTAGCCTTCTCTTCATATTTACCTCTTATGTTGATGTCAGAGGGAATGTTCTTGACATTAGGTCTAGTCTTCTGACCTATTTTTTTGATCAGTTTGTTAAATTGTCTTCCAAGCATAGCTATAGCTTTTAATAGATTCTCCTCACTTCCACCATTCTCTTCATCTGAGTCCTCTGCAGTATTTGATACAAAAGTTATGCTTTTGTTCTGCTTTTCAACATGATCACACATTCCTATCTCAAAGTTTTGGAGAGAACCAATGAGTTGATCCACGTTCATGTTGCTTATATCTTGAGCCTCTTCAATAGAAGTAACCTTCATGGCAAATCTCTTAGGCAATGATCTGAGTATCTTCCTTACAAGCTTTTCTTCAGACATTTTTTCTCCTAAAGCTCCTGAAGTATTAGCAATCTCTAGAATATTCATGTAGAATTCATGAATAGTCCCATCCTCCTTCATTCTCAGATTCTGAAACTTACTTGTCAACATCTGTAATCTAGACATCTTGACCTTAGAGGTACCTTCATGAGTTGTTTTGAGAGTATCCCAAACCTCTTTGGCCAGTTCACAGTGATTCACAAGTCTGAAGATGTTCTTATATATCCCATTGAATAAAACATTCAGGGCCTTAGAATTCCCAAGAGCCAAGGCTTCTTGCTCTTTGCTCCACTCTTCTTCAGGTATTAGCACAGTTGCTCCATCTTTATCTGTTTTTACTAGATGTTCCCATCCTGAGTTAGCAGCTCTCCAGGCCTTAATATCTAGAGACTTCAAGAAAGCTATAATACGAGGTTTCTAGTAGTCATAGTTAGAGCCATCCAGAATTGGTGGTCTATTTGTGAATCCTATATCCTTGTCCATAGTACCCGAATTTATCTTCCCTAGATCTCACCCAGAAAATAACAGGTAGGGTGCCTGCTCTAATGCCAATTGAAATTCTAGTAACAGACAGTCGATGTTATACTGGATGTTATGACATCCACCACTGAATAGACAATTAAGCTAAGCAGTAAAACACTTAAAGAAAGTAGTAAATAACACAGGGAATTGTTGACCCAATTTGGTGCCAATCACACCTACTCTGGGGGCTACCAAGCTAGGGAGGAAATCCACTATAAGTATAGTTAATTTAGAGCCAAACTACCAGCTTTCACTCTTCACTTAAGACCTACCCAATGCAACTTCAGCCTAACACTAGACCTGAGTACCAACTCACTCCCCCTCAATCACAACAGTGATATCAACCAATTAAAGTTATAGATAAAAATGAAGACACACTTCAAACAAATCTTGATTTTGCTTCACAGCTTCAATCAAGAGGCACAACACTCGTGCTTAAAAGCTTAGAGTGACACAATTAACATACAGCTCAAACACACTAGTCCAATGCAATCATACACCAAATAATTGACTGGCTCACAAGAAATCCTAAGAAACAGAACACACGTGAAGAAAAAACATAATTCTTCACTCACAAAACAACACACAAAACACTCTGTAAAATCTCTAAGTCTCTGTCTTAAATCAGGATTGCCACTTCTGTATTTATAGGCAGCGTAAGATCCTTGGGCCGCAGTGCAGCAATTAGGTTTAACCAAGTTAAACCTCTTTTCATAAATCAGGGTTCTGTCAATTAGGTCATAGGTATTTTATGTTATCCTCAGCATTGCCTAGCATTTCGCCTGAGATAACTAAGCGCCCTAATATGTTTCTTGGAATCTAGCCTGAGCTAACTCAATCATTATACCAGAAAAATAAACACGCGCCCTTGATGTCAGCTACCTGATGTCATAACATTCAGTATAACATCCAATACACTTTGTTCTTAGCTAACCAAACTTACCCTGCAGAACACTACACCCGAATGTCATGACATCAGTCAAGACATCTACACACATCATTGTTATACCATAAAATGCAGCCAATCAAGAACATCTACAAAAATTCATACACCCTTCCCTAGCATGCCTTCTCATAGTTATCCAGAGGCATTTTATTTTATCGTTATTTCCATCTATTGCTGAATTATTTAAAAAGTAATTTTCTAAGACCCCAAGGATATTTTGTTTAATTGAAATAACAACTGTACTTATTATTGCACGCAGTCCTCGAGAGATTGATTCTGGGGATAACCCCACTTATTACTGCATCGATAAAAATTAATACACTTGCTAATTAACCGATCAAGTTTTTGGCGCTGTTGCCGGGGACTGCCAAATTTTAAGTACTTTGTTAGTTCAATTGGAATTTTGTCACTCTGTGACTAAAATTTTTAATTTTATTTTTTATGTTATTGTTTTATAATTACTAATAATTTTCTAACCTGTGTATGCGAGGTAAGACCTCAGCTGTATTTTCTTTTGACGCAGAACCAAAGAGATCTTTGCATGCAAGATGCTGTCAAGCCAAGCAAGAAGGACTGGCAGCATACATAACTCATAATTTCTGAGCAAGAAAGAGAAGAAGCAGTTTCAGTCCACTCCGAGCACACAGATTCCAGCACAGACTCAGAGCCGGAAATTCCTATTATGGCCGGCCCACCAGCAAAAAGACTTCTCGGTGACTATGGAAGAGAAAATGCTCCAACAGTGCGGTTGACAATAATAAATCAACCAATCATTGTAGCACAATTCCAGCTGCACCCGTCCACTATCCGACAGCTTCAGAGTAGGCCTTTTTCAGGAAGGATCAATGAAGATGTAAATAAGCATCTACAAAGGTTCCTTAATATGAGTACGTCATTAAAAATTGAGGGACACTCTGAAGAAGTGAAGAAGCTGGTTATGTTTCTGTTTACTCTCTCTGATGAAGCCGAAGAGTGGTTTTACTCATTATCTGCTGGGAGTATTACTACTTGGCAAGAGATGGGAATGACATTTCTAAATGAATATTTCCCTGCTTCTGTGTACATCCGAAAGAGGTATGACATCGTGAACTTCAAACAGAAAGAGGGAGAGTCACTTGGAGATATGTATAAGAGGTTTAAGAGGTGTTTGGTTGCATGTCCCACTCATAACATGGATGCAACCAAACAAATGCAGAATTTTGTGAATGGTCTCAAGATGAAGACTAAGCAGCTTATCGATACAGCTGCCGGTGGCCCAACCAACTTTACAACAACCACTGGAATTAGAAAAATAATTGAGTCTATTTCAGTAAATGAGCACTTGGAGTTGTATGATCGTAGTGTAAGTCAACCTGAAAAGATAATTGACATGAAGCTTATGGAGCAAGTGGTAAAAATGGAAGAACAAATTGCAGCTAAGGTAGAAAGGAGGATTAAAAAGATGAATCTTGATACTCAAACTGTGGCACACGTTCAACCAGTTCAAGCAATCAATTGTGAAATCTATGGGGGACTGCATTTTACTGGGCATTGTGTTGCTACCACGCAACAAGTGGAAGCAGTCAACTTTTTGAAATAGAATAACCCTTATTCTAACACCTATAATTCGGGGTGGAAGAATCATCCGAATTTCTCATGGAAAGATCAGTAAGGGAATGTTCCAAAGCAAGGGGTTGCTCCACCTCCAAACCAACCGCAACAAAAACAGTACCATCCTCAACGACAACAATCTCAACAGCCATATCCTCAACAATTTCAGCAATAATTTCAACAACACCCACAACAGTTTCACCAGCAAGCACCAAGAAAAGCTGATTGGGAAATTGCCATTGAAAAAATGGCTGCTCAGAGCTCCCAATTCCAAGAAGACCAAGAAGCAATCTTAGGAACACAAGTTCTTCGATAAAAAACCTTGTAGTCCAGATGAGCCAAATAGCACAACAACTAGCAAGTTCTCAAGCACCAGGTACCCTACCTAGTGCCACTGTGCCCAACCCGTGGGATCATAATAATGTTAGTGTCGTGACCACAAGGAGTGGTAAATTTATTGACGTTCCTGAGAAGAATTCTGAATCGGAAGACCAACTGCTTGAGGTTGATCTTGAGATCAAAGAAAATGTAGTTGCTGAAAAGGTGGTGTCACCGGAACAGGTGGTGAAAGAGAAAGTTATTGAGCCTAAACCGGTCATTAAGCTTCCTTATCTTCAAAAGAATAAGAAGAAGGGGCAGCAAGTGAAGAACTTCGAAAAATTCTTGGAGATGTTCAAAAAGCTTGAGCTCAATATTCCATTTTTGGAGGCACTCGAGCAAATGCCTCCCTATGCGAAGTTCATGAAGGATATCATTTCAAATAAGCGAATCGTTGACACGGATCCGATTATTCTAACTGAAACTTGTAGTGCTATTTTGTAGGGCATGAAGATTCCGAAAAAGAAGAAAGATAGAGGTGTCGTCATTATACCTTATACAGTTGGGGATATATCATTCAAGAAAGCTCTTATTGACTTGGGTGCTAGTGTAAGCCTAATGCGCTTATCCATCTACCGAAAGTTGGGTATAGGTGGGGTGCAAGACACTAGGATGACACTTCAATTCGCGGATCACTCGGTAAAGAGACCTTATGGGGTTGTGGAAGATGTTCTAGTGAAAGTGGACAAGTTTGTGTTATCGGTGGATTTCGTTATTCTTGAAATGCCTGAAGATGAAGAGATCCTTATTCTTGGAAGAACATTTTTGGAAACTGGGAGATGCTTGATTGATATAGAAGGGGGAACCATGACTATGAAGGTTTATGGAGAAGAGGTGAAGATTGATTTGGGGAGCACAATGAAGCACAAAAATGATCTTGGCACAAGCAATAATATTGGGGTGATTGACCAAGTCGTTGAAAATAAAAATCTTGAAAGTGCAGCCCAATTGCCTCTAGAAAAAGTAATAAGCTTGTAAATTTTTGAGGATAATAAAGAAGTGGGTGAAGAAGAGTTGGAAGTATTAGCCATGATGGAAGCTCTACCCCCTTTCAAGGGACCTCGACCACACCAGTGGAAGGACCTAAGACAACCGCAATCGGTGGAAGGAAGTGAAGAGACCAAAAAGAGTATGGAATTGAAACAACTTCTGGAAAACCTCAAGTATGTCTTCTTCGACACCGAAGGTAAATGTCCAGCCATCATAAGTGCTAGCCTCAAAACTATCCAAGAAGATAAGTTGATTGAAGTTCTCAAAGGTACAAGGGAGCTATGGGTTGGAAGATTGAGGATTTGAAAGGTATTAGTCCCACTGTCTGTATGCACAAAATTGTCATGGAGGATGATCATAAACTGGTTGTTTAACCGCAAAGAAGGCTAAATCCAACTATGAAGGAAGTTGTAAGAAAAGAAGTGGTGAAGTTGTTAGATGCGAGTATAGTTTACCCAATATCTGATAGCTCATGGGTGAGTCCTGTCCATGTAGTGCCCAAGAAAGGGGGAACCACTGTCATCAAAAATGAGAAAAGTGAGTTGATTCCTACGAGGACAATTACAGGGTGGAGGGTGTGTATTGACTAAAGAAGGTTGAATCTTGCCACAAGGAAGGACCACTTCCCACTAAGTTCATTGATCAGATGTTTGAACGACTAGCGGGTCGTGATTACTATTATTTCCTAGACGGATACTTCGGTTACAATCAAATTGCAGTTACGCCGGAAGATCAAGAGAAGATGACTTTTACATGCCCATATGGTGTTTTTTCTTATAGAAAGATGGCATTCGGGATATGTAATGCCCCAACTACATTTCAGAGATGCATGACTCCCATCTTTGCTGATATGCTTGAAAAGCATGTGGAAGTCTTCATGGATGACTTCTTGGTATTTGGTTCTTCTTTTGATAATTGTTTAACTAACCTTTCTCTTGTTTTAGAAAGATGCCAGGAAAGCAACTTAATCCTCAACTTGGAGAGGTTCCATTTCATGGTCCGTGAAGGTATAGTGTTGGGTCACAAAATTTCCCACAAGGGAATTGAAGTAGACCAAGCCAAAGTGGAGGTAATATCAAAGCTTCCGCCTCCGGTGAATGAAAAAGGTATACGAAGTTTCTTAGGCCATACGGGTTTCTATCGCCGGTTCATAAGAGACTTCTCTAAAATAGCTAAGCCTCTAACTACTCTTTTAGTTAAGGATAGAGATTTTGTTTTTTATAAGGAATGTGCTGAGGCATTTGAGACATTGAAAAATAAATTAGTGTCGACACCTATTGTTATTGCCCTCGATTGATCTCTACCATTTGAGATCATGTGCGATGCTAGCGACATTATAGTAGAGGCTATTCTTGGACAACAAAGAGATAAGCTATTACATGTTATTTACTATGCTAGTCATGTGTTGAACCCTGCACAAATGAACTATGCAACTATCGAAAAGGAGTTGCTAGCGGTTGTATATGCCTTTGATAAATTTAGACAATATTTGTTTGGTTCGAGAGTTATTGTTTATACTGATCATGCTGCTTTAAAGTATCTTTTTTCTAAGCAGGATTCTAAGCCAAGACTTTTGAGATGGATTCTACTCCTCCAGGAGTTCGATGTTGAGATTCGTGACAAGAGAGGATGTGAAAGTACTGTTGCTGATCAACTTTCTCGGATGTCACCGATAGAAGAAACAGAAGAGAAGCCCCCAATGAAGGATGAGTTTGATGATGAACACATCCTAGCTATTATTGGAGTTATGTGGTTCGCAGACTATGCGAATTATCTAGTAGGTGGTATTATTCTTGATGATTTCAATTCTAACTAAAGAAAAATGTTTTTGCATGTTTGCAGGTTTTATTTATGGGACGATCCATTCTTGTACAAAAGAGGAATCGATGGGTTGGTAAGGAGATGTGTGCTTGAAGTAGCAAAGAAGGATGTGTTGAAGGCTTTTCATGACTCAAATTATAGAGGACATTTCAGTGGTGATAGAACTGCAACCAAAGTCCTTCAGTCAGGGTTATACTGGCCATCATTGTTCAAGGATACCCAAGAGATGGTGAAAGAATGTGACAAATGTCAAAGAACTGGGAATATATCTAAGAGGAACCAGATGCCTCATAATTCCATGTTAGAAGTTGAGTTGTTTGATGTTTAGGGCATAGATTTTATGGGCCCATTTCCAACATCCTTCAGAAAAAAACTATATCTTAGTGGCGGTGGACTATGTATCTAAATGGGTGGAAGTCGTGGCCTTGCCTACTAATGATGCAAATGTAGTGGTGATTGTAAGTGTTGCTGATTGGCTGCATTTTGTGGCAAAACATTAAAGTGTGTATGGATGTCATAACTAATGATGTGACACACAATATGCAGGGTAAGTAGTAAGTTAAGTTGAATATCATACTGAATGCCATGACATTGATCGTATGACATCACATGCGCAAGTTTAGATTTCTGTTATTCAGAATGAGGAAGCTCAGGCTAGAATTCAGGAAACTTTATAGAAGCTCAAGCTGGAAGTCAGGAAACATTTTAGAAGCCATGACAAAATTAAATGTACCTGACCTAAGTGGTAAGTGCAGCTTTTTGAAGAGAGGTTTGGGTAAACCTAATTTCTCCATCAAGGCCCAAAGCAAGTCTACTATTATAAATAGCAGAAGGATCATTCCAACTGAGAAGACGAAGAAGATAGCTTGAAGAGAGAGCTTCAAGACAGAGATTGGAGAGTGTGCTTTGTGAGTGAAGAACTTTGTTCTTCTCGTGTGTCTAGGGATCTTAGGATTCCTTGTGTGCCAAGCAATTGTAGGTTGTATGATTGCTCTGGTTTATTGTGTATGAACAGGTGTGTTCATTGTGCCACTCAAAGCTATTAAGTAAGAGTGTGTGTCACTTGATCAAAGCTGTGAAGCAAGATCAAGGTGTGTTTGAAGTGAGTCTTCATATCTCTTTTGTAATTATGTATTTGTATCACTGAGGTGATTGAGGGGGAGTGGGTGGGTATACTCAGGTCTAGAGTGTCTCTAGGCAGAAGTGTCATTGGGTAGGTCTTAAGTGAAGAGTGCAAACTGGGACTGTTTGACTCTGAATTAATTCTACTGATAGTGAATTTCCTCCCTGGCTTGGTAGCCCCCAGATGTAAGTGTGGTTGACACTAAATTGGGTGAGCAATTACTGGTGTGATTTACTGCTTTCCATTTATAGCTTATTATTAACTGCAGTAGTAAGTGTTACAGTGGATGTCACAACATCCTCAATAACATCCATCGTGAGCTTGCCAGAATATCAGTTGGCATTAGAGCAGGCACCCTGCCTGTTATATCTGGGTGAGATCTAGGGAATATAAGTTCTGGTACTATGGATAAAGACATAGGATTCACAAATAGACCACCAATTCTGGATGGCTCTAATTATTACTATTGGAAACCTAGGATGATTGCCTTCTTAAAGTCTTTAGACAGCAAGGCATGGAGAGGTGCAAACTAAAGCTGGGCACATCCAGTGAAGACTGATAAAGATGGACTGTTTGTGGTTATACCTGGAGAAGAATGGACCAAAGAGCAAGAAGCCCTGGCTCTTGGGAATTCTAAAGCTTTGAATGCATTATTCAATGGTATAGACAAGAATATCTTCAGACAGGTGCATCATTGTGAGCTGGCTAAAGAGGTGTGGGATACTCTCAAAACAACTCATGAGGGAACCTCTAATGTCAAGATGTCAAGACTTCAAATGTTGACAACCAAGTTTAAAAGTCTAAGAATGAAGGAGGATGAGTCTATTCATGAGTTCTACATGAATATCCTTGAAATTGCAAACACCTCAAGAGCTTTGGGAGAAAAGATGTCTGAAGAAAAGCTAGTAAGGAAGATCTTAAGATCACTGCCTAAAAGATTTGCCATGAAGGTCACAACCATTGAAGAAGCTCAAGACATATGCAACATGAAGGTGGATTAACTCATAGGTTCTCTCCAAACATTTGAGATGGGCATGTGTGATCAGGCTGTGGAGAAAAAGACCAAAGGCATAGCTCTTGTTTCAAACACTACAGATGAATCGAAAGAAGAGGAAGTGAAAAAGAGGAGAACTTGTCAGAAGCAATAACCTTGCTTGGTAGACAATTCAATAAACTGATCAAAAGAATAGATCATAAGTCAAAGCCCTATGCCAAGAATAACTCTTTTGACAGCAGCAGAAGGAGTAACTTTGAGGAGAAATCTAACCAAGGCAAATGAGTACAATGCCCTGAATGTGAAGGGTATGGACACATTAGAGCAGAGTGTCCTACTTATCTAAAGAAGTAGAAGAAGGGCCTAGCAGTCACTTAGTCAGATGGAGATCTAGATAGTGGATCAGAAGAAGAATGTGCTAAGTATGTCACTGCTTTGAACAGTGTATGCTTATTTGATGGTGATTCAAGTGAAGATGAGCTAACTTATGATGAACTTGCAGATTCATACAAAAAGTTGTGCACTAGAAGTACAAAATTATATCTGCAAGGAGAACAACAAAAGAAGTGCATAAGGGAATTGGAGGATGAGAAGATATAGCATTTTGCAACAATAGACGCACTCAAAAGTGAGGTCAACTTGTTGAAATCCAAAATGGAGCAGATGGCAAAATCCATAAGGATGCTAAACCCTGGGACTGACACTCTAGATGAAATCCTACAGAGTGGCCAGACATCAGGAAATAGGTCTGGACTGGGATTTGTTGATAAACAAAATCCCATCTTGGAGCTCAAAAGGCCAAAGCCTGAAACTCAGAGGTCAAAATGGATGTCACGACCAATGTCACAACATCCAAGAAACAGAAGCTGGAACCAAACCAAAAAAAAGTTCCAAGGGTATAGGTGTTACTACTGTGGTAAACTTGGACACATTAAACCTTTATGTTTCTGGCTGCATGAATTTCTTAGTCATCCTCATCAAGGCAAATCCAAACAGGGTGCTCATGTCAAGAAACGACATCATGCTAAGCTCAAGAAGGTTGTCCCTGCCAAGAAAATACAATGGACTACCAAGGAGGTTGCTCTAGTAGCTCATAACTCTCTTAGGATGCCTACCAAAGGAGACTGGTATTTCGACAGTGGATGCTCTAGACATATGACTGGAACAAAGGACTTGTTGGTAAACATCTAACCTTTTACCTCAACTCATATGACCTTTGGTGATGGAGCTAGAGGAGAGTTCAAAGGGATTGGACCACTAGACTGTCATGGTGCTCCAAAACTAGACAATGTCTTATTGGTTAAAGGACTGACTATAAATCTTATCAGTGTCAGTCAGCTCTGTGACCAAGGACTTAGTGTCAAATTCACTAAGGAGACATGTGTGGTGATCAATAAAGAAGATGAGGAAGTCATGAGGGGTAATAGAGCTCAGAATAACTGTTATTTATGGGAGTCTAAAAGTAACCTCAATGACTGTACCATGACTCAAGAAGAGAAGAAGGATCCAATATGGTTGGAGAAAGGTAGACTTCCTCACAGGATGAAGAAGACCATAACCAAAGAATCAGTAAGAGGAACTTCTAAATCTCCTCTAGATGGAATAAGAGAATATGGTGAATGTCAGGTTGGCAGGCAAGCCAAGATAGCATATCCAAAAAGGGGACATCACAAAAACCTGGACCTGTTATATTGGAATCTGATGGAGTCTATGACAAGTAATCATCATAAAGGAAACAGTGTCACTCAGGATGTCATGACATTATTCTGTGATACTCACAGTAACTTCAATATAAACTCCATTCAGTTCAAGAGAACCATGCACAAAGATGACATGGATCAATTTGAAAAGGATTGTGTGAATCGTGGTGATTCTGACTAACAAAGGGCTGACACAGTGACAAGAAGTCTCAAGGATATCAATGATGAAGAAGCCATGCAAATCCACTCCACCATTGCCAACTTGATTACCAGGGTTCTGATTGAGCCAAATGATGTGCCAAGAATATCCATTCCCCCTAGCACTGAGGAAGAAGCTGATGTCACTCACAATGTTGAAACCTTGGAAGCAACCTCTCCAAAGGACAATGACAAGGATCAAGTCTCTGAAGACAATGAACACATGCTAAGTGAAGAAAAGGATGTTAATGAGTCTTCAGACAATGAGTTGATAGCCACAGTCAACCCTAGCATAGCCAAAAGGCTCATGACTAGGAAAGGGAAGAAGGAAGCTGTCCAGAGTAACCCCAAGAAGAAGACTGTGACCAAAAGAACTCAGGTTGGCCCTACCAAAGCTTGGAGCAAGGTAGTACCAAAGAAGAGGAAAGCTGAAACTAGTACAAAATCAGATTCTGATGTTGCCTGTGATGCCACTAACATCCAACCAAAGAAGAAACCAACAACTAGCAAGCTTGCTGCTAGTGTCCCAGATGCTCCTATTGACAATGTCTCATTCCGCTATCCATCAGGTGTCAACAGATGGAAGTATGTCTATCAAAAGAGGCTAGCCTTGGAGAGAGAGCTAGCTCAAAATTCTCTTGAAAGCAAGGAGATCATGGCTCTTATCCATGATGCTGGTTTGGTGAAAACTGTGACTCAGTTCTCACAATGCTATGAAACACTTGTCAAGGAATTCATAGTAAATCTATCAGATGAATGTGATGACAGAAAATATGTTGAATTTGGTAAAGTTTATGTTAGAGGAAAATGTGTCACCTGCTCCTCCACTACCATTAACAACTACCTTGGAAGATCAGATGGAGCTCAATCTGATATAACTGCCTCTAACAACAAAGAGTGTCAAGTAATTACTGGCAACCAAGTCAAAAGTTGGACAACAAAAGGAAAGCTAGTTGCCAGCAAACTGAGTGTAAAATATGCTGTGCTACACAAAATTGGCGCTGCAAATTGGGTGCCCACTAATCATAAATCAACAGTGGTAACTATTCTGGAAAGGTTTATCTATGTTGTTGAGACCAAGACCCAAATTAATTATGGTGCCTACATATTTGATTAGACCATGAAGCATGCAGGAAGTTATAGTGTCAAAGGCCCCATTGCATTTCCCTCACTCATCTATGACATTATATTGAATTAGTATTCCAACATCCTCAAAGAGAATGATTATGTAAGCAAGAGAGAGAATCCTATGTCATTCCATTACAAGCTGTTTCAAGGAACTCATGTTCCAGATATTGTCATGACATCAACTGAAACATCCAAGAGGAGTGCCAAGACAAGAAAAGCTAAGGAGATTACAATGCTCAAAGAAACTTGCAATGAATTGGCCACAAGGAAGAAAAATATTGAAAATTTAATCAAGTCTCTTGAACAGGATGAGGATCCTGAATTCAATGACTCTGATGGAGAGAAAAAGGATGATGGTTCAAGAGAGGAAGGTGACCAGGATGCTGCATCAGAAGAAGCTGATGACAGGTCTGAGGAAGCCAGTAATGAAGATGCTGAAGAAGCTAGCTCTAGTTCTGCCTCTGAGGAGGAAGAATGATATGTGCTGATAGTCTGTTGTGGGGATCAGGCTGCTGGTTGTCGAGCTATTGATGATGTGCCGCTGGCTTGAATATATTTTTTTGAATAATTTGTTAGACTTCCGTTTTTTTACAGCATGAATTTGTGATGCTCTTCATGAGCAGTTTTTGTTTGTAATGACCCCAAACATGTGTAATGTTACTCATTATGATCCATGCTATTTTATTAGTATGATCTTAATTTGTGGCTAAAAGGGGGAGAGAGAGTGGTAGATAACAACTAGTAGGTTAGAGATAATGCAGGTGGAAGACTCTTCGCTTTGCTGAATTGCTGCTACAAGTATGTTGCAGGTGTGTGACAAGGGCTGCAACAAATATGCATGATTGAAGATTTTGCTAATGTGCATGTGTGATAAGATCTGATGTTGTTAGTGATGTGTGAGCTTCTAGTTGCTGCTTAGGAGTGTGAGTGTTGTGTATCCCTTCAGGGGGAGGAGCACAGGATAGTCCACAGATAATTGTGACATCTGTAGTCTAGACTAACAGGTGATAAAGTATTGATGAGGAACTAATGTGAATCAGGATGTTATCCTGGATGTCAAGACATCCTGGACAGCCTGGATGTTTTGGTATTGTGTGTGATTGCAGGGTGTCTGCAGGTTCTGTACAGCTGGTGTGGTATGCATCAGTGAGGGGGAGTAACTTCTGAAATGTTACTCTCAGATGGTTAATTATGTGTAACAGGTTGATCCTGAGAAGCTGAGAGCTAACTGTGTGAATATATACAACTCTACTAGGGTGTTAGTAGCTTACCTGCATAATAGGTTATATGTTAGACTTCTGCTGCTTGTAAACTCTGTTAACAAGGTGGTTTAGCCAAAAAAAATTCCAAAGGAGGAGTTTGTAAGTGCTTCTGATTGTATGACACACAATATGCAATGTAAGTAGTAAGTTGAGTTGAATATCATGACACTGATCGTATGACATAAGGTTCGCAGGTTTGGTTTTCTATTATTCAGAATGAGGAAGCTCAAGCTAGAATTCAGGAAACTTTATAAAAGCTCAAGCTGGAAGTCAGGAAACATTTTAGAAGCCATGGAAAAATTAAATGTACCTGACCTAAGTGGTAAGTGTAGCTTTTTGAAGAGAGGTTTGGGTAAACCTAATTTCTCCATCAAGGCCCAAAGCAAGTCTGCTATTATAAATAGCAGAAGGATCATTCCAACTGAAAAGACGAAGAAGATAGCTTGAAGAGAGAGCTTCAAGACAGAGATTGGAGAGTGTGCTTTGTGAGTGAAGAACTTTGTTCTTCACGTGTGTCTAGGGATCTTAGGATTCCTTGTGTGCCAAGCAATTGTAGGTTGTATGATTGCTCTGGTTTGTTGTGTATGAACAGGTGTGTTCATTGTGCCACTCAAAGCTATTAAGTAAGAGTGTGTGTCACTTGATCAAAGCTGTGAAGCAAGATCAAGGTGTGTTTGAAGTGAGTCTTCATATCTCTTTTGTAATTATGTATTTGTATCACTGAGGTGATTGAGGGGGAGTGAGTGGGTATACTCAGGTCTAGAGTGTCTCTAGGCAGAAGGCTGAAAAAGCTAGAGAAAGTAAGAATAATATGAGAGAAAGGGTAGCATATGTCGAGTTAGATGAAGATGATCAAAAAACATATAATGACCCTTTAAGTTTCGGTGAAAGAGAAATCGACCTGGCCGAATTAAAACAAGGGTCTCCCTATTCATGCAAGGTGCTTGCGCCTTCGAACGAGAAAAATCCAGTCGAACCAGAAAAGAACGAAAAATTCCCTAAGAAAACATACTTTCAACGTTACCAAGTGTGACGAAATTTTTGACTTACTAGTCGAAGATGGACAAATGATAGTTCCTCCTGGCGTTAAAATACCTCCATTAGAACAACGAAAGAAAAGAGTCTTTGTATATATCATAATTTTTTGGGCCACAAAACCTCACAGTGTTTTCTTTTCAGGGATTTGGTGCAGAATGCGATTAAGGATGGGACACTGAAGTTTAGGGACAAAGCTAAGTCCCAAATGAAGATTGATTCAGACCCTCTGCAGGTGGCGGATGCCCATGACACTGAGCCTGCCATTGTCAACATGGGCCAAATGTTTAAATGCCATGACAATAATACCACTATGATCAAAACCAATGATGGTTTCAATCAGGAAAATAACATAATTGAGGCTACTTAGGTCTTTATAATCAAATTGCAAAAATTGAATATCATTGATGGCACCAGTTTAGAAGTTAACATGGTTGAAGTGAGCAAAGAGACAGAGGTTTAGGTTGACAAGGAAATCACCCAACAGAATGAAGAGTAAATGAAGGTGGATTACCCAAGGAATGAAGAAAACTTAGTGGAGTTCCTCCATTGCTTCTAGCGAAAGAAATCTGAAGTGATTTTATGCCCTAGGTGCAATTTTGTCTTTGAGAATAAGGTTGCGGAGAACATAGAGAGAGTTTGAGTGACTAGTCGCAGAAGAAATTGGAAAGATACCCATAATCATTACACCTTCGACAAAAGGGGGGTCCCTCAAAGGCAAGAACAAGGAGGTCCAAGCCTCTAGGCTAACAAGCCATTTACTTTTAAGCCAATGGTTGACACTCTTAAAGGAAGAAGGGTGAAACCTGCTGAAAAGAGATAGTGAAGCCAAGCGAGGTGGAAGAGTTTTAAAGTGGGTCAAGGTTCCTCAATAGCCTATCGAAGGGAATTCCAAGTTTCAAGTCAGCAAACTTATGGATTTGAGAATTACAAGGGCAAGAATCCCATGTCAAGGTCTCAATGGCGAAGGCAACAAATGAGGAGGAAAGTAAAAAGAGAAGCCAACAAGAAAGCGATGGTGAATTCTAGCAACAATCATTCTCCAAAGAATGATAAAGACAAAGAGAATAAGCCAATTGGGAGAAAGCTTTTCCCTGCTCAAGAGGAAGAGTCTCTAGGAAAATTGGAACAACCAACAACGGAAGACGATTTGATAATAGATAACTTCGATACAGGATCAGGGCCCTCTTTATACATCAACTTTAACATGGTCCCTGTACTGCTAGTAGAGTATGACCAGGTCATAGAGGTCAAAGAGTTCGAGGAAGCTACTGAGGTCGAAATGGACAAACATACGCCAATATGTTACTATATAATGAACAACGATTGTGTCGAAGAACAAAATGCTTTCTTCGAAAGACCTGATGAAGCACTAATGAATCATCTAAAACCCCTTTTCATCAGGGAAAAATGGACAATGTAGGAATCACCAAAATTCTAGTAGATGGTGGTGCGGTAGTAAACCTGATGCCACATTTTATGTTAAAGAAAATTGGAAAATTCGACAAAGATCTCAAACCTCATAACACGGTGTTGTCGAATTACGAAAGAAAAATTGGGAATACCTTAGGAGTAATCCAAGTAGATTTAACAGTTGGTACTATCACTAGGCTAACCATGTTTATGGTTATTGCGTCAAAGGCTAATTACAACTTTCTTTTGGGTCGTGAATGGATACACGACATCGGGGCAGTACCATCTTCGCTCCACCAAAGAATCTCTATATGGGGGAATGATGGTATAATGGAAAACATTGAAACGGACCAAAGATATTTATGGCTGAGATTAATCATGTGAACAAGTGTCATTTTTATAAAAACTGGCGAACATTACTTTATGTAGTCCTTCTGGATTTTCATTTGCGCCTGCTAATACAACATTTTACTCCCTTCATCTACATCCAGCCTATGGTTTTCAATGGGACAGAGAAGTCGTAGGAGAAGACCTTGAATTCAAAGGGATATCAGGCCTCTATCCAAGTGGTTGGGGAGGCGAAGATAGTGACTATGCCTGAGTCTAAGATATTGGAAAATATTTTGGCTTATATAGCCGAAAATAGACTAAAGGTGACCTTAGAGGCCAAATTTAAGTATATGGTTGACGAAGCCAATGAAACTGTTGTGCACCTTGAAGGGTCTGGGATAGATTTTGAACCAGAGCCACCCGATAAGATTCAAGATGAGGTGCCAAGCCAGAGGCTTGATGCCATTTGTGATGACGAGCCTTTGGGATTCGAAAGGGACCTGCTGACACCCAACATAAAAATGCTAGCGCAGGATTGTCGTAACCTAAAACTTGACCTCCCATTTATCCTCTTTGAATAAGCATCTGCACTTGCATCCCCAACATGCGCATCATAATTTTTATATGTAGATTTACTGCAGGCATATTTCGTATCCCCACAGAATCTCAAAGCTATGATTATATCCCCCTAAGAGTCACCAAAGCATAGATACAAGCAAAATGAAAGGATTGTAATGCCTATTTATCAAAGCAAGGGGTCAAAGCACGAAACCACGACCAAAGCATGTCATTGCAGGGCAAAAAAGTGAAATTTGACACTATGTAATCGATTAACACAATACTGTTAATCGATTACACCTGTGAATTTTATAGATTTTCAATAATTCACATCACTGTAGAAGGTTTTACTCTTCTCCTTTGGTCTACATTATTCTAGCATCTTGTGAAAGGTTCTAGACATGTGATAACACCAGAAAATATCAACTACATTTACTACACTACCTCACTTTCAATCATACTCACCATGCACCCTCATTTCCAAGCATTTGGGCCATTTGATCATTGAAGTTGTATTGGGATTCTCCAACTAAGTTAACCAATAACTAACTGAGTTAGACCCCAACTCAGTGAGTTGGGTCTAACCAACTCCAAACCAAATGTCAAACCTCGTTTAACTACCTCCATACCTAATTCCAAGCCTAACTCACTCCAAACCTACGCTCTATATAACTAAACCCTCATATTGGTTAAAGGACATTCACTCTCATTCTGAATTTTCCACTCTTCACTCTCATTCTGAATTTTTCACTCTTCACTCTCAATTTTCTATGCGTTTTCTGAAATTCTCTCTCTCAATCATCTTCATCTTCTTCCCTAAACCTAACTAGAGCTCATTCCACCATTAAAGCTTAGCAAGCTTCACATTGAAACTTGCTATTCTTTGAGCTAGACCTTCATTCTTCTTCATTTCACTTCTGAATTCTGCAACAACATCATCATTTTTTCAATTCAATCTTTAGAAATTGATTATTAAAAAGGTTTTGGTGCAAATTCGGATCCGACGTAGTTATCGCATTATCTTCGATATTCTCGATACGGATATCTCTATATCTTGGTATTTTCTGGTTTTCTAAGCTTCTCCTCTTCATATTTTGCTTACAATAATTACCAAGTCAAACCTCGGCCTTGTAGGTTGGTGAATCTTGCTTAATTTATCACTTCTGATCGATTTCACATTTTCTCAATGTAGTGCTTAATTGTTGATTTGCTACTTGAATAATTGCTTTGCATGCTCGATTATTTTATTGCTCAATTGCTCTAAGTTAACATGAATTTTACATCTACTTATATGTTATGATCCATTGCGATTGCATGCGATAAGTGATACTGAAAAGTGCTTTTAAAAATTATGTTTTTGCTATTTTTATAGTGTTAATCGATTAACACCAGTAGGTTAATTGGTTACACCTTTGTCTGCGCCTCAGAACACAGTTTTGGCACTGCGTAATCGATTAACACTAGGATGTTAATCGATCACACCTAATAACTTTTGCAAAAACCATGCTGTTTGGGACTGTTTTGACATATTTTATTGCATAACTTCCCATACTTGCATATATTCATGTTAATTCTACTCTTTTAGGTCCGTACCTACTTGCAACAACTCTTGTTTGATTAATTACATGATTTTTTTTATTATTTTGCAACTTTATCACATGTTTAAAGCACTTTTTGCTTATGTGTTAACATGATTACGCTTAGTTATGCATGCTAGCTTGTTCTTGTTATTGCTTTGCAAATTTCAATTTGAGGCATTATATTTGTTCTTCCGTGATCAAATGTAATCTTGTTCAACATTATTTCTCACATTTGCTTTGATGATCTTTCCTTTGATTGATTGATCAAAACCTTGTTTCGATCGATTAATTTCCCCCAGGTCTTCTCTTTAGGATCTCCTTAGAGTTTTTCTCTCTTGATCCCCTGCTGAGTCAGACGTCTGCACAACATATTGGAGCACTGTACAAATTATGTTATTACTCTCTCGGTTTCAATTTCTGCACTATGCTTTTAGTGCTAGAGAAGATATGAGAGTGGAGAATTTCTACCCTCGTTCTGAATATTTCTGGTAGGGGACAAATGACCCTGTCCTTGGAATAGTCATCTCTATCCTCAGATCGTAGAGTTTCTCGAGCTTCAACAGAGTCGATCCTTGATCATTTATTCTTTCCCCAAGTCTTTTCTCTACTTTTGGGTTAGCAATATCCTCTTGGTACAATACCCATTCTTTTGGTTAAACACAGTTCGTCTGTTAACACTAATATCCTTCTTCTGTTTGGGTTAATCACCTTTTTGGTTAAAACGCCCTCCCTTTGGTTGATCATAGTCCATCTGTTAAACACCAACCTTCTTCTTCCCCACAGAGAAGTCGCATTTTCCCTTTGTTCTTTTCATTCTCTCGGTTAACCATAGTCCTTTTGTTAACATATCGAATTCCAATCTGAGTTGCAACCTTCTCTTGGTTCCAACCTCCCTTTTATTGGTTAACCACTTCCTGTCAGATAAAACCCAATTGCCCCTTTCCTCTGTTAACCACGATTTGTTTGTTAAATTACTGAGCCTTTGTTAGGTTGATCACCTTTTTGGTTAAAACACCATATTCTTCATTGGTTAATCACTGCCCGTCAGTTAAAAGACCAACCTTTTCTTTTCCTTCGGTTAACCACAATCCTTCTGTTAACATACCGAGTCTCTTTTTGGGTTAACACGTTTCCTTGGTTCAACACCTTTTTTCCTTGGTTAACCACTGTCCGTCGGTTAACAGAACAACTTCCTTCTTTTCTTCGGTTAATCATTTCCTATCAGTTAACACACCGAATCCCCAGTGCAGTCAAGCATTCTTTTCTTGGTTAATCACTGTCTGGAAGTTAATATACCGAGTCTTTTCCGTCCCCAGCAAGACCAATCCATTTTCTTTCCCCAGCCAGGGTCCATTTCCTTTCTTCCCTAGTAAGGTAACTTCTTTGCCCCCTAGCAGAATCCTTTCCTTTTCCTTGGGTTAACCACTGAGTCTCGGTTAAAACACCATTACCTCTACTCCTTGCCTTTTACATCATTGTTCTTTGTCCCTCTTTTACACCATTCCCTTGCTTTTCGCTCTTGGTTTTGACACCATTTCCATTGCTCTCTGTTTCTGTCCTAGTTCTCTGAACTACATTGGCTCTGAATTCCTCATTGCACTACGAGGATACGTAGGCACAAGATTGCGAAATCATGGCAAACCACCTTCTCCTTTTCTCCCTTGGTTCCTTGAACTACGGAGCTCTGAATACCTCATTGCACTATGAGGAACGTAGGCACAAGGGCCCCAATCCTCTGCGAGCACTTTCCTCGTCCCTTTTCTCCCCATTCCTTTAGCGAGTAGCCTTTAGATAGATAACCCATTCAAGCCTAGGAGCTTTTAGAATGGTTCTCGTCGAGTACAACAAATGCGTTAGGTGCTAATACCTTCCACCCGCATAACCGACTCTCTTACTTGTTTCTCTTCCCATTGGGTTTTATCGATATATTTCCTTTCCTTCTGGAATAAAAAAAATTTGGTGGCGAATCTGTTGTACCGTTGAGCGTACGATGCGCTCTAGTATAATCCCGCTAGCTACATGGATCCCCTATAGGAAATCGACTTAGGGGAAGGAACAGTCAAAAGATCAACATATATAAGCGCCAACCTTAGCCCAGAACTCAAAATCAAAGTGATCTAACTCCTAAAGGAGTACAAAGACTGCTTTGGTTGGGATTATGACGAGATGTCTGGATTGAGTAGAGAATTGGTAGAACTGAAGTTACCTATCAAACCTGGAAGGAATCCTGTCAGTTCTGTGATTTATGGATTGGCTACATTTTGGTAAAATAACATGTTGTTAGCAAGATGTTAAACCAGATGTTCTGCCATGTGTCATACCATAAATTTGTCCTACCCATTTTCAATTTTTTTTTGTTTTTATTCCTCTTTCATGTTTTACATTGCCCGCTTATTTTCTTGTTATTTACACATGTGTCCGCTCGCAATTGGTCGATTTTTCAGAACTTTATCTTTTGACCAATTAAGATGTGACACGTGGCCTAAAAATTTTTATGTGAATATTAATTTTTCTTAGTTTCTTAAACTTTTTCTTTTTTTAAAAAAAATATTACTAATAATATTTTTAAGTGATTAAATAAGTTTTTGTTTTTAGTTTATTCTATTTATATTTGTTTATATTTAATTATATTTGTTAATATTTTATTAGAGTTATGTTAACTTATATTATATATATTAGTTTTAATGTTAATAAAATAAATATAAGGATTTAATTAAGAAGAACTAATGGTCAAGGAAAAGAGAAAATCAAGTTTGAAACCGAAGGCCGACATTGGAGGCCCAATATGCCACTTGAGAGTGAGAGAGGAGACGGGTAGCATAAAAGGAGGGACATTGTTCATCGTCTGGAGAAAAAATCCGCCGCCCCTAATTCCAACAAAAAACCCTAACCTACTTACTGTTCACTACCTCTCTCAAAATCCCCAAAACGGCCGCCCAAACCCTAAAGATCCTCTTCCTCCCACAAATTCTTCCCCACCACCCTATGTCTCACAAAACCTAGCCACCATGAAACATCTTCATCCCCATTAAACATCTATTTTCTTCACTCTCAACATCTTGTTCTCATCATCACCATCTTCAAACACTTCCTTCCATCTTTTTCACACTAAAACGGCGCCGTGAAATCATTCAACCCCTCACTTGTGATGCCACCACAACATAACAGCAACCATCATCATTCGCCGCCGCAATTTGTCATAAACATTGACACCATCGGATCACTATTCGTGAGCTACAACTAAATTCAACCTCACCAACCTCGTACACTTTCGTAACTACTCCTAGCTAGGATGCGACATCCCCAGCTCGCGCGGCTTCCGTCAGTGGCGTAGTAACAGCTTTCAGAAGTAGCAGCAATAACACCTCAGGAAGCAAAAAGAGCCTGTGATGATTCCATCAGTTTAACTCAGCAACATACTTTGTTTAAAGAATTTCACAACAGCATTTGTATCATCAATTTAATGCTAGTTCCATAGTTTGCATTTCACCGAGTTTATTTTATTTCTGTTTGTGCTGTTAGATTCCGTGTAGGTTGTGACTTCGGCGAGTTTCGCCAGCAAAAATATGAAGTCAAAGTGTATAGAGCAGCAGTTCATCAACAACAACTTGAAACGAGAACCGCAGTTACCGACCTTCAACTTGACAACTCTTTAGTACGCGATGACGTCTCTGCGACTACGACAAAAGAAACTTATCAACAGAGGTTTTGAGTTACCTCAGCAATTTGTTTCCGGCGTCGGTTGGTACTTTTTTGTCTGTAAAAGTGATTGTAGCATATATTTCTGCTTCAGCTTTTCAAAATGATAGATCTGCGTTTTAAGATTTAATTTCTGATGTATCAAAGTTTTGGTTTTGATTTAGTATAGTTGCTGCTATCTATCACTGAATTCATTTTTTGGATGCGTATTTCTGGTTCGATTGTTCACCATCACGATTACATTTAGCCACCGATCCCTAGCTCGTTTACGACATTGATTTCGACGACGTCACATATTTGATCCAATAAAGTAGCAGAACTCGACGTCAGTCGTAGCATGTCACTAACAAGAATCACCACAGCAAATGCGGCACTAATCCGGCAACACCGCGGAACTTTTGACGATGTAGCCGACTACATCGCGCTGGTTTGAGCTCGTTTTGGTTAGTTCTTGAACCCCTTTCGTATCCTTTTTGAATCTTGGCTGGCACTGTGTATTTGTGATGTCTGATGTTTGGATTATTAAGTCAAGTTGCTTATTGTTTATCGTTGCACGTTGAGTTTCAATGTGTTCATTTAGGCTACTGCGTTTATTTGACATCCTTGAGGAATTTCTGTGTGAGTTTTGTTTTATAAGCATAAATGTGTTGTATTGTTGCGGTATTTGGGGGCTCGTTTCGGTTTTACGGCATTGCGTTAACACAGGATGTTATACTTATTGCCAAGTTTGTGCCTCAGGTATGAACAATTCAAGGTGTTATTGCTATTGATTATCCGGGTTCAGTTTTGACCCGTATTCATGCGTATTTTTTCGTCACAGCACTGTGAGCATTTATGTAATGAACCATGTTGCAATTATATGTTTTCCTGTGATAAATCCTGTTGTCATTAGTTTGTTAAGGTTTAAAGTATTATGTTGTGATTTAATTTGAATTGATGCAGTGGTATCACCATGTGCCTAGGTCACGTGTATTAATTTTCTACAACCTTCTATCATGAATGGCTGGTTTTTGAGTAGCATGATATGTACTTTGTGTCAAGGATTTCTTTTCAAGGGATGGCATTAACCATACGGTCCAACGTTGGCACCATCTTGTATTTCAACTCATGGTTCCTACAAAACTCACGGCCAAAGATCAACGTATCAATCGGTATTTCGCCACGTGTGAATCATTATGTAGATATTATGCTCATATTGTCGTCACACACGCACCGCCCTCGAACATATTCCGATTTTAATTTACAATTCAATTTCTACATCCATTTCTTAACTCAATAGCTATTTTCAAGGAAAACCATTTTTTTTAAATTTTAATGAATTAGTTTTTTTTTAAAGACAATTCAAATTATTTTCTAAGCAAAATCATGGATTATTTTCAATTATTTTCAAAATATGGGTAGATTCATTTTACCTATTTCATCATATTCTATCCCCATTCAATAAAATGTACCCCTCTCCCTCCAAATGTATCTTTATTTTCTTACTCATACCTTACTGCTTCAAACTTATTTTTAAAATTAAATTCTTGATTTATCGAGCCCCTTTTCCACTCATGTAAGTCGAGTGCTTACAAAGCCTCGCCATCAACCTTTGATCACCATACACAACATTTTAAAGCTTAATCCTGGGCTTCCTTATAGTGACACCTATTTGATCAACTACTTCTAGTTGGTCACTTAGAAGACTAGCCCACTTTGCTAGTGTACACGCTTAAAATTCAAATTCAAACCTCGACTCACCTTGAGTACTTTTTTTTCAAAGCAAATTAAATCTTTGAAGTCTAGCACTTCTTGGATTTTTGGACGAACATTATTGAGGTGTACACCTTAGATAATATGTCGTTCTACTTTTTGTTTAGTACGCTATTTTGAACAAAGAAATATCATAGGAATCTAGCATTCTGTGTGATATTTCTGTTGTTTATTCAAATATTTTTGAATGAAAAAGGTGTTGTCGAGATCTAGCATCGCGATAATACCCCGATTAATTGGTTGTGAGGCCGACGTCCCATTTACCAAACAATCTTCATTTTCAAATCCAATCTTGCGTTCTCACCTCTCATACCACAACCTTTTTCATACCCGCGTTTCGTTTCAAAATCTTTTTCAAAACATTTTCTCGATCAAACTTCAAAAGAAGGAGGTTCTTGGAATCTAGCATTCCTTGAATTTTTGAGTGAGTAGTTCTCGAGGCACGCTCTTGAGTTATTATTCACTCAACCTTTCGACTTTTTCAAAATACCTTTTTCGATTCAAACCTCGAAAGAAGGAGGTTCTTGGAATCTAGCATTCCTTGAATCTTCGAGTGAATAATTCTTGAGGCACGCCCTTTGAGTTGTTATTCACTCAACCTTTCGACTTTTTTCAAACTCAAACATTTTCCAACGTCCTCCTAAGTCGAGTGCTCGTCCGCATTCGCAACTGTCGACCTTTCGCACACACATTCACAATTCATCGTGGTTTCGATATTGGGGGCACCCTTAGGGACCAATATCGTTTCTCACCATCTAAACCCTTGATACGTCGTCAATTCGGTTCCATCTTCGATCAAATCCTCGACACATCTTTGAGACTCTTTCAAACTAACCTCGCTTTGCCTCGCATTCCGTTTTTGATTCAATCTTTCTACAAACATTTTTTAAACTTACGAAAGAGGGATAATTCTTAGAATCTAGTATTCTTTGAATATTTGAATGAGTAACTCTCGAGGCGCGCCCTTGAGTTATTATTAGTTCATTCTTTCGATTTCAAAATATCCAACCCTTTATCATTTAACCTATTCATCCCGACTTCCGAAAGAATGGACTTCTTGGAATCTAGCATTCTTTGGATTCTTGAGTGACAAGCTTTTGAGGCACGCTCCTGGGTTGCTTGTCAGTCACTCTTTCATCTCTCAATACAAACTTCAAACCCATTTCGAACCTCATCTTTTCGTGGTTGTTACCACGAACTACGACTGCTCTGATTCTTCATTCTCGTCCGAATGTAAGATACGTAGGCACAAGATTGCGATGATCTTGGCGAGCACACTTCTATCTTCCTCCATTATTCCGTCCACACTTTCCCCATCCTTGTCCGTAGTCAAACTACGACGCTCTGATTTCTCATTCTCCTCCGAATGAGCATACGTAGGCACAAGGGCCCCAATCCTTGGAGATCACCCTATCTTCTAACCACCCATCTCTCCTTAGCATCTTTATCCTGTTAACCTACCGATTCATATTTATCAACGAGAGAAAAAAAACAAATAAACCTAGACAACATTCTCCACAAAATACCTTAACAGGTTCCCGTTGAGTACAACGGACGTGAGGGGTGCTATTACCTTCCCCTCACATAACCGACTCCCGAACCCGGAACTTGGTTGCAACAGCCCTGTTCCTATCCTTTTGTCTTAAGAGGTTTTCTCGATATTTTCCTCTCCCGTTTATTCGGGAAAAATAAAGTTCGGTGGCGACTCTGTCGAACCGCATTTCCGCGCCTTTCGCGCGAGGGTCGTTTCTCCGAAATGTCTCCGTGATTTTTCGAGGTGCAACACCATGACAGTCAGAAATCATGTTCAGCATGATGTTGGGGCATGTGCCATGACATGTTATACCAAAAGTCTAGGGCAGGACTGTCTTGGTATTTTAATTGTGAGTTTTAAATGTGTTTTAATTCACAAATTTGATTGTTTTTCAAAAAAAGGATCTCAGAGCTTTTTTAGGAAACTTTCTATTTAGTTCCTATTTTTGTGCAGAAGATTATGCAGAATACTTTCAGCTGCTAGTTTGGATTTGTTGCGATTTTTAAGTCTAAGCCCATGCTTCTCAAAAGATATTTATAAGAACGGCTTTTAACCTAGAAAGGGTGTGTGCAGTATTTTTGTGTGAGAATATTTCTAGGGTTTTTGTGTTGTTATTTGTGTTCCTAGTTATGTCTTTTGACATCTGAGTAGGATTGTGTTAATTGTCAATTGTTCACTTATGAGCGTTTAAGCAAGAGTGTATTTTTCTTACTTGAAGCTTGTAAGCAAAACAAAGTATTGTCTTGGAAGTGTGCTACTTCTATTGTTGGTTATTATTGAATTGTCACAGGGACTGTGACTGATTAGGAAGTGAGAGGGGGATCTCATATCTAAAAGGTTTATAGGTAGAAGTTACACAAGGTAGTAATTAAGCGAGAAGTTGTAAACGGGGGAGTTTAGCTTTGAACTAATACTATCATAGTGAATTTCCTTCCTGGCTTGGTAGCTCTCAGATGTAGGTGACATTGCATCGAATTGGGTTAATAAGTACTTTGTGTTATTTAAATTCCTGCGTTTTTTCATTAAATTGTTCTTGTGTTAATTTTGCTATTATGAAATCCAGACATCATATCGACATATATCCACTACGTGTCAGAATTTTAATTGGCATCAGAGCAGGCACCCTGTTCTGCTTTGGGTGAGATCCAGGGAGATACTTTCCGGTACTAGAAACATGGAACTAGGATTTGTCTACAGACCACCTATTTTGGATGGCACCAACTATGATCACTAGAAGTCGCGTATGGTGACTTTTCTAAAATCTATGGATAGAAAAACCTAGAAAGCAGTTATCAAAGGTTGGGAACACCTTGTTGTGAAGGGAAAAGATGGGAAGGACATAACTGAATTGAAGCCAAAAGATGACTGGTATACGGAAGAATATGATCTTGCTCTTGGAAACTCGAAAGCCTTGAGTGCCTTATTCAATGGAGTTGATAAAAATATTTTTAGGCTAATAAATACATGTACTGTGGCTAAAGATGCATGGGAAATCCTTAGAATCACTCATGAAAGCACATCAAAAGTAAAAATGTCAAGACTTCAACTTCTCACCACCAAATTTGAGAATCTTAGAATGAAAGATGACGAGTCCATTCATGATTTTCACATGAATATTCTTGATATTACTAATACATCTAGTGCCTTGGGAGAAAAGATGTCAGAGGAGAAGCTGGTTAGAAAGATTCTTAGGTCGTTTCTTAAGAAGTTTGACATGAAGGGTACAATGATTGAAGAAGCCCAAGACATCAGCAACGTGAAAGTTAAAGAGCTTGTTGGATAACTTCAAACTTTTGAATTGGATATCAATGAAAGATCTGAAAAGAAGAACAAGAGCATAACTTTTATCTCCAACACTAACAATGAAGAGGTTCAATGTGACATGGAGACTGATAAAGGAATTTCTAATGATATTGTAATTCTTGGGAGGCAATTCAATAAGGTGCTGAAGAGTATGGATAGGAAGTCAACACCAGATGTCAATAACATGTCATTCGACATCAGAAAGAACAGTGAATTTTAGAGAAAAAAAGAACAGAGGAGAAGCCAAATCAAGGAAAATGTAGTCAGTGTCATGAATGTGAGGGTTTTGGTCACATTATATCAGAATGTTCCACATTTTTCAAGAAACAAAAGGAGGGAATGTCTATTTTTGGGTCTGATGATGAATCTGAAAGTGAACCTAATGTTGAAACTGCTAAGCATGTTGCAGCCCTCACTAGCAGATGTGAATTTGATGAAGATTCCTGTGATCAGAATGTCTATTATGAAGAATTTTCTATTTCATACAGAGAGCTTTGTGTTAAAAGTGAAGAGGTGTGTAAGATAGGAGAAACATAGAAGAGAATCACAGCACAACTGCAAGCTGAAAAATAGAATCTTTTATCTACTTTCCCTAGTCTTCAAGATGAGGTAACCCTATTGAATTATAAACTTGAAAACATGACCAAATCTGTGAGAATGTTGAACAATGGATTTGATGTGTTGGATGAGATTCTTCAAGTTGGGAAAGGAGGTAAAATGTTTATTAGTATAAGGTTTAATTATCAGTCTTTAAATAATCACAGAAAAACCTATGTGACAAAGTTTGTTCCTATTGAAGTAAAGCATGAGCTCACAATGTCTGACCAAATGTTGCAACATCCTTCCAGAATTCAAAAAACTCAGACTAAAGCCAAGTTCCAGCCTTGAAAATGTCATTATTATGGTAGATATGGTCATATAAGGCCTTACTATTATAGACTGTATGGTTATCCAAAACGTCTAACACAACCTAGGGCTAGTCATATGATGATTAAGAATAAAAAGGAGTGGAAACCTAATGGTGTTGATACTTCTAATTTGAATGTTGTTGTTAATAACACTGTTGATACAAGTTCTCATATGTCTCTCTCTAAGATCTTGATTACTAACCTTGAGTCTGATGTTGTATCGGATGTTAGAACATCCTTAGCCTAACCTGATCATCTTGTTGGAACCACACAAGAAAATTTTCATATTGAGACTCCTGAAAAATCCCTAGATAATCTGGTTGAAGATGATTTTGTTGGTAGTAAAAGAGATGATTCTGATGATAATAATATGTCTATTAAAGAGGAGAAATATTTGTCTGACAAAGAACATAAAGAAAAGATGGTGGTGTGAAGAAGGATCAGTCTACTGACATGTTCAATGTAGATGGTCTAAATTATTGGTATAGTAGTGTGCTTAGTATGTTTGTATGGTAGAAGGTTGTTGCTTATGAGTTTGATTTAGCTTTCTTCTGCCTTGATGAATGACTGTTTGGTTTGTCAATAATCTGGCTAAAAAGGGGGAGTAGTAGTATTTGTGCTTCCATTTATGTTTTTTACATTTACTTTATTTTTGTCAATTTTTGACTAAAAAGGGGGAGTAAAGTGTTAGTATGGTTGCTATTTTATGATGTTGGATCACATGTCATTACTCCGTGTCATGTTTATACTACTACTTAGAAAGAGTAGTTTTTCATTGTTGTTGCTTATTTGTATGCAAATATTTAGGGGGGAGCATGATAGTTTGTCATGCTTGCTGCTACCACTAATGTGGAGCCATATGTTTTAACATTATTCAATTTGTTGTGTCTGGGAGAATTTATTTTATCTGCAGAAGGATGTGATCTTGAGGGGGAGTTCTGCTACTAGGTTTGTGGTGTTTATGACTGTTCTATGATGTCAGACTAGATGTCTTGACATTTTGTGTAGTTGTGCTTTTGTTAAGCTATATAGTTCAGGGGGAGTTAGCTGTTGTTGTTTGGTTTTGTTTGTTGTGCTTGTGCTGCTTGTGTTGTTAAGCCTTTTTCTTGTGATTTGGGTTTTTCCCTTGAGAGGGATGTGTGAACTTGGATAGTTCATATTTGTTTATTTTCTTGTGATTTTGGTTTTCCCCTTGAGGAGGAGTATTGTCTTTGTGTGGAAGGGAGAATTATAAACTTGTTTGATATGTTGCTGCAAAGTTGCAGTTTGTACAAAGCTTACAAGTTCTCATTTAGCTTGTGTTGTTCTGGTTCTTGTTGTCTGATGTTTCTGTTTTGATTCTGCTGTGGATACCTCTAATGTGTGATAAGGTTGTTTTAGCCAAAATTTTCCAAAGGGGGAGATTGTAAGTTTTGTGATTTATGCATTGGGTACATTTTGGTAAAACAACATGTTGTTAGCAAGATGTTAAATCAGATGTTCTGCCATGACAGACAGACATCATGTCCAACATGATGTTGGGACATGTGCCAGGACATGTTATACCAGAAGTCTAGGGCAGGACTATTTTGGTATTTTAAGTGTGATTTTTAAGTGTGTTTTAATTCACACGTTATTGTTATCCAAGGGAGGAAATTTTGGGAATGTCTATTGTGACAAATTTGATTGTTTTTCATAACAAGGATCTTGGAGCCTTTTTAGTAAACTTTCTATTTAGTTCCTATTTTTGTGCAGAAGATTATGTAGAATATTTTCAGTTGTTTTTGATTTGTTGCAGTTTTTAAGCCTAAGCCCATGCTTCTCAAAGGCTATTTATAAGAAAGGCTTTTAACCTAGAAAGGGTGTGTGCCGTATTTTTGTGTGAGAATTTGTCTAGGGTCTTTGTGTTGTTGTTTGTGTTCCTCTCTTATGTTCTTTGACATATGAGTAGCATTGTATTAATTGTCAATTGTTCACTCATGAGCTTTTAAGAAAGAGTTTATTGTTATTAGTTGAAGCTTGTAAGCAAAACTAAGTATTGTCTTGGAAGTGTGCTACTTCTATTGTTGGTTGTTGTTGAATTGTCACTAGGACTGTGACTGATTAGGAAGTGAGAGGGGGATTTCATATCTAGTAGGTTTCTAAGTAGAAGTTGCACAAGGTAGGGATTAGGCAAGAAGTTATAAATGGGGGAGTTTAGCTTTGAAGTAATACTATCATAGTGAATTTCCATCCTTGCTTGGTAGCGCCCAGATGTAGGTGACGTTGCACCGAACTGGGATAACAACTATTGTGTGTTATTTAAATTCTTGAAATTTATATTTAAATTTTTCTTGTGTAAATTCTACGTTTACGAAGTCCTGACATCATATCTGACATCTGTCCACTACGTGCCAGAATTTCAAAGCCAAGTAAACAGACTCCAAGGTGATTTGCTCCAGAAATCTTGTCGAAGATCAAGCAAGAGGTCGAAAGGCTCCTAAAGTGTAAGTTCATTCGCACAACTAGGTATGTCAAATGGATTGTTAATATAGTTCTCGTCATTAAAAGGAATGGGACTTTGAGGGTCTGCATTGACTTTCGAGATCTGAATGATGCGACCCCAACGGACGAATATCCAATGCACGTGGCAGAGATGCTTGTCGATTCCGCCGTAGGCTATGCGTATCTTAGTATGCTCGACGAGTATTCTGGATACAATTAAATATTTATTATTGAGAAAGATGTGCCGAAAATGGCATTTCGATGTCCTGGAGCCTTATGCACCTACGAATGAGTGGTGATGCCTTTTGGTTTGAAAAATGCTGGGGTAACCTACCAAAGAGCAATGAATTCCGTTTTTCATGATTTTATAAAAATATTTATGCTAATTTGTATTGAATTTATAGTTGCCAAGTTTGTGTCAGGGAAAATCACATAGATCATCTCCGACAGCCATTCGAAAGGACGAGAAAGCATGGTCTTAAGACGAATCCTCTCAGATGTGCATTTTGTGTGCATGCCGGGGATTTTTAGGATTTGTGGTCCATAAAAAGGGGATCAAAATCAATCATAATAAGACCGAGGAAATTATGGAGGCAAAGGCACCATCAATAAAGAAGGAGCTGCAGTCGTCGCTGGGAAAGATCAACTTCTTAAGGAGGTTCATCTCAAATCTAAGTGGCAAGACTCGGGCCTTTTCTCCTATACTTCAAGTGAAGAAGGAAGGTTTCGAATGGGGGAAAACACAACATGAAGCTTTCAACAAAATCAAAGATTATATTGTTCATCTTCCAATTTTGTCGCCTCCTTGTAGAAGTAAGAGTGTGAGGTTGTACATTTCTGCGTCTGATGTAACTGTAGGGAGTATGCTTGCTCAAGAGGATGAAAATGGTGTTGTAAGAGTCATTTATTACCTTATTTGAATCCTCAATGATGCGGAAACTAGATATAGTATGATTGCAAAATTGTGTCTGTGTCTGTATTTTTCTTGTACTAAGTTAAAACATTATATAAAGCCTGTTGATATCTATATTTCATCTCATTTTGATATTATTAAGCATATGCTTTCTAAGCCAATCCTGCACAGTTGAATTGGAAAGTAGGCACTTGCCTTAACCGAATACTCCTTAACTTATATGCCTTTAAAGGCCATTAAGGGGAAAGTGGTCGTAGACTTTATAGTTGAAAATTCCCAAAACTATCTAGAGCTTGAGCCTTGGAAATTATATTTTGATGGTTCTAGTCACAAAGATGGAATGGGTATTGGAATCTTGATTATCTCTCCAAATAAAATTCCAAAAAAATTCAAGTATAAGATTGGAGGTCCTTGCTTGAACAATGAGGCAGAATACAAGGCTTTGGTAGCCGGTCTTGAAATTTTGTTAGCATTGGGGGAAACTAGAGTCGAAATAATTGATGACTCTAAGTTGGTTGTAAAATAGATAATGAAGGAATATAAATGTGTTAAAGAAAATCTAATAATGTACTTTGTGATAGAAAATCGACTATTACGAAAGTTCGAAATAGTGAATATTAGATACATTCCTCGACTTAAGAATCATGAGGCGAATGACTTGGCTTAAATTACTTCTGGATACAAAATTTTGAAAGAAAAGATGGAAGATGTGATCAAAGTTCGAGGGAAAGTGGCAACCAGATTGTCTCCGATAGATTTGGAAGCAACAAAGCTGGGATATGCAGATGAAGAGAACTTCGAGATAATGGCTATCGATAACTTGACAGATGTAGATTGGAGAAAATCAATAGTTGATTACTTAGATAATCCAACAACATCTGTAGAGCAGAAAATCAAGTATCGTTTCTTAAGTTATACTCTTATCGGAAATGAATTGTTTAAAAATACGCCTGAAGAAGGTTTGTTCAAATGCCTTAGTGAGGCTAAGGTGTACTTAGCCCTATTGAATGTCCATAGTGGGGCATGTGGGTCTCATCAAGTAGGCCACAAGATGAAATGGATTTTGTTTCAAAAAGGGATGTATTGGCATACTACGCTAAAAGATTGCATCGAGTTCGCGAAGGGTGCTAAGAGTGCCAGATGCATGCAGGTATATAGCATGTCCTGCATGCGAATTGCACTCTATTGTGAAGCCTTATCCCTTCATGGGTTCGGCGTTGGATCTGGTTGGTGAGATTCGACCAACGTCTTCTAAAGGTTATAGGTACATCCTAGTGGGCATTTATTACTTTACTAAATGGGTTGAGGCCATAACTTTGATAAATTTTGATCAAGAAGCAGTGATTGAGTTTATCCAATGACACATATTTTTACAGATTTGGGATCCTAGAGACCATCGCAACAGATCAAGGGTCAGTATTTACGCGTCGAAAGGTCCAAGACTTTGCTAAAGAAGTAAGGTTTAAACTGTTAACATCTACGTCTTATTATGCCCAGGAAAATGGTCAAGTTAAAGCAGCGAATAAGGTGGTAATTGGAGTAATAAAAAAGCATGTGGGAAAAAGCCAAGAAATTGGCACAAGACATTGGACCAAATTTTGTAGGCATGTCGAACCTCCCCTGAAAAGGCTACTAATTTTACACCTTTTCGGTTGACTTATGGGCATGATGCAGTGTTACCACTCGAAATTTATCTCCAATCAACTCGAACTCAAAGACAAAATGAAATCCCATCTGAGTCCTACTAGAATATGATGTTGGAAAAACTAGTCAATTTGAATGAAGAAAGGTTGAATTCCTTAGAGTTATTAAAGAGGCAGAAAAAGAGGGTAGAGAAAGCATATAATAAAAAGGTCAAAGTCAAATAATTTTAGAATGGAGACTTAGTGTGGAAAGTAATTCTACATATGGATCAAAGAGATGGGACATTGGATAAATGGTCCCCAAAATGGGAAGGTTCGTTCCAAATTGTTCAAGTTTTTCTAATAATGCATATGAGATTGAAGATCTAGCTAAGGATCGATGGATCTTGAGAGTAAACAAGAAGTATTTGAAAAAAATATAAACCTGCACTTCAAAAGGTTAAAATATTAACATAATAATTCACATGCAAGATCAAAGCCAAAATGGTAACTAGATTAAAAGTTCCAAAATGGATAAAGTCATTACATTATAAATTTTAAGGTCGAAATAAAATTCAAAGAGTTACAACATGAGTAAACAAGATAACTAAAAAGGGAGAGCAACCTTCATGCGCTCATGCTTCATCTTCGAAAGCGACAAGCGACAATTAATCACATACTTGTTGGAATTGAAAGCATCAATTTTTGTTCCCAAAGTTTGGGCTCATTCGAAATGATCCACCCCTACCTTGATTTCATTTTCGATTTATTTATGGCCAAGCTTTTGAATCTCCTTTTCATGCTCTTTGGCTTTTTGGATTTTAGCTTGCAGCTCTTCGATTTTATTTTCCCAGACAGTGATGTTGCTAGCACAGGTTTCAAATTCTTCTTCACTTTGTTCAAAGCTCTTTTCCAATTCTGCAAACTTGTTGGTGGACTTCGTAGAAGCATCACATTCAGCTGTTTGGGTATCCATTTTGTTTTGCATCTTGCTCGAAACTTCCCTTCTGCGGTTGAGGTCTCCAGTGTGTAGCAAGATAATTTGTGAGTGTAAGCTATTAATTAACTTAATTCAAAATAACAAGAGTCACCACCAAAATTTTATTTTATATAAAAAGGAAAGGAAAAAGAGCGAACAAAACCTAAACAAGTTCTAAAACAAGAAAAAATAAACAGAGACTGGCTAAGGGGGTTATTACGCTAAGGGAAGGTGTTAGCACCCAAAACGTCTGTAGTACTCTATAGGAACCCTTCAAAATATCTACACATTTTGGTTTCAAAAGGTTTGTTTGAAGTGAGATTAGGGAGATGAGAAGAGAATTATTTTTTTAGACTTTTGTATTTGGAGAGACTTATCGCCTCATACCTACGTACCAACAAAGTGCAATATAGGATGAAAACGCTGTAGTTCGTGGTACAAATAACAATGAAAGGTTTGTTATTATTGATTTTAAATTTAAAGACAAGTCGTCATTTCCAAGTGAATAATTCCACTTAAAGAGATGAATCATGTCTAAACTTATGAAAAAGTTTTTTAAAAATAAAGTGCACAAAGGCACAAAAAGAGTTGGTGAGTTTTATATTTTTTATGTCTTTTTGAAATTGGTCAAAATATGATTAACATTGATTGACATTTATTAAAGAAAAGAAAGTTTGAAAATAAAATCACTTAACCAAAGTCAAGATTTTATTACGAAAGCGGTTAGATTTTGAAAACAAGAAAGTTTTGAAAAAGGAAGAAGATTTTGAAAATTAAGGAATGGGTGGAGAACAAGGCACTATCCTATTGCATAAAAATAAAAACTAAGGATAAGAACAATCTAACCACACAAGAAAGCTTCATAACATAAGTATTCATTCCTTTAGATTAGGCCTTGATCAAGATAGGTCTTCAAAGGAGAACTTCAAGTACCCACACATCCAAAGTTTAACATCACATCTTCCAAGAAAAGCCTAAGATCCTAGTTCTAGGTCCAAAATTCGATGTCCAATGCAAAGAATAGTAACCATAGTCCACCATTAAGAGAACAAGTTTTTTAGGGGTTTAAGCCTTTATTAATATTTTTAGTCCAAATGGACAAAAGAAAAAGAACATAAACATAACCAAATGGTCCAAGTGGATAAAGGAAAAAAAGCGGAAGCATAAACAATAATATGATATGAGATGATAATAATGGAGCGTTAAAAAAAAGAGAGATAGAGAGCAAGAAGGAAACATAAACAAAATTAGTACAATGATATTGTTAGTGAGTTAGTGATTAGTTGTTAGAACAAATGATCAATGATGGTCAAATGATGAACTTAGGCCAAAGTTAATGAAGACACATTGGAGGATTGATAAAATCAAAGCCTCCTAACAATAAGTTTCATAGGTGATAAACCTAAGACAAATAATCAACCATACTTAGACTTTCAAACATAAGTTTGAGCCACGAATGATCGTTTTCTGATACGGGACAATTTAGCGCTATGTTAAGCAATTGTAATCGGGTTTATATAGAAACGACAACTATCTGAGGCCGGTCAATAAAAACGTTAGTGCTAATGCATGCTAGAGAGGTAATATGTAGATCACTCTCCAAAAGCAATACCGCACGAAAAGAAAATAGGTAACGATCTCATCTTCATCAAGAACTTAAAATAAGTTCCAACGATATCGAAGATTTTCATCGATCAAAATAAAAAGAGGAACAGGAAAGGGGGAGCCAAATTGAATTACAATTTCAAGATTATTCCATCTTTAAGTTCATCCATTCATCCTGGTGGATTAAAGCACTAAACATATCATTAACTCAAAGCACCTAAAATGAATTGAACAATTCACTTTAAAGATAGATTTGAATTAGTGAATATTTATCTAACTTCATCTACACCCTAAGTCCAATAAATTTAAAGAGGAATAGGACCTTTGGAAGTGTAAAACAAGGAAAAAATCAAAAGAGAAAGGAAGAAGAAGAGGAAAGAACCAAAACAGTCCTAAAAACAAGCAAAGAACACAATTCCGCCACTGGTTAGTCGATTAACCATTTGCCAATGCAAATGTGTTAATCGATTAACATTTCTAAGACAACAATTATTTTGAAAAAAATTCAGCATCCATGATTCAACCATTTCTTCAAACACCTCATGATCATGAATGAGAATTAACACGAAAATTCAAGTGAAACAACATCAAATATCACCAATAAAACATAATTTGCAAGATCCAAATATCAAGCAACAAGATTCAACAAGATCATATTGTGGAAGATGGATCAAGAACAACAATGGTGGAATGAAGGTTTACCACTTCAAATCTGAAATGGCTTCAAATAAACTCCAAGAACCATACTCCAAAGCCTCTATCTACTGAAAATGATGATGAAAAAAGTGAATGGATGAAGGTTTTAGCTCAAAGATTAGTAAGTTCTAATGATGAACTTACTAACTTTCAAAAGAAGGAAGAGCTTTGGTGAATTTGGTAGTTGAAGGGAATTGAGAGAAATTTTAGAAAGGTGAATTTGGCTATCAAAGCTTGTGAAATGAATGAAATGAGGCCTCTACTTATAGAATTTAGGCTTGGAAATTTTGGTGGTTTGGAACCAAAATTAGGCTTGGAATTTGAGTTTGGAGGAAAAATCAAGATCAAATGGTGATTAGTGAAGGTGTATGGTGGGAATCAATTGTGATGAGGTAGGAGAATTAAAATGAGGTGATCTAGAATATTCTCATGATGAAATATTTGAATTTGGTGCCAAAAATGTTGCAAAATTTGAATTTGTTGTATTTTCACAAAAAAACGCTATGGTTAATCGATTAACCATTTGCATGTGTAAATGTGTTAATCGATTAACACAGTGAAAAATTGTGAAAATTTACCTTTTGATGTGTTGTCTTGGCTCTGCCTCGATTTTTATGATTTGTCAAAGAAAGCATGGAAATAAACACATGAACCTTGGAGTTTCTTAAATAAAAGTCAATCAAATCTTGGAAACTCTTGATCAAATGATTTTGAACTGTTTGTATATCAACTTTGACTTTTTTTCAGTTGAATTTCATTCGAGCTGAGGGACTGTTGATTGGTATCCTTGACCCAAATTCTCTTCCTGAAAAAGAGTTAGTAAAGAAAAGACAAGCATATTTTTTGGATTTTAATTAAGGGTTAGTAAACATAAACATAAACAAACACCAAGCATACAAGAAAACAAGGTGACCCAAATATGTCCCTCAGAGAGAAACCTACAGAGGAAGACAAAAGAACCAAAGCTTGTGATCTTGCTTGTAGTATGAAATGCAAATGATATGTGGGATCTTAGGGGTAAAAATAAGGGTATTACAACTTCCCCTATTTAAGTTTCTTCTATCCAGAGATATGAAGATTGACATCTTTGTCTCAACCAGATAGAAGAGACTTAAAAATAACAATTAAACCCAATTTTTGGCCCTAAGAGACCAAAAAAATGATATGATTATGCTTATGGAATGCAAACACAAGACCTTTGTGGGGAAAGCAAGCCACAGGAGACAAACAAACTGCTGGAGAACACAAGAAAAGAAAATAGACTCCGCAGGGGAAAATAAAAGAGTAAGACTCCATTCCAATAAGGGGAAAGGAATCAACACAACTGGGGAAAAAGGTATCAACTACCAGTTACTAGGAAAAGATACTCAAACCACAGAAGAAAAGAGGTAAAAAAACCTTCTACCAAAGAAATATCATCTACCGATTACTGGGTAGAAAAACAAAGAGATGTATTACTTATTACCGGTTACTGGGTAAAAAGTAATCAATTTGACGAAAGATAATCAACTACTTGTTAATGGGTAGGAAAAGAAATATTGCCAATTACTGGTTACTGATTAGTTTAGCGAGAGTAATAATCCTAAAGAAAAAGAGTACCAACTATTGGTTATTGGATAGGGTAAACAAAATATCAACTACCTGTTACTGGGTAGAAAAAGGAATATTACTAATAGGAAAGATTATCGACTACCGGTTACTGGGTAGAAAATAACAGTAACTAACCAAAAAGGGAGACAAATGTTACCTGCTACCAGTTACTAGATAGAAAAATAAAGCCAGCAAGCTCGGGAGGAAGGATTACCTTTTACCGGTTACTGGGTAAAAACAAAGATAACCAACCAAAAAGGAATGAGAAAAATCACATGCTACCAGTTACTGGGTAGAAAATAGAGGCGAAATGCTCAAAAGGTGAAGTAACATTACCGGCTACCGGTTACTGGGTAGAAAAATAAAGGCAATGGACTCACACTGAAAGATTACCAACTACCTGTCACTAGGTAGGGTAAACAAAACTTAACTACCTGTCACTAGGTAGGGTAAATAAAACTTAACTACCTGTCACTGGGTATGAGAAGAAAATAAAGTTCGACTACCTGTCACTTGATAGGAAGAAACAAATTTGACTACTTATCACTAGGTAGGAGAAGATGTATATTATCATCTACCTATCACTGGGCAACTCAAATCACACAACAAACTTCTCAAATAAAGAGACAACCATTTGTTGAGGATGAAATATTCATCGGACCGTGACAGGATTCTCATATGAGGAGATAAACATCTATTTAAAAAACGAACCAAGTCAAATGATAACAAGCTTCCACTAAAAAGATAGGGTTCGGCTTCTTCTTTAATCATGTTTAGAACTTGAAAAAGGACCAAATACAAATTGTTTCCGCTGAAGGGACTGCCATTTGTTAGGAATTAGAAATCAATAACTCTGCCAGGGATCTTCAAAAAAGATACGGGCAGGTTAGATCATACAACAGACTTCTCAAATAATGAGACAACCATCTGTTGGGATTTCACAACAAAACTCTCACCGGGACTTTTCCAGATAGATGCCACTTACGGAAAAGCTGGTCAAATAGGGATCCAACATTTCACAATAAAATTATCTACTAAGGATGAACTCTAGACATGCCATTTATTATGAAGATACAAATTAATTCCCAGAGATTATACAAGCTGCTTAAATAAAGAGGCTTCCGCTTGTTACCAGGTGAGGTTTACCTTGTTGGGGGAGACACAAGCTGCTCAAATAAAGAAGCTGCCACTTGAATTCGCACAAAAGGTTGATATATCAAACAAGCTTCTCAAAGATATTACCATCTGTCAATATACCGAGAATACACAAGCTTGTCAAATAAAGAGAACACTACTTGCTGTCAGGCAAAAAAAAATACCAAAAGAGTGTTATCATAACATTGTTGGGGAAATTCAAATCTTCATCTTCTTATGGGGATTCACAAAGAGATTTATGCAGAGGAAAATAAATCCTCAAAGGGAGAAATAAATGCCTTCTCATCATCGAGGTTCCACGGGCCAGAGAAATTCAAGATAACCGATGCAAGAGACCAATGTTCAATCCAGGAACAAACTAGAAAGAAACGGTCAAACAAAACTCAATCGAATGAGAAAATATCTTACTGGGATCAATTCCATCCAGATAATAAACTAGGGAGGAAGGCTAAAACAAATATCTTTTATGAGGAATAAACTCATTGGGGAATTAGAAAGGATAGAAATTTTTTTCTTATGGGTCAACACTCTATTGGAGAGAGGACACACACAAACTCTGCAGGACAACAACACCAGAGAGCAAGAAAGCACCAACAAAAATGCAAGATGCACAATGCAACAACATGTTATGCTCAACAAAATGAATTTGTATGCAATGCATATGAGTATGAATATGCTAACAAAATAGACATAAAGATAAACAGAGGGTGAAAAAACATCTCAACACCACTGAATACTCAACAAATCTCAACAAGATAGAGATATCAATAGAGATCCTGCTAGGGATTTAACTGAAGAAGTCCTGCAAGAGATTAACAAAAGTCATCAAAGGAAAATAAATCCTCTACAAGGCTCAAATCTTGCTAAGGTGAGAAAGATACTGCTTGGGAAGAAACCGAAAGATTGATCTTTAATAATCAGTAATCCACAAAGGGAATAAAAACATCAACTCTACTTCGAGGATGAAAGATAAACCGTTGAGGGAACAATAACAACCCAAATCTTTTTGACTCTTCCTAGGGATAAGGAAAATCCATTCGAAATCCGCTTTAAAGGGATGAAGAGATCTTCTGTGGAAAATAATGAATCCGCTGGGGATTGTAATTATGTAAACAGTTACACAAACTCCACTGAGGAATAACATAGATCTTCTAGAGATACAAGAAAGAACTCTGAGGACTATCCAACTCTGAGATAAACATCCTAGAGTTTTCGGGGGGAATAAGAAGTTAACATCATAGCAAGAAGTCAAGTTGTGGGGGATTTTAAATCAATACCCAACATAGGTGAGAGAAAACCCAACAAGTGACTGCTATATCAACACTTCTTAGAAGGAAACCACATTTTTCTCTGTTTGGAAAACATCCAAAGTAAGAAAAATGCACAACCTCCACTGGGGATCGGCAAGGAAAAATCTCTGCATGGGCATTATCATCAAGGAGAGGTGGAACTCAAAACTGCTCAACTGCCTGACCGTAACCTGGCTGGATGAAGGAAACATACTCAGATGGAGAAGATTTGAATCAAGACTTAGGTGGGGAAAACCGAACAACACCCATCTGGTTATCCATAGGAACAAAACTTTGTGACGAAAATGTGAACAAACTCTACTAGAGAAATGTCAACACGACTCTACTGGGGAGTTGTCTATAAATTCTATTAGAGGAGTAAGAACGAACCCTGCTGAGGAAAACATAATAGCTTTGTGCTTCATGATCTTACCATTCTTGGAATAAACGTTAACATTCCTTTCTTATATTCATAAATTAAAGGAAAATGTTTTTATAATGTTCAAAATTTCAATCAATTATTCACATTTGTTTCAAAAATCATCATCAAAAGTAAAATGAAACTCTGTAAATAGAAATAAAATAAGAATTGCAAATAAAAGGACAAAGGCCCAAATTTTATTGATTGAATGGTAGTCCGCAAAAGGCATAACTCCATGGATCATTACAAAATTTGAAAAAATGGTAACAACAATGGAAAGGGTTCCATTGAAATAGAATGACCATTATTCTCCCTAACAACTTTTAATTCCACTATGCTTGAGACTTCAGCTGGGGATGATTGAAGTAAAGTCCTTGATAGGAAATGTTGCTTCAAGCAATCAAGACTAGTGAGATGCAGTTACTTTCCATAATCCCTAACTTTTTCCTAGATTTCCCTCTCGGATTTTCAATCTACCGGGATGGTTATTTCTGTTTGTGTCTCTAGTTTTTGCCTGGACCGCCCTTTTGGGTTTTCAATCCACTGAAACACTCATTTTTTCCTAAGCCTCCCTTTCAGGCTTTCAACTTAGCGAGCTGTTCTTTTATATTTTAGGCGAAGTATTTCTTGACTGCATCGACATTTACAGGACGAGTGAACTCTTCACTATCCATAGTAGTAAGAGTTAATGAACCGCCAGAGAAGGCTCTCTTAACAACATATGGGCCTTCATAATTATGAGTCCACTTGCCCCTAAAATCTGTGGTAAAACTCGAGATCTTTTTTAGCACGAGGTCGCCTTCTCTAAGCACACAAGGTCGAACCTTCTTGTAAAATGCTTTCTTCATTCTCTGTTGATACAATTGGCCATGACACAAAGCCGTCATTCTTTTCTCCTTAATCAGATTGAACTGGTTGTATCTACTCTGACACCATTCAGCCACAGACAACTTAGCTTCCATCAAAACTCTCATAGAAGAGATTTTCACCTCTACCGAGAGCACTACTTCCATACCATAAACAAGAGAGAAAAGGGTTGCCCCTGTTGAGGTGCGGACGAATGTACGATACCCGTTGCAGAGCAAAAGGGAGCATCTCATGCCAATCCTTGTATGTAACAACCATCTTCTGAATGATCTTCTTAATGTTCTTATTAATAGCTTCAACAGCCCCATTCATCTTAGGTCTGTAAGGAGAAGAATTATTATGCTCAATCTTAAATGCATTGCATAATTCCTTCATCATCTTGTTATTCAGATTCGACCCATTATCACTGATAATCTTGCTTGGAACATCATACCGACAGATGATTTGATTCTTGATAAACCAGACCACTACTTGCTTGGTTACATTGGCATATGATGCCACTTCAACCCATTTGGTAAAATAGACAATAGACACCAATATGAAATGGTGTCCGTTCGATGCTTTAGGCTCAATTATTCTGATCATATCAATGTACCACATGGAAAAAGGCCATGGAGAAGAGATAACATTGAGAGGAGTTGGAGGCACATGAATTTTTTCATCATAAATCTGGCATTTATAGCACTTATTCACATATTTACAACAGTCAGATTCCATTGTCAGCCAAAAGTAACCTGCTCTTAACATCTTCTTAGCCATTGCATGTCCATTGGCATGGGTACCAAAGGGTCCTTCATGAATTTCTTTCATCAACATGTATGCTTCATGCTTGTTTGCACATCTTAGCAAGACCATGTCATAATTTCTCTTATACAGCACATCATCATTTAATAAGAAACCACTAGCCAATCTCTTCAATGTTTTCTTATCTTTCTTGGATACCACAAGTGGGTACTCTTGATTCTAAAGAAAACATTTAATATCATAATACCAAGGTTTATCATCAACAATCTCTTCAACTGCAAACACATGAGCAGGTCTATCAAGACGCATAACATCAATTTTTGGCACATCATTCCAATGATTTACCACAATCATGAAGGATAAAGTCGCTAAAGCATCTGTCGTTCGATTCTCTGTTATGGGTATATGGTGAAGTTCAACCTTATTGAATAAAGTTGACGACCTTCTTGCATAATCACGATAAGGAATCAAATTAGATTGACGTGTCTCCCACTCCCCTTTAATCTGATTAATCAATAGGGTTGAATCTTCATATACATCAAGAATCTTGATTCTTAAATCAATAGCTTCTTCCAAGCCCATAGTACATGCTTCATACTCTGCCGCACTATTTGTGCAAATGAACATCAACTTTGCAATGAAAGGAACATGAGAACCATGAGGAGTAACAATAATTTCCCCAATCCCATTGCCATACTATTTACCGTGTTTTTTGGTAAACAACCTCTGGTCTATCAATTTGGTGTCAAATTGACTAACTTGCAGGATTGGCCATACGAAATCCTAGGATATGTGCTGAAGGGTGTTTCTATTTGAACCTATCTAGAAATGTGTTTCAACAATACTAAGAAGAAATAACTTAACGAAGAGGGGCAGAAATTATCCACTATGTTTAAAAGAAAGAAGGAAGAAGAATTATTAGGGGGAGAAAAGATAAGGGTTTCTTTTTGGGAGAGAAGGACTTAATCGAAGTAGTAATGATGAACAAGAGGAAAAGATGTAATAAATAAATAAAGGTACTTGACAAAAGTAAAGAAACAAAATAACTTCATTGAAAAGATAAAGGATGGTGTGTTTACATCACGTACATTCTCTATAATACTCTCTTTCTCTACACTCGGATACTTGGAGTATTTTTAAGAGTGACTTGTACAACAGTAAATTACAACACACCAAGTTCTATGTCTAAGACTCCTATTTATAGTAATAATAGTAACTGCTAATAACCACTAATAACCTCCTTAGGCCATCTATTCTTGACAAGTGTCAGATCACATGCAGTCCTTTATCCGATGAGAGCCACTTGTCCTTCTTAGTCATAAGAAAATATAACTACTCCCTCCAAGATTCAAATTTCAAAAAAACTCACTTCGTCCCTTCTTCTAAATATCGGTCGAAGACCATTTCGCTTGCTTAGGTCGAAGTATTCAATTCGAAGACTTCAATTTCCTAAGTCCTTGGAAGACTTGTAGATATTTTTAATATGCTGAAAATAGCCTCCAACATGAGTCGTCGAATTGGTGAGCTAACAAATTGCCCCCCAAAAATGTAGTTTTTCGACACTACAAAAAGTACATTTTTTGACAGCATCCATATTCGACGCCGTTTACCTTCGACTATATCCGGATAGTTGACCCATCTTCAACTGCTTCGAGTTTAGGAAACTGAAAGGTGATGGGAGAGGATATATCCACAATCTCACGCAAAAGGAACTGTTACGCCCCCTCGATACACGATCTCTGACGTCATGAACATCATGGCAAATTTCTCGGGAATCACCAAAATCGTGAGCCATCATTACCCCTATAGAGCATAGGTTACAACCGCCACCTCTACTAACTCCTCCTGAGCACACACGTGGCCCACTAACCCCAGCCATTTGTAAAAAACTCTTGAATTTCCCTTTTTCACTTATAAATAATTTTCAGAATGTCTTTTACTTTTTCTTCTTCAAACCTTTTTACAACATTGCCTCATCTTTTCTTCTCACCGTTTTATCTTCCAAGAACACTCCTCCAACACTCATCATCATGGCTGAGCTAAGATCCTAGAAACAAAAAACCCAATCTCATCAACAAACTACTTCTTCCACCCTTCCCTCTTTTGCTGCTCTGAGTGGACCGAAGGTGGTAAAGAATCAGCAACTCGTGTGAGAGCCTCTACTGGAGGAGAAGCGCCATATCTACGAATCCCAGGTAATCATACCCGTTACTGTCGCGGATAAACTGCTTGCCATGTCCGAGCCTCTATCCCTCTCTGGTTTAAACTATTCCACTTTGAATGAGTTTTTTCCTTCTTATCGAAAAACCAAACCCCTAGGGCAAAAAGACTCCTAAAAGGTCCCCTTGGATAATCCAGATAGATTGAATGTTTATAATGTGGATCTCAAGTATCTCCATGATGGAGCAAGATTGTTTAGGGCTACGCCATATTTCAAGGATTCTAAACTCTACCTCAACTAGTTGAAGAAGGTAGAAAAAGCAAAAACCCAAGACTGGAAGGATATGGGCATCTATGACCTTATTATGATGTCGAAAGTAGGTCCCAACTACTGCCCTCTGATGTTGGCTGCGTCTCTGTTCTTTTAGGATAGCACACACACTACACTTTTCATCTTCCATGTGGGATGATGACGCCTACCTTGTTTGATATTGCTGCTATTGTAGGACTGAAACCTCATGGACTGACTTACGACCCTGAAGTTGACAGCCAAGACACTATCGGTTTCTCAAACATCAAACATACTTATACCCATTTCATCAACCATTATCATGACAAAAATAATGCCGCTGTTAAAGACGAGGAACATATAGCCTTTTTGGCCATGTGGTTGTCTCGTTGCATTTTCTGTACTAAATCTTTGCAGGTGGCGCGAAAATACTTAACAACTGCGAACCAGCTACATGCCAAGAGAGACATATGCTTGAGGGAAATGATCCTTGCAAGTCTATACGAAGCCTTAAGCAAAAGTGTCGGCAAACTGAAAGACCCTGAGAATAACGACAATTTAGTATTGTCGGGACCGTTTTGGTTACTTCAATTGTGGTTAAACGCCACTTTTGAAGGCAGCCTACCAAATAAAGGTGAAGTTGATGAAGGTTCTCCTTCGATTTCTGGAAGACAAGTCGAATGGCCCCGCTTAGTCCAGCTTACCCCCAACAAAGAGGGGCAAACACTTCGAGCTAACTTCTCAGGCTTCGTCCAGATGTTTGCAAAGCGACACGTTTTCACACCTGGGATGGCTCCCTTCGCAGAACGGAAACGTGGCCCTGAATGGTTCATCCGGCCTTTCCCAGCTTTGCTCAAGAAACAAGAGGAGGAATCAAAGCTGATTTGGGAGCGATTCCTCACGCCTAGACTATTTGTTCACAAACTCAATCTGACAAGAGGACAGGCTTCCCTGATAGCTTACCAACCAAATCTTGTGTCGAGGTAATTTGGACTTATCCAAACCTTACCTAGGTGTTTATACGAGAAGAAATCCCACGTTCTGCTTTCACACCACATCGTTAACCCCATCGAATGCTCGACCCAATTGGCTTGTCATGCCCATAAATCTTCACTTACCCCACTTTATTTTGAACCTTCTTATTTCTGTTCCCCAGAATTTTACAACTGGTGGTCCAGACATTATTCTTCTGAATTTCTTGATGCTGCCAGTCTTTCTCGAATGATTGATCAAGCATTCGTTGATGTGCAGGAAAAAACCAAGAAAGGTAGGTCTGCTCACATAAAGGAGATACAAGCCTTCCAAAAATACTTTGAAACCGCTTATCGACCGGATGATATTAGTCGAACCGTCCGTGAGGCTGCTGTCACTCTGAGGGAAAAATTTCTAAAAAAGATGGAGAATTTAAAAATTCCTTCTTCCATCCCCCGTGAGAAACGGTATGAGATGGCTTTCAAATTATTTCCCCCTAAGGTCCCTCGATTGCCATCTGCTAATTTTGGAGTGGCCCTTGCCCCTCCATTCCCAGATTGGTTCATCTGTGAGGACCCTATAAAATTCCTCAGACAGCAGTCGAAGCCCAAAGCACAGCGGGTGGTTCCGACTAAGCATATTGTCGATACTTTCAAAGGGCACCTTCATATTAATATCGAAGATGTTTGCATCGAATGCGACATTCTCGAAGGTCGATTCCCCTTCGTTTTAAACCTTTAAAACAACGTTTTATCATTACTAACGGGTGGCGTTGTTATTTGTCTTTTGCAGCTGTTCCAAAAAAGACCGCCATCTTGGTGAAGACTGGCAGTTTTGTCGAGGGTCAGAAGGTAATGTCCATGCACCATCTTAATCTTTTCAACATTCCGGGTTTAGAAAGCCTAACACTTTCCCAATGTTTTTTTAGGTAAGCCGGAAACCCCCCACCCCTCAGAGAAAAATAAAGATAGGCGCCAACCTAGTCATCATCGACTCAGAAGATGAAGATGGTTCCCCTCAAGAGGAGGTTCCAATGAAAAGGCGGCGAAAGGTTATCTGCGGTCTCGACACTACTGACTTCGATCCTCCATCGGCTCAAATCCCTGAATCATAAGCTCAACGTGTAGACCTTGGTAAAGCTTCTGTCGGAGGTACCCCAATTCCTCAAACTGCTGCTGTTGAAAGCGACAATTCCAGTCCGGCTGATGAAGGCCCGAAGGTCCAACTCTTATCTTCGACTACTTTCTGTCTGAATCTCAAACTACTTTTGGACTCTTTTTCTCATGTTTAGATTCTCTCTTTTTCAGGCTGACGTTGTGATGACGGAAAACATCCCGGCTACATCCCTTCTCGAGGCCTATCCTTTGAACAGTCGAGGTGAGCCCACCTATCGTCCTTCTTCGGACTTAGGTTCAGGTATGAGTTCTCTTGGGGAAATCAATAAACCTAAGATCCCTGTGGTTCCCCTGCTTTCTCCTTTAAAGACTGTCACCCAACAATCTCAGACCGACGGGTCCGATCATGACGAGGGGAACAATTCCCAGAATCCCATCGAAACAGGTGAGGAAGCGAACTTCTTGGATGAGGGCGTAAATCCTGCTGATGGTTCGCCTCAGGGAACCACAATGGAGGTTGATGATAAACCTGTGGAGGATAGGGGTACGACAGATGGAGCCATGCGTCAATCTGAATTGGAAGAGTCTAGTGAAGAAGACGTCAAAGAAGACGAGGACGAGGATACCACCAACGCTGCCTCAATTAAAGAGACTGTTGTCGAGGATCCTCCTATCCCGCAGGCCAAACCTGTTGAGACAACTCCAATTGCCCCTGCCAACATCTCCACAAAAGTAGAAACGATGCCTGCCAAAAGTGCAACAGATCTTACTGCAGCAGAACTTGAGGCTCTAAAAGTGTCTGACCGTTGTCAATACATCCAACTCCTCCTTCGTAGGCGAAATAGTTCCTCAGGCAGATCCCAAAGTACTTCGACCTCTGAAGGTCCGACTTCAACTCCAATTAATAGTGCTCTTGAGAAAGTAAAGGACAAGATTTTCAAAGGGGACCTCTTTTCTCTTTTGCAAATGGGTCCAGTTCACTACCTTTCTTTGAAAACTCTCCTACAACAAGTGGACCTTCAATCGATCTCTGCTGAGGCTGCGGCCGTAATCCAAGAAATTGGGAAATTTATCGACCAGGTTCATACTGACTTTGGGCTCTTGCCTCAGTTCGGCAAGGATATATCTGAAAAGTCAGGTACTGAGGCAGCTGCTTGGTCTGCCGTTGCGGATTGTGAAGACAAAATTGCAACGCTGGAGGAGCAAAAGGCCAATAACCAACAAGAGATTACTGAGAATGAAACGAACATCGCTTGCTGGGAGTGTAAGATCAGAAAACTTCGCAGTAAGATAGATAAAGCTCAGAAGAGGAATGCTGAACTGTCTTCCTTCGATGATTCTTCCTTGTCAACAGAGCTTGATCATGTCGTCCTTTTTGCCGAGGAGGCTCGACAACTTGAGACTGATATTGCGCAACTAAAAAATGACAAAGCCTCTTTCCAGAGTCGTCTCGATGCCCAGAAAGCAAACTATGTCAAGATGAAGTCCAACCTTCCTTTTTAGATTTCTAGAATGTTTAATATTTATTTTCTGGCCTTTGTAAGCCATGTCTGTATTGTTGTACTTGTAAGGACTAAGCCATTTTTGGCGCATTTTGTTGATGCCATTTATGGCCCTGCTATTTAGTTTTATATTACTCTGTCGAAATGTTTACCTCTTGCAGCGCTGGTTTGTATTTTTTCAAATACTTACCGTTTACTTTCAAGATTCGTTTATCATTGCTAAGTTCCTCGACTTCGTATGCCCCATTCAAGAAGACTTTTGAGATTTGAAATGGTCCTTCCCATTTCGGGGACCATTTGCCTAGTGTCCTGACCTTTCGATCCATCGGCAGGATTACCCTCCAAACTAAATCTCCAATCAATAAGGTCTTTGCTTTGACTCTTTTGTTATAGGATTTCTCTACTCTTTTCTTCTGTCTTCTTAAAAGCTCCAACGCTCTTAACCTTTCTTCGTCTAAATCCACTAACTCGTCGAGCATCATATCCCAATAGATCTCACGTGGAATTTCGTGGTGCCTCTGAATCCTGGCTGACTGCACAAGAATTTCGACTGGTAATACTGCATCATGGCCAAAAGTCAGTCGATAAGGTGTAGTGTTGGTGGCTTCTTTGGGGGATGTTCGACATGCCCATAGGACCTGGTCCAAGGTTTTATGCCAGTTTTTTGGCTTACCCCCGACTTGCTTCTTTATCATTCCAATTACTACCTTATTCGCTGTCTCGACCTGGACATTGGCCTGGGCGTAGTAAGGGGTCGACTTAAGGAGTTTGAATCCCATTTCTATGGCAAACTCTTGCATTTTTCGACCGGTAAAGACTAATCATTGATCTGTTGTTATCGTTTCTGGCAAACCAAATCTAAAGATAATGTGTTTTTGAATAAATTCAATCACATCTTCTTGGTCTACTTTTGGCAGGGGTACCGCCTCGACCCATTTGGTAAAATAGTCTATCCCCACCAAGATGAATTTTTGGTTTTTCGAGGACGCGAGTCGTATTTCTCCTATTAGGTCCAAAGCCCATCCTCTGAATGGCCATGGCTTAATTATGGAGTGTAACTCGCTTGCTGGAACATGTTGTATACCAGTATGTATTTGGCACTCCTGGCATCCTTTGGCGAATTCGATGCAATCTTTCAGCATTGTAGGCCAATATAGACCTTGGCGAAACAGTAGCCATTTCATCTTCTGGCCTACCTGGTGTGCCCCGCATGCTCCACTATGAACTGATGATAGTGCTAGATACGCCTCAGATTCACTTAGACATTTAAGCAAAACTCCCTCCGGAGCTCTTTTGAATAATTCGTTTCCTAGGAGGACGTAGCTTAGTGCTTGGTATTTTATTCTTCGCTCTGTGGTGCTCGAAGGATTTTGGAGGTATTCGACCAACAGTTTTCTCCAGTCCCCATCCGACATCGATTCGATTGTAAATATCTCGAAGGTTTCTTCATCGGCGAATCTGAACTTTGCAGCCCTTAAATCTGATGGCCGCAATGCCACAGCTGCTACCTTGCTTCTGACTTGGATTACTTCTCGTAGGTCTTCGCAGGACATCTTATATCCTGATGCTATTTGGGCCAAATCGTTGGCCACCTGATTTCGTATTCGTGGTATATGTCGAATAGTAGTCTCTTCGAATTTCTTTAATAGACTATTTGCTACTACAAAGTACACAATGAGGCTTTCTTTGACACATTTGTATTCTTTTGTCAATTGTTTTATGACTAATTCTGAGTCTCCCATTATTTCGACTCTAGTTGCCCCCAATTCCAACAGAATTTCAAGTCCAGCTATCAAGGTCTCGTACTCCGCCTCATTGTTAGAGCATGGCTCACTTATTTTATACTTGAATTGTGTTGGAATTTTATTTGGAGAAATAATCAGCATGCCTATGCCGGTTCCCTTCTTATGGCTGGAACCATCAAAGTACAACTTCCAAGGTTCTAGTTTGACCATATTTAGAGCGTTTGTATCTACGGAGTGGTCGACGATGAAGTCTGCCACTATTTGCCTTTTAATTGATTTCAATGGTTTATATGTTAAGGAAAATCTCGTTAACGCTAATGCCCATTTGCCTATTCGACTACGCAAAATAGGTTTAGACAACATATGCTTTATAACATCAAAATGCGATGAGACACAAACATTGACAGACTTTATATATTGCTTTAATTTTGTACATGAGAAATACAAACATAGACATAGCTTTTCTACTTCGCTATATCTAGTCTCTGCATCATTTAGGACCCTACTAAGGTAGTAAATGGCTCTCTCTGTGCCGTCTTCGTCCTCTTGAGCTAACATGCTTCCCAGGGTTTTGTGTGACGCAGCTATGTACAACCTCATGCTTTTGTGCCGACAAGGTGGAGAGAGAATTGGAGGATTGGTCAAATAACTTTTAATTTTGTCAAAAGCTTCTTGTTGTTCCTTCCTCCACTCATACCCTTCTTTGGTGACTCGAAGAAACGGCGAGAAAGCTTGGGTTTTGCCGCTTAGGTTCGATATGAACCTTCTTAAGAAATTAATCTTGCCCAACAGGGATTGTAATTCCTTTTTATTTGATGGTGCCTTGGTCTCCATAATGGCATTCGTCTTGTTTTGGTTTATTTCGATGCCCTTTTTGTGGACTACGAAACCCAAGAAGTCGCCTGCCTCTACAAAAAACACACACTTTAAAGGGTTCATTTTGAGGCCAAACTTCCTCATTCTTAAGAAAGATTGTCGAAGATGATCTATATGATCTTTGCCTGATACAGATTTAACCACAATGTCGTCAATATATATCAGCATAAACGATTCTATATAGTCATGGAAGATTGAATTCATTGCTCGTTGATACGTTGCCCCAGCGTTTTTCAGGACAAAAGGCATTACTACCCATTCGAAGGTGCCTATGGCCCCTGGACAACAAAACGCTGTTTTCGGAACATCATCCTCAGCAATGAAGATTTGGTTATATCCAGAATAACCATCTAACATACTAAGGTATTCGTGGTCGGCGGCTGAATCGACTAGCATTTCTGCCACTGGCATCGAATACTCATCCTTAGGAGTTGCTGAGTTTAAGTCCCTAAAGTCTATGCAGACTCTCAAGGAACCATTTTTCTTAATAACTGGCACAACATTAGCAAGCCATTCGACATACCTGGTTGTACGGATGAATTTGCACCGCAGAAGTCTTTCGATTTCCGCTTTTATTTTTGACAAAACCTCAGGAGCGAAACGCCTTGGGCTCTGTTTGACTGGTTTCCCGCCAGGCTTGATCGGCAGTCTATGTTCCACCAACTCTCTTTTCAATCCTGGCATTTCATCATAATCCCAAGCAAAACAGTCTCTGTATTCTCGCAAAAGTTGGATGACTTCCCCTTTGAATCGAGTGTCGAGGTTGGCACTAATGTAAGTGGGCCTTTTTATAATGCCGTCTCCTAAGTCCACTTCCTCTAGCGGGTCCTGCGCAAGCATTTTGGCATGCTCTGCCAAGGGATCTTTCTCGAAACCCAAAGGCTTGTCGTCATAGATAGCATCAAGCCTTTCGTTTTCTTGATGGGTTTCATCAGATAGTTCCGTGTCGAAGCCTTCCTTGTAGCCTCTCTGAAGAACTTCTTTATTGGCCTCTGTGGCCATTTTGCTTCTAACAGCCTCTAGGACCGTTTATAGTCTAGTTTCGGCCACATAAGCCGAAATCCTTCGAAGCGCATTGGCTTCAGTCATTATTACTGAAATCACTCCCCCATCCCGTGGGGTCCACCGAAAAGGTTCCAAGGTATGGAAGCCTTTCTTCTGGCACTTCTCTAAACCATCTACAGGATGTAAGTATAACGAGCCAGAGACTTCGTCGTCTGGCTTGAAATCGAAGTCTGCTGGTCCACAAGGACCTATTCCAGCCAAGTGTTTGTCGAAGTGCCTTTGATCGACATAGTTGATGGGCGCCCTAAAGTACCCCTGATCAGCTTCAATATTCTCTACGATGCCGTCTGGCCTCCAAATTGCAATCCTTTGATGCATCGAGGATGGCACTGCCCCTACGCCATGAATCCACTCACGTCCAAGTAGCAGGTTGTAATTGGCTGTAGTTTCTACAACCATGAATACCGTTGGCCGTGTTACTGTTCTGACGGTGATATCTACCTGAATTACTCCCCTAGTCGAGCCTACCTTACCTTCGTAGTTGGACAGGACTATGTTGTGTGGCTTGGTGTCGGCATCTCTTTTCCCGATTTTGTTTAATAGAAGATGTGGCATCAAATTTACCGTTGCGCCACAGTCCACCAGAATTTTGTTAACTGGAGTGTTTTCCACTTTAGCCGTAATGTAAGGCGGCTTCAAATGGTTCCTCATCTCCTTAGTGGGCCATTCGAAGAAAGCATTCTGCTCTTCAACACAGCCGTTGTTCATCACATAATAACAGACAGGCTTGTGTGCTGCCATTTCGCAGTCTGTGTCGCAGTTTTCAATCACAGACAATCTGTCATATTCTTTCGGCATCACTGACACTACGTTCACCAACAAATTTAGCGAATCATCAGAATCTGAGTCGAAGTTGTCCGTCATCTCGTCGTCGACCCCAGTGATCTCTTTCTGAGTTTTAACCTGGTTTGAGACCAATTTCCTGCCCACCGGTGGTTGCGTGGTTTTGCTGATCGTTTTTTACGGTTCTCTCTGATTCTCTGTTGGGAGATTAGTGCTAGATTGAGCCCTGTCCTTTGACGCCATTTCTCTAAGAGCTTTTGTTTTCCGTTGTTCCCGCCTCCACTACGATCGAGACATGGGGTTTTTCCCTTTATAATTCTTGGATACATGGGCCATCTTCGAAGACTGGAATTCTTTTTGATAGGTAACTGAGGAACCCCTATGCACTTCGAAATTCTTCCATCTTTGTTCACCTTGTCGCTTATCCTCGTTGGGTTTTGTCCACCTACCATCGGTGTTTCCAACAGCGGGTTTGAAACTAGTAGGCCTTGTTTTGGGGCCTCTGATGTGGGGTTCAGATCTTTTCAGCAAACTGCTTTGTCGATCGAACTCAGGCATTCTCCCACTTTGCTTGAGCCTTCGTGTTCCCTCAAGTCTCTGGGCAGCTTTTTTGTCGAAGATTGTGCTGCATCGTGGGCATAACATCACGCTAGAACCTTTTCCCTGGCATTTGTGAAGAAAATCCACAATTGTTTCCTCTTGCTTCGGGTATGCCTCCTTAGTGATTTCTTCTTGATTGTTCGACTCACTGTCCCCCTCACCTTCTTGTCGGGTGACTTCCATCATGTTGATCTCAACTTCCTCAGCCAAATTCAAACCCTTTAAGTTTAGACCTAAACTTTCAGTAGCCTGGTCCATTTCGATGAAGTTATCACCCATCTCCTTGGTCACCATCTCCCATTTTGGATTATCCCCTACCCCGTTGGCGTTGGTAGTATTCATCTCCTCTTCACTGCCTCGATCAAAGCTCATTATGACCTTTGTCATCACAGCATTCTTGACGAAGTCATCAGTAACTTCTATCATGCTTTCTGAGAAGTTGCGGCCTTCAGTGACCTCGATCATGTTGGCTTCTAAAGGCTCTGTGTAGTGAGCGTCCGTCACCTGTAGGGGGTCCGTGTCGACCTTCATTTGGCTGGTGGTTTTCTCCCCAAACTTCAGTTGTCCCTCCTGGATTGCGTTCTGAACAAGATCCCTGAAAAGAAAACATTGAGATGTTTTATGACCCAGAAAGTTATGGTACTTACAAAAACCTCTCTTTTTTCGTTGCTCTAGTGATGGCAATTTAGCGCCAGGTGGCACTATCATTTGTCCATCTTTTACCAACAGATCGAAAATTTCATCACACTTGGTGATGTCGAAGGTATATGTCTTCTTTGGGAATCTATCATTCCTTTCTGATTCGACAACACTCTTCCCCTGTGGGGGTGCTAATACTTTACAAGAGTAAGGGGGGCCTTGTTTAAGTTCGGCGAGGTCTACTTCATTTTCGTCGAGATTCAAAGAATCCTCGCATGCCCTTTCGATATTGTCATCAATTTCGACAAAGGCCACTTTCTTGCTCTTGTTAAGCCTAGTTTTCTCATCTTTCAAACGTTCGAGCTGTCGAACTCTATCGGCCAATTGGGACATATCTCTTAGGTATTGGGTATCTAACTTCTTGTGAATGGAATAATCAAGGCCTCCAGCAGCCATTTCGACCAGTTCGTGTTCCGGCACTTGCGTAAAACACATGGCCTTGAGTAATCGAAACCTATTGAGGTATTCCTCGATTGGTTCCGAAAACTTACGTTTTACGCTAGCTAGTTCTTTCAAACTAATTTTGGTCTGGCCCATGTAAAACTGCTCGTGAAACAAGCGTTCAAGTTGGGCCCAACTACATATGGTGTTAGGTGCTAGCCTCGTGAACCAAGTGAAAGCATTTTTTGTGAGGGAACTTGGGAAGTATTTTATCCTAAGGCTCTTATCATTTGCTATTTCCCCGGCTTCGATCACATATCGAGCCACATGTTCGACAGTAGATTCCGTCGTATCCCCTGAGAATTTTGTAAATTTTGGTACTTTCGTCCTAGGGGGTAATTCTGTTTGAAGGATGTAGTCTACTATCGGGGATGTAAAGTTTGGTCGAGTAAAACCAGTGTTTACTCCATTTTGAGCCATGATCCTTTCGACCATGGCCGCTAGATTGTTGTCAATGGTTATATTATTGCGTCGAACTTCTTGGACCACATGATCTGCATCCTGGTTTCGGTTTATCACGACCACTCCTTGGTTACCTTCATCTAGAACATGGACCTGGTTTGTTTGGTTTTCTCTTACCGCCTCAACTACGGGAGGTTCGACTCTAACCTGATTTTCTAAGTGTATTTCCCTTGCGTTTCTTACGTCTTGTCGAGGGATGTTCGCCATTGTGTTTTGATTTCTGGGTACAGGGGGTACTCCCATAAACTCAGCCAACCGCGTCAACTGCAGCGTCAATTGTTGGTTGGTTTAGGTGGTGTTATGGATCAATGGCTGAAAGATCTCACCCATAGTTTGGGACAAAGTCTGAACCATTTGCATGTTGCTCTCATCCATCTGTTGCCTCAAGAACGCGACTGAGGTATTGGTCAAGTTGGGGCCTTGCGTCGAATATCCTAGACTCTGGCCCTGGAAACTTCGACCAATGTTCACCCCAGATCCTGATCCTTGCAACGGAGAAGTCACGGGATTATCTAAAAAGATGGGGGGAGCATTTTGAAGCCCCTGCATCACAGTTGTAGGCATTCCATACGTTGGATTCCTGCGCATCTGTACCAATCGAGGAAGAGGATTTTGCCTAGGCAGGGGGCTTCCTTCTAATGGTGTCTGAGGATTTGACACTTGGGGCCTGATATATTCCAATACTGGTTGAGTATAGGGTCTTATTACAGTCGACCCAGCCCCTAATATTGAAGGTGTTGGTACAGGCCTTACCGGGAGCCCTATTTGCTCTCCTGTTGATGGTATTGAATTCGATGCTCCGTCGTTTCTTGTTTCTTCGCTAGAGCCATTTTGTTGGCCATTTGGCTGAACGGGTTCCGTCGCCATATTCCTAGTGTTACGTCTTACTAAACTTTCTTCGTTCGTAGTGGTTATTCTGCGACTTCTTAGTAACATACAATGTATTTTGAAGAAAAGTTGATAAGGCTTATATTTTTTAGATTCTTATGATCTCAAAACTTTCTTTGTTCAGCACTGTCCCACTGGGTGTGCCATTTTGTTTACCGTGTTTTTTGGTAAACAACCTCTGGTCTATCAATTTGGTGTCAAATTGACTAACATGCAGGATTTACCATACGAAATCCTAGGATATGTGCTGAAGGGTGTTTCTATTTGAACCTATCTAGAAATGTGTTTCAACAATACTAAGAAGAAATAACTTAACGAAGAGGGGCAGAAATTATCCACTATGTTTAAAAGAAAGAAGGAAGAAGAATTATTAGGGGGAGAAAAGATAAGGGTTTCTTTTTGGGAGAGAAGGACTTAATCGAAGTAGTAATGATGAACAAGAGGAAAAGATGTAACAAATAAATAAAGGTACTTGACAAAAGTAAAGAAACAAAATAACTTCATTGAAAAGATAAAGGATGGTGTGTTTACATCATGTACATTCTCTATAATACTCTCTTTCTCTACACTCGGATACTTGGAGTAATTTTAAGAGTGACTTGTACAACAGTAAATTACAACACACCAAGTTCTATGTCTAAGACTCCTATTTATAGTAATAATAGTAACTGCTAATAACCGCTAATAACCTCCTTAGGCCATCTATTCTTGACAAGTGTCAGATCACATACAGTCCTTTATCCGATGAGAGCCACTTGTCCTTCTTAGTCATAAGAAAATATAACTACTCCCTCCAAGATTCAAATTTCAAAAAAACTCACTTCGACCCTTCTTCTAAATCTCGGCCGAAGACCATTTCGCTTGCTTAGGTCTAAGTATTCAATTCCAAGACTTCAATTTCCTAAGTCCTTGGAAGACGTGTAGATCTTTTTAATATGCTAAAAATAGCCTCCAACATGAGTCGTTGAATTGGTGACCTAACACATACTCAATAACAGCTCCATAAAAAATTAAACCCCATCGGGATCCAGCCTCAGGTCCTTCTTCAAGTAATGATTCCTCACAATCTTTAACCTTTAGATACATCACATCCTCATTAGGAAATTCAAACCTGATATGTTGATAATCATCAATTGGCTGGTGTGCTAAATGGTCAGCTAAAACACTTCCTTTTATTGCTTTTTGAGTTCGGTACTCGATATCATATTATGACAACAACATTTTCCAACAAGCAATCCTCCCAGTTAAAGCAGACTGTTCAAAGATATACTTGATTGGATCCATTTTAGATATCAACTAAGTTGTACGATTCAACATTTACTGGCAGAGGCGTTTGACATCCTAAGCTAAAACACAACATGTCTTTTCAAGCATTAAGTACTGAGACTCACAATTAGTGAACTTCTTGCTCAAATAATAAATGGAAAATCATTTTCGACCAGATTCATCCTGTTGACCCAGAACACAACCCACAGACTCTTCCAACACAATAAATACATGATCAAAGGTATTCCTTCCATGGGAGGAGATAAAATAGGAGGTTCAAGAAGATACTCTTTAATTCTTTCAAAAGTTTTCTGAGAATCCTCTGTCCATACACAACCCTGATCTTTGCGAAGAAGCTTGAAGATCGGCGCACAAGTGGAAGTCATATTGGATATAAACCAGGAGATATAGTACAAACGTCCCAAGAATCCTCTTACTTGTTTTTTTGTTTTGGGCGCAGGTATTTCCTGAATAACTTTAACTTTAACCGAATCAACTTCAATTCCTTTTTGACTGATAATAAAGCCCAAAAACTTTTCAGAACGGACACCAAAATTGCATTTACTAGGATTCAGACAGAGCTTAAACTTTCTCAAACATTGAAACGACTTCAATGAGTATTTAATATGATCTTCTTCATTCTTTGACTTACAAATCATATAGCCCACATAAACCTCAATTTCTTTATGTATCATATCATGGAACAGAGTGGTCATAACTCTCTGGTACATTGCACCAGCATTTTTCAGACCGAAAGGCATCACTCTGTAACAGAATGTTCCCCAGGGTGTAATGAATGTTGCCTTTTCCATATCCTCGAGCACCATCTTTATTTGATTATAACAGGAAAATTCGTCCATAAAGGAAAAGATATTGAACTTAGCAGTATTATCTACTAGCATATCAAAGTATGGTAGTGGAAAATCATATTTTGGACTTGCTTTATTCAAATATCTATAGTCAACGCACATTCAGACTTTTTCGTCTTTCTTTGGAACAAGCACAATATTGGCGACCCATTGAGGATACTCAGCAGTCACAAGAATACCAGCATTAACCTGTTTCTGAACCTCCTCTTTAATCTTCACAACCATGTCGGGATGAGTTCTTCTCAATTTCTACTTCACATGTGGACATTCAGGCTTCAACAGTAGGAACGTCAACAGTGATCCAATTTTGGCATATCAATCCATGTGTCACAAAGTTGGGTGTTTCCTCCTCTTAATCATCCTCAATGATGGCACTGACTTCATACTCAGGTTCCTTAAGTCTCGATGTAGGGGAGTAAAAGAGTACATATGCATCTTCTATCTCAAAATAGTATCCAGGATCTTCTAAATAAGGCTCCCAGTCTTTAGCAGGAATCGAATCATCTTCAAAATCATCTGAGATGTAATCTTCAGGGTCATTTCAAGAATTGCAGCTGTAGAATGATCTTTGGCATGGATGAACCCAACACTTTGGAAAACCTGATGAATACTCTTCAGCTCTATGTTGGTTAAACCAGATGAAAAACCCAAACTATCTCTATATTTTTTCTCAACAACTTCAGGGACTCATCCCCATCCACCAACTTGGCCACTCTCTAACACATGTTGTACATCTTTCAGATAAGACATGGACACCCCATTCTTCTTAACAATATTATCAACTACAGAAAGAGCCTGAAACAAAGTTCCAGCATCCTCGTCGGCATCAATGTTAGAAAAGGATGACAAACTTCTCACCAACACAACCTGTTCTCCACCAACAACAATAAGTTTGCCATTCTGGAAAATTTTCAAATTTTGGTGGAGTGTCGAAGTGACAGCTCCGGCTTCATGAATCCAAGGGCGTCCCAGAAGACAGCTGTAAGCAGGACTAATATCCATTACCTGAAAAGTAATCTAGAATAAGTACGGACCTATCGTGAAAGGGAGATCAACCTCTCCAATTACAGTCTTCTTTGAGCCATCGAAGACTTTCACAATGACCCCATTGAATCTCGTAGGAGTACCTTGATAAGACAATCTGGATAAAGTGAATTTTGGCATCACATTCAATGATGATTCGGTATCAACCAACACATTGGATAGAGCATCCTCCTGGAAATTCATGGAAATATAGAGATCCAAATTATGATTTCTTCCATGTTCATTCAATTCTTTATCACAAAAGCTCATATTATTACACACAGTGATATTGGCAACAATGTTATCAAACTGATTAACAGTCACATCATGGTACACATAAGCTTGCTCCAATATTTTTTGCAGAGATTCTCGATGAGCCTCAGAGCTCATTACATGGATAAAATAAATATTTTTTATAGTGTATGCAAAAGTTGATCCACCATATTATATTCTCTCTTTTTGATCAATTTCAGCATCTCATCATTATCTGATTTCTGGATTATATCACTTGATTGACCGGATTCAACAGAAGTCTTCAACTGAGTTTGCTTACCCATAACATCTTCACTTGTCTTCGAGGGTACATTAGCAAATACTCAACCACTTTTGGTCACACGACCAACATCTGTAATAGTCATAACTGAGGGAAGAGAAGGAATGGGAACCTCTTTTCCATCCTCTAACATAGTAGAAATGTATTTGAAGAGAACAAATTTATTTGATTCATATGGTACAGGGCCAGGAAAACGGATAACCAAAGGTGTAACAGCAGATTTTTGACTATTATAAGAAATTACAACTCGCTCTGGGATGTTGAAACGTGGAACTATGACATTTCAACAAACAACATAATCATGCTCAATATTATGGTATTCGCTCAGAGTAGCGTGCATCTCAACAATTGACCTCTGAATCCAACGAATATAAAAAATACGGTATGTATTATAACACCATATACCATATTGACAGATGCACTACCATGCTTAAGAAACAGATTTGATTGCACATTAGGGTTGGTGTTTTCAAAAGACACAGTACCACTTTTTACAAGCTTTGCCACTTCATATTTCAAAGGGTAGTAATTTTCGATATCATGCCCAGGGGCACCCTGATGAAATGTACAATGGGCCTCTGGTTTATACCACCATGGAATATTTGTAGGAATAGCCGGCGGATCATGAGTCTGAACCAAATTCTTCCTTATCAAAGCCAGAAATAATTCAGCATATGGAATCAGAATGGGATCAAATTGCACTTTCTTGTACACACGACCTTGCTGATTATTTTGATGTGTTTTATGTTGGAACTGTGGTTTATAATTTGAAGTAGCTTGAGCGGAAGGAGCGACATTGATGATGGGCGTAATAGAAGCTACTTGTTGCTGACGATGATTACCACTATTATTTGTGACCCTGAGTCTTCTAGACCTCTCTTTAGAGATGATATTGGTTTCTCCGTCCTTTTTCTGAGAAAAACCAACACCAAACTTCTTCGCCCTTCCAGAACTACCTTCTTTTATCAGACGTCCCTCACAAACAGCTTCCTCTAATCTCATTCCCATGCTAACCATCTCTGTAAAATCACTAGGAGCACTCGCAACCATATTTTCATAATAAAATGGACCAAAAGTCTTCAACAAGATTTTGGTCATCTCTTTCTCTTCAAGCAGAGGGCTTATCTAAGCTGCAATCTTGCGCCATCTCTGTGCATACTCTTTAAAAGTTTCCTTCTCTTTCTGAGATATTGCATAAAGCTGATCGCGGTCTGGCGCCATATCCAGATTGTACTTATACTGATGGATAAAAGCTTCTCCGATGCCATTGAATGTCTTGATTTGGGAACTATCAAGTCCCATGTACCACTTCAGTACAGCACCGGTAAGACTATCTTGGAAATAATGAATCAGCAACTGATGATTATCAGTATGGGTGGACATTTTTCTGGCATACATGACCATATGGCTTTGTGGACATGTTTTCCCTTTATATTTATCAAAATACGGAACCTTAAACTTCGGAGGAATCTTCACATTTGGAACAAGACAAAGCTCGTGAGCATTCTTTCTAAATAACTTTTTCCCTCTTAAAGCCCTAATCTCTTTCTGCACCTCAGCAAACTGATCTTGAACACCATCCTTACGATCAAGGATATCCAAACTCTTGCTCGGAGCAATGTGTAAAATTTGTTCTTCAGCATTGGATGTAGTGGGACCCACAGGTGGTGGCACTGGTACATCAGTAAGAACAACTAGAATCTCAGTATTAGAAATAACATTAACCACATGAGGTGGTACAGTCATAATAGCAGGTACTCTTAGACCTTTAGAAATAGGAGGTTAATATTCCTCTGGCACAAAATTGAGAGGCATGCCCCAAGGGAAACCAGGAGGCATCTGATATTGAGAAGCATTAACCAGGGCCATAGAAATGGGCACTGATACGATCTCAGAAATCACTATTCTTTGCATATTAGAGGAAGGGGGCTGTGGTGGCTGATTCTGAGCAGCCACCAGAGCTTCCATTATAGCAGTGAATCTTTCCAAACTGTCCTTCAGAATTGTCACTTCCTCGCGAAGCTCGCAGTTCTCTTGTTGCAATTGATACATCTTTTTCTTGATATTAGCTCGAATGTTATAGTGATGCGACAACTTGGTTGAACGAAGACCAAAAGAAACATAAGACACCTGAAAAAGGCAAAACACAATGCACAATGCACAATATGCAAACGCAAATGCAAAATGAAAATGTTTCAATCGGCATTCAAGGATCTCTAAAATATAAAGCAATTACAAACATCGTAAAGAAATAACTCTTTTTGAAATACTGATAAATATCTCATTTTATTGAATGTTGGAAAGAGCTATACTTGGAAGTAAAAGTTACAGAAGATCAAAATTCAATAAGAAAAAGCTAGATCCTAAGGATTATAAGGAGAATTTGATGATGATCCAAGCTGATACTTCCTTTGGAGTCTATTAATCTCTCTCTCTCTCTCTCTCTCTCTCTCTCTCTCTCTCTCATAGTTTTCCTTCATGGCGGTCTTCTCTAACACGAGCTGGACCACTACACCTTTCCAAGCACCGGAAGTAGCAGGATGTGATGATGAAGTTGTAGAGGAAAATAAATCCTTTCTATGTCTCTTCACAGCGCGTCGCTCAAGCAACTCAATCAAGTCATCTTTCTCCTTCATTTGCTTTTGCAACTCTGTCTTTTCCTTGTCAGAAGCATGAAACTTACTTTCCCACATCTCTTCCTCTTGCTTCATCTTGGCCAAAGCATCTTGAAGAGTCTTTACATCATCAAAATAAATAGTGAGCGGCGTAGCAACCATTGTAGTTATGGGTTTCTTAAAAGGATAAGGAATTTTGAGCTCCTTAGCTCTCTTCTTCACCCAAAGCGTATAAGGTTCCAAAGAAATGCAAAGTTGTCTTCCAAGACCTCCTTTACCCATCCTATGAATCTTAGTCCAAGAATGAGCCATTCTTATCCTCAAACCAAGAGAGTCATCCCCTCCTTGAAAAAAAAACCTTTAATAGAATGTTTTAGGCATATCCTTCAAAATATAACCAAGCTGACGACGAGCTAAAATTAGGTCGTAGTTAATCCCACCTTGTGTTGCAAAAAGACGAACATTGGAGAATTCCCCACAACTATCAATAGTCTAGACATTCTCGTAAACAGAAGAAGACCAAATAATATTAGCATGAGTAAGGGACATGATCCTCTCAGACCACCTTAAACAAATCTTGTTTTCCCTAAAAGCATATGACTGTGGCAAGTGTGAAATAAACCACTTGTACAACAGAGGTGTGCAACAAACAATGGTATCGTTCCCCTTAAAAGTCCTATTATGGATGGAGAAATAAGTGTCACCAAGTAAAGTTGGAACAAGGTTCCCAATCAAGAAAATCCTAATAGCGTTAACATCCACAAAGTTGTCAGCGTTAAGAAATAAGACTAGTCTGTAGATAAGCAAACAAAATATAGCCTCAAACTCCAATGTGCTACCAACATTAGAAAATAAAGTGACTTTCCTATTCAAGAACTTAGAAGTCAAACCTTTGATGCCTCCTTTAACCATCAGAGTAGCATCTATATCATATTTCGTTAAATGGATGGCTGCAACAATATCTTGGGGCTTAAGAACTTCCTTCAAACCAGTATAAGGAACCTTATCAAAAACCGGTATACCGAACAGATAAGCATACTCCTCCAAGGTTTGCATGAGTTGATAATCAGGAAAAGGAAAGAATCAGTAGACATGATCATAGAATTGCACAAGGGTGTTCAGAATTCTGTCTTCAATGTTGGTAGAAAGAACAAATAGAAGTCTCCCATGACGACAAGGGTGTTCAGAATTCTGTCTTCAATGTTGGTAGAAAGAACAAATAGAAGTCTCCCATGACGAGATCTGAAGTTTGCACAATCAGGAAAAGGAAAGAATCAGTAGACATGATCATAGAATTGCACAAGGGTGTTCAGAATTCTGTCTTCAATGTTGGTAGAAAGAACAAATAGAAGTCTCCCATGACGAGATCTGAAGTTTGCACAATCAACTAACTAGGATACTAGCTTTCTCAAATCTGTAAGATCGGGAGCTCGGAAACCGTACTTCTGAGTGTTTCTCCTTCCAATGTCCATTATCACAATATCTGCGATGTTTGCAAAGGAAAATCTCTGAGATTCTTAAAAACTGACTGAAATAAAATGTCTATGAATGCATGAGTGCATGATGCAACACTCACAAACAAGGTTACACAAAGCACATGGGTTTAAAGGTTCGGTGCGAGCATGGGGCCAAAGGTAAGAACCAACCCACAATGGTATGTACCAAGGTTATATCAGCACCTTTAGAGCAAGGTTCTAAAAAGTTCCCAGAGTCATATTTCCATCTTTTGGATATTATCGGCTTAAAAGACTACTCATCGGACAACAACATTCTCAAGAGAAACTCGTCTAAGTGTGGTATCGTGTAACAACTAATTCAAGTCTACACTTGAATAGCCATCGCACCACGTCTTAATAAGGTCAAGAAGGGTTAAAAGGTTCTAAGGTCCTCAACTTCTCAGGCTCCCAGGTCAGAAAAAGTAATGCCAAATATGACTACTTGTATGACATCAGTAATCCCAAAGGGGCCTCCACTGAGCGGGGGATCTTAAGTCAGCTTAGTAAGGACTACTCCATGTAAGTCGAATAAGACTATACTACCCTCCTATCATAAGTGCACTCAAGTCCGGGTATAGGACTTATCTCACCATACAAATCACCAAACACCCAAACAAAACAAGCAATAACAAACAAATTAAAAAAATAAGCGCAAATAAATCAAAGTAGGCTAAACCCACTGAGAAGCAGATCCCCGTCAGAGTCGCCACTTTTCAATAGCGGGGAAATTTATGAGTGTAAGCTGTTAATTAACTTAACTAAAAAATGCAAAATTTGACATCACACTTTTATTTTATCCAAAAGGAAAGGAAAAAGAGTGAACAAAACCTAATCAAGTCTTAAAACAATAACAAATAAACAGAGACTGGGTAAAGGGATTAGTTACGCTAAGGGAAGGTGTTAGCACCCAAAATGTCTATAGTACTCTATAGGAACCCTTTGAAATATCTACGCTTTTGGTTTGAAAAGGTTTGTTTAAAGTGATATTGGAGAGTTGAGAAGAGATTTTTTTTTATTTTTTTTTAGATTTTTGTGTTTGGAGAGACTTATCGCCTCATGCCTACATATCCACAAAGTACAATATATGATCAAAACCCTGTAGTTCGTGGTACAAATAACAAAAAAGGTTTATTATCATTGATTTTAAATGTAAAGACAAGTCTTCATTTCCAAGTGAAAAATTCCACTTAAAGAGATGAATCATGTTTAAACTTATGAAAAAGTTTTAAAAGAAAAGTGCACAAAGGCACAAAAATAGTCGGTGAGTTATATATTTTTTGTCTTTTTGAAATTGGTCAAAATATGATTAACATTGATTGACATTTATTAAAGAAAATAAAGTTTGAAAACAAAACCACTTGACCAAAGTCAAGGTTTTATTATGAAAACATTTTTATTTTAGAAGGAAGAAGGTTTTGAAAAAGGGAGAAGATTTTGAAAATTAAAGAAGGGGTGGAGAAGAAGGGATTATCCTATTGCATAAAGATAAAAGCTAAGGATAAGAAAAATCTAACCACACAAGCAAGCTTCATAACATAAGCATCCATTCCTTTAGATTAGGCATTAATCAAGATAGGTCTTCAAAGGAGAACTTCAAGTACCCAAACATCCAAAGTTTAACATCACAAGCTTCCAAGAAAAGGCTAAGATCCTAGTTCTAGGTCCAAAATTCCATGTCCAATGCAAAGGATAGTAACCACAGTCCACCATTAAGAGAAAAAGTTTTATAGGGGTTTAAGCCTTTAGTAATGTTTTTGGTCCAAATGGACAAAAGAAAAAGAACATAAACATAAACATAAACATAAACAAATGGTCCAAGTGGACAAAGGAAAAAAAAGCGGAAGGATAAACAATAATATAATATGAGATGATAATAATGGAGCGTAAAAATAAAAGAGAGATATGGAGCAAGAAGGAAACATAAACAAAATTAGTACAGTGATATTGTTAGTGAGTTAGTGGTAGTTGTTAGAACAAATTATCAACGATGGTCAAATGATGAACTTAGGCCAAAGTTAATGAAGACTCATTGGAGGATTGAAAAAATCAAAGCCTCTTAATAACAAGTTTCACATGTAACGAACCTAATATAAATAATCAACCATACTTCGACTTTCAAACATAAGTTTGAGCCACGAATGATCATTTTCCGATACGGGACAATCTAGCGCTATGTTAAGCAATCGTAATCGGGTTTATGTAGAAACCACGACTATCTGAGGTCGGCCAATAAACATTTTAGTGCTAATGCATGCTATATAGGTGATATGCAGATCACTCTCCGAAAGCAATACTACACGAAAAGAAAATAGGTAACGATCTCATCTTCATCAAGAACTTAAAATAAGTTCCAATGATATCGAAGATTTTCATCGATCAAAATAAAAAGAGGAAGAGGATAGGGGGAGCCAAATTGAATTACAATTTCAAGGTCATTCCATCTTTAAGTTCATCCACTCATCTAGATGGATTAAAGCACTAAACATATCATTAACTCAAAGCACCTAAAATGAATTGAATAATTCACTTTAAAGATAGATTTGAATTAGTGAATGTTTATCTAACTTCATCTACACTCTAAATCAAAAGAATTTAAAGAGGAATAGAACCTTTGGAAGTGCAAAACAAGGAAAAAATCAAAAGAGAAAGGAAGAAGAAGAGGAAAGAACAAAAACAGTCCCAAAAACAAGCAAAGAACACAATTTGGCCATTGGTTAATCGATTAACCATTTTCCACTGCAAATGTGTTAATCGATTAATACTGCTAAGACAACAAATTTTTTTAAAAAAAATTCAGCATCCATGATCCGACCATTTCTTCAAACACCTCATAATCATGAATGAGAATTAGCATGAAAATTCAAGTGAAACAATAACAAATATTACTAATAAAACATAGTTTGCAAGATCCAAAGATCAAGCAACAAGAATCAACAATAGATCATATTATGGAAGATGGATCAAGAACAACAATGGTGGAATGAGGGTTTACTACTTCAAATCTGAAATTGCTTCAAATAAACTACAAGAACCACACTTCAAAGCCTTGATCTACTGAAATTGATGATGAAAAAAGTGAATGGATGAAGGTTTTAGCTCAAAGGTTATTATCTTCTATTGATGAACTTACTAACTTTCAAAAGAAGAAAGAGCTTTGGTGAATTTAGTAGTTGAGGGGAATTGAGAGTCAGTGGTGTAATGCTCTTCCTCTGCATCATCTTCATGATTGGAGTCAGTGGTTTGAGAGTGTTGGGTTATATTCTTTGGAGGTGAGACCTCTTGTTATTCTTCAGCAGGTTTGTTCACTTCTCCCATATACCCCTTGTTTAAATCTTTGTTGGATAAGGGATGGTGCAAATGAGAGCTGGTGCTCCCAGGGATAGCGTGTTTAACGCTCGATTATTCAGTTCCTTCCATGCCACCCTGCAAAAGGAATTGAGTTACGATAAGGAAAACTGGCTAAGGAAAATGAGGTGAGATTCTATTACCTTAAGACCATTTGCATTAGGGCTGGAGTGGTCACTCTCAATCTGTTTAGAACTACCCTTGGCAGCAGTTTCGGGGTCAACATTAATCACCTTTGGAGTAATAGGCTTCTTTAGTTCGATCTGGATACCGTTGAGTTTCATTTGAGAAGTGGCGCTGGAAGTCTTCGCCTTCTTCTTATTTTTTGTAGAATCAAGATTCAAAAGCCTCTATTGTTTTGATGAAAACAACTCATATCAGCTTAGCTCGCAAGATACTATATACCCGTGCGGGTATATACACTGAAGATAAAATCTGAAGCATCTCTATTTTAAACACATCACAAAAAGCAAGAGGTACAAACATATCAACAAGTATAATTTATCAAGATCAAGGCAAAGTCACATATGTCGATATGGATCAAGTTTCATCTATCAAGTTTCAAGTGGTGTTGAAGATTCAAGACACAGTATAACATTGTTTACTTCGAATTATGTATGCAAGTGTTCTTTAATCTCACCTCACTACACAACTAACACAAACCATTTTTAAAACTCTTTTAAAATACTCTTGATATTTTAAATTAAGTATTTTTGGAAAAACTTTCAGTGTTAACCGATTAACCTGTGGGGTTAACCGATTAACACAAGTTAAAATTATGATTTTGGGACTTTTTAACAGTGTTAACAGATTAACCATATCGGTTAACCGATTAACACATAAAAAATTTAAATATTTTGAACGTTGTAAAGGTGTTAACCGATTAATATATATTGTTAACCGATTAACACTAAAACAACAGCCAAAAATAGTAACTTTTCATGGAGGATTGCATTGTTCTCTATTATTCTTAATGGCTATTTTTCTGTCCCATAATCATACCTTTTTGAAAAGGTTTTTTACTTCTATAAATTGATTTCAGTTTTCAAAATCAAATTCACCTTCAAGAAACAAATTTCAAAAATTACTCTTTGTCTTCAACCTTCTGAATTTTCATAAAAGTGTTCAAACATTTTTGAAAGAAGCCATTGAAATGCAATTTCACATTTTCACAGCTTTCTTTCACAATAAGAACACTTGTATATTATTTCTGAGTAATCTTTGTTTTTCGAAGAAGATCAATATTTCATATTGTTATACTTTCAATTGTTACTTATATACAAATTCAGAATTGACTACAACTTATTCTTATAATTATAAAAGATAAGTTTGTAGGGTTTTCCTTGTGATCTGGATTATGGATATAAGAGGTCCTTGTGTGAGATATTCATTCTCGGTAGGACTTAAAAACTATGTAAATCCAAGAAGGGTGTTCTTGGTTGTTAGGATTGTCTTGTGTAGAAATCTAACATTGATAGTAAAATTCTCTTTCATGTTGAAAGGGGAGTGGAGTACTCTCGGGTTGTGAGGGGAACCACTATAAATCGATGTGTCCTTTACCTTCTGCACTTTACTGCTTTTCATCATCTAGAAGAACTTAAAGAAGTAAAATCCAAGAATCATCAAAAACCGGAAAAAGTGTCTAAGAACCTAATTCACCCCCCCCCCCCTCATAGGCATACATATAACTTACAATTGGCATCAGAGCAGGTTAAGGTAACCTGTTCCTATCGATCCAGAATGGCTTCCGCTAGCACCAACCTGGTTTTCAAAGATGGTGAAAGTAGTAACAAACCCCCATTGTTTTCTGGAGAATATTTTGATTTTTGGAAAATCCGCATGAAGGCATATCTAGAAGCCCAAGGAGAAGGAATATGGGAAACTGTTGAAGATGGCCCTCATCAACCAACAAGTGCCGTCAATGGTGTAGGAACTCCGAAGATTAAATCATCATACGATGATGATGACAAGAAAAGGATTCTTAATGAGAAAAAGGCTATCAACATATTACAAAGTGCTTTAAGTATGGATGAGTTCTTCCGAATCTCTCAATGCAAGTCGGCAAAAGAAATATGGGACACCTTAGTGGAAACATAAGAAGGCACCGCCGAAGTAAAGAGATCCAGATTGAACATACTAAGTCAAGAATACGAAATGTTTAGAATGCTGCCCGGAGAATCCATTGTGGCGTTACAGAAAAGATTCGTCCACTTGACAAATCACTTAATTGCTCTTGGTAAGACTTTTACTAACGATGATTTAAATCTTAAAATTCTTAGATCCTTAACCATGGAATGACAACCAAAAGTGACGGCAATTTCGGAGAAGAAAAGTCTCTCAACAATGACGTCCGCATCACTTTTTCGCAAACTTCAAGAACATGAGTTAGAACTTGGAAGGCTTGAGAAACATGAAACTCTAGAAAAGAAGTCCAAAGGAATTGCTTTGAAAGTGGAGTCAAAAGAAAAGAAAAATGATGGCGCATTGGAGGAAGATGAACAGTTCATCCTTCTTGTAAAAAGGCTTGGTAAATTTTTCAATAAAAATAATAACCCCCTTTATGATAAAAAGAATAGACATTTCAGAAAAAGGGAAGCATCCACATCAACGCAAGATGTTACATGCTACGAATGTGGAAAGCAAGGCCATATAAAACCAGATTTTCCAAAGCTTCCAAAGAAAGAAGGATTCAAAGGCAAGAAGGAATTCAAGAACAAGAAGGCATATATTGCTTGGGAAGATAATGAAATAAGTTCTTCATCGGAATCGGAAAGCGATGAATGTGCAAATGTGGCTCTAAAGGCTTCACACCACTCTGATGACGAAAAAGATGAGGTTAGTAGTAACTTTTCTGTTTATGATATTGATGCACAAGATGCTATTGATGAGTTGTTACTTGAATGCAAAAATCTGTATAAGACTATCTCATCTCAAAAGAAACAAATGGCTTCTTTAGAAGAAAAGAACTTTGAATTAACAAAATATGTTGAAGATGAGAAACAAAAAAATTTAAGTGAAAAATAGAATTTTGTATGTAAAAATTGTGAATCTCTCTCATTTCAAATTGTTCAACTTAAAAGACTCATTGAAAGATATGAGAAAGGTCAAATTGGTTTGGAAGTTCTTAGGCATCAAATATTTTCTAATGATAAAAGTGGACTCGGATATTCCAAGTTCTCTAAACCAAGTTCAAATGAAACAATCTTTGTTAGGCCTAAGAACCAAATTCCTAAGGAAAAAGTAAACGATTCTAAAATTGTGCATCATCATCCTAAAAAGAAAGTATTTGCTAAGAAGAAATCTTATGTTCCTAGATATAAAAGCAATTTTGAACCAACTTGTTTTTATTGTGGAATTAAAGGCCACACACCTAATGCTTGTTATGTTCGTAACTTTAGTGTTCTAGAAGGGCATTATGTGTGGATGAAAAAGGGAACTAACTATCAAGGACCCAAAGCAATTTGGGTATCTAACAAAACTTAATCCTGTTTTGTAGGTATGCTTGAAGACCTTCGGAAATCATTGGTATCTTGATAGTGGGTGTTCAAGGCATATGACGGGAGATATAAACAAATTTTCACAACTAACGCTTAAAGCCAAGGGTTATAATACTTATGGTGATAATAATAAAGGCAAGATTCTTGGCATAGGCACTATTGGTTCACTACCTCTTACAACAATAGAAGATGTACTTTATGTCGAAGGGCTTAAGCACAATCTTCTTAGTATTAGCCAACTTTGTGACAAAGGATTCAAAATCAAGTTCAACAAAGATGAATGCTTGATAGAAGACGAAGTCACTCATGAGGTTATGTTAAAAGGTAATAGAATCAATAATATTTTTATGATTTCCCTTGACAATGTATCTTTAAAGGTTAAATGTCTTATGGTGAACAACAACGAGTCATGGCTATGGCATAAAAGGATCGCTCACATTCACATGGAGCACTTGAACAAATTAATTAAACATGACTTGGTGATTGGATTACCGAAGATCAAATTCGTCAAAGATAGATTGTGTGATGCATGTCAAAAGGGGAAACAAACTAAATCAAATTTCATATCCAAAAATGTGGTGTCCACAACAAGGCCACTACAATTGTTGCATATGGATCTTTTTGGTCCATCTAGAACAAAAAGCTTCAGAGGTAATTTCTATGCTTTAGTTATTGTAGATGATTATTCAAGATTTTGCTGGACTTACTTTTTAGTGCAGAAAAGTGACGCTTATAAAGCATTTAAAAAGTTTTCCAAACAAATCCAAAATGAGAAGTCTCTTACAATAGCCTCCATAAGAAGCGATCACGGTGGAGAATTCCAAAATACTCTATTCGAAGAATTTTGTGAAGAACATGGAATCTCGCACAACTTCTCGGCACCAAGAACTCTCCAACAAAATGGTGTCGTAGAGAGGAAGAATCGTTCATTAGTGGAACTTGCAAGAAAAATGCTTAGCGACTCAAATCTACCTAAATATTTTTGGGCAGATGCGATGAGTACAACATGTTTTGTGAGTAATCGGGTAAATATCAGACCAAACCTCAAGAAAACACCGTATGAATTATTCAAAGGAAGGAAACCAAACATTGCTTTATTTCATATTTTTGGATGCAAGTGCTTTATCCTCAACAATGACAAAGAAAATCTTGGTAAGTTCGATGAAAAATCGGATGAAGGTATATTTCTCGGTTACTCCCTTACTAGTAAGGCTTTTAGAGTTTATAATAAAAGAACATTAACAATAGAAGAATCTGTGCATGTCAAATTTGATGAATCTAACCCCTCCAAGGAGGATATTGTGTTTTGTGATAATGATGATGATTCTGTAGGAATTCACGATGAAAATATTTCTAACGATATCATAAAAGAATAAGATATACCGATTCAACAAAATTCCAATGTCAACGATCTACCAAAAGAATGGAAAACTCATAGAGATCATCCTACCGACAAAGTGATCAGAGACATAAGTCAAGGTGTTGCTACAACATTGAATCTCAAAGATGCATGCTTAAATATGGCATTCGTCTCTCAAATAGAACCTTCCAAAGTTGATGAAGCTTTTGAAGACGATCAATGGATTGTTGCAATGCAAGAAGAATTAAACCAATTCGAAAGAAATCAAGTTTGGGAGCTTGTTCCTAGACCAAAAGATAAACATATTATCGGAACAAGATGGGTGTTCAAAAACAAACTTGATGAGAATGGAATAATAGTTCGAAACAAAGCAAGGTTGGTGGCTCAAGGGTATAATCAAGAGGAAGGAATCGACTTTGAAGAAACATTCGCTCCGGTTGCAAGGTTAGAAGCTATTCGTTTATTACTTTCTTATGCTTGTTCAATAAATTTTCAACTTTTCCAAATGGACGTCAAAAGCGCATTTTTGAACGGATACATCAATGAAGAAGTCTATGTCAAACAACCTTCGGGCTTTGAAGACTTCAAGCATCCTTCACATGTATACAAATTGAAGAAGGCTCTCTATGGTCTAAAGCGAGCACCAAGGGCATGGTATGATCGTCTCAGCACTTTCCTATGTGATAAGGGTTTTGAAAAAGGAAAGGTAGACAAGACTTTACTCATTAAAAAGATAAAGGATAATACCTTACTTGTTCAAGTCTATGTGGACGACATCATCTTCAGATCAACAAACAAAGATCTATGTGAAGAATTTGCTTCGATGATGCAAGGCGAGTTTGAAATATCTATGATGGGAAAGATGAACTACTTCCTTGGATTGCAAATCAAGCAAATAAAAGACGGAATATTTATCAACCAATCAAAGTATTGCAAAGAATTGCTAAAGAGATTTGATATGGATGAATGCAAAGTTATGTCAACACCAATGGGATCCGGAACCTACGTCGGTCAAGACGAATCGGGAAAATCAATTGATATTACAAAATATCGAGGTATGATTGATTCTTTATTATATTTGACGGCAAGCCGTCCTGACATAATGTTTAGTGTGTGTTTATGTGCTCGCTTCCAAGCAAATCCAAAGGAGTCACATTTCACGGATGTCAAAAGGATCATGAAATATCTCAAAGGAACATCAAACGTCGGCCTATGGTATCCAAAAGGTAGTGTTTGTACATTAATTGGTTATTCTGACGCGGATTATGCAGGATGTAAAACTGATCGAAAAAGTACAAGTGGAACCTGTCACATCGTTGGAAATGCATTGATTTTGTGGTCATGTAAGAAACAAGCATGTGTTACTCTTAGTACGGCAGAAGCAGAATACATATTGGCGGGAAGCTGTTGTGCGCAAAATCTGTGGCTAAAGCAACAATTAAGCGACTACGGAATTGATCTTGGATGCATTCCTCTATGATGCGACAACACAAGCGCAATTAACATCACAAAGAATTCGGTCATGCACTCAAGAACCAAACACATCGACATCCGACATCATTTCCTCCGCGATCACGTGCTTAAAGGAGATGTCGAACTTACCTTCGTGGATACGCATAACCAACTCGCCGACATTTTCATAAAACCACTTGCAAAGGAACCTTTCTTCAAGATTTGACGAGAACTCGAAATTCTCGATGAAGGTGAAATCTAACCTCTTCTTAAGTTAATGTGTGCATATTGTATGTTTTCAAACTTGTTTGCATTCTGTTTTTAAGCATTTTTCTAAAATTCGCGTGTTAACCAATTAACCTATAGGGTTAACCGATTAACACTGTTAATTTTTCAATTCTGAGTTAATTTTTTAATGTGTTAACCGATTAACACTAATACTTTTTATTCAAAAAATTAAAATTTTTAATGTATTAACCGATTAACCTATATGGTTAACTGATTAACACTGTTAAAATTTTCAAAAATCAGAAACGAAAAATTAATAAAAATTTTAATTAAATGTGTGTTTAATATGTTTTATGTGTGGTCAATATATCTTTTAAATATCCCAAAACTATCCTTGGAACTCTTCTTCTTCTTTGACTACAAGAGTTTTTGGACTTCCAAACCCTAACTTAAAAACCCACTTAAACTCTCTCCCTATATTGGTATCTCTTTACTTCCTTCCTCACAAAACCCTAAAACCCCAAATCTCTCAGAAGCACCTCAAACTCTCAGAAGCTCTAACTCATCAAATGGCTCCTAACAACAAAGGCAAGGGAAAACTACCGGAAAACATCTCTACCTCTGATGAAGACAATACACCCATGGAATCTACGAAGAAGCGTAGAATGGATTTCAAGGTCCGGGTTCGTCATCTCTTCCCAGTAAAGTACGTTAACTTCAACGCATTTTTGGCTTCTACTTTTGATTTCCCAGCTCTGTTAAAATTCCAAAAGATTGATAAATTTGTGGCTGACAATGGAAAATGCTACCCCGATTTGGTCAAATCCTTTATGAATAAGCTGTCTGTTTATTTGAATGCTGATGATGAACATATATTGGAAACTTCTGTTTGGAACAATGAATTGAAGGAAAATCTATCTGACATTGCTGCAAGATTAGTGATATCATCCAAAGGATTTTTTCTCAGGAAAGGAGTCAACCATGTGGAAGGTCCATGGGAAAAATATGATAAGATGGAATACTATTATCGTATCTGCCTGTTTCCAAAAGAATCTGTTATTGCAAACCAAAGGACTGCTCGCACACTATGCTATGCGAAAAATCTGACGGTTAATGATCGAATGCTGCACTATGTTATCTCTTATGTTCTGACTCCGAAAGAATCAAATCATTCTTAAGTTAATGATTTGGAGATGCAACTGCTGTTTGCAATCAAGAACAAGATAAATGTAAATTGTATTCTCACTATAATGTATCATCTGCAACAACAACTCTCTCTGTCAACAAGGCTTCCGTATGCACGGTTGATTTCTAGAATACTTGAGTTAACGGAGTTGGACCTCAACCGTGAACCTGCTACCAAAATGAAACCAACAACAAATTAAATCAATGAGATCACTATTGTCAAGAACACCGGCATCATCAAAGACACTGACGGTATTTACAAGTACGCCAATGAAGGCGCCTCAGCTTCCAACCAATCCTATTCCATTCCAGAAGAAGGAATAACAAATGAATTTCTCTACATAACAATGAAGAACCATCACCACGAAACCTCTCGAGCCATTACCTCTCTCCGTAACCTTGTGCTTAATTCTCAGCATTGAAACACGGGAAACTTTGAAGAAGAGGATGGTAGTGAAGAAGAGGAAGATGAAGATGAGGATATGTCGACTGAGGATATTTAGAAAATATTTGCTATTCTGTTATTTCTCTTTCTATACTATGATTTTGTTTAAGTTTTAGATTCAGTTTCGTTTTCATTTGTGTACTCGTACAATGGTTTGCTTCTTTTTTAATTCAATCAAGTAATGTCTTTTCCTATGATAATTGTTTGTGCTTGTTGTGTTTGCTTTGAATGATTGTTTGCTATTATCTTTAATTGTCCCTCTTCCTTTTTGCTAATGACAAAGGGGGAGAAGGATTATGGTTCTAACATTTTCCTGTGTAGAAAAAGTGTTATCTCTCTTGAATTTAGGGGGAGATTCAACTTAGGGGGAGAAATGTTTTTAAACCAAGTATCAAAGCAAGATTTTCAAAGAAACGGTTGTCATCATCAAAAAGAGGGAGATTGTAGAATCAAGATTCAAAAGCCTCTATTGTTTTGATGAATACAACTCATATCAGCTTAGCTCGCAAGATACTATATACCCTTGCGGGTATATACACTGAAGATAAAATATGAAGCATCTCTATTCTGAACACTTCACAAAAAGCAAGAGGTGCAAACATATCAACAAGTATAATTTATCAAGATCAAGGCAAAGTCACATATGTCGATATGGATCAAGTTTCATCTATCAAGTTTCAAGTGGTGTTGAAGATTCAAGACACGATATAACATTGTTTACTTAGAATTATGTATGCAAGTTTTCTTTAATCTCACCTCACTAAACCACTAACAGAAACCATTTTTAAAACTCTTTTAAAATACTCTTGATATTTTAAATTAAGTATTTTTGGAAAAACTTTCAGTGTTAACCGATTAACCTGTGGGGTTAACCGATTAACACAAGTTAAAATTATGATTTTGGGACTTTTTAACAGTGTTAATCGATTAACCATATGGGTTAACCGATTAACACATGAAAAATTTGAATATTTTGAACATCGTAAAGGTGTTAACCGATTAACCTATATGGTTAACCGATTAACACTGAAACAACAGCCAAAAATAGTAACTTTTCTTGGAGGATTGCATTGTTCCCTATTATTCTTACTGGCTATTTTTCTGTCCCATAATCATACCTTTTTGAAAAGGTTTTTCACTTCTATAAATTGATTTCAGTTTTCAAAATCAAATTCACCTTCAAGAAACAAATTTCAAAAATTACTCTTATTCTTCAACCTTTTGAATTTTCATAAAAGTGTTCAAACATTTTTGAAAGAAGCCATTGAAATACACATTCACATTTTCACAGCTTGCTTTCACAATAAGAACACTTCTATATTATTTATGAGTAATCTTTGTTTCGAGAAGAAGATCAATATTTCATATTGATATACATTCAATTGTTACTTATATACAAATTCAAAATTGACTACAACTTATTCTTATAATTATAAAAGATAAGTTTGTAGGGTTTTCCTTGTGATCTAGATTGTGGATACAAGAGGTCCTTGTGTGAGATATTCATTCTCGGTAGAACTTAAAAGTTGTGTAAATCCAAGAAGGGTGTTCTTGGTTGTTAGGATTGTCTTGTGTAGAAATCTAACATTGATAGTAAAATTCTCTTTCATGTTGAAAGGGGAGTGTAGTACTCTCGGATTGTGAGGAGAACAACTAAAAATCGTTGTGTCCTTTACCTTCTGCATTATACTTCTTTTCATCATCTAGAAGAACTTAAAGAAGTAAAATCCAAGAATCATCAAAAATCGGAAAAAGTGTCTAAGAACCTAATTCACCCCCCCCCCCTCTTAGGCATACATATAACTTACATTTTTGGCAACTTTAGAAGTATTCGGTGAGAGATCATCATCAACTGACTCAACTGTTTGAGCATGGGATTCTTTGTTCTTTTGTTTCTTCGGAGTTGGATATGGTTTTCGACTTACCTGAAAATAACACAAGCATTAGCATACGAAGATAATACAACAAGCGAAATAATAACACACGAAGAATACATTTTTTGTTGTTTTAGTGGTTTCTTCTTCTTGGCCTTCTTCCTTGAACAAGTTGGAAACTTTCTTTGCTGGACCCTTTATTTGTTGTTTTCTTTCAACGGCTAAAAGAGGAATAGTTCAAAACAGTTATCACAAGTAAAAAGGGTGTCAAGGAATTGTTAGGAGAGAAAATAAATCAAAAAGCCCTCATATTCCACACCTTTATATATAGGAGAGAGTATGAAAACATTCTATTTGTCAATATGAAGATGATCTTTGAAACTATCCAGAGTTTGCTTAGTCGGAACCACTCGTTTGACAAGCTTTTGAGAGTCTTGTCGATGAATTTTCACCCCACAAATATAATGGCAAATCAATCATATTTATCAGAGTAAAATATTGAACGCAATAAAATAATCTCAAAAGGGCACACATTTCTCAATAATTCAAATATAGTCAATGCTCCGTAAACAACGGGTTTTCCTAAAATTACTCAAAAATATTACACAAAAGGCAGCGGAACTCAAAAAGGAAAAAATCCAATGTTTTCTTTTCACCGCAAGGAAATCAACATAACAAAACTCAATAAAATATAGTTTGACTCAAAATACCCCAACCCGATTTTACACTATTAGAGCGAGACCTTCTAAGTCAACCACAATGGCTAAAACCCAAAAACTTCAAAAAGTCCTCGACGGCATCCACGGCTAAACCTGGTCATCTGCATATTACCCACGTGGAGGCAACATTCAAACAGGCAGGGTGAGTAAATCGATTCATAATGATTAATATAAGAATCAATATATAAAATGGCTTCATTTTCATATCTAACATCATCAGAATCATCAAGGAACATCAAAGGACACAATATTATAAATTATACCAAATTGTCACATAAATGCAAATGCAACAAGACTCATGCATGTGGTACCAATCAACAAAATACGACGGGCACTGGGCCGTCAACCCTCCATAGATCCACAACAGTAGGATTGATTCTACATGAGAACTGGAGCACAACAAAATACCTCACATCCGCATAATGGGACTGAAGCCACAAGAATCAACGTCCTAGACCGAAGTCCGGAATGCATATGAATGCATGATGTACACGTCAGCATCATCCTCATAATAAACTCATTAGGTGCATCATCATTCATCAAAATCATCATAATAATCATGTCATCATATAATCATAAAAAACTCATGGCATCAACATCATAAATCATCACACTTACTCATGGGAATTCATTATACAATCATGTATTATTCTCATAAAATTCACAATTATACTCGCAGTAATTCATCAGGAAAATCACAACATCAAAACATCAAGACATCACTGAACCAGAACATAATTCGTGAAAATCTGTTACATTCGCTAGCAAGTTCATTGTGCGAGTCTGGGGCAAATGTTCGTCATGCGAACTCGCGATTATAGCAAATCGCTGTTACACACCAGCACCAAAATCAACCCAAAAACCTCTACGATTTCCTTCCCCAATGCCCTAAAAACATCCCTAAATCATTCCTAAGGTATTACGACGATAAAGGCACAAAATCTACGACTTATTAGGCGAATCCCGTATCATATTTGCATCTCCAATTCCCATAATTTCTTACAAATACCCACACAGTCATTTAAGTTCTCACAATCAATTACCCTATACGGTTAAAATCTCAACAACAGGTTTTGGCCACAAAGGCCTAATTTTCCTTATCTCAAATCAGCCTCAAACCAATCATACCATCAGTTCAAATCCCTCAAACTCATTGAACTCGCCATCGGAAAGGCAACAACAATTCAATACTAAAAAATCCCTAAACCCTGAAATCGACTTTAAACACATTGAATCACATATTGAAAATAATGAAGGCAATACTCCCCATACCTTAATTGCCGACTCTAAGCCTTTCTCCTTGATTCTTGGAAACCTTGCGAAGCTTTTTCCTCAATCCTCTTACTCGGAGCTCTGGCCTCTATTTCTTCATTTTTCACGGTCTAACAAGAATGAATCCTAATTCTCTCAAAATTCGTTTTTGTTAAACCTAACTTTGGGCCTTAAAATTAGGCTTTCCAACTTCACCCTCACTAACTCCTCCTCAAATGTCCACTTTACCCTTAATTAATTTATATTTATTTAAATTAATAATAATATCAATATATTCATATTATATACTATTATTTAAATAAATAACTCAAAATCCATAATTCTCAACATTCACACCAACCACCGAAAATCACCAAAAATGCGAATATTCATATTTAAATAAATTAAATAAATATTCCAAGAATTTGGGGTGTTACAACTCTCCCTCACTTAAAAGAATTTTCACCCTCGAAAATTACCTCAAGGAAACAGAGTCGGATACGACCCCCTCATCTGATCCTCACGCTCCAAAGTCATACTCCCTCCAGCTAGTCCTCCCCAAAATACCTTTACCAAGGAAATCTATTTACCTCACAGTTGCTTCACTTCTTGTTCATCAATCCAAACTGGCAATGCCTCAATAGTCAAATTATCTCTCACTTGTACATCATCCATCTGAATCACATGTGACGGATCTGGAATGTACTTCCTTAACTGAGACACATGAAACACATCATGCAAATTTGCAAGCGACGGAGGTAAAGTAATCTGATATGCTACTTGTCCCACCCTCTGCAAAATCTGATACGGACCAACAAAACGTGGTGTGACCTTTCTAGACTTCAAAGCTCGGCCAACACCAGTTACCAGCGTAACTCTCAAAAATATGTGATCTCCTTCATGGAACTCAAGTGCTTTCCTTCTCTTATCATGGTAACTCTTCTGACGACTCTGCGTCTCTTTCATCTTTTCTTGGATCATCTTGAGCTTTTCAGTCGTCTCTTGCATAATCTCGCCTGATTCATACTAACACAAAGGAGTCCTACATCTCCTACCATAAAATGCCTCATATAGTGCCGTTCCGATACTAGAATGATAATTGTTGTTGCAAGTAAACTCAATCAACGGAAAATGACTAACCCATGATCCACCTTGATCCAACACATAAGCTCTCAGCAAATCCTCTAAGGATTGGATAGTTCTCTCTGTCTGTCCATCCGTCTGCGGATGATAGGCAGAACTCGATCTCAACTTAGTATCCAAAGTTGTCTGCAAACTCTCCCAAAACCTTGATGAAGATCTCGGATCTCTATCAGACACAATACTCGACGGTATCCCATGCAACCTCAAAATTCCATGAATATGCATTTCAGCTAGCTTCAGCATAGAATGATTAATCCTCATTGGTAAGAAATGAGTTGATTTAGTCAATCTATCCATAATCACCCAATTAGAATCATTCCTCCTCACAGTCTTCGGCAAACCCGACACAAAATCCATGGAAATACTATCCCATTTCCACTCTGGAATATTCAACGGTTGCATCAGACCCAACGATCTTTGATGTTCAATCTTCGACATATGACAAGTCTAACCATCATACACAAACTCAACCACTTCTTTCTTCATCTATGGCCACCAAAACAATTTCCTCAAATCCTGGTACCTCTTCGTAGCACCGGGATGGATACTCAATCTACTTCGATGTCCTTCCTCAAGAATACTCTTTTTCAACTCAACAATATCTGGAACACAAACTCTATCACGACATCTCCTGATACCATTTTCATTAATCCAAAAATCAGCTCTTTGACTTTGATTCATCGAATTCAACTGATCTACCAACTCAAATCAGATTTCTGACCTTCTCCAATCTCTTCAAGAATACCACTAGTAAGCTTCAACATACCAAGCTTAACTCCATAAGAAGTCTCTTCACAAACCAAACTCATATCATGAAATTTCTCAATCAGTTCTAACTCTTTTACCATCATCATCGGTATAGCGAAAATTTCCTACTCAATGCATCAACTACCACGCTTGCTTTATCCGAATGGTAATTCAAACCAAAACCATAATCCTTTAGAAGTCCCAATCATCTCCTTTTCCTCGCATTCAATTCTTTCTGATCAAAGAAATACTTCAAACTCCTATGATCACTAAACATCTCAAATCTCAAACCAAACAAAATAATGCCTCCAAAGCTTCAACGCAAACACAACAACAACCAACTCTAAATCCTGGGTTAGATAATTCCTCTCATACACCTTAAGTTGCCTTGAAGCATAAGCTAAAACTTGCTAATGTTGCATTAATACACCTCCCCATCCCATCAACAAAGCATCACAATATACAATAATGGTTATGCTAGATTCGACAAAATCAGAACGTGAGTTGTTATCGGCCTTCTCAAAAGCTCTTGAAAAATTCTTCACACTTTGCATCCAAAACAAAAGCTTGAATCTTCCTAGTCCACTGCGTCAATGGCCAAGATAACTTGGAAAAATCCTTCAATGAATTTTCGATAATAATCTACCAACCCAAGAAAACTTCTAATCTCAAGAACATGTCTTGGAGCTTCCCATTGCGATACAGCTTCAACCTTCAACATATCAACCACAATAACTCTACTCGAGATGACATGACCAAGGAACCTCACTTCCTTCTACCAAAACTAACATTTTGACAGTTTTGCATACAACCGCTTCTCTTTCAATGCTGATAACACAATTTTCAGATGTTTAGCATGATCCTCTTTACTCTTCGAATATATCAAAATATCATCAATGAACATAACCATAAACTTGTCTAAATAAGGATGGAAAATCCTGTTCATATACTCCATAAATACACATGGTGCATTAGTCACACCAAATGGCATCACGAAATACTCATAATGTTCATACCTTGTTTTAAAAGCAGTCTTTTGAATATCTTCAGCCTTCACACGAATCTGATGATACCCAGATCTCAAATTTATCTTACTGAACACACTTGCAACAACCAACTTATCCATCAAATCATCAATCCTTGGAAGTGAATACTTATTCTTGATAGTCACCTTGTTCAATTGTCTATAATCCACACAAAGCCTCACAGAACCTTCTTTCTTCTTAACTAACAAAATTGGTGCACCTCACAGTGACACACTCAGACAAATGAATCTCTCCTCAAGTAGATCTTCAAGTTGATTCTTCAACTTCTTGATTCTGGTATGGACAATGATATGGATCCATCGCTACCAAACTAGTTCTAGGAACTAGGTCGATTGTAAACTCCACTTCATGTTTCGGCGGTAAATCACTTATCTCATCAGGAAAAACATCCGGATAATCACAAATAATTGGCACACCACCAACTTCCCCACTTTATTAACACTCAAAGTTTCCATCAAAATAAACATCTCAGCACCATCCTACACCGACTCACCAAAACAATTTGTAAGCATTTAGCTTAACTGAAAAAAATTCATTGCGCACGCCATCTAAGCTTGCAAGATATGTCTATCCCATCCAACATGATCCCATCTACTATCAACAAGAGATTAAGGATGATTAGTTCCTCAATTTGTCAATAGACAGTCAAAAATCATGATGGGGCATAACCATCTTTACCAAACTATAAGAGCGGTTATCGACACACTGAGCCACCACTCCACACTTGAAGCATCCTAGAGAAGCACAAGCTTCTCCCCCACTTGTTTCATTCCCACTTCTGCAGGAAAAGGTTAGAAAAAAACATCTACCGACAGTGTTTTCACACACATGTCGCATACTAGGGACCAAATAACATTAGACAACATGGCCGGATGGACGGACCTGCTTTGATACCACTAATGTAACACCTTTTTCTACACCACAAATATAATGGCAAATTAATCATATTTATCAGAGTAAAATATTGAACACAATAAAATCATCTCAAAAGGGCGCACATTTATCAATAATTCAAATAAAGTAAATGCTCCGTAAACAATAGGTTTTCCCAAAATTACTCAAAAATATTACTCAAAAGGTAGCGGAACTCAAAATGGCAAAAATATAAAGTTTTCTTTTCACCGCAAGGAAATCAACATAACAAAACTCAATAAAACATATATTGACTCAAAATACCCCAACCCGATGTTACACTATTAGAGAGAGACCCTCTAAGTCAACCACAATGGCCAATGACCCAAAAACTTCAAAATGTCCTTGACGGCATCCACGGCTAAACCTGGTCATCTGCACGTTACCCACGTGGAGGCAACATTCGAACAGGCAGGGTGAGTAAAATGATTCATAATAATCAATATAAGAATCAATATATAAAATGGTGTCATTTTCATATCTAACATCATCAAAATCATCAAGGAACATCAAAGGCCACAACATTATAAATTGCACCAAATTGTCACATAAATGCAAATGCAACAAGACTCATGCATGTGGTACCAATCAACAAAATTCGATGGACACAGGGCCATCAACCCTCCATAGATCCACAACAGTTGGATAAATTTTACACGAGAATCAGAGCATAACAAAATACCTCACATCCGCACGATGGGACTGAAGCAACAAGAATCAAGGTCCTAGATCGAAGTCCGAACTGCATATGAATGCATGATGCACACGTCAGCATCATCCTCATTATAAATTCATTAGGGGCATCATCATTCATCAAACTCATCATAATAATCATGTCATCATATAATCATCAAAAACTCATGGAATCAACATCATAAATCCTCACAATTACTCATGGAAATTCATTATACAGTCATGTATTATTCTCATAAAATTCACAATTATACTCACAGTAATTCATCAGGAAAATCACAACATCAAAACATCAAGACATCACTGAACCAGAACATAATTCGTGAAACTCTGTTACATTCGCTAGCAAGTTCATTGTGCGAGTCTGGGGAAAATGTTCGTCGTGCGAACTCGCGATTACAGCAAATCGCTGTTACACACCAGCACCAAAATCAACCCAAAAACCTCTATGATTTCCTTCCCCAATGCCCTAAAAACATCCCCAAATCATTCCTATGGTATTACGGCGATAAAGGCACAAAATCTACGACTTATTAGGCGAATCCATATCATATTTACATCTCCAATTCCCATAATTTCTTACGAATACCCCCACAGTCATTTAAGTTCTCACAATCAATTACCCTATACGGTTAGAATTTCAACAACAGGTTTTGGCCATGAAGGCCTAATTTTCATTATCTCAAATCAGCCTCAAACCAATCATACCATCAGTTCAAATCCCTCAAACTCATTGAACTCACCATCAGAAAGGCAACAACAATTCAATACTAAAAAATCCCTAAACCCTTAAATCGGCTTTAAACACATTGAATCACATATTGAAAACAATGAAGGCAAAACTCCCCAAACTTTAATTGCCGACTCTAAGCATTTCTCCTTGATTCTTGGAAACCTTGCGAAGCTATTGCCTCAATCCTCTTCCTCAGAGCTCTGACCTCTATTTCTTCCCTTTTCACGGTCTAACAAGAAGGAATCCTAATTCTCTCAAAATTCCTTTTTGTTAAACCTAGCTTTGGGCCTTAAAATTGGGCTTTCCAACTTCACCGTCACTAACTCCTCCTCAAATGTCCACTTTGCCCTTATTTTACTTTCATTTATTTAAATTAATAATAATACCAATATATTCATATTATGTACTATTATTTAAATAAATAACTCAAAATCCATAATTCCAAATATTCACACCAACCACCGAAAATCACCAAAAATGCGAATATTCATGTTTAAATAAATATTCCAAGAACTTGGGGTGTTACAAAGTCCCCACAAAAAACCAATTGGGAAACGGAGGGCTAAAAGCCACAATGAAATCAGCAGTTGGCAGTCGAGGGAATCTTGGTGGGTGCATATTAAAAGCCACCTCATACCTATGTTCGTGTTTGATGTACGAAGGTAGTTTTAAATCAGGGAGTTTCCTTGTAAATTTTTCTCTTAAAGTTATTGCTGCCTCGCGGATGATTCGACTAAGATCATCAAGTGTGTAGGCAGTCTCAGAGTGCTTTTGGAATGCTTGGGTTTCTTTGATGTGAGTCAAAATACCTTTCTTGGATTTGTCATGTACAGTAGCTAAAGCAGTAGTTAAGTGCTGAGTAAAAGTAGGAACGTCGATCATTTCTGTGGAGTAATAATTTCTCCACCAAGTGTCATATTCTGAGGTGCAGTAGTATGATGGTTTAAATGAAATAGGAGTAAGTTGTATAGTGCCAACATAATGAGACATCTCCTTGTTACATTCGTATTTATGTTATACATATTATAGAAAACAACGACGCTTGTCTTGGGCATAACTTGGTTAAGACCAAACTTTCGAGAGACAAGATTGGGTTGTAGGCTGAGAAGAATTATCTGGTTTTTCAAAGGTTTAAGCCTTGTCACGATTAACTTTGGTATGAGAAACGCTTCCCATGTGGCCAATGATTCTGCCTCTTGATCTTTCGAAGGAGTGGGGAATTTCCTAGTAAACTACTATGGGCCATGAGTCCTGTTGGCAAAGGGAGCCATAGAAGGAGTCAAGTACTAGCACATGGCATGCATCATCATATACCCAGTGAAAGTTTTCTGTAAATTTAGCCCTTCATCATTAGGATTCAGATGAACAAGGCGTGTTGCTTCGACCCTTCTGTTTTTTATTTCGTCAGCCTCTTCATTTATTATGTTGTGGGTTGGCAACGATGATTCGAAGGTAGAATTAAGCCACAGTTGAAGCAACCAAAATGGTCCAGCTAGTAATAGATTCAACCCTAGTTGAATCTTCTTGAGGATTTCGACGCCTTTTCCTAAAGACTCGTAGAGACAACCTAAAACCATCTTGAGCATGTAATTAGTTTACCATGTTCAAGAATTTCTTCGCCACATGCGTAGACTTTGAGTAGAATACGCATCAAGATAGCCAGAGTGCAAGGAAGGCAATATGCTCTTCCTCAGAAACCTCTTCGGTATCCTTGTTGTGGTGATCTAAGATGTAGTGGGTAAAGGTTTCTCGATTTCCATCGAAGCCTATGGTATCCTCGGTCATGTAGTTGGGATCAAAAGCGTCTCCATTTGGTTGAAGACTAATGAACGCAACAATATGGAAAAGGGTTGGAGTCAACATTCTATAAGGGAAGTGAAAGTTGTTATAGTGTTATCCCAGAAATATATGGAAGTTAGCAGCATAGTTTGGCAATAGCCAGGACTAACTTTCGACAATTGAATCATGTCAAAGATCTCCATTTCTTTCTAAGTTTGGGCATTCTGTTTTTCTATTTTTGCAAGCCAAGAAAGGTAATTTCCAGGATCTCTAGAAAAGGGTCAAGAGCGAAACACTCTAAGAGCATTGCTCATATAATCTAAGTTAATGGATTTTTCTATGGGCTCGGTCAAAGACTTTTTTCCTGGGTATCAGCTACAACATTTGGTTCAACATTCACAGTTTCCCTACCAGTTTTAGGTTTCTTCCTACTAACTATTGGTTTGGTTCGATGATAAATTGGAAATTACTCTTTGAGTCTTTCAGGGTTAGCATTAATATCTAGTAAAGGACCTGCAATAATATGCGTTTTTCCAGAGATAGAGATAGGAATTAATACTTGTGACTGATAAATACGTTCATTTTCTTCTTCAAGAGGGGGTTCCAGACACTGACCACGTGGACGAAGTCATATCATGACTCCCTAAAAAGTAGGGATTCAACAGTCTCCTCTAGTATAACGGGGACAATAGCCATCTCTTAGGATTTCTTGAACTCTAGGTCCAAGGGGCCTCTATAAATACCTCTTCCAAAATGAGCTATCTAAATACACATAACACAAATCTTTTCTCGTCACATGAGCTATCTCTCCCCATAGCATTATCCCCTCCTAAATATACATAACACAAATCTTTTCATGTCACATGAGCTATCTCTCTCCATAGCCTAAAAACACCACCAAATATAGTTTCTCACCATTGTGAAAAAATCCAAACCACACTTAGACACATAGACCCTTGAGTATCCCTTATCCGCGAAGGATACCACACACTATTATACTTTTTAACAACTAAAGTGACACCCATCGTGGAGCCCTAGTAACACTAACCTGGGCCACACCTTTCGTTATAATTATTATACTCACTGCCACTTCATTTCATGAATCCAACCATCTCCAGCCATGGTCAACAGGAGACAACCATCCCATATGCTAGAGGACACCAGAGGTAGAAGTGATGCTAATATGTTGGAGGAGATGTCTGTTGTCATAACCCAAATTTTTTCTACCTTAAAATTGCATTGCATTTTCATCTGCATCCTCCATCGTTCTCTAATTTTTAGTAGAAACAAAGTCAAAGTAGCATTTGACTTTGCTTCATATAATAGACATGTGCATGTTTAGTATTTCTTTTAGTTTAATTTTGAATTAGCTTTATTTGTTTTCATGTATTTGTTATCTTATCAAATAAATTTAAGCATTTCAAAATTGAGAAAGAGGACATCTTTGTTATTAAGAAACTTAATTACATTTAGAATACATCTTTTTTATTAAGAAACTTAGTTACATTTAGATATTTTTTTTATTTTTTCTTTACTTTTAAAAATATCATTCTAATAAATATAAATCATTTTTATATTGTTTTAGATTTTTATATGGTCATCAAAGTGCATTTTGAATATCAATTTAAATCATTTAACAAACACAAAAATAGAAGATTAGATTAAAGTTGGTTTACACTTAATCAAATTTTTACAATAAATATAAAATACAAAAAAAAAGAAGTTTGAAATACAAGTTGTATGTATTAATTGTGCATTTCAACAAATTACAACAAAAAAAAGAAGAAAAAAAAGGTTAGCTTTGGGCATCCCCACGTGTAAGCCTTCATGATGTAGCCTCCACCATCCTCGTCATCCTCGCTCAACCATATGACCTGCTAAAAAGAAAAAGAGCATTCCAACATACATGTCATCTTATGCATCCATGGTCAATATCAGCATAACATTTTAATATAAAAATCATGGTAACTATAGGCATCACACACAAATGAATGAAACAAATAATTGCATGGAAACGACAAACTGAATAGAGCAAATTCACTACAGCATAAACACGATTCATCAGCAATATAACCTCAAGCATATACCACCCATCTTATAATAAGCATGAGATCAAAAGAAGAAAATCAAATGGACCATTCACATAAGTAAGCTGCAAATACATACACAACCATACCATATATGAGTATACATATAGGGCAAGAAGTTGGGTACACCACATGTCACATTTACACATAAATACATACATCATTTTGAAATCATCAAAATAAAAATAGAAATTTATTATAAAAAATTTCCACGTGATCTTTCAAAAAATAAAGATCCTTTCCGCATAATCAGAAAGAGATATACTTACCTTACACCTCTAAATTCCAACTCACCACAATCACTCACGATTTCTCTCCCTCACACGCTTGATTAAACAACTTTAGAAAAATATCTAAAGTTACACAATTTTCTTCATACCTTCACACACTTGATCCTTTTCTTACACGCGTATTTCACCAATATAAAACCTCACTAATTCCCTTATAAAACAATGCCTCTCCTTCACTCATTTTCATGAACAAAAACACACTAAAACTCAGCAAAATTATAAACCGACCCCTCACTCAAAGCTCTTACTCTAAGAAATGCTCTTCAAACTTCACATTGAAGCTTGATTAGACCTGAGCTAAAACTCCTCATTATAGTATAATCAACATTCTGAAAACATACAACACAGAGCAAAGAAGGTTCAGGAGAGAAGGAATAGAAAAAACACAGAAATAAATAAATGGAACGGAAACAGATACCTAGAGTTTCTTGCTTGGAAGAAACATCAACGTTGGTATCCCATCTTAACTATTCTCCTCTTCATTTTTCATTTATCTTCTTTCCTTGTAGTAACATTTTTTCTTATTCCAAACTGAATATAGTGAAATCAGGGTTTAAGGGTGCTGATTGGGGCTAAGGTTCCATCTTTATTGCTTGCTTGTGTACTCTTTGATTTGTTGTGCTTATCGCCGTGTTGTTTGTCGTGATTGATGATCCCAGATTTAAGTTTTCTACCGAGGTGATGCTCTGGGTCGTCGTCAGTTGTGGATCGTAGTGTTTGGTCATTTGATTTGTTTTTTTGCTTTGGTTTTTCATGGATCTTTGGATTTGCTAAGGAGATTAGTTTAGAGAAGAAAGAAAGTGAAAGCGACTCAGAGAGAGATATACGATTTAGGTTTGAGAAAGAGCTTATTCTTTCTCATTCTTATGACCTGATTTCTAGACGGTGTTTTGATTTAGAGAACCCGTATTTCACTGTTCACCAATACGGTGAACAGTGAAATATTATAATATTAAATATATTTTTTAAAAAATATATAATTTTTTTAAAATTAAATGATATTGATATGAAATTGTCTGATTAACCAACTTCATAACTTCATTATCCAACATTTTACATGTTATTAACCAACTTTGTTTATTACTAAAAAATATTTTTAATATCTGAAATTTTATTAACCAACTTCAGAATTTTAATAACCAAATTTTTACTTTTCATTAACCAATTTTATTTTACTACTAAAAACTAGTTTTAATATCTGGGCGTTTATTAACCAATTTCATCACTTCATTAACCAACTTTGTTTTATAACTTAAAGAATTATTCACGGTTACTGTTCATGGTATTGTTCACAACACTGTTCACAAATATATTTTTTTATTAAAAAAATATATTGTTCACCGTATAAATATGGTAAACAGTGTATACAGTGTAAGTATTGGTGTAAGAAATGGTGTATGAATAGCAATGTTGTTTGATTTATTTACTATTGTCATTTAAATCTATTAAGTATTGTTAAGTGACAAGCGTTGGTATTTGGAAAGTTTTAATGATGAATTAGTGAATCTCATAGGGGGTGGCGTGTGAATGTCTGCTAACAGCTACCCCATTTTTTAATTTATTTAATGAATAATCAATGCCTAGTGGAGCTGTTAAATGGTTGTTAGGTGGCGCCGCATGCTTTTATTGGTCACTAAATTAGTTTTGATATGTGGAAAAGTAAAACTGGGCGACTGGTTTGTGATCCTAGGGTTTCTTAACCTTTCTTTTTCATCTCGGATCCAATGGTTATGGGTCGTTTGGGGCCCAACTCGATTTTTTCCTTGTGGCCAGCGCCCTGCTTTTCTTTGCACCCTCCTTGTTATTTATTTTGGGCTTATCACTTGAGCACGTGTTTTTTATTTTCCTTTTACTAATGTTCTTAATTAAATTCCATTATCATATTTAATCATTAAATAATATATATTTTAATTAATTAATTAATTAATTAAATTATATTATTTTAAATTAATAATTGATTAAGATTTCTAATTAATTAATTAAACTAATTTATTTTAAATAAACTAATTAATTAGTTTGAATGGATATTATTTAGTGAATTGTTTGCATCTTCCTCATGCCTCCTTTATGATCATGCACATGCTTTTGAATCATGCATTACTATCTTATGTTACTTATTGGACTAATTGAACTATTCTTAATTGAATGTCATTAATCTTGTAAATGAAATTTTCAAAACTAAAAACAAAATGCTAGGTCTAACGCCAAAGGGTCCCTTTTCTCAAATTAACCCGTTTCGATTCAATTCAAAATTCTAACCTCTTTCTTAACTAACCATAATTCCAAATCAAACCATTTTCCATTATAAACTTCGATACACATCAAATGATTTTTCATAATCTATAACACACAAATCAAACGCTTGATCCAACATCAACCTCTTTTCATAATTAACTTAAAAAAACGATTAACCCATGCTTTGACCTTTTCATAATAAAGAAAGAAAAGGCTATCTGGGTGAAAGGTCTAGTCAGAGTCCCGATGTATTAGGCCCAAGTAGTAATTGTTTGCAAGCCATAAATACTCCATCTTTCTCTAAAAAATACAAACATGTCACAATTTCACAATAAATAAAGTTTTGTGGTAACTCTGTTCGAATTATTTTTTAGCGACTTCGTGAAGGATCATACTTTTCGAGATGCGACAGGTGGCGACTCTGTTGGAGACTTGCTCCAAACTAGAGAGAGTCAAGAATAAATTATTTTGATTTGAGATGTTTGTTAGATTTGTTTATTCATTTTGTTCTATATCTTGCCTTTACCTTACGTCTTGCCTTATTATTATCATGTATCTATTACTTAGATTTTGTGAGCTCTTGTTATGAATACTCTGATTTCTTGAAACATTGTGGTAAATACTCTCTACCCAAGTCTAGAGGAAAAACATAATATAGGATGAGGTTGAGTACTGTGGGTCCCCGAGATGTTTTTCTTGTAAGGGTCGACACGAGAACCTCACTTAGAGTATATTCTTTTGAGAATATTGTCGCTTGGGAAGTAATTTGTCGTAAGCTTCGATCTTTTCATTAGGATCTGTGACTCTAAGGACCTTTGTAGAACATTAACCTTTGGCCAACTAGAAATGACGGTCACGTAGTATGGGTCCCCGAGATGTTTTTCTCGTAAAGGCGGTACAAGGACTTCACTTAGAATAGATTCCCTTAATAGAGTTGACGCCTTGTAAGTAAATTTACATAAGCAGAAAAGATTCAAGGAAATCCTTGACTCCGAGAACCTTTTCTAGAACACTGATGTGGATGGTCATGTAGCGAGGGGCCCCGAGACATTTTTCTCGTAAGGTACAAGGACCTAACCCATAATAGATTCCCTAAAAGGAGATGATGCCTAGCAAGTAATTTGTCGTAAGCGAAAAACATTCTTGTGGATCCTTGACTCTGGGAACCTTGATAAACACTAGATCATTTATGGTGAGAACCCTATGTGACAAGAAATCAGGTTTATCCTCCATCTGTACCTCGGACTTATGAGACCATGTACCTGGGAAAAAAACAAGAAATACATCACATTGCACACATGCATACATCATATGCATGAAAATAAAAAATAGAGCTTTTACACAAAAACTCGCATTCATTCATGCATTCATATCCAAAAATCCAAAAAAAAACTTACATCTTATACCCTTTACCCAGCAAATCTGAATACCCGACACCGGTATGAAACACACCGTAACTAGAAAATGACACTTGAATAGGCTGAAGCTAATCAAACAACAGTGAGAGTTGACATTGATTCCATACAGTCAGAGATGGATCACTTACTCGAGGCATTGTTTTTTTTGGCCCAGAAGGAAAAAGACGCTGAAGTTAATGTTGAACCTAGAAGAATTGTTGCTCAAATTGGATCACCTACAATCCTTATCCCTAGAGTGACCATCCTTGAATCTAGTTTTGTTCGTCCAGAATGAATTCATATTCCTATCCCTAAACCGGGGGTCAATAATAACACTTTGAATCATTTTGTCGCATTTACTCGACACAGATCTATGACTGATGATGAAGGTCCATACAATGCTTTCTATATGCCCGTTCCTACAAGACCTATTGTTGGAACTCTTCCCGATCCTGCTGTTGAAAGACTTGTGCCCTAGAGAAAAATGTCAAGGCCATGGAGGGAAAGATTAGATTAAAGTACGTTTACACTTGATCACATTTTTACAATAAATATATAATACAAAAAAAAGTTTGAAATACAAGTTGTTTGTATTAATTGTTCATCTCTACAAATTGCAAAAAAAAAATATGAAAAAAGAAGAAAAAAGTCATCTTTGGGAATTTCCACATGTAAGCCTCCATGATGTAGCCTCCATCATCCTCAACATTCTCCCTCGATCATATGACTTGCAACAAAAAAATTCCAACATACATGTCTTCTTATGCATCCATTGTCAATATTAGCATATTATTTTAATAGAAAAATCATGGTAAATGTAATGCCTCGTATTCTACTGATTAATTATGTTTATTAGCTTATCTATTTATTTGTTGGAATGTTGTGGGATTTGAGTCCTTAAGTTAATGTCATGGTAAAATAGTATTGGGTGTATATATTATTTAGTAAAAATAAGAAAAATAGAGTGATTGGGTCAAATATGAGAATCTAGAAAACTTAGTGGGAGGAAGGAATAAAAAGTATGGTAAGTTGGGCCAAGTTCATATTTTTGAGAAGTTTTATGTGATAAACGTAGGTTTATGGATAATTTTTACAGTACATAGAATTTGGAAGGAAAAAAGGAGGAGGCAAAGTTAGTTAGAGGAAGAAGGAGAGGAATTTAAGAGATAATTTCATTCTTGCTAGGGAAATCAAGGTAAGAGGGGAAATTACTTTTTTAATGAGTGTTTAAGTATGAGGGGTAGAAGAAGGAGTCCTTTACCTTCAATAGGATTGAGTGTTCTAATGCTTGATTTTGAATTTATGGTTATAATTGTTGTTGTATGATGAATTTGGTGTGAATTTTGTTGCTATCATATGTTCATAAGTTCTGTTTTGATGGGTTAGCATATGTTCACAATTGTTGAGAGTTTTGAAGGTTTATGAAATTCATAAAGTTATGAAATATATGATTTAATTGATGCCAATATGTGATAAATCGTAAATTTGATGTTTTAATCATGGGATAAATGTTGGGTTTGAATTTTGAGCTTGGGGTTTTTTACGGAATCGAATCGGAGCTTCGGAAGGGCTCAAACAATGAAAAACACATTTTTTTTGTTTTTAGGTTGTTGCGTCCAAGCATGGCATGGTGGTGACGGGCGTCACCGAGGTCGTAGCGACCAGGCAGATTTGGGTTCTAATATGGTTTTTGTCATAACTTTTGATCTGTAAGTCCAAATCGAGTGTCGCTTGAAGCATTAGAAAGCTAATAACTCAGAGCTATAACATGATAGTGATAGGTGAATTATTTGAGTATTATTCCTACGCCTATTGTGTTGGTGAAGTTTTGTTCATATGTTCGGTTATTGAATTAGTTGACATATCCCAACGATTTTGGTCATAACTTTCATTTCGTAAGTCAGATTTAAATGTTGTTCGAAGCATTGGAAAGCTAACACGCTAAATTACACATTAGTAGTGAGATTTTGGATGATTAAACTAGGATTATGAGTGTAATTTTTTTTTATTTCATGATGATGTGATGAATCATTTAGTAAAACATTTAGTTTCCATTGATGATGAGTTGCTGTGGTAAATTGCAAATATAATTGTAAGTTGTTTGATTATTATGTTTTGATTAAATATGTGTTGTGATGTATAGTTTTGATGTGAAACAATCTTGTTGATGTGATATCATTTACGTTGTTGCAATGGTTCAGATGATATTGATGTGACTGTGAGATGAATTATTATACTTATAATGATAACATGTGGATTTGAGATATATGGGTTCCTTGTGAAGATATCCTGTTGATGTTGTACATGAAATTATGCGGTTGATGTGATATCGTTTGTGTTTTTGAGTTGTTGTGGTGATGTATACTTTCATTCAAACATCATTAGTTGTCGTTGTTGTGAAATAGGCGATTATAGGTTTTGATGTTGGTGATCGGTAATTGTACCAAGCTTGATGTTGCAGCTTGGAGCTTGTTGTGGGCTCAAGGTTTGCTAAGTGAAGCCCATGGGTTCAAAGTTGATTGGGACCTATTCGTAATTGGAACCATTGTTGAAGTCAGTACCTCATTCTTATGAGTCTGTTGATGTTGTTTAGAGTCAGAATTGTATATTGATTGTGTATTCTTGTGAAGATGGTGAAACTTGAATACATGCGTTGTGGTGCATGATGTATTATTTTTTAATTGTATTTAATCTACTCTGATTATTTATGCGTCATTGATTATTTTAATGTATTTCTCACCCCTTCTGGTTGAATATTGCCTGAAGTAAGTAGAAGATAGCTCTTGGAGTTAATTCCTTAGTTTATCGCATTGACTAGTGGTCCCTGCTCTAATCATGTATCATCGGGTTGAGGGATAAACACTTCAGTTGATTATTATGTCTTTTATGTTTGAATTTGAGACTATTTATGTTGTTGAGATTTTCTAAGATTCTTTGAGTTGACTATTTTGAACTCCTTTTGCTTATGTCATGGGGTTAACGTTTATGAGACTAGATATTATGAGTTGCAATTTTTGTTTGCTTTATTAATGATTTCACTGCAATGACATCTGTCATACCCCAATTTTTACCCCTAATATCCTACCTTCATTTGCATCATCTACATAGCATCAATCACTTTTTATGTGTGTCTTTTATGCATTTCTAATTCCATGAAAATACAAAAATATGTTTTGTTTTCTTTGTTCACAAGTTAGGGTTTTGCATCAAGAAGTTCAACAGGTTGGTCAATCAAGATTTTCAACATCTCAGGTTCTTTTACCCAATCATTGTAATTAAGAAATATTATTCATCAATAATCAAGTTTGAGTTTGCATTAATCCAAGATCATCAAGTTACAATTCATCATGTACTTCAAATTAGGGTTTTGGTCAAAGAGCATCCACTTGAAAAACTTAAGGGCTGAAATTAAATATGGCAATTGATACTACAAGCTGATGAAAATTTGAAGCCAAAAGCTTTCTTGAAGTGGAAGAAATTGATGGCTAAAGTTGAGGTTTCAAGTTGTTGCAAATCTCAAAACACTTGGAAATTTTTCTAGTTTTTTACCTTTTCAAGTGCATGACTTTATGGCCAATTTATGAACAATCTAAGAGTCTAATTGAAACACTTAAGGTATGCATTTAAATAGAATACTTCCTACTTCATCATGGTGGAAAACTTGGTCCAAAAATATCTTTCCAATTGAGAGATATGAGAGACCAACATTAGGGTTTCACATTGTGAAGAAATGGCATGATGAACCAGAATTTCACCAAGTATAATTCAGTTTGTTTTACACGAGTTTGAGGCCAATTTTGGGCACTTTTCAAGTCTTTCCTCATCTTGTCATGAACACAAACTTGTCCCTTTACAAGTTAACTTTACAAAGATGCCATTTTTGTGCAAATTGACCCCTTACAATAAGGACAAAACCTGTTGTGAACTGTCCATGTTGACCTAGATTTTTGGCATTATGTGAAATTTGCTTTTTGGTCAAAACTTGTTGAGCAAGTGTAAAATCTGATACCAACTGATTTCTGATACCAAAGCAAGTTTACCAAGCCTAAGATGAGAGCTTAAAATGATCATCATGCCAAAAATCCAAGCCTTAGCACATAAAGCTCTTTTTACCACTTTTGTGAAATTGATTCAACAAACCAAATGCCATACCTTACATCTGATCCTAACCTAGTTCTCAACCAATTAAAAACCTCTAAAAATTAAAAACAAACCACATAAGATCATCAACAATCAATTAACAGAGAAATCACATTGAGCAATTTTCAAAAACTCCATTAGAACAAATTTTTGAATCTCACTCATCCTTCAATTTCCTTGTGTCGCAACTGCGAAAAACACCTGGCGGAAAAATAGAAGAATCACCAACGAATGTTATTTATCCCAAAGAGAGGGAAAGGAAACGATCGAACAAAATCTGAAGAACGGGAGAAGACAAGGTCATCGCAACTAAATCTTGGGTTTGGGAGTCGATTACGCAAGTGTAAGGTATTAGTACCCCTCGCGTCTGTTGTACTCAACGGGATCCACGCTTGTTATCTAATCAAAGGGTGTGTTTATCTATAAGCTATTGCTAAATGGTGACTAGAACAAAAGAAAGAAGAAAGAGACTCGATAGGATATCGCCGCCATATGCCTACGTATTCCCTCGTGCAATGGAAAAGTCAGAGTCAACGTAGTTCAGAAAACTACTGGTGATGGGGACAGGTTGCTCACCAAGACATCGTCGTCTTGTGCCTACGTACCTCATTTGGTATGAGAAATCAGAGCAAACATAGTTCGGGTAACAAAACGACAGGTTTTTAAGTGTTTTTTATGAGTGACGTTAAGTTCCCATTCCAGCAGTTAGGGTTGATGCATGTTTGCGGTAGAACAGAAAAGTAACGTACTCTTTCCTGAAAATGATTTTGAAACAAATCCCGAAGGATAAAAAGGTTTAATTTTTTTTGTGAGTTTTAGTGAAGTGAATTAAGTTTGCTTTGTGATTCACGTTTCACTAAAGACTATGACATAGGAACGAATGCATCGCATATCGCCCCAGACGGGACGTACACTAAACACTCTAGACTAGCGAGAGGAGACCCCTCACTCATCATTTCCCATGTGCTTAAGGCCACTGAATATGTTGAATGACAAAACCATAACTCTCAAAGAAATGCTCCAAAACCAAACTGAGTGTGTTGAGCGACAAAACCACAAGTCTCAAAGAATTCCTCAAAACCATAGTAATTGAAAATGGAAGTGTGAATTTTGATTATGGAATGGGTATTTGGATAATGAAATATGGATTTAAAAAAAAATGGATATGGCTTATGGTTTGGTTAAAATGGCTTATATGAATCAAATGGATTTGGTTAATGGAATGACTTTTTTTTAGTTAATAACTTGAAGTGGATCTAAAATGGATATGGGTTATTGGAATTTTAAAAATGGATCAAACTGATTTAAAATATAGACTCAACAAGATGGCTATGGGTATTGATTTTGAATTTAAATGACGAAGAAGCGACGAGCTTGAATACCATGAAAGCTCCTTGAGACATACTCAACCAAACCTCGACAGCTTTTACCCAATTGAACTTATGAAATCTCTGGAATGACATTTCTCTCCTGTGAATCCATGCCAACTTCCATTCTTAATCCCAAATTATCTTGTATTACAAGCAATAACAATAAGTAACTGAGAGTACAACAATCCCTTGACTACAACATAAGCCCTCCACTTAATCGCTCGCACCATGACTCAATGCTTTACAACTCAATCCACAAGATGTATTGCCTTTATGACCAATAATCTAAACACCAGAACAATTCCCCGAGGAACCCTTGAAGATGAAGAAAAAGCATGAAGTGTAGAAAGAAACGTGATCACCAAGATGTCATGAAACCCTTAATCCAATAAAACTCAACTGATAAAAATACACAAGTTCAACCACGAATCAGAAACCTCCATCCTCTCTAAGATATATAATGAAGAAGATAGTAGCCTGAGATGAAATAAAACCCTAACTCATAGTGCCTGATACTCTGGAGAAATCTTCTGAATAGGGAAAACACCCATAACTAAAGAATCCTTTGATCCCATGACTTAGAAGACCAATGCAACATATGATTATGAGGTTATGATCTAAATGAGATGCAGATGAACGCGCAAAAATAGCCAGTTAAGGTTAACAAAGTGAGGGAAAATTTTAGGGTGCACAATGATATGGATGCAGAGACACGGGATCAAAGCTTCCACAAATTCTGAACAACTATTGTCATGCTGACTGAGTAGGCCTTATTTCTGCTTTGCCGAGAAAACCGGAAAACCAGAATACCAAAATACTAGGCTGATAAGTTCACACTGATAAGAAAACCAGAAAACCGGGTTGGTCGAAAGTCAAGATTTCGTGCAAAAAACCATTCCCTCTCACATGTAGGTTCTAGTCTTGGATGATACGTCATCCTATGTAGGTCATCCGTATCATGGACTCTCAAGCCGAGAAACGATGATACGTTCACCATTTCTAGTTTGGCATCATGGTCAATCAAGAGGTCTCAACTAACTTCCCAATGAACGGTCTCTAGAGTCGTTAGTTTTTCTAAGTCAATACTCCCTCAACTGCACCAAACGTGCATGATAGAGTATCTCCTAAGAAAAACCTCGTTTGGACATAAATTTCGCACGAGCTATTGCATGGCCAGATGCCACACAAGCTCCCGCTACTCTACACAAGAATCCTGTGTGTATACTCAAGCCTGGGTATTGGGCTTATCTCTCAATGGAACAACCCACCCAACAACACAACAATAACAACATAATATAATAACAATAAAATGCAAATGCAAAAATATACAACAGATAATGTACATAAAAGCAAATAACTGCACAAAAGTAAACACCCAAAGACGCAAAACATACAAGCGATAGGATTGACTCGCATAGGGAACCATCTAATCTCCAACAAAGTCGCCAGCTGTCGCAACTGCGAAAAACACCTGGCAGAAAAATAGAAGAATGGACACCAAATGTTATTTATCTCAAAGAGAGGGAAAGGAAACGATCAAAGAAAACCTGAAGAACGGGAGAATACAAGGTCATCGCAACCAAATATTGGGTTCGAGAGTCAGTTACACAAGGAGAAAGTATTAGCACCCCTCACGTTCGTTGTACTCAACGGGATTCATGCTTGTTGTCTAATCAAATGGGTTGTTTATCTATAAGCTACTTCTAAAAGGTGACGATAACAAAAAAAGAAGAAAGAGAATCGATAGGACATCGCCACCCTATGCCTACATATTCCCTCATGCAATGAGAAAGTCAGAGTCAACGTAGTTAGGAAAACTACTGGTGATGTGGGAAGGTTGCTTGCCAAGACATCGTTGTCTTGTGCCTACGTATCCTCATCTGGTATGAGAAATTAGAGCAAACATAGTTCGGGTAACAAAACCACAGGTTGGTTAAGTTTTTTTTATGAGTGACGTTAAGTTCCTATTCCAGCAGTTAGGGTTGATGCCTGTTTACAGTAGAACGAAAAAGTAACATACTCTTTTCTGAAAATGATTTTGAAACAAATCCCGAAGGATAAAAAGGTTTGTATTTTTTTGTGAGTTTTAGTGAAGTGAATTAAGTTTTCTTTGTGATACGCGTTGCACTAAAGACTATGACATAGGAATGAATGCGTCATATATCGCCCCCAGATGGGACGATTACTAAACACTCTAGACGAGTGAGAGGAGACCCCTCACTCATCATTTCCTATGTGCTTAAGGCTCGTGGTGTAACAGCCCGAATTTCATTAAATAATTAATTATAGTAATTAATCGATTTAGTGGGACTTTTATTAATGTTGGAAATTAATTTTTATTAATTGGAATTAATAGAGAATTGAGAAGGAAATTGGAAGGAAGGAAAATAAAGGAAATATATAATAGAGAAAGAAAAGAAAAGAAAGTTGGAGAGAAACATTTGGAAAGAAAGAAGAAGAGAAAGAGGGAAGAAGAAGAGAAAGAGAGGAGAAGAAGAGGAAAGTGGAAAATCATCAAGAACCAACATCAAAGCTCCGATTAATCGAGGTAAGGGTGAGAAATGTTTCTATTTGATCATTGCATGATGTTATATATGTTGGGTTGGGGTTTTGGTGTAGTTTCCATCCTTTTTCATTTAGGGCAAAAGTTGGAATAATCGGTAGAACTGTGATTTAATCGGTTGGAACTGAGTAACAATGCCGTAGAATAGTCGGGGTAACATGTATTGATGTTGTTTGAGCTGGTTTTGATGTTTGGGAGTTGGTTGGTGGTGGTTTGAGAAGGAGAAGACAGAACAAAATTCTGTTTTGCACAGGTTCGCTGGCTCTCGCCAGGCGAGCTAAGGCGAAGCTTCGCCGGGCGAAGCCTAGCGCACGCTGGCGAATAATTATGATTAAGTCCCAGTGGACTTCGCTGGCGAGTTCGCCAGGCGAAGGTTGGTTAGCGAATGTTCACCCAGCGAAAGTGCTGACGAATGGTGGCGAACAAAGTCAGTAGCTATTGACTTTGGCTCGCTGGGGAGTCTCGCCAGGCTAAGGACTAGGGAGTGTTCGCTGAGAGGGTTCGCCAGGCGAAGGTCCAGCGAAGGTTCGCTGCGAGGCCTCGCCAGGCGAATATGGGCGAATTTGACAGCATCTTTTCTTTGTTGTGGTTTCTATGTGTTGACGATTTAGTTGTTTCACATAGACTAATACCTCTACATTTTGAGTATGTATGTGATCTATTGTGATGATATGTGCTGCGGGTAGCCTACGGGCGTGAATCCTAGAATTGTGATTTGAATGTTAATTGCATCAAGTATAAATACATGTGAACATAATAGGTGATTATGTGTGTATTATTTAATGAACTTGTGAATGCTTGATGTGTATACAATTATGTGATGAGTGTGCATGAGAACATTGTGAATATGTGTGCATAACTTGTAATTGTATGATTGGTATTGTGATGTGAATACCTTGATTGTTGTGATATATGTTGTATGTGTAATCATTGTGTAATTCTTGAAGAGATGAATTATTAAATGCATGAGACTAAGATGCGAGAACGGTCTTAAGTGCATTGTTGTGGTTGATTGCATATGCATCATTTAGTCAAGAGGCAATGTCTGTTAGTTTCGTGGAAACTAGTGGCTTGTCCCAAACCTAGAATAGTGGGTTTGAAGGCTTAGAGGACGGGCCTTTGTTGTTATCGGTCAAGAAGAATGGGCCCGGTTTAATGTAAAAACCGAAAAATGATAACGGGTTATCGGTCTAGAAGAGTGGACCCGGTTTAATGTAAAAACCGAAAAATGATAACGAGAGTCGGTACCGCATTGCATGAGTTGCATTGAGTTGTTGAGTCATATTGATATATGACATATGCATGAAGAGATGCTTATGTGTGAATGATAAGATTGTGGAAATGTGAGTGTATGCATGATGTGGGAATGCTTTGTGAATATTCATGTTGTCTATATATGTGTGGTAAATATATATGACTAAGAGGGTGAATTGTGGTGAGAAATATGGAGTTGAATTATATGATTACCTATATATATATATATAATCTTATGCTTTGATTATTATGGTTATATTTCTCACCCTTCTGTTGGTTTATAATGCTCTATGAGGCATTGCAGATTAGGATGCTGGAGTCTTTCTTTTGTGAAGTATAGCTTCATTCTTTTGAGTCGGACTGCTCTGATTATGTAACACCGGGTAGTTAGGCTGGTATAGTATTCTTTTGTGATACATTGCGATGTATCAGCTGATGTGGCTTGTAATTACCTGACATGATGTATTAATCTGGATATCTTATGTGTATGTGAATTAATATTTTGGAAATAATTAAATGATTTTATCTTCCGCTTAAATTTTAAGGTTGAAATGTGATTTCTAAAACTATGAAAATGTTACATATTTTATGGAGCAAATGTTAAAGTGTTTCATTGGTGAAATTGTGACATTCTTCCTTTATACCTTATTCTAAAATTTTCACTCTGATAAATTTGTATATGCATTTATTTGGGGGTATAGAAGGGGGTGTTACAATAGTGGTATCAGAGCAGGTTGGTCCGTCCGGCCAAGTTGTTAGAGTGTTTTCCCTGTGTGTTATTGATATGCGTGTGTTGCATTATCAATATTGGTCGTTCTTACGTGGTTCTGTTGTTGGAATTAGTAAGATGGTTGCAGGGAGGAACAATGAAGCGATCGCAGAAGCTTTGACAAGGTTGGCGGGAGCGATTGGGCAGAATCCTCCGGCCAATGTGAATGCGGGGAATGTTGTTGAAGATGAATTTCGTGCTTTGGGGAGGTTTCAAAGGAACAATCCTCTGATTTTCAAGGGATCCCATGAGCCTGACAAAGCACAGATTTGGTTGAAAGCTGTGGAGAAGATTTTTCGGGTTATGAATTGCTCAGATGCACAAAAGGTGCAGTTTGGGACTCACATGCTCGAAGAAGAAGCTGAAGATTGGTGGGGTAATACTCGCCAAAGATTTGAGGAAGAGGATATTGTGATCACTTGGGATCTGTTCAGAGAGACTTTTCTGGAGAAGTATTTTCCAGAGGATGTGCGAGGGAAGAAAGAGATTGAATTTCTTGAGTTAAAGCAAGGTAATTCGACGGTAGCGGAGTATGCGGCAAGATTTGAAGAGTTGATCAAATTTTGTCCTCATTACAATACTGCTAATGCCGAGAGGTCTAAGTGCCTCAAGTTTGTGAACGGTTTGAGACCCGAGATTAGGCAAGCTATTGGATATCAGGAAATCAGGCGGTTTTCTGAGTTAGTGAACAAGAGCAGAATCTATGATGAAGACAGTAGGGCTCGGTCTAGCCACTACAAGAGTTTAAGTGATAAGAAAGGAAAAGGTCAATTCAGAGGAAAACCTTATGTGACTCCTGCAGACAAAGGGAAGCAGAGAATGGGTTATGGCAAGAGGCCAAGTGGGGGAGTTTCTACTCCGGTTAGATGCTATAACTGTGGTGAAGCGGGACATCGTGCTTCCGAATGCAAAAGTGTTGAACAGAAGTGTTTCAAGTGTGGCAAGCCAGGCCACAAGGCTCTTGAGTGTAGAAGCGGTACCGGTGTGACTTGCTACAACTGTGGTGAGAGAGGGCACATTAGTACCAAGTGTGATAAGCCTAAGAAGAATCAAGGGAGCGGAAAAGTGTTCGCTCTATCTGGATCTGAGACTGCTAGCGACGATCGATTGATCCGAGGTACGTGCTTCATTAATGGTACACCTTTGATCGCTATAATTGATACCGGAGCTACGCATTCTTTTATTTCTTTGGATTGTGTTAGAAGGTTGAATCTTGAGTTGTCTGTGATTGGTGGCGGTATGGTAATTGATACTCCTGCTATGGGTTCGGTAACTACACCGTATGTTTGTTTGAATTGTCCGTTGAGTATCTTCGGTAAAGATTTTGGAATTGATTTAGTGTGTCTTCACCTAGACCAACTCGATGTCATCCTTGGGATGAATTGGTTGGAATTCAACCGGGTATATATTAACTGTTTTGACAAGACGGTTATTTTTCCGGAATCGGACGTTGCAAGAGATTTGTTTATGATAGCGAGATAAGTGAAAGAATCAGTGCAAGATGGAGCTAAGGTATTTATGCTTATGGCAACTTTGAGAATTGGTGGAAGTGAAGAGATTGGTGCTTTACCAATTGTTAGAGATTTTCCGGAAGTTTTCCCTGAAGAGATAAAGGATTTACCACCGGAGCGAGAGGTGGAGTTTTCAATAGATTTGATTCCTGGAACTAGTCCGATATCGATGGCTCCTTATCGTATGTCGGCATCAGAATTGAAAGAGTTGAAGAGTCAACTTGAGGATTTGCTTGAAAAGAGGTTTATTCGTCCGAGTGTGTCGCCGTGGGGTGCACCGGTGATCGCGACTTTCTATGTCTAATACAACCTTACTGCAAGTGCACAGTCTATCGCGTAGTAATAATAGATATCGATCCCACAGGGACTCGTAGTCAAACTAGTGTTCTCGGGAGTTACTATGTTTAGCTAGGTAGAATATGTTTAAGGGAATAAGATTGTCACTAAAAGGGAACTAAGAATACTATTTAGATTATAATTGATTGAATCGATACGTAGTAATTGTGTTCTTCAGGGATTTGATAAGTTACTGGTGTATGAAATAATTTTCAAAGTTTATTTAAGCAGAAAATGGTGATTTGAAGACTCTCGCCTCACGATGGTTATTGGCGCTAATCATAATCCTAAGGGCCAAACGTACACTTTCGTATCCCGTTCGGGGTTAAAATTACATTTTGGAAATCTCTAAGTTCTAATTCATTTTAAAGTGCTTTCGCTGTTATTAAAATGAATGACTAGTGTTTACTATCTGACCTTACCGCAGCTTTCGCTTGTTGGTTCGTATCTTAATTAATTTCCCACTTTCGTGGCAAAACTACTTTTAAATAAGCTCTCGTTTTCGCGACGAAGTTTATTTAGTAAATCAATTTTAAACACTCAGACCATAAATTACTTTTTTGGAAAGAAAGTTTTTCAACCAGTTATTATCAAATCCCATTCGAATTATTACTACATATCGATTACCTAAGTTTAGATAGACATGGATTTGGGAAAGATAAAATATAAATAAAAACAATAAATAATGATTTGCATTATAATAAAACTGAAATCGATCAAAATGAAAACCTGTAAATAGCATGCTTGAATACAATCAATAAAGAGCAAACACGAATCATGGACAGAGATCATGTAAGTATGGAAATGCTTCAACAATCAAACATAATTAATCAACAACATTGCATCAACAAGAATCATCAAGATCATCATGCTTTTCAAATCACATTGAACGATCGACCGATCAAACAAACGAGCAACAAAGTATAATCAGAAATAAGTGTAAAATGTAACAAACGTCCAACAAGATAATCAACAATGATAATCAATTAATCATGTTATAAGCAAACAAGTCAAATGATCATTACATTAAGCAACATGAGCAAGCTAAGCACTCAAACGGAAACTGGAAGTTACGCGTCGAAGAATCCAAATCAAACATTCAAGAACAATGAAATATATCAAAAGCAATCCAAATAAATGCATCATATCAATCCATGAAGTTTAGATGTGAAAAGGAGCCCAAACAAGCAACAAAAATGCAAAAACAAGGCATTTTGTTCAGTGGTAATCAATTATTGTAATTAGGTAACCGGTTACCTGTTATAAAAAATGTTTGAAAAGGTGAAAATTATGAAGGGTAATCGGTTACCCATATGTGGTAACCGGTTACCACTAAACCAAAAACAAAATAATAGCCTCCCAAATTAGTTTTCAGCACCAAACAACTTTTCCAACCAATCACATGAACATTTAATCAATTAAGCACAAAATTATCATCAAGAATCAGTGATCAAGCATCATGTGAACACAATCAAACATTGAAATCACAAATCACAACGATCAAAATCAACAAAGTGGATCAAAATACATCAAAAGTCATGGATCTACATTGTGATTATTCAAATAAGCTCAAAACAGAATTGGATCTAGAATTCACCAACCTTAAAAGCTGAAATTTGCTTTGGTATGTGTTGATTTACTTGAAACTAACAAATCCAAGCTAGAAACCCAGAGATTTTTCAAGATCGAAGAACTTCCTTATGGTAGAAGTGAAGAAAAAGCAAAATAAATCCAAGATTGATCCAAAAGCACTTCAAATCTAGCTTCCAAAATCAGATCTCAAGTCAAACGAAAATTGAGTGACAAAAATTGAAGATAATGGAGATGGAGGATGAAAATTTAGCTCTAGAATTCAAGGATTCTAATGAAGAATCAATGAACTAAAGTGGAAATAACTTTAATGGAGGTTTTAGGAGTGAAAGAGTGAAGACAAAGTTGAGAGAATTTGGGAGAAAATTCTGAAATTGAGATGAAAAATGAGAGTGAAATGGTGTGAATCGGTGAGGTTTGGAGTAAATTCACTTAAATAAGCTCTAGGTTTGGAATCAAAATATGGTTTGGAATGTGGATTAGCATTTGTACTGTAAATTAGGAGTGGAATTAGGAATGGTGTGTTTGAAATTTGGAGGGAAATGGTGAGAATTGAAACAATTCTAGATCCTTCCAATGATGATCATGTGAAATCAAAGGTTGAAAATGATTGGAAAATTTGCAATGCTGAAAATTCAAATTCCTTGGAAAATTTCGCCGAGGGCAACCGGTTACCCATATATGGTAACCGATTACCACATTTAAAAATACCCAAATTGGCGCCAAATGGAGGGAATTCTGTATAATCACCTGCTGTCACCTGTTCTAAGCTCCGTTAAGCCTCTGAAACTTTCCCTTGGATATTATAACTGTGAAAATGCCTGAGATAGCTTGTACACCGTCTCCTGAGCTGAAAATAACCTACTGAATAAAATAAAATCGACTGCTCGATCGCTGAGCAAAATATATGTCGGAGCCTCTGATGCTCGTTGTTTAAACCCTTACGATAAAAGGGAACCCTGAGCCACAAAAACACCTTGATCCCATGTCTCGAGAACCAATGTTATGATATGCAGAAATGCAAAAATGCAAAGAAACATAAGCCAGTTATGGTTAAAACGAAAGGGAAAATGTTGGGGTTCTACACCTTGCAATTCCTCTTCACAAACCCCTTTCATACATCAATCGTAGTCTACTGAATGCATTAAACCATAGCTGTAACCACCAAAACTCCATATCCAAACCTTACTTTTTCCATTTGCAACTTGATTTGGGTAGCACGTTTCATAGCATTTCATGAAATTCCAATCATATCATTACATTTCTGGGGACTCAAGGAAGCTAAGGGAATCGTTTTCACACTTCTGGGAATCGTTTTCACTCTGTTAGATAAGTTTTTCACATTTGGTTCTCCCGCTTAGAAGCATTGTTTTCATTCATTCTTGTTCTATTTATGCTTGTTTTGATGTAGTGGTCTAAATCCCCATGAAAATGAGCATTGATGATTTGTTATACACAATTTAATTTAACTTTTAAGTTTTATGTTTTCTCTATTTTTTGATTAAATTCATGAATTAGAGCCAAAATAAATAGAAATTAACGTCATGGTTGTGATCCTTGTGAAATTCTGGGTGAAATGTTATATTTACATGTCTCGTTTGATGCAAAATGGCTGAGTTGCATTTTTTGATTGAAAAATATTACAGTAACGAATGTGAGGTAGGGGACGAAGTTGAGTGCCCCATTTTCCAATAATTGTTTAATATTTTATTAAATGCGTTGAGTTTGTTTATAGCATGCTAACTTTGGTGTAATGGTTAGGTGTCTAGTGTGTATCCTTGGTGTTATAGGTTCAACACCCACAAACCCCCTTTTTGGCATCTTTTCCTTCTTTTCTTGTTTATTTCATGTTATTTTGTTACTTCCTTTTGCATTTCCTTTTTTCTTAATTCTATTTTTATTTATTTCTCCTAATTTGCATTTAAATCTTAATATTCCAAAAAAAATTTTAAAAAAAACACATTCATCTATTTTGTTAATCATTTATTTTCATTATTTATATAAAAAAATTTAAAAATATTTTATTAGTTTATTAGCTTATTTTTGTTTTTTTATTTTTAAGTACTTTGATCTTATTTTTTGAAGTAATTTGACCAAACTATTTGGACACACTTTGATGATTTTATTATGTCCATTGTTGACCTAGTTTTTATGGTGAATCCATGTATGCTCATGGTTGATTCAAAAATGCTTGATGAGTTGTTTTAATACTTTGATGTCATGATGATTGATGATGGATCCATGTGCCTTGCTTCTATTGATTTCATTTGTTGATGATATATAATTTTGAAGTAGCTTGTTTTGATGATTCACCTTACCATGAGTATGTTTTATTGAGGCATGTCTTGATGATTTGATGATTGATAATGATGTGTGTTGATGCTTCATCATAGTTTGAGTCATGTTTGAACTTTATGATTCATTTTTGCTTGTGTTTGAGCTACATTTCATGCATGCTTGTTGATATTTGTTACCTCTTACCTTGTGCATATTTAAATCATGATAATACCTTGTGCCATGTTTGACCTAATTGATGAATAATAAACATGAATATGCTTTCAGATCTTTGTCAATTTCATTTGATTGATGCTTTTCACCTAATCCAAGGGGAAGGGGATTTCTTGTTGCCTTGTTGTCACGTGCTTTCCTTTTGTATGTTTCTTTTTTAGTCTTGTCCATCTTTGTCTTAGACCTTAGTCCAAACCCTAGTTTCTTTTTCTAATTTGAACCTCTTTCAATAAAAACTTTGACTTTTCCCAAGTGCGTTTTTAACTTTCCTTTCTTTCAATAAAATTGTAAAACATCTAAGCCTATCAAAAATAAATTCAAAAGGCTAAAAAATATAAATCTCATTCAAAAGTTTTTCCATTTAGATTTTCCTCTTTAAAACTCTTTTCTTAATAAACACGAAAGGACAAGACTGTTGGAATCTAGCATTCTAGGAAAACCCTCGAATGATTGGTCTCAAGTCTCGCACTTTGGGATAACCGTTCATTCTTTTCTTTCGTTCTTAAAAATTTTGATGTCATACTTGGACAAACAAAGGTCGTCAAGATCTAGTATCTTGGCCTAACTCTTTGAGAAATTGATTATCATCAAGAGTTCGTTGTCCTTCAAACAATTTTTTCAATTAATCTTGAATGAAAAAAGGGCCGATAGGATCTATTATTCTGGCGTAACTCTTTGAACATTTGATTCTCATGAAATGTTCGTTATTCCCCTTAAATAAGTCCAACTAATCAAACTATCTTTTCTCGCTGTCGTATGATTAATCCAAAAAACATTTTCATAAATGTGAGATATTGTGTCTTGAGATGACGCAAAACATTGCTTCGTCCACCAACTACCTGAGTTGAGATAAGAGGCGTTTCTTGCAAATGTTTATTTGTAAATTCATTCTGTTGTGATGAAAATGCCCGATCCTCTCGCTAAAATCGACCAACAAACAAACTCTTGTAACCCAAAACTACAGACACTCTGATTTCTCATTTTACAATGAGAAAACGCAGGCACAATGGCCATAATCCTGGACGAACAACCTTTTTCTATTTTCACTGTAGTCCCCGAACTACGAATACTTTGATTTCCTCATCGCACTATGAAGATATGTAGGCATGAGATTGCGATGTCTTATCGAGCCCCCTAGTAATAAAAACCCTTAAGTCCCCTTTCTCTTTAATAAAAACTCCAAAAATATTTTTGTTTTTTCTATCCCAAATAATTAGAAGATTAGAAACTAACATAATCTAACATACATTCGAACCTAACTAAATGGTTCCCGTTGAGTACAACGGACGTGAGGGGGTGTTAATACCTTCCCTTTGCGTAACTGACTCTCGAACTCATATATTGGTTACGATGACCATATCCTTATCTTTCTTTTAGGGGTTTTGTTAGATATTTTCCCTTTCCCTCTTTGGGAATAAATAAAGATCGGTGGCAAATCTGTTAAGTCCATCTCGCAAGCGCGTGATTGCGCTTTGTGAGGTCGTTCTCATTTTTTGAGGTACGACAGATGGTGACTCTGCTAGAGATTCTACCATCCCTAAGTGAATCAAGCCTAGTTTATTTAGGTGTTTTTATATCTGTGTTAGCTTTATTTGTTTCTCTTTCTTCTTTGATTATATGCTTTATTGATTTCTGCTTCATGTGTGGGACTTTGGGATTTAATATCATAAATAAAGCTCTACACTTGAGCTTTGGAAAAAGAATAGAGAAAAAATAGTTTAGATTTGGAAGTTGTGTAGTGTTAGTCACCAAAGGCCACTCCATGTGTGCCTAGCATGAAGACTCCTCTAGAGTAGACCTATTTGTAGATCTCGTTATAAGACAACTAGCCTGTCGCAGGATGCTAATTCATGAAAGGTCCATGACTCTAGAAACCCCTTAGAACCAGTTTCTGTTTTGGTGGTGGCGTAATATTGGACTACAAGGACCCCTTGTTGCAACCAATATGAAAACCTGTCCCAAAAGAGACCTTTTCGTCACTCTTGTCATAAAATGGCTAGCCTATTGTATGACGTTGATACGACTAAGGTCTGTGACTCTGAGACCCTTATCCAAAACTTAGAAACTATCTTGTGAGTAAGATTATGGGTAGTCGAACTAGAACTATCTATTAAGAAGCCTACTACATAGGGAGTGTGAGTTACTCATCTTATCCCAAAACCCAATACCATGTATTCATGTTCATTTGCATGACATCATAACACTCATACAAATTTTATTTTTAGGGAATCTTCACAACCAACAGTTGTTAGCACAAAAAGCTTGTAATGGGTTCAGACAGAAGAAAGGCGTTGCCACTCAAAGAAAAATTCCAGATGTTACCAACATACTGACACTTTTGAAAGAGCTTCCCCCGTGTTTTTGATTTACTTTGCAAGGAAAGTTTGGTTACATTTTAGATCACCTCAAAGTTGATGTTCAAATACCTGCCATCATTGCGCTAGCTCAATTTTATGACCCTCCGCTTCTAAGCTTCTTGTTCCAAGACTTTCAATTGGCTCCTACCTTGGAGTAATTCGATAGACTTTTGAATTTTTCTATGAAAGGAAGGACACCTTACAACAGGATTGGTCAGATACCCAAAGTATATAAATTATCTCTTGCACTTCAAATGCCCATTTCCCGTGCATTGGCTAATTGGAAAAAAGGGAGAACGTTTCTAGTTTTTGGAGAGCTTTTCTAGAAGAAGAACCTTAGAGATTGTTTTTGGCACGTCAATGGGATGCATTGGCGAACGTATTAGCTCTTCTCATTTATGGGCTAGTATTGTTTCCAACTCATGAAGATTTCATAGACTCACCTGCCATTACCGTCTTTTGGGCTTTCTGGAAAGAAAAACAAAGTTTGGTCTATCCACTCCTAGCAGACACCATCCATACTTTGCATACTCGCCACAAAAAGAGAAATGGAACATTTGATATGCTATCTTCCTTTACTTTATAATTGGATTATTACATGTGTGTTCAAGTTAATGCTCATATCGGTGAAATGTCCAACGGGGATTGGACTAAGTTTCTAGTGTCCTTAACTAGTAGAGATATCCTTTGGTATCGTTAGAAGCTGAACACCCAAGAAATCATCATTAGTTGTGGAAATTTCCAGAATTTACCACTAATAGGTTCTAAAGGTTGCATAAGCTACAACCCTATGATAGCTTTACGACAACTTGAACACCCTATGCGTGGGTAGTCTGATGACAAAGAGCTAGAAGAAATGATTTTGAATGATATGCGAGCTAATGACCCAACATTAATCCATAGGATCATCCGATCTTGGGAGAAGGTTCATACTAAAGGAATAAGGATATCAAAGATGAATGATGTACCTTATCAGCAGTGGGTCCTAGAAAGGGTCAAGGTTGTGAAGCTTCCATTCTCCATAGAGATTCCTCCAAGGCCTCCTTCACCCGAACCTGTACCTATTTGTCTTGAAGAAGTAGAAGAACTTAAAGTCGTGGTGGATAAGCTTGAGAAGGAAAAGGAAGATGTGTAGTTTCAGTTCAACAAAAATATTGGAGAAAATATAGCCCTCAAAAGGAAGATTAGTTAGAGGAAAGAACTTTTAGAGAAAAGGCATAAGAAGAACAAAATTGAGCAAGACCTTGAGGAAAGAGTCTTGGAATATTTGGATCAAAATAATGGCAGATTGGGTTCACTCCATGACTAATTGTACAGAGCTAGAAGAAATGGACAAGAATGGAAGCTTTGGTGGAATTTAGATACCTAACAGAAGAATGAGGTAAGAGTGAAACTCGAGGCCTAGATCAAAGAATTGAAAGAGCTCCTCCGAAGATCTGAAGCTGAAGTGGAGTATGAGCGTCACCAAGGATGGAAAGCAAGGAACACCTATGGAATCACTCCTGCAACATGGGAGGAGAAATGTGATGAGTTGGCAACTAGCAAGGAGTTGGTGGAACATTAGATAACCCAATGTGAGACCTTGAAGAGTCAAAGTATGGGTTGGGTGAATGAGAAGAAGCGTTTAGATGGGGTGTTAAAGACTTATGAGTAGACCATTAATTTCCTTCAGCCCACTAATATCATGTATCGTGACAAATTTGCATGCTTGTTCTGCAACGAGATAGCCAAAGATTTTCCTTTGAGGTTAGAGATGGTTGTGGAAGACATTGATAAGGACAATACTCCTCCTGTTGTTATTTACTTCATTCAACTCATTGAGAGGATGATGAAGAGATTCAAGAGTGAGTTGAAGGAGCTCCAAGAGCGTGAAGCGAAGAAGACTTTTTGAGTTTTACCTCTTATTATTCATGTACTTGGATTTCACATTTGTTGTATTTTGGCTCAGTTCATTATATTTAATTGTATTTAGTACTCTTGCTTCTATTGAATGACTGTGTGTCTTTTCCGGTTCTATATGTTATCTTTTTGTTTGTTTATATTACTTGCAAAATACGTGCTAACAACTAATAAAATCAAATGATTCCCTGAAAAAAAATGCATCCACATATGTATCCATGCATTCATGTCATTCTTCAAATAAAAAGCTCATTCTGTTATCTTTCTCCAATTCCACACTGATTCCTCCAATTGGTCATAAACGCATACAACCATACTTTGAAGATCCGCAACATGGTCCAGAAGTGTATGATGATAAAAAGAAAGACATGAAGATATAAGGGGAATTAAAGAGGACATCCAGACTATTGAGAAGAGACTGAGGGCAATGGAGGGAGATCAAGTTTTTGGTGCTGCCACTAGAGAGATGTGTCTTGTATCCGGTCTAGTAATTCTTGCAAAATTCAAGACCCCTGACTTTGACAGATATGAAGGTCATACTGCTGCACCCCAAAATTTTCCCAACCTTTTCTGTACTTGGCTTATGTTTTCATTTCATCTTCTAACATCTGCATTTGCATATCATTGTTCATTTGTAGGGGATCAAGAGGTGTGCATAGCAAGAGAAGGTTACCAAGGGTTCTAAGCCTAAGAAAGAGGTTTTATATAAATGGTAAAGTGCTTATTATCATCAGGAGAAGGTTAAAGTTCTTTGAAAGAGTGGATGGATAGTTGTGATTTATCTCCTATCTTGGAGGTCAATTGAGGTTCATCAGAAGATTATAAGCTCATGGATATGGATAGGAAATTATTGGAGAGCTCATTGAGTGTTTTTGAAGCCATTGTGGAGCTTATCCAAGTGATTATATCATGTATAAGAGGTTGCAATCAGAAGATTGCACACCTAAGGATTCATCTGCCTAGTGCAAAATCCACTAGAGATTTGAAGTGGGTTGAGACTTAATTCCAAGTTATTGTGATCATGGAAAGTTGTGTTGAAGCATCTAAGATGTTATTTCAAGATCAATTTAAGAAGAATCAAGAGTGTGAGAAGTTGCTAGATTAGGGTTTCTAAGCTTTTTAGTGTAAAATCCCCTTCTTTAGTGCCTAACTTCAAGGACCACTTATCTCAAGATGCAAGTTTCATCTCACTTTGATTCCAACATAAAACTTGTAGAGCATGTTATTATCTTTATTTTGAGTACTAGAACTCATCCATCTGATTTCTAGAACTCAAGTTATGATGCTGACAAGTTATGGATCCTTAGATGACTGTAATTTCAGTCAACAAAAGTCAACCAACTTCCAAGGCATTTTTAACCTAGAATCATGTTTCACCTCAAATTTTGATGAACTTGAAAGTTTCTCCTTATGATCTTAGCTTTCCAAAACGTCATGGAAGTCCTTCATCTGATTTGTAGAACTCATGTTATGAAGCTTGCAAGGTAGGGGTATTTTGGGAAAGTGAGATTATAGGTCATTTTCATGGTTTTGCCCACTTCAAATGGAATTTTGTCCAACATGAAAATTGATTCAAATGATCTCATTTACATAATAGAACACTCAATTGTCATGAATTTGGCTAGGGTTTGGAGATTGATGAAGGGAATTTCATGAAAAAGTCTTTAAAAGGGGGAATTCAATTAATTTGATTTTTGAACTTTTACAAGGCATGTTTGTGCATTTTTTGATTCACTCTATCATACTAAGAACAACGCACAAATTGGATTTGAGATTTGAGGTCAATTTCATGTACAAATTCATGGTTACTTCAAGTTAAAGTTACACATTCAAATCCATCCATTGGATCATTTCAAGGGATCATTTCCATCCATTGGATCACTACTCATCACCAGCAACACATTTGAATCAGAAACAAGGCCTGTGGCGCCATTTTCACGCGTGACTTTGAAGCTTCACTTCCAAACTTTGTATTTTTCAATTCATCATAACAGGCCATGATTGGGCCTCCAATTGATCATGGATCCATAATATATAAACTCTTGATGAAGAACAAACTCTCAGAAGTGCAATTTGGTAGAGATTGGAGCAAAATTCAGTTGGAGTTTTTCAAGAACAAGTTGAAATCGTGAATTCCAATTCAAGCAAATTCAAGGCAAATTGAGGTCAGCAACATCTTCAGGGAGCTTCACTGAGTGATTCTGGATTGTTTTGCACGAGCTTTAGCACCATTTCAAGACCCAAAGGAGGAGCTCCGTTAGGTAAATCTCCTTTCTAAAATTCACTCTCTATAAGCATTCATTTCATGCCATTGTTGATGTATGCTGAAGTCCTACTCACGTAGGCAAATTCTGGATTAATTAGAGTCATTTTCTTGATGATTTGTGGTATGAGCTTGTTTCTTGATTGCTTCGAATCTTCTTATTTATGAGTGATAAGTAAGATTAAAACCTGGATTCATGATGTATGTAACAGAGGATCAATTTGGTATTAAATTTCGCGTGTTTTGGTGAGGTCTAACACCTCCATCTCCGATGAGGCGAACGGAGAAGACGACCAGAACAGTTGTTCCGGCATCTGGTTATTGTTCCTTTTGAGTGACGTGGCTTGCCACCTTGGAGCGCTGACCATTTGACTTAGACTAGATTAACAGCCATGATTGCATGTTGACTAGCCACACGTGCAGTTGAATTCCAACTAGTTAAATGAAACGCCTCATTTCATGCTTGAGGCTGAGTGTTTGGATTCTGGGCCCAATGTGCTAGTCACACCCCCTCTGATACCAGGCCCAAGGAATTGGACTGGATCAATTGCTATTTGACACGCAGGTTTTTTTTTATTTCTTGTTTCTTTTTCTTTATCTGTTTGATTTTAAATCAAGAAAAATACCTCAAATGACTTAAAAATCTTGCAAACATACTTTTCATACAGTTTAAGATGTCTTCTGGTTTTAGAAAATTTTTCTTTATTTTTTAGATCATTTTCCAATTAAATAATGATTTTCACATTTGAGGTATTTTAATTGGTCTAAAATTACTTCCTTTTTGTTCTTGATTTTATTTCTTAAGCAATTTTTGATTCCAATGGCTGTTTTTTCTTCCTCTTATTCATGATGTGTTAAGAGAATTTTTGGGACAATTTTGCCCCTGGTTTGGGGCATTTTGGTTTGGTTTTTATGCCACTTTTGATCACCCTCGATTGATCCCTTTCATTTAGTGTACCCTTAGGATTTTATTTCCTTTTGCATTGCTTTGGTAGGACCTTGTCCTCATGCTTTTGGCCCCTGGTTGATAACACCTTTAGGCTCCTTTGAGATTTTATTTGGTAATTTTTGAATACTTTTCCTATTTTAGAGGTAATTTCCAAATTAGGTTACCTTTAAAAGATGTTCATACAAGTGATGACCTAGTTTGCTTTGGAAATGACATTTATGGATCCATTAAGCTCTCCAATCTCTTTTATCCATGCTTCTAACATGATGAAGTGTGTGGACACTCAATTATGGGTCATAAATTTGTTCATAGCTTGTTGAAATGTGCTTTCCTTTTAGGCCTTACATTAGGGTTTCTAATTGTGGATGTGTTTGAATGTTTTCAATCTCATTCCATGCTTTGCTTTGCATTTTCTTATGTGCTTTTCTTTATTTACTTTATGCATATTCCCGTCTCCTCTCTACTTATGTCCAATGCATTTAGGAGCCCATTGGTGATGGCTTAGTTCCTCCTTTTGAGGTACTTGAAACATGTCATGAATGTTGCTTCCTTGAGGACTTTTCTCACTTGTTTCTTATATGTTTATGGGATTGCATTTGGTTGAGTGCCCTTATGAGCTCCTTTGGTTCTCATATTGCCTCCCATCCTTCCTTTCATTTGTTTCCTCATCTCCTTTTCATTTTGAGTTTGCCTTAGGGCTTATGGTTGATGTTTGAATGGTGTAGGATTATGTCTCCCATTTCATCCCATTTTTGAATGTTTGCTTGAACTTTTTCATGTGCATTCTTTCTTCTTAACTCTTTGCATTTTCTTTCTTGCATTAATAAAGGTTTAGATGTGCTTGTGGAGGTGTTTACCCCACACTTTTTCCTCCCTTTGCTTGTGTGTTGCATTGCATGTGCATCCTTGTATCTTTCATGTTATCTTACGCTTCTCTCTTCTTCTTTCTTCTTTGCCATGTTCCCTTAGGATCTCTAATATCTTTGAGATTATGATAGACCTTAGGACTTAAACCATGTATGATAACATTAGGTAGCATCCCCCTAACCTAAATCTTAGGATCATTTTGCATGACAACTACTAGGTTTGAGTTAGTTTCCCATTAGTGCGTCCTATCTCTTCTCATCTTCAAACACCTTTAAAACACTTAATAAAGGATGATGAATGTTGTATTCTACGAGCCTTAAGTACTTGGGAAATGATGATTGAGCGGCTTCCTCTCAATTGTCTAGAGTGTTTAGTGTACGTCCTTTGGACGATATGCGACCCATTCGCTCCTAAGTCATAGTCTTTAGTGCAACATGAGTTACCAATTAAACTCAAAACACTTCTTCTCTAAAATACTTCAAAGGCAACTTCAAATCATTTTTTGTCCTTTGGGACCCTTAATAATGGAAAACCTTTTTCATAAAAAAATAGTTTCGTTAACTCTTGGTTCTGCCGCAAATAGGTAACGCCTAAGTCTCCAATGGTCGAGCTGCATACACCTAACTGCTAGAACTAGTTGTTAACCCTACTCGGGTAAAAACATTTGAACCAACTGGTGTTCTTATTAGCCCAAACTAAGTTTGCTCTGATTTCTCATACCAGATGAGAATATGTAGGCACGAGACGACGATGTCTCAGCGAGCAACCTTTCCCCTTCACCCGTAGTTAGCCGAACTACGTTGACTCTGACTTTCCCATTGCACGAGGGAATACGTAGGCACAGAGCGGCGATGCTCTGCCGAGTCTCTTTTCTTTTCTTTTGTCCCTGAGACCCTTAGTTAGATAGTAAACACCCTTTTAGATAGACAACAAGCGTGGATCCCGTCGAGTACGACGGACGTGAGGGGTGCTAATACCTTCCCCTTGCGTAACTGACTCCTGAAATCGAGATATGGTTGCAATGACCTATCTTCTCCCGTTTCATCAGGTTTTTTCTGATCGTTTCGTTTCCCTCTTTTGGGATAAATAACGAACGGTGACGACTCTTCTGTCATTGTTGGCACCTTTTTTCGCAGTAGCGACACATACCTTGTTAAAAAAATATTTTTTATGACATATTCTTTTTTGTTTTTGATGATAAAAAAGTATTAAAAGAACAATGATTTATTTGATGTATGTTATATTTTTACAGGTTCTCATCATTGTACATAAATAATTAGAATTTATATTACATGAACACACTTGAGAGTTGCTTCATTGCTAGCTTTTGGTTGTATAGTCTGAAGAACAATTGCTAGTGTGGCTTAGTGCATACTCTCAACTGAAGGCCTCAACATTCAAACGAGTTACTACACTTGGTAATTGTATATCAACATGTGGTACAATTCAGAGTTGGTGATGAAGTTGTGGATTATCTGTACTGCATAAAGTAAGTTGTATTGTCTTATCAGTCTGTCAGCTAGAGTCTACAAGATTGCAAGGCTCAAGATAATTTGTCATGCTATACGAATATTTCCTCTCAACGGATCTATCAGTACAGAACGTCTTGAAGACTCAAAGGTTAAACGTGTTACACATTGGATTCAGAATCTATTGTCCATCCATCTTCAATGTCTCTTGTACAATTGGGCAAAAGCAAAGTCACTTGATCAAGTTACCTCTTCAACAACTAGTTTCTACAAAGGCTATAAATATGACAGAAGATTCAAGTTTGTATCTTAACAAAGATTCTTCAAATGAATGAGTAGCAAGATCTAGAAATTATTAACTCTATTGTAATATGCAGATTTTCTGTTGTAGGTTGTAATTTTAAAAGCCTTGAGATTTCTTACCATTGAATATCTTAGAAACCTTAAGAGCTTTAGGTCTTTGTTATGGTGATTTCTCGTACCTTTGATAATTTTATCATGTACACCCAGTTATCTATTCTGGTGAGCCTTCCGTAGTTTAGATCAAAGGCTATGGCTATGTGCTTGAGCAGAAGTCTTGTCTCATTGGGATTCAAGCAACAAGTCTTGAGCCATGATGCTTAAGCCACATAAGTCTCATTGCTTAAGTGTTTGAGTTGTGAAAGTATTATTCATCTAGTCTAATTGAGCAAGGGGAAGTCTCTGTCTGAGGGGTGTGAGCAAGAGGCCTCGAGTGTAGCTTGAGCAAGGAAAGTCTCAGTATGGATGGCTAGAAGAGCAGGATGCTCGACCAGAGGACATGAACAAGAAGTCTTAGACATGTGCTATAAGCAAGGGGAAGTCTCAACCTGAATACCTTTGGAGAAGGTGGCTCGGTCAGAAGGTGTGACCAAGGGAAGTCTTATACATGTGCTCTAAGCAAGGGAAGTCTCATACAGTTGGTATGAGTACGTGTAAAAGACTTATGCAGAAGCATAAGCGATTGTACTCATGAAGTGTTTATAATAAAAATCTCTTGTGAGGCAAGGGGACTAAACTACTCTCAGTTAAGGGAGGAACCAGTGTCGTTACCCCAAATTTGACATCCCCTTTTTCCTTTTTGCATAAGCATCTACACTGGCATCCCTAGCTTACGCATCGACATTGTTGCAACTATGAAAAACACCCGGCAGAAACAAACAGAAGAGTCTCCACCAAACTTTATTTATCCCAAAGAGAGGGAAACGAAGCGATCGAAGAAAACCTAAAATAAAGGAGAAGACAAGGTCTTCGTAACCAAATCTTAGGTTCGGGAGTCGGTTACGCAAGGGGAAGGTAGTAGCACCCCCTCTATTCGTTGTACTCAATGGGATCCACGCTTGTCGTCTAATCAAAGGGTGAGTTATCTAAAAGCTACTGCTAAACGGGGGAGGGAAAAGAAAAAGGAGACTCGATAGGACATCTCCACCCTATGCCTATGTATTCCCTCGTGCAATGGGAAAGTCAGAGTCAATGTAGTTCAGAAAACTACAGGTGATGGGGGAAGGTTGCTCGCAAAGACATCGTCGTCTTGTGCCTACATGTCCTCATATGGTATGAGAAATCAGAGCAAACGTAGTTCAGAGAACTACGGGAAAGGGTCTCGATCGCACTGGGGCGATACAAAAGCTTCAGATAACAGGTTGGTCTCAATCGCACTAGGGCGAGGGAAAAGGGAAACTAGTTGTTAGTGTGCTCGCCAAGGATAAGGATCCTTGTGCCTATGTATCCTCATTAGGGAATAAAGAATCATAGCATCTGTAGTTCACACAACTATGGAAAAAATGGGATCTCGACTGCCCAGGGGCGAGAGAAAAGGTTATGGGCCTGAAACGCCTTAACAGAATTGAATTGACTTTGTTTAAGATGCGTATCGCACTAAAGTCTATGACATAGGAGCGAATGCATCGCATATCGCCCACGGGGTATACACTAAACACTCTAGACAAGCAAGGAGAAACCCCTCTCTCATCATTTCCCATGTACTTAAGGCTCTTGGCGCACGATACTCATCGTATTCATTAAGTGTTTTGATAATTATTTTGAGAAAGAAAAGAGAGATACACAAAAGGTCTAGGGGAAACTGAATCTTAACTATTATCATGCAATGTGGCCCTAAAGTCAGGATTAGGTGGGAATTCTACCTAATATTGTCATGCTTGGATTGAGAGCCTAATGTCTCTCCTACCTCGAACTTAATCGTAAATTAAGTCGAGCTAGGAATCCTAAGGGATCATGTTAATATAGGGTAATCAACAAGTAAACACGAAGCATCGCAATCACAAACAACATCAAGTATCAAAACTCAAGTAAATATCCAAGAACAAAGCAAATAAGTCATCAAAGCAAATATATAAAAGTGTCGTCGAAGAAATATTCACAAACGCACTCCAGAATTAATTGAAACTAAAGCCAAAGCTAAGAGCAACATTAGTCAAAGCTAACAAAGTTCACTTAGTTCAAAATTAAAATTAAAGTTTAATTAACTAAATTCTAATCAAAAGTTAATCCTAAGTAAATTCAAAATTAACTTCTAAAAACCAAATCTAAATAAATTGAACTAAAATCTAAATGATAATAAAATTTAAACAAATATAAAACTAACTTAAACCAAAATTAAAATCTAGTTCTAAATAAATTAAAATAAAATCTAGTTAATAATAGAATTAAAAATTAATCTAAAGAAAATAGAATTAAAATTAAAATAATAACTCAAAATTAATCTCTAATTTTAAAAACTAACTAAGCAATTAACAAAAAAAACCTTAAAAAAACTATAAAAAAAGGAAATGGGGTGTAGTAATAAAATGGGGTGGGGAAGAGGAACAAACATATGGGCTCTGTCCAAGGCCCATGGAGTCTTCAATCAGGGGGGAGTGCAGCGAGCGGCTTTAGGGGTGCCAACAGAAGATTGTGTGGGCCTAAGGCCCAAGACCCGTTTCTTCTATACCCACAAGGGCTTCATACTAAACCTAAAATAACACAAGTGAGAAACATTCAATCGTCTTCTCCCCTTCAGCCACCAACCTCAATGTTCATTCCTTCCCTCCATTCAAAAATTCATCGTCGGTGCCACACTTGACCTTAGCTCCACTCGAACTTCTTCCTCATAAATCTCGCTGCCACAACAACGTCACCTTCTCCCTTCACCATACACCATCGACCCTCTCTCAACAAGAAAAAAGTACTCAAAGAAATAAAAACCTAGCGAACAACATCCATACTCGTGATCTCTTTCGCTTTACTCAAGTGGTACTCATCGAAAATTAAGCGGCGAATTAAGCCAATCGATCCAAAACTTGTGTCCAAATAAACTCTTGTTAGCCTCTTCCAAAGCCCTAGGTCCACATTCTTCAACTTCAACTCAAAAGTGAAAAGCGTAGTACGTGCGTCTTTAATCAACTTAAAAGCCAACCACGATGAAGAGAACTACATAGAGAAAACATTAACGCGAATTTGGAGATGTTGATAAGCTCACCTTAGAGATGCACATAGATGATGGAAAGGAAAACCAGATAGGAGACTCCAAGCTATGAAGGGAGCAAAATAAACACGGTTATTACCAATTCACGTGAATTTCTGATTCTTGTACATCTTCTCAAGCCTCTGCTTCTATCTCTTCTTCTTTCTTCTTCTTAATTCACTTCTGATTCACTTCTGGTCAATTTTCTCCTCATTCTATGTTCTTGTGATACTAGGAACTCTCATATGTATGCCAGAGTGATATGAGAATGATGTTATGGAGCAATGTATGAGAGTATCATGATGGGTGTATGGTTCTATTATGTTTTTGGCTTCGGTGTTGCTATTTTTTATGGTGGTGGATTTGTCGTAGTTTAAGGGAGAAGCAGGATGTTTCGTGAGGAGCTTTGTTGTGGAGGAATTTTATGGTTTTGTTGGTCAAGTGTGTGTCGTTGAAGGAGATTTGGTTGAAAGGAGTATGAAGCATGTCATGAAGATGGAGGGATTTTTTGCCTCTAATGTTCGAAACAACTTAGTGAGTTATATGCTTTTTGTTGTTCTCCATCCTGTTTTCCTTCCCCTCTTCTTTTTAAAATAAAAAATGAAACTTGCTAATGAAGTTTTTGGTACAAATAGCACAGGTTTTTTGTTGTTGTGTTGTACGAATTTGCAGCAGTGGTTTCTTTGTCTGACGTGTTTTTGGCACAAGTTTGTTGCATGTTGTGTTGCGTACGGGTGTTAGATGGCTTCACATGTTTTTGGTAGCAGCAAGGAGGCGTGGAATTTTTTATGTAGTGCTTGATGAATTTGGCTTGGAGTGTCTTGGTTGTGGCTCCTGCGTTGGTGTCTTTTAGTACCCTTTTTTATGGTGGGTATTGTTTTGTGTACATTGTGGTTCACTGAAAATTGGTTGCTGCAAGTGGTAGCTTCACAGGATTTCTTTTTTTATTTTTCTACTTTGCAAATGTATTTCTAATTTGGCACTTTGATTACCTTTGAATGGGTCTTGTAACAATTCTTGTTGGAGCAATCTTGCTTTTAAATCTTATGTGAACTTTGATTTTCTGTTTGAATGAAATTTTTGTTGTAATCAATATACATGGGCTTTATGACTTTTGTAAGTAAAAGATGTAACTTGGGCTTTTTGGATTATGAAATTTGTTACACAAGCTTGCTTATTAAATGGATTCTTGAATCATGACTTGGGATTGAATGAAATAATAAAATGGTTAAGATAAAAAAAAGATAGAAAATGGTAAATGGATATTTAAAAAATGGGTTTAATATGGATTATGGATTTGAACAATTAAAGATGGACAAAAATGTAAAATGGATAAAAGAGAATGGTTAACAAAATGAACGATATATGTAAATATGAATTGACATGGACACATAAAAATGGTTCTAAAAGTGGATAACCACATTTCACCAACCCCAAAATTTTCACAACATCTAATTAAATGAACACAACAACCATCAACTTTAACTTTTAATTCCAACACCTTGAATAATCACCACTGAAATCCACTATTGCATCAAACTGAATAAGAACCAAATTTGACCTGAAAACAAATTTCTAAATCTCTGATAACAAATGAAACAAGCTCTGAATCACTTTGAATCCGTCCGAAAGAATCTCTGGGAAAATAAATTCACAGAGGAGCATATGTATGACTATGAATTATGACCTTATGGAGATGCAGATGAATGCAAAACAAAAGCTAGTTAGGGTTCGAAAAAGGTAGAGCATATTTTGGGGTGCAACAGGCATTTTTTGTGAATTCATTGCAGGTACATGTTCAAAATCCCCTCAGAATCTTGAGATTATGTTCATATCCCCAAAGAGTCACCAAGGCATCAATACAAGCAAAATAGAAGGCTTTTTATGCCTATTTATCAAAGCAAGGGGTTGAAGCACATAGCCACGACCATAACAGATCATTTCAAGCCAAAAAAGCCAAAATTTATCTGTGTTAATCGATTACCATATATACGTTAATCTATTACACCCTTTCGTAGTGTTGGTTTTAGCTTTTGAACAGGTGTTAATCGATTAGCAGACAGGTGTTAATCGATTACACCTGCTGATTTTGCTGAATTTCAGTAGTTTCTCAACACTACAGTAGCTCTTACTCTTCTCCTTTGGTCTACATCATTCTAGCAACTTGTAGAAGTTTCTAGACATGTGATTACACAATAAAATATCAACTACATTTTCTACACTACCTCACTTTCAATCATGCTCACCATGCACCTTCATTTCCAAGCATATGAACCATTTGATCATTTAAGTTTGCATTGGGATTCTCCAACCGAGTTATCAAATAACTAACCGAGTTAGTCTCCAACTCAGTGAATTAGGTCTAACTAACTCCCAAGAAAATGCCAAACCTAATTCTAAGCCTAACTCACTCCTAAGCTACACTGTATACAAACAAACCCCCACCTTGATGTAAGGGATCCTCAATCATCTTCATCTTCTTCACCAAACCTCACTAGAGCTCATTCCACCATTAAAGCTTAGCAAGCTTCACATTGAAACTTGCTATTATTTGAGCTAGACCTCCATTCCTCTACATTTCACTTCCAAATTTTGTAGCAACATCATCATTTATTTCAATTCATGCTTTGGAAGTTGATCATTGATGGAGTTTTTGTGCAAATTCTGATCCGACGCATTTATCGCATTTTCTTCGGGTTTTTTTACTATAGATTACTAGAGATCTCAGTATTTTCTAGTTTTCTAAGCTTCTCTCCATCACATCTTGATTGCAACAATTACCACGGAAAACCTCAGCCTTGTAGGTTGGTGAATATTGCTTAATTTATCACCTTCGATCAATTTCGCGTTTTCGTAATGTACCACTTAATTGTTGATTTGCCACTTGAATAATTGAGTTGCATGCTTGATTCTTTTGATGTTCGATTGCTCTAAATTAACATAAATTTTGCATCTACTTCTATGTTATGATCCATGGCGATTGCATGCGGTAAGTGATTTCTAAAAGTGTTTTTCGAAATTCTATTTTTGTTGTTTTACAGTGTTAATTGATTAACACCAGGATGTTAATCTATTACACCCTTTCACAATGATGCTTTTCAGCTTCTGAATAGGTGTAATTGATTAACATATACGTGTTAAATCTCTTAACACCCTTTCACAGCTCTGTTTTCAGCTTTTGAACAGGATTTTAATCAATTAACAGATAGGTGTTAATCGATTACAACTGTTGCAAAAGGTATTTTTTTGCTCGTTTTTTAGCTTATCTTGATTCCTTTCCACATTTAAGTTCCATGGCTTGACATATTTGATATTTGTGGATTTTTCTTGAGGTGCTTAGCCTCCGGTTGCAGTATGTATACAAATTTTTGATGCACGACTTATCGATTATTTAATTGTTTGTATTCTTGATGTTGTGTATTCATGTTGCTTTTTATCACGTGATTTGAGGCACTTTTTGCATACGTTTGCTTATGTGTTAACATGATTATGCTTGGTTGTGCATGCTAGCTTATTCTTGTTAATGCTTTGCAATTTCAATTTGATGCATTAGATTTGTTCTTCCTTGAGAAAATTTAATCTTGTCCAACATTTTTCCTCACACTTGCTTTGATGATCTTTCGACTCGCTTGAAAGATTATTGGCATGACTCTTTCTCCTTGATTGGTTGATTGAAGCCCTGTTTTGATTAATTAATTATCCCTTGCTCTTCTCTTTAGAATCTTTCTTTCTTGATCCTGTTTCCAGCTGGACGTCTGTACGGCGCATTAGAGCACTGTGCAAATTGCGATGTTACTTTGTCGGTTTCAATTTCTGCATTATGCTTTGAGTGCTAGAGAACAAATGAGAATGGAGAATTCTTGCCCTCATTCTGACAATTTTTGGTAGGGGACGAATGACCCTGTGCCTGAAACAACCATCTCTATCCCCAAACCATAGTGTCTTCTCACTCTTCAATAGAATCGATCCTTGATCACTCTTTCTTGCCCAATCTCTCTTTCTTTTTGGGTTTGCAACCTTTGTTTGAGTTCAACGTCTGTTCCTTTGGTTGATCATAGTTCACCTGTTAAAACCAAACTTTCCTTGGGTTAATCACCTCTCTTAGTTCATCACCCGTTTTTTGGTTAATCACAATCCGTCTGTTAAAACCAATCTCTCATTGGGTTAATCACCTTCTCTTATTTCATCACTTGTTCTTTGGTTAATCACAGTCCGTCTGTTAAAACCAATCTTCCTCACTAGGTTAGTCACCTCTTGGTTAATACCCTTTCTTTTGGTTAATAGTCGTTCATCGGTTAAAACCTTGATCTTCTTCTCCAGTGAAGTAGTATATTTTCTTCTTTTGGTTAACTACATTTTGTCTGTAACTATACTGAATCCCCTGCGGAGCTAGCAACCTTCTCTTGGTTCTCACTCCCTTTTGTTGGTTAACAATTGTCCGTCAGTTAAGGTAAACCAATAGCCCTTTTCTTTGGTTAACCATAGTTCGTCTGTTAATACACCGAGTCTCCTTTTTTTGGGTTAACAACCTTCTCGTGGTTCAACACTTGCTTCCTTGGTTAATCACCATCCGTCGATTAAGTACCAATTTCTTACTTTGCCGGTAGAGTCAACTCTTCTCTTGGTTAAACATTGTCTGTCAGTTAAACAACCAATTCTTTTTATCCCCAGCAAGACCAATCCCTTTTCTCTCCCCAGCTAGGGTTGATATTCTGTTCCCTAGTAGAGTAGTTCTCTTTCCCCTAGCAGCGTAATTTCTCTCTTTTCCCAGCGAGTCAAACATCGAGTCTCAGTTACAACACTCTTGTCATTATTCCTCACTCCTTTAATCATTGCTCTTTGTCCCTCTTTTGCACTATTCCTTTGTTTTCCGCCCTTTGTTTTGACATCGTTTCCTTTCTTTCTCTGTCTTTGTTCTCCAAACTACGTAGGCTCTGAATTCCTCATGTCACTATGAGGATAGGTAGGCACGAGATTGCGAAATCATGGCAAACCACCTTCTCATTCTCTTCCTTGATTACATTAACTACGAAGCTCTGAATTCCTCATTGCACTATGAGGATATGTAGGCACAAGGGCTTTAATCCTCCGCGAGCACTTTCTACGTCCCTTTTCCTTTCCCTCTTTAGCTTGTATCCTTTAGAGAGATAACGCATCGAAGACTAGAAGCAAGCATAATGGTTCCCGTCGAGTATGAAGGATGTGTGGGGTGCTAATGCCTTTCCTTTGCATAACCGACTCCCTTACCCATTTCTCTTTCCCTTGGGTTTTATTGATATTTTCCATGTCCTTTGGGACTAAATAAAGTTTGGTGGCGACTCTATTGTATCTTTGAGCACGTGATACGCTCAGGTATAATCCCGCTAGCTTCAACAAGGATAAATATTTTGTGTCTTCTGCTATTATTTTGTTTACTTCTGTTATATCCGCTGCCAATGAATTAAACCCGAATTTGAATATCAGTTCTAACTCCAAAACTCTGATCAGAAGTTAAATTAAAAGAAAACGTGAAACACAACTCAACCCCCCCTTCTAGTGTACTTTTCACAGGTTCAATTGGTATCAGAGTCTGGTTTGTTCTTAACACTTAACAGTGGTACATATAATAATCCAATAAGAAAATTATATTTCTTCTTTAAGAAGGAATCAAGTGCCACATGAAAAATATCATACGGCTTTTTCTACCATTACTATAGCAGTTGTTTAATAATTGGTCTTGATAAAGGGTTACTGAAGTTCTATATAATATCCTTGAAAGAGGTATTACTATAGAAGTTAATGGTGTAAAGATGATATTCCTGGAAATCTCTTTCACCAGCTCAGAAGATGCAAATTGAATATCTTCAGAGGTAATTGTATTACGGTAGATGCTTTATCTCACTTCTAAGTATATCAACATCATTGATGTGTCTGATGCTTGGATATCCTTTGAATCGTTGTAGTTGGATTTGTGGGAATCAATTTTTGAAGCTTGTACAATTACACTTAATCTATTCTTTTCAAGAAATTCTGAGAAGATTGCTCTGAGACTTAAATCTAAGAACACAATTATTCAAGATGTTTACATCTTAAATCTGTTGTGTTCTAAAGGTCTATCTTGCAGTCTTCAAAGGAAATAAATGAAGTTAGATGATGAAAAACTATTCAACGGATCACCTTCTATTTTTAGCTCAAGTTCCTTGGAATGACTAAAGATAAGAAACTTAGGTTTCTTGTCAGAAGGACTTCAATACTGGCTAAATGGATCATGATATCTGTTGATAGAAGAGTAACTTTAAAAGCTTCTGAAATATTTGTATTTTAATTTATTTCCCAGATCTGTAAGCAAGAAGAAACACTACCAAAACCTAATATCAAATGCTTTTCTTTTGAAGCTAATATTAGTGCAGGATGCAGATGAAAAGAAGCATCTGTGTTCTGAAATAAAAATCAAGTATTGAAAAGTAGGAGATGGTGTCAAATCTATCTTGCTTCAAAATATTTGATTATATGGAGTCTGTTCCTTAAGGTGATATCTTAGGAAACTTCATTGAGGATCGTTGTGGATCTTATTTTTAAAAGGCATTTCTATGATAAGTCTTCAATTTCTCTTTGAGTTCTTTCAGCTGTACTAAGACATTAATTTGATTTGCTTTGTTTCAAATTATGATATCTAACACCATTTGGTTCTGAGCTTGTCAATAATTTCAGAGTCAAAAGATTTAATCCTAGACAATGAGATTAGTGACTCTGCTTAGAACAAGATTATGTTCTTATCATATCTCATCTTAGACATATAATTTGGAGTGATTTATGATTTTTCTATTAGTAAGAGACATAAGCTAAATTAGATTCTGCTTGTACTTACATGTGTGCTCTTATAGAAATATGAGTATTATAATGTATCTGCTACATATATCAAGGAAAGGAGCAGAGGCATCTTCCATAAGGTTGTTTACAACTTTTATTGGAGGAAGAGCCAATAGCCCAGATTCAAGTAATGGTGGTATCGAGTTTGGTGAGATTAGTGGAGCCAGTGGTTAGACAACCATTGAATCAGAATCCACTCAAAGTGGTGTTCAGACTCTATTAGTCAAGTCTGAATACTGAATCGAGTCTGACCTGGGAATAAAAAGGGTATGCTTGTTCTTTTCTGGTTTTATCTTTTGATTCAATGAAACATTTGTATAGATATAAATACAAAGTTTCTATTAAACTTCTAGAGAAATTCTTTTGAAAAAGAGAACTTCAGAAATCTTTAAGAGGAAACTCTGTTGTATTTGTCTGTACTAAATGTCTTATAAAGCCAGATGATGATCATGTCTATGGGAACAGTTTTTCTCATTTTGATTTGATAATGTTGCTTGTTAGCTCTTTAAAGAAGACAATTCAATATTCAATCTATCACCCATGACTCTTATTTCAAGATAAAATGCTAGTTCTGAATAGAATCTTAGAGACTTATGACTGACAGATAATATCTTTGTCTAAGTCTAGATCTACTAGACTGTGATGGATGATAACTTCTGAAAATTGTCAGATTTTGAGATTCAGAAGAAGATTCTTTACTTTTGATATAGAAGTTTAAGAAAAAAATTTCCAAAAACTTTTATAATACTTAAATTTTCATAAAGGTGAAACTCATCTAGTGGAATTGAAATATTTGCTGGATAAGAACCCTTGTGTAATGATATTTTCTCTTTTAGTACTTTTTGTTACTATTCCATGTCTTGTGGAACATCATTGTGTCCTTTTTCTGACAAGATTCTTATTCTTGTGATATTTTTGTTCAGATCTTCTTTTTTTTTCTTCTCTTTTTCTCTTCTTCTTTTCTTATTGTTTGTGTGCTGATCAAACTAAACCAGAGATGAGTTCTTCAGTTAATTCTCCTTTGAATCAGCTAGTTGTCATTAATGAAAAGTTTATGGGTTTTGATGAGTTTCTTAAGATTGGTTTCAACTTCTGGAAGACTGTGTCTTAACAAGGTTGGAATGGCTACTTTGAGATGCTTTGTGGTTTCACTTATCCAAGTCTTGTCAAAGACTTTGGATAAGTGCCTCCATTGTTGAGTTGAATTCATAGTATGCTATTCTGTCTTGGGTAACTGGTGTTTTTATTACAATAACCTCTAAAGCGATTGCAAATGTGATCAATTGTGAGGAGATTGGAGAAATCTCGAGAACTCTTTTTTGAGAACACCATCTTCCTACTTGGCATATCTTTGTAGATCCACCTAATGCATCAGTGGTCTTAAATCTTCTTCCTGATGCTATTTTTCGGAGTCAGATTCTGAATTCAAACTTACTGCCTATAAGGATAAGGATTTAGACCAAGTGGACCCTATTGAAAAAGACCTGCTTTTACTTTTCAATTCATATTTGAAGATTGATCTTCCTCAAGTTTTGTTTAACCATCTGAGATACTTGTTCAGCAGGGGGTTAACATAAGTTCTGAGGCTAGTTCTTCCAGGATTTAGAGAGACATATTTGAAGCTATCTATGAAAGATTCTGATGTTAGAATTCTGCATAGTTATGCTTTGTATTTTTCTTGAAATCTTTGTATTAAGCTGCTTATTAATAAATTCAGTGTTTCTTCATGCTTTTGTTCAGTTTTAAACTATTGAATATTAATTTTATGTTGTTCAATGGAATTCTCTAATTAATAGGAGAAAGAACTCAATGTATGCAACTTGCTTCATTAATAAAAAGGAAGCTATTACAAGACAATTGGATTTCCTAGTCTGTTGGATTAGCCCTAAGGAACTCCCTAAGATCATCTGACATGTCCAGATTATCTAAGAAACCTTGTGATTCTTCCTTAGCAAACTCCAAAGCCTCCTTTTTCAGTTTGTTTCTGCGTCTGAATCCAGAAGATCTTCTTCTGTGTGTCTTGACAAAGGATGCTGAAGAGGAGAGCACTTCTAAAGTTGTCCGCTTGCTTACAGATCCTTCAGCTGCTGCTTTGCCTTGGTTTGCTTGAGTTGTTGCATTTAGTAGTGCTACCTTCCTGAAATCTCTCTTTAGAACCCAGATTTGCTTCTGCATGTACATCTTGGTGTTTTATGGATTAAGGGATGATGAAAGAAAGCTTACTAGAGTCTTTTTATAGACGTGTTACTTACATTATCTTGAATTTAATTTTATTTAAGTACTGATTAAATCTTATCAGTACTCTAATAATGACTCTTGAAAATGTGATCTAGCAGTCTAACCTATTAAGATTCTCTGAATAACTATGAGTTTATGTTTGATCGGTTTTAACTGTCGTTTCTGTGTCAGTTTCACTTTGTTAATGTACTTTTAGAAAATCTAAAGAAAAATTACTAGAACGTACTTGCATTCTGAAAAGAAATCTTGGTCAAACAAACTATTTCATTGATATTAAACTGGTGGATTACAAAAATATTTTAAATAAAAGAACAATATCTTTATAGAAGAGATCCTTAACTAAAGCATCTCGTGCCCAACGACGTCCACTGTTGCCATAGACCACCTCTTCACTTTCAAAATCAATCACCTCTTCCTCTTCTGTGACTAGGAATGAGCGGTAGAACTTATTGTTGACCCTCATTTTATTCTTTGATCTCTTCATGCTTGTTCTCTTTGGCTTCAAAACTGCTACTGATGAACCTCCTTCTGAAGGTCGTTCAGGCACTGCTGAAGTTGCCTCTTCAGAAGTAAGTATTGCTGAGGGCAACAGATTAGTTGTAGAGGACTCAGAAGCAGCTATCCTCTGAGGGGATTGAATTTGTAAACTTGTAGAGCTCTCTATATCATCTGTTATAACATATGTGTTATGACTCTCAGGTTATATGTCCATATCTTTAGGTAGATGATAGATGAAAATGATTTAGGAGATGGATGCTTTTATAATGGCTTATGTGGATACCAAGAGTCTAAAATTAATCCTTGTTTAATTCTTAGAATAGTAAAGACCACTAAGACTTTAAAGCATGCACTATACAAACCTTAATGATTCTTATTACTTGATTACTTTTCCTCCTTAGAAACTAATCATGTAATGCTGATTTGAGATACATTTATTAGTGATACATTTTTCTATTCTTTTTCTTTTTTTTTCTTACTTTTATTCTTTTTGATGTGACAAAAGGGGGAGAAATAATAGTAAGTATTTAAGTGGAAATTGAACCCATTGAGTACCTATTCAGTTGTACATATTGTTCATTTATTATATTGTCATTTATTTTTATGGTTACCTTACCCAGGGAGTATTTTTACTTTCTTGTACATAGGTCTAAGGAAAAGCTTAAAAACCTCTGCCTTAGCCTATCAGACCCAGAAGGAGCTTGCAAACCTCATATTCTGGTGTTGCCAAAGAAAGTTAAAAGGGAGACATATTTTAACTCTCTTGTACATAATGTTAAGTAAGAGCTTACAAACCTCTGCCTTAGCCTATTAGACTCAAAAGGAGCTTACAAACCGCATATTCTGATGTTGCCAAAGGAAGTCAAAATGTTGCTATTTTAGTTTTCTTAAATATGGAACTAAGGAGGAGCTTACAAACCTCAGTCTTGGAACTGTTTAACTCAGGGGGAGCTTGCAAACCTCAAACCCTGTTGTTACTAAGAAGACTGATTTATTTTTTCTTGAAAAATAGTTCTTGGTTTTATAGTCAATAGAACTCAGCTGTGGACTATCAGACTCAGGAAGAGCTTAGAAACCACATACCATATTGTTGCATAGAAAATTAAATACCCAACGTTGTCCTTTAAATACTTGTGTTTGTCATCATAAAAAATGGGGAGATTGTTAGAACAATATTTGTAGCTTAGCGCAGACTCTGAGCTGAAGGCCTCAGCATTCAGATGAGTTACTACAATTGGTAATTATATATTAGCATCTGGTACCATTTAGAATTGCTGATAAAGTTGTGGATTGTCTGTACTGTTGAAAGCAGGTTGTATTGTCTTATCAGTCAGTCAACTAGAGTCTACAAGATTGCAATGCTCAAGAAAGGTTGGCATGCTATTGGGATATATTCTCTCAACGGCTCTATCAGTATATAACCTCTTGAAGGCTCAAAGGTTAAACGTGTTACACACTAGATTCAGAATCTGCTGTACATCCATCTTTAATGTCTCTTGTACTATGGGGCAAAAGCAAAGTCACTTGATCAAGTTATCTCTTCAACGACTAGTTTCTACAAAGGCTATAAATATGGCTAAAGATTCAATTTTGAATCTTAATAAGGATTTTTCAGATAAAGGAGTAGCAAGAACAAGAAATTACTAACTTCATTGTAATATGCATATTTTCTGTTGTAGGTTGTAAATGTAAAAGACTTAAGATTTCTTACCATTGAATATCTTAGAAATCTTAAGAGCTTTAGGTCTTTGTTATGGTGATTTCTCGTACCTCTGATACTTGTATCATGTACACCTTGTTATCTATTCTGTTCAGCCTTCAATAGTTTAGATCAAAGTCTTTTGTTATGTGCTTGAGTAGAAGTCTTATCTGATTGGGATTCAAGAAACAAGTATTGAGCCAAGATGCTTAAGCCACGTAAGTCTCATTTCCTAAGTGCTTGAGATGTGAAAGTCCTATTCATCTAGTTTGATTGATCAAGGGGAAGTCTCTGTCTGAGGGGCGTGAGCAAGAAGTCTTGAGTGCAGTTTGAGCAAGGGAAGTCTCAATCTGGATGGCCAGAAGAGCAGGAGGCTCGGCCAAAGGATGTGAGTAAGAAGTCTTAAACATGTGCTCTAAGCAATAGGAAGTCTCAACCTAAAGACCTTTGGAGCAGGTGGCTCGATCAAGAGGTGTAAGCAAGGGAAGTCTCAGACATATGTTCTAAGAAAGGGAAGTCTCAGACAGTTGGTTTGAGTACGTGTAAAATACTTATGCAAAAGCATAAGCGATTGTAATCACGAAGTGGTTATAATGAAATTCTCTTGTGAGGCAAGAGGACTGGACTACTCCTAGTTAAGGGAGGAACTGGGATAAATATTTTGTCTTTTATGTTGTTATTTTTTTTACATCTATTATATCCGCTACCAATGAATTAAACCATAGTATGAACATCAGTTTTGATTCTGAAACTCTGATTAGATGTTAAATTAAAAGAAAACGTGAAACAAAATTCAACCCCTCCTTCTTGTGTACTTTTCACACCTTCGTACCTGTCCTAAGAGCCACCTCGTCATGTATTACCAAAAAATGGTTGCTCATGTTGAAAATGAGAAACTCATAATCCAATGCTTCTAGGATAGCTTGAAGGGTTCTCCTTAAGTGGTACCTAAGCCTTGATCAAAGCCGCAACCATTATTTTCAAGACTTGTCTCTGCTCATTTGTTCTCCCACCCACAGGAACATATTAGTGAAAGTGCTTGGACAAGCTCACGTTACTCAAGACATAAAAGTTGGTCAATTTGATGGAATGGTTGCCAACATCACTGCTTGCAACACTTTGAGCTTCAGCGGTGGAGAGCTTCCTAAAGAAGGACATAATCATAATCGTACGCTGCGTGTATCAGTTAAGTGCCAAGAAGATACTTTGACAAGAGTACTGATATACACAGGTTCCTCTCTCAATGTTCTACCTAAGAGGACACTTGCTAAGTTAGCCTATCAAGGATAAAAAATGAGGCCTAGTGCACTGGTGGTCAAGGCATTCGATGGGTCACGAAGAACCGTCATTGGTGAAGTGGAGTTACCTATTTTAATTGGTCCACATGTTTTTAATATTACATTCCAGGTCATGGATATTAATGTTGCATACAATTTTTTACTGGGGAGACCATGGATACATGCTTCTGAGGCCGTAACTTCTACCTTGCATCAGAAAATGAAGTTTATTGTCGACAACAAGTTAGTAATTGTCTCTGGTGAAGAAGATCGTATGGTTAATCACCTCTCCTCCTTTCGTTATATTGAGGCTGATGAAGACGCTTTAGAAACTTCTTTCCAAGCTCTTGAGATAACAAATGTCGTTTTTGTAGAAGTGAAGGAATCTGTGGAGGAGGTCAAGCCGTCGTTTGCATATGTGAAGCATACGAAATCAACTATTGAGAATGGTAGTCTTGAAGGTTGGGGACAAGTTATTGATATCAGCATGAAGAAGGACCATTTTGGTTTGGGGTACAAGCCATCTGCCAAAGAAGGAGCTCTGGTCAGCGCAATTGAAGAAGACACTAAAGATGAAGACATATCAAATCTGGTGTATCAGTGTGAAGCAACATTGACCAATTGGGAAGCAATTGAGATTCCTGAAATTATTCCCATGTCAAAGTAATTGTTGTTTTCCTTTGTTTTCTAAATCCTTAGCTTTGTCCAAGGCTAATGGATCATGTTGTAGGGTCACTTTTAATTTTCAAAATCATCATGATGAATAAAAGACATTTTATTAAATTCTAGTTGTTCATTTTATTTATGTTTTTCCTGTTTTTTAAGAAAATGACAATCTTTTCAAAACTACTAAAAAAACATTGTTCCTTTTTTATTTTTAATTTCCATTTTTAATAAAAAGCAATCATTCCAAAACATGTAGAATCAATAAACCCGTTGAATCCAATGACTATACTCCCCATCCTAACTTTGAGTTCCCCATCTACCAAGCGGAGGCAGAGGGTTAGGAAGATTGTAATATTCTTGAAGAATTGGCAAGGCTGCTCGAGCACGAGTCTAAAGCCCTTCAGGAACACCAAGAGCCGGTTGAGATAATCAACCTTGGCATAGAGGAAGCGAAGAAAGAGATCAAGATTGGAGCCACGCTTGGGGCAAGCATTAAAGAGAGATTGATCAAACTGCTACAAGAGTTCGTGGATGTCTTCGCATGGTCATATCGGGATATGTGATGACACCAAAACACACTGCATATTTGGCTCGGATTGCACATGTTTATTGTTGTTTAGTTTTTATTTTATTGCATTATGCTTGTATTTTGTCTTGTTTTTAGATATATTTCCTAATAAGAGCCTTCCACGAAGAAATGAGCGAAAAGAGCAGAAAATAGAGTTTTGGGTGAAAATTACACACACGGCGTTCCACATGGCGTTGGCCATGGGGGGTAGCCATGACATGTAGGGTTTCTCCCATGTCCCAATGGTCACAAGACCATGTCCACCACCTCTTGTACACATGGCGGGCGTCATGTCTAGATGGCGGGCGTCATGTCTAGATGGCGGGCGCCATCTTTGATTTTGATGGTCTAGTCAAGAACGAAGAATAAAGCCCAAGACTACCACTTTTCTCTCCCACGGATTTTGAAGCTTTTACTTGGCTTCTAAGGCATCTTACCACTATAAATAGGACTTATTTTTTCATTTTCTAGGATCCAATCTTAGTTCTCAGCATAGGCATAAATCTAGTTGTTAGAGGCGGTAATCCGTCACATCGAGGGGTTATTGCACCATTGTTGTAATTGAGATTGGAGCATCGTAGCATAAGAGTTTAATCTTGTCGTCATTTTACTTTCTAGTCAGCTTTACTTTCCAGCACTATACCAGATTCAAATCTCTGATTTGGAGCAAGTTTTTATCCTATTCACACTTTTATTTTTATCTGCATTACCTTCTGCCTTGCTTTAAATTGTTTAATTTTCCGCACAATTTTTATATTGCTTTATTTCAAGAGATTCGTTTTCTAAACTGACCTTAAGTGTGACACTTTCGTTCTTACTTTTGAAAACCAATCTCGCACGTTTAATTTTCTAAACAATTTACATATCGCTTTATTTCGAGATTCGTTTTCCAAATTGAACTTAAGCGTCACACTTTATTTCTTACTTTTGAAAACCAATCACGCACGTATTTATTTTCCTAAATGATTTATTTTACAAAAAAGTTATTTATTATATTTATCACGCACGTATTTATCACCGTTATTTATTATATTTATCACGTATTTATTGTTTCGAAGGTACTCCATATGTTGTATTTGCAAAATTACTGTAGGGTCTGTTTTGGATTTTAATGAAATTTTTCTGAACTTAAATTGATCGGCCATTAAGTGAACGAGATCGTGTTTCTGTTTGCGTAATAACCATGACTATGTCGGGTAAGATCAAAAGTTGTCTGACACTTTAGATAAGAGTTGGTTAGTTTTTAATTGGTAAAAATAGCGAAAGTGCTTTATTAATTAATTAGGAAATTTTGGTATTATTAGAAAGTGATTTTAAAATTATTTTCGGAGGGGTTTATAGGTTTAGGATCCGGTTGGCCGAGCATATGCTGAAAACCCTTTGATATTGAAAATTTCCAATCAAAAACACTTTTTAACTGAGTCTGAAAGGTAATTATATAAAAAAGGATTTTTCACTTTAACACAAGATGTGACCGGTGCAGCGTGAGCGGATGGTATAGATTAAAGGTCAGATTCGGTTCTGATTATGCTAACGCAACGATTCCTTTTTAATTAACTATTTTTCGAGGAAAAAATATTGCCCCACAAGTATTACTACTTAGACAATAGGAGTATTGTTTGAATGATGAGAATTACATTCCAGTATGCCTTTGTTCTGACTTTGAATTTATTCCTTAATTATTATTATTTTTCTGTGCGTATTACGCTCTATTTTCATTAGCTTTAGATAAACACCGTTGCCACAACTAAGAAAAACACCCGGCGGAAAAACAGAAGAGTCTCCACCAAACGTTATTTATCCCAAAGAGAGGGAAAGGAAACGATCAAAGAAAAATTGAAGAATGGGAAACGACAAGGTCATTGCAACCAAATCTTGGGTTTGGGAGTCGGTTACGCAAGGGGAAGGTATAAGCACCCCTCACGTCCGTTGTACTCAACGGGATCCATGCTTGTTGTCTAATCAAAGGGTGGTTCATCTAAAAGCTACTGCTAAATGGAAACGGAGACAAAGAAAAAAGAAAGAGAATCGATAGAACATCGCCTCCCTATGCCTACGTATTCCTTAGTGAAATGGGAAAGTCAGAGTCAACGTAGTTAGAGAAACTACGGGTAAAAGAGGGGAAGGATGCTCGCTAAGACATCACTGTCTTGTGCCTACGTATCCTCACCTGGTATGAGAAATCAGAGCAAATGTAGTTCGGGTAAACAAAAACACATGTTGGTTAAGTATTTTTTATGAGTGGCATTAAGTTCCCATTCCAGCAGTTAGGGTCAATGCCTATTTGTGGTAGAACGGAAAAGTAACATACCCTTTTTGAAAATGAGTTTGCAACACAAATCCCGAAGGATAAAAAGGTTTGATTTTTTTTTTTTGATTTTTAGTGAAGTGAATTAGTTTGCTTTGTAATTCACGTTGCACAAAAGACTATGATATAGGAACGAATGCATCACATATCGCTCATGGGGCGTACACTAAACACTCTAGACAAGTGAGGAGAAACCCCCCAGTCATCATTTCCCATATGCTTAAGGCTCGTGGTGCACAATGTTAATGTTCTTTATTAAGTGTATTAGTATTGTTTTTTTGAGATGAGAAAAGAGAAATACGCATGAAAGGTCTAAGGGAAACTCGATCCTAACATTGTCATGCAAAATGGTCATAAGATCGGGATGCGCAAGGAAATTCTATCCTATTGTTAGCATGCATAAGATGGACCTAAGTTTGAGGTTAAAAGGGACTATCCTACTTGTTATCATGCATGGATGAAACTCCTAATGTCTCCCCTAATCTAAAATTTAATCGGAAATTAAATTGGACTAGGAGTCCTAAGGGAGCATGTAAAGGCAAGGCAAAAAACAAGAAAACAAGGTAAAAATAGCAGCTACAATACCACCTCCTACACAAAACAACAATAAAATCCAGCAAGGCAGCACAACAGCATTCAATAACTATTAATTTAGCACAAAAGTAGGTGTAAAAGGCAGGTAGCAAGCAAACATAGCAAACACAACATGCAAATTCAGAATAAGATAGCTGTAGAAAGCAGGGCAGCTGTCGCTACTGCGAAAATCGGCGCCGGCTGAACAGAAGAGTCGCCACCGTGCGTTATTTATCCCAAAGGAGGGAAAGGAAACACTCAGAGTAAACCTACCGCAAAGACGGGAAAGGAATGGTCATCGCAACCAAATCCTGGGTTCGGGAGTCGGTTACGCAAGGGGAAGGTATTAGCACCCCTCACGTCCGTCGTACTCGACGGGATCCACGCTTGTTTTCTAGTACGGATTGTTATTCTGTCTATTCTACAGGTCTGGGGTTAAAAGAAAATAAAATGACTCGGCAAAGTATTGCACTTTATGCCTACGTATTCCCGTCTGGAACGAGAAATCAGAGTCAACGTAGTTCGCCTACCTACGGGAAAGGAGGGGAAGGTTGCTCGCTAGGATATCGCATCCTATGCCTACGTACTTTCACACAGCATGAAAGATCAGAGCAAACGTAGTTCGGGCTACGGAAGACACAAGCTTGTCTGAATGTTTTTTATCTCCTTATGAAAGGGTTTTTCCTGACTAAGAGTCCAAGCGGACAAAAATGACACTTTGATGTTTGTTATCAGTCTTTTACGCAAGAACTGTCTTTTATGATGTTTGCAATCCCTGACGCACTAGAGACTATGATTTGAGGGTGACTACGTCGTATGTCACCCTAAGGGTGACACACTAAGCAATCAGGTTACTAAAGAGTGACCCTCCAGCAACCTTTCTCAAATAGCTTAAGGCTTGTAGCGTACGACATCGATTATCCTTATTACTGTGTTTTGAATTGTTTTGAGATAGAAGAGAAAGAATTCTAAAAAATCCTAGGGTTTGAAAGGGAATCAAAACTACCCTAATGTTATCATGCATGGATTACAACCTAATGTATGTCATAATTCCCTCCTGCACAGAGAAAATCAGAGATCCTAGGGGATAAACGGAAAAGAAACAACAAAAATACAATAAACAGTAAGTATGCATGAGATGCAGCAAAACAAGCAAGGCAAGGGAGTCCCACTCAACCTCGAACCTAAGAAAGCAACAGGCAAAGTGAATAAAATTCACTTCAAGCCTAAAGGGCAAGCAGCACAAGCCAACAGAATACAGAGAAAAACAAAAGGTGCAGAGGAGGCAGCCCAAGCAGCAACGACAAACTCCTACAACAAACAGCAACAACACACTCTGAACAACAAAGTTGAAATGACAACAAAGGTCTTATCTTTGAGCTAGATTCCATCTTCAAGCTTCTTCAATCTTCATCTCCAAGCTTTAGCAAGCACACTCCAAGAAGAGATTTGTCATCAAGATCAAGTTGCAATGTTGGCATACTTGCTGAAAACCAAAGGAATTCAACAAGAACCAACATCGAAGTGGAAGTGTATCCTCAAAAGTTCTACTCTCTAGGGTATGCCCCACTTCCCTCCTAAGGAGAGATGGAACTTCCCTAAGAGGACTTTGCATCATAGGATAGAATAGAAGCAAACAATGCATTCTATGTTTGATGGAAGAAATGAACTAATTCTACAAAAGCTCTCCCTAAAAGCCTAATTCTACCAACTCCTAAAACAAACTTAAAAGAGAAAGAAAGCTCCACTCCAAGCCCCACTCTTCTAGCCAAATCATCTTCATCATGTCCAGAAGCTCCTCTAAAAAGGAATCCAAAGTCTTCAAGCTCCAAGTCCACCAAACGCTCCAAACAAGGCAAAGCACTCAAGAGAGAACACCGAAAGCAACAATCATTTGCAAAACCCAAAAAAAATAGCAAACTAAATTGTAAAATTCTAATAAAATTCCTATGTGAACATGCATGTTTGAACATTCTAACATTCCAGAATCAGGACCTAAATCAATTTCTAGGTCATCTAAACAGTTACTAAATGAAATTTGGTCATGGGAAACCATTATTTGGGAAGGCTCTAAACTACACACCTAAAACAGAATCTAATCAATTTTAAAAAATCTAAGAAAATTCCAGGGGAAACCTATGGACGTCCTCTAAATCATATAGAAAGAATCAGCTCAAAAGCATAAAGCATCAAAGATAACAAAATTAAACAACTAGCAATACCAATTATGCATAACAATGGATATTAGCACAAAAGAAAATTTGTAACTAATTCAAATAAAATCCTAAGAATGCAAACTTAACTCCTACAGTTTCTTAAAACAATCAAGATCTACAGAAAAAAATTTCATAATTTTTCGATCATTTTTACTATTTTTAACGCAATTAATCCAAACAGTTATTAAAACAGAAAAAAAAAAGAACGAAAATGAATTAAACTAAGTTAATGTGCATTGGGTCAGGGGTGCGAACAACAGAATTCCAAAGCAATGTTCGTGTGGGCCTCGCGAGTGGGGGTGGGAACAGTACCCGCGCGGTACTGTAGCTGTTCCGGCGGTGACATTTTTTCGGTAACTTCCGAGCAACATAACTCCATCGATTCTTAACCGTTTCGCACAAAATTTTAGTCAAACTTGAAGGAAAAAAATCAAGGATTCCAAATATGCTCTTAGATTCCATCAAAACTCCATGATCAAAGAGATATATCATCATCAAGAAAACATACTCATCCAAAAAAATCTCTAATCCTTAATTTCTTGATCCTAATTTCATCTATACATTTTCCAGATCCTAACCACATGAATAATATAATCTAATTCGTCCTAAAACCATAGAAAAAGTGAATTTCACATACCGGCTTCGGAGCGTCGAAACAGAGTAGTTGGAGCTCGTTTTTTCTTGCCAAAAAGTGCGGAAAACCTTTGTTGAAGTTTGTTGGAGAAGATTAATTTCTTGATAACTCTTGAAAATGCTTTGAATCCAACTTTGATCTCTCACTTTTTCTCTTCCAAACTCCAATGTCAATCTATGGTTTTTGCACAAATGAATCACCAACCCTTGCTTTGAACCTCTTCACAAGTATATATAGAATGTATTTGAAGACCCTAGAAAGTTCTAGATTGATCCTATAGAATGTATTTGAAGACCCTAGAAAGTTCTAGATTGATCCAATGAGAAAATCAACTTCTCATGTCATGAAAATCTCTTCTTATGCTATGCACATACCATCTCATGTTTTGGCTTGCAATTCACTTGGTTATGAGTTTAAATTCTCTCCAAATGAGATATTGGAGGTGTATGGATGGAAAGGAGCCTTGCATTTGCTTGGAAGTGTGGTTTTGCATATGTGCCTTATGATGCAAGTAGCCCATTTACAAAGCAAGTCCTTTAAATAACCCTCAATTCAAAATTGTGGCAATGCAATTTTCTTTAAAATGCATTTTACAATCAAATTGGTATGTCATATGGCTTGTTTGTGACCTCTAACCCAAAATTTGATTTTTCCCACCAAACTTTATTTGACTTATTCCCTTTTTTTAGGCCATTTTAAGTGACTTTTTGAAATAAGCCGATCAATCCACCATAATGACTTATTTGACCTAAAAACATCATTTTAAGCACATTTCATGTTGAACAATTTTTCATTTGAGAAGTGGAACATGGAGATTTTGACCTATGCTCAAAAATGACCTGTAATTCAACTTTCCAAAATACCCCTGGATTGCCAAGACCATAACTTGAATTCTACAAATCCTCTTGAGGACTTCTAGTACTCAAATTAAAGTTAAGATCAAGATCTACAACTATTATGTTGGCCAAGAGTCCATTTGAAAACTCCTTGATGGGAAAAAGTTGCTTGGAAGTCAAGTGACTTTCACAGATAAATTTCAGTATCCTCTGGGGACCCATAACTTGCAAGAACCATAACTTGAGTTCTATAAATCTCCTTGAAGACTTCTAGTACTCAAATTAAATCTATTGAGATGTTTTACAAGTTTCATGTTGACCAAGACTTCATTTGAAACTTGCATTTTGACTTATCTGGCTTGGAAGTTAGGCCTAAATTAGGGGATTTTACACTGAAACCCTAATCTAGTAACTCCTCTTCTTATTTATTCCTTTTGATTTCTCCTTGGCACAACACCACACATGCATCCACATACCAATTCATGAATTCCACATACTCCAAGTAGGCCTTGATGCCCTCCAATCAACCATTTGACCTAGGGTTGACCCAGATGAAACCCTAGTTGACTGCATTCAGCTGTAGCTCTGGTACTTGTATTAATGATTTGTCTCATCTTCAAAATGACCCTCTAGGTCTTCCATGATCTTTGTACACCTTCCATGGCTCACACACTCATTGATGATCTTCAACAGATCCCCCAGATTGGGAGAGAAATCCACTGGTTGACCTTCAAACTTCTCAAAGCTTCAACTCATTTCTTGATTACATGGATGGTCTTGATCTTGAATAAAACCCCTTGATGGGCCTCTTTCTGATGAAAATGGCACTTGATCCCTTGTTAGATTCCTTGTTATGCTATGTTATGCAAATGATTAGACTATGTACATAACTTAGTATACAAATGATAATGCAATTGAAACGTAAACCAAGTGAAATAGGTTGAGCAAATTTTAGGGTGCAACAGCTGCCCCTATTCAAACGGCTTGGACCCGACTGGGTGAAGAGCGAACGACCTTCAAACATTCGAGGTACGAGACGGTTGAATACCAAGAACCCGAAAATTTGCCAACCGTAGAGATAAACTGCACCACTGCTTGGGGAACAACATTCGTCAATTGAACTTGATTGTTACGGTAACAACTGTTCAACCACCTAATACAGATCTGATTTCAACACTAACTGCCCGTGCGGCACCAAACTTGTCAATGTAGGAATAAACTGGACAACTTCACTGGGGAAGTACTTCTGTCAACAAAACATGACTCTGCCACCGATACAGGAAAAGAGCTCCGCCATCGCTACGGGAAAATAACTCCGCCACCACTACGGGAAGTACTCTGGGAAAATAACACTGTCATCACTGCGGGTAATACCACCGCCACCACTGCGGGAAATACTCTGGGAAAATACCACCGTCATCACTACGGGTAAACAACACTGCCATTGCTACGGGTAATACTCTGGGAAAATAACACTGCCATCGCTACGGGAAATACTTCGCCACCACTACGGGAAATAATCTTGTCATCACTACATGAGAAGAACACCGCCATCGCTACGGGTAATACTCTATCATCACTACAGGAGAAGAACACCGCCACCGCTACGGGTAATACTCTGTCATCACTACAGGGAAATAACACCGCCATCGTTACGGGTAAACAACACCGTCATTGCTACGGATAATACTCTGTCATCACTATAGGAAAATAACACCGCCATCGCTACGGGTAATAACTCTCTGTCACCACTACAGGAAATAACACCGCCATCGCTACGGGTAATAACTCTCTGTCACCACTACAGGAAAATAACACCGCCATCGCTACGGGTAATAACTCTCTGTCACCACTACAGGAAAATAACACCACCATCGCTACGGGTAATAACTCTCTGTCACCACTACAGAAAAATAACACCGCCATCACTATGGGTAATAACTCTCTGTCACCACTACAGGAAAATAACACCGACATCGCTACGGGTAATAACTCTCTGTCACCGCTACAGGAAAATAACACCGCCATCGCTACGGGTAATAACTCTCTGTCACCACTACAGGAAAATAACACCGCCATCGCTACGGGTAAATACTCTTGAATGCAGCTCCTCTGCCTATCTTTGCAGTAGCTAACTCCATTAGTCAAATGGGTAACACATAATGGTCCAATCTTTCAATGGAAATAAATCTGAAAAGGACTCTACTGGGGATTTTCTGAACTCAAACTGCCAGACACCTACTTTGACATAGGCGGCAGCTTCTACAACTTGATTCGCGAAACCTTTTGATAACGTCATAACAACAATCTTGAAGAAATACTCCGCTGGAGGGGTAAGAGAAACTTAACCAAGCAACTATGTGGGGAATAATGACAAGGCAAACATTATCGCCACGTGTCTCATGCTGAGACATTTAATATTTGGTAATTGATCTGAGCAAGAGCTCTCTCCACCTGCAAGGGAAACAACACTTGGATACCAAAGGTTAACCAACCTGGCCTATGTTTCAAAATGCGCATGTTTCAGAATGGCGTAATGCTCCGTACAACACGGATATGCTACGCGTTTTTTGGGTGGATGCAAATATGACACTATATGCAAATGCAAATGCAGGCTCGAGCTGCTAGGGAAACTTTGATAAGCTCGCTTCAACACGGCTGTTGAAAGCAGATACCACCATGCTGGGATGAACGGGTATCATAAAGTCCTCCGCCAAAATAAATGCCGAACATACAACCAACTCCCCGAGGAGAGATTAAACTTTGATTTCCACTGGGAGGAAAGAACACCTGCTGGGGAGAGTAACTCCGTTGGGGAAGAATCGACTCTCTTGGGGAAAGTAAACTGACTGAGCAAGAAACAACTCAGCTGGGGAACAAGGGAATCCTTCTAGAGGAAACGATGTTGTCCGGGCATAGCTTACCAACTCGGAGTTACCACTCCGCTGGGGATAATCATCCTGACGAAGGCATGACGACCTGTGGGAAGAAAACCATCTTCTATGGGAATAATCCTTCTGAACCAACTATGACTTGGCTAAACTCTGCGGGAACCCTCCAAACTGGGGATTGATCGTTCACATACTCGACTCCCTGGGGAGTGCAACCTCTGCAAGGGATACTGGTTTTAACTGGCTGGGGATATCCTCTGGGGAAAATAATCCCTCCTTCGGTAAGGGATAACATCATCTCCACCTCTGGGGATGAGGCACGATCTGATGGAGAATAGCGTCAAATAAAGTCAGGTCCTTTATCCCGAGACTCAGGCTGGGGAATACGAATTCCCTCCACTTTCTTGGAAATTTGCCCCCAGGATACCAACATGCCCCAGTCTGAATTCTAGGACACCTCGTTTTGAAAGGAAAAAGTCTGTCATGAGACCACCTCGCAACGACTTGCCCCTGAATCGGCAACAATTTTGAAAAAGACCCTACAATTTTTGTACCCTGACGGCCAGACATGAACCACTTCTGCCTCTCGAACCTCGAAGAGGTGTGCCAACAAAATAGCTTTCGTGCCCTTGGGGTGACCTGTCCCAGTCTTGCAATAATCTTTTTCCCCTGATCGACTGATTCGTGGAGCAGTGCCCATAGCTGCGAGAGATTTGCCAAATCTCGACCTAATTGCCCCAGATTAACTGATTTTTGGATGGCTGACCTTACTGGGGGTAACCGAACGTGCCAAGTATGATTGGACTTCTGTCGGGGATTTCTTACCCATGCCAATGAAGATTGGACTTTGCTGGGGAAAACAGACGGAGTCTTCCTGCGTACCGACGAGGGTTGGATTTCGAAATGATGCGCCAACACGGATTGGGCCTTACAGCGATTGCCAATATGGATTGGGCTTTTAGGCCATCCGGGATGGGTCATACACGCCTGACGCTGGACAACATCTGGTCTGAATTCACGGTTTCCAGTTGAAGGGTCAATAGACGGTAACACGATTTCCCGACAATTTGTCTCAAACTTGAAGATCAGCTGAATCTGCTCCAGTAGCTCTGAGTAACTCTGATAACACGGAGAAGAACAAATCCTTCGCTTCTGATATGCCCCATCCTGTGGGACCTTTGTGGGATAGTCCTTAAAAGGAAATCTGAAAATCTGTACCCTGATGGTTTGATATGAACTGCCCCAGCATTCTGAACTTCAGAGAGATACTTCAAATCAAGTGCCTCTCGAATAAGGAATAACTTTTGCGCCCTTAGGATGGCCTTCCCCTGCATCCGTACCCCGAAAGGATTCACCCTCAATCAAACAACTCTCAACATGGTTGGCTTCACCATCTCTGAAGTGATTTGCCCCTTGAATGAGCGTAGAAGCGACTTAACCTGATCTGATCTCACACTGGAAGGATCTATCCTCAAATCACAGCATTCTGGATGATTGCCCCTGATTGGGTCTCGAGAAGATTCGCTTCTGATCAACTGCTTCTCAAACAAACTATCCCATAATCAACTGATGCTTCGGGACTTGTACTTAGACCAACTGATTCCGAACTCACTGGAAATCAATGCCCCGGATTCACAGGGTTTCTCAACATTCACCATTCTGATCCAGACCACTGAATTATTCAGTCCTATTTGATTATTCCCTGTTGTAATTTCCTTCATGTCAACTACTGACCTGCAAGTAAAATTGTTTATTCATGAATGGTAATTTTAATGCAGTGTTCATGCTGATTTTGAAAAAAGTTGTGTTGTCACTCATTTACATGTCATGATTGTGAGTGACGAATGAACCAGAGTTCAAACGTAGTGCTGATGTGATCAGTGAAAAGTACAACAAGAATATGATTAGCAAATCAAGAAGGAGTCAGGTTACTCAACCTTATCGTAATGCGCTTTCAAAATAAACCCTACCTCAATTAGGTCTTTTAAGGGTTGTATCGTGGTCGGGTTCACGGTTCGTGAAACAAAGGATATTTGGCTCAAATTACGATTTGTACCCACCCCTTCTACGTGATGATCTCCGATCCTAATGTTCAATTAACTTGGCACAAGCGCTCGCCTCTTCGAGAGGTATGTTGAATGGTAAGAACCATAGTTAGTGAACTCACAAGGTTTTTCGGAGTGATAGTTACTCCTTTTTCGTTTTCGGTGTCTATATCTACACGACTTTGTTCCTTGTTCGAGGATTTTTCTATTGATATTTGTCGCTACTGCGAAAATCGGCGCCGGCTGAACAGAAGAGTCGCCACCGTGCGTTATTTATCCCAACGGAGGGAAAGGAAACGCTCGAGGTAAACCTACCGCAAAACGGGGAAAGGAATGGTCATCGCAACCAAATCCTGGGTTCGGGAGTCGGTTACGCAAGGGGAAGGTATTAGCACCCCTCACGTTCGTCGTACTCGACAGGATCCACGCTTGTTTTCTGGTATGGATTGTTATTCTATCTACTCTACAGGTCAGGGGTTAAAGGAAAATAAAATGACTCGGTAAAGTATCGCACTTTATGCCTACGTATTCCCATCTGAAACGAGAAATCAGAGTCAACGTAGTTCGCCTACCTACGGGAAAGGAGGGGAAGGTTGCTCGCTAGGATATTGTTGCACCCTAAAATTTGACCAACCGATTCTCCTATCTGGTTCATGGTTCAGTTCGTATTCGCAAATCAGATGCATGACATTTGAGCACAGACAGAGGATGTCAGGGTTGCAGCTTGGGTTTCATTCACCGGATATTTCAGATCCAGTCTGAATAATTAGGGTTTTATTTTCGGAAAATTGTGCGCTTCTCGGTGTTTGCAGCTCACATGGTGGTTTTCGGGATATTCTGATACCAGGGGTTTACTGTTCGATTCGATCTAGTCTCGCGCGCTCTTTTATGGTGGTCATTTGCATTTGTCTGCATTCTTTTAGGGTTTAATAGCTTTCTGTAGATTTTAAATAGGCTTTAGGGATTTTTTAGAATTTAAATAGGTTTTTTAACATTTTTTAATAGTTTTAAATCCTTTTCTAGATCTTTATAGAATTTTTAATAGATTTAATAGATTTTTTTTAGAATATAATAGATTTTAAATGTTTTTAGAATAATATAAAAAGAATATAGTTTTTCTTTTATTAATAATAGCTTTTTTAATAGTGTTAAATAAATGGTATAAGATTTTATTAGAATTAATGGGGTTTTAATAGGATTTTAAATAGGAGTCATTAGAGTTTTAATGTTTTTTTTAGATAATAGAGTTTATTAGAGTTTTATTAGATTTTAATCATTTTTTTAGAGTTAATTAGGACTTAATTGGTTTAATTAGAGTCTAGTATTAGTTAGATTTTAATTGAGTCATTTAGATTTAATTAGAATTAGATTAGTTTAATTGTAGTTTTAGAATTAATTAGTCAGGTTAATTAGTTAATTAGGTTTTGATTAGTTTTAATTAGACTTAATCAGTTTTTTAATCCATTTCCATATTCAGTTTTTTTGGAGTTTTGTGATCAATTTCGTGGGCCCAGCAGATTTTTGGAGGCCCAACAATCAAGGCCAATTCGTTTTTGGTTATTCTCAGTCCAGCAGTGACACTTGTCACCTATAAAATGATCCACGCGTCCATCCATGGAGGGACCCACCTCACAACTCTCTGCACTCAGCAGCCACACACGCGTCCCACACTCTCTCTCTCCCTTTCTGCCACGCGTCCCACTAACCCCATCCTTCTGCCACTTGTCCACTCCTCTCACCTCGCCGGAGAAGCCACCGCCGACCATGCATCCACCTTGACCAACAACCTCCGGCCACCCTAACAGTCTCCGGCCGTCGTCCCTCACCGGAAACTGCAAACTTGCAGAAAATCCCCAGAAACACATCCGATCGTCCCTTCCTCCTCCGTCCGCCTTCATCAATACCTCACCGGAGAACTTAACCACTTCGCCGGAAACTTCAAACAATTTTCCATAACACATCCATCTCCATCGTTCTTCAAGAACAATTTTCCAAAACATTCAAACCTCCCTCGTTCTTCAAAGAATTTTTCCAGAACAAGGTCAAACCTTCATCGTTCTTCAAGAATTTTCCAGCGGCCTTCAACTTTCAGTTTTTTCCAGAAAGATCTCCCACTCTCTTCTCCAGATCGTTCGAGCAAGCAACTTCTAGAGAACCTCCAGATCTTCGTCTCTCTCGCGGCGATTTCCTTTGAAGCTTCAAGAACTCCACGAGCCGGTTCTTGATTCGTCTCCAGGTACACATCTTTTAAAGCTTGACGCTAGTTATTCTGCCTGATAGAATGAACGTTGATTATGTTATTTCGCTGGAATTTAGAATTCATAGAGTTTGTTTGTTTGTTTTTTGGAGAATGATCTGAGAGGGTCTGGTTGAAGACTCTTGAGAGTAGGATAGAGAGAGGAGGGAGAGAGCTTGCAAGCGGCGTTAGGGTTTTTTGGTGATGAACAGTGATCTGAGTTTGGGGAAGAAAAGAGGGTTTTGTGGATTGTTAAGTTGGATTAGGGTTACGGATTGGGTCCAAGGCCCAAATTCGTTTTGCTGAAGCTCACCCCCATTATGCTTGTTATCCCCCCCCCCCCTCGTGTGAGAAGATAGAATGGATTTTGATGGGCTTAGTACAAATCCTGCTACCCGCACCCCCTCATCTCAGCCCAATAAGAATTACACTAAGATTCCTTACTATCTGCACCAGCGGTTTTTTCTTTTTCTTTTATTTTTTCAATGATTTTCTGAAGTGTGGTGGGCCTGCGCACCCTTTGATTTTCACCCCCCTCAGTCTGAGCCCATTTGAAAATAACTAGAGAATTGCTTTTGCTGCACCCCCCCCCCTTTTTTTTATTATTTTCTTTTCATTTTTGTTTGTTTGTTCATATTAGAAAATATTACATTAAAAATAGTAGGATAATCCATTTAATTCCATTCTTTTTTTTGTAGACTCATAATTCAATGTAGAATTTTATAATGCAAAAACATTAGTTTAATCATGCATTTTCATTTTAATTGCATTTTTTACATGTTAATTGATTTTAAAGTGTATTTTGTGGATATGTCTGCCTTGCAGATTTTAATTCTTTCATCTGGTATTGAATTTTGTTTTAGTTTTTTAGTATGTTATACTAGACTAATGCATGTTCCCCATAGGATTTTAGTGGATTTTTTTAGAGATTGATTGATATGGTTTTAGGGTGAGAGAATAGAGACCTCACAACTTGTTGGTAACCCTTGACCATTCATATATTAGGGATTGTTTAGTAGCCTTAGAAGTTGACTTAGGCTTTGAGATTTGATCTTGGGATCATAGAGCCATGTAGGTCTCCCCTAGATTTTTGGTAGATTTTTATAGGGTGTTCTGTTATTTTTGTTTGAGCCTGAGAATAGGAGAAGTCTTGATAGGCTTTTGACTTTGAAGTTCAACTGTGGTTGAACTTCAGAGATAGTTTCTTGTGGTTTGAGGATTTGTGGTTTCTTCTTGAAGATGGAGGCTGGTTGAAGTCTTGGTGGAGCTTGCAGGGGTGCATAGATTGAAGGCCTAGTCTAGGAGCTTGTTCTCTGTTTGTGAGGTTTGAGATCATGAAGTTTGAAGGGAGTTTATGGTACTTTCCTGAGGAAGGCACTGTAGATGGCTTTCATCCTTTCTTCTCACCTCTTTCCCAAGTACCCAATGATGTGGGAGCCTTCATGTGAGTTTAGTTTCTCCTGAGGAGGAATGTAAATTGATCACAGTTGTTGAGCCACATGGGATATGATTCCTAAGTGGAAGCCTCCTAGTACTTTCCCGAGGAAGGCACTATGGGTCTGTTCACTTAGTTCCCTTAGTTCATCTTGGATTTCTTAAGTATCCAATGATGTTGGAGCCTTCATGTGAGTTTAGTTTCTCCTGAGGAGGAATGTAAACCGATCACAGTTGTTGAGCCACATGGGATACGATTCCTAAGTGGAAGCCTCCTAGTACTTTCCCGAGGAAGGCAGTATGGGCCTGTTCACTTAGTTCCCTTAGTTCATATAAGATTTCTCAAGTATCCAATGATGCCGGAGCCTTCATGTGAGTTTAGTTTCTCCTGAGGAGGAATGTAAACCGTTCACAGTTGTCGAGCCGCATAGGATATGACTCCTGAGTGGTAACCTCCTGGTACTTTCCCGAGGAAGGCACTATGAGTCTGCCTACTTAGCTCCCTTTCTTTGGTAAGCTTGTTCTGAAGCTTGAAGACTGGGATTGATTTCTCTTGTGTAGAGTTTTGCTTAGGGTTTTGCTTAGAGATTTGTGTAGGGTTTTGCTTAGGGTTTTGTATAGGGTTTTGTTCAGGAGTAGCTCAGGGGTTTGTTTCAGGGTTGTTTAGGGGTCCTGCTCAGGGTTTTTGGTTTAAGTTTTGGATAGGGGCTTGGCAGGCTGGTTTGCCTTCTCTTTTGTGATTGTTTGACTTGTGTGGTGCTGTGCTGCATTAGACTTAGGGGTTCATATAGATATTTCTGAGGTAGGTGCATCTTAGAGATAGGCCTTGTGTGCATGAGAAGTTGAGGTGGTCCTCCTTCTGCTTGTTTGTTATTTAGTGGCTTTGCTTGCTGGTATTTGGTAGAGCTGAGCTCCCTTACCTCTATGGTTTGCGGCCTTTGTGCCTTGTTTGTTTGGTCGTTGCATTCATGCATATTTCCAGTATTTCTTTACTTTGCAGTATTTCCTGTTTGCTGTTTAGTCCTGTTGCCATGATCCCTTAGGAGCTCTAACTTCTCCATTGTGGAGGAGTTATGATAGACATTAGGATGGTCAACCAGGCATGATAACAGTAGGTAGATTCCCCTTTTTAGCCATAGTTTTAGGGTGTCTTTTCCCTTTCTCAGCAATAGGAGCTCTTGAGCAGCTTGTGTCGTAGTTAGCCGAACTATAGCTGCTCTGATTTCTCGTATCAGACGAGAATATGTAGGCATAGGATGCGATATCCTAGCGAGCACACTAACAACTAACCTTTTGTTCTCTCGCGGCTGTGCGATCGAGACTTTCCCGCTGACGACTGATTGTTACCCTTTCTCTTGCCCTTGCGCATTTGATACCAGACCGTAGTTGTAGGTTCCCGAACCTTTGAAACCATTTTATTTTCTCACTGCTGTGTGAGAGCGCCCAGTTTAGCCGTAGTTAGTCGAACTACGTTTGCTCTGATCTTCCATGCCGTGTGGAAGTACGTACGCACAGGATGCGATGTCCTGGCGAGCAACCTTCCCCCGTCTAGACGTAGGTAGTCGAACTACGTTGACTCTGACTTTCCCATTGCACGAGGGAGTACGTAGGCCCATAACAGCGTATGTTCTGTCGAGTCCTGTCCTTTTCTTTTCTTTTCAGACTGACCATTAGCGTAGATAGATAAACACACCCTTTTCCTTATAAACACCAAGTGTGGATCCCTTCGAGTACGACGGACGTGAGGGGTGCTAATACCTTCCCCTTGCGTAACCGACTCCCGAATCCAGGTTTTGGTTGCGATGACCATACCTTTTCCCGTCTTTGCAAGGTTTACTTCGAGCGTTTCCTTTCCCTCCGTTGAGATAAATAACGCACGGTGGCGACTCTCCTGTCAGCCGGCGCCGATTTTCGCAGTAGCGACAGCTGGCGACTCTGCTGGGGACTCATAGCATCTAGGGACTTTTCCCATCCCTTATGCTGGGACCGTTTCCCATCCCCTACGCGAGTCAATCCTAGCGCTTGGGTGTTTATTTGTTGGGTGTTGTGCATATGTGTTTTATCTTTCCGCACTTTACTTTTCCGTACCTTTACCTTTCCGCATTTACTTTCAGCACTATATTATTATGATTATTGTTGTGGGAGAGGGAGGTTACTATGAGTGAGAAGCCGAACCTGGGCTTGAGTATGCACCTAGACATAGTTGCGGAGAGTAGTAGACGAACCTGTCTGCTGAGCAGGCACAGTTCCCTACGAAATCTGCGCTCAGACGAGGTTCTCGCAGAGGTGCTCCTTTCCGGTCCTGAGGATCTGAGGGGAGTCCAGACGTGAGGATTGTCGACTCTGGGGACCGATCATTTGGAAGTCAGCTAAGTGAGGCCTCTTCATGACTTGATGATGCCACTCCTTCTGGGAATCGTATCGTCACTCATGAAAGTCTGTGACGCTGATGACCGCATAGGATGCCGTACCTTCGTCCGTGGATTAGGTCCATACCTGTGAGGGGATTGGGTTATTGCAGGAAAACTGGCCTTCAGAAACCATGATTCAGTATTTATCAGATGATGTTCTTGATTCATCTCCAGGTGTGTTGTTTGGATCGGATGGGTTTCTTGTTTGGGGTTGATACTATTATCAGATGGTTTTCTCGCCAGATACAGAGGTTCAGATGGATTTCTTACCAGGGGATTGGTATTTTGAGTGTCAGATGATAGTTAGTGTCACGAAGTTCTGGTGACTGTGGTGGTTTTCTGTTCTTGATATCACAGAGATGTTCCTCCTCAGGCTACAGCATGGCCCCTGTGTTCGCTGATTGCATCATTTATCATATTGCATTATTGCATTACCATTTGCATCCAACTAACGTGTGTGTATTGCAGGTACATATTTTCCCTCCCAATTCCGGTGTTTGTTTCCTAGCAAGACATGGAAGCCATGAAGAGAGTGTTACCCTACAAATTCCCGTCTCCAGATATCAGTCTGTTGTCAGAGTTAATGACTATTGCTAAGAAGAGGGTGATGGGAGATTTCAGGAAGACATATGGTAGGATCCTGACTTATGTTTACCAGCCCTCGGCTTATGAGATCAGCGGCATTTATACCCTATTGCAGTTTTATGATGCGGAGCTCAGGTGCTTCGTATTTCCTGACTTTGTCTTGGCTCCTACCCTAGAGCAGTATTCTGCAGTCTTGGATATACCGATTCGCGAGCAGATGCCTTTCTATCACACGGACGTTAAGCCGGATCCGGCTAAGCTTTCTGCCATTCTGTACTTAGGAGAGTTTGAGCTGACGGGGAAGATGATCAGAAGAGGAGATGTGTGTGGATTTCCGTTGGATGTTTTGGTGGAGAAGGCTCGGGAGTATGCCAAGAAGGGTGGCTGGGTTGTTTTTGACGCCATCCTTGCTGTGTGTGTTTATGGCATTGTATTGTTCCCAAACATTCCTGATTTTGTTGATGTAGATGCTTTCTATATTCTGGCTGCAAAGAACCCAGTTCCTACCTTGCTGGGAGATATCCACCATTCCACTCACTACCAAAATGAAAAGCGGTGAGGAAGGAATGTCTCCTGCTGTGTACCTCTACTGTGCAGGTGGTTCACTAGTCATATGCCGAAGTCAGGGCCTTTTGTCACTTCTATCGATTCTTTAGGATGGCCTGAGCGCTTAATGGGGTTGACTTCTGAGAATGTGGTATGGGTTAATGAGGAGGTACTCGGAGTTGAGGTCATATACAGATGCGAAGGATTCCCTAATGTTCCTTTGATAGGAAGGAAAGGGTGTGTCAATTACAACCCTTCCTTATTAATCAGGCAGTTTGGGTATGCACCTCAGGAAGCGCCGAAGCCCGAAGAGATGCAGGAATCTCTGTATCTCACTGGGGCAATAGAGGATGAGATGTTGATCAAGCTTGATAAAGCCTGGAAGAACCTGCATAAGAGAGGGAAGCCTTCATGTAGCAAAGGGGGTACTCGAGTTCTTGGTCCGTATGTGGAATGGATTTGTGCACGAGCTACGAAATTCCTTATGCCTTATCCTGCAGTTCAGCCATTGTATCCTTCTCCGGTAGAGGAGCCTACCACTATAGACATGCAGGTATACAAGCAGCTGATGGCAGAGAAAGAAGAGTTAGCAAAGGCTAAAGAATCTTTAGAGAAGGAGAATGCCCAGCTTCGTCATGAAAAGATTGAAACAGGATATTTTTCCAAGCAACAGGCCGAAACTTTGAAACATCTGAAGACTACTTTATTGGAGTTGACTGAAACCAAGAAGCGTCTGGAGTTAGATGTAGACTCAGTTAGCAGTGTATTGGCTACTAAGAAACAAGAGCTGGAAAGGGCCTACACGAAGTTAGCTAAGTTCAGAGAGCACTGGGATCTCACTATGGCCAAACACAAAGAACGGGAAGAAGAGCTGAAGACACAGGTTGCTCAGTTGGGAGAACAAGTTAAAGTGAAGACTGAAGAGCTTGAAGAAGAAGCATGCCGTTGATACGAGGCTGAACGCCAACTGATTGATGCCATGAAGAATCTGGAAGATTGTCAGCGCAGAGCAGACGCCAAGAGACCCAAACCTGGGGATGGTGCCCAGGATAAGGCCTGGGAAGACTTTGTCAGAGATATCCAGGGAACGGTCAGAAAAAGGGATCAGTTGATAGAAGGATTGATTTATCGACCGGATCACCCTGAGACGAAGAAGCTGGTTGAGGATTTCCGCGACCGTACTCGCACTTGATTTTTCTCTTGTATTTTGTGTGTTGAGATCACCACCAGGCATGTTGGTCGGGATCCTCCTTTATCATCTCAGTTGTATGGAACATAGTTGTGTAACATCTTGACGAGACTGTTATTCTAATAAATATATGAGGGTTTTTCTAAATATTGTCTTTATGGTTTCTCTCGTCTTGCTACCACTGACACTGGAATTGGAGGGGAAATACCCCCAATGCACACATGCACGTTAGCATTTTTTGTATTTTTGTCTGCATAAATCATATTGCATAGCATTTCTCTAGCTGGCCAGAGCACTTATCCAGCCTTTGTTTCATCCAGAGGGTGATTCTCGGGGGATTGCTCGAGGCAAGAGTGGAGTGTTGAAGACGACCAAGGGGCTGAAGCAGATTCGAGCAGATTTGAGCAGTGTAGTCGGTTACAGGTAATTGGTAGCTATGTCTGAAGGCAATCTCCAGGCTACTAACACCTTGATAGGGTGTTGATGACGTCCCACCCTCGGTATGATTCTATGGAAGACTTCCCGCAAGCGAACAACGTTACTGCAGACCAAGTGGTACAGCCTACTGTTGAGAACCGAAATCGACATGAGCAGTTTGTTGCCCGAAATGAACGTCCTCCTCCTGTTATCAATCAAGGTGCTGTTTTCCCTGAGAGGAACCCACGCAGAGATATCCCGGTAGCCAGGACTGTAAACTCAAGAGCTCTTGAAAGTGATAGAAGGTTCCGAGCATTGGAAGAAAGAGTCAAAGCTTTGGAGGTCAAAGATGCTGTTAACCTGAATGTTGCAGACATGTGTTTGGTTCCTGACCTGGTGTTGCCGTATAAGTTCAAAGTGCCGGAATTCGAGAAGTACACGGGAGATAGCTGTCCGAAGCTGCATTTGATGATGTTCTGTCGTAGAATGACTTCGTTGGTGCGAGATGACAAGTTGATGATCCATTGCTTTCAGTATAGTCTGACTGGGGCATCCTTGAGGTGGTATGTGCAGTTAAGGAGTAATCAGATCCGATCATGGGTGGATTTAGCCAGAGCTTTCATGAAGCAGTACAATTACAACCTGGATATGGCTCCCAGTCTCGTACATCTGCAAGAATCATCTCGGGCGGAGAATGAATCATTCAGAGGGTATGTGCAAAGATGGAAAGAATTGGCTGCCAGTGTTCAACCACCGCTTCAGGAAAGAGAAATGGTTGACATCTTCTTGGGTACTCTGAAAGGCCATTATTATGACAAATTGATCAGTTGTACAAGCTTTGTGGGCCTGATGAGAATGGGGGAGCTTGTTGAGAGAGGACTCAAGAGTGGAAAGCTTCGAGAGGCACCTTATATCCCAGTTGATAAGAATGAGTCAGTTGTCAGTTCTCAAGAAGAGTGGGAAGAAGGAAATGATGTCATCTCAGAATCTCTAGCATCTCAGGATCGATTTTCAGACACTTCAAGTCAACGGTCATCCTGTCGTCGATCGCGTCAGCACGCCCAACGAAGACCAAGGAAACCTGAAAGGCAGTTTACTCAGCTACCGGTGTCGTACAGTCAGTTGTTGCCAGATCTGGTCAGAAGTGGATTGATAGTGCCGAAAGAGACTAATCCAATGATTCCACCATATCCTCCAGGTTTTGATGCCAGCGCCCGCTGTGAGTACCATGTTGGGGAACAGGGGCATTCAACGAATGATTGTAAGGTGCTTAGAAGTCAGGTTCAGGATTTGTTAGACTCTAACCGGATTTTCATCACGCCCCAGGGTTTTGTTCAGATTTATGATTCTCCGTCATCCAGTTGTGTGGGTTCATCAGTTAATGGCATGGAAGACTCCACGGGAAGTGTGTGTTCTGAAGATTGTCAATCAGAGAGTTCAGTTGGATATGGGAGAAGTTTCTAGAGGTTTCTGTGCCGGGTGTCGCATTTGTTTTCTCTGCTTAATCCGTTTAGCTTTTGTGCACTATTGTTGGCTGACCACCACCAGGATTGTTGGCTGGGGTCATTGTATTCGTACTCATTTGTGCTTACGTGCTGATTTTGTTGGTTGTACATGTGTGGGCAGTGTTCGTCTGGGTGTTTATAGCTTGAGTTTCTCTTTGCCTTGTCTTGAATATGTGTTTGCTTTCTGCTTTGCATTATCATGTAACAGGTACATCAGAACCGTGGGTCTTATTTCCTCATCGTCCAGTTTGTTGCAGGAATTCCTTCAGAGATATGGATCAGAATCAGGTTGAATTGGTTGAAGTCCGAAGCCAGCTGGGGCAGATGATGAGAGACATGCAAGAGATGCGTCTGGAGCAGAAGATTCTCAAGGAGGAGAACAGTCAGCTGAAGACCCAAATGAGCTTGATCATGGAAGTCGTCAAGAATGTGCTTAGGAAGGAGGATGATCAGCTATTTGAGGCCGCGGTGAAGGAGCTCGCGCCACCTGTGCCTGTGGGACCTGAGCAACAACAACAAAAGATACATCCGGCTCAACGGAGGATTCAGGAGGGGAAGCCAAAGAGGATATTTGAGGCGCCACCTACAACGTATGCTGAGCTCTTGCAGACTTTATTGAGGTTCAAGATGGTTGAAAAGAGAACGTTGGAACCACCCACAGGAGCGCTTCCTCATGGGTACGATGCCAGTAAGCAATGTGAATTTCATTCTGGGGCACTCGGACACGACATCGAGGGTTGTCATGCTTTTAAGCACAATGTTCAAGACCTGATTGACTCAAAAGATATTGAATTCTCGCCAAGCGGTGTAGCTGTACGTATTGCTCCTATCCCAGTTGATGTTAAGATGATGGATGCTTCTAAAGCTGCAGTAGGTCAGAAACGTATCCTGGACTCCATGATGTCAGAATCTCCATGCCCACAACTGTTGCCTATTCCTGGGGCAGATCTGAGAAAGAAAATGGCTAAGCATAAGGAGTGCCTTAATCAGTACAGTGAAAGTCAAGAAACCGATGTTGTATTTGCTACAAAGGTTGTTCAACAGTCAACCCGATACCAGCGACAACAGCAACGATCTCAACAGTGGAAGAGGCAGCAGCATCCCAATCAGCGAAGAGCTCAAGATCAGAGGCCGTTGAAGGTATTTAGTGTGCCTCCGATGCCGTATGCCGAACTTCTTCAGGTGTTGCTATGATTACAGTTGGTTGAGAAGAGGAAGTTAGCCCCGCTGACAGGTACGCCTCCAGCAGGTTATGATATCAAGGAGCGCTGTGATTTCCATTCAGGAGCACAGGGGCACAACATTGAAGATTGTCTGGCCTTCAAGCACAAAGTTCAGGACCTACTTGACAGTGCAGCAATCAACTTCGGGCAGGAAGGGCCCAAAATCATCTGAATGAGGAGGAGGGGCTCTATAATTTGGTTAGATCGCTGAAAGCAGATCAGGACAGCATCGAGGTGTCTCTAATAACCGATTATGAAGATAGCTGGTTCAGCAGCAGGACGGATGTGAAAGCCCGGCTCTAGGAAGCTGGCTTTTTTCTTTGTTTTATCTTGTCATTGCTTTACGTTTGTCGTTTCTTTCCTGTTTAAATTGCAATCTTGTTTGTAAAACTTGTTGTTTTCATTCAATTGATGATAATGAAATAAATATGCATGTTTTGACTAAATCCATTCGTGTTCACTAATTGTTTTTACAAATGTCCAATGCTTGGTTAAGAAGAATCTGGGGAGGATGACGAAAATGAACGACATGCAACTTTCGATATTGTATGCTTTTGAGATCAAACCTGCTGATGATGTACAGGCATTGTTTCAAATCCCTAAACACCGGCGATATAAGGAAGATAATCCCTTGTCAACCCCTTTGAGCCTAGTAGTAGGAGTTCTTTCTGAAAACGAAAAACCCTCAATCTTTAACCTGGGGCAGGGTAGGTGTTAGCTAATTTGGCCGAGCGTTCAAGTTGCAAAAGGAGTGTCCGTTCGAGGATCAATCACACCTCTAGAGGTCGTGCCTAAAAAACCACAATGGTTAAATCAAGAGTGAGACAGTCACATTATTCTCCAATGAGTCAGGCAACTAGTGTCACACGACTTGTTCAGAAAAAGAAGGAAGCAAAAAGAATCAAAAGCCCGCTAGGTCAAAACTTCAAAACAAATGACTTAGGCAAAAATGAGGGCATCCCGCTGGACTAAGAATCAAAAGAAACTCAAAAAGAGTCAGTCCAGGCAAAAGTTAGGGATATGAAAAGGAAAAAAGATGAAAGGATGACAAAAGAAAAGTCCTCAAATCAAATACGAGTCGTGTGGCCCTGAGAGTCAAAGACGAAGAGTGAGTGGCTGTCACTCCAAAAAACTCATGGTTTCTCGAACTATCACTCCTATCTTTCAGCCTCTGAGAGGTGAGCGCTAAGGTCGAATTAGATGAACGTAGGATGGGAGAACATCAAGGAGAACGAGTGGGTTAAAATAAACTTTGAGCCTTTATCCTTTCCTTCAAAACCGTGAACCTGACCACATTATAACCTTCAAAAGTCCTAATTGAAGCAGGTTGTTTCGAAAGCATACTTCGGTAAAGGTCGCGTCGATTCTGACTCCTAAAAGGGTTCCTCTTACCATGATGGTGCTGATGTTGATATTCTTGATAAATGTTTTGTGCATTATATGCCATAAACTGTTTTTTCCTATTCCCAGTGAACAGATTGGATGTCAAGACTGTCATAGGTGTTGCATTAATATGTCTTTTACACAAAACAACTTGTTTTACTTGCGAGTAGGCGCTTGACAGCAGGAAAATTTTCTATAACGGAAAGTATGGTCAGGATAGAATACAGAACGCCCGAACGTTCCGAGAGCAGGGGCAAGCCATCATCCAGTGATCCCTAGTCAGGTCAGCCTGTCGAAGTCAGTCATCCTGGGGCAATCAGGTTGAGATTCGGCAAAGTCATTGCAGTCAGGGGCAGGCCATCTTAAGAGCGCATAAGTTCTTTATTCGAGAAGCATTTAAGGTGTAGTATCTCTCTGAAGTTCAGAATGCTGGGGCATTTCATATCAGACCGTCAGGGTACATATTTTCAGACTTCCTTTCGAGGACTATCCCCCACAGAGGTCCCGCAGGCTGGGGCATATCAGAAGCGAAGGGTTTGTTCTTCCCCGTATCATCAGAGTTATTCAGAGTTATTTGAGCAGAGTCATCCAATTTTTCGAGTGCGAGGCGAATGTCGGGAATTTGTGTTACTATTCCTTGACTCTTTAATCAGAGGCTGTGTGTTCAGAATGTTGTCCAGCGTCATTTGTACCTGACCCATCGCAGATAGCCTAAAAGCCTAAGTCCATGTTGGCGATCACTGTGAGGCCCATCCGTGTTGGCGCATCAGTTTCCAAATCCAAGCTTCGTCAGTACGCAGGAAGACTCCGTCCATTTTCTCCAACAAAGTCCAGTTTTTCATTGGCGCGGGTAGGCTATCCCCAGAGAAGTCCGATCATACTTGGCACATCTGCTATTCCCCAGCAGAGTTATATTCCTCAGCAGGGTGTTACTTCAACGAGGTGCTCGGTTAAGTTCCCAATTTCCCCAGCGGAGTTGATGCTACTCTTCCAGCATTTATTTTGCTGGAATAATTCTGTGTTATCCGGTTTATCCCCAGCGGAGTTGGCTTCGTCTTTAGCATTTAGTTTGCTGAAGTGGTTTCCTGTACCCGACTTTCTCCAGCAGCTCGAGCCTGCATTAGCATATTGCATGCATCATCATATTTGCATCATACTTGCATTTCATTTTCAAAATGTGTAGCATTTCCATCCTGAATGGAGCATTACGCCATGGAAGGATTCAAACATATGCATATGCATACGAAGCATAAGCCAGGGTTTCTATCAGCCTCGTATGGCGCATGAATTACGCTGTGATCAGTTCAGGGGCATTCATCCAGCAGCAGTGTTCAGACAATTCAGCGGTTTATTCGTATTTCAGATCATACAACAGTTATGCTTTGATCAATCAGTCATCTGGTATCGACAGACTTTTCTTCCCGTCAATTCATATTGACGATGTGTCACTCCAATAAGTGGATTTCTCCGTCTATCATTAGACGTCTTGAGTGTGGATGTGGTTTTCTTTCCGTCTATCAGTAGACGATGTGAAGTTTCGGGTGATCTTTTCAACAGGGTTTCAAGATGGGGTTCTCTAGCATATGGTTTTCTTTCCGTCTATCAGTAGACGATGTGAAGTTGCAGGGGATTTTTCAGCGGGTTTCTTATCGTGTGTTTCCCCAGCGAGTCTTCTCCGGCTATCTTTGGATGTTGAGGGGGTTTCAAAGCGATCTTTTGGATAGTGGGTTTCTTTCTGTTTATCGGATGAGATGACATTTCAAGAGGGATTTCCTGATTGTCGATTCTTATCGACGACAGGGCTATTTGAAGGTGGTTTTCCTCCCGTCGGTTCTTACTGATGATGTAGCCCCTTTAAGGATATTGTTCTTTCCATCAAGTCCCGTAGACGAAAGGATTCTGAAATTTGATGGATGGTGTTGAAGTGCGTATGGGTGTCTTTCCGTCTATCCTTAGACGATGTGAGTATGGATTTTGGGTGTCTTTCCGTCTATCCTTAGACGATGTGAGTATGGATTTTGGGTGTCTTACCGTCTATCCTTAGACGATGTGAGTATGGAATTATGGGTGTCTTCCCGTCTATCCTTAGACGATGTGAGTATGGAATTATGGGTGTCTTCCCGTCTATCCTTAGACGATGTGAGTATTGATGATGTTTCCTTCGGGATGGGTGTCTTTCCGTCTATCATTAGACGATGTGAGTATCGAAGTTTTCCTTGAAGCAGGGTGTCTTTCCGTCTATCATTAGACGATGTGAGTAGTGAATTTTTTCCTTCGGGATTATGGGTGTCTTGTCGTCTATCCTTAGACAATATGAGTATGGAATTTTGGGTGTCTTCCCGTCTATCTTTAGACGATGTGAGTATGGATCAGGGTGTCTTCCCGTCTATCCTTAGACGATGTGAGTATTGGATTTTTTCCTTCGGGACGGTGTTGAATGAATTCAGGGTGTCTTTCCGTCTATCCTTAGACGATGTGAGTATTGATGGATTAAGGGTGTCTTTCCGTCTATCCTTAGACGATGTGAGTATTGAATTTTTCCTTCGGGATGGGTGTCTTTCTGTCTATCTTTAGACGATGTGAGTATATTTCTCTTCCTGTCTATCAGTAGACGATGTGAGAGGATCAGGTGTTTTGTTGCAACCCTCGGGTTTGTTATTTGGGATATCACAGGTAATTGGCATTAAAATCAGGAGTTCTTTACCGGATGATTGATCTGTTTATTGCCGTAATGACTGAACTCAGTTTTCTGGATTTTATTCCCCAAGCAGTTTTACAGTACAGTCTCACGGTTGGCAAATTTTCGGGTTTTATTGGTATTCAACCGTCTCGTACCTCTGAATGTTTGAAGGCTGAGCGCTCTTCAACCCTTCAGGTCCAAGTCGCTTGAATAGGGGCAGCTGTTGCACCCTAAAATTTGACCAACCGATTCTCCTATCTGGTTCATGGTTCAGTTCGTATTCGCAAATCAGATGCATGACATTTGAGCACAGACAGAGGATGTCAGGGTTGCAGCTTGGGTTTCATTCACCGGATATTTCAGATCCAGTCTGAATAATTAGGGTTTTATTTTCGGGAAATTGTGCGCTTCTCGGTGTTTGCAGCTCACATGGTGGTTTTCGGGATATTCTGATACCAGGGGTTTACTGTTCGATTCGATCTAGTCTCGCGCGCTCTTTTATGGTGGTCATTTGCATTTGTCTGCATTCTTTTAGGGTTTAATAGCTTTCTGTAGATTTTAAATAGGCTTTAGGGATTTTTTAGAATTTAAATAGGTTTTTTAACATTTTTTAATAGTTTTAAATCCTTTTCTAGATCTTTATAGAATTTTTAATAGATTTAATAGATTTTTTTTAGAATATAATAGATTTTAAATGTTTTTAGAATAATATAAAAAGAATATAGTTTTTCTTTTATTAATAATAGCTTTTTTAATAGTGTTAAATAAATGGTATAAGATTTTATTAGAATTAATGGGGTTTTAATAGGATTTTAAATAGGAGTCATTAGAGTTTTAATGTTTTTTTAGATAATAGAGGTTATTAGACTTTTATTAGATTTTAATCATTTTTTTAGAGTTAATTAGGACTTAATTGGTTTAATTAGAGTCTAGTATTAGTTAGATTTTAATTGAGTCATTTAGATTTAATTAGAATTAGATTAGTTTAATTGTAGTTTTAGAATTAATTAGTCAGGTTAATTAGTTAATTAGGTTTTGATTAGTTTTAATTAGACTTAATCAGTTTTTTAATCCATTTTCATATTCAGTTTTTTTGGAGTTTTGTGATCAATTTCGTGGGCCCAGCAGATTTTTGGAGGCCCAGCAATCAAGTCCAATTCGTTTTTGGTTATTCTCAGTCCAGCAGTGACACTTGTCACCTATAAAATGATCCACGCGTCCATCCATGGAGGGACCCACCTCACAACTCTCTGCACTCAGCAGCCACACACGCGTCCCACACTCTCTCTCTCCCTTTCTGCCACGCGTCCCACTAACCCCATCCTTCTGCCACTTGTCCACTCCTCTCACCTCGTCGGAGAAGCCACCGCCGGCCATGCATCCACCTTGACCAACAACCTCCGGCCACCCTAACAGTCTCCGGCCGCCGTCCCTCACCGGAAACTGCAAACTTGTAGAAAATCCCCAGAAACACATCCGATCGTCCCTTCCTCCTCCGTCCGCCTTCATCAATACCTCACCGGAGAACTCAACCACTTCGCCGGAAACTTCAAACAATTTTCCAGAACACATCCATCTCCATCGTTCTTCAAGAACAATTTTCCAGAACATTCAAACCTCCCTCGTTCTTCAAAGAATTTTTCCAGAACAAGGTCAAACCTTCATCGTTCTTCAAGAATTTTCCAGCGGCCTTCAACTTTCAGTTTTTTCCAGAAAGATCTCCCACTCTCTTCTCCAGATCGTTCGAGCAAGCAACTTCTAGAGAACCTCCAGATCTTCGTCTCTTTCGCGGCGATTTCCTTTGAAGCTTCAAGAACTCCACGAGCCGGTTCTTGATTCGTCTCCAGGTACGCATCTTTTAAAGCTTGACGCTAGTTATTCTGCCTGATAGAATGAACGTTGATTATGTTATTTCGCTGGAATTTAGATTTCATAGAGTTTGTTTGTTTGTTTTTTGGAGAATGATCTGAGAAGGTCTGGTTGAAGACTCTTGAGAGTAGGATAGAGAGAGGAGGGAGAGAGCTTGCAAGCGGCGTTAGGGTTTTTTGGTGATGAACAGTGATCTGAGTTTGGGGAAAAAAAGAGGGTTTTGTGGATTGTTAAGTTGGATTAGGGTTACGGATTGGGTCCAAGGCCCAAATTCGTTTTGCTGAAGCTCACCCCCATTATGCTCGTTATCCCCCCCCCCCCTTCGTGTGAGAAGATAGAATGGATTCTGATGGGCTTAGTACAAATCCTGCTACCCGCACCCCCTCATCTCAGCCCAATAAGAATTACACTAAGATTCCTTACTATCTGCACCAGCGGTTTTTTCTTTTTCTTTTATTTTTTCAATGATTTTCTGAAGTGTGGTGGGCCTGCGCACCCTTTGATTTTCACCCCCCTCAGTCTGAGCCCATTTGAAAATAACTAGAGAATTGCTTTTGCTGCACCCCCCCCCCCCCTTTTTTTTTATTATTTTCTTTTCATTTTTTTTTGTTTGTTCATATTAGAAAATATTACATTAAAAATAGTAGGATAATCCATTTAATTCCATTCTTTTTTTTGTAGACTCATAATTCAATGTAGAATTTTATAATGCAAAAACATTAGTTTAATCATGCATTTTCATTTTAATTGCATTTTTTACATGTTAATTGATTTTAAAGTGTATTTTGTGGATATGTCTGCCTTGCTGATTTTAATTCTTTCATCTGGTATTGAATTTTGTTTTAGTTTTTTAGTATGTTATACTAGACTAATGTATGTTCCCCATAGGATTTTAGTGGATTTTTTTAGAGATTGATTGATATGGTTTTAGGGTGAGAGAATAGAGACCTCACAACTTGTTGGTAACCCTTGACCATTCATATATTAGGGATTGTTTAGTAGCCTTAGAAGTTGACTTAGGCTTTGAGATTTGATCTTGGGATCATAGAGCCATGTAGGTCTCCCCTAGATTTTTGGTAGATTTTTATAGGGTGTTCTGTTATTTTTGTTTGAGCCTGAGAATAGGAGAAGTCTTGATAGGCTTTTGACTTTGAAGTTCAACTGTGGTTGAACTTCAGAGATAGTTTCTTGTGGTTTGAGGATTTGTGGTTTCTTCTTGAAGATGGAGGCTGGTTGAAGTCTTGGTGGAGCTTGTAGGGGTGCATAGATTGAAGGCCTAGTCTAGGAGCTTGTTCTCTGTTTGTGAGGTTTGTGATCATGAAGTTTGAAGGGAGTTTATGGTACTTTCCTGAGGAAGGCACTGTAGATGGCTTTCATCCTTTCTTCTCACCTCTTTCCCAAGTACCCAATGATGTGGGAGCCTTCATGTGAGTTTAGTTTCTCCTGAGGAGGAATGTAAACTGATCACAGTTGTTGAGCCACATGGGATATGATTCCTAAGTGGAAGCCTCCTAGTACTTTCCCGAGGAAGGCACTATGGGTCTGTTCACTTAGTTCCCTTAGTTCATCTAGGATTTCTTAAGTATCCAATGATGTTGGAGCCTTCATGTGAGTTTAGTTTCTCCTGAGGAGGAATGTAAACCGATCACAGTTGTTGAGCCACATGGGATACAATTCCTAAGTGGAAGCCTCCTAGTACTTTCCCGAGGAAGGCACTATGGGCCTGTTCACTTAGTTCCCTTAGTTCATATAAGATTTCTCAAGTATCCAATGATGCCGGAGCCTTCATGTGAGTTTAGTTTCTCCTGAGGAGGAATGTAAACCGTTCACAGTTGTCGAGCCGCATAAGATATGACTCCTGAGTGGTAACCTCCTGGTACTTTCCCGAGGAAGGCACTATGAGTCTGCCTACTTAGCTCCCTTTCTTTGGTAAGCTTGTTCTGAAGCTTGAAGACTGGGATTGATTTCTCTTGTGTAGAGTTTTGCTTAGGGTTTTGCTTAGAGATTTGTGTAGGGTTTTGCTTAGGGTTTTGTATAGGGTTTTGTTCAGGAGTAGCTCAGGGGTTTGTTTCAGGGTTGTTTAGGGGTCCTGCTCAGGGTTTTTGGTTTAAGTTTTGGATAGGGGCTTGGCAGGCTGGTTTGCCTTCTCTTTTGTGATTGTTTGACTTGTGTGGTGCTGTGCTGCATTAGACTTAGGGGTTCATATAGATATTTCTGAGGTAGGTGCATCTTAGAGATAGGCCTTGTGTGTATGAGAAGTTGAGGTGGTCCTCCTTCTGCTTGTTTGTTATTGAGTGGCTTTGCTTGCTGGTATTTGGTAGAGCTGAGCTCCCTTACCTCTATGGTTTGCGGCCTTTGTGCCTTGTTTGTTTGGTCGTTGCATTCATGCATATTTCCAGTATTTCTTTACTTTGCAGTATTTCCTGTTTGCTGTTTAGTCCTGTTGCCATGATCCCTTAGGAGCTCTAACTTCTCCATTGTGGAGGAGTTATGATAGACATTAGGATGGTCAACCAGGCATGATAACAGTAGGTAGATTCCCCTTTTTAGCCATAGTTTTAGGGTGTCTTTTCCCTTTCTCAGCAATAGGAGCTCTTGAGCAGCTTGTGTCGTAGTTAGCCGAACTACAGCTGCTTTGATTTCTCGTATCAGACGAGAATATGTAGGCATAGGATGCGATATCCTAGCGAGCACACTAACAACTAACCTTTTGTTCTCTCGCGGCTGTGCGATCGAGACTTTCCCGCTGACGACTGATTGTTACCCTTTCTCTTGCCCTTGCGCATTTGAGACCAGACCGTAGTTGTAGGTTCCCGAACCTTTGAAACCATTTTATTTTCTCACTGCTGTGTGAGAGCGCCCAGTTTAGCCGTAGTTAGTCGAACTACGTTTGCTCTGATCTTCCATGCCGTGTGGAAGTACGTACGCACAGGATGCGATGTCCTGGCGAGCAACCTTCCCCCGTCTAGACGTAGGTAGTCGAACTACGTTGACTCTGACTTTCCCATTGCACGAGGGAGTACGTAGGCCCATAACAGCGTATGTTCTGTCGAGTCCTGTCCTTTTCTTTTCTTTTCAGACTGACCATTAGCGTAGATAGATAAACACACCCTTTTCCTTATAAACACCAAGCGTGGATCCCGTCGAGTACGACGGACGTGAGGGGTGCTAATACCTTCCCCTTGCGTAACCGACTCCCGAATCCAGGTTTTGGTTGTGATGACCATACCTTTTCCCGTCTTTGCGAGGTTTACTTCGAGCGTTTCCTTTCCCTCCGTTGAGATAAATAACGCACGGTGGCGAATCTCCTGTCAGCCGGCGCCGATTTTCGCAGTAGCGACAGATATCGCACCCTATGCCTACATACTTTCATACAGCATGAAAGATTAGAGCAAACGTAGTTCGGGCCACGTACGACACAAGTATGTCTTGATTGTTTTTTATTCCTTCTGAAAAAGGTTTTCCTGATTAACAGTCCAAGCGGACAAAAATTGACGTTTTGATGAGTTCACATTCTTTTACGGAAGAAGTGTCTTTTATTGGGTTTGAAATCTTATTGTGTTTTTCTGTTTGTTTTGAGAAAGAAGAGACAGAACTCTAACCTACGGTTGCAAAGGGAATCAAACTGACCTAATGTTATCATGCATGGGTTAAGACCTAATGTCTATCATGCTCCTCTCTTGCGCAGAGAGAAACAGAGATCCTAAGGGATAAACGGAAACAGAAACAATAGCATATGCAATAAAGCAGTAAAATGCATGGATGCAACAATACAAGCGAGGCAAGGGAGTCCCACTCAACCTCGAACCTAGAAAACAACAGGCAAAAGTGAACAGAATTCACTTTCAACCTACAGGTTAAACAGCAAACAATACAGTCAGGGAAATTCAATCAATACATCAAGAATCAAGAACAGCAGAAATAAACAGCAACAGCAGTCTTCATCAACATTTGTCTTCAAGTCATCTCCAAACAGCTACAAGCTTCAAGCATGCATCAGTCTTTATCTTCACAGCCTTCAAGAAAGGTCTTTGTCTTTAATCTGCAATTGCTTTTCTTCAAGTCTCAATCTCCAAGATGAATATCAGTCAACAAGATGAAATGGATGTTAAACAGTCAATTGCCTACCAAGGGTGGCTCACTGACTGTTAACATGATACTGACAGTTTCCCCTCAAAAGTTCTATCTTTTAAATGTATTCACTAATCCTTCCAAAGGAAGGAGGTGGATATTTAAAAGAGACTTTGAATCATAGGGAAAGGATGGAGGCAGACAAGACCTTCCATGTTTGTGAATCAAGTTTTCTACTCTAGAGCTCTGCCTAGCTCCTAAACCCTATAGCCTTCAACAGCTGCCAGCAAGAGATACCTCTCATCAACTCTGGAAGTTGGTCTTCATTCTCTTTGATCTCCAATGGGCTTCATCATCAACACAGTCTTCAGCTCAAACCCCAAGCCCCAAACATGCCCAATACCCCACACAGTCAAATAATAACCCTAGAGAGGGCACACCACACAGTCAATCAAATATAAGCAGTATACTAATAGTAATAGTAGAATAGGGGAAGCCTAGTAATTTCTAAGGGATCTATTATCTACCCATGACCCCTATAGTCCCATACCCCAAAGATTCAAACTACAATTCCTAAAAGAAAGGATTTACTATACCTATGTTATCTCCTAAACCCTAGTTTTGGTTCTTCTAATCACACCTAAACTAATCATCTAAAATTTTAATCTAAAATCATGAATTAAATTTATATACAAGCTAAAGCTCTAAGCTAATCAACCTAAAAAGAATGGATCCAAAATGTTAAAGCATCTAACCAAACCAAAATCAACAATATCATGCATTAAACTAAACATTATTTAGACCTATTTAAAAGAAAAATATACTAAAAATATAAAAATAAAATTAAATGCTAATTTTTTTATATGATAATTTTCTTAACAAAAATATGAAAAGGATGCAAAAACAATCAATTAAAAGTATGCAATTTTCAATTATTTATGATTTTTCAAAGAAATAAAAAAAAAAGAATGAAATTAATGTGAGTTAAATGGGCTGAGGGGTGCAGCAAGTATTTTATTTAGTTAAAACATGATGATGGGCCCAGACTGGGGGGCGCGCATAGCAAAGCGCGTCTGGGCCCAGTGCACAGAAAACACAACAAAAAATAAAAAGAGAGTAAACGGTGCAATTAGCAAGAATTTTAGTTAAAATAGTTTTGGGCCTGCGTTGAGGGGGTGGGATTAGCAATGGTTTGTAAAGCCCAGTCTGAAGGGTTTAATGAAACGGTGCGTTTGGCACCCAGGGTTCCCTCCAAATCCACCTTTGAATCTTGGCCACGCGATCATATTGAGAGTCAAGGTCTCCCACTTAATCCAACGGTTAGGGTATCGTCTTCAACCTTGGACAAACCCTAGCTGGAAAAATCCTCACCATGCACGCATCTTTCTCCTCCTCTGTTCTCCCTCAAACCTCAATGAAATTCCACGCTATAATAACCAAAAATGATCTATTCTCTTCCCTCTACACAGCCATGGCATTAGATTCCTCCAAAACTCAACCAAAAATCAAACCCGATAGGTAGAACATCCTGACTCCATCGTTTTGCACTGAGATCAAACATTCCAATTCTTGCTAATTCTTACCCTAACATAATCTACACACCATGCTGATCAATCTGAGCTATATATCTAAGATTATCATGCCATATTCTAGATGTTATAAGCCCTAACAGTTCTTGCACTCCAATGGCAACATCCATGAAACCTTCTCAAACTTTATGGAAATGATCCTCTAACCTAACCTAACAATTCTAACCTAATAATTCTCTAACATGCTAACTAAATCAACCAATTCGAATGGAAAACTAACCTGGTGTAAATGATGAAAACAGTTGGGGAATTCTTTAGATCCAAAGCTTGCAATGATCTGGATTTGATCCACACACTTGATCCTTGATTCTGTATGCAGTATTTCTTGCTCACACCTCTTGGATTCTTGTAACCACTTCTTCTTGCACTTTGGATGATGAAGATGGATAGCACGAGTTCTTCCTCAATTCAACCAGATTCTGATGTGAATTTGATCCTTGAATGGTTTAGATGATGATAGGATCAAGAACTTTGGAAATTGATGAAGATTTGATGGAGTTTGAAATGGATTTGCAAAAATGGAAGAATGAGGTATAACTTGGTATTTTGATCACAATGATTCACCAAACCTCACATGAAGCTACTCAATCCAATATATAGACACTCATGGACCTTTCTAGAATTTGATAGAAACTTCTTGTGCACACTTTCCTTGGATTTTGATTATGTTACTTCATACATAAGTAACCAAGCATAACTTCCAAATTTTGAACCAAACTCAAAAATCCACTTTTTCCAATGTTCTTAAAACATTTTTTCCAATCAAAATGACCTATAATTTCATCCCATTTGGCCAAGTTATGAAAAATCTCAATTTTAGGTCACTTTTTATTCATTAAATTCACCAAATTTGAAACCTTGAGCTATGAGCATTTCCAAACTTTCATGATCACTTTTCTAGACTCAAAATGTCATTTGGAGCAAGTTTTATGTTGTGAAGTTTTTCATTTGAAGCTTCCTTGTATGAGCTATGGGCATAGGCTTGAAATGACCTGTAATTCTCAAATGACCAAAATACCCTTTGCTTGCCAAGGCCATAAGTAGAGTTCCATAAATCAGATGAAGGCATACCATACCTTTCTAGAAATATAAGACAATGAGGAACAACTCTTATGTTGAACAGAAATTCATTTGAAATATCCTTGAGGGGTAAAAGTTGCTTGGAAGACAAGTAACTTTCACAGACAAAATTTCAGATACCTCAGATGACCTGTAACTTGCAAGGACCATAACTTGAGTTCTACAAATCTCCTTAATGTATTCCACCACTCAGATTAAAGGTCTTGAGATCCTCTACAAGTTTCATGTTGGCCAAGGATCCATTTGAAGCTTGCATTTTGACTTATCTTACTTGGAAGTTTGACCTAAATCAGGGGATTTTACACAGAAACCCTAATTTAGAAACTCCTCTTCTCCTTGATTTCTCTTGATTTCTTCTTAGCACAACACCACATCCTTCTCTTCATGTCAAATGATGAACCCCACATATCTCCAATAGACCTTAATGCCTTTCAATCAATCATTTGACCTAGGGTTGACCCAGGGTTGACCCAGATGAAACCCTAGTTGACTGTCTTCCAGTGCAGCTCTTGTGATCACATCAATGACTTGTCTCACTTACAAGATGACTCTCTAGGTCTTCCATGATGTCCACATACTCTCCATGCTCAATCCACAGCTCACAACTTCTCTGATGATCTTCAAATGCCCTCAGATAGGAGATAGATTTACTGCTTAATCCACTAACTTCTCAGATTTCAATTTCTTTCTGATGACTTGGGTATGCTTGAATTTGAATAATAACCTCTTGATAGGCTCACAGAGATGAGAATAGTACTTGGTCCCCTGTTGGATGACTTGCTATGCTATGCTATGCAGATGAGTAGACTATGTACATGACTCTATATGCAAATGCTAATGTAATTGAAACATAAACCAAGTGAAAAAGGTTGAGCAAATTTTAGGGTGCAACAGCTGCCCCTATTCAAGCGACTTGGACCCGATTGGGTGAAGAGCGAACGACCTTCAAACATTCGAGGTACGAGACGGTTGAATACTAAGAACCCGGAAATTTGCCAACCGCAGAAATAAACTGCACCACTGCTTGGGGAACGACATTCCTCAACTGAATCTAACTGTTACAGCAACCAACTGATCCATTAGCGACTGTGCTGGGGATTATTTTCATCAGCCTAAAAAAGATTCTATCATCGCAGGGATAGAACTTTTCCTGTCCACGTTAGGACTCCATCTGCTGTCAACCCGGAAAAATCTCGGCAACCTCACTGGGGATAACTCGTCTGCATTTCATCAGGAATAAATCATCCACGTTAGGAATAAACTCTTCCACGTCAGGAATAATCTGTCCACGTTAGGAATAAATCTTAGTCCACGTTAGGAATATATCGTCCACGTTAGGACCCACCTTTCCACGTAAGGAATACATCTTTCCACGTAAGGAATCACCTATTTCCTCGTTAGGAATAACTTTATTCTAGATCTGTCCACGTCAGGACTAAACTTTCCACGTTAGGAATAAACTGTCCACGTTAGGAATAAACCTTTCCACGTTAGGAATGCCATCTTTCCACATAAGGAATACAATCTTTCCACGTAAGGAATACAATCTTTCCACGTAAGGAATACAATCTTTCCACGTAAGGAATACAATCTTTCCACGTAAGGAATACAATCTTTCCACGTAAGGAATCTACTTTACCTTGATTTGTCCACGTAAGGACTCACATCTCGTCTTGATTTGTCCACGTCAGGACTCCCATATTTGACCCGCTGAGGAAATAAAACTTGTCCACGTCAGGACTCACGCTTTGCCAACACGAAGAAAGATAAAATTGTCCACGTCAGGACTCTCGCATCTTGTCGTCACGAAGAACTGTAAACTTGTCCACGTCAGGACGCACATTTCACCATTACGAAGAACGATATCTGCTGGAAATACCATGGTCCACGTCATGACACCAACACAGAGAGTAATCAATTGTGTCCATGTCAGGACTTCACATTCAGTCAATACGGAGAAATCAAATCTGTCCACGTTAGGACTAGCCCATCTCATCAACCCGGGGAAATAAATCCGTCCACGTTAGGACACCCCCTTCTCTAGCACGAAGAAATCCCGTCAATAAAATTGTCCACGTCAGGACCCATTTATCCATTGGTCCTAACCCACAAACTTCTTAGCACTGACGTGACAGCGACTTTGAGGCGGACTCTACTGGGGATATTTGGAAACCAAACTACCAGACGCCTGTTCTGATAACCGGCGGCAGCCTCTGAAATTCTGATTCATGAAACCCTTTGATGCTGACGTAACAACAAATTTGAAGAAAATGATCCGCTGGCCGGACTAGAGAAACTTCAACAAGCAACCCTGGTGGGGAACACAAGAAACATTTACACCCATAATTCTGCTCGGGGACAAAGAGAAATTTATCACGATAACTCTGTGGGGAATAAGGCCAAAACTGCCATTATCGTTGAATGTCTCACGTCAAGATCTTGAATGTTTGGTAATTTACTTGAGCAAGAGCTCCTTCCACCTGCACGAGAGCAATACTTGAAACAAACGGTTAGCCAACCTGGCTTATGTTTCAAAATGCATATGTTTGTCAATGACGCAATGCTCCATTCGACATGGAAATGCTACGCATTTTTATTTGGTGGATGCAAGTATGTCACTATATGCCAATGCAAATGCAGACTCGAACGGCTGGGATACCGAAACTGCTTCAGCAAAATAAATGCTGAAGACAATGTCGACTCCGCTGGGGGTAGTCAGCTGCCACAGAATTATTCCAGCAAAATAAATGCTGGAAGAGTGAAGCCAACTTTGTTGGGAAATTGGGAACTTAACCAAGCACCTCGCTGAAGTAACACCCAACTGGGGAATATAACTCTGCTGGGGAATAGCAGATATGCCCAGTATGATCGGGCTTCTGCTGGGGAATGAACGGATATCACACGGTATTATGACAAAATAAATGCCAGGGCGCCCAACCAACTCTGCCGGGGAGAGTCTTAATCTTCGAGTTCCACTGGGAGGAAGGAAAACACTTGCTGAAAAGAGAACTCCGCTGGGGATGGAACGATTCTCTTGGGGAAAATCAACTGACTCCGCTGGGGGAGAGCAAATGACCCTACTGGGAAGGGTAAACTGTCTGAATACAGCTCACGAGTCGGAAATATTAATCTTCTGAGGCTAAACCACTCTGCTTGAGATGCACCGTCTGAATACAGTCCTCAATCTTGGAATCGCCAAACTCTGCTAAGGATAAATAACCTTGCTGGAGAATGTCCTTTGGATAAGCTATGACTAGCTGGGAAATTTGATCCTTCTTCAGTAAGGAACATTGCTATCTCAGAAGCGCGACCTGCGTGGGGATCGAGTCTTTCGTTACGAGCTTCTGGTCCATACTGCACTCTTTTGATCGTCCATTTCATACGGCTGCGGACCCTGCAACACCATAAACAAGACAAGTCTACGCAACCAAATCTATTCAGGTTAGCGTCAGTGACATCATTTTCAGTTAATTTAAAGTTTTAGCAATTATTGGCAAGGGCCAGTGACGTTATGCACATGCTAGTTTCATCAAACCTAGGCGTTTATCATGCACAAAACAGTAAAGAACCAGCATCAAATACTGAATAACATATTTTATTGACTGGGCCCCTAAATGGGCGGAGTTTTGTACACGGGATGTAACTCCTGAAAAGAGGAAGCTACGCACAACAAATATACAAGTATGCACAAGAAGCATAAATATAATGACAAATCAAATTTGTACACATGTCGGCAACGGGATGCAGACGAACATCATGAACTGATCCTCCTATGACTCGCCCGACTCTGATGCTTTCCCGGTATCCACACTTTCAAAGAGATTGTATCTGATAATCGCCCCCTCAGGTATATTCTCCCGCACCAATGCTCAATGCAGTATCAAATTCGGACCGCAGTCATTTGCTTTTCAAATCCCTAACTTTTGCGTGAACCGCCCTTTACGGGTTTTCAGTTCACCGGGATACCCTTTTTTGCCGAAGCCGCCCAGTGTAGGTTTTCAACTTCGCGGGTGTACATTTTTTCAATTCTATCCCTAACTTTTGCCCAAACCTTTCATTCTGTTTTTGGTTCGCCAGGATGCCCCATTTTTGCCTGGACTCTCTTTTTCTGTCCAGCGGGTCAATTTCAAGCAAAGTATTTTTTAACTGCGTCCGAATTCACAGGCGACGTAAAGTCTTCACCGTCTATGGTGGACAACAATAAAGCCCCTCCTGAGAAGACTTTTCTGACAACGTATGGCCCTTCGTAGTTGGGGGTCCACTTGCCCCTGTGATCTGCCTGCGGCGGGAGAATCCTTTTCAGCACAAGGTCGCCCGTCTGAAAGCTCCGAGGATGTATCTTTTTATCATATGCTTTCTTCATTCGACTCTGGTACAAACGACCGTATGCTAGAGAAGCTAGTCTCTTCTCATCCATTAAACTCAGTTGGTTCAACCTGTCTTTCACCCATTCTGCCTCGTCTAGTTGGACGTCTCGTAGCACTCTCAGGGAAGGAATCTCAACTTTCAGTGGTAGTACTGCTTCCATTCCGTATACCAGCGAGAACGGGGTTGCTCCGGTTGATGTGCGTACCGTCGTACGATAACCGTGCAAAGCGAAGGGTAGCATCTCATGCCAATCCTTGTAGGTCACCACCATCTTCTGCACAATCTTCTTGATATTCTTATTGGCTGCTTCAACAGCGCCGTTCATCTTGGGTCGGTAAGGGGAGGAGTTGTGATGTTCGATCTTGAAATTCTGACAGAGCTCCTTCATCATTTTATTATTCAGGTTTGAACCGTTGTCAGTGATTATCCGCTCGGGGATTCCATATCTGCAAATGATATCTCTCTTGATGAATCTGGCTACCACCTGCTTAGTCACGTTCGCATAAGACGCCGCTTCCACCCACTTGGTGAAATAATCGATTGCTACTAGAATGAACCGGTGCCCGTTAGAAGCTGTCGGCTCGATCTTTCCAATCATATCGATTCCCCACATCGAGAATGGCCATGGTGACGACATCACATTCAGAGGACTCGGAGGCACATGGATCTTATCAGCATAGATTTGGCACTTGTGGCACTTCCTCGCAAACTTGAAACAATCAGTTTCCTTAGTCAGCCAAAAATAACCTGCCCGCAGCAGCTTCCTCGTCATAGCATGCCCACCAGCATGTGTACCAAATGTACCCTCATGTATTTCCTCCATGAGCAACTTTGCCTCTTTTCCGTCTACACAATGCAGCAGCACCAAGTCATGATTTCTTCTGTATAAGACACCATCCGGATTCAAATAGAAATTACCCGCCAATCTCCTGAGAGTCTTCTGGTCTTGACTGGATGCCCCAGCCGGATACTCTTTATTCTTCAGAAAATTAAGGATATCGAAATACCATGGTTTGTCGTCAGAAGCTTCGTCAATAGCAAATACGAAGGCAGGTCTGTCAAGCCGAGAGATAATGATTCTGGGAGCCTCGTTCCAGAAGTTGACTTTGTACATGGAAGACAAAGTGGCCAGGGCGCCAGCCATCTGATTCTCCGCTCGCGGTACATGATGCAATTTAACCTTGTCAAAGAAAGGTAGTAATCTCCTTGCGTAGTTCATGTACGGTATCAAATTGGGCTAACGTGTCTCCCATTCCCCTTTTATTTGATTCACCACCAGAGCTGAGTCTCCGTATACGTCCAGATTTTTGATTCGCAAATCAATGGCTTCTTCAAGCCCCATGATACAAGCTTCGTATTCGGCTTCATTATTGGTAACCGGAAAGGTCAATCGAGCAGTAAACGGGATGTGCGACCCGTGTGGAGTAGTGATGATTTCCCCTATTCCGCTACCGTAAGCGTTTACAGCTCCGTCAAAGATCAACTTCCACTTGGAACCCAATTCTGGTCCTTCGTCTGGCAACGGGTCTTCACAATCTTTCATCTTTAGGTACATGATATCCTCGTCAGGAAAATCAAACCTCATCGATTGGTAATCTTCAATAGGCTGCTCTGCCAAGTATTCAGACAATACACTCCCTTTTATAGCCTTTTGCGAGACATACTGGATGTCATATTCAGTCAAGACCATCTGCCAGCGGGCAATTCTCCCCGATAACGCCTGCTTTTCGAATACATATTTGATAGGGTCCATCTTCGAGATGAGCATGGTTGTGTGATTCAGCATGTATTGCCTCAAACGCTTGGCGGCCCAAGCTAGCGCGCAACAAGTTTTCTCAAGCATTGAATATCGAGATTCACATTCAGTAAATTTCTTACTCAAGTAGTAGATCGCATGCTCTTTTCTTCCTGTCTCGTCGTATTGACCGAGAACACAGCCCATACTTCCCTCAAGAACTGTCAAATACATAATCAAGGGTCTCCCTGCCACTGGAGGTATCAAAATAGGAGGCTCCTGCAAATACTGCTTTATTTTATCGAACGCCTTTTGACAATTTTCGTTCCACGTTACAGCCTGGTCTTTTTTCAACAGCTTGAATAATGGCTCACACGTAGCTGTTAGGTGAGATATGAACCGAGCGATGTAGTTCAACCTCCCTAAAAACCCGCGCACCTCTTTCTCTGTTCTAGGCGTCGGCATCTCTTGTATTGCTTTTATTTTTGCAGGATCGACCTCGATTCCTTTTTCGCTCACGATAAACCCCAGCAGTTTACCCGATCTCACCCCGAAGGTGCACTTGTTAGGGTTCAGTCTCAGCCTGAACTTCCTAAGCCTTTTGAATAACTTCAACAGATTCACCAAATGCTCTTCCTCCGTCTGGGATTTGGCAATCATATCATCGACATAAACTTCGATCTCCTTATGCATCATATCATGAAAAAGAGTCGTCATTGCACGCTGATACGTTGCCCCAGCATTCTTCAATCCGAAGGGCATCACTTTATAACAAAATGTTCCCCAAGGCGTTATGAAAGTAGTCTTCTCCATGTCCTCTGGCGCCATTTTAATCTGATTATAGCCCGAGAAGCCATCCATGAAGGAGAATACGGAGAATTGAGCAGCGTTGTCAACTAGCACATCGATGTGAGGAAGTGGAAAATCATCTTTTGGGCTCGCTTTATTTAAATCACGGTAATCTACACACATTCTCACTTTACCGTCTTTCTTTGGCACTGGTACGATGTTAGCGACCCATGAGAGGTATTTTGTCACAGCTAGGAAACCAGCATCCCACTGTTTTTGAACCTCCTCCTTAATTTTCACCGCCATATCAGGTCTAGTTCTGCGAAGCTTCTGCTTGACCGGCGGGCATTCTTCTTTCAACGGCAGACGGTGCACAACCATATCTGTATCAAGCCCAGGCATATCTTCATACGACCAAGCGAACACATCACTATACTCTCTGAGCATTTCAACCAGTCTTCGCTTGACGTCGCTCTGCAGCGCGGCTCCTATACGGATGTTCTTTTCAACCCCTTCCGACCCCAGGTTAATAATCTCGATGACCTCCTCATGAGGCAGAATGACTCGTTCTTCTTGCTTCACCAACCAAGACAATTCTTCGGGAACGTCACCATCTTCAACAATCTCTTCTTCGGCCTGAAATACCGGGTGCTCAAAGTCGAGACGAGTCATAGGTGGTTCAATGATGTCATCTGAAAATGTTATCCTGCAAAAGGAATGGTTAAATGCTTCAAAATGCGTATAAAGCGGATAACCACGTTGCCATTTTATTGTAAAACACAAAACAGGAAAAACAGAGATCGCAATATTTGCACATGAAAAAACGCCTTTTTATTAATGATTAAACACGCAATGTTCATAACAGCACGGCCCTAAGCAAATCCCGATGCCCCGGGTAAGACATCAAATTGTTCAACAATTAAAAAAACAAAGCATTACTGTTTAAGAGTCACAGGAACATTCTCCTGAATAGACCAATTGCACAATCCTTGTCCTGGCACGCTCGGCTGGATCCAGGCGTCCATATCACAATCACTGTCTCCTTCGTCAGACTCTGAAGCAACATTGATGGTCTCATGACATACTCCACTAGCAGTGATGGTTATTGGTCCTCTGAAACGGGGTGCTCCCACAGCAGGTGTTGATGATGACGGTTGATATCCCAGCCCGAATCGGTCCGTCTTCACAGGAATATCCAGCACCTTGCCCCAGCCCTTTGTCTCACCAGTCTCTACCAGTGCTTGAGCTTCTTTATACGATGAGACGACTATCTCTGATGCTTTGCTCGGCACGGGACCTTTGTCTTTGATGCGCAACCCTTCAAATGCCTGGCAGGGTGTTTCGTGAATCTCGCCGTCGACCTCCACATACTTAAATGACGACAGGTGGCTGACCAGGATGTCTTCTTCTCCACATACGGTGACCACACTGTCTACTACCATGTATTTCAACTTTTGATGCAAGGTAGATGTGACTGCCCCAGCCCCATGGATCCAGGGTCGTCCAAGAAGACAGCTGTATGCAGGCTGGATGTCCATGATATAAAATTCGGTCGCGAAAACCTCCGGCCCCACCTGTAGAGGTAATGTTATAGATCCAAAAACTGTTCTTCGCGTACCATCAAATGCCCTGACCACCAAGTCGCTGGGCGTGCACAGGATTCCCCTGACATCTAGTTTCATCATCGCTTTCTTGGGCAGCACATTTAAGGACGATCCGGTGTCTACCAGTACATGCGACATGACTGATCCTCTACACTCGACAGAGACGTGCAGCGCCATATTATGCTCTCTCCCCTTCGGGGTTAAATCGAAGTCTGTAAAGCCCAAGCTATGGCCTGCATTCACATGCGCCAACACTCCCTCCAGCTGATTCACGGAAACATCTTGGGGTACGAAGGAAGTATCCAGGACTTTCAACAATGCATTTCTGTGAGCTTCAGAGCACAATAGCAACGACAGTATAGATATCTTTGACGGCGTCTGTTGCAGATGCTCAACAATCTTATAATCACTTTTACGAATCAAGCGCATGAACTCTTCCACATCCTTCGATGCCGCTTCTTTGTCGTTCCTCTGCACAGGAACAGTTTCAATCATCTTTCTTTTTCCCTTTGCCAGTCGCTCAGCCTCTACCTCAGGCGATATGAAGATTCTCCCACTCCTTGTCATACCTCCAGTACCGACAACATTGTCTACAGTCTCAGCTGGCTGCTTATCAACATCAATTTTTACCCCATCACAATACACTTCTAACCCATAGGACCAGGGGACTGCCTTAGTGCTCTCGTAGGGGATTGGTCCCGCCTTGGTGATAGTGATCGGCGGTCGCTTGGCCGGCGTTGTTATGGTGATCGTTTTTCGAGGAATCGTCACAGTAGCCACATCACTTTGCTTGTCTGCCAATACCCCTGCAGGTTCTTCAATTGCTGCTCGGTCAAATTGCAATGTGCCGCCATCTATTAAAACCTGAATACCTTTCTTTAAGTCATCACAACCCCCAGCTAGGGTCCAGCACTCTAAACAATACTCGTCACAACCTGGATACACACCCCCTTGCAATAGTCGGCTCTTTATCTCACACAACGGTATCTTTAGATCGTCGACATTCATAATCAAATTCAAACCCTCCTCAGTTAAAATGGCGTTTGCCCCATGGTTGGGCATGGGCTTCTGCACTATGTTCGGACCCGCTGTTCCAAAATTGATAGCCTTACTATCCAATAGATCCTGCACTACATGTTTGAACGCATGCAACCCTCTACATCATGGCCAGGGGCCCCAGAGTGGAATTCACAGTTCCTGCTTGCATCATAACCATACGGAGGAGTGCCTGTTATTGGTGCCAGAGTTCTCTTCTCCACCAAGCTCAAACCCAATAATGTCTGTAGCAAATCTGCATACGTTGAAGGAGGCTTTTCAAACACCCTCCTTGGTTTACCCCCTGGAATCTGCGCTGGGCAGGCTGTGCCCCCTGTTGTGGCTGTTGTTGTTGTTGTTGTTGAAATGGTTGTTGCTGAAACGGGATAGTAACGCTTGCCACCTGCTGCGGCTGATTGTACTGGTTTCGACCTCTGCCCCGGCCTCTGCCTTGGCCCCCAAACACTGCGCTTGCATCGCCCTGACGGCGCCCACCAAAAGCCCTTCTGTTACTGCCAGATGCAGTAGATTCCTCAGCTTGGAATCTTCCCTGTTTAATGTTGCTCTCAATCTTCTCTCCCATCAGAATTAAGTCTGAGAAACTGCCCAAAGAAGTGTGAAACAACTTGTCATAAAACATGTCGGTGAATGTTCCTATGAACATGTCATTCATTTCCTTGTCCTCTAGAGGAGGATGGACTCTGGCAGCCATGTCGCGCCATCTCTCCGCATACTCTTTGAAGCTCTCACCCTTCTTCTGGGACAACCCCTGCAATTGGACTCGATTGGGTGCCAAGTCGTTGTTATACTTATAGTGAGCTACAAATGCTTCTGCCAGCGGCTTCCATGTCTTTATATGAGTTGGTTCCAATCCCATATACCACTCGAGGGAAGGACCGGACAAGCTATCTTAAAAGAAATGCATTAGCATCCTCTCATAATTAGAATACGCCGACATCCTTCTGTAATATGACCGCACGTGCACCTTCGGGCAGGTGTCCCCCTTATACTTGTCAAATGTAGGAGCTTTGAATTTGATTGGCACCCTCAGGCCAGGCACCAGACCCATTGTTGACATGTCTAAGCCCACATCACTTTGATTCACGACCCCCTTCATCTGCTCTTCGAGCATCCTGATCCTCTGGGAGTCATCGATAGGCCCTTCGAAACCTCCACCGGAGAAAGCGTCCTCTTGCTGGTCTTCTTGCCAATTACCATTCCCATCTCCAAATCCATCGTATCCGTTGTTACGGCCAGCTCTGGTCTGATTTATTATCGGGCCTCGCCCCCTGTTACCGTACCCCGGAGCAACTCCAGCAGGTCCAAAAGTCATTAACCCAGCGCCATTTCCATTTCCGAATCCACCGTAACCCTGATTAGTCATACCAAATCCGTCCTGCCCGAAGCCTTGAGCATTGAAACCGTATTTCCCAGTATTATCGAATCCCTGGTCATTGAACCCGAATCCAGCATTACCGAAGCCATTGCCTCCCATATTATCACCCAAGTTGACATCTCCAAGCCCAACATTGTTAACGATAGTCTCGTTCCCAATTCCAACGTTACCATTCCCGGCAGCAGCGCCGTTGTTGACATTGGCAGCAGGTATGTTGACTACAGGTGGAGCCACTGGTGTGGGAGTACCATCCCCATGAATAGTGTCGACTCGCACAGACTGATGATCCTCATTTCCATGTCCAGCATTTCTGACCAACAGCGGCTGCACCAAGGCTTGCAAATTCTCCTGGCCTTTTGCAATGGTCTCCATTGTCTGCATGAAGAGCGCCAGCTTCTCCCGCATGTCTTGCATTTTGTTCTGCATTTGATCCATGACTCTTCGACAGTTGGTGCGAGTGGAGTATCGGTGCGGGCGCTGATCTGCAATCCTGAAAAGACCTGTTCAGAGTAGGAAATAAGATACCATCCAATAATCACCTGTAATGCAATATGAATATGAATGCGATGCAATACGTGTCTGTGCATTAGGGAATAGCATTCCCCGATTCTAGTGTGAATGTGCCAGTGTAGTGACAGTGCTAGCAATACAGTGATCGGAGCCGAATCATGGAAAACACCTCATATATTGCAGAGAAATCCATTAAGCCGAGAATATAATATCACTGAGTACAACAAGAAGGCATGGCCTCAACCAACAATCCTGGTGATGGTCAGCGCTATGCAAATAAAGCATACAAGTTAATACATGAAACGATCAAGTACTCCCATAAGCCCGATACTCTTCTATTAACTTCTTGGTCTCTGGATGGCTTGGTCGGGTAAGCAGACCCTCGACAAGCTGGTTTCTTCTCTTGAGAACACGTCGCACGTCACCAGCGGTTTCCTCCCATGCCCCCTCTCCGAAGCGATCCTCTAGCTTCCTCTTCTGAGACATAGCTTCGTTCCTGCCTTCGACGACCTTGTTCAATGCATTCTGGAGACTATATCTGGTCATCACCTCTTCTTCGTACTTCTTGATGCTAGCCTTCAACTGCTCTTCGAGGTCAGAAATTTGCTGCTTCAATTTGTCTTCCCTCTTTTTGTTGTTGGTTAGCGTAGCATTCCACGTCTTGTTACAAGAAGAAATTTCCCGGTGGGCGGCATCGAGTGCCTTCTTTTTGGATTTCAACATGTCACGGGAGCTTCTGAACTCTTGACCCAGACGTTCCCGCTTCTTTTTCTCTTCAGTCAATTCAGCACCTAGCCTGTTTACTAGCTCGATCTGCTGCTGGAAGGAGTGCACAGCCTTGTTCTTCTCACTGCGTATCTGAGCCAGCTCTTTTTCTAACCCTTCATTGACCTTCATCAAGGCTTCTTTTTCTTTAACAACTTGCTCGTAGGCCTCCCTAGTAACAGTAGTTGGTTCTTCCACCGGCACATGAACAGGGACTGGTGCAGCTGGAAATGGCATCAGTAACTGACTGGCTCTCTCTCGGATCCATACTTTGTAGGGTGCATAAGCCTGACAATCATTCTTCCCCAACAATGGCTTCCCTCTTCTGTTAATACGCATCCATGCGTGCTGAAGCTTGGCTAGTAACTTTCCATTCAAATCACCTGTGAAGTACAGAGATTCCTGTACTTCTTCCTCCTTAGGTGGGTTCTTCAACGCGTATCCGAACTGGCGAACAAACAGGGATGGGTTGTAATTGATACACCCTTTTCTTCCTATCAACGGAACATTAGGATACCCAGAACAACTGAAAATAAGCTCAGACCCCAACAAGTCTCGGTCAAACCACTCAATGTCTTCAGAAGATAGTCTCATCATGCGCTCTGGCCAATCAGCTGTAGTTGCACTATCCACAAAAGGTCCCTTCAGGGGAAGATGACTCTTAAACCACATGTTCAACAACGGCGCACAACAGTAAACAGTCTTTCCCCTTCTGTTTTCATTTTTGTAGTGCAGTGAATGATAGAGATCTCCGATCAAAGTGGGCACCGGGTTGCCAGCAGCAAACAGATGGAAAGCGTCCAAATCCACAAAATTGGGTAAGTTGGGAAACAACACTATTCCGTAAATGCATAGAGCTAAGATAGCATTAAAGACTATCCAGCACCCGCTCTTGGCATACTCTTGAGCTTTGCCAACCAGAAAATCAAGGGAGAAACCTGGAACCCCAAGCCAAGAAGTCACTAATAGTTCAACAGCGTTCATGTGCAAGGCCTTAGCTAAGTCCTCCAACTTGGGCTCGGCGGCAGAGTGAATAAAGGGAACCTTATTCTGTACCGGTAGCTCAGTAAACTCCACATACTCTTCAATGGTAGGTCCCAAAATAAAGTCAGCGAACGTGAAACATCTCAATGCAGGGTCATAGAATTGCATCAAGGTGTACAACCCATTCATCTCAACAGCAGTTGGCTTGCAGACTAATCTCAGCAACCTTCCATGACTCATCCTGAAACTTCTCCTAACCTCCTCATCAGCAAGGGACATCAGACCAAAGGAGTAACGTCAGGTGTAGGCAACTTGTACGCAACTGTCTTTCTTAAACCAGCCATGATCAATAAGTAGAAGTCCGGGCACTAGAACTAGGGAATATGCAAATGCACCTGCAGCACAGACACACGTTATTGAGATGCAATGATATTGTTATGCAAATAATGCAATGCAAGTAACATGCAACAAGGACCAAATGTCGTGGTTGAGAAGCCTGAACCATATCAAAAAGTCTCAGATAGACCCTCCAGAATTCCTCAAACCCTGGTCTCAAATAGACCCAAAATGAAGCTCCAACACTGGTCTCTGATAGACCCCATAACATAACTCTGACTGGTCTCTGACAGACCCCATGTCATAACTCCAACTGGTCTCTGACAGACCTCATAACTCTCCATAAATACCCAGGATCTCAGATCAAGAAATAACCGGTATCTGAAGGTCTAGTTACCTGCATAACCCCAAAACCCTCTCACAGGTAGGTGTCCTAGTAACTGACAAAGGTATGGCATCCTATGCGGTCGTCAGCGTCACAGACTTTCAGGGTTGATGATACGATTCCCAGAAGGAGTGGCATCATCAAATCCTGAAGAGGCCTCACTTAGCCAACTTCCAAATGATCGGTTCTCGGAGTTGACAATTCAGCTAACCAACAACCCCTTCGACCCAAAGGGTAGAAAAAGAAGTCAACCAGAAGAACCTCGTCCGAGTGTAGATTTCGTGGGACACTAATGCAAGCAAAGCCAGCACGCGCCCACTACTTTCTACTCTAATTCTAGGTGCACTCAAGCCCAGGTCCGGCTTATTTCTCAATCATGGAACGCCCGTCACACCCCAATACAACAATAATAACAATAATATAATGCTGAAAGTAAATGACAAAAATATAAATCCATGCAAAATCCTCGACGGGAAAACAAGCGCTAGGATTGACTCTCTTAAGGGACGTTGGATCCCAAATGCATAAGGAACTATCGCAGTCCTTAGCAGCCAGGGGACGTTGGATCCCCAGCAAAGTCGCCAGCTGTCGCTACTGCGAAAATCGGCGCCGGCTGAACAGAAGAGTCGCCACCGTGCGTTATTTATCCCAACGGAGGGAAAGGAAACGCTCGAGGTAAACCTACCACAAAACGGGGAAAGGAATGGTCATCGCAACCAAATCCTGGGTTCGGGAGTCGGTTACGCAAGGGGAAGGTATTAGCACCCCTCACGTCTGTCGTACTCGACGGGATCCACGCTTGTTTTCTGGTATGGATTGTTATTCTATCTACTCTACAGGTCAGGGGTTAAAGGAAAATAAAATGACTCGGCAAAGTATCGCACTTTATGCCTACGTATTCCCATCTGAAACAAGAAATCAGAGTCAACGTAGTTCGCCTACCTACGGGAAAGGAGGGGAAGGTTGCTCGCTAGGATATCGCAGCCTATGCCTACGTACTTTCATACAGCATGAAAGATCAGAGCAAACGTAGTTCGGGCCACGTACGACACAAGTCTGTATTGATTGTTTTTTATTCCTTCTGAAAAAGGTTTTCCTGATTAACAGTCCAAGCGGACAAAAATTAACGTTTTGATGAGTTCACATTCTTTTACGGAAGAAGTGTCTTTTATTGGGTTTGAAATCTTATTGTGTTTTTCTGTTTGTTTTGAGAAAGAAGAGACAGAAATCTAACCTACGGTTGCGAAGGGAATCAAACTGACCTAATGTTATCATGCATGGGTTAAGACCTAATGTCTATCATGCTCCTCTCTTGCGCAGAGAGAAACATAGATCCTAAGGGATAAACGGAAACAGAAACAATAGCATATGCAATAAAGCAGTAAAATGCATGGATGCAACAATACAAGCGAGGCAAGGGAGTCCCACTCAACCTCGAACCTAGAAAACAACAGGAAAAAGTGAACAGAATTCACTTTCAACCTACAGGTTAAACAGCAAACAATACAGTCAGGGAAATTCAATCAATACATCAAGAATCAAGAACAGCAGAAATAAACAGCAACAGCAGTCTTCATCAACATCTGTCTTCAAGTCATCTCCAAACAGCTACAAGCTTCAAGCATGCATCAGTCTTTATCTTCACAGCCTTCAAGAAAGGTCTTTGTCTTTAATCTGCAATTGCTTTTCTTCAAGTCTCAATCTCCAAGATGAATATCAGTCAACAAGATGAAATGGATGTTAAACAGTCAATTGCCTACCAAGGGTGGCTCACTGACTGTTAACATGATACTGACAGTTTCCCCTCAAAAGTTCTATCTTTTAAATGTATTCACTAATCCTTCCAAAGGAAGGAGGTGGATATTTAAAAGAGACTTTGAATCATAGGGAAAGGATGGAGGCAGACAAGACCTTCCATGTTTGTGAATCAAGTTTTCTACTCTAGAGCTTTGCCTAGCTCCTAAACCCTATAGCCTTCAACAACTGCCAGCAAGAGATACCTCTCATCAACTCTGGAAGTTGGTCTTCATTCTCTTTGATCTCCAATGGGCTTCATCATCAGCACAGTCTTCAGCTCAAACCCCAAGCCCCAAACATGCCCAATACCCCACACAGTCAAATAATAACCCTAGAGAGGGCACACCACACAGTCAATCAAATACAAGCAGTATACTAATAGTAATAGTAGAATAGGGGAAGCCTAGTAATTTCTAAGGGATCTATTATCTACCCATAACCCCTATAGTCCCATACCCCAAAGATTCAAACTACAATTCCTAAAAGAAAGGATTTACTATACCTATGTTATCTCCTAAACCCTAGTTTTGGTTCTTCTAATCACACCTAAACTAATCATCTAAAATTTTAATCTAAAATCATGAATTAAATTTATATACAAGCTAAAGCTCTAAGCTAATCAACCTAAAAAGAATGGATCCAAAATGTTAAAGCATCTAACCAAACCAAAATCAACAATATCATGCATTAAACTAAACATTATTTAGACCTATTTAAAAGAAAAATATACTAAAAATATAAAAATAAAATTAAATGCTAATTTTTTTATATGATAATTTTCTTAACAAAAATATGAAAAGGATGCAAAAACAATCAATTAAAAATATGCAATTTTCAATTATTTATGATTTTTCAAAGAAATAAAAAAAAAATGAAATTAATGTGAGTTAAATGGGCTGAGGGGTGCAGCAAGTATTTTATTTAGTTAAAACATGATGATGGGCCCAGACTGGGGGGCGCGCATAGCAAAGCGCGTCTGGGCCCAGTGCACAGAAAACACAACAAAAAATAAAAAGACAGTAAACGGTGCAATTAGCAAGAATTTCAGTTAAAATGGTTTTGGGCCTGCGTTGAGGGGGTGGGATTAGCAATGGTTTGTAAAGCCCAGTCTGAAGGGTTTAATGAAACGGTGCGTTTGGCACCCAGGGTTCCCTCCAAATCCACCTTTGAATCCTGGCCACGCGATCAGATTGAGAGTCAAGGTCTCCCACTTAATCCAACGGTTAGGGTATCGTCTTCAACCTTGGACAAACCATAGCTGGAAAAATCCTCATCATGCACGCATCTTTCTCCTCCTCTGTTCTCCCTCAAACCTCAATGAAATTCCACGCTATAAAAACCAAAAATGATCTATTCTCTTCCCTCTACACAGCCATGGCATTAGATTCCTCCAAAACTCAACCAAAAATCAAACCCGATAGGTAGAACATCATGACTCCATCATTTTGCACTGAGATCAAACATTCCAATTCTTGCTAATTCTTACCCTAACATAATCTACACACCATGCTGATCAATCTGAGCTATATATCTAAGATTATCATGCCATATTCTAGATGTTATAAGCCCTAACAGTTCTTGCACTCCAATGGCAACATCCATGAAACCTTCTCAAACTTTATGGAAATGATCCTCTAACCTAACCTAACAATTCTAACCTAATAATTCTCTAACATGCTAACTAAATCAACCAATTCGAAGGGAAAACTAACCTGGTGTAAATGATGAAAACAGTTGGGGAATTCTTTAGATCCAAAGCTTGCAATGATCTGGATTTGATCCACACACTTGATCCTTGATTTTGTATGCAGTATTTCTTGCTCACACCTCTTGGATTCTTGTAACCACTTCTTCTTGCACTTTGGATGATGAAGATGGATAGCACGAGTTCTTCCTCAATTCAACCAGATTCTGATGTGAATTTGATCCTTGAATGGTTTAGATGATGATAGGATCAAGAACTTTGGAAATTGATGAAGATTTGATGGAGTTTGAAATGGATTTGCAAAAATGGAAGAATGAGGTATAACTTGGTATTTTGATCACAATGATTCACCAAACCTCACATGAAGCTACTCAATCCAATATATAGACACTCATGGACCTTTCTAGAATTTGATAGAAACTTCTTGTGCACACTTTCCTTGGATTTTGATTATGTTACTTCATACATAAGTAACCAAGCATAACTTCCAAATTTTGAACCAAACTCAAAAATCCACTTTTTCCAATGTTCTTAAAACATTTTTTCCAATCAAAATGACCTATAATTTCATCCCATTTGGCCAAGTTATGAAAAATCTCAATTTTAGGTCACTTTTTATTCATTAAATTCACCAAATTTGAAACCTTGAGCTATGAGCATTTCCAAACTTTCATGATCACTTTTCTAGACTCAAAATGTCATTTGGAGCAAGTTTTATGTTGTGAAGTTTTTCATTTGAAGCTTCCTTGTATGAGCTATGGGCATAGGCTTGAAATGACCTGTAATTCTCAAATGACCAAAATACCCTTTGCTTGCCAAGGCCATAAGTAGAGTTCCATAAATCAGATGAAGGCATACCATACCTTTCTAGAAATATAAGACAATGAGGAACAACTCTTATGTTGAACAGAAATTCATTTGAAATATCCTTGAGGGGTAAAAGTTGCTTGGAAGACAAGTAACTTTCACAGACAAAATTTCAGATACCTCAGATGACCTGTAACTTGCAAGGACCATAACTTGAGTTCTACAAATCTCCTTAATGTCTTCCACCACTCAGATTAAAGGTCTTGAGATCCTCTACAAGTTTCATGTTGGCCAAGGATCCATTTGAAGCTTGCATTTTGACTTATCTTACTTGGAAGTTTGACCTAAATCAGGGGATTTTACACAGAAACCCTAATTTAGAAACTCCTCTTCTCCTTGATTTCTCTTGATTTCTTATTAGCACAACACCACATCCTTCTCTTCATGTCAAATGATGAACCCCACATCTCTCCAATAGTCCTTAATGCCTTTCAATCAATCATTTGACCTAGGGTTGACCCAGGGTTGACCCAGATGAAACCCTAGTTGACTGTCTTCCACTGCAGCTCTTGTGATCACATCAATGACTTGTCTCACATTCAAGATGACTCTCTAGGTCTTCCATGATGTCCACATACTCCCCATGCTCAATCCACAACTCACAACTTCTCTGATGATCTTCAAATGCCCTCAGATAGGAGATAGATTTACTGCTTAATCCACTAACTTCTCAGATTTCAATTTCTTTCTGATGACTTGGGTATGCTTGAATTTGAATAATAACCTCTTGATAGGCTCACAGAGATGAGAATAGTACTTGGTCCCCTGTTGGATGACTTGCTATGCTATGCTATGCAGATGAGTAGACTATGTACATGACTCTATATGCAAATGCTAATGTAATTGAAACATAAACCAAGTGAAAAAGGTTGAGCAAATTTTAGGGTGCAACAATATCCTTTATTTTTCATTCTTTTGATTCCCTAATTTTTGCCTGGACTGACTCCTTTTGAGTTCTTTTCAATTTTTTTTTGAAGTCCAGCGGGATGCCCTGATTTTTTGCCTAAGTATTAGCTTTCCAGCTATTTGATAACACGAAATCATATAGATATTTTCATGCATAATTCAACTAAAGTCTAACCGTTTTCGATCCGATTTCGGGTTATTTCCGTGTATTTGTCTGATGTTTTGCAGGTATTCAACGATCACGTCTAAACAAGGCAACATGAAGAAAAGAAGCAATCTCAGATGAAATAAGGACGAAAAAGGAGTGAAAACACAATGAAAAGCGCATCAAGCTGTTTTTGCTGATGTGACGACCGTCACAGCTTCATGACGACCGTCACACCTTGTGACGACCGTCATGCAGGCAAAAACGCCCCACTCAGATTACACGTCAAAAGAGCAGTTCCAATTCCCACAGAGTGGACCACTACTCCCTAAATTATCTGCCTCAAGGTCCATCATCTTCAGAGATAACCGTTGGGATTCCACTTCTATAAAAAGCGAAGCATAGGACTTCAGAAGGTGTGCTGCATTCATACCACGAAGTGCTGCCGAATTTACTTTCCAGAGCATTATTTTCCAGTTTTATTCTTATTTGTTTCTCTTTACTTTTCCTGTATTCCCATTTCCACTCTTCTGCAATTTCTATTTTATTGTACGATCAAATTGGCACTAAAGACCATAATCCTGCCAACATCTGTGGAGGATCTGCCCAAAGGCCAATTGGCATATTTACAGGTTTTCATTTTGATCGACTTCAGTTTTATTATAATGAAAATTATTATTTATTATTCTTATTTATATTTTATCTTTCCCAAATCCATGTCTAGCTAAACTTAGGTAATCGATATGTAGTAATAATTCGAATGGGATTTGATAACAACTGGTTGAAAAACTTTCTTTTCAAAAAGTAATTTATGGTCTGAGTGTTTAAAATTGATTCACTGAATAAACTTCGTCGCGAAAGCGAGAACTTATTTAAAAGTAGTTTTGCCACGAAAGTGGGAAATTAATTAAGATACGAACCAACAAGCGAAAGTTGCGGTAAGGTCAGATAGTAAACACTAGGCATTTGTTTTAATAACAGCGAAAGCACTTTAAAATGAATTAGAACATAGAGATTTCCAAAAAATAATTTTAACCCCGAACGGAATACGAAAGTGTACGTTTGGCCCTTAGGATTATGATTAGCGTCAATAACCATCGTGAGGCGAGAGTTTTCAAATCTCCATTTTCTGCTTGAATAAACTTTGAAAATTATTTCATACACCATAACTTATCAAATCCCTGAAGAACACAATTACTACGTATCGATTCAATTAATTATAATCTAAATAGTAATCTTAGTTCCCTTTTAGTGACAATCTTATTCCATTAAACATATTCTACCTAGCTAAACATAGTAACTCCCGAGAACACTAGTTTGATTACGAGTCCCTGTGGGATCGATATCTATTATTACTACGCGATAGACTGTGCACTTGCAGTTAGTTGTATTAGACATAGAAAGTCGCGATCAAGTTTTTGGCGCCGTTGTCGGGGACCCGTTTAGTCAATAGTGTAACCTTCTGTTACGCCGTATAGACTAGGTAAACAATTTTCATTTTTCCTTTACTAGTTCTGTCGATTGTATGCCAAGAAATCGCCCGCAAAGTGATATCGTAAAACCTTTAGTCGCAGAACTAGAACGCTTCTTACATCTAAGAAGTAGAATCATTGAGTACCAACTCAAACAACTCAAACATAACACTCCCGAACCTCCCACTCCCATTCCCAAATCAGAAGAAGAACCAGAGATGGCTGAAGGACCTCCAAACAAACCGCTGAAGGCATACGCTACACCATCTCAGATGGAGCCTAGAAGTAGCATTACTGCCCCAGCTATTACCCGAAATGATTTTGAGCTGAAACCATCATTGCTGTCGGCTGTACAACAAAACCAATTCTCAGGAAACGCAACTGAGGATCCGAACGAACATCTAACAAAGTTTGTACAATACGCAGACACAGTGAAAGCAAATGGAGTAACTCCAGACGCGATAAGACTTCGTCTTTTCCTATTCTCTCTTAGAGACAGAGCGTGGACATGGTTACAATTGTTACCATCCAACTCCGTTACGACGTGGGAGCAATTGAAGAACGTCTTCTTAGCGAGATATTTTCCGCCAAGCAAAACTGCTATGCTTAGAGCTCAAATCAACGGATTTCGACAGAAAGATACTGAATCTCTTTACGAAGCATGGGAACGATTCAAAGATATGATGAGAACATGTCCTCACCACGGTCTAGAAGACTGGGTGACAATCCATACTTTCTATAATGGGCTTCTATACAATACTAGATTGACAATAGACGCTGCCGCGGGCGGTGCACTTATGGATAAGCCATACGATGAAGCCTATCAATTAATAGAGAACATGTCACAAAACCATTGCCAATGGGGAGGTGAACGCACTCCAACTGAGAAAACCACAGCGAAAGGTGGGATGTACGAAATCAGCAGCCTTGAAAAGTTCAATGCTAAAGTAGATGCTCTAGCTCAGAAAATCGATAGTCTGACCGTTAACCCCACTGCAACTGTCGCTGCAGTAACTCCAAATTGCAAGTTATGCAGAAGCACCACTCATAATGCACCCGAATGCCCATTGCTAGCCGGAATCCCACCAGACCAGGTAAATTATGCTCAAGGAAATCCCTACGCAAACACTTACAACCCAGGTTGGCGAAATCATCCAAACTTTTCTTACAAAAGCGAAAATACATTGCAAATGCCTACTGCTCCGCCAGGATATCAGAAACCAGCTACTCATAATGCACCTAGGAAATCGAACCTCGAATTGATGATGGAAAAGTTCATAGCAACTCAAGCTCAAACAAACAAAGAATTCCTGAATCAAAACATACACACTAGCGAGCAAATTAAACAGTTGACAGGAAAAGTAGACGCTTTAGCCACCCACAACAAAATGTTAGAAACTCAGATATCACAAGTGGCTCAACAGCAAGCATCTGCTGCCGCACCTGCTGGCACATTTCCTGGACAACCCGAACAGAATCCCAAATACCAAGCAAATGTTGTAATACTAAGAAGTGGAAAAGAATTGGACGAACCGATTGATCCGAGGACCGAAAACTCAGCCATGCAACAAAAACCAACTGAACAAGCAGAAAAGGAATCCGAGTTAGAGAAGAAGGAGGACAACGAGAAGGAGGATACCGCAAGTGAAAAAACTCAAGCACCTCCAGCGCCATATAAACCACCTATTCCTTATCCGCAAAGACTAATAAACTCCAAAACTTCAGGACAGTTTAAGAAATTTGTAGAGCTCCTTAAACAGCTGAATATTATTATTCCTTTTACAGAAGCGATAACTCAAATGCCGTCATACGCTAAATTTCTCAAAGAGATCCTGTCAAATAAGAGAAAGATCGAGGATAACGAAACAGTTACACTTACTGCAGAGTGTAGCGCCATTATTCAAAACCGCATGCCTCCTAAATTAAAAGACCCAGGTAGTTTCTCCATACCCTGCGTCATAGGAAAGTTCGTAATAGACAAAGCTCTATGCGATTTAGGAGCCAGTATCAGTGTTATGCCCTTATCTATATGCAAAAAGCTGAATATGGGAGACCTCAGACCAACCAAAATGTCCGTTCAATTAGCTGACAGATCAGTGAAATACCCAGTCGGAATACTGGAAAATGTTCCAGTACGCATAGGACAATTCTACATCCCAACCGACTTCATAATCATGGACATCAAGGAAGATACTGTAACCACAATTATCCTAGGAAGACCATTCCTAGCTACAGCCGGAGCGATTATAGACGTGAAGAAAGGAAGGCTAACATTCGAAGTCGGAGAAGAAAAGATAGAGTTCATTCTCACCAAGTTCCTATAGGCACCAGCAATAGACGATACCTGCTATTTAGTAGACGAAATTGACAAATGCGTAAGAGAACTAGAAAATGAAGAGACCACGTATTCAGAAATAATAAAGATTCAAATACCCGACATTTCTGAAGACGATAATTGGCGTAAACCGTATAAAGACGACAGCCTAAGCGAAAGCTTAGCACTGACCCCAAACCATATGCCAGGTCCGAAGAACCCATCTTTAGAACTTAAAACACTACCCAAAAACCTCATATATGAATTTCTAGACGATGAACTAAAAAGACCAGTGATAGTCAATGCCGACTTAGGACAACCAGAAACCGAAAAGTTATTAGAAGTCCTAAAGAAGTACCCCACCGCGTTAGGCTATAAGATAAGCGATTTAAAAGGTATAAGCCCTTCGATCTGTATGCATCGAATTACAATAGAGGAAGACTCTAAAACCTCTCGAGAGCATCAGAGAAGACTGAACCCCATCCTGAGCACGGTAGTCAGAGATGAAGTAAAGAAATTGCTAGATGCAGGAGTCATCTATCCGATCTCCGATAGTGAATGGGTTAGCCCAGTTCACGTCGTACAAAAGAAAGGAGGAGTCACAGTAGTTAAAAACAAAAAAGGCGAATCAATAACAAAAAGAGTCGTGACTGGAAGCAGGATGTGCATTGACTATAGAAAGCTTAACAAGGCTACGCGCAAAGATCATTTCCCGTTACCCTTCATAGACCAAATGTTGGAAAGACTAGCCAAACATTCATATTTCTGCTATCTAGATGGTTACTCAGGATTCTTCCAAATTCCCATCCATCCTGATGACCAAGAAAAGACTACATTCACCTGTCCTTATGGCACTTTTGCTTACCGTCGAATGCCGTTCGGACTCTGTAACGCTCCAGCAACCTTCCAAAGATGCATGATGGCAATCTTTGCAGATTTCATAGACGACATTATGGAAGTGTTTATGGACGATTTCTCGGTATGTGGACAAAGTTTCGAAGGATGCCTACAAAACTTAGAAATGGTACTAGAACGTTGCGTAAAAGTAAACCTCGTCCTAAATTGGGAGAAATGCCATTTTATGGTCCGACAAGGAATAGTTCTAGGACACGTCATATCAGATAGAGGGATTGAGGTAGACAAAGCTAAAATAGAGATTATAAAAGATCTCCAACCTCCAAAATCCGTACGAGAAATACGAAGTTTTCTAGGACATGCCGGTTTTTACAGAAGATTTATAAAAGATTTTTCGAAAATCACAAAACCTCTGACCCGCCTGTTGATGAAAGATGCTGAGTTCGTCTTCGACGACGACTGTTTAAAAGCATTCGAAACATTGAAATCAGCCCTTATCACCGCACCAATCATGCAACCACCCGATTGGCGACTACCGTTCGAAATCATGTGCGACGCGAGTGATTACGCTGTAGGCGCAATTCTAGGACAAAGGAAGGACAAGAAACTCCATGCTATCTACTACGCCAGTAGAACCTTAGATCCTGCCCAAATGAACTACGCTACCACAGAAAAGGAACTTCTAGCAGTTATATTTGCGCTTGACAAATTCCGTTCTTACTTAGTAGGAGCAAAAATTATCATATACACAGACCACGCTGCCATAAGGTACCTAACAAGCAAAAAGGATGCCAAACCAAGACTATTGAGATGGATCCTGTTATTACAAGAGTTTGACTTAGAAATCAAAGATAAGAAAGGAACCGAGAACGTTGTTGCAGATCACTTATCCCGAATAGAGGGCATCAGACACGAACCAGTACCGATAAATGACAATTTCCCGTACGAACGTCTGATAGCCAAATTAGAAAGTGACACACCCAATTCAATCTCGGAAGATCCAGAATTCGAAAAAGTCGTAGAAGCCGTCTATGCCCAAGTCACATTACCTTGGTATGCTGACATCGTTAATTACCTCGCTGCGGGCGTGCTTCCACCGGATCTTACTTATCAGCAAAAGAAGAAATTCTTCCACGATCTGAAACACTATTATTGGGACGAACCCCTACTCTTCAAGAGAGGGGCCGACAACATATATCGTCGCTGTGTCCCAGAGGAAGAAATAGAAAATATTATTTCCCAATGCCACTCAGCACCATATGGTGGTCATGCTAGTACGTCCAAGACGTGCGCTAAGATTCTCCAAGCCGGCTTATTCTGGCCTAATCTCTGGAAAGACGTTCACATCGTTGTGCAAACGTGCGATCAATGCCAACAAACTGGCAACATCTCACGACGCGATGAAATGCCTCAGAAAGGAATCTTAGAGGTAGAAATCTTCGACGTCTGGGGAATAGATTTCATGGGACCATTCCCATCCTCTTTTGGTAATAACTACATACTCGTCGCTGTCGACTACGTGTCTAAATGGATAGAAGCCATAGCTGCTCCAACAAACGACGCACGAGTAGTAATCAAACTCTTCAAAAACACAATCTTTCCTAGATTCGGTGTACCGAGACTCGTCATTAGTGACGGAGGATCTCACTTCATATCACGAATATTCGATAAACTTCCCTCTAGATATGGAGTCTGGCACCGAGTAGCTACACCCTATCATCCGCAAACTAGCGGACAAGTAGAGGTCTCGAACAGAGAAATAAAACAGATCTTGGAAAAGACTGTCGCTACCTCAAGGAAAGATTGGTCGTCGAAGCTACAAGAAGATTTATGGGCTTATAGGACCGCATTTAAGACACCAATAGGAACTACCCCCTATAAATTAGTTTACGGTAAATCCTGCCATCTCCCTGTAGAGTTAGAGCATAAGGCCTTTTGGGCCATTAAAACACTCAACTTCAACTACACCGAGGCAGGAGAAAAGCGAATCTTGAACCTACACGAGTTAGAAGAACTTCGATTAGACGCTTACGAAAATGACCGTATCTACAAAGAACGAACTAAAAGGTGGCATGATAAACGTTCAATCAGGAAACAATTCAGTGTGGGAGACATCATATTGCTCTTTAATTCACGATTAAAACTCTTCCCAGGTAAACTAAAATCTAGGTGGTCTGGACCCTATGTAGTGACTAAAGTACTTCAGAGTAAAGCTGTTGAAATTACCGATAAGACAAATGCACCATTTATCGTAAACGGGCAACGTCTAAAACATTACAATAAGAACGACAATAGTCCTCAAGTCAGCAATATAACATTGCTTGAGCTTCCAGCTCAAACACCCGAATAGCTTCTCACCAAGCTATCGTCAGGCTTTAGACGTTAAAAACAGCGCTTACTGGGAGGCAACCCAAATTTCCCTCGTTATTGCATTTCATTTTTCCTTAAAATTCTACTTTGAAAAATATCCAACAAAAATTCTAAAATTACTACTACTTTCTACTTTCGTTCATTTTCGTACTTTTATTCTTATTTTATTTTCTCTCTTTTGTCTTTTGTTTCTACCGCCTTTCGTTTCTAAAAATCCTGACTTCAATTTCCTGTTTCAAACTTTTCAGGATTTTTAAAGTCTTCAAAACATTCCTTTTGTTTTCTCTGAATTACCTGCGAGTATGGCCGAATACGACTTCACAAAGGTTCACTTCCGAGGACTCGCTCAAAAGGCAAGATTTGCAGCACTGACCGAAAGAGAATTGCCTTAACGCTGTATTATGATAAGGCTACTATGGATAAACTAGGGATCACAGATAGCACTCAATACCTGTTCAATCAACTGGGTTGGAAGAACACTGCTCTGAAAACACGTTTCACTACCTACAAGGATCTTACCTATGAATTCCTTAGTTCTTTCAGATACATACCCAACTATGGTTTTGGATCCAGCACAGAGTTGATTACCTTCCGATTGTTTGGAATGGACCAAACCCATAGCCGGATGTCACTAGCTAACCTCCTAGGATTCCCTAGCGGACCGCATGTGTTCATCAGTGCAGACGATGACGATATTGATTTGCAACTCGATCAATTCTGGGGTAGAATCACAGGCGATTATCACCCTGAACCAGACAGAATGCACAATGATGACATACACAACCCAACCTTCAGATACTTCCATAAGATACTAGCCCACACCTTGTTTGGAAAAGAAGAAAATATTACTGCAGTATCTAAGGAGGACTATCATGATGAGATCTTTCAAACGCCTCACGCTGGAACCTCAGACACCTATCCTTATAGGAGGACTAGTAACAATGATTGCCCACGAGCTTGGCCTTAGATTCCATTTAAATGCCAGCACTCGTTTTGGCACCATCCGACCCATGAACATAAAATTCTGCTTTAACAGGCGCATTTTAGGAACTATGGGACCTGGACCGTATGAGTACCTTATTAACGAAAAACCAGTACAGCTATTCACACTGCCTGATCATTTGATGACAAACATCCACAACAAGGATAACTGGCTCTACGAATTGGATGAGCCTATGGGACCTCCTTCACCACAGTCAACACCACAGAACTATATGTATGACAGTGACCACATCTCTGAGGCACACGACTATATGTACTATGAGGACGCTGCATCTGAAACTGAAGTAGAACCTACGACTCCTCCACACTATAATACTTATCCTAAGCCTATCCCTGAGGAGACCACCGACAAAATAGATGCCGTGTTACTCAGATTGGACGACGTTGATAAAGCTCTGACTAATGTAAAAGCTGATATCGCAGGCATGCACGGCGAACTGGTAGGCTTCATGGATCTAGTCTGCGACCAACTCGACTACTATTCACAGAAATTCGATGAGTTGAAGGCACGAAAAGATTAGTTATTAGTTCTTAGCAGTAGTTTCAGTTTAATTTAATCATTTGGATTTTTCGCATTGTTAGTTTTCATTATGTACTACATACAATTGTTTCATTTCTATGTTATTTCAATTCTAGTTTTTATTAAATTACTCTGTTTTCGCATTATTTGTTGTTTGTTGGCTGTTATATTACATCACCGTATCAATACTAAGCCTTAAAGTCACTACGAGTACGCCCTCAGAGCAAAATTCTGTGTTCTGCAGATTTTGCTGCTGTGACGACCGTCACAGCCTCATGACGAGCGTCACGCGGGTGACGACCGTCACACCTACGTGACGACCGTCACGCAGTCAGAAACTGATATCTGATAAAACAGGGTTCGTGTTCTCTTCCACTCCCCCCATTATCACTTTCAATCATCCTAACTCCTACCCCACTACGAATTTTCGTCCTCCCCACATTGAACTATAAACTTCAACTCCAAATTCAACCTCCAAACCACCGTTCTGTCATTTTTCCCTCTCTGCAGAAAAACCCCAAACCTCAGAAACCTCTCCAACCTCCAACAATGGCAAGGAATGCAGAAACCCCAGATGTCAGCAACATTACCTTCAGTGAAGGAGACTTAGGCGAAAGACAACGAGCAAACTACATTGCATTTCATCAGAGGTCGCTCCAGCCGACTCATTATCCGCACCTTCCATCGCTTACGGAGCTCGGACTCCTTGAAGGTGTAACCTGGATGCTTCAAAGAGCAGGCATCTGGAACCTCTGCACCAACCCACAGCCAACATACGAACAACTCACTCTTGAGTTCTTGAGTTTGTTCACTTACGTCACAAGCAGCGGCGAACTTAACCAGCATTCAGGTGCCGCTTGCTTCCGGATGTTTGGCGTCAACTACCAGATGCACCAAAATCAGATTGCCAGCATTCTACAGCTACCTCGCGGCGACAACGCTCATCGCCGCATCACCGATCAGTTCCAGCATGAAGCTTTCGCGCTGTGGTATCAGTTGACCGGCCTCAATGCCGATGGTTGGGACTCCCTGCACGCCACTCATATCCATAACCCAACCATCAGGTACTTTCACAGAGCGTTGAGTAACACTATCTTCGCCAGAGACAGCAACCACAAAGTGAACTCCAAAGAGCTCTTCTTTCTTCATTGCGTCTTCAACAATGAACCTGTCAACGCTGTCCCGTTTCTGCTGGCCCATATTCAGGCCAACTGCAACCGTGGCTCGAAGCCATTCTACTTTGGCGGGATTGTCACGGCTATTGCACTTGGGCTGAACCTTGGTGACCGCCTCCAGCACCTCCATTCCATCCCCTCGGTGTTCCTTGACACCGACCACTGCAGAGCCTCTCATCTCATCCGCTCCCGAGCTGATGGCAAATACCATCCGGTTGTGCGTGGCAAGACCGTCCGAAGCATCATCCTTCCGTCCCGCACCCGCATCCATCTAGAGGACCGTACCAACTGGTTGTTTGACCTCACTGCCCCTCCTGCTGCCGCTGTTCCCACTCAGGACCACACTCACGGTTTCGACGATGAAATCCAAGCTGAGTTGGACAGGTCTGAGCAGCCAGAGGCATCGCAGCCTCCTCCTCCCGTAGGTACATCTTCTCGCCGCTGCCGCCATCATCCCGTGCCAGACTACACAGAAGAGGACCTCCACCGCTCCCTAGACCAGCAGGCACAGATACTCACGATGCTGCAGTAGCAGAATCAGCGAGCTGACCAGTTCGAAGCTTGGCACCGGACTCAAATGCAACAACTTCACACCGGCCAAGCTACGATTACTGAGAGCCTAGCGAATCTTACCTTGCAGGTCGAAGGACTCCGAGACACCGTCTACCACACCGGAGCTATGAGCTATGAGGACAGAGTAGCCCTTGCCAGAGCCAGAGGACGCCAGCGCGGACGTGACAGAGGTCGTGACTAGATTTCCATTTTTCCTTCATTGTTTACTATATTTCAGTTATTTGTATTTTCATTTTCAGTTGTATCTCCCTCTCGCATGCTTCAAGAATCAGTGAGGACACTGATCGAGATAGTGTGGCAGCGGTGCCTTATTTTCATTCCACTGTACTCTGAATTTCCTTTATTTCCATTTCACTGCACTTTGAATTTTCGTAATTTCTATTTTTACACTTTCCATTTGCTAGCAAATAAAGCTCGTCTATATATTTTTTTTCCGTTACGCAAACAATCCCCACATCATTCAACGTAAACAAAAACTTTCATTTGTTCCTCAAAAGCAAAAGCATCACGAGAATGCACCTGAGTTCAAAACAAGTTTTGAAACTCCGAGGAAACGACAGTTCTAACAAAACCAGTATCGTTCAGACACCTTAGATATCTAGTTTATGCGAGTCAGTTTCACCACCTACGTGTACCAAAGTCTCAAGTGTCTACGCAAACCCAACCCCAAGTAGTTTATACTAGCAGTCAGCACCATCCTAAAAACACTTCTAAGCGAGCGACCGATGCAAATAAGTGTATGATCTCTAAAAAGATGAAAAATCATTAAAAGAGAGCTAAAAAGCCCAAGAATATAAGACACGTTTCCTTCTAAGTTAGGTGCTCCTCACCCGAGCATTTAGCCCAACGGCACGAAAAACTCATTGAAAATCAATGACATAAACTTATGATCAATGAAGAAGATCAAAAACAGAAATGAGATCATATTCACTAACAGGTCGACTTGCCATGAAAGTGTGCGGACAACGGGCTTAATGTGATTGCGCTAGAACAAACAGGGTGAACTTGCCGCGAGAACCTTGACACCAAGATATAGTAGCTTGACTGAGACCGATTTGCATAAAAAGGAGACCTCCGAAGACTTGTAGTCCAGTGTCGTCATGATACTCGTCTTGTTCCTACCAAGAATCCCGGGTTTTCCAAAATCTGCGAACGAAGAAGTTGCCTCGTGCTTGCCGACTTTTCCATGTTTTACTTGAGGACAAGCAAAGATTCAAGCTTAGGGGAGTTTGATAACATGAAATCATATAGATATTTTCATGCATAATTTAACTAAAGTCTAACCGTTTTCGATCCGATTTCGGGTTATTTCCGTGTATTTGTCTGATGTTTTGCAGGTATTCAACGATCACGTCTAAACAAGGCAACATGAAGAAAAGAAGCAATCTCAGATGAAATAAGGACGAAAAAGGAGTGAAAACACAATGAAAAGCGCAGCAAGCTGTTTTTGCTGATGTGACGACCGTCACAGCTTCATGACGACCGTCACACGGGTGACGACCGTCACACCTTGTGACGACCGTCATGCAGGCAAAAACGTCCCACTCAGATTACACGTCAAAAGAGCAGTTCCAATTCCCACAGAGTGGACCACTACTCCCTAAATTATCTGCCTCAAGGTCCATCATCTTCAGAGATAACCGTTGGGATTCCACTTCTATAAAAAGGGAAGCAAAGGACTTTAGAAGGTGTGCTGCATTCATACCACGAAGTGCTACCGAATTTACTTTCCAGAGCATTATTTTCCAGTTTTATTCTTATTTGTTTCTCTTTACTTTTCCTGTATTCCCATTTCCACTCTTCTGCAATTTCTATTTTATTGTACGATCAAATTGGCACTAAAGACCAGAATCCTGCCAACATCTGTGGAGGATCTGCCCAAAGGCCAATTGGCATATTTATAGGTTTTCATTTTGATCGACTTCAGTTTTATTATAATGCAAATTATTATTTATTATTCTTATTTATATTTTATCTTTCCCAAATCCATGTCTAGCTAAACTTAGGTAATCGATATGTAGTAATAATTCGAATGGGATTTGATAACAACTGGTTGAAAAACTTTCTTTTCAAAAAGTAATTTATGGTCTGAGTGTTTAAAATTGATTCACTGAATAAACTTCGTCGCGAAAGCGAGAACTTATTTAAAAGTAGTTTTGCCACGAAAGTGGGAAATTAATTAAGATACGAACCAACAAGCGAAAGTTGCGGTAAGGTCAGATAGTAAACACTAGGCATTTGTTTTAATAACAACGAAAGCACTTTAAAATGAATTAGAACTTAGAGATTTCCAAAAAATAATTTTAACCCCGAACAGAATACGAAAGTGTACGTTTGGCCCTTAGGATTATGATTAGCGTCAATAACCATCGTGAGGCGAGAGTTTTCAAATCTCCATTTTCTGCTTGAATAAACTTTGAAAATTATTTCATACACCATAACTTATCAAATCCCTGAAGAACATAATTACTACGTATCGATTCAATTAATTATAATCTAAATAGTAATCTTAGTTCCCTTTTAGTGACAATCTTATTCCCTTAAACATATTCCACCTAGCTAAACATAGTAACTCCCGAGAACACTAGTTTGATTACGAGTCCCTGTGGGATCGATATCTATTATTACTACGCGATAGACTGTGCACTTGCAGTTAGTTGTATTAGACATAGAAAGTCGCGATCACTATTCATTTCTTTTACTTAGCGGGCTTTCTCTTTCTTTTTTGGAACAAGTCGTGTGACACTGGTTGTCTTGATTGCTCTGAAAGGACTGCAACTGTCTTACTCCTGATTGGTGAGATTTAACCATTGTGGTTGACGAGGTACGACCTCTTGAGAGGACTAAACTGCGATTGGTTCTCGAAAGGCAATACTCCTCTATAAGACTTGAACACTTGGTCAAGCTAACTGACAACTACCCTGCCCCGGGTTAAGATGTGAGGGTTTAAAAGTCCGAAAGGAAATCCTACTTCTTGGCTCGAAGTGGTTAACAAGGGACTAACTCCTTATATCTCCAGTGTTTGGGGGATTTGAAACAATGCCTTGTACGTCATCGGCAAGGTTTTATCCGAAAGCATACGATCATCGGTTATGAGTATTCAGTTTCGTCATCCTTCCTACAATCTTTGCTAATCACAGTGACAACGTGGAGTGAATAAAATGCAAGTGTCAGTGCAATGCAATAAATGAGTGTCAGTGACATGATTAATTCAGAAAAATGCATAGTCACTTTATCAACATTACCATTCGAAACAAACAATGTTTAACAGCAAGTAGTAAATGACAGAAAAGAAACTACAAATGGAAATGATAGAGAAGTCTGAGGACTGCCAATGTTGAGGGCGCCCGCCTGTCTGGACCACTGGCTTCTTGAAAAGGACCCTCTGAATCTACGAGCTTAGACAACTGAGAGGTTGGCATGAACAAACAAAACTCCTTCTGGAAAGGAAATGCACTCTTGGTCGATCAACTATTGTACTTTTGCCTGAAAAGCTTTACAATCTTCAGTTGAATGTCCCGGGGATCCGCCATGGTAACCACACTGAGCGTGGGGATTGTACCCAGGAGGGTAAGGCTCTGGAACAGGCTTAAGAGCTTTAGGTCCCACCAAAGAATTCTGGATCAAAGATGGTAGAATTTGGCTATACGACATTGGCACTGGGTGGGAAGGAGCATTCCTTCGTTCCAAGTTGTTACGAGGTCTGTTCTGATTTGGCCGCTGATTCTGATAAACTCGGCCACGAGCTCGATGATTTGCAAGAGAAGCGACATAAAGCTCCCGATACGGTGCCCTAGGCACAATTGTCTGTCCAAAACAGCGAGACACAGAAGATACCGCCCCCTGAGAAGATGAAGAACCAACAGATTTCACCGATTCATCTCGAGAATACCCAACATCTGTCATGATTGCATTGAGCATAATTCCTTCTTCAGTTTGGAAGCTACAGAGGGATTCGGTTTCACTAGCCTGACTGCTTGAAACATTCTGAATTCTTCCAATTTTCACGCCATGCTCAATGCGTTCTCCTGCCCTTACCAATTCAGAGAAATTTGGTGCATTTCCTAGCATTCTTTTGAAGTACGGACCCTGCAAGGAGTCTACAAACATGCCCATTAACTCTCGGTCTATGAGCGGCAGCGTCACTCTGGCAGCAAATTCTCTCCATCTCGGAACATACCTCCTGAAAGATTCATTGTTCCCTTGAGACAATTCTTGCAACTGCATGCGACTAGGAGCCATGTCTAGGTTATAATCGTACTGCTTCAGAAAAGCTCTGGCTAAATCCACCCATGATCGGATATGATTACTCTCTAACTGCATATACCAACTCAGAGATGCCCCACTCAGACTATCCTGGAAGCAGTGAATCATCAACTTGTCATTTTGCACAAACGAAGTCATTCTTCGGCAGAACATCACCAAATGTTGCTTCGGACAGCAATCCCCTCTGTACTTCTCAAACCTCAGCGCTCTGAACTTCAGAGGTAACACTAGGCCAGGAACCAAACACATGTTTGCCGCGTAGAGGTTAACAACATCTTTACCTTTCGAGGCTTTAACTTTTCCTTCCACCGCTCGGAATCTTCTAGCATACTCAAGAGCTCTCGGGTCTTCGGTCTTGGCTATCGGGACCTCTCTTCGGGGATTCAGCGCTCGGAAGACAACACCCTGATGATCTGAGGTATCAACAGAAGGAGAACACTCACTTCGAACAACAAACGGCTCATGTAGACCTTGGTCCTTAACAGAAGGTTGTACAAGTTGAGTTGCAGTAAAGTTGTTTACTTGCGGGACGTCTTCGTCATGCATAGAACCATATAAAGGATTGGATGTCACAGTGAAACCCGACAAGGCATCAACAAACTGGAAGCTGCTCTCTGACATAGCTACCAACAACCTTCAACTGACTGATTCTGCTCAAATCTACCTCGACCTACTTCAACCCCCTGGTCGTCTTCTAATAATCAGCACTTGCTCAAACCAAACACCGGAAAATCACCTTCAGAATCAAAACAACGGCTGGATAAGAGCTCTGGCTAGCTGGAGAATGATATGCAATATGATGCAAAATGTTTATGCAAATGTAATGCAAGATGCAGCAAACACGGGATCACAACCCCCACAATCTCTGAATACTGTTGTGCTGCTGACTGAGTAAGTTCGCTCTGAAGAGAAGACCCAAAATAACGGGTAGGCTGGAAGTCAAATTTCCTGCAAAAACCCTCCCACTCACGGGTATGGACCTAATCTGACAAGGTACGACATCCTATGCGGGTTCAACGTCACAGACTTTCAAGAGTGATGATACGATACCCAGGAGGTGTGGCATCATCATCCCTTGAAGCGGCCTCACTTAGTTGAATACCAATTGGTAGGTCCCCAGAATCGACAATCCTCGGGTCAGACAACTTGTCGAGCCCTAAGGGCCAGGCAAGAAGCATCAAAGAGAATCTCGTCCGAGCGTAAATTTCGCGGCTAGCTGGTGCGAGCTAAGCAAGCAGGCTAACCACTACTCTCTACTTCTAAGTTTATGTGTAACCTCAAGCCCAGGTCCGACTTATCTCTCAACAGATTATCCCCTTCCCACAGCAGCAATAACAGTATAAGGCTGATAATAAAATGCGGAAAGTAAAGACATAAAAGTAAATATATACAACACCCACGACAGGAAAACAAGCGCTAGGATTGACTCGCATAGGGGATATTCCTGTCCCCAGCAGAGTCGCCAGCTGCTGCGGACAGGCCCAGACATCTAAGAAGAAAACCCAAGGCGAGACTCGCATAGGGAACCATCGCAGTCCCCAGCAGAGTCGCCAGTTGTCGCTACTGCGAAAATCGGCGCCAGCTGAACAGAAGAGTCGCCACCGTGCGTTATTTATCCCAAAGGAGGGAAAGGAAACGCTCAGAGTAAACCTACCGCAAAGACGGGAAAGGAATGGTCATCGCAACCAAATCCTGGGTTCGGGAGTCGGTTACGCAAGGGGAGGGTATTAGCACCCCTCACGTCCGTCGTACTCGACGGGATCCACGCTTGTTTTCTAGTACGAATTGTTATTCTGTCTATTCTACAGGTCTGGGGTTAAAAGAAAATAAAATGACTCGGCAAATCGCACTTTATGCCTACGTATTCCCGTCTAGAACGAGAAATCAGAGTCAACGTAGTTCGCCTACCTACGGGAAAGGAGGGGAAGGTTGCTCGCTAGGATATCGCATCCTATGCCTACGTACTTTCACACAGCATGAAAGATCAGAGCAAACGTAGTTCGGGCTACGGAAGACACAAGCTTGTCTGAATGTTTTTTATCTCCTTATGAAAGGGTTTTTCCTGATTAAGAGTCCAAGCGGACAAAAATGACACTTTGATGTTTGTTATCAGTCTTTTACGCAAGAACTGTCTTTTATGATGTTTGCAATCCCTGACGCACTAGAGACTATGATTTAAGGGTGACTACGTCGTATGTCACCCTAAGGGTGACACACTAAGCAATCAAGTTACTGAAGAGTGACCCTCCAGCAACCTTTCTCAAATAGCTTAAGGCTCGTAGTGTACGACATCGATTATCCTTATTACTGTGTTTTGAATTGTTCTGAGATAGAAGAGAAAGAATTCTAAAAAATCCTAGGGTTTGAAAGGGAATCAAAACTACCCTAATGTTATCACGCATGGATTACAACCTAATGTCTGTCATAATTCCCTCCTGCACAGAGGAAATCAGAGATCCTAGGGGATAAACGGAAAAGAAACAACAAAAATACAATAAACAGTAAGTATGCATGAGATGCAGCAAAACAAGCAAGGCAAGGGAGTCACACTCAACCTCGAACCTAAGAAAGCAACAGGCATAGTGAATCAAATTCACTTCAAGCCTAAAGGGCAAGCAGCACAAGCCAACAGAATACAGAGAAAAACAAAAGGTACAGAGGAGGTAGCCCAAGCAGCAACAACAAACTCCTACAACAAACAGCAACAACACACTCTGAACAGCAAAGGTCTTATCTTTGAGCTAGATTCCATCTTCAAACTTCTTCAATCTTCATCTCCAAGCTTTAGCAAGCACACTCCAAGAAGAGATTTGTCATCAAGATCAAGTTGCAATGTTGGCATACTTGCTGAAAACCAAAGGAATTCAACAAGAACCAACATCGAAGTGGAAGTGTATCCTCAAAAGTTCTACTCTCTAGGGTATGCCCCACTTCCCTCCTAAGAAGAGATGAAACTTCCCTAAGAGAAAGAAAGCTCCACTCCAAGCCCCACTCTTCAAGCCAAAGCATCTTCATCATGTCCAGAAGCTCCTCTAAAAAGGAATCCAAAGTCTTCAAGCTCCAAGTCCACCAAACGCTCCAAACAAGGCAAAGCACTCAAGAGAGAACACCGAAAGCAACAATCATTTGCAAAACCCAAAAAAAATAGCAAACTAAATTGTAAAATTCTAATAAAATTCCTATGTGAACATGCATGTTTGAACATTCTAACATTCCAGAATCAGGAACTAAATCAATTTCTAGGTCATCTAAACAATTACTAAATGAAATTTGGTCACGGGAAACCATTATTTGGTAAGGCTCTAAACTACACACCTAAAACAGAATCTAATCAATTTTTAAAAATCTAAAAAAATTCCAGGGGAAACCCATGGATGTCCTCTAAATCATATCGAAAGAATCAGCTCAAAAGAATAAAGCATCAAAGAGAACAAAATTAAACAAACATCAATATCAATTATGCATAACAATGGATATTAGCACAAAAGAAAATCCGTAACTAATTCAAATAAAATCCTAAAAATTCAAACTTAACTCCTACAGTTTCTTAAGACAAACAAGATCTACAGAAAAAAAGTTTATAATTTTTCAATCATTTTTACTATTTTTAACGCAATTAATCCAAACAGCTATTAAAACAGAAAAAAAAAAGAACGAAAATGAATTAAACTAAGTTAATGTGCATTGGGCCAGGGGTGCGAACAACAGAATTCCAAAGCAATGTCCGTGTGGGCCTCGCGAGTGGGGGTGGGAACAGTACCCGCGCGGTACTGTAGTTGTTCCGGTGGTGACATTTTTTCGGTAACTTCCGCGCAACATAACTCCATCGATTCTTAACCGTTTCGCACGAAATTTTAGTCAAACTTGAAGGAAAAAAAATCAAGGACTCCAAATATGCTCTTAGATTCCATCAAAACTCCATGATCAAAGAGATATATCATCATCAAGAAAACATACTCATCCAAAAAAATCTCTAATCCTTAATTTCTTGATCCTAATTTCATCTATACATTTTCCAGATCCTAACCACATGAATAATCTAATCTAATTCGTCCTAAAACCATAGAAAAAGTGAATTTCACATACCGACTTCGGAGCGTCGAAACAGAGTAGTTGGAGCTTGCTTTTTCTTGCCAAAAAATGCGGAAAACCTTTGTTGAAGTTTGTTGGAGAAGATTAAATTCTTGATAACTCTTGGAAATGCTTTGAATCCAACTTTGATCTCTCACTTTTTCTCTTCCAAACTCCAATGTCAATCTATGGTTTTTGCACAAATGAATCACCAACCCTTGCTTTGAACCTCTTCACAAGTATATATAGAATGTATTTGGAGACCCTAGAAAGTTCTAGATTGATCCTATAGAATGTATTTGAAGACCCTAGAAAGTTCTAGATTGATCCAATGAGAAAATCAACTTCTCATGTCATGAAAATCTCTTCTTATGCTATGCACATACCATCTCATGTTTTGGCTTGCAATTCACTTGGTTATGAGTTTAAATTCTCTCCAAATGAGATATTGGAGGTGTATGGATGGAAAGGAGCCTTGCATTTGCTTGGAAGTGTCGTTTTGCATATGTGCCTTATGATGCAAGTAGCCCATTTACAAAGCAAGTCCTTGAAATAACCCTTAATTCAAAATTGTGGCAATTCCATTTTCTTTAAAATGCATTTTACAATCAAATTGGTATGTCATATGGCTTGTTTGTGACCTCTAACCCAAAATTTGATTTTCCCCACCAAACTTTATTTGACTTATTCCCTTTTTTTAGGCCATTTTAAGTGACTTTTTGAAATAAGCCGATCAATCCACCATAATGACTTATTTGACCTAAAAACATCATTTTAAGCACATTCCATGTTGAACAATTTTTCATTTGAGAAGTGGAACATGGAGATTTTGACCTATGCTCAAAAATGACCTGTAATTCAACTTTCCAAAATACCCCTGGATTGCCAAGACCATAACTTGAATTCTACAAATCCTCTTGAGGACTTCTAGTACTCAAATTAAAGTTAAGATCAAGATCTACAACTATTATGTTGGCCAAGAGTCCATTTGAAAACTCCTTGATGGGAAAAAGTTGCTTGGAAGTCAAGTGACTTTCACATATAAATTTCAGTATCCTCTGGGGACCCATAACTTGCAAGAACCATAACTTGAGTTCTATAAATCTCCTTGAAGACTTCTAGTACTCAAATTAAATATATTGATATGTTTTACAAGTTTCATGTTGACCAAGACTTCATTTGAAACTTGCATTTTGACTTATCTGGCTTGGAAGTTAGGCCTAAATTAGGGGATTTTACACTGAAACCCTAATCTAGTAACTCCTCTTCTTCTTGATTCCTTTTGATTTCTCCTTGGCACAACACCACACATGCATCCACATACCAATTCATGAATTCCACATACTCCAAGTAGGCCTTGATGCCCTCCAATCAACCATTTGACCTAGGGTTGACCTAGGGTTGACCCAGATGAAACCTTAGTTGATTGTATTCAACTGTAGCTCTGGTACTTGTATTAATGATTTGTCTCATCTTCAAAATGACCCTCTAGGTCTTCCATGATCTTTGTACACCTTCTATGGCTCACACACTCATTTATGATCTTTAACAGATCCCCCAGATTGGGAGAGAAATCCACTGGTTGACCTTCAAACTTCTCAAAGCTTCAACTCATTTCTTGATTACTTGGATGGTCTTGATCTTGAATAAAACCCCTTGATGAGCCTCTTTCTGATGAAAATGGCACTTGATCCCTTGTTAGATGCCTTGTTATGCTATGTTATGCAAATGATTAGACTATGTACATGACTTAGTATACAAATGATAATGCAATTGAAACGTAAACCAAGTGAAATAGGTTGAGCAAATTTTAGGGTGCAACAGCAGCAAGCGTGTTTTAATGCAATAAAGTATGAGCAAACACCAACCATGAATAAATACCATGCAATAATGGACATGCATCAACAATTAAACATCATCATTCAACAACATTGCATAATCAAGAATCAACAAGATCAACATGTTTTTCACATCAATTACGCAATTAAACGATCATGCGGCAAACTGAATCAGAAGCAAATGCTAACATGTATGATAAGTCCAGCAAGACAATCATCAACAATTAATCATCCACATGATTCAAACAATCAAAACATAAGATCATCACATCAAGCAAGCAACATGAACTTGTTAAGCATTCCAAATGAAAACCAAAAGTCGCGCGTCAAAAATACAAAGATCAAACAATCAAGCATGATGAAACATGTCTAAAACAGTCCACGCGAATGCATCATATAAATCCATGAAGGTTAGATGTGGAAATAAATCAAAACATACTTGAAAACGACCAAAAATCACATTATGGTCCAGTGTTAATCAATTAACCATTTGCCTGTGCAAACTGGTTAATCGATTAACCACTAAAAAATTTCAGAAAGTGCGATGGTTAATCGATGAACTAGTTTTGTACTACAACTGGTTAACCGATTAACACTGCACCAGAAGCAAAAAAAAACAATTCAAAAGCTCCTTTAACGATTAATTCAATCTGCAATCAAGGAAATGATCATGCAATCAATAATGCACAAATTTAACACCAAAAATCAATGATCAAAGATCAATCAAACTTAATCAAGCATTGAGATCACAAATCACAAAGATAAAAATCACCAAAGTCAATCAAAACTTGAAGATCTACATTATGATTAATTAAATAAACTCAAAACAAGAATGGATCTAGGATTAACCAACCTTCAAAGCTGAGATTTGCATTGGTAAGTGTTGATCTACTGAAAATTAATATATACAAGCTAGAAACCCAATGAAAAATTTAAGATCCAAGAGCTTTCTTGCAATAAAAGTGAAGAACAAGGCAAAATAAGCCAAAATTGATCCAAGAATCACTTAGAAACTTGCTTCCAAGATCAGATCCAAATCCAAACGAAAATCAAGTGATGAATTGGAGATGATGGAGATGAATGATGGATGTTTAGCTCTATAATTCAATGATTCCAATGAAGAATCAAAGAACTCAATCGAAAAGAGCTCTAATGGAGGTTTTTGGAGTGTAGAAAAGTTGAGAGAGTTTTGAGAGCAAAATCTCAAGAATGAGAGAGTATGAAATCTGAAGTTGGAAATTATGGTGAAATGTTGTGTGAGATTTGGAGCAAATTCACATAAAGAGGCTTTTGGTTAAGAGTAGAATTATGGTTTGGATGGAGATTATGAAAATTGGATTGAGATTAGGAATGGAAATTTGGAGGGAAATTGATTTGATTTTGAAAGTTAATCAAAATTTAGCGTGATTCTAGATATTTCTTTTGGTGTAAAATCAAATTCACAAGTGATCGAAAGACACCCCAAAAGTGGCAGCATTGAAAATGCACGTTACTGGGCAAAGTTTACTATGGTTAATCGATTAACTATTTGCTAGTGCAAAATGGTTAATCGGTTAACCCCTCACAAATTTTCAAAAATAACATCATTTGGAGGGAAACTTGCACATTCTTCCGTTTTCACCCGTTCACAGTCCTGTTAAGCCTCTGAAACTTGCCCTTTGACATTATAACTATTAGAATGCCCGAGATATCCTGTGACCTGACTCCTGTGCGGTTACCTGTCTCCTGTGTGGAAAATAACTTGTTGAATAAAAAAAAATTGGTCACTCGATTTCTAGGCAAAATAAATGCTGACACCTCGGACGATCGCTGTTTAAATGATTTTTTTTTTCTGAAATCACTTTTTGATATGACAAAAAGGGAGAGAAAATGGAAATTTAGATTATTCATATAAACAGATACAAAATGGTAACTCATACATGATAAAATATTACTAATGTTGAATTAAGTGTTTCAGAGCTAAAAACTTTTCATCTGATAATATCCTTAGAATTAACTCTGAACAAGGTCTGAGAAAGTCTACAAAGCTTGCTCTGACTCTGGAAAGAATACTAGTGCTGAAAGAGAAATATTTATTTTTTTCTAGCAGTATTCATTTCAGGGGGAGATTCATAATCTCAAGGGGAGATATATTTTTTTTCTTGTTTTGAACAAATTTCGTATGGTTTTTTGTCATCATCAAAAATGGGGAGATTGTTAGAACACAGATTGGTTCTTAATATATCTCAATGTTTTGATGATAACATTAATGAAATTTTGTATAAAAAAAATATATACTCTAATTTTGTTCAAGTGTTTTTGTTTCAGATATCAAATAAATATTCATCTGAAGACAAAAAGAATTCCTCTGAACATAATATAACGTAAAGCTCTGAGCGTAGAAGTGGAGCTGCAGAAGACTCTGAAGCGCAGCACAGAAGACTCTGAAGCGCTACCAGCAGAAGACTCTGGCGCACAAAATAGAAGACTCTGAAGCGCTACCTACAGAAGACTCTGAAGCGCTACCTACAAAAGACTCTGAGCGCAGAGTATAAAGATTCAGTATATTCAGAAGACTCTGTGAGAATTCAACGTTGTAACCTACAGAGGCTCTGAGAATCAAGTCAACTCTAATCATTCATTCACGCTAAGCACTTTGCTGCAAAACTCTGGATAGAGTGACTCTGATAAAGAAGAACAAGGAACATCATCAGAGGATCTGATGCAAGATTATTTTTCATATCTGTTTATTTGAAAAGATATTGTTCAAGAAAGATACGTTGCTAAATCCAATGTTTACCAATGGTACTATTTCTCATTCGTGTATGGCACAGGAATTCAGACAAAAAGGGAATGTCAAATCAAGACGAAAAGTATTTGTCCTTTTTGTCTACATCCTACAGTGCTTTCATCTACACCTATTTTGAGAAAGTGGAGTATATAAAGAAGTCTCCATCAGCACTTCAAGGTCAAGAGATTTCAAAAGAATTCAAAAAAACAATCAACATAGAAACTCATACAAAGAAAAACACAAGTATATCAAACAACTTTCTACATCAAACACATTAGTTTTATTTGTTCTTCATTTTGTGTAAAAACCATAGTTGTGATAATAGCTTTTTAGAAGCACTTAAACACATTGTATTTTATCTTTGTAAAAGTTCCTTGAGAGACCAAGTTGTGGTCAGGATTCTTGAGAAGACTAAGACAGTTTGTCTTAGTGATATCACTATAATTAGGTTTTGATTTAGTGGATTAAGTCCTCGTTTGAGAGAGGTGAAATTACCTTGGCCGGGGGGACTGGAGTAGTTTGAGTTCAAACGAACCAGAATAAAAATAACTTGTTATTTTCTATTGTCATAATTGTTTTTGAAAACCCCTTATTCAACCCCCCATTCAAAGTGTTTTCCTACCTTCAATTGGTATCAGAGCTCTGGCTCTGTAGTGCTATCACTTAACCGTGACAGAGAAAAGATCCAGTTGGAAAACTCTTTGATCTATTATCCTTGACTTATTGTGGCTAAAACTTCAACTTCAAACAACAAATATGATGATAAAGATAGAATCAGCACAAAACCTCCCATGTTTGATGGAGAAAATTTTGATTATTGGAAGGATAGAATAGAAAGTTTCTTTCTAGGCTATGATGCTGATCTATGGGATTTGGTGATTGATGGATACATTCACCCCACTGATGGTGAGGGCAAAAAGATTGACAGAAAGTCAATGACTGACCAACACAAGAGAGATTTCAGAAATCATCACAAAGCTAGAACTATTCTGTTAAACGCTATATCTCATACTGAGTATGAGAAAATCACAAATAGAGAAACAACGTTTGACATGGTCGAGTCATTAAAGATGACACACGAAGGAAACTCTGAGGTGAAGGAGATAAAGGCTCTTATACTTATTCAGAAGTATGAAGCCTTCAAGATGGAGGAAGAAGAATATGTGGAAACCATGTTTTCAAGATTCCAGATTCTGACAGCTGGTTTGAAGGTCCTTGACAAAGGATACTATACTTCTGATCATGTGAAGAAGATCATCAGAAGTCTACCAAAGAAGTGGAGACCCATGGTCACAGCGCTGAAGCTATCAAAGGATCTTAACAAGATCACTCTGGAGGAACTCATCAGTTCCTTAAGAAGTCGTGAGATAGAGCTGGAAGAAGATGAGCCTCAGAAGAAAGGTAAGTCTATTGCTTTGAAATCAAATAAAAATCTGACAATAAAGCTTTTCAGGTGCTTGAGGAAAGTTCTGGAGAATCTTCCTCAGATGAAGATGAACTGTCTTTACTTTCCAGAAGGATAAATCAACTCTGGAAGCATAAACAAAAGAAGTTCAGAAACTTCAAAAGACCAGAACAGCGTGGGGAATATTCTGGACACAAAAGATCTGGCAAGAAAGAAATTGTGTGCTATGAGTGCAAGGAGCCAGGACACTACAAAAATGAATGTCCCAAACTTTAGAAGGAGAAACCCAGAAAGAAGTTTGAGAAAAAGAAGAAACTCCTGATGGCCACGTGGGATGACTCAGATGCTTCTGAAGCCTCATCAGAGACAGAGGACGAATGTGAAAATATGGCACTAATGGCTGACGTTGAGGAGCACGGGGAAACATCTGAATCTGGATCAGAATCAGATTCAAAAGAGGTATTTTCTAATCTTACCAGAGCTGAGCTAATTGAAAGCTTATCTGAGATGCTTGAAAACTATAGTAAGATTATACTCAAATACAAGAAGCTTCAGAGCTATCTTGCATCTTAGACTGATCAGATGAAATCAGAAATTGCTGAGCTAAAAGCAAATAATTTTCAAATAAAAACTGATTTAGAAAAAGCTCAACAAAATTCTGATTCAGATACTATGCCTTGCTCCAAAAATATTTTAGAAGAATACGACTATAGTTTTCAGAGGTTCCTGTCTAGAGGCCTAGATAGAAGCAAAATGGCTTCCATGATCTATGGTGTTAGCAGGAATAACAGAAAATGAGTTGGATATGAATCACCCTCTGGGAAGGATTTAAATCCAAAACCATTTGATAAGCTAATAATCAATTATACTCCTCTGTACACTCATTTTAAATATGGTCACCTAAATGACATAGAGCACACACGTACAGATCAGATCACAAAAGCTTTATTAAACCAAAACCTCGTCAGAACACAAAAGTTTTTAAGGAACAGAAGTTCAGGAAAAACTTCAGACCAACTAACCCCAAAGGACCCAAAAAGATATGGGTACCTAAGGATAAAATAATCTTTGTTTCAGATGTCCTTAGCAGCAAAGTTAAAACACCAGCCATGGTACCTGGACTCTGGCTGCTCACGACATATGACGGAAAGAAGGTCTATGTTCCAAAGCCTGGAACTTAGATCTGGAGGAGACGTGAAGTTTGGAAGAAACCAAAAGGGCAAATTCATTGGCTCTGGAACAATTGGTAATGGTAACCTCCCTTCTATCTCTAATGTTCTGCTTGTTGAAGGATTAACACATAATCTATTGTCCATAAGTAAATTAAGTGACAATGGTTATGATATAATCTTTAATCAAAAATGTTGTAAAGCTGTTAGTCAGAAAGATGGTTCAATCCTCTTTAATGGGAAAAGGAAGAATAACATTTATAAGATAAATCTTTCAGAATTGACAAATGAAAATGTTAAATGCCTTATGTCTGTTAATGATGAGCAATGGGTCTGGCATAAAAGATTGGGTCATGTTAGCATGAGACGTATATCTTAGATTAACAAGCTTAATCTGGTCAGAGGACTTCCTAAGTTGAAGTTCAACTCAGATGCTCTTTGTGAAGTATGTCAGAAAGGAAAATTTTAAAAATCTTCTTTCAAATCTAAAAATGTTGTTTCTACCTTTAGACCATTAGAGATACTTCATATTGATATGTTTGGACCAGTGAAAACTGCATCCATCAGAGGCAAGAAGTATGGATTAGTCATAGTTGATGACTACAACATATGGACATGGGTAAAATTCCTAAAACACAAGGATGAGCCACACTCTGTATTCTTTGACTTCTGCAATCAAATTCAAATTGAAAAGAATTTTAATATTGTCAAAGTCAGAAGTGATCATGGTGGTGAATTTGAAAATAAATATTTTGAAAAATATTTTAAAGAAAATGGCATTGCACATGATTTCTCTTGTCCTAGAACTCCTCAACAGAATAGAGTTGTAGAACGAAAGAATAGAACATTGCAAGAAATGGCTAGAACCATGATCAATGAGACTAATATCGCTAAACACTTTTGGGCAGAAGCAATTAATACAACATGTTATATTCAGAACAGAGTGTCTGTAAGACCTCTTCTAGAGAAGACTCCTTATGAATTGTGGAGGAATAAAAAGCCTAACATTTCTTATTTCCATCCTTTTGGATGTATTTGTTTTATTCTAAATACTAAAGATAATCTGAACAAGTTTGACTCTAAAGAACATAAGTGTTTTATGATTGGATATTCTGAATGCTCAATAGGCTACAGAGTATACAATACTGAGACACAGATTGTAGAAGAATAAATTCATGTCAGATTTGATGATAAGCTTGGCAATCAAAAGCCAAAGAAGTCTGAAATTTTTGCAGATAGAGAAGTTCTTCTCACAGACTCTAAAGAATCAGAGGCAAACAAAGTTCAAGCAAAAGAACAAGAAACAACGCCAAATGCTACTCCATTGGCTGCTCATCTGTAAAGCTTAACCATTTCTGAAGAACCCACTCTGGAAGGATCCTCCAGAATCAAAGCTTCTCAACCAGAGGAAATGATTATTGGAAAGAAGGATGATCCCATCAGAACAAGATCCTTTCTCAAATCATATGGAACATCATTGTTTAGTTTAGTATCAATTATTAAACTTACCTTTGTGGATGAAGCTCTGCAAGACAATGATTGGATACTTGCTATGAAAGAGGAGCTAAATCAATTCATAAGGAATGATGTCTAGGATCTGGTTCCAAGACCAAAAGGATTTAATATTATTGGACTGAAATGGGTTTACAGAAACAAGTTGAATGAGCAAGGAGAAGTCATCAGAAACAAAGCTAGACTGGTTGCTCAAGGCTATATTCAGCAAGAAGGTATTGATTACACAGAGACATATGCTCCTGTGGCAAGGTTAGAATCTATACGTTTGCTTATTTCTTTTGCTGCACAGAATACATTCACTCTGTATCAGATGGATGTTAAAAGTGCTTTCTTAAATGTCTTAATTGAAGAAGAAGTTTATGTTCATCAACCTGCTGGTTTTAAAAATGAAAAATTTCCAGAACATGTTTTTAAATTAAAGAAATCACTCTATGGCTTAAAACAAGCTCCCAGAGCTTGGTATGAAAGGCTGAGTAATTTCCTTATGGAAAATAATTTTATCAGAGGAAAGGTTGATACTACTCTTTTTTGTAAATCAATTAAGAAAGACATTTTAATCTGTCAAATTTATGTAGATGATATTATTTTTGGAACAATAAATATTACGCTTGGAAAGGAGTTTGCTGAGTCTATGCAGGAAGAATTTGAAATGAGCATGATGGGAGAACTCAGATTCTTTCTGGGAATTCAAGTCAATCAAACTCCAGAAGGCACCTACATACATCAGACAAAGTATGTGAAGGAGCTTCTGAAGAAGTTCAACATGATAGAGAGTAAGTCAGCTAAGACTCCAATGCATCCAACTAGCACTCTGGGAAAAGAAGAGGTAAGTAAAAAGGTAGATCAGAAGCTCTACAGAGGTATGATTGGTTCTCTTCTGTACTTGACTTCTTCTAGACCTGATATTCTCTTCAGTGTTTGTCTTTGTGCTAGATTCCAATCAGATCCTAGAGAATCTCACTTAACAGTTGTTAAGAGAATTCTGAGGTATCTGAAAGATACTACTAACGTGGGTTTGTGTTACAGAAGATCTGATGAATACAAATTAGTAGGCTTTTGTGATGCTGATTATGCTGGAGACAGAGTTGAACACAAAAGTACTTCTGGAAGCTGTCAGTTTCTGGGAGGCAATCTGATCTCATGGTACAACAAGAAGCAACCCACAATAGCACTCTCAACTACAGAAGCAGAATATATTGCTGTTGCTGGTTGTAGTACTCAGATGCTCTGGATGAAAAGTCAGCTGGAAGACTATCAGATATATGAGAGTAACATTTTTATCTTTTGCCATAATACTTCTGTTATTTTCCTTTCTAAAAATCCTATTTTACATTCTAAGGCAAAGCATATAGAAATTAAACATCATTTCATCAAAGACTATATTCAGAACGAAATTTTAAGTTTAAATTTTGTTGATACAGACCATCAATGGGCTGATATCGGTAAGTGCTCTTGATTGGCTGCATTTTGTGGCAAAATATGAGTGTGTGTATGAATGTCATGTATGATGTTGATACATTCATAATATGGACTGTGCAGGGTAAGTTAACTAAGCTAACTATAAGTTAAGCTGGATGTCATACTCAATGTTATGACATAGGTCGTATGACATCAAGCGGAAGTTTGTTATTCTGGTAGCTAGAACTCAGGAAACAAATCAGAAGCTCAAGCTGGAATGCAGGACACGTTTTAGATGCCCTAAGGGAACTAATATGTACCTGATTAAAGTGGCAAGCGGGCAGAATATTGAAGAGAGGATTTATGATGGATAAAACCTAATTTATGCACCAAGGCCCAAAGGACTGCAGCTGCTATAAATATCAGAAGAAGCAACTCAGAAGAACAACTCTTGACAGAAGAATAGAGAGTGCAAAGCAGAGAGTCCTAGGAAGTGATGAATGCTAGTCTTCACGTATAAAGTCTATTTAGGAATACTTGTACTCCAAGTAATTGTCTGGTGGATGATTGCATTGGATAAGTAGATTCTAGGTTGTGTCTCACTCGAAGCTGTGAAGCAAGGGTGTGTGAGTTCCTTGATCAAAGCTGTGAAGCAAGATTAAGGTGTGTGTTTTAGAGTGTCTCTTCAAAACTGCTTTTGCAATAGTAACTGATATCACAGGTGTGTGATAGTGGGGGAGTGAGTGGGTATAATCAGGTACTAGAGAGTCTCTAGGTTGGAGTGTCATTGGGTAGTGATTAAGTGAGGAGTGTAAACTGGAGGTTTAACTCTGAATTGATACTGCTAATAGTGAATTTCCTCCGTGGCTTGGTAGCCCCCAGATGTAAGTGTGTTGCACTGAACTGGGTCAACAATCAACTGTGTTATTTACTACTTTATACTTACTGCATAATAGTAAGTCTGTAGTGAATATCACAGTGGATGTTATAACTTCTGTGATAACATCCATCGTGTGCTAGCCAGAATTTTCAATTGGCATCAGAGCAGGCAGCCTGCCTGTTTGAATCTGGGTGAGATCTAGGGAAGATAAATTCTGGTACTGTGGATAGAAATATAGGATTCATAAATAGACTACCAATTCTGGATGGCTCTAATTATGACTATTGAAAGCCTAGGATGATTGCATTCCTAAGGTCCTTAGACAACAAAGCTTGGAGAGCTGCAAGCTCTGGCTGGGAACATATTGTGAAGACTGACAATGATGGAGTATATGTGCAAATTCCTGAAGAGAAATGTACCAAAGAGCAAGAGGCATTGGCTCTTGGAAACTCTAAAGCATTAAATGCACTCTTCAATGGTATAGATAAAAACATCTTCAGACTGGTACACCACTATGAACTAGCAAAGGATGTTTGGAACACTCTCAAAACTACTCATGAGGGAACGTCCAAGGTCAAAATGTCAAGACTTCAAATGCTGACCACAAAATTTGAAAGTCTGAGAATGAAGGAAGATGAAACCATTCATGAGTTTTACATGAATGTTCTTGAACTTGCAAACACCTCAGGAGCTTTGGGAGAAAAGATGACTGAAGAGAAGCTTGTAAGGAAGATTCTAAGGTCATTTCCTAAAAGGTTTGCTATGAAAGTAACAGCCATTGAAGAAGCCCAAGACATATGCAACATGAAGGTGGATGAACTTATTGGTTCTCTCCAAACCTTTGGAGATGGGAATGTGTGATCAGGCTGTGGAGAAAAAGAACAAAAGCATGGCTCTTATATCAAACACTGCAGAGGACTCAGATGAAGACAATGATGGAAGCAAGGAGAAGCTCTCAGAAGCTGTAGCTATGCTTGAAAGACAATCCAACAGACTCATGAAAAGGGTAGATAAGAAGGGTAGAACTAGTGACAAGTTCATCCCATCTGACATTAGCAGAAGAGCTAAGTCTGAAGAAAAGCCCAACCAAGGCAAAGAAGTGTAATGCCTTGAATGTGAGGGATATGGACACAGTAAAACTGAATGCCTCGCCTATCTCAAAAAGGAGAAGAAAGGACTTATGATCACTTGGTCTGATGGAGACTCAGAAAGTGGATCAGAAAAAGAATCTGCAAGGCATGACACAACTCTAACTGGCACATGTATGGCTGATAATGATTCTAGTGAAGATGAGCTTACTTTTGATGAACTGGAAGCCTTATACAAACACCTGCACACCAGAAGTACTAAAGTATGCAAACTAGGGGAAAAGCATAAAGAAATCATCAAGAAGTTGGAGGCTAAGAAGAGGGAGAATTGTGCAATAATTGACTCACTTAACAATGAGGTTAGCATGTTAAACTCCAAACTTGATCAGATGACAAAATCTGTCAGGATGCTTAACCCTGGTACTGACACTCTAGAAGAAATCCTACAGAGTGGTCAAACATTAGGAAACAGGTCTGGACTGGGATTTGTTAGTGTACAAAAACCTATCTTGAATCTCAGGAGGCAAAAACCTGAAACTCAGAAGTCAAAGGGGATGTCACAACATCAGAGAACAGAAATTGGAACCAAGTCAAGAGCAAATTCCAAGGGTATATGTGCTACCACTGTGGGAAACTTGGACATATTAAATCTGTATGTTTCTGGTTACATGGATTTCCTAGTCATCCTCATCAAGGAAACTCCAAACAGGGTGCTCATGTCAAGAAGCAGCATTATGCTAAATCTAAGAAGAAGGCTCCTAACAAGAAAAGACAATGGGTCTCCAAGAGTATGGCTTTAGTAGCCCACACTTCTCTCAGGATGCCTGCCAAGAAAGATTGGTTTTTTGATAGTGGTTGCTCTAGACACATGACTGGGGAAGAGAATGTGCTGGCAAACGTAAGACCTCACTCCCTAAGACATGTAACATTTGGAGATGGAATTAGAGGAGAAATCAAAGGTGCTGGAAAACTAGATTATCTTGGTGCTCCAAAACTGGATGATGTCATGTTGGTTAAAGGTCTGACTGTTAATCTTATCAGTATCAGTCAGCTTTGTGACCAAGATCTTAGTGTCACATTTACTAAGGATAAATGTGTGGTCACCAATGAAGAAGGGGAGGAAGTCATAAGGGGATCTAGATCCAAGAATAACTGATACTTGTGGGAGCCCAGAAGTAACCTCAGTGTCTTGATCAAGGAAGAAAAGAAGGATCAACTATGGTTGGAGAAAGGTAGACATCTTCCAAGAATGAAGAAGACCATATCCAAGGAATCAATAAGAGAAACTCCTGAGTTTTATCTAGATGGAAGAACAGGCTATGGTTCATGTGAAGCTGGCTGGCAAGCCAAGATAGCATATCCAAAGAAGGGACATCACAGAAATCTGGACCTGACATATTGGAAGCTGATGGAATCCATGAAAAATGGACAGCATAAAGGAAGCAATGTCACTCAGGTTGTCATAACATTGCTCTGTGACATTAACATTAACATTAACATTAACTCAGTGCAATTCAAGAGAGTCATGCATAGGGATTGCAGTTATCAATTTGAAAAGTCTTGTGTAAAGCTAGGTGATTCTGACCTACATGGTGCTGACAGGGTTACAAGAGGTCTCAAGGATACTCAGTTTGAAAACTCACAAAGCAAGTTGAGGACCTCCTTTCATTATGAATTATAGCAATTAATGAAGAGGCTGGCGTTGGAGAGAGAGAGAGCTAGGACAAAATGCTCTTGAAAGTAGAGAAATCATGAGTCTCATTCATGATGCTGGATTGATGAAAAACAGTTACTCAATTCTCTCACTGGTATGAGCTACGTGTCAAAGAAGGCATTGTTAACCTATCAGAAGACACTGATGAGGAGACAAATGATGATGGTTCAAGGAAGAATGATGGTCAGGAAGTTGTCTCAGAAGAAGTTGTTGCCAGTTCAGAGGAAGCCACTGAGAAAGTAGAAGAGAGTAATGAAGAATCTGAGGAGGTCAGTTTCAGTTCTGCCTCTGAAGAGGAAGAATGTTGAGCTGATAGACTGCTGTGGTGCTCAGGCAGCTGGTTGCTAAGCTGAGGAAGATGTGCTGCTTATATGTGGTGTGTGACAGCATGAGTATATGATGTTCTTCATGAGCAGTTTGTAATGTACCCCAAACTTATGTAATGTTACACATTGTGATCTATACTATTTTAGTTGGATCTTAATTTGTGGCTAAAAAGGGGGAGATTATGTTAGGACAACAGCGGCTTAAGGAGCAAGTTAAGGAACAATAGCTTAAGGATAATACAGGTGGATTGAATAACTAAGGTGTTGCTGCAAGTATGTTGCAGGTGCTGCTACAAAGATGCATGCACTGAAGAACCAAAGTGCTGAAGTAACTAGGAACTATGTGCAGGAGCAGAATAAAAGCATAGTGTATCCCTTAGCAGAGTGCATCCCTTCTGGGGGAGTAGCACAACTGTGTGACAAGATGTTATCCTAAAGTTCATAACATCCAGAGCAGGCTGGATGAATATGAGTGACTGCAGGTTGGTTGCAGGCTGAAGTGTCCAACTGATAAAATGCATCAGTTGAGGGGGAGTGACATCTGAAGTAAGAACTATCAGATGGTTAACAAGCAAAGTGTTAACAGGGCTAAAAGCCAACTATGAGGAGTCTGAGAGCTTGAGCAGCACGTGACTTACCCGCGTGACAGGATCTATGTTAAGTCTTCTGCTGTGTATAAATCTCTGGTGTAAGTACAGAGTGTTTTAGCCAAAAATTTGCCAAAGGGGGAGTTTGTAAGTGCTCTTGATTGGCTGCATTTTGTGGCAAAATATGAGTGTATGTACGAATGTCATGTTTGATGTTGATACATTCATAATATGGACTGTGCAGGGTAAGTTAACTAAGCTAACTATAAGTTAAGCTGGATGTCATACTCAATGTTATGACATAGGTCGTATGACATCAAGCAGAAGTTTGTTATTCTGGTAGCTAGAACTCAGGAAACAAATCAGAAGCTCAAGCTGGAATGCAGGAGACATTTTAGACGCCCTAGGGGAACTAATATGTGCCTGATTAAAGTGGAAAGCGAGAAGAATATTGAAGAGAGGCTTTATGATGGATAAAACCTAATTTATGCACCAAGGCCCAAAGGACTGCAGCTGCTATAAATATCAGAAGAAGCAACACAGAAGAACAGCTCTTGACAGAAGAATAGAGAGTGCAAAGCAGAGAGTCCTAGGAAGTGAAGAAGGCTAGTCTTCACGTATAAAGTCTATTTAGGAATACTTGTACTCCAAGCAATTGTCTGGTGGATGATTACATTGGATAGGTAGATTCTAGGTTGTGTCTCACTCGAAGCTGTGAAGCAAGGGTGTGTGAGTTCCTTGATCAAAGCTGTGAAGCAAGATCAAGGTGTGTGTTTGGGAATTTCTCTTCAAAACTGCTTTTGCAATAGTAACTGATATCACAGATGTGTGATAGTGGGAGAGTGAGTGGGTATACTCAGGTACTAGAGAGTCTCTAGGCTGAAGTGTCATTGGGTAGTGATTAAGTGAGTAGTGTAAACTGGAGGTTTAACTCTGAATTGATACTGCTAATAGTGAATTTCCTCCCTGGCTTGGTAGCCCCCAGATGTAAGTGTGTTGCACTGAACTGGGTCAATAATCAACTGTGTTATTTACTGCTTTATAATTACTGCATAATAGTAAGTCTGTAGTGAATGTCACAGTGGATGTTATAACTTCTGTGATAACATCCATCGTGTGCTAGCCAGAATTTTCAATATCTTTACAAAACCCCTTGCTGAAGATAGATTTAAATTTATTCTGAAGAATATTAGTATGGATTTTTGTCCAGAATAAAATTATTATTCAGAAGCAAATTTATTCAGATGAAAAATGATTAATGTCTATACTCTAAAGTGTGGCATCTGTAATTTCTTTTGTCACCTTATTTATTTTGTGAAACTCTGAACTAACAAGCTTCAGAGGATCTGAACGCTAGCTAACGTTTCATTTCCTAAAGAGTTTCAGAGACACTTAAATATCAAACATGTGTCACATGAAATCTGCAAAGGTGGAGTGGACAAAGTGAGGCGCCGTTTGAGGTACTGTTTGAATTATTGCAATTCTCGTTTTCCCCCCATTTTTGTCAAATCTCATTAAATGCTTGAAATCATTATTTTTATTTTTTAATGTGGTTACCTGCTAAGTGTTGGTTGTGTTTTTTTTTGTGCCCTAATTTTATCTCTATATATTCCATGATCTCACACTTTCACTCTCTCTCACATATTTTATGCATTTTGGCCTTCTCCATTGTTTTCTCTTCTCCGCTAAACCTAAAAGAAGATCAGTTTATCTCGCAAGTTCGTCTATGGAAACCTCATCATCTTCGTCTCAAAAGTTAGCATCAACAATGGTTAGGGTATCATCATCAGAAATGGGTACTGTTTCATACAAAGAACCAGAGAGAACTCTTCTTACACCTATTGAGAAATTAAAAGTTCTTTGCGAATTTATGGTGGATTTTGAATGTATTGTGAAGAACGGCTTTGATCTTCGTCCAACTGTATCTTCTCAAGGATGGGTGAAGTACTTTGATAGATTGTTTGGTCCAGTTTTTCCTCATTTGGTTAAGGAATTCTGGATTCACGCAAAGGTTTACCCAAAGTTCATCTCATCATCTGTTTTGGGAAAAGACATCATAATAACTGAGGAGATGATTCGAAAACTAATAGGGTATGAAGAAGTAGATGGTGTTACTCATCTTTCTACAGGACGGGTAGACATGGATGAAGTCTACAGTGAAGTTTTCACTTCTAGGTTGTCTTCAAACAAGATCAAGGATTTGAAGACACACTACAAAATCTGGGCAAAGATTTTTCTGGCTGTATTCACCACAGAAAAGCATCTAACTCTCCAGACTACATTAATGCAGAGCAGCTGTACTTTCTGTACTGTTTGGGAAACAATATCAAAGTGGATCTGCCACACTTGTTATTTGCTCATCTGTGGAACCCCGTCAAAATGTCTAGAGAAGATATCAGAATAAAACATCAGAAGATCAAAAATTGGATCCCAATGGGAAGATTGATTTCTGATGTACTCACAGAGAATGGTTTAGTTGCACATCTGACAGAGGCAGGTCAGACAGTAGAATTGGAAAAAATTCTGGGAAAGCCTCTGAATGGGAAAAGTTTGCAAAGGATGAAGCTAGTGGAGGAACTTCAATCTGAACCAGTCAAGATTAAATCAGCTGAAGTTTGCAGAAGAAGAGTCCCATTGGATGACTTTCCACTATTTACTGCAGAGGAACCTAAAGAAGCTTTGCTCTTCTACATTGCTTGTTGTCTGGAAGATGGCACGCCTATGCCATCAGATCTGATAAAAAGAGCATCTGAACCTGCTCCAGAAGTGATTGAGAAGAAGAGAAGGAAGAAGAGCAAGGTTTCAGAAGAAGGTCCTTCTAAGAAATCTTCTACACACACTAAGAGGAAAACTTCTGAAGATGACTCTTCTGTGAAGGCTAAGCGTTCCAAACTTTCAGGTAACACTTCTGTTGTTCCTATTTTAGAAACTATGATAGAGAATGCATCATCTGAACCTCCTCCTCCTCCTTATGACCCCATTCCTACTCCCTCTCCTCAACACCCCACTTCTGAACACATTTCATTTGAAAATGTGCACGATTCTGTTCCCTCTCCTCAACTACAACCACAAACATCTCAACACCAACCACAACCCTCTAAATCACAACCCTCTGAACCTCAACCCTCTGAACCAAACCATTCAGATCCTAACCCCTCTGACCCTGATCATGTAATCCTTTATATCCAACCTCTCATGACCGTACACCCTATCTCATCTAGATCATCTGACTCGTCAGATTCATCTGACTCTGACCTATCAGATACTACCTCACCAACACATAACTCCCCAAACCATCCTGATGATATTCCTACTCCCATTCCCACTCCTACTCCCATTCCCTCTCCTACTCCCATTCCCATTCCTACTTCCATTACCATTCTTACTCCTATTCCTTCTCTTTCCTCAGAACAACCCTCATCTTCTGATAAACCTTCACCTTCTGTTGACCCTAAGAAATCCTTCTTAGAGGCTCTCCTTAAACCCACGCCTAGATCAGATGTTGGTACTCTGTTATATGGTTTCGAGACAGAAATGAAGATGTGGTTGTCTGTTGTTAGGGAAAGGTGCCTGAATAGAGTGAATCCTCATGATTCTGAAGTGTTTTGGACTACTTTCAGAAGAAGATTCAACTTTGTGACTGAGAACCTTCAAGCTGCTTGCTCTGCAGATGCTCAAGCAAATTTTTCTGAAGCTGTCAAATTTGCTCTTCTGGGTGTACGCAAAACTCCTACTCAGTTTTTGGAAAACACACCTGCAAAGGTTGTGTGTTCAGCATCTGAAGAAACTGCTGCATTTCAGATTAGTGTAATTTCTCATCCTGAAGAAATTATCACAGAGGCTGCTGTCTCTGAAGAGAGTCCTACATCTGATAAGCCTTCTGATATGGATTTAGAGGCAGCATCTGTTTCAGTGGTCATTCCAGAATCAACAGTTTTGAAGAAAGACTCTGAAGAAGTGAAAGTATCTGAAGATGTGAAAGAAAAGCTTGCTCAGTAAGACGCTGTAACAAGTGAAATTAAGACCTGAATGGTTAAGCAAGAGAAGACAACAGAAGAAATCAAGGACTGGTAGCTAAGCAAGATGAATCTACTTCTAAGATCAAGACTTGGATGGCAAAGCAGGAAGCACAAACTTCTGAGATAACTGAGCTTCTAAAGATTATAGCCTCCTGTTCTACTTAGTTGTTTTTTTGTCTATGCACATCTATGTTTTTGCTTGTTTTTGTTATCTTCTGAGTTCCTTAAATGAATGCATCTGATTGTTTTTCTTCCTATCTGTTATAATTGTTTTCTTGCTCTGATATTTTTTTGTCTTAAATGATTTTTTTCTTCTGAAATCACTTTTTGATATGACAAAAAGGGGGAGAAAATGGAAAATTTTATTATTCATATAAACAGATACAAAATGGTAACTCATACATGATAAAATATTACTAATGTTGAATTAAGTGTTTCAGAGCTAAAAACTTCTCATCTGATAATATCCTTAGAATTAACTCTGAACAAGGTCTGAGAAAGTCTACAAAGCTTGCTCTGACTCTGGAAAGAATACTAGTGCTGAAAGGGAAGTATTTATTTTTTCTAGTAGTATTCATTTAAGGGGGAGATTCATAATCTCAGGGGGAGATATATTTTTTTTTCTTGTTTTGAACAAAATTTCGTATAGTTTTTTGTCATCATCAAAAAGGGGGAGATTGTTAGAACACAGATTGGTTCTTAATATATCTCAAATATTTTGATGATAACATTAATGAAATTTTGTATAAAGAAAATATATACTCTAATTTTGTTCAAGTTTTTTTGTTTCAGATATCAAATAAATATTCATCTGAAGACAAAACGAATTCCTCTGAACATAATATAACCTAAAGCTCTGAGCGTAGAAGTGCAGCTGCAGAAGACTTTGAAGCGCAGCACAGAAGACTCTGAAGCGCTACCTACAGAAGACTATGAGCGCAGAGTATAAAGATTCAGTATATTCAGAAGACTCTATGAAAACTCAACGCTGCAACCTACAGAGGATCTGAGAATCAAGTCAACTCTGATCATTCATTCACGCTAAGCACTTTGCTGCAAAACTCTGGATAGAGTGACTCTGATAAAGAAGAACAAGGAACATCATCAGAGGATCTGATGCACGATTATTTTTCATATCTGTTCATTTGAAAAGATATTGTTCAAGAAAGATACGTTGCTAAATCCAATGTCTACCAATGGTACTATTTCTCATTTGTGTATGGCACAGGAATTCAGGCAAAAAGGGAATGTCAAATCAAGACGAAAAGTATTTATCCTTTCTGTCCACATCCTACAGTACTTTCATCTACACACTATTTTGAGAAAGTGGAGTTTATAAAGAAGTCTCCATCAGCACTTCAAGGTCAAGAGATTTCAAAAGAATTCAAAGAAACAATCAACGTAGAAACTCATACAAAGAAAAACACAAGTACATCAAACAACTTTCTACATCAAACACATTAGTTTTATTTGTTCTTCATTTTGTGTAAAAATCACAGTTGTGAAAATAGCTTTTTAGAAGCACTTAAACACATTGTATTTTATCTTTGTAAAAGTTCCTTGAGAGACCAAGTTGTGGTCAGGATTCTTGAGAAGACTAAGATAGTTTGTCTTAGTGATATCACTGTAATGAGGTTTTGATTTAGTGGATTAAGTCCTCATTTGAGAGAGGCGAAATCACCTTGGCCGGGTGGACTGGAGTAGTTTGAGTTCAAACGAACCAGGATAAAAATAACTTGTTATTTTGTATTGTCATAATTGTTTTTGAAAACCCGTTATTCAACCCCCCTTCTAAGTGTTTTCCTACCTTCAGTGATAACAAAGGCTTTCAGACATTCGAGGTACACGGAGATTGAATACTAAAAGAACCCAAAAATTTGCATTGCGTGGGGATAAATGTAAACCCAACCACATATCTCCGAAGGAGTTGGACAGAAAGAAAACATGCCCAAAGAAGGAACAGTGAACCCCAGAACCACATCATCAAATGGATTTGATGGAAAGAACATCTAAGTAGAGAACCACATCATCAAAGGGGTTTGATGGAAAGAAAACCAAACCAAAGATCACAACGCCAAAGGGATTTGACAGAAAAAACACCTAAATAGAGAACCACAACGTCAAAGGGATTCGACGGAAAGAAAACCAAATCGGAGAACCACATCGTCAAAGGGATTCGACGGAAAGAAAACTAAACCAAAGATCACATCATCAAAGGGATTTGACGGAAAGAAAGTTTATTCGAAGAATCACATCGTCAAAGGGATTTAACGAAAAGAAAACATGTCCGAAGAATCACATCGTCAAAGGGATTTGACGGAAAGAAAACATAACTAGATAATCACATCGTCAAAGGGATTTGAAGGAAATAAAGCCTGTTCGAAGATCACATCGTCAAAGGGATTTGAAAAAAATAAAACATATCCAAAGAATCACATCGTCAAAGGGATTTGACGGAAAGAAAGCCTATCCATAGAAACACATCGTCAAAGGGGTTTGACAGAAAGAAAACATGTCCGAAGAATCACATCCTCAAAGGGATTTGATGGAAAGAAAACATATCCAAAGAATAACATCGTCAAAGGGATTTGATAGAAAGAAAGCATGTCTGAAGATCACATAGTAAAATAGATTTTATAGAAAGAAAGCATGTCCACAGAAACACATCGTCAAAAGGGTTTGATGGAAAGAAAGCCTGCTTGGGGATGTCATCATCAAAGAGTTAATGGACAAGGTAAGATTGATGTATAATCTAAAACCCAAAAGAAAGTAAGCAGATGAGTTGACTGAAATGTCTACTGGGGATACGTCACTATCTTGATTAATAGATTATTTGAGCTTTGCGCATGGTACCTAATCTGGCTTATGCTCCGCATACATATGTTTGATTTTTCTTTCTATGGCGTAATGCTCTATATAAAATGGAAATGCTACGCACTTGAGGATGAAATGCAATGATGCTTATGATATGAAAAAGGACCGCTCCGCCGAGGAAAGAAGGATATACCAAGTATGATTGGACTTTGCAGGTAAGGACGGGTGAAACCTGATGGTGATTGATTTTTGGAAAGTAATATTTTATGGGTACCAATAAGGATTGGATTTTGAAATGAGGTGCCAATAGGGATTGGACTTCTGGTGGTTGCCAATAGGGGTTGGACTTTGGTTGAGGAGACGCCAATATGAATTGGGCTTTTGATTTTCTGTTTGGTTTCACCAGGCTTCATGCTATGCTATGATAGGTCAGGTATGGCTGACGTTGGAAAGTGTCTTGTTTGGATACAAGATTTATGTTTGAAAGGTTAGGGAATGGCTAACATGACTTCGCGAAATTCATCCTAAACTCGAAGGTTGATAAAATATGCATGAGTAGCTCTAAAAATATGGAGAGGTGACTCTGATTAACTGTCTTCTAGAGAGGATAACTCTTCGTGCTCTTGCAGTGTCCTGTTTCAAAATGAGCCTTTGAAGTAACTTTGACCCTGTCTGATTGATCCTCGAGAGATTTGCTAAATCTTGACCTAATTGCCCCAGATTAACCAATCTTAGAGATTTCTCGACGTAACTGCCCCAAATTGGCATCTTTTGACAGAGTCTCTTGACCTCTGTCCAGAAATTTTCTCCTGGCAAGATAAGACTTCTTCACTGACATTCATTATTTAAACCGCATTGATGACAAATACCTGTATGCAAGCAGATAAATTTTATTTTGAGAATGATAATTCTTATGCAACGCACATGCTACTATTGAAGTTTTTGTTGAAAAGATATCGCTAAACTTTGTGAACAAGTCACTAGTTAAAACGCGACACTGATTTTTTTTAATGCCATCATGCACATGCAATACCAACAAAGTCTTTTAGCATAACTGATGGGAGTCAAGAACACTATCTCGTTGAAGTACGCCTTCAAAATAAATCCTGCTTCAATTAGGACTTTTGAAGGTTGTAACACGGTCTGGTTCACGGTTTCAGAAAAAAAACTGGCTCAAAATTGTTTGTACCCACCCATTCTCTTTGATGTTCTCCAATCCTATGTTCTGCTAATTTGACACAAGCGTTCATCTTTCAAAAAGATTATTGAATGGAAGAAGTGACGGTTAATGAACCCATAAGATTTTCGAAGCGACGGTCACCCCTGTTATCTTTGGTGTCTGTAGTCACACTACCTTGTGTCTTTTCTGATGATTTTTCTTTTATCCACCTTTTCATTTTTCGCTCTTTGTTCTTTTCCCTGATCTTGCCTAGACTGATTCTTTCGAATTTTTGATTTTGAAGTTCAGCGGGATGCCTTAATTTTTGCCTAAGTTACTTGTTTTCAAGTCTTCGACTTAGCAGAATTTTTCTTTTTCTTTTTTTTTTCTTTTCATGTGACACTAGATGTTTTGATTTCTCTGAAAGGGTTGTGACTGTATCGCTCCTTGGTTGGTGAGATATAAGCATTGTGGGATTGTGAAGGATAAAAGGTAATGGATCCTTGGATGCACACTCCTTTTGAAATTTGAACGCTTGGTCAGGCTAATTGAAGACTACCTTACCCTAGTTTAAAGTTGAGGGTTTTTTCATATGAAATAAACTCCTACTTCAAGGATCAAAAGGACTAACGAAGGTCTATCTCCCTTATATCTCCGGTGTTTGGGGATTTGAAACAATGTCTGCACATCATCAGCAGGGTTTTATCCAAAAGCATACGACTAGAGATTTTGCATTTTCGCTTCATCATCCTCTCTCCAAGAGTTTAAGCAAGAAAGTTGGTATTGTAATGCACATCAATATTATATGAGTGAACCCGAGTGGATTACTTCAAGAAAAGCATACTTATTGCATTAAGATCATCATTCAAAAATGAACAAGTTTTTACATGCAAATAGATCATTAACAAACAATGAAAAATACAAATGAACAATGTAGTAAAGAAATTAAAAATGCCATGAATGAAGAGGTTCATCTCCGTCTGGACTGATTGCTTTTGATGATGTCTTCACAGCCTTAAATGCTTACTCGAGAGGCTTCAATTAGTGCTCAGGCCATCTGCAATGAATCTAATAATCTCTGAGTCGACCAGATCTTGCACCTTGTGCTTAAACACGTTGCAATTTTCAATTGCATGCCCCTGCGTTCCCGAGTGGTAGTGGCATCTAGCATTCATGTCATAATTTGGAGGGAGAGGATTTGGAACAGGCGCAACTTCTCTTAGTTGAATCAAGGAGCAGTGAAGTAGGCGAGCAAGTAGCTGACCATAAGGAACAGAAATGAAATCAAACTGTCTCTCGGGCCTTCTCGATCTTTGTTGTTTCTTCTGGGAGCTAGTCTTTTGTTGATACCGATTAGGGCATTTCTCTCGTTCAGGAACTTTCAGCCTCGGACTTGGCCCAGGAACAGGAAATAGTTGTGGACGTCGAGATTCTGAAACCAAAGACTGTAAGATACTCCCCTGTCCTGATGCAACTTCAGGGTAGAAAATAGGAATATTCGCTTCTTTCACAGTAACTGGAATAAGATCACCTTGTATGCTCATACCGCCGGCGTGAACCCAACTGCCTTTGAATCGATTAAGTCCTGAACTTGATGCTTAAAGGCCTTGTATTTCTCCACATTATGCCCCAGTTCCCCAGAATGGAAATCACAATGGGAACTTGCATCATAGCCTGGTGGTGGCTTACCATCTAATGGAGCCAGAGTCTGAAGTTCAACCCATTGAAGTTGAAGCAAACATTGCAACAACTGAGCATATGTCATAGGGAGCTGGTCAAAAATTCTTTCGAGCTGCTTCAGCCTCTATGTGTACCTTTTAACTTAGGATTATCTTAGGAAATAGGAGACAACTACTGACGGGGAAATTCTGGAACCCTGGGTCGTGCAAAAGATCTACGAAGCACATCACACTCTAGGAGAGATTCCACAGGCAAGGGTAGAACGACCATTTCTGCTACGGCTTCAGGCATATGACTGCCTTCTTTTCTTGGCACGTTTCTCATGACTTCCATGATCAGGCTCATCTGAGTCTTTAGTTGATGGACTTCCTCTCAACATTTTCTGATCCTGAGACAAAGCTTGCATGTGCACCATGAATTGTCCCATCTGGCTTCGTATTTCCCTCAACTCTGCTTGAGTTTACTCCATAGTCAACTTCTAGCTTCTTTGAAAGGTTAAGTCTAAAATTTTGAAGAAAACCAGATTAGGATGACAAAGACCAGCCTCGAACACCTGGCGTGCAAATGAATATGAAAGTCTAAAGCAAACATGTTTATATATATATATATATATATATATATATATATATATATATATATATATATATATATATATATATATATATATATATATATATATATATATATATATATATATATATATATATATATATATATATATATATATATATATATATATATATATATATATATATATATATATATATATATATATATATATATATATATATATATATATATATATATATATATATATATATATATATATATATATATATATATATATATATATATATATATATATATATATATATATATATATATATATATATATATATATATATATATATATATATATATATATATATATATATATATATATATATATATATATATATATATATATATATATATATATATATATATATATATATATATATATATATATATATATATATATATATATATATATATATATATATATATATATATATATATATATATATATATATATATATATATATATATATATATATATATATATATATATATATATATATATATATATATATATATATATATATATATATATATATATATATATATCATTCGAAAACAAACAAGTTTTACAAATAAGTTGCACTTTAATAGAAAAGAAACTACACATGCAAAGAAATGACATGATATAAAAGATCGCCAACTTTGGGAAACTGGGTTGTCAAATCCTAATTCGCTACTAGGCTAGCCATCTTCAAAATTGCTTATCAAAGTCAGTATGATACTCGTTTGATCATTTGCTCTCGGTGAATTCTTGCATAACAAGGACTGATGAACCCACATGACTAGATGAAGGAGGATTGTTGATCTGAATACCCTGAGGTGTGAATGAGAACATATTGGAGTCAAGCAGCGTATGAACCTTGCTCTTAAGCACCTTACAGTCTTCGGTTGAATGCTTATGTGCCCCAGCATGATAGTCACAACGGGCCTTGACATCAAAACCTTGTGGGTATGGAGGAATCACTGGATTTATCTCCTTCGACACTATCAAGCCATCTTTAATCAAATTCGGCAACATCTGACTGTACGACATGGGAAACTGAGTGAAATGTCTCTCTGGCTTCCTTAATATTTGTTAGGCATGTTGATGCGGCTGATGATGGTATGACCGTTGACTCTTAGAAGATCCCTGATTCAGAAAAGAATATCGTCCCTGGGGAGAGAATGGCATCTGATACGGAGACCTAGAAAATTGCTTACTATGAATAGTTAAAATATATGAAGACTAATTCTGAGGTATCAGATATTCATAGATGGAATTACTTTCTTTTTCCCATTCTTCTTGAGAACTGACAACTGATTGACTTTCACCAACTGAGATGTCTGAGGTGTCTTGAACCTTTCCACTCTTTAGGCCACTCTCGATACGTTCCCCAACTACTATCAAGTCAGAAAAGTTTAATGCCCTATTGCCAATCAGCTTGTCCAAGTATGAACTTTGCAGAGTATCCATGAAAAGGTCAACCAATTCTCTGTCAAGAAGTGGCGGTTGAACGCGAGCATCTAACTCTTTCCATCTCTGAGCATAAGTCTTGCAACTACATGAGGCTGGGAGCCATGTCGAGATTATAGTTGTATTACTTCACAAAGGCGTTGGCTAGGTCTGGCCATGATTGGATGCAACCATTCTCTAACTGCATATACCAACTCAGTGACGCCTCACTTAGACTATCTTGGAAACAGTGCATCATATGCTTGTCGTTATGGACATACGAGGTCATTCTTCTGCAAAACATCACCAAATGTTGCTTTGAACAGCTATCCCTTTTGTACTTCTTAAAATTCAGTGTCTTAAACTTTAGAGGCATTACAAGGCCAGGCACCAAACATATGCTTGAAGCATTCAAATTAAGAGCATCACGACCCACTAGGGCATCAAGCTTCTCTTCCAACACATGATACCTTTTCATAACTTAACAGTTTGTGGCTCTTTAGGTTTCATCCTTGAAATTACTCCTTGGAAATCTGGAATAGAGAATGCAAACTCTGATAGCCCGTGGCATTAAGAGAAAAGGAATGTCCATCTCGGATAATGGTAAACTCTTGTATAACTTGATCCTCAACAAGAACTCGCACATGCTAAGCTTAAGCAACATTTTTCACTGGAGGTGGAATAACACTTCCCATGACTGGAGTCCTCTAGATATTGGCCTCTCCCCTTATCATGGCTGTCATAGCTTCCACAAGTTAATCCAACATATTTTTCACCAATTCAACATCTACCCTTGTAATAAACTGGTTCTGCTCTCTTGAGTTCGTGATTCTTCCAAAAGCTGAATCAAGTCCAATACGAGTGTCAGAAAATCAATATGGGTCGAACAAAAGATGAATGAGCTCTGTTGTTTCTGGCCGAGGAAGGATATGCAAAATGATGCACAAATGCTTATGCAATGCATTATGAATGAAATAGACATGATACCAAAGCTTCCACAAAGCTCTAAATAATTGTTGTGTCGCTAACTAAATAGGCTCATAAGTTTTCTCTAATGAGAAAATACCAGACCAGAATACCAGAATAACCAGAATATCGGAATAATCGGAATACCCGAATACCAGGCTAATAAGTTCAAACTGATAAGAAAACTAGAAAGCTGGATTGGCTAAAAGTCAAGGTTTCCTACAAAAGCCCATCCCCTCTCACATGTAGGTTCTAGTCTTGGACAGTACGACATCCTATGCAGGTCATCAGTATCACGGACTCTCAGGTCGAGAAACGATGATACGTTCACTATTTTTGGTTTGGCATCATAGTCAATATATGAGGTCTCAACTGACTTCCCAATGAACGGTCTCCAGAGTTGTTAGTTTTCTAATTCAACACCCCCTCAACTTTCTTAAATGCGTAGGATAGGATGTCTCCAAAGAAAACCTCGTCTGGACGTAGATTTCGTGTGAACTCTTGCATGGATAAATGCCACACAAGTCCACACTACTCTCCATACTAATCCTATGTGTATACTCAAGCCTGGGTATTGGGCTTATCTCTCATGGAACGACCCACCCAACAACACAACAATAGCAGCATAAAATAGTATGCAACAGTAAAAATGCAAATGCAATAATACACAACAAATAATATACATAAAAGCAAATAACTGAACAAAAGTAAACACCCAAAGAACAGAAATAGACAAGTGCTAGGATTGACTCGCATAGGGAACCAAACTCCCCAGCAGAGTCGCTAGTTGTCGCAACTGAGAAAAACACCCGGCGGAAAAATAGAAGAGTCGCCACCGAACTTTATTTATCCCAAAGAGAGGCAAAGGAAACTATCAAAGAAAACCTGAAGAACGGGAAAAGACAAGGTCATCGCAACCAAATCTTGGGTTTAGGAGTCGGTTACACAAGGGGAAGGTATGAGCACCCCTCACATCCGTTGTACTCAACGGGATCCACACTTGTTGTCTAATCAAAGGGTGTGTCATCTAAAAGCTACTCCTAACGGAAACGAAAACAAAGAAAAAATAAAGAGACTCAATAGGACATTGTCTCCCTATTCCTAAGTATTCCGTCGTGCAATGGGAAATTCAGAGTCAACGTAGTCCAGAAAACTCCATGTAAAAGGCGGGAAGGTTGCTCGCCAAGACATCATCGTCTTGCGCCTACGTATCCTTATCTGGTATGATTTGCGCCTACGTATCCTTATCTGGTATGATAAATAAGAGAAAACATAGTTCGGGTAAACGAAACCACTGGATGGTTAAGTATTTTTTATGAGTGACATTAAGTTCTCATTCCAGCAGTTAGGGTCAACGCCTGTTTGCGGTATAACGGAAAAGTAACGTACTATTTCTGAAAATGAGTTTGCAACACAAATCTCAAAGGATAAAAAGGTTTGAATTTTGTTCTTTTATTTTTAGTGAAGTGAATTAGTTTGCTTTGTGATTCATGTTATACTAAAGACTATGATATAGGAAAAACTGTGTCGCATATCGCCCATGGGGCGTACACTAAACACTCTAGACTAGTGGGGAGAAACTCATCACTCATCATTTCCCATATGCTTAAGGCTCATGGAGCACAAAGTTCATCGACTTTATTAAGTGTATTATTTTTGTTTTTTTAAGATGAAAAAAAGAAAGACGTACAAAAGGTCTAAGGGAAACTCGGTCCTAATGTTGTCATGCAAAGTGGTCCTAAGATCGGGATGCACAAGGAAATTCTATCCTATTATTAGCATGCATAAGATGGACCTAAGGTTGAGGTTAAAAGGGACTAGCCTACTTTTTATCATGCATGGATTAAATTCCTAATGTCTATCCTAATCCAAAATATTAAATTGGACTAGGAGTCCTAAGGGAGCATGTAAAGGCAAGGCAAAAAGCAAGAAAACAAGGTAAAAACAACAACTACAACAGTGCCTCGAGCATAAAACAACAATAAAATCTAGCAAGGAAGCACAAAAGCATTCAACATCTACTAATTCAGCACAAAAGTAGGTGTAAAAGGCAGACAACAAGCAAATATAGCAAAGACAACATGCAAATTCAAAATAAGGTAGCTGTAAAATGCAGGGCAACAAGCATCTTTCAAAGCAATCAAGTATGAGCAAACACCAATCATGAACAAATATCATGCAAGAATGGACATGCATCAACAATCAAACATCATTGTTCAATAACATTGCATCATCAAGAGTCAATAAGATCAACATGCTTTTCACATCAATTACGCAATTAAACGATCAGGCAACAAACAGAATCGGAAGGAAATGCAAACATGTATCATAAGTCCAGCAAGAATATCATCAACAATTAATCATCCATATGATACAAACAATCAAAGCATAAGATCATCACATCAAGTAAGCAACATGAACGTGTTACGCATTCCAAACGAAAACAAAAATCCGCGCGTCGAAAAAGTCGAGATCAAACAAACAAGCATGATGAAACAAGTCTAGAACAGTCCACACGAATGCATCATATCAATCTATGAAGGTTAGAGGTGAAAAGAAATCAAAACATGCTTGAAAATAACCAAAAATCACATTTTGGTCCAGTGTTAATCGAATAACCATTTGCCTGTGCAATCTGGTTAATCGATTATCCACTAAACAATTTCAGAAATTGCGCTAGTTAATCGATTAACCAGTTTTGTAATGCAACTTAATTGATTAACACTGCACCAGAAGCAGAAAAATAGAAATTCAAAAGCACCTTCAGAAATTAATTCAATGTGCAATCATCCAAATGAACATGTAATCAATTATGCACGAATTTAACACCAAAAATCAGTGATCAAACATTAATCAAACTTAATCAAGCATTGAGATCACAAATCACGAAGATCAAAATCACCAAAGTCAATAAAAACTTGAAGATCTACATTAAGATTAATCAAATAAGCTCAAAACAAGAATGGATCTAGAATTAACCAAACTTCAAAGTTGAGATTTGCTTTGGTAAGCGTTGATCTACTGCAAATTGATAGATCTAAGCTAGAAACCTAAAGAAACTTCAAGATCCAAGAGCTTTCTTGCAATAGAAGTGAAGAACAAGCCAAAATTGATCCAAGAATCACTTATAAACTTGCTTCCAAGATCAGATGCAAATCCAAACGAAAATCAAGTGATGAATTGAAGATGATGGAGATGAATGATGGAGGTTTAGCTCTAGAATTCAATGATTCCAATGAAGAATCAATAACTCAAGTGAAAAGAGCTCTAATGGAGGTTGTTGGAGTGTAGAAAAATTGAGAGAATTTTAAGAGCAAAATCTCAAGAATGAGAGAGTGTGAAAGCTGAAGTTGGAAATTATGGTGAAATGTTGTGTGAGGTTTGGAGCAAATTCACTTAAATAGGCTCTTGGTTAGGAGTGAGGTTATGAAAATTGTAATGGCATTAGGAATGGAATATTGGAGGGAAATTGAATTAATTTTGAAAGTTAATCAAAATTTAGAGTGATTCTAGATCCTTCTTCTAATGTAAAATCAAATTCACAAGTGATCAAAAGAGACCCAAAAAGTGGTAGCATTGAAAATGCACGTTACTGGGCAAAATTTACTATGGTTAGTTGATTAACCGTTTGCTAGTGAAAAATGGTTAATCAGTTAACCACTCACAAATTTTCAAAAATAGCGCCATTTGGAGGGAAACTTGCACATTCATCCGTTTTCACCCGTTTTGAGCCATGTTATGCCTCTGAAACTTGCCCTTTGACATTATAAATGTGAGAATGCCTGAGATATCCTGTGACCTGTCTCCTATGCGAAAAATAACTTGATGAATAAAAGTAAATCAGCCACTCGATTGCTAGGCAAAATAAATGCCAACGCCTCTGACGATCGTTGTTTAAAATCTTGCAATGAAAGAGAGCCCTGAGCTATAGAAACACCTTGATCCCATGTTTCGAGAATCAATGTCATAATATGCAGAAATGCAAAAATGTAGAGAAACATAAGCCAGATACGAACAAAAAGAAAGGGCGAATATTGGGGTGCTACAACCGTAACAATAGTAATCGATAAATTGACATTGGTCTCTGTGGGATCGATAATCTTTTATATTTCTATGACGTACTCTATATACTTGCGGATATCATGCATCAAGTTTTTGGCGCCGTTACTGGGGACCAATTATGTCAATTTTCACACCCTGTTGTTACACCGTTTAGACTAAAGCATCCTTTTTGTCGGTCAATGTGAAGAACTCGCAGCACCAGAAACTTAGTTGATCTAATAGAAGAACCCGAACGATACGTTTGAGCTCGTCTTTTGCTCCGAAGACATAAAAGAGAAATGGCAGAAGATCAGAACGAGAAACCACTTAAGGATTTCACTCTACCACCTAATGAAGAACCTCACTTTAGTATAGTAAACCCAACTATACCAGCTCATAACTTTGAATTAAAACCCTCTTTGTTATAATTAGCGCAACAAAACCAGTTCGCAGGTCTTCCTACAAAGAACCCGAACCAACACCTGAAAGTTTTTATCCAATTGGCTGACACCTTGAAAGCCAATGGTGTTCCTGCTAAGGCGATACATCTAAGACTATTTCCTTTTCCCCTCAGAGATAGAGCACGGTACTATGCGCAAGGAGCTTTTTTTCTCTTCGTGAAGAGCTTACTAAATTAACCATACAAATGGAGTTCTCCGATGCGACACATGCCACCGAATTTGATTCCTTGTATCAGGAAACTGATAGTTTCAGATGCCAAGTTGTAGAGGCGCGGGCATCCTGTCCACATATAAATTAGGGTGTCTGTCACCAATCACTTTAAAGGAATTAGTAGCGCACTGAGGACATTGCTCATATTGAGTGTGGAGGAGATTTTACCGCATTACTATCATTATTTTTATCGCACTACTAACATTATTATTTTTTACCGCACTATTATTATGGCCATTTTAATTCATCCCAGGCATATTATTATTTTTAGTAGTTTTATTTCCTCATATTCAAAATTATCGGTTAATTTTTAAATTTTTAAATCTGCAGAACCTTTATTATTATTATTCTTGTTCATGTTTAATGCGCATTTTTATCATTTATATCTTGTAAAAATAATATATATGTCTCTTGCATGCACCAATATCTCAAAAGACGCTACATACACCCCCAAACGAGGATCCATACTCAGCCAAGGCCCAAGGCCAAGAAGAAAAAAAGATGGCGGGCGCCAAGGGGTCTCAAGCTTTTACGGGCCATATTCGTGAAAAACCTCATTTTCTCTATCCTCTTCATCTTAAACCTCCAAAAACTCCCACTTACTCCATTATTAACCACATTGAAAAACTACTAAACCTCATTAACTTCTCATTCAACTACCATTTCCCACTATCCCACTCATTTTTCATCTATAAAAATCCAACCTTTCATCCATATTCCACAAAAATTCCCAATTCACAAATTTCACTAAAACCCTCATTTTCCACCAAACAACCACCAACAACGGCAGCAACGGAGCCAGGACAAATAATCTTTCACGAAGGAAGAGATGGGGATAGATAGAGGCAAAATTTATAAGACTTACAGACACACAAAATTTTCGCAACAAGGTATATCGATGAAAACTTTCTGTATAGTCTAGGGATCCATTTTAGCGTAGTCTACCTGTTGGATAATTTACAATTGCATGATATTTTTATTCATAGAGAACCAACTTATGAGAGGCTGACCCGAGAATTTTTTAGTTCATTAAGTTACACTGTTAGAGTTAACACTGCTAGCATTGTCAGTATGGTGAAGTTTAGGATGTTCAATATGGAATATGAGTACACCACTGACGCTCTTGCAGGTCTGTTAGGATTCCCATTTGGGGAGGGTGCCCTTTGTGAGGTACCTTTAGACACTGAATGGCAAGTAGAGGCTTTCCAACTGTGGAGAGACCTGACTGGTCATGCCATTAGTTCCTTTGAGGGAAACTTGGCCTTGATATACATAACCCGACCATACGTGTTTTCCGCCATTTACTGGTCGATACCATCTTTTCCAGAGAGAGATCTAACAAATTAAATTCAAAAGAATTCATTTTTTTATAGGTTGCCTTCTATCACAGAAGATTAAACTTCATACCTTTTATGTTGGCACATTTGTGTGTTGTTGTGAAAAAGAGAGGAACTGTGTCATTTGGGGGATTGATTACCTCCATTGCACATGCCCTCCAACTTGACACCGAGATAGCCACATTAGAACCACTCCTACCTCGCACCATAAACTTAAAATTCTTGAGACATATGCAATTGTGCAAGGTGAGGAAAGAAGGAGGATACACCCTCGTGGTCCGAAATGTAGCTATACCGAGTGTTGCTTTACCTTGTTCCCGTTGTACCGATGTGCGACACAAAAGAAACTAGACTAATGATTTGCATGTTGATCCTATTCTTGGTCCATTACCACCAAACATCCCAAAAGACGAAGGTAACGAGACCGATGACGAATATGAGCGAATGAACCAATCCCCCGTTCATAATATTCCTTCCCCACATGCATCACCTGCACACACCCCACCATTTACTAACCCTTCTGCAGGTGCACCTTCTGGATTCTATATCATAGAGGAGATGTGGAGACAACAGCAAGCTCGCGAAGAAGAAAATAATTGTCTTTTCTATGCCATGTATGAGCAACAACATGACATGATGAACTTCATACGTGAGTCACAATGGTAGACTGAGCGATCCATGCGTTCTATGATGGAGTCTCATCTCGTCGCCGCTGTCGCTACTGCGAAAATCGGCGCCGGCTAACAGAAGAGTCGCCACCGTGCGTTATTTATCCCACAGGAGGGAAAGGAAACGCTCGAAGAAAACCTCGCGAAAACGGGAAAAGGTATGGTCATCGCAACCAAAACCTGGATTCGGAAGTCGGTTATGCAAGGGGAAGGTATTAGCACCCCTCACGTCCATCGTACTCGATGGGATCCACGCTTGCTTGGTTTGTACGGATTACATTTCTATCTAAACTAAAGGATGAGGTCTGAAAAGAAAAGAAAACATGACTCGGCAAAGCATCGCACTTTATGCCTACGTATTCCCGTCTGGAACGAGAAATCAGAGTCAACGTAGTTCGCCTAACTACGGGAAAGGATGGGTGAAGGTTGCTCGCTAGGATATCGCATCCTATGCCTACGTACTTCCACACTGCATGGAAGATCAGAGCAAACGTAGTTCGGGCTACGCACGACACAAGCTGTTCAAGTGTCTTTTATGAAAAATCTCACCTTAAACAAGGGTTTTCTTATTGCAAAAAGGTTGATGTTTGTTCAAATCTTTTGACGGAAGAAATGAATTAATCTCTGTTATCACCTTTATTAATGTTTTTCTGTTGTTTGAAGAAAGAAATAAGAGATGACACTCTAAAATCCTAGGGTTAAAAAGGGAATAAAATCTACCCTAATGTTATCATACATGGGTTAGATCCTAATGTCTATCATGCTCCTCTCTTGCGCAGAGAGAAACAGAGATCCTAAGGGAATAGACGGAAACAGAAACAGCAGATATATGCAATAAAGCAGTAAAATGCATGGATGCAACAATACAAGCGAGGCAAAGGGAGTCCCACTCAACCTTTAACCTAGAAAACAATAGGCAAAAGTGAACAGGATTCACTTTCAACCCAACAAGTTAAACAACAAACAATACAATCCGGGAAACCAATCAATACATCAAGAAATAAAACAGCTAAAAGCTAAACAGCAAAAGCAATCTTCATCAGCCTCTGGCTTCAACTTCAGGTTTCAAGCAGACATCAATCTTTCATCTTCAATCTCCCAATGGCTTTTCTTCAAGTCCTACCCTCCGAGCTGTGGAATTAATCACAGGAATGAACTGGGTGTTAAGCAATTAGTTGACCACCAAGGGTGGCAAACATACTGCTATCAACACAAAGAATATTTCTCTCAAGAGTTCTATCCCTTAGACATTGGCACCAAGCCTTCAAAAGGAAGGGGGTGAGTGTCTTAGAGAGACTCTGCATCACAGAGAAGGATGGAGGCAATCAAGACCTTCCATGTTTGAGAATCAAGTTTGCTACTCTAGAGCTCTGCCTAACTCCTAGATCCTATGGCTTCAACAGCTGCCAGCAAGAGACACTCCTCATCAACTCTGGAAGTTGGTCTTCATTCTCTGATCTTCAAATGGGCTTCATCATCTCAGGCTTCAGCTCTCCCCCCAAATCCCAAACAAACCCAATACCCCACACAAACAGATAATAAACCCTAAAGAGGGCACACCACACAGTCAATCAAATATAAGCAATATACTATTAGTAGTAGGGGAATCCTAATATTTTCTAAGGGATCTATCTTATACCCATAACCCCTATAGTCCCATACCCCAAAAATCAAATCAACATTCCTAAAAGAATTAATCTATCTCCTTTATGCTCACCTAAAACCCTAACTTTGATCATACTAATCACACCTAAACAAATCACCTAAAAATTTAATCCTAAAAATGTGAATTAAATCCTATATACAAGTTGAAGTCCTATGCTAATCACCCTAAAAAGAATGAACCCTAAATCTAAAGGGAGCTAACAGAACTAAAATCAACAAATTTAAGTATCAAACTAAACTTAATAAAATGCTATTTACAAGAAAAATGCATGAAAAATATTAAAACAAAATAAAATGCCATTTTTATCATTTATTATTTTTCTAGACAGAATTATTGACCTAGAGAAAAAAGAACCAATTAAAACTAAGCTATTTTCATTTTTTTATGATTTTTTAAAGGTGTTAAAAATATTAAAGAAAACAAAAACACAAAAAGAATGAAATAAAAGGGGAGGGGGTGTCAGAAGCAAGCTCGCCCAGTTATATTCTCCAGATGGGCCACAAAGGGGAGGCGCGGATATCAATTGGCGCAAGGCCCAGTTAGCTTCAGAAAACGAATTAAAAAACAAAAGAAAAAAGACAAATTCTCAGTGCAAATAGCATCTATTTCAAGTTCAATTCCAATGGGCTTATCAAAAGGGGGTGGGGTTAGCAAGATTAAATCCAGGCCCAAAAGCTTCAATTAGTGAAACGCATCGTTTCACCTTTGAGTCAATTCCCTCCGTTTTTCTCTTTGAATGTCAGCCACACGATGAGATTAAGAAGTCAATAATTTGGCATGATCTGACGGCTATTGGTCATCGTCTTCACACGACCTCTAGGGTTTTCAGAACCAGCATCCATGCAAGAAACTTCACCTCCCTCGTTCTCTCTCCTCCCTCAACCGAACGCCACGACCTTAAGACCAAAACTACTCTACTCTTCACCCTCTACAAGACCCCAACCCTAAATATTTCTAAAGCTCACCCTAAAATGAAATACGATAGGTAGAAGCTCTGGACACACTTGAATTGCACTGGGATTAATCATGACAATTCCAAATTCTAATGGCACCAATGCACTCTCCATGTTTCACTGATATCCACAAGCTATTACACGATCATTATAATTCAATATCCAGCCTAATCTTGATCATCAAAGAATCATCACCCTGTTATGGAACCTCATAGAACTCTCTCTAATTCTCAGGAATCAATCACCTAAGGTCTCTAAGCATGATTACCCTAACCATTTCATCTAATAATGCATAAATAGAGAGATTCGAATGCTTTTGCAAACCTGAAAAATGGTGATGGCAAGTGCAGCTACACTCCAATCCAATGCTTGAAACTGGTCACAAATGATCTTCAATGGATGAGAATCTTTCTGTTTGCAAGATCTTGGATGGACAATGCTAGGATTGTGAGATTGGATCCAACTTGCTTCACTTGCAATTTTGAAGCTACACCTTCAAACACTCATCAATGGCCACTCCAATCTGTGTGTATGTGTTCAATATGATCCAAAGAATTGATTTGTGGAGAAGAATTCAATGGAGATGAAGAAACAATGGAGTTTTAGATTGATTTGCAAAAATGGAAGAAATGGTATATCACTCTCTCTTCACCCTCTTTTCACCAACCCCTTGCACCAATGATTAACACTTATTATATAGAAGATGATGGACAGATCTAGAAGGTTCTAGATTGATCTAGGAAAGTGTAGAATGTGGTGGAAAGTTCATGAAATTCTCATGTGATGATATTTTGATACATCTCATATCATGCTTGCATCCCTTTCATATTTGTGCTAAAACCTCCTTACATGAGATATTGAAAGTGTATGCAAGCTCCTTGCCTTGAAAATTCACCTTATGCCAAGTTTTCCATACTTGCCTTATTATGCAAGTAACAAAAATACAAAGCAAGTCCAAAATTTAACCCCTAAATCAAACAAGTGGATGAACCAATGTCTCTAAAATGATGTTTGGAATCAATTTGGTATATTGGATGACCCATTTTGGATTTGTAGATCTCTCAAACCAATTTTTCATTTCAACTTTTTCAACTTATATGCCTTTTTTAGGTCATTTTTCACCAACTTTGGTCAAGTCTTGCTCCATGCATTTCCAAACTTCCATGACTTCTTTTCTAGACTTAAAATGTCATTTTGAGCAACTTTTATGTTGTGAAGTTTTTCATTTGAATCTTCCTTGTATGAGTTCTAGGCATAGGCTAAGAATGACCTGTAATCCTCAGATGACCAAAATACCCTTTTCTTGCCAAGACCATAAGTAGAGTTTCACAAATTAGATGAAGGCATACCATACCTTTATAGAAAGCTAAGACAATGAGGAACAACTCTTATGTTGGCCAGAAATCCATTTGAAATATCCTTGAAGGTCAAAAGTTGCTTGGAAGACAGACAACTTTCACAGACAAATTTCAGTGCCCTCAGATGACCTGTAACTTGCAAGAGCTATAACTTGAGTTCTATAAATTATCTTGATGACTTCCACCACTCAAATTAAAGATATGAAGATACTCTACACGTTTCATGTGGACCAAGAATTCATATGAAGCTTGCATCTTGAGTTACACTGCTTTGAAGTTTGACCTAAATCAGGGGATTTTACACTGAAACCCTAATTTGGTAACTCCTCTTCTCCTTAACTCCTGTTGATTTTTCTTTAGCACAAAATCATATCCATATCCATATAGCAAATAATAAATCCCACATTCTTCAAATGCTCCTTGATGCCTTTCAAAACAAGTCTTTGACCTAGGATTGACCCAGTGTTGACCCTAGTTGACTGACTTCCACTGAGGCTCTTGCAATCATTCCAATGACTTGGTTCCTCCTCAAAAATGATCATCTAGGCTCTCCACAACATCCATACACACCTCATGCTCTTGGCTCATAGCTCACACTTCCTCTGATGATCCCCAAATAGCCTCAAGATAGGAGAGAATTCACTGATCAACCTGGCAACACTTCCAAGCCCCAATTCTTCCCTGATGACCTGAGTAGTCTTGAATATGAATGAAACCCTTGGATATACCTCTTGAGATAAGAATAGCACTTGATCCCCTGATTAAGATAGCTTGCTTATGCTATGCAATGCAGATGAATACATTATGTACATGATGACAATGCAAATGATTATGCAATTGAAACATAAACCTAGGTTGGAAAAGGTTGGGCAAATTTTGGGGTGCAACAGCTGCCCCTATTCAAGCGGCTTGGACCCGATTGGATGAAGAGCGCGCAGCCTTCAGCCATTCGAGGCACGAGACGGTTGAATACGAAAGAACCCGGAAATTTGCCAACCGCAAAAATAAATTGCTAATACGACTACTGCTTGGGAAAACCCTGGGAACTGGCTTCTGTTGTCACAGCAATAACTAGCCATCCATCCGTCAATCTGTTTTTTGTAACATAATCTCACATTGTCCGCAGACCACTCCATTCCGAAGAAATGAGCATACACCACATAACGAGAAATTGTTGACATCACTTACCAACCTCTGTTGATCTCACTTATCAACCTCTGTTGATTTCACTTATCAACCTCTGTTGATCTCACTTACCAACCTCTGTTGATCTCACTTATCAACCTCTGTTGATCTCACTTATCAACCAAGCACACGCTAACTAGCGGGAGAATACTGACTTCGCTTGTCATGTTGACTTCACTGATCAACCTTTCGTATCCTGAAGAGCCGGGCCAACGCTTAAACAAGCGAGACAATGTTCGACAACATGAACAACCCACTCTGCGGGGAAATGAGAAACTTGACTAAGCAACTCTGAGGGGACAATTCTGACGACGGCCGTCAAACACCGGCTGGGGAAATTGGGAACTTAACCAAATACCCTGACGAGAATAACCTTGTTGAAAAATACGAGGAATTTAACCAAACAACTCCTGCAACAAGCTCCCTGCTGGGGACTATGAGGGACTTAACCAAGCAACCCATTGAAGTAACTCCCTACTGGAGAACATAACTCTGTTGGAGGAATTGCGGGCTACCACCCGAAAATCTGCATTGCCACCCTTTAATACTGATACCACATCATCCTGAGAAAGACTCAGCTGGGTAATACAAGCAACTTAAACAAGCGACTTGTCGAAGAATACCCTGCCGGGGACCACGAGGAGCCTAACCAAGTATCTCGTTGAAGACCAACCCGCTGGGGATTATTTCTCTACTGAGGTAACTGTGGGTAATCATCCAAAATCTGCATCCTGCCATTTCTACAGCACTCTGGGAAAGGACTCGGATGGGGAGAAAGAGGTGTTTGACCAAGCAACTCTGCTAGGGGAATATGCCATGACGAACACGATCACTGCATGTCTGACACAACAAACCTCTGTAGCAAGATGAACACGATCACTGCGTATTCTACACCACAACCTTCTTGACAGAAGAAAACACGATCACTGCGTGTCTTGATGCTATAAACAAAATCACATGATGGTACACACACGACGAACACGATCACTGCGTGCTGCGTTACAACCAAAATCATATCGACCATAAATCCAACCGGATGAGATAAATACGATCACTGCGTGCCAGACGGAATAAATCCACATAGAAGAGGCGAACACGCTCCCTGCGTACTTCAACCACCGATATGATAAACACGATCACTGCGTGTGCTGTAATAGGACGAATACGATCACTGCGCATCTCGACCAACAAACCCCCAAAATAACGTCAACACGATCACTGCGTGCCACGAAACCAACCCATGTAATAGGACGAATACGATTACTGCGTATGCCGACCAACAAAACCAACTGATACAATAGCCACGATCACTGCGTGCTCCGCATCACAAGTTCCTATGGTACTATCAACACGATCACTGCATGCTGTACAAATACGGTCGCTGCGTATCTTGAACACGATCCTTGCATGTTCGAACACGATCACTGCGCGTTCTGAGCCACGATCCTCTTGATTGGAGAAAACACGATCCCTGCGTGTTGTGTGTCTCAACTAACCCACATAACTGGGCAAATACGATCACTGCATACTCTAACCATACCTTGGGTGAACACGATCACTGCGCGCTTCATGTCACGGCCCTCTTGACTGGAGGATACACGATCACTGCATGCTGTGACACTACTTCAAACCTGGGGCGAATACGATTACTGCGTACCTCGGCCACCAAAACCAACTAGATGAACACGATCACTGCGTGCCTCACCCCATAATCAAACTGTATAACGGACGAATACGATCACTGCGTATACCGACCAACCCAACTGGACGAACACGATCACTGCGTGTCCTGCTCAATAAAACCCCCGAGACTATACCAACACGATCACGGCGTGCCTTACAAACCAATCTCCTTAGATCGGGACAAATACGATCACTGCGCCATTCGACCACAGATACACGTACCAAGACCAACACGATCACTGCGTATCCTACGACATAAACCCCCAAAGGTCGGGACCAATACGATCACTGCGCACTTGGGCCACAAATCAACTTCTCAAAATCAACACGATCACTGCGTGCCTTACAATATGAACCCCATAGATGGTCAATATTGACACGATCACTGCGTGTTTTACAACATGAACCCCAAAATCAGCCAAAAATACGATCACTGCGTACTTTGAACACAGAATTCACATTTTCCTGAAACCACGATTTCTCTTATCGGCAGGGAACAAACATCTCTGAAACTGAAGAGGTAACCACCTGGCTTATGTTTCAACAATGCATGTTTGATAATGACGAAATGCTTCCATACTGCATGGAAATGCTACGTGCTCGTGTAAAATGCAAATGCTTATGATGCATGCTTATGCGAAGACTTACTTCAGCAAAATAAATGCTGAAGACACACTGGATCCGCTGGGGATGACCGGAATACTACCGATACGCTTCCAACAAAATAAATGTTGGAAAGATGAACTAACTCCGCTGGGGATAATCATCCTGCTAGGAAAGTAGCTCACGAACTCAAAAACTCCAAAATCTGCTGAGGACGATCTTCCTAACGAGGAAGAGCGACTTGCTGGGGCAAAAAAGGACAATCATGCTCGGGAAAACTCCTTTCAGCAGCTCCAACCACCTGATCACACTCTGTGGGGAACCCCTCCTGCTATCACTGAGCTGGGGAAATCATCCGGCTATCACTGAGCTGGGGATTGAACTACACATTCTGATTTGCACCGCGCAAGAACTCTTTGGGGAAGTTAATCATATCCACCTCGACCTTCGCTGGGGAGGACTCTGCTCTGCTTGATAAGCTAATTCTGGTCTACTGAAGATACATTGCTTTTCCTTCGACGCAATCTCAACTCTCCTGGGGAGATAACATTCAGTTTTGCCTGGGGCGACTTCACTGGGGAAGACACAACATTCAACCTCTGGAAAGGGTACCAGTCTGCCATGGACTCTGGCGGGGAACTTTGCGAGCTTTTTTGAATACCTGCAAAAATCAACAAGCAAACACAAGGCAATCCATGCAAAGAGAGACATCTTGGTAATCACCCACAACAACCATTCAGGTAACTTTTGGTTTTAACAATCATCGGCCGAGGCCTGCCAGTTTACACGCATGTAAGTTTATCAAAACATCGACGCTTTTTACAAACAAAATTGTAAAAAATTAAAACCAAAGTCACACATTTCACTGAATAAAACACTTTATTGATAACGGCCTGAGAATAGGCAAGATTTGTACATCGGATGCAACTCCTGAAAAGAGGTAGTCACACATAAACAAATGCAGAAGTATACAAATATACAGAATAAAATTTGTACACATGTCGGCAACATGTTACAAACGAACACCATGAACCGATCCTCCTATGACTCGTCGGACTCTGACGCTTTCCCGATCTCTGTCTTCGGAAGAAATTGCTTTGGATAGGTGAACCCCAGATGCTCCCAAACCGCTAACAATCAAACTTGGACCGCAGTCATTTGCTTCTTTAATCCCTAACTTTTGCGTGAATCGCCCTTTGCGGGTTTTCGATTCACCGGGATACCCTTTTTTGCCGAAGCCGCCCAGTGTAGGTTTTCGACTTCGCGGGTGTACATTTTTTCAATTATATCCCTAACTTTTGCCCGAACCTTTTTATTCTGTTTTTGGTTCGCCAGGATGCCCCATTTTTGCCTGGACTCTCTTTTTACTGTCCAGCGGGTCAATTTTAAGCAAAGTATTTTTTAACTGCGTCCGAGTTCACAGGGGACGAAAAGTCTTCACCATCCATGGTGGATAACAATAAGGCTCCTCCGGAGAAGACCTTTCTCACGACGTATGGACCTTCGTAATTGGGAGTCCATTTGCCCCTGTGATCCGATTGCGGTGGGAGAATCTTCTTCAGCACAAGATCACCGGTCTGAAAGCTTCGAGGTCGAATCTTCTTCTCGAATGCTTTCTTCATCCGGCTCTGATATAGCCTACCGTGTGCAATGGATGCTAGTCTTTTCTCATCTATCAAGCTCAGCTGATTCAATCTACTTCTCACCCATCCTGCCTCATCCAGCTTAACATCAAGCAAAACCCTCAAAGATGGTATCTCAACCTCCAATGGCAGGACAACCTCCAATGGCAGGACAACCTCCATGCCATATACTAGTGAGAACGGTGTTGCCCCGGTTGATGTACGCACTGTAGTACGATAACCGTGCAAAGCGAATGGCAGCATCTCATGCCAATCCTTATACGTTACCACCATCTTCTGAACAATTTTCTTTATGTTCTTGTTGGCCGCTTCAACAGCGCCATTCATCTTGGGTCTATAGGGAGATGAATTATGATGCTCGATCTTGAAATCCCGACACAGATCTTTCATCATCTTGTTGTTCAAATTCGAACCATTATCAGTAATGATCCATTCAGGAATACCGTATCTGCAGATTATATCTCTCTTGATAAATCTGGCCACCACCTGCTTCGTCACATTGGCGTAAGATGCTGCTTCCACCCACTTGGTGAAGTAATCGATCGCAACCAGAATGAAGCGATGCCCATTAGAAGCAGTAGGCTCAATCTTACCGATCATATCAATTCCCCACGTGGAGAAAGGCCACGGAGAAGCCATAACATTCAGTGGACTGGGTGGCACATGGATCTTATCAGCATAGATCTGGCACTTGTGACACCGCTTGGCAAATTTGAAACAGTCAGTTTCCATCGTTAACCAGTAATACCCCGCTCGCAACAACTTTCGGGTCATAGCATGCCCACCTGCATGTGTGCCAAAAGTTCCTTCATGGACCTCTTCCATGAGTAAATTGGCTTCCTTCTCGTCTACACATCGGAGGAGTACCAAATCGTGGTTTCTTTTATACAACACGCCATCGGGATTCAGATAGAAGTTGCCTGCTAATCTCCTTAGAGTCTTCTGATCACGACTGGATGCCCCAGCCGGATATTCCTTATTCTTCAGGAGATTCTGTATGTCGAAATACCACGGTTTACCGTCAGATGCTTCACCAATTGCAAACACAAAGGCCGGCCTATCAAGGCGAGAGATGACAATGCTGGGAGCCTCATTCCAGCGGTTGACTTTATACATCGAGGATAACGTTGCAAGGGCGTCTGCCATTTGATTCTCCGCCCGAGGTACATGATGAAACTCCACCCTGTCAAAGAAAGGTAGCAACCTTCTCGCATAATTCATGTACGGCACTAGATTAGGTTGGCGCGTCTCCCACTCTCCCTTAATCTGATTCACAACCAATGCTGAATCCCCATACACATCCAAATTCTTAATCCTCATATCAATAGCCTCCTCTAACCCCATAATGCAAGCTTCATACTCGGCTTCATTATTTGTCACTGAAAAAGTCAATCTGGCTGTGAACGGGATGTGCGACCCGTGGGGAGTTGTAATGATTGCCCCGATCCCGCTACCGTATGAGTTGACAGCTCCGTCAAAAATCAATTGCCACTGGGAACTCCGCTCAGGACCTTCACCCGACAACGACTCATCACAATCTTTAGCTTTCAAGTACATTATGTCCTCATCAGGAAACTCAAACTTCATAGGCTGATAATCCTCAATTGGCTGTTCGACGAGATATTCGGACAGAACACTTCCCTTAATGGCTTTCTGGGAAACATACTGGATATCGTATTCTGTCAATACCATCTGCCATCTAGCAATCCTTCCAGAGAGCGCTTGCTTCTCGAACACATATTTGATCGGATCCATCTTTGATATCAGCATGGTTGTATGATTCAGCATGTACTGTCTTAGACGCTTGGCAGCCCACGCCAATGCACAACACGTCTTTTCGAGCATAGAGTATCGAGATTCACAATCCGTGAACTTTTTACTCAAGTAGTAAATCGCATGCCCTTTCCGCCCTGTCTCGTCATGTTGACCGAGAACACAACCCATACTGTTTTCAAGAACCGTCAGGTACATAATCAGTGGTCGTCCCGCTACTAGGGGTATCAACACCGGAGGTTCCTGCAAGTATTCTTTTATCTTTTCAAATGCCCTTTGGCAATTGTCGTTCCAGACCACCGCTTGATCTTTCTTTAACAACTTGAATAATGGTTCACACGTGGTCGTTAGGTGAGAGATGAACCTAGCAATATAATTCAACCTCCCTAAGAATCCACGGACTTCTTTTTCGGTTCTCGGTGCTGGCATTTCTTGTATTGCTTTTATTTTTGCAGGATCGACCTCGATTCCTTTCTTGCTCACAATGAACCCCAGTAGCTTTCCGGATCTCACTCCGAAGGTACATTTATTTGGATTCAGCCTCAGCCTGAATTTCCTCAGCCTCTTGAACAACTTCAACAGATTAACCAGATGTTCTTCCTCTGTTTGAGACTTGGCAATCATGTCATCGACATACACCTCGATCTCTCTGTGCATCATGTCGTGAAAAAGCGTTGTCATAGCCCGCTGATACGTTGCCCCAGCATTTTTCAAACCAAAGGGCATCACCTTATAACAGAAGGTTCCCCACGGGGTGATAAAGGTCGTCTTTTCCATATCCTCCGGAGCCATTTTGATCTGGTTGTACCCCGAAAATCCATCCATGAAGGAAAACACTGAAAACTGAGCCGTGTTGTCAACTAACACGTCAATATGCGGCAGCGGGAAATCATCCTTCGGGCTCGCTTTATTTAGATCCCTATAATCAACGCACATCCGAACCTTTCCATCTTTCTTTGGCACAGGCACGATATTAGCGACCCAAGTGGGATAAGTGGTAACAGCCAGGAACCCAGCATCCCATTGCTTCTGCACTTCTTCCTTTATCTTTACGGCCATGTCAGGATGAGTCCTTCTGAGTTTCTGCTTCACGGGCGGGCAATCCTCTTTCAATGGCAGACGATGAACAACCATATCAGTGTCCAAACCCGGCATGTCCTCGTAGGACCAAGAAAATATATCACTGTACTCACGCAGCATCTCAATAAGCTCTCGCTTGATATCCTCTTGCAACGCGGCCCCTATACGGATATTCCTGACGCATTCTTCAGACCCCAAGTTGACAGTATCAATCTCTTCCTGGTGAGGCAGAATGACTCTCTCCTCTTGCTTCAATAACCGACTCAGCTCTTCTGGTAAGTCACTATCCTCCACAATCTCCTCCTCAGCTTGGAAGATCGGATGCTCGAAGTCTAAACGAGTCATAGGAAGTTTTTGGTCGGTGTCATCTGAAAATTCATGAATCCTGCGAGGGAAACGGTTAAGTGCTTCAAAAATGATGTACAAGCAAAATGCGTAACCGCGCTGCCATTTTATTGCAAAAATAAAACAGAAAGAAAAGGATCACAACATTTGAATGTAAAAAACACCGTCATTTATTGATTATGCAAACATACAAGTAAACAGTTAGGCCCTAAGACAAGATCAACGGTGCCCCGGGCAAGGCATGTGATCATACAATGATTGAAAACAATGCATTACTGTTTGGTGACTTGGATGACGTCCTGGATGGACCAGTTGCATAGGCTTTGCCCCGGCGTGCTGGGTCGAATCCATGAGTCCATGTCGCAATCGCTATCCGCTTCCTCCGTATCAGACACGGCATTAATTCTTTCGAAGCTAACTCCTCCGGGCGTGAACACGACAGGTCCCCTGTACTTAGGCGCACTCTGCGAGGTAGATGGGCGGTACCCCAAGCCATACTTGTCTTGCTTCACTGGTATGTCCAGAACCTGCCCCCACTTCTGAGTCTCTCCTGATTGTACCAACGCCTTGGCTTCTTTATATGAGGAGACGACCTCTAGCCCTTCACTCTTTACCGGAGCTTCCTCCTTACCCTTTACCCCTTCGAACGCTTGACACAGCGTTTCATGAATTTCTCCATCTACCTCCACGTACTTGAAAGAAGACAAATGACTGACCAAGATATCCTCTTCGCCACATACTGTCACAATACTCCCCTTGACCATGTATTTCAGCTTCTGATGGAGCGTAGAAGTTACTGCCCCAGCGGCGTGAATCCAAGGTCTCCCGATCAAACAGCTATATGCAGGCTGAATGTCCATGATATAAAACACTGTATCAAACACCTCCGGACCTACCTGAATGGGTAACGTTATTGACCCGAATACTGACCTCCTTGTGCCGTCAAAGGCCCTTACTACCAAATCACTAGGTGTGCACAACAACCCACGGGTATCCAATTTCAGCAGGGCTTTCTTTGGTAACACATTCAACGAAGACCCAATGTCTACCAGCACATGGGATAGAACAGTACCCCGACATTCGATAGAGATGTGTAAAGCATTATTATGATCACGCCCTCGAGGCGTTAAGTCAAAATCGGTGAATCCCAGTCCATGCCCAGCGTTAACATGTGCCATGACTCCCTCCAGCTGATTAACTGAAATCTCTTGCGGCACAAAGGATGTCTCAAGTACCTTCAATAGGGCATTTCTATGCGCCTCAGAGCACAACAGCAACGATAATATGGAGATCTTTGATGGGGTCTGCTGCAGGTGATCTACAATCTTGTAATCACTTTTGCAGATTAACCTCATGAATTCTTCCACATCTTTGGTTATCGGCTCTTTCTCTTTACTCCCCGAAGATTCCCCCTCAACAACTTTGTTCTTACCCCTAGCAAGCCTCTCTGCTTCAACCTCAGGCGAAGTGAAAATTCTCCCGCTCCGGGTTATACCACCCGCTCCCACTATATTATCCACGGATCCTGCTAGCGGATCATTCAAGTCAATCTTTTCCCCATTATAATACACTTCAGCACCATAACTCCACGGGACTGCTTTTGTGCTTTCAAAAGGGACTGGCTTAGCGTTGGTAATAGTAATGGTCGGCCTTTTCGATGACGCCGAAATTGTCACTGATTTGAACGGAATGGTGATCGTAGCAACCTCCCTACGCTCCTCCTCAGATTCCGTCTCAACAGACTTCTCCCGCCCCACAGCCCTGTCAAACTGCAAAATTCCTTCATCAATCAAACTTTGAACTCCCCTTTTCAACTTCTCACAGCCCTCAGGTTGAACCAAACAGTCAACACACTCTTCGCTGCAACTGGGGTAGACACCTCCTTTCAATAGACGCTGCTTTACGTAACTCAAAGGGGTTTTCAGCTCGCTCACTTCTGAAACCAAGTTCAATTCATCATCTATCATGATTGCATTGGCCTCAGCCCCACCATGCTTGGGCATTGGCTGCTGCGTGATGTTGGGACCTTCCTTCCCGAAGTTAATAGCCGTACTATCAAGCAAATCCTGTACTTTATGCTTGAAAGCTAGGCAATTTTCAATATTGTGCCCGGGTGCACCCGAATGGAAGTCACAGTGCTCATTAACATCATATCTGACCGGTGGCTGGCCAGTTGGTGGTGCTAACGTCCTCTTCTCGACTAGCTGCAATTTCAACAAAGTTTGAAGGAGTTCTGCATATGATACCGGCGGCACCTCGAATACTCTCCTCGGTCGCGGATTCTGAAGTCTGCGCTGATTATTATTATTAGGCTGCTGCTGTGGCTATTGCCTCTGCTGCTGAGAAGGCCCTGGAATGGTTACACTTGCAACTCGCGACTGCTGACGCCAGTTCTGACCTTTATTCTTTCGTCGAGCACCGTATACAACATTGGTATCGCCCTGCCGTTTACCCCCGAACTTCTTCTTATTACCTCCTGCGGAACCAGACTCACCCGCTTGAATTTTACCAATCTTCACCCCGTTTTCAATACGCTCCCCCATCAAGATCAATTCAGAGAAAGTACTCATCGAAAAATTGAGCAACCGGTCATAGTACATTCCAGAGAAAGTTCCTATGAACATATCCATCATTTCGCGCTCCACCATCGGAGGGTGCACCCTACCAGCCAAATCTCGCCATCTCTGGGCGTATTCCTTAAAGCTCTCGCTAGACTTTTGAGACATGCTCTGCAACTGGACTCGGTTAGGGGCGAGATCACTATTATATTGATAATGCCGAACAAAAGCCTCCGCCAGCTCTTTCCAACTCCCGATCTGAGTAGGCTCCAAGCTCATGTACCACTCCAGCGATGGCCCTGATAGGCTATCCTGGAAAAAGTGCATTAGCATCTTTTCATCCTCAGAATACGCAGACATACGCCTGTAAAATGCGCGCACATGCACCCTAGGGCATGTATCTCCTTTGTACTTATCAAATGAAGGCGCTTTGAATTTCAGCGGGACCCTTAACCCTGGGACTAACCCCATATTAGACATATCCAGCCCAAGAGCATTCTGGCTGGCCAACCCGTTCAACTTCTCTTCTAGCAATCTCATCCGATGGTTATCGCCCCTGGCCCTTTCATAACCCTCGTTCTGACCAGAGAACACATCCTCCTGGCAATCCTCCCAGCGAGGTACTGCATCATATCCAACATAATCTGCATCGCGGCCCGGACCTGTTTGGACGTACCTGGGGTCATACCTCAAATTACCCATCTATTGAGTGTTGTATGCGCCAGCTCCGTATCCAAGATTACCATAGCCACCAAACCCAGCCTTGGCGCTAGCCATGCTGCCATAACCCATATTTACACCATTGAAGCCCTGGTTACCATTAATACCATTCATTCCGACATTCTCAACACCCCCATTGAAACCCTGGTTGACATTGCCCACAAACACCCCAGCAGTATCTGCATTGACATTCATATTACCGGTGTTTCTGCCTCCACCTACAGGACCAGCTTCTCCAGCATTCAAACCGGTTACGGGGACAGCGTCAGCACTTTGACGATTCTCAACTCGGGGAGAAGCAGCGATGTTCTCACCATGCGGTGTCCCGTTGTTTTCGGCCCGCGCAACTATCGGTTGAACCAGATTCTGCAGCTGCTCTTGTCCCTTGGCGATAGTCTCCATGGTTTGCATGAGCAGGGCCATCCTGTCACGCATCTCTTGCATTTCACTCTGCACGTTGTCCATGATCTTCTTCTGGTTGATTCTTGTGGAGTAACGGTGGACCCGCTTTTCTGCAATCCTGAAAATACCTGATTTAAAGATGCAGGAGATAAGATACACAAATCACAAACCTGCAATGCAAATATGAGTATGTATGCAAAATGCAATGTGTGTCTGTGCATTAGGGATTATCATTCCCCGATTCTAGTGCGAGTGTGCCAGTGCAATGACAGTGCTAGCAAGACAGTGATTGGAGCCGAATCATAGAAAACCTCGTATATTGCAGAGAAATCCAAGAATACAATATCACTGACAGTATAATAAGATGGCATGACCTCAACCAACAATCCTGGTGATGGTCAGCACTAATGCAAATAAAGCATACAAGTTAATACATGAAATGATCAAGTACTCCCATGAGCCTGGTACTCTTCTATTAACTTCTTGGTCTCTGGATGACCTGGTCGGGTAAGCAGACCCTCGACAAGCTGGTTTCTTCTCTTGAGAACACGTCGCACGTCACCAGCGGTTTCCTCCCATGCCCCTGCTTCGAAGCGATCCTCTAACTTCCGCTTCTGAGACACAGCTTCATTCCTGCCTTCGATGGCTTTGTTCAGTGCATTCTGGAGACTGTATCTGGTCGTCACTTCTTCTTCGCACTTCTCAATGCTAGCCTTCAACTGCTTTTCGAGGTCAGAAATTTGCTGCTTCAACTTATCTTCCCTCTTCTTGTTGTTGGTCAGCGTAGCATTCCATGTCTTGTTACAAGAAGAGATTTCTCGGTGAGCGGCGTCGAGTGCTTTCTTTTTGGCCTCTAGCATGTCATGGGAGCTTCTGAACTCTTGACCCAGACGTTCACGCTTCTTTTTCTCCTCAGTCAATTCCGCACCTAGCCTGTTCACTAATTCGATCTGCTGTTGAAAAGAACGTATAGCCTTATTCTTCTCACTCCGCATCTGAGCTAGCTCCTTCTCTAACTCTTCATTAATCTTCATCAAGGCTTCCTTTTCTTTCACAACTTGCTCGTAGACCTCCCTAGTGACAGTGGTTGGCTCTTCCACCGGAATATGAATAGGGACCGGAGCAGCGGGAAATGGCATCAATATCTGTCTGGCTCTCTCCTGGATCCAAACTTTGTAGGGCGCATATGCCTGACAATCATTCTTCCCCAATAGTGGTTTCCCCTTTCTGTTAATACGCGTCCAGGCATGCCGAAGCTTGGCTAGTAGCTCTCCACTCAAATCCCCGGTGAAGTACAGAGATTCCTGTACTTCTTCCTCCTGAGGCGGGTTCTTCAGCGCATATCCAAACTGACGGACGAACAAAGATGGGTTGTAGTTGATGCACCCTTTTCTCCCTATCAACGGAACATTAGGATACCCAGAACAACTGCAAATAAGCTCGGACCCCAGCAAGTCTCGATCAAACCACTCAATGTCTTCAGAAGACAACCTCATCATACGCTCTGGCCAGTCAGCCGTGGTCGCACTATCCACAAAAGGTCCCTTCAGGGGAAGATGGCTCTTAAGCCACATGGACAGCAAAGGCACGCAACAAGAGACGTTTTTGCCTCTCCGGTTCTCATTTCTATAGTGCATCGAATGGTAAAAGTCTCCGATCAGTGTAGGTACTGGGTTACCAGCAGCAAATAGATGGAATGTATCCATGTCCACGAAGTTTGGGAAATTGGGAAACAGCACGATCCCGTAAATGCATAGAGCCAAAATAGCGTTAAAGACCACCCAACACCCATTCTTGGCGTAGTCTTGAGCCTTACCAACCAGAAACTGGAGAGAGAAACCCGGAACCCCTCGCCAAGAAGTCATCAACAGCTCAGAAGCATTCATATGCAAGGCCTTAGCTAAATCCTCTAACTTGGGTTCAGCGTCAGAGTGAATGAAAGGGACTGCATTCTGTACCGGCAGCTCAGTAAACTCCACATACTCCTCCATGGTAGGCCCCAAAATGAAGTCAGCAAATGTGAAACATCTCAAAGCCGGGTCATAGAATTGCATCAAGGTGTACAGCCCATTCAATTCATCATCAGTGGATTTGCGAACCAAACCCAACAGCCGTCCATAATTCTGCCTGAAGCTTCTACGGACATCCTCATCTGCCAGAGAAATCAGACCCAGGAGTGGATTAATATCAGGGATAGGTAGCTTGTAGGCAACTGTCATCCTCAAACCAGCCATGATCAATACTCAGAAGTCCAGACACTAGAACCGGGGGATATGCAAATGCACCTGCATCACACACACACGTTAATGGGATGCAATGATAGTGATTACGCAAACAATGCAATGCAAGCAACATGCAACAAGGACCAAGTGCTATAGCTGAGAAGCCTGAACCATATCCAAAGTCTCAGATAGACCCTCAAATACTCATCAACCCTGGTCTCAGATAGACCCAATATAGAGCTCCAACACTGGTCTCTGATAGACCCATAACATAACTCCGATTAGTCTCTGACAGACCTCAAACCATAACCCTGATTGGTCTCTGATAGACCTAAAAAATATCCATAAATACCCAGGATCTCTGATCCAGAAATAACCGGTATCTAAAGGTCTAGTTACCTGCATAACCCCAAACCCTCTCACAGGTGGATGTCCTAGTAACTGACAAAGGTATGGCATCCTATGCGGTCGTCGGCGTCACAGACTTTCAGGGTTGATGATACGATTCCCAGAAGGAGTGGCATCATCAAATCCTGAAGAGGCCTCACTTAGCCAACTTCCAAATGATCGGTCCCCAGAGTCGACAATCCAACTAACCAGCAACCCGAGCCACCCAAAGGGCAGGACAGGAGGCCAACCAGAAGAACCTCGTCTGAGTGTAGATTTCGCGGGACACTAGGACATGCAAAGCACGTGCGCGCCCACTAATCTCTACTCTAAGTCTAGGTGCACTCAAGCCCAGGTCCGACTTATCTCTCAATCATGGAAAACCCGTCACACCCCACAATACAGCAATAATAACAATAATAAAATGCTGAAATGTAAATACAGAAATGTAAATCCATACAAAATCCTCGACGGGCAAACAAGCGCTAGGATTGACTCTCTTGAGGGACGTTGGATCCCAAATGCATAAGGAACTATCACAGTCCTTAGCAGCCAGAGGACGTTGGATCCCCAGCAGAGTCGCCAGCTGTCGCTACTGCGAAAATCGGCGCCGGCTGACAGAAGAGTCGCCACCGTGCGTTATTTATCCCACGGGATGGAAAGAAAACGCTCGAAGAAAACCTCGCGAAAACGGGAAAAGGTATGGTCATCGCAACCAAAACCTGGATTCGGGAGTCGGTTACGCAAGGGGAAGGTATTAGCACCCCTCACGTCCATCGTACTCGATGGGATCCACGCTTGCTTGGTTTGTACGGATTACATTTCTATCTAAACTAAAGGATGAGGTCTGAAAAGAAAAGAAAACATGACTCGGCAAAGCATCGCACTTTATGCCTACGTATTCCCGTCTGGAACGAGAAATCAGAGTCAACGTAGTTCGCCTAACTACGGGAAAGGATGGGTGAAGGTTGCTTGCTAGGATATCGCATCCTATGCCTACGTACTTCCACACTGCATGGAAGATCAGAGCAAACGTAGTTCGGGCTACGCACGACACAAGCTGTTCAAGTGTCTTTTATGAAAAATCTCACCTTAAACAAGAATTTTCTTATTGCAAGAAGGTTGATGTTTGTTCAAATCTTTTGACGGAAGAAATGAATTAATCTCTGTTATCACCTTTATTAATGTTTTTTTGTTGTTTGAAGAAAGAAAGAAGAGATGACACTCTAAAATCCTAGGGTTAAAAAGGGAATAAAATCTACCCTAATGTTATCATACATGGGTTAGCTCCTAATGTCTATCATGCTCCTCTCTTGCGCAGAGAGAAACAGAGATCCTAAGGGAATAGACGGAAACAGAAACAGCAGATATATGCAATAAAGCAGTAAAATGCATGGATGCAACAATACAAGCGAGGCAAAGGGAGTCCCACTCAACCTTGAACCTAGAAAACAATAGGCAAAAGTGAACAGGATTCACTTTCAACCCAACAAGTTAAATAGCAAATAATACAATCCAGGAAACCAATCAATACATCAAGAAATAAAACAGCTAAAAGCTAAACAGCAAAAGCAATCTTCATCAGCCTCTGGCTTCAACTTCAGGTTTCAAGCAGACATCAGTCTTTCATCTTAAATCTCCCAATGGCTTTTCTTTAAGTCCTACCCTCCAAGCTGAGGAATTAATCACAGGAATGAACTGGGTGTTAAGCAATTAGTTGACCACCAAGGGTGGCAAACATACTGCTATCAACACAAAGAATATTTCTCTCAAGAGTTCTATCCCTTAGACATTGGCACCAAGCCTTCCAAAGGAAGGGGGTGAGTGTCTTAGAGAGACTCTGCATCACAGAGAAGGATGGAGGCAATCAAGACCTTCCATGTTTGAGAATCAAGTTTGCTACTCTAGAGCTCTGCCTAACTCCTAGATCCTATGGCTTCAACAACTGCCAGCAAGAGACACTCCTCATCAACTCTGGAAGTTGGTCTTCATTCTCTGATCTTCAAATGGGCTTCATCATCTCAGGCTTCAGCTCTCCCCCCAAATCCCAAACAAACCCAATACCCCACACAAACAGATAATAAACCCTAAAGAGGGCACACCACACAGTCAATCAAATATAAGCAATATACTAGTAGCAGTAGAGGAATCCTAATATTTTCTAAGGGATCTATCTTATACCCATAACCCCTATAGTCCCATACCCCAAAAATCAAATCAACATTCCTAAAAGAATTAATCTATCTCCTTTATGCTCACCTAAAACCCTAACTTTGATCATACTAATCACACCTAAACAAATCACCTAAAAATTTAATCCTAAAAATGTGAATTAAATCCTATATACAAGTTGAAGTCCTATGCTAATCACCCTAAAAAGAATGAACCCTAAATCTAAAGGGAGCTAACAGAACTAAAATCAACAAATTTAAGTATCAAACTAAACTTAATAAAATGCTATTTACAAGAAAAATGCATGAAAAATATTAAAACAAAATAAAATGCCATTTTTATCATTTATTATTTTTCTAGACAGAATTATTGACCTAGAGAAAAAAGAACCAATTAAAACTAAGCTATTTTCAATTTTTTATGATTTTTTAAAGGTGTTAAAAATATTAAAGAAAACAAAAACACAAAAAGAATGAAATAAAAGGGGAGGGGGTGTCAGAAGCAAGCTCGCCCAGTTATATTCTCCAGATGGGCCACAAAGGGGAGGCGCGAATATCAATTGGCGCAAGGCCCAGTTAGCTTCAGAAAACGAATTAAAAAACAAAAGAAAAAAGACAAATTCTCGGTGCAAATAGCATCTATTTCAAGTTCAATTCCAATGGGCTTATCAAAAGGGGGTGGGGTTAGCAAGATTAAATCCAGGCCCAGAAGCTTCAATTAGTGAAACGCATCGTTTCACCTTTGAGTCAATTCCCTCCGTTTTTCTCTTTGAATGTCAGCCACACGATGAGATTAAGAAGTCAATAATTTGGCATGATCTGACGGCTATTGGTCATCGTCTTCACACGACCTCTAGGGTTTTCAGAACCGGCATCCATGCAAGAAACTTCACCTCCCTCGTTCTCTCTCCTCCCTCAACCAAACGCCACGACCTTAAGACCAAAACTACTCTACTCTTCACCCTCTACAAGACCCCAACCCTAAATTTTTCTAAGGCTCACCCTAAAATGAAATACGATAGGTAGAAGCTCTGGACACACTTGAATTGCACTGGGATTAATCATGACAATTCCAAATTCTAATGGCACCAATGCACTCTCCATGTTTCACTGATATCCACAAGCTATTACACGATCATTATAATTCAATATCCAGCCTAATCTTGATCATCAAAGAATCATCACCCTGTTATGGAACCTCATAGAACTCTCTCTAATTCTCAGGAATCAATCACCTAAGGTCTCTAAGCATGATTACCCTAACCATTTCATCTAATAATGCATAAATAGAGAGATTCGAATGCTTTTGCAAACCTGAAAAATGGTGATGGCAAGTGCAGCTACACTCCAATCCAATGCTTGAAAATGGTCACAAATGATCTTCAATGGATGAGAATCTTTCTGTTTGCAAGATCTTGGATGGACAATGCTTGGATTGTGAGATTGGATCCAACTTGCTTCACTTGCAATTCTGAAGCTACACCTTCAAACACTCATCAATGGCCACTCCAATCTGTGTGTATGTGTTCAATATGATCCAAAGAATTGATTTGTGGAGAAGAATTCAATGGAGATGAAGAAACAATGGAGTTTTAGATTGATTTGCAAAAATGGAAGAAATGGTATATCACTCTCTCTTCACCCTCTTTTCACCAACCCCTTGCACCAATGATTAACACTTATTATATAGAAGATGATGGACAGATCTAGAAGGTTCTAGATTGATCTAGGAAAGTGTAGAATGTGGTGGAAAGTTCATGAAATTCTCATGTGATGATATTTTGATACATCTCATATCATGCTTTCATCCCTTTCATATTTGTGCTAAAACCTCCTTACATGAGATATTGAAAGTGTATGCAAGCTCCTTGCCTTGAAAATTCACCCTATGCCAAGTTTTCCATACTTGCCTTATTATGCAAGTAACAAAAATACAAAGCAAGTCCAAAAATTAACCCCTAACTCAAAAAAGTGGCTGAACCAATGCCTCTAAAATGATGTTTGGAATCAATTTGGTATATTGGATGACCCATTTTGGATTTGTAGATCTCTCAAACCAATTTTTCATTTCAATTTTTTCAACTTATATGCCTTTTTTAGGTCATTTTTCACCAACTTTGGTCAAGTCTTTCTCCATGCATTTCCAAACTTCCATGACTTCTTTTATAGACTTAAAATGGCATTTTGAGCAACTTTTATGTTGTGAAGTTTTTCATTTGAAGCTTCCTTGTATGAGTTCTAGGCATAGGCTAAGAATGACCTGTAATCCTCAGATGACCAAAATACCCTTTGCTTGCCAAGACCATAAGTAGAGTTCCACAAATCAGATGAAGGCATACCATACCTTTCTAGAAATATAAGACAATGAGGAACAACTCTTATGTTGGCCAGAAATCCATTTGAGATATCCTTGAAGGTCAAAAGTTGCTTGGAAGACAGACAACTTTCACAGACAAATTTCAGTGCCCTCAGATGATCTGTAACTTGCAAGAGCTATAACTTGAGTTCTATAAATCATCTTGATGACTTCCACCACTCAAATTAAATATATGAAGATACTCTACAAGTTTCATGTGGACCAAGAATTCATATGAAGCTTGCATCTTGAGTTACACTGCTTTGAAGTTTGACCTAAATCAGGGGATTTTACACTGAAACCCTAATTTGGTAACTCCTCTTCTCCTTAACTCCTGTTGATTTTTCTTTAGCACAACATCATATCCATATCCATATAGCAAATAATAAATCCCACATTCTTCAAATGCTCCTTGATGCCTTTCAAAACAAGTCTTTGACCTAGGATTGACCCAGTGTTGACCCTAGTTGACTGACTTCCACTGAGGCTCTTGCAATCATTCCAATGACTTGGTTCCTCCTCAAAAATGATCATCTAGGCTCTCCATAACATCGATACACACCTCATGCTCTTGTCTCATAGCTCACACTTCCTCTGATGATCCCCAAATAGCCTCAAGATAGGAGAGAATTCACTGATCAACCTGGCAACACTTCCAAGCCCCAATTCTTCCCTGATGACCTGAGTAGTCTTGAATATGAATGAAACCCTTGGATATACCTCTTGAGATAAGAATAGCACTTGATCCCCTGATTAAGATAGCTTGCTTATGCTATGCAATGCAGATGAATACATTATGTACATGATGACAATGCAAATGATTATGCAATTGAAACATAAACCTAGGTTGGAAAAGGTTGGGCAAATTTTGGGGTGCAACAGCTGCCCCTATTCAAGCGGCTTGGACCCGATTGGATGAAGAGCGCGCAGCCTTCATCCATTCGAGTACTTCTTGGGAAAACCCGGAAATTTGCCAACCGCAAAAATAAATTGCTAATACGACTACTGCTTGGGAAAACCCTGGGAACTGGCTTCTGTTGTCACAGCAACAACTAGCCATCCATCCGTCAATCTGTTTTTTGTAACATAATCTCACATTGTCCGCAGACCACTCCATTCCGAAGAAATGAGCATACACCACATAATGAGAAATTGTTGACATCACTTACCAACCTCTGTTGATCTCACTTATCAACCTCTGTTGATTTCACTTATCAACCTCTGTTGATCTCACTTACCAACCTCTGTTGATCTCACTTATCAACCTCTGTTGATCTCACTTATCAACCAAGCACACGCTAACCAGCGGGAGAATACTGACTTCGCTTGTCATGTTGACTTCACTGATCAACCTTTCATATCCTGAAGAGCCGGGCCAACGCTTAAACAAGCGAGACAATGTTCGACAACATGAACAACCCACTCTGCGGGGAAATGAGAAACTCGACTAAGCAACTCTGAGGGGACAATTCTGACGACGGGCGTCAAACACCGGCTGGGGAAATTGGGAACTTAACCAAATACCCTGACGAGAATAACCTTGTTGAAAAATATGAGGAATTTAACCAAACAACTCCTGCAACAAGCTAATTGCTGGGGACTATGAGGGACTTAACCAAGCAACCCATTGAAGTAACACCCTACTGGAGAACATAACTCTGTTGGAGGAATTGCGGGCTACCACCCGAAAATCTGCATTGCCACCCTTTAATACTGATACCACATCATCCTGAGAAAGACTCAGCTGGGTAATACAAGCAACTTAACCAAGCGACTTGTCGAAGAATACCCTGTCGGGGACCACGAGGAGCCTAACCAAGTATCTCGTTGAAGACCAACCCGCTGGGGATTATTTCTCTGCTGAGGTAACTGTGGGTAATCATCCAAAATCTGCATCCTGCCATTTCTACAACACTCTGGGAAAGGACTCGGATGGGGAGAAAGAGGTGTTTGACCAAGCAACTCTGCTAGGGGAATATGCCATGACAAACACGATCACTGCATGTCTGACACAACAAACCTCTGTAGCAAGATGAACACGATCACTGCGTATTCTACACCACAACCTTCTTGACAGAAGAAAACACGATCACTGCGTGTCTTGATGCTGTAAACAAAATCACATGATGGTACACACACGACGAACACGATCACTGCGTGCTGCGTTACAACCAAAATCATATCGACCATAAATCCAACCGGATGAGATAAACACGATCACTGCGTGCCAGACGGAATAAATCCACATAGAAGAGGCGAACACGCTCCCTGCGTACTTCAACCACCGATATGATAAACACGATCACTGCGTGTGCTGTAATAGGACGAATACGATCACTGCGCATCTCGACCAACAAACCCCCAAAATAACGTCAACACGATCACTGCGTGCCACGAAACCAACCCATGTAATAGGACGAATACGATTACTGCGTATGCCGACCAACAAAACCAACTGATACAATAGCCACGATCACTGTGTGCTCCGCATCACAAGTTCCTATGGTACTATCAACACGATCACTGCATGCTGTACAAATACGGTCGCTGCGTATCTTGAACACGATCCCTGCATGTTCGAACACGATCACTGCGCATTCTGAGCCACGATCCTCTTGACTGGAGAAAACACGATCCCTGCGTGTTGTGTGTCTCAACTAACCCACATAACTGGGCGAATACGATCACTGCATACTCTAACCATACCTTGGGTGAACACGATCACTGCGTGCTTCATGTCACGGCCCTCTTGACTGGAGGATACACGATCACTGCGTGCTGTGACACTACTTCAAACCTGGGGCGAATACGATTACTGCGTACCTCGGCCACTAAAACCAACTAGATGAACACGATCACTGCGTGCCTCACCCCATAATCAAACTGTATAACGGACGAATACAATCACTGCGTATACCGACCAACCCAACTGGACGAACACGATCACTGTGTGTCCTGCTCAATAAAACCCCCGAGACTATACCAACACGATCACGGCGTGCCTTACAAAGCAATCTCCTTAGATCGGGACGAATACGATCACTGCGCCATTCGACCACAGATACACGTACCAAGACCAACACGATCACTGCGTGTCCTACGACATAAACCCCCAAAGGTCGGGACCAATACGATCACTGCGCACTTGGGCCACAAATCAACTTCTCAAAATCAACACGATCACTGCGTGCGTTACAATATGAACCCCATAGATGGTCAATATTGACACGATCACTGCGTGTTTTACAACATGAACCCCAAAATCAGCCAAAAATACGATCACTGCGTACTTTGAACACATAATTCACATTTTCCTGAAACCACGATTTCTCTTATCGGCAGGGAACAAACATCTCTGAAACTGAAGAGGTAACCACCTGGCTTATGTTTCAACAATGCATGTTTGATAATGACGAAATGCTTCCATACTGCATGGAAATGCTACGTGCTCGTGTAAAATGCAAATGCTTATGATGCATGCTTATGCGAAGACTTACTTCAGCAAAATAAATGCTGAAGACACACTGGATCCGCTGGGGATGACCGGAATACTACCGATACGCTTCCAACAAAATAAATGTTGGAAAGATGAACTAACTCCGCTGGGGATAATCATCCTGCTAGGAAAGTAGCTCACGAACTCAAAAACTCCAAAATCTGCTGAGGACGATCTTCCTAACGAGGAAGAGCGACTTGCTGGGGCAAAAAAGGACAATCATGCTCGGGAAAACTCCTTTCAGCAGCTCCAACCACCTGATCACACTCTGTGGGGAACCCCTCCTGCTATCACTGAGCTGGGGAAATCATCCGGCTATCACTGAGCTGGGGATTGAACTACACATTCTGATTTGCACCGCGCAAGAACTCTTTGGGGAAGTTAATCATATCCACCTCGACCTTCGCTGGGGAGGACTCTGCTCTGCTTGATAAGCTAATTCTGGTCTACTGAAGATACATTGCTTTTCCTTCGACGCAATCTCAACTCTCCTGGGGAGATAACATTCAGTTTTGCCTGGGGCGACTTCACTGGGGAAGACACAACATTCAACCTCTGGAAAGGGTACCAGTCTGCCGTGGACTCTGGCGGGGAACTTTGCGAGCTTTTTTGAATACCTGCAAAAATCAACAAGCAAACACAAGGCAATCCATGCAAAGAGAGACATCTTGGTAATCACCCACAACAACCATTCAGGTAACTTTTGGTTTTAACAATCATCGGCCGAGGCCTGCCAGTTTACACGCATGTAAGTTTATCAAAACATCGGCGCTTTTTACAAACAAAACTGTAAAAAATTAAAACCAAAGTCACACATTTCACTGAATAAAACACTTTATTGATAACGGCCTGAGAATAGGCAAGATTTGTACATCAGATGCAACTCCTGAAAAGAGGTAGTCACACATAAACAAATGCAGAAGTATACAAATATACAGAATAAAATTTGTACACATGTCGGCAACATGTTACAGACAAACACCATGAACCGATCCTCCTATGACTCGTCGGACTCTGACGCTTTCCCGATCTCTGTCTTCGGAAGAAATTGCTTTGGATAGGTGAACCCCAGATGCTCCCAAACCGCTAACAATCAAACTTGAACCCCAGATGCTCCCTAATCATCCGGCTCTGATACAGCCTACCGTGTGCAATGGATGCCAGTCTTTTCTCATCTATCAAGCTCAACTGATTCAATCTACTTCTCACCCATCCTGCCTCATCCAGCTTAACATCAAGCAAAACCCTCAAAGATGGTATCTCAACCTCCAATGGCAGGACAACCTCCATGCCATATACTAGTGAGAACGGTGTTGCCCCGGTTGATGTACGCACTATAGTACGATAACCGTGCAAAGCGAATGGCAGCATCTCATGCCAATCCTTATACGTTACCACCATCTTCTGAACAATTTTCTTTATGTTCTTGTTGGCCGCTTCAACAGCGCCATTCATCTTGGGTCTGTAGGAAGATGAATTATGATGCTCGATCTTGAAATCCCGACACAGATCTTTCATCATCTTGTTGTTCAAATTCGAACCATTATCAGTAATGATCCGTTCAGGAATACCGTATCTGCAGATTATATCTCTCTTGATAAATCTGGCCACCACCTGCTTCGTCACATTAGCGTAAGATGCTGCTTCCACCCACTTGGTGAAGTAATCGATCGCAACCAGAATGAAGCGATGCCCATTAGAAGCAGTAGGCTCAATCTTACCGATCATATCAATTCCCCACATGGAGAAAGGCCACGGAGAAGCCATAACATTCAGTGGACTGGGTGGCACATGGATCTTATCAGCATAGATCTGGCACTTGTGACACCGCTTGGCAAATTTGAAACAGTCAGTTTCCATCGTTAACCAGTAATACCCCGCTCGCAACAACTTTCGGGTCATAGCATGCCCACCTGCATGTGTGCCAAAAGTTCCTTCATGGACCTCTTCCATGAGTAAATTGGCTTCCTTCTCGTCTACACATCGGAGGAGTACCAAATCGTGGTTTCTTTTATACAACACGCCATCGGGATTCAGATAGAAGTTGCCTGCTAATCTCCTTAGAGTCTTCTGATCACGACTGGATGCCCCAGCCGGATATTCCTTATTCTTCAGGAGATTCTGTATGTCGAAATACCACGGTTTACCGTCAGATGCTTCACCAATTGCAAACACAAAGGCCGACCTATCAAGGCGAGAGATGACAATGCTGGGAGCCTCATTCCAGCGGTTGACTTTATACATCGAGGATAACGTTGCAAGGGCGTCTGCCATTTGATTCTCTGCCCGAGGTACATGATGAAACTCCACCCTGTCAAAGAAAGGTAGCAACCTTCTCGCATAATTCATGTACGGCACTAGATTAGGTTGGCGCGTCTCCCACTCTCCCTTAATCTGATTCACAACCAATGCTGAATCCCCATACACATCCAAATTCTTAATCCTCATATCAATAACCTCCTCTAACCCCATAATGCAAGCTTCATACTCGGCTTCATTATTTGTCACTGAAAAAGCCAATCTGTCTGTGAACGGGATGTGCGACCCGTGGGGAGTTGTAATGATTGCCCCGATCCCGCTACCGTATGAGTTGACAGCTCCGTCAAAAATCAATTGCCACTGGGAACTCCGCTCAGGACCTTCACCCGGCAACGGCTCATCACAATCTTTAGCTTTCAAGTACATTATGTCCTCATCAGGAAACTCAAACTTCATAGGCTGATAATCCTCAATTGGCTGTTCGGCGAGATATTCGGACAGAACACTTCCCTTAATGGCTTTCTGGGAAACATACTGGATATCGTATTCTGTCAATACCATCTGCCATCTAGCAATCCTTCCAGAGAGCGCTTGCTTCTCGAACACATATTTGATCGGATCCATCTTTGATATCAGCATGGTTGTATGATTCAGCATGTACTGTCTTAGACGCTTGGCAGCCCACGCCAATGCACAACACGTCTTTTCGAGCATAGAGTATCGAGATTCACAATCCGTGAAATTTTTACTCAAGTAGTAAATCGCATGCTCTTTCCGCCCTGTCTCGTCATGTTGACCGAGAACACAACCCATACTGTTCTCAAGAACCATCAGGTACATAATCAGTGGTCGTCCCGCTACTGGGGGTATCAACACCGGAGGTTCCTGCAAGTATTCTTTTATCTTTTCAAATGCCCTTTGGCAATTGTCGTTCCAGACCACCGCTTGATCTTTCTTTAATAGCTTGAATAATGGTTCACACGTGGTCGTTAGGTGAGAGATGAACCTAGCAATATAATTCAACCTCCTTAAGAATCCACGGACTTCTTTTTCGGTTCTCGGTGCTGGCATTTCTTGTATTGCTTTTATTTTTGCAGGATCGACCTCGATTCCTTTCTTGCTCACAATGAACCCCAGTAGCTTTCCGGATCTCACTCCGAAGGTATATTTATTTGGATTCAGCCTCAGCCTGAATTTCCTCAGCCTCTTGAACAACTTCAACAGATTAACCAGATGTTCTTCCTCTGTTTGAGACTTGGCAATCATGTCATCGACATACACCTCGATCTCTCTGTGCATCATGTCGTGAAAAAGCATTGTCATAGCCCGCTGATACGTTGCCCCAGCATTTTTCAAACCAAAGGGCATCACCTTATAACAGAAGGTTCCCCACGGGGTGATAAAGGTCGTCTTTTCCATATCCTCCGGAGCCATTTTGATCTGGTTGTACCCCGAAAATCCATCCATGAAGGAAAACACTGAAAACTGAGCCGTGTTGTCAACTAACACGTCAATATGCTGCAGCGGGAAATCATCCTTCGGGCTCGCTTTATTTAGATCCCTATAATCAACGCACATCCGAACCTTTCCATCTTTCTTTGGCACAGGCACGATATTAGCGACCCAAGTGGGATAAGTGGTAACAGCTAGGAACCCAGCATCCCATTGCTTCTGCACTTCTTCCTTTATCTTTACGGCCATGTCAGGATGAGTCCTTCTGAGTTTCTGCTTCACGGGCGGGAAATCCTCTTTCAATGGCAGACGATGAACAACCATATCAGTGTCCAAACCTGGCATGTCCTCGTAGGACCAAGCAAATATATCATTGTATTCACGCAGCATCTCAATAAGCTCTCACTTGATATCCTCTTGCAACGCGGCCCCTATACGGATATTCCTGACGCATTCTTCAGACCCCAAGTTGACAGTATCAATCTCTTCTTGGTGAGGCAGAATGACTCTCTCCTCTTGCTTCAATAACCGACTCAGCTCTTCTGGTAAGTCACTATCCTCCACAATCTCCTCCTCAGCTTGGAAGATCGGATGCTCGAAGTCTAAACGAGTCATAGGAAGTTTTTGGTCGGTGTCATCTGAAAATTCATGAATCCTGCGAGGGAAACGGTTAAGTGCTTCAAAAATGATGTACAAGCAAAATGCGTAACCGCGCTGCCATTTTATTGCAAAAATAAAACAGAAAGAAAAGGATCCCAACATTTGAATGTAAAAAACGCCGTCATTTATTGATTATGCAAACATACAAGTAAACAGTTAGGCCCTAAGACAAGATCAACAGTGCCCCGGGCAAGGCATGTGATCATACAATGATTGAAAACAATGCATTACTGTTTGGTGACTTGGATGATGTCCTGGATGGACCAGTTGCATAGGCTTTGCCCCGGCGTGCTTGGTCGAATCCATGAGTCCATGTCGCAATCGCTATCCGCTTCCTCCGTATCAGATACGGCATTAATTCTTTCGAAGCTAACTCCTCCGGGCGTGAACACGACAGGTCCCCTGTACTTAGGCGCACTCTGCGAGGTAGATGGGCGGTACCCCAAGCCATACTTGGCTTGCTTCACTGGTATGTCCAGAACCTGCCCCCACTTCTGAGTCTCTCCTGCTTGTACCAACGCCTTGGCTTCTTTATATGAGGAGACGACCTCTAGCCCTTCACTCTTTACCGGAGCTTCCTCCTTACCCTTTACCCCTTCGAACGCTTGACACAGCGTTTCATGAATTTCTCCATCTACCTCCACGTACTTGAAAGAAGACAAATGACTGACCAAGATATCCTCTTCGCCACATACTGTCACAATACTCCCCTCGACTATGTATTTCAGCTTCTGATGGAGCGTAGAAGTTACTGCCCCAGCGGCGTGAATCCAAGGTCTCCCGATCAAACAGCTATATGCAGGCTGAATGTCCATGATATAAAACACTGTATCAAACACCTCTGGACCTACCTGAATGGGTAACGTTATTGACCCGAATACTGACCTCCTTGTGCCGTCAAAGGCCCTTACTACCAAATCACTAGGTGTGCACAACAACCCACGGGTATCCAATTTCAGCAGGGCTTTCTTTGGTAACACATTCAACGAAGACCCAGTGTCTACCAGCACATGGGATAGAACAGTACCCCGGCATTCGATAGAGATGTGTAAAGCATTGTTATGATCACGCCCTCGAGGCGTTAAGTCAAAATCCGTGAATCCCAGTCCATGCCCAGCGTTAACATGTGCCATGACTCCCTCCAGCTGATTAACTGAAATCTCTTGCGGCATGAAGGATGTCTCAAGTACCTTCAACAGGGCATTTCTATGCGCCTCAGAGCACAACAGCAGCGATAATATGGAGATCTTTGACGGGGTCTGCTGCAGGTGATCTACAATCTTGTAATCACTTTTGCGGATTAACCTCATGAATTCTTCCACATCTTTGGTTATCGGCTCTTTCTCTTTACTCCCCGAAGATTCCCCCTCAACAACTTTGTTCTTACACCTAACAAGCCTCTCTGCTTCAACCTCAGGCGAAGTGAAAATTCTCCCGCTCCGGGTTATACCACCCGCTCCCACTATATTATCCACGGATCCTACTGGCGGATCATTCAAGTCAATCTTTTCCCCATTACAATACACTTCAGCACCATAACTCCACGGGACTGCTTTTGTGCTTTCAAAAGGGACTGGCTTAGTGTTGGTAATAGTAATGGTCGGCCTTTTCGATGACGCCGAAATTGTCACTGATTTGAACGGAATGGTGATCGTAGCAACCTCCCTACGCTCCTCCTCAGATTCTGTCTCAACAGACTTCTCCCGCCCCACAGCCCTGTCAAACTGCAAAATTCCTTCATCAATCAAACTTTGAACTCCCCTTTTCAACTTCTCACAGCCCTCAGGTTGAACCAAACAATCAACACACTCTTCGCTGCAACCGGGGTAGACACCTCCTTTCAATAGACGTTGCTTTATGTAACTCAAAGGGGTTTTCAGCTCGCTCACTTCTGAAACTAAGTTCAATTCATCATCTATCATGATTGCATTGGCCCCAGCCCCACCATGCTTGGGCATTGGCTGCTGCGTGATGTTGGGACCTTCCTTCCCGAAGTTAATAGCCGTACTATCAAGCAAATCCTGTACTTTATGCTTGAAAGCTAGGCAATTTTCAATATTGTGCCCCGGTGCACCCGAATGGAAGTCACAGTGCTCATTAACATCATATCCGACCGGTGGCTGGCCAGTTGGTGGTGCTAACGTCCTCTTCTCGACTAGCTGCAATTTCAACAAAGTTCGAAGGAGTTCTGCATATGATACCGGCGGCACCTCGAATACTCTCCTCGGTCGCGGATTCTGAAGTCTGCGCTGATTATTATTATTAGGTTGCTGCTGTGGCTGTTGCCTCTGCTGCTGAGAAGGCCCTGGAATGGTTACACTTGCAACTTGCGACTGCTGACGCCAGTTCTGACCTTTATTCTTTCGTCGAGCACCGTATACAGCATTGGTATCGCCCTGCCGTTTACCCTCGAACGTCTTCTTATTACCTCCTGCGGAACCAGACTCACCCGCTTGAATTTTACCAATCTTCACCCTGTTTTTAATACGCTCCCCCATCAAGATCAATTCAGAGAAAGTACTCATCGAAAAATTGAGCAACCGGTCATAGTACATTCCAGAGAAAGTTCCTATGAACATATCCATCATTTCGCGCTCCACCATCGGAGGGTGCACCCTAGCAGCCAAATCTCGCCATCTCTGGGCGTATTCCTTAAAGCTCTCGCTAGACTTTTGAGACATGCTCTACAACTGGACTCGGTTAGGGGCGAGATCACTATTATATTGATAATGTCGAACAAAAGCCTCCGCCAGCTCTTTCCAACTCCCGATCTGAGTAGGCTCCAAGCTCATGTACCACTCCAGCGATGGCCCTGACAGGCTATCCTGGAAAAAGTGCATTAGCATCTTTTCATCCTCAGAATACGCAGACATACGCCTGTAAAACGCGCGCACATGCACCCTAGGGCATGTATCTCCTTTGTACTTATCAAATTACGGCGCTTTGAATTTCAGCGGGACCCTCAACCCTGGGACTAACCCCATATTAGACATATCCAGCCCAAGAGCATTCTGGCTGGCCAATCCGTTCACCTTCTCTTCTAGCAATCTCATCCGATGGTTATCGCCCCTGACCAGAGAGCACATCCTGACGATCCTCCCAGCGAGGTACTGCATCATATCCAACATAATCTGCATCGCGGCCCGGACCTGTTTGGACGTACCTGGGGTCATACCTCAAATTACCCATCTCTTGAGTGTTGTATGTGCCAGCTCCGTATCCAAGATTACCATAGCCACCAAACCCAGCCTTGGCGCCAGCCATGCTGCCATAACCCATATTCACACCATTGAAGCCCTGGTTACCATTAATACCATTCATTCCGACATTCTCAACACCCCCATTGAAACCCTGGTTGACATTGCCCACAAACACCCCAGCAGTATCTGCATTGACATTCATATTACCGGTGTTTCTGCCTCCACCTACAATACCAGCTTCTCCAGCATTCAAACCGGTTACGGGGACAGCGTCAGCACTTTGACGATTCTCAACTCGGGGAGAAGCAGCGATGTTCTGACCATGCGGTGTCCCGTTGTTTTCGGCCCGCACGACTATCGGTTGAACCAGATTCTGCAGCTGCTCTTGTCCCTTGGCGATAGTCTCCATGGTTTGCATGAGCAGGGCCATCCTGTCACGCATCTCTTGCATTTCACTCTGCACGTTGTCCATGATCTTCTTCTGGTTGATTCTTGTGGAGTAACGGTGGACCCGCTTTTCTGCAATCCTGAAAATACCTGATTTAAAGATGCAGGAGATAAGATACACAAATCACAAACCTGCAATGCAAATATGAGTATGTATGCAAAATGCAATGTGTGTCTGTGCATTAGGGATTATCATTCCCCGATTCTAGTGCGAGTGTGCCAGTGCAATGACAGTGCTAGCAAGACAGTGATTGGAGCCGAATCATAGAAAACCTCGTATATTGCAGAGAAATCCAAGAATACAATATCACTGACAGTATAATAAGATGGCATGACCTCAACCAACAATCCTGGTGATGGTCAGCACTAATGCAAATAAAGCATACAAGTTAATACATGAAATGATCAAGTACTCCCATGAGCCTGGTACTCTTCTATTAACTTCTTGGTCTCTGGATGACCTGGTCGGGTAAGCAGACCCTCGACAAGCTGGTTTCTTCTCTTGAGAACACGTCGCACGTCACCAGCGGTTTCCTCCCATGCCCCTGCTCCGAAGCGATCCTCAAACTTCCGCTTCTGAGACACAGATTCATTCCTGCCTTCGATGGCTTTGTTCAGTGCATTCTAGAGACTGTATCTGGTCGTCACTTCTTCTTCGCACTTCTCAATGCTATCCTTCAACTGCTTTTCGAGGTCAGAAATTTGCTGCTTCAACTTATCTTCCCTCTTCTTGTTGTTGGTCAGCGTAGCATTCCATGTCTTGTTACAAGAAGAGATTTCTCGGTGAGCGGCGTCGAGTGCTTTCTTTTTGGCCTCTAGCATGTCATGGGAGCTTCTGAACTCTTGACCCAGACGTTCACGCTTCTTTTTCTCCTCAGTCAATTCCGCACCTAGCCTGTTCACTAATTCGATCTGCTATTGAAAAGAACGTACAACCTTATTCTTCTCACTCCGCATCTGAGCTAGCTCCTTCTCTAACTCTTCATTAATCTTCATCAAGGCTTCCTTTTCTTTCACAACTTGCTCGTAGACCTCCCTAGTGACAGTGGTTGGCTCTTCCACCGGAATATGAACAGGGACCGGAGCAGCGGGAAATGGCATCAATATCTGTCTGGCTCTCTCCTGGATCCAAACTTTGTAGGGCGCATATGCCTGACATTCATTCTTCCCCAATAGTGGTTTCCCCTTTCTGTTAATACGCGTCCAGGCATGCCGAAGCTTGGCTAGTAGCTCTCCACTCAAATCCCCGGTGAAGTACAGAGATTCCTGTACTTCTTCCTCCTGAGGCGGGTTCTTCAGCGCATATCCAAACTGACGGACGAACAAAGATGGGTTTTAGTTGATGCACCCTTTTCTCCCTATCAACGGAACATTAGGATACCCAGAACAACTGCAAATAAGCTCGGACCCCAGCAAGTCTCGATCAAACCACTCAATGTCTTCAGAAGACAACCTCATCATACGCTCTGGCCAGTCAGCCGTGGTCGCACTATCCACAAAAGGTCCCTTCAGGGGAAGATGGCTCTTAAGCCACATGGACAACAAAGGCACGCAACAAGAGACGTTCTTGCCTCTCCGGTTCTCATTTCTATAGTGCATCGAATGGTAAAAGTCTCCGATCAGTGTAGGTACTGGGTTACCAGCAGCAAATATATGGAATGCATCCATGTCCACGAAGTTTGGGAAATTGGGAAACAGCACGATCCCGTAAATGCATAAAGCCAAAATAGCGTTAAAGACCACCCAACACCCATTCTTGGCGTACTCTTGAGCCTTACCAACAAGAAACTGGAGAGAGAAACCCGGAACCCCTCGCCAAGAAGTCATCAACAGCTCAGAAGCATTCATATGCAAGGCCTTAGCTAAATCCTCTAACTTGGGTTCAGCGTCAGAGTGAATGAAAGGGACTGCATTCTGTACCGGCAGCTCAGTAAACTCCACATACTCCTCCATGGTAGGCACCAAAATGAAGTCAGCAAATGTGAAACATCTCAAAGCCGGGTCATAGAATTGCATCAAGGTGTACAGCCCATTCAATTCATCATCAGTGGATTTGCGAACCAAACCCAACAGCCGTCCATAATTCTGCCTGAAGCTTCTACGGACATCCTCATCTGCCAGAGAAATCAGACCCAGGAGTGGAGTAATATCAGGGATAGGTAGCTTGTAGGCAACTGTCATCCTCAAACCAGCCATGATCAATACCCAGAAGTCCAGACACTAGAACCGAGGGATATGCAAATGCACCTGCAGCACAGACACACGTTAATGGGATGCAATGATAGTGATTATGCAAACAATGCAATGCAAGCAACATGCAACAGGGACCAAGTGCTATAGCTGAGAAGCCTGAACCATATCTAAAGTCTCAGATAGACCCTCCAATACTCATCAACCCTGGTCTCAGATAGACCCAATATAGAGCTCCAACACTGGTCTCTGTTAGACCCATAACATAACTCCGATTAGTCTCTGACAGACCTCAAACCATAAACCTGATTGGTCTCTGATAGACCTAAAAAATATCCATAAATACCCAGGATCTCTGATCAAGAAATAATCGGTATCTGAAGGTCTAGTTACCTGCATAACCCCAAACCCTCTCACAGGTGGATGTCCTAGTAACTGACAAAGGTATGGCATCCTATGCGGTCGTCGGCGTCACAGACTTTCAGGGTTGATGATACGATTCCCAGAAGGAGTGGCATCATCAAATCCTGAAGAGGCCTCACTTAGCCAACTTCCAAATGATCGGTCCCCAGAGTCGACAATCCAACTAACCAGCAACCCGAGCCACCCAAAGGGCAGGACAGGAGGCCAACCAGAAGAACCTCGTCTGAGTGTAGATTTCGCGGGACACTAGGACATGCAAAGCACGTGCGCGCCCACTAATCTCTACTCTAAGTCTAGGTGCACTCAAGCCCAGGTCCGGCTTATCTCTCAATCATGGAACACCCGTCACACCCCACAATACAACAATAATAACAATAATAAAATGCTGAAATGTAAATACAGAAATGTAAATCCATACAAAATCCTCGACGGGCAAACAAGCGCTAGGATTGACTCTCTTGAGGGACGTTGGATCCCAAATGCATAAGGAACTATCACAGTCCTTAGCAGCCAGGGGACGTTGGATCCCCAGCAGAGTCGCCAGCTGTCGCTACTGCGAAAATCGGGGCCGGCTGACAGAAGAGTCGCCACCGTGCGTTATTTATCCCACAGGAGGGAAAGGAAACGCTCGAAGAAAACCTCGCAAAAACGGGAAAAGGTATGGTCATCGCAACCAAAACCTGGATTCGGGAGTCGGTTACGCAAGGGGAAGGTATTAGCACCCCTCACGTCCATCGTACTCGATGGGATCCATGCTTGCTTGGTTTGTACGGATTACATTTCTATCTAAACTAAAGGATGAGGTCTGAAAAGAAATGAAAACATGACTCGGCAAAGCATCGCACTTTATGCCTACGTATTCCCGTCTGGAACGAGAAATCAGAGTCAACGTAGTTCGCCTAACTACGGGAAAGGATGGGTGAAGGTTGCTCGCTAGGATATCGCATCCTATGCCTACGTACTTCCACACTGCATGGAAGATCAGAGCAAACGTAGTTCAGGCTACGCACGACACAAGCTGTTCAAGTGTCTTTTATGAAAAATCTCACCTTAAACAAGGGTTTTCTTATTGCAAAAAGGTTGATGTTTGTTCAAATCTTTTGACGGAAGAAATGAATTAATCTCTGTTATCACCTTTATTAATGTTTTTCTGTTGTTTGAAGAAAGAAAGAAGAGATGACACTCTAAAATCCTAGGGTTAAAAAGGGAATAAAATCTACCCTAATGTTATCATACATGGGTTAGCTCCTAATGCCTATCATGCTCCTCTCTTGCGCAGAGAGAAACAGAGATCCTAAGGGAATAGACGGAAACAGAAACAGCAGATATATGCAATAAAGCAGTAAAATGCATGGATGCAACAATACAAGCGAGGCAAAGGGAGTTCCACTCAACCTTGAACCTAGAAAACAATAGGCAAAAGTGAACAGGATTCACTTTCAACCCAACAAGTTAAACAGCAAACAATACAATCCGGGAAACCAATCAATACATCAAGAAATAAAACAGCTAAAAGCTAAACAGCAAAAGCAATCTTCATCAGCCTCTGGCTTCAACTTCAGGTTTCAAGAAGACAGCAGTCTTTCATCTTCAATCTCCCAATGGCTTTTCTTCAAGTCCTACCCTCCAAGCTGAGGAATTAATCACAGGAATGAACTGGGTGTTAAGCAATTAGTTGACCACCAAGGGTGGCAAACATACTGCTATCAACACAAAGAATATTTCTCTCAAGAGTTCTATCCCTTAGACATTGGCACCAAGCCTTCCAAAGGAAGGGGGTGAGTGTCTTAGAGAGACTCTGCATCACAGAGAAGGATGGAGGCAATCAAGACCTTCCATGTTTGAGAATCAAGTTTGCTACTCTAGAGCTCTGCCTAACTCCTAGATCCTATGGCTTCAACAGCTGCCAGCAAGAGACACTCCTCATCAACTCTGGAAGTTGGTCTTCATTCTCTGATCTTCAAATGGGCTTCATCATCTCAGGCTTCAGCTCTCCCCCCAAATCCCAAACAAACCCAATACCCCACACAAACAAATAATAAACCCTAAAGAGGGCACACCACACAGTCAATCAAATATAAGCAATATACTAGTAGCAGTAGGGGAATCCTAATATTTTCTAAGTGATCTATCTTATACCCATAACCCCTATAGTCCCATACCCCAAAAATCAAATCAACATTCCTAAAAGAATTAATCTATCTCCTTTATGCTCACCTAAAACCCTAACTTTGATCATACTAATCACACCTAAATAAATCACCTAAAAATTTAATCCTAAAAATGTGAATTAAATCCTATATACAATTTGAAGTCCTATGCTAATCACCCTAAAAATAATGAACCCTAAATCTAAAGGGAGCTAACAGAACTAAAATCAACAAATTTAAGTATCAAACTAAACTTAATAAAATGCTATTTACAAGAAAAATGCATGAAAAATATTAAAACAAAATAAAATGCCATTTTTATCATTTATTGTTTTTCTAGACAAAATTATTGACCTAGAGAAAAAAGAACCAATTAAAACTAAGCTATTTTCAATTTTTTATGATTTTTTAAAGGTGTTAAAAATATTAAAGAAAACAAAAACACAAAAAGAATGAAATAAAAGGGGAGGGGGTGTCAGAAGCAAGCTCGCCCAGTTATATTCTCCAGATGGGCCACAAAGGGGAGGCGCGGATATCAATTGGCGCAAGGCCCAGTTAGCTTCAGAAAACGAATTAAAAAACAAAAGAAAAAAGACAAATTCTCGGTGCAAATAGCATCTATTTCAAGTTCAATTCCAATGGGCTTATCAAAAGGGGGTGGGTTAGCAAGATTAAATCCAGGCCCAGAAGCTTCAATTAGTGAAACGCATCATTTCACCTTTGAGTCAATTCCCTCTGTTTTTCTCTTTGAATGTCAGCCACACGATGAGATTAAGAAGTCAATAATTTGGCATGATCTGACGGCTATTGGTCATCGTCTTCACACGACCTCTAGGGTTTTCAGAACCGGCATCCATGCAAGAAACTTCACCTCCCTCGTTCTCTCTCCTCCCTCAACCAAACGCCACGACCTTAAGACCAAAACTACTCTACTCTTCACCCTCTACAAGACCCCAACCCTAAATTTTTCTAAAGCTCACCCTAAAATGAAATACGATAGGTAGAAGCTCTGGACACACTTGAATTGCACTGGGATTAATCATGAAAATTCCAAATTCAAATGGCACCAATGCACTCTCCATGTTTCACTGATATCCACAAGCTATTACACGATCATTATAATTCAATATCCAGCCTAATCTTGATCATCAAAGAATCATCACCCTGTTATGGAACCTCATAGAACTCTCTCTAATTCTCAGGAATCAATCACCTAAGGTCTCTAAGCATGATTACCCTAACCATTTCATCTAATAATGCATAAATAGAGAGATTCGAATGCTTTTGCAAACCTGAAAAATGGTGATGGCAAGTGCAGCTACACTCCAATCCAATGCTTGAAACTGGTCACAAATGATCTTCAATGGATGAGAATCTTTCTGTTTGCAAGATCTTGGATGGACAATGCTTGGATTGTGAGATTGGATCCAACTTGCTTCACTTGCAATTTTGAAGCTACACCTTCAAACACTCATCAATGGCCACTCCAATCTGTGTGTATGTGTTCAATATGATCCAAAGAATTGATTTGTGGAGAAGAATTCAATGGAGATGAAGAAACAATGGAGTTTTAGATTGATTTGCAAAAATGGAAGAAATGGTATATCACTCTCTCTTCACCCTCTTTTCACCAACCCCTTGCACCAATGATTAACACTTATTATATAGAAGATGATGGACAGATCTAGAAGGTTCTAGATTAATCTAGGAAAGTGTAGAATGTGGTGGAAAGTTCATGAAATTCTCATGTGATGATATTTTGATACATCTCATATCATGCTTGCATCCCTTTCATATTTGTGCTAAAACCTCCTTACATTAGATATTGAAAGTGTATGCAAGCTCCTTGCCTTGAAAATTCACCTTATGCCAAGTTTTCCATACTTGCCTTATTATGCAAGTAACAAAATACAAAGCAAGTCCAAAATTTAACCCCTAACTCAAAAAAGTGGCTGAACCAATGTCTCTAAAATGATGTTTGGAATCAATTTGGTATATTGGATGACCCATTTTGGATTTGTAGATCTCTCAAACCAATTTTTCATTTCAACTTTTTCAACTTATATGCCTTTTTTAGGTCATTTTCACCAACTTTGGTCAAGTCTTGCTCCATGCATTTCCAAACTTCCATGACTTCTTTTCTAGACTTAAAATGGAATTTTGAGCAACTTTTATGTTGTGACGTTTTTCATTTGAAGCTTCCTTGTATGAGTTCTAGGCATAGGCTAAGAATGACCTGTAATCCTCAGATGACCAAAATACCCTTTGCTTGCCAAGACCATAAGTAGAGTTTCACAAATCAGATGAAGGCATACCATACCTTTCTAGAAATCTAAGACAATGAGGAACAACTCTTATGTTGGCCAGAAATCAATTTGAAATATCCTTGAAGGTCAAAGGTTGCTTGGAAGACAGACAACTTTCACAGACAAATTTCAGTGTCCTCAGATGACCTGTAACTTGCAAGAGCTATAACTTGAGTTCTATAAATCATCTTGATGACTTCCACCACTCAAATTAAATCTATGAAGATACTCTACAAGTTTCATGTGGACCAAGAATTCATATGAAGCTTTCATCTTGAGTTACACTGCTTTGAAGTTTGACCTAAATCAGGGGATTTTACACTGAAACCCTAATTTGGTAACTCCTCTTCTCCTTAACTCCTGTTGATTTTTCTTTAGCACAACATCATATCCATATCCATATAGAAAATAATAAATCCCACATTCTTCAAATTCTCCTTGATGCCTTTCAAAACAAGTCTTTGACCTAGGATTGACCTAGTGTTGACCCTAGTTGACTGACTTCCACTGAGGCTCTTGCAATCATTCCAATGACTTGGTTCCTCCTCAAAAATGATCATCTAGGCTCTCCACAACATCCATACACACCTCATGCTCTTGGCTCATAGCTCACACTTCCTCTGATGATCCCCAAATAGCCTCAAGATAGGAGAGAATTCACTGATCAACCTGGCAACACTTCCAAGCCCCAATTCTTCCCTGATGACCTGAGTAGTCTTGAATATGAATGAAACCCTTGGATATACCTCTTGAGATAAGAATAGCACTTGATCCCCTGATTAAGATAGCTTGCTTATGCTATGCAATGCAGATGAATACATTATGTACATGATGACAATGCAAATGATTATGCAATTGAAACATAAACCTAGGTTGGAAAAGGTTGGGCAAATTTTGGGGTGCAACAGCCGCCTCTCTACAGCAATGCCAGCAATCTCGCTTTGACAACCATTACAGGCTGGTAGAAACCACTCAAGGTTCCGTACTAGGAAACCTTCGTGAGCTCCGACAGGATAATGACGAACTAGCAGGAAGGATTGAGCGGCTTGAGCTTTCATAGGGTACATGACACCCACAGTATAAGCTGTCATTCTCGACATCCAGAGCAGGGAGGAAAGGATACCAGCGGTCAGAAGTAGTGATATTCAGGTTCTACCTATCTCTTTTTCACCTTTTATCGAAACATTGGGGACAATATTCAGTTTTTATTTCCCTTTATGTTTTTCATTTTATTGTTTTCTAGTTTAGTTCTAAATATAATTTTAGATTTGTTTTAGTTTTTTATAATAATTATATGTGCTTCACGAGTCGTATGTGTAGTTTGTCTATTTCACCCATTTCTTGAGCCATACCAAAATTTTTTGAATAAGAAAACAACTTTTATTTTTGAAAATTTGGGCTGTTAGAAAAGTTTAGGATAATTTTCAAAGACTTGGGAAAACTTTTGAAAAATCGACATCGTCTTGACACCGTAAGTTTTTTAATTATAGGAATCAATCCAAATACTTATTATGATGTGGCCTTAAAACCTCACCCTTGAACTAATCCTTAAGTAGTTTATTATAGCATTCAGCACCATCTTAGATGCAACTAAGTGGGCGAACCGATGCAAATAGGTGAATGATCCAGCGAGAGCAAGAAAAAAAATTCAAAAAGAAGGCATTTTGGAAAAAGGATCCGCCTTTTAAGCTGGGTAACCCTCACTCGGTTACTTATCCCAAGGGTAGCGAAACTTCAAAAAAAATGCTTATGTGTCTATGTTAAAGAAAAAAATCATTGAATTTGACACAATATTGGATCAGGATAACCAACAGGTTTGTTCACCATGCGAGTACAAGATAATGGGCTTAATGTGATTGCACCTGAATGAAAAAGGACAAAAGAGGGATGAGTGAGTTAGGCCTAGGTATAATAACATGATATGAATTGGCTTGTATAGGAAGGAAACTTATGATCACAACCCGCAGAAAGTGTGACTACGATATCCTTGGTTCACTAGTCAGTACCTATCGACGCAACCTTGATCGAACTAAAAGTCTTTAGCCTGAATTAAATACTTGCGCATTGTTGTTTTTCTTTTGTGCTCGTAAGAGATTGTTTGAGGACAAGCAAAGGTTTAAGTGTGGGAGAATTTGATGACACCGAAACACACTGCGTAGTTGGCTCGGATTGCACATGTTTATTGTCGTTAATTGTTATTTTCTTTGGGTGAAAACAGAGAAATGGAGCAAAAAGAGCAGAAAACGGAGTTTTGGGTGAAAACTACACACACGGTGTTCCACATGGCGTTGGCCATGGGGGTAGCCATAACGTGTAGGGTTTCTGCCACGTTCCAATGGTCACAAGGCCACGTCCACCACCTCTTGTACACATGGCGGATGCCATGTCTAGATGGCAGGCACCATCCTTGATTTTGGTGGTCCAGTCAAGGACGGTTGAAGAATGAAGCCCATGACTACCACTTTTCTCTCCCACGAATTTTGAAGCTTCTACTTGGCTTCCAAGGCATCTTACCACTATAAATAGGATCCAGTCTTAGTTCTCAGTATAGGCAGAAATCTAGTTGTTAGAAGCGGTAATCCGTCACAGCGAGGGGTTATCGCACCATTGTTGTAATCGAGATTGGAGCATCGTTGCATATAAGTTTAATCTTGCCATCATTTTACTTTCCAGCATTGTACCAGATTCAAGTCTCTGATTTGTAGCAGGTTTTTATTCTATTCGCACTTTGATTATTATCCGCGTTACCTTCCACCTTGCTTTAAAGTGTTGAATTTTCTGCATAATTTACATATCCCTTTATTTCAAGAGATTCGTTTTCTAAACTGAACTTAAGCGTGACACTTTTGTTCTTACTTTTTAAAACCAGTCTCGCACGTATTTATTTACCTAAATGATTTATTCTACAAACAAATTATTTATTATGTTTATCACTGTCATGTCTAGCTAACTTTGTTGTGTTGGGATGTTGTATTACGTGAACTGGACCGTGTTTCTGTTTGCGTAATAACCGTGACTATGTCGGGTAAGATCGAAAGTCGTCTGACACTTTAGAGAAGAGTTGGTTAATTTTAAATTGTTAAAAATAGAGAAAGCGCTTTATTAATTAATTAGGAAAGTTTGGTATTATTAGAAAGTGATTTTAAAGTTATTTTCAAACACGCTTATAGGTCTAGGATCTGGTTGGCTGAGTGTTGCACCCCAAATTTTGACCCCTTAGAACTTCATCATCATTCTAGGTTCATTTCTATTTGATTATCTAACCTTAACCTATTCCAAGTTTGTCTTTGTTAAGATACAGGTGAATTAGGGTTCCATACAATCAAGAATCAAAGTTTCGATGGTTTAATCAGTCAATGTATTGGATTGATCCTCCATGAAATAAGTCTCCACATCATCAAATATACTCCATTGGGTCAAGTATGAATCCAATTTGAGGTTGTCACCCAAAGATTAAAGACAATGCAGTCCAGGATCCTCGATTAAAGTTTTCGATCAGGAAAAGTCAACCGTAGTTTGACTTTTGATTTAAATGATGTTCCAATGGTGGGATTATGGTCCATGAATTTCATATGGCTTAGTGAAGTCCATTCAATAAGTTTCAAGGCCTCAAAAGACCCGGAACATCAACAGTCGACTCGGTAGTCATTGATCAATCGTTCGGTTGACCGAAAAGTCAACTCCTTGACCATAAGGAATTTGACCTCAAAGTGTGAATAAAAAATGTTCCTAGTAACATATTACACCTATCCATGAAGTTTCATGACAATTGGGTCAAGGATTGGGGAGTAATCGGAGAAATCGGAAATTAGGGTTTTGAAAGGGGCAAGACCATAACTTCCTAACCACACATCCAATTGTGTTGGTTCAAAGCTTGCTGGAAAGGTATTGATAAGTCCTACAAAAGTCCAACAGTGGTCCATGGGCAGAAAATGCATAGATTTGGAGTTATGACCAAAATCATCACAAGAGGGAGAAAACACTTAGAGAAATTCTAAGTTGCTGGCCTTTTTAGGCATGTTTTCAGCCAACTTTGAGGGGGTTTTTGACCTAGTTTCACTTGGAATTTGAAAATTTCAAAAACATGGAAGTTGTAGAGCTCCATGAGGGATTTCCAAAAAGTTATAGAACTCTTCCATAGCCCTTGTGAGCTGAGAGTTTCGAATGGAGCAAGTTAGGCCTGTGCACTAGTTTGTCAACTTGTCAAAACCCAACATGGACTTGATTTCCAACCATGGAATGACCTCTGATGAGATGTATTAGGGTGTAATGTGGACTGGATCAGACAAGAATCCAAGCAAATCTCAAGTTCTTGACAAGACACATTAGTTTAATAAGAAAAAATGCAAAAGTTACACATGAGAGAGAGTGTTTGGTGGTTGCAGCAGGTGGGCTGTCCTTGCTCACTCTTTAGTCACTTCTCACAACTCAATGTTTGCTGTTTTTAAGGGACTAAACACATTGGAAGCAAGCAAGAGATCTGTAGAGAAAATCACAAATTGGATTTGCTAAGATTTCCTTCCAAAATCAAGATTTGCAATGCATACTTCACAAGTTGTCCTCATCTTTCCTTGCCTATAAATAAAGGTTTCCTCTATGCTAAACACACACCAGAGCACTCTAAAACCCAAGAGAAAACCATAGCTCTCATTCTATCTTTCTTTGCTTGTAAGTAAGGAAAGACAAAAAACTACCAAAATTGCCTTGTTGCAAGTTTCACACCAGCACCATTTCTAACCATTAAACCACCATAAAAACCATCCACACAAACTCAAAATCATTATTAGAAGGTGTCCTAACCTTTGTTTCCATCAAAAACACCATAAATCCAAAAGTCAACTTCTCACTCACTTAAGTTTGACTTTTATGCATAATATGGAACAACCCACTACCTAGATCAATTTCTGTCACTTTGACACTTGGAACACCTTCTATTTATGTCATACTAGCTGTTTGAAACCTTGAACAATAACTGGAAATCCATTTGCTCAAACTGTCCTCAAGATTTGCTTGTTTCTTCAAAAGGAAGTAAGCTTCACAAACTTGTTCAAAAGGAAGGATCTCTGGTTTTCTTTGCTGCTAGCTTGCTCAAGGAGATCTACAAGAGGTATGTAGCCCTAAACCTCCTCATTATGCATCATGTTTATGTTGTTAGGTTGTTTAGATGGTTTAGACATTGTTATGCTAAATTATGGATATGCTGTCAAAATGTCCTGAATGTTGTAAGATTATAATTGTTGCTGATTTAAACTTATGTGTGGTATCTTGAAGTTTGTTAACTGTCATTTAAAGCATTGACTTGATATTGTTATGTCAAGTCCATTAATATACATCATACTCTTGATAAATTGTAAGCTGTTTTGTTAGAGTTTGAGGTGCTGTTCGTAGAACTGTGAATTCTTGTTAGAATGTACAAATATTGTTAAAGCTTGTAATGCATTATGATTAAGGATTGTTATGTTTTGGTTCTGTTAGGAATCATCATGAGTTTTGTCAAACTCACGTGTTTTTGAATGTGTGACTTCCAATAGGGCATTATAGATGTGCTTTTATTTTTGTAAAAGTACTGTAAACTGTCAATGTTGGTGCATTAAGGACTGTTTTGCTGCTCAAGTTACTTTGCTGTCAATTTATTTTGAAGTTATGAATTGGTCAACTCTTGTTGCTGTACTGTTTTTTTAAAGGTTTTCTTCTCCTATTGAAAGCTGTTTTAAAAGCAACTGCCCTCTCATGTACATATGAAACAGTTGGTGATCCAGTTTGTATTGGTGCATCCTGTTTACAATATAAGCATGTGGTTGATTCATTTCTTAACAGAACCTCTTCAATTTTGTTCTTACATTGAGAGATTTCTTAGTTTTTTTTGCTCTTTGAGTTGCTGACAGAAGGGTAATTGGAATTCATCAATATACATTGATTGAAATACCATAACACACTGGCTGTCATGTTCTGAAGTCTGTTCACCTCTGATCCATTAGCTTTTTATTTCATTATGCTGTCATTGGTCCAATGGGACTCAGACCAGAGTTTGGTTGCCAAACACATGATGGTATGTTTCATATTTATTTGCATTAAGTTTATAAATTGTCAATAGGGCAAGACAGTGGACTATAGTTTGTTTCCTTGAATATTGTAATATCAAGGCTTGTTGTTAAACCAAAACAGTTTTGTTTGATCCCATGCTTTGATCATGTTTTCTAAGTAGATGTTGGAGTTGGGTCTTTATAAAGACATGTTGCTTGGAATTCATCAATAGACATTGATTGAAACACCAAAAGTTGGCTGCCAAGCACTTTTAAGTTTGTTAGTCTTTGATGTCAACAGATTTTAGTTTGGTCAAAAACTATTCATGTGGTTTGGAATTCATTAGCCTGCTGCAATTTGAATTAAGAGTTTCTGCTATTTCTGTTTCCAACCAAAGTCTCTTTAATTTTGTTTCAACATAAAAAAAACTTTTAAGATTTGTCATTATGATTGTTGTTTGGTCTGTTTGGTTACATCATGATTGCTGCATATAAAATGTTTACTGTCTTTAGGGTTGTAAACTTGCATTTGTGAATAAAATTTTGGAATGATGGTTAATAGATATAAGCATTATCATGTTTTGTTTAGAAATCTGTTTTTTTTTTGTTCTGTCAAGGGTTGTTATTGGTTTGAGTTTGGTAATTCACATAGCTGACAACTCTACTTTTCATTGTTTTTATTTGTGCAAATTGAAATTGCCATGAAGAAGTTAGTGTTTGCTGCTGTTAACAAGTTTAGTCTTGTGTGTTTGGTTTTCATTTTGTTTTTTTAACTCACTGTTAGAGCCATGACTGGAATTCATCAAGGAATTGTTGATTGAAACACTAAGAGCTAACTGTCGACAACTGCTTTGGATTTGTTAACTTTCAATGTCAAGTGTTCCATTCTTAATCTTTGTCTTGTTTGTAATTCATGATCAATGTCTAGTTTGGTTCACAAGCATTGCTTTGCTTTGAGTTACTCTTTTTGTTTTTAACTTTGAAAATGCAAATCTTCCCTGAGTTGGTAGCTTGAAAGTCATTTCTGGATTCACTGTGAGCTCATCTCTTTGAGCATAATCATTGGCTTTTGCATTTCAAATGTGTGCAGACCCTCACATGTTCTAAAGTTCATCAGTGTTAATCATAAACTCCAAAATTCTTTCAAAACTTTATACCTGCATTTTCATTCGTGTTTTGGTTTGTATACATCATTTTGGAAAATAGTTGATACTATCGTGTTCCTCTAAAAAAACAAGTGATTTAGACTTTTATTTCATCAAAAATGATTAAGATTTGAATGAGTTCTAATGAAATCGTTTTTGGTGTTTTTCATTTGTTTTGCCATTGAAACTTGCCAAAAGATTATGCACCCTTGGTATATATGCACATGGGGTGGCTTGATACAATGGATGTATCGCCACCCCAGTGGTTAATGCCTCGCCCATAAGTACTTGCATTGCCATATGGAACCGTGGTCGACCCTCAGTGAGGGCATTTTTTGCCGCTTTCTTGATTTTCCATAGTTTTTACTATTTTATACCTTTTTTCTATCAATTTTCACACGCACATAAGTGGTTGAATTGATAAAGTTTTGAGCCTGTGACCCCAAGGTCTTGGGTTCAAGCCTTGGGGGAGGAATTTCTTAATTTTTAATAATTAGATTTATTGGATTTTTATTCAATTGTCATTAATTTCAAAAATTCATAACTCTTTCATTTTTAATCATTTTTTAGTGATTCTTTTTTCTAAATTCTTGTATTAGTAAATACTTTCATATAATGCTTAAAGAATTCTAAAATTTTTATTTTAGAAACACTTTGTATTATGGGGAACTTGCGATCTGTTTTAGGGTTTTAACCCTCCTACCTTTCGTCTTTCATTTCAAGTTTGAATTTCATTCTCTTTGAGTTTTAATTTGAAACATGGCTTGTTAGCATACTTGTGTACTTGAGTTTGACTTAAACTCCTTGATTGTAAGCATTTGTGTTTAATCATCATTAAAAATTGAAAGTATTGAACTTCTCCTTTACATTTGTTGTGACATTGTTTGATTAGGCACGATGCCTGTAAGTATACATGTCATCTTGTAAGCCCTAGGAAGCCTCATCTTTGTTAAGATACATCTTTATCTTTGTTAAGATCCCCTTCCATATTTGTTAAGATATATCCCCATCTTTGTTAAGATATGTTTGTGGTTGTGACTTCCTTATGCTTAAGTCTTGTAAGAAATTACCCCTTCCTGATATTGTAATATCTTGATACTTGCTTTGGTTGTAACCATTTATCTTGATTGGAATCATTGATATCGTAATATATTAATGTTTGTTTTGGTTGTAACCATTTATCTTGATTGAAATCCTTGCTTATTGTAATATGCTTGTTTATTATTGGTTGTAACCATATCTCTTGTATTCATAATGTTTGAATATTGCTTTGTTAAGTTATTCCCCCAAGTGATGGAACTCTTTAGTTCTCATCCAAGTTGCTTAATTCTTTCTCCTTCCAAAGGAAAGTCTCTCTATTGACCTTTGGGTCATAGATAGCTCATTAACCTCATAGGTCTGGATATAACCTTCTCCCCCTTTTGGTCTGGATAGAACCAATAGGATTTAAACTCATAGGTTTGTATAGAACCTTCTCCCCCTTTTGGTATGGATAGAACCAATAGGATTTAAACTCATAGGTCTGGATAGAACCTTCTCCCCCTTTTGGTCTGGATAGAACCAATAGGATTTAAACTCGTAGGGTCTAGATAGAACCTTCTCCCTCTTTTGGTTTGGAAAGAACCAATTGATCCTTATTCTGTAGTTCGTGCCCGAACTACGGCTGCTCTGATTTCTCATTGGACAATGAGAATACGTAGGCACAAGATGCGATATCTTGACGAGCAACCTTCCCTTTGGTCAGGATAGAACCAATCAACATTCAACCTTCCTTTTGGTCTGGATAGAACCAATTGGTCTTACAACATAGAGATAGGTAAAGTTTGGTTAACTCTATGTAAGAATCATGGAAATGATTACTTACTCCCCTTTCTTGAGTGTTCCATATAGATCTAGAGAGTTTGGATAAACTCTACACAAGCATTGTTATGTTTGTTACCCTTCGAACCTTGACCATAATCAAGTGTTCTTCATCCTTAGTGAGGTGAACTACGATTGCTCTGATTCTATCCTAGTTAGGATACGTAGGTAGAGGATGCGACATCTTTGTGAGCAAACTTAGAAACTATCTTCAGGTTTTAACCTTTACCTTTTACCCAATTCCAAAACTATAGCAAACATTTAGCAAGTATTAGCATGAAAACAAACAAAAGGCTCCTGTAGAGTACTACAGATGTTTAGGATGTGAAATATCTACCATAGGCATAACCAACCCCCGATCCCCGAATCTCTTAGCGTTGTTGTTAGATCGCAAAAAGGGTTTTTCTTTCTTTAGACCTTTCCTTTGGATAAATTAAAGTCCGGTTGTGAATTTAAGAATTAAGATTCAAGTTAATCAATAGCTTGGTATCACGATTCTCACCGCAACAGAAATGACGACTTCACTGGGGACCATACTTAAACTTGAGGGTTTAGCCTATTTTGTTTAATTGCATGCTATATTTGTAAATATTTGCTTAACATGTATATTTGTCAATATATTTTTGTCTGGAATGTTGGGTGCTTTGAGTGGTGAGGAAGTCCTATACCCGGACTCGAGTGCACTTATGATAGGATGGTGGTATATTCAAGAAGGCTTGTAGGGAGTTGATTCCCGAACAAGCTAACTTGAGAAACCACCTGTCGCTACTGCGAAAATCGGCGCCGGCTGAACAGAAGAGTCACCACCGTGCGTTATTTATCCCAACGGAGGGAAAGGAAACGCTCGAAGTAAACCTACCGCAAAGACGGGAAAAGGCATCTTCATCGCAACTAAATCCTGGATTCGGGAGTCGGTTACGCAAGGGGAAGGTATTAGCACCCCTCACGTCTGTCGTACTCGACGGGATCCACGCTTGTTTTCTAGTACGGATTGTTATTCTATCTACTCTAAAAGGTCAGGGTTAAAAAGAAAATGAAAATGACTCGGCAAAGTATCGCACTTTATGCCTATGTATTCTCGTCTTAAACGAGAAATCAGAGTCAACGTAGTTCGCCTACCTACTGGAAAGGAGGGGAAGGTTGCTCGCTAGGATATCACATCCTATACCTACGTACTTTCATACAGCATGAAAGATCAGAGCAAACGTAGTTCGGGCCACGGAAGACACAAGCTTGTCTGATTGTTTTTATCTCCTTATGAAAGGGTTTTTTCTGATTAAGAGTCCAAGCGGACAAAAATGACATTTTGATGTTTGTTTTCAGTCTTTTACGCAAGAACTGTCTTTTATGATGTTTGAAATCTCTGACGCACTAGAGACTATGATTTGAGAGTGACTACGTCGTATGTCACCCTAAGGGTAACATACTAAGTAATCAGCTTACTGAAGAGTGACCCTCCAGCAACCTTTCTCAAATAACTTAAGGCTCGTAGCGTACGGCATCGATTATCCTTATTACTGTGTTTTGAATTGTTCTGAGATAGAAGAGAAAGAAGTTCTAAAAACCTAGGGTTTGAAAGGGGAAGCAAAACTACCCTAATGTTATCATACATGGATTACAACCTAATGTATGTCATAATCCCCTCCTGCACAGAGGAAATCAGAGATCCTAGGGGATAAACGGAAAAGAAACAGCAGATATACAGTAAACAGTAAATATGCATGAGATACAGCAAAACAAGCGAGGCAAGGGAGTCCCACTCAACCTCAAACTTGGGAAACAATAGGCAAAGTGAAACCGCTTTACCTCAAACTTAAGGGAACATCAACAAACAATACAGCAAAGAAAACCACACCCAACACCAGCTCAGACAGCAACAACAGCTCTTCCAGCAAGCAGTTCAAACAGCACCAGCTCTGGCAGCTACAACTCAAACAGCACAAGCTTGACAGTAACAACTTCAAGCAAGATCCCATCTTCAATTTCCAATGACATTCAATCTCCATATAAGCTCTTATCTTTAATGATCTTCAGCTTTAGCAAACACTGAATTCCAACCAGTAGACATCTTCAGTTGGCAGCAAAACCCTAGCTTCAACAGATAACTCTCTTTGACAGGTACAAGCTACCTCTTATCCAGTCCTCAATGAACTTATTATCTTCAATAGGTCTTCAACTTCAATGCAGACACTCACAGGAGAGAATCAACTAAAAGAGGAAGTTGGAATGTTAAGATGCTTAATGATAACCCAGGGAAATCACTAAGATCTTAACACAGCAAGTGAAAGGTATCCTCAATGTTCTACCCAATCAAAGCATGCTCTACATCCCTCCTAAGGAGAGATGGAACTCTTTTAGGGGACCTTGTGTCATAGTATGGAATAGAGGCACAAGAAGCTCTCTATGTTTGACAGAAGAAATCAGTCTACTCTAGAGCTCTCCCTATATCTCCTATCTCCTAAGTCTTCATCAAGCAACCTTCAAGCAACTTCATCATTATTTATCTTCAATCATCTCCAAGGTCTTCATAGACTCCTCAAGCCAAGCAAAAACCCCAACACCCAAAGAAGAGGCCCAAAACCCATCAAACCAATCAATATCCCAAGAAGGAAACACACCAAAATCAACCAATTTGCAGAAATCAGAGAAAATAGGAATACTCATCATAAAATCCTAGATTAATTTCTAAGGGACTCTAACTATGTACCCTATACCCCATATAAACCCCAAGGCCTAAATCAAACAAAAAACCCAAAAACTATGTGTTGAAATGCACCTATGTTAAGTTGAAACCCTAATTCTAGCACACTTGCTTCACACTTCTCAAAAACAATTAAATTTAGGTCACAAAAATGTGACAAAAATCCAGGGGGAACCTAATACTCTAATCTAACTATAGAAAAAAGAATGGCACCAAAAATCCAAGTCAAATGATCATACTAAATTCAGAAAATTGGTACATCAAATGAAAATGAAATAAAAGCTATTAAAAGTAAAAATAAACCAAAAAATGAAAAATGAATGAAATGACATTTTTATTATTTTATAATTTTCTTGATGTTTTCATGAACATAGGGAAAAAATTCCCATCTAAAAATGATGAATTTTCAATTTATTATGATTTTTTCAATTAACCTAATAAAATGAAGAAAATAGAAGAAAATAAAAGAAAATGCAAAAACATGTGTGTTGAATAGCAATTAAAAACAAAGTAGTCAGCCAACTGGGCCCAAAAGGGGGTGGGGATAGCAGTGCGTGCAATAGGCCCAAACTAATCAGAAATTAAAAATGAAAATTCTCAGAAAAATAACAAATTCGCGGTGTGAAAAGCAAGCCAAATACGTGTATTTCCTATTGGGCTTTGGAAGTGGGGTGTGCATATCATGTTCATCACTTAAGCCCAAGATGGCAATTTAAATGAAACGTTGCGCTTTGGTAATCAGACTTCTCCTTCACAAATGGAAACAAATCCGTGGCCGTTGGATGTTGTTCTGGTCAAAGGTCTCACTCACATCCAATGGTGGTCATGTCATCTTCTTCATTTGAACCTTGGAGGGAAATGAAGCCATGGAAACTCAGAGCTATGATCTTCATCTTCTTCCCAATCGTGCTCCCTCAAATCTTCATCAAAACTCAAAAATGAAAACCCTAACTTACTCCATTTTTCACCAGCAATTCAATCATGGCATTCACAATCATTGAAACACTCTCCTTCTCCAAACACGCTAGGAATCTCAGAAATCACTCAAGAATGGAATCTCACCAAACCTAAAATTGAGTGGCCTAAACTCTTCACCATGCTTCACTAAATATTTCTAGCCATCAAACTAAGATTCTATCACAAGATTCATCAAGATAATTGCATGAACAGAAATGGCATCACTCACTCAATTGTCTCTAAATCAACCCTAATGCTACCAGAAAGCTCCACATGATCATCTACATTGGATCTAACCATTCAAAGCCTATTGAAACTGCCTAAATCAAGCCATGGAGTAAGGTTTACATACCTGCGAATTTGAGATGAACAGAGTGATCAAAGCTTCAAGATAGGCTTCAATACTTTCCAAACACCTCACCAACACCAAATCAAGCTTCTGTATGCAAAGAGGGAGATTGAAATGGCTTGGATTGTTGAATTCGATCTTGAGTTGCAGGCTGAAAACTCCAAGTGCAATCTCACAGCTCTTCAATGCTCTTGCTATGGATTCTATCTGGAATCATCCACCAATGCTAGAGCAAGCTAATGCAATCAAGAATTTGGATTGAAAGTGGTTGAAATGCTGTAACCGATTTTGGTTTGCAATGGAAAAGTTGAAAATGCAATCTCACCAATCTCTCTCAATTCTCTCCAACTCTAGCTCTGCATCACTTCACAAGTATATATAGAATGTGTTTGAAGACCCTAGAAAGTTCTAGATTGATCCAATGAGAAAATCACCAACTCATGTCATGCTATGCACTCATACCAGCTCATGTAGCAGCTTGCAATTCTACTCAATTCTGATCCAAATTGTCTTCTAATGAGATATTGGATGTGTTAGGATGGAAGGAAGCCTTGCATTTGCCTTGAAAAGTGATTTTGCATATGTGCCTTATGATGCAAGTAGCCCATTTACAAAGCATGTCATTGAAATAACCCTAAATTCAAAATTGTGGCAATGTCAATGTTCTTAAAATGCATTTTACAATCAAATTGGTATGTCATATGGCTTGGTTTGGCTTTGTAGATCAAAAATCCTAATTTCCAACCTTGGTTCATTTAAAATTCACCTTCATTTTAGGCCATTTTTTATGATTTTGTGAAGCAAGCCATTCCAAACTCTCATGACCTCTTATCTAGCCTAAAAACATCATTTTGAACATATCTCATGTTGAACATTTCTTCATTTGAGGAGTGGAAGATGGATATTTGGACCTATGTTGAAAAATGACCTATAATTCAACTTTCCCAAAATACCCTTGAATTGCCAAGACCATAACTTGAGTTCTACAAATCCTCTTGAGGACCTCTAGTACTCAAATTAAAGCTAAGATCAATATCTACAACTCTTATGTTGGCCAAGAATCCATTTGAATATTCCTTCATGGGCAAAAGTTGCTTGGAAGTCAAGTGACTTTCACAGATAAATTTCAGTGTCCTCTGGGGACCCATAACTTGCAAGAATCATAACTTGAGTTCTAAAACTCTTCTTGAAGACTTATAGTACTCAAATTAAAGCTATTTAGAATCTCTACAAGTTTCATGTTGACCAAGACTTCATTTGAAACTTGCATTTTGACTTATCTGGCTTGGAAGTTAGGCCTAAATTAGGGTTTTTTTGCACTGAAACCCTAATTTAGTAACTCCTCTTCTTCTTGATTCTCTTTGATTTATCCTTGGCACAACACCACACATGTATCCACATATCAATTCATGAATCCCAGATCCTCCAATTAAGCCTTGATGCTCTTCAATCACTCAGTTGACCCAGGGTTGACCTAGGGTTGACCCAGATGAAACCCTAGTTGACTGTACTTCAACTCTGGCTCTTGTACTTGTATCAATGACTTGTCTCATCTTCAAAATGACCGTCTAGGTCTTCCATGATCTTTGTGCACATTCCATATCCTCAATTCATAGTTCATACTCCATTGATGATCTTCAACCCCTCAAGATTAGGAGAGAAATCCACTGGTTGACCCTCAAACTTGTCAAAGCTTCAACTCATTTCTTGATTATTTGGATGGTCTTGAACTTGAATAAAACCCCTTGACGGGCCTCTTTCTAATAAAAATGGAACTTGGTCCCTTGCTAGATGACTTGTTATGCTATGCTATGCAAATGACAATGCAATTGAAACATAAACCAAGTGAAATAGGTTGAGCAAATTTTAGGGTGCAACAGCTGCCCCTATTCAAGCGGCTTGGACCCGACTGGGTGAAGAGCGAACGACCTTCAAACATTCGAGGTACGAGACGGTTGAATACCAAGAACCCGAAAATTTGCCAACCGCAAAAATAAACTACACCACTGCTTGGGGAACGAAATCCATCAATTGAACTTGATTGTTATGGTAACAAATGATCAACCACCTGATACAGATCTGATTTCAACATTAACCGCCTGTGCAACACCAAACTTGTCAATATAGGAACAACCTGGATGACTTCACTGGGGAAGTACCTTTGTCAACAAAACATGACTCTGCCACCGATACAGGGAAATAACTCCTCCATCACTACGGGAAATAACTCCGCCACCACTACGGGAAATAACTCCGCCATCACTACAGGAAAATAACACCGCCATCGCTACGGGTAATACTCTGTCACTACTACAGGAAAATAACACCGCCATCGCTACGGGTAAGAACTCCGCCACCACTACGGGAAGATAACACCACCATCACTACGGGTAAGAACTCCGCCACCACTACGGGAAAATAACACCGCCATCGCTACGGGTAATACTCTGTCACCACTATAGGAAAATAACAACGCCATCGCTACGGGTAATACTCTGTCACCACTACAGGAAAATAACACCGCCATCGCTACGGGTAAGAACTCCGCCACCACTACAGGAAAATAACACCGCCATCGCTACGGGTAATACTCTGTCACCACTACAGGAAAATAACACTGCCATCTCTACGGGTAATACTCTGTCACGACTACAGGAAAATAACTCCGCCATCACTACGGGAAAATACCCTTGAATAAAGCTCCTCTGCCTATCTTTGCAGTAGATAACTCCATCAATCAAATGGGTATCACATAATGGGCCAATCTTCAAACTTTAGTGCTGACACGGCAATAAATCTGAGAAGGACTCTACTGGGGCCTTTCTGAACCCAAACTGCCAGACACTTACTGCGACATAAGCGGAAACTTTCAGAAATCGATTCACGAAATATTTTGATAACGACATAACGACAATCTTGAAGGAATGCTCCGCTGGAGGGGTAAGAGAAACTTAACCAAGCAACTCTGTGGGGAATAATGATAAGACGAACATTATTATCACATGTCTCATGCTAAGATTTTTGATATTTGGTAATTGATCTGAGCGAGAGCTCTCTCCACTTGCAAGGGAAACATCATTTGAGAACAAGAGGTTAACCAACCTGGCTTATGTTTCAAAATGCGCATGTTTGACAATGGCGTAATGCTCCGTACAACACGGATATGCTACGCGTTTTCGGGTAGATGCAAATATGACACTATATGCAAATGCAAATGCAAGCTCGAACTGATGGGGAAACTCCGACAAGCTTGCTCCAACACGGCTGTTGAGAGCCAATTCCACTCTGTTGTAGATGAACGAGTATCATAAAGTCCTCCGGCAAAATAAATGCCGGACATACAACCAATTCCCCGAGGAGAGATTAAACTTCGATTTCCACTGGGAGGAACGAACATCCTCTGCTGGGGAGAGTAACTCCGCTGGGGAAGAATCGACTCTCTTGGGGAAAGTAAACTGACTGAGCAAGAAACGACTCAGCTGAGGAACGATGAAATCCTCATGGAGGAACCGATGTTGTCTGGGCACAGCTTACAAACTCGGAGTTACCGCTCCGCTGGGGATAATATTCCTGACGAAGGCATGACGACCTGTGGGAGAAAAACCATCTTCTATGGGAATAACCCTTCTGAACCAACTATGACTTGGCTAAACTCTGCGGGAATCCTCCGAGCTGGGGATAGATCTTTCACATACTCGACTCTCTGGGGAGTGCAACCTCTGCAGGAGATACTGATCTTGACTGGCTGGGGATATCCTCTTGGGGATGAGCTGCGACTAGCTGGGGAAATTGATCTCTTCGGTAAGGGATAAGAATCATCCCAACTTTTGAAGATGATGTGCGACTTGCATGGGGATTGGCATAGCTCAAAGTCAAATCTTTCACCACGAACCTCCGGCTGGGGGCCACAAGTTTTGATTGTCCGCTTTAAAGGCGAGAACCCTGCAAAAGACCAACGAGACAAGACAAATCTATACAACCAAATCTATTCGGGTTAGTGTCCGTGACATTACTTCAGTCAATTCGAAGTTTTAGCAATTATTGGCAAGGGCCAGCAAAGTTATGCAAGTGCAAGTTTATCGGAACATTGGCATTTTTCACATACAAAACAGTAAAGAACAAGTATCAAATACTGAATAACATGTTTTATTGATTTTGGCCTCTAAATAGGCAAAGCTTTGTACATCGGATGCAACTCCTGAAAAGAGGAAGTTACGCACACACACATACATATATGCACAGGAAGCATAAAAAATACAAATACAACTCGAATTTGTACACATGTCGGCAACATGGTGCAGACAAATATCGTGAGTTGATCCTCCTATGACTCGCCCGACTCTGGCGCTTTCCGAATATTCGACTTTTGGAAGAGATTGTGTTGGATAAACGAACCCTCAGGTACTCCCAAACCACTAAGCAATGCGGGTATCGAATTCGGACCGCAGTCATTTGATTTTTCAATCCCTAACTTTTGCGTGAATCGCCCTTTGCGGGTTTTCAATTCACCGGGATACCCTTTTTTGCCGATGCCTCCCAATGTAGGTTTTCGACTTCGCGGGTGTACATCTTTTCAATTTTATCCCTAACTTTAGCCCGAACCTTTTATTCTGTTTTTGGTTCGCCGGGATGCCCCATTTTTGCCTGGACTCTCTTTTTACTGTCCAGCGGGTCTCTTTCAAGCAAAGTATTTTTTAACTGCGTTCGAATTCACAGGAGACGAAAAGTCTTCACCATCCATGGTAGATAGTAGCAAAGCTCCTCCAGAGAAGACTTTTCTAACAACGTATGGCCCTTCGTAATTAGGGGTCGACTTCCCCCTGTGATCTGTTTGTGGCGCGAGAATCCTCTTCAGCGAAAGGTCGCCTGTCTGAAAGCTTCGCGGATATATCTTCTTATCATATGCTTTCTTCATCCGGCTCTGGTACAACCGACCGTATGCTAGAGAAGCTAGCCTCTTCTCATCCATTAAACTGAGCTGATTCAGTCTATCTTTAACCCATTCGGCCTCGTCAAGTTGGACATCTCGTAAAATCCTCAAGGAAGGAATCTCAACTTCTAATGGTAACACTGCCTCCATTCCGTATACCAAAGAAAAAGGGGTTGCCCCGGTTGATGTGCGTACCGTCGTACGATAATCGTGCAAAGTGAAAGGTAGCATCTCGTGCCAGTCCTTATACGTCACAACCATCTTCTGAACAATCTTCTTTATGTTCTTATTGGCCGCTTCAACAACGCCATTCATCTTGGGTCGGTAAGGTGAAGAGTTGTGATGCTCAATCTTGAAACTCTGGCACAGTTCTTTCATCATCTTGTTATTCAAATTCGAACCGTTGTCGGTGATAATCTTCTCAGGGATTCCATATCTGCAGATAATATCCCGCTTGATAAATCTGGCGACCACTTGTTTGGTGACATTAGCATATGATGCTGCTTCCACCCATTTGGTGAAATAATCAATTGCCACCAAAGTGAACCGGTGTCCATTTGATGCTGTAGGCTCGACCTTACCAATCTTATCAATTCCCCACATCGAGAATGGTCATGGTGATGACATCACATTCAGAGGACTTGGGGGTACATGGACCTTGTCCGCATAAATTTGGCATTTATGACACCTCTTTGCAAACTTGAAATAGTCTGTTTCCATAGTTAGCCAGTAATAACCTGCTCGCAGCAGTTTTCTCGTCATAGCATGCCCACCCACATGTGTACCAAATGTACCCTCATGTATCTCTTCCATGAGCAACTTCGCCTCTTTCTCGTCTACACAACGTAGCAACACCAAGTCGTGGTTTCTTTTGTACAGGACACCGTCCGAGTTCAAATAGAAAATGCTAGTCAATCTCCTGAGAGTCTTCTGATCTCGACTAGATGCCCCAACCGGGTACTCCTTGTTCTTCAGGAAATTCTAGATGTCAAAGTACCAGGGTTTATCATCAGATGCTTCGTCGATAGCAAATATGAAAGCAGGCCTATCGAGCCGAGAGATAACAATCCGGGGAGCCTCGTTCCAGAAGTTAACTTTATACATCGAAGACAGCGTCGCCAGGGCGTCAGCCATTTGATTTTCTGCTCGCGGCTGTTGCACCCCAAAATTTGACCAACATTTCTTTACCTAGCTTGTATTCACTAGCATTATCATCTGCTTCTCATTGATATGTGTGCAGTATATCAAGAGGTATGACTACCAATCAAGAGCTATACAAGACTTTGAAGCTAGCCAAGAAGGTTATTCAAATGTTCAAAGGTTGATATCTTTGTCAGAGAAGTTGAAAGATCCTCAGAAAGATTGGTTGAAACCAAGGTTGTGTGCCTCATAACTTGAGAGTTGTGGGGGCTCCTCAGATGATTCTGAGGCTATGAGGATGGACTTGAAGCTTTGAGAGAGCTTATGAGATGTCTTGAAAGCCATCATGAGGCCTAGAGAGGTCATTGTACAAGAATAAGAAGACTCAGCCATGAGTGGTATAATTAGGGTTTGATTGGGTCAACCCTAGGTCAACTGATGATTTGGAGAGGGTTGAGACCTAATCCAAGAGCCATGTGATCATGGATGGATGAATTGAGATGCTATAAGGATGATTCCTAGATCAACTCATCATGATTGAGGAGTTTGAGAAGTTTCAAGCTAGGGTTTCTAAGGCTTGAAAGTGTAAAATCCCCTAGTTTGATCCCTATCTTCAAGGAAGTTTAGCTCAAGATGTGATTGTCATCTCATCTTACCCCCAACATGAATGTTGTAGAGCTTGTTCTTAGCTTTAATTTGAGTACTAGAAGTCCTTGATAGGATTTTTAGAGCTCAAGTTATGACTTTGACAAGTTACAGGTCATCTGAGGTATGTGAATCTGGTGCCTTGAAAGTCACCCAACTTGCATCCAACTTTTGCCCAAGAAGGATGATTCCTATGAACTTTTGGTCAACATGAATGTTGTTCCTCATCTTCTTAGCTTTCTAGAGAGTACTATAAGTCCTTGATAGGATTTGTAGAACTCAACTTATGGCTTTGACAAGTCAAGGGCATTTTGGTCATTTGGGGATTATAGGTCATTTCAAGCATAAGGCCATAACTCCTATTTCCAAGCTTCAAATGGAAACATCTTCAACATCAAACTTGCTTAAAATGATGTTTTAAGGCTATTAAGGAGGTCATGAGATGTTGGAAAGGCTTGTAGCTCAAAGTTGCAAAAATGACCTAAAATGGAGGCATAAGTTAAATAAGTTCAAGTTGGAAATTGAAATTTCCAAGTTACACATTCAAACCATGGCATATAATAGGTCATTTTGACTCTAAAAGACATTCTAAAAACAATGGTTCAGCCACTTTTTTGAATTGAAGCCTAGATCATGGGGTTGCTTTGGAAAATGCTTGCTTGCATAATCAGGTACAAATGCAAAACTCAAGGAAAGGCAATGTACAAGCTAGTAAAGTGTTTTAACGCATCCTATATCTCACTTAAGGAGATTTTCAAGTCAAGGCAAGTTGCTGAAAGGGCTATGGCATGAGATGATACATGAGATGGATGAATTCATAAACTCATGACATGAGAATTCCAATTTCTCATTGGATGATTCCAGATGGTTCTAGATGAGTCTAAACCATCCTATATAGTGTAAAGAACTTGCTCAGATGCAAGGTTGGTGAGAGATTTGAGAGAAGAGAGATATCCATTTCACTTGCTTCCATTGCAAGTTGAAATCAAATTCTACATTCTGATTCATTTCCATTACTTCTTTCAATCCAAACACATTCCCTTGATCACACTGAAGCTGTGCAGACCAAATTGAAGGCAAAACCATGGAGAATTGAAGAGCTAGCTTTTGGATTTTGAAGGTTGCAAGTCACAATCGGATTTGGAGATTCAAGCTTTCTTGGTCCAATCTTTTGCAAACAGAAGCTTTATCATCATTCAAGGATCGATTCTGAAGAGTTTGAGAGCTTGAAGTGGAGGATTACCCTATCTGGTGTTCAAGATTTGACAGGTTAGTAAACTTTCTTCTACACCATGATTTAAGCATGATTAGCAAGAATTGTTAGGTTAGAACGGTTAGAGACCATTATGTGATGGATTCTGGGAAGTTTGGGATCAATTGGTGAGGTTTCAGTTGGTGACACCATTTTTGTTTTAACCAAGAACATGAGATATAGTGAGCTATAGCATGAGTTGGATATCAAGAATTAACCAGGGTGAGGTGGTGATCATTCTGAGGTAATTAATTTCAAGAATTATTGAAGTTGATGTCTGAGCTTATTTTTGATCTTGGATCGGGTTTGGAGATTTAGGGCACTTCAATTGATTCTAAGGCCATGGCTGTGTTCAGCATGAAATTTAGAATGGATTAGGGTTTGGAATCATGGCTTTTGGTTGAGTTTGGATGGAGTTCGAATTGGGGTTTTGAGCTCTGCAACTATGGAGCTTTCCCTCCATTTCCATGGCTGAAGGAAGAAGATAACCCCAGGGCCGTTGGATGAGGCGAAGACTTGTTGACTCTATCTAGATCCCACGGCCACGATCTATTCTCACGTTTGAAGAGAAATCTGAAGACATGATGAAACGAGGCGTTTCATTAAACATTCGTTTTGGGCTTAAGTGATGAGTTTGATAACCACTCCCCCATTTTGAGCCCATCTGGAATTTGTACTGAATATAATTTCTATCTGCACCAAGGTTTTATCATTTTAATTTCTTTTTCTCCATTTTTCATTTATATTTGAAAAATCATAATAAATAGAAAACTGATTATTTTTGTATGGGGATTTTTTCTCCCATTTCATGTTTATGTCTAGAAAATTATAAAATCAAAATATTTGCATTTCATGCATTTTTAATATTTTTTGTGTATTTTATGTTTTAATAGCATTTTAATTCTTTTATGTTGATGCATAGATTTGTAGAATTTTGTTTAGCTAGTTCCCTTTGAATTTTTAGGCCACTCTTTTTAGGATAGTTAGATTAGGACTTTAGCTCCCCTCTGGATTTATTCCATAATTTTGTGAATAATGTTAGGGTAGTTTTGATTAGATGGTTTTAGGTTGTGTAGAATTAGGTCAATCCTTAACACAGGTGCACAATAACACTAGAATTTTGGGTTTCTATGTCAAGTTAGATATTGGGACATATAGGATATTAAGGGTAGGTATATAGGATCCCCTAGAAATTATAGTAGATTTTAATATGATAGTATACTATTTTTAAGTGATTTTTGTAGTTGATGGTTGTTTGTATTGCCCTTGTGGGCTTGTATTTTTGTTTGCCTTGCTTTGAGGGTTTGTGCTTGGCTTGGTGGGCTTGGTATTGCTTTGAGGAGAATGGAGGAACATAGTAGAAGACTTGAAGATTGATTGAGGAGCTTGAGAGCTTGAGAATCTTGTTTGTTTTGTTGTTGTTTTAGGGTTAGGGATTAGGAAGAGCTTAGACTTAGTTGACTCCTTTCTCAAACATGGATGGTATCTTTCACCTCCATTCCTCCCTATGATTCAAAGTCCTTCCATGGTATTCACCTCTCTCCTTAAGAGGGATAAGTGATGGTACCTAGGAAGTAGAACTTTTGAGGGAACTATTCTCCTGATGTTAAACCCTTATAGGTCACCTTGGGTGATCAATAAGCAGTTTAACACCCCAGTTTATCCAGTTAAGTGATTTGCTCTGGTTTGAGTGTCTTGAGAGATGTTGGGCTTGAAGAGGAAGACTTCATTGAAGAGTGTGGAAGAGGATGATTCTTTGAGCATTGCCATTGCAGCTGAAGCTGGAAGAGCAAGAGCAAGTTGATACTTGAAGACCCAATGAAGATCCAGTAAAGACTGAATGAAGAGCTGAGGCTTAAAAATTGAAGGATGAAGTTGATACTTCTAAGTGATTAAAGGTTACTCTGAGAAGCTGAAGCTTGCAGGAAGAGAAGACCATGTTGAGACTGGTAAAGCAAAGAGAGCTGGAGCTTGAAGATCAAGTTGATACTTAGGAAGAGGATTCAATTGAGACTGACTGAAGAGCTGAGGCTTGAGGGACAAAGGATAAGTTGATACTTACTTTGAAGCTTGAAGATCAAAGGAAGTTGATACCTGCTTTGAAGCTTGGAGATCCTGAAGGAATCAAGTTGGTACTTGTGATTAACAGTGAAGCTTGAAGGTGGAACTGATTAAGGAGATGAAGCTTAGAGAAGAGAAGATAAGTTGAAACTTATGTGGAAGGGTTGAAACCTGGAGAAGCAAATTGATATTTGTCAAGAGTGATAGAAGTCTGAAGACTGAGTTGCTGTTAGAAGAGTTGAGGCTTGGGGAGAGAGGAGTTGATCTGATTTCTTGTCTGTTTTTCTGTATTGATGTGCCTTGTTTGATTTGCTTGATGCATTAGAATAAGTCCATATCTAGACTAACTTTAATCTAGGAGCATGATTGCACTAGAGGTTGAGTTGCTCCCTCTGCTTGTATTGTTACTGTATGGCTTTGCTTGAGGGTATTCGGTAGAGCCCAGCTCCCTTGCCCATGTGGTTTGTTTTGCTTGATAGCATGTTATTTCATCTGTATGATTGCAGTTTACTGTATTTTGCTTGATAGCATATTTTATTTCAGTATGAATACTGTTATTCATTCTGGCTTGAGGTTGAGATGAGCTTGTGGAGGCTGATGCCCCACACACATTTCCTCCCTCACTTGCATTGCATGCATTTTACAAGCTGTTTACTGTTTAAGCTGATGCTTTACCTGTTTCTGTGTATCATTGACATGATCCCTTAGGACTCTCATTTCCTTTGATAAGGAATTGATGATAGAACTTTAGGTTGAAACCCATGCATGATAACTTCTAGGAGTTCCCTGTTCAAACCTCAACCATAGGATGAATCCTTGGCATGACAACAGTAGGACTTGATAGTCTCCCCGTAGTTGAGCCTGTTCTCTTCTCATCTCAAAACAGCTTAAGATACAGTAATCATGAATGATTTCTTTCATACGTTACGAGCCTTAAGCTATCTGAGAAAGGATTGTGGGAGAGTTTCTTTTCCACAGTCTGGATGTTTAGTATGGTACCCTTTGGGTGACATGCGACGCATTCACTCTCAGGTCATAGTCTCTAGTGCGATTGAAATTGCAAACACAATAAAAAACACTTCTTCCGTAAAAGACAGAAAATAATGCGTAGTGTCCCGAACTACGTAAGCTCTGATCTCTCATACCTGTTGAGAGTACGTAGGCACAATACTGATGTATTGGCGAGCTACCTTCCCCATAACCCGTCGTAGGTCGAACTACGTTGACTCTGATTTCTCGTTCTCTGATGGGAATACGTAGGCATAAAGTGCGACGCTTTGCCGAGTCATTTTATTTTCTGTGTAAGCCAGCCTTGATAGGTAGATAGATAAAACCAACCCGTCCAGTAAACACAACAAGCGTGGATCCCGTCGAGTACGACGGACGTGAGGGGTGTTAATACCTTCCCCTTGCGTAACCGACTCCCGAACCCAGAAAATGGTTGCGACGACCTTGTCTTACCCTTTTTCGTTAGGTTTTTTTGATCGTTTCTTTTCCCGTTCCGAGGGATAAATAACGAAAGGTGGCGACTCTTCTGTTCTGCCGGCACCTTATTTTCGCGTAAGCGACAGCTGGCGACTCTGCTGGGGATCGAACCCAGAATCTCTGGTTCTCCGGTTCCCCTATGCGAGTCAATCTTAGCGCTTGTATGATTACTTGTAGGGTTGTGTTTATTTATCGCATTTTATTTCCCGCATTTTATTTTCAGTATGATATGATTATCTGTGCTGTTGTGGGAGGGGCATTCTGATGAGTGAGAAGCCAGACCCAGGCTTGAGTGAACATAGCATTAGTTGTGGAAATTAGTCGGTGCGTGCTTGCTTTGCAGGCACTAGTGTCTCATGAAATCCACGCTCAGACGAGGTTCTCCCGGTTGGCTTCTCTTTCAACCCTTTGGGTTGAGACGGTTGCTGGTTTGGTGGATTGTCGACTCTGGGGACCGATCATTTGTGATTCAGCCGAGTGAGGCCGCTTCATGAGCTGGTGATGCCACACCTTTTGGGTATCGTATCGCCCCTCTTGAATGTCTGTGACGCTGATGAACGCATAGGATGCCGAACTTGAGTCAGTTTAGGTCCATACTTGTGAGCAGGGTTGGGTTTATTGCAGGAAATGTTGACCTTCAGACCACCTGGTTTTCTTGATAGTGGATCAGTGTTGTTGGGACCTGAGGATCTTATTTGCAGACATATGTTTGTTCTTGATAGAACAGGTTTTGATCAGAGGATCTTATCATCAGATGTGTTTTTGTTCTTGATAGAACAGGTTTTGATCAGAGGGTCTTATCACCAGATGTGTGTTTGTTCTTGACAGAGCAGGTTTATGACTGGGGTCTGAGGATATCAATATCAGGTGTCTGTTCTTGATAGAGCAGAGTTTTATTACCAGATGCTTGTTCTTGATAGAGCAGAGTTTCGGTCATCAGATGTTTGTTCTTGACAGAGCAGATTTATGATTGGGGTCTGAAGATCTCATCAGCAGATGTATGTTTGTTCTTGACAGAGCAAAGTTATGATTGGGGTCTGAAGATCTCATCAACAGATGTATGTGTGTTCTTGATAGAGCAGATTCCTTGGTCCTATATCAGAGGTCTTTATTATCAGACGTTTGTTCTCGACAGAGTAGAATTATGATCTTGTGTATATGGCCCTATTAGATGGTTGTTCTTGATAGAGCAGATTTGTGGTCCGATACCGGGGTTCTCTTCTTATCAGTGGTTGTTCTTGATAGAGCCGCGTTATGGTTTTGTTGATACAAAATCTCCACAACACAGTTTCCTTGATCTCCGGCTGCATGATTGCATTTTACATTGCTTTGCATACTCATTTGCATTTCATTAACGTGTGTCTGTGTTGCAGGTACCGTTTTCCCCGATCCAGGATTTCTTGCCTCCTATTTTATTGTTATGGGCTCTCTGAGGAAGACCGTGGCTTACAAGTTCCCTGCCCCTGATGTGGTTAAGTTGACTGGTTTGATAGCTTTAGCAAATGATTCTGTGAGGGATGAGTTCAGAAAATCTTACGGCAGGTTGCTCAGTTTGGTTCATAAACCTTCTGCGTTCGAGGTGAATGGGTTGCACGCTCTACTGCAGTTCTACGACCCTCCGTTGAGATGTTTCACTTTCCAGGATTTTGTTCTTGCACCCACGCTGGAAGAGTATGCTGATTTGCTAGGTGTGCCTATCAAGAGGCAGATGCCTTTTGTTCATATGGATGCTGAGCCTGATCTGGATGGTTTAGCTCCTTCACTTCATCTGGATGCCTCCAAGTTGGTACTGACTAGTTGGAACAAGGTTCCCGGGTTCTCTTTGCAGTTTTTAGTGGGAAAGGCTCAGCAGTGCGCCAAAGATGGATGTTGGGTCGCGTTCAATGCCATCCTTGCTCTGTGCATATATGGCATCATTTTGTTCCCTAATATGCCCGATTTTGTAGACTTGGATGCATTTCACATCTTCGCATCAGGGAATCCAGTCCCTACCTTGATAGGAGATGTCTACCATTCTATCCACTACAAAAGCGAGAACAGGAGGGGCAAGAATGTCTCATGCTGTGTACCCTTGCTTTATAAATGGCTTGATAGTCATTTGCCCAAGAGGGGTCTTTTTGTCTCGTCTGCAGCCACAACTGAGTGGTCCGAGCGTCTGATGAGTTTATCTGCAGAGGATATTGACTGGTTTGACAGGGATAGGTTGGGTACTAAGGTGATCTTCAGCTGCAGCGGGTTACCAAACGTGCCTTTGATAGGCAGGAAGGGCTGTATAAACTACAATCCGTCGTTGTTGGTCCGACAGTTCGCGTATGCTTTGAGAGCTCCGCCGAAGGATGAAGAGGTGCAGGAATCTCTGTACCTCAATGGTCTTCTAGAGGGGGATCTGTTATCCAAGCTTCAGCGCGCATGGAATGGTATCAGTAAGCGAGGAAAACCATTGTTGGGGAGAAGCAACAATCAAGCCTACCCTCCGTATGCGACTTGGATCAGAGCCAGAGCAGATGCTATAGGGATGTCGTTCCCCCCTGCCAAGCCAGAAAGCCCCCCAATGATTGAAGAGCCTACTACTGTGCCCATTCAGCAACATAATCAGGTGTTGGCTGAGCGAGATGAATTGAAGCGGGCAAATGAGGAACTGGAGAAAGAATTGGCTCAGCTCCGAAGCGAGAGGAACGAAGCCGTTCATTCCTTCAAAAGGCAAACAGAGCTGGTGAACCGGCTGGGGACAGACCTGACTAAGCAGATAGCCGAGCGTGAACGCATGGGTCAAGACTTCAAAGTTGTCAACGACGTACTGGCTACGAAGAAGCAGCATTTGGACGAAGCGTATCGGAGGATATCCAAGTTCAACCAGCACTGGAAGGCTTCCCTGGCCACCAGGAAAGAACGGGAGGATAAGCTGATGCTACAGATCTCCAAGCTGGAAGCCCAGGTGAAAGACAGTGAGAAGAGGTTTGATGAAGAAACCGCTCGCAGATACGCCGCCGAAGGCCAGCTCAACAAAGCTCTCGCTAACCTGAAGGAGCGCAAGCTGACGTTTGAGTCCAAGAAGCGGAAGTTAGAAGATTGCTTCGGCGAAGGAGCATGGGAAGGTTCGGTCGAAGGACTTCAGTACACCATTGTGCAAAGGGAGTTACTCGTCGAAGGGTTACTCACGCTGCCGGATCATCCAGAAACGAAGGAGTTGCTAGAAGAGTATCGCGCCCGTGGCCGTACTTGACTATTTGTATTCCTTTTGTTTTGATCATTGTTGTATGCTGACCATCACCAGGCTTGTTGGCTGAGGTCACACTATTGATTCATCTTGTACTCGCTGATGCTATGTACCGCCTTGATGGGCTTTCTTTATATATGAGTATGTTATTTCCATGATTGGACTCAGACTTCTTCTTATTATCAGCACTGGCACCCAGGCACTAGGATCGGGGGAGATCTCCCTAACACACAGACACACGCATGCATTTGCATGACGAGCATTTTGTTGTTTTTCCTAACCCTTTTGTGTTTACAGGTTTTTCAGGTTTTTCAGGTTGTTTCAGGTTGCTTCCGGTGGTTCAAGGATTGATCAGAGACCTATTCACCATTATCCGACTAGAGCTAATCAGACCAGAATCATGGAGCAAGTGCAAACTGATGTTCAGGAACTCCGCGAAAGGATGGATCGCTTCATGGAGCTCATGAAAGCGGTCGCCAATGGCCAGGATCAGCTCAGAACTTTGGTTCAGCCTTTGATTTCGAGGGTTGATAGCAACGGCGTACTCCATGGTGGGACTGTGCCTACTCCTCCACCAGTTGAAACTCCATAGAATGGTGTTCCCGTGACCGGGGGTAACGGCAGTGCTAACGGCAATGTAATGGCCAACATAGGACTCAATACGACGGGCGTCGGTAATGGGAGTCTGGGAGCTAATGTCAATGTCGGGCCAGGCAAAGGCAATGCAGGCGTCGAGAATCTGTTTGTGCCTCAGCCATGGCTAGAGGATCGTCAGGACGATGTGTTCTCTCAGAGAGGTGCTGAAGGGGAGCTGAATGCTGAAGCACGACTTAGATTCAAGGCACTGGAAGATAAAATGAGAGATATCGAGAATCAGAATACTTTGGGTGTTGATATGTCCAAGCTGGGATTAATTGCTGATTTCAAGGTGCCTCCCAAGTTCAAGGTACCTGACTTTGAAAAGTATAAGGGCACCACTTGCCCCCGTGTCCACCTGAGGTCGTACTACAGGAAGATGTCTGCTCATTCCGAAGACGAGAAGTTGCTGATGCACTTCTTCCAAGACAGTCTTTCCGGGCCATCCCTTGAGTGGTACATGAGTCTGGAGCCCACTAGTGTGCGCACATGGAAGGATCTTGCTGAAGCATTTGTGCACCACTACCAATACAACAACGACTTGGCCCCAAACTGAGTCCAGCTGCAGAACCTGTTGCAGAGGAATAATAAAGGGTTTAAGGAATACGCCCAGCGGTGGCGTGAGTTGGCAGCCAGGGTTCAGCCGCCGATGGTTGAACGAGAGCTCGTGCAGATGTTTGTAGCCATCCTCCCAGGGGTTTACTATGAAAAGTTAGTCAGCGGTATGTCTGGGACGTTCTCAGATCTCATTATCACGGGCGAGCACGTCGAAAATGGGATCAAGATCGGGAAAATTCAAGGTGAGTCATCCTCAGCTGGGGGAGGCGGAAAGAAACCTTATGCTGGCAAAAGACGAGAAGGAGAAGCGAGCGCTGTGACCAACGCTCGAAGGAAGGGTAAAGGTCCTCACCAGCAAGTGGCCAGTATAAATATCCCGACAGCTCTGCAGCAGCAGCAGCAACAACCAAATCAACAGGGATACAGGAAGTATCAGAATTGGGCACCTTTGGCGAACCGTCACTTCGAGACACCGCCCATGTCATACGCACAACTGTTACAGACTTTGCTTCATCTACAGTTGATCCAGAAGAGGACGATGGCTCCCATGACAGGAGCACCTCCGCCAGGGTACGATGCGAATGCCACTTGTGAGTTCCACTCAGGGGCACCAGGCCACACAATAGAGAACTGCAAAGCCTTCAAGCATAAGGTGCAAGACATGGTGGATGCCAAGATCATCAACTTCTCCGATAATGTGCCTAATGTCACGAAGAATCCTATGCCGAATCATAGGGGAGGCGGAGTGAATGCCATTATCGAAGACGAGGGTTCGGATTTGTTGACTGACGTCAGAGATCTGAAGACGCCGCTTAGCTTCGTTAAAGCTAAGTTATTGAAGAGAGGGTTCTTTCCAGGTTGCGGAGAGCTATGTATGGATTGTGCCACACGTTCTGATGGATGTGAGTAGTTGGTAGAAGGAATTCAAAGTCTGATGACTGAAGGGATTCTGCAGTTTAGCCGGAGGGCTGAAGATGGGTCAGGAGAGGTAGTGCTGAAGCAGGCCGACGAGGTCGCCACCATCACCATCCCGCGCCGGACGATCACCATTTCTGCGCCCAGACCGCCCACAATTACTATTACCAAAGCTGGGCTGATACCCTTCGAGAGCACTAACGCCGTTCCGTGGCATTATGGGGCTGAAGTCTACTGCAACGGACAGAAGTTGGAGCTAGAACCGTTTGGGTCGACGGCGGAGAACCTTGCGGGAATCAGTGGTATTACTCGCAGCGGAAGAGTGTTTGCACCACCAGAGGTCGTGGCGGATAAAGCGGTCAGAGCTGATGCGGCCGATAAAGGCAAAAGTAAAGTCGTTGAAGAGGTCCCGTGTGGGGTATAAAAAGACTTGCTTGTTAAAGATGCCGAGGAGTATATGCGGTTGATTAAAAAGAGTGACTACAAGATTGTAGATCATCTCCATCAGACGCCCTCGAAGATTTCCATTATAAACCTGTTGCTGTGTTCTGAAGCACACCGCAACGCGCTGCTGAAGGTGTTGAACGCCGCATATGTACCGCAAGAAATATCGATAAATCAACTAGAAGAGGTTGTAGCCCACGTAAATGCTGGAAATGGGCTAGGTTTCACAGACCTAGAGCTGACGCCAAAAGGGACAAATCACAATAGCGCTCTGCACATCTCGATAGAGTGTAGGGGCACGATTATGTCGCACGTATTGGTGGACACGGGTTCGTCACTTAATGTTCTTCCGAAGAAGGCATTAATGAAGTTAGATACTCGTGGAGTGATCTGCACACCCAGTGATCTGGTTGTGAAGGCGTTCGATGGGACTAAACGCCACGTTTTCGGGGAGGTGACCCTGCCAATCCAAGTCGGTCCGGAAACTTTCGTCGCGGTCTTTTATATTATGGACATCATGCTTGCCTACAGTTGTCTCTTGGGCCGGCCGTGGATCCATGCTGCTGGTTCCGTAACCTCCACGTTGCACCAAAACCTCAAATATGTTGTCGGGGGTAGCATCGTAACCGTGTGTGGCGAGGAAGACATAATGGTGAGTCATTTGTCGTCCTTCAAGTACGTGGAAATGGATGGAGAAATCCATGAGACTCTATGCCAAGCGTTCGAAGCCGTCAAAGTGAAGGACGTAGCTCCTGTGGTCACCGAAAAGCCAGAGATGACTCTCTCCTCGTTCAAGGAAGCTCGGGCCATTGTCCAAGCCGGATCTACCCCAGGCTGGGGGCAAATTTTGGAGATACCCAACAAGCAAGATATGTTTGGGTTGGGATATTCTCCTGGAGCTGAAGCTTCTTCTTCTTCTAGCAGTGCGTCTCGAGGTAAAGGGCCGATCCAGTTTACCAGTGGCGGAATGATTTTCGAAAGCATCAACGCGGTGTCTGAAGACAGCAGAGATAGCGACTGTGACCTCGACTCTTGGATCCAGCCAAGCAAGCCAGGCGGGAGCCTCAACAATTGGTCCGTCAAGGATATCATCCAGATGACAAGCAAAGAGTAATGATTTACTTTTTCCAATCATTGTACAACCCTATGTCCTACCCGGGGCATAACGGTTTTATTGTCAGGGCCTTGTTGGATTATGTACATGCATTTTGTTAATAAATCAAGGCGTTTTCTTCGTATTCAAATATTGTGATCTCTGTTATTCCTATTTTATATTTGTTTTGAAAAACAGTAAAATGGCAATGGGGTTTGTGCTAACCTGCACATCCTTATTTAAACTTAACCCTTGTTATTGCAGGATCCACATAACACATGACATCGACTCTGGACCTTCTACATCTCACTTCGACTTCGATTGCCCGATCTATCAAGCCGAAGAAGAGATTGACGAAGACGAAGACCTTCCTGAAGAGTTGGCCCGCTTGTTGAAACAAGAGGAGAAAGTTATTCTGCCTCATGAAGAGGAGATCGAGATCGTGAATCTGGGTTTTGAAGAACTCGTCAGAAACGTCAGGATAGGGGCTGCAATGCAGATTGATGTCAAGCAGAGATTAGTCGAGATGCTAAGAGAGTATAGTGACGTCTTTGCTTGGTCATACAAGGATATGCCCGGACTTGACACGGACATCGTGGTCCACCACTTGCCGCTGCGAGAAGATTGTCCTCCCGTCAAGCAGAAGCTTAGGAGGACGAGACCAGATATGGCCGTCAAGATCAAAGAAGAAGTGCAGAAACAGCTTGATGCTGGCTTCTTAGCGGTCACTACTTACCCTCCGTGGGTCGCCAACATAGTACCTGTACCGAAGAAGGACGGTAAGGTACGCATGTGCGTCGATTATCGGGATTTGAACAGGGCGAGCCCTAAAGATGATTTCCCGCTGCCTCATATCGATGTGTTGGTCGACAACACAACCCATTTCTCCGTGTTTTTGTTCATGGATGGCTTCTCCGGTTACAACCAGATCAAGATGGCGCCGGAGGACATGGAGAAAACGACATTTATCACTCCCTGGGGAACATTTTTCTACAAGGTAATGCCTTTCGGTCTGAAGAACGCAGGGGCCACTTACCAACGAGCTATGGTAACTTTGTTTCATGACATGATTCATCATGAGATTGAAGTCTACGTTGATGACATGATTGCGAAGTCCCAAACGGAGGAGGGACATCTGGTCAATTTGCTGAAGCTTTTTGAGAGGCTTAGGAAGTTCAGGTTGAGGCTGAATCCTAACAAATGTACTTTCGGAGTACAGTCCGGAAAGTTACTGGGGTTCATCGTGAGCGAAAGAGGCATCAAGGTTGATCCTGCGAAAATAAAAGCCATACAAGAGATGCCAGCGCCAAAAACAGAAAAAGAAGTTCGTGGTTTCCTGGGCCGAATAAACTACATTGCAAGGTTTATCTCTCAGCTCACGGCCACGTGTGAACCGATGATCAAGCTTTTAAAGAAAGATCAGGCAATTACCTGGAACGAGGATTGCCAGAAGGCATTCGAAAAGATAAAGCAGCATCTTCAGGAACCTCCAATCTTGATACCCCCAGTGGCTGGACGGTCTTTAATCATGTACTTGACAGTTCTTGAGAATAGTATGGGGTGTGTTCTCGGTCAGCACGATGAGACGGGCAGAAAGGAGCATGCCATTTACTACTTGAGTAAAAAGTTCACTGACTGTGAATCTCGTTACTCGATGCTGGAGAAGACGTGTTGCGCACTAGCCTGGGCTGCCAAACGTTTACGACAGTACATGCTCAATCACACCACCATGCTAATTTCGAAGATGGATCCGATCAAGTACGTCTTTGAGAAGCAGGCTCTTTCGGGCAGGATTGCCAGATAGCAAATGGTGCTGACGGAATATGATATTCAGTACGTGTCCCAGAAGGTCATCAAGGGAAGCGTATTGTCTGATCACCTGGCCGAACAGCCGATCGAGGATTACCAGCCGATGAAATTTGAATTCCCTGATGAGGATATCATGTTTCTCAAAGCGAAGGATTGCGATGAGCCGTTGCCAGACGAGGGGCCAGATAGGAAATCCCAGTGGAAATTGATATTCGATGGGGCAGTTAATTCGTACGGAAATGGTATCAGGGCGATCATTACGACTCCCCACAAATCCCACATCCCGATCACTGCGAGACTGACATTTCCAGTCACCAATAACGAGGCGGAGTACGAAGCATGCATCATGGGTCTAGAAGAGGCAATTGATTTGAGAATCAAGAATCTAGACGTATATGGTGACTCGGCGCTTGTGATCAACCAAATTAAAGGGGAGTGGGAGACTCGTCAATCGAATTTGGTGCCATACATGAACTATGCCAGAAGGCTACTTCCGTTCTTTGATCGAGTGGAACTCCATCATGTGCCCAGAGCAGAAAACCAGATGCCTGATGCCTTAGCCACGTTGGCTTCAATGTATAAAGTCAAATTTTGGAATGAGGCTCCAAGAATTGTCCTTTCCCGTCTTGATAGACCTGCGTTCGTCTTTGCGATCGAGGAAGCCGCCGACGGCAAGCCATGGTTCCATGACATCCAGACTTTCCTTATGACTAAGGAGTATCCTGCGGGTGCGTCAACCCAGGATAAGAAGACTCTGAGGAGGCTGTCTGGAAATTTCTATCTCAATCCTGATGGAGTTTTGTATAAGAGAAACCACGATCTCGTGCTACTCAGATGTGTAGATGAGAAAGAGGCGAGTATGCTCATGGAAGAAGTCCATGAAGGCACATTTGGTACGCACGCCAGCGGGCATGCTATGACGAGAAAGATCCTGAGAGCAGGATACTACTGGCTAACGATGGAATCGGATTGCTTTAAATTCGCGAAGAGATGTCATAAATGCCAGATTTATGCTGATAAAGTTCATGTGCCGCCGTGCCCGTTAAATGTCATGTCCTTCCCGTGGCCGTTCTCCAGGTGGGGCATCAACATGATAGGCAAGATCGAGCCCACTGCGTCTAACGGTCATCGCTTCATTCTAGTAGCTATCGACTACTTCACCAAGTGGGTGGAGGCAGCCTCATACGCTAATGTGACCAAGCAGGTGGTGGCTAAATTCATAAAGAGGGACATCATCTGTCGTTACGGAATTCCCGAGCGGATCATTACTGATAATGGTTCGAATCTGAATAACAAGATGATGAAGGAGTTGTGCCAGAGTTTCAAGATTGAACACCACAACTCATCTCCTTACCGGCCGAAGATGAATGGCGTCGTTGAAGCGGCCAATAAGAACATAAAGAAGATTGTTCAGAAGATGGTTGTGACCTACAAAGATTGGCACGAGATGCTGCCATTTGCACTGCACGATTATCGTACGACAGTACGTACGTCAACCGGGGCAACTCCTTTCTCCTTGGTGTACGGTATGGAAGCTGTCTCACCGTTAGAAGTGGAGATCCCTTATTTACGAGTTTTGGTTGATGTGAAACTCGACGAGGCAGAATGGATTACGAACCGACTGAACCAACTCAGCCTGATGGACGAGAAGAGGTTAGAATCGATTGCACATGGTCGTCTATACCAAAGCCGAATGAAGAAAGCTTATGATAAGAAGGTGCATCCTAGACGCTTTCAGACGGGTGATCTCGTCCTGAAGAAGATTCTTCCTCCACACTCCGATCACCGGGGCAAGTGGACTCCGAATTACGAAGGTCCGTACGTCGTCAGCAAGGTCTTCTCGGGAGGAGCTTTGTTGTTATCCACGATGGATGGTGAAGATTTTGCATCCCCGGTGAACGCGGACGCAGTTAAAAAATACTTTGCTTGAAAGCGACCCGCTGGACAGTAAAAAGAGAGTCCAGGCAAAAATGGGGCATCCCGGCGAACCATAAAAAAGGAAAAAGGTTCGGGCAAAAATTAGGGATATAAATTGAAAAAATGTACACCCGCAAAGTCGAAAACCCGGATGGGCGACTTTGGCAAAAAAGGGTATCCCGGTGAACTGAAAACCCGCAAAGGGCGGTTCACGCAAAAGTTAGGGATTTGAAAAAGCAAATGACTGCGTTCCGCGTGTGGACTTTCTTTGTTTAGTGGTTTGGAAGACCTGAGGGCCGTTTATCTGAATCAATCTCTTCTGAAGCTGAAGCGTCGGAGAAGTATCGAAGTCGAGTGGGTCATAGAGGGATCAACTCATGGTGTTCGTCTACGCCTTGTTGCCGACATTTGTATATACTGATGTATATTTATGTTTTATTTTTCGCGCGGCTTCCTCATTCCAGGAGCTTGCATCTGTTGTAAAACATTTTTACGCATTCAGGGGTTTGTTATCAATGAAATGCATACTATTCAGCAATTCTGTTTGTCTGTTTAGCATTTATCTGTTTTGTTTGTGAAAAAGAACGCCGATGTTTTTGATAAAATGCGCATACATAAACTTACTGGCCTAGGCCACTGATTGTTAAAACAATGAATTACTTAAACAGTGTCACAAGATGATAACCTTGATAGGTCCCTTTGAGAAGGGTATCTTGTCTGTTTGTTTGTGTTGTTACAGGTGTAGCATATTCCAGATAGTGCGCCGTGCGTATCTCCAAGCAGGATGATTCCTCTTTCTCCAGCAAAGTTCAGCAGCCTCTCCCCGCAGAGTCTGAACGCGAGATCGTAAGCATTGATATGTCTCCCCAGGCAGAGAAGATTCTCTCCCCAATCAGACGCATCCTGAAGGAACGTCATCTCCTCAGCTGAGTCACACCGAAGTGTGCAGCAACTGATGGTGCCAGACTGAAGTCTCCAGCGGAATTGAGATTCCCCACAGAGTCGTACTCTCCCTCGAAGCCGGATGATTCCTTCTTCCCCAGAGGAATTGAGATTCCCCACATAGTCGTACTCTTCAGCAAGCAGAATGATTTCTCCTTCCTCAGCCGAGTTTGCAGATACCCAAGAGATCCGAGTCCTTGGAAGCCGCTAGGGCCATAATTGGTTTTCCCCAGTGGAATGTTGAATAGCTGATGCTGTGTTTCCCCGCCAGAGTCGTTATCTCCAGGGAAGTAGCCGTGAAGGCCGTGCAGTTTACTCCCGCGATTGACATCGCTTTCCCTCAACAGGTCCAGGTTCTAGTAGAACTTCGTCCCCCTGTGGCAGTCAACTGAAGTTCACTTCCCCTGCGGAGTCCAATAGAGATTGGCGTGACCTTGTAGTCCTCAGCAGGATGATTCCCCTATCTGAGTGGTTCTTTCTCCTTGACAGGAGGATTTTCCCTTCAACATTTATTTTGTTAACGGGATCGCATCATTTTGCATGATTGCATAGCATTTATCATAAACGCGTAGCATTTCCGCCGTGTGGAGCATGGCGCCATTGCCGAAGCATATGCATAATAAGCATGATACAGGTTGTTACCGTTCTTGTTTTGCAGGTGTTCCGCCGCAGAATTGATTGCTCAAGATGATTCTTGAGTTCCCCAGCGAAGTCTTCTTGCTCAAGATGATTCTTGAATTCTCCAGCAAGGCCGTTTGCTTAAGATGATTCTTAAGACTCCAGTACAGTCGCCAGAGTTGGTTGCTCAAGTTGATACTTAGAGTCCCCGACAGAGTGTTTCCTCAGGATGATTCCTGAAATCTCCAGCAGGGTTATCGGTTCAAGATGATTCTTGAAGCCCCTGGCGGAGTTACTTGTCCAAGATGATTCTTGAAGTCCTCAGCAGAGTTGAGTCATCCAGAATGATTTCTAGATCCCCGAAGCGGAGTTACTTGATAGTTCTCCAGAATCCCCAGTGGAGATGCGTCATCCCCAACAGGTTTCTGACCAGCGAAGTTGAAACTTCCCTCGAAGACTTCATGATTGAAGTCCGGCCGCGTTAACAAAGCGGTTCTCTCAGCTGACGCGGAGTGCCTGATGGCAGAAGTTTGGGTATCCCCAACTGGTTCATGATTGACCAAGAATCCTACTCCCGACTTACTGATGAAGTACGGCTGATGCCCGAAAATTCTTTGAGTGCCCGATGGCATGATCAACATGATTGTTGACCTGATGAGCCCCGAGGAATCTTGATGCCTGATGGCATGATCGACCATGTATTACTGGTTACCGTGTGACCAATTCTCCAGCTAGTTGCCGTGCAGCTATTACATCAGTTCTCGAAGATTTGTTCCCGTCAGAGTACCGTGTACTTGTGCAGTTGAAAAATTTCCGGGTTTATCGGTATTCAACCGTCTTGCACCTTGATTGGCTGAGAGTTGTTAGCTCCTCACCCAGTCAGGTTCAAGCCATTTGAATAGGGGCAACTGTTGCACCCTAAAATTTGACCAACATTTCTTTAACTAGCTTGTGTTCACTAGCATTATCATCTGCTTTTCATTGATATGTGTGCAGTATATCAAGAGGTATGACTACCAATCAAGAGCTATACAATACTTTGAAGCTAGCCAAGAAGGTTATTCAAATGTTCAAAGGTTGATATCTTTGTCAGAGAAGTTGAAAGATCCTCAGAAAGATTGGTTGAAACCAAGGTTGTGTGCCTCATAACTTGAGAGTTGTGGGGGCTCCTCAGATGATTCTGAGGCTATGAGGATGGTCTTGAAGCTTTTAGAGAGATTATGAGATGTATTGAAAGCCATCATGAGGCCTAGAGAGGTCATTGTACAAGAATAAGAAGACTCAGCCATGAGTGGTATAATTAGGGTTTGACTGGGTCAACCCTAGGTCAACTGATGATTTGGAGAGGGTTGAGACCTAATCCAAGAGCCATGTGATCATGGATGGATGCATTGAGATGCTATAAGGATGATTCCTAGATCAACTCATCATGATTGAGGAGTTTGAGAAGTTTCAAGCTAGGGTTTCTAAGGCTTGATAGTGTAAAATCCCCTAGTTTGATCCCTATCTTCAAGGTAGTTTAACTCAAGATGTGATTGTCATATCATCTTACCCCCAACATGAATGTTGTAGAGCTTGTTCTTAGCTTTAATTTGAGTACTAGAAGTCCTTGATAGGATTTGTAGAGCTCAAGTTATGACTTTGACAAGTTACAGGTCATCTGAGGTATGTGAATCTGGTGCCTTGAAAGTCACCCAACTTGCATCCAACTTTTTCCCAAGAAGGATGATTCCTATTAACTTTTGGTCAACATGAATGTTTTTCCTCATCTTCTTATGTTTCTAGAGAGTACTATAAGTCCTTGATAGGATTTATAGAACTCAACTTATGGCTTTGACAAGTCAAGGGCATTTTGGTCATTTGGGGATTATAGGTCATTTCAAGCATAAGGCCATAACTCCTATTTCCAAGCTTCAAATGGGAAAATCTTCAACATCAAACTTGCTTAAAATGATGTTTTAAGGCTAGTAAGGAGGTCATGAGATGTTGTAAAGGCTTGTAGCTCAAAGTTGCAAAAATGACCTAAAATCGTAGCATAAGTTAAATAAGTTCAAGTTGGAAATTGAAATTTCCAAGTTACACATCCAAACCATGGCATATAATAGGTCATTTTGACTCTAAAAGACATTATAAAAACAATGGTTCAGCCAGTTTTTTGAATTGAAGCCTAGATCATGGGGTTGCTTTGGAAAATGCTTGCTTGCATAATAAGGTACAAATGCAAAACTCAAGGAAAGGCAATGTACAAGCTAGTAAAGTGTTTTAACACATCCTATATCTCACTTAAGGAGATTTTCAAGTCAAGGCAAGTTGCTGCAAGGGCTATGGCATGAGATGATACATGAGATGGATGAATTCATAAACTCATGACATGAGAATTCCAATTTCTCATTGGATGATTCCAGATGGTTCTAGTTGAGTCTAAACCATCCTATATAGTGTATAGAACTTGCTCAGATGCAAGGTTGGTGAGAGATTTGAGAGAAGAGAGAGATATCCATTTCACTTGCTTCCATTGCAAGTTGAAATCAAATTCTACATTCTGATTCATTTCCATTACTTCTTTCAATCCAAACACATTCCCTTGATCACACTGAAGCTGTGCAGACCAAATTGAAGGAAAAACCATGGAGAATTGAAGAGCTAGCTTTTGGATTTTGAAGGTTGCAAGTCACAATCGGATTTGGAGATTCAAGCTTTCTTGGTCCAATCTTTTGCAAACAGAAGCTTTATCATCATTCAAGGATCGATTCTGAAGAGTTTGAGAGCTTGAAGTGGAGGATTACCCTATCTGGTGTTCAAGATTTGACAGGTTAGTAAACTTTCTTCTACACCATGATTTAAGCATGATTAGCAAGAATTGTTAGGTTAGAACGGTTAGAGACCGTTAGGTGATGGATTCTGGGAAGTTTGGGATCAATTGGTGAGGTTTCAGTTGGTGACACCATTTTTGTTTTGACCAAGAACATGAGATATAGTGAGCTATAGCATGAGTTGGATATCAAGAATTAACCAGGGTGAGGTGGTGATCATTCTGAGGTAATTAATTTCAAGAATTGTTGAAGTTGATGTCTGAGCTTATTTTTGATCTTGGATCGGGTTTGGAGATTTAGGGCACTTCAATTGATTCTAAGGCCATGGCTGTGATCAGAATGAAATTTAGAATGGATTAGGGTTTGGAATCATGGCTTTTGGTTGAGTTTGGATGGAGTTCGAATTGGGGTTTTGAGCTCTGCAACTATGGAGCTTTCCCTCCATTTCCATGGCTGAAGGAAGAAGATAACCCCAGGGCCGTTGGATGAGGCGAAGACTTGTTGACTCTATCTGGATCCCACGGCCACGATCTATTCTCATGTTTGAAGAGAAATCTGAAGACATGATGAAACGAGGCGTTTCATTAAACATTCGTTTTGGGCTTAAGTGATGAGTTTGATAACCACACCCCCATTCATGGCCCAGTGAGATGTTGAACTGGATTTTGTTACTTTTCACACCGTATCCTTTTCTTTTTCTTTATAATTTCTGAAATGATTTTCTGATGGAAACTGGGCCTGGCGCGCATTGATATCCCCACCCCCATTTTGAGCCCATCTGGAATTTGTACTGAATATAATTGCTATCTGCACCAAGGTTTTATCATTTTAATTTCTTTTTCTCCATTTTTCATTAATCTTTGAAAAATCATAATAAATATAAAAATGATGATTTTTTTATGGGGATTTTTTCTCCCATTTCATGTTCATGTCTAGAAAATTATAAAATCAAAATATTTGCATTTCATGCATTTTTAATATTTTTTTGTGTATTTTCTCTTTTAATAGCATTTTAATTCTTTTATGTTGATGCATAGATTTGTAGAATTTTGTTTAGCTAGTTCCCTTTGAATTTTTAGGCCACTCTTTTTAGGATAGTTATATTAGTACTTAAGCTCCCCTCTGGATTTATTCCATAATTTTGTGATTAATTTTAGGTTAGTTTTGATTAGACGGTTTTAGGTTGTGTAGAATTAGGTCAATCCTTAACACAGGTCCACAATAACACTAGAATTTTGGGTTTCTAGGTCAAGTTAGATATTGGGACATATAGAGTATTAAGGGTAGGTATATAGGATCCCCTAGAAATTATATTAGATTTTAATATGATAGTATACTATTTTTAAGTGATTTTTGTAGTTGATGGTTGTTTGTGTTGCCCTTGTGGGCTTGTATTTTTGTTTGCCTTGCTTTGAGGGTTTGTGCTTGGCTTGGTGGGCTTGGTCTTGCTTTGAGGAGCATGGAGGAGCATAGTAGAAGACTTGAAGATTGATTGAGGAGCTTGAGAGCTTGAGAATCTTGTTTGTTTTGTTGTTGTTTTAGGGTTAGGGATTAGGAAGAGCTTAGACTTAGTTGACTCCTTTCTCAAACATGGATGGTATCTTTCACCTCCATTCCTCCCTATGATTCAAAGTCCTTCTATGGTATTCACCTCTCTCCTTAGGAGGGATAAGTGATGGTACCTAGGAAGTAGAACTTTTGAGGGAACCATTCTCCTGATGTTAAACCCTTATAGGTCACCTTGGGTGATCAATAAGCAGTTTAACACCCCAGTTTATCCAGTTAAGTGATTTCATCTGGTTTGAGTATCTTGAGAGATGTTGGGCTTGAAGAGGAAGACTTCATTGAAGAGTGTGGAAGAGGATGATTCTTTGAGCATTGCCATTGCAGCTGAAGCTGGAAGAGCAAGAGCAAGTTGATACTTGAAGACCCAATGAAGATCCAGTAAAGACTGAATGAAGAGCTGAGGCTTAAAAATTGAAGGATGAAGTTGATACTTCTAAGTGATTAAAGGTTACTCTGAGAAGCTGAAGCTTGCAGGAAGAGAAGACCAAGTTGAGATTGGTAAAGCAAAGAGAGCTGAAGCTTGAAGATCAAGTTGATACTTAGGAAGAGGATTCAATTGAGACTGACTGAAGAGCTGAGGCTTGAGGGACAAAGGATAAGTTGATACTTACTTTGAAGCTTGAAGATCAAAGGAAGTTGATACTTGCTTTGAAGCTTGGAGATCCTGAAGGAATCAAGTTGGTACTTGTGATTAACAGTGAAGCCTGAAGGTGGAACTGATTAAGGAGCTGAAGCTTAGAGAAGAGAAGATAAGTTGAAACTTATGTGGAAGGGTTGAAACCTGGAGAAGCAAATTGATATTTATCAAGAGTGATGGAAGTATGAAGACTAAGTTGCTGTTAGAAGAGCTGAGGCTTGGGGAGAGAGGAGTTGATCTGCTTTCTTGTCTGTTTTTCTATATTGATGTGCCTTGTTTGATTTGCTTGATGCATTAGAATAAGTCCATATCTAGACTAACTTTAATCTAGGAGCATGATTGCACTAGAGGTTGAGTTGCTCCCTCTGCTTGTATTGTTACTGTATGGCTTTGCTTGAGGGTATTCAGTAGAGCCCAGCTCCCTTGCCCATGTGGTTTGTTTTGCTTGATAGCATGTTATTTCATCTGTATGATTGCAGTTTACTGTATTTTGCTTGATAGCATGTTTTATTTCAGTATGATTACTGTTATTCATTCTGGCTTGAGGTTGAGATGAGCTTGTGGAGGTTGATGCCCCACACACATTTCCTCTCTCACTTGCATTGCATGCATTTTACAAGCTGTTTACTGTTTAAGCTGATGCTTTACCTGTTTCTGTGTATCATTGACATGATCCCTTAGGACTCTCATTTCCTTTGATAAGGAATTGATGATAGAACTTTATGTTGAAACCCATGCATGATAACTTCTAGGAGTTCCCTGTTCAAACCTCAACCATAGGATGAATCCTTGGCATGACAAAAGTAGGACTTGATAGTCTCCCCGTAGTTGAGCCTGTTCTCTTCTCATCTCAAAACAGCTTAAGATACAGTAATCATGAATGATTTCTTTCGTATGTTACGAGCCTTAAGCTATCTGAGAAAGGATTGTGGGAGAGTTTCTTTTCCACAGTCTAGATGTTTAGTATGGTACCCTTTGGGTGACATGCGACGCATTCACTCTCAGGTCATAGTCTCTAGTGCGATTGAAATTGCAAACACAATAAAAAACACTTCTTCCGTAAAACACAGAAAATAATGCGTAATGTCCCGAACTACGTAAGCTTTGATCTCTCATACCTGTTGAGAGTACGTAGGCATAATACTGATGTATTGGCGAGCTACCTTCCCCATAACCCGTCGTAGGTCGAACTACGTTGACTTTGATTTCTCGTTCTCTGATGGGAATACGTAGGCATAAAGTGCGACGCTTTGCCGAGTCATTTTCTTTTCTGTGTAAGCCAGCCTTGATAGGTAGATAGATAAAACTAACCTGTCCAGTAAACACAACAAGCATGGATCCCGTCGAGTACGACGGACGTGAGGGGTGCTAATACCTTCCCCTTGCGTAACCGACTCCCGAACCCAGACAATGGTTGCGACGACCTTGTCTTACCCTTTTTCGTTAGGTTTTTACGATCGTTTCCTTTCCCGTTCCGAGGGATAAATAACGAAAGGTGGTGACTCTTCTGTTCTGCCGGCACCTTATTTTCGCGTAAGCGACAGCGGCACATGATGCAATTCCACCTTGTCAAAGAAAGGCAACAATCTCCTTGCATAGTTCATATATGGTATCAAATTGGGCTGACGTGTCTCCCATTCTCCTTTAATCTGATTCACCACTAGAGCTGAGTCTCCATATACATCCAGATGTTTGATTCGCAAATTAATAGCTTCTTCAAGACCCATGGTGCAAGCCTCGTATTCAGCCTCGTTATTGGTAACCGGAAAGGTCAATCGAGCAGTAAATGGGATATGCGACCCATGGGGAGTAGTAATAATTGCACCTATTCCGCTACCGTAAGAATTTACAGCTCCGTCAAATATTAACTGCCATTTGGAACCCAACTCTGGTCCTTCGTCCAGCAACGGTTCCTCACAATCTTTCATCTTCAGGTACATGATATCCTCGTCAGGAAAATCAAACCTCATCGATTGGTAGTCCTCAACAGGCTGCTCCGCAAGGTACTCTGAAAAGACGCTACCTTTAATAGCCTTTTGCGAGACATACTGAATATCATATTCGGTTAACACCATCTGCCATCGGGCAATTCTTCCGGAGAGTGCTTGCTTCTCGAACACGTATTTGATTGGATCCATCTTTGAAATGAGCAGGGTTGTATGATTTAGCATGTATTGCCTCAAACATTTGGCGGCCCAGGCTAGCGCACAACACGTTTTTTCGAGCATTGAGTATCGAGACTCACAGTCAGTAAACTTCTTACTCAAATAATAGATCACATGCTCTTTACGTCCTGTCTCGTCGTGTTGACCGAGAACGCAACCCATACTTTCCTCAAGAACTGTCAAATACATAATCAAAGGTCTCCCGGCCACTGGGGGTATCAAAACAGGAGGTTCCTGCAAGTATTCTTTTATCTTGTCGAACGCCTTTTGACAATTTTCATTCCAGGTCACAACCTGGTCCTTTTTCAACAACTTGAATATCGGTTCGCATGTCGCAGTTAGGTGAGATATGAACCGAGCGATGTAGTTCAACCTCCCTAAGAATCCACGCACTTCTTTTTCTATTTTAGGCGTCGGCATTTCTTGTATTGCTTTTATTTTCGCAGGATCAACCTCTATTTCTTTTTTGCTCACGATAAACCCCAGCAGTTTACCCGATCTCACCCCGAAGGTGCACTTGTTAGGGTTCAGTCTCAGCCTGAACTTCCTAAGCCTCTTGAACAATTTCAGCAGATTAACCAAATGATCCTCCTCCATCTGGGATTTGGCAATCATATCATCAACATAAACCTCGATCTCTTTATGCATCATGTCATGAAAGAGAGTCGTCATAGCATGTTGATATGTTGCCCCAGCGTTCTTCAATCCGAAGGGCATCACTTTGTAACAAAATGTTACCCAGGGAGTAATAAAAGTAGTCTTCTCCATGTCTTCTGGAGCCATTTTGATCTGATTATAGCCCGAGAAGCCATCCATGAAGGAGAATACGGAGAATTGAGCAGTGTTATCAACCAGCACATCGATATGAGGAAGTGGAAAGTCATCTTTCGGGCTCGCCCTATTCAAATCACGGTAGTCTACGCACATTCTCACTTTCCCGTCTTTCTTTGGCACTGGCACAATATTAGCGACCCATGAGGGATATTTTGTAACAGCTAGGAAACCAGCATCCCACTGTTTTTGAACTTCCTCCTTAATCTTCACAGCCATGTCCGGCCTAGTTCTTCGGAGTTTCTGCTTAACCGGCGGGCATTCTTCTTTTAATGGCAGACGGTGAACAACCATATCTGTATCCAACCCCAGCATGCCCTCGTATGACCAAGCAAATACATCACTGTACTCTTTGAGCATCTTAACCAATCTTTGCTTGATGTCGCTTTGCAGCGCAGCCCCTATACGGATGTTCCTTTCAACCCCTTCCGACCCCAGATTGATAATCTCGATGACCTCCTCATGAGGCAGAATGATTCTTTCTTCTTGTTTCAATAACCAGGTCAGCTCTTCTGGCACTTTGCCATCTTCGACAATCTCTTCCTCAGCCTGAAATACCGGGTGCTCGAAGTCAAAGTGAGTCATAGGCGGTTCATAGATGTCATCTGAAATAGTAATCCTGCAAAGGAAATGGTTAAATGCTTCAAAACGCGTATAAAGCAAATAACCACGTTGCCATTTTATTGTAAAAGATAAAAACAGGAAAAACAGGGATCATAACATTTGTATATGAAAAAACGCCTTTATTCATGATTAAATAATGTACTGTACATAACCAAATGGCCCTAAGCAAAATTACGATGCCCCGAGCAGGGCACCGGATTATTCAACAATTAATAAAAAAAAGCATTACTGTTTAGTTGTCACAGGAACAGTTTCCTAGATAGACCAATTGCAGAGACTTTGTCTTGGCACGCTTGGCTTGATCCATGCGTCCATATCACAGTCGTTATCTCCTTCCTCAGAATCGGAAACAGCATTGATAGTCTCGAAGCTCACCCCGCTCGGTGTAATGGTTATCGGTCCTCTGAACTCGGGCGCTCCTGAAGAGGATGCTGATGAAGAAGGATGATATCTGAGTCCGAACCTGTCATTCTTTACGGGAATTTCCAACACCTGACCCCAACCCTTGGTTTGGCCTGCCTGTACTAGAGCCTGAGCCTCTTTGTACGATGACACCGCCACATCTGACATCTTGGGCACTGGAGCTTTGTCTTTAATCTTCAGCCCTTCAAATGCTTGACAGGGTGTCTCATGAATCTCGCCGTCGACCTCCACGTACCTGAATGAAGACAGATGGCTAACCAGAATGTCTTCTTCTCCACAAATAGTGACGACACTATCCCCCACCATATACTTCAACTTTTGGTGCAACGTGGATGTGACTGCCCCAGCAGCATAAATCCATGGGCGCCCAAGGAGGCAACTATACGCTGGCTGGATGTCCATTATATAGAATTCAGTTTTAAAAATTTCCGGCCCCACCTGCAATGGTAATGTTATCGATCCGAAAACTGACCTCCTCGTTCCATCAAACGCCCTTACCACTAAATCACTGGGTGTGCAGAGAATCCCCCTGATGTCCAACTTCATCATGGCTTTCTTTGGTAGCACATTCAGGGAAGACCCAGTATCCACTAAAACATGGGACATGACCGTGCCCCGGCATTCTACTAATACATGCAGCGCCATATTATGCTCTCTCCCTCTTGGAGTCAGATTATAATCTGTAAAGCCCAAACTGTGCCCTGCATTAACATGCGCCATCACCCCTTCTAATTAGTTAACCGAAACGTCTTGAGGAACGAATGACGTGTCTAGGATCTTCAGCAAAGCGTTCCGATGGGCCTCGGAACATAATAGCAGTGGCAAGATTGAGATCTTTGATGGCGTTTGCTGGAGGTGCTCCACAATTTTATAATCACTTTTACGGATGAGCCTTGTTGCACCCCAAAATTTGACCAACATTTCATTACCTAGCTTATGTTTCATTTCATTCACATTAGCATTATCATTTGCATTTCATTGACATGTATGCAGGAGATCAAGATATATGAGTACCAATCAAGAGCTATACAAGACTATGAAGCTAGCTAAGAAGCTTATTCAAGTGTTCAGGGGTTGATATCCTTTCCAGAGAAGATAAAAGATTCTCAGAGAGAGTGGTTGAAACCAAGAGGGTGTGCCTCCTAGCTTGAGAGTTGTGGAAAGACCTCAGATGATTCTGAAGCCATGAAGAAGGTCTTTAAGCCTTGAGAGAGCTCATGAGATGTCTTGAAAGCCATCATGAGGCCTAGACAAGTCATTGTGCAAGATCAAGAAGGCTCAGCCATGATTGGTGCAATTAGGGTTTGATTGGGTCAACCCTAGGTCAACTGATGATTTGGAGAGGGTTGAGACCTAATCCAAGAGCCATGTGATCATGGATTGATGCATTGAGGTTATATAAGGATGATTCCAAGGTCAACTCATCATGATTAAAGAGTTGGAGAAGTTTCAAGCTAGGGTTTCTAAGGCTTGATAGTGTAAAATCCCCTAGTTTGACCCCTATCTTCAAGGCAGTTTAGCCCAAGATGTGATTGTCATCTAATCTTTCCCTCAAAATGAATGTTGTAGAGCTTATTCTTAGCTTTAATTTGAGTGATATAAGTCCTTGATAGGATTTGTAGAACTCAAGTTATGACTTTGACAAGTTACAGGTCATCTGAGGTATGTGAATTTGGGGGCTTGAAAGTTACCCAACTTGCATCAAGCTTTTTCCCAAGAAGGATGATTCCTATGGGCTTTTGGTAAACATGAATGTTGTTCCTTATCCTCTTAGCTTTCTAGAGAGTACTAGAAGTCCTTTATAGGATTTGTGGAACTCAAGTTATGGCTTTGACAAGTCAAGGGCATTTTGGTCATTTGGAGATTACAGGTCATTTCAATCATAAGGCCATAACTCCTATTTCCAAGCTTCAAATGGGAAAATGTTCAACATCAAACTTGTTCAAAATGATGTTTTAAGGCTAGTAAGGAGGTCATGAGATGGTGGAAATGCTTGTAGCTCAAAGTTGCAAAAATGACCTAAAATAAGGGCATAAGTTAAATAAACCAAAGTTGGAAATTGATATTTTCAACCTACACATCCAAACCATGGCATGTAATATATCATTTTGACTCTAGAAAACATTTTTAGAACATTGGTTTAGCCACATTTTTGAGTTGAGATTCAATTTGGGGACTTGCTTTGAAAAGTGGTTACTTGCATATTAAGTAACATTTGCAAAACATATAATCAAGGCATGAGCAAGGCCCTTGGCAAGCTAAACACTTTAAAAATGTCACTAGGGGAGAAATTGGAAGTGAATGAGGGTGGTTCCAAGCTGCAAACAAAATTATGCATATCATGAGATGTGTTTGAAAATCTCATGACATGAGAAGTGGAAACTCTCATTAGAAGGATCTAGAGGGTTCTAGATCACTCATACATCATCTATATATTGAGTAGAGATGATCCAATGCAAAGGTTGGTGATGATTGAAGGAGAAAGCATAGATTGAGATTGAAATTCCATAGCTTGCAATTGAATTCTGTTTCACCAAATTCTTCACTTTCCATCCATTTTCTTGATTGAAACTTCTTCCATGGATGCTAAGGAGTGATTCCAGATCATAATCTAAGAGAATTCGTGGCTGAATCGTGTATGAGCAAGTGAATATTTCCACCTGCAACTCACCATCAGGTTTCAAGATTTAGGAGCTCTCAACCGGTTCTTTTGCATACAGAAGCAAGGTAAAGGTTCATTGATCGTGTCTGAAAGATTAGAGAGCTTGATTTGAAGGTTTAGGGCATCTGTTCATCCAAGATTTTCAGGTTGGTAACTTTCTTCCTCTAGCATGATTTAGGTAGAATCAAGATGAATTAAGGTGTTAGATTCATTGTAAAATGGTGTAGGAATGATTTCAGATAGTTAATTGGAGAATTAGTGACAAAATAGGTGCGTTACCATTTTCGGTTGAGAATTGGATATGGTGAATCTTGAGGATTTAGGTTAAATTAAGGGCATGAATAAGTTCGTGGCACAATTTGGGATAAGTTTCATGTATTGACCATTTGCAATGGAGGCTCCTAGAGAGAATTAGGGTTGAGGAAGATGACTGGAGCACCACCGGTGGTGGCCGAAGCTGGGCGCGAAGTTGCAGAGGTTTGAAAGGTAGGAGATGACTCTGGGACCATCAGATCTTGGTTGGACCTTTGACTAGAAGCTCATCCAACGGCCACGTTTTAAACTTAGTTTGTGAAGGACCTGAAGAAATGAAACGCATCGTTTCATTTAATCAGTGGTTTTGGGCTTAATGAATTAACCACTATCCACACCCCCTGATGGCCCAACCCATGGTTTGAACTGATTCTGTTTGCTATTTGCACCGCGCGTGTGGTTATTTTTATTTGATTTTCTTTAATTTTTCATTTTATACATGGTTCTTGTTAAATTCATAATAAATTGAGAATTAATCCAATTAATCCCATTCTTTTTGCATTTTACTCATGATTGAGTCTAGTATTTTTTAGAGAAAAAAATATTTTCATTTCATGCATTTTCTGATTTTATGGGAATTTTACATTTTAATTGATATTAAAATGGTTATGTTTGATGCATAATTTTGTGGAATTTTGTTTGGTCATGTGGTGATGATTTTGATCCTAATTTTTTGTGTGTGATTAGGTTAGACATGTATGCTACCATAGTATTTTTCTCACATTTTTGTGATGAAAATAGGTGTGCTTTCTAGATTGATATTTAGGTGCATCCTTTTAGGGTATTAGGTTTAGTACCTCATAATGTAGAATTTATTTCTAGGTCTAATTTGATGGTTTGATCTCGAAAATTAATATGGTAGAGTCATGATTGACCTAGGTTCCCATAGATATTTTTGTAGGATTTTACAATTGGTTTTAGTATTTTAGTTAGGACTAACTTTAGTACTAGGTTGTAGGTGATCCTAACTTACTAATTCAACTAGTTTAACTTCTCTAGTTCCCTTAGATTAGGGTTTTGCATGGTTTGCCTTTGGTTGCAAGTTGAAGACAAGGTGAGGATGCTTGAAGTTGCTTGGAGCTTGGATCTGCTTGTGCCTGAAGGTATCTGATGAAGATGTAGGAGATAGGAGCCATAGGAAGAGCCTTATAGTTAGAATGATTTCTTTCACAAACATGGAAAGCATCTTGTGCTTCCATTCCTCCCAATGACTAAAAGTCCTTCCAAGATATTCACATCCCTCCTTTGGAGGGATGAGTGGCTTTATCTGAGAAGTAGAACTTTGAGGGAACCAGTCTCTCATAATGATGAACCCTTGTAGGCTTCCTTTGGTTGTCAGTAAGCTGTTTATCATTTCCACTCATTCTGTTAAATCAATTGTCTTCTGGTTTGAGTATCTTGAAAGATGTTGGACTTGAGTTTGAAGATGAGGACTTCATTGAAGAGTGTGGAAGAGGATGATTCCTTGAGCATTGCCATTTCAGCTGAAGCTTGAAGAGCTTGAAGACCAAGTTGATACTTGAAGACCCAATGGAGATTGAATGAAGAGCTGAGGCTTGAAAAAGAATTGAATGATAAAGTTGACACTTCCAGATGATTGAAGATTACTCTGAGAAGCTGAAGCTTGTAGGAGAAGATGACCAAGTTGAGACTGGTAAAGCAAAGAGAGCTGAAGCTTGAGGACTAAGTTGATACTTATGAAGAAGATTCAGTTGATATTGAGTGTGGAGCTGAGGCTTGAGGAATAAAGGACAAGTTGATACTTGTACATTGATGCTTGGAGAGCCTGAAGGAATCAAGTTGATACTTGTAGTTAAGAGTGAAGCCTGAAGGTGGAACTGACAGAAGAGCTGAAGCTTGGAGAAGAGAGAGCAAGTTGATACTTATGTTTAATGGTTTGGAACCCTGGAGAAGCAAGTTGATATTTGTCATGGAAGATGATAGCCTTGAAGGGTGATTGAAGCCTGAAGACTGAGTTGCTGTCAGAAGAGCTGAAGCTTGAAATTGAAGAAGGAGTTGTTGATCTGCTTTCTTTCTTGTCTGTTTTCTTTTCTGTGCTGATGTGCCTTGTTTGACTTGCTTGATGCATTAGAATAAGTTCATATCTAGACTGACTTTAAGCTAGGAGCATGATTGCACTAGAGGTTGAGTTGCTCCCTCTGCTTGTATTGTTACTGTATGGCTTTGCTTGCGGGTATTCGGTAGAGCCCTGCTCCCTTGCCCATGTGGTTTATTTTGCTTGATAGCATTTTATTTCATTTCTTCTGTATGATTGCAGTTTACTGTATTTTGCTTGACAACACTTTATTTTATGATTACTGTTATTCATTCTGGCTTGAGGTTGAGATGAGCATGTGGAGGCTGCTGCCCCACACACACTTCCTCCCTCACTTGCATTGCATGTATTTTACAGTCGTTTACTATTTACTGTTTAAGCTGATGATTTATCTGTTTCTGTTTATCATTGATATGATCCCATAGGAGTCTCACTTCCTTTGATAAGAAAGTGATGATAGAACTTTAGGTTGAAACCTATGCATGATAACTTCTAGGAGTTCCCTGTTTCAAACTTCAACTATAGGATCAATCCTTGGCATGACAACAGTAGGACTTGATAGTCTCCCCGTAGTTGAGCTTGTTCTCTTCTCATCTCAAAACAGCTTAAGATACAGTAATCATGAATGATTTCTTTCGTACGTTACGAGCCTTAAGCTATCTGATAAAGGATTGTTGGGGAGTTTCTTTACAACAGTGTGGATGTTTAGTATGGCACCCTTTGGGTGACATGCGACGCATTCACTCTCAGGTCATAGTCTTTAGTGCGATTGAAATTGCAAACACAATAAAAAACACTTCTTCCGTAAAAGACAGAAAACAAACTTCAAACCTTTTTGCCCCGTGGGCCTATAATTCAAAGGAAAGCTTTTCTGAAGAAAAGAGTGTCGTTAAACTTCAGCGCCACCGCAAACAGACTTTGTCCCTAACTGCTGGAACTGCTGTTTAACCCTACTCGATAAAACAGATGAATCTGAATCCCCGTAATGCGTATTAGCCCGAACTACGTAAGCTCTGATCTCTCATACATGTTGAGAGTACGTAGGCACAATACTGATGTATTGGCGAGCCACCTTCCCCATAACTCGTAGTAGGTCGAACTACGTTGACTCTGATTTCTCATTCTCTCATGAGAATACGTAGGCATAAAGTGTGACGCTTTGCCGAGTCATTTTCTTTTCTTTTTAAGCCAGCCTTGATAGGTAGATAGATAAACAAACTCGTCCAGTAAACACAGCAAGCGTGGATCCCGTCGAGTACGACGGACGTGAGGGGTGCTAATACCTTCCCCTTGCATCACCGACTCTCGAACCCAGAAAATGGTTGCGATGACCTTGTCTTATACCCTTTTCGTCAGGTTTTTCCGATCGTTTCCTTTCCCATTCTGAGGGATAAATAACGAAAGGTGGCGACTCTTCTGTTTTTCCGGCACCTTATTTTCGTGGTAGCGACAGCTGGCGACTCTGCTGGAGACTCTTGATAGTTTCCTAGGGATCCAACGTCCTGAATGCGAGTCAGTTTGGGGATCCGACGTCCCCTGCGAGAGTCAATCCTAGCGCTTGTATGATTACTTGTTGGGTTGTGTTTATTTATCGCATTTTATTTTCCGCACTTTATTTTCAGTATGATATGATTATCTGTGCTGTTGTGGAGGGGCATTCTGATGAGTGAGAAGCCAGACCCAGGCTTGAGTGAACATAGCATTAGTTGTGGAAATTAGTGGGCGCGTGCTTGCTTGGGAGACACTAGTGTCTCATGAAATCCATGCTCAGACGAGGTTCTCCCGGTTGACTTCTTTTTCAACCCTTTGGGTTGAGGGGGTTGTTGGTTTGGAGGACTGTCGACTCTGGGGACCGATCATTTGGGATTCAGCCGAGTGAGGCCACTTCATGAGCTGGTGGTGCCACACCTTCTGGGTATCGTATCACCCCTCTTGAATGTCTGTGACGCTGATGACCGCATAGGATGCCGAACTTGAGTCAGTTTAGGTCCATACCTGTGAGCAGGGTTGGGTTTATTGTAGGAAACTTTGACCTTCAGACTACCTGGTTTTCTTGATAGTGAATCAGTTTTGTTGGTACCTGAGGTTCTCATCATCAGATATATGATTGTTCTTGACGGAGCAGAGCTTTAGTCCTGTATCAAAGGACCTTATATTCAGAGATGTGTATTTGTTCTTGATAGAGCAGGTTTTGATTGCGATCAGAGGGTCTTTATTATCAGATGATTGTTCTTGACAGAGCAGAGTTTTGGTCCTGTATCAGAGGACCTTGTCTTCAGATATATGTGTGTTCTTGATAGAGCTGGTTTATGGTTGGGATCTGAGGATCTCATCTGCAGATGTATGTTTGTTCTTGACAGAGCAGAGTTTTTGGTCCTGTATCAGAGGTCCTTATTATCAGACGTTTGTTCTTGACAGAGCAGATTTGTGTTTCGATACCAGGGTTTTCTTCTTATCAGAGATAGTGGTTGTTCTTGATAGAGCAGGATTATGGTTTTGTTGACACAGAATCTCCACAGCACAATTGTCTTGATCTCCTGCTGCATGATTGCATTTTACATTGCTTTGCATACTCATTTGCATTTTATTAACGTGTGTCTGTGTTGCAGGTACCGTTTCCCCCGATTCAGGATTTCTGGCCTTCTGTTGTATTGTTATGGGTTCTCTGAGGAAGACCGTGGCTTACAAGCTCCCTGCCCCTGATGTGGTCCAGCTGACTGGTTTGATTGCTTTAGCAGATGATTCTGTAAGAGATGAGTTCAGAAAATCTTACGGCAAATTGCTCAGTTTGGTTCGTAAACCTTCTGCGTTCGAGTTGAATGGGTTGCACGCTCTGATGCAGTTCTACGATCCTCCGTTGAGATGCTTTACTTTCCGGGATTTTGTTCTCGCGCCCACACTAGAGGAATATGTTGATTTGTTAGGTGTGCCTATCAGGAGGCAGATGCCTTTTGTTCATATGGATGCTGAGCCTAATCTGGCTAGTCTAGCTCCGTCACTTCATCTGGATGCCTCCGAGTTGGTGTTGTCTAGTTGGAACAAGGTTCCCGGTTTCTCCTTGCAGTTCTTAGTGGGAAAGGCTCAGCAGTGCGCCAAAGACGGATGTTGGGTCGTGTTCAACGCCATTCTCGCCCTGTGCATATATGGCATCATTCTGTTCCCCAATATGCCCGACTTTGTAGACTTCGACGCATTCCGCATCTTTGCATCAGGGAATCTAGTCCGTACCTTGATAGGAGATGTCTACCATTCCATCCACTACAAAAACGAGAACAGGAGGGGCAAGAATGTTTCGTGTTGTGTGCCCTTGCTTTATAAATGGCTTGATAGTCATCTACCCAAGAGGGGTCCCTTTGCTTCGTCTGCAGCCACAGCTGAGTGGTCCGAGCGTTTGATGAGTCTATCTGCAGAGGATATTGCCTGGTTTTACAGAGATAGGTTGGGTACCGAGATTATTTTCAGCTGCAGCGGGTTTCCGAACGTGCCTTTGATAGGCAGGAAGGGATGTATAAACTATAATTCGTCTTTGCTAGTCCGGCAGTTCGCGTATGCTTTGAGAGCTCCGCCGAAGGATGAAGACGTGCAGGAATCTCTGTACCTCACTGGTCTTCTAGAGGGGGATATGTTATCTAAGCTTCGGCGCGCTTGGAATGGTATCAGTAAGAAGGGAAAACCATTGCTGGGGAGAAGCAATAGTCAAGCCTACCCTCTGTATGTGGCATGAATCAGAGCCAGAGCAGATGCTATAGGGATGTCGTTTCCTCCTGCAAAGCCAGAAAGCCCTCCGGTGGTCGAAGAGCCCACCACTGTGCCTATTCAGCAGCATAATCAGGTGTTAGCCGAGAGAGATGAGCCGAGAAAGGCAAACGAAGAACTGGAGAAAGAATTGGCTCAACTCAGAAGCGAGAGAAACGAAGCTGTTCATTCCTTCAAAAGGCAGACCGAACTTGTGAACCAGCTAGGTACAAATTTGACTAAGCAGATAGCCGAGCGTGAACGCATGGGTCGAGACTTCAAAGCTATCAACGATGTACTGGCCACAAAGAAGCAGCACTTGGACGAAGCGTATCGGAGGATATCCAAGTTCAATCAGCACTGGAAAGCCTCCCTAGCCAACAGGAAAGAGCGGGAGGATAAGCTGATGCAACAGATTTCCAAGCCGTACTTGACTATTGGTATTCCTTTTGATTGATCATTGTTGTATGCTGATCATCACCAGGCTTGTTGGTTGAGGTCATGCTATTGATTCATCTTGTATTCACTGACGTGGTGTACTGCCTTGATGGGCTTTCTTCATATATATGAGATATTATTTCCATGATTGGACTCGGACTTCTTATTATCAGCACTGGCACTCAGGCACTAGGATCGGGGGAAATCTCCCTAACGCACAGACACACGTTTGCATTTGCATGAAGCATGCATAACGAGCACTTTGTCATTTTTTCCTAACCCTTTTGTGTTTTTAGGTTGTTTCAGGTTGTGCCAGGATTGATCAGAGACCTATCCACCGCTATCCGACCAGAGCAAATCAAACCAGAATCATGGAGCAAGTGCAAACTGATGTTCAGGAACTCCGCGAAAGAATGGATCGCTTCATGGAGCTCATGCAAGCGGTCTCCAATGGCCAGGATCAGCTCAGAACCTTGGTTCAGCATCTGATTTCAAGGGTCGATAGCAATGGCGTACTCCATGGTGGGACCGTGCCTACCCCTCCACCTGTTGAAACTCCTCAGAATGGCGTCCCCGTGACCGGGGGGAACGACAGTGCCAACGGCAATGTGATAGCTAACATGGGACTCAACGGCAATACGACGGGCGTCGGTAATGGGAATCTTGAAGCTAACGTCAATGTTGGGCTTGGCAACGGCACGGTGGGTGTTGGAAATCTGCTTGGGCCTCAGCCGTGGTTAGAAGACCGCCAAGACGATGTGTTCTCTCAGAGAGGTGCTGAAGGGGAGCTGACTGCTGAAGCACGGCTAAGGTTCAAGGCACTCGAGGATAAGATGAGAAATATCGAGAACCAGAACACCCTGGGCGTTGATATGTCCAAGTTGGGACTGATTGCTGATTTCAAGGTGCCTCCCAAGTTCAAGGTACCTGACTTTGAAAAGTACAAGGGCACCACTTGCCCTCGCGTCCACCTGAGATCATATTACAGAAAAATGTCAGCTCATTCTGATGACGAGAAGTTGCTGATGCACTTCTCTCAGGACAGTCTGTCCGGACCCTCCCTCGAATGGTACATGAGTCGGGAACCTACCAGTGTGCGCACGTGGAAGGACCTTGCTGAAGCATTTGTGCACCACTACCAATACAACAGTGACTTGGCCCTGAACCGAGTCCAACTGCAGAATCTGTCGCAAAGGAACAACGAAGGGTTTAAGGAATACGCCCAGCGGTGGCGTGAATTGGCAGCCAGGGTTCAACCACCGATGGTTGAACGTGAGCTTGTGCAGATGTTCGTAGCCACCCTCCCAGGGGTTTACTACGAGAAATTGGTCAGCGGCATGTCCGGAACCTTCTCAGATCTCATTATCACGGGTGAGCACATCGAAAATGGGATCAAACTGGGGAAAATTCAAGGTGATTCATCCTCAGCGGGAGGAGGCGGAAAGAAACCTTATGGTGGCAAAAGACGGGAAGGAGAAACGAGCGTTGTGTCCACGCTCGAAGGAAGGGTAAAGGCCCTCACCAGCAGGTGGCCAGCATAACTATCCCGGCAGTTCAATAGCCACAGCAGCAGCAGTAGCAGCAGCAGCAACCGAATCAACAAGGGTACTGAAAGTATCAGAATAGGGCACCTCTGTCGAGCCGTCACCTCGAGACACCGCCCATGTCGTACGCACAACTATTGCAGACTTTGCTTCAGCTATAGTTGATCCAGAAAAGAACCCTGGCTGCCTTGACAGGGGCACCTCCGCCAGGCTATGACGCGAATGCAACTTGTGAGTTTCACTCAGGGGCACCAGGCCACACAATAGAGAATTGCAAAGCCTTCAAGCACAAGGTGCAGGACATGGTGGATGCTAAGATCATCAACTTCTCAGATAATGTGCCAAATGTCACGAAGAACCCTATGCCGAATCATAGGGGAGGTGGAGTAAATGCCATTATTGAAGACGAGAGTTTGGATTTGTTGACTGACGTCAGAGATCTGAAGACGCCGCTTAGCTTCGTTAAAGCTAAGCTGGTGAAAAGAGGTTTCTTTCCAGGTTGCAGAGAGTTGTGTATGGGTTGTGCGACAAGTCCTGATGGATGTGAACAGTTGATAGAGGGGATTCAAAGTCTGATGACCGAAGGAATCCTGCAATTTAGCCGAAGGGCCGAAAGAGGATCGGGAGAGGTAATGCTAAAGCAAGATGATGAGGTTGCCACCATCACCATCCCTCGCCAGACGATAACTATTTCTGCACCCAGACCGCCCACGATTACCATCACCAAAGCGGGGCCGATACCCTTCGAAAGCACTAATGTTGTCCCATGGAATTATGGGGCAGAAGTCTACTGCAACAGACAGAAGTTGGAACTGGAACCATATGGTTCGTCTATGGAGAACCTTGCGGGAATCAGCGGTATCACTCGCAGTGGAAGAGTGTTTGCACCACCAGAGGTCGTGGTGGACAAAGCGGACAGAGCTGATGCAACCGATAAAGGGAAAAGTAAAGTCGTTGAAGAGATCCCTCGTGGGGTAGAAAAAGACTTACTTGTCAAAGACGCCGAAGAGTTTATGCGGTTGATTAAAAAGAGTGACTACAAGATCGTGGATCATCTCCATCAGACACCCTCGAAGATTTCCATCCTGAATTTGTTGTTGTGTTCTGAAGCACACCGCAACGCACTGCTGAAGGTGTTGAACGCCTTATATGTACCGCAGGAAATATCGGTAAACCAGCTAGAAGAGGTCGTAGCCCACGTGAATGCTGGAAACGGGCTAGGGTTCACTGACCTAGAGCTGACGTCGAAGGGGAGGAACCACAATAGCACCCTGCACATCTCGATAGAGTGTAGGGGAACGATTATGTCGCATGTGTTGGTAGACACAGGGTCGTCGCTCAATGTTCTTCCGAAGAAGGCATTGATGAAGTTGGATACTCGTGGGGTGATTTGCATACCTAGTGATCTGGTTGTGAAGGCGTTCGATGGAACCAAACGCCATGTTTTCGGGGAGGTGACCCTGCTAATCCAAGTGGGGCCGGAAACATTTGACGCGATCTTTTACATTATGGACATCATGCCTGCCTACAGCTGTCTCTTGGGCGGGCCATGGATCCATGCTGCTGGAGCCGTGACCTCCATGTTGCACCAGAAACTCAAGTATGCTGTCGGGGGTATCATCGTGACCGTTTGCGGCGAGGAAGATATAATGGTGAGCCATTTGTCGTCCTTCAAGTATGTTGAGATGGATGGGGAAATCCACGAAACCCTATGCCAAGCGTTCGAATCTGTTAAAGTCAAGGACGTAGCTCCTGTAGTCACTGAAAAGCCAGAGATGACTCTCTCCTCCTTCAAGGAAGCTCGGGCCGTTGTCCAAGCTGGATCTGGCCCAGGCTGGGGGCGAATTTTGGAGATACCTAACAAGCAAGACAAGTTTGGGTTGGGATATTCTCCTGGAGCTGAAGCCTCCTCTTCTAGCAGTGCGTCGCGAGGTAAAGGGCTGATCCAGTTTACTAGCGGCGGGGTGATATTTGAAAGCATCAACACAGTGTCTGAAGACAGCGGAGATAGCGACTGTGACCTCGACTCTTGGATCCAGCCAAGCAAGCCAGGCGAGAGCCTCAACAACTGGTCCGTCAAGGATATCATCCAGATGACAAGCGAAGAGTAATGATTTACTTTTTCCAATCATTGTACAACCCTATGTCCTACTCGGGGCATAGAGGTTTTATTGTCAGGGCCTTGTTTGATTGTGTACATGCATTTTCTCAATAAATCAAAAGGCGTTTTTCTTCGTATTCAAATATTGTGATCTCTGTTATTCCTGTTTTATATTTGTTTTGAAAAACAATAAAATGGAAATGAGGTTTGTGCTAACCTGCATATCCTTGTTTTAAGCTTAACCCTTGTTATTGCAGGATCCACATAGCAGATGACATCGACTCTGGACCTTCTACGGCTCACTTCGACATCGATTTCCCGATCTATCAAGCTGAAGAAGAGATTGAGGAAGACGAAGACCTTTCTGAAGAGTTGGCCCGCTTGTTGAAGCAAGAAGAGAAAGTTATTCTGCCTCATGAAGAGGAGATCGAGATTGTGAATCTGGGTTCTGAAGAACTAGTCAGGAACATCAGGATAGGGGCTGCATTGCAGAGTGATGTCAAGCGAAGATTGGTCGAGATGCTAAGAGAGTATAGTGACGTCTTTGCTTGGTCATACGAAGATATGCCCGGACTTGATACTGACATCGTGGTCCACCACTTGCCGCTGCGAGAAGATTGTTCTCCCGTTAAGCAGAAGCTTAGAAGGACGCGACCATATATGGCCGTTAAGATCAAAGAAGAAGTGCAAAAGCAGCTTGATGCTGGCTTCTTAGCGGTCACTACTTACCCTCCGTGGGTCGCCAACATAGTGCTTGTACCGAAGAAGGATGGTAAGGTACGAATGTGGGTCGATTATCGGGATTTGAATAAGGCGAGCCCTAAAGATGATTTCCCGCTGCCTCATATTGATGTGTTGGTCGACAATACAGCTCAGTTCTTCGTGTTTTCGTTCATGGATGGCTTCTCCGGTTACAATCAGATCAAGATGGCGCCGGAGGACATGGAGAAAACGACGTTTATCACTCCCTAGGGAACATTTTGCTACAAGGTAATGCCTTTCGGTCTGAAGAACGCAGGAGCCACTTACCAATGAGCAATGGTTACTTTGTTTCATGATATGATTCATCATGAGATTGAAGTCTATGTTGATGACATGATTGCGAAGTCCCAAACGGAGGAGGGACATCTGGTCAATTTGCTGAAGCTTTTTGAGAGGCTTAGGAAGTTCAGGCTGAGGCTGAATCCTAACAAGTGTACTTTTGGAGTACGGTCCGGAAAGTTACTGGGGTTTATCGTGAGTGAAAGAGGCATCGAGGTTGATCCTGCGAAGATTAAAGCGATACAAGAAATGCCAATGCCAAAAATAGAAAAAGAAGTTCGTGGTTTCCTGGGCAGAATAAACTACATTGCAAGGTTTATCTCTCAGCTCACGACCACGTGTGAACCGATGTTCAAACTGTTAAAGAAAGATCAGGCGATTATCTGGAACGAGGATTGCCAGAAGGAATTCGATAAGATAAAACAGTATCTACAGGAACCTCCAATCTTGATACCCCCAGTGGCCGGACGACCCTTAATCATGTACTTGACCGTTCTTGAGAATAGTATGGGGTGTGTTCTCGGTCAGCACGACGAGACGGGCAGAAAGGAGCATGCCATTTACTACTTGAGTAAAAAGTTCACAGATTGTGAATCTCGTTACTCGATGCTGGAGAAAACGTGTTGTGCACTAGCCTGGGCTGCCAAACGTTTACGACAGTACATGCTCAACCACACCACCATGCTAATTTCGAAGATGGATCCGATCAAGTACGTCTTCGAGAAGCAAGCGCTTTCGGGCAGGATTGCCAGATGGCAAATGGTGTTGTCAGAGTATGATATTCAGTACGTGTCCCAGAAGGCCATCAGGGAAGCGTATTGTCTGAATACCTTGCCGAACAGCCGATCGAAGATTACCAGCCGATGAAATTTGAATTCCCTGATGAGGATATCATGTTTCTCAAAGCAAAGGATTGCGATGAACCGTTGCCCGACGAGGGGCCAGATAGAAAATCCCAGTGGAAATTGATATTTGACGGGGCGGTTAATTCTTATGAAAGTGGCATTGGGGTGATCATCACGACTCCCCACGGATCCCATATCCGATTCATTGCGAGACTGACGTTTCCGGTCACCAATAATGAAGCGGAGTACGAAGCATGCATCATGGGTCTAGAAGAGGCAATTGATTTGAAAATCAAGAACCTAGACGTATATGGTGACTCGGCGCTTGTGATCAATCAGATTAAAGGGGAGTGGGAGACTCGTCAATCGAATTTGGTGCCGTACATGAATTATGCCAGAAGGCTACTTCCGTTCTTTGATCGAGTGGAACTCCATCATGTGCCTAGAGCGGAAAATCAGATGGCTGATGCCTTAGCCACGTTGGCTTCAATGTATAAAGTCAATTTTTGGAATGAAGCTCCAAGAATTGTCCTTTCTCGTCTTGATAGACCTGCATTCGTCTTTGCAATCGAGGAAGCCTCCGACGGCAAGCCATGGTTCCATGAGGTCTCCTTCTCTGAATACCCAAGGTCGAACCTTTTTGTCAAAACCTTTCTTCATTCTTTGTTGGTATAACTGACCATGACATAAAGCTGCCATTCTTTTTTTCCGATTAGATTCAGTTCATCGTGTCTGCTTTGACACCACTCAGCTTCTGTTAGCTTGGATTCCATCAATATTTTTATTGACGGGATCTCAACCTCTATGGGGAGCACTGCTTCCATTCCATATACTAAAGAGAAATGGGTTGCTTTAGTTGAAGTGCGGGCGGATGTGCGATAACCGTGAAGAGTAAATGGTAGCATCTTGTGCCAATATTTATAGGTTAAAACCATCTTTTGAATGATCTTTTGATATTTTTGTTAGCTGACTCTACTGCTCCATTCATCTTTGGTCGGTAAGGAGATGAGTTATGGTGTTTAGTTTTGAACTCGACATATAATTCTTTCATTATCTTGTTGTTCATGTTAGTTACATTATCAATATTGATCTGGCTTGGAACACCATAATGGCAGATGATATTGTTTTTGATAAATTGGACAACCACTTGTTTGGTCACGTTGGCATATGATACTGCTTTGACCCATTTGGTGAAGTAATCAATGGCTACCAGGATGAAACGATGTCCATTTGAGGCTCTGGGTTCAATCATGAAAATCATATTGATTCCCCATATAGAAAAAGGCCACGGAGATAAGAGAGCTTTGAGATGCGTTGGCGGCACATGAATCTTGTCAGCGTATATCTGACACTTGTGACACTTCCTCATGTACTTGTAACAATCAGATTCCGTTGTCAACCAATAACATCCTGCTCTTAGGATTTCTCTTGCCATTGTATGCCCATTGACATGAGTTCTAAAGGATCCTTCATGAATCTCTTTCATTAGCATGTCTGCTTCGTGTTTGTCCATGCATATTAGAAAATCGAAGTTTCTTTTGTAGAGTACATCATTGTTCGAGAAAAAATTTCCAACCAGTCTTCTAAGAGTCTTCCTATCATTTCTTGATGCCCCCGGTGGGTACTCCTGTATTTTAAGGATGCACTTGATATCATGGTACCATGGTTTATCATCAATGACTGCCTCTATTGTGAATGTGTAAGTGGGCCTATCGAGGCACATTATCTCAATCTTGGGCACATCGTTCCATCAAGTCACATTAATCATGGAGGATAGAGTAGCCAGTGCATCAGCCATGTGGTTTTCTTCATGAGGTATGTGATGAAACTCAATCTTGTTTAAAAAAGGTAACAACCTTCTTGCGTAATCTTTGTAGGGAATTAGTCTAACTTGACATGTGTCCCACTCTCCTTTGATCTGATTTATAACCAGAGCTGAGTCTCCATACACATCCCAGCTCTTTATCCTTAAGTTAATAGCTTCTTCGAGACCCATGATACAAGCTTCATATTTAGCCTCATTGTTGGTACATTTGAATGTCAACCTGGCGGTGAAAGGAATATGGTTACCCTAAGGTGTAATAATGATTGCCCCAATTTTTTTTCCATAAGCGTTGACAGCTACGTCGAGTATTAATCTCTATTGGGATCCTGGCTCTGGCCCTTCGCTTGGTAGCAGTTCATCACAGTCTTTCATCTTTAGGTACATTACATCTTCATATGGGAATTCAAATTTGATTGATTCCTGATCGTCAATCGTTTGATGAGCCAAATCATCGGCTATAATACTTCCTTTGACGACTTTCTGAGCATAATACTCGTATTCTGATAACATATGCCAACGGGAAATCCCCCCTGTTAAAGCAGGCTTTTCAAAGACATACTTGATTGGATACATTTTAGATATTAACCAAGTAGTGTGATAAATCATGTACTGGAAAAGACATTTAGCTTCCTAAGCTAGAGTGCATCAAGTTTTCTCAAGCATAGTGTATCGAGTTTCGCAGTCCGTGAACTTCATTCTTAAGTAATAAATGGCAGACTCTTTTCTTTTGTTTTCGTCTTGTTGGCTAAGCACACAGCCCATGGAGTCTTCCAAGACTATTAGATAGATGATCAGTGGTCTTTCTTCCAGTAGAGGGGATAAAATAGGTGGATTTAGCAGATATTCTTTATTGTTGTCAAAAGCTTTTGGGAAATCCTCTGTCCATACACAACTTTGGTTCTTTTTGGGTAGTTTGAAGATCGGTGCGCATGTACTGGTCATGAGGAATATGAATCTTGAGATGTAATTCAGACGTCCTAAAAATCCTCTTGTTTTTCAGTGTTTGGAGAAGGCATTTCTCGAATGGCCTTGACCTTGTTAAGATCAACCTCAATTCCTTTTTGGCTGACGATGAATCCCAAGAGCTTTCCTGAACGAACACCGAATGTACATTTGTTAGGATTCAAGCAGAGTTTTTATTTTCTCAGCCGCTGAAATAACTTTGATAGGTGTTCCACATGTTCTTCTTCTGTTTTAGATTTGGCAATCATGTCATCGACGTACATTTCAACTTCTTTGTGCATCATGTCGTGAAACAGAGTTGTCATAGCCCTTTGATAAGTGGCTCCTGCGTTCTTCAAACCAAACGACATTACTTTGTAACAAAAGGTGCCCCATGGGGTGATGAATAAAATTTTTCCATATCTTTCGATGCCATTTTGATTTGGTTATAGCCCAAGAATCCGTCCATGAAGGAGAATACTCTGAATTTTGTTGTGCTGTCAACCAACATTTCAATGTGGGGTAGAGGGAAGTCATCCTTTGGACTTGCCTTATTTTAATTTTTGTAGTCTACGCACATTCTGACTTTTCCGTCTTTCTTGGGAACTAGCACTATGTTGGCTAGCCATTGAAGATATTCTGAGGTGGCAAGGAAACCTGCATCAATTTGTTTTTGTACATTTTCCTTAATTTTGACAGCCATATATGGATGAGTCCTTCTTAATTTTTGTTTGACCGAAGGTCACTATGGCTTCAGTGGTAAGTAATGTTCCACGATGTTGGTATCCAACCCTGGCATATCCTGGTAGGACCAACCAAACACATCTAGAAATTCTTTAAGCAGCTCTATCAGACTCTTTCTAACATTTGTACTGAGTAGTGCTCCAATTTCAATTTCTTTTCTCTCCTTTTCTGAACCCAAATTGACTATTTCCAATGGTTCTTTGTAAGGTTGAATGGATTCTTCCTCATGTATGACTAATCGAGAGATCTCATCTGGAATTTCTTCGTCGAATATTGGAAACTCAAAGTTGGGAGAAGGCATTGGATCATACGTTTCAATGGGGTTTAAAACAAATAATCTGCATAACGTGATGATTCCTTTTTTAGAAAAGATAGAGAGAATGCAAAAGTGTGTGCAGTGGTATTTTTTTTTAAAACATTTATTTTTATTTTGGGTTGTTTTAGATGATTGCCATTTTTTGAAATAGAAAAAAGTGAAAATAACAATGAATGCATGAATTCAGAAGACATTCTTATTTATGATTTGTCGATTCACAAACCCTATGAACAAAACTCTTTCGCTCTGGGCGAAGCGAAGAGGGACATTTACAGAAAAGCAAGCCCTATAAAACATCCTTTTCACTTGGGCAAAGTGACAGGTCAAAAAATAGACAGAGTTATTACTTTGATTTATGAATGATATTCGGGACATCAACCGCGACCCAATTGCGACGAACTCCTCTATGGATCACAAAGTCTGGTATTTTTCTCCCAGGATTATCTTCAGCAATGACACTGATTTCTGGTGTAGTTAGATTACTAGAGTCTTCTTCACATGCAGAGTTATCATAAAAGGACTCTTCTATGGTGTTGCACCCTAAAATTTGACCAACCGGGTCCCGCATCTGGTCCTTGTTTCGACGCATTTCGCATTCGCATTTGCATACTGCATATAGTGCATTTTCTCAATCATGGTGATTTTATCGGGATTATAGCCCTGCCATTGCTTTTCGGGTATCTCAGACCAGTTCGAATAATCGGAGGTCACTTTGAGAAGTCGCGCGCTTCTTGGGCGTTTTCAGTTTATGCAGTGATTTTTGAGATTTTGGGTATCTGGTTATTGTTTTGCTTCGATCTGGTCTCGCGCTCTCTTTTATATTGATTATTTGCCTTTGTCTGCATTTTTTAGAATTTAATAGCTTCTTGTAGATTTTAAATAGGCTTTATAGAGTTTTTAGAATTTAAATAGACTTTCTTTATATTTTAAATAGATTTTAAATAGAATTTTAGAATTTAAATAGAACGTTACCATTTTACTAATAAATAGATTTCCTAATATAGAATATAGTTTTCTTAAATAGTTTTAATAGCTTTTAATATTTTTTATAATATAGATTTTCCCTTATTAAATAAATAGGTTTTTTTTAGGATATAATGTTTTAGAACAATAAATAATAGCGTTAATAGAAATTAAATGATTTTTCAATTTTAGATATAGATAATATAGTTTTTTTCATAGAATATTAATAGTTTTTTAATAGTTGTAATTCTTTTTAGAATATTAGGGTTTAGATAGATTTTTAATCATTTTAATAGAAGAATATAGTTTTTTTCTTAATCATAGATTTTCTTTTAAAGAAATAATATAGTTTTTTTTTAATAGAAGTTTTATAGAGTTTAATAGGTATATAGAATATAGATTTTTCATTTTTATAAATGGATAGATTTTTCTTTAATAGATATTATAGAATAATGTAGAGTTTTCTTTTAATAGATTTACTTTTATAGAAGTTTAATTAGTGGAGTTATTAGAGTTTTTAGCTTAATCTTTTAGATTAGGGAATTATTAGAGTTGTTAGAAATTAATTGGAATTTATCATTTTGTTTAGTTGGTAATTGGGATTTATAGAAATTAATTAGAGTAGTCTTAATGTTCATATTAGTTAATTGAGTTTTAAATAAGTAATTAGGTTTAGTTCTTAATTAGGTTTTAATTGGTAATCATCTTAATTCAGTATTTTTTTTGGGTTTCTTTTTGTGATTTTCGTGTGGGCCCAATCAGGTGAAGCCCAGTTCGCAGGTCCACAAAATCCATTCACTTCAGCAAAGTCTAGAATAATCCAGAAAAAGCCAGATCCTTATATAAATTCAGCCTCCACGTGTGAAGCTAAGGAGAGGACCCCACGTTATTCAACACACGCACGCCACCTCACGTTTCCCTTCATTCCCTTAGTGCCACGCCACACGCACGTGGCGCACATGCATCCATTGCCTCCACCCACGCTGCCACGTATCACCTCACCATCCTCCTCACCGGCCGGCATGCATGGCCGGCGGCCACCGCAACTACCGCCGGAGAAATCAACAACCCAGAAAATCCCAGAACTTCATCTCTTTTCATCATCGTTCATCTTCCACCTTCATCTTCCATAATCAACAAACCCAGAAAAATTCCAGATTCCGATCAAACTTCATCTTCCTCCTCTCATCATCACCTTCAATCTTCATCACAAAGGACACCATTCAATATCCAGATCTAAACGCCGGAGAACACCAACAACCCTCAAATCACCATAATTTCCAGTTCCCGATCATCATCATCATCGGTGTTCATCCAACATCCTTCAAGTTCATCATGATCCAGGGTTCTTCAAACATCCAGTGCGTTCTTCAAAACTAACCAACCTTCAAGATTCTGCAAAGAACGTTCATCGTTCTTCGTCAAAGTTCATCAATACCGTTTCCAGATTACAGATCCACGCGCATCTCAACAAGTTCTTCCAAGAAACCTCAAGATCCGGATTCTCCAGGCACCGATCTTCAACAAGAGTGTTCTTCGTAACCTTCAAGAGCTTCATCATTTTCCAGATGAATATTCAACGACTCATCAACAGTTCTTCAAGACACTCCAAGAACTCCATCATCAGAAAATCACCAGAAACGCGATCTTCATCGTTCACCAATTCAAGAACAAATTCCAAAAACAAACTCTCAAGAACGCATGTGTAGTTTCATCCGGTGTTCTTCGTTTTACTGGAGATCTTCAAGGCCTTCAAACATTCATCCAAAGTCTTCAACGATCTTCAAAGCAGCTTCTCCAGATTTTTTTCAAGACCTTCAAATGTTCATCCAAACTCGTTGTTGGGGATCTGAGGAAGAGGAGCTTCAGGAGGAAGAATTGTTTTGGGACGGTGAGGTCTTTGTGGGAGAAGATGTGTCCCAGCAAGAAGGGGAAATGGTGAGAGAGATTAGAGAGAGGGGAGACAGAGGAGCTTGGTCGGCGGCGCCGTGAGAGAGGGAGAAAGAAGGAGACATTAGGGTTTCTCAGAGTGAAGGAAAGGAAGGAGATGGATCGGGAGGAATTTGGGCCTCAAGCCCAATGGATTTGGATTCGCACCTCCAATTCCTTCGCCACACCCCCTCCGTTTTTTTTCCTTTGAAAGACTTTGGGCCTGAGCCCAATGCGGAATCACCAAACTAACACCCCGTTTCACCACATACACCCCCCCTCCGTTTCCTGTGTTACTGATTGGGCTGGGCCCAATTTCATTTGCTGTTTTTTGTTACCATATCACCACATACACCCCCCCTTTATTTTCTTTTCTTTTATATTTTTTTATATATATAGTTTTATGGAAAAAAAAGAAATGAAAAAAGAAATTATTGAAAAGAAAAATATAGAAAAAAGATATTGAAAAAAAAGAGAAAGAAATATATAGAAAAAAATATAAAAAAAAGATATGAAAAATATTTTGAAAGGAAAAAAGGAGAAAATAGTTAAAAAGAGAAAAAGAGATGAAAAGAAATAGAGAAAAAAGAGAGAAAAATATATAAAAAATATTGAAAAAGAAAAGGAGAAAGAATGTGAAAAATATTGAAATAGAAAAAGAAAGATATGAAAAAAGAAGAAAATAGAAGTATGAAAAAGAGAAAAAAATATTAGATGTAATATTTTTTAGAGTATATTTTCTTCACAGAGTTTATTTTGCCATTTTTAGAGATAGAATTAGACGTCCACTTGTTAGGGGACTATTTTTTGTTCGATTTTCCAGCATAGGATAGGATAGTACTTCCTAGGAGTTTATTTTCAGTGTTCAATCATTGTAATCATTTTTCAGAGATTAATAAAACGAGATTTGAGCTGTGGTCCCGAAAGTAGCCGAACTACAGCTGCTCTGATTCCTCGTACCAGACGAGGATATGTAGGCATAGGATGCGATATCCTAGCGAGCACACTAACGACTAACTTTTGTTCTCTCGCTGCTGTGCGATCGAGACTTTCCCGCTGACGACTAATTGTTACCCTTTTTTCTCTCTTGCCCGAGTGCATTTGAGACCAGACCGTAGTTTTTCCCATAGGTTCCCGTACCTTTGAAACCAGTTTAATTTCTCACTGCTGTGTGAGAATACCCCGGTTAGCCGTAGTTGGCCTGAACTACGTCAGCTCTGATCTTCCATGCAGTGTGGAAGTACGTAGGCACAAGACGCGAAGTCTTGGCGAGCAATTTTCCCCGTAGTCCCGAACTACGTTGACTCTGACTTTCTCTCTTGAGAATACGTAGGCATAGAGTGCGACGCTCTATCGAGTCAATTCCTTTCCGTTTAGATTTAGCAGCCGTAGATAGATTATTTTTGCATCCTGTAGACAACCCAAGCAAGCATGGATCCCGTCGAGTACGACGGACATGAGGGGTGCTAATACCTTCCCCTTGCGTAACCGACTCCCGAACCCAGGTTTTGGTTGCGATGACCATACCTTTCCCCGTTTTTTGCGAGGTTTACTTCGAGCGTTTCCTTTCCCTCCGTTGGGATAAATAACGCACGGTGGCGACTCTTCTGTCAGCCGGCGCCGATTTTCGCAGTAGCGACAGCTGGCGACTCTGCTGGGGACCCAACGTCCCCTGGCTGCTAAGGACTGCGATAGTTCTTATGCATTTGGGATCCAACGTCCCTTAAGAGAGTCAATCCTAGCGCTTGTTTTCCCGTCGAGGATTTTGTATGGAATTATATTTCTGACCTTTATTTTCAGCATTATATATATTGGTTATTATTGTTGTATTGTGGGGTGTGACGGGTGTTCTTTGATTGAGAGATAAGTCGGACCTGGGCTTGAGTGCACCTTAGACTTAGAGTAGAGATTAGTGGGCGCGTACCAGCTTTGCTTGTATTAGTGTCCCGCGAAATCTACGCTCAGACGAGGTTCTTCTGGTTGGCCTCTTGTCCCACCCTTTGGGTGGCTCGGGTTGCTGGTTAGTTGGATTGTCGACTCTGGGAACCGATCATTTGGAAGTTAGCTAAGTGAGGCCTCTTCAAGACTTGATGATGCCACTCCTTCTGGGAATCGTATCGTCAGTTTTGAAAGTCTGTGACGCTGACGACCGCATAGGATGCCGTACCTTGTCAGATATAGGTCCACGCCTGTGAGTGGGGGGGGGGGTTTGCAGGAAACTTGACTTCCAACCTACCCGTTATTTTGATCTTCTCTTCAGAGCGACCGTACTCCGTCAGCAGTGCAGTAGTATTCAGAGATTATGTGGGGGCTGTGATCTCGTCATTTGCTGCATCTTGCATATCATGTGCATATCAGTGTTGCATCATGTCGCATATCATCCTCCAGTTAGCCAGAGTTCTGATCCAGCCTTTGTTTCCTGATGGTGATTACCCGGAGTTTCGATTGAGCAACTGTTGATTGTCAGAAGACCGACCTAGGGGTTGAGTGGATTTAAGCAGAATCGAGCATTGAAGTCAGCTGAAGACCATTGGTAGCTATGTCTGAAGGCAATTTCCAGTTTCCTAACACTTTGGCAGGGTTCACTATGGCGTCCGACCCTCTGTATGATTCTATGGAAGACTTCCCGCAAGTGAACAACGTTACTGCAGACCAAGTTATACAGCCGTCTGTGGATAACCGAGATCGACATGAGCAGTTTGTGGCCCGAAAGGAACGTCCTCCTCCTGTTAACAATCAAGGCGTTGCTTTCCCTGGGATGAATTACCGAAGATATATTCCAGTAGCCAGGATGGTAGATCCAAGAGCTCTTGAAAAGGATCGAAAACTCCAAGTGTTGGGAGAGAAAGTCGAAGCTTTGAAAGTCAAAGATGCTGTCAACCTGAATGATGTAGACATGTGTTTGGTTCCTGGCCTAGTGTTGCCTTATAAGTTCAAAGCGCCGAAGTTTGAGAAGTACATGGGAGGAAGCTGTCCGAAGCAACATTTGATGATGTTCTGTCGAAGAATGACTTCGTTTGTGCGAGATGACAAACTGATGATCCATTGCCTGCAAGATAGTCTGACTGGAGCATCTTTGAGGTGGCATATGCGGTTAGAGAGAAATCAGATTCAGTCATGGATGGATTTAGCCAGAGCTTTTCTGAAGCAGTACGATTATAACCTAGACACAACTCCCTATCGCATGCAGTTGCAAGAACTGCCTCAAGAGGACAATGAACCTATCAGGAAGTATGCTTAGAGATGGAGAGAATTTGCTGCTAGAGTGCATCCACCGCTGTTAGACCAAGAGCTGACTAGCATGTTTGTAGATTCCCTACAAGATCCGTACTTCGAAAGACTGCTCGGACTTCCGTTAAGTTTCTCTGACGTGGTAGCACTAGGGGAACGCCTTGAGTATGCCATCAGAATTGGGAGAATTCAGATTACTTCAAATGATCAAGCTGGTGAAACTGAATATCCTTGTGACTATCAGAGTGAAGAAGGAGTTGTGATCAATGCAGTCATGCCAAAGGTTGAATATCCTCGAAGCGAATCAGTGAATTTTGTTGGTTCTTCATCTTATCAGAGATCAGTACCTCCTGTGGCTTGTTATACGGGACAGACAGCCGTGCCTGGGGCACCCTATCAGGAATCTTATGTCGCTTCCCTTGCAAAGCAGCGAACTCGTGGCCGAGATTATCAGACTCAGCGTCAGAATCAGATTAGACCTCGCAGCAATTTGGAACGAAGAAAAGCTCCTTCTCGCCCAGTGCCTATGCTGTATGGCTAGTTGCTGCCATCTTTGATCCAGAGTTCGTTGGTGGAGCCGAAAGCTCTCAAGCCCGTGCCAGAACCTTACCCTCCTAGTTACAATCCCCAAGTTCAATGTGGTTACCATGGTGGCTCTCCAGGGCATGCAACTGAAGATTGTAAAGCATTTCAGGCGAAGGTACAGCTGTTGATCGACCAAGGGTGCATTTCCTTTCCAGAAGGAGTTTTGTTTGTTCATGCCAACCTCTCAGCTGTCTAAGCTCGTAGATTCAGAGGGTCCTTTTCAAAAAGCCAGTGGTCCAGACCGGCAGGCGCCCTCAGCATTGGCAGTCCTCAGACTTTATATCATTTGCATTTGCAGTTTCTTTTCTGTTAGTTACTACTTGCTGTTAAATATTGATTGTTTCGAATGGTGATATTAATAAAGTGACTATGCATTTTTTCTGAATTAATCATGTCGCTGTCGCTCATTTACTGCATTGCACTGACACTCGCATTTTATTCACCCCACTTTATCACTGTGACTAGCAAAGACTGGAGGGAGGATGACGAAATAAACTCATGACCGATGATCGTATGCTTTCAGATAAGACCGTACCGATGACGTACAAGGCATTGTTTCAAATCCCCTAAACACCAGAGAGATAAGGAAGAGAATCCCTTGTTAACCACCTCGAGCCGAGAAGTAGGAGTTTCTTTCGGATTTTTAAACCCTCACATCTTAACCCGGGGCAGGGTAGTTGTCAGTTAGCTTGACCGAGCATTCAAGTCTTACAGAGGAGTGTTGTCTTTCGAGGACCGATATCAGTTTACGCCTCTCAAGAGGTCGTAATTCGTCAACTACAGTGGTTAAACCTCACTAATCAGGAGTAAGGCAGTTACAATCCCTTTGGAGCAATCAAGACAACCAGTGTCACACGACTTTGTTCCAAAAGAAAGAAAAAAAGAAAGCCCGCTAAGTAAAAAGAAAAAACAAAAAGCTGGAAGGCTAATACTTAGGCAAAAATTAGGGCATCCCGCTGGACTTCAAAAGAGATCGAAAAGAACTCGAAAGGAGTCAGTCCAGGCAAAAATTAGGGAATTAAAAGAACGAAAAAGAAAGGATATCAAAAGAAGAATCCTTGAACAAGGACAAGGTCGTGTGGATACAGACACCGAAAATGAAAAGGAGTAACTGTCACTCCAAAACCTTGTGAGTTCCTTAGCCATGGTCCTTACCATTCAACATACCTCTCGAAGAGGCGAGCGCTCGAGCCACGTTAACTGAACTTTAGGATCGGAGATCATCATGTAGAAGGGGTGGGTATAAAACATAATTTGAGCCAAATATCCTTTGTTTCACGAACCGTGAACCCGACCACGATACAACCCTTAAAAGATCTAATTGAGGCAAGGTTTATTCTGAAGGTGCGTTACGGTAAGGTTGAGTAACCTGACTCCCTCTTGATTTGCTAGTCATATCCTTGTTGTATTTTTCACTGATCACATAAGCACTACGTTTGAACTTTGGTTCATTCATCACTCACAATCATGACACATAAATGAGTGACAGCACAAAATTTTCAAAATCTGCATAAACACTGCATTAAAATTACCATTCGGGACTGAATAATTTTACTAGCAAGTTAGTAGTTGACAGGAAATAAATTCCAACAGGGAATAATCGAACAGGATTGAATAATTCAACAGTCTGGATCAGAATGGTGTATGTTGTGAAACCCTGTAAATCTGGGGCATTGACTTCCAGAGAGTTCAGAATCAATTAGTCTGAGGAGAAGTCCCGAAGCATCAGTGGATCACGGAGCAATTGATCAAGAGCGAATCTTCTCGAGAGCCAATCAGGGGCAGTCATCCAGAATGCTATATCAGGGCAGGTTAAGTCACTCAATGCTCGTTCAGGGGCAAGTCACGATGTTGATAGTTGTTGAATCAAGGGAAACACCGGGGTAAGCCACCGCAAGGTCGTATTGTAGCAAGGTGCTTTCGGTTCAGAGTGAGTTCTTTCCGAGAACCAGATTGAGGCAAAGTCATTACAGACAGGGGCATGCCATCCCAAGAGTGCAGAGATTATTCTTTATTCGAGGGACGTTCGATTCGAAGTATCTCGAGGAAGTTCAGAATGCTGGGGCAGTTCATATTAAACCGTCAGGGTACAGATTTTCAGACTATCCCACAGAGGTTCCTGCAGGCCGGGGCATAGCAAAGGCGAAAGAGTTGTTCTTCTCAGTGTCATCAGAGTATTCAGAGCTACTTGAGCAGATCCAGCCGATCTTCAAGTTTGAGACAAATATCGGGAAATTGTAACCCTTCTACTAGAAGTTGTGAATTTGGACTGGATATTGTCCAGCATCAGGCGTGTATGACCCATCACGGATGTACAGAAGTCCAGCCTACTTGGCACACTCGTTTATCCCCCAGCAAAGTCATACATTCAAGAGGCAGTTAATCTGGGGCAATTAGGTCGAGATTTGGCAAATCTCTCGCGGCTATGGGCACTGCTCCACGAATCAGTCGATCAGGGGCGAAAGATTATCGCAAGACCGGGGCAGAACACCCTAAAAACAAAAGATGTTGTTGGGACATTCTTTTGGGGTTTGACGTGCAGAAGCAGTTCAGATCTAACCGTCAGGGTTCAGAGATCGAAGAGTCCTCATCAGAAGGTTGGTGCCGATTCAGGGGCAAGGTATTGTGAGTAGCACTATGGCTAGCCTTTCTTTTCCAGACGAAATGCTCGGACTGGGGCATGTTGGTATTTGTGGGGCAAATTTCCGAGAAGGAATAGAGTTCATGTCGCCCTGACCAGAGGCGCTTTGGTGAAAGACTTGATCGTTACGTGAAGTGAACCCCCACGCAGGAAGCGCTTCTGAGATAGCAATATTCCTTACTGAAGAAGGATCGAATTCCCCAGCTAGTCGTAGCTTGTGCAAAAGGACATTCTCCAGCAAAGTCGTTCATCCTCAGCAGAGTTTGACAATTCCCAGATCGAAAGCTATGTTCAGACAGTGCATCTCAAGCAGAGTGGTTTAGCCGCAGAGGATTAATATTTGTGAAGTATATTCAGACAGTTCACCTTTCCCCGCAGGGTCATTTACTCTCCAGCGGAGTCAGTTGATTTTCCCCAAGAGAATCATCCCGTCCCTAGCGGAGTTCTCTTTTCAGCAAAGGCATTCCTCCCAGTGGAACTCGAAGATTAAGACTCTCCCCGACAGAGTTGGTGGTGCGCCCAGGCATTTATTTTGTCAGAATACCGTGTGATATCTGTTCACTCTCCAGCATAAGTCTGATCATACCAGGCGCATTTGCTATTCTCCAGCAGAGTTATAGGCCCCAGCAGGGTATTATTTCAACGAGGTGCTTGGTTTAAATTCCCAACTCCCCAGCTGAATCGACTTCACTCTCCCAGCACATGGCTATCCCCATCGGAGTTGGCGTTGTCTTCAGCATTTATTTTGCTGGAGCAGTTCCTGTATCTCAGCAGTTCAAGTCTGCATTTGCATCGGCATATAGTGTCATATTTGCATCCCCCAAATAAACGCGTAGCATTTCCATGCCAAATGGAGCATTGCGTTATTGTCAAACACATGCATTTTGAAACATAAACCGGGTCGGCTAACCTTTTGTTTCAAGTATTGTTTCTCTTGCAGGTAGAGAGAGCTCTTGCTCAATTGAATTACCTGGACATTCAAGATCTCGACGTGAGACATTCAATGAAGTGTCAGCTTTGGCATTATTCCCCACAGAGTTTTCATGATGAAGTTCTCTTTGTCTCCGAACGGAGTTGTTTGTGTGAATTTCTCTTGTTTTCCCCGCCAGAGTTACCAGGATGAATATCTCCTTGCCCCCAAGCAGAGTTATTTGTCATCAAAGGGTTTCCCGAATCAGAATTTCAGAGGCCACCGCCGGTTATCAGAACAGGCATCCAGTAGTTTGGTTTTCAAATATCCCCAGTAGAGTCCGTTTCAAAGTCGCTGTCACGTCAGTGCTAAGAAGTTCGAGGGTTGGGATCGATGGAGCAATGAGTCCTGACGTGGACAATTTATTCCCATATTGACGGGTTTTCCTCGTGCTAGAGAGGTGGGGGTCCTAACGTGGACAGTTTCATTTCCTCAAGTCGACGATACGTGTTGGTCCTAACGTGGACAGGTTCGGTCTCTCAGTATGGGTGGAATGTGAAGTCATAACATTGACAAAATTGGTTACTCTCCGTGGTGGTGTCCTGACGTGGACCATTTATTTCCAGTAGATATCTTTATTCGTAATGGTGAAAGGGGTGTCCTGACGTGGACGAGTTTATAGTTCTTCGTGATGACAAGATGCGAGAGTCCTGACGTGGACAAATTTATCCTTCTTCGTGTTGTTGGCAAATTGGGTGTCCTGACGTGGACAAGTCTCACTTCCCCAGTGGGTCGAAGGTGCATGAGTCCTGACGTGGACAAAGTTTTTATCCTCAGCAAGTCAAGAGGTGAGTCCTAACGTGGACAAATCAAGACGAAAAGCGTTTCCTTACGTGGAAAGACTGGAGTCCTTACGTGGACAGACAAAGAGGTATTCCTTACGTGGAAAGAGGGAGTCCTTACATGGACAAAGCAAGAAGAGAGTTGTTCCTAATGTGGAAAGGTGGGTCCTGACGTGGACGATGTATTCCTGACGTGGAAAGATTGCATTCCTAATGTGGAAAGGTGGGTCCTGACGTGGACGATGTATTCCTGACGTGGAAAGATTGCATTCCTTACGTGGAAAGAGTGGAGTCCTTACGTGGACAGGTTGGCATAGTATTCCTTACGTGGAAAGGTACGGTTTCCTTACGTGGAAAAAAAATGTGAGTCCTTACGTGGACGAATCAAAATGTGATTCCTTACGTGGAAAGAGATGGCATTCCTGACGTGGAAAGATTGTTTCCTTACGTGGAAAGATTGGAGTCCTTACGTGGACAGATCGAATAAAATCGTATTCCTTACGTGGAAAGCTTGGAGTCCTTACGTGGACAGATCAAGAACTTTATTCCTTACGTGGAAGAAAATTGGTTTCCTTACGTGGAAAGAAGACGGGTTCCTTACGTGGAAAGAAGGGAGTCCTTACGTGGACAAATCGGAAAGATTGTGGTTTCCTTACGTGGAAAAGCAGAGATGAGTTCCTTACGTGGAAAGAAGTTTATTCCTTACGTGGAAAGAGAAGCTTCAGTTCCTTATGTGGAAAAGCAAGTTCAGTCCTGACGTGGACAGATTCAGAAAAGAAGTTGGTTTCCTTACGTGGAAAGATTTATTCCTTACGTGGAAAGAAAGAGGTGATTCCTTACGCGGAAAAAGGATGCATTCCTTACGTGGAAAGGTAAGTCCTAAAGAAGACGAAGTTTAGTCCTTACGTGGACAGATTGAGATTGTCCTTACGTGGACAAATCAAGAAGAGAGTTATTCCTAACGTGGAAAGGTGGGTCCTAACGTGGACGATATAGTCCTAACGTGGACAAGTTAGTTCCTCACGTGGAAAGATTGTTTCCTTACGTGGAAAGAATGGAGTCCTTACGTGGACAGATCGAGCAAAATTGTATTCCTTACGTGGAAATAAGATGTATTCCTCACGTGGAAAGTGTGGTCCTGACGCGGACAGATCCAGAAGAAAGTTATTCCTTACGTGGAAAGATGGAGTCCTTACGTGGACCGATCAAGACGAGTTGGTTTCCTTACGTGGAAAGATTGTGATTCCTTACGTGGAAAAATGTGATTCCTTACGTGGAAAGAAGTTGATTCCTTACGTGGAAGAAAAATGGTTTCCTTACGTGGGCATATCAAGTTGGATTCCTTACGCGGAAAAAGGATGCATTCCTTACGTGGAAAGTTTAGTCCTGACGCGGACAGATTCAGAAAAAAGATGGAGTCCTTACGTGGACAGATCAAAAGAAGACGTATTCCTTACGTGGAAGAGTTTAACGAAAAAAGACAGTTTATTCCTAACGTAGAAGGGTGAGTCCTAACGTGGACGATGTATTCATAACCTAGAAAAGTTTAGTCCTGACGTGGACAGATACAGAAGAGATGATTCCTTACGTGGACGGTGTTATTCCTAATGTGGAAGAGTTTGTTCCTAACATGGACGATTTGTTGCTGATGAAATGCAGACGAGTTATCCCCAGCGAAGTCGCCGAGATTTTCCCGGGTGGACGGCAGTTGGAGTCCTAACATGGACAAGTTTAGTTGAGTTTTCTTGGTGTTGACAAAACAGGCGTCCTAACGTGGACAAAGTTCTACCCTTGCGATGATAGAATCTTTTTCAGGCTGATGAAAATAATCCCCAGCACGGTCGTTAATGGATAAGTTGGTTGTCGTAACAGTTAAATTCAGTCGATGAATGTCGTTCCCCAAGCAGTGGTGCAGTTTATTTCTGCGGTTGGCAAATTTCAGGGTTCCATTTGTATTCAACCATCTTCTACCTTTGAATGATCAAAGGTTGGGCGCTCTTCGACCATTCAGGTCCAAGCTGCTTGAATAGGGGCAGCTGTTGCACCCTAAAATTTGACCAACCGGGTCCCGCATCTGGTCCTTGTTTCGACGCATTTCGCATTCGCATTTGCATACTGCATATAGTGCATTTTCTCAATCATGGTGATTTTATCGGGATTACAGCCCTGCCATTGCTTTTCGGGTATCTCAGACCAGTTCGAATAATCGGAGGTCACTTTGGGAAGTCGCGCGCTTCTTGGGCGTTTTCAGTTTATGCAGTGATTTTTGAGATTTTGGGTATCTGGTTATTGTTTTGCTTCGATCTGGTCTCGCGCTCTCTTTTATATTGATTATTTGCCTTTGTCTGCATTTTTTAGAATTTAATAGCTTCTTGTAGATTTTAAATAGGCTTTATAGAGTTTTTAGAATTTAAATAGACTTTCTTTATATTTTAAATAGAATTTTAGAATTTAAATAGAATGTTAGCATTTTACTAATAAATAGATTTTCTAATATAGAATATAGTTTTCTTAAATAGTTTTAATAGCTTTTAATCTTTTTTATAATATAGATTTTCCCTTATTAAATAAATAGGTTTTTTTTAGGATATAATGTTTTAGAACAATAAATAATAGGGTTAATAGAAATTAAATGATTTTTCAATTTTAGATATAGATAATATAGTTTTTTTCATAGAATATTAATAGTTTTTTAATAGTTGTAATTCTTTTTAGAATATTAGGGTTTAGATAGATTTTTAATCATTTTAATAGAAGAATATAGTTTTTTTCTTAATCATAGATTTTCTTTTAAAGAAATAATATAGTTGTTTTTTTTTAATAGAAGTTTTATAGAGTTTAATAGGTATATAGAATATAGATTTTTCATTTTTATAAATGGATAGATTTTTCTTTAATAGATATTATAGAATAATGTAGAGTTTTCTTTTAATAGATTTACTTTTATAGAAGTTTAATTAGTGGAGTTATTAGAGTTGTTAGCTTAATCTTTTAGATTAGGGAATTATTAGAGTTGTTAGAAATTAATTGGAATTTATCATTTTGTTTAGTTGGTAATTGGGATTTATAGAAATTAATTAGAGTAGTCTTAATGTTCATATTAGTTAATTGAGTTTTAAATAAGTAATTAGGTTTAGTTCTTAATTAGGTTTTAATTGGTAATCATCTTAATTCAGTATTTTTTTTGGGTTTCTTTTTGTGATTTTCGTGTGGGCCCAATCAGGTGAAGCCCAGTTCGCAGGTCCACAAAATCCATTCACTTCAGCAAAGTCTAGAATAATCCAGAAAAAGCCAGATCCTTATATAAATTCAGCCTCCACGTGTGAAGCTAAGGAGAGGACCCCACGTTATTCAACACACGCACGCCACCTCACGTTTCCCTTCATTCCCTCAGTGCCACGCCACACGCACGTGGCGCACATGCATCTGTTGCCTCCACCCACGCTGCCACGTATCACCTCACCGTCCTCCTCACCGGCCGGCATGCATGGCCGGCGGCCACCGCAACTACCGCCGGAGAAATCAACAACCCATAAAATCCCAGAACTTCATCTCTTTTCATCATCGTTCATCTTCCACCTTCATCTTCCATAATCAACAAACCCAGAAAAATTCCAGATTCCGATCAAACTTCATCTTCCTCCTCTCATCATCACCTTCAATCTTCATCACAAAGGACACCATTCAATATCCAGATATAAACGCCGGAGAACACCAACAACCCTCAAATCACCACAATATCCAGTTCCCGATCATCATCATCATCGGTGTTCATCCAACATCCTTCAAGTTCATCATGATCCAGGGTTCTTCAAACATCCAGTGCGTTCTTCAAAACTAACCAACCTTCAAGATTCTGCAAAGAACGTTCATCGTTCTTCGTCAAAGTTCATCAATACCGTTTCCAGATTACAGATCCACGCGCATCTCAACAAGTTCTTCCAAGAAACCTCAAGATCCGGATTCTCCAGGCACCGATCTTCAACAAGAGTGTTCTTCGTAACCTTCAAGAGCTTCATCATTTTCCAGATGAATATTCAACGACTCATCAACAGTTCTTCAAGACACTCAAAGAACTCCATCATCAGAAAATCACCAGAAACGCGATCTTCATCGTTCACCAATTCAAGAACAAATTCCAAAAACAAACTCTCAAGAACGCATGTGTAGTTTCATCCGGTGTTCGTCGTTTTACTGGAGATCTTCAAGGCCTTCAAACGTTCATCCAAAGTCTTCAACGATCTTCAAAACAGCTTCTCCAGATTTTTTTTCAAGACCTTCAAATGTTCATCCAAACTCGTTGTTGGGGATCTGAGGAAGAGGAGCTTCAGGAGGAAGAATTGTTTTGGGACGGTGAGGTCTTTGTGGGAGAAGATGTGTCCCAGCAAGAAGGGGAAATGGTGAGAGAGATTAGAGAGAGGGGAGACGGAGGAGCTTGGTCGGCGGCGCCGTGAGAGAGGGAGAAAGAAGGAGACATTAGGGTTTCTCAGAGTGAAGGAAAGGAAGGAGATGGATCGGGAGGAATTTGGGCCTCAAGCCCAATGGATTTGGATTCGCACCTCCAATTCCTTCGCCACACCCCCTCCGTTTTTTTTTCCTTTGAAAGACTTTGGGCCTGAGCCCAATGCGGAATCACCAAACTAACACCCCGTTTCACCACATACACCCCCCTCCGTTTCCTGTGTTACTGATTGGGCTGGGCCCAATTTCATTTGCTGTTTTTTGTTACCATATCACCCCATGTACCAGTGTACCCCCTCCCTTTATTTTCTTTTCTTTTATATTTTTTTATATATATAGTTTTATGGAAAAAAAAGAAATGAAAAAAGAAATTATTGAAAAGAAAAATATAGAAAAAAGATATTGAAAAAAAAGAGAAAGAAATATATATAAAAAAATATGAAAAAAAGATATGAAAAATATTTTGAAAGGAAAAAAGGAGAAAATAGTTAAAAAGAGAAAAAGAGATGAAAAGAAATAGAGAAAAAAGAGAGAAAAATATATAAAAAATATTGAAAAAGAAAAGGAGAAAGAATGTGAAAAATATTGAAATAGAAAAAGAAAGATATGAAAAAAGAAGAAAATAGAAGTATGAAAAAGAGAAAAAAATATTAGATGTAATATTTTTTAGAGTATATTTTCTTCACATAGTTTATTTTGCCATTTTTAGAGATAGAATTAGACGTCCACTTGTTAGGGGACTATTTTTCGTTCGATTTTCCAGCATAGGATAGGATAGTACTTCCTAGGAGTTTATTTTCAGTGTTCAATCATTGTAATCATTTTTCAGAGATTAATAAAACGAGATTTGAGCTGTGGTCCCAAAAGTAGCCGAACTACAGCTGCTCTGATTCCTCGTATCAGACGAGGATATGTAGGCATAGGATGCGATATCCTAGCGAGCACACTAACAACTAACTTTTGTTCTCTCGCTGCTGTGCGATCGAGACTTTCCCGCTGACGACTAATTGTTACCCTTTTTTCTCTCTTGCCCGAGTGCATTTGAGACCAGACCGTAGTTTTTCCCATAGGTTCCCGTACCTTTGAAACCAGTTTAATTTCTCACTGCTGTGTGAGAATACCCCGGTTAGCCGTAGTTAGCCTGAACTACGTCAGCTCTGATCTTCCATGCAGTGTGGAAGTACGTAGGCACAAGACGCGAAGTCTTGGCGAGCAATTTTCCCCGTAGTCCCGAACTACGTTGACTCTGACTTTCTCTCTTGAGAATACGTAGGCATAGAGTGCGACGCTCTATCGAGTCAATTCCTTTCCATTTAGATTTAGCAGCCGTAGATAGATCGTTTTTGCATCCTGTAGACAACCCAAGCAAGCGTGGATCCCGTCGAGTACGACGAACGTGAGGGGTGCTAATACCTTCCCCTTGCGTAACCGACTCCCGAACCCAGGTTTTGGTTGCGATGACCATACCTTTCCCCGTTTTTTGCGAGGTTTACTTCGAGCGTTTCCTTTCCCTCCGTTGGGATAAATAACGCACGGTGGTGACTCTTCTGTCAGCCGGCGCCGATTTTCGCAGTAGCGACATATGGTATCTTCAACAATATTTTCATTCTCAAAATGATTTTCCCATCCCGTTGGCTGGATGTCTTCTATTCTGATACGAGTGCTTTCAGAAGCAGTGTACTTCACTAGAAAGTCATATTTGCCGCTTGGTTGTCCTAAAGTATCCCATGTTTCTGAAGGCATAGATGAATCATCTTCTTCAATGACATTGACTTTAGGAAATACAAAGTTGATGAATTCTTGTCCAACAATTCTTACAACTTCATCAAGATGATGTTTGACATTTTCAAATTTTTCCTAGTAAGGATTCCATGATTCTGGGAGAACAAGTGGATTTTCCTCAAGGTTATTCAGCAGATATGAATTCTCTAGCTGACTCTTATATCTTGGATATTCCATGTAAGGTTCCCAAACGGGCAAATCATCCCTGGGATCAAATAATTTGTAATCGAAGTTTTGTTTCATCAGATTATCTTCTTCCAATAAGTTGGGAGGAGCACGACATCCTTCAAGATCGCAATCTCCGTAGATCATCCTGACATCTGATCTTGGTACATATCTGGGACTTTGCGTCGGAGAGCAAAATGGCTTGTATGTTTCTTCCTGAGATATATATCCTTCATCGTTGAAATAGGATTTACATTCTTCATCTATATCAGAGGAGTCATTTTCCTCAATGGTGTGGACTTCTTAAGATATTGAGTAGAGGAAACCTCCATTGTGGAAGAAATCTTGAATAGGACGAATGCATTCATTCTTCTCTATAGCCTTGGTATGTGCTGGAGAAAAACCGAGACCTTTTCTTGTCTTGTTATCAATAGGAATCACAACTTGCCCCCATCCTTTTATGTTATGGCTTCTTAATACTTGGAGAGCATCTTTGTACGAGGAAATCGACGTTCTTTCTTCTTGATGATTCTCATTCTTCACAGAGAGTGCTTGAAATTAAGTTCCAGTGACCTCCTCTAGTTCTAAATATGAGAATGATGATAGTTTGCTCATGATTAGAGCTTGTTCTCCGTATACTATGATCAATTTATCGTTCTTGACAAACTTCAACTTTTGGTGAAGTGTCGAAGTGACTACCCCTGCTTCATGTATCCAAGGTCATCCCAATAAATAGTTGTACACCACTCGGGTGTCCATGACTTGGAAAGTGTGGGGACCAATAGTTATAGGAAGGTCGACTTCGCTAATAATTGTCTTCCTGGATCCTTCAAAAGCTTTAACTATAATCTCACTACCTCTCATGGGGGCGCCTTGAAAGATAATCGTGCTAGAGTTGATTTTGGCATGAAGTTCAAGGATGAACTCGTGCTAGAGTTGATTTTGGCATCACATCTTGTTCTACATAGGCTTGTTATAAGAATTTTTGTAGAGCTTCTCTATGAGCTTCTGAACTAAGCAGGAGAGATAACACTGATATTCAAGAAGGAGTTTGTAATAGTTGATCCACAATGTTGTATTCACTTCTCTAGATGAGTCTTAACATTTCATCATTATTTTTCACATGCTTTGTGATGCTAGATTGACCAATGGGTTGATTAGGAACTTCAGCTCAAGGTTCGTGTTCATTTGCAAGTTCTCCAACTCCTTATTGCATCGCTGTGAAAAGGGGTCGGCAAAGACAGAAGAGTCGCCACCGTTCGTTATTTATCCCAAAGATAGGGAAAGGAAACGACCAGAGAAAACCTACAAAAAAGGGAAAAGACAGGTCATCGCAACCAAATCTTGGGTTTGGGAGTCGGTTATGCAAGGGGAAGGTATGAGCACCCCTCACGTCCGCTGTACTCAAAGGGATCCACGCTTGTTGTCTAGTCTATGGGTGAATAACAAACTATCTAAGGCTGTTGCTGCCAACGGGAGAACGGAAAGAACTGACTCGATAGGACATCGCCGCCCTATGCCTACGTATTCCCTCGTGCAATGGGAAAGTTAGAGTCAATGTAGTTCGGGAAACTACGAGGGGAGGTTGCTTGCCAAGACATCGTCGTCTTGTGCCTACGTATTTTCATCTGGTATGAGAAATTAGAGCAAAACGTAGTTCAGACTAACTACGGTAAAAGATCTCGATCACACGGGGGCGAGAGAAACGGTTCAAGATAGACGATACTAGCATATATGTTCTAGCAGTTAGGTGTATTGCTTCTCGACCATTTGAGACTTAGGCGTTACCTGTTTGCGATAGAACGGACGTAGCATGTCTTTGGGTTAAGAGGTATGGAAGCTTAAAGCTGGGAAAGAAAGAAAAGTGCTCGCCAAGATGATCGGAATCATGTGCCTACGACCTCTCAACGGGTATGAGAAATCAGAGCAGCCGTAGTTCGGCTAACTACGAAACAAGATCTCGATCGCACGGGGGCGAGAGAGAAAGGGAATCTCGATCCCACGGGGGCGAGAGACAAGGTCCTAGGTCTGGAACGCCTAAACAAGAAGGGATCGGATTGGATCGGGACGCACATGCTAAATTCTAAGACGTAGGAGCGAATGCGTCGCATATTACCCAAAGGGTATACGCTAAACACTCTAGACAACGTGAGAAGAGGCTCCCCACTCATCATTTCCTACATATCTAACGCTAACAGCTCACAACACTCGGCGGTTGATTAAAAGATTGAATTAGGGAAATTTACCGAACGGAGTGGTTCCGTTGACCCTTGAAATTGCATGCAAGCTCCATTTCCAAGCTTCTAATATGTTCTTTGATCCTTGATGATGATGTTTCAAAATACGGCTCGAAAGGGTCAAAGTGAATTTAATCGGGTCCAATGTGACGCTAAACCGTCGTAGCTCAACTTATAAAGGGAGTCAAACTATAGGAGGTCGCGTAGTTGATATCCGTGCTATGGACAAGATAGAGAAATAATATTGAGGATCATTCTCCAATTGAATCGTGTCGCACGGACCAAAAGAAGTAGGATCTTGTCTTAATCAAAAACATAATGTCGATTAATCGAAGGTAGCCTATCGCGATCCCAAAGTAAAGAAAATGACCCAAATGGTCATCTTCCATAGATTTTAAATCGGGAAGGTTATCAACTCCCGTAAATCCGACGCTTACGGATACAAGACTTCATCGATCAAGAAAAGTCAAAATAAAATCAAAAAAAGAAGAAATGAGGAGATAATCAATAATTTGACTAGTAATGGATTACGGAAGTGTCGGCATCGACCAAAAACAGTGAAAATGACATAAAGTCGCAATAAAGTCGAAGATGAAAAAGAAGAGAGAAAGTGGTCTCGGGATTGTCGTTTCCATTAATAATTTGACGTATAATAACTTGGAGATCTCGTCATCGACCAAAACAGAAAAGGGGCCTCAAATAAAAATAAAAATATTAACTTTAAAATCTAACTTCTAAGAAATATCTTGAAATTTTCATGGTGGTTTGGAGATGGTGATTGAAGGAGGCTGATGATGAATAGTAATGAGCGGCTACTGTAGCTGCAGGTAGGTTTTCTTGAGCTCAGAGTAAAAGGAAATTGACAGTGGGTTATATACCCAATGTTCGACACGTGGCAGCCTTGTTTGTTGATGAATTTGATTAGATGTTGATTTTAACTTAATCTGGATTAATAAATGTTAAATTTTGAACCAATTATGGTTTAAATAATTAATAAAACAATCTAAAAACTAACTAACTTAAATCCTAATATAATTAATTTAAAAAGAATTAATGACCAATCTAATTCTACCTTAATAAATCTAATTAACTGAAATTCTAATTTAATCCTAACTCCTAATAAAACTAATTAAAGTTCTAAACCAAATCCAAATAAAATTAAACTTCTAACCTATTCTATTTCTAATAAACGATCTAATTTCTAAAAAAATCTAACTAAAATTATATTATAAAATAAATTAAAATTCTAATTCTAAATGAATATCTATTTTAAAATTAAAAATCTATTTTCTATTAAAACAAGTCTATTTTCTAAAAAACAAATACTATTAAAAAAAATCTAAATTCTAATATATTCTAAAAACCATTTAAAAAAAATCTAATATAATATATTCTAGAAAACTATTTCTAACAAAAATCTACTTTCTAAAACTACAACCTCCTAATTAGAATAAAAAATATTTCTAATTCTAATAAATTCTACAAAAACTATAAAAAGAAAGTAAAGTAGGAAAAAGCAGCGAAATAAACGGAAAAAGGGGTCGAACACCGAAATGCACCAAAAAAGTCAGCACCGACTGAACCACCAGAATGAGAACAAACTCCGCTTGATTTCGACATAAATTTTCTCGTTTGAATTGGTTTAAATCGCTTGAAACGAGAGAAAAGCGGCTGTAATCCCGATAAATCCAATCTGGCTGATAACATGCACAATATACGATAAATGATATGCAGATGCAAAATTCTAAATGAAATGAAACATAAGCCAAGTACAAGAAAAGGTTGGTCAAATTTTGGGGTACAACTGTTGCCCCTATTCAAACGACTTGGACCTGAAGGGTTAAAAAGCGAATGACTTTCAAACATTCAAGGTAAAAGGCGGTTGAATACAAAAGAACCCAAAAATTAGCCAACCACAGAACAGAACTGTAGAAAGGTTCGCTAGAGTAAAAATATAATCACTAAAAAAACTATAACTGATAACTACAAGGACAATGAGCTAACTTATTACCAATTACAAAGCATCGACACGCAGTCGGGAAAGACATTTGCTAACAAGCAGGCAATGACACTAAGTCAGTAAGAACATCTTACCTCACCGTCAGGCATCTGTTAAACAAACCAGGCATCGGACCCGAAGGCCGGATCAACACGAAGTTGAGAACATCTGCTAATCCAAGCAGACATCCGCTAATTAAAACGAGCATCGAACCCGAAGACCGGCTCAACCTGAGCTTGAGAAAAACATCAGACCTCGCCGTTAAGCATCCGTTAAACAAACAGACATCGAACCCGAAGGCCGGCTCAACACGAAGTGGAGAAAAACATCTGACCTCACCGTTGGGCATCCGTTAAACAAACAGGCACCGGACCTGAAGGCTGGCTCAACATGAAGTGGAGAAGAACATCTGACCTCGCCGTCAGGCATCTGTTAAACAAACAGGCATCAAACCCAAAGCTCGACTCAACACGAAGTTGAGAAGAACATATGACCTCGCCGTTAGGCATCTGTTATACAAACAGGCATCGAACCCGAAGGCCAGCTCAACCCGGAGTTAAGAAGAACATCTGACCTCGCCGTCAGGCGTCTGTTAAACAAATAGGCATCGAACCCGAAGGCCGGCTCAACACGAAGTTGAGAAGAACATCTGACCTCGTCGTCAGGCATCTGTTAAACAAACAGGCATCAAACCCGAAGGACGGTTTAACACGAAGTTGAGAAGAAAATCCGTCGATTCACAATATGAAATAAGAAATCTGCTGGGGAAATAATAAACTCAACCATGTAGACTCCGTTGGGGAGGAATAAACACATTTGTCAACTATCTTGTTGGGGTTTGGATACCACACAAATATTCGTCGAGGTTTGGATACCACACAGGCTCATGAAATAAACCAACCATCGTCAGGGTCTGGATACTGCACAGGCTCAATAAACTTCACAATCTGCTGGGGTCTGGATACCGCACAGGCAAAAATAAATAATCTGTCGGGGTCTGGATACCGCACAGAAAAAATAAATCATCAGTCGGGGTCTAGATACCGCACGGGCTTCAGCAAATAGAACCGGGGTCTAGATACCGCACAAGCAAAATAAATCATCGGCCGGGGTTTGGATACCGCACGGGGTTCAGCAAATAGAACTGGTGGAAGCCGGGGTCTGGATACCGCACGGGCTAAGGAAAATAAACCAATATCAGTAAGATGAACACGTCTGTCAATAACTCTTGTCGGGGTCTGGATCCCATGCAGGCTCAAGAGAATATACTATTGTCTACTGGAGATACAACTGGAAACAAAAGGTAACAACCTGGCTTATGTTTTGTATGCACATGTTTGAAAATGGTGTAATGCTTCATACGAAATGGAAATGCTACGCATTTGGGAGGATGCTATACATAATGCAAATGCAAAGGAACCACTCCAGCAAAATAAATGTTGAAGAGACAGAGCCAACTCCGCTGGGGATGATCGGGTGCCATGTATAGTTGGACTTTTGCTGGGGAAAACAAGCCCTGGACGGCTTCTTGGAAAAGGAATTTCCTAGATGCAACAGCTCTGCTGAGAACAAAATCAAAATCCACTCTGCTGAGAAAAATGGCCTTGGATGACCTACCAGAATACAACTCTTCTGGGAAAACAACGTCTCGACTAGGGAAAAACAGATATACTCTACTGGGGAAATCAAGTCCACTCTACCGAAGATTGAATCTGCCATTCGCTAGGGATAATGAATAAGATTTACTGAGAAGCTATCCCAAAATTTCTCTGCTGAGGATGGAGAATAACAATCTCTGGGTCAATCCAACTCTGAACGGAAGAAACCTTTTCCGGTGACTTCAATGAGGATTAGGAGTTAATTGAAATATATCCCAAAGAACTCGCCCTGAAGAATACCAATAATCGTCTGGATTTTGTTGCAGACATCTACCAATACTCGTCAAGGGAATCATCATCAACCTCTGCTTGGGGAAAATGAGAATAAAACTCAACAACATCAACCTCTTCTTGGGGAAATGAGTCAATGACTTAGACTCTGTGGGGAGTAACACTGAACTCATCCCACTGCTGGGGGAGTAATCCTAAATACCTGTTGGGGATAACTACAATCTCAACCTGCTGAGGAGAAACTAGTCATAATCTGTTGGGGATAAATGCAACTCAACCTGTTCGGGAGAGCTTCTGATCTGATATCAACACCTTTTGGGGATACGGAATCTCTACTGTGGAGAAGTGAGATCAATCGAGCCTCGTGTCGAGGAATGTGATAGCATGTGAGCCACTGGGAATAATTGTGCCAAGTACAGTTGGGCTTTTTGGTTTAGGGATAGAACCAGGTTTATGGTGATTGGATGTTTTTTGGTTACCAACAAAAGTGGATTTTAAGGGGGAATTACTAGATGAGAACTAGCATTCGAGGGTGGACTACCAGACGAGAACTGATGGCAAAAGGTTAAGTCATCAGACAAGAACTGACTTCTAGTTTTGTTATCAGACGGGAACTGATTTCTGGTTTGGTATCAGACGAGAACTGATTTATGATTTGGGTATCAAACGAGAACTGATTTTGTGGTTTTCCAGACGAGAACTGGTTAAATAGTAGGCTAAAGAAAGGGTGACCAGACGAGAACTGGTTTAAAAGCTTATATGTACCAGACGGGAACTGGTGGTTACTGAAGGGTTGACCAGGCGAGAACTGGTTTGAAAGTTTGCCAGACGAGAACTGGGCTTTGGAGGTGATTTCGGTTACACGGTTCTGACAGGTAACAGGTTCAGGTTGTTTGATAAGGTGATGGCACGATTCCCCGACACTCAACTCTTGTCGACGAGAATGAACTTGCTTGAGTAACTTGCCGCAGTGTGGTTCAACTTGCCCCGGTGTGGTCTTTGGGGGAAGTTCACCTTGAAAAGAAAATAGCTTGCCATGAGACGACTTCGAGATGGCTTGCCCCAGAATTTGCACCATGAAAGGATTTATCCTTGATTGACTGACTCCAAGAGTAATTGGCTTCAATGTACTCTTAAAGTGGCTTACCCCTGAATGAGCGTTGAAGCGACTTAACTTGTCCTAACTGAACACTGGAGGGATCTGCCCTCAACTCAAAGAAACTCTGGGTGATTGCCCCTGATCGGTAGTCTCGAGATGATTCTTCTGATCAACTGCTTCTTGAATGATTTTCCCCATAATCAACTGATGCTTGGGGATTTGTCTCAGACTGAGTGATTCCAAACTCACCAGATGTTAATGCCCCAGATCCACAGGGCTGCAAAATATATTAGATTCTGATCTAGACTGCTGAATGATTCAGTCCTGTTTGACTATTCCCTGTTGGAATTTCCTCCATGTCAACTACTGATCTGCAATTAAAATTGTTTGTTCACGAATGGTAATTTTAATGCGGCGTTCTTGCAAGTTTTGAAAAGGAATGCCACTTATTGAGTGTCATGATAGTGAGTGACAAATGAACCAAAAGTCCAAACGTAGTGTTGATTTGATTAGTGAAAGATACAACAAGGATATGATTAGCAAATCATGTAGGAGTCAGTTTACTCAACCTCATTGTAGTATGCTTTCAAAATAAACCCCACCTCATTTAGGTCTTTCAAGTGTTGTAACATCGTCTGATTCACGGTTACTGAAACAAAGGATATTAGGCTCAAAGTATGATTTGTACCACCCCTTATCCGTGATGATCTCCAATCCTACATTCAGTTAACTTGGCACAAGCGCCTACCTCTTCAAAAGGTTTGTTGAATGATAGGAGTGACAGTTAAGGACCCCACAAGGTTTTCGGAGTGACAGTTACCCCTTTTGTCTTCTGTGTCTGTAGTTACACGACTTTGTTCTTGTTTGAGAACTTTTCTTTTGTGATCTTTTCTTTTATTCTCTCATTCCCTAATTTTTTCCTGGACTAATTTTTTTGAGTTCTTTTGAAGTCCAGCGGGATGCCCCAATTTTGCCTAAGTATTTGCTTTCCAGCTTTTCGACTTAGCGGGCTTTCTTTATTTTTTTTTAAATAAGTCGTGTGACACTGGCTGTCTTGATTTCTTCGAAAAGGTTGTAACTGTCTCACTCCTGATTGATGAGGGACGACCTCTTGAAAGGGATAAGATGTGATTGGTCCTTGACTGGGGACACACCTCTTTAAAATTTGAACACTCGGTCAAATTAACTGACAACTACCCTGCCCTAGGTGAAGATATGAGGGTTTGTAAATCTGAAGAAACTCCTACTTCTAGGCTCGAAGTTGTTAACTAGGTGTCGTACCTCGAAAAATACGATCCTCGCGATGGACGCGGAAAATACGTTCGAACAGAGTCGCCACTGAACTTTATTCATTCCAAGGAAGGAATAGGAAAATATTGATAAAACCTTTAAAGAGATAAGAACATGGTCATCGCAACCACATTCTAGGTTCGGGAGTCGATTACGCAAAGGGAAGGTATTAGCACCCTCTACGCCCGTTGTACTCAACGGGAACCTCTTGATCCGATTCGAGAGTAAAGTTAGCTACACATGTTTGTTTTCTTCTAAGGTGTCTCCTATAGGGAAATGGATGGTTTTAAGATAGGGTGCTCGCCAAGGATTGGGGCCTTTGTGCCTACGTATCTTCACTTGTAAGAAGTGGAAAATCAGAGCATTCGTAGTTCGTGGGACTACGGGAAAAATAGGGGATTGTAGATATGTGAGGAACAGTGCTTGCCAAGATCATTGCAATATTGTGCCTACATATCTTACATTTGGAAGGGAATGAAGAATCAGAGCAGCCGTAGTTCGGCTAACTACGGTAAAAAGGTTTGGTATGGGAACGAACGAGTGTTTAGGTCGCATTCTAACTGCTAAACGTTGGCTTGTCTGCTCGCTAGGGGAGGCTGATGTGCGAGTTTGTGTGCGGGGAAGAAGGGACTAAACAATGTTCTTTGGTAAAAGGTATGGGAACCTAAAGGTGGGAAAGAAGGAAAAGTGATCTCTAGGATCATTGCAATCCTATGCCTACGTATTCTCAATAAATGTGAGAAATCAGAGCAGCCGTAGTTTCGCCAACTACGGTAAAAAGGTTAGGTATGTGAACGAGTATTTAGGTCATATTCTAACTGCTAAACATTGGCTTGTCTGCTCACTAGGGGAGGCTGAAGCACGCGTTTGTTATGCGCGGAAGAAAGGACTAAATAATGTTCTTGGTAGAAGGTGTATTTGAGTCGAATGAGAGTTTAGGTTGCATTCTAACTGCTAAACGTTGGATTGTTTGCTCGCTAGGGGAGGCTGAAGCACGAGTTTGTTATGCGCGGAAGAAAAGACTAAACAATGTTCTTTGGAGAAAGTTGTTTGACTGGGAAATTGCACGAGGACGAGGAATTAGTGTTTAAGAAAGATTCAATCGCACGGGGGGCGAGAAAAGAGAATTTGGTTAGATAATTTGAGGGAGAATGACGACTATTCGATAAACGAGACGTCGGCCTCGCAATCAATTAATCGGGATATTATTGGAATGCTAGATTCCAACGATACCTTTTTCATTCGACTAACTTCAAAATTGGTGTTTGGTTGACGGTTTAGACGCAAAAGAGTTTGAATTGAAGGAGATTTAGATTCGATCGCACGAGGGTGAGAACCGAAGTTAGATGGATTAAAAATTTAGAAGGAATGACGACTATTCGATAAACGAGACGTCGACCTCATAACCAATTAGTCGGGATATCGTTGGAATGCTAGATCCCAACAACACCTTTTTCATTCCATTAATTATGAAATATGTTTGTTGGACAGTGAATGTACTTGTCCAAATAATTAGGGGAAGTGTTTTAGGAATGAAAGTTCGAATGACATACTATTCAAGGCGTACACCTCAATAGTAATCATTCTCGAGTTCAAGGAATGCGCGACTCCAAGAATTCGATTCTTTCACAATTTTAATTTAAGAAAATAATTTGAAGTTTTGAAGATAATATAATGTGGGTGGGTTAAACTAGGGTAAGCATATCGCTTGAATTTGAGTTTGCGTACTTTGAAAAGTTTAAACAAAATGGAAGTATTTTATCGATGAAAGACGAAACGAACACAACTCAAGGCGTGCACCTCGAGAGCGGTCACTTAGGGACCCAAGGAGTGCTAGACTCCAAGGATCCACCACTTTCATATAAATTCAACAGGGATTTTTACTTATTCTAATCTAAAAATAAGATATTTTGAATTTAATAAAAGGAAAATAAGAAATAAATTTGATAAAATTTTAAATAGAATCTAAATAAATCAAATTGTAAAGCAAACACAATTATTATAATAAATAAAAATTTAATAGAATAAAATTAATAATATTACTAATAACATATTTTAATAAGATTACTGATAATAATCTAAATTATATAAAATTAGCTCCTAAGAATGGACCCTATTAAATTCTATTAAGTCCTAGTTAAAATTAATTAGTCCTAAACATAAGGCCCAACGGCCTCACGTCTTGCTGACCCGCGGAGGAAACAAAGGGTCAGAATCACACAAAAACCCCTTGTATGCTTTCTCGGAAAAACGCTACATTTAGCTCTTATTCTAGAAAAAGAAGAGACAACAATAAGTTCCAGTTAGTAGTTTAGCGGGTATATGTGTGAAGCTATTGGGGTTTCTAAGATTAAAAAATAAAAAGTTCATAGGGAATGCAAACCAAAACCAAAATATTAAACTCTCACTCTCTGAAAAACTCAACGCCTCACTCCTATTCACACTTCCATGGCCTCATGGTCAAACTTCTTCTCCTTCTAGACTTAAAAACAAATCACCTCCTCTCTCCATTTTCGTCTCTATCACCCGTTTCACTCTTCCTCCCTCTCTCTAAACCTATTCCCAAATCAAAACGCAAAATCCCTAATCTCAAATTGCAACATCCTCAACCCCCAACTCAAACTTAACAAGCAACTTCAGAATCATAAATCAATGCCTAATCATAATATGTCCAAGCAGATAAATCATGTTGTTCATACAACGACGAGCGAAAAAAAATCAAGTGAAAAGGGAACTCACCAGCTTGGAGCTATTCCGACGGCGAATCCGCGAGGTATGTGGTTCGTGCTTTATATCTTCTCGCTTTTTCTTCTTCTTCGTTCGCATCCTGCTTGCTCTTGTTCTGGATCTGAATGATGCGGCTAAGTTCGAGTTGTCTAGAGCTTCAATGTGAAGCTCTATCAACTTTTAGGATGAACTTTGGAGTGATTTTAGGTATTGTGAGGATTGAATTTCGCAGAGCTTCGCTAGGTTTTTTCTGTGTTTTTTTTTTCCAATGATAGGGACTGTATTTATAGAGGATTTTTGGGGAATTTCTGGTGCGTGTGAACTTAGGGATTTTTAGAGGAATATGCTCCCATTCGTGTGAATATGAGCTGTGCAATCCTTAACAACCGTTAGAAGGAATTTTTGCTGAGATTTTGTGGGGAGCCGGGGTAGTGACTCATTCTTTGTTTTTGTCTGTAGTGTTTTTGCAAAATATCTGATTTTCACTAAATTTTTACCAGACGTAAAATGTACCATTTTTACTGCTATTGCTTTTGCTGATGTATGGTTTTTGGCTGACTCAACATGATTCTTGACTCTTTGTTAATTTTACTGTCTTACGTTAAAATTATGCAGGACCTTGATGTGATGGTGATGAATTTAAGCACAAAGCTTCTGCAAATTTATCCGTACGCTGTGACAAAGTCATGCTGCCGGTTTCAACGGATTGACGAAAGTAAAAATCAACAAAGGTAAACACTTATTCTTATAACCTTTTTTGACGATATTAGATCCACTAGCTTCCTTCCATAACCTTCTGCATATGCCTTTGACAGCTTGGATATACAACATGTATGAGAAGACATCGCCAAAGTCCACTGAAGCTGACCTCCATGTGATTTGAAAATGACCAAGTGATTGTCATTTTTTACAGGTTACGGGTTCACTATGAATTGTGTGACATTTCTTTCTATGCCGTCACTGATGAATTGTGTTAACCGCTTCTTGTTTCTTTCTTTTTCATGTGAATGCCTTGGGCTTGATGTCTGTACTGTGGTGAAAAGGAGAATGGAGCTTGGACGAGTCATGGCTGGAACTGTCTCGGAGGTCGCTCTGTATGAAGCCAGATCTGTCATGATATTGGAGCGCCAGAACGAGAGGTATGCAAACTGCGCCTTCTTCATCTGTTGTTGCTACTATTTTGATATCCTTTATGACAATTTTCCTTACCAATTTTGTTGATGTCGTTCGTAGGCCTAAAGTGCGGATGTTATGGATTTTCAAAGCCTCTTGCCCTCTTGCTAGGTGCTCTATTTGAGAACTAGGATTGGATTTGTTGTTATTGTAACTTGTGTATAACATGTTTCTGTCATCATTGCACTAACTGATTTTATTGCTGGAACTTTCAATTTATATGTGACACAAATCTTCATACTTCCACAACCACTTCTCCACTTTCTCCAAGTAGTACTCCTTTATACAACGACGTTTTTGCAATGACGTGATTGATTAAGTCGATGGGCTGGTCAAGGGAACAATTAGCAAGTTCAGGCACTCATGAGCTCAACAATATTTCAAGCGAAGATGTAGACGCTGCCCCCATCTTAATCCTTCAATTCGAGAAAGAATGTATGCCGGAAAATTGTAATCAAATAAGTTGTACGGTGGCTTAAGTAACTCGTATTTAGTTCAAAAGAAAAACATCAATATGAAGCTGGATTCTTTAGCTTAGGACATAAACTTGGTGGTCATTTGTAGGATTAGGCTTCACGTTTGTATGGCCATTCGCATTACTTCTTGTGGCTAATTTTGAACTCAAGCACGGGATGTAATATTTGGGACTTCGTTGAATGATGATGATGTGAATTAGGTGAAAACAAAAACCTGATGTAATTTGTAACATGAGCATCAACAACGCCTTTGTAGAATTAGCCTTTTCAAAAGAACGGCTTGGAACATGTACCTCCTTGACATCAGGATTTCTGTTTCTCCATAAAGTTTTGTGTAATATGACTTCCTTTACATTGTCTTGTTCTTCTTGTAGTGAGTTTATGTAATCATATAACTCTGTTGGATTTTGGACCATTACTTATAATAAATCCTGATGTGAATTGCATATGAATCCCGGCTGCCTACTGTTTGTCTTAATCGCACGCAACAACCTTTGTCCTATGTTCCTCATGACTAGTGGAAAGCTTTCAATGTGATTTGAAGTGAACATGACTTACAAATGGTAAATAACATTGCTCAGATTGTTAAAACTCACAGCTCCAAAACTAATTCAAACATGGCTTATGAGATTAAAATTATGCCTCCCACCTATTTTGACAATGATCCTTTCTTGGAAAAAATTACTTTTGGCATTCTTTGCAATAAACAAAGTTATCCTAAAATATCTCAAAGGCCAACCATGCTACAACCACTCTCAAGATTGTCATAACTTGTAATAATTTTGGCATGATCTGAAGGGTGTACCACAATCTTAAACGCGAGAAGAAAGCAATTTTTCTAGCTCAGAATCATTTAACTGTGCAACCATAATTCTAAAACAACTTGATTACTTATTTGCTATGTATGTTATGAACTTCTTGAAATGGGATTGATCTAACTTTGGCTATGTCTACCGCGCTACTTTAGTACCAATCATGAAATATAGTTCAATGTTACTTGAATCCAATTGATTATGTCTTGAAACGAATCAAAATATCTTATGGACTGATTGCATCTAAATTCAATTATGACTTGAAATTTGCAAGCTAATCCTAAGTTTGTCACAAACTGATTTAGAATCCAAAACATAGCCTAGCGCTTGCAATCAATTCGAACATAGCTTGAGGCTAAATCAACCGTGTCTAGAAGCATATTGAACAACTTGAATTAAGTGCATATCGTAACAAGCAACTTATAATGAGGCTTAAATAACCTTTAGAGAAGCTTAAAATCGGGTGAAAATAGGCTTTAAACTTCAACAAATATGTTGCAAGATAGATCCTGTAACGCCCATTTTAATTATTTTTGGTTTCTGTGGTTATTTTATTCGCGGGTGTATTTTGAGAATTATCGTGGAAGGTCAAGAACTCATAATATTAATAAATTGTGATAAAATGTGATAATTGATAGTAAGGTAAATATTATTATTAATTATTATCATTATTATTGCTAATATTAATATAAATGAGAAAAATGTCATTAATTGGATTTTTGGAATAAAATTATTTTGAGGAATTATTATTAAAAAGAGTTATTTGGATTAATAAGGGGATTATTGGAATTAAGGGCATTATTGGCAATTGGAAAGAAGAGGAGAACACGTACGGTGAAGAACACGGTTGAGCAAGAGGAGAGCTACGCGATCAAGAACAGCAACTTAGCAAGCGGATTTCGTGTAGATTGAAGAACTTGTTCATCATCAAAGCTTGAATTGAGGTAAGGGGGGGGGGGGGAGAATATCCGGTTAAATTGGTAAATGCATGAGTAATCGGTAGAAAGGGGGAAATCCCTAACCCCATAGATTTCATGAGGTTTGATGTCGATTGAATTTTGTTTTTGTGTGATTGTTGTGTTGTTTGATGTTTAATTCGTTGCATGTGCCGAGAATGTTAGACTTGGATGAGTTTTGGGATTTTTAGTTAAGTTCGAAGTTGAGCCGGAAGTTGGTTTTGAGAGCAGAGTTGAGGATTAGTCGGATAGAATCGGTAAATAGACCCGTAGTTCAGTTGTACTATGTTGTTGATGGTGGGTTTCAATTTAATCGGGCGAAATCGGTGAGGAAGGCGATTCTGTAATGCAGAATTTTTCTGTGTGTGCAGGTATTCGCTGGGCGAATGAGGGGCGAGCCTTCGCCAGGCAAACTAGCCAGCGAGTGCTGGCAGAAGCTTCTATTTGGCTTCGCCAGAGGTTTCACCCGGCGAATGGCAGCGAGTGTTCGCAGCGGGGCTTCGCCGGTCGAATGTGCCAGCGAGCCCGACAACAGTTTGTGTTTTTGCTGCTGTCTTGTGTTGTTCCTCTGTGGACTTAGACCCTCGTTGGTCATGTGTGATGACAGGCTTGCTGGAGAGCAGAGGCAAGCGTATGTTAGTGGTCGTAGGGCTGTTTAGCCGGTGTTTATCGCAAGTGGCCTAATTAGTGGAATACGCATTATGTATGAACCAAGGTGGATGCGTACGTGAGATATGCGCACCGTGTGTGCTGCGTGCGAGATATGAGGATCAGTATGATCGTGGCGCCTTGAGTGCGTTTTGTTGGTGTATTGTGGTGAGTGGATCCGTGAGGATCGATACACTGATTATGCGTTGCATTTATATGTTGTTGTATGATATATTTGGGTTAGTAGGACCGACATGCCTTGTGTGCATTGTATGTAATATGTTGTGTGGTGAGTTAATCGGTAGGGTCGATGCACTTTGTGTACTTGTGTATGTATGCATATTATGATGCGATGGACCAGTGGGGTCGTGTGCACTGTGTGTGTCGTGTGGTTATGCATGGTATCTTGTATAGCATGTGGACGTGGTGAATCGTTGTGCGGTGGAGAGTATGCGATTCACTCACGTGCTCCAAGTGGGGAGCGTGGACGTGAGGCCTGTGTGGCTCACGTGCTCTAAGTGGGGAGCGTGGACGTGAGGCCTGTGTGGCTCACGTGCTCCAAATGGGGAGCGTGTGGACGCAGTGTATGATTCACTGGCGTGCTCCAGTGGGGAGCGTGGACGGGATTTGGATTGTTGCTCAGATGGAGTGTATGCGACCACCCATGTCCCAAGGGGAGACGTTGATGACTTGATTGTATGGGCTTAGGAGGAGCGTGGTAGGGATAGATCGTTGCTCGACGGAGTGTATGCGATCTATCCTGAGCTGAGTCAGTACCGCATTAATTGTCGAGTCATGTGCATGTGTTGCATTGTAGTTGTCTGTGTTGTGATTATGAGGATGGGACAGTAGGTCCGGGATGTGTATATGAAATAATGATTTATATGATTTTCTGCCTTTTATTTCATGTACCATTATACCATAATTATTTGATCGTGATTCTCACCCCTGTGCTGTTGTTGTGGTCTGTGCTTCTTCGGAAGTACAGACAATCCAGGTGTTTAGCTAGCTTGGATTGTGGTGTCTCTGTCGGACTGCTCTAATACGTAACACCGGGGTGTTTTGGGATTTTATGTGTTTATTTGTTGATTATATGTGCCCCAATAGCGTATCTAATTTTGGGAGATATGTTTTGATAGTTGATGATACTATATATATTTTGGGGCGGTTAGCCGGTTGATGTATATGACGATGTTGATGACATGATGTATATGTGTTATTTCGATTTGTGACAGACTATATATATATATATATATATATATATATATATATATATATATATATATATATATATATATATATATATATATATATATATATATATATATATATATATATATATATATATATATATATATATATATATATATATATATATATATATATATATATATATATATATATATATATATATATATATATATATATATATATATATATATATATATATATATATATATATATATATATATATATATTTTCCGCTGCAGTTTTATTGAGAAATTATTTTGGAAAAAAAATGATTTATGGAATTTGGTTGGAAATTGTGACATCCCGTTTGGGGGAGAAACTCTGATATGTGCTTATTTAATTGTTTTATTTTATTTCGGGAAACGGGGTGTTACAAGTTGGTATCAGAGCAGGTCGGTCCGTCCGGCCAGTGTAGTGTTTTGAGTCTGTCTGTAGGATAGAGTTGGTTGTTCTCTGTTAACCTGTTGTTGTTGTTGAGCAGTATGGCTGAGAGGAATGACGCGGCGTTGGCCGCGGCTATGCAGGCTATGGCTCAAGTGGTGGCCAATCAGAATCTGGCTGCGGGTGCTCAGTTCAGAGACTTGATGCAGTTCCAGAACAACAAGCCACCAAAGTTTGAAGGTGGGATTCTGGATCCGGTAGCTGCACAGAAATGGCTGAAGGTGATAGAGAAGATCTTCAGGACCATGGAGTGCAGTGACGAGCAGAAAGTGAGATTTGTTACTCACATGCTTGAGGGAGAGGCCGAGGCTTGGTGGGACAATTGCCGTCAGAGGATGGAGGCTTCGGGGACTCCGGTTACTTGGGAGGTAGTTCGATCTGGATTTCTAGAGAAGTATTTTCCAAAAGATATCAGAAGTGCTAAAGAGGTGGAATTTTTGGAATTGAAACAGGGCAGTATGTCAGTAGATGAGTATGCGGCTAAGTTTGAGGAATTGGCTTAGTATTGTCCTCATTACAATACTGAGGAAGCGATGACTTCTAAGTGCTTGAAATTTGAGAATGGGCTGAGGCCGAAGATCAAGATGGGGATCACATGTCAGAAAATCAGGAGCTATCCTAAGTTGGTGAGTAGAAGTCGGATCTATGACAATGGTAATCGTGCGAGGATTGCACATTACAAGGCGGTGAATGACCGCAAGGGTAAGCAGAGGTTTGGTGGTACACCTTACAGTGTGCCAACCGGTAAAGGAAAGCAAAAGGCTATGTCTGATAAGAGATTCCGAGAGAGGAGGCATCGTCAGATTTGAAATGTTATCGGTGCGGTGTCGCTGGGCATCGTGCTATTGATTGTCCTTAAGAGATTAAGATGTGCTTCAAGTGTGGGAAGTCGGGCCATGTGATGGCGGATTGTAGGACTAATATGCCTACTTGTTATAACTGCGGTGATAAAGGCCATATTAGCACTCATTGTGAGAAGCCAAGGAGGGCGCAAGCGCCTCAGGTCAGCGGTAAAGTGTTTGCGGTGGTGGGTACTCAGTCGGAGGACGAGGAGCGTTCGATCAAAGGTACATGTTTTATCAATAGCATTCCTTTGACTGCTATGATTGATACGGGTGCGACCCACTCGTTTATCTCTGTTGATTGCGTAAAGAGGTTAGGTTTGGTGCCGACTACTCTTGAGCGGCGGATGACTATTGAAACTCCCTCAATTGGTTCAGTGACTACTTCACTTGTATGTTTGATGTGTCCACTGATTATCTTTGGCCGGGACTTCGTTGTGGATTTGATCTATTTGCCACTTGGTGGTTTGGATGTTATACTTGGTATGAACTGGTTGGAGTTTAACCGAGTGTACATCTATTGTTTTCGGAAAGTGTTATTGTTTTTTACTCCTGAAGAGGAAGCGTTGGCAGATTCCTTGTCTGGTAAGGAATTGAGAACCTTATTGGAAGATGAAGCGCATGTGTTTGCTTTATTTGCATCACTGTCTGCTGACAACAAGGCATTGTTGGATGAGCTAGCTGTGGTGAATGAGTTTCCGGAAGTGTTCCCGGATGATATTTCTGAGTTGCCTCCGAAGAGAGAGGTTGAGTTTAGCATTGATCTTGTTCCTGGTACGAGGCCTATTTCTATGGCGCCGTACAGGATGTCGGCAGTGGAGCTAGCCGAGTTGAAGACTCAGATTGGAGAGTTGCTGGATAGAAAGTTTATTAGACCAAGTGTGTCGCCGTGGGGAGCTCTAGTATTGTCAGTGAAGAAGAAGGACGGTAGCATGCGTTTATGCATTGATTACCGACAGTTGAACAAAGTGACCGTCAAGAACAAATATCCTCTTCCAAGGATCGATGACTTAATGGATCAGTTGGTGGGAGCTCGTGTGTTTAGTAAGATTGACTTGAGGTCGGGTTATCATCAGATAAGAGTGAGAGAAGGTGATATTCAGAAGACGACGTTTAGGACTCAATATGGACATTACGAGTATGCAGTAATGCCTTTCGGAGTGTCTAATGCGCCAGGTGCGTTTATGGAATATATGAACCGTATCTTCCATTCTTATTTGGATCAGTTCATTGTCGTGTTCATTGATGACATACTGATTTATTCTAAGTCTGAGGAAGAGCATGTGGAGCATTTGAGGATTGCTTTGCAAGTGTTGAAGGATAACAAGTTGTTTGTTAAGTTATCAAAGTGTGAATTCTTGTTGAAGATGGTGAGCTTTCTGGGGCATGTTATTTCGGGTGATGGTGTTTCTGTGGATCCATCTAAGGTGAGCGCGGTGTTATAATGGGAACCACCAAAGACAGTAATCGAAGTTTGGAGCTTCTTGGGTTTATCTGGTTATTACCGAAGATTTATTGAAGGCTTTTCTAGACTGGCTTTGCCGTTGACTCATTTGACGAGGAAAGATCAAGTGTTTGTGTGTGATGGTACGTGCGAAGAAAGTTTTGTGGAGCTAAAAAAGAGATTGACTTCAGCGCAGGTGTTGGTGTTACCGAATCCGTGTGAGCCTTTTGTGGTGTATTGTGATGCATCCAAGATGGGATTGGGCGGAGTTCTCATGCAGAATGGAAAAGTGGTAGCTTATGCGTTGCGACAATTGAGGGTGCATGAGCGAAATTATCCTACTTTTTACCTTGAATTGGCTGCGGTGGTTTTTGTTTTGAAGATCTGGAGACATTATTTGTATGGTTCAAGGTTTGAGGTGTTCAGTGATCACAAGAGTTTGAAGTACCTGTTTGATCAGAAAGAGTTGAATATGAGGCAGAGAAGATGGTTGGAATTCTTGAAAGATTATGATTTCAGTTTGAGTTATCACCCAGGGAAAGCGAATGTGGTTGCGGACGCGTTGAGCAGAAAGGCAATTCATATGTCAGCTTTAATGGTGAAAGAGATGGAGCTTATTGAGCAGTTTTGAGATTTGAGTATGGTTTGTGAGCTTACTACAGGTGGTGTAATGTTGGGTAAATTGCAAGTGAAGAATGATTTCTTGGATATGATAAGAGAACATCAGAAGTTAGATGTGAGACTTGTGAATTTGATGCGAGGAGCCGGAAGTGACTCCAGTAGTGATTTCAGGTTGGATGATGCAGGTGCGTTAAGGTTTCGGGGCAGGGTTTGTGTGTCGGATAATGATGAGTTGAAGAAGTCGATTTTGGATGAAGGGCATCGTAGTAGCCTGAGTGTGCATCCAGGAGCTACGAAGATGTATCAGGACTTGAAAAAGTTATTTTGGTGGTCAGGCATGAAAAAGGACATTGCTCGTTATGTTTATGCTTGTTTGGTTTGTCAAAAATCGAAGGTGGAGCATCAGAGACCTTCTGGGATGATGCAACCGTTAGAGATTCTGGTTTGGAAGTGGGATTGTATTGCTATGGACTTTGTTACAGGTTTGCCGAATACGGCGAGAGGATTTGACGCCATTTGGGTGATTGTGGATCGGCTTACGAAGTCTGTACACTTTGTACCGATCAGTATTAGCTTTCCGTTGGAGAAGCTGGTAGAGATTTATATTCGGGTAATTGTGAAGCTGCACGGTATACCGTTGAGTATTGTGTCGAATAGAGATCCAAGGCTCACTTCTGTTTTTTGGAAGAGTTTACAAGAGGCTTTGGGTATTGAGTTGAAGCTGAGTTCAGCTTATCATCCGCAGACGGATGGGCAGTCGGAGCGGACTATTCAGACTTTGGAGGATTTGTTGCGGGCTTGTGTGTTGGAGAAAGGTGGTACGTGGGATACTCATTTGCCTTTGGTAGAGTTCACATACAACAACAGTTACCATTCCAGTATCGGGATGGCACCGTTTGAGGCTCTTTATGGTAGGAGGTGCAGGACTCCTTTGTGTTGGTACGAGTCGGGTGAGAATGTGGTTTTGGGACCAGAGTTGATACAGTAGACTACTGAGACAGTGCAGATGATCCGTGAAAAGATGAAAGCATCTCAGGATCGGCAGAAGAGTTATTATGATAACCGCAGGAAAGAGTTGGAATTCAGTGAGGGTGAACATGTATTCTTGAGGGTTAACCCAGTGACAGGTGTTGGACGTGCTTTGAAGTCCAAGAAGTTGGATCCGAAGTTTATCGGACCGTATCAGATTTTGCAGAGGATCGGTGTTGTGGCTTATAGGGTGGCGTTGCCGCCGGAGCTTTCGAACTTGTATGACGTGTTTCACGTGTCGCAACTTCGGAAGTATGTGCATGATCCGTCTCACGTGATTCAGAGGGATGAAGTCCAAGTTAGAGAGAATCTAACTGTGGAGACGTTGCCATTGAGGATCGAGGATCGCAAGATGAAGCGACTCAGAGGGAAAGAGATACCGTTGGTGAGAGTGGCTTGGGGAGGTGCTGCAGGAGGCAGTGTGACCTGGGAACTGGAAAGCATGATGCGGGAAGCGTATCCAGAGCTATTTACATCAAGTATTTTCAAGGACGAAAATAATTAAAGTGGGGGAGAGTTGTAACGCCCATTTTAATTATTTTTTGTTTCTGTGGTTATTTTATTCGCGGGTGTATTTTGAGAATTATCGTGGAAGGTCAAGAACTTATAATATTAATAAATTGTGATAAAATGTGATAATTGATAGTAAGGTAAAGATTAATATTAATTATTATCATTATTATTGCTAATATTAATATAAATGAGAAAAATGTTATTAATTGAATTTTTGGAATAAAATTATTTTGAGGAATTATTATTAAAAAGAGTTATTTGGATTAATAAGGCAATTATTGAAATTGAGGGCATTATTGGCAATTGGAAAGAAGAGGAGAACACGTACGGTGAAGAACACGTTTGAGCAAGAGGAGAGCTACGCGATCAAGAACAGCAACTTAGCAAGCGGATTTCGTGTAGATTGAAGAACTTGTTCATCATCAAAGCTTAAATTGAGGTAGGGGGTGAATATCCGGTTAAATTGGTAAATGCATGAGTAATATGTAGAAAGGGGGAAATCCCTAACCCCATAGATTTCTTGACGTTTGATGTCGGTTGCATGTTGTTATCGTTGTGATTGTTGTGTTGTTTGATGTTTAATTCGTTGCATGTGCCGAGAATGTTAGACTTGGATGAGTTTTGGGATTTTCGGTTAAGTTCGAAGTTGACCCGGAAGTTGGTTTTGAGAGCAGAGTTAAGGATTAGTCGGATAGAATCGGGAAATAGACCCGTAATTCAGTTGTACTATGTTGTTGGTGGTGGGTTTCAATTTAATCGGGCAAAATCGGTGAGGGAGGCGATTCTGCAATGCAGAATTTTTTTGTGTGCGCAGGTATTCGCTGGGCGAATGAGGGGCGAGCCTTCGTCAGGCTTCGCTAGGCGAACTAGCCAGCGAGTGCTGGCAGAAGCTTCTGTTTGGCTTCACCAGAGGTTTTGCCAGGCGAATGGCAGCGAGTGTTCGCTGCGGGGATTCGCCAGGCGAATGTGCCAGCGAGCCCGACAGCAGTTTGTGTTTTTGCTGTTGTCTTGTGTTGTTCCTCTGTGGACTTAGACCCTCGTTGGTCATGTGTGATAACACGCTTGCTGGAGAGCAGAGGCAAGCGTATGTTGGTGGTCGTAGGGCTGTTTGCCGGCGTTTGTCGCAAGTGGCCTAATTAGTGGAATACGCATTATGTATGAACCAAGGTGGATGCGTACGTGAGATATGCGCATCGTGTGTGTGCTGCGTGCGAGATATGAGGATCAATATGATCGTGGCGCCTTGAGTGCGTTTTGTTGGTGTGTTGTGGTGAGTGGATCCATGAGGATCGATATGCTGATTATGCGTTGCATTTATATGCTGTTGTGTGATATATTTGGGTCAGTAGGACCGACATGCCTTATGTGCATTGCATGTAATATGTTGTGTGCTGAGTTGATTGGTAGGATCGATGCACTTTGTGTACTTGTATATGTATGCATACTATGATGCGATGGACCAGTGGGGTCGTGTGCACTGTGTGTGCCGTGTGGTTATGCATGGTATCTTGCATAGCATGTGGAAGTGGTGAATCGTTGCTAGGTGGAGCATATGCGATTCACTCACGTGCTCCAAGTGGGGAGCGTGGACGTGAGGCCTGTGTGGCTCACGTGCTCCAAGTGAGGAGCGTGGACGTGAGGCCTGTGTTGCTCACATGCTCCAAATGGGGAGCGTGGACGTGAGGCCTGTGTGGCTCACGTGCTTCAAATAGGGAGCGTGTGGATGCATTGTATGATTCACTGGCGTGCTCCAAATGGGGAGCGTGGACGTGAGGCATGTGTGGCTCATGTGCTCCAAATGGGGAGCGTATGGACGCAGTGTATGATTCACTAGCGTGCTCCAGTGGGGAGCATGGACGGGATTTGGATCGTTGCTCAGATGGAGTGTATGCGACCACCCGTGTCCCAAGGGGGGACGTTGATGACTTGATTGTATGGGCTCATAAGGAGTGTGGTAGGGATAGATCGTTGCTCGGCGGAGTGTATGCGATCTATCCTGAGCTCAGTCGGTGCCGCATTCATTGTCGAGTCATGTGCATGTGTTGCATCGTAGTTGTCTGTGTTGTGATTATGAGGATGGGACAGTAGGTCCGGGATGTGTATATGAAATAATGATTTATATGATTTTCTGCCTTTTATTTCATGTACCATTATACCATTATTATTTGATCATGATTCTCACCCCTGTGTTGTTGTTGTGGTCTGTGCTTCTTCGTAAGTACAGACAATCCAGGTGTTTAGCTAGCTTGGATTGTGGTGTCTCTGTAGGACTGCTCTGATACGTAACACTGGGGCGTTTTTGGAGTTTATGTGTTTATTTCTTGATTATATGCGCCCCAGTGGCGTATCTAATTTTGGGAGATATGTGTTGATAGTTGATAATACTATATATATTTTGGGGCGATTAGCCGGCTGATGTATATGGCGATGTTGATAACATGATGTATATGTGTTATTTCGATTTGTGACAGACTATATATATATATATTTTTTTTCCGCTGCAGTTTTATTGAGAAATTATTTTGGAAAAAAAATGATTTATGAAATTTGGTTGGAAATTGTGACATCCCGTTTGGGGGAGAAACTCTGATATGTGCTTATTTAATTGTTTTATTTTATTTCGGGAAACGGGGTGTTACAGATCCAATCATGTATTTTATACCATCGTCCCTATCATATTTGTCTGATCGTGAGAACGAGGACACACATGAGTTTGGGTACAAGGGGCTGGAGCCGCGCTCTTCCCCATAAGATATCAGCATAAATTGCCAGGGATTATCACCACAATGAGTACACACAAATTCTTCATAAATGAAGTCTTAGAGAATCATGGCCAGTAGTCGTGAATCAATAAAACATCCATTAAATACCGAAGTAGGACAAATTTGGGGTATGAGAGATGCCCCTATCTAATTGCCTTAACGCTGAGCGAATGAATCGCTGGATGGCGTTCACTTTAAGGTGGAAGTCAATTAGATACAAGAAGACCCCAAAATTTGTCAGGTAGAGGAGTAAAAAGTACCAAGAATGGGTTAATAGGATGAACAAAATAACCTGATATTCTATGGGTGGTCGAAGCAGTCCCTTATCCAATAAGGTCCTTCGTGATACCAGAGTAGTATAACTGATCCACTTTGGGTGGTCGAAGCAGTCCCTCATTCGTTAAGGTCCTTCGCGATACCAAAGCAGTATCTCTGAACACAAACGAGATTTCTTCAGGTGGTCGAAGCAATCCCTTATCCAATTAAGGTTCTTCGATGATACCAAAGAAGCATCTCAGATGATAAATTTGTTGGGGAATAGTTGAGCCAAAATTCCTATTGGAGGAACAACGTTGTGCAAACTCTGCAGGGTAAGCCTTCAAGAAACTTTTTAAGAGAACCTCTGCTTGGGGAGCGACAAGAGCAATAGCTGTTGGGTATTATCATCATCAACTGCATAGTTGAAGAATGACGTGCCGGGGAGTATAATTCCTTGAACTCGCGGGGTATTAACTCTTTTCGGAGCCATACCGCCAACTTCACTGGAGGACTGACCAAGATGCTTACAAACTGATCATGGATCCTGCTATGTTGTCATGCTATGCTGCTGAGAACATCGGTACTATGCGTTATGATGCACAAACATCCAACTAAGATGCAACTGCTAGGAGTCTAATGCACGTGCAAATAATATGCTAATGCTTGATATCATTATGATATGATCTTGTATGCCATGCTTATGATAATGTAAATGATCAGGTATGCTGGGGATAAAATCCTGTAGGGATACCACCAGGGACTGGATTTGGTAGTTGCCAAAATTATTGGACTTTGGTTTCATGAGGATGCCAACGGGGTGGACTTTAAAATGGTTTGCCACACGGGAACTGGACTTTAAAATTGACCTGTACCAGACGGGAACTGGTGTTAAAAGCTGATATGTACCAGATGAGAGTTGGTGTTTATTGATGGGTTGACCAGACGAGGACTGGTTTCAAGGTTTGCCAGACGAGAACTGGGCTTTGGAAATGATTTAGGTTACCAGGTTCTGACAGGTATCAGGTCCAGGCCGTGGGGATGAAACTCAATGACATGGAAGCCCTTTCAAGAGGCTAAGGTTATTTGATGGGGTGATGGCATGATTCCCCGACACTCAACTCTTGATGACGAGAATAAACTTGCTTGAGTAAATGCCCCAGTGTTGTTCAACTTGCCCCAGTCTGGGTCTATGAAGAAATTTTCCTTGAATGGAAATTGGAAGCAGTCGTACCATGAGATGAACTCGAGATGGCTTGCCCCAACATTCCAAGTCGTGAAAGGAAGTTGGAAACAGTTGTACCATGAGATGAACTCGAGATGGTTTGTTCCAAAATTCCAAGTCATGAAAGGAATTCGGACGCAGATATACCATGAGATGGTCTCGAAATGGTTTGCTCCAAATTTTAGGCAGGAAGGGTTTTGACCTTGATCAACTGACCCTTGGGGTAATTGGCTTCAAATTATTCTTGAGGTATTATGCTCTAGAATGAGCGTTGAAGCGACATGACTTACGTTGATTGAGCGTTGGAGGGACTCTCCCTTAATCAAAAGAAACTCCGGGTAGCCTGCCCCTGTTTGGATCTTTTGCAGAAGTGGTAAACTCGTTTTGGCAAGAACCTAACTTCTAGCTGATACGTCATGACCGCTTACAAATGTTGAGCGTAGCGACTTAACCAAATCATGTTGACTGTGCAAGCATAGCGACTTACCCAAGGCGTGTTAGTCATGCGAGCGTAGCGATTTAAGCAATGCATATGGATTGCGTGAGCGTAGCGATATAACCAATGCATGTTAGTCGTACCTTTTCTCAGCCCTAAGGATTTTGACGCTTGTTGACCTCGACCGTTGTCGATCTCTGGCATGGACAGCTTGACCGATTTGAAAGAATAAAGGGAAATGACCCATGTTCAACTAATCTGCCCCAGTTCAAATGGTCTGCCCCAGTCTGCCGGGTATTTGAAGGATTTCTTCTGAATGAGAACTTTGGCGGTGATTATACTAGGATATGGCTTGAACCCATTTGCCCTAGTATCTGAACCTTGTAGTGGTCTGCCCCGGTTTAAACCTCAGAAGGACTTGCCTCAGATTCGCAGGGTTATGAGAAAGTCTTGATTCAGGTCAACACCAATGAGTGATCAAGTTCCTCTTTGATTGCACTTTGTTGGAATTTCTATAATGTCAAGTACTGATTTGCAGTTTAAAATTGTTCATTCAAAAATGGTAATTTTAATGCGACATTCATGTAAGTTTTGAAAATATCATTTATTGGGAATGATATGAAGGTGTGTGACGAATTGGACCATTAGTCCAAACGTATTGCTGGTTTAGCTGGAGTGAAAGATATAGCAAGAATAATGACACCAATACAGAAGATTAACAAATATGTAGGAGTTAGTTTACGCAACCTTGCTGTAGTATGCTTTTAGAATAAATCCCGACTCAATTAGGTCTTTTGAGGGTTGTATCGCGGTCTGGTTCACGGTTATAGAAACAAAGGATATAAGGCTCCAAATTTAATTTTAACCCACCCCTTCTTCGTGATGAACTCCACTCCTACATTCAGTTAATTCTATACACGGACTTAGAGCTTGAAGGTGTAAGCTTGATGACTCAAGGTATGCTTGAAATAGCAGTCACCCTTATTTTTTTTTAGATGTTAGTGACCCTTTTGATTCTTGATATGGTGGCCATTGATCTTATTTTTCTTTTCCTGAGGACTTGGGGGCCTCTCTTGATTTTTATTTTGATCCCTAACTTTTGCATCGGGATTGATTTTGATTTTGATTTTTCTTTTCCTGAGGACTTGAGGGCCTCCTTTTAAGGTATTCGACTTAGCAGGCTTTTGATTTTTTTTTGTAATTTTATTGGAGGATTGTGACTGCCAAGTCATTTGTCTTTGATGAAAAATCGTCATGTCTTTTGGATTTTTGCTTTGTGATTCAAGTGCGTAATCAGGTTAACTGAACACTACCCATTCCCCAGGTTAAGTGTAAGGGTTTAGAAATCCGAAGGAAACTCCTACTTCTAGGCTCGAAGTGGTTGACTAGGGTCTAACTCCTTATCTCTCCAGTGTTTGGGGATTTGAAACAATGCCTGTACATCATCGGCGAGATTTTATCTGAAAGCATACCATCAGCAATTAAGGGTATTTTGTTTTCGTCATCCTCCCTCAAATCTTTGTTAAACAGCAATGTGATAAGGGAAATGAAGTGAAAAAAAGTTTGTGATTTTTTTGCGATAAATGAGAAAATGTGATTGAATACGAATGAAGCTCAAAACATGCATAATTATCACATTAACAATACCATTAATAAGAAACAATGTCTAAAATAAAGTAGCACTTAACATAAAAGAAACTACAAATGTGAAGAAATGATATGGAAACTGCCAGTATTGATGAACTGGGCTTTTCTTTCTTGCTTCACAGTTGTCATAACTTCTGGCAGCTATTTCATCTTGCCTTTCATGTTGTTCGTTTCTTTTCCCTGATAAACTCGATTCTGCTTCAAGGGTTCCATGGTCTTCCAGAGCTATTTCAAGTCTAATACGTGTGTCGGGAAATCAATTGCGGATTATGGACAAAGGATGAATAAGCTTTCTGGTTTTGGAATATGATATAAAATGCAAATGAAATGCAGATGCAGTGATATGCGAATGCAATGCAGGTGCAAACAGGATCCAGGATAACATAAGCAACTCAAAGCACCCTAACCGGTAGGCTATACTAGGCAAGTTCTAGATTCTTTACCCATTGACCCACTCACGGGATAGCTTCTATGTCGATGGATAAAGTTCCCAGGATCACGGACACCAATCGCGTCAACATCATGCAACAGGCTAGCTGCATTATGGTGGTAATAGGAAAAGGTCTCTCCTGAGCGGAGTCCTCATGCTAGGTGTAACACCCCACTTCCCAAATTAAAATAAAATACGATTAAATCAAATAATTATCAGAGTTTCCATTCCAAAAGTGGGATATTACATTCACAAATTCAACAAAACACTTCTTTATATGGTTTTCAAAATAGAGCAACGGAAAATTATCATTAATATATCATTCAGGGCCATCCGCCGAAATACACAAAAATCATTCATCATTAAGATTCACCAAAATACGATACGTCACAGGGATACAACAAATTTATCATAAAACAAATAAACTCCCAAGTCCCGTGTTACGTATCAGAGCATCCTAGGACTCGACTCGCACACCACTATCCAAGCTAGCTATGCACCTGGATTATCTGTACTTCCAAAGAAGCATAGACCACAACAACAACAGAGGGGTGAGAAAACATGATCAAAATTGACGGTAATAAAATACATGAATAAAAGGCAGTAAATAAACAATCATCACCCACCAACATCAAACAGAACCTACTGTCCAATCATCAACACAACATATCATAATGCAAGAATGCAACCCAACACATGCATGCGGTACCGACTCAACATCACTGATGGACACCGAGACATCAACCCTCCACAAGGGAGCACATCAAAAACGGGATAGATCACTTACGCTCCTCCTGAGACATGATATATCCCCACAATCCTCCACAAAGGAGTACAGGTAAATCACTTACGCTCCTCCTGAGACATGATTCAACTCCGCAATCACCGATGGACACTGGGCCATCAACCCTGCACAAAGGAGCACATCAAAAATATCATAAAAGAGTACGGTTGGATCACTACGCTCCATCCGAGACATGATCCAACACCACCATTCTCCACAACAGAGTACGGATGGATCACTTACGCTCCTCCTGAGACATGATCCATCCCACCAAGACACCATGCTATGCACGACACCAAATGCACAACACACAAACATCAAGCACACTAAGTGCACATGATCCTACTGATCATATCACCATACATCATACACATGTGTATATATATACACACCAATCAATTATCAATCAAGTTAAATAACAGTGAAATCCCATTCGACACTGAGTACACACGATCCTCCCGATCACCTCACTTTGCATCATATACATATCACATATATATGTCTCACTCACCAATTAATCATGTCAATTAAATTCAATATTCCATAATTCACCTTTCCACATCACGTATACTCTCTTTACCCCTAAACAACATCTCTTGACCTATCCTTGCCCAAGGAATCCTACAAAATGAAACACAAGGCAAAACAGCACAAAAAAAATCACATTCTGTCACGCTCGCTAGCTCACTCGCCTAGCGAGGCCTCAGCGAACGCTCGCTGCCTCATTCGCCTAGCAAACCTTCTAACAAATGCAGACAGTGGCTACTGGAAGTGTTCGCTACCCAACTCGCCTAGCGAATTCCTAGTGAATGCTCGCTACTAGCTCGCTCAGCGAAGGTGCTGGCGAATGTCTGCGATTTCACAAAAATCTCACTGTTCAGAAATTCATCAGAAGCCCAAAAATCGTCTGATGCTCACCACACCAGTCCCAGTAGTCTTAGCCTAGTATTCTACGACTAAACCACACTATTATTCTAGGACTTACCCGATAAAACACCAACTCTACCAATTAAATCACATGCAAGGCTAGCATAATAGAATTTCACCAATTCCTAACAACATAAACACCATTCATCCATGGAAACAACAATCATAACATTATAGCATCTTAATCATGATCATCAATCCCTATGGGGTTAAGGAATCCCCAACTACCCCATTCATGCAATTACCAATTTTAACCCGTTTCTCCCCCCTTACCTCGACTAGTTGCTCCAATCGATGAAAAACTTCCAAGAATATGATTGCTCTCCCTAGTTCTTTTTCCTCTGGTTCTTGTTCTTCTTCCTCTCTCTTCTCCCAATAGACCGTGTTTCACTTTTTCTTTTTTTCAACTCACTAATACCCCCTTAAAACACTTATTCCTCATTTCTTTTAATTCCAATATAATTCCAATAATATTAATAATAATAATAATACCATTATTATTAATTATCAAATTATTATCATTATTAATTTTATTATACTAATATTAAAGGCCATAGCTTCTTAAATAATCCCCACAAAAGACATGCCGAATTAAAATAACACCGGAAAGATTAAATAATTAAAATGGGTGTTACAACTCTCCCCCACTTTAATTATTTTCGTCCTCGAAAATTACCTGATGGAAACAATTCTGGATACGCTTCCCGCATCCTGCTTTCCAATTCCCAGGTCACAGTGCCTCCTGCAGCACCTCCCCAAACCACTTTCACCAAAGATATCTCCTTTCCTCGGAGTTGCTTCATCTTACGATCTTTGATCCTCAATGAAATCGTCTCAACAATAAGATTCTCCCTGACTTGAACTTCATCTCTTTGGATCATATGAGATGGATCCGAGACATACCTTCGAAGTTGTGACACATGAAACACGTCATGGAAATTCGACAGTTCAGGCGGCAACGCCACCCTATAAGCTACAACACCAATTATCTGCAAAATATGATACGGCCCAATAAACTTAGGATCCAACTTCTTGGACTTCAATGCACGATCCACACCAGTCACTGGGTTAACCCTTAAGAACACGTGATCTCGTTCACTGAATTCCAGCTCTTTCCTCCGGTTATCATGATAGCTCTTCTGCCTACTCTGAGACACTTTCATTTTCTCACGAATCATCTGAATTGTCTCAGTAGTCTGCTACACAATCTCTGGTCCCAATACCACATTCTCACCCGTCTCATACCAACACAGAGGAGTTCGACATCTCCTACCATATAAGGCTTCAAACGGTGCCATTCCGATACTAGAATGGTAACTGTTATTGTACGTGAGCTCGATCAACGGTAAATGAATATCCCACGCACCACCCTTTTCCAACACACAAGCTCTTAGCAAATCTTCCAGCGACTGAATAGTCCTCTCTGACTGACCATCAGTTTGCGGATGGTAAGCTGAACTCAACTTCAACTCAGCACCCAAGGCTTCCTGTAAACTCTTCAAAAATTCCAAAGTAAACCTCGGATCTCTATCCGACACAATACTCGACGGAACACCATGTAGCTTCACTATTACCCGAATATAAATCTCTGCTAGCTTCTCCAACGGAAAACTTATATTGGTCGGCACAAAATGTGCAGATTTCGTAAGTCGATCCACAATCACCCAAATAGCATTAAATCCTCTCGCCGTATTCGGAAAACCTGTCACAAAATCCATGTTTATACAATCCCACTTCCAAACTGGAACTTCCAACGGTTGCATCATTCTAGAGGGCCTCTAGTGTTCCACTTTCGACTTCTGACATACCAAACAGGCGTAAACAAATTGAGCTATATCTCTTTTTATACTAGACCACCAAAATATTTTTCTTAAATCGTGGTACATCTTCGTTGCTCCCGGATGGATACTCAAACTACTACGATGTCCCTCATTCAAAATTTCCTTATTCAGCTCATCATTATCCGGCACACAAATCCTGCCTCTGAATCTCAACACACCTGTGTTATCTAGCTTAAAATCACTATCAGAGTCACTTCCTACTCCCGACATCAAATCCACTAAATTCATATCTAGCTTTTGGTTCTCTCTGATCATATCCAAGAAATCATTGTTCACTTGCAACTTACCCAACATCACACCACCTGCCGTAAACTCACAAACCACGCTCAAATCTCTGAACTTCTCAATTAGCTCCATTTCTTTTACCATTAAGGCCGACATATGAATTGTCGGCCTTAATGGTAACTGAACACCTCAAATTTTGAACCATACAAATAGTGCCTCCAGATCTTTAACACAAAAACTACCGCAGCTAATTCAAGGTCATGAGTAGGGTAATTCCTTTCATGCATCCTCAGTTGTCTCGAAGCATACGCCACCACCTTACCATTCTGCATAAGAACCCCGCCTAATCCCATCTTAGACGCATCACAATACACCACAAAAGGTTCACTCGGATTCGGCAATATTAACACCAGTGCTGAAGTCAATCTCTTTTTCAGTTCCTCGAAGCTTTCTTCACAAGCAGCATCCCACACAAAAACTTGATCCTTCCTGTCGCTCGCGCAAAAATAAGGTGCCGGCATGACAGAAGAGTGGCCACCTTTCGTTATTTATCCCTCAGAGCGGGAAAGGAAACGATCGGAAAAACTTGACGAGAAAGGGTAAGACAAGGTCATCGCAACCATTTTCTGGGTTCGGGAGTCGGTTACGCAAGGGGAAGGTATTAGCACCCCTCACGTCCGTCGTACTCGACGGGATCCACGCTTGTTTGTTTACTTGGACAGGTTGGTTTTATTCTATCTACCTATCAAGGCTGGCTGAAAAAGAAAAGAAAAATGACTCGGCAAAGCATCGCACTTTATGCCTACGTATTCTCATCAGAGAATGAGAAATCAGAGTCAACGTAGTTCGGCTAACTACGGGTTATGGGGGAAAGGTTGCTCGCTAGGATATCGCATCCTATGCCTACGTACTTCCACACTGCATGGAAGATCAGAGCAAACGTAGTTCGGGAAACTACGGTTTATTTCCTGCTTTGAAAGAAGTGTTTTTTATTGTGTTTGCGATTTCAACCGCACTAGAGACTATGACCTGAGAGTGAATGCGTCGCATGTCACCCAAAGGGTACCATACTTAAACATCCAGACTGTGGAAAAGAAGCTCTCCCACAATCCTTTCTCAGATAGCTTAAGGCTCGTAACGTACGAAAGAAATCATTCATGATTACTGTATCTTAAACTGCTTTGAGATGAGAAGAGAACATGCCCAACTAGGAGGGAGACTATCAAGTCCTACTGTTATCATGCCATGGATTCATCCTATGGTTGAGGTTTGAACAGGGAACTCCTAGAAGTTGTCATGCATAGGTTTCAACCTAAAAGTTCTATCATCAATTCCTTATCAAAGGAAATGAGAGTCCTAAGGGATCATGTCAATGATACACCAAAACAGACAAAGCATCAGCTTAACAGTAAAATGCATGCAATGCAAGTGAGGGAGGAAATGTGTGTGGGGCTTCAGCCTCCACAAGCTCGTCTCGACCTCAAGCCAGTCATGAAATAACAGTAAAGGTTAGGAAAAGCAACAAAATGTACACCATGCACATGTTTCATGCAGATGCATGTGTGTGCCTGTGTGCTTGGGAGATTTCCCCCGATCCTAGCGCCTTAATACCAGTGCTGACAATAATGAGAAGAAGAAGAAATCCGAGCCCAATCATGGAAACATCAATCTCGTATACACATGGGAAGCTTATAGTATCAGCGACAGTCAACTTCGACACATCAGGGACCGAGAACTCGTACGCAACAGTCTTTCTGAGAGAGGCTGTAATAATACAATAGGAGGCGAGAGATCCTGGATCGGGGAAACGGTACCTGGGACACAGACACACGTTAATGGAATGCAAATGAACATGCAAACTAATGCAAAATGCAGGCATGCAATAATATATCCAGGTAACTGCTGTGGAGATTCTGTATCAACAATCACTGATGAGAAGAAAACCCCGTTGTAAGACCACTACTCTGATCTGCTAAGAACGACCTTCTGATAGGACCATATACATAAGATCAAAATTCTGCTCTGTCGAGAACAAATGTCTGATAATAAGGACCCCGGCTGTATGATCAAGAAATATCTGCTGATGAAGTCTTCAGACCCCAAATCAAAAATTTGCCCTATCAAGAACAAACATACAGCTGCTGATGAGATCTTCAGACCCCACTCAAAGTCTGCCCTATCAAGAACAAACAACATTTGCTGATGAGATCTTCAGACCCCACTCAAAGTCTGCCCTATCAAGAACAAACAACATCTGCTGATGAGATCTTCAGACCCCACTCAAAATCTGCCCTATCAAGAACAAACAACATCTGCTGATGAGATCTTCAGACCTCACTCAAAAATCTGCTCCATCCAGAACAAACCACTGATGACAATACTCTGATCAAAACCTGCTCTATCAAGAACAGACATACACCTGATGACAAGATCCTCTGATCAAAACCTGCTCTATCAAGAACAGACAAATCTGCAACTGAGAAACCTGGTACCAACATAACTGATTCACTGTCAAGAAAACCAGGTGGTCTGGCGGTCAAAGTTTCCTGCAATAAACCCAATCCCACTCACAGGTATGGACCTAATCCACGGACAAAGGTACGGCATCCTATGCGGTCATCAGCGTCACAGACTTTCATGAGTGACGATACGATTCCCAAAAGGAGTGGCATCATCAAGTCATGAAGAAGCCTCACTTAGCTGACTTCCAAATGATCGGTCCACAGAGTCGATAATCCTCACGTCTGGACTCCCCTCAGATCCTCAGGACCGGAAAGGAGCACCTCTGCAAGAACGAAACTCTGAGCGCAGATTTTGTAGGGAACTGTGCCTGCTCAGCAGACAGGTTCGTCTACTACTCTCCGCAACTATGTCTAGGTGTATACTCAAGCCCAGGTCCGGCTTCTCACTCATAGTAACATCCCTCTCCCACAGCAGCACAGATAGTCATATCAAACTAGAAATAAAATGCGGGAAATAAAGTGCGAGAAGTAAAAATTCGATAAATAAATGCAACCCAACAAGTAAACATACAAGCGCTAGGATTGACTCTCATAGGGAACCGAAGAACCAGAGACTCTGGGTTCGATCCCCAGCAGAGTCGCCAGCTGTCGCTCGCGCGAAAATAAGGTGCCGGCATGACAGAAGAGTGGCCACCTTTCGTTATTTATCCCTCAGAGCGGGAAAGGAAACGATCGGAAAAACCTGACGAGAAAGGGTAAGACAAGGTCATCGCAACCATTGTCTGGGTTCGGGAGTCGGTTACGCAAGGGGAAGGTATTAGCACCCCTCACGTCCGTCGTACTCGAAGGGATCCACGCTTGTTTGTTTACTTGGACAGGTTGGTTTTATTCTATCTACCTATCAAGGCTGGCTGAAAAAGAAAAGAAAAATGACTCGGCAAAGCATCGCACTTTATGCCTACGTATTCTCATCAGAGAATGAGAAATCAGAGTCAACGTAGTTCGGCTAACTACGGGTTATGGGGGAAAGGTTGCTCGCTAGGATATCGCATCCTATGCCTACGTACTTCCACACTGCATGGAAGATCAGAGCAAACGTAGTTCGGGAAACTACGGTTTATTTCCTGCTTTGAAAGAAGTGTTTTTTATTGTGTTTGCGATTTCAACCGCACTAGAGACTATGACCTGAGAGTGAATGCGTCGCATGTCACCCAAAGGGTACCATACTTAAACATCCAGACTGTGGAAAAGAAGCTCTCCCACAATCCTTTCTCAGATAGCTTAAGGCTCGTAACGTACGAAAGAAATCATTCATGATTACTGTATCTTAAACTGCTTTGAGATGAGAAGAGAACAGGCCCAACTAGGAGGGAGACTATCAAGTCCTACTGTTATCATGCCATGGATTCATCCTATGGTTGAGGTTTGAACAGGGAACTCCTAGAAGTTGTCATGCATAGGTTTCAACCTAAAAGTTCTATCATCAATTCCTTATCAAAGGAAATGAGAGTCCTAAGGGATCATGTCAATGATACACCAAAACAGACAAAGCATCAGCTTAACAGTAAAATGCATGCAATGCAAGTGAGGGAGGAAATGTGTGTGGGGCTTCAGCCTCCACAAGCTCGTCTCGACCTCAAGCCAGTCATGAAATAACAGTAATCATACTGAAAAATAAACAACATGCTATCAAGCAATATACAGATAAAAGAAATGAAGGGCCATCAGGCAAACAAACCACATGCTTGAGAAAGAAATCATCTACATCTAAGCTCTAATCCTAACCCTAAAACAAAACCCTAATCAGATCAAAGCAAAGCCCTAAAGCAAAAACCCTAATCAAAAGAAATCAATCCCAGTCTTCAAGCTTCAAAACAAGCTTACCAAAGAAAGGGAGCTAAGCAGGCAGACTCATAGTGCCCTCCTCAGGAAAGCACTAGGAGGCTTATACTCAGGAATCATATCCTATGTGGCTCAACAACTGTGATCGGTTTACATTCCTCCTCAGGAGAAACTAAACTCACATGAAGGCTCCAACATCATTGGATACTTAAGAAATCCTAGACGAACTAAGGGAACTAAGTGAATAGACCCATAGGACCTTCCTCAGGAAAGTACTAGGAGGCTTCCACTTAGGAATCGTATCCCATGTGGCTCAACAACTGTGATCAGTTTACATTCCTCCTCAGGAGAAACTAAACTCACATGAAGGCTCCAACATCATTGGACACTTAAGAAATCCTATATGAACTAAGGGAACTAAGTGAATAGACCCATAGGACCTTCCTCAGGAAAGTACTATGAGGCTTCCACTTAGGAATCGTATCCCATGTGGCTCAACAACTGTGATCAGTTTACATTCCTCCTCAGGAGAAACTAAACTCACATGAAGGCTCCAACATCATTGGATACTTAAGAAAGAGGTGAGAAGAAAGAATGAAAGACATCCATAGTGCCTTCCTCAGGAAAGTACCATGAACTTCCCTCAAACTTCAGGATCTCAAACCTCACAAACAGAGAACAAGCTCCTACCTCCGGGTCTCTGGGTCTTGATCTTCAATATTCTCCTTCATCATGCTCCTTCAACAAGGTCTTCAAGACAAACCAAGCCCCACAACAATTTCCCAAAGATAAACCCCAAAGATAGACAAATATCACACAGACAGTCAATACAATCAGTCCTATTCAGAAAACACTTGAAAATACTAAAGCAAGGGGGAAAAATCTAACAATCATTTACAAGGGTCTATCATACTTACCCATACTATCCCTATATGCCCATACCCAAAAATCAAGTCAAAACTATAAAAAGGAAATGAATTATTTCACCTATGCATAACCTAAACCCTAATTTGGTACCCTAATTCTAACCTAATTAAACTAATCAAATTTTAATCTAAAAATCATGAATTAAATCCTATGGGAACTAAGGCTCAATATCTAATCACACTAAAAATAATGAATCAAAAAGATTAAGGGAAGGTCCTAAAATAAATTCTACAAAATTGATTATCAAACTAAACCTATTTAAAAGCTATTTAAAAGAATAATATTCTAAAAATATAAAACTAAAAATAAAATGGAATTTTTATTTTTCTTAATTTTCTAGACAAGAATATAAACCTATAGAAAAAACAAGAACTAAAAAATATTAATTTTCCTATTTTCTATGAATTTTTGAAGATGCTAAAAATATTAAAAGAAATTAAATCAAAAGAAAATGAATTAAAGGGGAGGGGTGCGCTTAGAAGCTACGCCCAGTTCATTTCCAGATGGGCCAGGAATGTGGGAGGTGCAGATATCAACTTCGTTAGGCCTACATGCGCTCAGAAAATCAATAGAAAAATCAAAGAAAATTAAAAAACCAACGGTGCAAATAGCCTAATATTTTAGCTCAAAATTGGACTGGGCTCCGCGTGGGGGTGTGGGTAGTAATGACTTGCTGAGGCCCATTGATCAGGTTTAATGAAACGGCAGCGTATTGCTTCTTGAATTTCCCTCCGTTTCTGATTTTAAATTAAGGCCGTTGGATGGGATGAAAGAGTCAAATATCCAGGGGTGATCCAACGATGGACAACTCGTCTTCTCCAAAAGGCCATTAGGGTTTCAGATTTTGTTCTCCATGCATACGACTTCAAGCTCTTCTTCCTCTCTGGTTTCTCAATGAAATCCAAATCTTGAAAGACCAAAATTGCTCCCTTTCTCTCCAAGAACACGATGGTATCCATAGCCTTCACTAAAACCTCGTATATCTCTCTAACAGAACGCACGAAAATTAGGGTTCCACCACACTTCTCTGATATCAACCTTGATGCAACTTAATTCTAATGGTATAATCCTGATCTACACATTACCCTAACCATTCTAAACCAAACCATGCGTGCTAACACTCACTGAATAGCTTGTTCTTGAATCTTGAAGAAATCGTGACCTGTCATGGAACTCCATAGATCTTCCTCTAATCTTCAGGAACTAATCAACTAACCTAGCATGCTAACTCTACACCTAGAAATCTGACAGAATGCACATAAATAAGGAGTTATGGCCAAAGATTCAAACCTGTCAAGTTGTAATGGTGGAGGTATGTAGAGATGGTTTCAGTGCTTGCTATCTCTCCCAAATACTCCTCTAATGGTGTAGAGGTTTCTGTTTGCAATGGCTTTGAAGGAGAAGGCTTGTAGAGATGAGTTGGTGACCTTGCTTACTTTTGAAGAAACCTTGAATATCACTTTCCCCTTCACTCTTCACCACTGAATTCACCAACCTTTGATCTCATTGTGATCCTCTCAATATATATCCATCCATAGAATCATCTAGGAGCTTCTAGAATGAGCTAGAATGCTTTGGAATTTCTCATGTAGTGATATGTTGTATTATCTCATTTCATGCATTAAGCCTCTTAATTTTGTGTCAAAATCTCCTTACAAGAGATATTGAGAAGGAGTGTGCAAAAATCAGCTTATCTTTGGCTTGTGTGAAGATTTGCAAAGTTGCCTTAAGATGCAAGAAACAACTTTACAAAGCAACCTCCATTTTTAAGCTTCAAATCAAAAATGTGTTTGAACCATTGTTTTTAAAATGATGTTTGGATTCAAAATGACATATTGGATGACCTATTTTGGATTCATAGATCTCCCAAACCAATTTCCAACTTGGATCCATTTAACTTATAAGCCATTTTTTAGGTCATTTTCACCCATTCTTGTCAATCCTTGCTACAAGCTTTTCCAACAACTCATGACCACTTTTCCAGGCTTAAAATGCCATTTTGAACAACTTTTATGTTTTGAGTTTTTCCATTTGAGGCTTGGAAATAGGAGATATGGCCTTTGCTTAAAATGACCTATAATCACCAAATGACCAAAATACCCCTGTCTTGTTCAAACCATAAGTTGAGTTCTACAAATCCTATCAAGGACTTCTAATACTCTATAGAAAGCTAAGAAGATGCTCTTCAACATTCATGTTGACCAAGAGATCATAGGAATCATCCTACTAGGGCAAAAGTTGTCTGCAAGTTGGGTGACTTTCAAGGACCCAGATTCACATACCTCAGATGACCTGTAATTTGTCAAGACCATAACTTGAGCTCTGCAAATCCTATCAAGGACTTCTACCACTCAAATTAAAGCTAAGAACAATCTCTACAACATTCATGTTGTGGGGAAGATGAGATATCAACCAAATCTTGAGCTAAAACTGCCTGGAAGATAGGAACCAAATTAGGGTTTTTTTCACTGTCCATCCTTAGAAACCCTGGCTTAAAACTTCTCAAACTCCTCAATCATGATGAGTTGGTCTAGGAATCATCTTTATAACATCACCATAAATCATTCCATGATCTCATGGCCCTTGGATTAGGTCTCAACCTTCTCCAAATCTTCAGTTATCCTAGGGTTGACCCAGTCAAAACCCTAATCCTACCATTCATGGTTGAATCTTCTGAATTCTTGCACAATGACCTCTCTGGGCTTCATGATGACTTTCAAGACATCTCATAGGCTTTCTCAAAGCTTCAAGTTCATTCTCAAAGTCTCAGAATCATCTGAGGAGCTCCCACAACTCTCAAGCTATGAAGCACACAACCTTGGTTTCAACCAATCTCTCTGAGGATCTCTTGAACTTTCTGATGAAGGTATCAACTTTCAAATACTTGATGGGTAAATAATTGTTGGTCAAATTTTGGGGTGCAACAGCTGCCCCTATTCAAATGGCTTGAACCTGACTGGGTGAGAAGCGAACGACTCTCAGCCAATCAAGGTGCGAGACAGTTGAATACCGGTAAACCCGAAAATTTGCCAACTGCCTGAGCACACGATACTCTGTGGAGAACAAACCTCCGAACACTGCAACACTAGCTGCCCGGCAACTAGCTGGGGAAATACTGATCTGATATCGCCGTCATTTATCCACGTTAACTTCTTCTGACATTGCCTTCAGACAACCAAAACACCCAACATCACCGCTGGAAGACTAAACCACCTGACATCGCCGCCGGAAAATCAAAATACCCCGCATCGCCGCTGGAGAACTACATCTGACATCGCCGTCGGACAAACATCCAACCTCGCCGTCGAACACAAACACGATCTGACCTCGCCGTTAAAACAAACATTCAACCTCGCCGTCGAACATAAACATGATCTGACCTCGCCGTCAAAACAAACATTCAACCTCGCCGTCGAACATAAACATGATCTGACCTCACCGTCAAAACAAACCTTCAACCTCGCCGTCGAACAATCAAAATACCCCGCATCGCCGCTGGAGAAAATAAAACCCTGAACAATTCTGACCTGGGGTTCACCCCTGGTAAATGGAACAAAAGGTACGACTCTGGGGAAAATACAACACCAACTGTTCAATGCTCTGCTAGGGATAATCTACTCATGGTCCCAACTGCTTCCAAGGATTCGGCTCTCTTGGGGGTTTGCGGACTCAGCTGGGGAGAGAGATCATTCTACTTCACTGGAGAGTACGACTCTGATGAGGAATTTCAATTTCGCTAGGGAAGAAAGAATCATCTGACTTCGGGGGAGGGTACAACTCTGCAGGGGAATACAACATCAGCTGTTCCCACACTCTACTGGGGGAAGAGAGAATCATCCGACTTCAGGAGAGAATATAATTCTGGTGGGGAATCTCAATTCCGCTGGAGACTTCAGTCTGGCATCATCAGTTACTGCATACCTCGGCATACGAATAGCTTCCTACGAATCCTGCACTTGTGACCCGGTGCTGGGGGGACACCTGCTTCGGCGACTTTACTGGGGAAAACACGAATTTCGGCACCCGAACATTTCTACGAAATCTGCGCTTGTGACCCGGTGCTGGGGGAGGCATGAGTTTTGGCGCTTGACTCAGCTGAGAAAATGACGTTCCTTCAGGATGCGTCTGCTTGGGGAAAAGAATCATCTCTGCCTGGGGAGACATATCAATGCTCACTATTCTGCGTTCAGATTCTGCGGAGGAGAGACTACTGAACACTGCTGGAAGGAGGACTCGCCCTGCTTCGGGGATGCGCACGGCACATCTTCTGGAAGGTGCTACACCTGCAACAACACAAACAAACAGACAAGATACCCTCCTCAAAGGGGCCTATCAAGGTTATTATCTCGTGACAATATTCAGGTAATTAATTGTTTCAACAATCAATGGGCCTAGGCCCGTAAGTTTATGTATGCGCATTTTATCAAAAACATCGGCGTTTTTATTCGCAAACAAAACAGATAAATGCTAAACAGGCAAGCAGAATTGTTGAATAATATGCATTTTATTGATGATGAACCCCTGAATGGGTAAGAATGTTTTACAACAGAGGCAAACTCCTGGAATGAGGAAGCCGCGCAAAAATAAAACATAAATATACATCAGTATATACAAATGTCGGAAACGAGGCGTAGACGAACACCATGAGTTGATCCCTCTAAGACCCACTCGACTTCGATACTTCTCCGACGCTTCAGCTTCAGAAGAGATTGATTCAGATAAACGGCCCTCAGGTCCTCCAAACCATTAAATAATGAAAGTCCACACGCGGAACGCAGTCATTTGCTTATTCAAATCCCTAACTTTTGCGTGAACCGCCCTTTACGGGTTTTCAGTTCACCGGGATACCCTTTTTTGCCGAAGCCGCCCAGTGTAGGTTTTCGACTTCGCGGGTGTACATTTTTTCAATATATCCCTAATTTTTGCCCGAACCTTTTATTCTGTTTTTGGTTCGCCGGGATGCCCCTTTTTTGCCTGGACTCTTTCTTTTTTGTCCAGCGGGTCTCTTTCAAGCAAAGTATTTTTTAACTGCGTCCGCGTTCACCGGGGATGCAAAATCTTCACCATCCCTCGTGGATAACAACAAAGCTCCTCCCGAGAAGACCTTGCTGACGACATACGGCCCTTCGTAATTCGGAGTCCACTTGCCCCGGTGATCGGAGTGTGGCGGAAGAATCTTCTTCAGGACGAGATCACCCGTCTGAAAGCTTCTAGGACGCACCTTCTTATCATACGCTTTCTTCATTCGGCTTTGGTACAGGCGACCAAATGCAATCGATGCTAACCTCTTCTTGTCCATCAGGCTGAGTTGGTTCAAGCGATTCGTAATCCATTCTGCCTCGTCGAGTTTCACATCAACCAAAACTCGCAAAGAAGGAATCTCCACTTCTAACGGTAGGACAACTTCCATACCGTACACCAAGGAGAAAGGAGTTGCCCCGGTCGACGTACGCACCGTCGTACGATAACCGTGCAAGGCAAACGGCAGCATCTCGTGCCAATCTTTGTACGTCACAACCATCTTCTGAACAATCTTCTTTATGTTCTTGTTGGCGGCTTCGACGGCGCCATTCATCTTCGGCCGGTAAGGAGATGAGTTGTGGTGTTCAATCTTGAAGCTCTGGCACAGCTCCTTCATCATCTTGTTATTCAAATTCGAACCATTATCAGTAATGATCCGCTCGGGAACCCCATAACGACAGATGATGTCCCTCTTTATGAATTTAGCCACCACTTGCTTGGTCACATTAGCGTACGAGGCTGCCTCCACCCACTTGGTGAAGTAGTCGATAGCTACCAGAATGAAGCGATGACCGTTGGATGCAGTGGGCTCGATCTTGCCTATCATGTCGATGCCCCACATGGAGAACGACCAAGGGGAGGACATGACATTCAATGGGCACGGCGGCACATGAACTTTATCAGCATAAATCTGGCATTTATGACATTTCTTCGCGAATCTGAAGCAATCCGACTCCATAGTCAGCCAGTAATATCCTGCTCTCAGGATCTTTCTCGTCATGGCATGCCCGCCGGCGTGCGTACCAAATGTGCCCTCATGGACTTCTTCCATGAGCATACTCGCCTCTTTCTCATCTACACATCTGAGTAGCACGAGATCGTGGTTTCTCTTATACAACACTCCGTCAGGATTGAGATAAAAGTTTCCAGACAGCCTCCTCAGAGTCTTTTTATCCTGGGTTGACGCACCCGCAGGATACTCCTTAGTCATAAGGAAGGTCTGGATGTCGTGGAACCATGGCTTGCCGTCGGCGGCATCCTCGATTGCAAAGACAAACGCCGGTCTATCAAGACGCGAAAGGACAATGCTTGGAGCTTCATTCCAAAGATTGACTTTATACATTGAAGCCAACATGGCTAAGGCATCAGCCATCTGATTTTCAGCCCTGGGTACATGATGGAGTTCAACTCGGTCGAAGAACGGAAGCAGCCTCCTGGCATAATTCACGTACGGCACCAGATTCGCTTGACGAGTTTCCCACTCCCCTTTAATCTGATTGATTACAAGCGCTGAGTCACCATATACGTCTAGATTCTTGATTCTCAGATCAATTGCCTCTTCTAGACCCATAATACATGCTTCATACTCCGCTTCATTGTTGGTAACTGGAAACGTCAGTCTCGCAGTAAACGGGATGTGGGATCCGTGAGGAGTCGCGATGATAGCCCCGATACCACTTCCATAGGAATTAACCGCTCCGTCGAATATCAACTTCCACTGAGACTTCCTATCTGGCCCCTCACCGGGCAATGGCTCATCGCAATCCTTCGCTTTGAGAAACATAATATCCTCGTCAGGGAATTCAAACTTCATCGGCTGGTAGTCTTTGATCGGCTACTCGGCAAGGTAATCAGACAATACGCTTCCCTTGATGGCCTTCTGGGAGACGTACTGAATATCATATTCCGTTAACACCATTTGCCATCTGGCAATCCTGCCCGAGAGAGCCTGCTTCTCGAAGACGTACTTGATCGGATCCATCTTCGAAATTAGCATAGTGGTGTGATTGAGCATATACTGTCGTAGACGTTTGGCGGCCCAAGCTAATGCACAACACGTCTTCTCCAGCATCGAGTATCGAGATTCACACTCAGTGAACTTTTTACTCAAATGATAAATGGCATGCTCTTTTCTGCCCGTCTCGTCGTGCTGACCGAGAACACACCCCATACTATTCTCCAGAACCGTCAGGTACATGATTAATGGCCGTCCAGCCACTAGGGGTATCAAGATTGGAGGTTCTTGAAGATACTGCTTTATTTTGTCGAATGCCTTCTGGCAATCCTCATTCCAAGTAATCGCCTGATCCTTCTTTAAAAGCTTGAACATCGGTTCACAAGTGGCCGTGAGCTGAGAGATAAACCTTGCAATGTAGTTTATTCGGCCCAAGAAACCACGAACTTCTCTTTCTGTTTTCGGCGCTGGCATTTCTTGAATAGCTTTTATTTTCGCAGGATCAACTTCGATACCTCGTTCACTAACGATAAACCCCAATAACTTTCCGGACCGCACTCCGAAAGTGCACTTGTTAGGATTCAGCCTCAGCCTGAACTTCCTAAGCCTCTCAAAAAGCTTCAATAAGTTGACCAGATGCTCTTCCTCCGTTTGGGACTTTGCAATCATGTCATCAACATAGACCTCAATCTCATGATGAATCATATCATGAAACAAAGTTACCATTGCTCGCTGGTAAGTGGCCCCTGCGTTCTTCAGACCGAAGGGCATTACCTTATAACAAAATGTTCCCCAGGGGGTGATAAACGTCATTTTCTCCATGTCCTCCGGTGCCATCTTAATCTGATTGTAACCGGAGAAGCCATCCATGAACGAAAACACGGAGAACTGGGCTGTGTTGTCGACCAACACATCAATATGAGGCAACGAGAAATCATCCTTAGGGCTCGCCTTATTCAAATCCCGATAATCGACGCACATGCGTACCTTACCGTCCTTCTTCGGTACAGGCACTATGTTGGCGACCCACGGAGGGTAAGTGGTAACGGCTAGAAATCCTGCGTCCAACTGCTTCTGGACTTCTTCTTTGATTTTTACAGCCATATCTGGTCTGGTCCTCCTAAGCTTCTGCTTGACTGGAGGGCAATCTTCTCGCAACGGCAAGCGATGAACCACGATGTCTGTGTCAAGTCCGGGCATATCTTCGTATGACCAAGCAAAGACGTCACTATACTCTCGAAGCATCTCGACCAGTCTATGCTTGACATCATTCTGCAGCGCAGCCCCTACTCTGACATTTCTGACGAGCTCTTCAGAACCCAGATTTATGATCTCAATATCTTCCTCGTGAGGCAGAATAAAATTTTCCTCTGGTCTCAACAAGCGGGCCAACTCTTCTGGAAGGTCTTCGTCTTCATCAATCTCATCCTCGGCTTGATAGATCGGGCAATCGAAGTCGTAGTGAGCCGTAGAGGGTCCAGAGTCGATGTCGTCTGTTATGTGGATCCTGTAATAACAAGGGTTAAGCTTAAAACAAGAATATGCAGGTTAGCACAAACCTCGTTGCCATTTTACTGTTTTTCAAAATAAACATAAAACAAGAATAACAGAGAACACAATATTTGAGTACGAAGAAAACGCCTTTGATTTATTAACAAAATGCATGTACATAATCCAACAAGGCCCTGACAATAAAACCACTATGCCCCGGGCAGGACACAGGGTTGTACAAAGATTGTAAAAAGTAAATCATTACTCTTCACTTGTCAGCTGGATAATCTCCTTGATGGTCCAATTGTTGAGGCGCTCGCCCGACTTGCTTGGCTGAATCCAGGCGTCAAGATCACAATCGCTATCCCCGCTGTCCTCTGACGCTGCGTTGATGCTTTCGAAAATCACTCCGCCCTTGGTAAATAGGATCGGCCCCTTCCCACGAGACGAGCTACTAGACGAAGAAGATGAAGCTTCAGCTTCAGGAGAATACCCCAATCCAAACTTATCCTTCTTGATCGGTATCTCCAAAACATGCCCCCAGCCTGGGGTGGAACCTGCTTCGACAACGGCCCGAGCTTCTTTGAACGAGGAGAGATTCATCTCTTGCTTCTCTACGACGACAGGAGCTACCTCTTTCACCTTGACAACTTCAAATGCTTGGCAGAGAGTTTCATGGATTTCGCCGTCCATTTCAACATATTTAAATGATGACAAGTGGCTCACCATAATGTCCTCCTCACCACAGACGGTTACTATGCTTCCCCCGACAGCATATTTGAGCTTTTGATGCAGCGTGGACGTTACGGCACCAGCAGCATGGATCCATGGCCGACCTAAGAGGCAACTGTAGGCAAGCATGATATCCATGATATAAAAAACCGTATCGAACGTCTCCGGGACAACTTGAATCGGCAGGGTCAACTCTCCGAAAACGTGGCGCTTAGTTCCGTCAAATGCTTTCACCACCAGGTCACTGGGCGTGCAAAGCAATCCACGAGTGTCCAACTTCATTAGTGCCTTTTTCGGAAGCACATTAAGCGACGATCCCGTGTCCACCAGGACATGCGACATGATTGTGCCTCTGCACTCTATCGAGATGTGCAAGGCGCTGTTGTGATCTCTTCCTTTAGGAGTCAGCTCTAAATCTGTGAAACCTAGCCCGTTGCCAGCATTAACATGGGCTACCACCTCTTCTAACTAATTCACTGATATCTCTTGCGGTACGTAGGCAGCATTCAATACTTTCAGTAACGCGTTGCGGTGCGCTTCAGAACACAGCAACAAGTTGAGAATAGAAATCTTTGACGGAGTCTGGTGAAGATGGTCTACAATCTTGTAGTCGCTCTTTTTGATTAACCGCATGAACTCTTCGGCATCTTTAACTAGCAAATCCTTCGCTGCCCCACAAGGGACCTCTTTGACGGCTTTGCCTTTACCCTTATCCACAACATCAGCTCTGACCACTTTCTCTGCCACAACCTCTGTCGGTGCGAACACTCTTCCGCTTCGAGTAATACCACTGACTCCTGCGAGATTCTGCATAGTCGACCCATACGGCTCCAGCTCTAGCTTCTGACTATTGCAATAGACTTCGGCGCCGTAATGCCACGGAACGGGGTTAGTGCTCTCGAATGGGATTGGCCCGTCTCTGGTAATAGTGATTGTAGGCGGTCGGGGCGCAGAAATGGTAATAGGTTGACGAGGAATGGTGATGGTAGCGACTTCATCTGCTTGCTTCAGCACGACCTCCCCTGATACACTTTCAATTCTCCGCCTGAACTGCAAAATACCCTCAGACATCAGACTTTGGATACCTTCTACCAGCTGCTCACACCCATCAGGATGTGTAGCACAAGCCATGCATAACTCTCCGCATCCTGGAAAGAACCCCTTCTTCAACAACTTAGCTTTGACGAAACTAAGCGGCGTCTTCAAGTCTTTGACATCAGCCAACAGATCCGCACTCTCCTCGGCGATAATGGCGTTCACTCCGCCTCCCCTATGATGAGGCATAGGGTTTTTGGTAACATTGGGCACATTATCAGAAAAGTTAATAACCTTGGCGTCTAACAGGTCCTGCACCTTGTGCTTAAAAGCTTTACAGTTCTCAATCGTATGGCCTGGTGCCCCAGTATGGAAATCGCAAGTGGAATTTGCGTCATACCCCGGTGGTGGTGCCCCTGTTAAGGGAGCCAACATCCTCTTTTGAACTAACTGAAGCTGAAGCAAAGTTTGCAAGAGCTGCGCATACGACATAGGTGGCGCTTCAAAATGACGATTTGCCAAGGGAGCCCGATTCTGATATTTCCTATATCCCTGCTGATTCTGTTGCTGCGGTTGCTGCTGCTGCTGCGGCGGAGCTGCCGGGATATTTATGCTAGCAATCTGCTGCTGAGGGCCCTTGCCCTTTCTCCGAGCGTTGGTGACAGCACTCGCATCTCCTTCTCGACGCTTGCCGGCGTATGGTTTCTTACCACCTCCTCCAGCTGAGGATGATTCACCTTGGATTTTTCCAATCTTTATACCATTCTCGACATGCTCGCCCATAGTGATGAGAGCCGAGAATGTCCCAGACATGCCACTGACTAGCTTTTCATAGTAGATTCCAGGAAGGGTAGCCACAAACATTTGCACTAGCTCGCGCTCAACCATCGGCGGTTGAACCCGAGCAGCCAACTCACGCCACCGCTGGGCGTACTCTTTAAAGCTTTCATTATTCCGCTGTGAAAGGTTCTGAAGTTGGAATCGGTTGGGGGCCAAGTCGCTATTGTACTGATAGTGGAGGACAAACGCTTCAGCGAGATCTCTCCACGTGCACACTGTAGTGGGCTCCAAGCCCATATACCACTCGAGGGATGGACCAGAAAGACTATCTTGGAAGAAGTGCATCAGCAACTTCTCATCGTCGGAATAGGCAGACATTTTTCTATAATAAGATCGAAGGTGGACACGAGGGCAAGTAGTACCCTTATACTTCTCAAAGACAGGCACCTTGAACTTATGAGGTACCTTGAAATCAGCAATTAACCCCAGCTTGGACATATCAACACCCAAAGTATTCTGATTCTCAATGTCTCTCATTTTATCTTCCAGTGCTTTGAACCTGAGCCGAGCATCAGCATTCAGCTCTGCTTCTATACCTCTTTGAGAAAACACGTCATCCTGATGATCCTCAAGCCACGGTTGAGGCACCAACAGATTTCCGACACCAGTATTGCCGTTGACCGGCCCTATGTTGACATTAGCTCCCAAACTACCATTGCCGACGCCCGTCGCATTGAGTCCGATATTAGTCATCATATTGCCATTAGCACTGCCGTTGCCCCCAGCAACAGGAACAACATTTTGCGGAGCATCAATTGGAGGAGGAGTAGGCACAGCCCCGCCATGAAGTATGCCGTTACTATCAACCCTGGAGATCAAAGGTTGAACCAAAGTACGAAGCTGGTCCTGACCATTAGCGACTACCTGCATCAGTTCCATAAAACGATCCATCCGTTCACGGAGCTCCTGAACATCTGACTGAACCTGATCCATGATCCTAGTCTGATTAGCTCGAGTTGAGTAACGGTGAATGAGTCTCTGATCAATCCTGGAGATTGGAAGCAGCTCGGAACCTGTGAACCTGAAAAACCTGTCAACATTAAAGGTTAGGAAAAGCAACAAAATGTACACCATGCACATGTTTCATGCAGATGCATGTGTGTGTCTGTGTGCTTGGGAGATTTCCCCCGATCCTAGCGCCTTAATACCAGTGCTGACAATAATGAGAAGAAGAAGAAATCCGAGCCCAATCATGGAAACATCAATCTCGTATACACATGGGAAGCTTATAGTATCAGCGACAGTCAACTTCGACACATTAGGGACCGAGAACTCGTACGCAACAGTCTTTCTGAGAGACGCTGTAATAATACAATAGGAGGCGAGAGATCCTGGATCGGGGAAACGGTACCTGGGACACAGACACACGTTAATGGAATGCAAATGAACATGCAAACTAATGCAAAATGCAGGCATGCAATAATATATCCAGGTAACTGCTGTGGAGATTCTGTATCAAAAATCACTGATGAGAAGAAAACCCCGCTGTAAGACCACTACTCTGATCTGCTAAGAACGACCTTCTGATAGGACCATATACATAAGATCAAAATTCTGCTCTGTCGAGAACAAATGTCTGATAATAAGGACCCCGGCTGTATGATCAAGAAATATCTGCTGATGAAGTCTTCAGACCCCAAATCAAAAATCTGCCCTATCAAGAACAAACATACAGCTGCTGATGAGATCTTCAGACCCCACTCAAAGTCTGCCCTATCAAGAACAAACAACATCTACTGATGAGATCTTCAGACCCCACTCAAAGTCTGCCCTATCAAGAACAAACAACATCTGCTGATGAGATCTTCAGACCCCACTCAAAATCTGCCCTATCAAGAACAAATAACATCTGCTGATGAGATCTTCAGACCTCACTCAAAAATCTGCTCCATCCAGAACAAACCACTGATGACAATACTCTGATCAAAACCTGCTCTATCAAGAACAGACATACACCTGATGACAAGATCCTCTGATCAAAACCTGCTCTATCAAGAACAGACAAATCTGCAACTGAGAAACCTGGTACCAACATAACTGATTCACTGTCAAGAAAACCAGGTGGTCTGGCGGTCAAAGTTTCCTGCAATAAACCCAATCCCACTCACAGGTATGGACCTAATCCACGGACAAAGGTACGGCATCCTATGCGGTCATCAGCGTCAAAGACTTTCATGAATGACGATACAATTCCCAAAAGGAGTGGCATCATCAAGTCATGAAGAGGCCTCACTTAGCTGACTTCCAAATGATCGGTCCCCAGAGTCGACAATCCTCACGTCTGGACTCTCCTCAGATCCTCAGGACCGGAAAGGAGCACCTCTGCAAGAACGAAACTCTGAGCGCAGATTTCGTAGGGAACTGTGCCTGCTCAGCAGACAGGTTCGTCTACTACTCTCCGCAACTATGTCTAGGTGTATACTCAAGCCCAGGTTCGGCTTCTCACTCAAAGTAACATCCCTCTCCCACAGCAGCACAGATAGTCATATCAAACTAGAAATAAAATGCGGGAAATAAAGTGCGAGAAGTAAAAATGCGATAAATAAATGCAACCCAACAAGTAAACATACAAGCGCTAGGATTGACTCTCATAGGGAACCGAAGAACCAGAGACTCTGGGTTCGATCCCCAGCAGAGTCGCCAGCTGTCGCTCGCACGAAAATAAGGTGCCGGCATGACAGAAGAGTGGCCACCTTTCGTTATTTATCCCTCAGAGCGGGAAAGGAAACGATCGGAAAAACCTGACGAGAAAGGGTAAGACAAGGTCATCGCAACCATTGTCTGGGTTCGGGAGTCGGTTAAGCAAGGGGAAGGTATTAGCGCCCCTCACGTCCGTCGTACTCGACGGGATCCACGCTTGTTTGTTTACTTGGACAGGTTGGTTTTATTCTATCTACCTATCAAGGCTGGCTGAAAAAGAAAAGAAAAATGACTCGGCAAAGCATCGCACTTTATGCCTACGTATTCTCATCAGAGAATGAGAAATCAGAGTCAACGTAGTTCGGCTAACTACGGGTTATGGGGGAAAGGTTGCTCGCTATGATATCGCATCCTATGCCTACGTACTTCCACACTGCATGGAAGATCAGAGCAAACGTAGTTCGGGAAACTACGGTTTATTTCCTGCTTTGAAAGAAGTGTTTTTTATTGTGTTTGCGATTTCAACCGCACTAGAGACTATGACCTGAGAGTGAATGCGTCGCATGTCACCCAAAGGGTACCATACTTAAACATCCAGACTGTGGAAAAGAAGCTCTCCCATAATCCTTTCTCAGATAGCTTAAGGATCGTAATGTACGAAAGAAATCATTCATGATTACTGTATCTTAAACTGCTTTGAGATGAGAAGAGAACAGGCCCAACTAGGAGGGAGACTATCAAGTCCTACTGTTATCATGCCATGGATTCATCCTATGGTTGAGGTTTGAACAGGGAACTCCTAGAAGTTGTCATGCATAGGTTTCAACCTAAAATTTCTATCATCAATTCCTTATCAAAGGAAATGAGAGTCCTAAGGGATCATGTCAATGATACACCAAAACAGACAAAGCATCAGCTTAACAGTAAAATGCATGCAATGCAAGTGAGGGAGGAAATGTGTGTGGGGCTTCAGCCTCCACAAGCTCGTCTCGACCTTAAGCCAGTCATGAAATAACAGTAATCATACTGAAAAATAAACAACATGCTATCAAGCAATATACAGATAAAAGAAATGAAGGGCCATCAGGCAAACAAACCACATGCTTGAGAAAGAAATCATCTACATCTAAGCTCTAATCCCAACCCTAAAACAAAACCCTAATCAAATCTAAGCAAAGCCCTAAAGCAAAAACCCTAATCAAAAGAAATCAATCCCAGTCTTCAAGCTTCAAAACAAGCTTACCAAAGAAAGGGAGCTAAGCAGGCAGACTCATAGTGCCCTCCTCAGGAAAGCACTAGGAGGCTTATACTCAGGAATCATATCCTATGTGGCTCAACAACTGTGATCGGTTTACATTCCTCCTCAGGAGAAACTAAACTCACATGAAGGCTCCAACATCATTGGATACTTAAGAAATCCTAGACGAACTAAGGGAACTAAGTGAATAGACCCATAGGACCTTCCTCAGGAAAGTACTAGGAGGCTTCCACTTAGGAATCGTATCCCATGTGGCTCAACAACTGTGATCAGTTTACATTCCTCCTCAGGAGAAACTAAACTCACATGAAGGCTCCAACATCATTGGACACTTAAGAAATCCTATATGAACTAAGGGAACTAAGTGAATAGACCCATAGGACCTTCCTCAGGAAAGTACTATGAGGCTTCCACTTAGGAATCGTATCCCATGTGGCTCAACAACTGTGATCAGTTTACATTCCTCCTCAGGAGAAACTAAACTCACATGAAGGCTCCAACATCATTGGATACTTAATAAAGAGGTGAGAAGAAAGAATGAAAGACATCCATAGTGCCTTCCTCAGGAAAGTACCATGAACTTCCCTCAAACTTCAGGATCTCAAACCTCACAAACAGAGAACAAGCTCCTACCTCCGGGTCTCTGGGTCTTGATCTTCAATCTTCTCCTTCATCATGCTCCTTCAACAAGGTCTTCAAGACAAACCAAGTCCCACAACAATTTCCCAAAGATAAACCCCAGAGATAGACAAATATCACACAGACAGTCAATACAATCAGTCCTATTTAGAAAACACTTGAAAATACTAAAGCAAGGGGGAAAAAATCTAACAATCATTTACAAGGGTCTATCATACTTACCCATACTATCCCTATATGCCCATACCCAAAAATCAAGTCAAAACTATCAAAAGGAAATGAATTATTTCACCTATGCATAACCTAAACCCTAATTTGGTACCTTAATGCTAACCTAATTAAACTAATCAAATTTTAATCTAAAAATCATGAATTAAATCCTATGGGAACTAAGGCTCAATATCTAATCACACTAAAAAGAATGAATCAAAAAGATTAAGGGAAGGTCCTAAAATAAATTCTACAAAATTGATTATCAAACTAAACCTATTTAAAAGCTATTTAAAAGAATAATATTCTAAAAATATAAAAATAAAAATAAAATGGAATTTTTATTTTTCTTAATTTTCTAGACAGGAATATAAACCTATAGAAAAAACAAGAACTAAAAAATATTAATTTTCCTATTTTCTATGAATTTTTGAAGATGCTAAAAATATTAAAAGAAATTAAATCAAAAGAAAATGAATTAAAAGGGAGGGGGTGCGCTTAGAAGCTACGCCCAGTTCATTTCCAGATGGGCCAGGAATGTGGGAGGTGCAGATATCAACTTCGTTAGGCCCACATGCGCTCAGAAAATCAATAGAAAAATCAAAGAAAATTAAAAAACCAACGGTGCAAATAGCCTAATATTTTAGCTCAAAATTGGACTGGGCTCCGCGTGGGGGTGTGGGTAGTAATGACTTGATGAGGCCCATTGATCAGTTTTAATGAAACGGCAGCGTATTGCTTCTTGAATTTCCCTCCGTTTATGATTTTAAATTAAGGCCGTTGGATGGGATGAAAGAGTCAAATATCCAGGGGTGATCCAACGATGGACAACTCGTCTTCTCCAAAAGGCCATTAGGGTTTCAGATTTCGTTCTCCATGCATACGACTTCAAGCTCTTCTTCCTCTCTGGTTTCTCAATGAAATCCAAATCTTGAAAGACCAAAATTGCTCCCTTTCTCTCCAAGAACACGATGGTATCCATAGCCTTCACTAAAACCTCGTATATCTCTCTAACAGAACGCACGAAAATTAGGGTTCCACCACACTTCTCTGATATCAACCTTGATGCAACTTAATTCTAATGGTATAATCCTGATCTACACATTACCCTAACCATTCTAAACCAAACCATGCGTGCTAACACTCACTGAACAACTTGTTCTTGAATCTTGAAGAAATCGTGACCTGTCATGGAACTCCATAGATCTTCCTCTAATCTTCAAGAACTAATCAACTAACCTAGCATGCTAACTCTACACCTAGAAATCTGACAGAATGCACATAAATAAGGAGTTATGACCAAAGATTCAAACCTGTCAAGTTGTAATGGTGGAGGTATGTAGAGATGGTTTCAGTGCTTGCTATCTCTCCCAAATACTCCTCTAATGGTGTAGAGGTTTCTGTTTGCAATGGCTTTGAAGGAGAAGGCTTGTAGAGATGAGTTGGTGACCTTGCTTACTTTTGAAGAAACCTTGAATATCACTTTCCCCTTCACTCTTCACCACTGAATTCACCAACCTTTGATCTCATTGTGATCCTCTCAATATATCCATAGAATCATCTAGGAGCTTCTAGAATGAGCTAGAATGCTTTGGAATTTCTCATGTAGTGATATGTTGTATTATCTCATTTCATGCATTAAGCCTCTTAATTTTGTGTCAAAATCTCCTTACAAGAGATATTGAGAAGGAGTGTGCAAAAATCAGCTTATCTTTGGCTTGTGTGAAGATTTGCAAAGTTGCCTTAAGATGCAAGAAACAACTTTACAAAGCAACTTCCATTTTTAAGCTTCAAATCAAAAATGTGTTTGAACCATTGTTTTTAAAATGATGTTTGGATTCAAAATGACATATTGGATGACCTATTTTGGATTCATAGATCTCCCAAACCAATTTCCAACTTGGATCCATTTAACTTATAAGCCATTTTTTAGGTCATTTTCACCCATTCTTGTCAATCCTTGCTACAAGCTTTTACAACAACTCATGACCACTTTTATAGGCTTAAAATTCCATTTTGAACAACTTTGATGTTTTGAGTTTTTCGATTTGAGGCTTGGAAATAGGAGATATGGCCTTTGCTTAAAATGACCTATAATCACCAAATGACCAAAATACCCCTGTCTTGTTCAAACCATAAGTTGAGTTCTACAAATCCTATCAAGGACTTCTAGTACTCTATAGAAAGCTAAGAAGATTCTCTTCAACATTCATGTTGACCAAGATATCATAGGAATCATCCTACTAGGGCAAAAGTTGTCTGCAAGTTGGGTGGCTTTCAAGGACCCAGATTCACATACCTCAGATGACCTGTAATTTGTCAAGACCATAACTTGAGCTCTGCAAATCCTATCAAGGACTTCTACCACTCAAATTAAATCTAATAACAAGCTCTACAACATTCATGTTGTGGGGAAGATGAGATATCAACCACATCTTGAGCTAAAACTGCCTGGAAGATAGGAACCAAATTAGGGTTTTTTTCACTGTCCATCCTTAGAAACCCTGGCTTAAAACTTCTCAAACTCCTCAATCATGATGAGTTGGTCTAGGAATCATCTTTATAACATCACCATACATCATTCCATGATCTCATGGCCCTTGGATTAGGTCTCAACCTTCTCCAAATCTTCAGTTATCCTAGGGTTGACCCAGTCAAAACCCTAATCCTACCATTCATGGTTGAATCTTCTGAATTCTTGCACAATGACCTCTCTGGGCTTCATGATGACTTTCAAGACATCTCATAGGCTTTCTCAAAGCTTCAAGTTCATTCTCAAAGTCTCAGAATCATCTGAGGAGCTCCCACAACTCTCAAGCTATGAAGCACACAACCTTGGTTTCAACCAATCTCTCTGAGGATCTCTTGAACTTTCTGATGAAGGTATCAACTTTCAAATACTTGATGGGTAAATAATTGTTGGTCAAATTTTGGGGTGCAACACTTCCTTGTCAACTGGGTCAATGGCAACACTAAACCAGAAAACCCCTCGATAAACCTTCGGTAATAACCTGCCAAACCCAAAAAGCTTCTAATTTCCGTTGTTGTCTTTGGCGGTTCCCACTGCAGCACTGCACTCACTTTCGATGGGTCCACCGCTACACCGTCACCAAATATCACATGCCCCAAGAAAGTCACAGTCTTCATCCAGAATTCACACTTCGATAGTTTAGCAAACAACTTATCATCTTTCAGCACTTGCAATGCAATCCTTAAATGTCCTGCATGCTCTTCTTTGGACTTAGAATAAATCAGTATATCATCAATAAACACAACAATAAACTGACCCAGATAAGAATGGAATATTCGGTTCATATACTCCATAAACACTCCTGGCGCATTAGACACTCCAAAAGGCATTACAGTATATTCGTAATGTCCTTATCGAGTTCTAAATGCCGTCTTCTGAATATCACCTTCTTTCACTCTGATCTGATGGTAACCCGATCTCAAGTCAATTTTACTAAACACACGAGCTCCCACCAACTGATCCATCAAATCATCAATCCTTGGAAGAGGATACTTATTCTTAATGGTCACCTTATTCAACTGACGGTAATCGATGCAAAAACGCATACTACCATCCTTCTTCTTTACCAACAACACTGGAGCTCCCCACGGCGACACACTCGGTCTGATGAACTTCCTATCCAACAATTATCCAATCTGAGATTTCAACTCAGCCAACTCCACTGCTGACATCCTGCACGGTGCCATAAATATAGGTCTCATACCTGGAACAAGATCAATGCTAAATTCAACTTCTCTTGTCGGAGGCAATTCCGTAATATCATCATGGAACACTTCAGGAAATTCATTCACCATCGCCAACTCTTCCATTGACGCCTTGCTATCAACAGATAATGATGCAAATAAAGCAAACATTTTAGCTTCATCCTCTAACAAGGTCCTCAATTCCTTATTACACAAGGAATCCGCCCATGCTTCCTCTTCTGGAGTAAGGAACAACAACACCTTCCGAAAACAATCGATGCAGACTCGGTTAAACTCCAACCAGTTCATACCCAGAATAACATCCAGCTTACCAAGTGGCAGAAAAATCAGATCCACTCCAAAATCTCTGCCGAAAATAGTCAGTGGACACTTCAAACACACCAAAGAAGTAGTCACTGAACCAATATAGGGAGTTTCAATAGTCAACCGTTAATCAAGAGTAGACGACACCAATCCTAATCTCTTCACACAATCAACAGAAATGAACGAGTGGGTTGCACCCGTATCAATCATAGCAGTCAAAGGAACATTATTGATAAAACAAGTACCTTTGATAGAATGCTCCTCGCCGGCAGATTGAGTTCCTACTACAGTAAACACTTTACCACTGGCCTGAGGCACCTGAGACTTTTTCGGCTTCTCGCAATGGGTACTGATATGACCCCTCTCACCATAGTTATAACAGGTAGGCATAGCAGTCCTGCAATCCGTCATCGCATGGCCTGGTTTACCATACTTGAAACACTTCTTCACCTCATCAGGACAATCATTGGCACGATGCCCGGCACCACCACATCCGAAACACTTCCCACCAGCCGACGCTCTCCCTTCTCTGGGCTTCTTATCAGCAGCATCCTTATGTTTTCCCTTATCAGCAGGAACACTGTAAGGAGTACCACCAAATATCTGCTTGCCCTTCTGATCATTCACAGCCTTATAGTGTGCAATTCTGGCCTGTCATTATTATCATAAATTCTGCTTCTACTTACCAGCTCAGGATAATTCTGATCTTCTGACAAGCGATCCCCATCTTAATCTCCGGAGGTAGCCTGTTTTCAAACTTCAAACACTTGGAAGTCATTGGCTCTTCAGTATTGTAATAAGGACAATACTGCACCAACCCTTCAAATTTAGCAGCATACTCTGCTACAGTCAAATTACCCTGCTTCAGCTCCAGAAACTCTATCTCTTTAGCACTTCTTATATCTTCCAGAAAATACTTCTCCAGAAAACCAATTCGAACCACATCCCAAGTAATAGCAGTCCCTGCAGCCTCCAATCTCTGGCGATTGTTGTCTCACCAAGCCTCAGCTTCACCTTCTAGCATGTGAGTACTGAACCTCACGTTTTGCTCATCATTACAACCCATCATCCTGAAAATCTTCTCAATTGCCTTCAGCCACTTTTGAGCAGCTTCAGGATCCAAAATTCCCCCTTCAAACGTCGGTGGCTTGTTACTCTGAAACTGTGCCAAATCTCAGAATTGCGCACCCGCAGCTTGGTTCTGATTAGCAACCACCTGCGCCATCGCTTGCATAGCTGCAACCAAAGCAGCATCATTCCTCCCTGCCATACTGCTCAACCATAACAACACTAGGTTAAAAAGGCACACCAGCTCTATCCTAAAGACAGACTCAACTACTACACTGGTCAGACAAGTCGACCTACTCTGATACCAACTTGTAACACCCTACTTCCCAAATTAAAATAAAATACGATTAAATCAAATAATTATCAGAGTTTCCATTCCATAAGTGGGATATTACATTCACAAATTCAACAAAACTCTTCTTTTATGGTTTTCAAAATAGAGCAACGGAAAATTATCATTAATTTATCATTCACGGCCATTCGCCGAAATACACAAAAATCATTCATCATTAAGATTCACCAAAATACGATACGTCACAAGGATACAACAAATTTATCATAAAACAAATAAACTCCCAAGTCCCGTGTTACGTATCAGAGCATCCTAGGACTTGACTCGCACACCACTATCCAAGCTAGCTATGCACCTGGATTATCTGTAATTCCAAAGAAGCACAGACCACAACAACAACAGAGGGGTGAGAAAACATGATCAAAATTGACGGTAATAAAATACATGAATAAAAGGCAGTAAATAAACAATCATCACCCCACCAACATCAAATAGAACCTACTGCCCAATCATCAACACAACATATCATAATGCAAGAATGCAACCCAACACATGCATGCGGTACCGACTCAACATCACTGATGGACACCGGGCCATCAACCCTCCACAAGGGAGCACATCAAAAACGAGATAGATCACTTACGCTCCTCCTGAGACATGATCTATCCCCACAATCCTCCACAAAGGAGTACGGGTGAATCACTTACGCTCCTCCTAAGACATGATTCAACTTCGCAATCACCGATGGACATTGGGTCATCAACCCTCCACAAAGGAGCAAATCAAAAATATCATAAGAGAGTACAATTGAATCAATTACGCTCCATCCGAGACATGATTCAACCCCACCATTCTCCACAACAGAGTACGGATGGATCACTTACGCTCCTCCTGAGACATGATCCATCCCACCAAGACACCATGCTATGCACGACACCAAATGCACAACACACAAACATCAAGCACACTAAGTGCACACGATCCTACTGATAATATCACCATACATCATACACATGTATATATATATATACACACCAATCAATTATCAATCAAGTTAAATAACAGTGAAATCCCATTTGACACTGAGTACACACGATCCTCCCGATCACCTCACTATGCATCATATACATATCACATATATATGTCTTACTCACCAATTAATCATGTCAATTAAATTCAATATTCCATAATTCACCTTTCCACATCACGTATACTCTCTTTACCCCTAAACAACATCTCTTGACCTATCCTTGACTAAGGAATCCTACAAAATGAAACACAAGGCAAAACAGCACAAAAAAATCACATTCTGTCACGCTCGCTGGCTCACTCGCCTAGCGAGGCCTCAGCGAACGCTCACTGCCTCATTCGCCTAGCGAACCTGCTAGCATATGCAGACAGTGGCTACTGGAAGTGTTTGCTACCCAACTCGCCTAGCGAATTCCTAGCGAATGCTTGCTACTAGCTCGCTCAGCGAAGGTGTTGGCGAATGTCTGCGATTTCACAAAAATCTCACTGTTCAGAAATTCATCAGAAGCCCAAAAATCGTCTGATTCTCACCACACCAGTCCCAGTAGTCTTAGCCTAGTATTCTACGACTAAACCACACTATTATTCCAGGCCTTACCCGATAAAACACCAACTCTATCGATTAAATCATTTCCGACCTAAACGGTAAACTACTCAGAACACCCAACAAATCCCTACATAATCACATGCAAGGCTAGCATAACAGAATTTCACCAATTTCTAACAACATAAACACCATTCATCATTGGAAACAACAATCAGAACATTACAGCATCTTAATCATGATCATCAATCCCAACGGGGTTAAGAAATCCCCAACTACCCCATTCATGCAATTACCAATTTTAACCCGTTTCTCCCCCCATACCTCGACTAGTTGCTTCGATCGATGAAAAACTTCCAAGAACCTGATTGCTCTCCCTAGTTCTTCTTCCTCTTGTTCTTGTTCTTCTTCCTCTCTCTTCTCCCAATAGACCGTGTTTCACTTTTTCTTTTTTCCAACTCACTAATACCCCCTTAAAACACTTATTCCTCATTTCTTTTAATTCCAATATAATTCCAATAATAATAATAATAATACTAATAATAATAATAATAATAATAATAATACCATTACTATTAATTATCAAATTATTATCATTATTAATATTATTATACTAATATTAAAGGCCATAGCTTCTTAAATAATCCCCACAAAAGACATGCCGAATTAAAATAACACCGGAAAGATTAAATAATTAAAGTGGGTGTTACACTAGGCACACGAAGAGTGAGTCCTCGGAGACTAACACTACATGACCACCAATATAGAAACTGGTTCTAAGAGTGGTTCCCAAAGTCATAGACCCTTCATGAATCAAGTCGTGCAACATGCTAGCTGCTTTACAACAAGATCTACGAAAAGATCTACTCTTAGGGGAAGCTTTCATGCTAGGCACACAAGGAGCGAGTCCTTGGGGACTAAGACTAATTACTTCTAAAGTCTAAACAAAGTGTTCTCTCTTCTTTTTCCAAAGCTCGGGTGTAGAGATTTACTTGCAATGTTATCCCTGAATCCAGCAAGCAGATACAATAAACAGCATACAATAGAAAGAGAAAGCAATAAATAAACAGTTGGAGAAAACAATTATAAAGCAAACGGTTAAGCGAAGTTAGCACTCTCGAATCGAGTCAAGTTAGGCTTGAATCTCTCTTGCATAGGGTAATGCGGGTCCCCAGCAGAGTCGCCGTCTATCGTACCTCGAAAAATATGATCCTCGCGATGGACGCGGAAAATACGTTCGAATAGAGTCGCCACCGAACTTTATTCATTCCAAGGAAGGAATAGGAAAATATCGATAAAACCTTTAAAGAGATAAGAACATGGTCATCGCAACCACATTCTAGGTTCGGGAGTCGATTACGCAAAGAGAAGGTATTAGCACCCTCTACGTCCATTGTACTCAACGGGAACCTCTTGATCCAATTCGAGAGTAAAGTTAGCTACACATGTTTGTTTTCTTCTAAGGTTTCTCCTATAGGGAAATGGATGGTTTTAAGATAGGGTGCTCGCTAAGGATTGGGGCCCTATTGCCTACGTATCTTCACTTGTAAGAAGTGGAAAATTAGAGCATTCATAGTTCGTGGGACTACGGGGAAAATAGGGGATTGTGGATATGTAAGGAACTGTGCTCGCCAAGATCATCGCAATCTTGTGCCTACATATCTTACATTCGGAAGGGAATGAAGAATCAGAGGAGCCGTAGTTCGGCTAACTACGGTAAAAAGGTTTGGTATGGGAACGAACGAGTGTTTAGGTCGCATTCTAACAGCTGAACGTTGGCTTGTTTGCTCGCTAGGGGATGCTGAAGCGCGAGTTTGTGTGCGGGGAAGAAGGGACTAAACAATGTTCTTTGGTAAAAGGTATGGGAACCTAAAGGTGGGAAAGAAGGAAAAGTGCTCTCTAGGATCATCGCAATCCTATGCCTACGTATTCTCAACGGATGTGAGAAATCAGAGCAGTCGTAGTTCGGCCAACTACGGTAAAAAGGTTTGGTATGTGAACGAGTGTTTAGGTCATATTCTAACTGCTAAACATTGGCTTGTCTGCTCACTAGGGGAGGCTGAAGCACAAGTTTGTTATGCGTGGAAGAAAGGACTAAACAATTTTCTTGGTAGAAGGTGTATTTGAGTCCAACGAGAGTTTAGGTGGTATTCTAACTGCTAAATGTTGGCTTGTCTGCTCGCTATGGGAGGCTGAAGCACGAGTTTGTTATGCGCGAAAGAAAGGACTAAACAATGTTCTTTGGAGAAAGTTGTTTGAATGGGAAATCACACGAGGTCGAGGAATTAGTGTTTAAGAAAGATTCAATTGCACGGGGCGAGAAAAGAGAATTTGGCTAGATAATTTGAGGGAGAATGACGACTATTCGATAAACGAGACGTCGGCCTCACAATCAATTAATCGGGATATTATTGGAATGCTAGATTCCAACGATACCTTTTTCATTCGACTAACTTTAAAATTGGTGTTTGGTGGACAGTTTAGACGCAAAAGAGTTTGAATTGAAGGAGATTTAGATTCGATCGCACGAGGGTGAGAAACAAAGTTAGACGGGTTAAAAATTTAGGAGGAATGACGACTATTCGATAAACGAGACGTCGGCCTCGTAACCAATTAGTCGGGATATCGTTGGAATGCTAGATCCCAACAACACCTTTTTCATTCCATTAATTATGAAATATGTTTGTTGGACAGTGAATGTACTTGTCCAAATAATTAGGGGAAGTGTTTTAGGAACGAAAGTTCGAATGACATACTATTCAAGGCGTACACCTCAATAGTAATCATTATCGAGTTCTAGGAATGCGCGACTCCAAGAATTCGATTCTTTCGTAATTTTAATTTAAGAAAATAATTTGAAGATTTGAAGATAATAACATGGGTGGGTTAAACTATGGTAAGCATATCGCTAGAATTTGAGCTTGCTTACTTTGAAAAGATTAAAAAAAGTTGAAGTATTTTATCGATGAAAGACGAAACGAGCACAACTCAAGGCGTCCACCTCGAGAGCGGTCGCTTAAAGACCCAAGGAATGCTAGACTCCAAGGATCCACCACTTTCATATAAATTCAACAAGGATTTTTACTTATTCTAATCTAAAAATAAGATATTTTGAATTTAATAAAAGGAAAATAAGAAATAAATTTGATAAAATTTTAAATAGAATCTAAATAAATCAAATTGTAAAGCAAACATCAATTATTATAATAAAAAAAAATTTAATAGAATAAAATTAATAATTTTACTAATAACATATTTTAATAAGATTATTGATAATAATCTAAATTATATAAAATTAGCTCCTAAGAATGGACCCTATTAAATTCTATTAAGTCCTAGTTAAAATTAATTAGTCCTAAACATAAGGCCCAACGACCTCACGTCTTGCTGACTCGCGGAGGAAACAAAGGGTCAGAATCACACAAAAAACCCTCGTATGCTTTCTCGGAAAAACGCTACATTTAGCTCTTATTCTAGAAAAAGAAGAGACAACAATAAGTGCCAGTTAGTAGTTTAGCGGGTATATGTGTGAAGCTATTGGGGTTTCTAAGATTAAAAAAGAAAAAGTTCATAGGGAATGCAAACCAAAACCAAAATATTAAACTCTCACTCTTTGAAAAACTCAACGCCTCACTCCTATTCACACTTCCATGGCCTCATGGTCAAACTTCTTCTCCTTCTAGACTTAAAAATGAATCACCTCCTCTCTCCATTTTTGTCTCTCTCACCCGTTTCACTCTTTCTCCCTCTTTCTGAACCTATTCCCAAATCAAAATGCAAAATCCTTAATCTCAAATCGCAACATCCTCAACACCCAACTCAAACTTAACAAGCAACTTCAGAATCATAAATCAAAGCCTAATCATAATATATTCAAGCAGATAAATCATGTTGTTCATACGGTGACGAGCGAAAAAAATCAAGTGAAAAGGGAACTCACCAGCTTGGAGCTATTCCGACGGCGAATCCGCGAGGTATGTGGTCCGTGCTTTATAACTTCTCGCTTTTTCTTCTTCTTCGTTCGCATCCTGCTTGCTCTTGTTCTGGATCCGAATGATGCAGCTAAGTTCGAGTTGTCTAGAGCTTCAATGTGAAGCTCTATCAACTTTTAGAATTAACTTTGGAGTGATTTTAGGTATTGTGAGGATTGAATTTCACAGAGCTTCGCTAGGTTTTTTCTGTGTTTTTTGCCAATGATAGGGATTGTATTTATAGGGGATTTTTGGGGAATTTCTGGTGCGTGTGAACTTAGGGATTTTTAGAGGAATATGCTCCCATTCGTGTGAATAGGAGCTTTGCAATCCTTAAAAACCGTTAGAAGGAATTTTTGCTGAAATTTTGTGGTGACCAGGGGTAGTGACTCATTCTTTGTTTTTGTCTATAGTGTATGTGCAAAATATCTGATTTTCACTGAATTTTTACCACACGTAAAATGTACCATTTTTACTACTATTGCTTTTGCTGATGTATGGTTTTTGGCTGACTCAACATGATTCTTGACTCTTTGTTAATTTTACTGTCTTACGTTAAAATTATGCAGGACCTTGATGTGATGGTGATGACTTTAAGCACAAAGCTTCTGCAAATTTATCCGTAGGCTGTGACAAAGTCATGCTGCCGGTTTCGACGGATTGACGAAAGTAACAATCAACAAAGGTAAACGCTTCTTCTTATAACCTTTTTTGACGATATTAGATCCACTAGCTTCCTTCCATAACCTTCTGCATATGCCTTTGACAGCTTGGATATACAACACGTATGAGAAGACATCGCCAAAGTCCACTGAAGCTGACCTCCATGTGATTTGAAAATGACCAAGTGATTCTCATTTTGTACAGGCTACGGGTTCACTATGAATTGTGTGACATTTCTTTCTATGCCGTCACTGATGAATTGTGTTAACCGCTTCTTGTTTCTTTCTTTTTCATGTGAATGCCTCGGGCTTGATGTCTATACTGTGGTGAAAAGGAGAATGGAGCTTGGACGAGTCATGGCTGGAACTGTCTCGGAGGTCGCTCAGTATGAAGCCAGATCTGTCATGATATTGGAGCGCCAGAACGAGAGGTATGCAAACTGCGTCTTCTTCATCTGTTGTTGCTACTATTTTGATATCCTTTTGTTGATGTCGTTTGTAGGCCTAAATTGCGGATGATATGGATTTTCAAAGCCTCTTGCCCTCTTGCTAGGTGCTCTATTTGAGAACCAGGATTGGATTTGTTGTTATTGTAACTTGTGTATAACATGGTTTTGTCATCATTGCACTAACTGATTTTTCTTGCTGGAACTTTCAATTTACAGGTGACACAAATCTTCATACTTCCACAACCACTTCTCCACTTTCTCCAAGTAGTACTCCTTTATATGGCGACGTTTTCGCAATGACGTGATTGATTAAGTCGAGGGGCTGGTCAAGGGAACAATTAGCAAGTTCAGGCACTCATGAGCTCAACAATATTTCAAGCGAAGATGTACACGCTGCCCCCATCTTAATCCTTCAATTCGAGAAAGAATGTATGCCAGAAAATTGTAATCAAATATGTTGTATGGTGGCTTAAGTAGCTCGTATTTAGTTTAAAAGAAAAACATCAATATGAAGTTGGATTCTTTAGCTTAGGACATAAACTTGGTGGTCATTTGTAGGATTAGGCTTCATATTTGTATGGCCATTCGCATTATTTCTTGTGACTAATTTTGAACTCAAGCACGGGATGTAATATTTGGGGCTTCGTTGAATGATGATGATGTGAATTAGGTGAAAACAAAAACCTGATGTAATTTGTAACATGAGCATCAACAACGCCTTTGTAGAGTGAGCCTTTTCAAAAGAACGGCTTGGAACTTGTACCTCCTTGACATCAGGATTTCTGTTTCTCCATAAAGTTTTGTGTAATATGACTTCCTTTACATTGTCTTGTTCTTCTTGTAGTGAGTTTATGTAATCATATAACTCTGTTGGATTTTGGACCATTACGTATAATAAATCCTGATGTGAATTGCATATGAATCCCGGCTGCCTACTATTTGTCTTAATCGCATGCAACAACCTTTGTCCTATGTTCCTCATGACTAGTGGAAAGCTTTCAACGTGATTTGAAGTGAACAAGACTTACAAATGGTAAATAGCATTGCTCAGACTGTTAAAACTCACAGCTCCAAAACTAATTCAAACATGGCTTATGAGAGTAAAATTATGCCTCCCACCTATTTTGACAATGATCCTTTCTTGGACAAAATTACTTTCGGCATTCTTTGCAATAAACTAAGTTATCCTAAAATATCTCAAAGGCCAACCATGCTACAACCACTCTCAAGATTGTCATAACTTGTAATAATTTTGGCATGATCTGAAGGGTGTACCACAATCTTAAACGCGAGAAGAAAGCAATTTTTCCAGCTCAGAATCATTTAACTGTGCAACCATAATTCTAAAACAACTTGATTGCTTATTTGCTATGTATGTTATGAACTTCTTGAAATGGGATTGATCTAACTTTGGCTATGTCTACCGCGCTACTTTAGTACCAATCATGAAATATAGTTCAATGTTACTTGAAACCAATTGATTATGTCTTGAAACGAATCAAAATATCTTATGGACTGATTGCATCTAAATTCAATTATGACTTGAAATTTGCAAGCTAAATCTAATTTTGTCACAAACTGATTTAGAATCCAAAACATAGCCCGGCGCTTGCAATCAATTCGAACATAGCTTGAGGCTAAATCAACCGTGTCTAGAAGCATATTGAACAACTTGAACTAAGTGCATATCGTAACAAGAAACTTATAATGAGGCTTAAACAACCTTTAGAGAAGCTTAAAATCGGGTGGAAATAGGGTTTAAACTTCAACAAATATGTTGCAAGATAGATCCAATCATTTATTTTATGCCATCGTCCATATCATATTTATCTGATCGTGAGAACGAGGACACACATGAGTTTGGGTACAAGGGGCTGGAGGCGCGGTCTTCCCCATAAGATATCAACATAAATTGCCAGGGATTATCACCACAATGAGTACACACAAAGTCTTTATAAACGAAGTCTTAGAGAATCATGGCCAGAAGTCGTGAAGCAGTAAAACATCCATTAAATACCGAAGTAGGACAAATTTGGGGTATGACACTAGGGACTAACTCCTTATCTCTCCGGTGTTTAGGGGATTTGAAATAATGTATGTACGTTACCAGCAGGATTTTATCCGAAAGCATACGATCAACAATTATGAGTTTTCAGTTTTCGTCATCCTCCCTCCAATCTTTGCTAAACAACAGTGATAAAGTGGAGTGGATAAAAGTGCTTGTGTATGTGCTTTGTGATAAAAAAGAGCAAACACGACATGATTAATTCAAAAAAATGCACAATCACTTCATTAATATTATCATTCAAAACAACAATGTTTAAAAGCAAGTAGCAATTAACAAGGGAAAACTACAAATGAAAATGATAAACATGTCTGAGGACTGTCAAGGTTGAGGACTTATGCCTGTCTGGACCACTGGCTTTTAGAGATGACTCTTGAAACCTTCAAGCTCTGACAGCTGAGAGATTAACATGAACAACCAAACTTCCTTCTGGAAAAGATTAACATGAACGCCTAAACAAGAAGGGATCAGATCGAATCGGGACGCACACGCTAAATCCTAAGATGTAGGAGCGAATGCGTCGCATATTGCCCAAAGGGTATACGCTAAACACTCTAGACAACGTGAGAAGAGGCTCCCCACTCATCATTTCCTACGTATCTAACGCTAACAAGTCACAATACTCATCGGTTGATTACAAGATTGAATTAGGGAAATTTACCGAACGGAGTTGTTCCGTTGACCCTTGAAATTGCATGCAAGCTCCATTTCCAAGCTTCTAATCTCTTCTTTGATCCTTGATGATGATGTTTCAAAATACGACTCGAAAGGGTCAAAGTGAATTGAATTGGTCCAATGTGACGCTAAACCGTCGTAGCTCGACTTATAAGGGAATCAAACTATAGGAGGTCGCATAGTTGATATCCGTGCTATGGACAAGATAGAGAAATAATATTGAGGATCATTCTCCAATTGAATCGTGTCACACGGACCAAAAGAAGTGGGATCTCGTCTTAATCGTAAACATAATGTCGATTAATCGAAGGTAGCCTATCGCGATCCCAAAGTAAAGAAAATGACCCAAATGGTCATCTTCCATAGATTTGAAATCGGGAAGGTTATCAACTCCGATAAATCCGACGCTTACGGATACAAGACTTCATCGATCACGAAAAGTCAAAATAAAATCGAAAAGAATAATAAATGGGGAAAGAAAGGAGGTGGTCTCGGATCCAACATTATTCGTCAATAATTTGACTAGTAATGGATTACGGAAGTGGCGTCATCGACCAAAAACAGTGAAAAATGACAGAAAGTCAAAATAAAGTTGAAGATGAAAAAGAAGAGAGAAAGTGGTCTCGGTATTGTGGTTTTCATCAATAATTTGACGTATAACAACTTGGAGGTCTCGTCATCGACCAAAAGAGAAAAGGGGCCTCAAATAAAAATAAAAATATTAACTTTAAAATCTAACTTCTAAGAAATATCTAAAATAAATTAAAGTTATATATATATATATATATATATATATATATATATATATATATATATATATATATATATATATATATATATATATATATATATATATATATATATATATATATATATATATATATATATATATATATATATATATATATATATATATATATATATATATATATATATATATATATATATATATATATATATATATATATATATATATATATATATATATATATATATATATATATATATATATATATATATATATATATATATATTTATAAATCTAAAAACAATTTCTAGAAAATAAATTAACAAACTAAAAAAATATAAATTTAAAACCATTTAAAATAACAATTTCTATGTTACAAATAAAAAAACATTTTTTTTACATTAAAAAAAAGGGGACACGAGCCGCAGATGGGCTTGTAGGCCCAAATTAACATCAGCCAAAAAAAAAAGAGATAATCCTCTTCTTCTTCCAATCTCGTTCAACCTCCTCTCTCTCTTCATTACTCTCTTCGTTTTCTGTTCATGCATCCCTCTCCCAATATTTGTTCAAAATCGACTTTCCCTCTCCAATTTCAATTTTGTTTGTGTGTGTTTGAAAGATTGTGTTTCCGTTTGGGATTGATGAAGAAGATGAATTCGAAAGGGGTTTGAGCGGTTGAAATGGCTTACGGTTGTGGGTCGCGATTTGAGGTTCGAGAAATGGTGGAAAGTTTTGATTGCAGGTTCTGAAGTTGTTGAAGGTTGGTTGGTAGCTCTGTTATGGTTCGACGAAGTATTTGTGATGAAGATTTCTGGTAATTTGAAGTTTGTGGTTTTGACGAAGGTTCGAGGAAATAGTGTGTGTTCGTTCGAAGAAAATCGATGGAGTGGGTTTTTAAGGAATCTGGGTTAAAGGGGTTTCGAAGGTGTGAAATCTATTAATGGTGGTTTGATGGTGTCTGTTTGAAAATTGGAAGAGATTGGCTTTGAAATGGGTTTTGCGTTTTTGATGAAGGGATGGTGTTCTGAATGGAAGTGTTTCTGGGTTTGTTAATGGTTGGAGTTTTGGGTAGTGTTTGTTGAAAATGGTTTTCTGCGGTTGTTGCTTTGAGTGGGTTACCGGCGGATGGGTTTTTATTGAAAACGAGTTTCTGAACGAGTTCTGATGATGATGATATGAAGATGGTTTAGTGGAGATTGTTGTGTACAAGTTTTGTTGAATTTGTTGTGTGGAAGAAGATGAAGTGAGTTGAGGTTTTGATGTTGATGTTGAAAATGGCGGATGGAAGTTGAAAGAAGAAGAGGAAGATGAGATTTGAGAAGATGAAGTGGGTGATTTACGGTGGAGATTGGCTAGGGTGTTTCTGGAAATTTTCACGGTGATTTGGAGATGGTGATTGAAAGAGGCTGATGATGAATAGTAATGAGCAGCTACTATAGTTGCGGCTAGGTTTTCGTGAGCTCAGAGGAAGAAGAAAATGAACAGTGGGTTATATACCCACTGTTCGACACGTGGCAGCCTTGTTTGTTGATGAATTTGATTAGATGTTGATTTTAACTTAATCTGGATTAATAAATATTAAATTTTGAACCAATTATAGTTTATATAATTAATAAAACAATCTAAAAACTAACTAACTTAAATCCTAATCTAATTAATTTAAAAAGAATTAATGACCAATCTAATTCTACCTTAATAAATCTAATTAACTGAAATTTTAATTAAATCCTAACTCCTAATAAAACTAATTAAAGTTCTAAACCAAATTCAAATAAAATTAAACTTCTAACCTATTCTATTTCTAATAAACAATCTAATTTCTATAAAAAAACTAACTAAAATTCTATTCTAAAATAAATTAAAATTCTAATTCTAAATAAATATCTATTTTAAAATTAAAAATCTATTTTCTATTAAAACAAGTCTATTTTCTAAAAAACAAATACTATTAAAAAAAAATTCTAAATTCTAATATATTCTAAAAACCATTTAAAAAATATAATAAAATCTATTCTAGAAAACTATTTCTAACAAAAATCTACTTTCTAAAACTACAACCTCCTAATTAGAATAAAAACTATTTCTAATTCTAATAAATTCTACAAAAACTAACTATAAAAAGAAAATAAAGCAGGAAAAAACAGCGAAATAAACAGAAAAAGGGGTCGAACATCGAAATGCACCAAAAAAGTCAGCACCGAACCACCAGAATGAGAACAAACTCCGCTCGATTTCGACATAAATTTCCTCGTTTGAACTGGTTTAAATCGCCTGAAACGCGAGCAAAGCGGATGTAATCCCGATAAATCCAATCTGGCTGATAACATGCACAGTATGCGATAAATGATATGCAGATGCAAAATTCTAAATGAAATGAAACATAAGCCAAGTACAAGAAAAGGTTGGTCAAATTTTGGGGTACAACACTCCTTTATTGAAGATTCGGCCACTTCGAGTGACTCGACTGATATCAGTAATATTGACAACAAATGGCAGTGGAATTTCTTTTCCATCTTCTATTATGGTCACATCGTACTTGTGCGGAATAGCTTTCTTTGACTCGTAGGCTGGGCCGATACCTTTTGAAAGAACCAATGCTGTCCTGTGGCATTACGGGGCAGACGTCTACTGCAACGGGCAGAAGTTGGAACTGGAACCATCTGGGTCGTCTGTGGATAACCTAGTGGGAATTGGCGGAATCACGCGCAGCGGAAGAGTATTTGCTCCACCTGAGATTATGGCGGACAAAGCTGAAGTAACCGATAAGGGAAAGAGTAAAGTCGTTGAGGAAACCCCTCGTGGGGTAGAGAAGGACTTACTTGTTAAGGACGCTGAAGAGTTCATGAGGTTGATTAAGAAGAGTGACTACAAGATCATGGATCATCTCCATCAAACACCCTCGAAAATTTCCATTCTGAATTTGTTGTTGTGGTCTGAGGCATATCGCAACGCGCTATTAAAGGTTTTGAACGCCACGTATGTACCGCAGGAAATATCGGTCAACCAGTTGGAAGGGGTCGTAGCCCACGTGAATGCTGGAAACGGGTTAGGGTTCACTGACCTGGAGCTGACGCCAAAGGGAAGAAACCACAACAGTGCCCTGCACATCTCGATAGAGCGTAAGGGAACGATTATGTCTCATGTGTTGGTGGACACGGGGTCGTCACTCAATGTTCTTCTGAAGAAAGCATTGATGAAGTTAGATACTCGAGGATTGATTTGCACACCAAGTGATCTGGTTGTGAAAGCGTTCGATGAAACCAAATGTCATGTTTTCGGGGAGGTGACGCTACCAATCCAAGTGGGGCCGGAAACTTTCGACGCAGACTTCTACATTATGGACATCATGCCTGCCTATAGCTGTCTCCTAGGCCGGCCATGGATCCACTCTGCTGGCGCCGTGACCTCCACGTTGCACCAGAAGCTCAAGTATGCTGTTGGAGGTAGCGTCGTGACCGTATGTGGCGAGGAGGATATAATGGTGAGCCATTTGTCGTCCTTCAAGTATGTTGAAATGGATGGGGAAATCCACGAAACCCTATGTCAGGCGTTCGAAGCTGTTAAAGTCAAGAACGTGGCTCCAGTAATGACCGAGAAACCAGAGATGACTCTCTCTTCCTTCAAGGAAGCTCGGGTCGTTGTTCAGGCCGGATCTACCCCAGGGTGGGGGCAGATTCTAGAAATACCTAACAAGCAAGACAAATTTTGGTTGGGATACTCTCCTGCGACTGAAGCCTCCTCCTCTCACAGTGCGTCGCGAGGTAAAGGGCCGATCCAGTTTACCAGCGGCTGGGTGATATTTGAAAGTGTCAACGCCGCGTCTGAAGACGGCGAAGACAGCGACTGCGACCTAGACTCTTGGATCCAGCCAAGCAAACCAGGCGAGAGCCTCAACAACTGGTCCATCAGGGATACCATCCAAGTGACAGGCAAAGAGTAATGATTTACTTTCTCCAATCATTGTACAACCCTATGTCCTACCCAGGGCATAGTGGTTTTATTGTCAGGGCCTTGTTTGATTATGTACATGCATTTTACCAATAAATCAAAAGGCGTTTTTCTTCGTATTCAAATATTGTAATCTCTGTTATTCCTGTTTTATACTTGTTTTGAAAAACAACAAAATGGCAATGGGGTTTGTGCTAACCTGCATATCCTTGTTTTAAGCTTAACCCTTGTTATTGCAGGATCCACATAGCAGATGACATCGACTCTGGACCTTCTACGACTCACTTCGACTTCGATTTCCCGATCTATCAAGCCGAAGAAGAGATTGATGAAGACGAAGACCTTTCCGAAGAGTTGGCCCGCTTGTTGAAACAAGAAGAGAAAGTTATTCTGCCTCACGAAGAAGAGATTGAGATTGTGAATCTGGGTTCTGAAGAACTTGTCAGGAACGTCAGGATAGGGGCTGCATTGCAGAGTGATGTCAAGCAGAGATTGGTCGAGATGCTTCGAGAGTATAGTGACATCTTTGCTTGGTCATACGAGGATATGCCCGGACTTGATACTGACATTGTGGTCCACCACTTGCCGCTGCGAGAAGATTGTCCCCCCGTCAAGCAGAAGCTTAGGAGGACACGACCAGATATGGCCGTTAAGATCAAAGAAATGCAAAAGCAGCTTGATGTTGGCTTCTTAGCGGTCACTACTTACCCTCCGTGGGTCGCCAACATAGTGCCTGTACCGAAGAAGGACGGTAAGGTATGAATGTGCGTCGATTATCGGGATTTGAATAGGGCGAGCCCTAAAGATGATTTCCCGCTCCCCCATATTGATGTGTTGGTCGATAATACAGCTCAGTTTTCCGTATTTTCGTTCATGGATGGCTTCTCCGGCTACAATCAGATCAAGATGGCGCCGGAGGACATGGAGAAAACTACGTTTATTACACCTTGGGGAACGTTTTGCTACAAGGTAATGCTTTTCGGTCTGAAGAACGCGGGGGCCACTTACCAACGAGCCATGGTCACTTTGTTTCATGACATGATTCATCATGAGATTGAAGTCTATGTTTATGACATGATTGCGAAGTCCCAAACGGAGGAAGGACATCTGGTCAATTTGCTGAAGCTTTTCGAGAGGCTTAGGAAGTTCAGGTTGAGGCTGAATCCTAACAAGTGTACTTTCGGACTACGGTCTAGAAAACTACTGGGGTTTATCGTGAGTGAAAGAGGCATTGAGGTTGATCCTACGAAGATAAAAGCAATACAGGAAATGCCAGCGCCAAAAACAGAAAAAGAAGTTCGTGGTTTCCTGGGCAGAATAAACTACATTGCAAGGTTTATTTATCAGCTCACGGCCACGTGTGAACCGATGTTCAAACTACTAAAGAAAAATCAGGCGATTATCTGGAACGAGGATTGCTAGAAGGCATTTGATAAGATAAAACAATATCTACAGGAACCTCCAATCTTGATACCCCCAGTGGCCGGAAGACCTCTAATTATGTACTTGACAGTTCTTGAGAATAGTATGGGGTGTGTTCTCGGTCAGCATGACGAGACGGGCAGAAAGGAGCATGCCATTTACTATTTGAGTAAAAAGTTCACAGACTGTGAATCTCGTTACTCGATGCTGGAGAAGACGTGTTGTGCACTAGCCTGGGCTGCCAAACGTTTATGACAGTACATGCTCAATCACACAACCATGCTAATTTCGAAGATGGATCCGATCAAGTACGTCTTCGAGAAGCAAGCGCTTTCGGGCAGGATTGCCAGATGGCAAATGATGTTGACGGAATATGACATTCAGTACGTTTCCCAGAAGGCCATCAAAAGAAGCGTATTGTCTGAATACCTTGCCGAACAGCCGATCGAGGATTATCAGCCGATGAAATTTGAATTCCCTGATGAGGATATCATGTTTCTCAAAGCGAAGGATTGTGATGAACCGTTGCCCGACGAGGGTACAGATAGGAAATCCTAATGGAAATTGATATTTGATGGGGCGGTTAATTCTTGCGGAAGTGGCATTGGGGCAATCATCATGACTCCTCATGGATCTGACATCCCGTTCACTGCGAGACTGACGTTTCCGGTCACCAATAATGAAGCAGAATACGAAGCATGCATCATGGGTCTAGAAGAAGCAATTGATTTGAGAATCAAGAACCTAGATGTATATGGTGACTCGACACTTGTGATTAACCAGATTAAAGGGGAATGGGAGACTCGCCAATCGAATTTGGTGTCGTACATGAACTATGCCAGAAGGCTGCTTCCGTTCTTTGATCGAGTGGAACTCCATCATGTGCCCAGAGCCGAAAACCAGATGGCTGATGCCTTAGCCACGTTGACTTTGATGTATAAAGTCAATTTTTGGAATGAAGCTCCAAGAATTGTCCTATCTCGTCTTGATAGACCTGTATTCGTCTTTGCAATCGAGGAAGCCTCCGATGGCAAGCCATGGTTCCATGATATCCAGACTTTCCTTATGACTAAGGAGTATCCTGCGGGAGCGTCAACCCAGGATAAGAAGACTCTAAGGAGGCTGTCTGGAAACTTTTATCTCAATCCTGATGGAGTTATGTATAAAAGAAACCACGATCTTGTGCTACTCAGATGTGTAGATGAGAAAGAAGCGAGTATACTCATGGAAGAAGTCCATGAAGGCTCATTTGGTACACACGCTGGCGGGCACGTTATAACGAGAAAGATCCTGAGAGCAGGATACTACTGGCTGACGATGGAGTCGGATTGCTTCAAATTCGCGAAGAGATGTCATAAATGCCAAATTTATGCTGATAAGATTCATGTGCCGCCGTGCCCGTTAAATTTCATGTCCTCCCCGTGGCCGTTCTCCATGTGGGGCATCGACATGATAGGCAAGATCGAGCCCACTGCATCTAACGATCATCGCTTCATTCTAGTAGCTATCGACTACTTCACCAAGTGGGTGGAGGCAGCCTCGTATGCTAATGTGACCAAGCAGGTGGTGGCTAAATTCATAAAGAGGGACATCATCTGTCGATACGGAGTTCCCGAACGGATCATTACTGATAATGGTTCAAATCTGAATAACAAGATGATGAAGGAGCTGTGCCAGAATTTCAAGATTGAACATCACAACTCATCCCCTTACCGGCCGAAAATGAATGGCGCCGTTGAAGCGGCCAATAAGAACATTAAGAAGATTATACAGAAGATGGTTGTGACCTATAAAGATTGGCACGAGATGTTGCCATTCGCATTGCACAGTTATCGTACGACGGTACGTACATCAACCGGGGCAACTCCTTTCTCACTGGTGTACAGTATGGAAGTTGTCCTACCGTTAGAAGTTGAGATTCCTTCTTTGCAAGTTTTGGTTGACGTGAAACTCGACGAGGCAGAATGGATTAAGAACCAACTAAACCAGCTCAGCCTGATGGACGAGAAGAGGTTAGCATCGATTGCATATGGTTGTCTGTACCAAAGGCGAATGAAGAAAGCTTATGATAAGAAGGTGCGTCCTAGAAGCTTTCAGACGGGTGATCTCGTCCTGAAGATGATTCTTCCTCCACACTCCGATCACCGCGACAAGTGGACTCCCAATTACGAAGGTCCGTACGTCGTCAGCAAGGTCTTCTCGGGAGGAGCCTTGTTTTTATCCACGATGGATGGTGAAGATTTTGCATCCCCGGTGAACGCGGACGCAGTTAAAAAATACTTTGCTTAGAAAATGACCCACTGGAAAGAAAAATAATATCCAGGCAAAAATGGGGCATCCCGGCGAACCATAAAAAAGGAAAAAGGTTTGGGCAAAAATTAGGGATATAAATGGAAAAAAATGTACACCCGCAAAGTCGAAAACCTGGGAGGGCGACTTTGGCAAAAAAAGGTATCCCGGTGAATCGAAAACCCGAAAGGGCGATTCAGGCAAAAGTTAGGGATTTGAAAAAGCAAATGATTGCGTTTCGCGTGTGGACTCTCATTGTTTAGTGGTTTGGAAGACCTGAGGGTCGTTTATCTGAATCAATCTCTTCTGAGGCTGAAGCGTCGGAGAAGTATCAAAGTCGAGTGGGTCATAGAGGGATCAACTCATGGTGTTCGTCTACGCCTCATTGCCGACATTTGTGTATATACCGATGTATATTTATGTTTTTCTATTTGTGCAGCTTCCTCATTCCAGGAGCTTGCATCTGTTGTAAAACATTTTCACCCATTCAAGGGTTCATCATCAATAAAATATATACTATTCATCAATTCTGTTTGTTTGTTTAGCATTTATCTGTTTTGTTTGTGAAAGAGAACGCAGATGTTTTTGATAAAAGGCGCATACATAAACTTACTGTCCTAGGCCACTGATTGTTGAAACAATGAATTACTTGAACATTGCCACAAGATGATAACCTTGATAGGTCCCTTTGAGAAGGGTATCTTGTCTGTTTATTTGTGTTGTTGCAGGTGTAGCATATACCAGGCAGTACGCCGGATGTGTCCCCAAGCAGGATGATTCCTTCTTCCCCAGCAAATGCAGCGACATCTCCCCATGGAGTCTGAACATGAGATCGTAGGCATTGATATGCATCGCCAAGCAGATTCTCTCCCCAACCAGATGTATCCTGAAGGATCGTCGCTTCCCCAGCTGAGTCATGTGCTGAAGTATGCGGCTTTCAAAAGTTCAAGACTGAAGTTTTCAGCGGAATTGAAATTCCCCACAGAGTTGTGCTCTCCCCTGTGAGCAGGATGATTCCTACATCCTCAGCCGAGTCTGCAGTTCCCCAAGAGAGCCGAGTCCTTGGAAGCCACTCAAGCCATAATTGGTTTTCCCTAGTGGAGTGTTGAAAAGTTGATGCTGTATTTCCCCACCGGAGTCGTTATCTCCAGGAAAGTTTTAGCCGCGAAGGTCGTGCAGTTTATTTCTGCGATTGACATCGTTTTCCTCAGTAGTTGTGGCTCGTAGGCCCAGTTGAGCGGGTTCAGGTTCTCGTAGAGCTTTATTCCCATGCAGCAGTCGACTGAAGATCATTTCCCCAGGCGGAGTCCAATTGAGATTGGTGTGACTTCTTCTCCTTGGCAGGATGAGTCCTTCCTCCACCAGAGTGGTCCTTTCTCCTTGACAGGAGGATTCTCCCTTCAGCATTTATTTTGCTGATGGGTGTCGCTTACGCGAAAATAAGGTGCCGACAAAACAGAAGAGTCGCCACCTTTCGTTATTTATCCCTCGGAGCGGGAAAGGAAACGATCGGAAAAACCTGACGAAAAGGGTAAGACAAGGTCGTCGCAACCGTCGTCTGTGTTCGGGAGTCGGTTACGCAAGGGGAAGGTATTAGCACCTCTCACGTCTGTCGTACTCGACGGAATCCACGCTTGTTGTGTTTACTGGACGGGTTGGTTATCTATCTACTTATCAAGGCTGGCTTAAAAAGAAAAGAAAATGACTCGGCAAAGCGTCGCGCTTTATGCCTACGTATTCTCATCAGAGAATGAGAAATCAGAGTCAACGTAGTTCGACCTACGACGGGTTACGGGGAAAGGTAGCTCGCCAATACATCAGTATTGTGCCTACGTACTCTCAACAGGTATGAGAGATCAGAGCTTACGTAGTTCGGGATACTACGCATTATGGGGATTCAGGTTCATCTGTTTTATCGAGTAGGGTTAAACAACAGTTCCAGCAGTTAGGGATAAAGTCTGTTTGCGTTGGCGTTGAAGTTTAACGACGCTCTTTTCTTCATAAAAGTTTCCTTTGAATTATGGGCCCATGGGGCAAAAAGGTTTGAAGTTTGTTTTCTGTCTTTTACGGAAGAAGTGTTTTTTATTGTGTTTGCAATTTCAATCGCACTAAAGACTATGACCTGAGAGTGAATGTGTCACATGTCACCCAAAGGGTACCATACTAAACATCCAGACTGTGGAAAAGAAACTCTCCCACAATCCTTTCTCAGATAGCTTAAGGCTCGTAACGTACGAAAGAAATCATTCATGATTACTGTATTTTAAGCTGTTTTAAGATGAGAAGAGAACAGGCTCAACTACGGGGAGACTATCAAATCCTACTGTTTTCATGCCAAGGATTCATCCTATGGTTGAGGTTTGAAACAGGGAACTCCTAGAAGTTATCATGCATAGGTTTCAACCTAAAGTTCTATCATCACTTCCTTATCAAAGGAAATGAGAGTCCTAAGGGATCATGTCAATGATACAGAGAAACAGATAAAGCATCAGCTTAAACAGTAAACAGTAAAATGCATGCAATGCAAGTGAGGGAGGAAATGTGTGTGGGGCAGCAGCCTCCACAAGCTCGTCTCGACCTCAAGCCAGATATGAATAACTGTAATCATACAGAAATAAAGCAACATGCTATCAAGCAAAATACAGTAAACTGCAATCATACAGAAGAAATAAAATCATGCTATCAAGCAAAATAAACCATATGGGTAAGGGAGCAGGGCTCTACCGAATACCCGCAAGCAAATCCATACAGTAACAATACAAGCAGAGGGAGCAACTCACCCTCTAGTGCAATCATGCTCCTGGATTAAAGTCTAGATATGAACTTATTCTAATGCATCAAGCAAGTCAAACAAGGCACATCAATACAGAAAAGAAAACAGAAAAGAAAGCAAATCAACTCCTCTCTCTTCCAAGCTTCAGCTCTCCTAACAGCAACTCAGTCTTCAGACCTCAATCACTCTTAACAAATATCAATTTGCTTCTCCAGGTTTCAACCCTTCAACATAAGTTTCAACTTATCTCTCTTCTCCAAGCTTCAGCTTTTTAATCAGTTCCACCTTCAGGCTTCACCCTTAACCACAAGTATCAACTTGATTCCTTCAGTCTTTAAGCCTCAGCTCTTCATTCAGTCTTTACTGGATCTTCATGGGGTCTTCAAGTATCAACTTGACCTTCTTGCTCTTCAAGCTTCAGCTGCAATGGCAATGCTCAGGGAATCATCCTCTTCCATACTCTTCAATGAAGTCTTCATCTTCAAACTCAAACCCAACATCTCTCAAGATACTCAAACCAGAGGAAATCACTTAACTGAATAAGTTGGGATATTAAACTGCTTATTGACCACCAAAGGTGACCTATAAGGGTTCAACATCAAAATACTGGTGCCCTCAAAATTTCTACTTCCTAGGTACCATCACTTATCCCTCCAAAGGAGGGAGGTGAATACCATGGAAGGACCTTGAATCATGGGGAAGAATGGAGGTGAAAGATACCATCCATGTTTAAGAAAGAAGTTAACTAGGTCTAAGCTCTTCTTAATCCCTAACCCTAAAACAACAACAAAACAAACAAAGCTACAAGCTCTCAAGCTCCTTCTTCAACTCTCAAGTCTTCTACTATGCTCCTCCATGCTCCTTAAAGCAAAACCAAGCTCACCAAGCCAAGCACAAACCCTCAAAGCAAGGCAAACAAAATACAAGCCCACAAGGGCAACACAAACAACAATCAACTACAAAAATCATTTAAAAATAGTATACTATTATATTAAAACCTAATATAATTCCTATGGGATCCTATATACCTACCCTTAATACCTTATATGTCCCAATGTCTATCTTGACCTAGAAACCCAAAATTCTAGTGTTATTGTGGACCTATGTTAAGGATTGACCTAATTCTATACAACTTAAAATCATCTAATCAAAACTAATCAAAAATTAATCACAAAATTATGGAATAAATCCAGAGGGGAGCTAAAGTCCTAATTTACCTATCCTAAAAAGAATGGTTCAAAAATATTAAGGGAACTAGCTAAACAAAATTCTACAAATCTATGCATCAACATAAAAGAATTAAAAGCTATTAAAAGAGAAAATACACAACAAATATTAAAAATACATGAATGGCAAATATTTTGATTTTATAATTTTCTAGACATTAACATGAAATAGGAGAAAAAATCCCCATGCAAAAATAATCATTTTTCTATTTAATATGATTTTTCAAAGATTATAATAAAATGGAGAAAAAGAAATTAAAATATGAAATGTTTGGTGCAGATAGCAATTCAGTGCAGTTCAAAATGCAAATGGGCTTAAAATGGGGGTGGGGATATCAATGCGCGCGAGGCCCAGTTTTCATCAGAAAATCAATCAAAAAAATATAAAGAAAAAAGAAAAATACACGGTGTAAAAAGTAACAAAATCCAGTTCATATTCTCAATGGGCCATGAATGGGGGTGTGGTTATCAAACTCAACTAAAGCCCAAACCCTCAGGTTTAATGAAACGCCGCGTTTAATTGTGTCTTCAGAATTCCTTTTCACACGCGAAATCAAATCTCATCCACACGATCTAGGTCCAGTCAATGAGTCCAACATGATCCAATGGCCAAAACGTTATCTTCTTCATTTGAATGGGACTTGGAGGGAAGAACAGCCATGGAAGTTCAGAGCTTCAAGCTCATCCTCTCCAATTCGAACCTCATCAATTCTCCATGAAAAACTAAAATTCAAAACCCTAATCTGTTCTAAATTCCATGCTGATCACAACCATGGCCTCAAAATCCATTGAAATGCCCTAAATCTCCAAACCCGATCCAAGATCAAAGATATGCTCAAACTTCAGTTCTAACAATTCTTGAAATTAATTGGCTCAGAATGATCACCACCTCACACTGGTTAATTCTTGATATTAAACTCATGCTATATCTCAATATCCATCGTGTTCTTGATCAAAATAAAAATGGTGTCACCAACTCAAACTTCACCAATTGATCTCAAACTTCCTAGAATCCATCTTCTACTTGTCTCTAACCATTGTAACCTAACAATTCTACCTAATCATGCTTGAATTATGGTGTAGAAGAAAAGTTACTAACCTGTCAAATCTTGAACACCAGATAGGTCAAAGCTCCACTTCAACCTCTCAAACTCCTCAGAAACCTTCCTTGATTGATGATCTTGCTACTGTTTGCAAAAGATTTGATCAAGAAAGCCTGAATCTCCAAACTCGATTGTGACTTGCAACCTTCAAAATCCAAATGCCAACTCTTCAATTCTTCATGATCTTGCCTTCAATTTGGTATGGATTCACTCCGTGTGATCAATGGAATGTATTAAGATTGAAAGAAGCAATGGAAATGAAGCAGAAAGTGGAAATTAATTTCAACTTACAATGGAAGCAATTGAAATGGATATCTCACTCTTCTCTCTAATCTCTCACTAACCTTGCATCTGAGCAAGTTCTAAACCTTATATAGAATGGTTCAGACTCATCTAGAACCTTCTGGAATCATCCAATGAGAATTTGGGATTCTCATGCCATGAGTTTATGAATTCATCTCATCTCACATACCATCTCATGCAATGCCTCTTACAGCAACTTACCTTGACTTGAAAATCTCCCTAGATGAGATATATGACATGTTAAGATGCCTTGCTAGCTTGTACATTGAGTTTCCTTGTGTTTTGCATTTGTACCTTATTATGCAAGCAACCATTTTCCAAAGCAAGTCCATGATCTAAACTTAAAATCAAAAATGTGGCTGAACCATTGTTTCTAAAATGCTTCTTAGAGTCAAAATGACCTATTATATGCCATGGTTTGGATGTGTAGCTTGGAAATTTAAATTTCCAACTTGGACTTATTTTACTTATGCCTCCATTTTAGGTCATTTTTATCACTTTTTTCTACAAGCCTTTTCAACATCACATGACCTCCATACTAGCCTTAAAACATCATTTTAAGCAAGTTTGATGTTGAAGATTTTTCCATTTGAAGCTTGGAAATAGGAGTTATGGCCTTGTGCTTGAAATGACCTATAATCTCCAAATGACCAAAATGCCATTGACTTGTCAAAGCCATAACTTGAGTTATAAAACTCCTATCAAGGACTTATAGTACTCTCTAGAAAGCTAAGAAGATTAGGAACAACATTCATGTTGACCAAAAGTTCATAGTAATCATCCTTCTTGGGCAAAATTTGGATGCAAGTTGGGTGACTTTCAAGGCCCCAGATTCACATACCTCAGATGACCTGTAACATGTCAAAGCCATAACTTGAGCTCTACAAATCCTATCAAGGACTTATAGTACTCAAATTAAAGATAGGAAGAATCTCTACAACATTCATGTTGGGGGTAAGATGAGATGACAATCACATCTTGAGCTAAACTGCCTTGAAATTAGGGGTCAAACTAGGGGATTTTACACTGTCAAGCCTTAGAAACCCTAGCTTGAAACTCCTCAAACCCTTCAATCATGATGAGTTGATCTTGGAATAATCCTTATAGCATCTAAATGCATCAATCCATGATCACATGGCTCTTGGATTAGGTCTCAACCCCCTCCAAATCATCAGTTGACCTAGGGTTGACCCAGTCAAACCCTAACTGCACCATGATTCCAATCCACATTCATGGCTTCAGAATTGCACAATGACCTCTATAGGCTTCATGATGGCTTTCAAGACATCTCATAAGCTCTCTCAAGGCTTCCAGTCCACATTCATGGCTTCAGAATCATCTGAGAACTCCCCACAACTCTCAAGTTAGGAGGCACACAACCTTGGTTTCAACCAATCTCTCTGAGGATCTCTTAACTTTTCTGACAAAGATATCAACCCTTGAACACTTGAATAACCCTCTTGGCTAGCTTCAAAGTCTTAATTGGTACTCATACCTCTTGATCCCCTGCACACATGTCAATGAAATGCAGATGGTAATGCTAATGTGAATGAAATGAATCACAAGCTAGGTAAAGAAAAGTTGGTCAAATTTTGGGGTGCAACAATGGGGTCATAGCATTTTGCATGATTGCATAGCATTTACCCTAAATGCATAGCATTTCCACCGTGTGGAGCATTGCGCCATTGTCAATCATATGCATATGAAACATGAGCTAGGTTGTTACCGTTCTTATTTTGCAGGTATCCCCCAGCAAAGTCGCTCGCCCAAGATGATTCTTGGATTCCCCAGCGAAGTGGTTTGCTTAAGATGATTCTTAAAATCCCCAGTGAGGTCACCAGGGAGGGCTGCTCAAGTTGATGCTTAGATTCCCCGACGGAGTGTTTGCTCAGGACGATTCCTAAAATATCCAGCAAAGTTATTGGTTCAGGATGATTCTTGAAGTCTCCGGCGGAGTTATTTGTTCAAGATGATTCTTGATTTCCTCAGCAGAGATGATTCACCCAGAATGATTTCTGGATCCCCGAAGCAGAGTTACTTGATAGTTCTCCAGAATCCCCACCGGAGATGTGAAATCCCCAGCAGGTTTTGAAACAGAAAAGTTGAAACTTCTCTTGAAGACTTGATGAGTGAAGTCCGGCAGCGGTGCCAAAACCCCAGACTTATTGATGAAGTCTAGCTGCGATGTCGAAGCAGTTTGCTCAGCTGACGCAGAATGCCTGACGGCAAAAGATTGTGTATCCTTATTGATTCGTGAATGATTACGGATCCCATTGGAAGACTTACTGATGAAGTCTAACCACAAGGTCGAAGCAGTTCTCTCAGCTAATGCGGAGTTCCAAACGGTAAAAGATTGTATATCCTTATTTGGTTCATGATTGACCAAAGATTCTATTCCCGACTTACTGATGAAGTCCGGCTGACGCCCAAAAATTCCCTTGAATGCCTGATGGCATGATTAACTCGATTGTTAAAAAGTTCCTAATGACCTGATGAGTCCCGAGGAATCCTTCTGCCGCAGTGCCGCAGAGTGTCTGACGGTAATATCCGCTATGTATCGCCGGTTGCCGAACGACCCGCGACCCCTTAATGAATTGAGGATGAAGATCTACAGCAAAATCAGATGATCATCCTGACGGAGATTTGAGATTAGACCCTTCACCGGTTGTCGTGTGACCAATTCCCCAACAGAGTTGTCGTGCAATTGTCATGCTCAATTTTGAAGATGTTCCTACCGATCCAAGTATTGTTTACCTGTGCGGTTGGAAAATCACCCGTTACCGTGTAACCAGTGATCCCTAGATGATTTGAGGATGCAATGATATCAGATAAATCAGAGAATCATCCTGACGGAGGTTCAGATCATTATTTCTCCAGCTAGTTGTCGTGCAGCTATTATTTCGGTTTCCAAAGAGATTTGTTCCCATCAGAGTACCGTGTACTTGTGCAGTTGGCAAATTTCCGGGTTTATTGGTATTCAACCGTCTTTTATCTTGATTGTTTGAGAGTCGTTCGCTTCTCACCCAGTCAGGTCCAAGCCGTTTGAATAGGGGCAGCTGTTGCACCCCCAAATTTGCCCAACTTTTCTTTACCTAGCTTGTGTTTCCTTTCATTCACATTAGCATTATCATTTGCATTTCATTGACATGTATGCAGGAGATCAAGAGGTATGATTACCAATCAAGAGCTACACAAGACTATGAAGCCAACTAATAAGGTTATTCAGATTTTCAAGGGTTGATATCCTTGCCAGAGAAGTTAAAAGAGCCTCAGAAAGAATGGTTGAAACCAAGTGGGTATGCCTCTTAACTTGAGAGTTGGGGGAAGCCATCAGATGATTCTGAGGCCATGAGGTTGGACTTGAGGTCTTGAGAGAGCTCATGAGAAGTTTTGAAGATCACTTTGAGGCCTAGACAATTCATTGTGCAAGATTAAGAAGGCTCAGCCATGAGTGGTGCAACTAGGGTTTGACTGGGTCAACCCTAAGTCAACTGATAATTTGAAGAAGGTTGAGACCTAATTCAAGAGCCATGTGATCATGGATTAATGCATTGATATGTTCTAAGGATGGTTCCAAGGTTAACTCATCATGATTGAAGAGTTTGAGAAGTTTTAAGCTAGGGTTTCTAAGGCTTGACAATGTAAAATCCCCTAGTTTGACCCCTATCTTCAAGGCAATTTAGCTCAAGATATGATTGTCATCTCATCTTACCCCCAACATGATTGTTGTAGAGCATGGTCTTAGCTTTAATTTGAGTTCTAGAAGTCCTTGATAGAATTTGTAGAACTCAAGTTATGACTTTGACAAGTTACAAGTCATCTGAGGAATGTGAATTTGGAGCTTGAAAGTTACCTAACTTGCATGGCACTTTTTCCCTAGAAGGATGATTCCTATGAACTTTTGGTCAACATGAATGTTGTTCCTTATCCTCTTAGCTTTCTATAGAGTACTAGAAGTCCTTTATAGGATTTGTAGAACTCAAGTTATGGCTTTGACAAGTCAAGGGTATTTTGGACATTTAGTGATTATCGGTCATTTGTGATCATAGGCCATTTTCACCAACTTAGAGGCCTCAAATGGAGTTTTGTTCAACTAGAAAGTTGCTCAAAATGGGGTTTTAAACTTGACCATGCATCAAGGAGACATTGAAATCGCTCAAGGAGAGACTTGGTTCAATAAATTTTGAAAAAAGGAAGAATTAAAAGGATTTAATGGTCAAAAATTCAAATAATTCATTTGGTGACCAAATGAGACAAACTTATAGGTCATTTTGATTGTAAAATGCATTTTAAAGACAATGGCAATGTTGGTTTTTTCATTTGAGGCCCCATTTAAAGATTTTCATTTGATTGCTTATGATGTAAGTTACATAAACCAAACTATGCACAAGTGCAAGACCAATGCTCCAATCCATCCAAACACCTTTAGAATCTCATTTGAGGAGAATTTGGATGAGAATGAGGTGATAAACAAGCTGAAAGCATGGCTGCCATGGATGAGCATGAGATGAGAAATTCAAGAGCAAGAGATATTGGATATCTCATATAGATGGTTCTAGGAACTTCTAGATCATTCCTACTGGTTCTATATAAGCTTTAGAGCTGGTCTAGGTCCAAGGTTGGTGAGAATTGGGAGAGAAAAGAGAGATTGAGTTCTGAATTTTCTTCTTGCAAACCAAATTCGGTTACACACTTTTGATCGATTTCCATCCAAATTCTTGTTTTCAACATTTTCCTCTAGAGTGTATGAGTGATTCCAGATAGAATTCGAACCAAGATCATAGAAAAATCGTGAGAGAGCACCTTGAATTCATAGCTTGCAAGTCAGAATCGAATTCAAGAATTCAGAGAGTTTCAACCCAATTTGTTGCATACAAAAGCTTCCTTTGGTGTTAGTGAAGGTATCTGGAGATTCTTGGAGGTTAATTTGAAGGTTTCAGTGCTCTGTGCACTCAAAATTTATAGGTATGTAATTCTCATCGTGTAGCATGATCCGGGTAGTTTGGCTAGGTTTTGATAGGCTAGATGCATTGTAGATCATTGCTAGAAGCTTTCTGGATAAGTAATTTGAAGATTAATGACAATTTAGGGTTTATGCCATTTTCGGTTGAGATTGCTATTCTTGGATTCTTGCGTTTTTAGAATGAATGAGTGGTACGGTTGGATTCCTGATAAGATTTAGAGCAACTTTCATGTAGAAATCGTGTGAAATGGTTGAGTGTGGAGAGAGTTAGGGTTGCTTGATGGTGACCGGAAAAGCCACCGGTGGTGGTCTTCGCGCGTGCAGGGCAAGAGGTTGCAGGGATTTGAATTGAAGAAGACATAATCTGAGGCGTTCATTCCTGAAGAGGACTTTGACTCAGACCTCCATCCTAGGACCCTCAGTATGCCACGTAACACTCCCATCAAAACACATTGTTTTTATAAGTTGAAAATCCCAGGCTTGGCTTCCTCGCTGCGTGTACCAGGGGTGTGTGGGTTCGAGTCTTCGCATGGCAACTTTTTGTTTTGTTTGATTTGAACTGAATTGAGAATTGGAGCATGGGCTTGGGTTGCAGCTGCTTCTCACACCCCCCTTTTGGGCCCAGCATTGAATTAAACTGGGTTTATTTGCTATTTGCCATGCACGCTTATCAATTTCTCTTATTTTCCATTTTATTTTCTTCATTTTATATAGTTTAGTAAATAATCCATAAAAAATTGAAAACTAACTCAAATAAGTCCATTCTTTTTTCCATTGATTCATGATTGAATCTAGTTTTTTTTAGATAAAAAATATTAATAGTTCATGCATTTTTTATTTTATTTGCATTTGTTGAATTTATTGATGTTAAAATAATCATGGTTGATACTTTGTTTTGTTGAATTTGGTTTGAGCATTTGATGATGATTCTTGCCTTGATTTTTTGTGTGTAGCTAGCATATATATGCATGTTCCCCTTATATTTTTCTCACATTTTTGTGATGAAGTTAAGTGGTAGTTTTGAGGTGAAACTTTAGGAGCTCTATTTTTAGGGTTTATGGTTAATACCTTATGATTTAGGTTTTATATCTAGAACTTGGTGGATGATTCAACCTCTGAATTTTGTGTGGTAGATTCATGATTAAATTGGGGTCCCCTAGGAATTTTTGTAGGAATTTATAATGTAGTTTACTATTTTAGTTTGATTTTAGTTTAGGTGCTAACTTTGGATGATTCTAATGCACTAATTTGACTAGATTAACCCCTTAGGTTCCCTTAGAGTAAGCTTGTGTTGTTTTTACCCTTGGTTGAGGATGAAAGCAAGTTGAAGATGCAATGGAGTTCTTGAAGAAGTTTGGATGTGAAGATCTTCCCTTCTTTTGGTGTAGTGTTGATTAGGTGTTAAGATTAGGGTTTGTAGGCAGAGCTTCTAGATAGATTTTCTTCTTTCATAAACATGGAAGGTGTTGATCACTTCCATTCTTCCCTATGATGCAAGGTCCCCTATGAAGGCCTCATCCCTCCTTTGGTAGGATGTGTGGCTCTCTACCAGTTGGTAGAACCTTTGAGGGTCCCATTCTCTGATGATATGATGCTTAGTGGTGACCCTTGGTCTTCACTATGCTACCAATCATCCAAACTTTGCTCTTGTCAGATGAATCTTTCTCCTTTGCTAGAGGATAGAGTTCCTTGTTAGAAGACTGAAGAGGCTAGAAGTTGATACTTCCCTGTATTTGAAGACTGCCATTGAAGCTGAAGCTTGGAGATCCAGAAGAACCAGTTGACACTTGAGAAGAAGAACAAATTGAGATTGAAGAAAGAGCTAAAGCCTGAGGAAAACAAGTTGATACTTGTGTTTGATACTTTGAAAACTTGAAGGAGCAAGTTGAAACTTGCTATTGAAGATGAAAGCTTTAGAGAACAGTTGCAGACTGAGGACTGAACTGCTGTTAGAAGATTGCTTTGCTGTGAAGCTCTGGGAGTTGTTGATCTGCTTTCTTTCTTGTCTGTTTGCTTGTTGTGCAACTGTATTGGTGTGACTTGTTTGATTTGCTTGATGCATTAGAATAAGTCCATGTTTAGACTGACTTAAAACTAGGAGCATGATTGTTCTAGAAGTTGAGTTGCTTCCTCTGCTTGTATTTTTACTGTATGGCTTTGCTTGCGGGTATTCGGTAGAGCCCTGCTCCCTTGCCTATGTGGTTTGAGTTTGCTTGATAGAATTTTTATTTCCTCTATATGATTGCAGTTTGTATCTTGCTTAATAGCATGTCTTTCCTCTGTATGATTGCAGTTTATATTTTTATTGATAGCATGTTATTCTTTCCTCTGTATGATTACAGTTATTCATATCTGGCTTGAGGTTGAGATGAGCTTGTGGAGGCTGCTGCCCCATACACGTTTCCTCCCTCACTTGCATTGCATGCATTTTACAGTCGTTTACTGTTTATTGTTTAAGCTGATGCTTTATCTGTTTCTATATCATTGACATGATCCCCTAGGAATCTCACTTCCTTTGATAAGGAAGTGATGATTAGAACTTTAGGTTGAAACCTATGCATGAAAACTTCTAGGAGTTCCCTGCTTCAAACCTCAATCATAGGATGAATCCTTGGCATGACAACAGTAAGACTTGGTAGTCTCCCCTTAGTTGAACCTGTTCGTTCTCCCTTCTCATCTCAAAACAAATTAAAATACAGTAATAAAGGTTAACTGACGTCGTACGGTACGAGCCTTAAGCTATCTGAGAAAGGATTGTTGGAGAGTTTCTTTTCAACAGTCTGGATGTTTAGTATGGCACCCTTTGGGTGACATGCGACACATTCACTCTCAGGTCATAGTCTCTAGTGCGATATTGGTTGCAAACATCCATAAAAAACAGTTCTTCCGTAAAAGACAGAAAACAAACTTCAAACCTTTTTGCCCCGTGGGCCCCTAATTCAAAGGAAGCTTTTCTGAAGAAAAGAGTGTCGTTAACTCTCAGTTCTATCGCAAACGGTAATGCCTAAGTCTCCAAGGGTCGAGCTGCGTACACCAAACTGCTGGAACTGTTTGTTAACCCTACTCGATAAAACAGATGAATCTGAATCCCCGTAATCTGTATTATCCCGAACTACGTAACCGTGATCTCTCATACCTGTTGAGAGTACGTAGGCACAATACTGATGTATTGGCGAGCCACCTTCCCCGTAACCCGTAGTTAGCCGAACTACGTTGACTCTGATTTCTCATTCTCTGATGAGAATACGTAGGCATAAAGTGCGACGCTTTGCCGAGTCATTTTCTTTTCTTTTTAGACCAGCCTTGATAGGTAGATAGATAAAACCAACCCGTCAGATAAACACAACAAGCATGGATCCCATCGAGTACGATGGACGTGAGGGGTGCTAATACCTTCCCCTTGCGTAACCGATCCCGAACCCAGACAAAGGTTGCGATGACCTAGTCTTATACGTTTTCGTCAGGTTTTTCCGATCGTTTCCTTTCCCGCTCTGAGGGATAAATAACGAAAGGTGGCGACTCTTCTGTTTTGCCGGCACCTTATTTTCGCGGTAGCGACAGCAGATTGATATCCACACCCCCCATTTGGCCCAATTCCTGAAATGAACTGCAAATATTTGCTATTTGTCACGCGTATTTTATTACTTTCATTGTTTTTCCTTATTTTTTCATCATTTCTCATAGCTTTGTAAATAATTCATAAAAAATAGGAAATTAACTCAAATTGATTCAAGTTTTTTTCCCCTGACTCATGAATGAGTCTAGAATTTTAGGAAATTGAAATATTAGGAATTCATGCATTTGTGATTTTAATTGCATTTTTTACATTTTAATTGACATTAAATTCATTATGGTTGATACCTTGTTTTGTTGAATTATGTGTTATCACTTGGTGATGATTCTTGAGCTGATTTTTTGTGTGTGACTAGTTTAGATATGCATGCTCCCCTTAGATTTTTCTCACATTTTTGTGATGAAATTAGGTGTTGGTTTTAAGTTGAAACTTTAGGTGCTCTAGTTTTAGGGTTTAACCTTAATAGCTTATGATTTAGGATTTATTTCTAGGACTTTGTGGATGATGTAACCTCTGGTTTTTGTATGGTAGATTCATGATTGACTTAGGTTCCCATAGTTATTTTTGTAGGATTTTACAATTGGTTTTAGTATTTTAGTTAGGATTAATTTTAGTAATAGGTTTTAGGTGATCCTAACTTGCTAATTCAACTAGAATGACTTCTTTAGTTCCCTTAGATTAGGGTGTTGCTTCCTTTTCTCTTGGATGATGATGAAGGCATGTGTGGGATGTTGAGGAATGCTTGAAGAAGCTTGGATGTGATGTTTTCCCTTCCTTTGGAGTAGTTTTATTTAGGTGTTAAGATTAGGGTTTGTAAGTAGAGCTTCTAGATAGATTCTCTTCTTTCATAAACATGGAAGGTGTTGATCACTTCCATTCTTCCCTATGATGTAAGGTCCCCTTGTGAAGGCCTCATCCCTCCTTTGGTAGGATGTGTGGCTCTTCACAAGTTGGTAGAACCTTTGATGGTTCCTTTGTTTGATGGTGAAGTGTTTAGTGGTGACCTTTGGTCTTCACTTTGCTTTCCACTATCCAAACCTTGCTCTTGTTAGATGAATCTTTCTCCCTTGCTAGAGGATGGAGTTCCTTGTTAGAAGATTGAAGATGTTAGAAGTTGCTACTTCTCTGTGTTTGAAGACTGCCATTGGAGTTGAAGCTTGAAGGCCAAGAAGAACAAGTTGACACTTGTGAAGGAAATCCAGTTGAGATCAAATGAAGAGCTGAAGCTTGAAGTGGGAGAACAAGTTAATACTTGTGTTTGATGCATTGAAAACTTGAAGAATCAAGTTGATACTTGCTATTGAAGATGATAGCTTTGAAGAGAAGTTGAAGACTGAAGACTGAACTGCTGTCAGAAGACTGCTTTGCTGTGAAGCTGTGGGAGTTGTTGACCTGCTCTCTTTCTTGTCTGTTTTCTTGCTGTGCAACTGTATTGATGTGACTTGTTTGATTTGCTTGATGCATCAGAATAAGTTCATATTTAGATTGATTTGATCTAGGAGCATGATTGCACAAGAGGTTGAGTTGCTCCCTCTGCTTGTATTTTTACTATATGGCTTTGCTTGCGGGTATTCGGTAGAGCCCTGCTCCCTTGCCTATGTGGGTTGTGATTTGTTTGATGGCATTTTATTTCATTTCTTCTGTATGATTGCAGTTATTATATTTTGCTTGATAGCATGTTATTTCCTTTGTATGATTGCAGTTATTCATATCTGGCTTGAGGTTGAGACGAGCTTGTGGAGGCTGATGCCCCACACACATTTCCTCCCTCACTTGCATTGCATGCATTTTACAGTCGTTTACTATTTACTATTTAAGCTGATGCTTTATCTGTTTCTGTATCTTTCCCGTGATCCCCTAGGAACCTCACTCCCTTTGATAAGGAAGTGATGATTAGAACTTTAGGTTGAAACCTATGCATGATAACTTCTAGGAGTTCCCAGTTTCAAACCTCAACCATAGGATGAATCCTTCGCATGACAACGTTAGGACTTGATAGTCTCCCCTTAGTTGAGCCAGTTCTCTCTTCTCATCTCAAAACAAATTAAAATACAGTAATAAAGGTTAACTAATGTCGTACGTTACGAGCCTTAAGCTATCTGAGAAAGGGTTGTCGGAGAGTTCTTTTCGACAGCTTGGATGTTTAGTATGGTACCCTTTGGGTGGCATGCGATGCATTCCCTCTCAAGTCATAGTCTCTAGTGCGATATTGGTTGTAAACATCCATAAAAAATAGTCCTTCCATATGAGACAGAAAACAAACTTCAAACCTTTTTGCCCCGTGGGCCTATAAGGCAAATGAAAGCTTTTCTGAAGAAAAGAGTGTCGTTAACCCTTAGTTCTACCGCAAACGGTAACGCCTAAGTCTCCAAGGGTCGAGCCGCGTACACCAAACTGCTGGAACTGTTTGTTAACCCTACTCGGAAAAACAGATGAATCTGAATTCCCGTAATCCGTATTACCCCGAACTACGTAAGCTCTGATCTCTCATACCTGTTGAGAGTACGTAGGCACAATACTGATATATTGGCGAGCCACCTTCCCAGTAACCCGTAGTTAGGCGAACTACGTTGACTCTGATTTCTCATTCTCTGATGAGAATACATAGGCATAAAGCGCGATGCTTTGCCGAGTCATTTTCTTTTCTTTTTTAAGCCATCCTTGATAGGTAGATAGATAAACCAACCCGTCAGATAAACACAACAAGCGTGGATCCCATCGAGTACGATGGACGTGAGGGGTGCTAATACCTTCCCCTTGCGTAACCGACTCCCGAACCCAAACAATGGTTGCGACGACCTTGTCTTATACCTTTTTGTCAGGTTTTTCCGATCATTTCCTTTCCCGTTCTGAGGGATAAATAACGAAAGGTGGCGGCTCTTCTGTTTTGCCGGCACCTTATTTTCGCGGTAGCGACATACCTGTGGTCCTTATTCATCATCTATCTTTCAGTTGTGAATCCGCCTGCGGTCGGTAAACCTTTGTTAGGTCGTGAGTCCGCCTGCGGTCAGCTTTCCCTTTGAATCTTTTAGTTGTGAATCCACCTGCAATCGGTAAAACTTTGTTTGGTTGTGAGTCCTCGTGTAGTCGGTATTCCTTTTTTTGCAATGATGTGAGTCTGCCTGTGGTCGACATTTATATGTTATCTTTTGGTTATGAATCAGCCTGCGGTCAGTAAACATTTATTTGGTTGTGAGTCCTCTTGTGGCCGACATTCCTTTTCTTGCAATTATGTGAGTCTTCCTGTGGTCAGCATTCATCTATTATCTTTCAGTTGTGAATCCACAAGTGGTTGATAAACCTTTGTTGGGTCGTGAGTCCGCCTGCGGTCGGCTTTCCTATTGAATCTTTTTGTTGTGAATCCGCCTGCAGTCAGTAAACCTTTGTTTTGTTGTGAGTCCGCCTGTGGCTGACATTCCTTTTCTTGTGATGATGTGAGTCCTCCCGTGGTAGGCATTATTTTGTCATCCTGTGGTTGTGAATCCGCCTTCGGTCGGATTCCCTTTTAAATCCTTGGGTTATGAATCTGCCTTTGGCGACAAACTTTTTCTTGCGATGATATGAGTCCGCCTGTGGTCGACATTCATCTGTTATCCTCTGGTTCTGATTCCTCTTATAGCCGACATTCCTCTTTCTAAAGTTCACGTTTATTTGATACCATGAGATGTGAGTCTGCCTTCGGCCAGCATTCCTGGTTAAAATCTATGTTCAGGTTGCGTCTTACAGATGTGAGTCCACCACCGGTAGACATTCTTTCTTTTATCCTTTCTTTGTGAGTCCGCCTCTGGCTGGAATTCTTTCTTTTATCCTTCTTTTGTGAGTCTGTCTTCGGCAGGGAAAAGTTTGTTAAGTTGATGCAAGTCTGCCTTCGACCGACATTCTTTTCAAGTCCACCTTCGGCTGGAATCTTTTAAGTCCACCTTCGACCGATAATCTCCTTTTTGAGCCCACCTTCGGCTAGCACCTTGCCACTTTACCTTTTCCCCTACAGTTTGCAAATTTTTGGGTTCTTTTGCTATTCAATCTCCGTGTACCATGAATGTCTGAAAGTCGTCGTATCACTCCTTCAGGTCCAAGTTAATTGAATAGGGGCAACTGTTGCACCCCAAAATTTTCCTTTTTTTTTCTAACCTTAACAAGCTTTTGCTTCGCATTCATCTGCATTTTCCATTAGGTCATAGTCACAATCATGCATTTCATTAAGGCTCTTAAGGCATGGTATCAATGTTCTCTAAGGAATTAGGGTTTTATATTGGTTTAAGGCTTCTACTTCACTAGATATTGATTCAACTGGTTCTTTCATAGAGTTGGGAATTAGGGTTGTGAATTTCTTTTTAAGAAATTCATAAGACTATTCTTTAATCAAGAGTCATCAGGTTCGATGAATCAGAGTTTGTTCTTATGCACTCATGGTTATTAGATGGACCTCAATGTTGGGTTACACATTCCCAAGGGATTCTTTGTCCAGCCATTCTATAAACTGGATCTTTTCCTAAGGTGTGGTTTAATTGTTGCTTATACAAGACATCCTATTCAAGGGTTAAAACATGGAAATTCTTGGGATAAGGGTCGTCGTCTGGTGTTTGCAATCGTGTTTTAGGGTTAAGTAGTCCCTTCATCCTTATGATTACAAGTCATTGAACAGGGCTTAAAGCATATATGACAAGGAAGGATGATTCACGTGTATAAAAATACTCTCTACATAAGGACTGACTTCCAACCAAGTTCTCCGGAATCAGTAGGAGTGGATTAGCTAGGAGTTTAAGCTGAGAATTATCACATGACTTAACATGTTTTTTTTGTTGTTTAAATCATTATGAGTTTCTGATCTTGCCATGTGCCACATGATTTAATCTTCTAATAATGTTTACTTAACGAACGAGATGTCATGTGCAGTGGTTTGAAAAGTATGTGGCTATATTGAGGCATTCGGATGAAAAAAAAGGAATTTGAAGAAGTTCACGTAAGAGCAGACTAGATCATGTTTACTTCTCCACTAACATTGGACCATGGGAAATTTTAATCGAAGATTCAGATTATAAAATATTAAAATGGCTTCATTTCTCAAAGTCAATAATAAGGGAAAAAGTGCATTCAAGCTACAAGAGTCGATAATTACAAGCACCATAGGTAGACCATTTAGTATATACTGCCACACGAACATGAAAAGCGTGAACAAGTTGAATTATTGGTCGTTGATGAAGCAACTGCTAGTTTGCTGCCAATGATGAAGTTTTTACTTGGTCCATATATGGTTTTCCTATCATCCTCAGTAGAGTGTGGTGAAATTCTTAACCACCCCCCTAGTAGGAGCTCAGAAGATTTCTTTCCCTAGCCAGGTTTTATTTGTTACTCCCCAAAGAGTGTTTAGAAGTTGGCTACCCCAGACAGGACAATGGTGGTTTGTCTACACTTCCCGAGCATGTTTGCATTCCCAGCACTGGTGTTTCCTTTATCCCCGGTAGGTAGGTTCAAAGGTCATTTTCCCAACAGCAGGATAAGCTCCATGTTATTCCCCGGTAGATTTGGTACCATTGACTTCTCTCCTCAAGCAAAGTTTGGTATTGATTCCCTCGGCAGGTAAATCAATCGTGGTTGATATCACCAGCAGGTCCTAAGCCCAATCGTTATTGGCACTTTTCTGTATCAGATATTTGGGACGATTTCCCAACACATTCCATTCATAATTCCCATTAGGTTGAAGGTTCATTTTGGGTTTCTCTTCAATAGAGGTTATAATTAAGAAGGCAGTTCAGTTTGTCTTCCTCGGCAGGATTTACTTCTCAGTTTTCTCAGCAATTCTCCCGGTGGAGTTTCCTTTTACATATCATAAGCATCTTTGCATTGCATCCTCCAAATGCGTAGCATTTTTATTTTGTATGGAGCATTACACCATAGAAAATTTCAAACATATGCATTCGAAGCATAAGCCAGGTTTGATATTAAGTTTCCCCGGCGAAAAATGGCATAACGCAGGAGATTCTGTCTTACTTTATCCCCAGTGAAATCGCCGATGAATTCATTCATCTTACATGATCTCCCCTGCAGATTCGTCTAATTAGGTTTCTCTTTTCCCCAGCGGAGTCATTTTCTGTTCAATTCTGGATGTGAGTCCGCCTGTGACCGACATTCCTTTTCTTGCAATGATGTGAATCCTCCTGTAGTCGGCATTCATCTCTTATCTTTTGGTTGTGAATCCGCCTGCGGTCGATAAACCTTTGTTTGGTTGTGAGTCCTCTTGTGGATGGAATTCCATTTCTCATGATGAAATGAGTCCATCTGTGGTCGGCATTCATCTATTATCTTTTGGTTGTGGATCCGTATGTGGTAGGTAAACCTTTGTTGGTTCGTGAGTCCACCTGCGGTCGACTTTTCTTTTGAAGCTTTTAGTTGTGAATCCGCCTGCGGCCGGTAAACCTTTGTTTGGTTGTGAGTCCGCCTGTGGGCGACATTCCTTTTCTTGCGATGATGTGATTCTGTATGTGGTCAGCATTCATCTGTTATCTTTTGGTTATGAATCCGTCTATGGTCGATAAAGCTTTGTTTGGTTGTGAGTCCGCCTGTGGCCGACATTCCTCTTCTCATGATGATATGAGTCCACTTGTGGTTAGTATTCATCTATTATCTTTCAGTTGTGAATCCGCCTGCGGTCGGTAAACCTATGTTAGGTCGTGAGTCTGCCTGCGGTCAGCTTCCCTTTTGAATCTTTTGGTTGTGAATCCGCCTACGGTCGGTAAACCTTTGTTTGGTTGTGAGTCCTCTTGTAGCCGGTATTCCTTTTTTTGCAATGATGTGAGTCCGCATGTGGTCGGCATTCATCTGTTATCTTTTGGTTATGAATTCGTCTGCGGTCAGCAAAACCTTTGTTTGGTTGTGAGTCCGCCTGCGGCCGACATTCCTCTTCTCGTGATGAAATGAGTCCACCTGTGGTCAGTATTCATCTCTTATCTTTCAGTTGTGAATCCGCCTGCGGTAGGTAAACCTTTGTTAGGTCGTGAGTCCGCCTGCTATCAACTTTCCTTTTGAATCTTTTAGTTGTGAATCTGCCTGCGGTCAGTAAACCTTTGTTTGGTTGTGAGTCCTCGTGTAGCTGGTATTCCTTTTTTGCAATGATGTGAGTCTGCATGTGGTCGGCATTTATTTGTTATATTTTGGTTGTGAATCCGCCTGCGGTCAGTAAACATTTGTTTGGTTGTGAGTCCGCCTGTGGCCGACATTCCTTTTCTTGCAATGATGTGAGTCTGCCTGTGGTCAGGATTCATCTATTATCTTTTGGTTGTTAATCCACATGTGGTCGGTATACCTTTGTTGGGTCGTGAGTCTGCCTGCGGTCGGCTTTCCTATTAAATCTTTTGGTTGTGAATCCGCCTGCGGTCAGTAAACCTTTGTTTGGTTGTGAGTCCGCCTGTGTCCGACATTCCTTTTCTTGCGATGATGTGAGTCCGCCCGTGGTAGGCATTATTTTGTCATCCTATCGTTGTGAATCCACCTTCGGTCGGATTCCCTTTTAAATTCTTTGGTTATGAATCCGCCTTCAGCGACAAACTTTTTCTTGCGATGGTATGAGTCCGGCTGTGGTCGGCATTCATCTGTTATCCTTTGGTTCTGAGTCCTATTTTAGCTGACATTCCTCTTCTTAAAGTTCACCTTTGTTTGATACCCTGAGATGTTAATCTGCCTTCGGCCGGCATTCCTTGTTAAAATCCATGTTCAGATTGTGTCTTTAAAATGTGAGTCCACCTCCGGTCGACATTCTGTCTTTTATCCTTTGTTTGTGAGTCCGCCTATGGCTGGAGTTCTTTCTTTTATCATTCGTTTGTGAGTTCGTCTTCGGTAGAGAAACCTTTGTTATGTTGATGAAAGTTCGCCTTCGACCAACATTCTTTTCAAGTCCACCTTCGGCTGGCATCTTTTAAGTCCGCCTTTGGCCGGTAATCTCCTTTTTGAGCTCACCTTCGGCTAGCACCTTGTCATTTTACCTTTTCCCCCCTACAATTTGCAAATTTCCAGATTCTTTTGCTATTCAATCTCTACGTACCCTGAATGTCTGAAACTCGTCGTATCACTCCTTCAGGTCCAAGTTGATTGAATAGGGGCAACTGTTGCACCCCGAAATTTGCCTTTCTTTTTTTTTTTCTAACCTTAACAAGCCTTTGCTTCACATTCATCTGCATTTTCTATTAGGTCATAGTCACAATCATGCATTTCATTAAGACTCTTAAGGCATGGGATCAATGTTCTCTAAGGAATCAGGGTTTTATATTGGTTTAAGGCTTCTACTTCACTAGAGATTGATCCAACTGGTTCTTTCATAGAGTAGGGAATTAGAGTTGTGAATTTCTTTCTAAGAAATTCATAAGACTATTCTTTAATCAAGAGTCATCAGGATCGATGAATCAGAGTTTGTTCTTATGCACTCATGGTTATTAGATGGACCTCAAAGTTGGGTTACACATTCCCAAGGATTCTTTCTCCAGCCATTCTATAAATTGGATCTTCGCCTAAGGTGTGGTTTCATTGTTGCTTATACAAGACATCCTATTCAAGGGTTAAAACATGGACATTCTTGGGATGAGGGTCGTCTTCTGGTGTTTACAATCGTTTTTTAAGGTTAAGGAGCCCATTCATCGCTATAATCATAAGTCATTGTACAGGGCTTAAAGCATATATGACAAGGAAGGATGATTCACGTGAATCAAAATTTCAAACCAAGTTCTCCAAAATTAGTGGGAGTGGATTAGCTAGGAGTTTAAGCTGAGAATTGTCACATGACTTAACACGTTTTTTTTTGTTTGTTTGAATCATTAGGAGTTCCTAATCTTGCCTTGTGCCACATGATTAAATCTTCTAGTAATGTTTGCTTGAGGAACGAGATGTCATATGCAATGGTTTGAAAAGTATGTGGCTATATTTCGAGGCATTCGGATGACAAAAAGGAATTTGAAGAAGTTCGCGTAAGAGCAAACTAAATCATGTTTACTTCTCCCCTATTGAACCATGGGAAATTTAATCGAAGAGTTAGATTACAAAAATATTAAAATGGCTTCATTTCTCAAAGTCAATTACAAGAGAAAAAGTGCATTCAAGCTACAAGAGTCAATATTTACAAGCACCATAGGCAGAGCATTCAGTATATACTACCACACGAACATGAAAAGCTTGTGCAAGTTGAATTATTCGTCGTTGATGAAGCAACTGCTAGTCCGCTGCCAATGATGAAGTTTATACTTGGCCCATATATGGTTTTCCTGTCTTTTACTGTTAATGGGTATGAAGGAACTGGACGTTCTCTGTCATTAAAAATTGTACAGCAACTGCAAGAGCAAGGCCATGTGTCTGCTAAGAGCATAGATAACACTGGTCGCCTATTCAAAAAAAAATAGAACTGAGTGAATCCATCAGATATGCTTATGGGGATTCCATTGAAAGCTGGCTTAACACATTACTTTGCTTAGATGTTTCAAATGTCATACCTAGTATTAGCAGGTTACGTCCAGCCAATAAATGTGATCTATACTATGTTAGTTGGGATACTCTTTTTTGTAGCGAATGATGGCCTTATGTGTTGCATCACATTACTAGATTTCTCCAAATGATCTACAATTGATGGCAGTCACTCTAGCACATCACTTGTTTGTTCTACGTAGGCCTGTGGATGAATCAAATCAGTGGAGCTTTCACGGTCCATTTTACCAGGATTTTGGGCAAAGATTTGCAAAACTTCTAGTTTTCACTTTCCGTGACATGGAATACAAGCTTGCTATGAGCATCATAGAACCAAAATCAACTTTACGGAGCAGAAATCTGAAAAGACAACTACTGAAAAATTATTGGAATCAGTTAAAGAATGTTTTATCACCATATGATATGAAGCGACTAGAGGCTTATGTTGGAAATCTTGCTGACTTTCACCTGATTTTAGATTTAGTTCCTACACTATCGCATCTTTACTTCCACGAAGAGATTCCAGTTACATTGTCATATGCTCAAGCTTATGTATTACTCTGCACAGGTCTGCAGAATCAGAACATTTCACACATTGAGGGACAAATGAAGCTGGAAAGGTAACAAATATTGTCTCGCTTTATTAAAGTTATGAATAAATTCTATAAACCTCTATATGGCCTTGCATCCAAAGAGTTCGAATCAACCATGCCACGGCTGAAGGAAATTGCCTTGGAACCTCATGGTGTTTTTGTGGACGAAGACCTCAACGATGGGGCTAACCAAGTAGAGGACAATATGAAGTCAAAATCCAAATCACTCTTTACTCCTGAGTTGCTTCAACGATACACTAACTATCTTGCATCACAAGGGCCAAAAATCACGATACTCGCAATCAAAGACAACTGCATGAAATCAAATACAACGGCGAAAGCATCACAAACCATGCTGCAGTAATTTCACAAATACCTAATTCATCTCACTTTACTAAACTTGTCTATAGTCATTAACATACGTATCCAAGCCGCTTTCATCATTGAACAAAGTCATGTCACTCATAGCTCAACAATTTGAGTTAGCTACCGCATATCCAACCAATAACCAAATTCAGCCGCAGACCACAAGCCATAAGCTAGTAACTACGGTGGAATACCTGCAAAACCAAAATGAAATTCTGATCAATTATTCCAAACAGTTCCAAAGCATCTTCCAAAACACCTTGAACCTACACAAATTCACTAACAGAAAAATCAAAATCACAAATAAATTCACACACTTGAAAGAGAGCCATTACAAATCCTTACCCTAACAGTTCCTTCATATTTCACCATCTTAACCAATTCAATCATGGTTTTGAGTTTGCCCAACCAAGTTCAGTCATCAACAAACTAACTAACTGGTTTTCACAATTCCACTTTCCTTGTAACAACTCCATTCCAGTTCGCTAAACGAGCCGACCAAGTACATAACGGTAGCAGATTCATGTGACAATAGCAGGAAGTGTACTAGTTACCAAATTACCATGACCTCATCCTTTATTTTATGACACAATTGCAAACAGGGTCACAACATTCTTTGAGTTTTAGGAATGGCAATTATTTTAGATACAGCTAACAGACGGACATTAGGTTTGCGGCAGTTCAAGTTAATGCAAGCTAAACCATGATAATGAGGTTCATTTAGCAAACATGCCACAACAAAATCACAATTGAACCTATTAACTAATTGTCATAGCAGAGGCCTAACCATTAACTAGCAGCTATGAGTCATGACAGGTTTTCCACAGGTATCTAATTGGCAAGTAGTTCAAACTAAGTCTACCATTGCTAACATCAAACTAACAGTTTGTGTTTTCTACTGGCTAACCTATAACTCATAAGCCAACTATCACTTAACTTCAAGCTAACTTTAGCTAACAGCCTATAACCAACAACTTGCTTCATCTAGTCCTGACCCAACAAATCCATAAGGAATAGCCTTAGGTTTTAACTTCACTGACTCATTTCAATTTCACCTACAACTGACAAGAATATTTCTCCATAACAAAGCTCAAAGCCATTTCAAACCTCTAACTAACCGAACCGTGTCACAACTAACTTTATAACAGTTTTTCCAACTAACTACCAAAACTTATAACCAACTTCCCAAATTTTCTAACAAACTTTCACATTGAATTACCAATCGGTTCCATATTCCCTCTCCTATAAATTCATTCTTCTTCACACTTTTCAGTTTTAGAATTCACCTTCCTCCACGTTTTTCTCAATCCTTTCTCTCTAATTTCACTCTTCCTCATCCCTACTCTCACTCTTTTTTCTTCCCCTAACTGACCTTCGCCTCACGCACACAAAGCTCTTCCACTAAAACTCCATTGAAGCTCTTCCCTGGAACTTCAAAGGAGTGAGCTAAACCTCCCTCAATCGTTCATCACCAACTCTCAGTTTCTGCAACTCTCACCTCGTGTTGAATTCACTCTTCAACCTCTTCCTAATGACAACGACAACAACCTCACGCACTCTCTGCCACGACATCGCACACAACGCATAGGCATAAAAGAAGAAATAACACTCAGAAGAAGTAGCATTAAAGAGGAAGAAGAAAGTCACATGGAGCGTTGAGGATCTCTAGTTTTCTATTTTCGCTTCGCTACCCTCGAAGATGCATCGTACGGACTCCGATAGATAAGTGTTATGGACTAGACCGACGCTTAACTCACAGCCAAGCAAACCCAAGCGCCAATGAGGTTGGGCCCAAGAGTACCACGCTAACGGGCAGGATCCCCGTCGAGCACAACATCTCCCCTTCGGGCATATCCCGACGGCTTCTGGGAAGGTCCCCCGCTTCCGACCAGCCAGCCTCCTCCTTCCCCATCGTCGGGCAGGACCCTCGCGGCCGACCAGCCACCTCTGGCTGCCCGGGGAACTCTTTGGGCCTTCCCCCACGTTCTCCACGTGTCCCTCACGCAGGGACACATCATAAAGTAACTACCCACGTCCTGGAGATTCGGTCTTCCTCCTCGTGGATAGTGAGAAACAGTTACCCTAGGGTGAAGATCACATCCTGGTCTTCACGATACCACGTCATCCCTAGTGTAACACCCTTTTCTACCCCACAATTAAAAGGCACATTTTTTGACATATCAGAGTAAATTATTAAATTCAATAAAAGCCGCATCAAAAGGGCGTACATTTCCCAAATCCTCAAAATAGGTCAAGGCTCCGTAAACAACGAGTTTCCCCTAAGTACATAAAATTGCACATAGCAGCGGAACTCAAAAGGCATAAATCAAGGTTTTCCTCATACGCGAAGATAATCAAAATAAACTCAAATAAAACATAGTTTAACTCAAAAGACCCCAACCCGATGTTACATATCAGAGCAAGGCCTTCTAAGTTAACCAAAAAGGCTAACAACTCAAAACTTCAAAAAAAACAACCTCGACGGCGTCCACGACTAAACCTGGTCATCTGCACGTTACCCACGTGGAGGTAACATTCAAATAGGCAGGGTGAGTAAAATGGTTCATAATAATCAATGTATAAAAATCAACATATAAATGGCGTCATAATCATATTCAACACATTCACATTCATCAATAGGCCTCGAAGGCCACAACATCATAAATTATTTCAAATAACTCATAAATGCAAATGCAACAAGACTTAATGCATGTGGTACCAATCATCACAATGCGATGGACACTGGGCTATCAACCCTCCATAGATCCCCATCAATAGGATCGATTCTACTATAGAACCGGAGCACATCAAAATACTTCACATCCACACAATGGGATTGAAGCCAAAGTAATCGAGGTCCTGAACCGAAGTCCGGATGCACATGAATGCATGATGCACAGGTCACAAATCATCCTCATAATAACATCATAGGTGCATCATCATTCATCATATTCATCATCATCAAACGTCATAGCTCATCATCTTAATCATCACCATACATCATGTTATCATAGCTCATCATAATAATCATCATCATACATCATGTCATCATAGCTCATCATAATAATCATCATCATACATCATGTCATCATAGAATCATCAAAAACTCATGGAAATATCATCATACAATCACGTATTTAATATCATAAAAATATCAGGCAATCAATTATCTTATTTATACTATGTTATAGCCATGTTCATTAGCTTTCGAACGCTTCGAACGGGGGTCAAAACAGACTTACGGATCAAATGTTACGTCCAAAACAATTTCAACCGAAAACACGGACAGTCGTGACGGACAACATGCAACTTTTTTACGTTTTTCACCGTTGGAGACCTTTCGGACCTCCGATTTTGATTCCATAAAAACCCAAACTCTCGTAAAATTACAACCCATTCAGCATTATAATTATCTCAAGTAAATTTAAAATTTTAACACAATTAAACCATCTAATCATTGTTTTAAGATTATGCCTAAAACCTTTAAAATTAAGGGATATAAGTTCAATCTCGTATCATATTTACGCCCTAAATCACAAACTTCCCTAAAAATGCCCCAGAGGCATCAGAGTTACTCACTGTCTAATATTACTATCCCTTCAGGGTCAGACAGGTTCAAATCATAGTTTTGGCCACGAAGGTCTAAGGTTTCCTTTTTTTCCCTAGTGAACCACGGTTAGATTCACTAATAATAGATTTAGGCCACAAAGGATAAAGATCACTATTTCTCATATCTACCCTCAAACTCTCAGGAATACTTACCACTACACCACAACCATCAAATTTTTTACTATCAAATTTCCCTACAGGTTTAGACCAATGTCAAATCAGAGTTTTGGCCACGAAGACCTAGTTTCCCTTTTACTCCAATGAATTCCCATGGTTAACATCTCAATACTAGATTTAGGCCACGAAGGCCAAAATCCCTTTTTCTCACCATCAACCCCAAAATCCCTTAAACCCTTAAATCGACCTTAAATACATTGAATTTACACATTGAAAATCATGAAGGCAATACTCATCATACCTTAATTGTCGATCAAAGCCTTCTCAAATATTTCCGAGAATCCAACGAAACTTTTGCCTCCAATCTTCCTTCTCAGAGCTTTGGCGTCAATTCTCCTCATGGTCTAACAAATGAATCCTAATTCTATCACAATTTCCTTTTTGTTAAACCTAGACTTGGGCCTCACAATTGGGCTTTTCCCATATTATCCTTACTAACTCCTCTTAATTGTCCAATTTGCCCTTATTTCACTTATATTTATTTTAATTAATAATAATATTAATATATTCATATTATATATTATTATTCAAAATAAATAACCCAAATTCCATTAATTCTCAATATTCCACAAAACCACCGAAAATCACCAAAACGCGAATATTCTCATTTAAATAAATTAAATTAAATATTCCCATAATATTTGGGGTGTTACAACTCTCCCCCATTTAAAAGAATTTCCGCCCTCGAAAATTACCTCAAGGAAATAGAGTCGGGTACGACTCCCTCAACTGATCTCCACGCTCCCAAATCCAACTTTCTCCAGGTGGTCCTCCCCACAATACCTTTACTAAGGCAATCTCTTTACCTCACAGTTGCTTCACTCCTCGTTCATCAATCTAAACTGGCAATGCTTTAACAATCAAATTATCTCCCACCCGTACATCATCTGTTTGAATCATATGTGACAGATCTGGAATGCACTTTCTCAACTTAGACACATGAAACACATCATGAAATTTCACAAGCGACAGCGGTAAAACAACGTAACATGCTACTTCTCCCACGCTTCCGCTGCGCCACTCTGATACAGATAAACAAAATAAGGTGTGAGCTTTCGAGACTTCAAAGCTCAGCCAACACAAGTTATCAGCGTAACTCTCAACAACACGTGATCTCCCTCTTGAAACTCAAGTGCTTTCCTCATCTTATCATGTTAACTTTTCTGACGACTCTGCGGCTCTTTTATCTTTCTTGGATCATCTTGATCTTTTCAGTCGTCTCTTGCCCAACCTCAGGTTCGAGTACATCACTCTCGCCTGACTCATACCAACACAAAGGAGTCCTACACCTCCTACCATACAAAGCCACATACGGTGCCATTCCCATACTAGAATGATAATTGCTATTGTAGGTAAACTCAACCAACGACAAATGACTATCCCACGATCCACCTTGATCCAACACACAAGCTCTCAGCAAATTCTCTAAAGACTGGATAGTTCTCTCTGTTTGTCTATCCGTCTACGGATGATAAGCAGAACTCAATCTCAACATGGTACCCAAAGCGTCTGCAAACTCTCCCAAAACCTCGATGAAGATCTCAGATCTCTATCAGACATAATACTCGACGATATCTCATAAAACTTCACAACTTCCTCAATATACATCTCAGCTAGCTTCAGCATAGAATGATTAGTCCTCATTGGTAAGAAATGATTTGATATAGTCAATCTGTCATACCCCAAATTTTACCCTTAGAGTCGTTGATCATTCGCATATCTTTTAGCATTACCATTCGTGCATAGCTAACTTTTTTACCTCGTTTTGCTTATTTTGTAGGCTTACTGAAGGAGGGGTGAAAGCCATGAAGCTCTTGTGTGTACGCCCATAAAGATGTCGATCTTTTACAAGTTGCTGAATTCATGGGGATACAAAAAAAAGGAATATACCATCAGTCAATTTCCCCTCAAGACTTCTCAAGGAAGGATTAAGGTTTTCTACCTGTTGATACGGAACACGGTCGCTTAAAGACGGGGCATGGTTGTGTGACAAGTTGTACTAAATGGTCTTGAGACTTCTTCAAAAGGTTCATTTGTTGACGTTTCAAATAAATAAAGTTAAGAAGGATGTGGCAAAAAAAAAGTTATTGGGATTAAGTTCACAGCGCTTACAAAAGCTCAGTTCTTTTTACAAACTTCAAGTTAAAGGATGAAGTACTCTAATTTTCTTTCAAAGGCCTCCCCATACAAAGCCCAATGATTATAAGATAAAAGTTTCAACGTATACAAGGATTTCCAAATTATAAGTGGTCCATATCCCATTATTAATCATCTGTCATTATTGATGAAGTACGCAAGACAAGAAAGGAAGAAATTTTCATTAGGCAAATGCAAACCGCCACTGTGTAACTTCTTGCGGTTTTGAATTGAAAGCTAAGTTAATTACAATCATAAGCCAACCTAGACATATGAAGTAGCAACAAAAGAAAGCCGTTTGATTCCATTTCTCATTGTTCAAAAAGGAGAAACCTACAAATTCATTTGTTTTATTTACATACATTTCCAAAATGATAACACAGTGCCAAATCCTAAATTCATACCAACTTAATTGGTTCTATACTGAATGCTCATGATGAACAAATTAGGATTCAAGATCAAAAAAGCTATTACAAGGAGCCAGTTTTGCGAAAATACATGTAAATGAATCATCAATGATAGCACCTGCGTCTTTGAGTAGAGGTAGATGGTTGAAGAGGGAGTTTATCGGCAGCCGTCGTCTGAATACGGGAGGTGTTTTCTCGGTATCCAAACAAGGTTTTACAACCCCTGTCAAGCAGCTACAGCCAAGACAGTTTCGGAATCAAATGGTTACACCTTCACGAAATCCTTTACGAGATTCTCGATAGCCACCCGCCGCAGTCGTAAGACATGGCATTGAGTACCAATCAATAAGGAAAGCCTGTTACCATAAACGAGTTCAGCAGTGAATAAAGAGGTCATGGAGGATATCAATTTGAATGGGAATGTGCAGATGAAGCTGTCAAACCTTCTAAACTTCTTTCCAAAACCATATAGAATTATGTTTTAGAACACCACAGGATTTGAACAAGGCAATGCCCTAGTTCAGCCTCAGCTACGGTCGAACCTGAATAATAAACAACACAAAATGACTCATGATTTAGTCAAACACATTAACAACACACTGAAGATAATGGATAGAAAATTAATATCTCACTCAGGCTAGTGCATCCTATGAAATGTAATACAACAAGTCCATCTGTTTTCAAAATTGCATTTTAGTGAAGGGTACCAACCAATCAAGAAGGCTGGGAAATTACCCTACGACAACCTCTAACATCAGACCGCCACGAATTTCTTGAACCGAGCTTTCCATTTAATTCACCTACAAGAAAAGAAACTTCACAATATGTCATTATGCTGGTGATATCACTTATCAAACTGAGTTTTTCCTTGACAAGAACAAAGATTATGTTGTTGCAGAACCCAACTTTGAGATAGATGCAGGAATTGAATCTAACTTTGTATCTGGGTCAGACCTTCAGAAAATGCCAACAAGAAGCCATTTTATACCTAAGGAGGACAATAATTGCTCTTTTGGAGGTCAAATTCCACATGCTAATGTTTCGAATGAAATGGATAATCTGCCTGCAGAAGTCTTCCCACCTTTTGTAGAACGGGACTTTCCCTCTTCTCACTACAAACTTCTAAATTACTCTAAAATTGTAGGTAATGAATACACAGAATTTGAAACCGAGTCTGAACTTATGGGCATAGACTTTGAGGAAGATTTCGCACCTGGTGACTTGTCAGGAATTACCAAAGATTCTTGTACACTAAATATTCCTGTAGAACTTGCATCTACTAGTTTAAATAACAACAGCAGAGGCCCTGCAACGTCCAGCTTTTTATCCTGAAACAATAAAGGAGGGATTACATTTTGTTTGTGAAATACTTACAGAATCCAAGACGGTAAACAGCCTTGAAGCATCCGTACCAGAGGATAATAAAGAGGGCAACTCCCAAGCCATCTTAAACACATTAGAAGTGCGTTTGAATACGACAATCCTGCTCAATACTCCACCGTGCCGCGAATTTCATGCGCCTCTCCCAATTTCACCTGCAGAATAAGATAAGTTAGTGAGGTTATCAACTCAATACAGTATTGGCCATCGAACAAAGAACGGAAGGAGATTACAACCTAGCAGAAGCCGCGACTGTGTAAAACCCCTTTCTTATTTTAAAGCCCAACCAACGTCATTTGTGTTGAGCGTGATAACAGCACCTCGCCTTTCAAAACTCAAACTTTTCCGTATACAAAATTGCTCCAAGATGTCTTCTGAAAAGAGATAAGAATGAGTTAAGGAAATCATTAAAGTGAGAAATATCTTACAGCAGAAACATGAAAGTTGAACAAAGAAAGTTTTCAAACATCATCATTATTCTTCAAAGCAAAAATCATAATCCATAAACATGTCTAGACAGAGTTTAAAGTCCATTCATCAGGTTTAAGACATGGTTTCAACATGTTTGGACAACTTCAATTTATTTCCTAAATCAGATTTCCACTGTCATGATTCGAGTGTATAAATTAAGGCAGTGTCACAGCATAGAAGGACTCAGAAATCATAGCAGTAGGATATGAAACGTCATCATTCACGCATGAAAAAAATTCACGATATCAACCCACAACATTCATAATTCGAAACCCTAAACGAATAAAATAGGAAAAGGAAAAGAGCTTATCTCTTTGTTCATCCAAAACCGCAAGCCGACGAATCCGGCTCAGAAACGCTAACATCCTCGTCGAAAGTTCCTCTTCATCCCCGCCGCGCGTCGTCGCCAAGAACTCTTCAAACCACCTGTCCAAAACTGACATAAGAACTTTTTTTCGTAAGTTATTTTGTAACCTCTAATGATTTGGTTTATTGTTTGTTTATTTTGATCTAGGAAAGGAAGCAGAGAAATGGAAACGGAGAGAACAGAGGTAGAGAGGACGGAGGGTGGAAGAAGAAAAGAGGCGGCCGAGATTTTGATTTAGGGTTTCTCTAAAAGGAAACCTTTGCCCCCTTTTCCCTTGGCAATGTTCCGGACCGGGTTGGGTACGGTGGGTTCATCACCACCGACCCAACCCAAACTTTTTTTATCATTTTATTTTTCTTGTTATTTTTTATTTTTTTTTATTTTTGTCTTTTATTTATATTGTAATCATGATTATTAATAAAAATCTACTAACCACTAACATTAACTTACTAATAATTAACATAATAAAAATCTAAAATTAATTCTTAATAAAAAGAGTTTTTTAACCTAACTGAGTTTAAATAATTAAGGATAAGTCATTTTTCTCAATTTAAAAAAATAAAATAAAATAATAATAATAAAACTGTTTAGTTTTGTTTTAATATTTAATTTCATTTTCTTCTTGATGATAATTAAAAAAAAAACTCAAAAAAAAGATACACATTTTATTTAAAAGAAGAGTCTTTTCATTCAAAATAGCTTAGAACCTTTTGTTTAAAAATAATTTAAAAATCACAAAAATAAATAATTTAAAAATTCAATTAGTCTAGTATGTTTTTTTTCACTTAAGCCTAATTCTAATATTTTCTTCATAAAATCTCACAAAAATCATAATTAATTCTAACCTTTTTTTAATCACAAAACTCTCAAAATAAATAAAAATAAAGTAATAATCTCTAATTTCTAGCTCAACTACAACTTTACCATTTGTTAATATCTAAATCGAATTAACCATATTTTTCTTAAACTAAAAACATTTTCACTATTTAAAATCATGCATCTTCGCCTCTAATCACGTTCATAAGAGTACATTACTATCACATCACTTGTATTTCGTAATCTTATACTATCCACAGATCCTTACATTTTCAATTATCTATTAATACTCATCGCGTTTTATTGTTGTCGCTTAATCCCCTCAGAGGGGAAGGTTACACGTTTTGACCGCCGAGTCAATAATCCATACCTTTACTTATTCCTAGTCTTAGGATTAGGAGTCTCCGTACTCCATTTAAGTTTCCCGCCGTGGAATACTTACTTACGCCTTTAACTCAATTTTACAACATAGAGATCGGAGTCGCCGCACTCCTATGTAAACGCTTCCCTATGAACGTTTACTTCCCCTATGGAACCTTGACCATAGTCAAGAATATGGAGGCAAATCGCCACACATCACATAAGTCTGCAAGACATTGGTTAATGCAGGTTTCGATGATGACAAATTCCCTAGATAGATTGGAAATTATGAACTCCAGATCTACTAAAACAGATGCAACGTATCACCCACCATATCCTTTTATACTTGTCTTAAAACTGCTGAAATGAATATACTATGTGTAGATAAAATGCAATCATGACCAAAGGCATGAAAGACCTCAAACTGATGAATTTTTGCAGGTTTACAGGGCATGAGTCGACCATAGGGTCGGCGCATGCATCAAAACAATTCTGCACTAGTCAGCGCACAAGGCAAATGAGTCGACCATAGGGTCAGCGCATAAAGGAATAACTTTCCAACGGGTCAGCGCGTAAAGGCATGAGTCAACCATAGGGTCGGCGCATAATGAAAATAGATTTCAACGGGTCAGCGCACGCCGACTGTATGGTCGACGCACACTGATGAATTTTCCAGATTTCCAAACAACACAGGCCATGCGTCGACGCACTGACCTGCTGCGGTCGACCGTTCGCGCGGAAAATCTGTTTTAAAAGGCTTCCCTCTTATATTTGAAATACTGTTATGTCTAGAATCATGTAGGCACTATATATACTTGTTTAACCACTTGTGTCATTTTAACATTTGATGTTCTTTTGATTCATGTGTTCAAAAACAAGAAAGAGTGAAATAGGTGTCCAAGATTCATCATCTTCATCTTCAACATCTCACAACATTTCAATTACACACAATCATTTTTGAAATGCATTTGTGAGAGATTCAAGGTGATAAGGTTCGAAGCTTAGATTGGAGAATCAAGTTCGGGTTGAAGATTGCGACAGGTTCTTTCTTGAATAAAACCATTGGGGTTTTACCCTCCAAGATTGGTTTGAATTTTGGGGTTTTTTTTGACGAGATTCTTCATCAAAGGTCAATCGAGCGAAGGTGATTGTGAAGAGGTTTTCTTCACAAGTCTAGTAGCGGATTCGGTGATTTTGAAGGGAAGATCTCGGGGTCGATTTGGTGCTGTTGAGATCAGCCGGAGCCAAAGGTTTGAACAACAACGTGTTATTCAATAAGGTGGATGGAGTCGGAGGTCCATCAACACAAATCGGAGAACTTGATTCATCTTGAATCAAGGGGTAAGGAGTGAAGGCAACTTTCAACACATCGAGATTTCTGTTGTATATTTGCTGCTCAATCCTTGTATAAATTGTTACATTCAACAGGTGATATCTATAAAATCTATCTCAATTCTAGTTTTAGAATTGAGGGCAGACGTACCCCGAAGCGAGGACGACGGGGGAACTGTCTCACCAAATACTTGTCTTCTCTATTTTCAGCATTTACGTTATAGCTCAAAATAAGTGATTTTTGTATAAGCTCTATTGTCAAAATTGTGATATCAATTTGGTAAGAGGTTAAAACTCTGTTTTTGACTCCAAAGTACAACAAGACATTGTACTAGGCTGGTTGGAATCACTTACTCAACATAAATATCACTTGGAGTGTTTTGCACACCAAGTGTTTAACATATTGCTTGAACCAAAATTATCTTACTTGTGCATCTAGTTTTGGTTTGCTCTTTGAATCATTGGAACTAGGAATCCTTACAACTGAAGTAAATAATTGATAAGTGTTATTAGTGTTGTGATTCTATTTTTTCCAAATTGTCATTAATCCAAAGGCTTACGCATATCCGGTTTTCCAGTAACTGTTCGTTTTAGACTATATTTTTCCTCGGCCGCTTCCGCACTTAAAACATTTTTAAAACCAATTTTAAATTGGTAGCGCCGACTCAAATTTTAATTGGGGATCTATTCAACCCCCCCCCCCCTTCTAGATCCGTGCCATAGTCTAACAAGTGGTATCTAGAGCTCCGGTTATTCGGTGCTTCAAATGCAACGTAGATAGAAAATGGCTAACGAACCAAAAGGGGCGTACAATAGGGCTCCCGTTTTCAACGGTGAAAATTATAGTTATTGGAAAAACTGTATGCGTGTGCATATAAACTCCATAGACAGAAAAATATGGAACGTTATCCTCAATGGTCCAATAGAAATTACTATGACCAATGCGGATAACGTAGTTGTGCCAAAGCCTGAAGCACAATGGACCGATGACGATGAAAAAAAATACAATTATGATTGGAAAGCTAAAAACATCTTAATCTCCTCATTAGGTGCAGATGAATACTATCGTGTATCCCATTGTCCTACTGCTAAGGCCATGTGGGATTCACTACAAATAGCCCATGAGGGGACAAACGATATTAAGTTGGCTAGAATCAATACATTAACACAAGAGTTTGATATCTTTTTCATGGAGCAAGGGGAAACCATTGCTGACATGCAAAAGAGATTTAGTCATCTCATCAATCGTTTACATTCATTAGGTAGGCCTGTTTCCAATGATATTGCTACTAATAAGATCTTAAGATGTCTTAACAGGGAATGGCAGCCTAAAGTGACCGCCATCAAAGAAGCACATGATCTTACCTTATTAGACTTAACAACATTGTTTGGCAAACTACAAGAGCATGAACAGGTACTCTTGAGCCTAGACCAATGCGAAAAGATGGAAAAGAAAGACAAAACGAAGGTGAGTGAAAAGAAATCAATAGCTCTCAATACTTCCTCCTCGAAGTCTCAAGCAAAAGAGCTAAGTGATTATTCCTCAAGCGACGAAGAAGAAGAGGATAAGAGCGAAGATATGGGGTTGTTTTTCAAACAGTATAACCGTTACGTGAGAAAGAACGGCATCCAATATTCCGAGAAGAACTTGTTAAACTTCCGGAAACAATCGAGGTACTCCAAGGATGATGACTCAAAAGGTAAAAAGACTAGAGGGACGTGCTACAAGTGTGGAAAGCCCGGTCACTACAAACCGGACTGTCCGATGAACAAAAAGGGAAAGGACAAGGAATCATCAAAGTCACACAAGAAATCATCAAAGCCTAGGAGAGCGTACATAGCGTGGGAAAGTGACAGCGACCCTTCCTCCTCTGATGAAAGCTCTAGTGATAAAGAAGAGTCCGTGAATCTATGGCTCTCCGCTAATCAGAAAAATAAGAAAAAACAGGTACGTCACTCTAAATATGATAAGTCCTCAAATATGTCGCATTCAGAATTACAAACCGCATTTAATACCTTACATAATGAAGCAGTTGAAGCCTTCAAGAAACTTGCTTCTAATAAGAATTTTTTTACGTATTTAGAGCACAAAGTTACAGAGTCCGAAAAGAAATTAGAGGACCTTAAGGCTTCCATTGTGAAAGGCAATGAATCGGATTATAAGGACAATAGAAATCCTTTCAACTTCGGGTGTGATACTTGTCATATTTGGCAAGGTGAGGTTAGAAACCTCAAGACCAAATTAAAAAAGGCACTTGAGCCTAAAGTTACATTTGCTATTGATAAAAAGGATTTTAGAAAAAGTATGATTAACCTATACCAAAAATATGCATATGTAATTAGGGATCAAGCAAGAGAAAGTGACTCTAAAGTCGATTTTGCATGCTTATACTGTTGCAAGAAAGGCCACTCCATTGGTAAATGCCGGTTTAGGAGATTTCTTGTTCCTAAAGGCATCTACCAATGGTTGCCCAAACGCAACCATTTTGTCGCTAACCTATTAGTACCCAATATGCCATTGGGTACCTCCTTGTGCTAATTATGTTTTGATAGGTGAAATGTGTTGAGACCACCGAGAGAAGATGGGTTCTCGACAGTGGGTGCTCAAGACACATGTCTGGAGACATATCCTTATTCATAGACTTTGTGGCTAAGAAGAAAGGGTATGTAACTTATGGTGATAACAACCGCGGAGCAATACTAGGTGAAGGTAGTGTAGGTAATCCCGCCTCTACTATGATTTCTGACGTGTTGCTTGTCGAAAACCTTAAACATAACCTGCTTAGCATTAGCCAATTATGCGACAAAGGATACAATGTATCTTTTTCAAAAGATTGTTGCAAAATTGAGCATGAAAATGATAAGAAGAATATGTTTAATGGTTTTAGAGTAAACAACGTATATATGCTTGACTTAAATGAAGTATCATTAACAAGCGACAAATGCCTCATAACTATGAGTGAAGACTCATGGCTATGGCATAGGCGTTTAGAGCATGTTAATTTTGACTTACTCAATAAGGTAGTCTCAAAAGACCTAGTCTTAGGACTTCCTAAAATAAAGTTCACCAAGGATCACCTTTGTGATGCTTGTCAAAAAGGGAAGCAAACGAGGATCTCATTTAAGTCCAGAAAGATAATTTCAACAACGAGACCTCCTGAACTTCTACACATGGACTTGTTTGGGCCGTCTAGGATCAAAAGTCTAGGAGGAAACTATTACGGGTTCGTAATAGTGGACGACTTTTCTAGGTTTTGTTGGACCATCTTCTTAGTAAGTAAAAGTGATACATTCGCCGCTTTTGAAAAGTTTGCTAAGCTTTCCCAAAATAAGTTAAATACAAACATAATGTCAATTAGGAGCGACCATAGAGGTGAGTTTGAAAATCACTTATTTGAAGAATATTGCGGTAACCATGGTATAGATCATAACTTCTCCGCTCCACGCACTCCTCAACAAAACGGGGTTGTGGAGCGCAAAAACCGTATTTTAGAAGAATTGGGAAGAACAATGATTAACGAAAGTGGTTTACCTAAATATTTTTGGGCCGACGCCATTAGTACGGCGTGCTATGTTTTAAATAGGGTGCTTATTCGCCCCATTCTAAACAAAACACCGTACGGACTTTTAAAAGGGAGAAAGCCGAATGTTTCTCACTTGCACGTGTTTGGATGCAAATGTTTTGTATTAAACAATGGAAAGGAAAACTTGGGCAAATTTGATTCCAAAGCCGATGAAGGTATCTTTCTCGGATACTCTCAATCGAGTAAAGCATATAGAATATATAATAAACGATTACTTGCTGTAGAAGAGTATGTGCATGTTACTTTTGATGAGTCCTACCCGAGAAATGTCGGAAAGGATAGTGTTGTTCATGGTGCAGGTACATCCACTGAAGACATACTCAAAAGCGGAGAGACAGGGATTGATCAACCTGACAAAGCCAAAATTGAGGAGGATAAGGATGCACACCGTGATGAAACAGAGGAAGTTCATCCGCCTTCAAACGATGATCTTCCTCAAGAGTGGAAGTCATCTAAAGACCATCCAATTGAAAACATTCTTGGAGACATCACAAAGAGTGTAACAACTCGATCGAAGCTAAGTAATTTCTGTTATCACTTCGTTTTCGTGTCACAGATGGAACCTAAAAACCCTAAGGAAGCCCTACTCGATGAACATTGGTATTTGTCAATGCAGGAGGAACTGAATCAGTTCATTAGAAATGAGGTTTGGGACCTTGTCCCTCCTCCACGAGGTCATCGAGTAATCGGCACCCGATGGGTGTTTAGAAATAAACTGGACGAGAACGGAGTAATAACTCGCAACAAAGCGCGTTTAGTCGCGCAAGGGTATAACCAAGAGGAAGGCATCGACTATGAGGAAACTTATGTGCCGGTTGCCCGACTCGAGGCTATACGCCTTCTACTTGCTTTCGCTTGTGCGAAAGATTTTAAGTTATTTCAAATGGACGTCAAAAGTGCGTTCCTTAACGGGTTCATAAATGAAGAAGTCTATGTTGCTCAACCACCTGATTTTGAGTCTCATGAGTATCCTGATCATGTCTATAAACTGAAAAGAGCTTTGTACGGTCCCAAACAAGCTCCTAGAGCTTGGTATGAGAGACTAAGCAAATTCTTACTTGATCAAGGCTACTCAAGAGGAAAGGTTGATACTAATCTCTTCATTAAACGTCAAGGAAAACACTTAATTCTTGTACAAATTTATGTTGACGATATCATATTTGGATCCACTAACATGAATCTCGTAAGAGAGTTTGCTAAGCTTATGCAGGGTGAATTTGAGATGAGTATGATGGGTGAACTCACATATTTTCTCGGTTTACAAATCAAGCAATTGAAGGAAGGAACATTCGTGAGCCAAGCAAAGTATTGTTTGGATCTTCTCAAGAGATTTGACATGGCAAATTCAAAAGCCATAGACACCCCTATGCCAACATGTGCAAATATGAGTAAAGATGAAAGTGGCAAAGATGTTGAGGTAAAAAGGTACAGAGGTATGATTGGCTCGCTTCTCTATCTTACTGCTTCGCGTCCCGACATTATGTTTAGCATGTGTATGTGCGCCAGATACCAATCATGTCCTAAGGAATCCCACCTAAAATCTGTCAAACGCATACTTCGATACCTATCTGGTACTCCGAAGTATGGACTGTGGTATTCTAAGGGTAATGATTGTTCATTGGTAGGCTTCTCCGATTCCGATTTTGCCGGTTGCAAATCGGATATGAAAAGCACCAGTGGTACGTGTCACTTATTTTCAAATTCCTTGATCAGTTGGCACAGCAAGAAACAAGTGTCTGTTGCTCTGTCAACCGCCGAAGCGGAATACGTAGCCGCCGTTAGTTGTCGTGCGCAAGTCCTATGGCTTAAACAACAACTATTGGACTTCAATTTGAAGCTAGAACGTGTTCCAATATTTTGTGACAACACCAGTGCTATAAATCTTACCAAAAATCCCGTGTTACATTCACGTACCAAACACATAGAAATTCGAAACCATTTTCTGAGGGACCATGTAGAGAAGGGTAACGTTGTCTTTGAACACGTTGATACAAAAAGCCAACTAGCAGACATTTTCACAAAGCCGCTAGCCAATGAGCCCTTCTTTCATATCCGTCGAGAACTTGGTATTCTCGACATTTCTGATCGGGTTTAACAATTACTACGTTCATAATTAATATATTTACAACTATGCTTTTGTACCACTAACAATTTTTTGAGTTTGTTGCAAGTACAAATCTGTGATTAACAAGAGTGCTCGGTATAGAGGTGATATTACTCCTTTCTCCTTCTGTTTATCTCTCTCTCTCTTAACATTCATGACTTGAAGATAACTATATCGTTCGATAATCATGGTACTTATATATGTATATGATTTTTGCTGGCTGATACTATGTATGTTGAATGCAAATCATATTGTGAAAAGGTGAATAGGCATGATAAATAGGCAAGTGTGGCATTCTGCATAACATGAAACTGAAAAATTGGATTTTTGAAGGTTATGAGTCGACCTAAACAGGACAATGGTCGACGCTGTTAGAACACAGATTGGTTCTTAATAATATCTCTATGTTTTGATGATAACTATTATGAAATTTTGTAATTAAGAATTATATACTCTAAAATTTGCTTGAGAGTTTTTACTGCAGATAGTAAAGGAATTAACACTCCAGAAGCAAATCAGAATTGAACATAAGAAATTTGCTAGACTCTGAAGCGCCAGATGCATCCATTAGAAGATTCTGATTGCTGCCAACAGAAGATCCTGAGCGTAGCCTCCATAAGATTCTGAAGCAGAAGCTCCAGAAGGATCTGAAGCAGAAGCTCCAGAAGAATCTGAAGCAAGTCAGAAGCATCTGAACCAAAGAAGAATTCTGTATGAAGAGTTTTCAAAGCATAGTTACTACAGAAGATTTTGAAAGTACTAAAGCTGCCAATACTGAGGATCTAACTCAAATATGCTCTAATCTTAAACACGCTAAAAGCACACCTGCTGCAGAAGACTCTGATTCAGCAAAACTCTGATCAACATCAGAAGGCTCTGATCAAATTAGACTCTGATGAAATTTGCTGAAAATCGAAGAAGATTTATTCAAAGATTATATCTGTTGGAATGATCCAAACAACTCTTTCCTTATTTATGCTAGACACAAGAACACAGACAAAAAGGATTTATCTGTGCTTTCTTCTTCTAGGAAAGGACACTTGATGTGAAGACAAAAAGGCTCAGACCTTTTGGGCACTCTTCTCAACGTGAAGCTCACCTTGGATCAGCTGCCTATAAAAGTAAGTCTTCACCCATCTTCATCAGTTGACATTTTATCCAAAAGAAATCAATATTCAAAGCTCTCATACTATTCATATTCTTTCAAGAATTAATTTCTTTGTTCTTAATATTTAAGTGAAAAATCACAGTTGTGATAAAGCTTTCTAGAAGCAATTTAAACACTTGTATTTGTATTACATTTGATTGTAAACCTTAAGAAGATCCAGTTAGGATCAGTAGTTCTTGAGAAGACTTTGAACAGTTGTTCTCAGTGCTTACTATTGTAATTAGTTGATTAAATAGTGGATTAAGTCCTTGATTGAGAAAGGAAAATCACTCTATGAAGGGTGGACTGGAGTAGTTGAGTTCAATGAACCAGGATAAAAATACTTGAGTTTTTATTTCTAAGTTTTAATCTTCATACTTATTCAACCCCCTTCTAAGTATTTTCTCACCTTCAGTTGGCATCAGAGCTCCGGTTCTGTGTGTGCTACCACTTAACAGTGACAGTAAAGATCTAGTGAGAAATACTTTGATATATATTTGGTTGTTACTATGGCTGATAATACAATGTCTAACATTAACAACAAATATGAAGAAAGGGACAGAATCAGCACCAAACCCCCTATGTTTGATAGGGAGACATTTGATTATTGGAAAGATAGGATTGAAAGTTTTTTCCTTGGATATGATGCTGATTTATGGGATCTGGTCATAGATGGATATGTTCATCCCACTGATGGGAATGGCAAGAAATTAGACAGAAAATCTATGACAGATGCTCAGAAGAAAGAATTTAGAAATCACCACAAGGCCAGAACAATATTGTTGAATGCAATATCTCACACTGAGTATGAAAAAATTACAAACAGGGAAACTGCATTTGACATGTTTGAATCCTTAAAGATGACTCATGAGGGAAACTCTCAAGTCAAGGAAACAAAGGCTCTGGCTCTGATCCAGAAGTATGAAGCCTTCAAGATGCAAGACTCTAAATCTGTTGAAGCTATGCTCTCCAGATTTCAAATACTTACAGCTGGACTAAAGGTTCTGGATAAAGGATACTCTACTGCTAATCATGTGAAAAAGATCATCAGAAGCTTACCTACCAGATGGAGACCTATGGTGACAGCGCTGAAAATGGATAAAGATCTGAACAAGATCTCCTTGGAGGAACTGATCAGTTCACTAAGAAGTCATGAAATTGAACTTGAGGAAGATGAACCTCAAAAGAAAGGTAAATCTGTTGCTTTAAAATCTAATAAATCTGCTAAAGCATTGCAGGTAATAGAGGAAAGCTCTGAAGAATCCTCATTAGAAGATGAAGATGAACTATCCATGCTGTCCAGAAGAATAAACAAACTCTAGAAGCATAAGGGAAAGAAGTTCAGAAACTTCAGGAAGCCTGACCAAAGAAAAGAATCTTCTAGACACAGAAGATCTGGCAAAAAGGAGGTTGTCTGTTATGAATGTAAAGAACCTGGACATTACAAAAATGAATGTCCAAAGGTGCTGAAAGAAAAGCCTAAAAGAAAATTTGATAAGAAGAAAAAGGTTCTGATGGCCACCTGGGATGATTCAGATACATCTGAATCTGAATCTGAGTCAGAAGAAGAATGTGCCAATGTAGCTTTGATGGCGGACATAGAAGATCAGGAGGAAGGAACTTCTGGATCTGAATCTGACTCTGAATCTGACTCTGACGCTGAAGAGGTAATGGCTAAACTCGCTAAAGAAGAACTTATCAAAGTGTTATCAGAAGTTCTGAAGAGCTATAACAATATTAAGCTCAAATACAAGAAGCGTCAAAGCAATCTTGTATCTGAGAATAATATTCTCAAATCAGAAGTAGCTGAGCTAAACGAAAAGAACTTAAAATTGAAAAATGATTCTGAATTAGCTCAACAAAACTCTGATTCTGAAACTGAATCTGAATGCAAAAATATTTTTGAAAAATATGATTATAGCTTTCAGAAGTTTCTTGCTAAAAGCATAGACAGAAGCAAAATGGCTTCTATGATCTATGGAGTTAGCAGAAATAATAGAAAAGGAATTGGATATGAATCCTCCTCTGGAAAGGATTTAAATCCAAAACCTGTTGATAAAATTATCATCAAGAAAACTCCTTTCTATTTTCTGTGATAATACTTCTGCTATATGTTTGTCTAAAAATCCCATTTTACACTCTAAGGCAAAACATATAGAAATTAAGCATCATTTCATCAGAGACTATGTTCAGAAGGGAATCATAAATTTAGCCTTTGTTGATACAGATCATCAATGGGCAGATATTTTCACAAAAACCCTTGTTGAAGATAGATTCAAATTTATTCTGAAAAACATTGGTATAGATTTTTGTCCAGAATGATATTTGTCAGAAGCAAATTTTACAGATGCAAAAATGCCTAATACTCTGAAGTATTTCTTCTGATTACTTATTCATTTTATTCAATTATTTTCTTGTGAAACTCTGAACTAACAATCCTCAAAGGATCTGAACGTTGGCTAACGTTTCATTTCTCAAGAGAATTCAGAAACACATGCAAGCAAACACGTGTCACTCCAAATCTGCAAAGGTGGCGTGTACACTACTGAAGAGACGTTTGAGGTGAAGTTTGAATAGTGAAAATCTTGATTTTCCCCCCAAATTGTCAAAATCAATAAATGCTTGAAATGATTTTATTCTTTTTCATTAAATGCTTTGTGTGAACGTGCTTTCTTCTGACTGTTTGTATGCCTAAGTGATTAGTATAAATACATCATCTCTCATCATTTTCACACTTTTCTCATCTCAAACCTTTTATGCATTTCTATCTTCTCTTCTCTCTTCACAAAAACCCTAAGTGTTTGACAAACTCATCTTCAATGGCAACTTCATCATCAACTGTTGCATAATTTCAATCAACCATGGCTGCAGTTGCTTTTGCTAATTGGGCGTAACTCCTTATACACCACCAAAAAGAACATTGCTAACACCTGTTGAAAAGCTGGAGGTTCTATGTGAATCAATGGTGGAATTTGATTCACTGGCTGAGAATGGGTTTGAAGCCTGATTGGGCTAAGATTTTCATGGGATGCATTCATCACAGAAAGTCTACAAACTCTCCAGACTATGTCAACAATGAACAACTCTACTTTAGGTATTGCTTAAGTCAGAGCACCAAGGTAGATCTTCCATATATTCTTTTTATGCACTTATGGAGTCATATAAATGCCTCTAGAGAATATGTGAAAGAAAAAGGTTAGAAGATCAGAACCTGGATTCCTTTTGGAACGTTAATCTCAGATCTTCTAACAGAAAATGGACTTGTAACTGCTCTGTATGCTGCTGGAGTGACAGAAGAACTGGAATTCATTCTTGGAAAGCCTCTGAATGCCAAAAGTCTTCAGAGACTAAAAATAGTAGAAGAACTCACAACAGCACCCAAGAAGCTGAACATTACTGAACTGAGTCAGAAGAGAACCCCTGTAGATGATTACCCTCTGTTCTATGCTGAAGAACCAAGGGAAATTATAGTAAGATATATTGATGATTGCAAGGTGTCGCTACTGCGAAAATCGGCGCCGGCTGAACAGAAGAGTCGCCACCGTGCGTTATTTATCCCAAAGGAGGGAAAGGAAACGCTCGAAGTAAACCTACCACAAAGACGGGAAAGGAATGGTCATCGCAACCAAATCCTGGATTCGGGAGTCGGTTACGCAAGGGGAAGGTATTAGCACCCCTCACGTCCGTCGTACTTGACGGGATCCACGCTTGTTTTCTAGTACGGATTGTTATTCTATCTACTCTACAGGTCTGGGGTTAAAAGAAAAGAAAACGACTCGGCAAAGTATCGCACTTTATGCCTACGTATTCCCGTCTGGAACGAGAAATCAGAGTCAACGTAGTTCGCCTACCTACGGGAAAGGAGGGGAAGGTTGCTCGCTAGGATATCACATCCTATGCCTACGTACTTTCATACAACATGAAAGATCAGAGCAAACGTAGTTCGGGCCGCGGAAGACACAGATTTGTCTGACTGTTTTTTATCTTTCTAAAAAAAGGTTTTCTCCTGATTACGGGTCCAAGCGGACAAAAATGACACCTTTGATTGGTTTCCAGTCTTTTATGCAAGAACTGTCTTTTATTGATGTTTAACCTCTTATTGTATTTTTTTGATTGTTTTGAGATAGAAGAGAAAGAACTCTAAAACCTAGGGTTAAAAGGGGAATCAAAACTACCTTAATGTTGGCATGCATGGATTAACACCTAATGTCTATCATATTTCTCTCTTGCGCAGAGAGAAACAGAGATCCTAGAGGATAAACGGAAAAGAAACAGCAAATATACAGTAAAGCAATAAAATGCATGAGATGCGGCAATACAAGCGAGGCAAGGGAGTCCCACTCAACCTCGAACCTGAAAAACAATAGGCAAAGTGAAACGGCTTCACTTCAAACCTAAGCGGAAAATTAACAAACAATACAGCAAAGAAAATAAAACCCCAAAACCAGCTCTGACAGCCCACCAACTCCTACAGCAGCAGCTCTGAAAAACATCAAACTTTGACAGTTGATAAACAGCAATCTTCCGATGAACCCCAAAGATCAAACTACAATGATACCCAAGCTACAAAAAGCTTCCATCTCCAAGAAATCACCAAGCTCAAGCAAACACAAAATCTTAACCAATTGACAGCATCAGACAGCAGATAGCTCCAAACAGCAGTAAACCCTAGCTTCTACAGCTGCACAGTTTTGACATGAATAATCTTCATCTTTGTCAATCTTTGATCTTCATCTCTATCTTCAATGGCTTATTTCTTCAAGGCAAGCTCTCCTAAATGATAGTCACTTAACAAGATGAGTTGAATGTTAAACAGTTCATTGACTACCAAACGAAGCCTACAAACAGTTTAACATTATAGAAGAGTGGTTCTCTCAAAGTTCTACCTCTAAGGTAAGGCCACTTATCCTTCCAAAGGAGGGAGGTGAATACCATAGAGGGACTTTATGTCATAGAGAGGAATGGAAGCACAGGAAGCTATCCATGTTTGTACAAAAAAATTCAGTCTATTCTAAGGCTTTGCGTATTCCTATTATTTCTTATGTCTTCAATCAACTCCAAGCACAAACAATCTTCAAGCTTCAACATTTGATTATCCTCTTAAATCTTCTCCTTGGATGTCTTCATGCTCCATAAACTCAAACCAAGCCCCATACCCCAAATAAAAGCCCAAAAGCCCAAGCAAACAACTATAATCCCCAAGTGGGAACACCAAACAAACACTCCATTTGTAAAATATACTAAAAATAGTACTATAGTATTTAAAATTCTAAGATTAATTCTAAGGGGATTTCTACATCTACCCTATATACCCTATATGTCCCAGAACCTAATTCATGTTAAAAACCCCAAAATAAAATGTTATAATGCACCTATGCTGAGTTTAAACCCTACTACTATCACCCTAATGTTGATGGTTCAAAACTAAACAAGATTAAATCAAACAAATATGAGATAAATCTCTAAGGGAACCTAATACTCTAATCTAACCATAGGAAAAAGAATCACAACAAAATATGAAAGGAAATGGCTAAACAAAATTCAACAAAATGGATATACAAACTATAATGCAATAAAAACAACTAAATGTGGAAATTCACCAAAAATAGAAAAGATGATTAAAATGCTACTTTTATTTTTTGATAATTTTCTTGAGACAATTATTAAAATGAGAGAAAAAATCCCATGTCAAAATGATTATTTTTGAATTTATTATGATTTTTCAAAGATGCTAAATGAAATGAAACAAATAAAATGAAAAATGAAAAATTCATGTGACAAATAGCAATTAAACACCACGTAAAAATGCTAATGGGCCAGGGAGGGGGTGTTGAAAGCATTACGCGCCCTAAGCCCATTGAAAGTTTAGAAAAACCTAAAGCAAGGAAAAGAAAAAGAACTGGGGGAGGGTGCGAATAACAAGTATTCGCCTTGTTATTCATGCTTGGGCCCCAAACGGGGGTGCGGATAGCAAATTCCCCTGGGCCCAAAACGTAAAACACAAGGGGAGAGGGGGTTCAATGAGAAATGGGGGGTATGAATCAGCAAACTCTGCAAATGGGCCTAAGCCCGAGTCGATCCAACCCATCCTCAGCATTAGCAAAACCAAAACCCTAACCTTACTATCACTCTCCCTCACACGGCTACTGTTCATCACTCTCAGAAAAACCGTAAACGGCACTCCCTCCACGCCTTCTCCATTCCCCGTCCTCATAACCACTCTGAAACACCCTAATCAAACCCTCACCTTCACAAAACCTGCTCATCGAGACCTATCTCCAACTACCTTTCAGTCCCTCAGTTCATACAAAACAAGATCACCTAGTTCTACCGCTAACACCAACCAAACTAACAAGTTCAAAGCAAATTCGAAGGGAACCTGGAGATGTGACGGCAACGATGTTGATTTCTGGGCGTGACTGTTGCACCCTAAATTTTGCTCAACCTATTTCACTTGGTTTATGTTTCAATTACATTAGCATTTGCATATAGAGTCATGTACATAGTCTAATCATCTGCATGGCATAGCATAGCAAATCATCCAACAGGGACCAATCATTATTCTCATCTCTATGGGCCTATCAATAGATTATTATTCTAATTCAATCTCATTCAAGTCATCAGAAAGAATTTGAAAGCTGAGAAGTCAGTGGGTCAAGCAGTGAATCTACCTCCTATCTGAGGGTATCTGAGGATCATTAAAGAAGTTGTGAGCTGTGAATTGAGCTGAGCATGGAGGGTATGGAGACACCATAGAAGACTTAGAAAGTCATCTGGAGAAGGAGACAAGTCATTGATATGATCACAAGAGTTGCAGTTGAAGACAGTCAACTAGGGTTTCATCTGGGTCAACCTTGGGTCAACCCTAGTTCAAATGATTGATTTAAAAGGCATTAAGGTCTATTGGAGAGATGTGTGGTTCATCATTTGACATGTGGAGAAGGATATGGTGATGTGCCAAGAAGAAATCAAGAGAAATCAAGGAGAAGAGGAGTTTCTAAATTAGGGTTTCTGTGTAAAATCCCCTGATTTAGGTCAAACTTCCAAGCAAGATAAGTCAAAATGCAAGCTCCAAATAGATCCTTGGCCAACATGAAACTTGTATAGGATCTCAATACCTTTAATTTGAGTGGTGGAAGACATCAAGGAGATTTATAGAACTCAAGTTATGGTCTTTGCAAGTTACAGGTCATCTGAGGTATTTTGTCTGTGAAAGTTACTTGTCTTCCAAGCAACTTTCACCCCTCAAGGCGATTTCAAATGAATTTCTGGTCAACATAAGAGTTGTTCCTAATTGTCTTAGCTTTCTATAATGGTATGGTATGCCTTCATATGATTTGTGGAACTCTACTTATGGTCTTGGCAAGCAAAGGGTATTTTGGTCATCTAAGAATTACAGGTCATTTCAAGCCTATGCCCAAAACTCATACAAGGAAGCTTCAAATGAAAAACTTCACAACATAAAACTTGCTCCAAATGACATTTTGAGTCTAGAAAAGTGACCATGAAAGATTGGAAAGGCTCATAGCTCAAGATTTCAAAATTGGTGAATTTAATGAATGGAAAATGACCTAAAATTGAGATTTTTCATAATTTGGCCAAATGGGGTGAAATTATAGGTCATTTTGATTGGAAAAAATGTTTTAAGAACATTGGCAAAAGTGGATTTTTGGGTTTGGTTCAAGATTTAGAAGTTATGCATGGTTACTTACCAAGGAAGTTACATAATCCAAATCCAAGGGAAAGTGTGCATGGGAAGTTTCTCCAAGGTTCTAGGACTTTCTATTGTCATCTATATATTGCATTGAGTGGCTTCATGCCATGTTTGGTGATTCATTGTGCTCATAATACCAAGTTTTACATCATTCTTCCAATTTGCAAAATCACTTCAAACTCCATCAAATCTCTCTCAATTTCTACATTTCTTGATTTGATCATCATCAACATCTTTCATAGATCACAATTCATACAAGAGCTTGGTTGAATTGAAGAGGAATCGTGCCATACAACTTCATCATCCAAGGAGCAAGAATTTGGTGATTGCAAGATTCAAGAACTTGGAGCAAGATCTATTGCATACAGAACTCATAATCAAGTTCACTGATCAAGTTCAGAGCATTGAAAGCATCAGATCCAAGGATTTCCATAGCTGTTTTCATCATTTACACCAGGTAAGTTTCCTCTTCGAATTGACTGAATTAGTTAGAATCATAGTGAATCATTAGGTTAGAATGGTTAGGCATAGTTAGGTGATTGATTTTGGTGAATTTGAGACCAATCCATGGAGGTTGCCATTGGAGTGCACAAGCTGTTAGGGTTTAGAACTCATGGTTTATGGCAAGATAATCATAGATGAATATCTCATAATGATCAGTGAAAGGTGTAGATCATGCTAGGGTAAATATTGGAAGAAATTGGAATGGTTGATGACAGGTGATAATGGTGGAGTCAGCATCTTCCACCTATCGGGTTTGATTGTTAGTTGAGTTTTAGGAGAAATGGTTGGCATGGCTGTGTAGAGGGGAAGAAATAGATCACTTTTGGTTTTTATAGCGTGTGATTTCATGGAAGATTGAGGGAGAACAGAGGAGTATAAGACGCGTGCATGGGGAAGAATTCTGGTTCTAGGGTTTGCCCGAGGTTGAAGATGAAGGAGGACCCTACGATTTGGGTGTTTGACTTGACTCAAATCCTGATCCAATGGCTGTGGTTTAAACTGAAAACGAACGGAGATTCAAAAGGTGCTACGCACCGTTTCATTAAAAACCTCTCAGACTGGGCTTTGCAATCCTTGCTAATGCCACCCCCAAATGCAGGCCCAATCAGGATTATAACTAGTTTTATTGCTATTGACACCGTTTCTTGCTTTTTTTAATTTTTGTCATATTTTCTGAATGCATTGGGCCCAGACGCGCTTGCTATGCGCGCCCCCCCCAGTCTGGGCCCATTCTCTTATTTCAATTGGTTTTACTACTTGATGCACCCCTCAGCCAAATTAATTCCATTTTATTTCTTTCATTTTATTTTAATTCTTTGAAAATCCATAAAAAATTGGAAAACACATGATTTTAATTGGTTCTTTTTGCATATTGTTCATAATTTTGTTAAGAAAATTATCATATAAAAAATTTGGCATTTCATTTTATTTTCATATTTTTAGTATATTTTTCTTTTAATAGGATTAAATAATGTTTAGTTTGATGCATGAATTTGGGGATTTTAGTTTGATTAAATGCTTTTATATTTTTGATCCATTCTTTTTAGGTTGATTAGTATAGAATGTTAGCTTGTATATACAATTTAATTCACAATTTTAGGATTAATTTTTAGGTGATTTGTTTAGGTGTGAATAACATGATCAAAACTAGGGTTTAGGAGATAGCATAGGTGTGAGAAATCATTTCCCTCAGGAGTTGTAGATTGAATCTTTGGGGCATGGGACTATAGGGATTATGGGTAGCTAATAGATCCCTTAGAAATTGCTAGGTTTCCCCTATTCAGCTATTACTATCAGTATACTGTCTGCATTTGTTTGACTGTGTGGTGTGCCCTCTCTAGGGTTATTTCATTTGTCTGTGTGGGGTATTGGGTTTGCTTGGGGATTGGGAGAGCTGAAGGCCTGTGATGGTGAAGTCCATTGGAGATCAAAGAGATTGAAGACCAACTTCCAGAGTTGATGAGGAGCATCCTTTGCTGGCAGCTGTTGAGGAGTATAGGATTTAGGAGCTAGGCAGAGCTCTAGAGTAGAAAGCTTGATTCACAAACATGGAAAGCCTTGTCTGCCTCCATTCTTTCTCTATGATTCAAAGTCTATTTCAAATATCCACCTCCTTCCTTTGGAAGGATCAGTGAATGTATTTTAAAGATAGAACTTTTGAGAGAAAATTGTCTGTATAATGTTAACAGTTAATGAGCCACCCTTGGTAGGCAGTTGACTGTTTAACATTCATTTCATCTTGTTGACTGATGTTCATCTTGGAGATTGAGACTTGAAGAAAAGCCATTGCAGACTGAAGACTGATGATGAAGACCTTGCTTGAAGGCTGTGGAGATGAAGACTGAGGCTTGCTTGAAGCCTGTAGCTGTTTGATGATGACTTGAAGTCAGATGTTGATGCAGAGCTGCTGTGGCTGTTTATTTTCTGTTGTTATTCATTTCTGATGTATTGATTGGTTTTCCCTGACTGTATTTTTCGCTGTTTAACCTTCCAGGTTGAAAGTGAATCCTGTTCACTTTTGCCTATTGTTTTCTAGGTTCGAGGTCGAGTGGGACTCCCTTGCCTCGCTTGTATTGCTGCATCCATGCATTTTACTGCTTTACTGTACATTTGTTTTTGCTATTGTTTCTGCTTCCGTCTATTCCCTTAGGATTTCTGTTTCTCTCTACGCAAGAGAGGAGCATGATAGACACTAGGTCTTAACCCATGCATGACAACATTAGGCTAGTTTGATTCCCTTTTCAACCTTAGGTTAGAGTTCTGTCTCTTCTTTCTCAAAACAAACAGAAAAACACAATAAATATTTCAAACACAATAAAAGACACTTCTTTCGTAAAAGAATGTGAACTCATCAAAACGTCATTTTTGTTCGCTTGGACCAGTAATCAGAAAAGCCCTTTTTCAGAAGGAGATAAAAGCAATCAAAACAGACTGGTGTCGTACGTGGCCCGAACTACGTTTGCTCTGATCTTTCATGCTGTATGAAAGTACGTAGGCATAGGATGCGATATCCTAGCGAGCAACCTTCCCCTCCTTTCCCGTAGGTAGGCGAACTACGTTGACTCTGATTTCTCGTTCCAGACGGGAATACGTAGGCATAAAGTGCGATACTTTGCCGAGTCATTTTCTTTTCTTTTAACCCTTGACCTGTAGAGTAGTTAGAATAACAATCCATACCAGAAAACAAGCGTGGATCCCGTCGAGTATGACGGACGTGAGGGGTGCTAATACCTTCCCCTTGCGTAACCGACTCCCGAATCCAGGATTTGGTTGCGATGACCATTCCTTTCCCGTCTTTGCGGTAGGTTTACTCTGAGCGTTTCCTTTCCCTCCTGTGGGATAAATAACGCACGGTGGCGACTCTTCTGTTCAGCCGGCGCCGATTTTCGCAGTAGCGACAGCTGGCGACTCTGCTGGGGATCCAACGTCCCCTGGCTGCTAAGGACTGCGATAGTTCCTTATGCATTTGGGATCCAACGTCCCTTAAGAGAGTCAATCCTAGCGCTTGTTTTCCCGTCGAGGATTTTGTATGGATTTAGATTTTTGTCATTTACCTTCAGCTATATTATTGATTATTATTGCTATATTGGGGTGTGACGGGTGGTTCTATGATTGAGTGAGAAGCCGAACCTGGGCTTTAGTGCACCTAGAATTAGAGTAGAAATTAGTGGGCACGTGCCGGATTTGCTTGCATTAGTGTCTCATGAAATCTACACTCGGACGAGGTTCTGCTGGTTGGCTTCTTTTTCTACCCTTTGGGTCGAAGGGGTTGTTGGTCAGCTGAATTGTCGACTCCGGGAACCGATCATTTGGAAGTTGGCTAAGTGAGGCCTCTTCAGGATTTGATGATGCCACTCCTTCTGGGAATCGTATCATCAACCCTGAAAGTCTGTGACGCCGACGACCGCATAGGATGCCATACCTTTGTCAGTTACTAGGACATCCACCTGTGAGAGGGTTTGGGGTTATGCAGGTAACTAGACCTTCAGATGCCGGTTATTTCTTGATCTGAGATCCTGGGTATTTATGGAGAGGTTTATGGTCTGTCAGAGACCAGTCAGAGTTATGGTTGAGGTCTGTCAGAGACCAGTTAGAGGTATGCTATGAGGTCTGTCAGAGACCAGTCGGAGATATGATATGAGGTCTGCCAGAGACCAGTCAGAGTTATGTTGTGGGGTCTATCAGAGACTAGTGTTGGAACTTTGTTTTGTGGTCCGTCTGAGACCAGGGTTTGAGGAATTCTGGAGGGTCTATCTGAGACTTTGTGATATGGTTCAGGCTTCTCAGCTATGGCATTTGGTCCCTGTTGCATGTTACTTGCATTGCATTGTGTGCATAATCATTATCATTGCATCCCATTAACGTGTGTCTGTGCTGCAGGTGCATTTGCATATTCCCTGGTTCTAGTGCCCGGACTTCTGCTTATTGATTATGGCTGGCTTGAGGAAGACAGTTGCGTATAAGCTACCTACACCTGACATTACTCCCTTACTTGGTCTGATGTCTCTTGCTGATGAAGAGGTTAGGAGAAGTTTCAGGGTGAGTCATGGGAGGTTGCTGAGATTGGTCTGCAAGCCAACTGCTGATGAGATGAATGGGTTGTACACCCTGATGCAGTTCTATGACCCGGCATTGAGATGTTTCACGTTTGCTGACTTTATTTTGGGGCCTACCATTGAGGAGTATGTGGAGTTTACTGAGCTACCGGTACAGAACAAGGTTCCCTTTATTCACTCTGCTGCTGAGCCCAAATTGGAGGACTTAGCTAAGGCCTTGCACATGAACGCTGCTGAATTGTTAGTGACTTCTTGGCTTGGGGTTCCAGGTTTCTCCCTTGATTTTCTGGTTGGCAAAGCTCAAGAGTATGCCAAGAATGGGTGCTGGGTGGTCTTTAATGCCATCTTGGCTTTATGCATCTACGGAATAGTGTTGTTTCCCAACTTGCCCAATTTTGTGGACTTGGACGCTTTCCATCTGTTTGCTGCTGGCAACCCTGTGCCCACTTTGATCGGAGACTTCTATCACTCACTGCACTACAAAAATGAAAATAGAAGAGGAAAGACTGTTTACTGTTGTGCGCCGCTGTTGAATATGTGGTTCAAGAGTCATCTTCCCCCGAAGGGACCTTTTGTGGATAGTGCAACTACAGCTAGCTGGCCGGAGCGCCTGATGAGGCTATCTTCCAAAGACATTGAGTGGTTTGATCGAGACTTGCTGGGGTCTGAGCTTATTTTCAGTTGTTCTGGGTACCCTAATGTTCCGTTGATAGGAAGAAAAGGGTGTATCAATTACAACCCTTCTCTGTTCGTTCGCCAGTTCGGATACGCGCTGAAGAACCCACCTCGGAGGAAGAAGTGCAGGAATCTCTGTACTTCACCGGGGATTTGAAGGGAGAGTTACTCACCAAGCTTCAGCACGCATGGACGCGTATTAACAGAAAAGGGAAGCCATTGTTGGGGAAGAATGATTGTCAGGCTTATGCACCATACAGAGTTTGGATCCAGGAGAGAGCGAGACAATTATTGATGTCATTTCCAGCTGCACCAGTCCCTGTTCATATGCCGGCGGAAGAGCCAACTACTGTTACTATGGAGGCCTACGAGCAAGTTGTTAGAGAAAAAGAAGCCTTGATGAAGATCAATGAAGAGCTAGAGCAAGAGCTAGCTCAGATACGCAGTGAGAAAAACAAGGCTGTGCATGCCTTCCAACAGCAGATCGTACTAGTAAACAGGCTAGGCGCTGAGTTGACTGAGGAGAAGAAGAAGCGCGAACGTCTGGGGCAAGAGTTCAGAATTTCCCATGACATGTTGGAATCCAAAAAGAAAGCACTCGATGCCGCTCACCGGGAGATCTCTTCTTGTAACAAGACTTGGAATGCTACGCTAACCAACAATAAAAAGAGGGAAGATAAGTTGAAGCAGCAAATTTCCGACCTCGAGGGGCAGTTGAAAGCTAGCATTAAGAAGTATGAAGAAGAGGTGATGACCAGGTATAGTCTCCAGAATGCATTGAACAAAGCTATCGAAGGCAGGAACGAAGCTGTGTCTCAGAAGCGGAAGCTAGAGGATCGCTTCGGAGAAGGGGCATGGGAGGAAACCGCTGGTGATGTACGACGTGTTCTCAAGAGAAGAAACCAGCTTGTCGAGGGTCTGCTTACCCGACCAAGTCATCCAGAGACCAAGAAGTTGCTAGAAGAGTACCGGGCTTATGGGAGTACTTGATCATTTCATGCATTAACTTGTATGCTTTATTTGCATAGTGCTGACCATCACCAGGATTGTTGGTTGAGGTCATGCCTTCTCATTGTACTCAGTGATATTGTATTCTTGGCTTATTGGATTTCTCTGCAATATATGAGGCTTTCTATGATTCAGCTCCGATCTTCGTATTGCTAGCACTGTCACTGCACTGGCACATTCGCACTAGAATTGGGGAATGATATTCCCTAATGCACAGACACACATTGCATTGCATTCATATTCATATTGCATTACAGGTGACTATTGGCTGGTATCTCATTTCTTGCACTGTACCAGGTATTTTCAGGATTGAAGATCAGCGCCCACACCGATACTCCACTCGCACCAACTGTCGAAGAATCATGGATCAAATGCAGAATGAGATGCAAGACATGCGCGAGAAGCTAGCGCTCTTCATGCAGACCATGGAGACTATTGCAAAAGGTCAGGAGAATTTGCAAGCTATGGTGCAACCTCTGTTGGCGAGGAATGCTGGGCATGGAAATGAGGATCATCAGTCTGTGCGAGTCGACACTGTTCATGGGGATGGTACTCCCACACCAGTGGCTCCACCTGTAGTCAACATACCTGCTGTCAATGTCAACAACGCTACTGCTGCTGGGAACGGTAACATTGGAGTTGGGAACGAGACTGCTGTCCATAACGTTGGGCTTGGTGATGTCAACTTGGGTGATAATGTGGGAGGCAATGGTTTTGGTAATGCTGGATTCGGTTTCAATGACCAGGGATTCGATAATGCTGAGAAATATGGTTTCAATGCTCAAGGCTTTGGGCAGGACGGTTATGGTATGACTAATCAGGGTTACGGTGGATTCGGAAATGGAAATGGCGCTGGGTTAATGACTTTTGGACCTGCTGGAGTTGCTCCGGGGTACGGCAACAGAGGGCGAGGCCCGGTGATGAATCAGATTAGAGCTGGTCGTAACAATGGATACGATGGGTATGGAGCCGGAAATGGTAACTGGCAAGAGGATCAGCAAGAGGACGCTTTCTCCGGTGGAGGTTTCGAAGGACCGATGGATGACTCCCAGAGGATCAGAATGCTAGAAGAGCAGATGAGGGGGGTCGTGAATCAAAGTGCTGTGGGCTTGGATATGTCAACAATGGGTCTGGTACCTGGCTTGAGGGTGCCAATCAAATTCAAAGCTCCTACATTTGATAAGTATAAAGGGGACACTTGTCCAAAAGTGCACGTGCGGTCATATTACAGGAGGATGTCGGCGTATTCTACTGATGAGAGGATGCTAATGCATTTCTTTCAAGATAGCTTGTTAGGTCCTTCCCTCGAGTGGTATATGGGATTGGAGCCAACTCATATAAAGACATGGAAGCAGCTGGCAGAGGCATTTGTAGCTCACTATAAGTATAACAGCGACTTGGCACCCAACCGGATCCAACTGCAGGGTTTATCCCAGAAGAAGGGTGAGAGCTTTAAAGAGTATGCGCAAAGATGGCGCGACATGGCTGCTAGGGTCCACCCTCCTCTAGAGGACAAGGAAATGAATGACATGTTCATTGGAACATTCACCGGCATGTTTTATGACAAGTTGTTTCACACATCTTTGGCCAGTTTTTCAGACTTAATTCTGATGGGAGAAAAGATTGAAAGTAACATTAAGCAGCGAAGATTCCAAGCTGAGGAATCTATTGCATCTGGCAGTAACAAAAAGGCTTTTGGCGGGCGCCGTCAGGGCAATGCGAGCACAGTGTTTAGGGGCCGAGGCCGAGGCCGGGGCAGAGGTCGAAACCAGTATAATCAGCCGCAGCAGGTGGCGAGTGTTATTATTCTGTTCCAGCAACAACCATTTCAGCAACAACAACAACAACAACAACAACAGCAGCAGCAGCCACAGCAGGGGGCACAGCCTGCCCAGCGCAGATTCCAGGGGGGTAAACCAAGGAGGGTGTTTGAGAAGCCTCCTTCAATGTATGCCGATTTGCTACAGACGTTATTAGGGTTGAACTTGGTGGAGAAAAGAACTCTGGCACCAATAACAGGCACTCCTCCGTATGGTTACGATGCAAGCAGGCACTGTGAATTCCACTCTGGGGCCCCGGGCCATGATGTAGAGGGTTGCCATGCATTTAAGCATGTTTTGCAGGATCTATTGGATAGTAAGGCTGTCAATTTTGGAACGGCGGGTCCGAACATAGTGCAGAAGCCCATGCCCAACCATGGGGCAAACGCCATTCTAACTGAAGAGGGTTTGAATTTGATTATGAATGTCGATGATCTAAAGACGTCGTTGGGCGAGATAAAGAGCCGATTATTGCAAGGGGGTGTCTATCCTGGATGTGACGAGTATTGTTTAGAGTGCTGGACCCTAGCTGGGGGTTGTGATGATTTAAAGAAAGGCATTCAGGCTTTAATAGATGGCGGCACATTGCAGTTTGACCGAGCAGCAATTGAAGAACCTGCAGGGGCATTAGCAGACAATCAAAGTGATGTGGCTACTGTAACGATTCCTCGAAAAACGATCACCATAACGGCACCGGCCCAACGACCACACTATCACTAAGGCCGGACCAATCCCGTACGAGAGCACAAAAGCAGTCCCCTGGTCATATGGGTTAGAAGTGTATTGTGACGGAGTAAAGATTGACGTTAATAAGCAGCCAGCCGAGACTGTAGACAACGTTGTCGGTACGGGAGGTATGACAAGGAGGGGAAGAATCTTCATATCGCCTGAGGTAGAGGCCGAAAGACTGGCGAAGGGAAAGGGAAAGATGATTGAGAATGTCCCAGTGCAGGGGAATGAAAAAGAAGCAGCATCGAAAGATGTGGAGGAGTTCATGCGCTTGATTCGTAAAAGCGATTATAAGATTGTGGAGCATCTGCAATAGACGCCGTCCAAGATCTCTATACTATCGTTGCTATTGTGTTCTGAAGCTCACAGAAATGCGTTGCTGAAAGTCCTGGATACTTCCTTCGTACCCCAAGATGTTTCCGTGAATCAGCTGGAAGGAGTGTTAGCGCATGTGAATGCAGGCCATAGCTTGGGCTTTACCGATTTTGATTTGACCCCTAAGGGGAGAGAGCATAATATGGCGCTACACGTATCTGTCGAGTGTAGAGGGTCAGTCATGTCTCATGTCCTGGTAGACACCGGATCGTCCTTGAATGTGCTGCCCAAGAAAGCGATGATGAAGCTAGATGTCAGAGGAATCCTGTGCACGCCCAGTGACTTGGTAGTCAGGGCATTTGATGGTACGCGAAGAACAGTATTTGGATCGATAACATTACCTCTACAGGTGGGGCCGGAGGTTTTCGCGACTGAATTTTATATCACGGACATCCAGCCTGCATATAGCTGCCTTCTTGGACGGCCCTGGATCCATGGGGTTGGAGCAGTCACGTCTACCTTGCATCAAAAGTTGAAATATATGGTGGGAGACAGCGTGGTCACTGTATGCGGAGAAGAAGACATCCTGGTCAGCCATCTGTCGTCATTTAAGTATGTGGAGGTCGATTGAGAGATTCACGAAACACCCTGCCAGGCATTTGAAGGGTTGCGCATCAAGGACAAAGGTCCCGGGCCGAGCAAAGCACCAGAGATAGCCGTCTCTTCATATAAAGAAGCTCAAGCTCTGGTAGAGACTGGTGAGACCAAGGGCTGGGGCAAAGTGCTGGACATTCCTGTGAAGATGGACCGATTCGGGTTGGGATATCAACCGTCGTCATCAACACCTGCTGTGGGGGCACCCCGTTTCAGAGGGCCAATAACCATCACTGCTGGTGGAGTATGTCATGAGACCATCAACGCCGCTTCGGAGTCGGACGAAGGAGACAGCGACTGCGATATGGACGCCTGGATTCAGCCGAGCGTGCCAGGACAGGGATTGTGCAACTGGTCTATTCAGGAGATTGTTCCTGTGACTCTTAAACAGTAATGCTTTGTTTTTTTTAATTGTTGAACAATCTGGTGTCTTACCCGGGGCATCATGATTTGCTTAGGGCTATGCTGTTATGAACATTGCGTGTTAATCATTAAATAAAAGGCGTTTTTCATGTGCAAATATTGCGATCTCTGTTTTTCCTGTTTTTTGTTTACAATAAAATGGCAATGTGGTTATTCGCTTTATACGCATTTTGAAGCATTTAACCATTCCTTTTGCAGGATAACATTTTCAGATGACATCCTTGAACCACCTATGACTCGTCCCGACTTTGAGCACCCGGTATTTCAGGCCGAAGAAGAGGTTGTTGAAGATGGTGACGTTCCCGAAGAATTATCTTGGTTGGTGAAGCAAGAAGAGCGTGTCATTCTGCCTCATGAAGAGGTCATCGAAATTATTAACCGGGGGTCGGAAGGGGTTGAAAAGAATATCCGCATAGGAGCCGCGCTGCAGAGCAACGTCAAGCGAAGACTGGTTGAAATGCTCCGAGAGTATAGTGATGTGTTCGCTTGGTCGTATGAAGACATGCCAGGGCTCGATACAGATATGGTTGTGCACCGTCTGCCGTTGAAAGAAGAATGCCCGCCGGTCAAGCAGAAGCTTCGCAGAACTAGACCCGATATGGCAGTGAAGATTAAGGAAGAGGTTCAAAAACAGTGGGATACTGGTTTCCTAGCTGTGACAAAATATCCCTCATGGGTCGCTAACATTGTACCAGTGCCAAAGAAAGACGGTAAAGTGAGAATGTGCGTAGATTACCGAGATTTAAATAAAGCGAGCCCGAAAGATGATTTTCCACTTCCTCATATCGATGTGCTAGTTGACAACACTGCTCAATACTCCGTATTCTCCTTCATGGATGGCTTCTCGGGCTATAATCAGATTAAAATGGCGCCAGAGGACATGGAGAAGACTACTTTCATTACGCCTTGGGGAATATTTTGTTATAAAGTGATGCCCTTCGGATTGAAGAATGCTGGGGCAACGTATCAGCGTGCAATGACGACTCTTTTCCATGATATGATGCATAAAGAGATCGAAGTTTATATTGACGATATGATTGCCAAATCCCAGACGGAGGAAGAGCATTTGGTGAATCTGCTGAAGTTATTCAAAAGGCTTAGGAAGTTCAGGCTGAGACTGAACCCTAACAAATGCACCTTCGGGGTGAGATCGGGTAAACTGCTGGGGTTTATCGTCAGTGAAAAAGGAATAGAGGTCGATCCTGCTAAAATAAAAGCAATACAAGAAATGCTGACGCCTAAAACAGAGAAAGAGGTGCGCGGGTTTTTAGGGAGGTTGAACTACATCGCTCGGTTCATATCTCACCTAACTGCTACGTGTGAACCGTTGTTCAAGCTGTTGAAGAAAGATCAAGTTGTAACGTGGAACGAAAATTGTCAAAAGGCGTTCGATAAAATAAAGCAGTATTTGCAGGAGCCTCCTATTTTGATACCTCTAGTGGCAGGGAGACCCTTGATTATGTATTTGACAGTTCTTGAGGGAAGCATGGGTTGTATTCTCGGTCAACACGACGAGACAGGAAGAAAAGAGCATGCGATCTACTACTTGAGTAAGAAATTTACTGAATGTGAATCTCGATACTCAATGCTCGAGAAAACTTGTTGCGCGCTAGCCTGGGCCGCCAAGCGTTTGAGGCAATACATGCTGAATCATACAACCATGCTCATCTCGAAGATGGATCCTATCAAATATGTATTCGAAAAGCAGGCATTATCAGGGAGAATTGCCCGTTGGCAGATGGTCTTGACTGAATATGACATCCAGTATGTCTCGCAAAAGGCTATAAAGGGGAGTGTACTGTCTGAGTACCTGGCGGAGCAGCCTATTGAGGATTACCAATCGATGAGGTTTGATTTTCCTGACGAGGATATCATGTACCTAAAGATGAAAGATTGCGAATAGTCGTTGCCAGACGAAGGACCAGAGTTGGGTTCCAAATGGAAGTTGATTTTTGACGGAGCTGTAAACGCCTACGGTAGTGGAATAGGGGCAATCATCACTACTCCACACGGGTCGCACATCCCGTTTACTGCTCGATTGACCTTTGCAGTTACCAATAATGAGGCCGAATATGACGCTTGTATAATGGGGCTTGAAGAGGACATTGATTTGCGAATCAAAAATCTGGACGTATACGGAGACTCAGCTCTGGTGATAAATCAAATCAAAGGAGAATGGGAGACACGTCAGCCCAACTTGATACCGTACATGAACTATGCAAGGAGATTGTTGCCTTTCTTTGACAAGGTTGAATTGCATCATGTACCGCGAGCGAAGAATCAGATGGCTGACGCCCTGGCCACTTTGTCTTCCATGTACAAAGTCAACTTCTGGAACGAGGCTCCCAGAATCATTATCTCTCGGCTTGACAGACCTGCCTTCGTGTTTGCTATTGATGAAGCTTCTGAAGATAAACCGTGGTATTTCGATATCCTCAATTTCCTGAAGAACAAAGAGTATCCGGCTGGGGCATCCAGTCAAGATCAGAAGACTCTCAGGAGGCTGGCGGGTAATTTCTATTTGAATCCGGATGCTGTCTTATACAGAAGAAATCACGACTTGGTGCTACTACGTTGTGTGGATGAAAAAGAGGCAAAGTTGCTCATGGAGGAAATACATGAAGGTACCTTTGGTACGCATGCTGGTGGGCATGCTATGACGAGGAAGCTGCTGCGGGCAGGTTATTTTTGGCTGACTATGGAAACTGATTGTTTCAAGTTTGCGAGGAAGTGCCACAAGTGCCAAATCTATGATGATAAGATCCATGTGCCACCGAGTCCTCTGAATGTGATGTCATCGCCATGGCCATTCTCGATGTGGGGAATCGACATGATTGGAAAGATCGAGCCGACGGCTTCTAACGGGCATCGGTTCATTCTAGTAGCAATCGATTATTTCACCAAGTGGGTGGAAGCGGCGTCTTATGCGAATGTAACTAAGCAGGTGGTGGCCAGATTCATCAAGAGAGATATCATTTGCAGATATGGAATCCCCGAGCGGATAATCACTGACAACGGTTCAAACCTGAATAACAAAATGATGAAGGAGCTCTGTCAGAATTTCAAGATCGAACATCACAACTCCTCCCCTTACCGACCCAAGATGAATGGCGCTGTTGAAGCGGCCAACAAGAATATAAAAAAGATTGTGCAGAAGATGGTGGTGACCTATAAGGATTGGCACGAAATGCTACCTTTCGCTTTGCACGGTTATCGTACGACGGTACGCACATCAACCGGGGCAACCCCGTTCTCGTTAGTATACGGAATGGAAGCAGTGCTACCACTGGAAGTTGAGATTCCTTCTCTGAGAGTACTACGAGACGTCCAACTAGACGAGGCAGAATGGGTGAAAGACAGGTTGAACCAATTGAGCTTAATGGATGAGAAGAGGCTAGCTTCTCTAGCATACGGTCGTTTGTACCAGAGCCGAATGAAGAAAGCATATGATAAGAAGATACATCCTCGGAGCTTTCAGACGGGCGACCTTGTGTTGAAAAGGATTCTCCCGCCGCAGGCAGATCACAGGGGCAAGTGGACCCCCAACTACGAAGGGCCATACGTTGTCAGAAAAGTCTTTTCAGGAGGGGCTTTATTGTTGTCCACTATGGACGGTGAAGACTTTGCGTCGCCTGTGAATTCGGACGCAGTTAAAAAATACTTTGCTTAAAATTGACCCGCTGAACAGAAAAAAGAGAGTCCAGGCAAAAATGGGGCATCCTGGCGAACCAAAAACAGAATGAAAGGTTCGGGCAAAAGTTAGGGATAAAATTGAAAAAAAATGTACACCCGCGAAGTTGAAAACCTACACTGGGCGGCTTCGGCAAAAAAGGGTATCCCGGTGAACTGAAAACCCGTAAAGGGCGGTTCACGTAAAAGTTAGGGATTTGAAAAGCAAATGACTGCGGTCCGAATTTAATACTGCATTGAGCATTGGTGCGGGAGAATATATTCGAGGGGGCGATTATCAGATACAATCTCTTCGGAAGTGTGGATACCGGGAAAAGCATTAGAGTCGGGCGAGTCATAGGAGGATCAGCTCGTGATGTTCGTCTGCATCCCGTTGCCGACATGTGTACAAATTTAATTTGTCAATATATTTATGCTTCTTGTGCATATTTGTATATTTGTTGTGTGTAACTTCCTCTTTTCAGGAGTTACATCTCGTGTACAAAACTCCACCCATTCAGGGGCCCAATCAATAAAATATGTTATTCAGTATTTGATGCTGGTTCTTTACTGTTTTGTGCATGATAAAATGCCTAGGTTTGATGAAACTAGCATGTGCATAACGCCGCTGGCCCTTGCCAATAATTGCTAAAACTTTGAATTAACTAAAAACGATGTCACTAACGCTAACCTGAATAGATTTGGTTGCATAGGCTTGTCTTGTCTTGTTTGCGTTGTTGCAGGGTTCATAGCCGTATGAAGAGGACGATCAAAAGATTGCAGTAACGAAAGACTCGCTCCCCACGCAGGTCGTGCTTCCGAGATAATAATGTTCCTCACTGAAGAAGGATCAAATTCCCCAGCTAGTCGTAGCTTATCCAAAAGGACATTCTCCAGCAAAGTCGTTTATCCTCAACAGAATTGACGGTTCCGAGATTGTAGAATGTATTCAGACAGTGCATCTCAAGCAGAGTGGTTTAGTCTCAGAAGATTAATATTTCTAATGGGTGAGCTGTATTCAGGCAGTTTACCTTTCCCCGCAGGGTCATTTATTCTCCCCCAGTGGAGTCAGTTGATCTTCCCCAAGAGAATCATCCCATCCCTAGTGGAGTTCTCTTTTCAGCAAGTGTTTCTTTCCTCCCAGTGGAACTCGAAGATTAAGACGCTCCCCGGCAGAGTTGGTTGTGGGTCCCGACATTTATTTTGTCAGAGTACCGTGTGACACCCGGTTCACTCTCCAGCCGAAGTCCAATCATACCAGGCGCATCTGCTATTCTCCAGCAGAGTTATACTCCCCAGCAGGGTGTTACTTCGATGAGGTGCTTGGTTTAAGTTCCTAATTTCCCAGCTGAGTTGACTTCACTCTTCCAGCATTTATTTTGCTGGAATAATTCTGTAGTACCTGGCTATCCCCAGCAGGAGTCGGCAGTATCTTCGGCATTTATTTTGCTGAAGCGGTTTTCTGTATCCCAGCAGTTCGAGTCTGCATTTGCATCGGCATATAGTGTCATATTTGCATCCATCAAATAAACATGCGTAGCATTTCCATGACGAATGGAGCATCGCGTCATGTTCAAACATATGCATTTTGAAACATAAGCCAGGTTGGCTAACCGTTTGTTTCAAGTATTGTTATCTTGCAGGTGGAGAGAGCTCTTGCTCAAATGAATTACCAAACATTCGAGGTCCCGACGTGACACATTTAATGAAGTGTCAGCTTTGGCACTATTCCCCACAGAGTTATCATGATGAAGTTCTCTTTGTCTCCGAGCAGAGTTATTTGTGTAAATTTCTCTTGTTTTCCCCGCCAGAGTTAGTAGGCAAAATCTCTCCTTGTCCTCAAGCAGAGTTATTTGTCATCAAAGGGTTTCATGAATCAGAATTTCAGAGGCTGCCGCCGGTTATCAGAACAGGCGTCCGGTAGTTTGGTTTTCAAATATCCCCCAATGGAGTCCGCCCCAAAGTCGCTGTCACGTCAGTGCTAAGAAGTTTGTGGGTTGGGACCAATGGAGAAATGGGTCCTTACGTGGACAATCTATCCCTATATTGACAGGATTTCTTCGTGCTAGAGAAGTGGGTGTCCTAATGTGGACAGATTTGTTTCCCCAGGTCGATAAGGTGCGTTAGTCCTAACGTGGATAGATTTGGTTTCTCAGTATCGGTTGAATGTGAAGTCCTGACGTGGACAAGATTGATTACTCTTCGTGTTGGTGTCCTGACGTGGACCATTTATTTCCAGCAGGTATCTTTATTCGTAATGGTGAAAGGTGCGTCCTGACGTGGACAAGTTTATAGTTCTTCGAGATGATAAAAAACGCGAGTCCTGACGTGGACAAATTTATTCTTCTTCATGCTGGAAGAGTGTGTGTCCTGACGTGGATGAGTCTTTCCCCAGCGAGTCGAAGGTGCGCAAGTCCTGACGTGGACAGATTTATCTTACTTCGTGTTGACGCAGCATGAGTCCTGACGTGGACAAATTTTATTTCCTCAGCAAGTCAAGAGGTGAGTCCTGACGTGGACGAATCAAGACGAAACGTGAGTCCTGACGTGGACAAGTTTATTCCTTATGTGGAAAGATTGGAGTCCTTACGTGGACAAATCAAGAAGAAATGATTCCTTACGTGGAAAGAAGATGGCATTCCTTACGTGGAAAGTTTAGTCCTGACATGGACAGATTCAGAAAAGATTGATTCCTTACGTGGAAAGATGGTGATTCCTTACGTGGAAAGATTGATTCCTTACGTGGAAAGATGGTGATTCCTTACGTGGAAAGATTGATTCCTTACGTGGAAAGATGGTTTCCTTACGTGGAAAGATTGATTCCTTACGTGGAAAAAAGAGGTGTTCCTTACGTGGAAAGAAAATGAGAAAGGTGAGTCCTAATGTGGACGATGTATTACTGGCATGAAGAAGTTTAGTCCTGACGCGGACAGATCTAGAAGAAGGTTATTCCTGACGTGGAAAGAAGTTTATTCCTGACGTGGAAAGAAGTTTATTCCTGACGTGGAAAGAAGTTTATTCCTGACGTGGAAAGAAGTTTATTCCTAACGTGGAGGGGTGAGTCCTAACGTGGACGATGTATTCATAACCTAGAAAGCTAGTCCTAACGTGGACAGATCCAGACGAATTCTTAGTCCTAACGTGGACGATGTTATTCCTAACATGGAAGAGTTCATTCCTAACGTGGACGATTTATTTCTGATGAAATGCAGACGAATTATCCCCAGCGAGGTTGCCGAGATTTTTCCGGGTTGACGGCAGGTGGAGTCCTAACGTGGACAAGTTTAGTTGAGATTTCTTCGTGTTGACAAAACAGGAATCCTAACATGGACCAAACTCTATCTCTGTTATGATAGAATCTTTTTCAGGACGATGAAAATAATCCCCAGCACGAGATCAGTGGGTTGCTGTAAACGGATAGATCCAGTTGATGGATGTCGTTCCCCAAGCAGTGGTGTTGTTTATTTCTGCGGTTGGCAAATTTCCGGGTTCTTAGTATTCAACCGTCTCGTACCTCGAATGTTTGAAGGTCGTTCGCTCTTCACCCAATCGGGTCCAAGTCGCTTGAATAGGGGCAGTTGTTGCACCCTAAATTTTGCTCAACCTATTTCACTTGGTTTATGTTTCAATTACATTAGCATTTGCATATAGAGTCATGTACATAGTCTAATCATCTGCATGGCATAGCATAGCAAATCATCCAACAGGGACCAATCATTATTCTCATCTCTATGGGCCTATCAAGAGATTATTATTCTAATTCAATATCATTCAAGTCATCAGAAAGAATTTGAAAGCTGAGAAGTCAGTGGGTCAAGCAGTGAATCTACCTCCTATCTGAGGGTATCTGAGGATCATTAAAGAAGTTGTGAGCTGTGAATTGAGCTGAGCATGGAGGGTATGGAGACACCATAGAAGACTTAGAAAGTCATCTGGAGAAGGAGACAAGTCATTGATATGATCACAAGAGTTGCAGTTGAAGACAGTCAACTAGGGTTTCATCTGGGTCAACCTTGGGTCAACCCTAGTTCAAATGATTGATTTAAAAGGCATTAAGGTCTATTGGAGAGATGTGTGGTTCATCATTTGACATGTGGAGAAGGATATGGTGATGTGCCAAGAAGAAATCAATAGAAATCAAGGAGAAGAGGAGTTTCTAAATTAGGGTTTCTGTGTAAAATCCCCTGATTTAGGTCAAACTTCCAAGCAAGATAAGTCAAAATGCAAGCTCCAAATGGATCCTTGGCCAACATGAAACTTGTAGAGGATCTCAAGACCTTTAATTTTAGTGGTGGAAGACATCAAGGAGATTTATAGAACTCAAGTTATGGTCTTTGCAAGTTATAGGCCATCTGAGGTATCTGAAATTTTGTCTGTGAAAGTTACTTGTCTTCCAAGCAACTTTTACCCCTCAAGGAGATTTCAAATGAATTTTTGGTCAACATAAGAGTTGTTCCTCATTGTCTTATCTTTCTATAATGGTATGGTATGCCTTCATATTATTTGTGTAACTCTACTTATGGTCTTGGCAAGCAAAGGGTATTTTGGTCATCTGAGAATTACAGGTCATTTCAAGCCTATGCCCAAAACTCATACAAGGAAGCTTCAAATGAAAAACTTCACAACATCAAACTTGCTCCAAATGACATTTTGAGTCTAGAAAAGTGACCATGAAAGATTGTAAAGGCTCATAGCTCAAGATTTCAAAATTGGTGAATTTAATGAATGGAAAATGACCTAAAATTGAGATTTTTCATAATTTGGCCAAATGGGGTGAAATTATAGGTCATTTTGATTGGAAAAAATGTTTTAAGAACATTGGCAAAAGTGGATTTTTTAGTTTGGTTCAAGATTTAGAAGTTATGCATGGTTACTTACCAAGGAAGTTACATAATCCAAATCCAAGGGAAAGTGTGCATGGGAAGTTTCTCCAAGGTTCTAGGACTTTCTATTGTCATCTATATATTGCATTGAGTGGCTTCGTGCCATGTTTGGTGATTCATTATGCTCATAATACCAAGTTTTACATCATTCTTCCAATTTGCAAAATCACTTCAAACTCCATCAAATCTCTCTCAATTTCTACATTTCTTGATTTGATCATCATCAACATCTTTCATAGATCACAATTCACACAAGAACTTGGTTGAATTGAAGAGGAATCGTGCCATACAACTTCATCATCCAAGGAGAAAGAATTTGGTGATTGCAAGATTCAAGAACTTGGAGCAAGATCTATTGCATACAGAACTCATAATCAAGTTCACTGATCAAGTTCAGAGCATTGAAAGCATCAGATCCAAGGATTTCCATAGCTGTTTTCATCATTTACACCAGGTAAGTTTCCTCTTCGAATTGACTTAATTAGTTAGAATCATAGTGAATCATTAGGTTAGAATGGTTAGGCATAGTTAGGTGATTGATTTTGGTGAATTTGAGACCAATCCATGGAGGTTGCCATTGGAGTGCACAAGCTGTTAGGGTTTAGAATTCATGGTTTATGGCAAGATAATCATAGATGAATAGCTCATAATGATCAGTGAAAGGTGTAGATCATGCTAGGGTAAAGATTGGAAGAAATTGGAATGGTTGATGACAGGTGATAATGGTGGAGTCAACATCTTCCACCTATCGGGTTTGATTGTTAGTTGAGTTTTAGGAGAAATGGTTGGCATGGCTGTGTAGAGGGGAAGAAGTAGATCACTTTTGGTTTTTATAGCGTGTGATTTCATGGAAGATTGAGGGAGAACAGAGGAGTATAAGACGCGTGCATGGGGAAGAATTCTGGTTCTAGGGTTTGCCCGAGGTTGAAGATGAAGGAGGACCCTACGATTTGGGTGTTTGACTTGACTCAAATCCTGATCCAATGGCTGTGGTTTAAACTGAAAACGGAGGGAGATTCAAAAGGTGCTACGCACCGTTTCATTAAAAACCTCTCAGACTGGGCTTTGCAATCCTTGCTAATGCCACCCCCAAATGCAGGCCCAATCAGGATTATAACTAGTTTTATTGCTATTGACACCGTTTCTTGCTTTTTTTAATTTTTGTCATATTTTATGAATGCATTGGGCCCAGACGCGCTTGCTATGCGCGCCCCCCCAGTCTGGGCCCATTCTCTTATTTCAATTGGTTTTACTACTTGATGCACCCCTAAGCCAAATTAATTCCATTTTATTTCTTTCATTTTATTTTAATTCTTTGAAAATCCATAAAAAATTGGAAAACACATGATTTTAATTGGTTCTTTTTGCATATTGTTCATAATTTTGTTAAGAAAATTATCATATAAAAAATTTGGCATTTCATTTTATTTTCATATTTTTAGTATATTTTTCTTTTAATATGATTAAATAATGTTTAGTTTGATGCATGAATTTGGGGATTTTAGTTTGATTAAATGATTTTATATTTTTGATCCATTCTTTTTAGGTTGATTAGTATAGAATGTTAGCTTGTATATACAATTTAATTCACAATTTTAGGATTAATTTTTAGGTGATTTGTTTAGGTGTGAATAACATGATCAAAACTAGGATTTAGGAGATAGCATAGGTGTGAGAAATCATTTCCCTCAGGAGTTGTAGATTGAATCTTTGGGGCATGGGACTATAGGGATTATGGGTAGCTAATAGATCCCTTAGAAATTGCTAGGTTTCCCCTATTCAGCTATTACTATCAGTATACTGTCTGCATTTGTTTGACTGTGTGGTGTGCCCTCTCTAGGGTTATTTCATTTGTCTGTGTGGGGTATTGGGTTTGCTTGGGGATTGGGAGAGCTGAAGGCCTGTGATGGTGAAGTCCATTGGAGATCAAAGAGATTGAAGACCAACTTCCAGAGTTGATGAGGAGCATCCTTTGCTGGCAGCTGTTGAGGAGTATAGGATTTAGGAGCTAGGCAGAGCTTTAGAGTAGAAAGCTTGATTCACAAACATGGAAGGCCTTGTCTGCCTCCATTCTTTCTCTATGATTCAAAGTCTATTTCAAATATCCACCTCCTTCCTTTGGAAGGATCAGTGAATGTATTTGAAAGATAGAATTTTTGAGAGAAAATTGTTTGTATAATGTTAACAGTTAATGAGCCACCCTTGGTAGGCAGTTGACTGTTTAACATTCATTTCATCTTGTTGACTGATGTTCATCTTGGAGATTGAGACTTGAAGAAAAGCCATTGCAGACTGAAGACTGATGATGAAGACCTTGCTTGAAGGCTGTGGAGATGAAGACTGAGGCTTGCTTGAAGCCTGTAGCTGTTTGATGATGACTTGAAGTCAGATGTTGATGCAGAGCTGCTGTGGCTGTTTATTTTCTGTTGTTATTCATTTCTGATGTATTGATTGGTTTTCCCTGACTATATTGTTCGTTGTTTAACCTGCCAGGTTGAAAGTGAATCCTGTTCACTTTTGCCTATTGTTTTCTAGGTTCGAGGTCGAGTGGGACTCCCTTGCCTCGCTTGTATTGCTGCATCCATGCATTTTACTGCTTTACTGTACATTTGTTTTTGCTATTGTTTCTGCTTCCGTCTATTCCCTTAGGATTTCTGTTTCTCTCTGCGCAAGAGAGGAGCATGATAGACACTAGGTCTTAACCCATGCATGACAACATTAGGCTAGTTTGATTCCCTTTTCAACCTTAGGTTAGAGTTCTGTCTCTTCTTTCTCAAAACAAACAAAAAAACAAAATAAATATTTCAAACACAATAAAAGACACTTCTTTCGTAAAAGAATGTGAACTCATCAAAACGTCATTTTTGTTCGCTTGGACCAGTAATCAGAAAAGCCCTTTTTCAGAAGGAGATAAAAGCAATCAAAACAGACTGGTGTCGTACGTGGCCCGAACTACGTTTGCTCTGATCTTTCATGCTGTATGAAAGTACGTAGGCATATGATGCGATATCCTAGCGAGCAACCTTCCCCTCCTTTCCCGTAGGTAGGCGAACTACGTTGACTCTGATTTCTCGTTCTAGACGGGAATACGTAGGCATAAAGTGCGATACTTTGCCGAGTCATTTTCTTTTCTTTTAACCCTTGACCTGTAGAGTAGATAGAATAACAATCCATACCAGAAAACAAGCGTGGATCCCGTCGAGTACGACGGACGTGAGGGGTGCTAATACCTTCCCCTTGCGTAACCGACTCCTGAATCTAGGATTTGGTTGCGATGACCATTCCTTTCCCGTCTTTGCGGTAGGTTTACTCTAAGCATTTCCTTTCCCTCCTGTGGGATAAATAACGCACGGTGGCGACTCTTCTGTTCAGCCGGCGCCGATTTTCGCAGTAGCGACAGTGACAAATGAAGATTATCGAATCTTGATGGGGATCTGGACGTTCTGGCGATCTTGGAGCGTTGAAAACGAAGAAGATCAAGGAATCTGGAGACGGATGAACCGATGAAGAACCTTGAAGAAACTTCTGGAAATCCTCGCTGAAGTTTGAAGGATCTGGAGATCACGAAGACGACTTGAAGCTCCTATGATCTTAAACAAATCACGATCTGGAAAGCTTGATGAACATTGGATGAACTTTGATGAATTTCTTGAAGACTCACGGAGAAATCGATTAAGGTGCGATGAATATCACTGTGGATCTCTGGAGATGATGTTAAAAGGTCTTGAATGTTCTTGTGAAGAACGTGAAGATGACGAACACCATGATGAAGTTGGTTGCAGATCCGTTCGTGGATGCATGTGGATCTGGAGAAAGGATGAACATAAGTGCAGAACGATGAAGATCGTTTGATTCGTTTGATTTTTCTGGAAAAAACGTCTTGAACGAGATGAAGGCGCTTGAAGAAGAGGGTGGTGATCTGGGAATTCCTGGAGAAATTGATGGAGAAAAATGATGAAGCTGGCAAAAATGCAGTTTCCGGCGGGTGGTTAGGAAGTCCGGCGGGAGGTTACGGTGGCCGGTGGCAGTTGGAGTGGTCGCCGGTGAGTGGTTGAGGTGGCCGCCGGCAGTTGCATGCCGGCCGGTGAGGAGCTCCGGTGAGGTTGCAGGTGGTGCAGAGGGTGAGGGAGAGGAGGACGCGTGTGGCTGAGAGAGAAGGAGAGGGAGACACGTGTGGAAGAGAGAGGGTGAGTGGGTTGTGTGTTGGCAGTGCTGAGAGGGTGAGGTGGCTAAGAGAGAGAAGGCACGCGTGACACTGTATTTAAGGGACAATTGGCACGCGAAAATGGACCCTCTGACTGGGCTTTGGACTTGAATACTGGCCCACTGGATTCTGATTAAGGATAAACATGATTATCTGGACTAAACTCTAAGATTAACTCTAAAAACAAAACAAAATTAAAACTGAAAAAACCCTAATTAATCCTAAAACAAAAATTAATAATAAAATCCTAATTAACCTATTAAAAAAAACAGAAAAAAATATCTAGTATCTAAAAACTATTTTAAAAAAACTAATTAAATCTAAAACAAAATCAAATAAAATCTAACAAAATCTAAAACATTAATCCTATTTAAAAATCTATTCTATTAAATTTGAAAAAATCAATTAAAATCTAATAAAATCTAAAACATTAATCCTATTTAAAAATCTATTCTATTAAATTTGAAAAAATCAATTAAAATCTAATAAAATCTAAAAAACATTAAATCCTATTAAAAAAAATCTATTCTATTAAGAAAAGTAATATCTAGTTATATTTATTTAAAGAAAAAAAATTCTATTAAAAGAAAATCAATATCTAAAATTTTTAAAATCTATTAAATCTCTAAAGAAAAAGAATATTTGTTTAAAACTCTAAAAATTATTAAGAAAATATCTATTAAAATCTATTAAATCTCTAGAAACACCTATTTAAAATCTATTTTAAAAATTCTAGAAAAATCTACTTAAATCTATAGGAAAATATCTAAAAATCTATTAAATTCTATTAAACTCTATTAGAAAAATTCTAGAAAAATCTATTTAAATGCATTATAATTTAGAAAATAAAAGAGAGAATTCTAAAAATGCCAGGAAGCCGATTAAATCGATTAGAGGACAATTGCGCAACCATAGCGAAATCCGGGCACCGAGATGGCCTGAAAACACAGGGAACGAGCACCAATTCTCAAAAGACTTTTATTCCAACCGGCCTGTACTGCCTGAAACGCCAGGGGCTATAATCCCAATAAAATCGATCTGACTGAGAAAAATGCAATGCATGCCGTATGTAAATGCGAATGCAAAATGCGTCGAAACATAAACTAGGTATGGGAACCGGTTGGTCAAATTTTAGGGTGCAACAGCTGCCCCTATTCAAGCGGCTTGGACCTGAAGGTTTGAAGAGCGAACAACCTTCAAACATTCAAAGGTAGAAGACGGTTGAATACAAAATAAACCCGAAAATTTGCCAACCGCAGAAATAAACTGCGCACTTGCTTGGGGAACACCATCCAGAGAACTAAACCCAATTATTATGGCAACAAACTGATCGATCACCTGATAAAGAGATTTGACTTTAGCACCCAGTTACTTGTGTGACACCACAGATAACAAACCCGAAGGTTGGATCAACATGCACTTCATCACCTCCCATCATCTACTGATAGACAGGAAGAAATATAATCACATCGTTTAGAGATAGACAGCAAGACACCATCCCGAAGGAAAACAATAACCCATACTCACATCGTCTAATGAGACACGGAAAGACACCATCCCGAAGGAAAACAATAACCCATACTCACATCGTCTAATGATAGACGGAAAGACACCATCCCGAAGGAAAACAATAACCCATACTCACATCGTCTAATGATAGACGGAAAGACACCATCCCAAAGGAAAACAATATCCATACTCACATCGTCTAAAGATAGACGGAAAGACACCATCCTGAAGGAAAACAAAATCCATACTTACATCGTCTAATGATAGACGGAAAGACACCATCCCGAAGGAAAACATAATCCATACTCACATCGTCTAAAGATAGACGGAAAGACACCATCCCGAAAGAAAACAATATCCATACTCACATCGTCTAAAGATAGACGGAAAGACACCATCCCGAAGGAAAACAAAATCCATACTCACATCGTCTAATGATAGACGGAAAGACACCACCCCGAAGGAAAACAATATCCATACTCACATCGTCTAAAGATAGACGGAAAGACACCATCCCGAAGGAAAACAATATCCATACTCACATCGTCTAAAGATAGACGGAAAGACACCATCCCGAAGGAAAACAAGATCCATACTCACATTGTCTAATGATAGATGGAAAGACACCATCCCGAAGGAAAACAATATCCATACTCACATCGTCTAATGATAGACGGAAAGACACCATCCCGAAGGAAAACAATATCCATACTCACATCGTCTAAAGATAGACGGAAAGACACCATCCCGAAGGAAAATAACATCCATACTCACATCGTCTAATGATAGATGGAAATACACCATCCCGAAGGAAAACCATAACAATATACATACTCACATCGTCTTAAGATAGACGGAAAGACACCATCCCGAAGGAAAACCATAACAATATCCATACTCACATCGTCTAAAGTTAGACGGAAAGACACCATCCCGAAGGAAAATAATATCCATACTCACATCGTCTAAAGATAGACGGAAAGACACCATCCCGAAGGAAAACCATAACAATATCCATACTCACATCGTCTAAAGATAGACGGAAAGACACCATCCCGAAGGAAAACCGTTAGCGGAACGAGAACCATATGAACTTCAACACCACCCATCAAATTTCAGAATCCTTTCGTCTACAGGCATTGATGGAAAGAATAATATCCTCAAAGGGGCCACCTCATCAATAAGGATTGACAGGAAGAAAAACCACCTCCAAAGAGCCATGCCGTTGATAAGGATCAACAACTAGGAAAGCCAAACATTCTTCAAAGAGCCTCGACGTCAATAAGGATCGACGGTCAGGAAAACCTTTTTGAAATGTCATCTCGTCCAATAAACAGAAAGAACGCCAATATCTGAAAGATAGCCTTGAAACCTCCCAACGTCTAAAGATAGACGGAGAAAACTATATCCAAACTTACGACGTCTAATGATAGACGGAGAAGGCTCGCTGGGGGAAACACATCGTCAATATGAACTGACGGGAAGAGAAGTCTGTCAATATCATACGACTGATGAGTAGAGCATAACCGTTGTATAATCTGAGAATCGAATACCAAAGAGCTATCTGAATAAAGCTGCTGGATAAATGCCCCTGAACTGATTACAGAGTACTTCATGTTGCCACTGAAGGCTGATAGAAAAACTGGCTTATGCTTCGTATGCGTATGCGAATGCTTGAATTTTTCTATGGCGTAATGCTCCATATGGGATGGAAATGCTACGCATTTGAGGATGAAATGCAAGTATGATGCAAATATGATGATATATGCAAATGCAAATGCGGGCTCGGGTCGCTGGAGAAATTGGATACAGAAAACCACTTCAGCAAAATAAATGCTGAAGACCAAGCCAACTCCGCTGGGGATAACCAGGCATCACAGAATTATTCCAGCAAAATAAATGCTGGAAAGGTGGAGCCAACTCCGCTAGGGATAACCGAACGCGCCAAGCATGATTTGACTTCTGTCAGGGATAGCTTACCCGTGCCAATGAAAATTGGACTTGCACTGAGGAAAACAGACGGAGTCTTCCTGCGTACCCATGAATATTGAATTTTGAAATGATGTGCCACCACAAGTTGGGCCTCACAGTGATTGCCAATATGGATTGGGCTTCCTAAAAATTTCCAATAAGGATTGGGCTTTAGGCTATCCGTGATGGGTCATGTACGACTGACTCTGGAAAACGTCTTGTCTGAATTCACAGTTTCTGATTGAAGGGTCAATAGATGGTAACACGACTTCCCGACATTCGACTCACACTTGGAAATTAGCTGAATTTGCTCGAATAGCTCTGAGTAACTCTGATGACACGGAGAAAAACAATTCCTTCGCTTCTGGTATGCCCCAGCTTGTGGGACCTCTATGGGGATAGTCCTCAAAAGGAAATCTGAAAATCTGTACCCTGACGGTCTAATATGAAATGCCCCGGCATTCTGAACCTCAGAGATATACTTCAGACCAAATGCCCCTCAGGCAAGAAACAACTTCTGCGCTTCTTCTAGAGTGGCCTGCCCCTGTCTGCGATGACTTTGCCCCTGATTGGCTGATTCGGTATAGTGACTCTAGATACGAGAGATTTACCGAATCTCGACCTGATTGCCCCGGAATAACGACTTTGGATGGCTGACCTCACTGGGGATCCCTTGATAATATCTTGCCCCTGATCTCAGAACATTCGGGCATCCTGCATTCTATTCTGATCAGACTTTCCACTGTAGGAAACTTTCCTGCTGTCAAGCGCTTACTCGCAAGTAAAACAAGTTGTTCTGCATAAAAGATATATTAATGCAATACATATGACAGTTTTAACATCCAAGCTGTTCACTGGAAAAGGAAAACCAGTTTATGGCATATCATGCCCAAATCATCTATCAGAATATCAATATCAGTACCAACATGGTAAGAAGAACCCTTTTAGGAGTCAGCTTCGACGTGATCTTAATCGATGTATGCCTTCGAAACAGCCCTGCTTTAATTAGGACTTTTGAAGGTTGTAACGTGGTCAGGTTCACGGTTTTGAAAGAAAAGATAAAGGCTCAAAGTTTAATTTTAACCCACCCATTCTCCTTGATGTTCTCTGATCCTACGTTCAGCTAATTCGACCTTAGCGCTCACTTCTTAGAGATTGAAATATAGGAGTGATAGTTCACGAAACTATGAGCTTTTGGAGTGACAGCCACTCACTCTTTGTCTTTGACACTTGGGGTCACACGACTCGTATTTCATTTGAGGACTTTTCTTTTGTAATCCTTTTCATCTTTTCTTTCCCTAATTTTTGCCTGGACTGACTCTTTTGAGTTTCTTTTGATTTTCCAGTCCAGCGGGATGCCCTTATTTTTGCCTAAGTCGTTTGTTTTCAAGTTTTGACTTAGCGGGCCTTTGATTCTTTTTGCTTTCCGTTTTTTTTCGAACAAGTCGTGTGACACTGGTTGTCTGGCTCTTTGGGGAATAATGTGACTGTGTCACTCCTGACGCTTAACCACTATGGCTTTTTAGGCACGACCCATAGAGGTGTGATTGATCCTCGAACAGACACTCCTTTTGCAATTTGGACGCTCGGTCAAACTAGCTAACACCTACCCTGCCCCAGGTTGAGATTGAGGGCTTTTCGTTTTCAGAAAGAACTCCTACTACTAGGCTCAAGGGGGTTGTCAAAGGATTATCTTCCTTATGTCTCTGGTGTTTAGGGATTTGAAACAATGTCTGTACATCATCAGTAGGTTTTATTTCAAAGGCATACAATATCGGAAGCTTGCATGTCATTCATTTTCGTCATCCTCCCCGGATTCCGCTTAACCAAGCGTTGGATATCTGTAAAAATCAATTAGTTAACACAAATGGATTTAATCAAAACATGCATACTCATTTCATTATCATCAATTGAGTGAAAACAACAAGTTTTACAAACAAGATTGCAATTTAACAAGAAAGAAACTACAAACATAAAGAAATGACAAGATGAAACACAGGAAAACGTCAGCTTCCGAGGACCGGGCTTTCATATCTGACTTGCTGATGAACCAGCCATCTTCAAAGTTGCCTATTGAAACCATACTGCTTAAAACGGATGCCGGGTGAATTGCCTTTCTGACTTCATTGGGCTCTGTCTAGCACGCAGGTTTGACCGATAACGATAAGGCTGCTGACTCTGGAAAGGAGTTGACGTCTGTTGCGAAGACTGGACAGATTTTTGACTTTGATCAGTCGAACCACTTGGAGGTCGAGTCGGAATTATCAGGGACTCCTTTTGTTCAAGCGCTTTCATCCTCAGGCTTGGTCTAGGCAGCAACTGAGGACAGGGGGATTCTGACACCAATAATTGCAGAATATACTTCTGATCTACGGCAGCTTCGGGAACGTCCATCATTTTAGCACGAACTGGGGTAAGACCATTAGGTACAATTATGCCGCCCGGCGTGAGTTCAATAACTTTTGCGTCAATCAAGTCCTGAACGTTGTGCTTAAAAGCGTGACAACTTTCAACATCATGTCCGGGTGCCCCGGAATGAAATTCACACTGCTTACTAGTGTCATACCCATAAGGAAGCGTCGTTCCTGTGAGTTGGGCCAATGTTCTTTTTTCAACCAGCTTCAAACTCCATAAAGTCTGGAAGATCTTATCATACGTTGAAGGCGACGCCTCAAATACCCTCCTTGACCTTCGCTGAACCGGATGTATCTTTTGTTGTTGTTGTTGGTGTCGATCAACACGTCTTTTAAGCTCAGGTTCCACAGGCACGAGCTCCACAGGCACAGGTGGAACAAGCTCCTTCACTACGGCTTCAGATAGCTGATCATCCTCTTTCCTAATCACATTCTTGACTACTTCCATGATCAAGCTCATTTGGGTCTTCAGCTGATTATTTTCCTCTTTGAGTATCTTCTGGTCCAGACGCAACTCTTGCATGTCTTTCATCATCTGCCTTAGCTGGCTTCGGACTTCAATCAATTCAGCCTGATTCTGTTCCATATCTCTGAGGGAATTCCTGCAACAAACTGGAGATAGGAAATAAGACCCACGGTTCTGATGTACCTGTTATGTGAGAATGCAATGCAGAAATCAACACATATTCACGACAAGACAAATAAACCCCAAGCTATAAGCACGAAGATAAACACCTCACACCACTATGTAAAGCCAACAAGAGCAGCAAACAAGCACACCCAAGTACAAAATACAATGACCTCAGCCAACAAGCCTGGTGGTGGTCAGCAAACAACAATGCACGAAAGCTAAACAGATGCGACGCCCGGCGCAAAAACCTCTAGCAACTTCCTCCCTATTCAACTGAACTCTCATTTGGACATTCTTCCGACCATACACTTTCAGTGGAGTATTCCATAACATTGACTGACGAACCCACACAACTGGATGAAGGATAATCAATAATCCGAACAAAACCCTGAGGTGTGATAAAGATCTTGTTAGAGTCTAGCAGATTCTGAACTTGGCTTCTAAGCACCTTACAATCATCTGTCGAATGCCCCTGTACCCCAACATGGTACTCACAGCGGGCGCTGGCATCAGAACCTGAAGGATAAGGCGAGATCATTGGATTAGTCTCTTTCGGCACTATTAATCCACTTTCGACCAAATCTGGCAACAAATGACTGTACGACACCGGTAGCTGAGTAAACTGCCTTTCAGGCTTCCTTGGTCTTTGTCGGGCGTGATGACGCGGCTGACGATAATATGACTGCTGGTTTGAAGTGTCTGACAACTGAGCCTGAGACGCTAGAGATTCTGAGACAACATCGCTTCCTTCTTCCCACTCCTCTTGAGAACTGAGAACTGATTCATTCTTATCAACTGGGATACAAGGAGCCTCTCGAATCTTTCCATTCTTGAGTCCTCTCTCAACAAGCTCTCCCATTCTCATCAAGCCCTCAAAGCTTGTACAACTGAACATCATGTCATAATAACGGCCCTTCAGAATACCCAAAAAGAGGCTAACCATTTCTCTCTCCTGAATCAGTGGTTGAACGCGAGCAGCCAATTCTCTCCATCTTTGCACATACCCCCTAAAGGATTCATTCTCCGCACGAGATAATTCTTGCAAATGCACGCGAAAAGGAGCCATTTCTAGGTTGTAGTCGTACTGCTTCACGAAGGCATTGGCTAAGTCCGACCATGATTTAATACTATCACTCTTCAAGTGCAGGTACCAGTCCAAAGATGCTCCGATCAAACTATCTTGGAAACAGTGAATCATGAGCTTGTCATTGGTGATATGTGAAGTCATTCTTCTGCAGAACATAACCAAATGTAGCTTCGGACAGCTATCCCCTTTGTACTTCTCAAAATTGGGCATCTTGAACTTCGGAGGCAATACAAGACCTTGCACCAAACACATGCCCACAGCATTCAGATCAAGAGTATTCTTATTCACCAGGGCAGCAATCTGATCTTCCAACGTCTGAAGTCTTCTCATATACTCAGCAGTCCTTGAGTCCTGAATATTAACTTGTGGAACAACTCTTAGAGATGGAACAATTCTTGGAGAATCTGGCGTAGAGAAAGTGGAATTGTGACACTCGGCGTCATTGAAAGAATATGGACCTCTGACAGGGGTTTGCGCGGGCTGAGCAACATTGTTCATCTGAGTTCTTTGACCATTGTTTCCTCCTCCATTTATAGTTGTTATGGCTTCCATGACCTGACTCACCTGGTGCTTCAACAATTCAAACTCTGCCCGAGTAACAACCAAGTTCTGCTCTCCTGAAGCCATGATCTTCCCAGATGCTAACTCAGGTCTAATGCGAATGTCGGGAACTCAACTGACGAAGCGGATAAAAAACGGGTAAGCTCCCTGTTCCGGCTGAGGATGAATATGCAAAATTAAATGCAAATGCAAACAGTCATGCAAAATGCAGAATGCACACACAAGGGACCAAGTGTGCTATTGGGAAGCCCAATCCACCATACTGGTCTTAATCAGACCCATAACACTGCTCAAGCCTGGTTTCAACAAACCAAAACAATACTCCAACCTGGTCTCCAACAGACCCCATAACGCTGTCCTCAAATATCAACACCACTGAATCTCAATCAAGAAAACCGGTAATCTGGAGGTCAAGTTACCTGCATGCCCCAACCCCTCTCACAGGTAGGTGTCCTATCAACTGACACAAGGTATGGCATCCTATGCGGTCGTCGGCGTCACAGACTTTCGAGACTGATGATACGATACCCAGAAGGTGTGGTACCATCCTGTCCCGAAGAGGCCTCACTTAGCCAACTTCCAAATGATCGGTCCCCAGAGTCGACAATCCAACTAACCAGCAACCCCCTCAACCCAAAGGGTTGAAAAAGAAGCCAACCAGAAGAACCTCGTCTGAGCGTGGATTTCATGAGACACTAGTGCCTGCAAAGCAAGCACACGCCCATTAATTTCCACTCTAATTCTAGGTGCACTAAAGCCCAGGTCCGGCTTATCTCTCAATCATAGAACCCCCTCATACCCATAGGAATAATGACAATAATATAATGCTGAAATTAAATGACTGAAAAGTAAATCCATACAAAACCCACGACGGGAAAACAAGCGCTAGGATTGACTCGCGTAGGGAACCGTTGGTTTACTTTCCCCAGCAGAGTCGCCATCTGTCGCTACTGCGAAAATCGGCGCCGGCTGAACAGAAGAGTCGCCACCGTGCGTTATTTATCCCAAAGGAGGGAAAGGAAACGCTCGAAGTAAACCTACCGCAAAGACGGGAAAGGAATGGTCATCGCAACCAAATCCTGGATTCAGGAGTCGGTTACGCAAGGGGAAGGTATTAGCACCCCTCACGTCTGTCGTACTCGACGGGATCCACGCTTGTTTTCTAGTACAGATTGTTATTTTATCTACTCTACAGGTCTGGGGTTAAAAGAAAAGAAAACGACTCGGCAAAGTATCGCACTTTATGCCTACGTATTCCCGTCTGGAACGAGAAATCAGAGTCAACGTAGTTCGCCTACCTACGGGAAAGGAGGGGAAGGTTGCTCGCTAGGATATCACATCATATGCCTACGTACTTTCATACAGCATGAAAGATCAGAGCAAACGTAGTTCGGGCCGCGGAAGACACAGATTTGTCTGACTGTTTTTTATCTTTCTGAAAAAGGTTTTCCCCTGATTACGGGTCCAAGCGGACAAAAATGACACCTTTGATTGGTTTCCAGTCTTTTACGCAAGAACTGTCTTTTATTGATGTTTAACCTCTTATTGTATTTTTTTGATTATTTTGAGATAGAAGAGAAAGAACTCTAAAACCTAGGGTTAAAAGGGGAATCAAAACTACCCTAATGTTGGCATGCATGGATTAACACCTAATGTCTGTCATATTTCTCTCTTGCGCAAAGAGAAAGAGAGATCCTAGGGGATAAATGGAAAAGAAATAGCAAATATACAGTAAAGCAGTAAAATGCATGAGATGCAGCAATACAAGCGAGGCAAGGGAGTCCCACTCAACCTCGAACCTGAAAAACAATAGGCAAAGTGAAACGGCTTCACTTCAAACCTAAGGGGAAAATTAACAAACAATACAGCAAAGAAAATAAAACCCCAAAACCAGCTCTGACAGCCCACCAGCTCCTACAGCAGCAGCTCTGAAAAACATCAAACTCTGACAGTTGATAAACAACAATCTTCCAATGAACCCCTCAGATCAAACTCCAATGATACCCAAGCTAAAACAAGCTTCCATCTCCAAGAAATCACCAAGCTCAAGCAAGCACAGAATCTTAACCAATTGACAGCATCAGACAACAGATAGCTCCAAACAGCAGTAAACCCTAGCTTCAACAGCTGCACAGTTTTGACATGAATAATCTTCATCTTTGTCAATCTTTGATCTTCATCTCTATCTTCAATGGCTTCTTTCTTCAAGGCAAGCTCTCCTAGATAATAGTCACTTAACAAGATGAGTTGAATGTTAAACAGTTCATTGACTACCAAAGGAAGCCTACAAACAGTTTAACATTATAGAAGAGTGGTTCTCTCAAAGTTATACCTCTAAGGTAAGGCCACTTATCCTTCCAAAGGAGGGAGGTGAATACCATAGAGGGACTTTATGTCATAGAGAGGAATGGAAGCACAGGAAGCTATCCATGTTTGTACAAAAAAATTCAGTCTATTCTAAGGCTCTGCTTATTCCTATTATTTCCTATGTCTTCAATCAACTCCAAGCACAAACAATCTTCAAGCTTCAACATTTTATTATCCTCTTCAATCTTCTCCTTTGATGTCTTCATGCTCCATAAACTCAAACCAAGCCCCATACCCCAAATAAAAGCCCAAAAGCCCAAGCAAACAACTATAAACCCCAAGTGGGAACACCAAACAAACACTCCATTTGTAAAATATACTAAAAATAGTACTATAGTATTTAAAATTCTAAGATTAATTCTAAGGGGATTTCTACATATACCCTACATAACCTATATGTCCCAGAACCTAATTCATGCTAAAAACCCCAAAATAAAATGTTATAATGCACCTATGTTGAGTTTAAACCCTACTACTATCACCCTAATGTTGATGGTTCAAAACTAAATAAGATTAAATCACAAAAATATGAGATAAATCTCTAAGGGAACCTAATACTCTAATCTAACCATATGAAAAAGAATCACAACAAAATATGAAAGGAAATGGTTAAACAAAATTCAACAAAATGGATATACAAACTATAATGCAATAAAAACAACTAAATGTGGAAATTCACCAAAAATAGAAAAGATGATTAAAATTATACTTTTATTTTTTGATAATTTTCTTGAGACAATTATTAAAATGAGAGAAAAAATCCCATGTCAAAATGATTATTTTTGAATTTATTATGATTTTTCAAAGATGCTAAATGAAATGAAACAAATAAAATGAAAAATGAAAAATTCATGTGACAAATAGCAATTAAACACCACGTAAAAATGCTAATGGGCCAGGGAGGGGGTGTTGAAAGCATTACGCGCCCTAAGCCCATTGAAAGTTCAGAAAAACCTAAAGCAAGGAAAAGAAAAAGAAAGAAAAAACTGGGGGAGGGTGCGAATAACAAGTATTCGCCTTGTTATTCATGCTTGGGCCCCAAACGGGGGTGCGGATAGCAAATCCCCCTGGGCCCAAAACGCAAAACACAAGGGGAGAGGGGGTTCAATGAGAAATGGGGGGTATGAATCAACAACTGTCACTATGCCAAAAATGGCCTTTAGCAGCGCTTTTTTTGACCTTTAGCAGCGCTTTAAAGCGCTGCTAAAGGTAAAGGCAGCGTTTTTTTTTGTCGAAAAAGCGCTGCTAAAGGCATTCCTTTTAGCAGCGCTTTTTTACCCCTTTAGTAGTGCTTTCAAAGCGCTGCCTATTCTCCCTCCCCCTCCCCCCCTGTAGCAGCGCTTTATGAAAGCGCTTTTGTAGACCACCCTTTAGCAGCGCTTTTTTAAAGCGCTTTCTTAGACCCCTCCTTTCCTAACCTATAGCAGCGCTTTTTTATGCCTATTTTTCTCCCTTTAGCAGCGCTTTCTTGTAAAAGTGTTGTCTATACTTCACGTTTTTTAAAATTTTTTTTTTGAAAAATCACATTTTTTATATATTTTTAGACAAACCTGCTTATAACAATTAAATTCCCTGCTTATAATTCAGGCCTTAAATATAACTTGGCCTTTAAACATTGTAATTCAACACTTGGCCTTTAATTCAACACGATATAACTAAACATTGTACATTATACAATAACACTTTGCAATTTACACATAATTAACTCAAGTATAATTTACACATAATTTAAACATTGTACATTATACAATATACAATATACAATATACAATATACAATTTACAGATAATTACAAATCCAATATACATTATAGAATTCTTAACTCAATCATAAATTGACACCATTCTTCCTTAATTTCTTCCAATTTTACTTTCGAGTACGTAGCGCATTTGAATTCATCAAAATACTACATAATATAACAGAACAAGCACGATTTAATACTAATTACTCAGATGAAATATTAGTTAATTATCAAAATGAATCATATAACTCATGAATTGATCCATACCATGATTGGAATCTCTAATTGACCAGAAAGAATGATTTCCTTCATAAAGTGCAGTACAAAATATCCGCAGTCAATCCCACCACGCTGACGAGGACACTGTATTAGGAAAAAAGCGAACGAACATTTATCAGGATATATAGTTTAAATAGTTTTATAAGTAGAACCATTATAACAGTCAAACATGGGAAAATATACCTCCACTCTGATCCAGTTGATGTTGCTAGCCCTGCTTTTTGGCACTGTTGCATCTCTCTGTGCTCTGTATATTTGTATAACTCTAACATAATATAAACACATATTTAGAACAATGTCACATAATAAATAAACATATATAATTATTCAGAACACTATACATCATCACTTACGTATCAACCATGTTCTTCAGATTTTCATATTTGTTTGTATCGTCATCCAATGAATCTATATAATACACTATTTCTTTAATCGGATTAATTGCGACCAACAACCAGTGACCACTATAAAATAAGACAACAGTTTAGACGGAAATGTTATATAATATGGAAAAAATCGAACAATTATAATAAATGAATTTAGAATAAAAACTAACCCATGGCTAGTATTATATGGCAACATAAACAACTTCTCCGTATTCGCACCCATAAATCTCTGGACTGTGTACTCTTTGACTGCTTCTGGTGTCTGGTCTATTGTCCGTGAGTTGACACTGCTAGCAGATAAGAATTCGAATACTGAAGTCAAATCAGCAGGGACCAACAACTTGTCATACAAGCGACTAAAAAAAATATAATCAACATTAGATTATTCAGTTAAACGAGCGAATTTTAAAATGTTCAATTATCTAATTAAAATGGATCGAAGTACCTGATGTAGGAATGCATAACCCCGACGCCCAATTCTAAATGTTTGAAAACCTGGTCAAAATCTTCCTTAGCAAGTGTTTCGGAATATTCAAAACCGAAAATACCTTGATCCATATGTATTAGACGGATGCCGCCCTCAGGCACGTCTGTTGTCCCTACATATGTTTGAAGGCACGACCTAAATTGAGGAACAAATGCTCTTTTTGTCTCGACCTTTTTTTTGGGCACCTTGGAAGTTTCAGGCATGTTTCCCTTGCTGACTTGTTGCGACTGCTGATCAAGAACCTAAAAGTCATATATAAGTTCAGTAAATAATTTATAATAAAATAATCACTTAAACTGTAGTACTAGTACCTGTAACTTTGATGCAGCTGAATCGGTATCCCGCACAATAATTTTATCATCTTTTGTTTTGGATTTTGTGGGAGTCTAAGATCATCATGTCAATAAGAAAGTGTAAGTGTCAGAATAACTTTCATGTATGGGTAATAAAACATTGGAATATTACAAGGTTCAGCCTACCTCATCATCTATGAAAATGAGATTCGCCGGCCATGCTACATAAGCTCCTATCGCGTCTCCCACCACTGTTGCGTCTGATACATCGTCTGGTCTAGGCAACAACGCCCCCCCTCTAATGCAATATCAACAGATACTTTCAAAAATCCAGCAGGGAGGGGTTTATGGTGAAGTAAGTCTCCCAGGGTGTTATGCACCTTTCCCTTGCCAACCATGCGATAAGTCGGCGATGATAAATATAGTCGACAAGGTGAAATGCCCTAAACAAATAATGATCAGTTAATGTGTCAATTAAGAAAAATGTGCTAAATTAATTTCAATGTAATATATACAATTACCTCTGGAAGCTTCTGCGGACAACCGATACTATCTTTGTCACTAGTAGCTTTACCGGCCTCTGGAGCGCGCCTTTCGGACATGTATCTCTCCTTATCCTTCTGTAATTCACAAATTTGAGCTTTCATTTCCTCCAAAGTAGCCATCACTTTTTATTGGTTGTATTTTTTTTCCTTGGCTGCTTATACAGTTTGGATGGAGTGACACCAAATCCCTTGCCCCTCACACGCCCAGAGTACTCAGGAATATTCAACACCCGACTCAATAAACTCCTGCAATCATCGTCTTCAGCAGGAGTTATAGTCTGGGATAGGGACTCCTGAAATATAGATAAAAGCTTATTTAAATATTTTATACACTTTGTTCAAACACTTTGTTCAAAAACTAATGTTGTACTTACACGTTGTTCAAACACTTGTTGAACTTCTTCTTGGACGGCTCCATCTCTTCCCACCCGGGCAGCCTTCCATACGACATGGTCCGGAAGAGATGTCGCATCACTTTTCTCCTCTTCCAACTACGCATTAAGACGAACAATAAAGCATATATTATATCCTATTATGTATACTTACTATTTTTTGTAAATAGATCATATTAAAGCATATATATGCACTTACTAATTTTTGTTCTAAGCGTGCATATCCCAAACGCCCCTTTCTATATGGATACGCAGGGTTTGATGCCCGTTCCCGATTTACGCCACTCTTAACCTGAAAAAACAAGTTTAAGTCATATCAGTTTGTTTGTGGAATAGGTATATATACTATACATTGTTCATGATAAGTTGTACTTACTTCAAATTCTTTGGTTCTTCGCTTCGTAACAAATGTCTCCCATTCTGCATCCGAAACCAAATCAGCGTACTTCGCTGGACGCTCTGACTCTACAAAGTTGCCATCATAATCTTTAAGAAATTTGTAGGTTAAAAACGCTCTAAATCCCCTCAAGCGTTTTCCGGCCAACTGAATACAATATTTTCTCCTAGAATCCTCAATATTAAAAGATCTCTGCAAACAAATACACATACATATAACATGTTAGTATAATTAATTTAAAGATGTAATTGTCAACATAATTAAAAATGATCAAATCTCATACTTGAATCTCGGTCCAAATTTTATCCTTAGCCGCTTCTAATGCAGGAATTCTCCAGTTATCGCAAGTAATCGGAACTTGTGAACATACAACTGCTCCAATATAACTTGTCAGCAGCGCACCATTAGGCTCAACCAACTGATCTCTTTCATTCCAATGGACATCGTACTTTACACCTCTATCTCTCGCACGGATGATTCTTTTCATTATCGTTATGCCTCTTTTAATTTCGCCTTCAACGTCTTTGGGTGTTTCTTTTCCATCATGTGATGTTTCCTCGTTGCTGGCCATAATATACCTGTAATTCAGAATAACAACAACAACAACAAATATCAACAACAATAACAACAAATGTCATATTAAACAACAACAACAAACCATCTATATCAAATATAAACTATATCTCATATTTATAATCAACAACAACAACAAATATCATATTAAACAACAACAACAACAACAACAATCTATATCAAATATACACTATATCTCATATTTCATATCAACAACAACAACAAATATCATATTAAACAACAACAACAACAATATATATCAAATATATATATCTCATATTTTACATCAACAACAACAACAAATATCATATTAAACAACAACAGCAACAATATATATCAAATATATATATCTCATATTTTACATCAACAACAACATCAAATATCATATTAAACAACAACAACAACAATATATATCAAATATATATATCTCATATTTTACATCAACAACAACAACAAATATCATATTAAACAACAACAACCACGATCTATATCAAGTATCATATATCAACAACACTAAAAACATCAAATATCATATATCAAATATCATATATTAAACTATATATATATATATATATATATATATATATATATATATATATATATATATATCAACAACAACAACAAAAACAATCAGAACAACAACAACAACAACAAATAACACAACAACAACAACAAAAAAAACTCAAATATCTCATATTTTACATCAACTACAACAACAATATCATATATATCTCATATATCATATTAACACAACAACAAATAACACAACAACAACAAAAACCATCAGAACAACAACAACAACAACAAATAACACAAAACCTTCAATATCATATTTTACACTAAACCTTCAATAACTCAAATAACACAAAACCTTCAATAAAAACAACAACAGCAACAATATAAAACCATCTACTATGTTCAAATACCATCTATATAAAACCATCTATATCATCAGAACAACAATGGTGAAAAGATAAAAAAAACAAGAAAAGCAGAGTAAAGCTTCACGTACCGTAACAATGGTGGACCGACAATGCAGACGGATGGATGAACTCAAAAACGGACGGTGAACGGTCGGTGATGGTCGGAAGGATGATCGAACGGAAGAAGTTGATGGTCGGACGATGAACAGTGGTTCGTTCGTTCATTTTCGTTCGCCATAGAAATAAGAAATGTGTTGCGTGACTGTTCTGATTCTATTAAAATTCTGGAGGGTATTTTAAAATTATAATATGAATACCTATAGCAGCGCTTTTAAAGGCCTTTAGCAGCGCTTTTAAAAGCGCTTTCATAGGGTGCCTTATCAATTCCATATAGCAGCGCTTTATATAAAAAGCGCTTTCTAAGGGTCCCCTTTAGCAGCGCTTTTGAAAAGCGCTTTCTTAGGCCCCCCCTTTAGCAACGCTTTTTAAAAGCGCTTTCTTAGGCCCATCATTTAGTAGCGCTTTTTTAAAAGCGCTGTCTTTGGTAGGCGCTTTTTTTCTTTTTTTTTTACTGGCCCTTTAGCAGCGCTTTTGTATAAAGCGCTGTCTTTCGATGCGCTGCTAAAAGTGATTTCTGGCGTAGTGTGTGCAAATGGGCCTAAGCCCGAGTCGATCCAACCCATCCTCAGCATTAGCAAAACCAAAACCCTAACCCTACTATCACTCTCCCTCACATGGCTACTGTTCATCACTCTCAGAAAAACCGTAAACGGCGCTCCCTCCACGCCCTCTCCATTCCCCGTCCTCACAACCACTCTGAAACACCCTAATCAAACCCTCACCTTGACAAAACCTGCTCATCGAGACCTATCTCCAACTACCTTTCAGTCCCTCAGTTCATACAAAACAAGATCACCTAGTTCTACCGCTAACACCAACCAAACTAACAAGTTCAAAGCAAATTCGAAGGGAACCTGGAGATGTGACGGCAACGATGTTGATTTCTGGGCGTGACAAATGAAGATTATCGAATCTTGATGGCGATCTGGACGTTCTGGCGATCTTGGAGCGTTGAAAACGAAGGAGATCAAGGAATCTGGAGATGGATGAACCGATGAAGAACCTTGAAGAAACTTCTGGAAATCCTCACTGAAGTTTGAAGGATCTGGAGATCACGAAGACGACTTGAAGCTCCTATGATCTTAAAAAAATCACGATCTGGAAAGCTTGATGAACATTGGATGAACTTTGATGAATTTCTTGAAGATTCACGGAGAAATCGATTAAGGCGCGATGAATATCACTGTGGATCTCTGGAGATGATGTTAAAAGGTCTTGAATGTTCTTGTGAAGAACGTGAAGATGACGAACACCATGATGAAGTTGGTTGAAGATCCGTTCGTGGATGCATGTGGATCTGGAGAAAGGATGAACATAAGTGCAGAACGATGAAGATCATTTGATTCGTTTGATTATTCTGGAAAAAACGTCTTGAACGGGATGAAGGCGCTTGAAGAAGAGGGTGGTGATCTGGGAATTCCTGGAGAAATTGATGGAGAAAAATGATGAAGCTGGCAAAACTGCAGTTTCCGGCGAGTGGTTAGGAAGTCCGGCGGGAGGTTACGGTGGTCGGTGGCAGTTGGAGTGGTCGTCGGTGAGTGGTTGAGGTGGCCGCCGGCAGTTGCATGCTGAACGATGAGGAGCTCCGGTAAGGTTGCAGGTGGCGCAGAGGGTGAGGGAGAGGAGGACGCGTGTGGCTGAGAGAGAAGGAGAGGGAGACACGTGTGGAAGAGAGAGGGTGAGTGGGTTGTGTGTTGGCAGTGCTGAGAGGGTGAGGTGGCTAAGAGAGAGAAGGCACGCGTGGCACTGTATTTAAGGGACAAGTGGCACGCGAAAATGGACCCTCTGACTGGCCTTTGGACTTGGATACTGGCCCACTGGATTCTGATTAAGGATAAACATGATTATCTGGACTAAACTCAAAGATTAACTCTAAAAACAAAACAAAATTAAAACTGAAAAAACCCTAATTAATCCTAAAACGAAAATTAATAATAAAATCCTAATTAACCTATTAAAAAAAACAAAAAAATATCTAGTATCTAAAAACTATTTTAGAAAAAATTAATTAAATCTAAAAGAAATCAAATAAAATCTAACAAAATCTAAAACATTAATCCTATTTAAAAATCTATTCTATTAAATTTGAAAAAATCAATTAAAATCTAATAAAATCTAAAACATTAATCCTATTTAAAAATCTATTCTATTAAATTTGAAAAAATCAATTAAAATCTAATAAAATCTAAAACATTAATCCTATTTAAAAATCTATTCTATTAAATTTGAAAAAATCAATTAAAATCTAATAAAATCTAAAAAACATTAAATCCTATTAAAAAAAAATCTATTCTATTAAGAAAAGTAATATCTAGTTATATTTATTTAAATAAAAAAAATTCTATTAAAAGAAAATCAATATCTAAAATTTTTAAAATCTATTAAATCTCTAAAGAAAAAGAATACTTGTTTAAAACTTTAAAAATTATTAAGAAAATATCTATTAAAATCTATTAAATCTCTAGAAACACCTATTTAAAATCTATTTTAAAAATTCTAGAAAAATCTACTTAAATCTATAGAAAAATATCTAAAAATCTATTAAATTCTATTAAACTCTATTAGAAAAATTCTAGAAAAATCTATTTAAATGCATTAAAATTTAGAAAATAAAAGAGATAATTCTAAAAATGCCAGGAAGTCGATTAAATCGATTAGAGGACAATTGCGCAACCATAGCGAAATCCGGGCACCGAGATGGCCTGAAAACACAAGGAATGAGCACCAATTCTCAAAAGACTTTTATTCCAACCGGCATGTACTGCCTGAAACGCCAGGGGCTATAATCCCAATAAAATTGATCTGACTGAGAAAAATGCAATGCATGCCGTATGCAAATGCGAATGCAAAATGCGTCGAAATATAAATCAGGTATGGGAACCGGTTGGTTAAATTTTAGGGTGCAACACAAGGCAGAAGGAAAGCCTATTCCTGCAGATATTATAAAGAGAGCAAGGCAACCATTGCCTGTTGTAGTAGAAGAGACACCAAGAAAAAGGACTCAATCATAAGTAGAAGTTGCACCTGTTCAGAAGAAGCCCAAGGTTGCTGAGAAGCCACAGAAGCTGCTAAAGAGGAAAGAATCTGGAGACACTCCTTCTATTACTGCTAAACGCATCAAAATTAAAGGTACAAAATCTTCTGTATCTTCTGCAAATACTATTGTTATAAATGATTCAACTGTTAAGTCTATTCCAAAACCACCCTCTACACAAAATCAATCTGTTACCGCTCCACCTCATGTTTCTGTTCCATCCCCACAAAAATCATCTAATCCTATTTCAACCTCACCTGTAAAATAATCCTCTGTACCAAAACCAACAACAACAAAACCACAAACTCAGACTCCACAAATACCAACAAAACCATCTGTACCACAAAAATCACAACAAACACAACAATCAGAAAAACAACCCACAGAACAACAACAACCAGAAAAACCATCTGCACAACAAAAACCATCTGAACAACTCAAAGAAAAGCCATCTGAACAACAACAACACCCACAAGAAAACCAACCACAAAAACAATCTGAACCTCAAAAACCATTTGAACCTCAAACACAACAACAAGAGAAACAACCTCGGTCAGAAAATCCACCATCCAACACATCTGAACCCAATGCATCTGTACCAGTTACCTCTGAACCAATCACATCAAAACCACCTACATTTGAACCCTCTTCAAAACCTTTTGAAAATCCTTCAGAATCAACCAACCCATCTGGAACCAACATCCCTGAGACAGAAGTTCTAGATGTTACACCACTGAAAACTGTCTTTCAAGTGTTCTCTACTTCTTGCACACCAACCACATCATCCAATTCCTCAGAATCTGACATTCACCCAGATTTTCTGATATCCCCCTCTCACAGAGATTCTGAGGTAAACCAACCAGAACCCCCTGTATCTTCTAAAGTTCTTATTCCAGATCCTACTCCCACACCTACACCATCATCTGAAATCCTCATTCCAAATCCTATCCCAACGTCTACTCCAAGACCATATGTACCTTTTGCCTTGTGCGCACAATTTTCATCTTATCTTCACAACCTTTCCTATGGTTTCAAACTCAAAGATTTCTATGACAGAGTTGAACCATCTGACCCTATCACTCCTTTAAAACCTAAACTTACAATCACTGTACCATCTGTGCTTCTAACCTATATTCAATCTATGTCAGAAGTAGGTTCATTAGCTACAATATCATACTCTGCAAAATCTGCAAAAGCTGTTACTTCAGCTATACCTGTTTCATCTGATAAATCTGTTGCTTCTGATGAACCTGCAAAATCTGCTTTCCAACCTTACTCTAATAAACCCTTTGATGTGGTTTCCTATCACACCAAAGCAAAACCCAATCTGTTGAATGCCTTAAACAGATCAAAACCTATCACATCCCCTGAAATTCCTTTCATACCATACTACCCTCCTCCTCTGATCTCCATTTAGAAATCCTTATTTCCACCTACTCCCCAACCAAAGCCAATTACCTTGGAGACTCTGTTACACCCCAGACCTAGACTAAACATTGATAATTTATTTACATGTTTTTTTGCAAGAAATACATATGTATTTAGGTACTGTATAGAGGAAGTGTTTAGCAACAACGGATGCAACAGAATCTGATGTCATCTGGAATGGATTCATCAACAGATTCAACACTGTAGCATCAAATCTAAAGAACATATGTTCTGATGATGTGAAGCTCAGATTTGCTGAAGCTGCAAGAAGTTTGTTTTGGACTGTCAAGAGATCTGGACCATTACTTCTTGCAGATGCTCCTCCATCATCAGAAGAAACTATTGAATCTGCATCTGAAGACAACCCTTTGGCCATGACTCTGGTAGAACTTCCTTCTGGCTCTAATGCTCCAAGATCTAAATACCCTATGGAAATCGACTCTGTTCAAGCTCCAGAAAATGTTCAACCTTCTTCATCTGAGATTAAGAAAGAACATCCAGATTTTGAGGATAAAATTGCTGCTCTGGAAGCTGGTCAACCAGAAATCAAGTCTTGGATGGCCAAACAGGATAAGAAGTCTGAAGACATGACTCAGTGGATGTCTCAACAGGATCAGAAGAATGAAACAATGGCTAAGTGGATGTCAAAACAAGAACAGTCCTCTTCTGAGATCACGAATCTGTTGAAGATGCTTTTGTCAAAACACTCTTAGTTTTTCATTTTTTTCTTTTTGATGTTTTTGCATCTGATGTTTGCTTTTGTATTTTGAATATCTTCTGATGCATGTACTCTTGCTCTGAACTGAATTGAATGAATGTTTCAAAGTTTTCTTCACATGATTTATCTCATTTACTGTTTCCTTTTATTTGTTTTTTTTTAAGTTTTTACTTTTTGCTTATGACAAAAAAGGGGGAGAAAATATAGATCTGAACTGTTTAATTAAACTTCACCAGAATGAAACTTCAGACATATCTATTTTATCTAACATTAAATCTGAGTATTTCAGAACATTTGATAAGTACACTCTGTAAAAGAAACTCTGAGACTCTCAGATCATTTAACAATTATCAAACTCTGACTCTGAAATTTGCAAGACACTCTGACTCTCAAATGTTAAAAGAACAATCAAGATCTAACTCTGAAAATTAATCAAGACAAAAGGGAAGTTTCTATTCCTTATTTGTATTTAATTCAGGGGGAGATTCTTCATCTCAGGGGGAGTTATAATTATTATATTTTCAATTAAACAAAATTTCTGATGTTTTTGTCATCATTAAAAAGGGGGAGATTGTTAGAACACAAATTGGTTCTTATAATATCTCTATGTTTTGATGATAACTATTATGAAATTTTGTAATTAAGAATTATATACTCTAAAATTTGCTTGAGAGTTTTTACTGCAGATAGTAAAGGAATTAACACTCCAGAAGCAAATCAGAATTGAACATAAGAAATTTGCTAGACTCTGAAGCGCCAGATGCATCCATTAGAAGATTCTGATTGCTGCCAGCAGAAGATCCTGAGCGTAGCCTCCAGAAGATTCTGAAGCAGAAGCTCCAGAAGGATCTGAAGCAGAGGCTCCAGAAGAATCTGAAGCAAGTCAGAAGCATCTGAACCAAAGAAGAATTATGTATGAAGAGTTTTCAAAGCATAGTTACTACAGAAGATTCTGAAAGTACTAAAGCTGCCAGTACTGAGGATCTGACTCAAATATGCTCTAATCTTAAACACGCTAAAAGCACACCTGCTGCAGAAGACTCTGATTCAGCAAAACTCTGATCAACATCAGAAGGCTCTGATCAAATTAGACTCTGATGAAATTTGCTGAAAATTGAAGAAGATTTATTTAAAGATTATATCCGTTGGAATGATCCAAACGACTCTTTCCTTATTTATGCTAGACACAAGAACACAGACAAAAAGGATTTATCTGTGCTTTCTTCCTCTAGGAAAGGACACTTGATGTGAAGACAAAAAGGCTCAGACCTTTTGGGCACTCTTCTCAACGTGAAGCTCACCTTGGATCAGCTGCCTATAAAAGCAAGTCTTCACCCATCTTCTTCAGTTGACGTTTTATCCAAAAGAAATCAATATTCAAAGCTCTCATACTATTCATATTCTTTCAAGAATTAATTTCTTTGTTCTTAATATTTAAGTGAAAAATCACAGTTGTGATAAAGCTTTCTATAAGCAATTTAAACACTTGTATTTGTATTACATTTGATTGTAAACCTTAAGAAGATCCAGTTAGGATCAGTAGTTCTTGAGAAGACTTTGAACAGTTGTTCTCAGTGCTTACTATTGTAATCAGTTGATTAAATAGTGGATTAAGTCCTTGATTGAGAAAGGCAAATCACTCTAGGAAGGGTGGACTGGAGTAGTTGAGTTCAACGAACCAGGATAAAAAATACTTGAGTTTTTATTTCTAAGTTTTAATCTTCATACTTATTCAACCCCCCCTTCTAAGTATTTTCTCACCTTCAGACGCATGCTGTAAACATTCAAAATTATCAAAAAAATGTACAGTATGCGTCGACGCATGCCGGGGCTATGGTCGACGGCTCGCGTAAAAACCCAAAATTTTTCTCTTTTGAAAACCGTTCCAAGTTTCCATTCCTCTACATTTAATGTGCATTCAACTTTTGTGATGATTTGATATGGCATTTGTCTTGTAAATTGCATCTAGACATCTAGTGTGTCCTCTTGTCTTCTCCCCCTTCCCAAAAACCCTAAAACCTCACTCTATTAAAGACCTTAGTCTTCATCCTCTCCAAAATTATCCTCAACCACTCTCTTCAAAATTCATCTCTACAACCTCTCCAAAAATCATCATCAATGGCCTCATCATCTGCTTCAGTCCCCGTTACCGCTGTTTCACTAGTTCATCCACCTGCTGTTGAAAACTTCAACAAGAGTCTCAGCAAAAGAGCCATAGTTCCACAACATGCTTTCTACCAGGCAACAGGTGAGCGCTTGCATCTCACCCGAATTCTGTCCCTGCTGGAAGTCCAAGGGTTCTTCAATTTTCTGGAGTGCAATACAAAGTATAGTGAGGATTTGGTCAGGGTGTTCTACACAAATCTGCGGGGTAACTTTCAAGATCAGCATTTCCCCACTTCTGTCGACAATAGACTGGTAAATATAAATTCTGAAGCATGGAACAAGTATTTTGATATGACTGTTGATGCTGATGCACCACCTCTTCATGAGGTAACAGACACTCGTACGGTGCCAGGGTATAAATTTAAGAGCGCTCTGAATGACATGCTCAAAAGACCCTATCCAGATGCAATTGTCAACAGCGATGCTTTTCCTAGAACGGTCATAGCCGGGAAACTCAATACAGGGGAGCGCATCCTTCAGCGGATCGTCGCTCGCATACTACGACCGAAAAAGGGTGGACTGTCTCGTGTCGAACAAGTTGAGGTACATCTCATCTATATATTGAAAAACAAGATCAAAATAAACTGGCCATACTATATTGCTAGCAGGATTTTTGCTCTAAGAGACTCAAGTAGAGGCACTACTTTAGCCTGTGGGTCGTTTATTTCGGAAATTCTTGCCGTTGCAAATGTTATATACCCAAAATTTCCTTGTGTCTCAGTTCCCTCTGACTTTAGCACCAAAACCCTTGCAATGATGGGGTATTTTTGGTGTGCTGAACGACGATCATACAAATTTGTCCATCGAGCCAATATTCCTCCGGTGCCTCGTGACAGTTCCGATGAAAGCTCTGAAGAAGAAAGTGAAGAGCAAGGTGAAGAAGACGATGAAGACGAAGATACAGATGCAGAGATAAAAGAACCCATATGTGAGACTCAAGACTATCATTAATCTCCAGTTCAAGATACGCCTCCAAATACCGATTGGGTCCAGTATTCAGCTCCATCAGAAGCACAAGAAGGCGATTCTACAAACCAAGGATGGGGTGAATGGCAATATACAGGCTGGACTACCCTGGGTAGATTCTATGACCCATATCACGGCTACCCTCAAGACTATCAACCTTCCCAGCACTCATCACCTCCTTCGCCTTCGGACAACTCTGAAGTCATTAATATACTGCAGTCAATGCAATTAGATCAACAAAACTTCATGAGGAGTCAAGAAACTCAAATGGAGCAGATTAGAGCTGAGCTTCATACCTAATGAAAGGTTTAATTCATTTTCGACTCGGATGGACGCCCGTATTGAAGCTCTGGTTGAATCACATGAACGGAAAGATTGGGAAATCACCAACTCTCTTAATCACCTCAACATGTCCGTAGAAGCCTTTCTGGACTTCTCAGATCCTTACCACAATCTCGATGCTGCATACCGGGGGAGGGGCCGAGGTCGGGGTCGGGGATATTAGTTTCATAGTTGCATATTTCATAATTGCTTATGTGTTTTATCTATGTACTTTTCATTTTTCCGTATTTTGTGTGCCTGAATTTTCACCTACTTTACATGTTCTCGTAATTATCTATTAATTCAAATTACTTTTGTTCATTATCATGCTTATGTGTGATGTTTGGTAATTAACTATCACCTATTGTACGTTCTCTGTTAATTGATGCGTTCTCCTTCTCTTTTAGATGGTGTCAAAGGGGGAGAAGAACATGTAGCAAGCTAGCCAACACCAAAGCTAAGTCAGGATATTAACAACAGTTGATGGTTGTTTGTTCTACAACCTTATATTACAAAAGAAAGGGGGAGCTTGTGTATACATGTGTGTATACATTGCATATTTAGTGTTTTAGTTGTATACAGGTTGTCATCATCAAAAAGGGGGAGATTGTGGAGGAAAATCGCCACACATCACATAAGTCTGCAAGACATTGGTTAATGCAGGTTTCGATGATGACAAATTCCCTGGATAGATTGGAAATTATGAACTCCAGATCTACTAAAACAGATGCAACGTATCACCCACCATATCCTTTTATACTTGTCTTAAAACTGCTGAAATGAATATACTATGTGCAGATAAAATGCAATCATGACCAAAGGCATGAAAGACCTCAAACTGATGAATTTTTGCAGGTTTACAGGGCATGAGTCGACCATAGGGTCGGCGCATGCATCAGAACAATTCTGCACTAGTCAGCGCACAAGGCAAATGAGTCGACCATAGGGTCGGCGCATGAAGGAATAACTTTCCAACGGGTCAGCGCGTAAAGGCATGAGTCGACCATAGGGTCGGCGCATAATGAAAATAGATTTCAACGGGTCAGCGCACGCCGACTGTATGGTCGACGCACACTGATGAATTTTCCATATTTCCAAACAACACAGGCCATGCGTCGACGCACTGACCTGCTGCGGTTGATCGTTCGCACGGAAAATCTGTTTTAAAATGCTTCCCTCTTATATTTGAAATACTGTTATGTCTAGAATCTTGTTGGCACTATATTAACTTGTTTAACCACTTGTGTCATTTTAAAATTTGATATTCTTTTGATTCATGTGTTCAAAAACAAGAAAGAGTGAAATAGGTGTCCAAGATTCATCATCTTCATCTTCAACATCTCACAACATTTCAATTACACACAATCATTTTTTAAAAGCATTTGTGAGAGATTCAAGGTGATAAGGTTCGAAGCTTAGATTCGAGAATCAAGTTCGGGATGAAGATTACGACAGGTTCTTTCGTGAATAAAACCATTGGGGTTTTACCCTCCAATATTGGTTTGAATTTTGGGGTTTTTTTTGACGAGATTCTTCATCAAAGGTCAATCGAGCGAAGGTGATTGTGAAGAGGTGTTCTTCACAAGTCTAGTAGCGGATTCAGTGATTTTGAAGGGAAGATCTCGGGGTCGATTTGGTCTTGTTGAGATCAGTCGGAGCCAAAGGTTTGAACAACAACGTGTTATTCAATAAGGTGGATGGAGTCGGAGGTCCATCAATACAAATCAGAGAACTTGATTCATCTTGAATCAAGGGGCAAGGAGTGAAGGCAACTTTCAACACATTGAGATTTTTGTTGTATATTTGCTGCTCAATCCTTGTATAAACTGTTACATTCAGCAGGTGATATCTATAAAATCTATCTCAATTCTAGTTTTAGAATTGACGGCAGACGTACCCCGAAGCGAGGACGACGGGGGAACTGCCTCACCAAATACTTGTCTTCTCTATTTTCAGCATTTACGTTATAGCTCAAAATAAGTGATTTTTGTATAAGCTCTATTGTCAAAATTGTGATATCAATTGAGTAAGAGGTTAAAACTCTGTTTTTGACTCCAAAGTACAACAAGACATTGTACTAGGCTGGTTAGAACCACTTACTCAACATAAATATCACTTGGAGTGTTTTGCACACCAAGTGTTTGACATATTGCTTGAACCAAAATTATCTTACTTGTGCATCTAGTTTTGGTTTGCTCTTTGAATCATTGGAACTAGGAATCCTTACAACTGAAGTAAATAATTGATAAGTGTTATTAGTGTTGTGATTCTATTTTTTCCAAATTGTCATTAATCCAAAGGCTTACGCATATCCGGTTTTCCAATAACCGTTCGTTTTAGACTATATTTTTCCTCGGCCGCTTCCGCACTTAAAACATTTTTAAAACCAATTTTAAATTGGTAGCGCCGACTCAAATTTTAATTGGGGATCTATTCAACCCCCCCCCCCTTCTAGATCTGTGCCATAGTCTAACAAAGAAGTTCCTCATCTCCCTCTATGAAGGGAACTACGAATACTCTGATTCCATCCCCTACCTCGGATACGTAGGCACAAGATGCGAGTCTTGGAGAGTATACTTAGGACTAACCCGTTTAGGTTCTTCTCCTTTCCTTTCACCCTTAACCCTTAGCGTTACCCTTAAGCAGATAACAATAGCAATAGCGGCACTTAAAACAAGAGGTTCCTATAGAGTACTACAGAAGTTTAGGGTGCTAATACCTTCCCTAAGCTTAACCAATCCCCGAACTTTAGATCTCTCCCCGCATTGTGTTTACGATGAAAAATAGGTTTTTACTTTCTTTAACCTTTCTTTAGGATAAATCAAAGACGGTTGTAAATGAATTAAGATTCAAGTTAATCAATAGCTTGACATCCAAATTTCACCGCAACAGAAAATGGCGACTTCACTGGGGACAGTTTCATCTTTTGAGGGTTATCCCTATCTTGTTTTTTTATGCTTGTTTTTGCTTGTTATTTGCTTATATATAGTATGTTGTGCCTTGTTTGGGGTTTATGCTATTATTGTAAGATAAGTCCTACACCCGGACTTGAGTGCAATTTTTATAGGATGGTGATATATTCGACGATGCTTATAGGGAGTGAGTCCCGACCAAGCTAACTCGAGAATCCCGCTTAGTTGAGACCCTTTTGAAAATGGTTCGGTTGGTCGAGTATAGTCGTGAAAACTTTTACTATTTTCGATTGGTGTCCATGATACTAAAGACCGTAGTTACCTTTAACCCTACTTTAGCCTTTATTAGGACGTAGTGCGAGGCTATGAGGGAGTAGTCCCAAAATGGTGCTACGCGATGCTACACTCAAAAGAAGTTCTCTTGAGAATATTATTAACCCCCGAGTCAGTCGGAAAGTTGATAATATCTGAAAGATGGGCTGATGACTTTGGGGACCTCTTTAGAACCTTGTTCTGCAGGTACAAATAACCCATAGTACTTACCTTTTGGGATGGGTAGACCTTGGCTCCTCTCATGTTCCTCTAACATAGGACCTTCGTTTGCTTGTGTGTTTATGCATAGCATAAAGCATCATATCATTCCTAGTTCCAAGGAATTCAACGGTCTTTCGCAAATGTAAAAGCCTTACATTTTAAAGACTAAAACCTTTTCCCAACTTTCCTAAAAATATTTGCATCACATTTTTGCATTGCATTCTTCCCCCGGTCTCTCATTCCCAGTTATCTTTATCTTCCAGTGTTCCTTTGGGTCATCAAGCTGATTCCTCGACACAGATATCAGACTAGAGCTAATTTAAGACGCAAGATGTCAGAACAAGAGGAGCATAATGCGGAAGTCCGAATGGAGATCGATGAGTTGAAAGCAGACATGACTAGGCTTACCGAGATGCTTCAAGTTCTGATTGCTAGAGGAGAGCCACCTCAGAGGACCGTCATTCAGGAAATTTCAAGTGCTGATCCATCTCCTGTTTCACTGCCTCCCTCTACTTGGCCGAAATTTGGTTTACCTCCTAACTACTCTCCACCTATTGCATCTACTGCTACAATTGGTCAGACTATCAGACCAGTTTTTCAAGCTCCTGTCTTTACCGAGCCCAGACCTGTGGTCCACACCGTTAATCAGACCGTCCAAGCTCCCTTTGAGAGTTCTCCCTATGAGTACAATGCTGCCCGTGCTCAAGATGACAACCAGGAAGACTTTGTTGAGCCTGAGATTACCCGTGAACAGTTTCAAATCATAAACAAGAGACTTCAAGCTGTTGAAGGTACCGATTTCTTTAATGTTGAGGCTGACAATATGTGCCCAGTTTCTGGTCTTGTTTTGCCTTCCAAGTTCAAGACTCCTGAGTTTGTGAAGTATCAAGGTCACTCATGTCCAAGAGCCCATCTAGTCATGTATTCCCGAAAGATGGCGGCTTACACCAACAATCAGAAGTTGCTTATCCGTTGCTTTCAGGATAGTCTGAGTGGTGCTTCTCTCAAATGGTATATGAACTTAGAGCCTAATAGTGTCCGTTGTTTCCAGGATCTCGATAATGCTTTTATGAGGCAGTACAAATACAATTTAGACATGGCTCCTGATCACCGTCAGCTACAAAGGATGTCTCGGAAAGAAAAAGAGTCGTTCAAGGAGTATGCTCAGCGTTGGAGGGAATTAGCTTCTCAAGTTGAACCCCCTATAGCAGAGAAAGAATTGACAGGAATATTCATGGATACGTTATCTCCCTTCTATTGGGAAAAGATGATTGGAAGTGTCTCTTCAAACTTTACAGACCTGGTGACTATTGCTCAGAGGATAGAAGAGGGTTTGAAAAACGGTAAGGTATCCAAAGCTGCCAATCTTCTAATGGGGCAAAGAAATCCTATGGGAATTTCCAGAAGAAGAAGGAGGAACAGACCAATGCTGTCATGACTGAATCAAGGAAGCCTCGCCATGGATCTCAACCTGTTGTTGCTCCACAGCCAGCTCAGACTGCTCAACGTCCAATTATTAGACAAGACCAGTCTCGAAATAGGAACCAATTTGATCCTATTCCCATGACTTACACATAACTTTATCCTTACCTGGTTCAACGAGGATTGATCACTAAAAGGGCTTTACCACCTCCTCCTAATCCTCCTCTAGTTAGATTCAGGACTTATTTCCAGTGTGCTTTTCATGAGGGTGCTTTAGGCCACGACTTGGAGCATTGTTTTGCGCTGAAAGCTAGAGTGCGTGAGCTGATTAGAGATGGAACACTGGATTTTGCAGATAATCCTCCAAATGTCCAGAAGAATCCTTTGCCAGGGCATCAAAAATAAAACTTCCCAGCGGATTTATTTGTGTTTCCGACAAGATGGTTCACGGATCCAGTCATTAGGCTCTTTGTTTCTCGTTGTTTGTACTTTCCTTAATTTATTAGTTGTTTGCTTTCATATTATGTTTGTACTTTCACATTAATGAACTAAACATTGCAACTTTTGATTTCAATTCATTTCTATCTATTATTTTCATTTTTATGCTTCATTTTTTAAATATTTACTTCTTGTCCAAATTTTTGATACGCAAAGATTGGAAGGAGGATGATGAAAACGTTATACCCATAATTGTTGTCAGTATGCTTTCAATCAAATTTTGTTGATGATGTAAGGCATTGTTTCAACTCCCAAACACTGGAGAAATAAGGAAGTTAATCCCTTGTCACCCCCTTTGAACCTAGAAGTGGGAGTGTTTTCTTCCTTTACAAAAAAACCGCAATCTTAACTGGGCATGGATTAGTTCTCAGTTAACTTGGTTATAGGTTCATACAATACACCTTTCATATAAGGGTTCCATTCACAAATTTTCCTTCGCACATAGCAAGTAAGTGTCGAAGACGTTTTCCAAGCAAAAAGTCGATGATGATTCACCGTAATCATTAAGGTCCAACAGTCACTTCCTTTCAAAATAAAATAAAACAAAACAAGCCCGCTAAGTCAAAACTTATGAAGGAGACTTAGGCAAAACATGGGGCATCCCGCTGACTGTGTGCTTTAAAATAAATAGTTCAGACAAAATTTAGGGATAATACAAAGAGGAGTTTTAAATCTTTACCCTGAAAATCCTCAATGTCAAAATGACCAAATATTATAAGGAAATAGTGGCTACTTTTCATAGGTCCATTGACTTCTGAACCATCATTGCTACCATCAGTGCAACTCCTAACCTATAGGAACCTGAATGCATAATATGAGTTAACTGAGCATAAGACTGAAGATTATCACGTAGATTGGGTGGGTACAATAAATTTTGAGCCTTTATCCTTTGTTTCATAAACCGTGAACCAGACCACGTTACAACCCTCAAAAGACCTAATTGAAGCAAGGTTATTTTGAAAGCATACTACAGCAAGGTTGCGTAAGATGACTCCAAAAGATCTTTGTGAATCATTTATTTTGGAAAATACACTTTTATTTTAAACCTTGAGCGTCTTGAACCACCGTGTTCTGACCAAAGACTCATTTATTTTTCAAAAATAATTTTGATCTCAAAAGTTGCATGAACTTTGCATTACCATGTTGCTATGAATATTTTTTTTTGCAAATTGGCTTTCCTCTAAGGAATTTTCAAACAATGAGAAACTTGATCGGTGATCCTATCAAGGGGCAAATTCCTTCCACATCCTGTCTAAGAATCAGTTCAAGATTTGTTCAAGGCAAGATCTTCTCAGACTTGGTTTTTCCAGAAAATTTTCAAGACACATACTGGGGCAAGCTTTCTGAGGATACAGTAAAACAATTCTATTCACAAATCAGATAAGCTGAAGCAATTATCAGTTTGTCTAATCTGGGGCAGTGTACTTGAAAAAAATCCCCAGACAATTCTTCATCCTTCCTACAGGGACTATCAACTTGATACAGTTTAATAGAATGACAATGATGTATGGGTTGAGGAATCAGCCTCCTAATTTTGTCATCTCACCAACAGAGTCGAGCCTTGTCGTCGACATTTGCACTTGCATTTGATCATATCTCATAACATAATTCATATGCATATTCATATACATATGCATATCATGAGTGTTTTATCCTCATTTGCACTTCTCCCAAGGCCGTGTTTTATCCACGTCTTACCTTGTGGTCGAAGTCCAACTTACTTGGCACCTACCAATCTACTTTATGTCAAGTCTATCTGACATTTCTTCCAAATATGATGTTCTTCTTATCCGATGGTTTTCCGGATACGTTTCTCTTTCTGACGGTATTCCAGATCGAGTCTTTTATCTGATGGTTTTCCAAATATCACCTTTGATTCTTATGGTTTTCCCAGAATCTATCCGACGGTTTTCCGGATAGGCTTCTCTTTCTGATGGTTTTCCAGATCGAGACTTTGTTCTGATGTTCTTCCAGAACCCCTTTTGTTGCTTATCTGATTTTCTTCCAGATACGTCTTCAAACTTGTCCCGTTGCATTCCCAAATGTCTCGGATATACCCCAGAGTTTATTTGATGGTTTTCCGCGTATCTCTGATAGGTTTCAGAGTTTCATTCGATGTTCTTCCGGATGTGTCTGATGTTTGTTTCGCCTCGTACATTTTCTGACGATTCCCGAAGATCCCGCTCGATCTCTTCGTTTAGAGGAATGTCCCTGAAATTCCAACACCTGTCATCTACTTGATCCTACCGCCGTGCGGATCCTGAGTTATCTTTTCATCTTAGAGTGTCAACGAGTCATGTTTGAACCTGTTTACTCACCACTTTAGTTTCTTCCGGTCTCGCACCGTCCCCCCAGTGCGTCATCGTTTTCGTCTGCATACCCTCATTCACCATTTTGATCATACACATCATATTAGATCCATGACATCATCAGCATTGTCATGTCGTCCATAGCATTGCACATCACTGCATCTAAGGGCAAAATTTTCGGTTATCTGTATTTAAATCCCTTTCACCATGATTCCTTGAGCTTTCTTCGCTCAAATCATCCGGTGAAGTTATTTAAATAGGGGCAACTGTCATACCCCAAATTTTACCCTTAGATTCGTTAATCATTCGCATATCTTTTAGCATTACCATTCGTGCATAGCTAACTTTTTTTTACATAGCTTTGCTTATTTCGTAGGCTTACTGAAGGAGGGGTGAAAGCCATGAAGCTCTTGTGTGTACGCCTATAAAGATGTTGATCTTTTACAAGTTGGTGAATTCATGGGGATACAAAAAAAAAGGAATATACCATCAGTCAATTTCCCCTCAAGACTTCTTAAGGAAGGATTAAGGTTTTCTACCTGTTGATACGGAACACGACCGCTTAAAGACGGGGCACAGTTGTGTGACAAGTTGTGCTAAACGGTCTTGAGACTTCTTCAAAAGGTTCATTTGTTGACGTTTCGAATAAATAAAGTTAAGAAGGATGTGGCAAAAAAAAAAGTTATCGGGATTAAGTTCACAGCGCTTACAAAAGCTCAGTTCTTTTTACAAACTTCAACTTAAAGGATGAAGTACTCTAATTTTATTTCAAAGGCCTCCCCATACAAAACCCAATGATTATAGGATAAAAGTTGCAACGTATACAAGGATTTCCAAATTATAAGTGATCCATATCCCATTATTAATCATCTGTCATTATTGATGAAGTACGCAAGACAAGAAAGGAAGAAATTTTCATTAGGCAAATGCAAACCGCCACTGTGTAACTTCTTGCGGTTTTGAATTGAAAGCTAAGTTAATTACAATCATAAGCCAGCCTAGACATATGAAGTAGCAGCAAAAGAAAGCCGTTTGATTCCATTTCTCATTGTTCAAAAAGGAGAAACCTACAAATTCATTTGTTTTATTTACATACATTTCCAAAATGATAACACAGTGCCAAATCCTAAATTCATACCAACTTAATTGGTTCTATACTAAATGCTCATGATGAACAAATTAGGTTTCAAGATCAAAAAAAGCTATTACAAGGCGCCAGTTTTGCGAAAATACATGTAAATGAATCATCAATGACAACACCAGCGTCTTTGAGTAGAGGTAGATGGTTGAAGAGGGAGTTTATCGGCAACCGTCGTCTGATTACGGGAGGTGTTTTCTCGGTATCCAAACAAGGTTTTATAACCCCTGTCGAGCAGCTGCAGCCAAGACAGTTTTGGAATCAAATGGTTACACCTTCACGAAATCCTTTACGAGATTCTCGATAGCCACCCGCCGCAGTCGTAAGACATGGCATTGAGTACCAATCAATAAGGAAAGCCTGTTACCACAAACGAGTTCAGCAGTGAATAAAGAGGTCGTGGAGGATATCAATTTGAATGGGAATGTGCAGATGAAGCTGTCAAACCTTCTAAACTTCTTTCCAAAACCGTATAGAATTATGTTTCAGAACACCACAGGATTTGAACAAGGCAATGCCCTAGTTCAACCTCAGTTATGGTCGAACCTGAATAATAAACAACACAAAATGACTCATGATTTAGTCAAACACATCAACAACACACTGAAGATAATGGATAGAAAATTAATATCTCACTCAGGCTAGTGCATCCTATGAAATGCAATACAACAAGTCCATCTGTTTTCAAAATTGCATTTTAGTGAAGGGTACCAACCAATCAAGAAGGTTGGGAAATTACCTTACGGCAACCTCTAACATCAGACCGCCACGAATTTCTTGAACCGAGCTTTCCATTTAATTCACCTACAAGAAAAGAAACTTCACAATATGTCATTATGCTGGTGATATCACTTATCAAACTGAGTTTTTCCTTGACAAGAACAAAGATTATGTTATTGCAGAACCCAACTTTGAGATAGGTGCAGGAATTGAATCTAACTTTGTCTCTGGGTGAGACCTTCAGAAAATGCCAACAAGAAACCATTTTATACCTAAGGGGGACAATAATTGCTCTTTTGGAGGTCAAATTCCACATGCTAAAGTTTCAAATGAAATGGATAATCTGCCTGCAGAAGTCTTCCTACCTTTTGTAGAACGGGACTTTCCCTCTGCTCACTACAAACTTCTAAATTACTCTAAAATTGTAGGTAATGAATACACAGAGTTTGAAACCGAGTCTGAACTTATGGGCATAGACTTTGAGGAAGATTTCGCACCTGGTGACTTGTCAGGAATTACCAAAGATTCTTGTACACTAAATATTCCTGTAGAACTTGCATCTACTAGTTTAAATAACAACAGTAGAGGCCCTGCAACGTCCAGCTTTTTATCCTGAAACAATAAAGGAGGGATTACATTTTGTTTGTGAAATACTTCCAGAATCCAAGACGGTAAACGGCCGTGAAGCATCCGTACCAGAGGATAATAAAGAGGGCAACTCCCAAGCCATCTTAAACACAATAGAAGTGCGTTTGAATACGACAATCCTGCTCAATACTCCACCGTGCCGCGAATTTCATGCTCCTCTCCCAATTTCACCTGCAGAATAAGATAAGTTAGTGAGGTTATCAACTCAATACAGTATTGGCCATCGAACAAAGAACGGAAGGAGATTACAATCTAGCAGAAGCCGCGACTATGTAAAACCCCTTTCTTATTTTAAAGCCCAGCCAACGTCATTTGTGTTGAGCGTGATAACAACACCTCGCCTTTCAAAACTCAAACTTTGTCGTATACAAAATTGGTCCAAGATGTCTTCTGAAAAGAGATAAGAATGAGTTAAGGAAATCATTAAAGTGAGAAATATCTTACAGCAGAAACGTGAAAGTTGAACAAAGAAAGTTTTCAAACATCATTATTATTCTTCAAAGCAAAAATCATAATCCATAAACATGTCTGGACAAAGTTTAAAGTCCATTCATCAGGTTTAAGACATGGTTTTAACATGTTTGGACAACTTCAATTTATTTCCTAAATCAGATTTCCACTGTCATGATTCAAGTGTATAAATTAAGGTAGTGTCACAGCATAGAAGGACTCAGAAATCATAGCAGTAGGATATGAAACGTCATCATTCACGCACGAAAAATATTCACGATATCAACCCACAACATTCAAAATTCGAAACCCTAAACGAATAAAAGAGGAAAAGGAAGAGAGCTAATCTCTTTGTTCATCCAAAACCGCAAGCCGACGAAGCCGGCTCAGAAATGCCAACATCCTCGTCGGAAGTCCCTCTTCATCCCCGCCGCGCGTCGTCGCCAAAAACTCTTCAAACCACCTGTCCAAAACTGACATAAGAACTTTTTTTCGTAAGTTATTTTGTAACCTCTAATGATTTGGTTTATCGTTTGTTTATTTTGATCTAGGAAAGGAAGCAGAGAAATGGAAACTGAGAGAACAGAGGTAGAGAGGACGGAGGGTGGAAGAAGAAAAGAGGCGGCCGAGATTTTGATTTAGGGTTTCTCTGAAAGGAAACCTTTGCCCCCTTTTCCCTTGGCAATGTCCCGGACCGGGTTGGGTCCGGTGGGTTCATTACCACCGGCCCAACCCAAACTTTTTTTATCATTTTATTTTTCTTGTTATTTTTTATTTTTTTTTATTTTTGTCTTTTATTTATATTGTAATCATGATTATTAATAAAAATCTACTAACCACTAACATTAACTTACTAATAATTAACATAATAAAAATCTAAAATTAATTCTTAATAAAAAGAGTTTTTTAACCTAACTGAGTTTAAATAATTAAGGATAAGTCATTTTTCTCAATTTAAAAAAATAAAATAAAATAATAATAATAAAACTGTTTAGTTTAGTTTTAATATTTAATTTCATTTTCTTCTTGATGCTAATTAAAAAAAAACTCAAAAAAAAGATACATATTTTATTTAAAAGAAGAGTCTTTTCATTCAAAATAGCTTAGAACCTTTTGTTTAAAAATAATTTAAAAATTACAAAAATAAATAATTTAAAAATCAATTAGTCTAGTATGTTTTTTTCACTTAAGCCTAATTCTAATATTTTCTTCATAAAATCTCACAAAAATCATAATTAATTCTAACCTTTTTTTTAATCACAAAACTCTCAAAATAAATAAAAATAAAGTAATAATCTCTAATTTCTAGCTCAACTACAACTTTACCATTTGTTAATATCTAAATCCAATTAACCATATTTTTCTTAAACAAAAAACATTTTCACTATTTAAAGTCATGCATCTTCGCCTCTAATCACGTTCATAAGAGTACATTACTATCACATCACTTGTATTTCGTAATCTTATACTATCCACATATCCTTACATTTTCAATTATCTATTAATACTCATCGCGTTTTATTGTTGTCGCTTAATCCCCTCCGAGGGGAAGGTTGCACGTTTTGACCGCCGAGTCAATAATCCATACCTTTACTTATTCCTAGCCTTAGGATTAGGAGTCTCCGTACTCCATTTAAGTTTCTCGCCGTGGAATACTTACTTACGCCTTTAACTCAATTTTACAACATAGAGATCGGAGTCGCCGCACTCCTATGTAAACGCTTCCCTATGAACGTTTACTTCCCCTATGGAACCTTGACCATAGTCAAGAAGTTCCTCATCTCCCTCTATAAGGGGAACTACGAATACTCTGATTCCATCCCCTACCTCGGATACGTAGGCACAAGATGCAAGTCTTGGCGAGTATACTTAGGACTAACCCCTTTAGGTTCTTTTCCTTTCCTTTCACCCTTAACCCTTAGCGTTACACTTAAGCAGATAACTATAGCAATAGCATCACTTAAAACAAGAGGTTCTTGTAGAGTACTACAGAAGTTTAGGGTGCTAATACATTCCCTAAGCTTAACCAACCCCCGAACTTTAGATCTCTCCCCGCATTGTGTTTACGATGAAAAATAGGTTTTTACTTTCTTTAACCTTTCTTTAGGATAAATCAAAGATGGTTGTAAATGAATTAAGATTCAAGTTAATCAATAGCTTGACATCCAAATTTCACCGCAACACAATCCATCCACAATCACCCAAATCGAATCATATCCCTCTCACAGTCTTCGGCAAACCCGACAGAAAATTCATGGAAATACTATCCCATTTACACTCTAGAATATTCAACGTTTGCATCAGACCCCACGGTCTCTGATGTTCATCCTTCGACTTCTGACAAGTCTAACCATCATACACAAACTCAACCACTTCTTTCTTCATCCCTGGCCACCAAAACAATTTCCTCAAATCCTGGTACCTCTTCATAGCACCGGTATGGATACTCAATCCACTTAAATGTCCTTCCTCAAGAATTACTCTTTTTCAACTCAACAATATCTGAAACGCAAACTCTATCACGACGTCTCATGATACCATTCCCATTAATCCAAAAATCAGCTCTTCGACTTTGATTCATCAAATTCAACCGATCTACCAACTCAAATCAGATTTCCGACCTCCGCGAATCTCATCAAGAATACCACTAGTAAGCCTCAACATACAAAGCTTAACTCCATAAGAAGTCTCTTCACAAACCAAACTCATATCACGAAATTGTTCAATCAGTTCTAACTCTTTTACCATTATCATCGGTATATGCAAAGATTTCCAAATCGATGCATTAGCTACCACGTTTGCTTTATGTTGCACCCTAAAATTTGCCCAACCTTTCTTCACTTGGTTTATGTTTCAATATCATTAGCATTTGCATATAGAGTCATGTACATAGCCCAACCATCTGCATAGCATAAGCATGGCAAGTCATCCAACAGGGGACCAATCATTATTCTCATCTCTAGAGGCTTATCAAGAGGTTATTATCCTGATTCAATCTCATTCAAGTCATCAGAAAAGAATTTGAAAGTTGGAGAAGTCAGTGGATCAAGCATTGAGTCTATCTCCTAACTGAGGGTATCTGGGGTCAACAAGTAAATTGTGAGCTGTGGAGGGAGCATGGGGAGTATATAGACATCATGGGAGACTTAGAAATTCATTTGGAGAAGGAGACAAGTCATTGGTATGGTCACAAGAATTGCAGTTGAAGACAGTCAACTAGGGTTTCATCTGGGTCAACCCTGGGTCAACTCTAGGTCAATTGACTGATTGAAAGGCATTAAGGGCTATTGGAGAGATGTGGGGTTCCTCATTTGACATATAGAAGAGGATATGGTGATATGCCAATAAGAAATCAAGAGAAATCAAGGAGAAGAGGAGTTTCTAGATTAGGGTTTCTGTGTAAAATCCCCTAGTTTAGGTCAAATTTCCAAGCAAGATAAGTCAAAATTCAAGCTTCAAATGGATCCTTGGCCAACATGGAACTTGTAGAGGAGCTCAAGACCTTTAATTTGAGTGGTGGAAGACACTAAGGAGATTTATAGAACTCAAGTTATGGTCCTTGCAAGTTACAGGTTATCTGAGGTATCTGAAATATTTTCTGTGAAAGTGACTTGACTTCCAAGCAATGTTTACCCCTCAAGGAGACTTAAAATGAATTTCTGGTCAACATAAGAGTTGTTCCTCATTGTCTTAGCTTTCTAGAATGGTATAGTATGTCTTCATATGATTTGTGGAACTCTACTTATGGTCTTGGCAAGAAAAGGGTATTTTGGTCATCTGAGAATTACAGGTCATTTCAAGCCTATGCCCAAAACTCATACAAGGAAGCCTCAAATGGAAAAACTTACAACATAAAACTTGTTCCAAATGACATTTTGAGTCTAGAAAAGTGACCATGAGAGATTGGAAAGATTCATAGCACAAGGTTTCAAAATTGTTGGATTTAATGAATAAAAATGACCTAAAAAATGAGTTTTTTCATATTTTGGCCAAATGAGGTGAAATTATAGGTCATTTTGAATGGAAAGATCATTTTGAGAACATTGGCTAAAGTAGAATTTTGAGCTTGGTTCACATTTTGGGAGTTATTCAAGGTTGCTTATAATGGAAGAAACATAAACCAAATCCAAGGGAAATCACACATGGGAAGTTTCTCCAAGCTTCTAGGAGTTTCTAACCTCACCTATATATTGATATGAGAGGGTTCATGCCATGGTTGGTGATCACATTTACTCAAAGCCACAAGTTTCACACACTTTCTCCAATTTGCAAAAGCATCTCAAACTCTCTCAAATCTCCATCAATTCCCACATTTCTTGATTTGATCATCATCTAGATCATTCATAGATCAGAATTCCATCAAAGATTTGGTTGAATTGAGCAAGAATCGTGCTATCCATCTTCATCATCCAAGTTGCAAGAAGGTTTCAAGTACAAGATTCAAGGTGTTTGCACAAGATCCATTGCCTACAGAACTCCTAATCAAGGTCACTGATCAATTTCCAATCACTGCAAGCATTAGATCCAAGGGTTTTCATAGTTGTTTTCACCATTTTGCACCAGGTTAGTTTCTCTTCGAATTGGCTGAATTAGCTAGAATCATAGATAGTTATTAGGTTAGAACGGTTAAGCATAGTTAGATGACTGATTTTGGTGAGTTTGGAGAGGTTTCATGAGGATTGGCCATGGAGTGCATAAACTGTTAGAGCTTGTAACATCAAGAATATGGCACGAGAACCTTAGGTTTTTAGCTTAATTTGTTCAGCATGAAATGTAGATTAGGCTAGGGTAAAGATTGGCAAGGATTGGAAGATTTGATCACAGGTGAAAATGGTGGATTCCAACTGTTATGTGCATCGGGTTCCATTGTTGCTTGAGTTTTAGGAGGAGTTATGGTTATGGTTGTGTAGAGGAGAAAGAATAGAGCAACTTTGCTCTTGATATCGAAGGAATCTATGGAGAGATGAGGGAGAACAGAGGAGTGTAAAGTTCGTGCATGGCTAGGGTTTTTAGAGGTTAGGGTTAGCTGGAGGTTGAAGATGACTCGTGAGCCACACGATGGCCTTTTGACTATTGACTGAGAATTGAAACCAACGGCCACGATCGAATGGACAAAACGGAGGGAAAGTTCAAACATCAAAACGCCCCGTTTCATTTATTTTTCTGACTGGGCTTTGGAATTGCTTGCTATTACCACCCCACGAACCAAGGCCCAATGACGTTATGCCTAAAATCTTTACTACTTGCACCGTTGCCTGTTTTTTTATTTTTTTGATGAAGCTTTCTGAGTGATTGGGCCCAGACGCGCTTGCTATGCGCGCCCCCCTGTCTGGGCCCATCCTTTATTTCAATTGATTTTTCATGCTAGCTGCACCCCTTTCCAATTTTAATTCATTTTATTTCTTCAAAAAAATATTAATTCTTTCAAAATTCATAATAAATCATAAAATGCATATTTTCAATTGGTTCTTTTTGCATTATTTTCATAATTTTGTCAAGAAAATTCTCATACAAAAAAATTAATAATTCATTTCATTTTCTTATTTTTGGCATATTTTTCTTTTAATTAGGTGTAAATAATATTTTGTTTAGTACATGAATTTGTTAATTTTTGTTCTAATAGTTGCTTTAATATTTTTCACCCATTATTTTTAGGTTGATTAGTAGATAAGATTAGCTTGTATATAAAATTTAGTTCCCATTTTTTAGGACTTAATTTTAGGTGATTAGTTTAGGTGAGAACAACATGAACAAAATTAGGGTTTAGGTGATGACTTAGGAGAATTGAATCATTTCCCTTAGGATTTAGAGATTGAATATTTTAGATATGGGACTATATGGACTATGGGTAGTTATTAGATCCCTTAGAAATCACTAGGATTCCCCTACTGCTATTGGTATATTACTGTCTGTATTTGATTGATTGATGTGGTGTGCCCTCTGGGGATTATTGTTTGTCTGTATGGGTATTGGGATTGCTTGGGGATTGGGAGAGCTGGAGACTTGTGATGATGAAACCATTGAAGATCAGAGACTGAAGTCCAACTTCCAGAGTTGAAGAGGAGATCCTGCTAGCAGTTGTTGAGGAGACTAGGGTTTAGGAGCTAGGCAGAGCTCTAGATCAGAAAGTTTGTTTCTCAAACATGGAATGCCTTGTCTGCCTCCATCCTTTCTCTATGATTCAAAGTCTCTTTCAAATATCCACCTCCTTCCTTTGGAAGGATCAGTGAATGTATTTGAAAGATAGAACTTTTGAGAGAAGATTGTCTATATAATGTTAACAGTTGATGAACCACCCTTGGTAGGTAATTGACTGTCTAACATTCACTCACTTCATCTGATTGACTGATATCCCTCTTAGGAGATTGAGACTTGAAGAAAAGCCATTGCAGAGGGAAGATTGATGATCAAGACCTTGCTGGAAAGTTGTGGAGATGAAGACTGAGGCTTGCCTGAAGCTTGTAGCTGCTTGGAGATGACTTGAAGACATATGATGATGAAGATTGCTGTTTGCTGTTTATTTTTGCTGTATTTCATTTCTGATGTATTGATTGGTTTTCATGACTGTATTGTTTGCTGTTTAACCTGTTGGGTTGAAAGTGAATCCTGTTCACTTTTGCCTATTGTTTTCTAGGTTCGAGGTTGAGTGGGACTCCCTTGCCTCGCTTGTATTGTTGCACCCATGCATTTTACTGCTTTATTGTATATATGCTATTGTTTCTGTTTCCGTTTATCCCTTAGGACCTCTGTTTCTCTCTGCGCAAGAGAGGAGCATGATAGACACTAGGTCTTAACCCATGCATGATAACATTAGGTTAGTTTGATTCCCTTTTCAACCGTAGGTTAGAGTTCTGTCTCTTCTTTCTCAAAACAAACTGAAAAATACAATAAGATTTCAAACACAATAAAAGACACTTCTTCCGTAAAAGAATGTGAACTCATCAAAACGTCATTTTTGTCCGCTTGGACCAGTAATCAGGAGAAAACCTTTTTCAGAAGGATAAAAAACAATCAAGACAGACTTGTGTCGTACGTGGCCTGAACTACGTTTGCTCTGATCTTCCATGCAGTGTGGAAGTACGTAGGCATAGGATGCGATATCCTAGCGAGCAACCTTCCCCTCCTTTCCCGTAGGTAGGCGAACTACGTCGACTCTGATTTCTCGTTCCAGACAGGAATACGTAGGCATAAAGTGCGATACTTTGCCGAGTCATGTTTTCTTTTCTTTTCAGACCTCATCCTTTAGTTTAGCTAGAAGTGTAATCCATACCCCAAGCAAGCGTGGATCCCGTCGAGTACGACGGACGTGAGGGGTGCTAATACCTTCCCCTTGCGTAACCGACTCCCGAATCCAGGTTTTGGTTGCGACGACCATACCTTTCCCGTGTTGTGCGAGGTTTACTCTGAGCGTTTCCTTTCCCTCCCGTGGGATAAATAACGCACGGTGGCGACTCTTCTGTTCAGCCGGCGCCAATTTTCGCAATAGCGACAGCTGGCGACTCTGCTGGGGAGCTTACGTCCCCTGGCTGCTAAGGACTGCGATAGTTTTTATGCATTTGGGATCCAACGTCCCTTAAGCGAGTCAATCCTAACGCTTGTTTTCCCGTCGAGGGTTTTGTATGGATTTATATTTCTGACCTTTATTTTCAGCATTATATATATTGATTATTATTGTTGTATTGGGGTGTGATGGGTGGTTCTATGATTGAGAGATAAGTCGTACCTTGGCTTGAGTGCACCTAGAATTAGAGTAGAAAGTAGTGGGCGCGTGCCGGCTTTGCTTGCATTAGTGTCTCATGAAATCTACACTCGGACGAGGTTCTTCTGGTTGGCTTCTTTTTCTACCCTTTGGGTCGAAGGGTTTGTTGGTCAGCTGAATTGTCGACTCCGGGAACCGATCATTTGGAAGTTGGCTAAGTGAGGCCTCTTCAGGATTTGATGATGCCACTCCTTCTAGGAATCGTATCATCAACCCTGAAAGTCTATGACGCCGACGACCGCATAGGATGCCATACCTTTGTCGGTTACTAGGACATCCGCCTGTGAGAGGGTTTGGGGTTATGCAGGTAACTAGACCTTCAGACTACCGGTTTGTTCCTTGATCAGAGATCCTGGGTATTTATGGAGAGTTCTGAGGTCTGTCAGAGACCAGTTGGAGAGTTCTGAGGTCTGTCAGAGACCAGTTGGAGAGTTCTGAGGTCTGTCAGAGACCAGTTGGAGGGTTCTGAGGTGTGTCAGAGACCAGTTGGAGATATGATATGAGGTCTGCCAGAGACCAGTTAGAGTTATGGTTTGAGGTCTGTCAGAGACCATTGTTGGAGCTTTGTTTTAGGTCTATCTGAGACCAAGGTTTGAGGACTTCTAAAGAGTCTGTTGAGACCTCTTGATATGGTTCAGGCTATTCAGCTACGGCATTTGGTCCCTGTTGCATGTTACTTGCATTGCATTGTTTGCATACCCATTATCATTGCATCCCATTAACGTGTGTCTGTGCTGCAGGTGCATTTGCATATCCTCCGATTCTAGTGCCCAGACTTTTGAGTATTGATTATGGCTGGTTTGAGGAAAACAGTTGCGTATAAGCTGCCTTCACCTAATATTACTTCTTTGCTTGGTCTGATATCTCTTGCTGATGAGGAGGTTAGGAGAAGCTTCAGAATGAGTCATGGGAGATTACTGAGATTAGTCTACAAGCCCACTGCTGATGAGGTGAGCGGGCTGTACACCTTGATGCAGTTCTATGACCCCGCATTGAGATGTTTTACGTTTGCTGACTTCATTCTAGGGCCTACCATTGAGGAGTATGTGGAGTTTACTGAGCTACCAGTGCAGAACAAGGTTCCCTTTATTCACTCTGCTGCTGAGCCCAAGTTGGAGGACTTAGCCAAAGCCTTGCATATGGACGCTGCAGAACTATTAGTGACTTCTTGGCTTGGGGTTTCAGGTTTCTCTCTTGATTTCTTGGTTGGCAAAGCTCAGGAGTATGCCAAGAGCGGATGTTGGGTGGTTTTCAATGCTATTTTGGCTCTATGCATTTACGGGATTGTGCTGTTTCCTAACTTGCCCAATTTCGTAGACTTGGACGCTTTCCATGTATTTGCTGCCGGCAATCCAGTGCCAACGTTGATCGGAGACTTCTACCACTCCTTGCACTACAAGAACGAAAACATAAGGGGAAAGGTTGTTTACTGTTGTGCTCCTTTGTTGAATATGTGGTTCAAGAGTCATCTTCCCATGAAGGGATCTTTTGTGGAGAGTGCAACCACCGCTAGCTGGTCAGAGCGCCTGATGAGGCTATCTTCCGAAGACGTTGAGTGGTTTGATCGAGACCTGCTAGGGGCTGAGCTTATATTCAGTTGTTCTGGGTACCCTAATGTGCCGTTGATAGGAAGAAAAGGGTGTATCAACTACAACCCATCGCTGTTGGTCCGTTAGTTCGGATATGCGCTGAAGAACCCACCCGCAGAGGAGGAAGTACAGGAATCTCTGTACTTCACCGGAGATTTGAAGGGGGAGTTATTGGCCAAGCTGCAGCATGCCTGGACGCGTGTTAACCGAAGAGGGAAGCCGTTGTTAGGAAAGAATGACTGTCAGGCCTATGCACCTTATAGGGTTTGGATCCAGGGGAGAGCCAGTCAGTTGCGGATGCCGTTTCCAGATGCACCAGCCCTTATTCCTATTCCGGTAGCAGAACCAACTACCGTTTCTAGGGAGGCCTACGAGCAAGTTGTGAAAGAAAAAGAAGCCTTGATGAAGATCAACGAAGGGTTAGAGCAGGAGCTAGCCCAGATACGCAGCGAGAAAAACAAGGCCGTGCATGCTTTCCAACAGCAGATTGAGCTAATGAACAGATTAGGGGCTGAGTTGACTGAGGAGAGGAGGAAGCGCGAACGTCTGGGGCAAGAATTCAGAAGCTCCCATGACATGCTGGAATCCAAAAAGAAGGCGCTCGACGCAGCACACCGAGAGATCTCTTCTTGCAATAAGACTTGGAATGCTACGCTCACCAACAATAAGAAGAGGGAGGATAAGTTGAAGCAACAAATTTTCGACCTCGAAGAGCAGTTGAAGTCCAGCGTCAAGAAGTGTGAAGAGGAAGTGATGACCCGGTACAGTCTCCAGAATGCACTGAACAAGGCCATCAAAGGCAGGGATGAAGCTGTGTCTCAGAAGCGTAAACTAGAGGATCGCTTCGGAGAAGGGGCATGGGAGGAAACTGCTGAAGACGTGCGGCGTGTTCTTAAGAGAAGAAACCAACTTGTTGAAGGGCTGCTCGCTCGACCAAGTCATCCGGAGACCAAGAAGTTGCTGGAGGAGTACCAGACTTATGGGAGTGTTTGATCATTTCATGTAGTAACTTGTATGCTTTATTTGCATAGTGCTGACCATTACCAGGATTGTTGGTTGAGGTCTTCCCATTGTACTCTCAGTGATATTGTATTCCGGGCTTATTGGTTTCTCTGTAATATATGAGGCTTTCTGTGATTCAACTCCGATCTTTGTATTGCTAGCACTGTCATTGCACTGGCACCTTCACACTAGAATCGGGGAATGAATTTCCCTAATGGACAGACACACGTTGCATTGCATTCATATTCATATTGCATTACAGGTAATCATTAGATGTTATCTTATTTTCTTCTCTGTACCAGGTATTTTCAGGATTGCAGATCAGCACCCGCACCGCTATTCCACTCGCACCAACTGTCGAAGAATCATGGATCAAATGCAGAACGAGATGCAAGATGTGCGCGAGAAGCTAGCTCTCTTTATGCAGACCATGGAAGCTATTGCAAAAGGTCAGGAGAATTTGCAAGCCATGGTGCAACCTCTGTTGGCCCGAAATGCTGGTCACGGTAACGAGGATCATCAGTCTGTACGAGTCGATACTGTTCATGGAGACGGCACTCCCACGCCAGTGGCTCCACCTGTAGTCAATATACCTGTTGCTAATGTCAACAACGCTACCGCTGCTGGGAACGGTAACGTCGGAGTGGGGAACGAGACGGCTGTCCATAACGTTGGGCTTGGGGATATCAACTTGGGTGATAATATGGGAGGCAACGGCTTTGGCAATGCTGGATTCGGGTTCCACGATCAGGGATTCGATAACACTGGGAAGTATGGTTTCAATGCTCAAGGCTTTGGGCAAGATGGTTATGGTGTGGCCAATCAGGGTTATGGAGGTTTCGGAAATGGAAACGGCGTTGGGTTAATGGCTTTTGGGCCTGCTGGAGGTGTTCAAGGGTACGACAACAGAGGCCGAGGCCCGGTGATGAATCAGGTTAGAGCTGGCCGCAATAATGAATATGATGGGTATGGAGCTAGGAACGGTATGTGGCAAGAAGATCAGCAGGAGGACCCTTTCTCCGGCGGAGGTTTCGAAGGGCCGATGGATAACTCCCAGAAGATCAGAATGCTAGAAGAGCAGATGAGGGGAGTCCTGAACCAAAGTGCTGTGGGCTTAGACATGTCAGCAATGGGCCTGGTACCTGGCTTGAGGGTGCCAAGCAAATTCAAAGCTCCTACTTTTGATAAGTATAAAGGGGACACATGTCCGAAAGTGCACGTACGGGCTTATTACAGAAAGATGTCTGCATATTCAACTGATGAGAGAATGCTAATGCATTTCTTTCAAGATAGTTTGTCAGGCCCTTCCCTAGAGTGGTATATGGGGTTGGAGCCAACTGATATCAAGACATGGAAGCAATTGGCAGAGGCATTTGTAGCTCACTACAAGTATAACAGCGACTTGGCACCCAACCGGGTCCAATTGGCAGGGCTGTCTCAGAAAAAGGATGAGAGCTTTAAAGAGTACGCGCAAAGATGGCGCGACATGGCTGCTAGGGTCCGTCCTCCTTTAGAAGACAAAGAAATGAATGACATGTTCGTCGGCACATTCACAGGCATGTTCCATGACAAGTTGTTTCATACATCTCTGGCCAGTTTCTCAGATTTGATTCTGATGGGAGAAAAGATCGAACGTAACATTAAACAGCGAAAGTTCCAAGTCGAGGAATCAACTGCATCTGGCAGTAATAGGAAGGCTTTTGGTGGGCGCCGTCAGGGCGAGGCAAGCGCAGTGTTTGGAGGCCGAGGCCGAGGCCGAGGCAGAGGTCGGAACCAATATCATCAGCCGCAGCAGGTGGCGAGTGTTACTATTCCATATCAACGACAACCGTTTCAGCAGCAGCCAATGCAGCAGCAGCAGCAGCCACAGCAGCAGCAACAGCCACAGCAGGGGGCACAGCAGGCTCAGCGAAGATTCCAGGGTGGTAAACCAAGAAGAGTGTTTGAGAAGCCTCCCTCAACCTATGCAGATTTGTTGCAGACGCTGTTGGGTCTAAATTTGGTAGAGAAGAGAACTCTGGCACCGATAACGGGAACTCCTCCGTATGGTTATGATGCAAGCAGGCACTGTGAGTTTCATTCTGGGGCTCCGGGCCACGATATAGAGGGTTGCCATGCTTTTAAGCACGTTGTGCGGGATCTTTTGGACAATAAGGCTATCAATTTCGGAACGGCAGGTCCGAATATAGTGCAGAAACCCATGCCTAATCATGGGGCGAACGCCATTCTGACTGAGGAAGGGTTGAATCTGATTATGAATGTCGACGATTTAAAGACGCCGCTGAGCGAGATAAAAAGCAGATTGTTGCAAGGGGGTGTTTATCCAGGATGTGACGAGTATTGCTTAGAATGCTGGACCCTAGCTGGGGGGTGTGATGATTTGAAGAAAGGCATTCAGGCTTTAATTGATGGAGGCACATTGCAGTTTGACCGAGCAGCAACTGAAGAGCCTGCAGGGGCGGTAGCAGATGATCAGAGTGATGTGGCCACTGTAACGATTCCTCGAAAGACAATCACTATTGCAACACCGATCCAGCGACCACCGATCACCATAACTAAGGCCGGACCGATCCCGTACGAGAACACCAAAGCAGTCCTATGGTCATATGGGTTGGAAGTGTATTGTGACGGAATAAAGATTGGTGTTAATAAGCAGCCAGCCGAGACTGTGGATAACGTTGTTGGTTCAGGAGGTATGACAAGGAGTGGTAGGATCTTTATATCACCTGAAGTGGAGGCCGAAAGACTAGCGAAAGGAAAAGGGAAGATGGTTGAGAATGTCCCAGTGCAAGCCAGCGGCAAAGAAGCAGCATCGAAAGATGTAGAAGAGTTCATGCGCTTGATTCGAAAAAGTGATTATAAAATTGTGGAGCATCTGCAACAGACGCCCTCCAAGATATCTATCCTGCCGTTGCTCTTATGTTCTGAAGCTCACAGAAATGCTTTGCTGAAAGTCCTGGACACTTCTTTTTTACCCCAAGACGTCTCTGTAAATCAACTGGAAGGAGTGTTGGCACATGTGAATGCAGGCCACAGCTTGGGCTTTACCGACTTCGATTTGACCCCTAAAGGGAGAGATCATAATATGGCGCTGCACATATCTGTCGAATGTAGAGGATCAGTAATGTCGCATGTATTGGTCGACACCGGATCGTCCTTGAATGTGCTGCCCAAGAAAGCGATGATGAAGCTAGATGTCAGAGGAATCCTGTGCACGCCCAGTGACTTGGTAGTCAGAGCGTTTGATGGCACGCGAAGAACAGTCTTTGGATCGATAACATTGCCTCTACAGGTAGGGACGGAGGTGTTTGCAACTTAGTTTTATATCATGGATATACAGCCTGCGTATAGCTGCCTGCTCGGAAGACCCTGGATTCATGGGGCTGGGGCAGTCACGTCTACCCTGCATCAGAAGTTGAAATATATGGTCGGAGACAGCATAGTCACCGTATGCGGAGAAGAAGACATCATGGTCAGCCATCTGTCGTCATTTAAATATGTGGAGGTCGACGGAGAGATCCACGAAACACCTTGCCAGGCATTTGAAGGTTTGCGTATCAAGGACAAAGGTCCCGGGCCGAGAAAAGTGTCGGAGATAGCCGTTTCGTCATATAAAGAAGCTCAAGCTCTTGTAGAGGCTGGAGAAGCAAAGGGCTGGGGAAAAGTGCTAGATATTCCTGTGAAGATGGATCGATTCGGGCTGGGATACCAACCGTCGTCGTCAACACCTGCTGTGGGAGCACCACGTTTCAGAGGGCCAATAACCATCTCTGCCAGTGGAGTATGTCATGAAACCATCAATGCTGCTTCGGAGTCTGATGAAGGAGACAGCGACTGTGATATGGATGCCTGGATTCAGCCAAGCACGCCAGGACAGGGACTGTGCAACTGGTCTATTCAGGAGTTTGTTCCTGTGACTCTTAAACAGTAATGCTTTGCTTTATTAATTGTTGAATAATCTGATGGCCTGCCCGGGGCATCAGGATTTGCTTAGGGTTGTGTTGTTATGAACATTGCGTGATAACCATTAAATAAATGGCGTTTTTCATGTACAAATACTGTAATCTCTGTCTTTCTTGTTTTGTATTTTTCAATAAAATGGCAACGTGGTTATTCGCTTTATACGCATTTTGAAGCACTTAACCATTCCTTTTGCAGGATAACATTTTCAGATGACATCCTTGAACCACCTATGACTCGTCCCGACTTTGAGCATCCGGTATTTCAGGCCGAAGAAGAGGTTGTCAAAGATAGTGACGTTCCTGAAGAACTGTCTTGGTTGGTGAAGCAAGAGGAAAGAGCCATTCTGCCTCACGAAGAGGTCATCGAAATTATCAACTTGGGGTCGGAAGGGGTTGAGAAGAATATTCGTATCGGAGCCGCGCTGCAGAGCAATATCAAGCGAAGACTGGTTTAAATGCTAAGAGAGTATAGTGATGTGTTCGCTTGGTCGTATGAAGATATGCCAGGGCTCGATACAGATATGGTTGTGCACCGGCTGCCACTGAAAGAAGAATGCCCGCCGGTCAAGCAAAAGCTCCGCAGAACTCGACCAGACATGGCAGTAAAGATCAAAGAGGAAGTGCAAAAACAGTGGGACGCGGGTTTCCTGGCTGTGACAAAATATCCCTCATGGGTTGCTAACATCGTACCAGTGCCAAAGAAAGATGGCAAGGTTCGGATGTGCGTGGATTATAGAGATTTGAATAAAGCAAGCCCAAAAGACGATTTTCCACTTCCTCATATCGACGTGCTAGTTGACAACACTGCTCAATACTCCGTGTTCTCCTTCATGGACGGCTTCTCAGGCTACAACCAGATTAAAATGGCGCCAGAGGACATGGAGAAGACTACTTTCATAACGCCTTGGGGAACATTTTGCTACAAAGTGATGCCCTTTGGTTTGAAAAATGCTGGGGCAACATATCAGCGTGTGATGACGACTCTTTTCCATGATATGATGCATAAAGAGATCGAAGTTTATGTTGACGATATGATTGCCAAATCCCAGACGGAGGAAGAGCATCTGGTGAATCTGCTGAAGTTATTTAAAAGGCTTAGGAAGTTCAGGCTGAGACTGAACCCTAACAAATGCACCTTCGGGGTGATATCAGGGAAGCTGCTAGGGTTTATCGTCAGCGAAAGAGGAATAGAGGTCGATCCTGCTAAAATAAAAGCGATTCAAGAAATGTCGACGCCTAAAACAGAGAAAGAGGTACGCGGGTTTTTAGGGAGGTTGAACTATATCGCCCGGTCCATATCTCACCTGACTGCTACGTGTGAACCATTATTCAAGCTGTTGAAGAAAGATCAAGCTGTAACGTGGAACGAAAATTGTCAAAAGGCGTTCGATAAGATAAAGCAGTATTTGCAGGAGCCTCCTATTTTGATACCCCCAGTGGCAGGTAGACCCTTGATTATGTATTTGACAGTTCTTGAGGGAAGCATGGCTTGTGTTCTCGGTCAACACGACGAGACAGGAAGAAAAGAGCATGCAATTTATTACTTGAGTAAGAAATTTACAGATTGTGAATCTCGATACTCAATGTTGGAGAAAACTTATTGCGCGCTAGCCTGGGCCGCCAAGCGTTTGAGGCAATACATGCTGAATCATACAACCATGCTCATCCCGAAGATGGATCCTATCAAATATGTATTCGAAAAGCAGGCGTTGTCAGGGAGAATTGCCCGTTGGCAGATGGTCTTGACTGAATATGACATTCAATACGTCTCGCAAAAGGCTATAAAGGGGAGCGTGTTGTCTGAGTATCTGGCGGAGCAGCCTATTGAAGATTACCAATCAATGAGGTTTGATTTTCCTGATGAGGATATCATGTACCTAAAGATGAAAGATTGCGAAGAGCCGTTGCCAGACGAAGGACCAGAATTGGGTTCCAAATGGAAGATGATATTTGACGGAGCTATGAACGCTTACGGTAGCGGAATAGGGGCAATCATCACTACTCCACACGGGTCGCACATCCCGTTTACTGCCCGATTGACCTTTGCCGTCACCAATAATGAGGCCGAATACGAAGCTTGTATAATGGGGCTTGAAGAAGCCATTGATTTGCGAATCAAGAATCTGGACGTATACGGAGACTCAGCTCTGGTGGTGAATCAGATAAAAGGGGAATGGGAGACACGTCAGCCCAATTTGATACATTACATGAATTATGCAAGGAGATTGTTGCCTTTCTTCGACAAGGTTGAATTGCATCACGTACCGAGAGCAGAAAATCAAATGGCTGACGCCCTGGCCACTTTGTCTTCCATGTACAAAGTCAACTTCTGGAATGAGGCTCCCCGAATCGTTATCTCTCGACTTGACAGGCCTGCCTTTGTATTTTCTATTGATGAAGCATCCGACGACAAACCGTGGTATTTTGATATCCTTAATTTCCTGAAGAATAAAGAGTATCCGGCTGGGGCATCCAGTCAAGATCAAAAGACTCTCAGGAGATTAGCGGGTAATTTCTATTTGAATCCGGATGGCGTCTTATACAGAAGGAACCACGACTTGGTGCTATTGCATTGTGTAGACGAAAGAGAGGCAAAGCTGCTCATGGAGGAAATACACGAAGGTACCTTTGGTACGCATGCTGGTGGGCATGCTATGACGAGAAAGCTGTTGCGGGCAGGTTATTTTTGGCTGACTATGGAAACTGACTGTTTCAAGTTCGCAAGGAAGTGCCACAAGTGCCAAATCTATGCTGATAAGATCCATGTGCCTCCGAGTCCTCTGAATGTAATGTCATCGCCATGGCCGTTCTTGATGTGGGGAATCAACATGATTGGAAAGATCGAGCCGACGGCTTCCAACGGGCACCGGTTCATTCTAGTAGCAATCGATTACTTCACCAAATGGGTGGAAGCGGCGTCATACGCAAATGTAACGAAGCAAGTGGTGGCCAGATTCATCAAGAGAGATATCATTTGCCGATATGGGATCCCCGAGCGGATAATCACGGACAACGGTTCAAACCTGAACAACAAAATGATGAAGGAGCTCTGTCAGAATTTCAAGATCGAACATCACAACTCCTCCCCTTACCGACCCAAGATGAATGGCGCTGTTGAAGCGGCCAATAAGAATATCAAGAAGATCGTTCAGAAGATGGTGGTGACCTATAAGGATTGGCATGAGATGCTACCCTTCGCTTTGCACGGTTATCGTACGACGGTACGCACATCAACCGGGGCAACCCCGTTCTCGTTGGTATACGGAATGGAAGAAGTACTACCATTGGAAGTTGAGATCCCTTCTCTGAGGGTATTGCGAGATGTTCAGCTAGACGAGGCAGAATGGGTGAAAGATAGGTTGAATCAACTGAGTTTGATAGATGAGAAGAGGCTAGCTTCTCTAGCATACGGTCGTTTGTACCAGAGCCGAATGAAGAAAGCATATGATAAGAAGATACATCCGTGAAGCTTTCAGACAGGCGACCTTGTGCTGAAAAAGATTCTCCCGCCGCAGGCAGATCACAGGGGCAAGTGGACCCCCAACTACGAAGGGCCATACGTTGTCAGGAAAGTCTTTTCAGGAGGAGCTTTATTGTTGTCCACCATGGACGGAGAAGACTTTACGTCGCCTGTGAATTCGGACGCAGTTAAAAAATACTTTGCTTAAAATTGACCCGCTGGACAGAAAAAAGAGAGTCCAGGCAAAAATGGGGCATCCTGGCGAACCAAAAACAGAAGGAAAGGTTCGGGCAAAAGTTAGGGATAAAATTGAAAAAAATGTACACCCGCGAAGTTGAAAACCTACACTGGGCGGCTTCGTCAAAAAGGGGTATCCCGGTGAACTGAAAACCCGCAAAGGGCGGTTCACGCAAAATTTAGGGATTTGAAAAGCAAATGACTGTGGTCCAAACTTGATATTACAGTGAGCATCAACACGGGAGAATACGCTCGAGGGGGTCGATTATCAGATACAATCTCTTCGGAAGTGTGAATACCAGAAAAGCATTAGAGTCGGGCGAGTCATAGGAGGATCAGTTCGTGGTGTTCGTCTGCATCCCGTTGCCGACATGTGTACAAATTTAGTTTGTCAATATTTATGCTTGCTTTGCGTAGCTTCCTCATTTCAGGAGTTACATCCCGTGTACAAAACTCCGCCCATTCAGGGGCCCAATCAATAAAATATGTTATTCAGTACTTGATGTTGGTTCTTTACTGTTTTGTGCATAATAAAACGCCTAAGTTTATTGAAACTAGCATGTGTATAACATCACTGGCCCTTGCCAACAATTGCTAAAGCTTTGAATTAACTAAAAATAACGTCATTAACCTGAATCGATTTGGTTGCATAGGCTTGTCTTGTCTTGTTTGTGTTGTTGCAGGTTTCATGGCCGTACGAGGAAGATGATCAAAAGATTGCGGTAACGAAAGACTCGACCCCCACATAGGTCGTGCATGTGCCTCCTGAAGAAGGATCGAATTCCCTAGCTAGTCGTAGCCTATCCAGAAGGCATGCTCCAACAAATCCATTTATCCTCAGCAGAGTTTGGCGATTCCTAGATCGAAAGCCGTATTCAAACAAGTTCATCTTTCCCCGTAGAGTCGTTTACTCTCTCCTAGCGGAGTCAGTTGATTTTCCCCAAGAGAATCGTCCCATCCCCAGCGGAATTCTCTTTGCAAGTGTTGTCATTCCTTCCAGTGGAACTCGAAGATTAAGACTCTCCCCGGAAGAGTTGGTGTGAGTCCTGGCATTTATTTTGTCAGAATACCGTGTGACATCCGGTCACTCTCCAGCAGAAGTCCAATCATACCAAGCGCATCTGCTATTCTCCAACAGAGTTATATTCCCCAGCAGGGTGTTACTTCAACGAGGTGTTTGGTTTAAATTCCCCGATTTCCCGGCTGAGTTGACTTCACTCTTCCAGCATTTATTTTGCTGGAATAATTTTGTAGCATCTGGCTATCCCCAGCGGAGTTGGCCTTATCTTCAGCATTTATTTTGCTGAAGCAGTTTCTGTGCCCAGCAGTTCGAGTCTGCATTTGCATTGGCATATAGTGTCATACTTGCACCCACCAAATAAAAAACGCGTAGCACTTCCAGGTCGAATGGAGCATTGCGTCATTGTCAAACACGTGCATTTGAAACATGAACCAGGTCGGCTAACCGTTTGTTTCAAGTATTGCTCTCTTGCAGGTGGAAGGAGTTCTTGCCCCAATGAATTACCAAACGTTCAAAGTCTCGGCAGGAGACATTCAACGAAGTGTCAGCTTTGGCACTACTCCCCACAGAGTTATCAGGATAAGTTTCTCTTTGTCCCCAAGTAGAGTTACTTATTTCCCCGCCAGGATTTCCCGTTGAAGTTTCTCTAGTCCGACCAGCGGATTGTTTCCTTCAAAGTTGTTGTTACGTCAGCATTAAAAGATTTCATGAACCAGAATGTCAGAGGCTACCGTCGGTTATTAGAGCAGGCATCCAGTAGTTTGATTTCCAAATATCCCCAGTAGAGTCAGCCTCAAAATTGTTGTAACGTCAGTGATAAGAAGTTGGCAGACCAATGGGAGGATGAGTCCTAACGTGGACAATTTTATTGATAGGTTTTCTTTGTGTTAAGAGAAGAGGTGGGTCCTAACGTGGACAGATTTATTTCCTCATGGCTGATAAAGGTGTTAGTCCTGACGTGGACAGGTTCGATTACTCAGAATTACTTAAATAGGAAGTCCTGACGTGGACAAAGTTGGTTACTCTTCGTGCTGGTGTCCTGACGTGGACAATTTGTTTCCAGCCGATAGCTTTATTCGTGATGGTGAAATGTGCGTCCTGACGAGGACAAGTTTGTAGTTCTTTGTGATGTCAAGATGTGAGAGTCCCGACGTGGACAAATTTATCCTTCTTCGTGTTGTTGGCAAAGTATGAGTCCTGACGTGGACACAGTCGTATTTCCCCAGCAAGTAGAAGACGTGCAAGTCCTAACATGGACAGGTTCTATTATTTCATCAGATGAAGATGTGAGTCCTGACGTGGACAAGTTATTTCCCCAGCGGGTCGAAGGTGCATGAGTCCTGACGTGGACGATTCTTCAGCAAGTCGACATGTGAGTCCTTACGTGGACAAATCGAAAGAAAAATGATTCCTTACGTGGAAAAGAGATTGTGTTCCTAACATGGAAAGGCGGGTCCTAATGTGGATGATGTATTCCTTACGTGGAAAGAAAGTTGCATTCCTAACGTGGAAAAGAGGTGTTCATTATGTGGAAAGATGACATTCCTAGCGTGGAATGAAAGATTGATACAGTATTCCTCACGTGGAAAGATTAGAGTCCTTACATGGACATATCAAGAGCATTCCTTACGTGGAAGAAAAATGGTTTCCTTACGTGGAAAGACGAGTTTATTCCTTACGGGGAAAGATTGAGTCCTTACGCGAACATATCAAGGTTGATTCCTGACGTGGAAAGATAGAGGCATTCCTAACATGGAAAAAGTTTGATTCCTAATGTGGAAAAAAGAAGTTTATTCCTTACGTGGAAAGAGAAATTGTTTCCTTACGTGGAGAAGTTAGTCCTGACGTGGACAGATCAAGATTAGTTGCATTCCTTACGTGGAAAGGTTTAGTCCTAACGTGGACAGGTTTCCTTACGTGGAAAGAAGATGGTTTCCTAACGTGGAAAGAATGAGATTCCTTATGTGGAAAAAGGTGAGTCCTAACGTGGACGGTATTATTCCTAACGTGGAACGGTTATTCCTTATGTGGAAGGGTGAGTCCTAACAGGGACAATGTTATGCCTAACGTGGACAAGAATTTGCTCCTAACGTGGACGATTTATTCCTGATGAAATGAAGACGAGTCATCCCCAGCACGGTCGCACGAGATCAGTGGGTTCTCGTAACAGTCAGATTCAGCTGACGAATGTCGTTCCCCAAGCAGGGGCGCAGTTTATTTCTGCGGTTGCCAAATTTCCGGGTTCTTAGTATTCAACCGCCTCGTACCGCGAACGTCTGAAGACTCCGGGCTCTTCAACCAATCGGGTCCAAGTCGCTTGAATAGGGGCAGCTGTTGCACCCTAAAATTTGCCCAACCTTTCTTCACTTGGTTTATGTTTCAATATCATTAGCATTTGCATATAGAGTCATGTACATAGCCCAACCATCTGCATAGCATAAGCATGGCAAGTCATCCAACAGGGGACCAATCATTATTCTCATCTCTAGAGGCTTATCAAGAGGTTATTATCCTGATTCAATCTCATTCAAGTCATCAGAAAAGAATTTGAAAGTTGGAGAAGTCAGTGGATCAAGCATTGAGTCTATCTCCTAACTGAGGGTATCTGGGGTCAACAAGTAAATTGTGAGCTGTGGAGGGAGCATGGGGAGTATCTAGACATCATGGGAGACTTAGAAAGTCATTTGGAGAAGGAGACAAGTCATTGGTATGGTCACAAGAATTGCAGTTGAAGACAGTCAACTAGGGTTTCATCTGGGTCAACCCTGGGTCAACTCTAGGTCAATTGACTGATTGAAAGGCATTAAGGGCTATTGGAGAGATGTGGGGTTCCCAATTTGACATATAGAAGAGGATATGGTGATATGCCAAGAAGAAATCAAGAGAAATCAAGGAGAAGAGGAGTTTCTAGATTAGGGTTTCTGTGTAAAATCCCCTAGTTTAGGTCAAATTTCCAAGCAAGATAAGTCAAAATGCAAGCTTCAAATGGATACTTGGCCAACATGGAACTTGTAGAGGAGCTCAATACCTTTAATTTGAGTGGTGGAAGACACTAAGGAGATTTATAGAACTCAAGTTATGGTCCTTGCAAGTTACAGGTTATCTGAGGTATCTGAAATTTTTTCTGTGAAAGTGACTTGACTTCCAAGCAATTGTTACCCCTCAAGGAGATTTCAAATGAATTTCTGGTAAACACAAGAGTTGTTCCTCATTGTTTTATCTTTCTAGAATGGTATATTATGCCTTCATATGATTTGTGGAACTCTACTTATGGTCTTGGCAAGCAAAGGGTATTTTGGTCATCTGAGAATTACAGGTCATTTCAAGCCTATGCCCAAAACTCATACAAGGAAGCCTCAAATGGAAAAACTTACAACATCAAACTTGTTCCAAATGACATTTTGAGTCTAGAAAAGTGACCATGAGAGATTGGAAAGATTCATAGCACAAGTTTTCAAAATTGTTGGATTTAATGAATAAAAATGACCTAAAAAATGAGTTTTTTCATATTTTGGCCAAATGAGGTGAAATTATAGGTCATTTTGAATGGAAAGATCATTTTGAGAACATTGGCTAAAGTAGAATTTTGAGCTTGGTTCACATTTTGGGAGTTATTCAAGGTTGCTTATAATGGAAGAAACATAAACCAAATCCAAGGGAAATCACACATGGGAAGTTTCTCCAAGCTTCTAGGAGTTTCTAACCTCACCTATATATTGATATGAGAGGGTTCATGCCATGGTTGGTGATCACATTTACTCAAAGCCACAAGTTTCACACACTTTCTCCAATTTGCAAAAGCATCTCAAACTCTCTCAAATCTCCATCAATTCCCACATTTCTTGATTTGATCATCATCTAGATCATTCATAGATCAGAATTCCATCAAAGGTTTGGTTGAATTGAGCAAGAATCGTGCTATGCATCTTCATCATCCAAGTTGCAAGAAGGTTTCAAGTACAAGATTCAAGGTGTTTGCACAAGATCCATTGCCTACAGAACTCCTAATCAAGGTCACTGATCAATTTCCAATCACTGCAAGCATTAGATCCAAGGGTTTTCATAGTTGTTTTCACCATTTTGCACCAGGTTAGTTTCTCTTCGAATTGGCTGAATTAGCTAGAATCGTAGATAGTTATTAGGTTAGAACGGTTAAGCATAGTTAGATGACTGATTTTGGTGAGTTTGGAGAGGTTTCATGAGGATTGGCCATGGAGTGCATAAACTGTTAGAGCTTGTAACATCAAGAATATGGCACGAGAACCTTAGGTTTTTAGCTTAATTTGTTCAGCATGAAATGTAGATTAGGCTAGGGTAAAGATTGGCAAGGATTGGAAGATTTGATCACAGGTGAAAATGGTGGATTCCAACTGTTATGTGCATCGGGTTCCATTGTTGCTTGAGTTTTAGGAGGAGTTATGGTTATGGTTGTGTAGAGGAGAAAGAATAGAGCAACTTTGCTCTTGGTATCGAAGGAATCTATGGAGAGATGAGGGAGAACAGAGGAGTGTAAAGTTCGTGCATGGCTAGGGTTTTCAGAGGTTAGGGTTAGCTGGAGGTTGAAGATGACTCGTGAGCCACACGATGGCCTTTTAACTATTGACTGAGAATTGAAACCAACGGCCACGATCGAATGGACAAAACGGAGGGAAAGTTCAAACATCAAAACGCCCCGTTTCATTTATTTTTCTGACTGGGCTTTGGAATTGCTTGCTATTACAACCCCACGAACCAAGGCCCAATGACGTTATGCCTAAAATCTTTACTACTTGCACTGTTGCCTGTTTTTTTTTATTTTTTTGATGAAGCTTTCTGAGTGATTGGGCCCAGACGCGCTTGCTATGCGCGCCCCCCTGTCTGGGCCCATCCTTTATTTCAATTGATTTTTCATGCTAGCTGCACCCCTTTCCAATTTTAATTCATTTTATTTCTTCAAAAAAATATTAATTCTTTCAAAATTCATAATAAATCATAAAATGCATATTTTCAATTGGTTCTTTTTGCATTATTTTCATAATTTTGTCAAGAAAATTCTCATACAAAAAAATTAATAATTCATTTCATTTTCTTATTTTTGGCATATTTTTCTTTTAATTAGGTGTAAATAATATTTTGTTTAGTACATGAATTTGTTAATTTTTGTTCTAATAGTTGCTTTAATATTTTTCACCCATTATTTTTAGGTTGATTAGTAGATAAGATTAGCTTGTATATACAATTTAGTTCCCATTTTTTAGGACTTAATTTTAGGTGATTAGTTTAGGTGAGAACAACATGAACAAAATTAGGGTTTAGGTGATGACTTAGGAGAATTGAATCATTTCCCTTAGGATTTAGAGATTGAATATTTTAGATATGGGACTATATGGACTATGGGTAGTTATTAGATCCCTTAGAAATCACTAGGATTCCCCTACTGCTATTGGTATATTACTGTCTGTATTTGATTGATTGATGTGGTGTGCCCTCTGGGGATTATTGTTTGTCTGTATGGGTATTGGGATTGCTTGGGGATTGGGAGAGCTGGAGACTTGTGATGATGAAACCATTGAAGATCAGAGACTGAAGTCCAACTTCCAGAGTTGAAGAGGAGATCCTGCTAGCAGTTGTTGAGGAGACTAGGGTTTAGGAGCTAGGCAGAGCTCTAGATCAGAAAGTTTGTTTCTCAAACATGGAATGCCTTGTCTGCCTCCATCCTTTCTCTATGATTCAAAGTCTCTTTCAAATATCCACCTCCTTCCTTTGGAAGGATCAGTGAATGTATTTGAAAGATAGAACTTTTGAGAGAAGATTGTCTATATAATGTTAACAGTTGATGAACCACCCTTGGTAGGTAATTGACTGTCTAACATTCACTCACTTCATCTGATTGACTGATATCCCTCTTAGGAGATTGAGACTTGAAGAAAAGCCATTGCAGAGGGAAGATTGATGATCAAGACCTTGCTGGAAAGCTGTGGAGATGAAGACTGAGGCTTGCCTGAAGCTTGTAGCTGCTTGGAGATGACTTGAAGACATATGATGATGAAGATTGCTGTTTGCTGTTTATTTTTGCTGTATTTCATTTCTGATGTATTGATTGGTTTTCATGACTGTATTGTTTGTTGTTTAACCTGTTGGGTTGAAAGTGAATCCTGTTCACTTTTGCCTATTGTTTTCTAGGTTCGAGGTTGAGTGGGACTCCCTTGCCTCGCTTGTATTGTTGCACCCATGCATTTTACTGCTTTATTGTATATATGCTATTGTTTCTGTTTCCGTTTATCCCTTAGGACCTCTGTTTCTCTCTGCGCAAGAGAGAGCATGATAGACACTAGGTCTTAACCCATGCATGATAACATTAGGTTAGTTTGATTCCCTTTTCAACCGTAGGTTAGAGTTCTGTCTCTTCTTTCTCAAAACAAACTGAAAAATACAATAAGATTTCAAACACAATAAAAGACACTTCTTCCGTAAAAGAATGTGAACTCATCAAAACGTCATTTTTGTCCGCTTGGACCAGTAATCAGGAGAAAACCTTTTTCAGAAGGATAAAAAACAATCAAGACAGACTTGTGTCGTACGTGGCCCGAACTACGTTTGCTCTGATCTTCCATGCAGTGTGGAAGTACGTAGGCCTAGGATGTGATATCCTAGCGAGCAACCTTCCCCTCCTTTCCCGTAGGTAGGCGAACTACGTCGACTCTGATTTCTCGTTCCAGACGGGAATACGTAGGCATAAAGTGCGATACTTTGCCGAGTCATGTTTTCTTTTCTTTTCAGACCTCATCCTTTAGTTTAGCTAGAAGTGTAATCCATACCCCAAGCAAGCGTGGATCCCGTCGAGTACGACGGACGTGAGGGGTGCTAATACCTTCCCCTTGCGTAACCGACTCCCGAATCCAGGTTTTGGTTGCGACGACCATACCTTTCCCGTGTTGTACGAGGTTTACTCTGAGCGTTTCCTTTCCCTCCCGTGGGATAAATAACGCACGGTGGCGACTCTTCTGTTCAGCCGGCGCCGATTTTCGCAGTAGCGACACTTTATCCGAATGGTAATTCAAACCAAAACCATAATCCTTCAAAAGTCCCAATCATCTCCTCTTCCTCATATTCAACTCTTTCTAATCAACCAAATACTTTAAGCCCTTATGATCACTAAACATCTCAATTTCGAAGCAACAAATAATACCTCCAAAGCTTCGACACAAACATAACAACCACCAACTCTAAATTATGCGTCATATAATTCCTTTCATGCACTTTAAGTTGCCTTGAAGCATAAGCTAAACTTGCTGATGTTGCCTCAACACACCTACCAATCCCATCAATGAAGCATCACACTATACAATAAGTGGTTCTACCGAATTCGGCAAAATCAAAACATGAGCTGCTGTTAGCCTCCTCAAAAGCTCTTGAAACTTTATTTACACTTTGCATCCAAAACAAAATCTTGAACCTTCCTAGTCCACTGCGTCAATGGCAAAGATAACTTGGAAAAATTCCTTCAACGAAATTTCAATAATAATCTGCCAACCCAAGAAAACTTCTAATCTCAAAAATAGGTTTTGGAGCTTCCCATTGCGATGGAGCTTCAACCTTCGTCATATCAACCAGAATAACCCTACTCGAGATCACATGACCAAGGAACTCACTTCCTTCAACCAAAACTCACACTTTGACGGTTTTGCATACAGCTGCTCCTTTTTCAACACTGATAACACAATTTTCAGATGCTCAGTACGATTCTCTTTACTCTTCGAATATATCAAAATATCGTCAATTAACACAACCACAAACTTTCTCAAATAAGGATGGAAAATATCGTTCATATACTCCACAAATACACATGGTGCATTAGTCACACCAAATGGCCTCACGAAATACTCATAATGTCCATACCTTGTTTTAAAAGCAGTCTCCTTGATTTCTTCAGCCTTCACACGAATCTGATGATACCCAGATCTCAAATCTATCTTACTAAACATACTGGCAACAACCAACTGATCCATCAAATCATCAACCCTTGGAAGTGAACACTTATTCTTGATAGTCACCTTGTTCAGTTGTCTATAATCCACCCAAAGCCTCACAGAACCTTCTTTCATCTTAATCAACAAAACTGGTGCACCCACAATGACACACTCGCACGAAAGAATCTCTTCTCAAGCAATCCTTCAAGTTGACTTTTTAACTCTTTCAATCCCAATGAAGACATACGATATGGAGCCATTGCTACCAAACTAGTTCCAGGAACTAAGTCGATCATAAACTCCACTTCATGTTCCGGCTGTAAATCACTTATCTCATTAGAAAACTTCCAAACAATCATAATTAATTGGCAACCCACCAACTTCCCCACTTCCGCTAACACTCAAAGTTTCCATCAAAATAAACATCTCAGCACCAACCTGCACTGACTCATAAAAACAATTCGTAAGCCCTTAGCTTAACTCAAAACAATTCACTACACACGCCATCTAAGCTTGCAAGACACGTCTATCCCCACAAACATGACTTCGTCTACTATCAACAAGAGATTAAGGGTGATCAGTTCCTCAATTTGTCAATAGACATCCGAAAATCATGATGGGGCATAAACCATCTTTACCAAACTATAAGAGCGTTCATCAACATTCTGAGCCACCACTCCACACTTGAAGCATCCTGGAGAAGCACAACTTCTATCCCACTTGTTTCATTCCCACTTCTGCAGACAAAGGTTAGAAAACAAATGTGCACCGACAGTGTTTTCACACACATGTCGCATACAATGGAACAAATAACATTAGACAACTTGGCCGGACGAACCGACCTTCTCTGATACCACTAATGTAACACCCTTTTCTATCCACAATTAAAAGGCACATTTATTCACATATCAGAGTAAATTATTAAATTCAATAAAAGCCACAACAAAATGGCGTACATTTCCTAAATCCTCAAAATAGGTCAAGGCTCCGTAAACAACGGGTTTTCCCCAAAGTACATCAAATTGCACATAGCAACGGAACTCAAAAGGCATAAATCAAGGTTTTCCTCATACGCGAAGATAATCAAAATAAACTGAAATAAAACATAGTTTAACTCAAAACACCCCAACCCGATGTTACATATTAGAGAAAGACCCTCTAAGTTAACCAAAAAGGCTAACAACTCAAAACTTCAAAAAAATAACCTCGACGGTGTCCACGGCTAAACCTGTCATCTGCACGTTACCCACGTGGAGGTAACATTCAAACTGGCAGGGTCAGTAAAACGGTTCATAGTAATCAATGTATGAAAATCAACATATAAATGGCGTCATAATCATATTTAACACATTCACATCCATCAATAGGCCTCGAAGGCCACAGTATCATAAATTATTCCAAATGACTCATAAATGCAAATGCAACAAAACTCAATGCATGTGGTATCAATCATCACAACGCGATGGACACTGGGCCATCAACCCTACATAGATCCCCATCAATAGGATCGATTCTACTAGAAAACCGGAGCAAATTAAAATACTTCACATCCATACAATGGGGTTGAAGCTAAAGTAATCGAGGTCCTGAATCGAAGTTCAGATGCACATGAATGCATGTTACACACGTCACAAATCATCCTTATAATAACATCATAGGTGCATGATCATTCATCACCATCAAACGTCATAGCTCATCATCATAATCATCATCATACATCATGTCATCATAGCTCATCATAATAATCCTCATCATACATCATGTCATCATAGAATCGCGAATTTAATCTCACAAAAATATAACACAATCAATTTTCTTATTTATACTATGTTATATCCATGTTCATTAGCTTTCCAACGCTTTGAGCGGGGGTCAAAACGGACTTACAGATCAAAAGTTACGTCCAAAATAATTTCGACCGAAATCATGGACAGTCGTGACGGACAACATACAATTTTCTGCGTTTTTCACCGTTAGAGGCCTTCCGGACCACCTATTTCATTCCATAAGAATCCAAACCGTCATAAAATTACAACCCATTCAACACTATAATTATCTCAAGTAAATTTACAATTTTAACACAATTAAACCATCTAATCATTGTTTTAAGATTATGCCTAAAACCTTTAAAATTAAGGGATATAAGTTCAATCCCGTATCATATTTACGCCCTAAATCACAAATTTCCCTAAAATTGCCCCAAAGGCATCAGAGTTACTCACTGTCTAATATTCCTATCCCTTCAGGGTCAGACAGGTGCAAATCATAGTTTTGGCCACGAAGGCCTAAGGTTTCCTTTTGTCCCCAATGAACCACTGTTAGATTCTCTAATAATAGATTTAGATCACAAAGGACAAAGATCACTATTTCTAATATCTACCCTCAAACTCTCAGGAATACATTGAAGGTGAGAAAATACTTAGAAGGGGGTTGAATAAGTATGTAGATAAAAACTTAGAAGTAAAAACTCAAGTATTTTTATCCTGGTTCGTTGAACTCAACTACTCCAGTCCACCCTTTCTAGAGTGATTTGCCTTTCTCAAACAAGGACTTAATCCACTATTTAATCAATTGATTACAATAGTAAGCACTAAGAACAACTGTTCAAAGTCTTCTCAAGAACTACTAATCCTAACTGGATCTTCTCACGGTTTTCTTACAATCAAATGTAATAACAAATACAAGTGTTGAAATGCTTCTAATAAAGCTTTATCACTACTGTGATTTTTCACTTAAGATTAAGAACAAAGAATTAATTCTAGCAAGAATATATAAGTTGTATGAGAGCTTTGATAATGAATTCTTTTCAAGTGTTTCGTCAACTGAAGAAGATGAGTGGAGACTTGCTTTTATAAGCACAGTGATCCAAGAGCTTTTCACGTTGAGAAGTGTGTACTAAAAGGTCTGAGCCCTTTTTGTCTTCACATCAAGTGACCTTTCCTAGAAGAAGAAAGCACAGAGAAATCCGTTTTGTCTGTGTTCTTGTGTGTAGCATAAATAAGGAAAGAGTCGTTTGGATATTCCAACAGACATAATCTTTGAATTCTTCTTCAACAATTTTCAGCAAGAATCATCAGAGTCTAATTTGATCAGAGCCTTCTGATGTTGATCAGAGTTTTGCTTAATCAGAGTCTTTGCAGCAAGTGTGCTTTTAGCGTGTATAAGTTTAGAGCAGAGTTTTGAGTCAGATCCTCAGTACTGGCAGTGTTAGTACTATCAGAGTCTTCTGAAGTAACTATTCTTGAAAACTCTTCATACAGAATTCTTCATTGGTTCAGATGCTTCTGACTTGCTTCAGATTCTTCTAGAGCTTCTGCTTCAGATCCTTCTGGAGATTCTGATGACAGCGTTCAGAATCTTCTAATGGTTGCATCTGACGCTTCAGAGCCTTGCATATTTCTTATGTTCAAATCTGATTTGCTTCTGGAGTGATATTTACTTTAATATCTGCAGCAAACATTCTTAAGCAAATTTTAGAGTACATAATTCTTAACTACAAAATTTCATAATAGTTATCATCAAAACATAGAGATATTATTAAGAACCAATCTGTGTTCTAACAATCTCCCCCTTTTTGATGATGACAAAATCATCAGAAATTTTGTTTAATTGAAAAGAGAATAATTATAACTCCCCCTGAGATGATGAATCTCCCCCTGAGTTAAATATTAATAAGGAATATAAACTTCCCTTTTTGTCTTGAGTAATTTTCAGAGTTAGAGCTTGATTGTTCTAAACATTTGAGAGTCAGAGTTTCTTGCATATTTCAGAGTCAGAGTCTGATAAATTGAGTATGATCTGGAAGTCACTGAGTTTCTTTTAAAGAGTATATCAGATATATCAAATGTTCTGAAACACTCAGATTTTATGTTAGATAAAATTGATATGTCTGAAGTTTCATTCTGGTAAAGTTTAATTAAACAGTTCAGATCTATTTTCTCCCCCTTTTTGGTCATAAGCAAAAAGTAAGAACTTTGAAAAGACAAATAAAAGGAAAAGCAAACGAGATAAATCATGTAGAGAAAACATTGAAACATTCATTAATTCAGAGCAAAAAGTACAAACATCAGAAAATATTCAAGTACATGTGCAAACATTAGATGCAAACATCAGAAAAAATAAACTAAGATTGTTTTGATAAAATCATCTTCAACAGATCCGTGATCTCAGAAGAGGACTGTTCTTGTTTTGACATCCACTTAGCCATGGTTTCATTCTTCTGATTTTGTTTGGACATCCATTGAGCCATGTCTTCAGATTTCTTATCATGCTTAGCCATCCATGAGTTAATCTCTGATTGACCAGCTTCCAGAACTGCAATCTTATCTTCAAGATCTGGATACTCTTTCTTGATCTTAGATGAAGAAGGTGGGACAGATTCTGAAGCATGAACGTAGTCAATTTCCATAGGGGCTTTGGAGTCAGGAGCAGCAGATCCAGAAGGATGTTCTACCAGAGTCATAGCCAAAGAGTTGTCTTTAGATGCATTGTCAGCGTTTACTTCTGTATCACAGACTTCAGATAATGAAGGAGCATCCTTAAGAAGCAATGGTGCAGATCTTTTAACAGTTCAGAACAAACTTCTAGCAGTTTCAGCAAATCTGAGCTTCGCATCATCAGAACAGACGTTCTTCATATTTGATGCTACAGTATTGAATCTGTTTATGAAGCCATTCCAAATGGCATCAGATTCATTTGCATCCATTGTTGATGAACACTTCCTATGAACAGAGCCTAAATACATCTCTATTTCTTTCAAAAAAACTTGTAAATAAATGATCAACATTCAACCTAGGTTTTGGGTTTAGAAAAGTTTCCAATGTGATTGGCTTGGGTTGGGGAGAAGGTGGAAATAAGGATTTTGGAATGGTGATCAGAGGACGAGGGTAGAATGGTATGAATGGAAGATCAGATGATTTGTCAGGTTTTGATCTGGTTAAAGCATTCAACAGATATGGTTTTGCAGTTGATGCATGGGAAACAACATCAAATGGTTTATCAGAGTAAGGTTTGAATGCAGATTTAGCAGATTTAGCAGATTTAGCAGATTTAGCAGAGTATGGTTTTGCATCTGATGAAATTACTGCTGACAGTGTTTTAATATACGTTTGAAGAACAAATGGTAGAATGATGGTAAGTTTAGGTTTAAGAGGAGTGATAGTGTCAGATGGTTCAATTCTGGTGTAGAAATTTTTTAAGTTGAAACCAGAGGGAAGTTTGTGAGATGAAAACAGTTTACACGAAGCAGAGGGTACACACTAAGATGTCCTTGGCTTGGGTGTTGGGGTAGGATTGGGAATGAGAATTTTAGAAGATGGCTTAGGTGTTGGGGTAGGATTAGGAATGAAAATTTCAGAAGATGGCTTAGGTGTTGGGGTAGGATTGGGAATTAGAATTTCAGAAGATGGCTTAGGTGTTGGGGTAGGATTGGGAATGAGAATTTCAGAAGATGGCTTAGGTGTTGGGGTAGGATTGGGAATGAGAATTTCAAAAGAAACAGGTGGTTCTGGTTGGTTAACTTCAGAATTTCTGTGAGAGGGAGATATTAGAAAATCTGGGTGTATATCAGATTCTGAAGAATTTGAGGATGTGGTTGGAGTGTAAGACGTGGAGGACACTTCAAAAATAGTTTTGAGAGGTGTAACGTTTAGAACCTCTATCTCAGGGATATTGGTTTCAGATGGGTTGGTTGATTCGGATGGATTCTCAGAAAGTTTTGATGGAGGTGCAGATGTAGGTGGTTCTGATGTAGGTGGAGCAGATGTAGGTTGATCAGATGTAGGTGGATTAGATGCCACTTGATTAGATTGTAAAGGTTCAGAAAGAACTTGTGCAGATGCAATAGGTTCAGATCTGTTTGATTGAGTTGTTTTTGGTTGTGATTGTTTTTCTGGTTGTTGTTGTTGTTGTTCAGATTGTTCTGTTGGTTTTTCTGGTTGTGGTTGTTTTTCTGGTTGATGTTGTTGTTGTTCAGATTGTTTAGTTGTTTTTTCTGGTTGTGGTTGTTTTTCTGGTTGTTGTTGTTGTTCAGATTGTTTTTCTGGTTGTTGTTGTTGTTCAGATTGTTTTGTTGGTTTTGTTATAGGTGGTGGAGTTTGATTTGCTGGTTTTGTTGTTGGTGTTGGTGCAAATGATTGAATAGTAGAAGGTTTTACAGGAGTGGTGGGAACAGGATCAGATGATTTTTGTGGGGAAGGAATTTTTAATGGTTCAAAAATATGAGGTGGAGCAGGAACAGATTGTTTCTGAGTAGGAGGTGGTTTTGGAATAGCATTTAATGTTGATTCATTTAAAAAAATTTTATTGAAAGAGGATACAGAAGATTTGGTACCTTTAATCATGATACGCTTTGTGGGAACAGAAGGAGCATCTCCAGATGCTTTCCTCTTGATCAGCTTCTGAGGCTTGTCAGCAACTTTGGGCTTCTTCTGAACAGACACTGCTTCTGCTTCTGATTGACCTCTTTTCCTTGTGTTCTCATTTCTTCCATCAGGCATTGGTTCCCTTGCTCTTTTCAGAATATCTGCAGGAACTGGGGTTCCATTTGCCTTGCAAGAATCAATATACCTTATAATTATTTCCCTTGGTTCTTCAGCACAGAACAGTGGGTAGTCTTCAACTGGGATTCGCTTCTGACTAAGTTCAGAGATATTCAGCTTCTTGGGTGCTGATGTGAGTTCCTCTACAATTTTTAGTCTCTGAAGACTTTTGGCATTCAGAGGTTTCCCAACAATAGATTCAAGTTCCTCCTTGACTCCAGCAGCATACAGAGCAGTCACCAGTCCATTTTCTGTCAGAATATCTGAAATTAACCTTCCAAAGGGAATCCATGTTCTGATCTTCTGACCCTTATCTTTTACAGATTCTCTTGAAGCATTAATATGATTCCATAAGTGCATGCACAGAATGTAAGGAAGATCTACCTTGGTGCTCTGACTTAGACAGTACATGAAGTAGAGTTGTTCATTGTTCACATAGTCTGGAGAATTTGTAGATTTTCTGTGATGAATGCATCCCATGAAAATCTTTGCCCAGATTTTGTAGTCAGGCTTCAGATCTTTAAACTTGTTAGAGGCCTGTCCAGCAGTCATGACTTCCTCATAAACTTCTTCCATGTCTAGACGCCCAGCTGGCAGATGAGATACTCCATCAGTCTCCTCATATCCTATGAGTTTCCTGATTAGATCTTCTGTAATGATAATCTCCTTACCCAAAACAGAAGACAAGATGAATTTGGGGTATACAGAAGCATGTATCCATAATTCTTTCACCAGATGAGGGTAAACTGGTCCAAATAATCTGTCAAAGTATTTTACCCAGCCTTGAGCATCAACTATTGAACGAAATTCAAATCCATTTTCAGCTAATGAATCAAATTCCACCATTGATTCACAGAGAACTTCAAGTTTGTCAACAGGTGTTAATAAAGTCCTTTTAGGTGTCGTATATGGAGCCACACCCATAATTGCAGAAGTAACTGCAACCATGGTTGATTGAAACTGAGCTGCTGTAGAAGATGAGGTTGCCATTGAAGATGATTTTGACAAAGGTTTAGGGTTTTTGTGAAGAGAGAAAAGAAGACAGAAATGCATAAACTTTCTTGAGTTGTGAAAAGTGTGAAAGTGGTGAGAGATGTGGTATTTATAGAAAACAATTAGGCATACAAACAGACAATCAAAGCACGTTCACTCACACCAATTAATGTCAATTAATGAAAGAGAATAAAAATTATTTCAAGCATTAATTGATTCTGACAAATTGGGGGGAAAATCAAGATTTTCACTATTCAAACTTCACCTCAAACGTCTCTTCAGTAGTGTGCACGCCATCTTTGCAGATTTAGAGTGACACGTGTTTGCTTGCATGTGCTTCTGAATTCTCTTGAGAAATGAAACGTTAACCAACGTTCAGATCCTCTGAGCATTGTTAGTTTAGATTTACACAAGTAAAATAGTTTAAGAAAATGAATAAATTAACAGAAGAAATACTTCAGAGCATTAAACATTTTGCATCTGTAAAATTTGCTTCTGACAAATATTATTCTGGACACAAATCCATACCAATATTTTTCAGAATAAATTTGAATCTATCTTCAACAAGGGGTTTTGTGAAAATATCTGCCCATTGATGATCTGTATCAACAAAGGCTAAGTTTATAATTCCCTTCTGAACATAGTCTCTGATGAAATGATGCTTAATTTCTATATGTTTTGCCTTAGAGTGTAAAATGGGGTTTTTAGACAAACATATAGCAGAAGTATTATCACAGAATATAGAAATGTTACTTTTAAATATCTAATAATCTTCTAGCTAACTTTTCATCCAGAGCATCTGAGTGCTACATCCAGTAGCAACAATATATTCTGCCTCTGTAGTTGATAGTGCAATTGTGGGTCGCTTCTTGCTGTACCAAGAGATTAGATTTCTTCCTAGATATTGACAACTTCCAGAAGTACTTTTCTTTCCACTCTGTCTCCAGCGTAGTCAGCATCACAAAATCCAACTAATTTGAAATCATCAGATTTTCTGTAACACAAACCCATATTAGAAGTACCTTTCAAATACCTTAGAATCCTCTTAACAGCTGTTAAGTGTGATTCTCTAGGATCTGATTGGAATCTAGCACACAAGCATACTCTGAACAAAATGTTAGGTCTAGAAGTAGTTAAGTAGAGAAGAGATCCTATCATACCTCTATAGAGTTTCTGATCTACTTTCTTACTTACCTCTTCCCATCCTAGTGAACTAGTTGGATGCATGGGAGTCTTTGCCATCTTACTATCAGTCATGTTAAATTTATTCAGAAGTTCTTTAACATATTTGGTCTGATGAATGTAAGTGCACTCTGAAGTTTGGTTGACTTGAATTCCCAAAAAGAATCTCAATTCTCCCATCATGCTCATTTCAAATTCTGCCTGCATACATTGAGCAAACTCCTTTCCCAACATAGTATTGGTAGATCCAAATATGATATCATCCACATATGTTTGACAAATTAGAGGATCTTTCTTAAATGATTTACAAAAGAGTGTTGTGTCCACTTTGCCTCTGATGAAATTTTTTCTCCAGAAGAAAATTGCTTAATCTCTCATACCAAGCTCTGGGAGCTTGTTTTAAACCATACAGAGATTTCTTTAGTTTGAAAACATGTTCTGGGAATTTTTCACTCTCAAAACCAGGAGGCTGGTGAACATAAACTTCTTCTTCTATAATACCATTCAGAAAGGCACTTTTAACATCCATCTGATATAGAGTGATATTATATTGTGCAGCAATGAAATAAGAAAGCATATAGATTCTAACCTTGCCACTGGAGCATAAGTTTCAGTGTAATCAATACCTTCTTGTTGATTGTACCCTTGAGCAACAAGCCTTTCCTTATTTCTTTCAACTTCTCCTTTCTCATTAAGCTTATTTCTGAAGACCCATTTAGTTCCAATTATGTTGAATCCTTTTGGTCTTGGAACTAAATCCCACACATCATTTCTGGTGAATTGATTTAGCTCTTCTTACATAGCAATAATTCAATCATTGTCTTGCAGAGCTTCATCTACAGAAGTTGGTTCAATTACTGACACCAATGATAGGGTCATCCTTCTTTCCAATGATAACACTCTCTGGATGAGAAGCTTTGATTCTGGAAGATGATTCTCTAACAGTTGATTCTTCAGAAATGTTTAAGTTGTTCATTTGAGAAGTCAAAGGAATTGCATCTGGCGTTGCTTCTGGTTCCTTCACTTGAGCTTTGTCTGCCTCTGAGCCTTCAGAGTCTGTGAAGACTACTTCTCTATCTGCAGAGTTTTCAAACTGCTTTGGCTTTTTAATGCCAAGCTTATCATCAAATCTAACATGAATAGATTCTTCCATAATCCGTGTCTCAGTATTGTATACTCTGTAGCCTTTAGAGCGTTCAGAATACCCAAGCATGAAGCACTTCTGTGCTTTGGAATCAAACTTGTTCAGATTTTCTTTAGTATTCAACATATAGCAAATACATCCAAAAGGATGAAAATATGAAATGTTGGACTTTTTGTTCTTCCACAGTTCATAGGGAGTCTTCTCCATAAGAGGTCTTACAGACACTCTGTTCTGAATGTAACAGGCTACGTTGATTGCTTCTGCCCAAAAGTGCTTTGCCAGATTAGTCTCATTGATCATGGTTCTGGCCATTTCTTGCAGAGTTCTATTTTTCCTCTCTACAACTCCATTTTGTTTTGGAGTTCTAGGACAGGAAAAATCATGAGCAATGCCATTTTCATTAAAATATTTTTCAAAAAATTTGTTTTCAAATTCACCACCACGATCACTTCTGACTTTTATAATTTTGAAATCTTTTTCATTCTGGACTTGTTTGCAGAAGTCAAAGAACACAAAATGTGACTCATCCTTGTGTTTTAAGAACTTTACCCATGTCTATCTACTATAGTCATCAACAATGACTAATCCATACTTCTTGCCTCTGATGGATGCAGTTTTAACTGGTCCAAACAGATCAATATGAAGTAATTCTAGTGGTCTGCAAGTAGAAACAACATTTTTTGATTTAAAAGATGATTTTGAAAACTTCCCTTTTTGACATGCTTCATAAAGAGCATCTGAAGTGAACTTCAGATTAGGAAGTCCCCTGACAAGATTAAGTTTATTAATCTGAGATATACGTCTCATATTAATATGCCCCAATCTTCTGTGCCAGACCCATTGCTCCTCATTAACAGACAAGAGACATTTAACATTTAGTACCTTAAGTTCTGAAAGGTTTATTTTATAAATGTTGTTCTTCCTCTTTCCACTAAATAGGATTGAGCCATCCTTTTGACTAATAGCTTTAAAAAAATTTTGATTAAAGGTTATGTCATAACCATTGTCACTTAATTGACTTATGGACAATAGATTATGCTTTAATCCTTCTACAAGTAAAACATTAGTAATAGAGGGAAGTTTACCATTTCCAATAGTGCCAGATCCAATGATCTTGCCCTTCTGATTCCCTCCAAATTTCACATCACCTCCAGATCTAAGCTCCAGACTTTGGAACATAGATCTTTCTCCTGTCATGTGTCGCGAGCATCCAGAGTCCAGGTACCATGATTGGCGTCCTGACCTTGCTGCTAAGAACATCTGCAACAGGAATTATTTTACTTTTAGGTACCCAGATCTTCTTGGGTCCTTTTGGGTTAGTTGTTCTGAAGGTTTGTCTAAACTTCTATTTTTCAACATAAGGTTTATTCTGACTAGCCTTAGATTTAAACACATGAATATTCTTTTCAGAACGAGTCTGTTCAATATCATTCAAGTGACCAAATTTAAAGTGGGAATATAAAGGAGTCTTCTTGATGATAATTTTATCAACATGTTTTGGATTTAAATCCTTTCCAGAGGAAGATTTATATCCAATTCCTTTTCTGTTATTTCTGCTAACTCCATAGATCATAGAAGCCATTTTGCTTCTGTCTATGCTTTTAGCAAGAAACTTCTGAAAGCTGTAATCATATTTTTCCAAAATATTTTTGCATTCAGACTCAATTTTAGAATCAGAGTCTTGTTGAGCTAATTCAGAATCATTTTTCAATCTTAAGTTCTTTTCATTTAGCTCAGCTACTTCTGATTTGAGAATATTATTCTCAGATACAAGATTGCTTTGACGCTTCTTGTATTTAAGCTTAATATTGTTATAGCTCTTCAGAACTTCTGATAACACTTTGATAAGTTCATCTTTAGTGAGTTTAGCCATTACCTCTTCAGCGTCAGAGTCAGATTCAGAGTCAGATTCAGAGTCAGATTCAGATCCTGAAATTCCTTCCTCCTGATCTTCTATGTCTGCCATCAATGCTACATTGGCACATTCCTCTTCAGACTCAGATTCAGATTCAGATGTATCTGAATCATCCCAGGTGGCCATTAGAACCTTCTTCTTCTTATCAGATTTTCTTTTAGGCTTTTCTTTCAACAATTTTGGACATTCATTTTTGTAATGCCCAGGTTCTTTACATTCATAGCAGACAACCTCCTTTTTGCCAGATCTTCTGTGTCCAGAAGATTCTTTTCTTTGGTCAGGCTTCCTCAAGTTTCTGAACTTCTTTCCTTTATGCTTCCATAGTTTGTTTATTCTTCTACACAACATGGATAGTTCATCTTCATCTTTAGAGCTTTCCTCTATTACCTGCAACGCTTTAGCAGATTTATTAGATTTTAAAGCAATTAATTTACCTTTCTTTCGAGGTTCATCTTCCTCAAGTTCAATTTCATGACTCCTTAGTGAACTGATTAGTTCCTCCAAGGAGATCTTGTTCATATCTTTAGCCATTTTCAGTGCAGTCACCATAGGTCTCCATCTGGTAGGTAAGCTTCTGATGATCTTTTTCACATGATCAGCAGTAGAGTATCCTTTATCCAGAACCTTTAGTCCAGCTGTAAGTATTTAAAATCTGGAGAACATAGCTTCAACAGATTCAACTTCTTCCATCTTAAAGGCTTCATACTTTTGAATTAGAGCCAGAGCCTTTGTTTCCTTGACTTGAGAGTTTCCCTCATGAGTCATCTTTAAGGAATCAAGCATGTCAAATGCAATTTCTCTATTTGTGATCTTTTCATACTCAGTGTGAGATATTGCATTTAACAATATTGTTCTAGCCTTGTGGTGATTTCTAAATTCCTTCTTTTGGGCTTCTGTCATAGATTTTCTATCTACTTTCTTGCCATTCCCATCAATGGGATGAACATATCCATCTATGACCAAATCCCATAAATCAGCATCATAACCAAGGAAAAAACTTTCAATCCTGTCTTTCCAATAATCAAATTTCTCCCCATCAAACATAGGGGGTTTAGTGTTGATTCTGTCCCTTTCTTCATATTTGTTGTTAATGTTAGATATTGAAGTATCAACCATAGTAACAACCAAATATATATCAAAGTTTTTCTCACTGGATCTTTACTGTCACTGTGAAGTGGTAGCACACACAGAACCGGAGCTCTGATGCCAACTAAAGGTGAGAAAATACTTAGAAGGGGGGTTGAATAAGTATGTAGATAAAAACTTAGAAGTAAAAACTCAAGTATTTTTATCCTGGTTCGTTGAACTCAACCACTCCAGTCCACCCTTTCTAGAGTGATTTGCCTTTCTCAAACAAGGACTTAATCCACTATTTAATAAACTGATTACAATAGTAAGCACTAAGAACAACTGTTCAAAGTCTTCTCAAGAACTACTGATCCTAACTAGATCTTCTTAAGGTTTTCTTACAATCAAATGTAATAACAAATACAAGTGTTGAAATGCTTCTAATAAAGCTTTATCACTACTGTGATTTTTCACTTAAGATTAAGAACAAAGAATTAATTCTAGCAAGAATATATGAGTTGTATGAGAGCTTTGATAATGAATTCTTTTCAAGTGTTTCGTCAACTGAAGAAGATGAGTGGAGACTTGCCTTTATAGGCACAATGATCCAAGAGCTTTTCACGTTGAGAAGTGTGTACTAAAAGGTCTGAGCCCTTTTTGTCTTCACATCAAGTGACCTTTCCTAGAAGAAGAAAGCACAGAGAAATCCTTTTTGTCTGTGTTCTTGTGTCTAGCATAAATAAGGAAAGAGTCGTTTCGATATTCCAACGGACATAATCTTTGAATTCTTCTTCAACAATTTTCAGCAAGAATCATCAGAGTCTAATTTGATCAGAGCCTTCGGATGTTGATCAGAGTTTTGCTGAATCAGAGTCTTTGCAGCAAGTGTGCTTTTAGCGTGTATAAGTTCAGAGCAGAGTTTTGAGTCAGATCCTCAATACTGGCAGTGTTAGTACTATCAGAGTCTTCTGAAGTAACTATGCTTGAAAACTCTTCATACAGAATTCTTCATTGGTTCAGATGCTTCTGACTTGCTTCAGATTCTTCTAGAGCTTCTGCTTCAGATCCTTCTGGAGGTTCTGATGACAGCGTTCAAAATCTTCTAATGGTTGCATCTGACGCTTCAGAGCCTTGCATATTTCTTATGTTCAGATCTGATTTGCTTCTGGAGTGATATTTACTTTAATATTTGCAGCAAACATTCTTAAGCAAATTTTAGAGTACATAATTCTTAACTACAAAATTTCATAATAGTTATCATCAAAACATAGAGATATTATTAAGAACCAATCTGTGTTCTAACATACATTCCACTACACCACAACCATCAGAGTTCTCACTATCAAATTTCCCTACAGGGTTAGACCAATATCAAATCAGAGTTTTGGCCACGAAGGCCTAGTTTCCCTTTTACTCCAATGAATTCCCATGGTTAACAACTCAATACTAGATTTAGGCCACGAAGGCCAAAATCCCTTTTTCTCACCATCAACCCAAAAATCCCTTAAACCCATAAATCGACCATAAATACGTTGAATTTACACATTGAAAATCATGAAGGCAATACTCATCATACCTTAATTGTCTATCAAAGCCTTCTCAAATATTTCCGAGAATCCAACGAAGCTTTTGCCTCCAATCTTCCTTCTCAGAGCTCTGGCCTCAATTCTCCTCACGGTCTAACAAATGAACCCTAATTCCATCACAATTTCCTTTTTGTTAAACCTAGACTTGGGCCTCACAATTGGGCTTTTCCCATATTATCCTCACTAACTCCTCTTAATTGTCCAATTTGCCCTTATTTCACTTATATTTATTTTAATTAATAATAATATTAATATATTCATATTATATATTATTATTCAAAATAAATAACCCAAATTCCATTAATTCCCAATATTCCACAAAACCACCGAAAATCACCAAAACGCGAATATTATCATTTAAATAAATTAAATTATATATTCCCTTAATATTTGGGGTGTTACACCTAGCAGCTGCTAACATTGGGCCTGGCAACCCAACTCAGTGCTAGGTAATTGTTAGCCCTGCGCTGGGGGCTTACTATCAATACCCTCTTCACTAGAGGGTCAAGTAACTTGACTTTCTTACTCTCTCTTTGTGCTTGCTTCCACTCTGCGCATCACTTACTTTGGCATCAGAGTGTGTTTCAGGGACACCCCCTCCTCTTCCATACCTGCGGTGAACAGCTAGCAGATCAGCGACGCGTGGCAGGTCATTGACTCCCTTCTGGTCAGGTATAATCAGTGACACCGTCTGTGGGAACTCTAAGCTTCCCCATTCCTCCGAGCAGAGAACCAAAGTTTCCTCCTTTCAAATTTCGAGAGCATGACTAGCCCACGCCACGACGACACTGTTCTCGGCTCCGCCTTCACCCTGGTCACTAACAGCGACAACCCGCCGGGGACATCTCAACCCCATGAGATCGACCACAGGGACGGCCAGACTGCCGCCCCCTCATCCGAGGACGTGGCACATCACGTCGTTCCTCAGGCGAGAAGCTTGACAGTTTTCTAGCCCATCCCCACGCCGGCCGGGGCAGACCTGACGATGGTTTCCCTCTTCGCAGCCATCAATAAGACGAACCAAATGCTATTCTAGGAAAATGAGTGCATCGGCGTGCTGGAACACGACACCTCATCCCGCTCCCCTCCGCGGGGAGATCAGTGCAGGAACTCTCAGAGCCCCTCCCCCCAACGACGGGGGCGCCAACCACAGCTGGAGAGGCCCCAACCAGTGGTCTCCAAGAAGCGAGCAAGGTCACCACCCTAGAAGGAGAGGCGCTCCCCAGATCCGAGGGCGAATAGGCCCGAGGCCCCGGCTAGAAGACCGAGGGTACATAATTAACCTCCTCGACACGGGCCATCACCGTCTCGGTCCCCCATCTGCAGCGACGAGGACAACTATAGATCCCCCTATCACGGGAAATCATGGCGACCCTATTCCCCACGGGATGGAGAAGCCACCGGTCCTCTCGACGTATGACGACACCTCGGATCCAGACGACCACCTGGAAGACATCGAGGCTATGCACGACTAGATAAACGTCCGGGGAGCCATCAAGTGTAGACTCTTCCCGACAATGCTGAGAAAAGGCGCCATGGCATGGTACAAAAGCCTGGAGCCCGAGTCCATCACGTCGTGGAGGGTCTTGAAGGACCTATTTTCACGACATTTCACGGCCTCGAGACGACATCCGAAGACGGTGGCCGCCCTGGGCGCGATCATCCAGGCCTCTAATGAGCCTCTCAGGAACTACATCGAAAGGTTCACAAGAGAGGCGGTCCAGGTAACGACTTCGGACGAGATGAAGCATTACCTGATGGAGCAGGGCCTGCACCGAGACTCCAATTTCTACGAGGTTGTGGCCATCCACCGGCCAGACTCCCTTCAGGATTTCCTCGAGAGAGAGCCCGTCATTAGATCCGGTTCGAGGAGACGGAGGCCGCCAACACTACCCATGACATATGGAACAGAGAAACCACTTGCGGGTCCCAAGATGAAGGGGCCTCGCCCCACCGACGCGGAGGAGATCGGCAACGGGAGGATCGACCCCGAGAACCCCGCGAGCAGCGGGGCCCCGCTGGCCATTTCACTGAATACACGACACTAGTCGCTTCCCGCGAGCGCATACTAGCTGAATGCACCAATTCAGAGTTTGTCTGGGGAGGTGTCTGTTTCCCAAAACCGACACCTAACAAAGCCAATATGGATAAATCGAAAGTTTACCACTTCTACCGGAGCCACTGGCACGTCACAGAGGATTGCATCCACTTGAAGGGTGCGATCGAGATTCTGATCAAGGACGGGCACCTAAAGAGGTACACCCGGGGAGGAGACCCCCCAAGGCAGGAGGCTCCCGAGGCTAAGAAAGTCGAGGACCTTCCTCCTCCAAACAACGATTCCGACCTGCAGGTAGCCCTCAGCGTGGGTCGACCTGAGGATTGGTTTTCCCTAAGGGAATTCGGCCTCCCTGTCGAGCTTCAGCTGCCCGAGGAGCCCGTACGCCCCGCCAGCCGATGGGAATATTTCCCCAGGGCCTTGGTCATCTCGGGCGGGACAACAAGCAAGCTCTTGATCGGATCAGTCAAAAGGAAATTCGACGAGCTAATGAGCAACAGCTCCAGCAAGATGAGCACGCTCGACATGTTCTGAGGTCGATCCAATCCGATCACTTTCTATCTCGAGGAGCTTCCCGGGGGAGCCCCCAACTCAGCCATCCCTTTTCTGTTACGGGCACAAATGGCCAACTTCCATGTATACCCACCTCTTCTCGACACTTCAGCTCGACGAATCCAATTTGTCCCCCTACCTGGGCTCCGACCTACAGGGCTTCAACGGGACAACAATAAGACCATGGGGATACGTGGAGCTCAAGGTCACCTTCGGGGAAAAGCAAACGGCTAGAGAAATCAATGTCCGTTTTCTGGTCTTCGAGTGCCCATCTATGTACAACTGCATCCTAGGCAGGACGACGATGGCAAAACTCACCACAGTACCGTCAACCGTCCACCTGAAGATGAAGTACTACACTAGCCTGGGAGTCGTCGTCACCCTCAACAGGGACATCGAAGCTGTTCGCCGATGCTTCGATGCAGTGATGAAGGGCCTTAGTACAATTGGTCTCGTGACCAAAGCAACTAAGCCCTCCCCCGTTCAGGAGGACAAACCAAAGGATCACGTCGACGCCGTGGACCTCGATTGTCGTTTCACCGAAGAGCCCGACCACGAGGACAAGGCCAGCGACACCCCCAACCACTAACGGGAAGCCTTTCCATCCAACGTGCCCCATCCCAGACGGGGACTTCGAGATCGTGACCCTCAGGGAAGATGCAACAAAGACCGTGAAGATTGGGGCGGAGCTGCTCAACTTGGTGAGGAAGCAGCTAAAGGCCTGTTGTCACAACTGCGAAAAACAACCGACGGAAAAACAGAAGAGTCGCCACCTTTCGTTATTTATCCCAAAAAGAGGGGAAGGAAACATTCGGAAAAACCTGACGGAAAAGGGAAAGATAAGGTCATCGCAACCATGTCTGGATTCGGGAGTCGGTTACGCAAGGGGAAGGTATTAGCACCCCTCACGTCCGTCGTACTCGACGGGATCCACGCATTGTTGTCTATCTAAAAGGGTGTGTTGAAACTATCTAGCTAAAGGCTTAGGGACAAAAGAAAAAGAAAAGAGAAGTGACTCGGCAGAGCATCACCGCTCTGTTCCTACGTACTCCCTCGTGCAATGGGAAAGTCAGAGTCAACGTAGTTCGACTAACTACGGGTAAACGGGGAAGGTTGCTCGCTAAGACGTCGCGTCTTGTGCCTACGTACTTTCATCTGGTATGAAATATCAGAGCAAACGTAGTTCGGGCTAAAAGGACCACAGGTTGGTTCAAAAGTTTTTTAGGCCCGAGTAGGGTTAACAAGTAGTTCTAACAGTTAGTGTATGCAGCTCGACCATTGGAGACTTAGGCATACCGGAGTCTGGATACTTGACGGAAAAACACAATAATATCAATCACCGTGGTCTGGATACCACAACCATCTTTACCGGAGTCTGGATACTCGGCGGAAAAAGGAAAACCCCATCAACTAGGAAAGGACCAGAGTTTGGACACTCAACGGACAAAAGAATTCATTATAAACGCTTATCATGATCCACTAAGATCCGAAGATACTGCTGGGGAATAACATGAGCCGGGGTCTGGATACCACGCGGGCTAAGAGAAATCACATGGTCTGGATACCAAGGGGAAAGATCAAGCCTCTGAAGATACACCTGAAACAAAAAGATAACAACCTGGCTTATGTTTCACATGCATATGTTTGAAAATGGCGTAATGCTCCATACGAAACGGAAATGCTACGCATTTGGGTAGATGCTATGCACACATGTAGATGCAACAGAACTGAACCAGCAAAATAAATGTTGGAGATACAGACAACACCCTGCTGGGGCAAGAAAATAACCCTGTTGGGGGAATCAATGATTTTGCTGGAGATAGATCAAAAACTTGCTCATGCCAATAACAATTGTGCTTATGCCAAGAAACGGGCCCTTACTGGCCTCTAGGGATTGCTCCGTCGGGGAACGAACCTAACCAGGCTGCAAATTACTCTATGGAAAGAAAATCCAATCATAACTCACTAGGGAAAGAAGTATGACCTTCACTGATCGGGGAAATAGATTCAGGCTGGGGATAGGACGAACTTCATCTATACCTTTTTGCCCCAAAGGTAACGACCCTGCAACACTGAACAAACAGACAAGATATCCTACGCAATCAGAACCATCTTAGTCATCATTCGTGACGTTGTTCAATTAATTCAAAGTTTTAACAATTATTGGCCAAGGCCTGCAAGTTTATGTAAGTGCAAGTTCATCAAAACATTGGGCGTTTTCACAAACAAAACAGTAAGAGTTAAAACAAAGCACACAGATCAAGTACTGAATAGTATATGTTTATTGATAAATGGCCTGTAAATAGGCAAAGTTTTACAACAGATGCAACTCCTAAAAAGACGAAGTTGCGCAAACAAATACAGATATGTACATGAAATATACAAAAGTGTACAAAAATGTCGGCAACATGGCACAGACAAACACCATGAGCTGATCCCTCTATGACTCGCCTGACTTTGATGCTTCCTCGACGCTTCATCTTTAGAAGAGATTGATTCGGATAAACGACCCTCAGGTTCTCCCAATCCACTAAGCAAAGAAGTTCTAACGCAGACCACAGTCATTTGCTTTTTCAATCCCTAACTTTTGCCTGAACTGCCCTTTCGGGTTTTCGATTCACCGGGATACCCATTTTTGTCAAAGTTGCCTTTTCAGGTTTTCGACTTTGCGGGTTTACATCTTTTCATTTTTATCCCTAATTTTTGCCCGAACCTATTTTTCCTTTTTTATGGTTCGCCGGGATGCCCCATTTTTGCATGGACTTTTCTTTTTGTGTCCAGCGGGTCTCTTTTAAGCAAAGTAAGATTTAACTGCGTCTGCGTTCATAGGGGATGCGAAATCCTCCCCATCCATGGTGGCTAACAACAAGGCTCCTCCGGAGAAAACCTTTCGGACGACATATGGACCTTCATAATTGGAAGTCCATTTGCCCCTGTGATCCGATTGTGGTGGGAGAATCTTTTTTAGCACAAGATCGCCCGTCCGAAAGCTTCGAGGGCGCACCTTCTTATCGTAAGCTTTCTTCATCTGGCTCTGATACAACCGACCATACGCAATTGATGCTAGCCTCTTTTCATCCATCAGACTAAGTTGATTCAATCTATTCTTGATCCATTCTGCTCATCGAGCTTTACGTCAACCAAAACTCTTAAAGAAGGAATCTGACCTCTAGCGGTAGGACAACTTCCATACCCTACACTAGCGAGAAAGGAGTTGCCCCGGTTGATGTGCGTACCGTCATACGATAATTGTGAAGTGCAAAGGGCAACATCTCATGCCAATCTTTGTAAGTGACAATCATCTTTTGCACTATCTTCTTAATATTCTTATTGGCCGCCTCAACAGCGCCATTCATCTTCGACCGATAGGGCGATGAGTTGTGATGCTTGATTTTGAAGTTCTGGCATAACTCCTTCATCATCTTATTATTCAGATTTGAACCATTATGAGTCATGATCCGCTCGGGAATTCCATATCTGCAGATGATGTCCTTCTTTTTGAATCTTGCTACCACTTGTTTAGTCACATTGGCGTACGAGGCTGCTTCAACCCATTTGGTGAAGTAATCAATGGCAACCAAGATAAAACGATGGCCGTTGGACGCGATTGGCTCAATCTTGCCAATCATATCAATGCCCCACATGGAAAAAGGCCACAGAGACGCCATAGCATTCAATGGGCACGGAAGTACATGTATCTTATCTGCATAAATCTAGCATTTATGGCATTTCTTCGCAAATTTTAAACAATCTGACTCTATAGTTAGCCAATAATACCCTGCTCGTAAGAGTTTCCGAGACATGGCATGTCCGCCGACATGTGTACCGAAAGTACCCTCGTGGACTTCTTCCATAAGCAACGTTGCTTCTTTTTCATCCACACATCTCAACAACACCAAATCGTGATTCCTTATGTATAGCACACCATCTGGGTTTAGATAAAAGTTGCCAGACAACCTCCTCAGCTTCTTCTTATCCTGAGCCGAAGCCCCTGGTGGATACTCTTGCTTCTTGAAGAAGTTCTGTATATCGTAAAACCATGGCTTGCCATCAGCAGCCTCTTCAATGGCGAATATGAAAGCGGGTCTGTCCAAGCGAGAAATAACTATTCTGGGAGCATCATTCCAGAAATTCACTTTATACATCGAAGATAGTGTTGCCAAAGCATCGGCCATCTGATTCTCTGCTCGTGGTACATGGTGAAAATCTACCCAAATTTTAGTTCCTAAAGCCCAAATGCAAATCCATGGAATTTGAGTTTTGGAGCTTAGCCATGTGCACAAATTCTGCTCTAATTTGCCTCCAAAATGCCTCAAATCACTTGCTGGTAATGTGAGGAGTATGACTGGCTGTGATTTAATCCTTGTTTGTAATCAATGGTTGATATTGCAAGTGTAACTTAAGCTTGAAGAAACCTTGGAAATGGCCTACCAAAACTCCTCAAATCAAAATTCGAGAAATGCCAATGTGTTTGAAATATGTTTTGCACTCAAAATATGTACTCACTTGCACAAAAATGATCCAACATGAATTAATTCTAATTTCCTCATTTTAAGGCTTTTTCCATGAAAATCACTTTAGGAATTCACCATTCCAAGCAAAATTCATGACTTCTTAATGCTTGGTTGAACAATTGACACCATTTGGAGCACATTTGATGTTGGAAAAATCTCCATTTGAAGTGTGCAAGTTGGTGAAATGGACCTATAATTTTATGACCTATAATCTCACTTTCCCAAAATACCCCTAATTTGCAAGCCTCATAACTTGAGTTCTACAAATCAGATGAAATACTTCTAGTACTCTTTGGAAAGCTAAGATCATGAGGAACAATTTTCATGTTCATCAAAAGTTGAGCAGAAACATCCTTATAGGTCAAAAATGGCTTGGAAGTTGGTTGACTTTTGTTGACCAAAATCACATTCATCTGAGGACCTGTAACTTGTCAGCATCATAACTTGAGTTCTAGAAATCAGATGAATGACTTCTGATACTCAAACGAAATCTAAGAACACGCTCTACAAGTTCCATGTTGGTAAAAAGTTGAGATGAGACTTGTATCTTGAGATAGGTGGTCTTGAAGTTAGGCATTGAACAGGGGATTTTACACTGAGAACCCTAATTTAGTAAGTTCTCACACTCTTGATTCTTGATGAATTGATCTTGAAATGATATATTAGACATCTCAAAATAACATCCCATGACCATAGAGACTTTGAGTTGAGTTTTAATCTCCTTCAATTTCACAGTTAACTGAGGGTTGACCAGATGAAAACCCTAGGTGCAACATTCTTGACTATGGCCTCTTCCACCTCACACAACAACTTGAATAAGCTCCAACATGGATCTCAAAGCATTCAATGAGATATCTTAATATCCCATATCCATAATCATGAATTCACAATCCTCTGATGATCTTTAACTGGCCTCCAAGTTAAGAGCTGACCCACATACATCCATCAATCCATTCAAAGAACATTGACCACCTCTAGATGACCTGATGACCATCCAAACTTGAGTAACACCCCTTGCTTAGGCTCAAAACTCTGAGTAGAATCCTCATGCTATACATAACCTCTTGATCCCCTGTTTAATGAAAAATGTTATGCAATGCAAATGCTAGAAAGAAATGAAATGAAACATAAACCAAGTTAAGAAAAGGTTGGGCAAATTTTGGGGTGCAACACCTGCCTCCATGAGAATGCTGACTATTACGGTGAGAATCATTATACCAAACTATTGGTTAACTTGAATCTTAATTCTTAAATTCACAACCGAACTTTAATTTATCGAAAGGAAAGGTTAAAGAAAGAAAGACCTTTTTGTGCGATGTAACAACAACGCTAAAGATTCGGGGATCGGGGGTTAGTTATGCCTAGGGTAGGTATTTCACATCCTAAACATCTGTAGTACTCTACAGGAACCTTTTGTATGTTTGTATGCTATACTTGCTAAATGTTTGCTATGGCTAGGGATAGGGTATAAGGTTAAGGTAAAGACCTAAGGATAGTTTCTAAGTTTGCTCGCAAGGATATCGCATCCTCTGCCTACGTATCCTAACTAGGATAGAATCAGAGCAATCATAGTTCACCTCACTAGGGATAAAGAACACTTGATTATGATCAAGGTTCAAAGGGGAACAAACAAAACAATGTTTGTGTAGAGTTTAACAAAACTCTCTAATATAAGTTAAACACTCGAGAAAAGGGAGTAAGTAATCATTACTATGATTCTTACATAGAGTTAACAAACTCTATCTTAAAGTTCTAGTTGAAGATACTCCTAAAAAGGGGTAGGTCTTCTAGACTTTTAAGAAAAGTCTAGTGACTTGGTTCTAACTTAACTAAGAGAGAGATGACTTAAGAAAGTCAAGAGAAGCGTTATGAGCTATCTATGACCTCGAGGGTCAACAGAGAGGCTTTCCTTTGGAAGGGAAAAATATGAGGCAACTTGGATGAGAACTAAAGAGTTTTATCATTTGGGGAAAATAACTTAACAAAGCAATAATCATTCAAACATGATGAAGATAAAAGGCATGGTTACGACCAAGAATAAGAAAGCATATTACAATATCGAGCAATGATTTCAATCAAGATAAATGATTACAACCAAAGCAAACATTAAGATATTATAATATCAATGATTTCAATAAAGATAAATGGTCACAACCAAAGCAAACATCGAGATATTACAATATCATGAAGGGGGAAGTTCTTACAAGACCTAAAGGTAAAAACCAATGGCACATCTTAACAAAGTCGGGGATATATCTTAACAAAGATGGACGGGAATCTTAACAAAGATGAAGATGTATCTTGACAAAGATGTGGTCTTTTAAAGTTACAAAAGTCATATGCATTCACAAACATCAAGTAATAATTAGATAATGTCACAACAAAATGTAAGAAAAAAGTTCAAAACTTCACAGGGAAAACTTTCAAGTTTTAAGAAAAGATCAAACGCAAATGCTTACAAGAAAGGAGTGTAAGTCAAACTCAAGTACACAAGGATTCTAACAAGCCAAAATCATAACTTTAAAATAAAACTCAAAAGAGAATGAAAATGAAGTTGGAAATGAGAGAGGAAAAGTAAGAAGGTGAAAACCCTAAAATGAATCGTAAATTCCTCATAATCCAAAGTGTTTCTAAAATAAAAATTTTAGAATTCTTTAAGCATCATATGAAAATATTCATTAATACAAGAATTTAGAAAAAAGAATCAATTAAAAAGGATTAAAAATGAAGGAGTTATAAATTTTTGTATTTGTGATCATGATTTGAACATCAACAAAACAGTATGGTCTCAACAAAGTATTCTTGGCATTTCAATCCAATTTGATGAATTCCAATCAGCATACTCTTTTAAAGACAAAACTATGACAATCCCTTTGGAAGAGATCAAGATAACTCAACAAAAACTTGCTTAGAACACAAACATCAAGACTTGAAACTATGATAACCAACAGCAGTCCACAACCTTGCCTTATTGACAATCAAAGTGAGTTAACAAAATCAAATCAAGAATAAACCTTGACAGAACTAAAGCAATACTCACATGGCCATAAACATAACCAACCAAACTCAACTGACCTAGGCAGTTATGAAGACCTGAACTTGATTCTCATGAACTCTACAAGCTAATTGAGATCGTAATAATGAATGAAGCTAATAGACCTCATAATCAAAACATCATTACATAGAAATGGCAGTCATACTCCTTCAAAAATGAACACAAATTCCAGCACAATGCAATATCAGTTCATAGTAATAATGAACATAGGAGCTTTGAGAATCCAAAACCAAGAAAGTCACTAGCAAGACCAATGTCATCCACATCTCAGATCCAAATAACCTCAAACAATTGGATCCATAAGGTGCTAATGCATGCTAGATCCAAACCAGCAAAGTTCCCTAACCAACTGTCAGCAGGAAAATCAAACCAGAATGAAAAGACCAAGTTGACACAAGCATCTAACTTGCTGACCTATAAGCAATTCTTGGCAAGTTTCAAACCTTGTTTTGCAAGAAATCAAAATACACATGGTTAAGGCTTGACTTAATACACTTGCATATATCTAACAGTTGGCAAACACCAAATTAAAGAGCAAATTCTACACTAATGGCATCAAATGCCAAAACAGATCCAATCATGACAATGCTCAGATCCAAACATCATAAGTTAAGCCTCCTCAGTACCAACAAGTTTTGGTAGTCCTTAAACAAATATGGTGAAGTTCTTAGACAGCATTACATCAACTTAATTCCAACCACTCTAGTCAACAATGTTGAGAACCAAACTTGGCCTGAATTCAAACTCTAACCCTACTGTCAGACCACCTTGTGATAGACCGAGAATTCCCACATGTAAGTGCTCTTGATTGGCTGCATTTTGTGGTAAAAATTTATAATGGGCATGTGTGTCATACTGATTGTTAGGACATACTTAATGATGTGTGTGCAGGGTAAGTTAAGTACAAATTAACTTGGTTAAGCTGAATGTCATACAGAATGTCATAACATTGTTCGTATGACATCCAGCGGGCAAGGTAGTTTTTCTAGTATTCAGAATGAGGATTCTCAGGCTAAAATCAGGAAACCTTGTAGGAGCTCAAGCTGGGATTCAGGACACATTTTATAAGCCCTAAGCGAACTAAAATGTCCCTGAATGAATTGGCAAGTGGGCAGACAATTAAGGGAGAGGTTTTGTGATGAAAAACCTAGATTGTGCGCCCAGGCCCAAGGACTGATCTGCTGCTATAAATAATAGGAGAAGCAATCCTAGAAGGCAGTTATTCAAGATAGAGAAACAGAGAAATCACCATAGTGGTTTAGAAGTGAAGAGGTTGTTCTTCATGATTGTGTCTTAGGAACACTTGTAATCCAAGCAATTGTTGATTGCATTGGTTAGGTAGTTTCTAGGTTGTGTGTCACTCGAAGCTGTTAAGCAAGAGTGTGTGTTCCTTGATCAAAGCTTTGAAGCAAGATCAAGGTGTGTGTAAGTTGAAGTGGTTCTTCATACTACTGTTGAATTTGTAAGTGTAATTGGATATCACTGAGGTGATTGTAGGGAGTGAGTGGTTATACTCAGGTCTAGAGTGTCTCTAGGTTAAATTGTCATTGGGTAGGTTTTAAGTGAGGAGTGCAAACTGGAGGTTTGACTCCGAATTAATTCTACTGATAGTGAAATTTCTCCCTGGCTTGGTAGCGCCCAGATGTAAGTGTGTTGCACTGAACTGGGTCAACAACCAACTGTGTTATTTACTGTTTTATAATTACTGCATAATAGTTTGTCTGTAGTGAATGTCACAGTGGATGTTATAACTTTGTGAATAACATTCATCGTGTGCTGGCCAGAATTTTCAATTGGCATCAGAGCAGGCACCCTCCCTGTTTATTCTGGGTGAGATCTAGGGAAATTAAATTCTGGTACTATGGATAAAGATATTGGATTCACCAATAGACCTCCAATTCTGGATGGTTCTAATTATGACTATTGGAAGCCTAGGATGATTGCTTTCCTAAGGTCCTTAGACAGCAAGGCTTGGAGAGCTACAAACTCTGGCTGGGAACATTCATGAAGACTGACAAGGATGGAGTATCTGTGCAAATTCCTGAAGAGGAATGGACCAAAGAGCAAGAGGCATTGGCTCTTAGAAACTCTAAAGCATTGAATGCATTCTTCAATGGTATAGACAAAAACATCTTCAGACTGGTCCACCACTGTGAACTAGCAAAGGATGTTTAGGACACTCTCAAAACCACTCGTGAGGGAACTTCCAAGGTAAAAATGTCTAGACTTCAAATGCTGACCATAAAATTTGAAAGTCTAAGAATGAAGGAAGATGAGACCATTCATGAATTTTACATGAATTTTCTTGAACTAGCTAACACCTCAGGAGGTTTGGGAGAAAAGATGGCTGAAGAAAAGCTTGTAAGGAAGATTCTAAGGTCATTACCTAAAAGGTTTGCCATGAAGGTAACAGCCATTGAAGAAGCTCAAGATGTAACATCCCCTGTCTATACCCCCAAATAAACAAAGAAATCATTTAACACATAATAAAATTTCATCAGAGTATAAATAAAACATGGTATAAAAGAGGCATGTCACATCATCACGAAATTAACATACAACACCTGCTCGATAAAAGACATGCAACAGTGGGGTAGTTACAACAGAGGAACTTAGTCCTTACACCCACATTTAAATATTTAGAATCAAAAGCGGAAAATCTAAACATTGAATCACTTTTAATCATGTTAATCATATAAATACATATCGTTCAGTTTAATTCACCACATCAACATGTTTACATAAACATTATCAACAGATACATATACAAAATGTATCCCAAATGAGTATTGTACAATCCTAACTACCCGGTGCTACATATCAGAGCATAACCGACCAAAAGAGTGAAGCTATACTTCACAAAAGACCTCCAGCCAAAACCTAATCTGCAATGCCTCATAGAGCATTATAAAACAGCAGAAGGGTGAGAAATATTATCATAATAATCAATGCATATAATTATATATATATATATATATATATATATATATATATATATATATATATATATATATATATATATATATATATATATAAGCATAGAATACACATATTCCACATTTCTCACCACAATTCACTATCATCATCATATACATCACAATATATGTATATATAAACAATATGGAATGATCATCAAGCATATTTATCATGCACACATTCATAATCCTCATCAATTCACATAACATACACATATGCATACATTCACACAACATTTATCTCTATGCCATGTGACTCAATACAACTCAATGCAACTTATGCCATGTGGTACCAACACTTGTTATCATTTTTCAGTTTTTACATTTAAACCGAGTCCGTCCTCTAGACCGATAACAACAAAAGCCCGTCCTCTAAGCTTTCAAACCCACTCTTCTAGGCTTGGGACAAGTCACTAGTCTCCACGAAACTAGCAAGCATTGCCTCTTGACTAAATGATGCATATGCAATCAACAACCAAATCCACTTAAGACCGTTCTCGCATCTTAATCTCATGCATTCTCAATAATTCATCACATAAGAATTATAACATGATTGCACACACAACATTTTTCACATAATCAAAGTATTCATACTTTAAATCATCATCACCACATTATCAAGCAATGCACACATATTCGCTAATATGTTCTCATGCATTATTCACATACAATTACAAGCAATGCACACATATTCACAATATGTTCTCATGCATTATTAATAACATCGTGCCAACGGCCACGAACTCAATCAAAATCATCATGCACTTTTAATCAATTTAAACAATGCATATATTGTCAAAAGACCATATTTCATAATCGATTCCACAATCTAGGATTCACGCTATACGGCTACCCACAACATATCACACCATAGTTCACAACTAATCATTCCTATAAGGATCGAACACAATCAAACCAAACAATCATCGGATGGAATCACAAAGAAAATGAAATGTTGTCACGCTCGCTGGCTTCCCTAGCGAATACTCGCTATCTGTTCGCTTAGCGAACAAGCTCACGAAAGCAAACAGAAGCTACTGACTTCGTTCGCTACCTACTCGCTGCAGCGAGGTCCTAGCGAATCCTTTGCTACCTCACTTGCTACCAGCGAATAGAGTCTATTCCATTCTACCCAAGTCTCTGACCACCCGCTAACTTGCTCGCTTAGCGAGTTGCTAGCGAACACTCGCGATCTGTTCACCTAGCGAAGGTGCTAGCGAACGTCTGCGATGTTCAAAACCCTCACTGTCCAAAACTCTCCAAAACTCCTAACATCACCCGATTCAATTCCAATGAGTTCTAGTACTCTTAGTCTAACAATCCTCGACTAATCTACACCATTTATTCCGAATTCCAACCATCAAAACCTTGATTCTACCGATTAAACTCATTTATGCCCTAGAATGGAAAATGGAGAACACATCCAAACAATCCAAACCAATCATACATAATCATACACATTGATCTGCTGCTATAAATAACAGGAGAAGCAATCTTAGAAGGCAGCTGTTCAAGATAGAGAAAAAGAGAAATCACAATAGTGGTTTAGAAGTGAAGAGGTTGTTATTCACGATTGTGTCTTAGGAACACTTGTAATCCAAGCAACTGTTGATTGCATTGGTTAGGTAGTTTCTAGGTTGTGTGTCACTCGAAGTTGTTAAGCAAGAGTGTGTGTTCCTTGATCAAAGCTTTGAAGCAAGATCAAGGTGTGTGTAGTTGAAGTGGTTCTTCATACTACTGTTGAATTTGTAAGTGTAATTGGATATCACTGAGGTGATTGTAGGGAGTGAGTGGGTATACTCAGGTCTAGAGTGTCTCTAGGTTAAATTGTCATTGGCTAGGTTTTAAGTCAGGAGTGCAAACTGGAGGTTTGACTCTGAAATAATTCTACTGATAGTCAAATTTCTCCCTGGCTTGGTAGCCTCCAGATGTAAGTGTGTTGCACTGAACTGGGTCAACAACCAACTGTGTTATGTACTATTTTATAATTACTGCATAATAGTTTGTTTGTAGTGAATGTCACAGTGGATGTTATAACTTTGTGAATAACATTCATCGTGTGCTGGCCAGAATTCTTACCACACACGAAATGTAATGGTTAAAATGAAGCTTAATGGTAACAAAGTTAACATACTTTAAGACAAAAACTGATAGTGCACAGTCAAAGTATCCACTTAATCAAAATAATCCACAACCATTCAAAGTGAAAGTAGGAAACTTCACATGTAACCATCTTAAGCAAATTCCGAGGTCAATTTAAATTGGTTCTAAACAGAAAGGAGGTAAACTTGATGAGAAACCAAATAACATATCCTAACAGCAAAATAGTGCCAAACAATACTACAAAATGTCCAACAAAAATGACAATCCAACTTGTCAGGGATTCCAACAGAAATATGGTAGCAGCCCCTAAACCATAATGCATACCAGCAGGGACACTCATTGAGTCTTACCAATTTAAACTCATTTATGCTACCTAGAACATCAACAGGCCTCTAATGATAACAACAACAAAGAGTTCCATATAAACCAACCAAACTCAAACTAAACAGTCCTCAGACACTAAACAGAAGTGAAGCACAACAAGCCTAAACCCTCATGACAATCCTCCAACTGCTATCCAACTCTAATTCAAACCACACTCCTCAGATTGAAACCAACAATAAACAACATTCTTATCATGTGAAATTACCTTTAGCAACAACTAAACATGAGTTTGACAAACCAATAACAACCATGGATAAAAAGGTTACAACCTAAACAACATGCCAAAAGCAACCAAAACTACTCCAAAACTACACAAAATGAAGGTGTAAGTCTTGTAATCCAAAAATACCAAGACATGAGGCATATTTGAGTAAGTCCTAGGGATTAAAATCAAATCTAACAAGAACAAACTAACACTCCTAACCACTCAGCTGAACAACATTCATAGCAGCAAAATCAATGTGTCAACAAAGATAAAGCCCCAACCTGTCAAGGATCATAGCAGCAGCTCTAAGGTCTTAAAACTCTTGACAGATCTAAGTATACATTAAAATGTAGGCTCACAAATACCAATCATGACAATGCTAAGTTTAAATCACTAAACCTAGGCCTTGATAATCTTCAAAATGGTTTGGTGTTCATCCAATATAACAATGTTAGATTCTATCATATATTCAACAACATACACACTAAACTAAGATGACATTCCAAATGCAGCCATATATGGTTCCCATACTTTTGACATCATAATTAACAACTTTAACATGATAATGCACAAACCAATATCAACTACAAAATAACACATGATGATGTATACTAGTGAATGAGTTCAAAAAAACATACCTCTTGTAGTACTTTCTATGCTAGCAGCCAAGAAAACCAAAGATCCTTCCTTTCGAGCAAGTTTATGAAGCTTACTGCTTTTTGAAGAAACAAGCAAATCTTGAGGTTCCAGTTGTTGTTTGAGACTATGAACAGCTAATACAACATAAACATGAAGTATTCCAAGGGTTGTCATGGTAGGAAATGGTTTGTGTAATGATCTAGTGTGAAAAATGCATAAAAGTCAAAGTCAGGTGTATGAAAAGTTGACTTTTTGTTCTAAGTGTTTTTTGAGGAAACCAATGGTGGGAACAATTTCAAATGATCATTTTTAGGGTGTGTATATGGTCTTTGAAGTGTTTTGGTGTTTGGAACAAGAACTGGTATGAAGAATGCAAAGTGGTGAAAATGGTGTTTTGTGAGATTTTTTCACTTTCAAGCAAAGGGAGAAGGAAAGAGAGATATGTATTTGTGATTTTTTTGATAGCTCTGGTGTGTAGAATACAATGGTATGAAGCCTCTATTTATAGGATAAGGGAAGAGTTTGGGGCAGATTGGATTTTTTGCCTTTGGAGGGAAGTTTTGGAAGAAAATCCATCCAAGATCATTGTGGCAGCTGTGCATATCAGTTCCTTGGCTCAATGCAGGGAAAAACTCAAGTGAAATGAAGGACACGAAGGTGACTAAAGTGAAGCTAGTGTGTAGGGGACTGCAACTGTAAGTTTTCCCTCATAAAGTTTCTCTTTCCTCCTTGTTTTAAAATAAAATAATGACCACTTGCTTGCAACTTGCAATGCTCTCAAAACCTCATTCTTTCTGCATTTTCTAATCATCATCCTCCCTAAATATCAGATCAAGACATGATCCAATGGTTGAGAATGATTCAAGTGGCTGAAAAGTGAATTTGTGGAAAAGTTGAAATGGTGCATTCAAGTGTTGAAACCCCAACTTGTTGGATTCATAACTCTCATATCACAAGGGCTATGGAGGAGTTCTAGTACTTTTTGGAAATCCCTCATGGAGATCTACAACTTTCATGCTTTCATGATCTTCTGATTCCAAGTGGAACTAGGTGAAAAACTCCTCCAAGTTGGTTGAAAACATGATTTGAAAGGCCAGAAACTTAGAAAAGTGTTTTCTCCCTCTTGTGATGATTTTGGATATAACTACAAATCTATGCATTTTTTGCACATGGGTCAGTTTTACACTTTTATAGGAATTGCCAAGACCTTTCTAACAAGCTTTGAACCAACTCATTTGAATGTGTGGTTAAGAAGTTATGGTCTTGCCCCTTTCAAAACCCTAATTCCCGACTTTTTTATTACTCCCCAATCCTTGATCCAATGGTCATGAAACTTCATGGATAGATGTAATATGTTATTAGGAACATTTTTTCTTCACACTTTGAGGTCAAATTTCTTATGGTTGAATAGTTGACTTTTTGGTCAACCGAACGATCGATCGATGACTACCACGTCGACTGTTGATATTCTGGGTCTTCTGAGGCCTTGAAACTTCTTAAGTAGACTTCACTAAGCCATATGAACCTCATGGACCAAAATTCGATCATGGGAACACCTTTTAAATCAAAAGTCAACTACGGTTGACTTTTCTTGATTGAAAACCTTAATCGGGGATCTTGAACTGCATTGTCTTTAATCTTTGGGTGATAACCTCAAATAAGATTCATACTTGACCCAATGGAGTATTTTTGATGATGTGGAAACTTGTTTCATGGAGAATCGATCCAATACATTGACTGATTAAACCATCAAAACCTCGATTCTTGACTGTACGAAACCCTAATTCACCTGTATCTCCACAAAGACAAACTTGAAATAGGTTATGGTTAGATAATCAAATGAATATGATCCTAGAATGATGGTGAAGATCTAAGGGGTCAAAATTTGGGGTGCAACACCGACCTCTTCGCCTGGAGCGCCGCAGAGATGCCCGGACTCGACCCTGAGGTCGCCTGCCACCAGCTCTCCGTCAACCCGGCCGCTAGGGCCGTAGTGCAACGTAGGCGTAGGCAGTCCACTGAAAAGTCAGCGGCGGTTGAAAAAGCTGTAAAAGACCTCCTAGAGGCAAACTTCATTTCGGAAGCCCGATATTCAACCTGGTTGTCCAATGTTTTACTAGTTAAGAAAAATAATGGAAAATGGAGGATGCATGTTGACTACACAGATCTCAATAGGGCTTGTCCTAAGGAAGCCTATCCCCTCCCAACATTGACAACCTCGTCGACAACTCGGCAGGCTTCAAACTATTGTCCTTCATGGGCGCGTACTCGGGGTACAACCAGATACCCATGGCCGAGGCCGACAAATAGAGCATGGAGTTTATGACCGAGTCGGGCAACTACTACTACAACAGAATGCCCTTTGGCCTAAAAAACACCGGCCCACCTGCCAACGGATGATGAACAAAGTCTTCCGAGGAGAGATCAGCGACATGCTCGAGGTCTACATGGACGACATGATCATCAAGTCCTGCACAAAGGTCGATCACACGGCGCACCTCAAGAAAGTCTTTGATACGGCAAGGTAGTGCAGAATGCGGTTTAATCCGGAGAAATGTACCTTCGGAGTACGAGCAGGGAAGTTCCTCGGATTTTATCTAAGCGAACGGGGGATCGAGGAAAACCCCGACAAGTGTCGGGCTTTCTCCGAGCTTGCAACGCCGAGCACGAAGAAATCAATACAATCCCTCAACGGGATGCTCGCATCATTATCACGCTTTGTCGCCAAGTCCGTACAGTACCCCCTCCCGTTTTTCAAGTTTTGAGAAAAGAAGCTGCATTCGAATGGACGGAGGAGTGCAAACAAACCCACCTCCACCTCAAGCGTGTCCTCTCAGAACCGCCTATCTTGACGAGGCCATAAATCTGGGAAACCCTCTACTTATACTTGGCAGTGTCAAACGAGGTCGTAAGCTCCGTGCTGATCTGAGAAACCCCTGACATGAAGAAGTTGATCTACTTCACGAGCAAGGCCCTTCACAGTCTGGAAGATATCAACAGATCGAGAAAGTCGCCCTGGCCCTCATCAACGCGGCCAGATGGCTCCGACACTACTTCCTGGCCCACACCATCGTAGTCAGAACTGAGCAACCTGTCAAGCAGCTGCTCGGCCGGCCCAACATGGCCGGGCGCATGCTGAAGTGGTCAATAGAACTCTCTGAGTTCGATATCGTCTATGAAGGAAGGAAAGCCCTCAAGTCCCAAGTTTTGTCTGACTTCGTCGCCGAGATGACTCCCGCAACAGAATCAACCACGGGAGATCACAAGTGGACCATCTTCGTCGCTGGCGCCTCAAGCCCCTCGGGAAGCGGTGTGGGCATCATCCTTGAAAACAAGGAGGGCACAATCATGGAAGTCTCCCTGACGCTAGCCTTCCCGACGACCAATAATCAGGCAGAATACGAAGCCGTTTTGGCCAGACTCCGCCTAGCAGAAGACCTCAGAGCCAGGGAAATCAAAATCTTCACGAACTCCGAGCTCGTCGCATCGCAAGTCCGAGGAGAATACCAGGCAAAGAATGAAAATCTGGCCGAGTACTTAGCCCTCATAAGGGAACGGATGAAGAGTTTCGACTCCGTGGAAGTACAACACGTACCTCGCGAGAAGAACACTCGGGCAGACATCCTCTCAAGGTTGGCAAGCACCAAAAAGAAAGGCAGACACAAGTCCTTCGTCCAAGAGATCCTCGCACAACCAAGCACGGAGAGGGAGAAAATGCTGCCCGACATCAATGCCATCAGAGATGCCAATTATTGGATGACACCCATACTTGCCTACCTCAACGCGGGGCGCCTGCCCGACGACGCTAAGGAGGTCGGTGCTGTCAAACAACGATCCTGCTCGTATGTCCTGCTCGACAACAAACTCTACCGAAGGGGCTTCTCGATCCCCCTACTCAAATGCATCGATAAAACCCAAGCCTCGACCATCCTGCAAGAGGTGCATGAAGGCATCAACGCATAACACATCGGAGGACAGCCCTTGGTGAGGAAAGCCTTACAGGCTGGATACTACTGGCAGACAATGCAGAAGGACGCGAAGGAACACGTCAGGAAGTGTGACAGGTGCCAACGCCACGGGGACATGCACCTCGCCCCTTCGAGCGAGCTCAAATCCCTTTCCTCTCTGTGGCCCTTCGCCTGGTGAGGGATGGATATCCTCGGCCCGTTCACACTGGACTCATGTCAGAACAAGTATCTAATAGTGGGCGTTGACTACTTCACCAAATGGATCGAGGCTAAAGCCCTCGCCAAGATCACGGCTCACAACATACTCCGTTTCTACAAGCGGAACACCCTCTCCAGGTTCGGCGTCCCGCTCGCCATAGTCACCGACAAAGGGACACAGTTCACAGACAGAAACTTCTGGAACTTCGTCAACAAACTCGGGACCAAGCACCATTTTACTTCGGTCGAACATCCACAAACGAACAGCCAAGCCGAGGTCACAAAGAGAGAAATCCTCTAGGGATTGAAGCAAAGACTCGGTGACGCCAAAATAGGATGGGTCCAGGAGCTCCACAGCGTGCTCTGTGTAACAGCCCAATTTTTTTAATAATTAATTATTTATGTTAATTAATTGATTTATGTGATTTCTTTAATTTAAATGAATGGGTAGATATTTTTAGAGAAGAAAATATGATGGAGAGGAATGGAATAGAATAGAAAGAGATATAAGAGAAAGAGGAGAGAAAAGAAAGGATAGAAAGAAAAGAAGGAAAGGAGAGAAAGAAAGAGGAAGAAGAGAAAAGAGAAGGAAAAGAGAGGAAAGCTTGGATTCATCAAGATCAACCCTTAGGAGTCGATTTAATCGGGTAAGGGTGTGAAATTTTATTATCTTATCAATGTATATGATTATGTATGACTTGTTTGGATTGTTTGGGTGTTTTTCTACATTTCCATTCTAGGGTAGAAATGAGTTTAATCGATAGAAATCGATGTTTGAACGGTTAGAAAATGGATTAAATAGCGTAGTTTAGTCGAAGATTGTTGGCCTTAGTCTACTAGAACTTGTAGGTTTTGAATCGGGCAATTTTATGAGTTTCTAATGATTTTAGAAGTTGAGGGTTTTGAACAACGCAGACGCTCGCTGGCACCTTCGCTAGGCGAGCAGGGTGGCGAGTTATTCGCCTGGCGAGCCAGCAGCGAGCTAGTAGAGAACGGCGCTAGACTTGAGAAAAACCAAATGATCTAATCTCGCTAGTAGAGAGTGAGGTAGTGAAGGGTTCGCTAGGACCTCACTAAGAGAGCAGGTAGCGAGCACTTCCAGTAGCTCCCAGACTCCCTTCGCGAGCTTGTTCGCTAGGCGAACCCGTAGCGAGTGTTCGCCAATGACTCGCTAGGCGAGTGGTGTAGCAAACGTGACAACATTCTTATTTCTTATCGCGTTTCCATCCAACGTTGATTGTTCAGCTCGAGTATGATCAGTCTTTCTGATTTGCATAGTTGTATGCTGTGATATGTTATGTTGGGGGCAGCCGTATGGCGTGCATCCTAGATTATAGAATCGATTGTGGAATGTGGCCTTTTGGAAAATATATGCATTATTTAAATTGATTAAAAGTGTATGATGATTGTGATGGAGTTCGTTGCCGTTTGGCGCAATAATGTGAATGCATATTGATTGTATGCGATTGTATGTGAAGAATTCATGAATATGTATTTGTGATTGAATCTATTTAATTCTTGTGTACTACTTGATGAATGTAGTGATGATGTTGAAAGTATGGGTACTTAGATTATTATGAAATGTGTTGTGTGTGCAATCATGTTATAATTCTTGTGTGATGAATTATTTGAGTATGCATGGGATTAAGATGCGAGAACGGTCTTAATTGCATATGATTGTTGATTGCATACGCTTCATTTGGTCAAGAGGAAATACTTGCTAGTTTCGTGGAGACTAGTGACTTGTCCCAAACATAGAGCGGGGTTTGAAAGCTTAGGGAATGGGCTTTTGTTGTTATCGGTCTAGGGAACGGACCCGGTTTAAGTGTAAAAACCGAAAAATGATAACAAGTGTTGGTACCACATGGCATGAGTTGCATTGAGTCACATGGCATAGGTATGATTGTTGTATGGAAGTGTGCAAATGTGTATGAATTGTTGAATTGAGAATTTAGGTTGTATGCATGATGAAATATGCTTGGTGATTATCTATATTTGTTTATATATACATTGTGATGTGTATGATGAATTGGGTGAAAATGTGAAATATGTGTATTCTATGCTTCTGTGTGTGTGTGTATATATATATATATATATATATATATATATATATATATATATATATATATATATATATATATATATATATATATATATATATATATATATATATATATATATATATATATATATATATATATATATATATATATATATATATATATATATATATATATATATATATATATATATATATATATATATATATATATATATATATATATATGATTATATGCATTGATTATTATGATGGTATTTCTCACCCTTCTGCTGTTTTATGATGCTCTTTGAGGCATTGAAGAGTAGGTTGGCTGAAGGTCCTTTTTGTGAAGCGTGCCTTCATCTTTTGGTCGGTTAGCTAGGATGTATAGGATTCTTTTGTGATACATTGTATATGTGTCTAGTCGTTGGGTCGAGTCATGCTCTGGTCATATAACACTGGGATCGCTTGGTTTATATATTTTAGAGATACATTATGTACTCTATACTATGTTTTTATATTTATCGAATTATTATGATGTTGGCCCCAGTGCCTAATGATGTTGATTTAGGTGGTGAATTCAAATGTTTCTTTTACGAAGATTGTGATATAATTGAAGCCGCTGCTACATGCAAAGTGAAACTTTGAAAAGCATGATTATTTATCGAAGTGATAATGAGCATGACAGTTGGTTTTTGATGTTTGAAAGTTATGTGTGACGCCCTTTTGTGAATGCATGATTATTTACTCTGATTATTCATATATTTTCTGTGGGGTTTGTAAGCGTGTTACATTAGTAGTATCAGAGGAGGTAGGTTAGTTGGCCAAGTTGTTAATGTGTTTATTCCCTATATATATTTGATATGTTGAAGTTTTGTTGTTGGGATCCAGAACAATGGTCGTCGTTAGGAATGATGAAGTGATTGCCGAAGCTTTGGCGATGTTGGCTGGAGCGATTGGGTAGAATCCTCAAGCCAATGTGAATGCTGGAAACAACGCCGATGGCGAGTTCCGTACTTTGGGAAGGTTTCAAAGGAACAATCCGCCAATTTTCAAAGGAACCCATGAACCTGACAAAGCATAGATATAGGTGAAAGCAACCGAGAAGATCTTTCGAGTCATGAACTGTTCAGATGCGCAGAAGGTGCAGTTTGGCACTCATATGCTTGAAGAAGAAGCTGATGACTGGTGGGGTAACACTCGTCAGAGATTTGAAGAAAATGAGCTTGTGGTTACCTGGGATGTTTTTAGAGAGGCATTTCTGGAGAAGTATTTTCCAGAAGATGTGCGCGGTAAGAAGGAAATTGAATTCCTTGAGCTGAAGCAGGGTAACTCAACTGTGGTCGAGTATGCAACAAGGTTTGAGGAATTGATTAAGTTTTGTCCCCATTACAACACTACCAATGCTGAGAGATCCAAGTGTCTCAAGTTTATAAAGGGTTTGAGGCCTGAAATCAAGCAAGTCGTTGGTTATCAAGAAATTAAGCGATTTTCTAAGTTGGTGAACAAAAGCAGAATTTATGATGAAGATAGTAGAGCTCGGTCTAGTCACTATAAGAGTTTAAATGATAAAAAGGAAAAAGGTCAATTCAGAGGAAAGCCGTATGTGACTCCTGCTGATAAGAGGAAATAGAAAGCTTGTATTGGAAAGAAGCCGAGTGGGAGAGGAGCTTCTACTCCAGTGAAGTGTTTTAGATGTGGTGTTGAAGGACATCGTGCTCCTGATTACACGAGTGTTGAGCAAAAGTGTTTCAAGTGTGGCAAGCCAGGCCGCAAAGCTTTTGAGTGCAGAAGTGGTGCGAATGTAACTTGCTACAACTGTGGTGAGCAAGGGCACATTAGTACCAAGTGTGACAAGCCAAAGAAGACTCAAGGGATTAGGAAAGTGTTTGCTCTATCAGGATCAAAGACTGCTAGCGAAGATCAGTTGATCCGAGGTACGTGCTTCATTAATGGTATACCTTTTGTCGCTATAATTGATACTAGAGCTACACATTCCTTTATTTCCTTTGATTGTGTTAAGAGATTGAATCATGAGTTGTCAATTATGAGTGGTGGTATGGTTATTGATACTCCTGCTATGGGTTCAGTAACTACCCCATATGTGTGTTTGAATTGTCCGTTGAGTATTTTTGGTAAAGAATTTCGAGTTGATTTAGTGTGTCTTCAGTTAGACCAGCTTGATGTTATTCTTGGGATGAATTGGTTGGAATTCAACCGTGTCTATATTAACTGTTTTGACAAAACAATTAATTTTCCTGAACCTGATGATGAAGGAGACTTGTTTATGACTGCTAAGTAAGTGAAGGAATCAATGCAAGATGGTGCAAAGGTATTTATGTTGATGACAAATTTGAGCATTGGTGAAAATGGAGCAATTGATGCTTTACCAATTGTCCGTGATTCTCCGGAAGTTTTTCCTGATGAGATAAGAGATTTACCGCCGGAACAAGAAATGGAGTTTGTGATCGACTTAATTCCTGGAACTAGTCCGATATCGATGGCTCCATATTGTATGTCCGCATCGGAATTGAAAGAGTTGAAGAGTCAACTTGAAGATCTACTTGAGAAGAGGTTTATTCATCCGAGTGTGTCACCATGGGGTGCACCAGTTCTGTTGGTTAAGAAGAAAGAAGGTTCTATGAGAATTTGTGTGGACTACAGACAATTGAACAAGATGACCATCAAGAATAAGTATCCACTTCCGAGGATTGATGATTTGATGGATCAGTTGATCGGTGCGAGTGTCTTTAGTAAGATAGATCTGAGATCTGGGTATCATCAGATTCGTGTGAAGACCGAGGATATTCAGAAGACTGCTTTTAGAACGAGGTATGGACATTAAGAGTATTCTGTGATGCCATTTGGTGTGACTAATGCACCAGGTGTATTTATGGAGTACATGAATAAGATTTTCCATCCTTATTTGTACAAGTTTGTGGTTGTGTTCATTGATGATATTTTGATTTATTCGAAAAGTGAAGAAGAACATGCCGACATTTGAGGATTGTGTTATCTGTGTTAAAAGAGAAGCAGTTGTATGCTAAACTTTCTAAGTGTGAATTTTGGTTGAAGGAAGTGAGTTTCCTTGGTCATGTGATTTCGAGTAGAGGTATTGCAGTTGATTCGTCGAAGGTTGAAGCGGTATCATAATGGGAGACTCCAAAATCAGTTTTTGAGATTAGAAGTTTTCTTCGTTTGGCAGGTTATTATCGGAAATTCCTTGAAGGATTTGCCAAGTTATCATTACCGTTGACGCGGTTGACTAGGAAAGTTCAAGCTTTTGTTTGGGATGCAAAGTGTGAAGAAAGTTTTCAAGAGCTTAAGAAAAGATTGACGAGACCTCCTATTTTGATTTTGCCGAATCCGGCAGAACTGTTTGTCGTGTATTGTGATGCTTCTTTGATGGGTTTAGGAGGTGTGTTGATGCAAAATAAAAAAGTTGTAGCTTATGCTTCGAGGCAACTCAAAGTGCATGAGAGGAATTATCCGACGCATGACTTAGAGTTGGTCGCTGTTGTATTTGTGCTGAAGCTTTGGAGGCATTATTTGTTTGGTTCGAGATTTGAGGTATTTAGTGATCATAAGAGTTTGAAGTATCTCTTTGATCAGAAAGAATTGAATGCAAGGCGGAGGAGATGGTTGGAACTTCTGAAGGATTATGATTTTGGTTTGAATTACCATCCGGGTAAAGCAAATATGGTAGTTGATGCATTGAGTAGGAAATCATTGCATATGTCGATGATGGCGGTGAAAGAGTTGGAAATGATTGAGCAATTTCTCGATTTGAGCTTAGTGTTGCACCCCAAAATTTGACCAACATTTCTTTACCTAGCTTATGTTTCATTTCATTCACATTAGCATTATCATTTGCATTTCATTGACATGTATGTAGGAGATCAAGAGGTATGACTACCAATCAAGATCTATACAAGAGTTTGAAGCTAGCTAAGAAGGCTATTCAAGTGTTCAAGGGTTGATATCTTTGTCAGAGAAGTTAGAAGATCCTCAGAGAGAGTGGTTGAAACCAAGAGTGTGTGCCTCCTAACTTGAGAGTTGTGGAAAGATCTCAGATGATTCTGAAGCCATGAGGATGGACTTGAAGCCTTGAGAGAGCTTATGAGATGTCTTGAAAGCCATCATGAGGCCTAGATAGGTCATTATGCAAGATTAAGAAGCCTCAGCCATGAGTGGTGTAATTAGGGTTTGACTGGGTCAACCCTAGGTCAACTGATGATTTGAAGAAGGTTGAGACCTAATTCAAAGGCCATGTGATCATGGATTGACACATTGAGATGTTATAAGGATGATTCCAAGGTCAAATCATCATGATTGAAGAGTTTAAGAAGTTTCAAGCTAGGGTTTCTAAGGCTTGACAGTGTAAAATCCCCTAGTTTGACCCCTATCTTTAAGGCAGTTTAGCCCAAGATGTGATTGTCATCTCATCTTTCCCCCAACATTAATGTTGTAGAGCTTGTTCTTAGCTTTAATTTGAGTACTATAAGTCCTTGATAGGATTTGTAGAACTCAAGTTATGACTTTGACAAGTTACAGGTCATCTGAGGTATGTGAATCTGGGGGCTTGAAAGTTACCCAACTTGCATCAAACGTTTTCCCAAGAAGGATGATTCCTATGAACTCTTGGTCAACATGAATGTTGTTCCTTATCTTCTTAGCTTTCTATAGAGTACTAGAAGTCCTTGATAGGATTTGTATAACTCAAGTTATGGCTTTGACAAGTCAAGGGCATTTTGGTCATTTGAAGATTACAGGTCATTTCAACCATAAGGCCATAACTCCTATTTCCAAGCTTCAAATGGAAATATGTTCAACATCAAACTTGTTCAAAATGATGTTTTAAGGCTAGTAAGGAGGTCATGTGATGATGTAAAGGCTTGTAGCTCAAAGTTGCAAAAATGACCTAAAATAAGGGCATAAGTTAAATAAACCAAAGTTGGAAATTGATATTTTCAACCTACACATCCAAACCATGGCATGTAATATATCATTTTGACTCTAGAAAATATTTTAAGAACATTGGTTTAGCCACATTTTTGAGTTGAGATTCAATTTGTGGACTTGCTTTGAAAAGTACTTGCTTGCATATTAAGTAACATGTGCAAAACATAAAATCAAGGCATGAGCAAGGCCCTTTGCAAGCTAAACTCTTTCAAAATGTCACTAGGGGAGAAATTGGAAGAGAATAGGACTGATTCCAAGCTGCAAACGGAATGGTGCATATCATGAGATGTGTTTGAAAATCTCATGACATGAGAAGTGGAAACTCTCATTAGAAGGATCTAGAGGGTTCTAGATCACTCATACATCATCTATATATTGAATAGAGTTGATCCAATGCAAAGGTTGGTGATGATTGAAGGAGAGAGCATAGATTGAGATTGAGATTTCTTGGCTTGCAATTGAAATCGGTTTCACCAAATTCTTCATTTTCCATCCATTTTCCTGATTGAAACTTCTTCCATGGATGTTAAGGATTGAGTCCAGATCATAATCAAGAAGAATTCGTGGCTAATTGGTGCTCTTGAAGTCAGAATTTTCAACCTGCAACTCACCATCGGGTTTCAAGATTCAAGCACTTTCAACCGGTTCTTTTGCATACAGAAGCAAGGAGAGGGTTCATTGATCGTGTCTGAAAGATTGGAGAGCTTGAATTGGAGGTTTAGTGCATCTGTTCATCCAAGATTTTCAGGTTGGTAACTTTCTTCCTCTAGCATGAATTAGGTAGAATCAAGGTGAATTAAGGTGTTAGATTCATTGTAGAATGGTGTAGGATGGATTTCAGATAGTTAATTTGAGAATTAGTGACAAAATAGGTGCATTACCATTTTCGGTTGAGATTTGGATATGGTGAATCTTGAGGTTTCAGAGGAAGTTAAGGGTATGGTTGAATTCGTGACAAGATTTAGGACAAGTTTCATGTGTTGACCATTTGCAATGGAGGATCCTAGAGAGAACTAGGGTTGGGGATGGTGACCGGAGCACCACCGGTGGTGGCCGGAGCTGGGCGCGAAGTTCAGGTATTCAAAAGGTAGGAGATGATGTTAGCACCATTGGATGGGGGTTGGACTTTGACTAGAAGCATGATCCAATGACCACGTTTTAATCTCAGCTTGTGAAAGATCTGAAGGAACGAAATGCTGCGTTTCATTTAGTAGCTGATGCTGGGCTTAGTGAACTAAGTGATATCCCCACCCCTTGTAGGCCCAATCCATTATTTGTACTGAGCGTGTTTGCTATCTGCACCATGGATTTATTATTTTTGTTTGATTTTCATTATTTTTTTCATTTTATTAATGGTTCTTGAAAAATTCATAATAAATTGAAAACTAATCCAATTAATCCCATTCTTTTTGCATTTTACTCATGATTGAGTCTAATATTTTTTAGAGAAAAAATATTTTCATTCCATGTATTTTCTGATTTAATGGGAATTTTACATTTAATTGACATTAAAATGGTTATGTTTGATACATATTTTTGTGGAATTTTGTGTGATCTTGTGGTGATGATTTTGATCCTAATTTTTTGTGTGTGATTAGGTTAGACATGTATGTTCCCATAGTATTTTTCTCACATTTTTGTGATGAAAATAAGTGTGCTTTCTAGATTGATATTTAGGTGCTTCCTTTTAGGGTTTAGGTTTGATACCTTGTAATGTAGGATTTATTTCTAGGTCTTATTTGATTATTTGATCTCTGAAATTAATGTGGTAGAGTCATGATTGACCTAGGTTACCATATATATTTTTGTAGGATTTTACAATTGGTTTTAGTATTTTAGTTAGGACTAACTTTAGTACTAGGTTTTAGGTGATCCTAACTTACTAATTCAACTAGTTTAACTTCCTTAGTCCCCTTAGATTAGGGTTTGTGCTTGGTTTGCCTTTGGTTGAGATTGAAGACAAGTGGAAGACAAGGTGAGGATGATTGAAGTTACTTGAAGTTGCTTGGAGCTAGGAGTTGTCTGTGCCTGAAGGTGTCTGAGGAAGATTTAGGAGATAGGAGACATAGGGAGAGCCTTGTAATTAGAGTGATTTCTTTCACAAATATGGAAAGCATCTTGTGCTTCCATTCCTCCCAATGAATAAAAGTCCTTCCAAGATATTCACATCCCTCCTTTGGAAGGATGAGTGGCTTTATCTGGGAAGTAGAACTTTGAGGGAACCAGTCTCTCATAATGATGAACCCTTACAGGCTTCCTTTGGTTGTCAGTAAGTTGTTTATCATTTCCACTCATCCTGTTAAATCAATTGTCTTCTGGTTTGAGTATCTTGAAAGATGTTGGCTTGAGTTTGAAGATGAGGACTTCATTGAAGAGTGTGGAAGAGGATGATTCCTTGAGCATTGCCATTGCAGCTGAAGCTTGAAAAGCAAGGAGAGCAAGTTGATACTTGAAGATTCAATTGAGATTGAGTGAAGAGCTGGGGCTTAAAGAATTGAATGATAAAGTTGACACTTCCATGTGATTAAAGACTACTCTGAGAAGCTGAAGCTTGTAGGAGAAGAAGCCCAAGTTGAGACTGGTGAAGCAAAGAGAGCTGAAGCTTGAAGACTAAGTTGATACTTATAAAGAAGATTCAGTTGAGATTGAGTGTAGAGCTGAGGCTTGAGGTATAAAAGATGATTTGATACTTACATTGATGCTTTGAGAGCCTGAAGGAATCAATTTGATACTTGTGGTTAGGAGTGAAGCCTGAAGGTGAAATTGACTGAAGAGCTGAAGCTTGAAGAAGAAGGATAAGTTGAAACTTATGTTGATGGGTTGAAACCTGGAGAAGCAAGTTGGTACTTGGCATGAAGGGTGATTGGAGGCTGAAGACTGGATAGCTGTTAGAAGAGCTGAAGCTTGGGATTGAGAGAGGAATCTGTTTTCTTTCTTGTCTGTTTTCTTTTCTGTGCTGATGTGCCTTGTTTGACTTGCTTGATGCATTAGAATAAGTCCATGATTAGACTGACTGTAAGCTAGGAGCATGATTGCACTAGAGGTTGAGTTGCTCCCTCTGCTTGTGTTGTTACTATATGGCTTTGCTTGCGGGTATTCGGTAGAGCCCTGCTCCCTTGCCCATGTGGTTTATTTTGCTTGATAGCATCTTATTTCTTCTGTATGATTGCAGTCTCTTGTATTCTTCTTGATAGAATGTTGTTTATGCTGTATGATTACTGTCATTCATATCTGGCTTGAGGTTGAGATGAGCTTGTGGAGGCTGACACCCCACACACACTTCCTCCCTCACTTGCATTGCATGCATTTTACTGTTTACTGTTTACTGTTTGAGCTGATGTTGTATCTGTTTCTGTTTATCATTGATATGATCCCTTAAGATTCTCACTTCCTTTGATAAGGAAGTGATGATAGAACTATAGGTTGAAACCTATGCATGACAACTTCTAGGAGTTCCCTGTTTCAAACTTCAACCATAGGATGAATCCTTGGCATGACAACATTAGGACTTGATAGTCTCCCTTTAGTTGAGCCTGCTCTCTTCTCATCTCAAAACAGCTTAAGATACAGTAATCATGAATGATTTCTTTCGTACGTTACGAGCCTTAAGCTATCTGAGAAAGGATTGTTGGAGAGCTTATTTTCAACAGTCTGGATGTGTAGTATGGCACCCTTTGGGTGACATGTGACGCATTCACTCTCAGGTCATAGTCTGTAGTGCGATTGAAATTGCAAACACAATAAAAAACACTTCTTGCGTAAAAGACAGAAAACAAACTTCAAACCTTTTTGCCCCGTGGGCCCATAATTCAAAGGAAAGCTTTTCTGAAGAAAAGAGTATCGTTAAACTTCAGCGCCAATGCAAACAGGCTTTGTCTCTAACTGCTGGAACTGTTGTTTAACCCTACTCGGTAAAACAGATGAATCTGAATTCCCGTAATCCGTAGTATCCCGAACTACGTAAGCTCTAATCTCTCATACCTGTTGAGAGTACGTAGGCACAATACTGATGTATTGGCAAGCCACCTTCCCCGTAACCCGTAGTTAGTCGAACTACGCTGACTCTGATTTCTCATTCTCTGATGAGAATACGTGGGCATAAAGTGCGACGCTTTGCCGAGTCATTTTTTCTTTTCTGTTTAAGCCAGCCTTGATAGGTAGATAGATAAACCAACTCGTCCAGTAAACAAACAAGCGTGGATCCCGTCGAGTACGACGGACGTGAGGGGTGCTAATACCTTCCCATTGCGTAACCGACTCCCGAACCCAGACAACGGTTGCGATGACCTTGTCTTATACCCTATTCGTCAGGTTTTTTCCGATCATTTCCTTTCCCGCTCTGAGGGATAAATAACGAAAGGTGGCGACTCTTCTGTTTTGCCGGCACCTTATTTTCGCGGAAGCGACAGCTGGCGACTCTGCTGGGGACTCTATAGTTTCTTGGGGATCCAACGTCTCGTATGCGAGTCAGTTTGGGGATCCGACGTCCCCTGCGAGAGTCAATCCTAGCGCTTGTATGATTACTTGTTAGGTTGTGTTTATTTATCGCATTTTATTTCCCGCATTTTATTTTCAGTATGATATGATTATCTGTGCTGTTGTGGGAGGGGCATTCTGATGAGTGAGAAGCCAGACCCAGGCTTGAGTGAATATAGCATTAGTTGTGGAAATTAGTGGGCGCGTGCTTGCTTGGCAGGAACTAGTGTCTCATGAAATCCACGCTCAGACGAGGTTCTCCCGGTTGGCTTCTTTTTCAACCCTTTGGGTTGAGGGGGTTGTTGGTTTGGAGGATTGTCGACTTTGGGGATGGTGACCGGAGCACCACTGGTGGTGGCCGGAGCTGGGCGCGAAGTTCAGACATTCAAAAGGTAGGAGATGATGTTAGCACCATTGGATGGGGGTTGGACTTTGATTAGAAGCATGATCCAATGGCCACGTTTTAATCTCAGCTTGTGAAAGATCTGAAGGAACGAAATGCTGCGTTTCATTTAGTAGCTGATGCTGGGCTTAGTGAACTAAGTGATATCCCCACCCCCTTGTAGGCCCAATCCATTATTTGTACTGAGCGTGTTTGCTATCTGCATCATGGATTTATTATTTTTGTTTGATTTTCATTATTTTTTTCATTTTATTAATGGTTCTTGAAAAATTCATAATAAATTGAAAATTAATCCAAGTAATCCCATTCTTTTTGCATTTTACTCATGATTGAGTCTAGTATTGTTTAGAGAAAAAATATTTTCATTCCATGTATTTTCTGATTTAATGGGAATTTTACATTTAATTGACATTAAAATGGTTATGTTTGATACATATTTTTGTGGAATTTTGTGTGATCTTGTGGTGATGATTTTGATCCTAATTTTTTGTGTGTGATTAGGTTAGACATGTATGTTCCCATAGTATTTTTCTCACATTTTTGTGATGAAAATAAGTGTGCTTTCTAGATTGATATTTAGGTGCTTCCTTTTAGGGTTTAGGTTTGATACCTTGTAATGTAGGATTTATTTCTAGGTCTTATTTGATGATTTGATCTCTGAAATTAATGTGGTAGAGTCATGATTGACCTAGGTTACCATAGATATTTTTGTAGGATTTTACAATTGGTTTTAGTATTTTAGTTAGGACTAACTTTAGTACTAGGTTTTAGGTGATCCTAACTTACTAATTCAGTATGATTACTTGTTAGGTTGTGTTTATTTATCGCATTTTATTTCCCGCATTTTATTTTCAGTATGATATGATTATCTGTGCTGTTGTGGGAGGGGCATTCTGATGAGTGAGAAGCCAGACCCAGGCTTGAGTGAACATAGCATTAGTTGTGGAAATTAGTGGGCGCGTGCTTGCTTGGCAGACACTAATGTCTCATGAAATCCACGCTCAGACGAGGTTCTCCGGTTGGCTTCTTTTTCAACCCTTTGGGTTGAGGGGGTTGTTGGTTTGGAGGATTGTCGACTCTGGGGACCGATCATTTGGGATTCAGCCGAGTGAGGCCGCTTCATGAGCTGGTGATGCCACACCTTCTGGGTATCGTATCACCCCTCCTGAATGTCTGTGACGCTGATGACTGCATAGGATGCCGAACTTGAGTCAGTTTAAGTCCATACCTGTGAGCAGGGTTGGGTTTATTGCAGGAAACTTTGACCTTCAGACTACCTGGTTTTCTTGATAGTGAATCATTTTTGTTGGTACCGGAGGTTCTCATCATCAGATATATGATTGTTCTTGACAGAGCAGAGCTTTGGTCCTGTATCAGAGGACCTTATATTCAGAGATGTGTATTTGTTATTGATAGAGCAGGTTTTGATTGGGATCAGAGGTCCTTATTATCAGATGTTTGTTCTTGACAGAGCAGATTTATGATTGGGGTCTTAGGATCTCATCAGCAGATGTATGGTTGTTCTTGACAGAGCAGAATTTTGGTCCTGCATCAGAGGTCCTTATTATCAGATGTTTGTTCTTGACAGAGCAGATTTATGGTCCTATGTGTGTGTGTTCTTGACAGAGCAGATTTGTGGTCCGATACTAGGGTTTTCTTCTTATCAGAGAAAGTGGTTGTTCTTGATAGAGCAGGATTATGGTTTTGTTGATACAGAATCTCCACAGCACAGTTGCACTGATCTCTTGCTGCATGATTGCATTTTACATTGTTTTGCATACCCATTTGCATTTCATTAACGTGTGTTTGGGTTGCAGGTACCGTTTTCCCCGATCCAGGATTTCTTGCCTCCTATTATATTGTTATGGGTTCTCTGAGGAAGACCGTGGCTTACAAGCTCCCTGCCCCTGATGTGGTTCAGCTGACCGGTTTGATTGCTTTAGCAAATGATTGTGTGAGAGATGAGTTCAGAAAATCTAACGGTAAACTGCTCAGTTTCGTTCGTAAACCCTCTGTGTTTGAGTTGAATGGGTTGCACGCTATGCTGCAGTTCTACGATCCTCCGTTGAGATGCTTTACTTTCCAGGATTTTGTTCTCGCACCCACACTAGAAGAGTACGCTGATTTGTTAGGTGTTCCTATCAAGAGGCAGATGCCTTTTATTCATATGGATGCTGAGCCTGATATGGCTAGTCTAGCTCCTTCACTTCATCTGGATGCCTCCGAGTTGGTATTGTCTAGTTGGAACAAGGTTCCTGGTTTCTCCTTGCAGTTCTTAGTGGGAAAGGCTCAGCAGTGCGCCAAAGACGGATGTTGGGTCGTGTTCAACGCCATCCTCGCTCTGTGCATATATGGCATCATTATGTTCCCCAATATGCCCGACTTTGTAGATTTCGACGTATTTCGCATCTTCGCTTCAGGGAATCCAGTCCCTACCTTGATAGGAGATGTCTGCCATTCCATCCACTACAAAAATGAGAACAGAAGGGGCAAGAATGTCTCGTGTTGTGTGCCCTTGCTTTATAAATGGCTTGATAGTCATCTGCCCAAGAGGGGTCCCTTTGTTTCGTCTGCCGCCACAGCTGAGTGGTCCGAGCGTTTGATGAGTCTATTAGCAGAGGATATTGACTGGTTTGACAGAGATAGGTTGGGTGCTGAGATTATCTTCAGCTGCAGCGGGTTTTCGAACGTGCCTTTGATAGGCAAGAAGGGTTGTATAAACTATAATCCGTCTTTGCTGTCCGACAGTTCGCGTATGCTTTGAGAGCTCCGCCAAAGGATGAAGAGGTGCAGGAATCTCTGTACCTCACTGGTCTTCTAGAGGGGGATCTGTTATCTATTCTTCAGCGCGCTTGGAATGGGATCAGTAAGAGGGAAAAACCATTGCTGGGGAGAAGCAATAGCCAAGCCTACCCTCCGTATGTGATGTGGATCAGAGCCAGAGCAGATGCTGTAGGGATGCCGTTTCTTCCTGCCAAGCCAAAAAGCCCTCCAGTGATTGAAGAGCCTACTACCGTGCCCATTCAGCAACATAATCGGATGTTAGCTGAGAGAGACGAATTGAAGAGGGCAAATGAAGAACTGGAGAAAGAATTGGCTCAACTCCGAAGCGAGAGAAGCGAAGCCATTTATTCCTTCAAGAGGCAAACAGAGCTGGTGAACCAGCTGGGGACAGATTTGACTAAGCAGATAGCCGAGCGTGAACGCATGGGTCGAGACTTCAAAGCTGTCAACGATGTACTGGCCACGAAGATGCAGCACTTGGACGAAGCATATCGGAGGATATCCAAGTTCAACCAGCACTGGAAGGCCTCCCTGGCCAACAGGAAAGAGCGGGAGGATAAGCTGATGCAACAGATCTCCAAGCTGAAAGCCCAGGTGAAGGCTAGTGAGAAGAGGTTTGATTAAGAAACCGCTCGCAGATATGCCGTTGAAGGCCAGCTCAACAGAGCTCTCGCTAACCTGAAGGAGCGCAAACTGATGTTTGAGTCCAAGAAGCGGAAGCTAGAAGATTGTTTCGGCGAAGGAGCATGGGAAGATTCGGTCGAAGGTCTTCAGTACACCATTATGCATAGAGAGTTACTCATCGAAGGGTTACTCACTCGGCCTGGTCATCCAGAAACGAAGGGGTTGTTAGAAGAGTTTTGCACCCGTGGCCGTGCTTGACTGTTTGTATTCCTTTTGTTGTGATCATTGTTGTATGCTGACCATCACCAGGCTTGTTGGTCGAGGTCACGCTATTGATTCATCTTGTACTCACTGATGTTGTGTATTGCCTTGATGGGCTTTCTTTATATATGAGATTGTTATTTCCATGACTGGACTCGGACTTCTTATTATCAGCACTGGCACTCAGGCACTAGGTTCGGGGGAAATCTCCCTAACGTACAGACACACGTTTGCATTTGCATGAAGCATTCGCATAACGAGCACTTTGTCGTTTTTCCTAACCCTTTTGTGTTTTCAGGTTGTTTCAGGTTGTTCCAGGATTGATCAGAGACCTATTCACCGCTATCCGACCAGAGCAAATCAAACCAGAATCATGGAGGAAGTGCAAACTGATGTTCAAGAACTCCGCGAAAGAATGGATCGCTTCATGGAGCTCATGCAAGCGGTCGCCAATGGCCAGGATCAGCTCAGAACTTTGGTTCAGCCTCTGATTTCAAGGGTCGATAGCAATGGCGTACTCCATGGTGGGACTGTGCCTACCCCTCCACCAGTTAAAACTCCTCAGAATGGTGTCCCCGTGACCAGGGGGAATGGCAGTGCTAACGGGAATGTGATAGCTAACATGGGACTCAACAGCAATACGACGGGCATCGGTAATGGGAGTCTTGAAGCTAATGTCAATGTTGGGCTGGGCAACGGCAATGCAGGTGTCGGGAATCTGTTCGGGCCTCAGCCGTGGTTAGAAGATCGTCAAGACGATGTGTTCTCTCACAGAGGTGCTGAAGGGGAGCTGACTGCTGAAGCACGTCTAAGATTCAAGGCACTCGAGGATAAGATGAGAAATATCGAGAACCAGAACACCCTGGGCGTTGATATGTCCAAGTTGGGACTGATTGCTGATTTCAAGGTGCCTCCCAAGTTCAAGGTACCTGACTTTGAAAAGTATAAGGGCACTACTTGCCCTCGCGTCCACCTGAGATCATATTACAGGAAAATGTCAGCTCTTTTTGAGGACGAGAAGTTGCTGATGCACTTCTTTCAAGACAGTCTGTCCGGACCATCCCTCGAATGGTACATGAGTCTGGAACCTACCAGTGTGCGCACGTGGAAGGACCTTGCTGAAGCATTCGTGCACCACTACCAATATAACAGTAACTTGGCTTCGAACCGAGTCCAAGTGCAGAATTTGTCGCAGAGGAACAATGAAGGGTTCAAGGAATACGCCCAGCGATGGCGTGAGTTGGCAGCCAGGGTTCAGCCGCCGATGGTTGAACGTGAGCTTGTGCAGATGTTCGTAGCCACCCTCCTAGGGGTTTACTATGAGAAATTGGTCAGCGGTATGTCTGGGACCTTCTCAGATCTCATTATCATGGGTGAGCACATCGAAAATAGGATCAAACTCGGGAAAATTCAAGGTGATTCATCCTCAGCTGGAGGAGGCGGAAAGAAACCTCATAGTGGCAAAAGACGGGAAGGAGAAACGAGCGTTGTGTCCAATGCTCGAAGGAAGGGTAAAGGTCCTCACCAGCAGGTGGCCAGCATAACTATCCCGGCAGTTCAACAGCCACAGCAGCAGCAACCGAATCAACAAGGGTACAGAAAGTATCAGAATAGGGCACCTCTGTCGAGCCGTCACCTCGAGACACCGCCCATGTCGTACGCGCAACTATTACAGACTTTGCTTCAGCTACAGTTGATCCAGAAGAGAACCCTGGCTCCCTTAACAGGGGCACCTCCGCCAGGTTATGACGCGAATGCAACTTGTGAGTTTCACTCAGGGGCACCGGGCTACACAATAGAGAATTGCAAAGCCTTCAAGCACAAGGTGCAGGACATGGTGGACGCTAAGATCATCAACTTCTCAGATAATGTGCCGAACGTCACGAAGAACCCTATGCCGAATCATAGGGGAGGTGGAGTAAACGCCATTATTGAAGACGAGAGTTTGGATTTGTTGACTGACGTCAGAGGTATGAAGACGCTGCTTAGCTTCGTTAAGGCTAAGCTGATGAAAAGAGGTTTCTTTCCAGGTTGCGGAGAGCTGTGTATGGGCTGTGCGACTAGTCCTGACGGATGTGAATAGTTGATATAGGGAATCCAAAGTCTGATGACTGAAGGGATTTTACAGTTTAGCCGGAGGGCCGAATATGGATCAGGAGAGGTAATGCTGAAGCAAGATGATGAGGTTGCCACCATCACCATCCCTCGCCAGACAATAACTATTTCTGCACCCAGGCCGCCCACAATCACCATCACCAAAGCTGGGCCAATACCGTTTGAAAGCACTAATGTTGTCCCGTGGCATTATGGGGCAGAGGTCTACTGCAACGGATTGGAACTAGAACCGTTTGGGTCGTCTGTAGAGAACCTAGCGGGCGTTAGCGGAATTACTCGCAGTGGAAGAGTGTTCGCACCACCTGAGGTCGTAACAGATAAAGCGGACAGAGCTGATGCAACTGATAAAGGTAAAAGTAAAGTCGTTGAAGAGATCCCTTGCAGGGTAGAAAAAGACTTACTTGTTAAAGACGCCGAGGAATTTATGAGGTTGATTAAAAAGAGTGACTACAAGATTGTGGATCATCTCCATCAAACACCCTCGAAGATTTCCATCCTGAATCTGTTGCTGTGTTCTGAGGCACACCGCAACGCACTGCTGAAGGTGTTGAACACCGCATATGTACCGCAGGAAATATCGGTAAACCAGTTGGAAGAGGTCGTAGCCCACGTGAATGCTGGAAATGGGCTAGGGTTCACTGACCTGGAGCTGACGCCGAAGGGGAGGAACCACAATAGCGCCCTGCACATCTCGATAGAGTGTAGGGGAACGATTATGTCTCACGTGTTGGTAGACACTGGGTCGTCGCTCAATGTCCTTCCGAAGAAGGCATTGATGAAGTTAGATACTCGTGGAGTGATTTGTACACCCAGTGATCTGGTTGTGAAAGCGTTCAATGGAACCAAACGACATGTTTTCGGGGAGGTGACGTTGCCAATCCAAGTCGGGCCGGAAACATTTGATGCGGTCTTTTACATTATGGACATCATGCCTGTATACAGTTGTCTCTTGGGCCAGCCATGGATCCATGTTGCGGGTGTCGTGACCTCCACGTTGCACCAGAAGCTCAAGTATGCTGTCGGAGGTAGCATCGTGACCGTATGTGGCGAGGAAGATATAATGGTGAGCCATTTGTCGTCCTTCAAGTATGTTGAGATGGATAGGGAAATCCAAGAAACTCTATGCCAAGCGTTTGAAGCTGTTAAAGTCAAGGACGTAGCTCCTGTAGCCACTGAAAAGCCAGAGATGAATCTCTCCTCCTTCAAGGAAGCTCGGGCCGTTGTCCAGGCCGGATCTACCCCAGGCTGGGGACGAATTTTGGAGATACCTAACAAGCAAGACATGTTTGGGTTGGGATATTCTCCTGGAGCTGAAGCTTCTTCTTCTACCAGTGCGTCGCGAGGTAAAGGGCCGATCCAACTTACCAGTGGTGGGGTGATATTTGAAAGCGTCAACGCGGTGTCTGAAGACAGCGGAGATAGCGACTGTGACCTCGACACTTGGATCCAGCCAAGCAAGCCAGGCGAGGGCCTTATCAACTGGTCCGTCAAAGATATCATCCAGATGACAAGCGAAGAGTAATGATTTACTTTTTCCAATCATTGTACAACCCTATGTCCTACCCGGGGCATAGTGGTTTTATTGTCAGGGCCTCGTTTGATTATGTACATGCATTTTATCAATAAATCAAAAGGTGTTTTTCTTCGTATTCAAATATTGTGATCTCTGTTATTCCTGTTTTATATTTGTTTTGAAAAACAATAAAATGGCAATGAGGTTTGTGCTAACCTGCATATCCTTGTTTTAAGCTTAACCCTTGTTATTGCAGGATCCACATAACAGATGACATCGACTCTGGACCTTCTACGACTCACTTCGACTTTGATTGCCCGATCTATCAAGCCGAAGAAGAGATTGATGAAGATGAAGACCTTCCTGAAGAGTTGGCCCGCTTGTTGAAACAAGAAGAGAAAGTTATTCTGCCTCACGAGGAGGAGATCGAGATTGTGAATTTGGGTTCTGAAGAACTTGTCAGGAATGTCAGGATAGGGGCTGCATTGCAGAGCAATGTCAAGCAGAGATTGGTCGAGATGCTAAGAGAGTATAGTGACGTCTTTGCTTGGTCATACGAAGATATGCCCGGACTTGATACTGACATCGTGGTCCACCACTTGCCGCTGCGAGAAGATTGTCCTCCCGTTAAGCAGAAGCTTAGGAGGACACGACCAGATATGGCCGTCAAGATCAAAGAAGAAGTGCAGAAGCAGCTTGATGCTAGCTTCTTAGCGGTCACTACTTACCCTCCGTGGGTCGCCAACATAGTGCCTGTACCGAAGAAGGACGGTAAGGTACGCATGTGCGTCGATTATCGGGATTTGAATAGGGCGAGCCATAAAGATGATTTCCCGCTGCCTCATATTGATGTGTTGGTCGACAATACAGCTCAGTTCTCCGTATTTTCGTTCATGGATGGCTTCTCCGGTTACAATCAGATCAAGATGGCGCCGGAGGACATGGAGAAAACTACGTTTATCACTCCTTGGGGAACGTTTTGCTATAAGGTAATGCCTTTCGGTCTGAAGAACGCAGGGGCCACTTACCAACGAGCTATGGTAACTTTGTTTCATGACATGATTCATCATGAGATTGAAGTCTATGTTGATGACATGATTGTGAAGTCCCAAACGGAGGAGGGACATCTGGTCAATTTGCTGAAGCTTTTTGAGAGGCTTAGGAAGTTCAGGTTGAGGCTGAAACCTAACAAGTGTACTTTCGGAGTACGGTCCGGAAAGTTACTGGGGTTTATCGTGAGTGAAAGAGGCATCGAGGTTGATCCTGCGAAGATTAAAGCGATACAAGAAATGCGAGTGCCAAAAACAGAAAAAGAAGTTCGTGGTTTCTTGGGCAGAATAAACTACATTGCAAGGTTTATTTCTCAGCTCACGGCCACGTGTGAACCGATGTTCAAACTGCTAAAGAAAGATCAGGCGATTATCTGGAACGAGGATTGCCAGAAGGCATTTGACAAGATAAAACAGTATCTACAGGAACCTCCAATCTTGATACCCCCAGTGGTCGGGCGGCCTCTAATCATGTACTTGACAGTTCTTGAGAATAGTATGGGGTGTGTTCTCGGTCAGCACGACGAGACGGGCAGAAAGGAGCATGCCATTTACTACTTGAGTAAAAAGTTCACAGACTGTGAATCTCGCTACTCGATGCTGGAGAAAACGTGTTGTGCACTAGCCTGGGCTGCCAAACGTTTACGACAGTACATGCTCAACCACACCACCATGCTAATTTCGAAGATGGATCCGATCAAGTACGTCTTCGAGAAGCAAGCGCTTTCGGGCAGGATTTCCAGATGGCAAATGGTGTTGACGGAATATGACATTCAGTACGTTTCCCAGAAGGCCATTAAGGGAAGCGTATTGTCTGAATACCTTGCCGAACAGCCGATCGAAGATTACCAGCCGATGAAATTTGAATTCCCTGATGAGGATATCATGTTTCTCAAAGCGAAGGATTGCGATGAACCGTTGCCCGACGAGGGTCCAGATAGGAAATCCCAATGGAAATTGATATTTGACGGGGCGGTTAATTCTTATGGAAGTGGCATTGGGGCGATCATCACGACTCCCCACGGATCCCATATCCCGTTCACTGCGAGACTGACGTTTCCAGTCACCAATAATGAAGCGGAGTACGAAGCATGCATTATGGGTCTAGAAGAGGCAATTGATTTGAGAATCAAGAACCTAGACGTATATGGTGACTCGGCGCTTGTGATTAACCAGATTAAAGGGGAGTGGGAGACTCGCCAATCGAATTTGGTGTCGTACATGAACTATGCCAGAAGGCTGCTGCCGTTCTTTGATCGAGTGGAACTCCATCATGTGCCCAGGGCCGAGAACCAGATGGCTGATGCCTTAGCCACGTTGGCTTCGATGTATAAAGTCAATTTTTGGAATGAAGCTCCAAGAATTGTCCTTTCTCGTCTTGATAGACCTGCGTTAGTCTTTGCGATCGAGGAAGCCTCCGATGGCAAGCCATGGTTCCATGATATCCAGACTTTCCTTATGACAAAGGAGTATCCTGGGGGAGCGTCAACCCAGGATAAGAAGACTCTGAGGAGGCTGTCTGGAAATTTTTATCTCAATCCTGATGGAGTTTTGTATAAAAGAAACCACGATCTCGTGCTACTCAGATGTGTAGATGAGAAAGAAGCGAGTATGCTCATGGAAGAAGTCCATGAAGGCACATTTGGTACGCACGCCGGCGGGCATGCTATGACAAGAAAGATCCTGAGAGCAGGATATTACTGGCTGACGATGGAATCAGATTGCTTTAAATTCGCGAAGAGATGTCACAAATGCCAGATTTATGCTGATAAAGATCATGTGCCGTCGTGCCCGTTAAATGTCATGTCCACCCCGTGGCCGTTCTCCATGTGGGGCATCGACATGATAGGCAAGATCGGGCCCACTTCATCTAACGGTCATCGCTTCATTCTAGTAGCTATCGAATACTTCACCAAGTGGGTGGAGGAAGCCTCATATGCTAACGTGACCAAGCAGGTGGTGGCTAAATTCATAAAGAGGGACATCATCTGTCGTTACGGAGTTCCTGAGCGGATCATTACTTATAATGGTTCGAATCTGAATAACAAGATGATGAAGGAGCTGTGCCAGAGTTTCAAGATTGAACACCACAACTCATCTCCTTACCGGCCGAAGATGAATGGCGCCGTTGAAGCGGCCAATAAGAACATCAAGAAGATTGTTCAGAAGATGGTTGTGACCTACAATGATTGGCACGAGATGCTGCTGTTTGCATTGCACGGTTATCGTACGATGGTACATACGTCAACCGGGGCAACTCCTTTCTCCTTAGTGTACGGTATGGAGGCTGTCTTACCGTTAGAAGTGGAGATCCCTTATTTGCGAGTTTTGGTTGATGCGAAACTCGATGAGGCAGAATGGATTAAGAACCGACTAAACCAACTCAGCCTGATGGACGAGAAGAGGTTAGCATCGATTGCGCATGGTCGTCTGTACCAAAGCCGAATGAAGAAAGCTTATGATAAGAAGGTGCGTCCTAGAAGCTTTCAGACGGGTGATCTCGTCCTGAAGAAGATTCTTCCTCCACACTCCGATCATCGGGGCAAGTGGACTCCCAATTACGAAGGTCCGTACGTCGTCAGCAAGGTCTTCTCGGGAGGAGCTTTGTTGTTATCCACGATGGATGGCGAAGATTTTGCATCCCCGGTGAACGCGGACGCAGTTAAAAAATACTTTGCTTAAAAATGACCCGCTGGAAAGAAAAAGAATATCCAGGCAAAAATGGGGCATCCTGGCGAACCATAAAAAGGAAAAAGGTTTGGGCAAAAATTAGGGATATAAATTGAAAAAATGTACACCCGCAAAGTCGAAAACCCGGACGGGCGACTTTGGCAAAAAAGGGTATCCCGGTGAATCGAAAACCCGAAAGGGCGATTCAGGCAAAAGTTAGGGATTTGAAAAAGCAAATGACTGCGTTCCGCGTGTGGACTTTCATTGTTTAGTGGTTTGGAAGACCTGAGGGTCATTTATCTGAATCAATCTCTTCTGAAGCTGAAGCATCGGAGAAGTATCGAAGTCAAGTGGGTCATAGAGGGATCAACTCATGGTGTTCGTCTACGCCTCGTTGCCGACATGTGTATATACTGATGTATATTTGTGTTTTTATATTTGCGTGGCTTCCTCATTCCAGGAGCTTGCATCTGTTGTAAAACATTTTTACCCATTCAGGGGTTCGTTATCAATAAAATGTATACAATTCAGCAATTTTGTTTGTCTGTTTAGCATTCATCTGTTTTGTTTGCGAAAAAAGAACGCCGATGTTTTTGATAAAATGCGCGTACATAAACTTACTGGCCTAGGCCACTGATTGTTGAAACAATGAATTACTTGAACATTGTCACAAGATGATAACCTTGATAGGTCCCTTTGAGAAGGGTCTTTTGTCTGTTTGTTTGTGTTGTTGCAGGTGTAGCATATACCAGACAGTGCGTCGTGCGCATCCCCAAGCAGGATGATTCCTCCTCCTCCAGCAAAGTTCAGCGGTCTCTCCCCGCAGAGTCTGAACGGGAGATTGTAAGGCATTGATATGTCTCCCCAGGCAGAGAAGATTATCTCCCCAATCAGAGGCATCCTGAAGGAATGTTGTCTCCCCAGCTGAGTCATTGAAGTGTGTAGCAATTGTTAGTTCCAGACTGAAGTCTTCAGTGGAATTGAGATTCCCCATAGAGTCGTACTCTCCCTAGGACGCAGGATGATTTCTTGTTCCCCAGCCGAGTTTGCAGATCCCCAAGAGAGTTGAGTCCTTGGAAGCCGTTCGGGCCATGATTGGTTTTCCCCAGTAGAATGTTGAATAGCTGATGCCGTATTTCCCCACCGGAGTCGTTATCTCCAGGAAGGTTAGCCGTGAAGGCCGTGCAGTTTATTTCCGCGATTGACATCGCTTTCCTTAGCAGGTCCAGGTTCTCGTAGAGCTTCGTTCCCCTGCAGCAGTCGGATGAAGTTTGCTTCCCCATGCGGAGTCCGATTGAGATTGGTGTGACTTTTTCTCCGTGGCAGGATGATTCCTCCTCTTCACCAGAGTGTTCTTTCTCCTTGACAGGAGGATTCTCCCTCCAGCATTTATTTTGCTGACGGGATCGCAGCATTTTGCATGATTGCATGGCATTTATCATAAACGCGTAGCATTTCCACCGTGTGGAGCATTGCACCATTGTCAAAACACATGCATACTAAACATGAGCTAGGTCGTTACCGTTCTTGTTTTGCAGGTGTTCCTCCGCAGAGTCGCTTGCTCAAGATGATTCTTGAATTCCCCAACAAGGTCGTTTGCTTAAGATGATTCTTAAAATCCCCTGTGAAGTCACCAGAGTGGGTTGCTGAAGTTGATGCCTAGAGCCTCCGACAGAGCGTGTGCTCAGGATGATTCCCGAAATCTCCAGCAGAGTTATTGGTTCAGGATGATTCTTGAAGTCCCCGCCGGAGTTATTTGTTCAAGATGATTCTTGATTTCCTCAGCAGAGTTAACCTACCCGAAATGATTCCCGGATCCCCGAAGCAGAGTTACTTGATAGTTCTCCAGAATCCCCAGCGGAGATGTGTCATCCCCAACAGGTTTCTGAACAGCGAAGTTGAAACATCCCTTGAAGACTTGATGATTCAAGTCCAACCGTATTGACGAAGCAGTCCTCTCAGCTGATGCGGAGGGCCTGATGGCAGAAGTTCGGATATCCCCCAATTGGTTCATGATTGACCGAGAATGCTATTCCCGACTTACTGACGAGGTTCGGCTGACGCCCAAAAACTTCTTTGAATGCCCGATGGCATGATTGACTTGATTGTTGACCTGATGAGTCCCGAGGAATTATTCTGCAGTAGTGCCGCAGAATGCCTGACGGCAATACCAACCGTGTATCACCGGTTACCGTGTGACCAGTTCCCCAGCTAGTTGTCGTGCATCTATTGTTTCAGTTTCCGAAGATTTGTTCCCATCAGAGTACCGTGTACTTGTGCAGTTGGAAAATTTCCGGGTTTGTCGGTATTCAACCGTCTCGTACCTTGATTGTTTGAGAACCGTTCGCTTCTCACCCAGTCAGGTCCAAGCCGTTTGAATAGGGGCAGCTGTTGCACCCCAAAATTTGACCAACATTTCTTTACCTAGCTTATGTTTCATTTCATTCACATTAGCATTATCATTTGCATTTCATTGACATGTATGCAGGAGATCAAGAGGTATGAATACCAATCAAGAGCTATACAAGAGTTTGAAGCTAGCTAAGAAGGCTATTCAAGTGTTCAAGGGTTGATATCTTTGTCATAGAAATTAGAAGATCCTCAGAGAGAGTGGTTGAAACCAAGAGTGTGTGCCTCCTAACTTGAGAGTTGTAGAAAGATCTCAGATGATTCTGAAGCCATGAGGATGGACTTGAAGCCTTGAGAGAGCTTATGAGATGTCTTGAAAGCCATCACGAGGCCTAGATAGGTCATTGTGCAAGATTAAGAAGCCTCAGCCATGAGTGGTGTAATTAGGGTTTGACTGGGTCAACCCTAGGTCAACTGATGATTTGAAGAAGGTTGAGACCTAATTCAAAGGTCATGTGATCATGGATTGACAGATTGAGATGTTATAAGGATGATTCCAAGGTCAACTCATCATGATTGAAGAGTTTAAGAAGTTTCAAGCTAGGGTTTCTAAGGCTTGACAGTGTAAAATCCCCTAGTTTGACCCCTATCTTTAAGGCAGTTTAGCCTAAGATGTGATTGTCATCTCATCTTGTCCCCAACATGAATATTATAGCGCTTGTTCTTAGCTTTAATTTGAGTACTAGAAGTCCTTGATAGGATTTGTAGAACTCAAGTTATGACTTTGACAAGTTACAGGTCATCTGAGGTGTGTGAATCTGGGGGTTGAAAGTTACCCAACTTGCATCAAACTTTTGCCCAAGAAGGATGATTCCTATGAACTCTTGGTCAACATGAATGTTGTTCCTTATATTCTTAGATTTCTAGAGAGTACTAGAAGTCCTTGATAGGATTTGTAGAACTCAAGTTATGGCTTTGACAAGTCAAGGGCATTTTGGTCATTTGAAGATTACAGGTCATTTCAACCATAAGGCCATAACTCCTATTTCCAAGCTTCAAATGGAAAAATGTTCAACATAAAACTTGTTCAAAATGATGTTTTAAGGCTAGCAAAGAGTTCATGAGATGATGGAAAGGCTTGTAGCTCAAAGTTGCAAAAATGACCTAAAATAAGGGCATAAGTTAAATAAACCAAAGTTGGAAATTGACATTTTCAACCTACATATCCAAACCATGGCATGTAATATATCATTTTGACTCTAGAAAACATTTTAAGAACATTGGTTTAGCCACATTTTTGAGTTGAGATTCAATTTGTGGACTTGCTTTGAAAAGTACTTGCTTGCATATTAAGTAACATGTGCAAAACATAAAATCAAGGCATGAGCAAGGCCCTTTGCAAGCTAAACTCTTTCAAAATGTCACTAGGGGAGAAATTGGAAGAGAATAGGACTGATTCCAAGCTGCAAACAGAATGGTGCATATCATGACATGTGTTTGAAAATCTCATGACATGAGAAGTGGAAACTCTCATTAGAAGGATCTAGAGGGTTCTAGATCACTCATACATCATCTATATATTGAATAGAGTCGATCCAATGCAAAGGTTGGTGATGATTGAAGGAGAGAGCATATATTGAGATTGAGATTTCTTGGCTTGTAATTGAAATAGGTTTCACCAAATTCTTCATTTTCCATCCATTTTCTTGATTGAAACTTCTTCCATGGATGCTAAGGATTGAGTCCAGATCATAATCAAGAAGAATTCATGGCTAATTGGTGCTCTTGAAGTCAGAATTTTCCACCTGCAACTCACCATCGGGTTTCAAGATTCAAGCACTTTCAACCGGTTCTTTTGCATACAGAAGCAAGGAGAGGGTGCATTGATCGTGTCTGAAAGATTGGAGAGCTTGAATTGGAGGTTTAGTGCATCTGTTCAACCAAGATTTTCAGGTTGGTAACTTTCTTCCTCTAGCATGAATTAGGTAGAATCAAGGTGAATTAAGGTGTTAGATTCATTGTAGAATGGTGTAGGATGGATTTCAGATAGTTAATTTGAGAATTAGTGACAAAATAGGTGCATTACCATTTTCGGTTGAGATTTGGATATGGTGAATCTTGAGGTTTCAGAGGAAGTTAAGGGTATGGTTGAATTCGTGACAAGATTTGGGACAAGTTTCATGTGTTGACCATTTGCAATGGAGGATCCTAGAGAGAACTAGGGTTGGGGATCGTGACCGGAGCACCACCGGTGGTGGCCGAAGCAGGGCGCGAAGTTCAGGCATTCAAAAGGTAGGAGATGATGTTAGCACCATTGGATGGGGGTTGGACTTTGACTAGAAGTATGATCCAATGGCCACGTTTTAATCTCAGCTTGTGAAGGATCTGAAGGAACGAAACACTGCGTTTCATTTAGTAGCTGATGCTGGGCTTAGTGAACTAAGTGATATCCCCACCCCCTTGTAGGCCCAATCCAATATTTGTACTGAGCGTGTTTGCTATCTGCACCATGGATTTATTATTTTTGTTTGATTTTCATTATTTTTTTCATTTTATTAATGGTTCTTGAAAAATTCATAATAAATTGAAAATTAATCCAATTAATCCCATTCTTTTTGCATTTTACTCATGATTGAGTCTAGTATTTTTTAGAGAAAAAATATTTTCATTCCATGTATTTTCTGATTTAATGGGAATTTTACATTTAATTGACATTAAAATGGTTATGTTTGATACATATTTTTGTGGAATTTTGTGTGATCTTGTGGTGATGATTTTGATCCTAATTTTTTGTGTGTGATTATGTTAGACATGTATGTTCCCATAGTATTTTTCTCACATTTTTGTGATGAAAATAAGTGTGCTTTCTAGATTGATATTTAGGTGCTTCCTTTTAGGGTTTAGGTTTGATACCTTGTAATGTAAGATTTATTTCTAGGTCTTATTTGATGATTTGATCTCTGAAATAAATGTGGTAGAGTCATGATTGACCTAGGTTCCCATAGATATTTTTGTAGGATTTTACAATTGGTTTTAGTATTTTAGTTAGGACTAACTTTAGTACTAGGTTTTAGGTGATCCTAACTTACTAATTCAACTAGTTTAACTTCCTTAGTCCCCTTAAATTAGGGTTTGTGCTTGGTTTGCCTTTGGTTGAGATTGAAGACAAGTGGAAGACAAGGTAAGGATGATTGAAGTTGCTTGGGGCTAGGAGTTGTCTGTGCCTGAGGGTGTCTGAGGAAGATTTAGGAGATAGGAGACATAGGGAGAGCCTTGTAATTAGAGTGATTTCTTTCACAAATATGGAAAGCATCTTGTGCTTCCATTCCTCCCAATGACTAAAAGTCCTTCCAAGATATTCACATCCCTCCTTTGGAAGGATGAGTGGCTTTATCTGGGAAGTAGAACTTTGAGGGAACCAGTCTCTCATAATGATGAACCCTTACAGGCTTCCTTTGGTTGTCAGTAAGCTGTTTATCATTTCCACTTATCCTGTTAAATTAATTGTCTTCTGGTTTGAGTATCTTGAAAGATGTTGGGCTTGAGTTTGAAGATGAGGACTTCATTGAAGAGTGTGGAAGAGGATGATTCCTTGAGCATTGCCATTGCAGCTGAAGCTTGAAAAGCAAGGAGAGCAAGTTGATACTTGAAGATTCAATTGAGATTGAGTGAAGAGTCGGGGCTTAAAGAATTGAATGATAAAGTTGAAACTTCCATGTGATTAAAGACTACTCTGAGAAGCTGAAGCTTGTAGGAGAAGAAGACCAAGTTGAGACTGGTGAAGCAAAGAGAGCTGAAGCTTGAAGACTAAGTTGATACTTATGAAGAAGATTCAGTTGAGATTGAGTGTAGAGCTGAGGCTTGAGGTATAAAAGATGAGTTGATAATTACATTGATGCTTTGAGAGCCTGAAGGAATCAATTTGATACTTGTGGTTAGGAGTGAAGCCTGAAGGTGGAATTGACTGAAGAGCTGAAGCTTGAAGAAGAAGGATAAGTTGAAACTTATATTGATGGGTTGAAACCTGGAGAAGCAAGTTGGTACTTGGCATGAAGGGTGATTGAAGGCTGAAGACTGGATAGCTGTTAGAAGAGCTGAAGCTTGGGATTGAGAGAGGGATCTGTTTTCTTTCTTGTCTGTTTTCTTTTCTGTGTTGATGTGCCTTGTTTGACTTGCTTGATGCATTAGAATAAGTCCATGATTAGACTGACTGTAAGCTAGGAGCATGATTGCACTAGAGGTTGAGTTGCTCCCTCTGCTTGTATTGCTACTGTATGGCTTTGCTTGCGGGTATTCGGTAGAGCCGTGCTCCCTTGCCCATGTGGTTTATTTTGCTTGATAGCATCTTATTTCTTCTGTATGATTGCAGTCTCTTATATTCTGCTTGATAGCATGTTGTTTATGCTGTATGATTACTGTCATTCATATCTGGCTTGAGGTTGAGATGAGCTTGTGGAGGCTGACACCCCACACACACTTCCTCCCTCACTTGCATTGCATGCATTTTACTGTTTACTGTTTACTGTTTGAGCTGATGCTTTATCTGTTTCTGTTTATCATTGATATGATCCCTTAAGATTCTCACTTCCTTTGATAAGGAAGTGATGATAGAACTATAGGTTGAAACCTATGCATGACAACTTCTAGGAGTTCCCTGTTTCAAACTTCAACCATAGGATGAATCCTTGGCATGACAACATTAGGACTTGATAGTCTCCCTTTAGTTGAGCCTGCTCTCTTCTCATCTCAAAACAGCTTAAGATACAGTAATCATGAATGATTTCTTTCGTACGTTACGAGCCTTAAGCTATCTGAGAAAGGATTGTTGGAGAGCTTCTTTTCAACAGTCTGGATGTGTAGTATGGCACCCTTTGGGTGACATGTGACGCATTCACTCTCAGGTCATAGTCTGTAGTGCATTGAAATTGCAAACACAATAAAAAACACTTCTTGCGTAAAAGACAGAAAACAAACTTCAAACCTTTTTGCCCCGTGGGCCCATAATTCAAAGGAAAGCTTTTCTGAAGAAAAGAGTGTCGTTAAACTTCAGCGCCAATGCAAACAGGCTTTGTCCCTAACTGCTAGAACTGTTGTTTAACCCTACTCGGTAAAATAGTTGAATCTGAATTCCCATAATCCGTAGTATCCCAAACTATGTAAGCTCTGATCTCTCATACCTGTTGAGAGTACGTAGGCACAATACTGATGTATTGGCGAGCCACCTTCCCCGTAACCCGTAGTTAGTCGAACTACGCTGACTCTGATTTCTCATTCTCTGATGAGAATACGTAGGCATAAAGTGCGATGCTTTGCCGAGTCATTTTTTCTTTTCTGTTTAAGCCAGCCTTGATAGGTAGATAGATAAACCAACTCGTCCAGTAAACACAACAAGCATGGATCCCGTCGAGTACGACGGACATGAGGGGTGCTAATACCTTCCCCTTGCGTAACCGACTCCCGAACCCAGACAACGGTTGCGATGACCTTGTCTTATACCCTATTCGTCAGGTTTTTTCCGATCGTTTCCTTTCCCGCTCTGAGGGATAAATAACGAAAGGTGGCGACTCTTCTGTTTTTCCGGCACCTTATTTTCACGGAAGCGACACTTAGTGTGTGAGAAGACTTCTTACGGAGTTAAGCTTGGTATGTTAAAGCTTACTAGTGGTATTCTTGACGAGATTCGATAAGGACAGAAGTATGATTTGTGTTTAGTTGATCGGTTGACTTTGATCAATCAAGGTCAAGGTGGTGATTTTCGGATTCATGAAAATGGTATCATGAAATGTCATAACAGAGTTTGTATTCCTGATATTGTTGAGCTGAAGAAGAGTATTCTTGAAGAAGGGCATCGTAGTGGATTGAGTATTCATCCGGATGCTACTAAGATGTATCAAGATTTGAGGAAAATATTTTGGTGGCCTCGTATGAAGAAGGATATTGCCGAGTTTGTGTATTCTTGCTTGACTTGTCAGAAGTCGAAGATTGAGTATCAGAAACCATCGGGCTTTATGCAACCGTTGTCTATTCCTGAGTGGAAATGGGATAGCATATCTATGGATTTTGTGTCTGGTTTACCTAGGACGCCGACTAACATTGAAGCTATCTGCGTTATTGTAGATAGATTGACCAAATCTGCTCACTGCATTCCTATGCGAATGGATTACTCGTTGGAGAGATTGGCAAAGCTGTACATTGAAAGGATTGTCATTTTGCATGGTATTCCGTCTAGCATTGTGTCAGATAGAGATCCGAGGTTTACTTCGAGATTTTGGGAGAGTTTGCAAAGTGCTTTGGGTACGAAGTTACGTTTGAGTTCTGCTTATCACCCGCAGACCGATGGTCAGACGGAGAGGACGATTCAATCACTTGAGGATCTTTTGAGAGCTTGTGTATTGGAAAAGGGAGGAGCTTAGGATAACTACTTACCTTTGATTGAATTTACTTACAATAACAATTTTCATTCGAGTATTGGTATGGCACTGTTTGAGGCATTGTATGGTAGACGGTGTAGGACGCCATTGTGTTGGTATGAGTCTAGAGAGAGTTTTATGGTCGGACCCGAGATAGTCTAGTAGACTACCGATAAGATTAAGATGATTCAAGAGAAGATGAAGATTTCTCAGAGTCGTCAAAAGAGTTATCATGACAAGAGGAGGAAAGCACTTGAATTTCAAGAGGGAGATAATGTGTTTCTTCGAGTTACTCCAATAACAGGTGTTGGTAGAGAGTTGAAGTCGCATAAGTTGACGCCGCATTTTATTGGTTCTTATCAGATTTTGAAGAGGATAGGAGAGGTAGCCTATCGGGTTGCTTTATCGTCGTCGCTTGCTAATCTCCATGACGTGTTCCATGTACCTCAGTTGAGGAAATACATTGCGGGTCCGTCTCATGTAGTCCAAATAGATGATGTGCAGGTGAGAGATAACCTGATTGTGGAGACATTATAACACCCCACTTTCCCAAATTAAAATAAAACATGATTAAATCAAATAAATATCAGAGTTTCCCTTTAATAGTGGGATATCACATTCACAAAATTCAACAAACACTTTATTTGATGGTTTTCAAAATATACAGCGGAAACAATCATTAACACACCATTCTCGGCCATCCGCCGGTTTACATAAAACATCATTCATCATCAAGGTTCACAAAAATAAGATACGTCACAGGAATACAACAAATCCAATCATAATAAAAGTAAATACCCAAGTCCCGTGTTACGTATCAGAGCATCCAAAGACTCGACCCGCACACCACTATCAAGGCTAGCTATGTACCTGGATTATCTGTACTTCCAAAGAAGCACAGACCATAACAACAACTAAGGGGTGAGAAAACATGATCAAAATTATCGGTAATAAAATACATGAATAAAAGGAAGTAAATATACAAATTATCACCCCAACAACATCAAACATGGCCTACTGTCCAATCATCAACACAACATACAATAATGCAAGAATGCAACTCAGCACATGCATGCGGTACCGACTCATTGGTTCATTCAATCGAACCCGAATAGATCAATTATGCTCCTCCTGAGACATGATCTATCCCCACCATTCTCCACAAAGGAGTACGGGTGAATCACTTACGCTCCTCCTGAGACATGATTCAACCCCACCATTCTCCATAAAGGAGTACGGATGGATCACTTACGCTCCTCCTGAGACATGATCCATCCCACCATTCTCCACAAAGGAGTACGGGTGAATCACTTACGCTCCTCCTGAGACATGATTCAACGCCACCATTCTCCACAAAGGAGTACGGATGGATCACTTATGCTCCTCCTGAGCCATGATACATCCGACCATTCTCCACAAAGGAGTACGGATGAATCACTTACGCTCCTCCTGAGACATGATTCATCCCACCAAGACACCATGATATGCACGACACCAAATGCACAACACACAAACATCAAGCACACTAAGTGCACACGGTCCTCCTGATCACATCACCATACATCACATATACATATAAATATATATATATATATATATATATATATATATATATATATATATATATATATATATCTATATATATATATATATATATATATATATATATATATATATATATAATATATATATATATATATATACACCAATCAATTATATATTAATTAAAATGAATAATAGGGAAATTTACATTTGAACACCGAGTACACACGATCCTCCCGATCACCTCACTTATATATATATA